>OY970779.1:7500-4807500 GCA_963853795.1 Xestia rhomboidea | reverse complement strand
ATAGAAAATAATTGCAAAGAGTGGTCTTAAAATCATCATTAAACGGATTTTTTGACGTATGGGTCTGCAATTAAAAACATGAAGTCAACATATTCATACCTAAACCGCTAACAAGTCATATTTCACAAATAACCCATACTTTTTTTCAATATTTATAAATTATTTTCTTCTAAAACCTGGCCGCCCAGTAACTCTCTCGCTCTCGTTTACTCCGATACAATAGACAGTGTGCGCACATTTTGGTATTGACAACCCCTTTTTTTTTTTTTTTTTTTTTTTTTTTTCGGATGGGAAATCATCAAATGACTTCTCCCGCTCTGGGCTGAGCAGGAGGGAGTGTCAGACTTTTACTGACTAAAACCCATCCATGTTCCTTCATCGCCCTTTGTGTTCCGGGGCCACGGTATCTCTTTCGAATAGTCCCGCAGCCCCGGATATTGACAACCCCTTAGCTATGCTTACGTCAAGCCTTCGGCCCCGACTGTCATTTGTAGATCTTTGACAGTCGTTACAGGTAGGTAGTCAGTGGCCCGAACATCCGACAACCAGTCACAGACGCAGTTAATATTATGAATTGTCACTTTGTGACCATTTTACGAATTGTAACGTGATTCATAATAACACATGATCTGTCCGCGACGTAGACACAATGGCGTCTCGACCAAATTGGTCATTTGACAGATCATGATCTATTATGATTCTGCTAAAGCAGGCTTTTTTGGCCCTCCTATACTAAATCTATATACAACATGTAACATAATTAACGCACATCCTGAAATTACTTTGTTCAGAATCGTTTACTGAATCGATTTCTATGATTTTTAATATAGGTAATTTTTTATCCCAAAAATAATTAAAGCTACTTAATTTATAGTCATACTACCCCTGTATAGTCCAAGCAAACTGAAATGGACCGTAACTCAAGGCAATAAGACTTTTAAAAGTGCAGTTTTATTTGTATTAATACAAATTCCACCATTCAATACAAAATAAAGAAAAATGAACCGTATTTAGAATAGAATAGAATAAGAATAGAATAATCATTTATTCGTTACTGGACAGCATCAACACAATAGAGCAACACATACATATACATATAACAACAAACAGAACAATTAATTAAACAGCTCAACTGCGCTGAGCATGCCCATAACGAAAGGGTAACCAACTCAGCATATGCTGGGTGTAAAACACTCAGCGCTGGTTTTCAGTAGGCCCCCCGCAGTGACACACGGATGAGGGTAGTAGGTAGTAAATAAATAATGTTATTCTATTATATGGGCGTTTCTAAGTGTGTAATAAATAAATAATATACAATGAATATTTTTGTCACTGAGGATAACATAATTATATTAGTAATAATAGACACGAAGAAACCTGCTAAATAAATAAGTACTTATCCGAAAACGAAACACAGTTTATTGACATGACGCACTTCGATGCAGCGTCGACCTATGCATTTTTAAAATTGCAATACCGCAATGCCATTTCAGTGAGAGTGAGACTACTGCCTGGTTAATATTATTTATTATTAGACTAATAATGCTGAGCATTAAGTTCCAAGACTAAACTAGTTATCACAATGGAATATGGAATTACAAAGGGAGTCAAAGGAAGTTGGAGAAGGATGATTGTGCAAATGTATGGGAGTTTATGTATGTGTGATTGTACACACACTTGGATTCTGGCGATCGCAGACAACGGATTTACGGATCTACCACCGCCGCGCAACTACCCACATTATTTGCCGGTGAGTTTCTATGAAATAAATTCGAAATAGTAGTAAATAATGGCTAGATAATAATTAGATTGTTAAATTAGATAAACGATTTGTCAATATTTATATCATTAAATTCAATTTGTGAACGAATTATAAATGTCTTAAGCCTAACCTTAAATGTATTTATGTTTTCTAAGTCCCTAATTGGTGGAGGAATATTATTCCAACATTTGGAGGCTGCGTACCGGAAGCTTCCTCGAAAGGCTGCAGTTCTGTGATGTGGTGTAGCCAGCTGCTGAGCACAACGCCTGGCCTTGCGCTGCCGGTGGTTATTTATCCACGTAAGCTTTGAGTACAGGTATGAGGGACATTTATATTTGATAACTCCAAAAAGAAGACATGCTAAGTGCAGCTTACGACGGGATTTCATTTTTAAAATGTTGTGCTTGTTTAAAAATGGTGTCAAGTGGCTCCTTGGTGGTACGTCAAAGCAAAAACGTGCGCAGGCATTTTGAACCCGCTGAATAAGTCTTTCGGTGCGTGCTAGTAGTCGTGGACCAACGACGGTATCAGCATAATTTAATTTGGATAAAACTAGGCTTTCAACGAGCTGTACACGCAGGTCCTCGTCTACATATGGGCGCATTTTATACAGGACTTTTAGGCGGTAAAAACAATTTCTCACGCAGCTTGCGATGTGAGCCTCGAAATTAAGGTCTTGGTCCATAATCAAACCCAGATTTCTCGCTTCATACACACGATCAATGTGTTGGCCCATCACAGTCACGTTTGCAAGGTTACTGTTTATTTTACCCAGTTGCCCTTTAGATCCGAAAAGCATAAATTTAGTTTTGGCCGGGTTAAGTAGAAGAGAGTTCTGTCTTGACCAGTCCACAATCCTTGCCAGATCTTCATTAACTAGTTTTGCTGTACTCTCATAATCTTCAGGTTTAAAAGCCAGGTATAATTGAATATCGTCTGCATAGATATGAAATTTACAGTTTTTTATACTATTAATAATATCGGCACTATATAGAATAAACAAAGGAGGACCCAGTATCGATCCCTGTGGAACCCCCTTTACCACTGGGCTCATATTAGAAGAAACACTAGACCCATTCGCATCCCGAATTTCCACAAGCTGTTGACGATTACTCAGATAGCTTCCGAACCATTTAACGGTAGCGGCGTCGAATCCATAATATGTCATTTTAGAAAGCAAGAGACTCAAATTTATAGCATCAAATGCTCTAGAAAAGTCCAGCAGGACTAACAGAGTACAACACCCCTCATCTTGAGCTGATAATATGTTGTCTGTAACATCCAACAGAGCCGTTGCAGTACTACGCCCCCCCCTAAAACCTGATTGAGCCTCAGGGAGGATGTTATTTTGCTCAAGATATGCAGTTAGTTGGGCATTAACTACTTTTTCCAGTACTTTTGATAAAAAGGGTAAAATACTTACAGGCCTTAAGTCTTTTACAGTAGTTGGGTTCGCGATTTTAGGAATCGGACGCACAACGGCTATTTTCCATAGATCAGGAAAGGTCGAGGTTGAAATGGAATGATTAATAATGGAAGTAAGGATAACCAAAGTCTGTGGAAGAGTCAGAAGAAACATGTCCAGTGTAATGTGGTCGAAACCCTCTGCATTTGATTTGAGTTTAGATAAAATCTTCAATATGTCTGATTGACCTACAGTTTCAATAGCGAATACGCCGTCATTAAATCTATGGGATTCATAGTAACTTAGACATGTAGATGGTGCCATTATATCACCTGGGACATCCAAGAAATGAGAATTAATTTTATCTGGGTCATTGAAAATATGAGAGGGTAAACCAGTTTCACTTTTAAAAGGTAGCAAAGTGGTCTTTAGATTCCTCCACAAAACTTTGGGTTGTTTTATTTTACTATTAATATTGAACTTGAAATACGCAACCTTTTCGTAATATAGGGACTTGTTCACTAGACTTTTTAATTCCTTGTAATATTCAATTTTACTCTCAGAATTTGAATTCCTACAACGCACATGTGCTTGATTGCGCAAGTACATCATAAACTTGATGTTATCTGTTATCCATGGATATGACTTTTCTCTTATAAACTGGGTCTTACGGGGAGCGTGTTTGTCAAAAAGGGAAGTAATACTAAAATTGAGATGAGCCACCATAGCATTGACATCAACTGATACAGGTCGCACAAGCCAATCCATAGAGTTCAAGTCTTCCTTAAACTTCTCCATCTGTATATTTTTGAGGTTTCTACTTGTTACAACCCTGGGTAGTATTTTTTCTTTTTTAAGATTAAAAACGGCCAAAACAAAAGCATGTGCGCCTAGCGCGACTATCCAGTCAACTTCTATGCTAATCACCCTTGCATCTGTACACACTAAGTCAATAAGAGTCTCGCTAGTGGCCGTAAAGTGAGTAGCAGAAGTGACCAGTTGACTTAAGTCAAGGCTATTAAGAAACGCATTTAATTTAGCAGTTTTAGAGTCAGTTTGATTAAGACAATTAATGTTAAAATCTCCCAACAAAACGGTATATTTACATGACGCTACGGAATTTATTGAACATGTTAACGCGTCCAAAAATATGTCAACATCCATCCACGGCGGTCTATACGCTGTGCCAATGGCGATTTTTACACCATTCGCGCTCAAAACAAGCCACATTTGTTCCACTGACTCATGAAGCGGGTCAACAGGGTGCGCATGGGTGCGCACATTCATCCCGCGCTTGATATAAAACCCAACGCCGCCGCCGCGTCCACCGCGCACGGTCAACGGGCGCGGAACGTGTCGCAGCCGGTACCCAGGCACGGCGGGCGCGCGTCCCTCCTCACCCGTCCTAAGCCAGGTCTCATTTATTGCCATTATACCAACATCATGACGCTCCAATGCGGCGATAAACTCATAGTGGTTAGTGCTTAGCGATCCAGCGTTGAGTAATCCAAACTTAAGGAGCTTCGCACTCATTACATTACCATGTTTTAGTGGCACCAAACGTCACAATGGGATACTTCGTACAAGGGCACATTAAAAGATTGCAGACAATTATCGGATTTTCGTAATACGTTTTTGTTTCGTAATAATAATATGTGATGTAGTATAATAATAATAATGATATATTTTTCAGTGTCAAAAAACGTGTACAGAACACTAATATCGTGTTAATTAATAGTGCATATGTCGATAAATAATAATTATATAGGGAAATATTTTGTATTAAATAAATAATCTTCAGTAGGTAAAAGAACATAAACTTATATTGAAGGGAAATAGGTATCCTCAAATCTGTGTCACTGCGGTAAATACAAACCAATAATAGTGCCCCCTTTAGCCAGGGCATGCTGCGGCCAAACAAGTACAGAAAAAGCGAACAAAAAACAACAAAAAAGATTATAAAAGAAACAGGAAAAAAACAGATAATATTATGTAATTTTAGTACTTTACGAGTTAGGAACAAGCTATTTAAAATGAAGCATTTCCAAAAATTCGGCCTAAATCTAGATCGGAGCGAATACGTTGCGCGGGGACACCATCCTCTTTCTTCACGTAGATGCGGCCCTCTTTTGTCCACACATACTTAAATTTATATTTCTGCCCAGCCTCACGCGCGTTATAGAACAGCTTCCCGTTAATCGGCGTCAACCGTTCATTTAAATAAAACCTCTGCGAGGGCCCATGCATTTCAAGATCGGCAGTGGTGAGGCCGCGTCGCACGCGCGCTGCTTTCAACAGTTGGTCGCGGACAGCGCGGCGCGACAGTCGCACAGCGAGCGCGCGCGGTCGTGGCGGCTCCGCTATGTCAACACTGCCAGTAGTAGTAAAGTTACGGCGCACCATACCAACACGCTCCGCGTTCACTATTTCGCGCTCGTCGATGTTAACTCCCAATTTCAGAGATACCACTTTCAAGATGTGTAGCGGGCTCTCATCTTTTGTTTCGGGTATACCCGTTATGATGACGTCATTGATTAGGAGCTCCTGGTCGCGTTCATTCAGCTGTAACTTAAGTTCAGCAATGGTCTCCTCAAGATGGTCGCAGGAAGATGGTTCTTTTTCCTCAAAACGTTTCTCGAGGTAGGAAACCTTGCCCTCAACGACTTCCATACGCTCCTTACATAAGCCGACATCCGCCTTCAAACTCACCATTTCATCTCGGAACTGTCGTAACTCCACTCTCATAGCACTGAGCTCCTCACGGAAACATCGAATCTCGTAGGCTACGTTGAGCTCCTGAGGCTGCGGCTGTGCTATTTTCTCTTTGGGGGTGGGGTGAGAGACAGGGGTTGGAAGTATCGGAGGAGGCTGAATAGTTGTCGGCTGAGTGATTGGCTGGATGGTTGTAGCTGGCTGGATAGGTGCTGGTTGGCTAGTTGCTGGCTGGCTAGTTGCTGGCTGGGTGGTAGTAGCAGACTGGATGGTAGCTGTAGTCGGGCTAGTTCCTGGCTGGCTATTGCTATTTTGCTGGGTTATATTTGGTATGCTAACTAAGCTACCATCAGACGGGCCTTTAACAGGTGTAGCCGAATTGTCCGTTCTCGGTATCTTTGCCTTACAGGTCGGGCACAACCAGTTAGTTGACACCTTTGTTGACGTAACGCCAATGCAAGCAGGATGATATGCCCCAGGACACTTAGTGCAGCGAACGCCCTCAGACATAGCCATAAACTTACCGCAGCCACCACATTTCGCCATGATTGATCCGTCTGTTTGGGTTCCACACAATTTCCAGGTACGTAATCTTTGGGTATAGATTCGAGTTACCACTAAGGAGTCATAGATGGCGCTGATTGTATGCAATGTGAAACAAACTGACTGTAATTTGTCTTGTAATTTTCAGAAGGCGCGAGTTATTGCAATGATCCACACACAAATTGTCACTATATACTCAGTTGCACTATTTTCTTGCCCGTTTTTGCAAATCACTTGAGGTTTAATTTATTTGTAAATAGTATAGGGTAGATGATTTTCACTATTTTATTAGGATTTTTATTTTAGGCTTTTATTATTGTATAACTGAGCACTGACACTGTTCCACAATATATGTTAAGTACTGTATCCCGTCGATGACTTTTAGCAATAAAGTTTTTAGATAATCACTGTTATTATATTTTTAAACTCGTAACTTTGTTAAGCTAGTCAGCTGTTACCGACATCCGTGTCGTCACTCCCATCCCATCCCTATTTCAAGCAAGTTAAGTCTTTACTAAAACAGTTGAAGTAAACTTGGCGATTTAACCGCACGCACACACTTACAGACACTGGATACAAAGGAAACAATAGTTACCCATACCAACAAAATGCAAAATATGTCGTACCAGTTTTCGTTCCCTTTCTCGTGCAAATTAAAAACGTGAGATAGAGCGAGATAGCCATCATGACAACGGGCGGCGCGGGCGATGAAAGCTAACTTAAATAAATGTAAACAATATTTAGTCTCGCGCTACCTTCCGTACAGTGTATGCAAATATCGCGATGTCTTTCGAATAATTGACACAAAATGTTCAGTGAAATGGTGACTAATAGTGAGGCCTGTGGCACGGTGCAGTGTGGTGATAATGTGGTTCTAGCTGGCAGAACATTCAAGTCAACCAAAGGTATGGTATAAGAGTAGACCGCAGGGTAGGACTATGTTAGCTGCTACTTCGTGGCCATGGAACGTTCCGTCCGAACACAGCCTTCGACAGGGGAGCCGTTTGGCGTACACGTACTCGTTTTCAAAACGAAATATGGGATTAATTCGATGAGAATCCCCAATCAGCTGATTTGACGACTTTTTTTGTGGGGACGTATTAAATCGTTGGTTTATTTTAACAAAATGGATAGTGAACGCTTTTGATAAAAAATGACGAAGTGCTTTCTAAATTAAAACATCAATTAGGAAACAGGCATTAAAATGTATTGAAGTTTTCTATTGAAGTTGAGTCGAGCGACGACGCGACGTTAACAGCTGTCTCGAACGCGAGCGAATACCTACAAGGCTAGTAAGACTCACACAGTCGCATACGTAGGTATGAGACCTACGTATGCGACTGTGTGCGTTCGTTGATTTGTACTGTGACTACAACATTCTTCCGGAATTAGGAAAACTAATTCATTAAATAATCATTGCTTATACATGTTTAATTAAAAATTCAGTGCATGTATTATGATTATAACATAATAAACTAATTGGGGTGTCTGAGGGTGTGCGTTAATTACGTTACATGTTGTATATAAAAATGAAATCCGTTTTCCTTGGTCACGGCATCACGCGTGAATGGCTGGACCGATTTCACTAATTCTTTTTTTGTTCTATTTGTTATTATTAGGAGAAGGTTCTTACGGAAAAAAATATTAAGAAAATCTCTCAGAAATATTGAAAAATATACATTTAATTTTGCATATTTAAAAAAACATTGAAAGAGCATTGTTTGTTCGGAAACGTGGTTACTTAATTAAATTCGAGCATCATTTGTTCGGAAACATCTTTTAAGGGTGTCTCACACTCTCTCTAACCATCTCTCTGTCTCTCTTATATATCGCAGACGAAGTTGCGCGGGTCAGCTAGTATATAATAAATGTAATTATCACTGCTGTATTGAATATAATTAATTGCCGTTTTCTTTATTTACAGACAACAGGAGCAGAGTTAGAAGAAGAACAATGGTCCCGTCGCATGGCGCGACGGCTCGAAGAAGACGACGACTACGACCGGCCCGACCCCGCGTCGCGCATCACTTACACCGTCTCCGACAAGCCTGAAGCCATCGCAGAAAGGTACAACATACCATGTATTTATCAACAACTAGCTTATGTCCACGGCTTCGCTTCTTCCTTCGATAATTGTCCCACGGGATCATACTACCGGGATAAAAAGTATCCTATGTGTTAATCCAGGTTATAAACTATCTGTGTGCTAAATTTCATCCAAATCCGTTCAGTAGTTTTTGCGTGAAAGAGTAACAAACAAATACTCTATCTATTAAAAAAACCCGCATCAAAATCCGTTGCGTAGTTTTAAAGATTTAAGCATACATAGGAATATAGAGACAGAGAAAGCGACTTTGTTTTATATTATGTAGTGATTATTAGTGTGATTTTTAATAAAAAATACATACAAGACATGACGCGACAGGAGATGAGGAGACCAACAGTGGGCTTCTAACCTACTCCTACAGAATAGTAGAAAAAAATTGACAATTATGTGAAAGAAGATGCTGCATAAACAGTTAAGAGGCACCACAGTTATCGCTTAGCCTTTTTCCAAGTATGACAACTGTTTCGCCGACGAGGAAGCGTTTTCGACTATTTTCTCGGTCAAGAAACGCACAAAAGATTTGCATTCATGTGTCAGTAGGTGGAATACAATCATACTCTATACTTACTGATATTATAAAGAGGTGAAATTGGGCTCTAACATTATCATTAACACTAGAAACGGGATATTTACCATGTTTACTGTAACCCAACCGCATTAACTTAATTTTATCCGTGATCATGGTACTCGCAACTGCGTGAAATATCGGGAATTCACAACAAACAGTAAACATGCTAAATATCCCGTTTCTAGTGTCAATGATGAGGTAAAGTTGGTTTTGTAAGTCTGTATGTACGGGGTAATCTTCAGAATTACTGATCCGATTCCATTCATTCTCTCACTAACGGGAAGCTACATTATCCGTGTGTTATAGGCCACATTTTAAACGTTCCCGTGTGTTAATTTCCATACATAACTGGAGCGAAGCCGTGAGCAAAAACTAGTAATTTATATCACCACCACTGCTCTCAAAACGGTGAACAAAACATCGTGTTGATAAAAACATTCGAAGATATGTGACTCCCTTTCAAAGGAACCCTGTCTTGGACTTCCAGTCTAAACGGATGCACCTGAATACCAGTACTTATTATTATCGTTATGTTTTCCAGGCGGAGACTCCTGCTGACCCTGCGACCAGTCCTAGAGGCGTACGCGGCGACTTGCCGGCACCTGGCGCCCGGCTCCATGAAGGAGCTCGTCAAGAATACCCTCGACTCACTCACCGAGGACTTCACACACAACAAGATGGTTTACGGTACGATCTTAAACTTTCTTTAAAGGAAGAATGCCAACAGGCCGTATTTATACCGTATTTATCTTTAGAACCATAGCCAGTTGAAATTTTCATAGAATACATTAAATACATATAAATCTCATAGAATATGTATTAAGTTAATTCTACATTCAACGTGATACAAAAAGTCCACAACATAGGGGAGCGTCACCCTTGCATGCTAAGGTGTCCATGTCATTCTTGGGCCTTTACAAAACTGAAAATTTCCTAAAGTGTTACCAGCCCCATATTATATTTTATCCGTTTTTATAAATGCATCATGAAGTTTTGAAGTTTAATATCGACATAAACAAGATTGTTTCTATTTCCAGGCGAAGCTGTATCAACAGACGCGATCAACAACTGTTTGCGACTCCTGCGCCAGTGGGGCGTCGTGGACATGTTCACAGAGAAGCGTACGCGCACACTGCGCCTGCCCGCGCCCTACGACTCGCCGGAAGCGTTGCACACGGTGTGCCAAAACGTCTACAAATTCAACATGGACACACCTTTACTGAACACCAAGTGATAAAGTGAACTGTGAACTAATAGGCCAGTGAATCAAGTGCTTATATAGTGAATGTTGGTGAAATTGGCGTGAAGGAAGTTTTCTGCCAAGCAACTTGCAAAGTTTGTGTAAATAAGGTTTTAGGCTGCCAGGTGTCTCTATCATCGCATTTTCGTATGACAAAATTTAGTTTATTTAAAGTTTTCAATGATTAAGCATTTGGTTGCTAAGTATACTTGTCAAAAAAAGTTGTTTACTCAAAAATGTTACTGTGAAAATAATTGTACAGTGACTTGAATGCTCTTTATATAAAAAATTGGTGTATTTTAACCAACAACACAAATAAATATCCATAGTTGATGCTCGATAAATGGATTGTCGGTTTTTCAAAATTTTGATAAGCCGAGTTTACACAATTAGAGTTGTATGTAAACAAAGCTCCGTTTTGTGAATGAAACTCAAACATCACTTTTCATAAAAACTGTTTTTATTCCTGACCAAAGATATACTGTGTAGTAAAAGTTTCAGTTTGAAGGGAGTACAATAACAATTATTGGAGTATGATTTCTTTGTAATAAAATGTTGTAGTTATGACACCCTGGTTGTGTCAACTCGGGTATAGTTAGTGACATCTCTTGTTCCTATCAAGGATTCCCACTAATAGGGAAAACAAGTTGTAAAACATTTTGCAACATGTTTTTATGTTTCTTGAAACAAGTTGTTTGCAACATTGTGTACAGAATGTGTCTGACACCTGTTTCCAGCAACACAAAAACATGTTTCACAACATGTTCATAGGGATAAGAGACGTCAGCTCGTCTCTTGCTCCTATCAAGGATTCCCATCAGTAGGGAAAATAAGTTGTAAAACATTTTGCAACATCTTTTTTAAACAAGTTGTTTGCAATAATTTGTACAGAATGTGTCTGACACATGTTTCCAGCAACACAAAAACATGTTACACAACATGTTGATAGGGATAAGTGAATGTTCCATGTAGTTAATGGTTTACTGTTGCCAGGGTAACAACGACGTACGTTATTTCAACGTAATATTGTTATTTATACAGTTTGGTTACATCTTCACGAGTTTTCAACACATTGTGATTTTAGTATCGTATTCGTTTTGTATGGTAATGAAGGCTGCTCAAAGATTAGACCCAAATAACTTGTAATGGTTTTATTAAGGTGTATTATTTAAGGATGGTGCATTAAGCCCTGGTTACATGACTTATTGAATACATTCAGGGTAACATTCAACAGGCTTGACGGTTAAGTGAAGCCTTAACTATTCCACTGACCTGTCCGGCTAGCTAGACGAAAACAAAGATAATTTGAAAGATATCTTGTCATGCTGGGCATGTTAGCCTCAACTGAAAGCCAACCACCAATTCTTATTGTGTGAAAAAGAGATGAATTATACGTTCTTTAGAACAGTTTAGTAGTATTTGGTCGAGACGCCATTGTTTAACTATTGTGTCTACTTCGTGGACAGAGTTAAATAGACAAACTGAAGAAAAGTACCTACTTAAACAGCCGCAAAACTTAAACAATAAATGTTGATTAGTAAATTGCCCCCATACGAAGCCGGGGCGGGTGGCTAGTAACTAGTATTTCTATAAATGGAGGTGTTAGAGTCCCTGCTCATGTGTGCCATCATAAAATAATATACTATTACCATGCAAATTGATCTGTGATGCGACAGCGATTAAAAACGAGTGTTTTTGTATATATTGTGACTTTTAAATTATCTTATAAATACGAGGTTGTCATGAATGTTTGTGAGTTGTGATCTTATGGTCGCAATCAAATGCTTGTGTGCGCACTTTTAATGTTTAGTATTTGGCATTTTAATTGTAAAGATATCCGAGTTGAGAAACACACAATATAAACATCGACGAAACTAAAAGATTAGGAGCGTAGCAGCATACTGTAGTTTCTGCCTACCCCCGTGGGTAAAAGGCGTGACGTTATGTATATAGAAATGTGAATATACAAAGGTAACCAAATTTTTTAGTTGTAAACATGAAAATTGTCTAACCATCGATTTTGACTTTGACGCCAAGTAACGCGTAAAAAGTGTGTATATAAGTGTTTCTTTCTTAGCATTTGTTTTTGTCTGAAGTGTAAGTGTGGCTGGCCATCACCTGACTCCACGGAGTCTTAAGCCGAGATTTATAAACGTTACTTATCACGTTCTTTGACTTATACGTGTCCCCTGTCTCTAGCTTTCACAGTGTACTTGTAATTTGACAGCGACGGGGATAAGACAAAGCACATGCCAAGTAGTCTATTTATCTCTGCCTAAAACTTATTCCTTTTTGTACTGCGTTAAGCTTAAGTTGACAAATAGTATGTAGACTTTATTTACTTTGCCACCCATATAATGATAAAAGGGGGCAAAGCTAAGATTGATTAAAACAAACTTGAAATATTTATTGTTTTTTTTTTTATTAAACGAAGGTCAAATCCTACTAATATTGTAAATGTGTAAGTTTGTGAGAACGGATAGATGGATAAATGTTTGTTAACTCTTTCACGCAAAAACTACTGACCGGATTTGCGTGAAATTTGGCATTCAGATAGTTTATAAACTTGATTAACACAAGAATACTTTTCATCCCGGTAGTACGATCCCGTGGGACAATAACTCTACGCGAGCGAGGCGGCTGCAGGCATACTATAATAGTTCGGGACTTTTATACCATTAAGAGTTTGTAAATCTTAGGGTCAGCACAGACGACAGACTTTTTGTGTGTACAAGTCTGTGACAGACAAAAACTCTGCGACAAATTTTGCGTGATTGATGTTTGACTACTTTTTGTCCACTAAGAATATACTAATGGAAAGGATCCTACTGATGGCCTTAGTGTGGACAAAAAAGTAGTCAAACACACCAATCACGCAAATTGTGTCGCAGTTTTTGTCCATCGCACAAAAAAAAGTCTGTCGTCTGCACTGCCCCTTAAGATTTACCGTAGTTCGGGCTTTTACAGTAAGGCTGCCAACAGACGGACTGCAGCTGCACAGCAGCAACCGCGCGCAGTCGATATATTTTTCAACTGCATGCATGCAGTTGTACGTTCGACTTCGTTCAGTCATGATAGTAACTTCACGCGGTCGGCTGCGGTCGTGTGCAACAACCGCATACAGTTAGTGTGCAGATGTAAGTATGCGGTTAGTGATTAACTGCATACAGTTGTGACTTCAAACTTTACGCGGTCGGCTACAGTCGTGGTGTCGACGCACGCTGTCCATCGCTAACCGCATGCAGTTGCAACTGCACACTGACTGTATATGCGGTTGCTGCACACGACTACGGCCGACCGCGTGAAGTTGATATCATGACTGAACGAAGTCGAACGTATAACTGCATGCAGTTGAATATATCGACTGCGCGCGGTTGCTGCGATGCAGTCCCTCTGTTGGCAGCCTAAGATGATATCCTAAAACTATGTCCGTTACCAAGAGCTCTAGTTTCATTTATAATTAGACAAACAACACAACTTTAAAAAATATTATTTATTTATTAATTAATGTAGAAATTAAAATGATTGAAACTTAATAAAAATGGAAACAATGTCAGAGAAAAAAAAAAAAAAGATTTAAAATAAGTCTAAAACTAACTTAGAGTAGGAAAATACAATAATTATAAAAAAGGTAGGATAAAGACTACAAAATAGAATAGCCATACGGCAAGAAGGCCTAGTGAGATGGCGCCTGCGGTACCACAGTCTCGACAGAGATTACGACTAAATCGCTGCCTTTTGATTGCTAATTACTAACAAATAAATTCGTTTGCAATAACGATATTTGCGAGAAATGCATCATGGATGTAAAGACTTGCGTTACTCGCAAGCATCATTATTGCAACCGAATTTATTCATTAGTAATTATCAATCAAAAGTTAGCGATTTAGTCGTTATCTCTGTCGAGACTGCCGGTCCAGACCTGCATACCTCAGGCATTATTTCAGTGAAATGGTAGGCTTATAATAATGGCTCTTGTTCACGGCCAGTTTTACCCGGACCGGCGGCGGCGGCGCTCGCCGGCACGATCGAGTCATGTAAAGCACTATGGAAGCTTGTCCACTCCGCGCAGTGCCCGGTTTGGGCGTGTGAAGAAGTATGAAAATCTTAGAGGTGCATGCAAATAAAACCGCATTCTTCCCGGCTATAAACCAGTCGTGAAAAAGAGCAATATTATAAGAATTATAACGTTTCAACAATCAACTTCAACTTTTCAGTCATCATTACAATAATAAATTCAAGATGTACTTTTTATGCAAAGGACATAGAACTAAAATGTAGGCAACCCATCGCCATTTTTGATACTTTTTTGAAACTAAGTAGCGGCGCACGAAAACTAAAATTGAATACATCGCTTTGCGAAATTGCGAGTTTTTTGGACGAGTATCTTTGCATCGAAATAACTTTGCAAAGCGTCACTTTCCGCAACCATATCTCTGTTTTTTTTTTGTCCAAATGACCGCTACGCTACACCCATAGGTGCCACTATCATCGTGCACCACAACTTCAAAGAAAAAAAATGGAGATAGGATGACTACACAGTCTTCCATACGAAAATACTCAAACCTGATCTTCATATCTCAATATTCTCAATCAAGTTCGAAGTTACATAGGATCGTCAATTATGCAACATAGCAAACAAATTCATCATGAAAAATTGTTCCATTTCTTTTTCTATCACGTAACGGCGCAAGCTAGGCAAATGGAACCTCAGTCGACTTTCCCAAGCGGATCTGGTTTCCCTGTGGTCGGAACACTCGAGGTGCTGTTTCATGTCGGACCATCCTGCGACAACGAGGTTACAATATCCGCAGTGGTACAACCCGGGGCGAACCTGGAACATTACGGAGATTATAGCAGAAGTAAAAGAAAAAAAAAACTAAAGTCGAACGCTAAGATAAGGTAGAGGTTACTGTTTTTTGACGTGATAACGTCTTTAAAATCGTTTTAGTCGGGTGACATGTTCAGAAACTTGTGTCACACCAAAACCTCACGAGCGCGATCGCAGGTATAACGAGAGAGAGACGGACCGATCTCCCGTCTCATCTCGAGCGCTGCCAGTCATTCCGTGAAACTTGTCACGCGGAATCCTCACGAGCGGAGGCTGGCATAGCGTTCGAGTGAGTGGACCGATCTTCCGTCTCTCTCACTCTATTTAAGTTAAAATCACTAATATCATGAAAAATTACGTTATCACGTGAAATTATCGTCCGTAAACCGACTTTACAGACAACCATTTTTTTTTATTTCAAAATAAAAACTGTACGATATTAGATTAATGGGTTCACTGTACCTCTCTGATAATTTCGTTTTTCTCCGATGTAATGACAGGCACTTCCAACCACTTCATGACGTGCTGTCTTTTGTCACAATGTTCCTCAATATCCACAAGTGGCGACAAGTTCACCTCGCACACAATGCACCTCCTTCTCATACCAACTTCCGAAATAAAATGTAAGCTTTTCTTAAGAATACAGAACTCTTCGTTAATGATAGTGGCGGTGTATAGTAGTCCTTCTACATTGTAGGCCGAATCAAAAAATTCTCTTGTTGACTCCTTGGCCAGATTTCTTGGATTTTTCTGAGTTTCCTTGGCCTGATTCCTAGGAGTTTTAGGAATTTCTTTGGCCAGATTTCTAGGAGTTTTCGGTTTGGTTACAGAGGAGGCTGCCTGTCTTTTGTGATTTGCACCTTCTACGTGCTCTTTCAATGACTTAAAAGTAGCCGGCACTTGTACTTCACAAACGCGGCAATATGATTGGTTATTACCCTCGATTAAAGTTATTTTATTTTCTTTTGCAAAGGACATTGCGTCATCTTCTTGGGAACATTTTTCGGAGTTTTTTGGCGGAATGTTATTGATATCAAATAGAGACGAGTCTGTATCAGTGTCTTCTTTTGAGGCATTATTTTCTTCATGTGAGTCAAGATTTTGGGCTTTATCTCGTAAAGCTGTAACTGTGTCATTTTCAATCTCACCAGACGATTTTGTCGTTTTGTCATTTATATCAACTCTATTCAAGTTCTGATCCAGTGATGATGGATACAGTAAATCAGAATCAACAGCTTCAGTTGATGAATGATTTTTTATGTGGTTTTCTATCTCAATATGATCAAATGTCACAACTTTGGAACATTTTTTACAGAAAGCAGTTTCTGTTTCCAAATTGATGTTGATTCCCTTACTTTGGTACTTGGCAATGAATTCAAGGATTTTAGATTTGTCTTTTGTCGGTGATTTTACGCCTTTGTTATTGTCATTGTCTTCGCTATTGTTATTGTCGTCGTTTATCTTTGATTTCTTTGGTTCGCCATCATTTTCTGTGGCAGAAGACATGTTGGTTGGTTTTTCTTTATTGTTTTCGTTAGCTTCACTTCCTTGAGAGGTTCCTTTAGCTTCACTTCCTTGACAGTTCCCTTTAGCTTCGATTCCTTGACAGTTTTCTTCAATTTCGATTCCTTGATGAACTCCATTAGTTTCGATGCGACGTTTCGCGTAAAGTTCGCGATGCTCTGTTTCGTTAAAATGTTTTGTCAGCCGTCCGGGGGCTAGCAGCTTGTTGCAAGTCAGGCATTGGACAGCTGTGTCATCTAACTGCAATCACAGAAATAGTCACTCAATTTGAATCTCAGGTAGTTTTAATTTGAATAGTATTTTACTGTTTGCACAGATAGCTATCAGTACCCTGTTGGCAGGTCCCCCAAATCTGCGTCAGAAGCAACAAACACACCCTGTCATTCGCTTTCCGCAGCCGGTCTGAATTCAAATTTTGTTACGTTTTTTGCAATTTGTCGGTATACAACCTAGGCTGACACTGACCTACAATTGCAAAGAACGTTAGAAAAATTAAATTTTGTGGGCCAACCCGGGGCTTCCCCCTTCAGGGGACTACAGGAGCTAATCGCGAGTTTTATAATGCAAAAAAGCATATGATTCACTGCAATAAACAAAACCATAAATAGTACATTTTGATAGAAGTGGAGAAACTTTGTCATTGCATTCGAGGCGGAATTAAAACCCGAGCCGTAGGCGAGGGTGTTTTTGAGCCGAGCCGTAGGCGAGGGTGTTTTTGAGCCGAGAACTGCAATAACAAACTCCACGTGTATCAAACGACATTTTTCAATACACTTTTGAAGAAATAAATTAAATAACGAAAAATATTTTTGTCATTAATTAATAAGAAACTATGATTTTTTATTTTTTTGCCGTGTTTTGCATTCGCCAGGTTGAAGGGGAGGCAAAGGTATGAAGCCGTTAAACAGCCTAATATAAAAATTGGTTTTTGTATATATTTTTGAATTCAGAACACAAATAAATGTTAATTTGTTTAAAAAAGTAAATATTAGTTTCAAATAATCATGTTTATCTATGATATTCTATTTATAAACACAATTTGAATAATCAAAAAAATGTTACGCCGTAAAGACGCATATTGCTTTGCCGAAATAAAAAAAACATTCACCTCCGACTATAGGCATTGAAACTGTGGACTTTTTTCCGCACACGTGCGGGAAAATGTAAAAAAAAACGCACGTGTGTGAAATATACATTGCATGTTGAACCTAATCTTAGTGCGATAAGAACCCGTTTTCGAGGAAGTGTATTAAATCTTCAGGATATATGCTAGTACGATAGTGTTTTAAAAACATAATACAACTAGTTTTACTCAATAAAAAAAAATCACGAACTTATCTCTAAAAAAATCTTTTAACGAGTAAAAACCATATCAAATACATGCGATCATTTTGATTTTTTGGCAAATAATTCTACAAGCAGCATCTTAGCATCATAGTGTTTTATTTTATTAGTCCAATCAAAAAAATCGCAAAAATACCGCTCTTTCGCCGTATTCGGCCCGCAGTAACTGACGTAACAACCACTTTGTAGTGCAAGCTGATTAGAACTTTATTCTAACAGAGTTTCAAACGAAGTTTGAACCACCACAAATAGAGTTGCTAATTTAGCTCCTGTTGAATAGACTATAAAGTACTTAGTTGGGGCCGGGCTTTTCACACTAAGCTTGCTGAAAGTAGTGTTCTTCACTGTGGGACTTGTTTGCTCCGGTCAGTTTTAGTAACAGTAAATTACTGATAAAAGTTTATGAGGGACTAAGAGGGCGGTGGGACATTTATAAGCAATATTTTTATACCTACCTTATTTTTAAGTAGGTACACAATTCTAAACAAGGTGGATACTACAATAAATTATGTAAACTGTACTGTGGTACTTAGTTAGCGTATATGTATAGCTTAGGAAGTTTCCAGTGTGGTTAAAAAAATGTATAACCATGCAGTGTTCATCTAGTGTCGTATTGTATTGTCGTCTCCACCTTGTATATTATAAACTAGTTGAAATACCATACAAGTAGTTAACACTTACATGACGAAAGATCGCATTATCCGCTCCAAACTGAACAGGTTTCAGAACTAAATTCAAGGAGTGCTTCGCATCAGTTTTATGCTCCTTCACATCGTCAAACTCCGCATTGCAAAGCGAACAGACGCCTTCGATCAGGCCGTGCCAAGCTTTTGCATCAATAACAATATTATTGAAAGCAATAACATCACCTCCAATTGGTTTTAGGAGAAGAATTCCCTTGTTTTGTTTGTGTTCATCTTCAGTGATGTGTATATTGACTTTAGAAGCGATTGGCATCAGAACATTGCAGAATTCGCAGAAGTAGCCTCCTTTGAACTGGAACAAAAAGTGATTCGAATTATAATAATTTGAAACTGGCACCTCGCCCGCGACTTTGTCCGCAATAATTGTGATAGCTTAGCCAATATGCATGATATAAATATAATTTCTAAATCCTATAGCACCCACGAATAATGTAGCTTTCTGCCAGTGAAAGAATTTTCTAAATCGGTTCAGTAGTTCCGAAGATTACCCACTCCATTCAAACAAATACCTCTTTATAATATTAGTATAGAAGTCTAGATAAGCTTAAACCTAACCTAACCTAAAGCTGAAACCGGGTTCTGCATGCCCTAAATTCCTATGTCTACCTGTGTGCTAAACTTCGAAACTCATGCGTGACAAGTTAATACAGAGTTTCGCAGAGAGTCACTTTCACGTTTATAGGTATTTATGTACGTATTGGAGGGACGAATTCAGTTGTAATCAAAAGTATTGATAAAGTCTCAAAACATAGTGCAGCGCAGTGATTGTTAAACAAATGGGGTAATCCCCGGATATAAATAATTCTCGCGGCGCGGGGTCCACTGAGTGCCACTCAGTGCAGTTGCACGATTCTGGGCAATTTCTATACTTGTTGTTATTTACCGTAACTGCTCCGTTGGTACTGCTGCATGAGCGCGGGGTCCTGGATTCAATTCCCGAGTAGGGCAAAAAGTGTTATTGGGAATTTCTTAGTAGCATAGCAGCCCGCGCGGAGTTTGGAAATTGTTTCGATACCCCCGTGACTCGGAAAATGTGAAACGAGTATTATTGATTTAAAAAAATCGACGTATTTACGTAACGATTACAGCGCGCGCTCGTACTGGACTGGGGCCTCAACCGAGGACTATTTGTTATTATTTACCGTAAATTAGTCGTGTTGACGAAATACGTGCAAACGTTGCTCCATAAGAGCTACTTCGGTGTGGATTCCACCTTTTCCGTAAAAAAACATTTCGTCATTCTTGTCTTCTTTATTTGTCGTGTGGTTAGTTCTGGTTTCAGAGTTTTTATGCCGCTCATGAACCTCTGACTTGACTTTAAATGCCGGCGAGAAATATCTCTCAGGCATGCTGGTACCCTAACGATGTTTTGCTTCACCGAAGCAAGTGATTATTTTACAATACGCACATGAGCCTGAAAAATCAGAGGTGCGTCCCGCCTTGGGTACGAACTCGAGACCTATGACTTGGCAGTCCGACGGTCACACCACTAGACTATCACTGCTATTATTATTATTTATTTAAATCGAACATACATGATTCATTTTGTTGTTAGTAACACTTCTAAACTATGTTAGTAACATTCTTATTAAAACAATATAAATATTAACTAATTTAAAAACCTATAACTATAACTAAGTCCCCCATGCACCCCGCTGCACTAGACCTGCAGCTGTGTATACGGGTCCAGTGCCCCGGAACGGGCAGTCAGGTTTATCCACTATCACCTTTAAGATGCTGTTGGTGCTCCCCCGAAGCCGCTGCATCAGGGATGCTGTTCTTTTTCGCATAATAGCTTGAAAGCTATCTATACCTGCTTCAGCAAACATGCCCGACGCGCTACAGAATCGCGGGAGCCCCAACAGCAACCTAAAAGCGTTATTTTACTGGATGCGAAGAGCGTTGTAGGCCCTCTGTGTATGTCTAACCCACAGGCTGCACGTGTAAAATGACTGGCAAATTAGCAACTCTGTGATGGTTCAAACTTCGTTTGAAATACTGTTATAATAAAGTTCTAATCAGCTTGCACTACAAAGTGGTGGTTACGTCAGTCACTGCGGGCCGAATAGTGCGAAATGAGTGGTTTTTATTTAATTATAGCCTAATAAATCATTACATCAAAATGCTAATTGTACACATTGTGAAGAAAAAAGTGACAAATATTTGTGTGAAAAAAAAACACTAGAACTTAATGCCGTTTAGGAGTAGTTACGAATTTTCAAAGAAAAACATTTTTTTCTTATAGTAATAATAAGGTTAGAATTATTTCAATTGTACCAATTAAAGTTTAAGACTCTAATAAGCAACATATATTTTTTTTGCACATTTATATTCACCTATCAAAGAGGAGTTACACGGAGAAAACCTCTCGTTATCTGATACCACCCCCTTAAACAGAGCTATGTCAAGTCATTATAAAAACAAGAATCCCACCTTTCTAATATGTTCATGTTGAAACTTGTCTGAGTACTGCACTGCATGTAACCTCTTCTTGTGGTCCGATGTTACGACATGGTCGCCAGCTGCCTTCTGAGCGTCCAGGAAGAGATCGCACGCCAAACAGTATGAATTCAAGGAGCCGGTGATGACCCCGTTGCTATGCAACGTATACGTCATTGTGACCTGAAAAAAAAAGAAAACACTACATAAATATCTCCAAATACAGTGACGTTTATTCCCGGTAATATATAATTGTATAAAACCAAATGCTTGGCCCGCCCGCCTGCCCCGCTCTGCGCTCAAAGCGATTTTCGTCTTATAGCCTGATGAACCGCAACCGCAACTGTCCCTGTTGGTAACTACATCGCTTATTACAGGCTAACCTCCAAATACTGAAACGTCACTCAAAATTTAAGGGCTGCTTAACATTTGAGCAGCTCCTAAACTTTAAATTTTGTATGGCCAAACGTCACTTTTGAGAATCTGTTAAATATAAGTGCTACTTAAATTTTGAGTGACGTTTCAGTATTCGGGGGTAAATAACATAAATGCCTAAAGCCTCCTCTAGGTACACGTCAATAGATGCATCTGCAGACGTAATCCTCGGATGCGTCCGCCCCCGCCGACGCGACGTATAGAGGGGGTGGATAACAGGCGGTCTTTTAAATCTTTTTGGCTTACGATTACGCGGGAGTGTTGAGCTGCTGGAGCACATTGTCATTAATTATGTCTCGTGGTGATAGTGAAAAAGAATATTTACGAGTATGTAGTAGACGAAATAAATTGTAACAGAATGTTATGTTGTATTTATGTTGCTTAATCTTTGCATGAGATAAATAAACACAGGCTTAGTTCTTTGTACACTCGTTACGACGCTACCTGCATCCTGCATCGCCCACTTCATAGAAGGAAACAAAGCACTTAGTTATTTTTGATTTTGAGCATGAGTAAACTCATTCTCATTTTGTATAATTTGTAATAATGTTAATACCGCTAGTTAATCACAAACATCCTTTTCTCTTATCAATGCTGCCGTTGAATAACGTGTTCAGCGTGACGCGATTATGCCGCGTCGTGGATTTTTAGGGTTTCGTATACAAAGTAAGAACTGTAACATAATAATGTATTCTTTTTTGGCCCGTAGTTTTTTAGGGATCCTAGTTTTTTAGGGAGTCGAAATACGAAAAGGAACTCTAGCCATAAAGATTCCATACACATGAGGATACATCCGAAGATATCGGAAGATATCCTGTAAATGACACTTCAAGTTTAAGAAAACATTTACTTATGTAGATTATTTTAATAAAGTAGGCTATCATAAAAGGACTTTGGAGTAATTAGTACCTTCATTATTATCTATTAAAAAAATTAATGTTGATTAATCACTTAGGCAATTAATCGAGTTCAACATTGTCATTTAGATAATGCATAGGTTCTGATTAGGTACAGACGCCAACAAATCAGGCTACACGAAACTGTCAAATTTCACAACCAACCTTGAACCTAGCTCTTGAGCGATAAAGTTGAAAATCTATTAAAGATATTTGACAGATTGTAATGGCTTGATGAGCTGGCGTCTGTACGTATGTAGTTAAGGGGCTGATAACACCTAACTGATGTTTTTAAGAAAAACTATTTGTTTTATACTTCTAGCACATCAAAAAAAATTGTTAAAATTCATCATATTTCAAAAAGCGTGGGCGGACTCGATACCTACATAATTGGACGAAATCGGCTCGATAGAAAATTATTGCAAAGAGTGGTCTTAAAATCATCAATAAACGGTTCTATGTCTTTATTTTTTTGACGTATACCCATAATTACGTCAAAAAATATGAAGTCAACATATTCAAACCTAAACCGCTAACGAGTCATATTTCACAAATAAACTACACTTTTCTTTATTATATTATATAAAGCTGAATTACCACTGACTCACTGATTGACAGAATTGTTCTCCGAGATGGTGGATGGGGAGGTGGGTATATTTTTGCAGATTCGTAAACAACTAACTCTGAAACCTATGGGAAAAGTGCCAAACCTCCCCTTTTCACCCCCCTTCTCACCCCTCTCTATCGTATCTCGGAAACCAAGAGACTTGGAACATTTTTTTTTTCAGATTCGTATAGAGGAGGCTCGGAAAAGTAAAAACCACTTTTCAGAGTTGGCCCCCTTTCCCCCCTTCTCCCCCCCTTTAGGCGGATCTCGGAAGTTAAGAGACTTGGAACATTTTTTTTTTCAGATTCGTAAGAAGGGGCAAAAAATTGGTCAAAATCATTTTTCAAAACTCCCCCCTCTCCACCCCTTCACCCCTCCCCCCATCGTATCTCGGAAACTAGGACACTTAGCGGCATTTTGATTTTGACTGTACTTTATTGTTGAGGAGCGTTAAAATTTTTATACCCTCCCCTCCCCAACCTCCCCTTTCCGGTGGTAGATAGGTCCTGAGTGGAGCGAACTTGCGAGACCGAGTGGAGCAAAGGGGGGAGGTGGCGAGCGAAGCGAGCCGGCGACCTCCGTAGCGTAACGAAGGTTGAGTGGGTGAAGCTCCCCTCCCCAACCTCCCCTATAATTGACAAGGGCTGTAACTTCATAACGGTTAGAGATAGTTATCAGGTGTTTGAACAAATATTACCGTAGGTGTCGAAACCTGTCCGGTGGTAGGTAGGTCCTGAGTGGAGCGAAGGCGGGAGGTGGCGAGCGAAGCGAGCCGGCGACCTCCGTAGCGTAACGATGATTGAGTGGGTGAAGCTTAACTCAGCAAACTTTAGGATAATGTTTTTTATGGGAAAAGTTCTGAGTTTTTAAATAAGGTTTTATTAGGGGTCCGTAGGGGTTTTCATACTGTTTTAGGAGTAATTCTAACGGATTTTCCAATTCATTTAGGGGTGCCTATAGATTCTCAAAATTTTATGGGTAAGTAATACTTCTCAAAAACACAAAAACGCGAGCTGCGCGCAGCTCGCGCACCCAAGCAAACTAGTTATATTATATAAAGCTGAATTACCACTGACTCACTCACTGACTCATTGACATAATTGTTCTCCCAGATGGTGGATGGGGAGGTGGGTATTTTTTGACAGATTCGTAAACAAGTAACTCCCGCGAGTATGGGAAAAGTGCCAAACCTCCCCTTTTTGCTCCCCTTCCTCCCCCTCCCTATCGTATCTCGGAAACTAAGGGACCCGTATTTTTTTGTTTTTACGGATTCGTATAGAGGAGGCTCGGAAAAGTAAAAACCAGTTTTCAAAGTTGTCCCCCTTTCTCCCCTTCTCCCCCCTTTAGAAGGATCTCGGAAGTTAAGAGACTTGGAACATTTTTTTTTTCAGATTTGTATAAAGGGGCTGATTGTTAGTCGAAATCATTTTTCAAAACTCCCCACTCTCCCCCCCTTCACCCCTCCCCCTATCGTATCTCGGAAACTAGGACACATAGCGGCATTTTGATTTTGACTATACTTTATTATTGAGGGGCATTGAAATTTTTATACCCTCCCCTCCCCAACCTCCCCTAAAAGTCCAGAGTGGAGCGAACCTGCGAGACCGAGTTAAGCGAAGGGGGGAGGTGGCGAGCGAAGCGAGCCGGCGACTTCCGTAGCGTAACGAAGGTTGAGTGGGTGAAGCTCCCCTCCCCAACCTCCCCTAAAATTGAAAGGGCTGTAACTTCATAACGGTTAGCGGTAGCCATCAGGTAATTGAACAAATATTATAGTAGGCGTCGAAACCTGTCCGGTGGTAGGTAGGTCCTGAGCGGAGCGAACCTGCGAGACCGAGTGGAGTGAAGGGGGGAGGTGGCGAGCGAAGCGAGCCGCCGACCTCCGTAGCGTAACGAAGGTTGAGTGGGTGAAGCGTAACTCAGCAAACTTTAGGGTAATGTTTTTTATGGGAAAAGGTCTGAGTTTTTAAATAAGGTTTTATTAGGGGTCCGTAGGGGTTTTCATACTGTTTTACGCGTCCTGCGCGTCCTGCGTGGAGCGAGACCAAGTTAAGCGAAGGCGGGAGGTGGCGAGCGAAGCGAGCCGGCGACCTCTGTAGCGTAACGAAGGTTGAGTGGGTGAAGCTCCCCTCCCCAACCTCCCCTATAATTGGAAACGGCTGTAACTTAATAGCGGTTAGAGATAACTATCAGGTGTTTGAACAAATATTATAGTAGGTGTCGAAACCTGTCCGGTGGTAGGTAGGTCCTGAGTGGAGCGAAGGGGGGAGGTGGCGAGCGAAGCGAGCCGGCGACCTCCTTAGCGTAACGATGGTTGAGTTGGTGAAGCGTAACTCAGCAAACTTTAGGGTAATGTTTTTTATGGGAAAAGGTCTCAGTTTTTAAATAAGGTTTTATTAGGGGTCCGTAGGGGTTTTCATACTGTTTTAGGGGTAATTCTAACGGATTTTCCAATTCATTTAGGGGTGCCTATAGATTCTCAAAATTTTATAAGGGTAAGTAATAATTCTCATAAACACCAAACACGCGAGCTGCGCGCAGCTCGCGCACCCAAGCAAACTAGTTTCAATATAAATATTAATTATTTTCTTCTAAAACCAGGCCGCAGTAACTCTCTCGCTCTCGTTTACTCCGACACAAATAGACAGTGTGCGCGCATTTTGGTGTTGAAATCCCCATAACACAAGTAAATATGTATAAGATAGCGCGGATGTATTTTGAGAATAAGTTTTTTGACTGAACTCACGAACTGGCGGAAAAGTAAAAATATGTCTTGGTTTTGAGGAGAACTACGCTACCACAAAAACAGAAAAAAAAATACGTCCTACACGGAACTACTTGCTCGACAGCCGTTGGCCGTACATACAACGACTTAATCAAAGTAGCCTTAACAAAACAATAACAAATTCTAATTAGCATGCAGCCAAAGAAACCTCTCAGCGCTGCCACCGACGCGACGCTGCAAAGCCGTGGAATTTTGGCGAAGTTTTAGAGCTAATATCATTAAGTTACATAGGTATTGAGATCAGAATCAGATTCATTTATAAATGTAAAGGTTCTTGCTATGTTTTGTCGTAATCAATTTACTCAACTACTTAGACTGCATAAAATGTGCATTCTGAAATTGTCTGTGAGTCATAGCTAAGTACCTATATTATTATGAACACTGTGTAGGTTTTATTGTTATCGACGTGGTCAGGATGAATACGTTTTCACTTTTAACCATATTGTAATCAGATTTGTTTTAAATAAACATTCCTACGGATTCAAAACAATGTAGAATCGACTGACGACTCATAATTTAATGTAGGTATAGTACGATTCAAACTTAATGGCGGCTCGGAACATCGTACGTTTCGCTGCGCAGATCGCAATTTTTAGGTATCAGCGGGACGTAGAGGGACGTGCCGGCGGGGCACATCCCCGCGCGCTCTCTCTCACCCGCACTCGCCCTACGCGTCGTCGCTTTAGTGTGTGAGTTACGTCTGTATTCTGCACACGCGCGCGAATTTCTGCATAAGTACAGTCGAGCTCATTATAGTTTGATGTTGTTTGTTAACTGTTTTGTTTTTTTTTTTGTTATTGTATTGTTATGTTTTTTTTTTTGTTATTGTTCCGTTCGTTTTTCGTTATTTACGTAAATTTTTAAGACTGTTTTTGGTTGTGCGGAAAATACTTTGATATTTATTTGTAAAATGCCTCGCGGCTTCGACCAAGGTGTCATCAAAAGGTGCGTGCACAACTTTCATGTTACTGAAAAGGAATTGCCAACACTGAAGCAATTAAAACGAAAGTTCAAAGATGATATTCATTTTAACGGTTCTATAACCAGCTTAGGCCGAATATTGAAACGATTGGGGTTTCAATGGAAGAAAGCCCAAAATGAGAGAAAAGTATTAATAGAGCAGTCAAATATTCGGTTACAGCGCATCGAATGTCTGCATAAAATCTCGACGTATCGCTCGGAAAACCGACCCATTGTATATACCGACGAATCATATGTCGATTTTACCCACACCAAGCCGAAGTCTTGTGGCGATAGGACACTTAAGCTAACAAATAAATACGTATCTTAAAACACTAAAACATTCACACAAGTTTTAGTTATAAAAATAATTAAACGAGCTTAGATGATTTTCGACTTGACTGTACATGCGCGAACCTGCACTGGCAGCTAACTTCCGAGCCGCCATTAAGTTTAAATCGTACTGTACGTAGAGTATCCTATTTTGGTAGATCGGATACCAAAATTATGGAAACAAATATTTCAGTACACTAATCCAGAAAAAAATGAACTTTCAACTACTTATAGTCAAAGCATAGATTTATACATAAAATCAGAATTCAAAGAGGTAAGTAACTACAAGTAGTTATCAAAATGATACGAAATGGACAAATCGTATCTACCACAATTCAAAATCTACTAATAAACCCTAATTATATTGATATAATTATAATAGAAATACTTTTATTTGATCTATTAAAAGTTAAATTATACATGAAAACTATTAAAATAAACTAAGCTAACTAAAACTAACTAAAAACTTAAAAAATGGCGTCAAAAAACTCCTCTATAATAGTAGATGTTGATTTAAATTTTATTTCTAAAGAATATATAAACTTATAGGCTAATGAAAATATCAAAGAACAAAATATAACAGAGAAAAAAGCTCTTGTTTACTCACAGTAGTAATTTGCCACTTAGATTAAACGACTGCTCAGCACTGCTCGTTGAATACTGGACTGTGCGAATGATGAATATTCTTGCGGCCGCCTACATGTACCCAACTGATATCGAATCGAAGATTCTGGAAAACCCCGACCATAGACCCTATGGCACTACGTAAAGTATTGTCTATCGATTAATTATTGAGTTATGGATGCGTTCACAAAATAACGAAATGATTAAAAATATACAGTAATGGTGGAATAGGGTAGCCCGCGAAATCTAAATGATTTTGACCTTGAAAAAGTTGTTCCTCGACTTTTATGAACTTGGAGGGTTGTATTGATGATTTTGATGATTATAATTCTGACGTCTTACAGTCGCGAACAATATTTTAATCAACATACGACCTAGCACTGGTCTATAAATTGCAAAAAACGTTAGAAAATTTGAATTTCGCGGCCTAGCCTGACGCTTTCACCTTAATTAGATTGCCAGTAACAATGATTTAATAAATCGTGCTAACTATCGATTAATTTATTCCCCAGATAGTAATAATATGTTAAGAGCCATGTGCATTATTATATGATGCAGCTGCTGCACTTGGATTGGCGCTCCATAGGCCAGCTATCAACTCATGAGTCATGTGGTCAAAAGGAATAACGTCTGTACGTATGCGATGTTGCCAATAAAAAAAGGATTTTCACTGACTTGCGCCCACTTCTTGAATTTTATTGTGCTGTGCGCATTTATATCGTCTAATTAATTAATTATTTTTGTACTATTAAATACAGTATGTTCCCCAATAATAAACTGCAAAGTTACCTTTTATCCCAAGGCAGAAGAAGAGTGTCATACCTGACAGATAAGGTACAGACGACAGCAGAACAAGCTACTACAATGTGTCAAATTTCTTTAGTAGATTTTCAACTTTATCGCTGAACGTTAGGTTCAAGGTTCATTGGGAAAATTTGACAGTTTCGGGTAGTTTAATGTTCTGGCGTCTGTACATATATGCAATGATTATCAAATCACGCTTTCAGAATTCCAGGTTTTCTCTAGTTATTTACCTTCATCATAAATGTCACGTGCTATCCATGTTGTACTTATTCAATAAAACTTTTTATTTATTTATTATGTGTATCTTATAAACTAAGAAGAAACTGTTTAAACTTCAACTGTTTGGAAGCCTTCACTTCCAATGCCCATTATGTAGCTAGATCATCATCTCTAACTGGCTGCAGCTAAATACCAGGCCAAGGGGTATCGAATTACCCAGTACTAACTGGGTAGGAGTATATACTTAATGAGATCTTGTTGGCAACATAACTTAGGGAGTTAATTAATTACTTTTTACTATCTAGCTGCATTATATTAAACAACCAGTATAAACAGTTAACAAAATAGAGTACTTTTTGTAACTTTGTCTTGATTCACACCCCTGTTCCGTTTTACCCGGAAACAAGTTTTTTTTTAACTAATGGCCTAAAACCAGTTTTATGTACTATGACAACGAACGAAATCTGCTCATATTCAAAATAAAATCCAGTGCACACGATGTCCACATCTGTTTACCACCCTTAACGAATCATCGACACGAAGTAGAAGAAGAACTTCTATTGGTCCGCACAAAGAGTGTGCGGACCAATAGTATTAAAACGCCGAAAAATATGCGACCCTTTTTTACGTTATCCTTTGTTTTACAAAAATTCTATTCTATTGTTTGGTCACCTTTTTTTGACTAATAGGAATAAAAACAAAAAAAAAGGACAAGGAAGAGAAAGTTCAGCGCTTCAATAGCGGCCGGATGCTGCAAACAAAAAGAGCCATATTGGTGGTAAGATTTAGTTCGTTGAGATAGTACTTACTTAAGCCTTGAATTAGGTTAAAAAGTACCAGTCAATAGACAAAATACCAGTTCTATTGTTATGTATTATGTGTTTAGTGTCCTGCAGCATGTTTTCTAAACTTTTCAATTATTTTACCACCAACTTTATCAGCAGGTAACACTTGCAAATGAAAAACCACATTGTTTTTGGGCATTGGGAAGCAAGCAAATTACTCGAAACATATTAAAATAGTGAAGCAATTTCATTATTCACTTTACGACTGCCAGAGCGAGGCACAGCCACTCCACGCCAAGCCACAATTTCACCTACCAATTTTCACGTCACATATTTGTGTCGATTGACATACAGGGCACAAGCTTGCTTGTCATGTATATGAGACTTTGGCGGTCAAAAGGTTAAGCTGATAAAAAAATGTGTTATGTAATGGAGGTAGAGGAAATTCAATCAAACAATTTGTATTTTTTAAATGTTGAAAGATTTTTATTTATGTACAAAATAGAAATCAATACTTTTTGAACGTCATGCTTACAAAAGAGGGTTATTTTTCACAGACAGTTTATAATTGCTGGAAGGGAGAAACAGGGCCACAAACTCTTCAGAATTCTGTCTGTTAGTTATGTAAAGTGGATGTTCATAATAAACATAACTTTCTTCTGTGCCTAAGTTATGTTTTTTCAATACATGTTCCTGATAGATTTTCAAAATAAGTTTCTTCCTTGTAAAGTCCTCAGTGTATGTTACGACTTCAAGACAAACATGTTGTCTGGCTAGTTCCAGTTGTTCTGTTATTACCTTTTACACCACCACAGTTTGTATGCCTACCATTTTTTCTTGAAGCTTTCTCAAGCTATTTTACACAATTTCATAGATAATTCTTTTTATTTGAATTTGGATTGTTATCCAGTGTCACTAAAGTTGAAAATATCCTCTTGCTCCAGCTTGCAGCAATTTGTTTATCACTGAAAAAGGCAAAGATTTAAGAGAAGACCAACTAAAGAAACCAACCTACCAAACTCCGCAAACTAATCTTTCTAAAGAAAAACGAGCCTCGCATACCCACATAAAGAACTACTTATGATCACTGACTGATGACTCAGATATGTCTGAGACGAATAAGACTGTCTTTTGTAGTGAATATTTTAGATTCAGCCTTTCCAACTGTCTTAATGATTTTGTATCACGCCTGGATCTGTATCACGATGCATGGGTATAGAATAAATTGTTTGAGGTTGGAGTAAGCCAATCTTAAATTGCACAAATCGTTTCCAAATACTTATTAAAATAGAAAACCATAAAATACAAAAAAAAACACAATCAATCAATGAAAACGATAACAGTAAAACTAAAATCCATTGTAACAAAATACCATGGACGTATCCAAAATACCGAATGCGGATAATGACAGTCACGGTTTATGTCACTGTCAATGTCACAAGTGCAAGGTGATTGCATGGAACTATTAGGTACTAATGGTCCTTGGGGTTCTTGTCCCGTCCACTGATCATCAACAGACGAATAAAAACATTAATTTGCAAATTGGGGCCAGTTTTGATGATCGGGATCAAAAAAACAAAAACAATCCAAGAAGAATCTGAGAACAACAATAAAACACAATCCATTCACCATTGAGTTCTTAGAACATTTGGTATTAGGACGCAGAATCGCGAAACGCAAAAACGCGCCCATACTAACTGGAATGAGTACGAACAAAATGTCAAAAAAAAAGAACTATCTAAAAAAACTTATAACTTAAATTTGTACAATGGATTCAATAGAAAAGAAAAAATAAAACGTTCCGAGTGAGAAACCGACAAAGATGGATGGTGTCTCTGTCTTGCCTTGTCACCGATGTAAACAATATGGCCAATACATTTTCGCGTTGAAGTCATTTATGTACTTTTTATGGTATTTTATTGAAATAATCCGCTTTAAATATGGTAAAATTGTGTTGTGTGAAGGAGTGTAGTAGTAAGGGTATGCTGGATGTGGAATTTCGTTTTTCAGGGAATTTTTTTAACTTTGGTTATTTATTACGACTAGGGTTACCAATGTTTTAGATTGACAAATTGGAAATATCCAAATAAATTAAGTAAGTAAGTTCGAAGTTTCGAACATCGTTGTCGTACATATTAATCAAAAGTATATTTTATAAATTAGAAACATCGGACATCGCACATGGTGTCGGTAGTACCTTGTTTGCTTTTTAAATACAAATATTGAAAAGAAAGTCCGCCGCACCGTGCCGTGTCATGCCGGTCCTAAGGATTTTTCCATGCTTCTCCAGCAAAAGAATCCATTTGGCGAGCTGCGAGTGTAAATGAATGGTTTCGGAATATAAAATAAATATTGGCGAATGTTACTAAAACATTATAGGTAAACAGTCATAGCATGAACATGCGATTTTCTATGTCTGAAAAAATATATAATACTACGGAGTACTCCAAGCCCCGAATACAAAAGTCGTCTGGATAAACAGGTTGCAAAATGGATAATTTGCAACTGAACGGTACAGACATACATTTAAATAACGTAAAAAGTTAATGACATTCACTCTTGAAGCTATTTCACTTTTAATGCTATTGAGTTGCAGGTCATCATCATTAAATAATAAAATAACAGCTACTCTAACTGTCTCAAGAGTTAGTATGATTATTGGACACCCTATTAGAAAGAGACAACATCCACTCTTGAAGCTTTCTCGTTCGGAGCGTTTTCTGGGTTGCCCGTCCTCATTCCAGTTAGTATATAAGTTTCATGCTCTGCCCACGCCAACAATAGACTACACTGCGCAGAGATTTTTAGTCTGTGTTGTGAATTGACGTCTGTCGGCTGTCTGTCATTTTAATTTGTATTTTTTTTGTTTCTCAAACTCAAAGCAAGCCGTGCTTGTGCTCGATGTGGTCCAGTCAAGTGTTTATCGAATGATGTGCAGTGCCTTGTTGCTTGGACATAATGCAACTAATTTCTAAGTAACATGTTTATTTTCTAGCTCCATTATCTGTTTTGTTTCAACTATGTCACAAAAAACTTTTAGTGTGAAAATGTTCAGTGATAATGTTTGTGTTATGTGCTTGGTGCATTTATTAATATTATTAGCGCTGACAAAGGGCACTGCGGAAGCTCAGGAGATAAGTAAGTCTTAAGTTTTCTATATTATTTGCCAAGGCGTGGATCAAAACGTCTTGTGTAAGTTTTTGATCGTGATATTGATCACCACCTTGCGTGTTTGTTTTGTTTTATTTTTCTTAACTGCTGCCTCGAGATAGGGCTTCATTGCTTCAAAGGTTGAATGAATTCTATAAACAAACCCAATATCTTCATTTGCTACAGTTCAATAAAAAGTATGTGTTACTAAAGTTGGGATCATACCTGAAATCTTTAATAATATTCTATTAATTTATTAAGAAGCACTTTTAAATTACAGCATTTATTTTGTAAGCATATTATGGGCAAGACAAATTGTTGTATAGAATTTTGAATACCATATTTAATCTAAAATTCTAAACAACAATTTGTTTTAAATGCAGCCCAAGTCCTTGAACAAGTTATGTACCCACCTCCTTGCAGTGTACAATTCAATTGTTTTAAATAATACCATTATCTTGTAGCTTTATATACATTTCATAACGTGACATCTTACAATTTATTGTCATGGCATATGGTATGTTAGAAGATTCTCTATAAACAGCACAATTTGAAAAGTAGTCTTAGGTATTAAATCTACCAAAATTATCAATTACCTACGTGTTCAAGTGTTCTAAGTCTTCTGCACTTTGCAGAAGCACTGTCATTGGTCAATTTTTTTTAATAAATATATTATCTAACAAAAAAGTTTTACCCTTCCAAAATATTGTATTATCAGTATGGCTGGGCAGTTTTTTGAGCCACTTCTTCCTGCCTAAAACACTGGGAAATAGGGAAGGGCGTTTGGGGGGTTTTATATAGTTTTATGCCTTAAATTCAGCTTGAAATTAACCAATTTGATTAATATTTTCAACATAATAAAATATTGTCCAATCTACCAAATTAATTAATTTTGTGTCATTATATTGGGATGTAAAAAAGTTCACACACTTAAGAATAAAATATATGTAATGACTATATATAATATAATGAAATATATATGACATACAATTAAAATGTCCACTGCTTTTAACAACTTACAGAAATTCCTGAGACTTCCTGGACATCTGGTTACCCTAATCTTGAGTCTCACAGTTAGGTAGTTGTTTAAGGCCAGACGTTTGATATACTTATTTAGTGATATTATTTTACCATTGTGGTATTATGGTTTTTACATTTATTAAGTAACTTGGCCACAGTAGACCCTGATTTCATTAAATTATCTTACGTTGCCCTTTTTTTTTCGGATGGGCCTGGGCTCTGTCCGGAGTGGTAGGGAGTGTCAGACTTACTGACTAAAACCCATCCATGTTCCTTCATCGCCCTTTGTGTTCCGGGGCCATGGTATCTCTTTCGAAAAGTCCCGCAGCCCTGGATGTTTTGATGCCCTTTAATCTTTTTAATGTGTAGATCAAATGAAAATATTATGACACATTCGTAGTCTAGGTAACTGAGGCATATGTGTTTGATGAAATCTATATATCATGAATGAAAATATACAATCTATGTCATGTTTTTATATGTAATTAGCTTTTACTCGCGGCTTCTCTCCCTTTATTTAGGGAAATTAATCCACGGATACTTTTAAATTTTATGACACTCATGGTTATTGAAGCTTCCCGTTAGTGAAAGAATTTTAGGAATCTGATCAGTAGTGCCAAAGATTAGTCCTTACATACCTACAATTTTACCTCTTGCTAATATTATTTTAGATTTTGTAGTGGGTGATTACAAAGTACATAATAAATCAAAACGAACAATAAAACTATAAACAATCACGGAAAATGTCCCGTAAGTGACAATATAAGTTTACAAAGTCTATTATATATCACATAGTATGATTCGGTTAAAAGTTTAATGAAATGCACAAAAACAATGTGAGATGTTGGTAAAAGCAGTATCATCGGACTTCCGGCGTCCGGTTCCGTTGTTGTGAAGTTCTGCTGAACATAATTAGGGTACGATAAAAATACGCGACAATAACTACCGTTTTCACCAACACTGTGATACCTTCTAAGTTACGTTCACGTTCAGTGTCCGACAATTCGACACTGAACGGAGCATAGCATTGAAATTCGAATAGCGCGATTTTGTTTAGGTTTCGTGTTGATGTAAATGGGCGTAATCGTCTGATATACAATGATCAATCATTGGTCAATATTACCAATATTTATGGTCTACCACCACACGACTTAAAGCCCCAAGAACAGCTCCCGGCAGTGAACTACAGTGGCCTATTTGTAAAGCTCTGTATCGATTGCCGCTGCAAACATAACCTAGAAAAATGGGGTATAATTGGTTCTTCCAACACCGAGTGCGAGTGCGGCGCTCCGGACCAAACAATGCCCCACCTGCTGGAGTGCCCCAGGTGTCCGTTTACCTGCACTCTTGACGACCTGTGCAGGGCCTCTACCGCTGCAATAAACGTGGCCACCTACTGGGCCCAAACCGTGTAATTGGAAGGAACATCGATACGATAAGAAGAAGATTAGTAGAAGCAGTGGACTAACTCCTCCTTTCATGAGAGAGAGTGGGCCTTACATAATCCACAACATGGGCTTAGTTCGGGTTGGTGGGTGTCACATGACTTCGATTTTTTAGTTCTAGGGCATGTCGGTTTCCTCCCCACCGCTGTGAGAGCAGACGTGATGGAATACATAAAGAAAAACACCTACCTGGGTTCGAACGCACGACACATAAGTCGGGGTCGTTACTACCGGTCCACCAGTACCAACTGCTCACGACACAAACCGGAAGGCACATTTTATTCGTCCCGAACCCTTAAAAGTCTGCTTGCTAAACTCATAAATTATTCGCTCCCGCCATTACATGGCAATCGTTTGCATACTGCCTATTACAAGGGGTAGCTCATATCTGACCATCTGACATCGCCATAAGGGTCCCGAACGTGAGCCTATTAAAGTATAGGCAGCTCTGTCGGAAGCGCATATATTTTTATTTTAAACGTACGCATTTAGGGATTCCGTATAAATATCTTAAAATAATCCTTCAGTTATAATATCTTAAAAACTTCATCCCGAATTGAATCAAAGCTTTCTAGATTTTAGATGGCGAAGTAGCGTTCGTGTCATTAATGTTCATTCATGAGATTTGTGTGATTTATTTCATTTTAGCAACAAAGCCCTCCTTCTTTTTAGTGTCATTCTTCTAGATGTTGGTCCTTTTTATTTAATACTAACGAAGTTTTCTCCATTTATAAGATTTAAAATAACAGTGCAACAAAACTTTAAAACGAGATAGGGACATTCGGAAAAAGTAACAGCATAGCATAAGCAAAATTAACCTATATCGATCCCACTGCTGGGACACAGATATCTTCTCTGTGAGCGGAAGTGAACCATAATCCACCACGCTGGCCCTGTGCGCGTTGCCACCAGTCTAAGGGCAGGCCCTTATCCCAATTTATTTGGGGTCGGCGCAGCATCTTCGTCTTCTCTATTACTAACCATCTCACGAGTCACTTCCTTTCTAGCCCTATCATATATCTTTCTCACAGTTCATCCATCGTTTCTTCGTCGAAAAAACTAGCACTTAAAAAATGTATCCAAGAAAGCGGAGTGTAATCAAGGGTCAAAAGCCCAGTCTATGCTTAGCATAAATAAGTACCCTCTTTGTGGGTCCTGCGGATGTTTAATAGACATTTCATTTTTTATTCTGCACAAGCACTGCTCATCATGGTGAATCATGGTCGGTTTCCGACTGATTCATTGGCAATACATATGCTAATTTGTCTATTGTTGTATGATGCTAGTTATTAATCAATACTAGTCACCATTTCTTCTTGTAGGGAACTCATTATTTTGAGGACTTCAATGTCTAGCAAGCCCATTTTTGCCAGGTTTTGGCGTCTTTTGAAAAGAAACTTAAAGCGACTACTGTAGCTAAATTAGCAACTCTATTTGTGGTGGTTCAAACTTCGTTTGAAATACTGTTAGAATAAAGTTCTAATCAGCTTGCACTACAAAGTGGTTGTTACGTCAGTCACTGCGGCCCGAATAGTGCGAAATGAGTGGTTTTTTTGCGATTTACTAAAAAACCAATTGATTGGACTACAAAAATAAAACACTATCAAGCTAATATGTTGCTTGTAGAATTATTTGCCAAAAAAACAAAATGAACACATGTATTTTAGTATGGTTTTTACTCGTTAAAAGAAATTTTTAGAGATAAGTTCGTGATTTTTTTTATCGAGTAAAATTAGTTGTAAGTATTATGTTTTCAAAACACTATCATACTAGCATAATTATCCTGAAGAATATCAAAATATTTTTTCTGGTTTTGTTTATTGCAGTGAATCATATGCTTTTTTGCATTATAAAACTCGCATTTAGCTCCTTTAGTCCCCTTAAAAAACATCATAAAATCCCGTCTTTTTCTCATGAGGGTAGTCTATATAGAACACCAACTGCTACGATCCATTATGCTGCTTTTGCTTCGTTCAGGTTTACATCTGGTCATACACGCACTCCGATTGCGAGTTACCCCGAATGCATCATAAACTTAAAAAAAAGAAATCACCTAAAACGAAGATTGAATTTAGAACGCCATGCCATGCACCAATCATGCGTTAGTTTACATCAGAACATATGCGCGAGAGTCGTGTACACATTGATGCGATCCCCTGTTTGTTTTTTTTAACTAACTTTTTATAGTTATTGCTCGTCGTAGACTTTTATGGGCATGGGCCGGTGACTGATGCACTTATGTCGTTTTGGCTAGTAAAATGGAGGGACGCGTGGAAACAATAAAATGTTATTATCTGTTCACGACTTCATGGGGAAGATAGAAAAAAAATATAGTCAGGAACGTCCCTGTTATGTTCAAAGGATATAAATTCCTATTACGCTCAAATTAATTAATGTAAGCTTTGATTTTCAATATCACAGTTTTAGAAGGTCTTCCTAGTCATTAATGTATACTTGACTTTACTTAGCTAATCACAATCTACTCGATAGCTTGGACACGCAATTTATTGAGTTTCCCCGATAATCAGAATCCGGCTCGAAGGACCAGTTTGGTTGGTCCTACGAGATAATTACCGATACGGAAATGAAACTACTTTCTTGGCAGATCTAGGTAAAATCATTATAATTTGAATATGCCTTTTCTATGTGCATAGTTATTGAAGTATTTTAAGTTATCGTTGAATACAAAAAATATTATCAAACAGCAAAGATGGTTACAATCTCTGCTTATTTACCGAAGTCACCCCATCCCACCCACAATCTCATTGTTTCTTCCCCACACACATTATTTAATTATTCCCGACATTTATCTGTTCCAAAACTCATTTAATTAAAATCCAACGAAGAGCTCTGACAAATAAAAATACTTAAAAGGAGACGCTCTTCGTCAACAGCTGTTTTTAGAACCGACCAATTTTCGTTGATCCCTCGGCTCGATTCTTCTCGTAAGTTTCGAAGGACCAGGTTGTGTTGGTGGTGTGTATTTCTGGATGTAACTGTGTTAGAGACGATATGGGAATGATGACTTCCACGCCAGGACACTGTGCGTTTCCTCTCAGTGACGTCACGTCCGATAGAACATGATTTTTTTGTATTTTACTGTGCCTTTATTGTCAACATTGGTTTCGTAATGCGGCTACCAAATGTTTTTGGATGTGGGTTCGTAAATATGTTTTTATGGATAGAGTTTGTAGTATTATGCATTTTTTTATTACTCGGAACGCAGAAAGGTACAGGCACATTGAACTCATGATGTCGCTCTAATAAATAGGTTATAAAAAAATATATATTAAATCATAAAAAATACGTGCATAATTATGTTAAATGAGGGAAGGGAAAAGTACGACAAAAGGGAGCATAAATATCTCGTCACACGTTTTTTGCCAAAACTTTCCGCAGAAGTCATTGCTCTCCCACGTACTTATAATTAATAAATTCCCCATCTCGCATGCCTGCGTCCCATTCTGTAAAATATTCCAAACAATACAGGCTACGATAAAAGCTGAACTCTCTAGCGCGACCCGAATAACACGAACTAGGATAGTGGCAATAAACGAGCTTGGGCGAAAACAATCATAATAAATTCCGCCGGTCGTTCGCACTGCGCATGACCCACTCGGCCTTTTAATAACCGACAAAACCGGCAAGTATGAATAAACAATGGGTAATGTATAACCTAATTTGACTTCCATTCATCTTTATATTGGTACATGGAAAAAATCATGCTGACTGTGAGCCTTCTTGAGAATTTTTAAAATAATCAATAGGCTTGACGATTTTTGCAACTGGTCTTTCTGGACGGCGACACCTCATCAGGCAGTGACCGCTCTTACCGACGCGAATCTGCTTGAGCCGACCAGAAAGTGCTTTATGTCCGTGCAATTAAAGCGAAAAGGAGTCCATTCGCCTCGTTTCAGTTCTTCTGACGACGCGAGTCGACACCTCGTCGGACTATTCGCGATAGGTGTATGGTCAGTCCCTGAGTTTTACGTCCCGGTAACTCTCCAAAGTTTAAAGCTATAGAGCTAGGAAACTACTTACACTCCGATAATAACAAAAAGCCAACTCAGTGCATTCAAAATCCTTCTAAAAGCAGTCGAAGGGCGAGTACGCCCATGCCCAGTTTCGCTTTTATACACGAAGTACTATTTCTTCACGGTTATTTCATAGGCGTTTCTCTGTTTGTCTCGTTTTAGTCTGTACTGATCTTTCGACGCCACAGAAGCTAATTTAACTTATAATAATTATGGAAAACATAGACATGACAGAGAAGACTCTTTTTAGCTAATGCGAAGAGATACGCTGGTTTACTCAAGACCAGTGAACCTTTTCCTTCACAATATAATAAAATGACTCACAAAAAAAAACCTGTTTACACATTACATTTATGACTCATTTACGATGATCTTTGGCAAACTCTGCATTTCGTAGACGCCGTCTCGCAGACTGACTGCTAGTAAAATTGTACTTACGTCTAGTTAAATTTACGTGGGCGTCAATGTGGCACTTATTAGTTAAATGCGCGATAATGTCTGCCGACTACACATATATGTTATCAGTAAGTACTTATAGGGTTAATCAGACGGACTTCCCAGTAAGATGAATTAATCTTATGCTGGTTTTAACTTCAACTAACACTAAATGCCAGAAATAAATGTATGCCTTTATAGGATGTAACGGAATAAGCGCAATACAGACCATCAAATTGGACAACTTTCCTTAGGGCACAATATCCGAAGAAATATTTTCATCCCTTCTATTCGAAAAGTGTCGTTTTGTTCCTCTATAAGCGGGAGCAAAGTAACTCTTTTCTCCACTAGACTTTTTACCGGGCAGTAATGAGATTTGAATTTGGAACATGAATAATTCATTGAAATCGAACGCAAATTGTATAAATTACTGGCTGTAAACTGTAAGTGTTGGCTGTACGGTGCGGGGAGGCGCGGTAACAAAAAAAAAAAACTAGAGTCGCCAGTTTTTTTCAACTCCCATGATAATACGGGGGCGAGCCTATTGCCACCGGCGGCACCGGGCTGAAATGAAAACCATGGAGTTTCTTGCCGGTTCTTCTCCATGGAAACGGCCAACGCGAACCGTGCACCTTTTTCGACGTTTTATAAGTGCCCATCTAGGCCTATGTGAAATAAAATATTTTGATTTTGTTTTTTTTTTTTATCATGGCTGCTACTCGGAAATTCCGTATGGTAAAACTCAATACCACTTTGCCCGACCTGGAAATCGAACACAAGACCTCATGGTCAGCAGTGGCGTTTGCGATCACTAGACCAATGAGGTAGTCCTACAAAATGCATAAACACTAATGTTTTCTCACTGTAGTAGTAATTGATAACTATGCTTCGTTGATTTTAAAGAACAATTGTGTAATTTCAGTTACAAGTAGACAATCTAACAGCTGCGTCAATAAGAACTGTAAAATGAATGAAAGATTGGTGGTAGCACTGTTTTCATAAGTGACGTCAATCTGTTTGCCTTATCTATACTAGGTACCTAATATTATAAAGAGGTGTTTGTTTGTAAGTTTGTATGTAGGGGTAATCTCTGGAACTAATGATCCAATTCTAAAAATTCTTTTACTGGCTGAAAGCTACATTATTCGTGGGTTCTATAGGCTAAATATGCATATTAGCCGAGTTATCAGAACTTTTGCGGAAGAAGTCGCGAGCGAAGTGCTAGTGTTGGATAATTTGGTTAGTAAGATTACGCTTGGAATCCCAAAGGTGTCTTCAGACCCGTATCTGTAGAAACACCCATATTTAGCAAGGTACGTCCCATGTAATAGGAGGGGAGCGAATCTGGTTGGTGTTGCCTTAAAAATAACGTCGATTATCGAGGAGTCTGTAAGTATACCATGTTATGCAGTTATGAGGGAAAAGGGTGGAATATTGCTTGGGGAAGCCATTTTTATTTGCGTCGTGACAATGAAAATTTTAATGGCATTTTTATTGTTACCGACGTAATGTTGTGTTCTTTATATTCAGAAGTAAAGGATTAGCGCTTTATAAACTTTCTGAGCCTTTGACTACATATCTGGTATACAAATTAAAATCACTGATTCCGTTGGTTAGATGAGATAGACGCCTGAAAGAAATTGAACAAATGTGTTCTTATAGTTATATTAAAACCAAAATGGGAACGCTTTATACCTCTTAGGATTAAGATCTTATATCCTTTTACGTCTGTCCGAAAGTCTGACAACCAGTCTTACCAAGGGGTATCGTATTACCCAGTACTACTAAATGGGTTGTGGTGGTCAGATAGGCAGTCGCTCCATATAAAATACTGGTATTCAGCTGCATCCGGTTAGAATGGAAGCCGACCCCAACATAGTTGGGAAAAGGCAAGGCAGATGATGAAGACCATCCGTTGACGTCTGTATTTATACAAAACTAAAATTACTTAAGATCGTATTTACTTGACTTATCTGCTGCCTACTTATAGCTGTCTATCAAGTGAGAAAGCCGCGAGACAAACAATGCCTGACGATAAAAGTTCCCCTTTCACACGTACTGCTGACATTGCCCTACAAACGACATACGTCACAACCACAACACAAATGCTCGCGAAAACATATGGCTTGACATTTTGCGTACACATGCATTTTGCGTGACCTCGCCGGGAAAGGACCAAGAATGCACTTAAGAATTTATGTACGTGAAAATAATCGGGTCTGAACGGTCTTGGCAGCTGATGGTAATGCGACGAGTGTGGTATCAGGTATAGTATGTACGACAGTTCTGATTAAGAAGTTTGAAACGTTCTTTTCTATCTTACTTTAAAATTTGCAGTCTGTGCATTACTTGACCCATCTTCTCATCTAGTCATCTCTTTTGTTTTGGTAAAATGTATCTGGTCAGGAATTGAACGGTCAATCAGTCTTCTCTTCATAACCACCTGAAAATAAAAATAAAATCTAGATTATAATAACGGTAGAAAAGCGTTAAATTTTTGACTAAAAAGAGTCTCAGGTATCGACGTTATTCCATGGCAAAAAAAAGGATATAACGTGACCTTAAAACCGGTCCTTTGAGCCGGATACTTTGAAGAAAAAACCTAAACAGAAATTGCTAAGGTCGTAGTAATGCGGCTTGATTCGGCTCCAACGGCTCGCAATCCGGTTTACAATTTAGTTTAATACGGAGGACACCTAGATTAGGCGAGAGGCAAATAACAGACACATGCGTACTAGTGCACTTTGTAAGATATTGAAGTTCTAAATATGTCAATGTCTGCCTTATCTGAGGTTAGAACTAATCGGTGTTAAGTTTGCCAATTCTGTGTCTGTGAAATTGATTACAAATGTCCATTTTCAGTAACACACATGTCCTAAATTATTGACTATATTATTGCTCTGCTGGATTTTAACTTTTGCCGATAAAGTTGCAGTCATTTAAATAGATCTGCTTAGAGTTATAACTTGCATATTCACGAGAATTGTTAGATTATATGTTTCAGTCCATAAAACAAAGGTTAAAATATAAATAACTTGTCCATGTTTCCTGGAAAAACGATACGTTCTCGGAAACAATTGAGATGAATTAATTAATAAAATACCAAAGGACGGCGCCAAAACTGGCGCCAAGCCTCTTTCAATTAGCTACTGAGTGATATCATTGGAAATGTACCTTTATTGTTTTTTGGTCCTTCTGCCTTTTACCATAAAGTTCGAATTAGCTTACAAATATTTACAAAAATACAAAACACTTGTCAATAACATGTGAAATTGTGAATTGCTAGTACAATTGAGCTGAAGTAACCACACAGTGGGACCCAAACAGCAGCAAAAATAAATATTTTTTCTTTCTTTCTTTTCTTTCTTTTCTTTCAGCAAATGAAAAAATGGCAGAAGGTGGTGAGACGAACTTGAAAATTTTGTAAAAGATTGGCCAGCAACTATGGACAGATACATAGAAGGAGGGAAGGGAGGCTTTGCTCTGCAGAGGGAAATTGCCTGATAAAAAAAGTAAATTTTAACTTCATAAATGTTATAAAGGCAAATAACATAATGTGCGCAGCTAAAAACTCTTCTCAGGATTTTTAATATGGCATTACATTTTACCTGTTTTTGTGACGTATAAAAACAGGAAAATGGTTATTTTATAAAATAAATAATAATATATAATAAGGTTATAATTAATATTTAAGTTTCCTCTGAAAATCAAGGCTTAAGGTCATTAGGAGTAGGTTATTAGTAAAAAATATAATAAAAGGAAATACCAGTCTAAATTCGATCTCTCTACCAATATTTCAAACAGGGAAAAAGTTCAAAACAATTAAAAAACCATGACATATTTTAAGTACTTAATTGGTCTAGTGTTCTCATGCGCGACTGCTGAGCAAGAAGAGGTATACCATCAGGTATTTTTCAGTACCTACCACGGAGTTTAGATTGGAGCCCGTTTGATGGCATTAGCCTCACCCCCTATTATTTATTTATTTATTTAGGTAACCAACAGCGATACATACAAATATTTTACAAAATATGCGTGTGACAGTTATTATGGCCAATTATAGGTTTCCCTGGATAACTGGGATATATGTTTATTACATGCGAACGGACTAATGCCAGATATTTTCAATTAAACAACAAAATAAAATTACAATACTTACAATACAAAATTACTTTTAAGTTAAATTTAGATTCAGATTACAATTTGGAAAAACATAAAAAAAGTTCGAGTAATAAAAGATAGTACAAGAAGAAACAGAAGATTGGTTGCTTGTCATTTGTCTCCGTTTATAATTTTCATTATTTGTTTTTGAATGTCGGTTTATTACATGGGACTTAAACATAACTGGCGATGTGGGTGTACTGCAGATACACCTCTGTCTCACCCTTCGGGGAATACAGGCGTCATGTTATGTAGAAACTGTCACAGTAGTCTAGAAAGTAACATAAAAGTTCAATAACCACAACATTTTAGGTTGAATAGAATTAAACAGCCAATAGATCGTTGTAACGAAATAATTTCCTTAAGTAGAGCGTGGAAACACGGTTATTATTTCTACTTGGAAATCACAGTAACTTCAAATAGTCATTGGTTTTATACAATTATTAATGCCATATAATATTGTTACCTATTGTTTTCTGGTTTCCATTATTATTCTCTAAGTTTCCTGTCCACAGTACTTGAACGAATCATCGTTATCCTGCACTCATTCCAATTTATTTGGGGTCGGCCCAGCATGTCTCCTTCTTCCATACTTCTCCATTCGTCTTCTCGTTATCTCAATAGTCACCTCCTTGGTCTTCCTCTACTCTAATAGTCATCCACATTCATACTGTATACATTTTCTTCATTCACTTCCATTCACACCCATCAACTTAATAAATATTTTTGTAAATATCCAAAAATTGCATGTCTTAGGCGAAAGCAGATAAAGAACTTGTTGCAAAATTAGTCCAAGTTTATCTACGGAGGTGGCATACAAAACAAATTCTCCTTTGTTTGAATATGTATGCGAAACATCAACTCGGGCGCACGTGCAAATGCCGCCATTACTCAAGAACATACAACAATGAGAAAATGAATAACAGTAATATTGGATCAGGAGATTGTGAGTTATATCATGGCGATTAGTTTTGTGCTGTCGTTAGATTAAAATTAAACACTTGATCTAAGTTTCTTTATTCTTCACATAATGGCTTAATAATCACTGCCTCATGCGCGCTGGATTAAAAACGAAGCAGCTTTAGAAACTATACTATAATATAGGGTTTGTAAAAAATAAATACATCGCATTTTTGTTCCCATTCCCCGCTTGCTCTAACATTTTTTTATTATTTATTCAATCCAAATCAACCTTGGTAAGAACCAATTTACAGTTCTATGACTCAAAAAGTTCTAGAACAAAATAGGACAGTGTTGCCTTAATTAGCATTTCTACTGCAAAACAAAAGACCAAGCCCTAGCAGATAGATTCCATTACTTAGTTAATAATTTAGGTGAAAATTATGGATGTAAACGATGGCCAATTAGCGAAATTGATAGCTAATGGGGCTAAGTAAAAATGTTTTTGCTTCGGGCTGTAAATTACACCTGGAAATTGAGGACTTGAAGCATGCTTTCAGATCGAAGATGATTTGCACGCGATGGTTCACCGTAATTTATGGTCTGCTTTAGGTGTTCGCCCGAACTTCGAATTGACTTATAATCGTAGATTTGGTGTTAAATCATGATCTGTCAAATGACCCATTTGGTCGAGACGCCATTGTTTAACTATTGTGTCTACTTCGTGGATAGATCATGGGTTATCTGTAATGTCATCATCATCATTTCAGCCGAAAGACCTCCACGGCTTGACATAGGACACCCCCAAGTGTCGCCACATTGACCGGTCCAGTGCGACTGTGCGACTCACATCCCGCAGATTCCCGATTCCCGCTGGTGTAGTTGGTCCTAATTTTGAATTCGTAGTATGGGCTATGAAGTAGTTTTGAGGAATCGAAAGTGTAGTGAAAGTTAATGCCAATGATAATAATGTGTGTTCCGGTTGTTATGTTCTTATTACTTTAACGTTTGCTGGATATCCATGTTTGTTGCAATTCTCGGCTGTATGTATGTATGCCCAAAGTTCTTTGTTTACCTGTATTTTCTGTGTACAGTTTGCCAGTAAACATTTATCTTGAAATTGCAAACATAGTTGATTTATTTCGAAATAAGTACTTAAAACTTTGAACAAGCCTAGCATTCATCGATAACAAAGCACTCAATGACTCACATTGTGCTGATAAATAGCCGTGTTCCTACAAATGGTATTGAATAAAAACTACCGTTTAATCAATTAATAGCTTTTCTGAACAAACTTCAGTAATAGAGTAGTAACTAAAATTGTGATAGTAAAACAAGAAAAAAATCCGGAAGTTCGTAAGACTTGCAAAACAGTGGTACTCCTTGGCTTCCCGCCAAACTTAGGCAACCCATGTTTAATGGGTAAACAAAGATCCATTACATAGTTACTGAAATAAACAGCGTTCATTGATCTCCTAGGCTGCACTATTATTTAGCATGATTTACTGTATGTCTTGGCTTATGTATGGTGCTGCAAAGTCTCGGGGTTCGGTGAACTAGATGAATATTTTTAGTGCTATTTTTATATAGCTGAGAATAATCCCGTGGTTGTCGTAGGAGGTGACTAAGCGGTCTAAGACAATAATATGAACCTGCTTGCAATATCAGATCAAAATGGTTTCCGTAAGTGTTAGAAGTGAACATTCTTATCGCGAAAACATAAACTTGCAAAAGTCAGGTCGTACGTTACTTTACTGGTCCTTCGAGCCGGATCTTGATGTTTTCCCGGGATAGCTCCAAAGACTTAAAATGTTATATCTCTACACTTTCTTAAAAGCCAAATGCGTAAAGCATTATCCTGAAAACTCAAATAAAATGTGTTGTTTAGTCTCTCAGCATCGCAAAAGAACTTTTAAAGGTCAGCCATTTTAAATTTCGTCCGCGTTGTAAAACCGTGCTCTTTTAACGGTTTTTTTGCCGCTGACTTATACTATTTTTCTGGTCGGGCAGAATCTGGAACCGGAATGTTCGGTTTTTGTAACAACAGAGTATAGTGCAATGTTTTTTATACTTACCTGTGATGAATTATGGATACTTTGTCTAGGCGCCGTGGATGTTCGAACTACAAATTGATTAATTAATCAACGGTTTTTTTCTCAGCTGGAAACGTTTTAGCATATGCACTAAGAGTTGACTTCTTTTCCTGTTTGTCATGTTATGCTTAAGTTCAATGCGCTTTGGCTATCAATGGGTAATTCAACTGCATCCAAGTTTGTCATTTAAAGACGTAGTTTGTTCATTAAATAACCTAAATAAGTCAAAGTGAATAATGAAGTTCCTTTTAAAATAATAGTTTGAAAAACCTGAGTGTGTTTTCTGCAAGCTATTCATTCTTATAAAATGGACGGCTGGAAGTTCGGTTTCATTGTTGACTTCAGACACTTTTTTATGTAATGTAGTAGTTATATCCAATCTTTTATCTGCCAAATTCATCTGTTGACCACTCAACAGGCTTTGAAACCCGAGACTTTTATGAATCATCCAACTTTTAAAATAACTATTTCACAGTTCCAGACCGTTTATTATATTATGAAAAAAGTTGTAGCGCGTCTTATTTGTATCTATTAACCTTGCTGAGATACGTTATTGAGCTGACCCTTCTTATTAATCATGCGTTTTGACATACAAATGATAGGTAACGGGAAATTAGGGCACATCAGACACGCCTGAAGTTCCCAAAGGGCTTGGTAGAGGTGTACTTTAGTATGGGATGTACTGCTGATAAACGGTGTTACCGTTATCTTCAAAGTGTCGTGTTTACGCATAAGTGAGCACAGTTCAGGGTAGTACAGGCCAAATGAAGAGACCCTTTTAAAAATATACTCTTTTTTAGTTTTTCTGCATTTGTGGGATTCACCTAAATTGTAAGATTGACAGTCAGCTCTTGAACTCAGTGTTGTAAATGTGCTCATCGCGTTCAGTTTCAGTGTTGAAATTCGCCTTAGATGTCATATAATTATCTCATGTTATTTGATTTTACAAAATTGATTTCACAACTATTGACTTACTCAAAAACTCTAATTACGATATGAATCTACTTCTAAGTACCATCCATACGAGACCAAGATATGAGTTGCAAATTATTACTTGCAATTAGCACGACTTACTTTTAATTATTTCGCTTCGTAAGCCTGCTTTGAATCCAGTCCACGAAAGGTCAGTCGATATCATAAGGTCAAAAGCCAGAAAAGAAATATTTAACGAATATTACGATTACAGCGTGAGCGACATGAAAAGCGTGAATCATCAGAAAAAAAAAATACCTCGAAAACGGATTCGTTTATTTTAAGTAAGTATACTAATATTAAAACTTTCGGTATTTCAATTTCAAATCTTCTGGGGCTTTAGTAGCAATAGCAAAGCAATATTGGTCCTTTGAAAACCTTATTACCATAAATCAGTCAACGCTACTAAACGACAAGAAAGACCGATTTCTCCTAACCAAAATGGGCCTGCACCCAAGGACCACGGGGACATGAACACTCTTCTTTGTTTTTGATGACATGAATTTTATTTAATACTAGCAGTTGTAGCTCAGTGGTAGTTGTAGGTCGTCAAATCGAACCTAAGCTTGCAGTTTTGCTTTATTTAATTAGCCCTGCTCTCAATATCGAAAAGAACCCGTTATGTTCTAGAACTTAAAATTCGAAGACATTGGACATCCCGCACTGGGCCCGCGTAGTAGATTACAGTCACAGGCCCTTCTCAAATAGAGGCCTATATCTTAGTAGTAGGGACGTTATGTTATGTTGTAATACTAACCTTCTTTTTCTTTCGTGTCGATGGTATTTTTCTTGGGCCCAGTATGTGGCCATGTTATTCGCAGCGTCTGTTGGTGTTTTAGGTCCTCTAAAGTGCAGGTGTTGGAGCACTGCGGACACTCCAGCAAATGAGACATTGTCTGGTCTGGCTCACCGCATTCACACTGTGTGTCGGAAGCATATACTAACCTGACATTAGTCCATTCATCGTCATCACTTCAGCCGAAAGATGTCCACTGCTGGACATAGGCCTCCCCCAAGTGTCACCACATTGACCGGTCCCGTGCGACTCGCATCCAGCACATCCCCGGAACCGTCACTAGGTCATCGGCCCACCTAGTGGGTGGCCTTCCAACGCAACGTCTTCCGGTTCTCGGTCACCACTCCAGAACTTTTCGGCCCCATCGGCCCTCCGTTCTGCGAGCAATGTGCATTGCCCACTACCACTTAAGTTTGGCAATTTTTCGGGCTACGTCGGTATTAGTCCATTACTCTGGCTTACACTTGTTTACACTTCAAAAACATTAGAGGTGAAACGAATTAGTACTAGTAATTACGCGTATGCGAAGTTACGAAGATTTTAGCAAAATGGCGCGTCTGTTCTTGCAATAATTAGCGTTATTAGCTATTAGAACTTGTACGGAAGGAGGTCGGACCGCCATGGAAGTTGTTCTCAGTATAATTTCCAATAAGGACATGGTGACTTTGTGGTGTGGGTTTCCGTCTTTGCTTGAAATTAGAAAAGCACTGTCTGTGATGTTCTTTTCGACTCTACGGTACATCTTTTTTAAGGTTCCGTACCTCAAAAGGAAAAACGGAACCCTTTTAAGATCACTTTCTTGTCCGTCTGTGACCACTGATTTTCTCAGGAACCAAAGTAATTTTAAACTTTTTTTATTTTTCGGACTTTTCCCTTTACTTGTGCTGTAAGACCTTGCGTTTAACCAAAATTGACAATTCTAGGTCAACCGGAAGTACCCTATGGGTTTTGGGTCGAAAACCTATATGATAGTTCCCGTTGACCTAGAATCACGAAATTTGGCAAAAAACAAGGTCTTACAGCACATGTACAGGGAAAAGTCTGAAAACCGTAAATAAGTAGTTTAAAAACAAAAAAAAATCGATTTTACTATTACAAAGTTATTGTTGCAGGTCAAACCATGCTTGTCGGCTGCTTAGCCGGGCAATCAGTTGAATATTGGTGATCTGCCTTACAATACCTTACTACTATTCTAGGTCCTATACATATGAGCAAATACCTCATCAGTTAAAAATTTCATCAAGCTTCCTTTCAGTTCGAGTGGATCCAATCATCTGTGAGTTTTCGATACTCAAAGTTCATAAATTCCCATATCTGAGTTCCACTATGCATTTGGGTATGAAAGGCTTGAAGTTATAGACTAGACACTAATAAACCTTATATATGTCTACAGTTTCAACACGATGTATACCTGTAAACATACCCATGTAATCATGTTGATACCGCTTCAAGACGAATACTAAACTATTATACTATATGTTGTAATATAGTAAGCTGAGATAAACTGGTACAGCAGACAGCAGTACTCTTCCGCGATAAGGCTATAATGAGGTCTGGCTGGCTTGCTCACATGGATAAATGATAATTATAGAGATACTATACAGTTTACTTCATTGTACGCCAAACTTACTCAGATGGTGTGTTGATCTTGATGCGCAGTTTTGGTCACTCGAACATTTAGGATATAGTTTTTGATTATTCTATTTAGTAGAAACTGATGATACAGTGTGCAAGATTTACGTAACGTAGGTTGGGGTTCGAACACAGACAAACACTGGCTTTGTGCAATTTATTTTCTCACGAATACTCTGAAGGAAAACGTAGTGACGAAACCAGAATGTCCTACTAGGATATTAAAAAAAAAACAACTTAAATTTTAAGATAATTATGTGGCCTCCGACAACCCGCGTGGATTATGTATGGCCCACTTTTTTCGTGGGGGTTGACTGTATCCCAGCAGTGGGAACATTATAGGCTTAGTTGTTATGTTTAGTTGTCGCAATCGCGACTGCGGAGCATGAGGTCCCGAGTTCGATTCCTGGGTCAAGCGAATTGTTATTGAGTCTTTTTATCAGGAATTTCTCAGTAGCAGCCACGGAGTCTGGATTTGTGCCCAGTTGATGGCAATAGGCTCGCCCCCTATTACACATTGGGGCTTAAACATACCTGGCGAAATGTGCGTAATACTATTAGATACACCTCTGCTTAACCCTTCCGGGATTACTGACGTAATACCTACGTATGCTATGTTTTATTTATTTGAAGGATTGCTGTGCAAAAACTTTTCTACTCTGGTTGAGCTACTAAAGACCAGTCTTTACGAGTCCAGATAGATTAACGATAAGTTTAAAAAAAATCTAATCTCCGCGTTTTAATTACTACAGCTTTCTGCTTAAGTGAATGGTAATGGTTCTAGCAACATTTTAGATCATAATCTATCAACTGGCCTTGTCTCTGAGTATGGTAAATAGAAGCAATTTAAAACTAGTGTGATTTAGTTCCGTTTAATATGTTCACAGTGTTCAGTAACTACCAATAAATATAGTCGACATGAAATGTTTTAAGTGGTTGTCATGTTGATATGTTCTACATATGGAAGGGCCACTGAAGTTTATCGAAGCCACATAAAAAGCTATGGTTAAAAATTCTCATTAATTCCTGTTGTAACATTCAAATTTCAAAATTAGTGCCCAACTTTCGTATTGGCAGTCAAGAAAAGGGACCGTCAAACACTATTCTAATTTTGAAACACCAAGATGTCAGATGGAAAGTATTTCTAAATTTAAAACCGCGTAGCGCGTCTGAGCGTGCTTTGCTGCCATGTTCAAGAAGTGCATTCACTTTAGAGTTTGCGAAGCTAGTTATATCTTACCATAAAATATAAATTAATTGGTGCCTTGAATTTCTGTGTTTAGACACACCTGCCTTTGTTAATTGTGTTAGCGCAGGTGTGTATTTAAATTAAACACGGCCCACTTATAATGCGTTCAACTTTGTTACGGTTATTAAAAGTCCGATTCTGCTGAATGATGGAAATATATTGTTGGTTTATAATTATTAACTTCGAACTTCCGTGTGCCCCGGTAATGTGTTTATTAATATTTTATCAATTTGTTTTTGTTAGGCCTATGTTTGTTTTCCTTCCCGTTAGATGGTTTTATCCGTCATAAATATTTTTAATGTATTGAGGGAACCAGGATCTGAAACTTCTACCAGATCTATCTTTCTATTATCAAGAATTCTATAAATACGTAACAAGCTTTTTAAATATCCCCATATTTAAAAAGCTTTTATCGTACAAAAAAGAAACCCGCAGATGCTCCAGCACAAACTAAATATTGAAAGGTGCGAAGGTTCTCAAATGACATGGGCATCCTAAAAAAATAAGCAAACAAACTTGCGGGCAAAACAAGGCATTCGGAGAAGCTCGTGGATTTGAAAGGGACGGAAGATGTGCAGATGCGAGTGTTGCTACACTGCCGACCCGTTATCTTTCTAAATGGACTGACGAAATTAGTGCAATATTTTTATGCAGCTGCCTTTCGAAGGCCTCAGTCTGATCGAAGTGTTCCGTTCTTTTGATTGTGCAAGGGACTACCGTCTTGAATAAAGCATGACAGTTTTGGGTTCAGTTCTGCTGAACGACTATTCTGGCCAGAAAACGCTAGTATCTGAGCGTATTGAAAATTTGAAATATATAAATATAAATAAATATCGCTGGACATGACACGCAGCGCCATCTAGTGCCACACTAAGCAACGAGGCTTGTGTCGTGGACACCAGATAGTTGATATACTACATATATACTTTTTGTTTGTAAATACATACTTATTATACATATGTACATATAAACATCCATGACTCGGAAACAAATGTCGATGCTCATTACACAAACATTTGCTCCTACCGGGTTTCGAACCTGGGACCCTGTGAACGTAAGGCAGCTTCACTACCGCTGCGCCATTCGGGTCGTCAATGAAAGGGTATTTGGCATAATGAATGATTTTTTGATGGATGATTTTAGGTAGAACAGTATAAGTACCATCAGGAATTCCTGGTTTCTGAAGTCCTGTTTAGTGTCCGGTTAGTGGCAATAGGGTCGCCCCCTATCATATTCTAGTTTAACATAATGTGGGTCTACTTATCAATACACCTCTGCCTATCTTTTCGGGGATTCTTACAGAAGTGAGGTTTGCGCCATTTTGATGCACATTCGTGACAGATATCGTATGTCAACTTAGAACTATGAAGTGTTTACACGGTTGAGTAGTATTTGCAACTATATATACGCCACTTCTTATATTTCATTCACTTATTTTTTGTTTAGTTGAGCATTTTTTGTCGAGGTAAATTAAAACCGGAACAAATCTATTACAATACTATTAATTGCTGTTTAATGTCATTTCAATCCTCAACAATGGTCTTAAAATGTTTGCTTAAGCTACTTTTTAGGGTTCAGTAGTCCTGACAAGGAACCCTTATAGTTTTGTCATGTCCGTCTGTCCGTCCGTCCGAGGTTTTGCTCAGAGATTGTTAGTACAATATTTTTTTTGAATATATTTTTTACGTTGTCTATCCCATCGCGTGGGATATCGTTGAATATTATAGGTCTTTTAAAATGACTTAGGGGTTGCTAAAACTATTTTTCGATTTAAGGTTCCATTTACGAAATATTAAACTTCAAAGTGCAAATATTTGTTCCAGTAGGGCGTCCCTCTAAAAGCTAAACTGCTGGCTTGAAATATTTCTAAAAAATCATGATGATAGTCATTTTCATTAACTTTATTAGTTTAGCAGTAATAGTCGTTGAACTTGGATGTTGGATAATTTTGTACCAAATACAAAATCCTTAGAATAAGTCCTTTGTGACTAAGATGAAGTATTTGCTGTAGTTGCTAAACTGATACTATGTCAAATTTGATCTATTATATTTATTATTTTTAATTTTTTCTATTATTATTAACGGGCTACCTACTACGGAACCCTACACTGCGCGTAGCCCGACACGCACTTGGCCGGTTTTTTTTATACTGCATCGATTTAACTTAAGAAAAATGTGGATTGGCCTATTTACGACATCTGTGGCAGTTTTTATTCTCACAGAAATTAAGTATTTTATTATCACATTTAACAGATAAACAAAAACCGGTTAGGCGCGAGTTCTTCGCGGAATTTCTGTGGCGACAAAAACGGGCGGCCATGAAAGAATTAACGGCTAATTTGAACTTGGAAGTGACAGGTGACGCCATATTTAGTGTTTGGCGGGAAGTGCCGATACTACATTCCCTCCTTTTTCATTTTAAACAAACATTATTGTGTTTGTTTCAAATGATTAGCGTAGATAGAGCTTTAAAATAAGCGTAGAGCGTACACAGCAAATGAAAAAAAATGCATTCATCATAATAGAACTCCGAATAAGTCATAGTCTCGAAATCTTACGAGTATACGTCTTCAAAAAGTGCTGGAATATTTTCACCATATTGCACGGAAACCAGGAAACTGTGTGAAAGATGTAAGGAAAGTGATTCAGGACGTAGCCTAATCTATACGATGGTCACACCGAGTATAGCAACGTCTAGACACAAATATCTCCAAAGAACCACACGCCAAAGATTTTCATGAAACAATGGTGATCCTCAAAAAACTGCAAAGGAGTGAGCAAATGACTGAAGTACAAAGAGAGCGTGCAAAAGAATTGGTGTATAATAGTAAACCCATCATGCTTCACAAATGCCATAAACATCATCACCTCACTAGCCTTTTTCAACTATGTTGGGGTCAGCCTCCAGTCTAACAGCTGAATACTATTAGTATTTTACATGGAGCGACTGCCTAACTGACCTCCACAACCCAGTTACTGGGGAAAACGATACCCCTTGGTAAGACTGGTTGTCAGAGGTTCGGGTTCCAACTACTCGTATAAAGACTGCCAAAGAAGACCTACAAATCCCAGCCGGGACGAACGGCTTAACGTGATTTCCGAGGCACAGAAGAGCTCGATACGTGATCGATAGTCACCCATCCACAGACCGATCTCAGTAAGCGTAGTTTAACCTTCGTTCCAGTCATGCTGCTATTATTAGATACACGAGCTCCATCATCACATAATCAACTACATATTTAATATTTTCCTAGTGTGCATCCTTTGATAAACCTTATCCTGTATGATTAATATGATTATCCTGAATGCATGGTATTTCGGAATTTCCGCGTAGGTTAGACTGCAATCTGTAAGTATCAGCCAGCGTTTCCCGTGTTTATTCAGTGTAGATAGCCACTGACTTTGTTTACATTCATGAAGGTTGCATGCAGTTTCATGGTCCTTATCTAAACCTACATACAGTCATTGTTCATTTTATGTGGAAGTCATGGCAGGATTAGGTGAATTTGTCATAAATTGATTGAAATCAACACTGTTCTATAGAACTCACGTCATTACAGTTCCTGTTGTATCTTTGGCATGTAACTAAAGGTTTGTTACAAACGATAACGATTAACTTGATCCAGGATTGCCGCTTGAACCGTCAAGTTTAGTTTGACTACTACCCTCTCCTATCCAAGTCTGATGACCGTTAGTCAAAATAGTCATTACTGAATCTAGACAGACAAGAGCCTAAATAGCCAACAGCATATTTCGACAACGACTCGAAGACTGCGTCCGACAGACATTCATCTTTGGCCGTTCACAAATTACCATTGCCAATTTGATCCTTCTAATATTAAATAGTATCTTTGTACGGATATTGAGGAGGCTAATGTCTGGCAGTAAGACTTGGGCTGTTACAACTTTATTAACTTTGTAATTAAAAAGTTTTAACTGTCCGTCTCGTCGTGTACCGTTTCTATATCTAGAGCTTTTATGCCCCGTGTCTGTATTTGCGTCAGTCTTACCGACACGTATCGTGTAACAGTAACTGGGTGGTAGAGGTCAGATAGGCAATCGCTTCATGTAAATTGTAAATGCATGCATCCGGTTAGACTAGAAGTGGACTCCAACATAGTTGGTAAAAGCCTAAGCAGAGGATCTGTATTTCTGTCAAAATCTAGCCGAATTCGAGATGTTGATAAGGGGATCTAAAATGGCCGTGGCCATTTTAGATTTTTTCACCAATAGACAGCTTAATTATGCTAATGTGCGATCTGCGATCCCGTGGGATAATTACAATCACGGTGCGGACGAAGCCGCGGGCATAAGCTAATAAACAATATACTTTTGTGAGTAATTTTCTCGTCATTTTACCAAGCATTATTTTCAAACGTTTACACGGTTCGTTAGCAATTTTCTCGGGACAGTTGTCAAGTAGAAACTGTTTTAAAATTATTATAGGCACTGGTCACGCAAGTTGACTCGCGCTTGACCGGTTACTAGCAGGATTTGTTCAAACTGTTCAAAGTAGCCAATCAGTAGGACTTTTGATTGATTTTAAGTTGACAAGTTCTATTTAACTACCATTCTGTCAATACAAATGACGACAGCGGTTTGAATGTAGACTGAGTTGATTGGTTGGTGTTTGATTCAAAGGATGGTGATGATCAATCATCACAACAACATCTTGAGGAAACCAGCATGCCTGAGAGATATTTCTTGACGGCATGTAAAGCGAATTCAGAACCTCATAGGAGGCATAAAAACTCTGACACCAGGTTAGGCACTAACCACACGATAAAGAAAGAGATCACAACAAAAACACCGATTCTTCACAAATCAAATACTTTGAGCTTCAACACGTATTTAGGCAAAACCTTCATTTCACAGTTCGCAGCACAATAACAATTCTGACGTGACACAGACTTCTTGAAAACCCTAACTGCTCAGGTCAGTGACTCCTTTACAATACACAAGCACAATTATAAACTCTAACTCATTGTTTATACGGCCTATAGTTGCGTAAACAATTTTGACAGCCTATGATTCACTTGGAATACCTTAGAATGTCTTGGAAATGTTCATTTTCCTTTTCATTTACGATCATTTTACTAGCGAACGCGTACTTTCATCCGGGTATGTTAATTAACCGAATACCTGTTTTAGTACGCCCTAAGTCCTTTTTTTTTTCTTTTGCTGCGGCAGACGCTGTAAAAGTTTTAGCGTCTTTAAAGGAATCTTTACTAGCCTGTGTTCCCTGTGCTTTAGAACAGGATAGTAATTGGACTTTTGTCCGTAAATCTCATTGCCAACTTAATATTAACATGAACATTTTGGCGTGGTCTACGGACAGAAGTCCCTCGTCAGCGCAGGCCCTTAATGTTACTACCCGCATTTGATACGGTTTCGGATTGAAATTGGATAATCGGTATCAACCGTGTCAGGGCCTAAACGTTTGTCGTGTTAACTAGGTAAGGATTTTGGAATAACTGGCCAGTAATCTCTTTCGTTCAAATACTTAGATGATATCCTGTTTCCTAAAATTTACAATAATATTCATAATTACCAATTGTGCATTTAGATAGCAACATTCTCTACAATGAGTTAATCACCAAAAATTATCTGCCTAGAAGTGACCAGCCGTTTTTTTCATTTCATGAGGCCTACGACCGACCATGAACTTTTCATTGTGAATTGTGATATCGGCAACTAAAAATAGAGCTTCGGGCAACCTGCCATTGCTGCATGGCTTAATTTCGCGATGTATAGCTCCGATTGTAACATTTTCTACTTAAAGATTTTCCATTTTGCAAGAATCCTTAAAACTTCCTGAATTTCCACCACAAGTCACTTAATGCGTTTAGTTCTAAACCTATTTGAAACTTCCTTCTGTTTCAGTCAATTGCTTGAAGATGAAGGAGACAGAATGACGTTTTAAATATTTAGCATTAAATCATGATCTGTCGAATGACCAATTTGGTCGAGACGCCATTGTTTAACTATTGTGTCTACTTCGTGGACAGATCATGGGTTAAACGCATTTAGTGAGTGAGACGCAAGTGGGCCTGCATCTTCGTCTCATGCCTTGTAATCATCCTGGACCAATTATTCCACAAAGACTTTATCGTAATTGGTAGAAGTACTGAGTTCTCTAAGGACAAAGGTAAAACCGTTGCTTAATTTTAAATTGAGCACTTCCCTTTTGCGGTAGACTTCGGCCCTTGGTAGTCTCTTGTTTTACCGAGACTAGGACAAGAGGAAGTCTCAATTTAACGCAAACGCTGGTTTACGTGTATGCGTTATGGGCCCGTATTCTTTGCAAGAGTTGACGAGACAATGGGGAGTTCAATGGCATCGATTTTGTCTGTCTGTTGTTTTCAGTTAGCCCAGTTTACGCTCCACGCTTCATGCCTCACTGTAATTTTAGTTGTTTGTTTTCAATTCTTAGTTATGCTGATTGCTTACATTCCGTCTGAAACGAGAAAATTCTTTACCGTAACGCCCAAGGTTATTATTGCCATGTTATGTTGCCTGAAATCAAAGCATTCTGAAATGAAATTTCGAGAGAAGGGAAAAAAATCCTATAAGAGTATTCCAATCTAGATGAACTGAGCAGAATTTCTTATTGAGACTGAATTCATAGCGAGTATCATTTGAGAATCTGGAATGCTGCTCAAGTTTCTTTTGATGGACATCTGAATCAGGGTTGTTGCTGATTCAGGTTTTTACTGTATCAGCGGATGCTGATGCTGATTTTTTTCAGATAAATATCAGCGGATGCTGTTGCTGATATTATTTTATTACTCAAGTAAAATATTCTTACAATAAAACTGTTAGTAAATGTGATATAAGATTTTGAATAAAAGACAAGTTATAATAATTACATTATTTTCATTAACAAAATATACCAGCTATACCTCTATAGTATGTATTGTAGGTCACATATTTTTTTAGTAATCATCAATAATAATCAACGTTTCAAGTTTTTATTTTTGTAAAATTATTGTCTATGATTGGCCAAAAGTCCACGTGGATCGCGATAAGTCCTGCCTTCAACGAACATGTCACGACGCGAATGTCAGCATTAAAAATCAGCATTGATTGTTGCTGATGCTGATGCAGATGCTGATATTCGCAACCCTCATCTGGATATCAGATTGATCAATCTTGTTCTTACTTTCTTTTAGAATTGAGTTGAATAACGCATATTGTCGCTCTTCTTGTTCTTCTCGTGTGTGTCTTGCCCACTTTATTTAACAAGCATCATGTTTGGTCTTCGATCACTTAAAAAGATTCTCGCTGAATGCAACAAAAATGGTTTTTATATTTGTTAACATCAACACGAAGTCGTCCACACAATCGTTTCGAAGACGGCAGCGATAATGAGTACATCTTCAACCAAAAGGGAAATCATCTAATTTCCAGAAAAACGAGGTCACAGTTAACCCAAACCGCAGATCAAAGCCATTAAATCCGCTACACCGCTTTCCATCAATCAGGTCTTCAAACTTTCTTTCGCATCTAAATTGCCGTGAAAAAGCGAACATCTTGAAGTATAATATATCACTTCACAGTCTCCACACAATGTGAATTGATTCTCGCGGCCTCAATGGATGTTAGGTAAGAATGCAACGCGCACGTAACTGTTAAGTAATGTGGAATCAAGTTAACTGTTCACTTGCAGTCTTAGGAAGTGAACACATGACGACGTGGAATCCGCTTGAACCGGTCAGCAAAATAAGTCATTTATCTCTTATTATTTTCGGGTGACGCGACTCCGCGAAGTGTCGGGCCATTCGCTTTAATTGTGTGGACGTATAAGAGACGAAGATTAAATTCTTTCAAGCCGACTCTTCGTCGAGATATGTGGTAACCCTTACCGGATTTACAAATTGGTCTTTTGGAAGGAGACGGTGAGATACAGTGTCTTTGAAAACGACTTGGGTATACCAAGAGACAATAGTAGTAGCGGAGAAGCTTACGTTGGGCTATTTATTTCATGGTGTGGTGGTAAGCAAGCGATAATGCTGTCAAAGATGATGCACGCATAATCGCTTACCGATAAGGACTACATTAGAAATCCTAACACTTTATCTCTAAAGGGTATCCAATTTTGACACTGACATCTATTGAACGCGGTTTAAAAGTGCTGATCTCGTTCAATTTGTATTCGTGAAATAAGCTCCCCAAGAAATTCGACTTAGTCACGAAACAACTTATGGGTCCTCTTTAGGCATTCAGACAGAGTGCAAAATAACTTCAAGATGCCAATCGCGTAATTACTTTGACTTTTTGGACCAAGTCATATATCGTTGCTTAAACAGCACTTAAAGGTCGGCTGGGTGTTGCAACGGACTGCACTCTAGATGGTAATGCTGCAAATTGTGGAGAAAGTTAATCTTGTGCTGCCATGTTTCAAGATATCATCTTCATCATCAATTTATTATGGGATATTGTTCGCATTCTTTTGTAAATGAATTGGATTTTTTTTCAGAACGATAATGGTTTTATTAACGAGTTAAAGGTCGTGCGTTGAGAAGACATTCGAACAAAAACTTTTTAAGACCTTCTGCGACTGCTGAAAGTTTTTCTGCAACTATTTTTACTTCCGTATCCCTCGTTCCGGGTTAATTAAACCCATCGTAATCATATCATCCGTAATGCCTTTTAGAGTCCCAACTAGTTTCCTACGTTTTATTGCTGGCTTTTCGTCTGGCGTATCCTACTTTGTGATAAAAAAATGTAATTTAGAGTACCAAGATAGGATAAGGGCAGGAAGATGCTGATAGACTTAAGAAGGAAAAAAACGAGAACACACAAAAATAATCTTCCCGGCCTACCTTGTATCCTTACAGAATATTTTAAAATTACAGTCACCACGGTAAAATATCTTACTTTATGTTGAAAGTCAACCCAAGGTTTTATTACTGTAACAAATTACTGTAACAAATGGGAATGTTTAAACAAATCAAATTGATTAGCTGACTGATGAGTCAGTAGGGCGAATGAGAGAGCTCCAGATTTGAGGAAAATCACTGTTGATTAATTTATGCTTGTCAAATTTTGTTCAGAAACAACACGACTTCATGGAGCTGATGTTAAAACTCGCATCAAAATCATCCCTTCGTGAGAGATCTTTTTCTTGTAGTGTACAGCGGGGCATTGCATGAACAATTCCATTAAACACCCCGCTGCATGCTGCAAGAGGGATGTGTGTGGAACTAACCAATCACATAGCTTTAAGGTGGATGCTCCAGGGTAGCCCGCGAAATTCAAATTTTCTATTACGTTTTTTTACCCTCCAAGCGCATAAAGGTAGGAATGACTTTGACCTTGAAAAAATAAATTCATACACCTTTATGAGCTGTAGAGAGGGATGTATTGAGTGGGAGGGTTGTATTGATGATTTTGATGATTATAATTCTGTAACTACTTACGTCTTACAGCCGCGATTCATAGTTTAATCAACATACAACCTGACACTGACCTGCAAATAGCAAAAAACGTAAAGAGAAAATTTGAATTTCGCGGGCCACCCTGGCGCATTCACCTTAAGCTGTGAAAAAAAGCGATATTATTAGTTAGTTTCACCTACATCCCTCGCTACGTCTCCGCGCTTATCTCTGGTGGAAACGCAGCCTTAGGAGCACTTTCGCCACACCCATTTTTCTAGGTTTATCACCAAAACTTTATAGGCTCACCCCGGCAATTAGTTAAATAATCAAACAATAAAGCTTATTTTTCAAAACTTCTCTCACGAAAACATAGTCTGCTCCTCACACAATGTCGCCAGTTACCAGCCTCATTGTCAAATCATTGACAGGTGTTTGTGTCTATTGTAGGCACTACAATAGTGTCAGGCCTCACGACTGTACCTTTTTCAGACTCAATGGTTCATGCTAACGATACTTCTATATCCATTGCTTCTTTTAAACACAAAAACATCATCGAAGTAGGTCAAACCTTTCAATGTATTACATTAACATTCAGTGCGGTCAGGTTCAAACAAAAGATGGTCTTTCATTGCTTGGTTAGTTCACTCCAGTATCTATCACAGTTTTTCAGATACTTCGATGTATGATGAATTCTGACGTACTTTAAGATTCAATAACAAGTTCCCAAATACGGATGTCGTACTATTTGTATGTATTGTTGATCATTCGGTCGCGTGATTAGATTTTATTGAATGGGCTGATGTGCTTTGATTGTTGGGGCACCGAAGTTTAGGCGCCGCGCCGTTCGAGGCAGATGATTGGCGGCGCATGCGTCTCTTGTTAACAGTAATAATGATTGAAGTGGTTGATGGCAGATAAACAAAAGTAGGTGAAGTTTATTTGCTTCTTTTGCTACTTCTAAATGAAAATGCGATATTCAATGAAGAACAAACGAGTAGAATAGATAGAATATGCTTTATTCAACATCAAAAGAAAAAACATCGTAAGGATACCAGCAAGCCTGAGAGATATTTCTGGACGGCATGTAAACCCAAGTCAGAGACCCATGGGCGGCATTAAAACTGACACCAGGTTAGGCACTAACTACACGATAAAGAAGATTCAACATCAAAATAAAAGAATATAAGGCCAAGGAGATTTTTATCAATGTCTCGATCATTTGCTTAATTCTTATTAAAATATTTTAGCTTAGTGACGTTTATGCCAGTGTCAAGGTTGAATAAGATAGTCAATATGATTCATCTTCATATAATAAAAGTGTTTTGAGAGGAGGAAATTTCTAAAGGCGTCCATTTAATGCGCATCCAAACAAATATTATGGTATTAACATTTATTATTAGTTTATTGAAGACAATTTAAGCAAAACAAAAATCATTATACGTGTTTAGAACACAGTCATTGATTGTATAATTTGTATAATTATAGTCAGTAGGTAATTAATTTAAACAATGTTACCATACAGGGTGGGAACGACGCACAAACGGTCCCACCAACATAGAAATTTTTCATCGGTTATTAAAAAAAACACCTGTTTCCTAGAAAAGTGCATGGGGGTTCAGAACTCAGAACGATGTACTGGATACGTGGTAATTGTTTGTGCGTCGGTAGTCAGCGATCAAGTATACATTTATCGAAGTAACAAGTGTTGCTCGGAGCCGTTTTCAAGGAACGTGCTTCAATTGCTAATCAATGGTTGTTCAGCCATGTTATTCCCCGGAACAATAGTTACATATAGACTGCTAATTATAGACGTTTCCGACACGTTATCCGGTCATTTAGATTCAAGCATGAGTAATCTTAACTGCGAAAGTGTAATAACGATTGGCGCAGACGCACGATCTAGCGACAGTGAAGAGAGACAAGCAATTAGGAAACGATCCCAATTTATTTGGGGTCTTCTTCCATATATCTCTATAAGGGATGATCCTTGAGATCCTTGGTCAAACGTGCCTCAAAGTGCTTATACGTTGATAGGAGACCCTTTTTTTTTTTTTTTTGGATGGGAAATCATCAAATGACTTCTCCCGCTCTGGGCGGAGCAGGAGGGAGTGTCAGACTTTTACTGACTAAAACCCATCCATGTTCCTTCCTCGCCCTTTGTGTTCCGGGGCCACGGTATCTCTTTCGAATAGTCCCGCAGCCCCGGCAGGTTTCGGTCCTTGCGGACCCCTTCACTGTTGCTGACGCTCTTTGAGGCGCGCGTGGAACACGAACGCGCCGTCGACACGGCCTGTCGTCATGAGACGTACGGACGGCGAGCTAGCCCATAGCTCCCCGTCCACAGGCCCGCGATGATGGGAGACCCTAACCTGGCATTTGTATCTGAACCTGCACTTTGATGTATACACATCTAATAAAATCCAGTGACACGAAGCAAACACTGGCATTCGGGCGATTACTCATGTGTTTAAGATCGTTCGTATGGGCGTTGTGACTTCTGTTACGGCTTTCGGAAAGCAGGATGCAAATAAATCCAAATTTTGCCGCGCGTACATGAATAAGCATGAATGCTTTGTCTCGCAAAACCGTCATTCATGCAGTTTCCACAATTTTGCAAGCGTTGTGTGCGCCGTACATCATAGAAAATTGTAGGAAAGTGTGTACGGTATTGTAGGTACTTATCTAATTATGAGCGAAAGCCGAGTTGACTCGCCTGAAGCAAGCGGGCCGTGGCCATTTAAGTTGGGCATAATTGTTCTTTTCGTTTCCCTGGCCTACTGGTCATGCCCGCTTTATTTGAAAGCACACGGGTTAATCAAAAAATGAAGACCGAGTTACTTTGTCTTTTCATCTGACTGCATATCACTTTCAATAGAACTGAACGAGAAATATCAAGATTTCAATAGAGCGTAGGGAATGTGTTAGATTCTTTTCCTTTTCTCTTGCTCTAAGAAATCTCGTAAAGTTAGGGTGGTCATGGTCCAAATATTTTCTTATTCGGATTTGTGCGTTAATTAGTATTGTTTCAGACAGTATTTATAGTAAGTGGATACTGCTGATCTACACCTGATTACACTTCTTTATCGAATCCAACAGCATCTGCGAAGAAAGACATTTGTTAGTAAAAGTCTGAACTAGGCAACTAACTATTAATTACTTTACTGAGCACTTATTTTGTCTAGGTGCACTTAAAAGCAAATATTATGTTAGTCAGATAAGGACATAGTTTCACTCTAACGTTTCACTCAAGTCTGGAGATCTAGTTTTCGTTGAATGCACAAAGAATACTAATTTCTATGTGCAGAAATGTAGACTGGCATTTATGTAGTCACTTACACAAATACATTAAAACGTTAGTGTGCGAAAAATATCCAAGAAATCTACTTGAAGATGGACTACATTTTATGAGAGTTCCGTACTCGAAAACTGTTCAAGGAACTTAGGATCGACCGTCTGTGATGGTCCTAGGTTCCTCGAAGCAAACACTATGAGTACCGTTATTGTTAATGATATTCCAAATGTAGACGACGATCTTATCAAGCAGTTGTGTCTATAATAGAAGTAGCTGTTATCAAACTTGCACCTAAGTAGGTTTTAAGTCAACTGGCCTAGAAACCCAAATGTCTGTAGTAGTTGCATAGCGTAGTATCCGAATTTAGGCTAAGATATGGTCAGTTTCATCGGTGTTTTCTGAGCTCCAACGCATAACGAATGCTAGTTCGGTAATAGAAAAAGATTCTGGTTCAGAAGATTATGGTTGTGCAGTTAAATACATTTATAGCCCTACATTCCTACGGACTGTTCACTTAGACGACTTTTATAACAAGATTAACTTGGAAGTTATAGCATTAAAAATCTTGATGTTTAAAGGCCTTGTGGTCTCCAAAGATGTAAAGAAATATGTAATTTTTTCTCATAAGACTGTCTCATCTTGAACATGGGCACATCTATTAGTTTTATTAAGTATCACCACGATACGGATTTTCGATTTGCTACTTTCCTCATTCAGTCCTCACAAGAGACCTTTGACATATTGAAAAACCATAAATATACGAGTAGTGTTGACCGGTCCAACCAGCCATTACATTTCGTAGGACATAAAACGGTCTAGCCAACGACTGTCCTTTACATCTGTAATGCGAACTGTCTTTATCCTGCGACAATCTTAAGCACTTTACCGTCTACTTGCCAGGATGAGCACTTAATGCTCGATTTTGCAACACGATCATTATCAACACCAGTCTTAAATAATTAAAGTGAATTTGTCTCTAACAGCTGTTCGTAAGCGAAACCACGGATAATAACGGGAGGTCAAGACACGTCTAGTCATATTGAACGCTGACTCACGACTGACTTGCAATTCACAAAACGTCGTATCTGCTTTCCGACCCAATACAATATCAACCTTATTGTCTTTGTGGAAGAATTAGTTTGGATAAGTCATGGCGTGTATAGTCATACAGAGCTTAATGCCTGTCCACAATTAGTTGCATTTGCGATGTAGTTACAGTTAAAACTGGCGTTGAATCAAACAGTCTTGAGTTCTCGGGTATCGTTGGATGGGTTCGTTTACTCGATAAAGCTGATTACACACACTTGTCATGGGAAACAAGTGTGTAGACCGGCTTAGCAAGAGAAGTGGTTTGTTACTGTCATTAGATTTGAGTGTTTAATGTTTTGTGAGAGGTCACTTTTATGTGTTCCGTTTTGTAGTAACACTTATAAAGTTCTTTCCTTTTTCAGGGTTTATGACAGCCAGTTTTGTGGGCTGGTTTTGTATGAACGGCCATTTATATGGCTAAGACATTTCATGCTTCCCACTTTTGCTGTTTTCATAGACGATTTCAATAAGGCAAACCTCCAACCATCTAATGAATATTTGCTGCTTTTACTGCAAAGAAAAGATCAGGTTTTATCTCAAAATCGGTCAAGAAAATAAACGCCCGGTCACCGAAAACATTTACTATCAGCTACCTACTTCCAACACCTAGATTTTTTGTCTCCGATAGCGTACTACTGAATCGATTCGACCCAATACAAAGGCTTGTACTCATTCATTCTACGTTTCAGTTTCGAAGGTAACTGTTTTTGCAAACAGCTTTCCCTTTAGTGGGTTGATAATGCGAATTTCGCAAGCCTACGTCAAGTCCAAACCAAAAATCATAGCTTTAGGGTGAATTTGAACACGATCAGCTCATCTTAACCTTGTTCAAGAGCTGTCTTTGTCACTAATGATGAAGAATTTTGACACTGCGCGATTAATTGTTCTGTGACCGTCGATTAATGAATAAACCGTGGGAAATTCTTGCTCAAACAAAGCAAGCAGGTTCGTCTTTGGAGACGAAGGATTAAAAGAAGATTCAATAGAGATTAATATAGCAGTTGACGATGTAGAAGTGATGTCATTGGCGACATGTGGGCGCGTTACAGATATCTTCTGCCTACTGCTTTTTAAATTACAGGAGTGACAGTTAAATATTAGTTGTAGGTGTCTGGTAAAAGCAATGGAAGTGTTTTAGGATCAAATCCCTTCTTCTTTGCGTGTCGATGTACTCAAATAATACCCGACCAGTATATAGACACCTGCAAAGCTCTTTCGTTGCCTGTGGCGGCTGTGCAGTGTGCAGGATGGACAAAAAAGGAGGTGGGGCATGTCCTGCGGAGGGGCTCCACACTACCATTGTGTTTGGGGGGTTGATGAGACCCCATTTGGCCAGATTATTTCTACAGCGGCCAACCTGGGCCCGCAAACGGTTAAGAGATTTCCAGATTGGACACTGCAGAACAAATAACCAAACTATGTTTTTCTTTTACCTCTACCTAAACTCAACAGTGAAAATCCGACTCAGCCCGGAAACAACCTAGCGTTGATCTATAACGCAGCAGTTCCGATAATTACGAGAGCGTGAAGATAAATATCGCTATACTAGGTAATTTCGCAAAAGCTAGTCCTCAATGAAACGTGTCTTTCGAAACGCCAGCGCGTTGATTGTAAGCGCCGCCTACGCACATCCTGTGATCTCCATTGATTCATTAGCTCAGTGATACTCAAACTGATGCAAGACTTTCGTTGCTATGTGTTACCGTACACATAGCAACGAAAGTCATGCATCAGGTTGCTGCTGCATCAATTGCGTTCCCCAGTGCCCCGGGTTCGAACGTAGGTGCTTTAGGGGGGTACCACATCGTGAAGCTGATTGTACTTTATTGCCGTTACAGCAGCTGCCAAAATATTGGTATTCAGCGGCATCCGGTTAGGCTGGAAGCAGACTCCAACGTTGGGAAAAGGCTAGGAAGATGATGATGTCCATACAAAAGCTGTTTTAAGCTTTCACGGTTTAAGGTGGATGCTCCAACCAGCCCGCGAAATTCAAATTTTCTTACGTTTTTTTTGCAATTTGCAGGCCAGTGCTAGGTTGTATGTTGATTAAAATATTGCTCGCGACTGTAAGACGTATGTAGTTACAGAATTATAATCATCAATACAACCTCCAAGCTCATACAGGTGCAGGAATGACTTTGTCCTTGAAAAAGTCATTCTTGCATTAGCACTGGCCTGCAAATTGCAAAAAACGTAAGAAAAATTGAATCTCGCGGGCTGGTTGGCTAAACTTATTGTCACATACGGGGGCTTATTGTCAATCACGGAAGATATCCCTATAAAATATTAGTGCATAACAAAATCTTCCGAAAATGCTAAATGGTAGTTTCGTGGGTATATGCGTAAATAGAATGAATTCTATCTCCTTTTAAAGTTTGACATTCAAAAGCGCCTTTTAATGGCCTAATTATTGACATAAATGGTTAGACTTTGACTGTTCAAAAATATTGCCCCAAAAAATACCGTATTTAGTTTGGCGATCAGTGGTTTTAAATTATTGTTTGCTGGACATTTATAGGTCGTTAGGGAGAAACAAAGTTTCGTCTGCAAAACTTAATATATTATTAAGCTATATCTTAGCTACTTGCTACTACTAGCTTACTATAGCTTAGCTTGTCGGACTCGCGCATGAAGGGTTCGGTACCATCGGAGTAGGGGAGCCCCCTTTTATTTTTGAAGTTATTTTTATTATTTGTTGTTATAGTGGCAACAGAAATACACATTCTGTAAATATTTCAACTGTCTGCCTATTACGGATCATGAGTTTTTTTTTCATGAGATACAGCCCGCTGACAGACAGACGGACCGACGACGACAGACGGACAGCCAACGGAGGCTTAGTAATTGGGTCCCGTCTTGTTGGTTACCCTTCGGGTTCGGGAACCCTAAAAAGTAGACAGGCAGATGGAATTGGAGACCTTTCAAATAACTACTTCTGCCCAAGTCCTGTGTGCTATTTTACATACAGCCCAGAAAAACGTTGAGTACCGCTGCATAAACTGGTTGATTCATCCTGCGTTTGTTTTAAAGACGTGCACCGACTGTTGACAGGTGGCTTTGTCTAACCGGGCCGAGGAAATTCGTTTGTGTAACTAGGTTATCAGTTATGTTGGCCTAGTCTCGATTGCTGAGATTAAACTGTGAAATAAGATCTGTAAGATAGTCTGTTTTTTTTTGTAATCAAATAGGGTTTCAGCACCAAAATTCCAAGGGCAGATAGATCTTATACTTGTTGCCTAACTAAAGTTATTATAAATAGTATCCACATCCAATTAGTCAAAGTAATAGAACAGAAATGCAATTTCAAGAAGATTAACTTATTTGCACAAAATTGCAATATGTTATGGCGATTCCATATTTTAATTTATTTTAAAGTTACAAAAGTAGGTACCTATGATAAAAAGTGATACGGTTTAAAAATAAAAAGTTGATAAGCTAAAAAGTTCATTTAAATTAATACCTAAAACAATTGAGATAAAACTAATTACAAGAAAATTAGTAGTTAGTAAATATAAAAAATAATTAACTTCTTTATTTTAATTAAATGTATAAAATTATAGTAAAACACTGTGCTTGATAACCCGTGATAACACGAGAACAATGCTACTGTATCGTTTGGTGATAAATCGGAACACATTGTTGTTCTTATTTACTTATAATAATATACAGGGTGTAAACCACCTCATCACGAAGCCGTCAATCAAGCATTCTGTACATCAAACTTAGTAACTTTACGCAAAAAATATTGCTGGGAAACGACTTTTTTTTTGGGGTGAAAAATCATGTTTTGTTGTAGAACTCAATGAAACGCACTCATAACATTGCGCTAATGGATGGATTGAATAGTACAGGGGTCGTGGAGGTGTTTAAAGTAAAAATCTTACATTAAAAACTTGTATTAAAAAAAAAAGTTGTCAAAAGTAGGAACTTTGACCTCCAGTATCTCCGTAACTAGAAGGTTCCCAGGTATGGTGTAGAACAAAAAAATGATCGCAATAATGGGGAGAACAAGTGCCTCTCGGCTTCGTTAAGAGGTGTTTTACACCCTTTATATCTGATATAAATGAGTATAGCTACTGAAGTTAAGGATACAAACACCAACTGGAACCAAAAGGACCAGGGTAGTCCGCGGAATTCAAATTTTCTTAGGTGTTTATGCAATTTGCAGGTCAGTGTCAGAATTTATAATCTCGACTTTAAAATTAAAATCATCAATACTGCTTTTTATGTTCATTTAATCCCATTGAATTACTTTTTCATGAAATATCATGTCTTTATGGGATTATATGAAGGGATTGATGATTATAATTTAGAAACAGCCAGAATTGAAACAGCAGGATGGTTAATTATTCGTTTTATTTAGGACTCACAATAACTTGATTTTACAGTATAAACTTAATGATTAGTAAAAATTAATGTTTTATTTTTAGGAACGTTTAGTCTTCTAGCAATAATTAAGTCGGCTTATTTAGAAGCGACTGCTCGCCATGAGATGAAGAACCAGAATGAATTTTAGAAAGGAATCGCTTCTGCCTGAGCGCTGAGAGTAACTGTTCCCTACTACCAGTGCACAACCCCACTAAACCAACGGAACTTCCGACTCAGTGTTGCCAGTAAAATAATAAGTGTGTATCATGTCTGTTACACCTTCAAAAGTTTACAATAATGATTACAATTCTGTAAATAAGTACAGTCGTGGTCTTTTCCGCCTGATCAGTTAAATTTTTTTTCGCTTAAATCATGCGGAGGCGCCGAGCCACTCCACCTTAAACTTTAGACCTATTAGGAAAGCGTCAACTTTGGCGCGCAAAATAACAATAACTCTCGTTTGGCATGTGTCGCCGATCGGTATTTTTTTCATTAATTATTTATTATAAAGTCAACGGGGCGGGGATAGAGAGCGTTTCTATGTTTTAAGTGCAAGCAAAAATAAGTTTAGTGGTGATCAGGCGGGAGTGTCCTCGATAGTACATACGTGTTACGGCCGCCAATCACACATATTTTTATACTTAAAATGTCACTTACGGGATATCTTCCGTGATTATTCATTGAAAAGCCCGTGAAAGCTTAAAACAGTGTTTAATCATATTTTTGTTCAACACTGACCGTCAAATTGGAGAAAACGTAAGAAAAATTGAATATCGAGGGCTACCATGGCGCTTCCACCTTCCAAGAAGATTACGCTGCGTCGACTTCTACTGAAAATAGGTTAAAGGATGCTGATGATCAGAAGGCTGATGATGATGAATATGATGATACTTAGTAGAACGCAAAACGTCGTCAATGTAGAAATTCGAATTTGTTTTGAGTCATAGGTACAGTGAGAGATCTTTTGATAATTCTGCAGATTGTCTTGTAAGTCTTTCTCTTTCAGTTCTTCTAGTAATTTCTATGCTTCATCCTTTTTCCTGTTCGATTCCTTCAGCTTTATAAAACATACATTGTATTGGATTAAAACCTTTGTCATTCCCATCTTGTTCTTTCTGTCTACCAAAATCAATGTAATCATCAATCAATCTAAATTATCAACTAGGGAATTGATCAGTTATGTATTTCCTGCTTACTAGGCTCTCATAAACCAGCAGGTGTTCAGAACATCTGTGTCACTGTGTAGGACTGTAGGTAGGTACCTACTCAATTATTGTCACGTTATAAAACTGAATCATGCCTTCCTGGTAGCCTGGTAGTAATTTACCTGTTGCAATAAATCCGGACAACCACAGAACTTAATATGCTTTAGGGCAAACTTGACTTAAGTACGTCAAAGTTTATCTAATTTTAACTAATGAATTGAGTTATTGTAAATTCCTCATGAGTTCACCATTATTTATAGAACGTAAAAGACAATTTTCCCGCTAAGTTTGGTAAAATGTACAATAACAATGTATGTAAAACCTATGAGATCATTTTATTTGTTCAAACTAAAGTAAATAAAGAAAGATCAAATGTGAGACGCAAAAAAACGAACAAACAACTCACCGTATCGTATAGAAGGTATACTTAGATAGTTTTAATCATCTTGATGAGTCAGTCATAAACTGACAATAACTGCATAATTTGCAGCTTCTCATGCTAAAATACACCTCGTTTAACTAAAAACATAACAAAAGAAGGTCATCTATAATAACAAAGCTTATTACTTAGCTCATATGCTTAAATGTATAACGAATACAAACTGACGCTTTTGTCACATCTCAGCAGATACGTTAAAAAAAAAACGAACGTCGCTAATGGCGGGAAAAATCTGTGACTCATTCATTCATAATATATTGCTCAACGTATTTTATCACAACAGGTGTTAATTTGTTTGCTGATAGTCATCTTTTAATAGCTTTACTATTCATTTACTAAGAAGATAACACAGTATTGTTGACATTGACGTGTAATTTGGCGCCAAATGCGTAATATGTTGTCTCTGGTCGAGCAAGGAGGTCAGGAATTGGGTTAATAGCTGGGAAGTCAGACCTATTTATTGGTAGGTAGCCTTTATTCATCGACTTTTGGTAGAGGAAGAAGCCCCATACATGCTCTATCGCCCTAGATCCTGAAAATATGAGGGTTGCGTTCAATCAGATGACTCATGTTATGTTGTAGACATTGAGATACGGAAATAATGGATCCGATGACCAATTTATCACATTTTTCATCCAGGCACGACGAATGTAATGTCTTAGTAAGACTTGAAGTGGGTCTGTCATTAGGGTCATGAGCCATGAAACGACGAAAGGGTTTGATTACCAGACAAATGTTTGGCAAAAACGAACGATGCGTCTCTTCTCGGTCAGGAAAATGAGAACAGACGAATTTCAACAATAAACCTTAACTCCATCAGCGCTTCTTAACCTTGTTGAAGGGTTGTCAGTGAACATCGTGGTTATGTCATTTAATTTAACTACCAGTTTTTGAACGCAGTTTAAACGTGCTAATCGCGTTCAGTTTCATTGGTAAAGCTTGTAAGAGTTGTAAGCAGAAAACAAACCTTCGATGGAAAAAATATGATAAGCATGAAAAGTGGCCATGACACTCCTAAGGTTCGTGTTACAATAAATAAAAGTAAAAACACTAATAAATCCCAGCAGGTGGTAGCACTGGCAACTGCTCCAGATTCGTTCGCGATAAGAGAAACGTAGAAAGTGTTTTACTAATGTAATTTCTATTCACGACACTTTTCCATTTAATTCTGAATACCTCAGAAGCCCACTTGCACCACAAAATATGCATTTAAAGCTATACGTTTTTGAAACATCATTATGTCTCTGTCATCTTCAAATGATTGACAGAAATAGAACGACGTTTAATTTTGTATTTAGTGAGTTGTGGTGCAACCGAAGCATAGAAAAAAAAAAATACCTACAAGAATTTCATAACTAAGACCTGCAATTAATTATTAAAATTAAATTATTCATCGCTGCAACGTAGAAATTAAATATTAATTTCATAATTAGCAATAATAGAGATACTATTATTGATCATCGATTATGAAACGTGACCAAGACATTGGAATAAACAGCCTCGTTTTTAAAACAATAGTGGCAAAGGCACGATCCGGCGAAATCGTGAACCGTACGCATTGAATTAGCATTGTGAATCGATTAAATACGCCCAGTTGTCACACACTCCTCGTGATATCCGAACGCAGATTGCATTTGTTCGTTTGACAGGTGCAATGGCGTTCAGAAACGGATTTCGTCTATGGTCTCTTTTATCTCTACCTCGTACTTGTTTCTGAACATAAAACAAAAACTAAAGTAAATGGGCCGAAGATATTTTCAATGAATTATTCTGCGTTGTTCAGCTACATCTTATCTTTTCTTCATCTGCAACGGATTCTAAAGCGATTTTTAAGGAGTTGTTGGAGCAATTAGATTTGGTCCTTGTTAACATATCAAATATATAACCGAGGTTATTTGGGGCCACTTTGTAAATGAAAATATTTCAATTAGCAAAGCTTTTACGTAATCACATGTATATTAAAAACTTGCATTCAAATAAACTCAAGTTTTATAATTGGTCCTAATTTCCGCGCTATAAATTTTTGTGTAGTGCAGTCAAATAAATTATATTCTAGTCTAATTAATAACTACCATATTTACAATAGAACTCGGCTGTAGAACATTATTACCACATTATAATTTTTTTCGCTACTCGTTAATTGAGGCAAGGTCGGCCAGTTGGTCAGTTTACTTTCTCTCGTATTACGTAAATTACGACCTATAGCACTGGACCTGTACTGCGGTAATAACAGGATTGTATTACTGTGTTTACAAGGTAAATGACTGACAATATGGAGGCCTGGTAGGCTGGTAAAGTACCAATAAATAAATTCTTAATTCATCGGTGAGACGGTGACAGTCCCATATTTCAAGGTTCATCATCATTCTCCTGCCCTTTTTTCGCCTAGCCTGTCTGTCTTTGTCCTGCTTTTGGGCAAAGGCCTCCTCCACCACTCCGTCCATTTTTCGCGAGCACACTCGTCCTACCTTCCCCTTTTGCCTCCTGTCCTTATCCCAGTTTATTAGGGGCAACATGTCTTCTTCCTTATACCTAAATTGGTCCTCATCTTACTATGTCATTTCAGCTCCTTTCTGGTCAGTTTCCTCTAATTTTGTACGCAGGTACTGAGGAGGATATCCGAAAATAAAATTTTCTCCGCAATTGCAGTTTGAAATAGAGGTAATATTCCCAAAATAATAAAACATCCGCTGACTATGGTTCGTATCCAGTGCCTATTGTGTAAAATAATAATTAACCCCATTTAAATTATATCATTACAATTATTTTGAGGACAATAGGACAGGAAAAAGCGAGGTAACTCTTTCAATACATTATAAAACAAAAACTACGATCATGGCAATACCATGAGAATGGTGACAGAATGATGTAAGTGGTATTGCCTTATCTTGAACACGAGTATAGGAAACTGTAATCATGGGTATGACTCCAAATCGATTACTAAACTAACGTTATAACGTCTCACAATATTTAAAAACATTTGATGAACGTTTGTTTTCTAGTATATCAATTTGAATTTATCGCTGTTCATTATAAATTCTAACGTTTTACGCTTTGTGAATTTTAATTTTATGACGCGTGTCTATTTTTATGTTACAAAGCAGTTTTTAAGTTCGTCTTCGTATTTTAATTTGTATTTTCCTCAAGGATTTGAGTTTAGATGCATCGTACAGCTTCACAGGACATAAATAGGTCGTCGCTTATTTTTTTGACTACCGTATTAGGCCAAGCTCGAACTGGCTTCAGAGATATTCTCACAATGGAAGGAAGTTCACAGACCGTGCGTCATCGCGCGTAAAAAAAGAACGATTTGATTATTATACTCTGTGGTAAAAAAGTAAAAAGGCGCGAACGCATTTGATATTTTATTTTTTTAAGGGGACTGGCCGGGCGGGTTATTCAAAAAAGCATCACGTGTTACAATCAAAATTCGAATGGTCCAAACATAGATATTGTTTGTTTTTGGAAATGTGTTTTATTTACGTTTGAATAGTTCTATGGTCGTTATATTGTGGTTATGGGCGCTGCTCGATAAATAATGTTATGCTTCTGCAGTTCTATATAATTGTGTTTGAATAAATTAGCATTTTGTAGTGTAAAAAGCAAATTACGTTGTTTCTAAATCTTTATAGCTGAACTCAGCCAAAAAAGAAACTCTTTTTGACACTAAAAATCTTGTTTGATTTATTTATTTATTATTTCATTAGCATCCTTTAAACTGAACCGTTCTTTACTCTAGTTTACTATTGTATATGTCTATATCACAGTTTCTATGTCAGTTTGTTTACAGAGCATCGTATATGAATAGAGTTCTAAAAGTCGCATGTCACTGACCTATCGGACGACACCCTATCAACGTTACATCTTCACGCTCCTTAATCTTTAACACAAAGGTGCAAAGTTTAGAATCGTTTAAACCAGGTGTGTTAGTTGAAGGCTGTTAAGGTTGGCTGGCTGTCAAAAGTCCCGGACAATGGCGTTTCGCGTCACACAACACATTGGAGGGTTCCGGATCGGTGCATGTCATTATTATGTAAAATAACCCTTGAATGCGTTTGGGAGACCCGGTATTTCTAACTGTGATCTGTTAAAATCGGACTTATATTCGGATACGGTGCTTTTTCGGGGAAATTGGTCATATTATTAGAATTTTCTCAAAGGGCGCTCTTGTGTAAACAACTTTACAATATGGGCCCAAGTACCAATCCTAAAATATCGGAAAAAATGTTTTTTATACAAATACACAAAACACAGCCTTTTTCGCTTTTTAATTAGTTTCTAAAGGCCCTGGATTAATGCTCATATGTCAGTCCGTATAAATATTTTAAATAATTTTATAGTATTATTCACCTCTGTGTCAGGAACATACTAAGATTTTGGATCACCAATACATTTACCAAGCGTTTAAAATATTTTCCAACATTCTGCTGAAAAGTTCAGAAGTGGGCGTTTACGTCCGACATTTTCCATCCCTGCAAGTAAAGTTTTCGCATAAAATAATCTAAGGCAATAGAATTCGAAGAATTATACGTGCAAACTGCAAAGGAAGTTAGGAGCTATTTCATAGAACTAATGGATCGTAGAAATTTTATAGACCGCGATTCATATTCAATGCCCATAGTTCAGGATTGATCGTGCCAGAGATAAGGGATTGAGATATCTATGGTCTTATCTGGCGGGAATTTGTTATCTGTGGAACTGTCATGGCCGTCTTTTCCCGCGTAATTTGTATTGCAGTGGTGGTTCGGAGAAAGCTGTTGACAGTAAAGAAAAGAAAGCGGGCCCCAAGCAGAATTTTCCAGATGTTTATTAGTAACTGTTTAACTAAATGGGAGTAACAGTCATACTTGCATAACGCAAAACATCCGCTCATGCAGATTTTGTATTACTCATAAGTTATACTATATTTCTAAGAATTGGTAATACTGCAGTTTACAGCTAAAGAGAACCGTCTTATACTAAAGTAATTATGCTTAGAGAACGAATTCGTAATCACAGAGTTTAGTAGTATACAGGAGGACACCACCCATACAATATTTTCTAGTTGACGAAAAGACCAAAGCGGGTAGCCTCGCATCTCTTCTTCTTCCTCCTAGACCTTATTCCATTTACTTGGGGTCGGCCTTCCTTATCCGCATCTTCCATTTAGCATGATTTTGTGCAGCGTCCTTATCTAAATTGGCTTCTTTCAGATCTTTTTCGATCCTCGCATATTGTCACAATTTTTGTCAGACTGTTCTCAAACACTGACTGCCTCGTTAGTATTGTAATCGAACTCAGGAACCCATTCGAGCTTGCGACCGAATGGGTTCCTGAGTTCGATTATCCCTGAGGTCGGGCAAAGTGTTTTTTGATTTTCCTTTATATGGATTTTGTCAGCAACAGCTCAGTCTAGATTTATGCATGGTTGATGATATTACATCGGACTTAACATAACTGGCGAAATGTGGGTATATTATTAGGTACACGGGTACAGCTCTAACCCTTCGGCTATTATAGGCGTGATGCTTATTATCTCAGTTGCCGTTTCCAGACATAGAATTTTGTAGACGATGCAGGACTAAAACGCGAACCATCACTCAAAAGCTTCATCCAAATTCTTCATACAAAAGAATCCGTGACACCCCATCTCTACTCAGAGTCAAGCGTGACATAGGTGCCAGGATAAGCAAGGTTCAATATTTGCTTAGTATTCATAATAGCTACTCCAAACATTTAGTCTTCCGTGGTTTCCGGTCACAATGACTCATCCAACGGAAGTGTGTTGATGTTAATCTTTGTTACGATAACCAATTTGAAACATGTTAATTATTACTTAACGCATTTGTGGATTCGCGCCAGTCGCGTGGAGGCAGTCACTTCACATTAGGTGTAATAATTACTGCTGCATTTTTCTGAATTGGCAAATTCTCGCTGTGTCCACGAGAATTTGCATGGGGTAGATGATTTTATCGAAAATGTTCACATACAACTCTTACGCTTTTCCACAATAATAGCAGGTGTGGGATTGCAGCATTATACTCCAGCGTTGTCTGGTCAATAATTGACATAAGGAAAATACATAGGACACCCATTTAGAGGTGTGTCTTCGTCGGTTCTAACTCGAGATCTATGACTTGGCAGTCCGACGGTCACACAACTAGGCTATATTATAGCAGTGAGCTATAAAATCTGGAAATTTAACATGTCACCGTTTGTAAAGGATATTTTAATGCACTCCTATGGTAATTCACTCTCGCGAGTTGGATGGTTATCTCAGTAGATTAGAGCATTTAACTCTGGTACAAATCAGAAACTAAGATCCTCCATGTTTGTTTTGATTTAGTACATGAAACCGTAAATGTAGCGGAACAACTGTCATTAATTTTGCGTATTCGAGGAACGGGCTGTCATTTCGAGAATAAATATAGATTTAGTGTGGAGGGTCGTGCAGTTTCTAACCAAGAATAGATAGATCCCTTCCCGTGAGTTGTAAGAAGTTATTGAAATGGATATAGTACACTACAGATACATTATGAGCTTTTCTCAAATGGTTCGTGCTAATAGCAAATAAGATCTGACTGTAAAAAGCCCTTCTTTTCGAATTGATGAATCAGATTTTGTCCGACATGTAGGCTAATTTACGTAACCAAAGAAGTGCTGTTACAGTGCAGTTGCGGTTAAGTTTCGATCAAAACAACGCTTTTCGCTCGCGTCACGCAAGCGCAATAACATATCGGCATTCTACTGTTGCGCGTCTTTGGTGCGTGCTTCGGAACGCAACATGATCGGTATTCTACTAAGTAAGAAAACGCACAAAAATCTGTACTGGAGTATTATTTTAATAACGTCATATTCATTGAAATGTAATCGATTCTATTCGATTATTTCGTGAGTAATATTTTTTCTCTCATACGGCCACATAATAAGTAAATTTGGTAGAGTTTGGTTGTCGTACAGTTGACGTGCAGTTCACGCACAGCTTACGCGCAGTTCAAAGATTACAAGAATACCGTTTATCACTCGAACTTGAACTTAACTGCAACTGCACTACACCTTCAGCGGCGCGTCATAAAATTACGTGAATTTGCCCTCAGAACGTATATAGCAACCTGGACAGCTCGGTCGTTTACCTCATTCAAGTCCTGCAGGGTGCAATTAGTTGTACACGACGGGCAGGAGAGAAGGTGTGGCATATCCTGTATTGGGGCTCCACACTCGCGTTACGTCCGAGTAGGGTCGATTATATCCCATCTAGCCAAATTGTATCGGCAGCGGTCAACTTGAACTAAAACGCCATATTGCCTTGTGTCTGCAGACAGCAGAGATAAGAACCCTTTTGTCTCCGAAGTCTGAAACATGATCATAACCATCTCACATACAGGAAATCTTGCTTGTGTTAATGAAAATTTTACTCATAATGAACATGGCACATTTTAAACTGAAATGAACTTTCGAACTGTGTTTGCTTGACCAGCCATTGAAAACTTACATAACACACTTTACTTTGTGTAATAAATGCAAGTGATTTGTCTTTGACATTAATATTTTATTGATGTTTGTTGCAATTTTATTGACCTTAGCATGCGATCTGTGCGTCTGGCCAATAAAATTCAGAAAAGAGACATTAATGTTGCCAGTTAAGAAATAAAAGTTCCATTATTTTCAGATTCTTTCAAAATGGAACTAGTGATTATGAAAAACAACAGTAGTTCCATCATGGAACTGTTAATCTTACTAGTGAAACTAATGATAAAAAAAAATCAACACTAGTTCCATTATTTTCAGATTCTTTCAAAATGGAACTAGTGATTATAAAAAACAACACTAGTTCCATCATGGAACTGTTAATGTACTGTTTCTGTTACTGTTAGTCACAATGAAGGTTTTAAACCTGCTTTGTCGAGCAAAATGTTTTTCATCATTCATGTGTTTATTAATCGATCTAGATCATTGATATCTTTTTTAAGATAGCCTGGACTTTCCCACTCCAGGGCAAAGCATTCCACTTCCATCGGTTGTGCCTCTTCTCGCTAATTCATGAGGAAGTCAACCAAGGGACCAAGGCCCGTCATATTCTCCTCGATCAGCCGCGTATTTTTACTCATTACTTATTGATATCTATCTGATTAACAAGAGAGGTAGGTATATTATTAAAGGACTTTGACAATGGAACAGATTGGCTAAACATCTGTTGAATTGAATCCAAGTATTTGGAGTATATTTTCTTATCGCGAATGTCTCTGTTTATTGCATTTTTTCTGTACACTTGCTCATTTCCTGATATAACCTCTAACAAAAGCTGTCGGAAGACAAACACACAATCTACGTATTACCAGCTGATTGTCTGTCACCATAAGATTTATTATAAAACCTGAACATTAAAGGCTACATAATCAGCAACCAGTTAGCTAAATCAGTGTAATGTTATGGCAATCTAGCACAGAATGTTGATTGCACGTAGAAGGTGACCGCGGACGCAAGTATTTCTGTCTTTGTGTATATGCGCCTTGTTATGGTATGACCAAGTTAGAGGCGGTTTTCCGTAAACATAAATATAATTTGATTGCAGATTTGTTGGAGTACGTTCTTATTTACTTTTTAATCTGCAGTGCTGTAAGAATTCCTTGGTGCTAGAATGGCAGCGAAAACTAGCGTTGTTGGTAAATATTTGAGATTCTTTTTTCGTGAAAATGTATCGAAAAAAAAAAAAGATGGCGGGGGCGTGAGTTTTGATTTTGGCCACGCGCCCGAAATTCGGGTAAAGTGGTCTTGGCTTTTTCCATCAGGTATAACTTCGTTCGCGTTGATTTTTTGATTTATGAGTGAGAAAAAAAAAGTAGCGTATGTGCTATTCAGACTATAATCTATCCCTGCGCCTAATTTTATCCAGATCCATTCAGCTGTTCTGAGTGTTTGAGTTACAAACATCCATTCATCCAAACTTGCGCATTTATAATATTAAGTAGTAAGATGTTTGCGAACTTTTTAATAATAACCCCTCCTTGTGTGGGTTGGATTATTTACAACAACATAAACCACAGGCGTTCCTACTATGCCAATGTTTTTTTTTTGTGTAGTGGTATGTAAAGAATTGTTAATGATTCCACTTTTCATATGCATAGGGGTTGTTTGATAAAAGGTGACGATGCTGCGGGCGGAACAATGTCGGTAAAGTAAAAGACGTAACTCGAGGACAAGCATTTTTAGTTTAATTGTGTCTTGTAGAATTTTGCTTAAGAATGTGATTATTATATTGTCGTTGAGTTCAAAACGAAACAATACATAAATGACTACATTAATTTATTATGACGTATTAAACAATAATTTTAATAGGAATGCAGAATTAATAAATTATTATAGGTACATGGTGATAAATCTTCACAGCTATGACTATTATAATAATCTGGTTTTATAATTCTTAATAAAATTCAATGAAAAGCATGCGCTTCATGCCGATTTTAGTCACAGGGTGGAAAATATTGCGTTTAATTCAATTTTATCCATATCATAGAAAATCCATTGAGATAGTATGAACTATGAACTGCTGTTTATAATACTTGGCCTGCCTTGCCTTTTGGCCTTGTACAGGACCAATTTCGTTTTCTTTTTATTTTTAATTTCTTTTTTTTTTCCATTGTTAATTTTTATTAGTTGATAATTTCACCATTTTATTTTATGTGTGTTTGTCCTATGCGGGTTAATAAATGCTTTTTCTTTCTTTCTTTCTTTTTACTGCCTCGTTGGTCGAGTGGTTGCAAGCTAACCCGTGGGCATGAGGTCCTGGGTTTGATTCCCATGTCGGGCAAGGTTTAATTGAGTTTTTTCATGAGGAACTTCTCAATAGAAGTCTCGGACTCTGGATTTGTGCCCAGTTGATGGCAATAGGTTCGCCTCCTATTACATGGGACTTAAACATAACTGGCGAAATGTGGGTGTACTATTAGGTACAAATCTGCCTAACTCTTCGGGGACTACAGGCGTGATGTTATGTTATGTGAACTGCTATAGTTTTCAACCCAGTGATCATTTTTCTTTTTACCATACAAATGTGCAAGGATCAGCAAATTAGATTATGAAGCCAAAGGACTGTCGATTGGCTGCGATTTGCATAGTCTGGAACGTAAGCTATTCCATTTTGAACTTTATTTCACGAACCTTAAAGTTGCAAACGCAGTGGAGCGTTTAGCACATTGCAGATACTCTTCAGCCGTAACTTTTGGATTGGCAATTCGTAAGAGACTGTAATATTTAAAGGCGCACATTTTTGGGGTTTAAATTATTTTTATGCTTCCCTTTATGGCATCATCAGTGAAACTTTATGTAACGGGGCATCAACCCTTTACTTAGTCAAGTTTTGTACTACTGCGTTCACTGAAGCACAGAATAAATAGTAGTGAAGGTCGACCAATTTTCAACCGTATAACTGTAGGCATAAGGATGAAAAGTGGCAGACGAAGTCAGTGAACTCGGTAGTATTTTCGAAAACGTCAAGAATACAGTATTATACTATACAGGATTGACGACCCGAATGGCGCAGCGGTAGCGAGGCGACCTTACGTTCTTAAGAACCCGGGTTCGAATCCCAGTAGGAGCAAATGTTTGTGTGATGAGCATGGACATTTGTTTCCGAGTCATGGATGTAAGTATGTATTTACAAACAAAAAGTATCTATGTAGTATATGAACTATCTGGTGTCCACGACACAAGCCTCGTTGCTTAGTGTGGCACTAGATTGCGCTGTGTGTAATGTCCAGCGATATTTATTTATTCTCATCGAGTAATCTATTGTATTTTGTGATAAGCTTAGTTACCAATTGAAAGGTACGTTCAGGAATATGTACATCACATTAGGCAGGCACAGACGTTTTGGATTCAGAAAGAGATCATCATCATCATTCTCCTGCCCTTATCCCAATTTATTTGTGGTCGGCGCAGCATGTCTTCTTCTTCCATACTTCTCTATTACTCGTCATCTCAGCAGTCAGCTCCTTTCTAGCCATATCATCCTTCACACAGTCCATCCAGCATTTCTTTGGTCTTCCTCTGCTCTTATAGCCATCTACACTCATACTCGACTTAACACGACTAACACAAAAACAAAACTGATAACTGATTGTCTAAACTCGTAATTTCAAATGACCTGCGGCCGTTGACCCTCTAATAGGCATGACGACGGTATCAAAAAATTGCAAATCTATTTAGTCCGTCAGAGTATTGGAAATTAATGGACACGTATTTTTTGTTTTTGTAAATCAATGAATATTGACAAAGATAAAACGCATCAAAACTCGGGAGTGGGGGCTCGTGACGTCAGAACTAGCTAATAATTATACCATGGCGTGACGTATTGAGAATGTTTAACCGTCGTATCTTCGTCAATTTTGGTTTACGTAACAAAAGAAAAAACACGGGTCAAATATTTTTTGATAATCTAAGTGACGGACTAATTAGATTTTTTTTGTCGTCTCGCCTATTTGTCGTGCCAGTTTGTGTGAGCCAGTGTAGCCTCCACCCGTCTAATTCCCACCTAGCAATAGGAGATAAAATAAAAGACGGGTGTGCTCAATAAAAGTGTAATCGATAAAACCCAGCAGCTAGCGTAAGTCGAAGGCACACGAAAATTTGTAGGATCGCGGGTTATAATAAATGTCTGTTGTCACAGCTGCAGGGATAGGTACTCCCCTGTAGTTTCAGGCGAGATCCCGCTGCTGGCCGGAGATGGTAGGAGGCCGAAGAGCTGTGTAGCGCGGTACAGTGATGCCGCACGTGGGTTTTGAAAACCCCGTTTATTTTGTTTCATCGTCGTCTGTTTCTGAAGTTTTACTAGCTAATTTAATTTAACCCTGTATACAGGCACCGCTTTTACAATATGCCAAGATTTATAACTAGACATTATATAACATATTAAGTTGAAATCTTCACACGCTTACTTCGCCATTAATCTCTAAATCCGTGAAGGTGTGACAACGGGCGATAACATTAGATTTATGCTTAACAGGATGTGGAACATCCTTTATCTCTAAACGTCGCTTTGTAGATTGTAGGTGTGTGCCGAAATTATGGGGGAAGACTTTGTCAGCGAATGGAGGAATTTGAGCAAACTGTAAGCTAAAGAGATTAGTGTACAGGCAGGTAGCGCCATCTGCTTTGTGATGTTATGTGCTGATTGTTTCATAAATCTTTGAAGCGTTGTTGCATCCAAACTTCTACACTAATAATATTATACATACGAAAGTTTGGATGGATGGATGTTTGTTACTCAATCACGCCAGAACTGCTGAACGGATCTGCATGAAATAGATTTCTAATCTGTAGGCTTAGCCAAGTTGACAATCTACAATCGTTAACGCTAATATAAAACTAACCAAATGTATGGGAATGACATCTATCAACGATAAGTCACGTGGTCAAAACAAACGAATGGAAACTTTAAAGTTTAGTCTAAACTGTAAGTTGGCTACGATTTATATGGGATGTAGTGATCACGATTGTAGAAACGAATACATTTCATTCTATCATCTTGATCGATGTAAACTTGTCTACGAAAGTTTATATTCGTTTGTTTTGACCACGTGACTTAACGTTTACGATTGTAGAAAGAGAATCGATACGAATCGTTTGTAACTTGGCTAGGCCTGCAGATATAGCACACAGGATACTTTTTTTTTTCTAGGACAAACACTTAAAAATTTCCACGCACACGTAGTCGCGGGTGACAGCTCGCATACTAAAACTAATACCTTTTCATACTTCAACGTCTGACCTTTTATCCCGGTAAATATATGCTGCGGGAATATTCTACCGTAGGATATTCCCGTAGGATAGATTTCGACCTCCACGCGGTTGAAGCCGCGGTCAAAAGTTAGTTTACGATATTACAAAACTTTTATAGCATGTATAACTTCGTCACGTCTTCTTCTTTGTGTCGATGATTCCCACCGTTATTTAATTAAATTTGTTTTGACCATAACTCGGCCACATCGACGGCGTTGATAGTGGCTTCTGTAGCTGGAGTTGCACAAAGAGCAGGTCAAAAAGTGGGCCATGGTTTGGAATGAGACTCCACAGTCGCACTCAGCTTTATCGGAATACCCCCACCAGACCAAGTTGTACCCGCAGCGGGACACCTGGCTTCGAAGTCGGTTTATAGTCTTCCAGTTGGGCCATGGCAGTTGGTGACCCGCTGGGAGCTTTTCTGCAGACTCACCATACTTTTAACGTAAAAATTGTTTTTATTTGAATAAATATTCCAAAGAAAAGTTATATAAAAGCTTGTAGTCATATTCGCAACATAGTTCCAATAATAACTTAGTGTCATTCGCTTTCTGATTGGCTTCCCAGTCTAGATAACGTTTGTTTACGTCCGTGTCGTACTTGTCTTGTCTGATCTGCTTTATTAATATCTTCACTCAAGTACTTACTACATTTTCAACTGTCTGTTTTGTTTCAAATAAATATGGCGATTTGTTATAGTTCCTATAATGTAAGGTTGTACCCCAGTCAAAAGGTTTGATTAAAAAGCCTCCTCTTTGTAATGTTTCAATCCATGTCAGGGTTCGCTTTTGTTATTCTTCACTAAACTTATCGCGATGCTCTTTGGGCTTCACCAAAAACATGAATAATAAGAGATCGGTGATAATTTGAATATTTTGATGGTGCCAAATATGTACTTAGTGCTAAAATGTGTGACTAACTGAAAAGATGCTAATACAATAAAGAATCAAACGCTTTTGGCACAATTGATTAATTTGCACTTTATTTTGGCCATATATGTATACGCCAAAGGCTACTGTTTGTCCAAGAAAACAACCTATTTTGGTGAAAACAGCCAAAATATCCTGATCATTTTGACTGTCGCTTACCGAATAGGTTACCCAAATAATTGTGACCGCACCATTTTTTTTCTAGTGAACAATTTCATTGCCATGTCAACCTAGGAATAAAAATTGTTAACACATCACGCTATTTTGTGGAATTCTATAAATAGCTTTTAACTGGGCCAGCCCAAAACCGGCGGGAGCGCAATGCGTGTGGTATTCAGCTATTTGCTCATTTAGGACATAGGCGGCTAAGTCTTAATTAAAGTGGACAAATATGTCATCTAAAATGTACGTCTATGTGCTATAATTTCGAGAACCCTTTGTTTCACTTGCCTTTCTAAGCAACTGTAAATTGTATGAGTAACACGACATGTCTTCATCTTTATAGGTAGAGGTACCACATCATGTTTGTATGCGTTTAGCTCACGGTGATGTCCAATTCTCTCATGTAATTCATTGCCTTAATCGATAGAAATTTTGTGCTATAAGTAAGTGGAATAGCCTCTTTCTTAAGTTCAATCCAAAGTCATCGAACTAAGATAACTCAAAGTTTTTCCCGTAGTTTTCTAGAAAGCATCATCCATTGGTATATTGGATCTTATCCTCTTCTTATTTTCTTTCGGGCACTTGTTAACTTAGCAACGATGTGATTAGACCGTCTTCCATCGGGCATATTTGTTTAACTCCATATTTACAGCCCAACGCGCAATAATCCCGTCCGCGACGAATACAGTGTCTTTGTTCTAAATGGCAGGTCATTCTATAGTTTCCATATGTGTTGTGCTATCATAATTAAGATCTCAAGGCTTAATTGTTTTAAGGTTACCCTACTGCATAGCTTCCATTTTAATATAATTATTCGAGTCTCGTTACTCAGTCCTAAATAATGTGTAATTAATGTGTCCAAGTCGATTTCCTTTTATGTCTACGGTGTCATATCCGGTCGAATTAGTACGGTCTTGATCTTAATGGAACTGGATTAATTTAAAGTACTCTTATTAAACTTCATAAAATTTGTAAGGCATAATCATAATCCATGTAAAGGCAAGGCTTATTATGAATGTGTTTTGGCACGAAGAAGGACTCATGATGGCTACTTTCAGACGCTATATGCAATGGTGTTCAAACTTGATTCTGATGTACTTCGTGATTCATTTGTCTCTATGCAAGACGACGTTTCATATCATCCTGTCTCAAAACATATCTTCTTCTACACGAATTTCTTCACCGTCTTTGATGATAGTACCTGCGTTTTCAATCTTCTTCTTCTTTATAGAGTGGTTAGTGCCCAACCTGGTGTCTAGAGTTTTTATGCCGCCCATAGGCCTCTGACTTGGCTTTACTTGCCGGCGAGAAATATCTCTCAGGCATGCTGGCTTCCTCACGATGTTTTCCTTCACCGAAGCAAGTGATAATTATACAATACGCACATGAATCCGAAAAATCAGAGGTGCCTGTCTTGGGTTCAAACTTGAGACCTATGACTTGCATATACATATAGCAGTGATAGCCTAGTGGTGTGACCGTCGGACTGCCTTTTCAATTGAACACAAACATTACCAAAAACTCAGATTATATTCTTCGACCTTTACTTCGATAGCAATCAGGCACATCTTTATCTTCCGCCGTTATCACAAGCTTTTTTACTTCAAAATGTTCCTAAAGACGATAAACTGCACAAAGAAGTGCCCAAACAGTGTTACTGACACCATTTTAGCCGACAACAATGTGCCTTTGTGCTACGCAAGGCGACGTGCGCTGGCGACGTTTTTGTTGCCACTTGCTTAGGTAGTTTATTTTATAGCACACGGATTGATATCTAGGGAATAGAGGTTTCATATCAAGTTTTTGTTTTATAAGCTGTGCCTTGCGTTTTCACCGGCCGTTTAATTTAAAAACCTTCCCACATAATATTGATCTATCAAATGCAAAAATATTTTCACGAAGCCGACTGGGCGTTCCAGAGATTAGCGGGTTCAAACAACAGAAACAAATTCTTAGGCTTTTGTTATATTAGTATAGATGGATTATGAAAAGTCGAATGGACTGTGTGAAAAACGATATAGGCTAGTAAGGGGGTGACCACTGATATGACAACTTATACGTAGAGAAGTATGGAGGAAGAATACATGCTGCGCTGACCTCAAGTAAATTGGGATAGAGGCAGGAGGAGGTCTTAAATGCTAGACGACATCTCGGCAGACAACGGCAAAGATGGTTGGACGAACTTGACTCCAACAAAAAGAATGACAGACACTAGGAACAGACTTAATTGTGTGAATAATAGAGAGGGAGGCTTTTGTCCAGCAATGGGACAATAAAAGCACGTTAGTTAGCTTTTGGTTTTGACCACGTATGAGTGCTATCAAACTGCAAAAAAATATTTGGATCTAAAGTGAGAGTGTGCTTGTATGTAAAAAACCGGATGAAAACGGTTTCATTTGTATTACATATACAGCTACAGACCGACAAAAAACTAATGCCAAATTACCACCACCATTTTGTATATGACAGCTCCAAAATTACGCATGTCCGCAGTGTAATTAATTTCTCTAATTGCATTTTTTTTCGCACCAAATTTACATTCTGGGCACATGCCCATTCATCCGTGTCTGTTGTAGTAATAAAAGCCGGTCGTTGATCTAAGCTAGCTACAATTTTGACTGCCACGTGATTAATCAACGTGTTGTGCGCGTGCGCAGCATTCTGCATTTGATGAGGAAACCTGTCGCGATACATACACATATAAACTCGCTCCCAAAATTTCTTTTTTTTTAATTCGCTCCATATACTAAGAGTGTTTGTTGTGGAGTGATTATCACAAAAAAATATTCAGTACCTACTGCATAAATTAGAAAGAAAAACTGCATATAATCAACTTTATCCACCATTCCTTCACGGTTTCAAAACAAAGACTTCGCGGTAACTGTACAATGGCGTATGCAAATTGAAATTCTTCTAATGAATCATTTCATTGGCAAAGTGAACGTGTTTCCTGTGCCTTTTGCTTCTATCTTCCAATCTTGACTTCGTGTTCGGACATGGGGAAACGGGAAGTACCTGTATATAATTAAAAACTTACTTAATTATTTAATCATACTTTCCGATCAAGAATTGGCCACCTCCTCCTCTTCCGTAGGCATATAAGTGATCTTAATCACGACTCCAAATTAAGCAGCACCCTTCCTATTGTATAGTTGCGAAAGAGAAAATCATGCTCGCCATTTTTCAACTATGTTGGTGTTGTCTTCCAGTCTAACTGAATGCAGCTGAATACCGGTATTTTATATGTAACGACTGCCTAGCTGACATCCACAACCCAGTTAGTGGGTAACACGATACCCCTTGGTAAGACAACCAGTCTTTTCAGACTTTCCGACTTCTGGCCATCTTAACGACTGTTAAATATGATCTAAAAATATCTTGTGGGACTGATGGCATTTCGAGGGGTCTTGTTATACCTACTTATGTTTGGGATAGATGTTGGTATTTCAAAGAACTTCAAATTCAGGTCTAACGTAATGTTTTTATTGTTTCAGGATCACCAGCCTTAGACTTCAATAAGCACAGAATAGTTCAGCCCATTGTACATCATCGAAGAACGAGAAGAGAGATCTCAACAACGAGAGACACGGTAAGGGTTTCAAACATTTATATTCTACGAAAGCTAGATGAAGAAGCTAAGATTTGTTTGGCTTTAGGCACGTTCATGGTACACATACACAGCATTAGGGAACTGTGAAATTACTCTCTCATTGATAATGGTTTTGTACTTTGTGCTTTTGGCCTCCAAAAAGCAAAAAGCCATCGTGAGGAAACCGGCAAGAGCTTGAACCAAGACATTATAAACGTGTTGCATCCAACGACCTGCACGGAGCCCAGTGTGGTGGAGTCTCTTATAGAAAAGAGGTCTGTTCTCTAGCAAGAAAAACGCTTCAGCCTCTGCGACATGTTCAAAGGACTAAGCAATTACTACCTTCCTTATTCTTTCGTATCAATGGTACGTTAATCGTGGCGCCAGTAGCTTTTTAAGTCCTCTAAAGTGCAAGACTTACTTTCCTAATGGAGTTGATTTGAAAACGCACATTATTGGGAAAACATGTCAGCTTCTCAAGTTCGAACTATTTCTAGTTTTAGAACCATAAATATTGTTCTTACCGCTATAAATCATGAGTCATGGTCTCGGACTGTGAAAATGTATGCAGATTTGATTTTAATTACTGTTAGATTGATGCGGTTATTAACAAATTGATTTGCAGCCGTACCAATGTAATCTTCTCCAGGTTTTCAAATGTCAGTCAAGGTATTATGTTTTGATGATCTATAATTCGGTATGATGTCTTCTATACACAAAATACGACTAGATCTCTTGAACAATACGTGATAAACTGTGCGATCCAAAAGAGCAGCAAGACCGGATCGCATTTCTGTTATGCTTGAAGATCTTTTTTGATCCCCCATTTTGGCAAGATCCTTTGGCTCATTTCAGTGTCCCAGTCCTGAAGTAAGAATCCTACTCTTATTAAATGCAAATCGTTGATTTCTGTATATGGTACTGAAAGTAAGCCTATATGTATCAGCTAAAAAACTCAATGCTAAACTTATTACCATAAGTGGAAGGCTCATATTACCTTCGCACATGCATAGCGTGTAACACCGTATTATAATAAAATAAAACACTACGGAATACCATTTAGAACGGAAGTTAGCTACGCTACCGGCCTCCGTCTGTGGCTGTAACTGTCCGGCAAAATTGCTGTTTTCTAACGGTTCCATTGAAATTACTTGATTGTAGGCCATTATTTTGTGGTGACTAATGTAACTTTATTGATGGCAATAGGCTTCCAATCTGAGAGGAGAATGATTTCGCCATCTTAGATAGGATGCAGGTTGTTAAATATTAATTGTGTCTCAAGAAGCAAGGAAAGCCGTGGTTTTCCTTGCTTATTTGGAGGCCCTTCTTGATCAAAACTTAACTTGGTTTGTCACAAGTTACGTTTTTTGGTTCGAAACAATGACCAACGACACGACGCACTTCATTCGGCGCCGTTACCACTATGCATTATGCAAGATTTAATGTAGCGATCTTTATGTCCAAATATCTCGGCCACATGAATCTTTAGAGCATTATATTCGTTCGTTCTTGTTTGTGGAATTTCTCTTCCCGAAAGGTATGTCAGGGGTAACAGCGCCAGCTTCCAAACATAGCAAAAAAAAGTTCAAACCACAAGATGTTTGAACTTTTTTAACACGCTTATATTAGCTTCACTTGTAATAAGCAATGTAAGCAAATCTTGGAAGTCATGAGTATCTAGTTCGGATGACAATGCTATAATTTTGTGTATTAGAGTTGATGATGGAGCCAGCCGCCAGGAGGTAGATAGTGGAACTCTTCAATGGCTATTAGTAAACCCCTCGAGTTTCGGGTCATATGACTATTTTATTGAGTCCAATACATTTGAACTTGGTGTTAAGGGTCTGATGATGGAGAGGATAAAGGATAGTAGAACTAGAAGAATTCTTTTTATACTTCATTATTATCTCGACAATCTGAATCCAAAATTTTCTTCTGTTCCAGAGCGGTGCACATCATTCAGAGGTGACAGTGACGGTTCCCATAGACGGGCAGGAGTACGTTCTGGACCTTCGACTGAACCACGACCTAGTCACTGACAACCACGTACTTAGCTTCCAGAAGAACGGCAAGACTGTTGTATATAAACCTACGAAAGAGGTGAGTCTGACAAACACTTTGATATTTATTATAGCCCTAGAGAAGAGACCGCGTGTCTGCAAACAGTGTGAGACATCCTCAAGCTAAATGGATCAAAGCCACCTGGGACAGTTTGGATGACGGTACTATCAATTCTAACCACATAAATACGGCAACTTACTTGCTTTTAGGTATTCAACCGTTTCGTTCTCCATTTAATTAATGACATTGTTCAGTTGCAGTTATCGATCTTTAATTTCCTTGTCTTTCGGCATGAGGTATACCAAACTATAAAGAGATTTAAAAGGGTTATAGAACGGACATTGGGAATATTGTCATACAAAAGTTTTGATCCCGAATATTTTCGATTTTGATACACGATTGCGGGCGTATGACACTAGTGCCGGTCGTAGTGTAGTCGGTCTGTCTAGACCAGACTGCGTTGTTACTAAGTAGTAACACTAGTTACAATTGAACATTGGTTTACGATAGTCTTCGTCTTCTAAAATACAATGTCTCTGCTAAAATACAATGCCCATGGTGTGTTAAAGGTGTGAATCAGCAAAATTAGGGAAGGATGCCAGTTCGTGATGGAGTAATGTTCTTCGTATAGTGACTCCGATCTCGGCTCATGGTAGTTGTAGGAACCCTATCATATACTGGGCTGGGCTATGCAGTTTTTGAGAAGCATTAGGTATATTTTTTTTCGACATGGCTTCTCGCAGGTCAACTTATGAGGCTGGCTTCTGCTGAACCGGATTATCCTGTGGGTGCCCTAAGTAAGCCAGGGGCAAACAAACTTATAAACTAAGCGGCAGCGCTCTTTAGGGCACCGGGGTATCGGGTACGAGCCTCGGCTTAGGGCCCTGCTGCGACAGGCTGAATCTGAGTGATTTTTAACCTCTAAAGCATAACCTTTCTTACCTCTAATAAAGTGTCTCCTTTACCTACATCTAAATGCACCATGTCTCGTTCCAGGATATAGACTTATGTCAATACTCAGGTACGGTGAGAGGCAAGCCTGGCTCATGGGTGGCGGTGTCTACCTGTCATGGCGTCCGGGGCATCGTCTTCGATGGAGAACGAATGAAATACATCGAGCCTGCTGAAGGTATGCTTCTAAAACTAATTTATTGCTCGTTTTCCCTGGTGTTATTGGGTTTTTTTTTTGGTAAATTGGATTTTGTCTTTTAACGACAAACTCGTTGATATTACATGGTACTTTAAACTTTATCTTCTGTGCTATTATATCAATAGGCACTACGTAGTAATTAAACTATTACTGACGAAGTATGGGTGCTAACTGCCAGGAGTATGGCTAACTTAGTCGTCAATTTGATGATAAATGAAACATTTTGAACAGGTATTCGTAAACGAGACTGACTTCTTCCAATACGTCGAAGGATAGGAGTTTTTTTTGCTTATATATCCGGCATGAGGGCATTGTGTCAAGTGGAAAGGTAGCGACAGTATTTAAAACACAACGATTAGGATCTGCTTGCTAAGTGTTGTTATCCTCCATTAATTATTGTTAAAAGATAGCCCAAGCCGAGCAGTCAGAAAGAAATCATCCCTGAATTCGAGGAGACAATGGTGTTTCTAACACTCACATATCGCTACTTTTGTTCAAGTTCTTCGTAACAGTCAGTGGGTCGATAACCACTTACCAGACACAAATCCAAACTCACAAATAGAACATAATAACAATTTGTATACAATACGTAGTACCTTGTTCCCGAAGGTCTTTCTTATCGTGTGGTTAGTGCCTAACCTGCCCGCGTAGCATGACCACCGCAAAACGAGTTTCTTCGAAGAAAGAATAGACAAAATGACTGATTTCTTTTGTTCACCTGTCATTTATCTGTCATTTTGTCGATTCTTCGTCGACAAAACCCGTTTCCACGGCGGCCATGCTAAGCGGGCTGGTGTCAGAGTTTTTACGCCGCCCATGGGCCTCTGACTTGGCTTTAGATGCCGTCGAGAAATATCGCTCAGGCATGCTGGTTTCCTCACGATGTTTTCCTTCACCGAAGCAAGTGATAATTATACAATACGCACATGAATCCGAAAAATCAGAGGTGCGTGTCGTGGAACTCGAGACCTATGACTTGGCAGTCCGACGTTAACACCACTAGGTTATCACTGCTTCCCGAAGGTAAGCCAGCTGGAATCGGCTTCTAAGGTGCCTACGCGCCTGCACAGCTTATGCAGGCGCAAAGACACATCTTCTAACTTATATTTTCTCATTCCCCAGGATCAGACATCCAATCCAACCACTACATATACGACCATGCGGACTTGAACAACGATTACCACTGCGGCTACGTGGGGGGAGTCACACAAAACGCGAGCTACGATCCGCATCTCTTCCAGAAGTATCATAGCGAACAGGATAGGCAGAGGAGCAGGATCAGTCGAGTAAGTTAAAAATATTGACTAAACTTTACTGCGTTTACAGGTTGTAAACCACCTCATCACGAAGCCGTCAACCAAGCATTCTGTACATCAAACTAAGTAATTTTACGCTAAAATTATTTATTTTTTTGGGGTGAAAAATCATGTTTTGTCGTAGAACTCAGTGTATCGCACTCAAAACATTGTGCTTTTTAAACACGACTTTTTAAAGCCCCAAGAACACCTGGCTCCTGGCAGTGAACAACAGTGGCCTATTTGGAAAGCTCTGAATCGATTGCGTACCCAAGTAGGCCGCTGCAAACATAACCTGGCAAAATGGGGTATAATTGGTTCTTCCAACACCGAGTGCGAGTGCGGCGCTCCAGACCAAACAATGCCCCACCTGATGGAGTGTCCTAGGTGTCCGTCTACCTGCACTCTTGACGACTTGTACAGCGCCTCGACCGCTGGAATAAACGTGGCCACCTACTGGGCCCACACCGTTTAATTGGAAGGAAAATCGATACGATAAGAAGAAGAAAACATTGTGCTGATGGATGGATTCAATAGTACCTACGGGGGTCGTGGAGGTGCCATGTTTAAAGTAAAAATCTTCCATTAAAAACTTGTATTAAAAAAAAAAAAAACTTGTATTTAAAGAAAAAACTTGTCAAAAAGTTGGAACTTTGACCCCCAATATCCCCGTAACTAGAAGGTTCCCAGGTATGGTGTAGCTGTAGAACAAAAAAAATGAAGGCAATGACGGGAGAACAAGTGCCTTTCGGCTTCGTTAAAAGGTTTTTTACACCCTTTATATGGTCTATTCCATCAAACTAAACAACTTTCTCCATGGCACCACCATCATCATCAGCGGCGAAAATAAAATAGTGCGCTTTTCTGATTTTATGATAAATAATAATATAACGACTCTTATCAAAATACCTATGTAAATATAATAAATAAATATCGCTGGACATTACACACAGCGCCATCTAGTGCCACACTAAGCAACGAGGCTTGTGTCGTGGACACCAGATAGTTGATATACTACATAGATACTTATTGTTTGTAAATACATACTTATTATACATATAAACATTCATGACTCGGAAACAAATGTCCATGCTCATCACACAAACATTTGCTCCTACCGGGATTCGAACCCGGGACCCAACGTAAGGCAGCCACACTACCGCTGCGCCATTCGGGTCGTCAAATGTAATGTAATAAAATATTGTTTAAATAAACATTATTGCTTTATTATCGTAAGAGGACAATTAATATTCAGTATAAAAGGAAAGGTGCAAAATCAATTATAAATGATTGTGTCACTATCAATTGTATTTCTGCCTATAAAAATAGAAAATCGTAATAGTCGTATAATTAGTATTAAGGTAGTTATAAGTAGTATAAATAGCGTTAACCTATGGTTTAAATACAGCCAATGACACTCGGGGATAATTTAGCTTCCCATTAGTAAAATATTTTTTCTATATATATAATAATATTTTTTTTTATATTACAATCTAGCCTAATAAGGCTAATAAGCAATTTGAATCTAACTTAATTTGCTAAAAATAAAATTATATCTAAGAGCACGTCCATTGCGTTCACTTAGCGTCTATTAAGGCGAAGTCACTTTGTTCTTGTGTCCATATAAATAGCTAGGTACTATATTACACTCGCGGTAAAGTCACAATTATATTATACTACACTTACTCAAAAGGTTTAGTCCTTTTGAGCCTTCTTACTTTGTCCGTGTTATCGAGGAGCTGAATGGCCTCAACATTAACATGATGATTAGTAGATTAGTATTAGTAAAATATTTGATGGAATCGGAACGTTCTCGTGGTATACTTACCAATCATAACGCACGTTGAGTCGCGGTAAAAAGCTAGTCTATACTAATATGTACTAATATACTAAAAAGATGAAGAGGTAAAATTTGTTTGTAAGTTTGTATGTAAGGGGTAATCTCCCGGGGCTGCGGGACTATTCGAAAGAGATACCGTGGCCCCGGAACACAAAGGGCGATGAAGGAACATGGATGGGTTTTAGTCAGTAAAAGTCTGACACTCCCTCCTGCTCCGCCCAGAGCGGAAGGAGTCATTTGATGATTTCCCATCCGAAAAAAAAGGGGTAATCTCCGGAACTAATGGTCCAATTAAAAAAAATCTTTCACTGGCAGAAAGCTACATTATTCGCGGATATAGGCTATAAATTATATTTATATCATGCATACTAGCCGAGCTGTCGCATTCTTTGCGGACGAATTCGCGGGCAAAGTGCTAGTCTTCCTATAAATGTTAGGACAATATTTGGTCGGATTTTCCAATTAGATTTATTAAAAGGGCAAACCAATGATGTAACTGGAATTGTCAATTAAAGGTGAACGCACACTTATCAGTGCCCAAGGAAGCGAAGGAGCCGAAAGAATCGAATTTTAAAATTACTTGTATGGAATCCTATGAAACCTCGCACACTTATCCGCGTCGAATCGGACGACTAGATAACGTTATACGGATGAGAAAATGTTTCTTTCGGCGCGGTCGGTTCTTTCGCCGCGGAGAAGTATGCATTCACCTTAAATCAGCTATTTATTCCCGTATAAGATATGGAATAGTTCTCAGTTGAATCACTTGATATAAAGCTAAGGTTCAATTGGACTCTTTAACGGTAATTAGAGGTAATTAACTATGTCGCAAGGTGTCATCTTTGTGTTTAATTAACTAATGTAGGAGTTGCATCTTCTAAAAATTCTGTATAGGGCTTGGCTTGGACCTCTCAGGCCATTTCGAGTCTTCATATTCATATTGATATTCATTTTATTTTGCATACCATAAGTTTTATAAAGATGTTACAATGGGCTTACAGCTAAGAACAATTATGGACCCTGTTAGGGCACAGCAATAAACAAGATTAACATTAAATTTTAAGAAATAATAATATTTTTTTTTTTTTTTTTAGATTTTATCAACTTCAATTGCAATAATTTTAAATGAATTTTGAATTAGATAAAGAATAAACTGACTGTTTCGTTCGTCTAGTGGTCGCAATTGCGATTGCTGAGCACGAGGTCCTGGGTTCGATTTCCAGGTCGGGCAAATTCGCATTGGGTTTTTCCATCATGAATTTCTCAGTAGCAGCCATGGAGTCTGGATATGTGGCAGTACCTAGTACCTGGTTGATGGCAATAGGCTCGCCCCCTATGACCTGGGACATAACTGGCGAAATGTGGGTGTACTAATGGGTATATCTCTGTCTAACCCTTCAGGGATTGCAGGCGTGGTGTCATGTTATAAAAGGTGTAAAAAGACTGTTAACGAAGCCGAAAGGCACTTGTTCTCCCCGTCATTGCGATCATTTTTTTGTTCTACACCATACCTGGGAACCTTTTAGTTCCGTAACTCCCGAACTTTGACCCCCAATTTCTCCGTAGATGGTGTGTCAAAGTTCCAACGTTTTAACTATTTTTTTTTTAATACATGTTTTTAATGTAAGATTTTTACTTTAAACACCTTCACGACCCCCGTACTATTCAATCCATCCATCAGCACAATGTTTTGAGTGCGTTACATTGAGTTCTACCACAAAACATGAGTTTTCACCACAAAAAAAAAGTCATTTCCCAGCAAAAAATTTTGCTTAGGGTTACTTAGTTTGATGTACAGAATGCTTGATTGACGGCTTCGCGAGGATTCTGTTGACACCCTGTATTATGCAACCAATTCTTCGATAATTTTAAGAAACTGATACCCAGCCGTTGGATTGGATTCCTTGGAATGTGCCACTAACTATGCAACTTTATGGCTCATTTTACGTATTAACACATTGTTCTCGATCTTTCCAGTACAAGCGATACGCCCCAGCCGACACAGAAGTCCGGGGCCCGTACAACGCGAACAAGCTGTCTCGGTACGTCGAGCTGGTGCTGGTGGCTGACAACCGCGAGTTCAAGGCGAACGGCGAGCAGATACAGACGGTGTACCGCCAGATGAAGGATGTCGCTAATATTATTAATTCTGTAAGTTTTATTGTGGGCTTAGGTATTTTGAGGGGACGTTTTGTTTACATCTACGTATTCTACGGCAACACGCCTGGTTTTTTTTTTAATACGTTGGTATGTATAAAAAAAAATCAGGCGATTTTTAATCCATGTTATTAAGTGTATTAACCGAAAATTTCATATTTTGGAGTACAATGATCCAGCATGCGTCCATTTTGTCGATTTCTGTAAGCAAATAAATACTGATTTAAATATGTTCTAAATATTACAAGTTTTCATATTTTTCTAACTGAACATTTCACGGCATCAGAGAATGAAATACCGTATAGTTTTTGTGATTTCTTGCATACTTGTCGGTTTTGCTGGCAGTACTTTACAAGAATGTTGAATCCCAATTTATTTGGAGTCGGCTCAGGATGTTTTTTTCATCCTTACTTCCCTATTATCTATTAATATTCATGTATGCATGTAGTTTATTAAAAAATATATAAAGGGTAATTTAAAATTGTTTCTTATAAAACACAAAATAACGCTTTTTAACCTTTTACAAGGAATTCATCTAACTTATAGATAGCATAGTATATTAAAAGTTTTTCTTAGAAAAAAACCTAACGGAATCCTCTCTGTATTTCTAGGTATACTCCCCTCTGAACATATTCATAGCTCTGGTCGGCGTGGTGGTGTGGACGGAGACTGACCAGATCGTTCTAGAGGAGAACGGAGACAGGACACTGAACAACTTCCTGGGCTATAGGAAATCTGTGCTCGTCAAGGATATACCTAATGATAACGCGCAGTTGCTCACGTGAGTATATTCTCATAAATCAATCTGTTATTTTTAAAACATCAGTCAATAGAGTTCCTCTAACAAAGAAAAGGTTTGTGTCCCAGCAGTGGGAACTTTTCCACCTCATTAGGCTTTTATAGCAGGTTCGCAGGCACCTAAGAAGCCGATTCCTGCCGGCTTCCCTTCGGAAACAAGGCACTTAGGGATCACACTTATTTAGCTCTATTCAGCTTGCAATATATTGCAATATGTCCATGAATACATCTACTTGGGCCAGTTAGTCTCTTTCCAGTCCAGACAAGATAAGGAAGTCATAAGACGAACCGAAAATGCCTGGAAGAGCTACTGGTCCATGAAAGAGCTAATGAAAGGAAATCTTCCTTTGTCACTCATGCGTAAAATCATGGACATGTGCATTCTTCCCATATCCATATCCCAGATCCATATGTCATAACATATGGATCCCAGACTTGGTCTTTGACTAACATTCAAAAGTCCAAGCTCAAGGTTTGCCAACGTGCAATGGAGCGCAGCATCCTTGGCGTCAAACTTACCGACCATGTACGCAACACCACACTGCGCTCCAAAACACAAGTCACTGACGGTGCTCAAAAAGCCACTAAGCTAAAGTAGGACTGGGCTGGCCATGTAGCCGGTAGACCTCGCAGGAGATGGCGGGACGAGCTGGACAAAAGCAACGACCAGTGGTCCACATTGGCCCTGGATCGAAGAATTTGGAAGTCATGGGGAGAGGCCTTTGCCCAGCAGTTAGATGACATAGGCTAACAGTAACAGCTTATGCCCATAGAAAAATGTTTTGTATGAGAAGCGTACGCATCCGTTCAGCGAGCGCGACGCGTACGCGTCTCATACAACATCGTTGTTTTCTATGGGCATAAGCTGAATAGAGCTGAATAAGTGTGAGTAGTCCCTTAAGAGTATGGAATGCTACCCAGTTTGTAGGAAAAGTCACCCGGGTCAGACTGGAGCCGTAAGGTACCAGATGTTGTGACGAAACTTGACAGATGCCTATTTCCAGCAGTGGACTGCGATAGATTGGAATGTTGGTTGTAGTAGCACACCCACCATGAGCATTTTAACAACCATAACAAACTCGAAATATCTCAAGGCGACGGTAACCACTGAGCAAATTCATTTAAGGTGTCGAGTTCTAACCCATGTAAGCTGCCGGGGCTGCGGGACTGTTCGAAAGAGATACCGTGGCCCCGGAACACAAAGGGCGATGAAGGAACATGGATGGGTTTTAGTCAGTAAAAGTCTGACACTCCCTCCTGCTCCGCCCAGAGCGGGAGGAGTCATTTGATGATTTGCACTCAGAAAAAAAAAATGGCACGCACCTCTGATTTTTCGGATTCATTTGCGTATTGTATAATTTATCACGTGCTTCGGTGAAAGGCCTGAGAGATATTTCTTGACGGCATGTAAAGCCAAGTCCAAGAGGCCTATGGGCGGCATAAAAACTCTGACACCAGGCTAGAGACTAACCACACGTTAAAGAAATACCACTACATAAGATGGGGCTACCTTATTTGTCACTCAACAAAATAAAACCTAAAAAATCTTCTTCCTTTTCAGTCGCCAAAAATTCAACGACGGTGTCGTCGGCAAAGCTTTAAAAGGTCCCATCTGTACCTACGAATTCTCTGGCGGAGTGTCCACCAACCATTCCGAAGTGATTGGCCTAGTGGCGACCACCATAGCCCACGAGATGGGCCATAACTTCGGCATGGAACACGACACGGATGACCTGTGTGAATGCCCTGATGCCAAGTGTATAATGAGCCCGTCTAGCACAGCGGTGACGCCTATACATTGGTCGTCTTGCAGTCTCAACTCTCTGGCGTTGGCTTTCGAAAGAGGGATGGATTATTGTTTGAGGTGAGTTTTATTTATTTTCTCCATCTTACGACTACCTTTACAGGGTTACCTAATGCGATAGTGTTCACTATAACAATATTAAATTTTGTAACTAATCACAAACAATACATTTTTTGTGAACTCACTCAGAGAACAATTGAAGAAGTTGAGTTGTTTAAATTAACGTTTGAATTTGTCATGTGTTGCTCTGCTGTTAATTTCAGTGTTATTGCACTATTGGAATTTAAGCTCTCGGTGTTGAGCTGAGCTCTGAAAATCCAACATCATCAGATCCTGCCCTTATCCTTTTATTTATATAAATGTGTGTACTTACAAATTCAATGACCGAAAATCAATAAGTAGTTATTATTAAAGACTACGTCTGGCGAGTAATAAATATCGAGTTGCAGCGACGGAATAACGAATGACTCACTATGAATGAAATGCATCGTTGTACTTAAATGTCGCATCCAATTAATAGTTGAATGTCAAGTACTTACATTGTGAACGATAAATGACATGTCTTGGTATTTAAATAGTCTCTGATCAACTAAGATAACAAGGAATTGACGGCAGAATCTCATGAAACTGAAGTTTTGTTCGTAGGTATAAGAATAAGAATAATTTATTTAAAAAAAGTGTACATTTAGGTGCAGTAGTGTTATTTCTCAAACAATGATATAGTCGCTCCTAAGTTTGATACTGGGGCGGCCAATGATATAATATACATTCAAATACAGCTTTATATAGTATAATTTTGAAATTAGGAAATTCTCATCATCAATTCCAATAAAAATAAAAATAATTTCTTTCACATAAACCTACATGAGCACTTATAAAATATCAAAAGATAGGTGCATCGTTCTGGTTGATCGTTTCCTAAGCAAAAGTACTAGCAAGAAACTCTATGGTTTGCCTTTATAAAACATTTGGTACAGTAGCAGCTTCAAGACCGGATTTTCATTCTGTCAATATTCTCGCGCGGGTATTAAATGCAAGAACTGGCCAAATAAAATTGGTTTGGGTCACGTTACTTCGAGAAAACTCCAAGTAGTATTTCACAAACGAAGGCATATAAATATAAAATAATAATACCAGCCTATCACTGTCCCACTGCTGGGCAAAGGCCTCTTCTCATACAGAGAAGGCACGAGCATTGATCACCACGCTTGCTCAAGACCGGTTGGCAATTTCAGACTTATAGTATTTATAAGTCCAGGTTCCTACAACCTCATCAACTTTAAACATATCTCTTTCAGAAACAAACCAAAACGCCTATTCGAATCGCCGACCTGTGGCAACGGCTTCACGGAGCCGGGCGAGCAGTGCGACTGCGGCACTCGCGCCGACCCTAAGGGATACAACGCCTGCCGCGCCTGCTGCGACGCCGACACCTGCATGCTGCGGGCCAACGCCACCTGCGGGGCGGGGATGTGCTGCGATCTACAGGTCTATATTCTACATTGTCAGGATAAAATACAGGGTGTTTATCGATACTGAACTCGCCCCTAAACTATGGCACGCGACTACTTTAACACCCTGTATAGCCTATATTATAAGAATATAATTTGAAAAAATATTGAGGTTTTTCAGGATGATAAGTAGCCTGCCTATGTTACTAGTCAGTCTATAAATGATGTACATAAGGTCTACCTATTCATACACGAAATCTCTTAAGGGGTGATTGTACTCATCATTTATGGGACCCTGAATCGCGAAAAAAAAATCAGCTGTTCCCTACAATATTATGTTCGCATAACTCGTCAAAATGTATGAAACAGCAGATTTTATTTTCGCGATTCAGGGTTTGGTCCCATAGACACAGTTGTTCATAATGATGAGTACAATGACCCCTTAAGAGATTTCGTGTATGAATAGGTACACTTTATATGCAATTAAACACGTTTTTAAATCGCTCCATTGCTGCGTGTAAAAGAAATATACAAACATACTTCGAGTTATAATGGCAGTTTGATAAATCACGGTTTCGCTCACAATCTAGCGAAACTACTTCATCGTTTCAGCGGAAAGACGTCCACTGCTGGATACAGGCCCCTTCCAAACTACTTAGTTTGTCCCAATAAAAAGTGCCCTATACTTTAATACAGATCAGAGTCTGCTTGAGTGACAAAAATCTCCCAAATCGGTTCATCCATTTTAGCGTGATAGTAGAACAAACAAACACACTTATTGGAGTGTTTGAGAGTGTGTGAATGTTTCTAAGCCGCGATCAATGTGGTCACCTACTAAACCAAAATATTCTAGTTAACTAGACGAATTCACCATTCATTTGAAAAGAAAAATAAAGCCCAGTCTTGACTGTAACTATTTTTCTAAACGCGTTTTTTATTTCAGACGTGTCGACCAAAATCAGCGGGTACCGTGTGTCGGTCGGCGGACCGCGAGTGCGACCTGCCGGAGTACTGTACCGGACACTCCGAGTACTGTCCCGACGACTTCTACAAGATGGACACCACGCATTGCGGGAAGGATGGAGAGGTATCTATTATTTGTTGTTGTTTTCTTTTGTTTCGAGTGTTTGAAGTGTATAACTGCGGAAACTTGTAAATGGCCTTCAAATCCGTGTTGTTTGGGAACATTGTTTATATTAGCTGTAAGTTTCCCGAACAGCATACAATAAAATAAATAAATACCCATAGTCTTATACCCTGGTCACCCCCGGCGTTATCAGTTCTGTCACAGATGATTTTAATAACGCGCCTATAGTATTGTAATTTAAACCTTGTATCTGTGCTTTTAAGAGTCACATGATCCGCACTCATTGTTTGCTATAGTAATTAGATAAAAAATGTGGAACCAGGTTAATCAAAGTTAAACTTCCCCACACCTCTAGGAACTCAACAAAAAATGTACCATGAAAATCCGACTTATATAAAATTCGTTCCACTATTTGTGTGCTCTCTATCTCTGTCTATCTCTCTTTCTCTCTCTATCTTCAACCTGTGCTTGGACTTACAAGATTCTTTACTATGTATAATACCAACATATAATATATAATACTGTGTAAGTCACACAGAAGCTGTTGGTGAACCTATATCTATATATATATAAAAATGAAACCCGTTTTCCTTGGTCACGGCATCACGCGTGAATGGCTGGACCGATTTTACTAATTCTTTTTTTGTTTTATTTGTTATTATTAGGAGAAGGTTCTTACGGAAAAAAATATTAAGAAAATCTCTCAGAAATATTGAAAAATATACATTTAATTTTGCATATTTAAAAAAACGCGCGTAACGAATGTCAATGTCATTCACAGCCATAGACTATATTGAAAGAGCATTGTTTGTTCGGAAACGTGGTTACTTAATTAAATTCGAGCATCATTTGTTCGGAAACATCTTTTAAGGGTGTCTCACACTCTCTCTAACCATCTCTCTGTCTCTCTTATATATCGCAGACGAAGTTGCGCGGGTCAGCTAGTTAATAAATAAATACCAACCATAAAGTAGATATTTGTGTGCGTCCACAGAAGGCGTACTGCGTGAAAGGCTCGTGTCGGTCGCACACGGACCAGTGCCGGCTCCTGTGGGGTACGACGGGCGAGAGCTCACACGACAAGTGCTATGTCAGCACCAATGTTAAGGGGAACAAGTACGTATATCATCATCATCATTTCAGCCGCAAGACGTCCACTGCTGGACATAGGCCTACCCGCGCGTGTCGCCACATTGACCGGTCCCGTGCGACTCTATAATGATGCCATTTTTTTTGGGAATTCATCAAATGACTCCTCCCGCTCTGGGCGGAGCAGGAGGGAGTGTCCGACTTTTACTGACTAAAACTCATCCATGTTCCTTCCTCGCCCTTTGTGTTCCGGGGCCACTGTATCTCTTTCGAATAGTCCCGCAGCCCCGGCAGGCTTCGGTCCTTGAGGCGCGCGTGGAACACTCCTGCGCCGTCGACACGGCCTGTCGTCATGAGACGGACGGACGGCGAGCTAGCCCATAGCTCCCCGTCCACAGGCCAGTATATGATGCCTACCTATTAAATATTAACACTTCTCTGACATACCCCGTCATCTAACTGCTTCGTTGTCATCATCATCATCAGCCTATTAATGTTCCCACTGCTGGGACACAGGCCTCCTCCCTAAGAGAGGGAATGGGCTATGATCTACCACGCGGGCCCAGTGCGGATTGGTAGATGTCATGTCTTCGTTGTCGAGTGGTCGCAATAGCGATTGCTGAGCATGACGTCCTGGGTTCGATTCCCGGGTCGGGCAAATTCTTATTGGGTTTTTCTATCAGGAATTTCTCAGTAACAGCCACGGTGTCTGGATTTGTGCCCGGTTGATGACAAAAGGCTGCCTCCTATTACATGTGACTTAAACTTACCTGGCGAAATGTGGGTAGTACTGTTAGATACACCTCTGCCTAACTCTTCGGAACCCTTCCAGGCGTGATGTTATGTACTTCTCTGAAGTCTACGACTTCTAAGGCTTTATAGTTTTGAGTATACACTTAAACTAGAAAAGCTTTTTCTTTACAAGCACTGCCTTTTGCCGCCACAAAGTAACCGCCAGAGATTTAAAAAGATTTTTGAAAATGGATTGAGTCGTTTATGTTTAATATTGTAATCATGTTTATACATAATAGGCAAGTATTTCCATGGTGGACTTAATTGACCCGAAGCGCATACTTTTCTTGGGATTACATCAGAAAACACTGATCAGTTTGCCTACTTCAAAATGGTTCTTAAATTACAGGCACCTTGTTACGTCTAGTATTATACGTGTAAAGTATAAATCGCTTTAATTGAAGAACTCTTTGATTGATCTTGCTTCTATTTATTAATAGTAGATTATTGCATCGAGCACAAAGTAATTTATTATTGCACCGAGTGCCTGATTTATATCTAACAGGCTCGAGGGCAATATAAATTACTTAAGGCGAGGTGCAAAAATCTGCTTTTCTTTCAACTATTACCTATAGGAATAGTAGATAAAAGAAACTCATATCAAACAGTTAAAATAGAAGTTTAATTATTGAAATTAAAAGTTATATTTGAGCAATTATTAAACGTAAGGTTAAGAGTTTTGTTGGGCAAATTTATATTCTATAACACTGTCGGCTTCATTTAGAATGTTTTCCGGAGTTAATGTGTCGCTAGATGATTTCATTTTAATTCGAAGCCGAAGCACTCAAAATCAGATAGTATCACACTTTATAGTTTCCAAAAATATTGTCAAGCAAAATTAACAAAGTTCCCGCCAAATCACTTTTTTAAATTTCTTTCATTTTAAAATCAGATTTAGCAGCAATCATTTTTTAAATTTGGAACAAGTAGGATAGAAACGAATAATACGTACGTAAAAAAAAAGTATTGATATCGGCTGGCTGAATAGAGCTAATCCATTGAGATTGGCACCTTTTGGTGCGATTAAAAAAAAAAACTGTGCAATAATGAAATTTCACACATTTTATTGCTCTAGAGCATTAAAGACTCGCTTTGTACGAGTTTCGAGTCTGAGCGTTAGTCGAGTTTTTAGTGTGATTGTGATAAAATTAAAGCATAGTTGGAAGAAAATATATTTGTTCCTTTGTTCATTTTAACACAGTCATGTTTATAATTAAACAAACTTTGTTTTGATAAAACTACTTGTATTGAAATAAGACTTTACAGCTTTTTGATTTTGTACGATGAATATAAAATATTGTCATTTGACGTGTTAACACATCGGTCGTCGATGCGGAGAGGCGCGCCCTGGCTCCTTGCCCCTCGCTCCTTGTCCCTCGCCCCTCGTCACCGTCTCGTTCGTCCTACTAGTGACGCGCGCGTACAACACATGTTTTACATTTTTAAAACATTACTAAACGCCCAAATATTCCTATTTAAAAAAAAACATTAAAAACTTAACAAAATAGTTGCCCGCCAGCATCGAGTACAGGGTCCAAACTACCAGTGATCAAGGCTCTTGAGAGAGGAACCTCCTAACAATACGCGCCGCCTTGTCCATAAGTACTAGCTGCTTATTATTAATGTCCTAGGAGCGGCAACTGCGGATACGACCGTCTGAACCAGCGCTACAAGCCGTGCGCTGCGCAGAACGCCATGTGCGGCACGCTGCAGTGCAGACATCTCAACGAGAGGCTCGAGTTCGGCATGGAGTCTGTGGCCACACTCTCCGCGGTCTTCATCAACAACAACGGTATGCTAAACCAAGTCTTCATACGAAAAGAGGCCTTTAGTCATAGAGTTAGAGCTTCATATCGCTTGCCTTTTCCCAACTATATTGGGGTCGGCTTCCAGTCTTACTTGATATTTTATTGAAATCTTTTGTTCAGGTACAATCATACCCTGCCGGACGGCCATCATAGATTTGGGGCTCACCGATGTGGACCCCGGTTTGGTGCCGGACGGAGCTAAGTGTGGCGACGGAATGGTATGTATTTTATCATTAAACTAGCTTCTGCCAGCGGCTTCGCCCACGTGATAATTGTCCCATGGGATCTTACTACCGGGAAAAAAAGTATCCTATGTGTTAATCCAGGTTATAAACTATCTGTGTGCAAAATTTCATTCAAATCCGTCCAGTAGTTTTTGCGTGAAAGAGTAACAAACATCCATACATCCTCACAAACTTTCGCATTTATAATATTAGTAGGATAATGAATTCAAGTAACATCACCGCAAAATGGTTCAAGTAAACTTTGTTTTTGCTTCACAGATGTGTTTGAGACAAGAATGCGTGCCGGTGTCAGCTGTGAGAGAAACTATAGCTAGATTGGAGACGTCTGTCTGTCCGTCTAACTGCTCCGGACATGGCGTCTGTAATTCTGCAGGTAAGACATTCTTCTAATGCACTCTTCCTTAAGGGGACTACAGGAGCTAAACGAGAGTTTTATAATGCAAAAAAGCATATGATTCACAGCAATAAACAAAACCAGAAAAATATATGATATTCTTCAGGATATATGCTAGTATGATAGTGTTTTGAAAACATAATAAGTACAACTAATTTTACACGAAAAAAAAATCACGAACTTTTCTCTGAAAATTTCTTTTAACGAGTAAAAACCATAGTCTAATACATGCGATAATTCTGATTTTTTGGCATATAATTCTACAAGCAACATATTAGCATGATAATGTTTTATTTTTTTAGCCCAATCAATAGATTTTATGTAAATCGCAAAAAAAACACTCATTTCGCACTATTCCGCCCGCAGTGACTGACGTAACAACCAGTAGTGCAAGTTGATTAGAACTTTATTCTTACAGTATTTCAAATGAAGTTTGAACCACCACAAATAGAGTTGCTAATTTAGCTCTTGTAGTCGCCATAAGTTAGCGCAGTTTTTGCTCAAATCAAATACTTCTGGGCAAGTTCATTGCAAAGTCAGAAATTCAAAATCAGAAATAAAGTCATTATCATCATTCTCCTGCTCTTATCTCAATTTATTTGGGGTCAGTGCAGCATGCCTTCTTCCATACTTCATATTAGAAATAAAGTATTCTGTATAACATAATTATGTTTTGAATGAAAATGAGAATTTTTGTAAAAGTCTCTGCCCAAACCTGAAATTAGTTAGTGCTCAAAGTAGGCTTCATGAAGAAAACAAAGAAGTAATTGACGAATGGAAGATTAACGATATTTATCTATTTTTTGTAAACCAATAAAAATACAGATATCGCACTAGAGATTTGGAAGAAGAAAGGGGAGGCCTTTGCCCAGCAGTGAGACACATGACAGGCTATATATACAGATGACAAAAAAAAATCTATCTAATCCGTCAGATAGATTTCCAAAAAATATTGGACACATATTTTTCGTTTTTCACGTAAACAAAAAATGAAGACGAAACAGTGCGTCGAAAACTCGTGTGACGTCACATTTGAGTACATTTAGTATAGCATTCACATTGAGTATTTTACTCAAATGTGACGTTACAAGCCCCCACTCATGATCTTTGACGCGTTTTATCTTCGTCAATTTTTATTAATTTGATAAAACAAAAAACACGTATCCAATATTTTCGATAATCTAACTGACGGACTAAACAGAATCATATTTTTTTTAGTCAGTCATCATGAATATTTTGGACTCGTTCATAGAATCTGACATAATGCTAGCAAACCTTTAATGCCCACTAGGGCTATTACGTATCTCTGTTGACAGCTCGAAATGATAGTAACTGGGCTCAGTGTCCATCAATTAACGGTCAAAAGGTTAGTTTCGTATTATGTATGACCCTGTTAGTCACCGTAAAGTGATATCCACTAAGTGTGATACGTAATACCAATATTATGACATTCACGGTTGTCATCAAAGTTCGGTGTACAACCGAAGCTTGATATCAGAAAGATACGTAATAGCCCAGCAGAGCCTGATAAACTGTACAAAAATGTATGCCTTCCCAAAACTGTCGCTACATGATATGGTCTCGCCTCAGGCCACTGTCACTGCGAGGCAGGCTTCGCGCCGCCGCTGTGCGCGCTGCCCGGCCCGGGAGGCTCCGACGACTCCGGCCCGGCCACTGATCCTAACAGTAAGTCATTTATATTGTATACTAGCGACCCACGCAACTTCGTCTGCGTCACTTATGAGAGAAAAACCTTACGAAAGGAATAAATTTTCCCTGTTTTTGCAACATTTTCATTTATGCTCCGCTCCTATTGGTCGTAGCGTGATGTTATATAGCCTATAGCCTTCCTCGATCAATGGACTGTCCAACACAAAAAATATATTTACAATTGCAACCAGTAGTTCCTGAGATTAGCGCGTTCAACCAAACAAACAAACTCTTCAGCTTTATAATATTAGTATAGACTAGCCTTTGTGTGCGGACTGCCTTGTTGGTCTACGTCGCAAGCGCGACTGCTGAGCATGAGGTCCTGGGTTTGATTCCCGGGTCGGGCAAAGTGTTTTTGGTGTTTTCATCAGGAATTTCTCAGTAGCAGCCACGGAGTCTGGAATTGTGCCCGGTTGATGGTAACAGCCTCGCCCATTATTACACATATGACTTAAACATTACCGGCGCGAAATGTGGGTGTACTATTAGATACATCTGCCTACCCCTTCGGGTAAGCTATAGTAAGTCGTGACAAACAATCAAGTTCGCTTTCACATTTATAATATTAGTTTGGATGATAGCACCATCTATCCAGCTTTATGGGGTGCGACGCAACCAACCAGCAAACTACATTCATTTATCAAGCTTTCGAATTTCTGACTACCCATAACGACTGTAAAAGATCTACAAATGACAGCCCTGACGAATGGCTTAACAAAATTTCCGAAGCTCGAAGAAAACTCGCTATGTAATGGATGGTCGCCCATCCACAAACTGACCTCGGCAAGCGTTGCTTTTCCTTGAACATCGACCCGTAAGGCTAATATTATTAAGCCACCAACCCCTCTTTATTTACAAGGCTCTCTTTAGCCACGAATTCTTTGGATTAGAAATGTTATGTATCTTGTTTTACGAGCCAAAATCTAACTTGTACTCTCTCTTGCAGTTCAACGCAACTTCATGGTGGCGATGTACGTGATCTTCCTGGGCATCATACCCTCGATCCTGCTGGTCCTGTTCCTCATCTACTACTCGCGCCACAACGTGCTGCTCTGGTGGAAGAAACCAAGGAAATCGTACGTAGACAACTTATGTAACGGATGCACTAAACCTAACACTAAGAGACTGATCGCCAGGTTCCAAGATGGCACTTCTTCCCTTAGAAAGAAATTGAGCATTAAAAGAATTGACAGTACACACTCTATTGCCAAAATCTGTACGGACCCTCCACAGCCAGAAGGTCCAATTTACTCTAATTTACAAGAACTGAAAGCTACTGAAAAACCTAGTCAAGGTTTTTGTTTGCCAGGCAAAAATCTACCTAAAGTAACTTTAAAAAAAACTGTGGTAGAGGAAGTTAAAGCTTCTCAAAAGCCTGGTGCTCCGATTTGTATGCCAGAAAAAACTCTAGTGAAAGTACCTCTTAAAAAACCCGTGAAAAAAATTAACAAAGATGACATACAAATCGCGAATCCATCTGATATTAAAGTCAATAGGCCGCCTGTCAAACCGAAGCCGATTTTGAGTAATTTGCCACAGCGTAATAAACCTAATGTCGTCATTATAAAGCAGGGTTTAGCGTCTACTACTAATGAAATGCTAGCGAACAATCAGCATAGGATGCACAATGTTGGTAATGATAGTAGTTTATACGCAAATATGGGTCAACTTGGCAGTAAATCCAATGCTAAGGTGCATAGGTTTAATAAGTAACGGAGGGACTTAATATTACCATGCATTTGCATGCAAAATAATGCACGATTTTGTTGACTGATGGCAAAGCATAATACATGTTTTCAATGTAATAAACAGTCTAAGGATTATCGTCACGCAATTTTTTACCAATAATTTATGTTACGTCATTATGAAATTTTACGTCGGTCATAAAAATTATCTGCAGCTCCAAAAATTGGCTTTGCAGATGTTGCACTATTAACTGAAAAAATGCTGGGCAATCTGATTAAGTCCAGTCACGAGGACTAATATGTACGGTTTTCACAGTGTGATAAGACCTACTTTCGTAATAATATTACGCTTTCAAAATATTATGTTCATGAGAACGAACTTTTAAAGAATACTGTGACTCGTAGACAGAGAATGCTATAGACTAATTGATATCTTTTGTCGCATTCACACAAGAATAAGAGCGACTTACGCCGATATCGTGTAAAGAAATGAAACAGAACGATGAGATTTTTTGTTTCACTCCGCGTGCCATGTTTTTCAAGGTAAGCACACTACTGTGCTAAACAAAGTTTGAATTAATATAATAAAATAAATGAAAAATACAGTTATATGTGCTATAAAGTTATAGTACATTTTGATACAAGTGGAGAAAGTTTGTTATTGCATTCGAGGCGGAATTAACTCCCGAGCCGTAGGCGAGTGTGTTTTTGAGCTGAGAACTGCAATAACAAATGTCCACGTGTATCAAACGACGTTTTTCAATACACTTCTGAAGAAATAAAATAAAATAACGAAAAATATTTTTGTCATAAATTAATAAGAAACTATGATTTTAATTTTCTTTTTTTCCGCGCTTTGCTTTCGCCAGGTTGAAGGAGAAGCAAAGATATGAAGCTGCTAAACAGCCTAATATAAAAAATTGTTTTTTTTTTTTATATTTTTGAATTTAGAACACAAATAAATGTTAATTTGCTTATAAAAGTAAATATTAGTTTTAAATAATCATGTTTATCTATGATATTCTATTTATAAACACAATTTGAATATTTAAAAAATATTAAGGCGGTAAAGACGCATTATTGCTTTGCCAAAATTAAAAAAAAAAACATTCACCTCCAACTTAATGCATTGAACCAATCTGTGGCAATTCAATAATGGAAAAAAATCGCACGCGTGTGAAATACATTGCATGTTGAACCTAATCATAGTGCGTTATGAACCAGTTTTCGAGGAAGTGTATTGAAAAATAATGTATGCTATATTTTGTTGTGAACAATTTAGACTTAGTATTTATACCATTTAAACCATTTTTATTTTATGTTTTGTCTCTTTCTGTGACACGCTTTGCAAGTGTCTATAGCATTCTCTGTCTACGCTGTGACTACTGAATCCTTGGTAAAACTTTGTGTCACAATGTTCTCAACATCGTGTACATACAAATTTTAGAAGTAATTATAAATATGCACCTTGACTATTTTCATGTTTAAACATTATTTGACTGAAGCTAGAATCTTTATATTCGATTTAAATGATTTATTAATTTAAGTATAATTTGTTTTAAAGCATAAAACTACGAAATCCCATTCATTCACACAAAAAAAAACTTGTCTTCATATTAACTTTAATTTGCATAAAACAGTCGTAATTAATGGGATTTATTTATTTAATTGTATTCTTAAACTGTGATACTTTTGGCCTGTGTATTTTAATTTAATCAATATTAACAAAATGGGATTTAAAAATACTAATTTAGAAATGTAGTTAATTTTACTTACTGAAAATTTTGCTCAGTGTGCCATGGTACTTTCGTTTAATTATTTCACAAATGTTCACCAAGAGCTATAATGTCTTCCAAACTCTAGAAGAACTATGATACACCTATAGACATAGAGAATAGAAATAGCGTTCTTTGTCCAACTGTAAAGTAAACACAGGCAGGAAAGTGTGAGAGAGACAAGGTGATCGTGTGGCCAATTTTGTCTTTTTCTGGAATTTGGATTGGTCACAGCCTTGCAGACTGGAAGAATTGTACACTACTACATGTACAATGAGACAGGTATTATAGAAAAGAGACGGGTAATGAACACACTGTCTCTTTCTCTCTTTTTACAGAGTGACCAATATGCGAGACGACAAAAAAAAACTAATTAGTCCGTCACTTAGATTATCAAAAAATATTTGACCCGTGTTTTTTCTTTTGTTACGTAGACCAAAATTGACGAAGATGCGATGCTTTTAAAATTCTCAATACGTCACGCCATGGTATAATTTTTAGCTAGTTCTGACGTCACGAGACCCCACTCCCGAGTTTTGATGCGTTTTATCTTTGTCAATATTCATTGATTTACAAAAACAAAAAAAACGTGTCCATTAATTTTCAATACTCTAACTGACGGACTAAATAGATTTGCAATTTTTTGATACTGTTGTCATGCCTATTGCATGCGGGTTTTCATATGCACATGTCACAGACTATTCTCTATGTCTATGGTAACACCACACTTACTCGAAGTTTTGCTCAAACTCATAAATGTCAAATGTCAGCCTAATGTCACAATGTCATCCATATCACCTGTAATGTCTGGTTCTCTTCTTCTTTCTCTGTAGTAATTGTTTCACTTTACTTTGTTGAATTTCATTTAATTATTTTTTGTGGTCCCCGGTTTCTAAAAGCCTATTTCACGTTAGTTGAAACGTAAATGTCACAAAGTGACAGACAGTCACAATGACACATAATTCGGCCGTTTTCTATAACTTACCTACGTTCTACTTCTTCGTCGTCACACTCTTGGCAGAGTGGTCGTGGTCGTCACATTAGGTGTGGTGGCAAGTTAGCAATTTAGTTATATATTTTTGTTACTATAATATTATTAGTCTGTAAGCAATCAAAAAAAAAAAAAAAAAAGTTACAATCCGTTGCCATTCCTCGCGTACTGTGGCTTTTCTTGTGCATTCGTGGAGTGGACCATTGAGTGCAGTTTTGACTTGGCCGGTCCAACGCATTGGTGACCTGCCGCGCGCTCTTGTGCCTTCAACCTTTCCCTGCACTACAAGTCGCACTGTACTGTACGTGTACTTACGTATAACTGACAGTTAATATGCCTACGTCTCGTAGCTATCGTTGTTTCTATAAATAAAGTTAGCTTGGAATATCCTATCCGCGTCACCTACCTGTCAGTCGGAGGACTGTGATTCATAGAAAAAAATATAGAAAGCTTTTCTGTGGCGTTTTGTTTCTAACGGTCCGTAAGCTAAATGTCAAACAGTTGGAGATAGCAACCTTTCGTTACCTGTTAGTAAGTTATTGAAAATGGCCGATAGTCGATTACCTTATAAAACATTATCTCTAACCGACTTCAAAAAGGAGTATATGTATTTGACGTGTTTTTTTAAAGCTTCATGAAACCGTGGGCGTACCCTTTATAAGACATTTCAACTTAACTATTAACATTAGCTAAAATAATTTATTAAAACTAAGCTCTCTAAAAATGTCCTCTAAAGGCTCAAACTCATACTTTATTTAGTATTACAATGTAACTAGACTAGACTAGACTAGTAGTTTAACTGTAGTTAGATTTAACGCATTGTTTAATAAAATACTCTTATTTCATTCTATTAGTTGCTTGTTTGATTATTTTTTCTTTGCACGAAGTATTGCCAGCTTTAAAACAAAATGTTCATTCAATAAGATCTTTGTGACTAAGATCATCTCCAACTATATTGGGGTCGGCTTTCAGCAACCGGATGCGGCTGAATGCCAGTATTTGATTGGGATCTTTCAAAATTAATTACATTAATACCAGCTTTTAATTCTTACTTATATTTTATACTTGGTCTACTACAGGGGCACTAATTAGTTAAAGTTTAACATAATTCATATAATCAGCGTATAACATTCCCACTGGTGGTACACAAGCCTCCTCTCTGAGCGATAGAGTGGCATAAGATACACCATGGAAACCCAGTGTTGGTTGATCATATGGTTTTATTATAACTTACTAAAAAAAAAGAGAGCAGCGGTGGCCCAGTGGCGGTGGCCCCGACTTACGAACAGTAAGTCATGGGTTCGAAACCAGGCAGGCGCATTACTTTGTGTAATTTATTTCATCACCACTGCTCTCAAAACGGTGAAGGAAAACATCGTGAGGAAACCGGCATGTCCTAGAACCAAAAAATTTCGAAGACGTGACATCTACCAATCCGCACTGGGCCCGCGTAGTGGATTATATATAGCCCATTCCCTCTCTTAGGGAGGAGGCCTGTGTCCCAGCAGTGGGAACATTAATAGGCTGATGATGATGATGAAAAAAAAAATTCATTTAAGACTAAGTAATTGTCCATAACTATTAGTAAAGGTCTTAACGTTAGAATTGCGTTATACAATAAAATAATAAATAAATGAATAACTGAAAAATACTCATCTCATTACTAAGAATATTCATTTAATTTATAACTAAAACAAACCTTTCATTTTTAAAGCTGGCAATACACACATATAACCTCTTTACAAGGTGTTGTCTCTGCATTGTTCTGGTGAGTGATTTGCTCTGGTTTTGCTTTTCTTTAACATTGCATGGCGGTTTAGTATTAAGAGCATGTTTTGGGCATTAACTGCATGTGTTTGGCAAGCACGATGATGCTTTTAATTGGTAGGAGTTTAGGCCCGGTTGCACTACAAATGACTGAACGCGTTTACCAGTCATCTTGTGCCAATCATAAATTTGAAGATGTCAAAGACAGAATTTTGATTTAAAGGGGTTTAACGTTAAACGCATTTAAGAGTTGGTAGTGCATGCGGGCCTTAGTGTCGAAAGTATCTTTTCAATAAGTTATAGGTAATTTCTTTAGGGGGTAAATGTATGCGGTTTTTGTTTTGATGAACACGTCTAATGTTTTTCTAAAGCAAATTTTATAAGATTTCATTTATAACTACATATTTAGTTAGCGCTAATTTGGTTAGTTTCGGTATTGAGTTCAGATCAATACAAAACTCTAAACAGGCAGAATTTAACATTAAACTTGAAACTGCTTGTTTTCCAAAAGAGATATTATTGCATGTACCAAAGAAATAGAACTTGCATGATGGCAATCTTTATTTATTTAAGTTAATATCTAAATACAACATTAATCACTAATTCTACAGCTAGTATTAATCGAAACACATCTGTTTACAGGGCTCCATCACCAAAGAAAGCAAGTCTACAACATCGAATCTCGCGCAGCGCAAGCAAGTTTGCGGCGAACTTCCAAAATGGTACTCAAAATAACGCTCAACCCGTCAACGTCCATACACTATCCAACCCTGATGATATGAGCTCCAGTTTACTCCGAAGCGACTCTGACCGAAGTCCCCCGGGCAATATTAACCCTTCCGTCAACTTCTTTGGCAATTTCAAAGGGTTCTCCCTAACTCCTATAGAAAAAGCCGCAAATGAAAAAGATGAAACTGAAGTCCCTATAAAAAATAAACCAGTAAAAAGTATTGCGGAAAGTTTAAACAAAAGCGCGAAAATCACGCCGGTACATCGAAGCGGAAGTAACAGCCAGAATATTGTGCCTCAAAATGCCTTGAAGCCGGTATTAAGAAGTGCTCCACCACTTCCGGTGGTCCCAACTACGGCGAAGACTAGCCCAAAAACGAGTCCCTCAGTCAAAAGAACGAATAGTTCTGTCCAGAACAAAATAAAAGCTTTAATGAGTACTGAGAAAACAGAGGATGTAACCCCTCCAGTAGGGTCCAATCCTCCCCCAAGACCAGTGATATCCAGTCCTATTCTAGAAGCTTCTACATGTACAGCCAAAGAACTGATATCTCCCTTACAAGGGTCGAAGACTTTAGGGCCTATAAGAGCAGCCCCAACAGTCCCTACAGCCTCAGATTTCCCCAAAAGACCGTTAAGCATGCATTCCGCTGGGGTACCCCAAAAACCTTTGCCAGAAGAACCGAAGAAAGTCAAAGAAGGGATTTCTTTAAACCGTATAGCATCTTTCCTAAAGCATGATAAGCCTAAGGAGAAGGAACGAAACCCAGTTGAAAGAAGTCACTCATTACCTAAGAACCCAAATCACCAAATCAAAGTCGCCAAAAATGACAAAGTTGCTCTAAGAAACTTGCAGATATCTAACCCTATATTGCAGAAAGAGATTGAGTTACCTGTCAAATCGGTATCAGTAGTGTCTGATTCCGAAGATGGGGACGACCCTAAAGCCTTTGTCAATCGAGCGCAGAGTATGAGAGCTCCTGCGAGCCAAAAACCGGCGTTGCAAAGCTTTGGGTCTATGAGACAAGCCCCAGCTGCGCCAAGACCTTTATCTGTGGTAGGAAGACCGACAGCCCCACCACCTCCTTTACCAAGTCATTCAGACCCAATCCCACCACCAAACCCAAAACCACAGCCTGAAACTAAATCAGTAGACTATGTGGACTGTATAGAAGAAAAGCAGGCTCCCTTAGCTCACATCGCTGAAGAGTCCACAGACAATATCTACGCGGTCATTGAAGAGAGCCCCGAAAAGCACTCGAAGCCTCTACCAGGGGTGCCGCCACCAATTAAAACGATTCCTCAACCGCCTCCTGAAGGTTACAACACTCCGAAAGTCGTTCCTTCAAACTCAGGCAGTATTGAAAGCATGGGTTTACTAGGAGAGATCGTCGACGAAATACAGAATCGTAACTTCGAATCCATATACTCGGCCTCAACTCTTTCTAGAAAGAAAGAGAAGGAAAGAAAGGCCAAAGCTGCGGCGGAAAAGAGAGGGAATAATCGAGATAGTACGTACATGAATTCGGAACATTATAAAACGCCTGAAAGTGTTTATAGCAATTCTGGAGCGAAATCCAACGTTTCTACAACTAGCAGTGGGTACTTACACCCTTCGGCTGTCAATGTACCCACGTTTTTAAAAAAGGATGAGCCAAAGGAAGAAGATAAGGCCCCACCTTTACCGGGGCCCAATTCTAAGATCCCAACATTCGCAAGACAAGTAACCCCTCCCAATCTCAAAAACACTTCAACATTCAGAAATGTGCCTCAATCACCAAAAGTACTGAAAAACGTGAACTTAACCCCAAAAATAATGAACAGTCCAGACGTTGTGTCTAGCTGTACGGTACCAGACGCGAAGAACGTGAAACCACCCGATGTCATTAACAATAATAAGCTACCAAATGACACGACGAAAGTGTCGACAAAGCCCGCGGTGACCGCGAAGCCAAATGACAACCGACCGCCGTTAAGACCCGCGCCCACAGAACCGAAGAAAACGAACAAAGTTACGCCCCCAATTAAACCAGTCAATTCTAACTCAAACTTAAACAAAGTAACAGACAAAACTCCACCCGCAAACCGTGCCATGTCCAAAGTAGACTCAGTAAAATCAATAGCGGACAATTTAAATAAGAACAAGCCTAAAGTAGTACCAAAACCTACCACAGTCATCAAGACAGATAATAAGCCTAGTAACACAAAACTGACGGCCAAACCATCGAATGTTGCCAGTTTACAGCAGAAATTCGAAAATAGAAAGTCGTTAGGCAAAGAGATTGCCGTAACAAAAAAATGAAAGTAATTTTTACAAATGGCGTCGTGTAATTTAATTGAGTTATCTAGTCTGTAAATATATTTAAAATGGCCATTTGCACAGAAGACTTGTCGTAACAAAGTATGTTAGGATCTGATTTTTACGAAGCATTTTTTTTAAATGGGCGAAATTGTATGTCGTATAATCGTATGATGGATAAATATTGAATTTGGTTTGGTTGATCAATGGCTGGTTAGTGTTGTAAGTTGCTTGTCCAAAAGAGGAGTGTTTAATCGATGTTAAATATGGCCAAAAACTAAATTACGCATTTGGAATGTAGGCTTTTGAGCCATATTCAACTGCAGCTTGAAATCGGTTAGTAATATGTAGGTACTCAACGCGTGAAAAGAATGTTCAAAATATAAAATAAGATTAAAAGAACGAGAACGATAGCAAAGAAATTATTTTTATTACTTATTCAGCTTATTACGAATATAGAAATAAAACAAAAGTGTTCATATTTTGTAATGAAACGCAATTTTGACGGTAAGAAATATCTGTACATATATGTAGAGTATATTTCTAAATATTTGTATGTATTTTACTTAAAAAAAGGTAAGATCCTACTATGAAGGTTGTAGCACACTATGAGATTGGCAACGTATTGTTATATCGTTTGATTTCAACGACTTCTACAGGGTGTAAAACACCTCTTAACGAAGCCGAAAGGCACTTGTTCTCCTCGTCATTGCGATCATTTTTTGTTCTACACCATACCTGGGAACCTTCTAGTTACGGAGATATTGGGGGGTCAAGTTCCAACATTTTGACAACTATTTTTTTTAAATACAAGTGGTTAATGAATGATTTTTACTTTAAACACCTCCACGACCCCCGTACTATTCAATCCATCCATCAGCACAATGTTTTGAGTGCGTTACATTGAGTTCGACCGCAAAACATGATTTTCCACCCCAAAGAAAAAGTCGTTTCCCAGCAATAATTTTTGCGTAAAGTTACTTAGCTTGATGTACAGAATGCTTGGTTGACGGCCGTTCGTGATGAGGTAGTTTACACCCTGTATTATAATCTTACAAGGGCTGTCTCGTTATTCTAGTAGTCGTGACTGCTTGGCATGTAGCCTTGGGTTCAATTCCCAGGTACAGCAAAATATTATAGGGTTTTTCTATTAGGAATTTCTCAGTAGCAGCCACGGAGTCTGGATTTGTGCCGGTTGATGGCAAAAGGCTCGTCCCCTTTTATATGGGACTTAAACATAACTGGCAATATGCGGGTGTGTTACGAAAACTCTCCCTAATCCTTTGGAGACAAACAGGCACAATGTGTTGATCTTGATGAAACGGTGCCAAGTTCAAATGTGTGCACACACCTTTAAAACAATTGATTAAAATATAACTAAGAGATCTCTGTAAATATGATTAGGTTAGTTTTATTCCCTAAAGTTAGTGATGATAAATGAGAAGTGTCTTATGGTACATAATGCTTAATTCGTATTTTTATAAAGACTATAATTGTTTGAGATTTATAGAGAAATAGTGCCTTTGTTATGTTTTTATGACGCCGTTTAAAAAGTGAAACTTTTACACATTTTATAATCAAGAAAATAAAAATTGTACAAGGTCGTGCTTATCCCCGTTTTCACGAACACAAGACGATACCTAAAGGTCATGTTTAAAAATATTATTGCATTGTTTAATAGGGCGCTCGTTATAAGTCTTGCCTTATTTCGTATCCAATATTTAAATCTTATCATGAAACTACCCTTTTTTGTCTAGTCTAAAATTAGCAATTTTGAGAAAGCGACTGCATCGGCTATAAAGGCCTACAGCGACGATACTGGCTTCTATGTAATGCTATAAAAAGGCTCCCATAGATGGCTAAATTGCCCCCTGGCTAGAGGCCTTACACTCAAGGCACCCACAGGATAAGCAGAAGCCAGCCTCACAGGCTGACCTGCGAGATACCACAAAAAAAGGGCTAAATTGCCGCCTCTCACCGTTTTCGAGTTACCGAAAAACTTGGGTGACTTTTCCACCTCCAGAATAGGGATGATTCCTGGCAAAAAAAATGTGATTTATGTTTAGTCAGTCAGTTAGATTATCGAAAAATATTGGATACGTGTTTTTTTTTTATCAAATTAATAAAAATTGACGAAGAAAAACGCTTCAAAGAAGTGACGTCACTTTCCGGGACAAGATGTACTCAAATGTGACGTCATACGAGTTTTCGACGCTCTGTATCGTCTTCATTTTTTGTTTACGTGAAAAAAGAAAAAATATGTATCCAATATTTTTTGGAAATCTATCTGACGGACTAATTCGTTTTTTTTTTTGTGATCTAGCCTATTGTAAGGACCTACACACGGCGACAAACCAAGCTATACAATATGCTGTATAACCTGATCTCGCTTTGTATGAGCTTCCCGCACAATTAGACATCAGCTTATACTGGTTTTGCATACCTTGAATTGGAGGTCGTGCATACCTTTTAATGATGCATTTATACACCGAGTGCTTCCCACCTATCTTCCATTTTCCTTTTTAAATGGCGACAAGCAAAGGCACACCTAGTTAGTTTTGAGTGTTGATGCTTTACGATATAAATAATTTATATAAACCCGTTCTTTATCCACTATATAAATGGTGCTACAGCGAATCAACTTGCTTACCGAAAATAGTATATAAAACGTATTTTTGTAATATTAAAAGAATCAGATTATTTTGATGTATTTGTGTCAGAGTCATGGGCAGGGTTTAAAAAGGCAGTTGTTATTGTAAGTGTTACTTGTGTGTATGTTACCGTTGAAGACTTAAATAGCGAAAAAAAAATCCGCATAGTATGTGAATGTCATATCGGGTAGCTAAAGTGTGCGAATTGTTGAGAAAGTTTAGTGCTACACCCCTGGTGTGTCGAATCGAACACCCCTGTTGTGTCGACTCGTACACCCCTGTTGTGTCGACTCATAACACCCCTGGTGTGTCGACTCATAACACCCCTGGTGTGTCGACTCATAACACCCCTGTTGTGTCGACTCGTAACACCCCTGGGTGGTCAAGTCGACACTTTCGATTTGGCAGTATTTGTTAATCAACCAAGATCAGAAGCGATTGCGGCTCTTGCGATCAGCCATCGCCGAATCATGTTAGGGTCAGCTTGACACAAATTGAGCTAAGCTAAGCCGAACAGATTTTTCTCGAACGTACGAGCGTGTACTCGAGTTAGCCGCCCGGCTCGCCGACCCGAACTATGTAGCATCCTTATAAATTAAAATTTGAGATATACATATTTTAATTTCTGCCCATGTCCCTGCCAATAATATGCTTTAATCGGAATAATGCAATAATTTATAAATAAATAGATTGCATAATAATAATTGTCGTCCATAGTCGTAATCACTGCCACAGCTTGGTACAAAATATAATGGTGCTGGATCGTCGCAAATAACCTCAATATTATGGTCTATAATTGCCCAAGTGTGTTAATAATTGTAAGTAAGCAATGGTTTTGTTGGCGTTTTTGCAGGAAAATAGACTTTCTTCTTTACAAAATAAAGTACATGAATGGAAACCACAGAGCAGTTATGGAATTCGAAATAGTATGAAGAAGGTAACTGTGAAACTAATGGCGCTAGTGTACCAAGTTCCAAGCATCGTCATTGGTTGAAAATCTGTCAATGTCACGTTTTATTTCAGAATAGATTGACCTCATTGGTCTGATTGGGACGTCGCGATGGACACGCCATCTATAATTAGCTGTGATAGACATAGCCCATTGGTAGACACGTAAGCTTTGTGTTTAAGGTGCGGTACCTTTTGCAATGGTTCTGGTATTTCAAATATCTAGGCAGTGATTAGTTACCTCCGGTTCGGCTGGGTTGTAAACAACTAAACATAAAATAGCCGGCTTCTTCTAACTTATTTGCTTTCTTGAAACTGCTCTGTGGTTGCCATTCTGTAAAGTTGAAAAAAGATTGATATTGATTTTAGTCATATCATGTGATTGACCGGGATAAATATTGTTATCCGTCGAACTTCAATGAAAGCTTCACAACGAAATTTATAGATTGAGAAGTGGTATCTTTGGTTTAAGGTGTGAAATTGGTATTTTTTATATTGTGATTGTAATGTTTTCTCTGATAAGTGGACTTTCCGAATCAGAATAGGAGCCTTTACGTTATTTTTAATTGTGGGCCTTGTATAGAATGGTGAATGCTGGCCAATCTTGAATGTCCACTACGGGCCATTCTATACGGGAGCCTTGACAATTTTCTTTACGTTTTCTATTGCTATCATTGTTTGTAACTTGTAGGTACCTATTTAATTAATTTCGGCAACTTGCTTTATAATTAAACTATTTCATTTTAATATTTGCGTACTGGAATTAAAAATAAGAACTAAAACGATTGGCTCTGTATTTATTTCATATTTATTTTGTCTTATGCAAATGTGTCGCTATAATAATATGTAGTTGTGATAATTTAAATAAGTTTTAAAATTAAAAATACATAAATATTTGTAAATATAACCAAAGAAATGTATGTAAGTGTGGTCCCGGTACGCATCTTAGCTTGTTCCTGTATGAATAAAAGTTTACGTAATGTGTTGCAAGAGGAAAAAACTAATGTTGAATGAAAATGGCAATGTCTATTTTAAATTTAGCCTTTATTTTTATTCCAAGACTGTGAATTATAAGTTTATTGAACTATTATATCAAAATTAGTACTAAAAGCTAGTTGAATACTTCATTTTTTTTCTTTTTATTACAGAAAAAAATAATAAAAATATTTCATGAATGTTTTTTGTTTTATTTTGTTTATCGTTATTATTCGCTTCTGACATAAATATGCTGGACGCATCCAACAGTTAGTTAGGGTTAATAGAGAATATGTATGTACTTTTTTCTTCGCTGAAATCAAAAAAGTACAGTACTATCAACCCAAGAAAATATGTAAAAGTTAAGTTGTTAAACTTAACTTTTACAACTGCTTGTCGCTCAAATAAAAATATTAAACTTCTACAATTTTCTACGACAGTTCAAACGTCCGTGACTGTCGCGGCCATTCCTGACTTCATAGCGGTTGACGTCATTTCCCTCTATCTGCCTTATTTACGTAGCCAGCGAAATTCAAATTTTCTGACGTTTTTTGCAATTTGCAGCCCAGTGCTAGGTTGTATGTTGATTAAAATATTGCTCGCGACTGTAAGACGTATGTAGTTAAAGAATTATAATCATCAATACAATCCTCCAAGCTCTTAGAGGTGCAGGAATTACTTTTTCAAGTTCAAAGTCACTCTCTCTCCTTGATATAATAATTTTACTAAATGCAATAACAATAATTTAACATCTTTGTGAAACTACATAGTGTCTGACGTCACTACCGGCGACGATGCGTTTTGAATTTGCGTTCCGTTTCACCACAAACGCGCTAACAGTAAAATGGGAAATAGAAACGCAGGGGTGAATCGAGACAAAACTTTGAAAGGGATTTAACGTTGAATTGATATGATATGTTACCAAAAAGTGCTCTATTTTATTTGCTTAATTTTATACTTGAGATATCGCGATCGTTGGCAGCATACCATAATTACTATTTCAACGTTATAATCCTTCTCAAAGTTTTGTCTCGATTCACCCCTGCGTTTCTATACACCCCATTTTAAGGTACATAAAATTTTAAATTGTAAAGTAAGTGTTGTATTAGAGAGTTTAACAAGTGTACCACAATGTTTATATTGGCCAATATTTTTATGGAATAAAAAAAAAATTGAATTTCTTGCATGAGGAATATGCAAAAAATTCAAATATAACGGAAAAATGCGCGAGCCATCTACTAACTGCATTGAAAATATGACTGTGTTATCGTTGGATAAAAGTAAAAAATTGCATGAATATCGACGCGGATATCAAGCGTCGCCTCGCGTAGTACCAATAACAAAAAATATACAGTAAAAATACAGTCCGCATTGCTAATTTCAATGCAACCATTAATTTTTCAGTGCTTGTTATGAACGAACTAGATGGCGCTGATCAACCTTGGGATTAATATAATGACTCGTTTTTATGTCCACAAAGCCTTAACTGAAGTACGGAGGAACCTAAGCTCGACTTGACGCACCAGGAGTTTAGACGTAGTAGTAGACTTTTTGGGTTAAAAATGTTTGACAGAAAAAAGATTCTTATCTTAAAAATGCTTGGAAATTTGAGCATTATTTTGACAACCTTTTTCGAGATAAATCGAAATTGCTGTACTGGCCAGATACATGCGACTAGCGGCCGGAAAAAGTTGTATGGAAATCCATATCTGTCGTCTAGAGCCAAATAATTACATAGTAAACTCATATCTGTCGTGTTATTTAAAAATGGAACGATCTTTAACTCTGAAACATGGCGACCAAGGAGGTACCTAACTTATCAAAGGTTTTTATTTAAATATCGAATTGGCTTGTAAATAGAAAGCGGTTTATTGAAAAAAAAAACAAATGAACTCTTCAACGCGAGAGTTTTAATTTCCTCGCATTATTTGAGCAAAGTACTATTACAAGCCTTGGCCACAACTAGGCATTGATGGACTTACGTATGTGTGCTTCGGCTTCGCTTCGGCTTACATTTACACATTCGTCCATCAATGCCTCTGTTGCTGTCGGCTGCAGTAATGTACTATTACAGTTGTCAATTTATATACAACAATGAATAATAAAGAAATTTTACTATACAATGAGTTTGACATGTTAGACACATGTCAAACTCATTTGACTCAAATATGGAGTTTTTTTGCCCTGCTAAAAGATTTTACCATTCACTTTTACTAAAATACGTAGTAAATTCTCTTTTCATTGGATTTTACTAGGACGCCGCTTAAAAAAATATTCTCAAAGCTGATCAGCGCCATCTATTGATATATACTGAAGCGTTGTGACAAACGTCAGTGGAAAATTCCTCATTGCTCGCTCATCATTCCGTTCTGTCTGAACTGACCCTAATGACTACCTAACAGGCATCGCATCGTCCACAAGTTACGCATAAACTCGAGCTGATGCACGGAGCGAGGCCCGCTGTCAAAATATCCTTAGAAAACTCGTCACACCGCACTCGCTTGCACCCTACTATTATGGCTGCTCATACTATTTTTCAATGAGAGGTTTTCTTTTTGAGTATTAAAAAAAATAGTTTCCAAGAACTCTGTAGATGGCGTTGAACTGACTACGTTACTAGGTGCCAATGCCAAAACGCTTGGAAAAAAAACATTGCGTCACGTCACATATTAAATTCGTTGACTGGCTTCCGAATATAACTGTCACGGTAAATGTGATTGAAAATTATTAGTGGTTTGTTTGATTGATGGTGGAAAAGTAAGAAATTAATCACATAGATCGGTGATTTTTAATAATTTAACTTTATTACCGATTTAAATGTAATAAATAAACGCTGCAAAAGCAGGAAAATGCGCGTTTGTTGCAATTCTAAGTGCTAATGTTATTTAATTTTATGTGTTTGTTTTTATATTGACTTTTTATACCAACTTGGGGCACCCCGACTCGGACAGGTTATATTAGAGGGGCGGGGGGGGCTTCGCACGCGCATTTGAGTCCGCCATACCCTTCGTGGTTATTTTTTTATAAAACATTTAAAAGTAGGATTTTTTATAAGTATGTTTATTTTGCGGTTCATATATTACTTTTACCAACAAGCGTAGTGAATTATTAATAATAACTGCAAAAAAGTGATAAATTTCTGTTCTAAATTCACATTTACCAAATCATGTGACGTTCCGTTCCTTGCTGTAACTTACCAAGTTCAGCGCCATCTATCCAGCGACTAGGGAAGAGTTAAGAGATAAATGGCAGTGTACTCATCTCGGCACTGGCTATGTGAAGGCACCGCGACTCTGACGCCATTTTTTATTTCGGTTCGCGTATGTAGCTACGTTTAGAAAAAGAAAGAAAGCCATAGCCATAGCCCGAACGCCTCTACTCAACGTGCCGCGACGCTGGCGCCGCCTCGACTTACCTCTGGACTAAACTAGTTAATTAAGCCGTAACGTAAAACGCTATTTAACTTTCGCTTTGCACGCATTGGTCTTTCAGCGCATGACCATAGTCGGAAACTCAGAACTAACACCGATTTCTTGGTTTTTAACAGAATTTCCAAAAATGTTTCAGCGCCTTCTTGTCCTAATAAAATTATTCAGCACTCAAGCATTCTATCGCCAAAAAGAACCATGCAGCACTTGTGTCTCGCTAAACCACCAACAAGCTGACAGTACAGATTGGGAGGTGGGGTCGGATAGAGAACGAACAGTAGCCTGGCGGCTGATGGATTGACCCGTATTTGTTGCACAGCACGACTCGCTGCTATGCGTAAAAGACTAAAGTAACAAGTGATGCGTTATACAATAATGTCACTGGCAACACCAGTTATAAATAGTCATCGGTATCAACTGTCCCAAAAGACTACTGTCCAAATGGCGCAAAACAAAACATAAATTTTAGCATAAATTAAAAAAAAACTTGGCGTTGTGTGTGTAATTTTTCGGGATTTGCAATTTCGTAATTTGTTGATTTCTACTTCCTAAACTAGAATAAAACCATTAGAAAATGTAAGTACAACACCTACAAATACTGAACACTTGAGATACGCGTATCCAAACTGGTTATCTGATCAAAAAATGTGTTTTCAGGGCATCAACATCTAAGCCACGCTCGGAGATGACTTTGGAGGAATTAGCCAAAATTGAAGAGGAAGAATTCAGTACGGGCCCTCTTTCAGTACTTACGCAGTCAGTAAAGAACAATACACAAGTTCTGATCAACTGCCGAAATAACAAAAAGCTGCTGGGGCGCGTCAAGGCATTCGACCGGCATTGCAACATGGTTCTTGAGAATGTCAAAGAAATGTGGACTGAGGTGCCAAGGCTAGGCAAAGGCAAGAAGGTAAAGTTTCCCTTTTAAACTCATACTTTGTCTTGTCCTATTCGGGAAGATTTTTCATACAAACACTGAATTTAGAGGTTATCTATTGATTATTAAGAAAATGTTTGACGCTCAAAATTACTCCACTAAAAAGTTGTTAAGGGAGATCAACAAGTGACTAAGTTTCACTTCTAAGTCTATAACGTTTTTGGTCAAATTACTAGTTGTTTATTTTGGTCAATGCTTATCTAAAACAGTAAAACATAACCCTGTTGTGCAGTTGGGTAAAAAGCAGTAACTTTTCTTGGTTCTCTTGATTAACAAGAGTATTTTCAATCTTCAAACCCCTTCGAGTGAATTTATAAGTTATTGAAGGTACTGTGTGTGCTGAACGTTTCTTTTAGAATACTTTGGATCCCTCACTGGCTACTAAAAACAAAAAAGAGTTTTCTATTCTACTCCATTCAAATTTCGAATACTATCGCTCTTCCAGGCTCAAAGGCACAAAATAATGTGTAATATCAAATTCCTACCTCTTACTTACGTCAAAATCTCTTTAATTTCAGGGCAAAGCTGTGAACAAGGATAGGTTTATCTCGAAAATGTTCCTTCGTGGAGACTCAGTGATCCTTGTATTAAGAAATCCACTGGCCACTGCTGCTGGCAAATAAAATCCAGTCTACAAAGAATATACAGTACTGAAACTAAGCACATTGGGTTTTAGAAGAAAATCAGCCTTATAGACTGCTATGTTAGTAATTCACAGGAAACGGAATACTAGCAGTTTTTCTAAGGAGTACTATACACTGAATTCGAATCTGCAGTATTTATTGAACAGCAGAGTCAACCTGAAGCACCAACTACATAATATGTTCAGCATTTGCTGATTGGCAAAGTCTGGCTGCAAAATCATATTCACATTGGCTTGGTTCAGGCCATTTTGTTTGTTTTGCTGAATGTAAACAATGTACACATAGGTTATATCATCATCATTCTCCTGCCCTTGTCCCAATTGATTTTGGGTTGGGGCAGTATGCCTGTACACAAAATAATATCCAATTTTGCCACCCCACTGTTTTGAATCATGCTCGCCCAATCACGTGTTGAGCACAACTAAAACTCAATGTGCCATCAAGTACTGTATGTTTGTGCATTATAACTGAAAGTGTTCTCCAAAACCTTAGTCTTAAGCTGCGGTATGGATCCAATGCATCTCTTTTTGTATGATGGTGTGTTTAATTATATTGAATTAAATAAGTTAAGATTTCTTTCTGCATTTTTATTTTATACATAAAGGTGCCTTTCTTACTGTAGTGAAAAATTTTAGCTGATGATGGGCTATTTTTCCACCGACAGATGTGGACAATTTAGAAATGACCAGGATTCTGATTTTTATTTGGTTAATTAATAGTCCACAGGGCCCTATTGTTAGGCTGATGTTGTACACCCATACAACTGATGAATTGTGTGGTTGTATTATAGGTACACTAGACCTCTGCTTAACCCTTCAAGGATTAAAGGCGTGATATTGTTTTTCACTTCTTTTCTTACTTTGCCGATGCCTGCTGATTGTTTCGCGACTTTGATCGGGCCTGGCCTATGGAAGGCGATGCTGTGACGTGAAAATGTAGCTGTTTATTTATTTTAATTAGCCACCGTATGGTGTGCGTGACTCTCCAAGTTTGTTCACTCATTTAGCACCAAAGAAAACATTGTTAAAGTTTTCTTTAGGATCGTTTATCTTCGTCATGCTCGATTATTTACTTATAATAGGTTTAGACAATTAGAAAAGTTCAAAGAACGCACGTAGTCTGAAATATTAGGGTCACTAACTCATCTCACACATCACAGATGGCGCTGATACCAAAGTTGGGTATTACTGTCTCCGTTCAATAGCCTTTGATAATAACCTCGGACGTTCGCGCCACAACCGCATTCATAACACGATATTGTTTACGCACTGTCGTTTATTCAATCCTTGTGATTACACGCGCATTACGTTTTGTGTAAAGAGTGTATACTATCAAAACTTTGAAGAAGACTGGTTTTGTGCATCATGTCGGCTTGAACTTGAAAGTGCGACGAACTTGTATTTTTCCCGCCATTTTCCTTTTTTTTTCTGAGGAAAATGTGCACTGTAAAGTGTTGATACTGTTTTTGAAGAAAAGGAATTTTGTTAACATCCAATAAGGTAAGTTATATTTTATGTTATGATTGATTTCTTTATTTATACATCTTTACCGACATACCGTAATACTTACTACGCGAAATATCGAGTACATAACCTACTTACACGGTGAAATGTTTGTAAATAAAAATGTTAGGTACCTACCTACTCTTATCTTTCGTAGTCCTAAATTAAATTGGACTTTCGTTTTATCTAAAACTAGAATAGGTACGGATTGTAGTACTTTACATAAATACAGAGGTAGCTTTAGTACAAAAAAAAAAATGGAAAGTTTTAAATGCTTTCATTCTGCCTAAATATGTACCGTACTTACGTAGGTACAACTTGTACTACCTACTGCAAAGTTGCGTACTTCCTACAAAATTTGGTCCTTCGGTACGACTAATATCTCTGTTTTCATTTCTCATAGTCATAACCTTTGAAGTTTGGAGATGTAGGTACAACAAATTAGAATTACAGAACACCGATGATTAGCTGAATCGCAAAATGGCTTGGTCATGGTTCGGCAAAACGTTGTTCTACCTACTCTGCGCCCCTTCATCACTTGTTGAATGCGCCCTTTAGACGAAGAGATGAGATGACAACCCTTTAGATTTACATCGCATTCTAAAAATAATTTAAATGGCAACACAAATACACAATCGAGGTTGTTTTCACACGAATATGCATTTAGATGAGAGAACACTATGATTTTGCGATTTGCCAAGATGTTTTGGTATTTTGCCTTGTAAGCACGTTCAAAGCTAGCTACAGATCAACAGAATGATGTGAAGCTAGTGGTGTCTGGGTTTCTAAAAAAGAGAAATCGAGCTTTCAGTGTCAAGCATAATAATAATCCATACTAGGTAGGTACCTAACTATCAAAGCTGTAGAGTTGCCTGTTTTTTTTTCGAATTGCCTGTCGCATTGGAAAAAATCTTTTGCATTTGATGAGTAGGTAGGGTTACTCTTGACCAAGGTTACAGACAATCATCACGCTACGACACTTAGGGTTACCGCACACTATTATGCTAGTTTCCACCATCATTAAATTGCAAATCTATTTAGTCCGTCAGTTAGAGTATTGTGAAATAATGGACAAGCATTTTTTGTTTTTGTAAATCAATGAATATTGACAAAGATAAAACGTATCAAAACTCGGGAGTGGGGGCTCGTGAGGTCAGAACGCACTAAAAATTATACCACTGAGTGACGTATTGAGAATTTTAAAAGCGTCGTATTTTCGTAAATTTTGGTTTACGTAACAAAAGTAAAAATATGGGTCAAATATTTTTTGATAATCTAACTGACGGGCTAATTTGATTTTTTCAGTTGACAAGCCTATTGTCTGTCTAAAGACAGTCTTGTCTATTAGTACCTATGCGGTAGCCCTTAGGAGTTTAGGACCTAAGCTAAAAGAAACGGCGATGGCTGAAACCGCGGTGAACAGCTGGTTTGGAAGAATTATAAAAAAAAAAATGTCTACAATGTCGCAGGCAACGCAGGTAAATTACCTGCGCTCTACATTAGATTAATATCCTCGTCATTAGTCGTCATAAAACCCATTTTTGGTAAAAACCAGCACATATTCTAAAGAATTTGCATTGAAAAGCAATTGGATGCATCGACATAGAGCGACCAACGTTAGCACGTTTTAGTTGAACTACATCAGCTGTTATCCCATGTTCTTCTCAAAACTGAAAAGCACGTCTTCAATATTAGGAAATTTCCCTTATGTAATTTCGTTGTTTAGTCCGTCATAACTTTCTTGATTGACATTAATGTTTGTTTATAATTATGTGTATTCATAACGATTGTGCGAATTTCTCACGTGTAACTTTCAAGAATGTCAAACTATCCGTGAATTGGCTCCATGCAGGGTTTCACGAGTTGGGGAACTTGGGCATCTGCATCCTCAGAAACTTGTTGTACATTCTCGAAACGAAATACTTATATAATGTTAAATAAACAATGTAGAGCTGCACCTGAAATAGCTATAATTTGAAACTTTTCATTAAAAAGTTGTTGTTGCAGTTTTGCAAGGATGACTGCTGAAGCTCAATGTAAACTCGACTGCTGCGTTTTTAGCGACGAATATACTGTTGTTGGATATTAAAATGCATTCGCCATCGTGGTTTTAATTAATTAGTAATGCATCTAAATACTGGGAAGTAGGTACGGAAGGGTTTAGATTATCTCAATAGGTCATAGAGGTGTAGGTTTCCTACATTTTATGCCATGATAATGTTTGACCTAGTTTTCGGCCAGCATTTACAACTCTACTTTATCCTTTTTTGGAGTAAAGGCGTTATGCTACAAGTTCCGTATATTTATACGATTGAAAAAGAATAGTTAAGAATAATAGTTGAGCATTGCAAATTGTGTTCCACCCATGTTAGCAAAGATGATTGCCTTCAATAAGGTCAGGAGACTTGTTTTCTAGCTACTAGCTTGTAACTATGGCACGTACTATCATTATTTTGTTGTAGTATATACGTATATATACCCAGGTAGATGTTTTTACGTAAGTAATTCATACTTCCATAGTGCCATAAACTCCGTCTGTCTGATACCTTTTCGCGCCTAAACCACTGAGCCGATCATTTTATTTGATAGTTAAGTAGACCATGAACTGGGTTAGGACTTTTGGAATAGATCAAGTGGTAGATACTTTTTATCACTACGCAGGAAAATCCGGGGTAAAAGCTAGTTTTAATAAGATAGGTGCTAGTGAGTAGTTCAAGTTTTTATGTAGTTAGCCATTATTGACATTATAGTCGGCGGGGCAAACTAAATTAATACTTTTTATACACACTTGTAAATAAACACTTGAAATTTTTACAACTACAGATTAGTTCTACTGTGAAAATATTATTTGAATTGTATGTAGTTTTAAATGTGTCATCGAAGGAAAAACGTTTTTTCTTGCTGCGTTTAGGTAGCGGTTAAAGTACGTAGACGATGACAAAACAATTGTTTTTTCTGGGATTTTTATGTGACGGTGATTTACGCGCAATACGCAAGAATTTCCCTACTGTTTACGTGACCTAGGGGCTCTAAATTATTACTACTTGCAACTACAAATGCTACAAGGATCTTTTGGCGTTTCAATGACGTTCACAGAATGTCAAATTATTTCGTGAAATGTATTGAAAAACAAGATTGCGGCGTTAGTTACGATTTCGGCCACGCGCCAATTTCCATCCTTGTACTATACATGTACCTATGTTTTGCAGACAAAGGCTACCATAAACTAAACAATGTTGACCTTCCTGAAAACCTATAAGGTGACCTTTTATCTATCTTTTCAGGCATAACAAGCAATAAGTATCTACCAACCAACTTTATTATAATTCTATTCAGTCGTACATACAGAAGCAAAACAAAAGATCATAAAAAGTACCTAGTAAATCATCAAAGACCGTAGTTCCGCCACGGTCTCTTGCGCAGATACAAAACGTTAGGTGTGTTTGTTCGTCGCAAATTGATCTATTATAAAGACGTTTTGTAGAAACGGCTTGGCTAATCGTAATTGTATTTTGTCATTCGGTTTGATGATTTAATGATAATAGAAGGGTCGAATCGAGGATTTAGTTGAGTAACTCATTGTTTATTTGTTAGGGTCTACCACGGTTAGGTACGTGCCAGGTCTACCTGACCTGGTCAGAAGTCCTATGAGCTTATGGAGAATAGCAAAGATTTTATTTTTTATTCAATTTTATTGCTAGTACTTAGAACTTGTAGAAGAGTCCTGGATCCACTGCTGCAGTCGAAGTCAAGGTACAGTCGTGGTCTTTTCCGCTTGATCAGTTATTTTTTTTTCGCTTAAATCATGCGGAGGCGCCGAGCCACGCCCCCTTAAAGTTTAGGCCTATTAGGAAAGCGTCAACGTTGGCGCACAAAATAACAATTACTCTCGTTTGGCGTGCGTCGTCCGATCGGTATCTTATCATTCATTATTTCTATAAAAACTCAACGGGGCGGGGCTAGAGAGCGTTTCTATGTTGTAAGTGCAAGCAAAAATTAGCTTAGTGGTGATCAGGCGGGAGTGTCCTCGATAGTACATCGCATGTAAAATAATTAAGTACATAAGTAGGTATCTCTTGTGCCTCTAAAACTTTTCATTTAATTTGATCTATATGGTATGGTTGATTGCAACATCTCATCAAAAAAACAGTTTTTTTTATTAATTCATAGAACACTTTAAATACAGAGGTGGACTTATGCCACAGGCATTTTCTAGCAGTCAACCTTTGTGTGATGAAGAGACAACAGTGGTACGTTTTTTGCGTTCTCCTTCTCATGCGTTTTTCCCAAGTAACATGACACTACACAACATCCTGATTAAAATGGCCTAATTCATATCAGTGTTTGTGACGCATAAAAATAATTTTGACCAAAAACCCGCCAAGTCCTACCATAACAAAAACACGTTTTCCCAACTAAAGTATAAACGTTTGATTGTTTAATTGTAACCGGAAAGAACTAGATTGAGACGGTATTTACCGCTTCGGACCGGTAACTGATTAATTGTTGCAATCTTCATCGATTGTTGACTTTAATGACTGCGAATCATGTTGTTTTGGAGTCTTTCAATTAAGCACATTGGGTAGATGTTCAAAGGAACTTTTTTGTATGCGAAAGAAGTTAGAGTTCAATTTTAGTTAAAAGACTTAGTCAGGGGTAGGTAGCCATCAGGCCTGTGGACGGGGAGCTATGGGCTAGCTCGCCGTCCGTCCGTCTCATGACGACAGGCCGTGTCGACGGCGCGTTCGTGTTCCACGCGCGCCTCAAAGAGAGTCAGCAATAAGGAAGGGGTCCGCAAGGGCCGAAGCCTGCCGGGGCTGCGGGACTATTCGAAAGAGATACCGTGGCCCCGGAACACAAAGGGCGATGAAGGAACATGGATGGGTTTTAGTCAGTAAAAGTCTGACACTCCCTCCTGCTCCGCCCAGAGCGGGAGAAGTCATTTGATGATTTCCCATCCTAAAAAAAAAAAAAAAAAAAAGGGGTAGGTAGCCATCCGGGGCTGCGGGACTATTCGAAAGAGATACCTTGGCCCCGGAACACAAAGGGCGATGAAAGAACATGGATGGGATATCTTCCGTGATTATTAATTGTTTTTGAGCTCCCGATATTTCGACGCTGTTGCAAGCGCCATGATCGCGGGTTAACTGGAGAATGCGGGTGGATGGAAAAAAATGTTAGGAGCAGACAAATCTGTCTACCCTCTTTCTTTGTCTTTTGCTACGCGCACTACTGGAACTCGACACTAAGTCACGGCAAAACACAACAAAAACAGTTAATAATCACGGAAGATATCCCGTAAGTGACATTTTAAGTATAGTTATGAACCGTGAAAGCTTAAAACAGTGTTTGAACATGGATGGGTTTTAGTCAGTAAAACACTAACACACACAAACACAGTCTGACACTCCGTCCTGCTCCGTCCAGAGCGGGAGGAGTCATTTGATGATTTCCCACCCGAAAAAAAAAATGTGGTAGCTAGCCATCACAGCACGTCATAATCCCCGAAGGGTTTTTAAAAAGAAGTGTAAGTACCTACCTTATACACCCACATTTCATTACTTATGTATTTTAGAAGTAGTAAGGATGCAGAAAATCCTTTTTTATTAGACTACCGACTGCTGATATGCTGCCCATAGAGACTAATGGAATCAGACCAGTACGATGTAGGTACAGTCCGTAGACGGACCCATAGACCTCATTGGGACAATTTTTTTTTTTCTGAAATACGGTTATTCGATCTTAGCTCTGGAGACGAGGTTTCATAATATATATTTTGTAATTCAGTATAAGCCAATGAAAATATAATTATTCTGATTGTGGGTACTTTGAACACAATGTCTTCATGAGGAAGGAAAGGAATGTATTTACAGCCGCCAGTACATCAAGCTACCCGAAACTATCAAATTATCCCAATCAACCTTGAACTTAATGCTTTAGCGATAAAGTTGAAAATCTATTAAAGACATTTGACAGATTGCAGTAGCTTGAGGCGACTGTACATCTATATTCATGACTAGCGGACGTCACGCGGTTTCACCCGCGTAGTTCCCGTTCCCGTGCGAGTACGGCGATAAAATATAGCCTATGTTACTCAGTAAAGACGTGGCTTTCTAATGGTGAAAGATTTTTTAAAATCGGCGCAGTAGTTTTTGAGTTTATTCATTACAAACATACACACAAAAATACAAATCTTTCCTCTTCATAATATTAGTGTAGAAGTGTAGATAAGCTTATCCACCAATAAACTGTTAATTGAATAAAGGCTTCCGAAAACATAAACACATTTATCAATTTGTCTGATATAGATAACATCACTTCAATTGGTTGCCTGATGGATAAATAGATAAGTAAGTAGGTAGGTATACCTACATAAACCTTTTTTTTCGCTTCAATTAGTTTGTATACGGTTCGTTCGCCAATTCAACCTAGTTTCCTTTAAGTACGTCTTTAATCTATCTAGAATGTTAAATGGGGCAAGCCCACCACACTAATCCCAAACCACTGCAACTCCTGAAAGCCAGAATCAACTGGCGACCACCAGAAAAGCGCCGAGACAATGACGCTCAACGAAGTCCCAGAGAAATAATTTATACGTCTTGGACCCCGGAACGAAATTTTATCGGAAAAGTATAGCGGAGTAAGAGAAACATAATTTCCACTTATCAGCAGGAAACAGAACAAAACTAGGCCAATAGGCACAAACGAACGTTTACAACTGGGATAAGCCCAGTTGCCAAGCACCACGGATAAAAAATATTAGTATCATGCATAAAAAAAGTCACAGCAGCAAAGTCATAAATCTCGGGACCCCCATGCATGACGCATGGTGTCATATCTCGCACATAATCAGCGCATCATCATCATTATAAACCCCCCTCTTGCTATCATGACATGGCAGCGTCGGCCAAAGTTATCTCCAATCTGATGTGCAATTTTATACCGTTTTTTCCGTAAGATAATCATGTAGCATTAATGTGATATTTGAATAGTAGACTAGGCAAAACTCAGATGTTTTCAGCAATAGGTACAACAACAGTTTGCCAAGGACCTTGGAAATAGGATAGACTGAGCATAGAATATGTTTGTGACCACTGAATCTTTTCTGTCTGAGTTATTATTATTTTTATTTTTTTTCTCTTTATTTAAAGGGGCTTGTTCAATTTGAAGATGTCGCCCCTGTAATACAAATTACAAAATCAAACACATATTTCAAAAAACAATCACACCGTAGATTTACCTAAGCTATTCTATTTTTAATGCCCATCTGAGTGAGCCTGTACAGCAGCCTGGCCTCCCTCGACAAAGGGAAGGACAAAACGCTGTTACACCAACCCACATCAGATGGAATATAATTAATTTTATATTTTATAAAATTTCTAAGGGCTTCGTTCCGGACACACTCCATCAATATGTGGTAAACATCTTCTACTACATCGCAATCATTACAGTTCGATGAAGGAACTTTACCCATCATATAAGCGAACTTATTTAATGGAATGTGTCCCGAGCGAAGTCTGAAACTCGTTACTATGTCATACCTTCCCATATCGGATTTTTCAAACCATAACTTATCAGGTAATGTTGGTTGTAAAGTTCTGTACCAAATACCTTTCGATAATGACCTTTTGTCAAAATACTCTGACCATAACTCTGTACTAAAGTTTTTAATGTCACTTAAGTGGTTGGTGTAATAAGACTCTGTCTGAGTTATTTAGGCGCAATGAGACCCCATATATCAGCAGTTGGACTTTCTAAACTTTAGAAAAGCTTGTAAAGGCTTTAGATTCTAAAGCCTGACTTAGATCCGACTACACGGTATATACCTAAGTGAATACTATGCGATTCCTTCATTTAGGTGTCTTCTCGTGTTTGTAAAAACGGGCCTTCAGTTTAATTTTAATTAAAGTCGTAACTCAGGCCTTTTAATGTCCTATACTGGCCATAAAAGTAAACCATGCCTTAAACTCTATACTCTATTTATAACTACTACGAATTATTATAATCTGTGTTTTAACTAAGTATACCTACTGTATACGTAACCAAATACGTAAAGGGGGTAAAAAACCTCTTAACGAAGCCGAAAGGCACTTGTTCTCCCCGTCATTGCGATCTTTTTTTTTGTTCTACACCATACAGTACGATTCAAACTTAATGGCGGCTCGGAAGTTAGCTGCCAGTGCAGGTTCGCGCATGTACAGTCAAGTCGAAAATCATCTAAGCTCGTTTAATTATTTTTATAACTAAAACTTGTATGAATGTTTTAGTGCTTTTTAAGATACGTATTTATTTGTTAGCTTAAGTGTCCTATCGCCCCAAGACTTCGGCTTGGTGTGGGTAGAATCGTCATATGATTCGTCGGTATATACAATGGGTCGGTTTTCCGAGCGATACGTCGAGATTTTATGCAGATATTCGATACGCTGTAACCGAATATTTGACTGTTCTATTAATACTTTTCTCTCATTTTGGGCTTTCTTCCATTGAAACCCCAATCGTTTCAATATTCGGCCTAAGGTGGTTATAGAACCGTTAAAATTAATATCATCTTTTAACTTTCGTTTTAATTGCTTCAGTGTTGGCAATTCCTTTTCAGTAACATGAAAGTTGTGCACGCACCTTTTGATGACACCTTGGTCGAAGCCGTCAATACCTGTCACTCTCTTGACTCCCTTCTTTTTTTTGCCAGGTGTGCGAAAAATGGCTACCATATCCGATTCATTCGCTGTTGCAGATATTCTTTGCACAGTCCTTAGTGAGACGCCTGTAGCTGCCGCCGCCCGTTTTTGAACTAGGTTCAAAGGAATTTGAACGCCGCCGTCCTCATTCTCCCTTTTCATAAATTGGATGACATTATAAACCATTTATCTCGCTTGTCTGCGTAAAACGTTGTATCGTCCGCGAGGCATTTTACAAATAAATACCAAAGTATTTTCCGCACAACCAAAAGCAGTCTTAAAACTTTACGTAAATAACGAAAAACGAACGGAACAATAACAAAAAAAAACATAACAAAACAATAACAAAAAAAAAACAAAACAGTTAACAAACAACATCAAATTATAATGAGCTCGACTGTACTTATGCAGAAATTCGCGCGCGTGTGCAGAATACAGACGTAACTCACACACTAAAGCGACGACGCGTAGGGCGAGTGCGGGTGAGAGAGAGAGCGCGCGGGGATGTGCCCCGCCGGCACGTCCCTCTACGTCCCGCTGATACCTAAAAATTGCGATTTGCGCAGCGAAACGTACGATGTTCCGAGCCGCCATTAAGTTTGAATCGTACTATACCTGGGAACGTTCTAGTTACGGAGACCTATTGGGGGTCAAAGTTCCAACTTTTTGAGGAGTTTTTTTTAGATACAAGTTTTTAATTTAAATTTTTACTCGAACCCCGTACTATTCAATACATCCATCAGCACAATGTTTTGAGTGCGTTACATTGAGTTCTACCCAAAAAATGTATTTTCACCCCAAAAAAAAATTCGTTTCCCAGCAATATTTTTTGCGTAAAGTTACTTCGTTTGATGTACGGTCGACCAAGCTATTTGGTTCACATTTTACAATGTAATTTGCATGTTAAATTTAAACCAAATAGCTTGGTCGACCGTACAGAATGCTTGGTTGACGGCTTCGTGATGAGGTTGTTTACACCCTTTATAACCATGCGTGGTTTATATGGTATTGTACCTGACATTCCTGCAATTAATTGCCGCTCTAGGCTAGACTCGTAAAGGCAAGTAAAACTAGTGTAATAATGTAACTTCCGTCACCCGTTTATAACTAGACTGATTTATTTATCCGTGGCTGTGTTATCTTTTACTCACACACACACACACAGCGAGAATACACATAGTCTGTCTCGCTCGCACTAGTAGGGTAATTGTCTGTCTCAAGACAGTCTTGTCTATAGTGTGCCTAGCCCTTACTTAAAATTGTAATATCATAAAAGCTCTGTTTATTTGGCTGTCTGTTACCACGCCTTCGGCTGAACAGATAGCGATACATTTTGGCACACATGTAGACTGACCTTTGTTAGTATATATACTTTTTATCCCAGTAGTAAGCTCGGAGATATAATTTCCCACCGGACTCGGGCGAAGCCACGGATTAAAGCTAGTCCAATTATAAATGTGGCGTTTGTCTGCATTTTAAACAAAAACTGTTTGTAATTACTCTTATTGAGCATGAACCTCTTCACAGATGGTTACGATTGGCGCCAAAAGCACATGGCCGCCATTTTATTAATGTTGCGGTACCTACTTCTAATGTAGCGAACGTTATACAGTTACAATGAAGTTAATTAGCAATGAAAACTGTTAACTACCTATCTTTAATTAACGAATCATCTCTTTTTGTGCTCGGTGCTACGTTTTAACACTACAAAGATGTATAAAAATTCAGGTGGTATCGTATTACCTAGTAACTGGGTTGTAGAGGTCCTAGTCAGACGCTCCTTGTAAAATACTGGTATTCAGCTGCATCCGGTAAGACAGGAAGCCGACTGCAACTTGGTCTGAAAAAAAAGAAAGGCAGACGACGAAAGTACTGTAGCCCTGCCTGTTACGTTTCCACACCTTAACGACTGTACAGATTTTGGTGCAATTTGGCACAAAGGGAAGATACCTACTTTTTATCCCGATAATACCTACGTTCCCGTGGAATAGTTTCTGCCAACCACGCAGGCGAAGCCGTGGGCATTCGGGGGAAACTGACCGTAATACAATTATTAGCATGAATTAGGAAAAACGAAAATTTTATCAGCCTAGGGTAATTTAGGAACAGTCACATGTTAAAGTTTTGAATTTCAAGTAAGTAATCAAATTCTTGTTATTTTGGCTTTAAGCTTTTGGCGTTTTTAGTTATGTCCCAAGTTTTTAACCTTGTAATTTGTTATTGGCCCGGTAGTATTTTATTGAACCTAGCTAACGTCTACCTCCAGTTATAAACCAACCATGTCGTTGTCTACTCATAACTACGTCTCCTTAAAAACCTTGATCTAAATCCAGTCACTTAGACCTACTTTATCCGACTTTTCCTTGCGACGTCCTTCTAATGTTTCTGCGTTCAGTTCGCACACAATCTCGAGACAACTAGCTAGGTACTTTGTCTAACGAATTATCGTAGTTTTGCGTGTCGTGACGTTTTGACGCCTTAAGGACGGTGTTGGCGCCATTTTTTCATTAATGGACGAGTTTAGGCGGGAAACGTTGATCGATTGAATGATCAAGACTTCAAGAGCGTTTTTGGAGTCTTTAAATACGTCAGGTGTTAGTGGATCGTAAAGTTTGCGATTTCTTCGAGTTTTTCTATAAGATTTTGGGAAACAATACCTACAAGCAATTAGGTAATGGAATGCCTATTTCTGATATCTTCTTTCTTCACTTGTTGCTTGATTCAGATATTACCTACAGCGTCCTCAGACAATCGAAGTGTAACAATTTTGCCCAGTCCAGTGAATAAATTGCTTGTGTTTACAATTTCAAATCATTTACTTGCTACATCTACATCCCAGGAAGTTCATTCGAGGTCTATGAGTGCAATAAATCGTGCTCGTTCTTTAGTTATTTTCTGTAATATAGTAAATTAAATCTCAGGGCGGAACTATCAGGTTTGGCAGCAAGCCATGCACTGCAATATGCAACGACGCGTTCTGATTGCAGATTGGAGTAATCTTGAATTGATTGATATTTTGATATTGATTCCGCATTGGTTAGAGTTTGATTTTGCATTGAAATATGATTGTTTTCTCTTAGCTATTTGCCAGATCCTTTCCATGCTGAGATAGTGGTTTCAGAACTACTCATATATGTAGAAGAATCTTTAACCACTATTAATATTTCTTAATTTCCTTCCCGAAGTGAGAAAATTAACATGGAACTACCTATCTATCGTTACGAATATTGCTCGTAGATGACTCACGCTAGATTATTGCTGCCGGACAAATCCCGTAGATTCCAGATTTTCTGAATAAGCGTAGACTTGGAGATGATTATATCTGCCTTCTCTACTATTGGACCAAGATTTGAAAAGCTTTTCCTAAATGATAAGTTTCTTATTCAAATGAAGCTGAGAATCGCTTTTTAGGCGTAAAAAATAAAGACTGAGGCTGTCCCACATAACGCACGCCCTTCGCCAGTTCCTAGTATTTGAGCTGGGGAGAAACAGTGGCGGAACCAACTCCCCAGCAACACATCTGTTGGGGTGGGTCTTGAGAAAAACCGCTGCGTGCCATCGTAGTGAAAGGATTAGTCACCTAGACTCTGCGTTATTGAGTGTCCAGCTCCAGAGTGAGCACGACGTTTGAGGGTTTGAGTACCGATGTTTAACGTCATTCGGGAGGCTCCTTTCATGCATTCTAACACATCTGTTGAAAAATCTGTTATGTAAGAAGAACCTAGGAACGAGGGTCCATGATTGCAAAGATGTGCTATATAACGGCTTTCGAACTATTGTTATTCGAAATTGAGACCGTCTCGAAACTCTCGAAGTTCAGGATGACACTCTTGTGATTCACGTGGGCAGATCGAATACTTACCGGAATTCTCTAATCTTCTCAAAATACGTAGGTACAAAATAATGTCCTGTCACCCTCAGCCATAGTTATGACAGTGCAATTTGGAGCAAGAAGGTCATTCAGCACGCGGATGAGCACGTGAGCAGTCGCGTCGCGTGTTGTCGTCAGCGTAGCTGTCAGGTTAAGTGGTGTGCGGCGAGGCCTGTAATTGGATTGGTGGGCGAACGAGTGTTTTGGATGGAATATTTCTGTTGTTTAGTTGAGAATTATGACGATCGCGTCATAACGTCAATTTAACAACATAAATATTCCATAAAGGAGGGTTGTTGTTAAACTAGTAGGTACCTATTTTAGTTACTGGAGTTTTAGACTTCAACTACCTTGAGAGATAGTTTTTAGGATTCCGTAGGTACCCAAAGGGTAAAAACGGGACACGGGTCCCGTTTTTACGGCTTTCGGCTATTTTTCGCTATACCTATATTTGTAGATACTTAGTTGAAATTTTCACAGATTTCAGTTCATTTATATTTCTGCTGCCGACATAACAACAAATAATAAAAATAAAGATTAATTAAAAATTAAAGGGGGCTCCCCTACTACGATGGTACGGAACCTTTCATGCGCGAGTCCGACTCGCACTTAGCTGGTTTTTCTGTTTACCGACGCCATTGCCAGTTTCATATTTTAATCAAAGAGAATATGTTAGTAGGTACCTACTTTTTAGGGTTCCGTAGTCCTGACAAGGAACCCTTATAGTTTCGCCATGTCCGTCTGTCTATTCGAGGTTTTGCTAAGAGACCGTTAGTACTTAAAAGCTGTAATTTTGTAGAGGTGTGTATATAAATAACGCCGAAAAAGTGGTAAAATAAAGGTTAGGGTAGCTCCCCTACATGTGAAGTGGGGATGATTTTTTTTTTCGTCGTCTACCCTATGGTGTAGGGTATCGTTGAATAGGTCTTTTCTTTGACTTAGGGGTTGCTAATACTTATCGATTTAATGCTCCATTTACGAAATATTAAACTTTAAAGTGCAAATTTTAGTTCCAGTAGCCCCCCCCCCCCTAAAAGCTAAACTGCTGGCTTGAAAAATCATGCTTGCAGACTTGCATTGAAAAACAAAATCTAAAATATAACGGGCTACTACGGAACCCTACACTGCGCGTGGACCGACACGCACTTGACCGGTTTTATTAAAATTTGACTTTACGCACTTTCATCTAGATTATGTCATTAAAGTGCCGGAAGAAACTGGATACCCATGACACAAAACCGCCAAAAGTGGAGATATTTGGAAGAGACCCACACTCAGCATTGAGTGGCCAAAGGTTGAAGATGAAGATATGACCTGGGCATATCGCAGGATACTTGGATTTGTTATCCTGATATTAATCTCGTAATGTTACGAAAATCAATCTAATCATAATAATAGTTTTGTTAAAAATCCCAGGATATTCCCAAAATATTAGATACTAGCTTCTGCTAGCGGCTTCGCCCGCGTGAAGTTTGATAATTGTCCCATGGGATCTTACTACCGGGATAAAAAGTATCCTATGTGTTAATCCAGGTTATAAACTATCTCTGTGCCAAAATTCATCCAAATCGGTCCAGCCGTTTATGCGTGAAAGAGTAACAAACATCCACACATCCATTCTCACAAACTTTCACATTTATAATATTAGTAGGATAGAATTTTGATGATGAGATGACGAGTAATAGAGAAATATAGAAGAAGAAGACATGCTGCGCCGACCACAAATGAATTGGGAAGGGCAGGAGAATGATGATTGATATGGAATTTTGTTCTGTAGAAGCCGATTACGGGTCAATATTTTTTTAAAATTAAATTTGACCGGAACCATGAGTATTTAGTTATTAGTCTTCTGGGTTCATGAGGGTAATATGACAGCATGTAGCAGTGATAGCCTAGTTTTGTGACCGTCGGACTGCCATGTATAGGTCTCGAGTTCGAACCCAAGTCATGCACTCTGATTCTTCGGATTCATGTGCATATTGTAATAATTATCACTTGATTCGGTGTAGGAAAACATCGTGAGGGAACCAAACCAGCATGCCTGAGAGATACTTCTCGGCGGCATGAGCCAAGATCAGACGAAAAAAAATAAAACCGACTTCAAAGAACACAAAAATGTGAAAACTAACTTTAGCTTCAGAAGTCGGTGACCTTTGATTGCTTTAGTTTTTTTGTCAAAAAAGTTTTTATTTTTCACTTTCTCACTTCACATGTGCTTATGTTATGTTATGAACTGGTGTAAACAATAGACAGACATGAGATTACAGCAATCCGAGTCCATTTGCTATCATTTATTGAGGAGTTCCGGTGCCTATCTCCAAAGTTCTTCATCAGATCTTCACCAAATTGAAATGGGACCACTCGGAGAAAGTACTACCAAAAACTCCCAAACCGCTTCAAGTGTGCCTATAAAATTTGAAGAGTTGTCTCTATTTCTCCAGGATCCCATCATCAGATCCTGGCTTGATGATCATGGGACCATCTGGAAAGTATACCCTTTCAATCAAACAAAAAACAAATCGGTCCAGCCATCTTCGAGTAATCGGGGAACATACATCATCATAATTATTCATCATCTGCCTAGCCTTTTCCCAACTACCTATGTTGGGGTCGACTTCGTCTAACCGGATGCAGCTGAATACCGGTATTTAGTAATCGGGGAACATACATAAAAAATAAAAAGGTACCGACGAATTGAGAACCTCCCTTTTGAAGTCGGTTAAAATAAACTGGCCTGCAAAAATAAGTATCACACTTTCAAAATTGCAATAACTTTTTAAGTACCTACACAAGATATACTTTCGAAACAAAACGGACTCGAAAAATAGTTTAATTTTGTCTATAGTTTCAAAGAGAGCTGATAAAAATTGCTTTGTAACGTATTTTTATTTTAAATCTCGAACTTCTATAGTTTAGGAAAATTTGAAATTTTAAAAGTGTAGTACTTATTTTTGCAGGTCAGTGCATAATAATCACGTTGAAATTCGTAAAATGGTCGTAGACCCAGTTAACATTATGAATTGTCACTTTCTGATCATTTTGCCACTGCCCGCTGAACTTCGGAACCTTGCTCTGATAAGAGCTCACCTGGATACAATCCCCAAATGGTCTTTAACATTAATTAGGTACCTACAGGTCCCAAGTCACGTAGGCACACGCTTATTAATGACAAGCTATCAGAAATCAATTAGTAAAAAATTAAACAATCAGACCTAAGTAACTGCCTTATTAATTTAAATTGACCCACTTATTGATAAACTAAATAGTTTTGGAAGAAACCTTTGTCACTCCTCTGACGAGTGTCATCCTGAACTTGGACAGTTAATTATTTCGACACGGTCTCAATTTCGAAAAACAATAGTTCGACTACTCATTGCTTCGACAGAACATATATTCGACTTGCATTGGTCCGACAGAATAACATACTTCGACAGCACATATACCTTCGAAAATGATTTTCTTTGATTGTAAAGACTATCCGCTGAATTTCCCTGGATAAATAATTATTTCTAAATATCATCATCTTCCCGCCCTTGTCCTATAATACTTGTGGTTTGGCGCAATACGCTTTCTTCTGCCAATCTCCCCTGTCAACCATCACGCAACCATTCACTCCTTTTTCTTTCATATCATTCCTAACATAATCCATACATCGTTTCCTTGGTCTTTCTCTCCCTCTCCAATCTCTATCCATCGACATTTATATTCATCACTCTTTTAGTCACATGCGATTCGTCCCTCCTCATCACGTGTCAATACCAAGACAGTCGATTCCCTTTCAACTTTTCTATAACTGGCACGGCTTTCAAATAGACATATTAGACTTATTCACCTAATAAAGTTAAAACATAAGGACTAGCTGAGAAGTTGAGCTTCGTCTTCAAGGACCCACCAAGCAGATCCACCGGTGGGTCTCCGAATACTGATGAGTCTCCCAAGACCTACTGACTGGTAGGACCTATGTGACTATTTAGTTTTATATCCCCTGAGATCCACTAGGAACTTAAATGTACGAAAGAAAACAATTACAAATAATCTTTTATGGGCGTCATGGGCACCGGGCCGTAGGCCGACGTAGGAGGCCGGTGGAGGCCAGGCACTTCGGGGACAGAAGTCGAAGAGTGTTATTTAATATGCGAGCGAAGCGAGCCCGGGTTTACGCTACGTTTTCTATTTTTACCCACGACGGAACGGACACGGTATATGCGTTTGGGGTGAGAGGATGTCTTTTTGTTTGTTTGTGCAAATACATGTTGCCATTTTTCTTTAAAACTACTAGTCCGAGTGGGTCTTCGAAGACAATAAAATCTCAGAGGACCCACTAGTAGGTCTTGGGAGGCACATCAGTATTCGGAGACCCATCGGTTCTGCTTGGTGGGTCCTTGAAGACGAACTGAGAAGTTGCCTGCTGTGATTCGCAATTTCAGGATTCATTCGAAGGTAAAAGGAGTTTTAAATGATGAATACATTAATGATCTCGAAAGCTTTTCAGTTAAACAGTTCAGCAAACTTTGTACAGGTATCAGTCTTATAAGTAACTAAACACAGGCTACACAGGTTCAACAACCAACCAAGATATTTTTTTCTACCTTATAAATGTCCGTTTACGTTCAGGTTATTAACTTCTCCGCGAAGGTAAACAAAACCGTTGATAATTTATTCCTTTGTACACTTTACTAAAGCTACTTCTATTTAAAGTACTCTCACCTGTCCAAGAATATTTTCCCCCTGTAATTTAAATACCAGCGTTGAATGACAGGGATCATCATTTGCCTTCAGGGGTAACTGTAAGACGTTGACCCCTCCTGTAGGTTACCCTTAGGTAGGGTTGCCATTTGTTCGGATTTTCCGGAATGCGCGGGGAATTGTAAAACATTTCAATTAGAATTTCCACGAATGAGAAAACTAGCAGTCTGAGCGCTCAGAGTAATCAGCTCTCGATTATTTATTAAGTTTACTTAATAAATACAATAAAATTATACTGCCTATGGAGTTTCCTTCGAATTACCAGATTTATATCCGGAAAAAATCATAGATCCTCCGAACCGTGTTTTTACCTAGGTTAGGCGGCAGGTTAACCTTATACAAGTACACACCGATTTTGTTTGCAGCACCGTGCGTACGTTTCACCTCGTGAAAAGCGACATATATAGATTGTCATAATTGACCGTGCCTAGCCACGGCCAGACCTTACGCGGTATTACAAAGTTGAACCGGGGCGCGCCGGCGACAACATGAAAAAGCCTCCATTATCAGGCTATAACGTTACGTAACGTGCTGGGATTATGGGATACAGGCCTCTGGCAGAACTCGCAAGCTACAATTCGTCAAGTACAAGTTGGGGCCATGGGCCGCCACCGCTCTTAAAAACCTCCATAGTGCTTCATCCGTGACTCTAACCCAGGCCGGGCGCCGGGTAAAAACCGGTCGTGACGTCAACAAGAGCCCTTACGATGCCGTTGACTCCTGAAATCTGACAAGGTTCTCATGGCTTTGGTGAATTTATTCGTCTAGTGACGGAAGAATTTGAGATTAGAAGGATATTGGATTCAAATTGACGACATCATTGAAGCCATTTTATAAGAATTTCTTAACTGCTCACACCTTCGTTCTGTTAGTGGTTGCATTAAAGTGATTTTATTACGTAGATTTACCACTAGAAATTATAAACAACTAACTAATGCCCGCGGCTTTGCCCGTGTGGAGTTCGCTAATTCTCCCAGGGGATCGCACTACCGGGATAAAAAGTCCTATCTGTTAATCCAGGAGTGCCAAATTTCATCCGAATCCAGTCGGCAGTTTTTGCGTGGAAGAGTAACAAACATCCAGACATCCATAAATCCTCACAAACTTTCGCATTCATAATATTAGTAGGATTAAGTAGGAAAAGAGAGATGGAATGTGTGAGTGATGTGATGAAAGAAAAGGGTCCGAAAGATAGCGTCTCGGTTAGCAGGGGAGAATGGAAGAAGAAAACGTGTTGCGCCGACCCCAAGTAGCACGGGACAAGGAGAAGGTGGAGACACTAAGAACAAACAGACTTCTTCTCAAGCCTAGTAAAGACTAAAGAACATACTAGATGTTACCCCAAATGCCACAAAAACAATGGATAACCCTTGATATGTCCACGAAGTAGACACAATAGTTAAACAATGGTGTCTCGAACAAATTGGTCATTTGACAGATCATGATCTTTATGTCGTAACTCGTACGTATGCTTACTGATTTAATAGTGAGATCATAAGGTATTCAAATGTGTTTGTGACCTATTGTATGGCGGTCACCAAACTGAAGAATGACATCATAATAAATCGTTAGAATGCAGCGATTACCAATTCACTTGTCAAGGGCAGGTTAACTAAAGAAAAAATAGAATATATTATTTTTTTGCATAATATATTGACCACATTAGAAGGGAGATAGAGGATAATGGATGAGAAGATGGTTCGAATGGACTGCTATAGGGTTGGAATGAAAGGGAGTAGGGACATTGTCAAGTCAAAAAGTCAAAGTCAACATTATTTATTTGCAATAAATGTGGTACAAAATATATGTAGTGCAATGACACATTTTTCGCCATTAAATTGGCATGCAAACAATAATGTATTCGATGCTAATTTTAAAATACATTAACTAAATAAATGTTGACGACGACCTGATTGGCGCAGCGGTAGTGAATCCTGAATCCTGATAATCCCGGTAGGAGCAAATGTTTGTGAGATAAGCATGGACATTTGTTTCCGAGTCATGGATGTTTATATGTATAATAAGTATGTATTTACAAACAAAAAGTATCTATGTAGTATATCAACTATCTGGTGTCCACGACACAAGCCTCGTTGCTTAGTGTGGCACTAGATGGCGCTGTGTGTAATGTCCAGTTTATTTATTTAAATGTGAAACAAACCCTAAATTAGCAATCTAAAACCAATGTGTTTCAAAGTTACTCAACACAAAACAAAAAAAAACTAAACAAAGAAATTGTTAACAGAAGGAAAATAAAATATTTTTTAATATACAAACACAACAACATATTATTATAATTTATGTAATTCTTTACAATACATTCCGGTAATGGTAAGATTGACAGTTGGATTTTTTCATCACAATATGTGATTCACATCATCAGTTACCCGAAGGCTTTGGCAAAGGTGTAGATAACTATACAGCCACATTTCGCTGGTTGACATCAACCGGGCACGAATACAGAGCCAGGGTTACAACTGACAAATTTCTGATGGAAAACCCGATACTTACCAGTTTGCCCAAACTTTACTCGAACCAAAGACCTCAAACACAGCAATATCATAGAAACTTTTCTTCTCACTTCTCATACTTTTATAGCAAAATGCTTCTGTAATAAAATAATTTGTCATCGAAACGCTAGGAAGTCGAAAGATTTTACATTTAAATAGGCGAGACGACAAAAAAAACTAATTAGTCCGTCAGTGAGATTATCAAAAAATATTTGACCCGTGTTTTTTCTTTTGTTACGTAAATCAAAATTGACGAAGATATGACGCTTTTAAAATTCTCAATACGTCACGCCTAGGTATAATTTTTAGCTAGTTCTGACGTCACGAGCCCCCACTCCCGAGTTTTGATGCGTTTTATCTGTTGTCAATGTAATATTCATTGATTTACAAAAACAAAAAATACGTGTCCATTAATTTCCAATACTCTAACTGACGGATTAAATAGATTTGCAATTTTTTGATACTATCGTCATGCCTATTATTGGTAGAATCGAAAACAAGTAGAAGAGTGTCGAAAGAGTATAATGTAAAAAAACAAATTAATCACTTAACATTTTTTGTGCACACAATCTTGCTTGTAAACATAAGTTGATCAGTTAGCAAATCGTTATTTACCCACGGCAAGGTTGACCAGCCGCGATCAACCTTGCGCAAGACAAACAAACGGTAATACATACTGTTTATATCTAAGTTATACATACATACATATATGGAATTGTAGAAGTTCCGTGTAGAAACCGCTATGATGAGATGAAAATTGTACAGGCTCTTGATTACCTATGTTTAGGGGGAATTCGCTGGACTACCTAGTCTAGTGATCGACTGCTGAGCAGGAGGGTTCAATTCCCGGGTCGGGCAAAGTATTATTGGGTTTTTTAATCTTGTATTTCTCAGTAGCAGCCACGGAGTTTGGATCTGCGCCCGGTTGATAGCAATGGGCTCGCCCCTCGGACGGGACTTAATATAACAGGTGAAATGTGGGTGTAATAAATAAATAAATATAAATATCGCTGGACATTACACACAACGCCATCTAGTGCCACACTAAGCAACGATCCTTGTGTCGTGGACACCAGATAGTTGAAATACTACATAGATACTTTTTGTTTGTAAATACATACTTATCCATGACTCGGAAACAAATGTCCATGCTCATCACACAAACATTTGCTCATACCGGGATTCGGACCCGGGATACTAAGAAAGTAAGGCAGCCTCACTATGGCTGCGCCAATTGGTTCGTCAAGCTATAATATTTGGTACACATTGCCTAACCCTACAAGAATTACAGGCGATGTTGTGTTATGTACAGCAATGGACGTCTATCTAAATTATGATTATAATCTGCATAGCTATTCACAACGCTACGATTCGATTTTCGATTCGGAAAGTCGTATGTCTATCTCGCTCGATTTCGTAATGTCAAAAAAAGATAGGCATACGATTTTCCGAATCGAGTATCGAATCGAAGCGTTGTGAATAAGGGGACTGATCCTGTGTGGCAATGAAAATGGAGGTTGTCAGCAGTAGGGTGAAGCGACCAAAATCACACATCTGACTGCTCAATTCCAACTAGGGTCAGCTTCCAGCGTCATCATTCATCTGCCCAGCCTATCCCCAACTATGTTGGGGTCGGCTTCCAGTCTAACCAGAAACAGCAGAATACCAGTATTTTTAACCGACTTCAAAAAAGGAGGAGGTTCTATGTTCGGGAGTACCTATGTAATTTTTTTCCTACATGGAACGATTGCCTATCTGACTTCCACAACCCGGTTAGTACGGGGTAATACCCTTGTTAAGACTGGTCGGCTTCCAGCGTAACAGGATGAAAATCGATATTTTACTTGGAGCAACTGCTTTACTGACCTCTACTCGTTAAGGTGAAAGCGTCATGGTAGCCGGCGAAGTACAAATTTTCTTTTTCAAGGTCAAAGTCATGGTTGTATTGATTATTTTGATGATTATAATTCTGAAACTACATCCGTCTTACAGACGCCAGGAATATTTTAATCAACATACCTACAACCTAGCACTGGCCTGCAATTGCAAAAAACGTAAGAAAATATGAATTTCGCGGACTGGTTGGAGCATCCACCATAAGTGAAGCGTCTAAATTGCTGAAGAGGTCATGATTTTGAACCCCACAGAGTTCAACTGTGGTAAATTTTTCCCTAACACGGCTTCATTAGTTAGTAACAATGTAATTAAGTACCGAGGATTTTATCCCCGAACTTTTGGAGTAGGTGACCCAGTCATACATTCTTAATAAGCCTACCTAGTTGCCTAATTTACATCGTTTTTCATAATTAGCAGGTAGCATACCTAAGGCAAAGGATTTTGTAAAGTAACTTCTGTACCTAACCATGTTAATTATAAAAACGTAATTATAAATTGTTACATTGATCAAAGTAACCGAACAGGCTTTGCAAAGGTTTCGTATCGACCACAGATTACTGAGCGCAGAGAAAACTGAGTAAATACTCCTTGATAAATAAAATATCTACCTACTTTTCATAAAAAAATGTAGGTACTTACCATAAAACATGACCTTCGTCCTTTAGGGTTGGTCAATGTTCTAAGTGATTATGCTATTGAATATTTTTCATTCGAGATGATATTTAGGCTCGGAAAGCATGTGAAGCCCGGCTATCATTTGTAGATCTTTGACAGTCGTTACAGGTAGTAGACTTGAAAGTCTGACAACCAGTCTCACCAAGAGGTATAGTAATGACGACCGACCCCGATATAGATGGGAAAAGGCTAGGCAGATGATGTGATGAGAAGATAATTATTTCGGTTCAATTTTTATTAGTTTTGTAGGGAAATAACTCCTTTTTCCACGAACACTAAGCGATGACTAAACGGATGCCTAAATGAAAGGCCACAGTATTTTAGTTAGTCATTCATTTCACTGTCGATTATTTATACTGGCAGTGAAGGATATACTATTACTCTCCATTTTAGGAGCCTATAAGGGTTGCGCCTCATCTAGTAGCACGGACCCGCATTTTCCCATTTGCTAGAGCGAGAAACACCGTGGACACTCGGTAGGTATGTAATAGATGGTCACCCATCCACGGACCGACCTTGCCAAGCTCGGCTTAACCTTGAAGATTTAGCCACGAGTTCCTCAATAAAGTAATTAACCTAACAATAAACAAAAACGGCATAAAAGAAAACTTATCGATTATAGTTAAGAAACTTGGTCGTACAGAAGCTATGATTATTATTAGATGTTGATAAGCAGTACTAGTTTTTTACGTTTTTCATATATTATATTGTAAATAAGGTAATTTTGAGACATAGGTACTGTAATGATAGTTGTAAGTGAGATTTTAATAAATAAATAAACTATAAACAGGTAATGTGCCCGAGAGTTTTCATGCATGCACATGTGTGAGTACTTTGTACTGTTCAGCCACCACTTACATTTAGTTATCTTTCATTGACTTGAATATGCCTTGGTGGCTGAGAGAATGTCATGCTCACTCAAATGTCTCGCTGATGGTGGCGGGTGTGTCGGGTCATTTAATTCCCTTAAATATGGTCGAGTTGTTTGGCGCCGATACATGCGTCATGTTCGTGAACGGGCGCTCTCAGTTGGGACTGGTCATCTCTTGGCTGCCACGGTTCGTTCATTTTAATTACTTTTTTACTTTTTTTTTTTTTTTAAATTTTGGATTTATTATTTTACTCTGGACGCTCTTAATGTGCACGTCTTTCTACATCGTTCTCACATATATGTATAATCTCAACATGAATGATGTAACCAAGATTTTGTAACAATATTTTGATTTAAAAGAGTGTCCATGGAGTTTCTTGCCCGTTCTTCTCCATAGAGATCTACGTTAGGGAACGGGCAACTACAGTACTTTCTCAAGTTATTATGCCTTGTGACTGTGACTGTAGCTTTGTTTTTATTGTATTTTCGACTTTCAAAAGTGCCGTAATGGTCTAATTGAAATGAATGATTTGAGTTTGAGTTTGAGTCATGTGGGATGGCAACGAATATCGTATCATATTTTGTTATTTTGGACCTACCTTTTTTTGTTGTCTTTTTTGTTTCTAGTATCTATTAGTGGAAACTTGCAGTAAATGCGAACACTGTTAAAATTAGGTGTAAGTTTCCTGAATAAAATAAAGTAAATAAACGGTCATGCTCATGGGGCACAAATGTTCACGGGAAGTCTCTAGTTACCAACATCTTTACAAATATTTCATGAGCCCCTCTGGCTCTTTATATTTCAAGGGATTAGGCATGGCTGTTAACATCAAATTTTATTTTACCTTAGCAACCAGTTTCTATAGAATTTTCCCCAATCGCTTTTACAAGAGCAAAAGTAAAGACGGTAATATGAGAAAAAAATAAAATACGAAACGTGATATTGAATTTAAAAATGGCGGCCATTCTGAGAACCCTTACGGCGGCGGCTCTGAGAAATTCTGAGAAGTTTCCCTTTCATGTAAAATATACGAATATTATAATTTATAATGCAGACTGTCTGTAACATTTTAAATTATTATCTAAACATTATTTCGGTAGCTTTGAGAGTTTTGCTACAAGTATAACAGCATTTTAATCAATAAATTAAAAGCTTTTCTTTGATGGTAAGTCTTTGTTTGTTGCTATTCTACCCACAGACCCACACGCTTGAATAATTTAGAACATTCCATCAATTTGTTGTAATTAACCGTATACTTAAGTGCCTTTGGAAAATCGTTTTTTTTTCAAGATTACTTTCATAATCATGTTTGGGTAGGTACAGATGCCAGGCACATCAAGCTACTTCAATCTGTCATTTTTTTTTTAATATTCTCAACTCTCTATTTTCAACGTTATAGGTAAAGCATTAGTTTCAAGGTTGATTGCGATAATTTGACAGTTTCGGGTAGATTATCTGACAAACTGGTTGAGCTGAACCACAGAACCTCAACCTCTACGACTCTACGCAAAGACATTCAAATATTTAGGTACATCTAGGTATACCAGTTTGTTTGCGATGTTACACACACACAATAATAATAAATATCCGTGTCGTGAAAGACAATCAGCTAACAATACGTAATTTATGATCCTGTCCATTTACCTCTGACCTCAGACTTGTGAGATATTGCTGCAGGTGCAATGTCAAGGTGAGATCACGAAGGAGGATTTATTACGGACAGTTGTAGACACGGAAGATCGATATTTCGATGGACAGTTATTTTTTTCTGCGACAGGTGTCAGCAGAAACCAAAGAACAGCATTATTGTAACAGGATCCAGGAGGACTAACATACAGGCTTTGCCTAGTTTGGGGCCAATGAAAAACCTTTTTGTAATATTTTTGGCAATATTTTTTGTATTTGTATTGTATAAGTATATAGATCACTGTGATTTTGAGAGCTTGTCAGTGGCAGCAATTTTACTTCTTACTAATGTCACAGATAATTTACTAATATTATAATGTGAAAGTTTGTGGGGCTGGAATGATGGATGTTTGTTACTCATTCACGCAAAAACTACTGAACGGATTTGGACGAAATTTAGCACACAGATAGTTTACAGCCTTGATTAGCACATAGGATACTTTTTATCCCGATAGTATGATACCGTGGGACAATAGGCTAGTTTCCACCATCAATAAATTGAAAATCTATTTAGTCCGTCAGTTAGAGTTTAGGAAAATAATGGACACGTATGTTGTTTTAGTAAATCAATGAATATTGACAAAGATAAAACGAAGCAAAACTCGGGAGTGAGGTCTTGTGACGTCACTACGCTCTTAAAATTATAGCACGGCGTGACGTATTGAGAATTTTAAAAGCGTTGTATCTGCGTCAATTTTTGTTTTACGTAACAAAAGAAAAAATACGTGTCAAATATTTTTTGATAATCTAATTGACGGACTAATTAGATTTTTGCAGGACACAAGCCTATTATCGAACTACACGCGGGCGAAGTCGAAGTTATTATTTATTATCTTAATGTAATAAAATAAGGATCGTAAAATCGAGAAAAGACTTTTTTATGGCCTTACAACCTAAGTCATCACAATACCTAAAATAAGGGTACTAGCAAAGTAGTAATGCTAAATACTTCACAGAGTAAATAACCAAATAACCACGCTACTTCTAGATAAATTCAATTAACGTGCAAATGCAAGATGTTCTAAAAGGTTGTGGTTTTCCTTAGCGGGTTTTCCCGCTAACTTAATTATGATTGCTTTTCCGGATAAAACACCGAACCTTTTTGGTAGAATTAAGTACTTCAGTTAAGTACTCCATTATTAATTTACTGACTTTTTCCCGCAGCTACGTCTACGTGGAATTCGGAAATTATACAACAGGAAAGTACAGTCTTGGTGGTCTTTTCCGCCTGATCAGTTAATTTTTTTTTCGCTTAAATCATGCGGAGGCGCCGAGCCACGCTCCCTTAAAATTTAGGCCTATTAGGAAAGCGTCAACTTTGGCGCGCAATAACAATTACTCTCGTTTGGCGTGAGTGGTCAGTGCGCTCGGCCGATCGGTATCTTTGCATTATTATTTCTATACAAAGTTAACGGGGCGGGGCTAGAGAGCGTTTCTATGTAGTAAGTACAAGCAAGAATTAAGAAAATTTGAATTTCGCGGGCTACCCTGGAGCATCTACCTTAACTTTTTTCAATTAAGATTACATATTTTTTTTGTAATAATGATAAAATAAGGTAACTTTAAAATGTAGTAGTACTAAACTGACAGATGTCAAATGTGGTATATTAAGTTGGCCCTACTGAAGTACGTAATGTTCAGTACTATTTATATTTTTTAAGAAGTAAAATTTCATTTTTTATTATCTATTCTTTTGATACGATAGATGTCCGCCTGTCTGTAAATTTTCATTTCCTAGTAAAGTACCTAAGCAGCCGATCAGGCGGGACTAGACTTGTACTTCCGGTTAAGTTACTACGCTTCCGGCAAGCTAAACAGGTTATATCAGTATGTTTATTAGACACGTTTGTGCGGACAAGAAATACTTATAATATGGATGATGTTTTTATTATTTATTTATTCTTTTAATTGATACTAGAAATACAAGAACATTCCTTAGCGTTTTGAGCGTAATCCAAGAGTAGTCATTTAATAAGTTATAAGTTCATAGGTAGGTTGGGTTGACGATACCGTCAAAATCGCAGGAAACACCTGGGTGAGGGACGCACAGAATCGGGAAGTGTGGCAAATGTTGTGTTTTTTAAAACAAATTAGCTTGCTGCAACACACACCGGGTACTCGAAGCATGTGCTCTTGCGTTATCTAGGAAAGTATAGTCCGCGCGCGAGCTCCGAGGAATCGGTGGCTTACTTAAATCATCGGTAGTTTTATTTCAAGTTCATATTACCCTCATAGAATGATTTCATAATTTAGTACTCCACGCGAACTAAATTATGAAATCATTCTATCTATGACGGAATTATCTCTATATCTGTGGGTGCAATCTTATAGTGTTAACGGAATGGGCATTATAGTCCGCGCGCGAGTTCCGAGGAATCGGTGGCTTTTTTGTTTTATTTCGGGTGCATAAATCATGATCTGTCAAAGGATCGATTTGTTCGAGACACCATTGTTTAACTATTGTGTCTACTTCGTGGACAGATCAAGGGATAACTGCATAGTGCCCTTATATGTAGAATGGTTTCATAATTTAGTACTCCGCGCGAACTAAATTATGAAATCATTCTGTGAGGGTGTTATGCGCTTGAGGTGGAACCACCGATGTTTTAAACAAGACACCGATTCCTCGGATTTCGCGCACGGGCTATAGATACATACAGCATCCACTAGATAAATACTACGGTACTTTAACTCCATCAATTAACCTATCCGGTTGACAGACAAAAAGACTTAAATTACACAAAAAACATTGACGCATATGAAAATATTTTTTAAAACGTGATCTGTTTGATTGCCTTTATAAAATTGATGGCTTAGTTAAAGTTCAAAGTCAATGTTTGGCGAACCATGATGACATAATCGTTTTACATTTACAGTTATACCTAAAATTGAGTAAATAATGAAGTTCCTCATGAGAAGAAACATATCTTTTGACTATTTATGCCCTGCCTCGTTGGTCGCAAGCGCGACTGTTGAGCATGAGGTCCTCGGTTCGATTCCCACGTCGGGCAGTGTTTTCCATCTGGAATTTCTAGCAGCCACGAAATCTGGATTTGCGCCCGGTTGATGGCAATAGGCTCGCCCCCTATCACACGGGACTTAAACAAAACTGGTGAAATGTGGGTGTACAGGTACACCTCTGCCTAACCCCTCAGAGTTTACAGGCAGCTACAGGCGAGATGATATGTTATTTTATATCGGTAATTCATTCTCGTTTGATAATTTCCAACCGGAACGCGGGCGAAGCCGCAGACCAAAGCTAGATTTATTTTCTATTTTACTTTCACGAATTTTTATTAGTCTGATTGACAGCTTCAAAGGTTTATATATCAAAAGAGGGTAGTTGTTAGACATGTTGAGTCTGCCTGAGGCTCCGAGATTTTTCGGGATCAAAACTACCGTAATCTTTTACCCGGAAAAATAGAGTTACCTAAGTTGTTTGCCTTTTTTTTTTCGGATTGGAAATCATCGAATGACTCCTCCCGCTCTGGGCGGAGCAGGAGGGAGTGTCAGACTTTTACTGACTAAAACCCATCCATGTTCCTTCATCGCCCTGTGTGTTCCGGGGCCACGGTATCTCTTTCGAATAGTCCCGCAGCCCCGGCAGGCTGCGGCCCTTGCGCGACGGCGCGCGTGGAACACGAACACGCCGTCGACACGGCCTGTCGTCATGAGACGGACGGACGGCGAGCTAGCCCATTGCTCCCCGTCCACAGGCCCGCGCCTACGGTGGCCGGAAGCCACCACGTGGCCCCCGACGCCCGGGGCGTCTCCCGCGGCGGCCGGGACGTGAGAATATCTCCCTCTCACGTTCCGCCACCCCTTCGCTAGCATGACTGCTTCGCAGAAGGAGGTGACGGCGTCCCATTCCGTCTCGCTCCGGACCATGGCACGAACCAGGGCCGGAAGCGAGAGGTCGCCGCCGCCGATCGCCACCTCGAGGACACGGCGGTGCTGCACCCAAGCAGGGCACACCTCCACCGTGTGCTCCACCGTGTCCTCCGGTCGATCCTCACAATGGAAACACCCGGGCGTCTCCTCCCGCCCGATACGGTGCAGGAACTTACCGAAACATCCGTGTCCGGTAAGAACCTGCGTCAGGCGGAAGGTGAGGACGCCGTGGCGTCTCTCCAGCCACTCCTTAAGAGGGGACTTATCGCTACTATTGTGGCGTGCCCTGCACGGGGTTGCGACAGTCGCTCTCTCCATGTCGCCATGAGATCCTGCCGGAAGTCCGTCCGCTGAGCGACAATTTGCCGCGGCAGCGGAGTTTCCCCCCGGCGTAGCGCCTCCGCGCGCCACTCGTGTAGGCGCGCGAGGACTATCGCCTCCAGATCCCATGGCGGCAATCCGGCGAGGAGGCTCGCGGGAGATCGTGCGGTACACCCGGATCAGCCTTACGGCCACCACCTTTTGGGGCGCGTTCAAATGGTTGGCAGCTCGCTGCCTCAATGAACGCGCCTACACCGGGGCCCCGTAAAGGGCCATGGACCGCACGACTCCCGCGTAGAGCCTCCGGCAGGAGGCGTTTGGCCCCCCAGGTTGGGCAGGAGCCGCCTGAAGGCAGCCCCTGTCCGAAGTTGTTTGCCTACGGACATCATCGAAATCGGTTGGGTAGTTATTCTCAAACCACCAGGTTTCAGGAGAAAAGGTGACAGATGAATATTAGCACACACCTGCTAAAAAGTCGTCAGTCAAGTCAATCATTTTCAATCAAACAGAATTTTCCGTCGCGAACGCGCTGCACTAAACCTCCATATTTATACTGTGACCCAACTAAACACCACCGTCGCGTTTCCGAATGTTCGGCGCGTTTGATGTGTCATGCCAACCGAATACTGTGACCGATAATTCAGTCGCTGAAGTGTCGGCGCCGTACGTTCCGCAGATGTGTCGCGTACCCTTAGCCCCCTGAAACACGCCAATATAACATGGAAATGACAAAAAAGTTATAAAACGTGACATGTGCCAGGTGCCTGTTAAGCGGGAAATGAATGCTTTTGTTTGTTCCATTTTCTTAAATGTTTTTATACCTACAAAAATGATTCTTCTCCATCGTCTTTCACACTTGCAATTTATAAGGTCAATTTTACTGTCCTAACGTGTAGACTTATTAAAGCCGCCTCCCAAGGATTATGTCTCGTCAATATGGAATGTCTCATTACCGATAACATTATGTGAGATAGCTTGATAGATAGATATCTCTCGATGAATGAAGGTCAAGGACTTAACGATCGACGATAAAATATTGAGTAGTAAAGCTTTGCGTTTATTAAATCATTACTGACGCTTGCGTATTAATTTCTAGGTTAAATAGGATTTACCACAAATACCAGAAGGAGACCACAAATTAATGTTATCTCGACGTTAGCATAGAATTTTGTATTTTTTGGAGAAACCCTAGTTTCTGTAACTGTGAAGGTCATTATAGAACAGTCTATTTGCCTAACCCCGTTCCCTAATTTAAGCGATCGTAGTGACAATACGCCCATTCGTCATAAATTTGTTCGGAAAACTCGCTCTCTGCTTCGGTTAGCCGAACAAAATGAAGTAGGCGATCGCGTATTCGTGTGATAATCGATCATATTAGGACACGGCCTTTTTTCCCGCACTGGGCGGAGTGGAAGGGAGTGTCAGACTTTTACTGACTAAAAACCATCCATGTTCCTTGAATCATTCAGGGCCGCGGTATCTCCTTCGAACAGTCCCGCAGCCCGATTAGGACACGGCCTAATTATACTTCAAATGATAGACCTGTTAAGGAAATAAGTTCCTAATATTTGACAAAAATGACGCCATCTGCAATAATATACGGGGTGGAAAGAACACCGATGCGAAAACCTCCTACATAGAAATTTTTCATCGGTTATGAAAAAACAGTTGTTCCATATATTTTGACCGTGTAGGTATAGCACTTTTGTACGAAACAGCTGATTCTTTTTAAATAACTGATTGGAAAACATTGTGAGGAAACCGGCACGTCCTAGAACCAAAAAAATCGAAGACATGTGACATCTACCAATCCGCACTGGGCCCGCGTGCTAGATTATAGCCCATTCCCTCTTAGGGTTCTTTCAGACGAGCAACACGTTGCCAACTGCAGATAAACTGCAGCCGTCGACATGTGGCGACGGCTGCAGTTGGCAACGTGCCGCTCGTCTGTAAGAACCATTAGAGAGGAGGCCTGTGTCCCAGCAGTGGGAACATTAATAGGCTGATGATGATGATTAAAACTTGTCAGAACGAGGTATCCCTTCCACCTCGTATACTTATCTAATATGTTATACCTATGGGTATACAATACAGTCCAAGTGTATTTTATATTTCCATAAATTCGATATTGCTAAACATGAGGACTGTAAACAAAATCTACTTATTCATTGCCATTATAATAAGTTATCACATGTACACAAGTTTAGCGAAGTAGCGAAGCGTTTAATAAACTTTTCCCAAGAAATGTTTACTCAATGTAATAAGAGTTTTCTACCCAAAGTTGATCATCGAATTCTACGAAACAGAAAAGGGTTCATATTGTTATGAACTGTAGGTACTTATTAAAATGTTACGTAGGTAGGTACAGTAGAGTTAGATTTTATGGTCTTCAAATTGTGAATTCTCAGTAGAATTCGTTAAAATATGCAGACTATATTTCGCGGGCTTCGAATTCGTTTTTTGCAATTAACAGGCCAGTGCTAGGTTGTATATTGATTAAAATATTGGCCGTACTTGCCTAAGTTACCTAGTCCGTGGTGGCCTCCCATTACATATCGAGTTTCCTCCGTGCCTCGAAAAGCACGTTGGTCCCGGCTGTCATTTGTAGATCCTCGACAGTCGTTACAGTCAGTGGCCTGAAAGTGCCAATCAGTCTTACCAAGTGGTATCGCATTACCCAGTCCAACTGGGTTATGGAAGTCAAATAGGAAGTCGCTCCATGTAAAATACTGGTATTCAGCTGCATCTGGTTAGGCTGGAAACTAATTCTTGGGAAAAGGCTAGGCAGCGAATTCTACCAAGAAAACCGCTCAAATATGATCAGCATAAACCACGTTCAAGAGCAATCAGTGTCAATATAATCCAGAGCAATCAGCCCTTGTTCGCGGTTTAAATGTGCTGATTGCGCTCAGACACTTTGGTGTAATTCGCCGTAAATACTGTCGTAAAAGCGGCAAGCGTAGGTGACGCCCTCAGGTTAGGTGGAGCAACGATCTCCGCAGTGCATAGTGTGGCTGGTAGAAACTTGATGAGTTTCCGAGAATCTAGTTGAGTGGACAGGCCTATGTCCAGCAGTGGACTACTGTAGGCTGATGATGATGCTTACAAAAAAATAGCCATACCATCTATTTCCAAAGTGTGTATTCATTCATAAATTAAATAAGTAACAACAACCATAATCCTAAACAATGACCACGATTCCAGACAAAAAAACTTTGCAAAATTGCAATCATCGCAGATTGCAAACAAAGATCTTTAAAAAAGTAAAGGAGAACTGTCAGCCAATCAACTATTAGTATAACTTATTATCTCTTTTAATTACACGGAATCTTTAGACCTTTAGTGATACTGATAAGTCACTCTACATCTACTCAGTAAAATTCTTGATCAAGAAAATATAGCAAAAACTATTCGCATCCTCTTCGGCGGCATATGCCTATACAAGTTGATTGAAACCCTTCGTTTTGACACATTTGTCCAATGCTATCATCAGGTCGACGGTCTCATCATGACAATTTTCAGCTGTGTAAAGTAGCTTCCTAGTCACCCTCTTATCACATTGCCTTAATATTTTTAAAATAGGTTTCACGTGACAATCTGTAAATGAAGAAGTAGGATCAGGTACTATGGGATACACGGTGAAAGGGATATAGAGACATTTGTGGCACTAACTTCTAATATGGATTTTTTGAGGAAAGCGAGCCCTCACTGAATGGTTACTGAAGGACGTTTGAAGACTGCGAGGATCACACTGTGGAGGTGTGCCCCGCTTGGGCGGAGCGAGGCGGAGGATGGTGAGCTATGGGCTAGCTCGCCGTCCGTCCGTCTCATGACGACAGGCCGTGTCGCGTGTTCCACTCGCGCCTCAAAGAGAGTCAGCAAAAAGGAAGGGGCGATGCCTGCCGGGGCTGCAGGACTATTCGAAAGAGATACCGTGCTCCCGGAACACAAAGGGCGATGAAGGAACATGGTTGGGTTTTAATCAGTAAAAGTCTGACACTCCCTCCTGCTTCGCCCTGAGCAGGAGGAGTCATTTGATGATTTGAAAAGGACGTGTGAAGAAGTGCTGATAGACCAACAGCTAGATAGATGGGTGGATGATTTTCAGAAGATCGCGATCCACACCGGGGAAGCCGAGCACAAAAGAGCGAAGGCCTACGCAGCAGTGGATGGAACAAGGCTGTTATAGATGACATTGATGTTGATTAATTTACTTTAGCGATGGGATCTAAAATAATGTTACTAGCTAGGATTAAATTTATTAGTCACGAATTCCGTTGTTACTAGTCAGTGTTGAACCACATCTATCAGCACGTGGCAGTCGACGATGCACTCGGCAGCCCGCTCTGTTGCTTGCTCTAGCAAATGGCGGTTCAGACGGTTCTGTAAAGGATAGGAGCATGGAAAAAAGCGAGTCCATGCTAATAGATGTGGTTCGACCCTAAACTTCTTGTGGAATTAGAAACACATGACCCGAGACTCAAGTCTCACAACAATCCATGTTGCGGGGAAAACTTTTTAATTTTCCTATTAGAAACGTTAATTTTAAAGTTTACAACCTCAATAGAAAATCATTTTAACTCTGCGTTAACTTTGAATTTTGTTACTGAAGACAATATTATAAATTCTTCAGAAACTGTCTGAACTGGACGGTTATTGATGAATATTTTATGCTTAAAAGAAAGAAATTTATGAAATGGTTTGGTTTTGTATGAAATGGTCACAAAACTTCACGCAATGATGATTCCTAGGTACTTTTAAGGGTAACGAGTATATAGATGAACATAAAACCTACCCATTAAACATTTTGCTCGTTCATTATCTAACGGGTCAGGTGATCCCTGAAACAAAAGAAAGGTGTGTGTGTGTAAATTAGTACATTAATGAAAAAGCAAAAGCATTTTTATATAAGTGGGGAAACTTTGTTATTGCATTCGAGGCGGAATGTACAACCGAGCCGTAGGCGAGGTTGTTATGGAGCCGAGAACAAAGTATATCAAACGACGTTTTTCAATACACTTTCGAAGAAATAACATAATGGAACGAAAAGTATTTTTAAGACGCATATCTCTTTGCCGAAATTAAAAAAAAACATTCACCGTCGACTATAGGCATTGAACCGATTTAAACGTCGTATAAGTATAATATATTATAAATAAACAAGTTATCTGTGGAAATTTTATTTCCGCACACGTTATGATAAAAGAAAAAAATCGCATGCGTGTGAAATATTGAAAAGTATTTTGCTTGTACTGTGGGTACCTATAGTAATTAAGGCCTTATCGTAACCTAAATGAATAGCTAAATTATACAATGTTAAGAAAAACCCTGTCCGTGAGGGTATTGTTAGGTATCGAGGTTAGATTCGATTTATGCCCTCCTGATCAGAAGGTCTTGTAACATCCTTTTTAGATATCAAGTAAAAAAGAAATACTCTACTGATAATTAAATAAAATGCACTAAACTCTGGAAAATGAAATGGCAACACAGGGACGCTCGCGCTGGTGGCGACACTCTGGACGCTACGGGTAGTGCCGAAGATGGTGTTGTCACGTTTATAAGCTTGTTCGAATTTAGGGAAATGGTAGTAATTTGGGTCTCATGCATTTTAATATTCATTGGTATTTTTATTATTTTTCATATTAGGGTTCCGTACCTCAAAAGGTAAAAAAGGAACTATCTTTATATAGATCACTCTCTTGTCCGTCGGTCCGTCTGTCCGTCCGTCCGTCTGTCACCATCGATTTCCTCAGGAACGGGTGGACCTAGCAAGTTGAAATTTATACCAGATACTGAGGTCTATGGTCTGAGGTGTATAAAAATCACTCAAAATCACGATAAAGGTAGTTTCACGATAAAGGTAGTTTCGGGACAAGTTTATGTCATTATTTCTGTTTTCGGAATTATGTATTTGAATAAATGTATGCGGGTTAATGACCTTTATTTCCTACTTATCTGGCGCTGACTACAATGCTGTATCAAAGAGGAATGCATCAGAAGATTTTTACGATACTACCAAAGTGTAGACAGCACATTAAGCTAGGGTAACTGTCAAACTTTCCCAATCAACCCTGAACCTAATTGCTTTAGTGATAAAGTTGTAAATCTATTTAAAGAAAGACAGATTCTAGTAGCTTGATGACATGTGCTGGCATCTGTAGCTATCCCAAAACTCAACGAAGCAAACGATTCGTCATTCGATGTATCCGCATCGAATCAGTTACAATCGGTTTCAATTGACCATTACTCATTTTGCGAAGAAGAGAAATAATAATTAGCAATAAACAAGATGCTGTTCCATTGGTTTGACCATGTGGGGTTCAATGAGATTATGATATTTTTCCATTAAAGAACAGCAGGGCTACTACGTATCTTTCTGATATCCAGTGACTATCAAGCTTCGGTTGTACACCGAACATTGATGACAACCGTGAATGTCATAATATTGGTATTACTTATCACACTGAGTGGATATCACTTTACGGTGACTAACAGGGTCATACATAATACGAAACTCACCTTTTGCCAGTTAATTGATGGACACTGAGCCCAGTTACTATCATTTCGAGCTGTCAACAGAGATACGTAATAGCCCTACAGATGGCGAATAAATATAATTTTATCTATACAAACAAATAAAATTTAAGTGTATTGTAATTGGGTTTTTCCATCAGGATTTTTTTAGTAGCAGCCACGGTGTTTGAATTTGTTCCCGGTTGATGGCAATAGGCTTTCCCCCTAGGCCCTATTACATCATAACTAGCAAATCATCTCGCCACCTCTTTCTGGGCCGGCCCCGGCGGCGCCGTCCGCGGATATATAAATGCTAAAATTAGTGCATCTCTTATTTCAAATTTTAAAGGCTAGAAGAACCAAGAAATGTTCAACCTTAACAACATTAAATGAAACATAACCAAACATAAGAAAAATCATAAAAACACAGCATTAAAAGTTAATTACAAATTCCAGAAACTTCGCATCAAAAAGAAAGAAAAACAGAGAAAAACGAAACGCGTGGGTTTATTCATTGTTGTAATAAAACAATGGTGCGGACATGTGTTTATTATATTCAGTATATTGTATGTCAGTACATCCATAAATGAAGCATTCAGGTCAATGTGCAATTCAAATGTTAGGGCCTTCAACTCTGCAGGAGTGTACAAAGTTATTTTATTAAACTAAACTTCATCCGAAACAAAAGAGAGAATGAGAGTGTGGCAGTTAACAGAGGAGGATGGAAGAAGAAAAATGTTTTGCGCTGACCCCAAGTAATATGGGACAAGAGCAAGAAGTCGATGATGTAACTTCATCTGGATGTTTACAAACTTTAAAACAATATGACAAAAGAAACCTTCAAATCAAATTCGTTATATACCACTGAACTCAATCCACGTCCATCGAAGATCGTAAATGCACCTATCCCAAGTGATCCGTAAAATTCCATTAGATTCGCTGCTCGATAAAAAATGAGAATTACAAGGGAGAACTGCATTGAGAATACAGAGTAACTTATCCATGTTAATATGAAAACGTAAAAGTAACTCTGCCTGTCTATCTTGGCACCTTTTCACGCCGTCATGCTCAAACGGATTTCAATAGCTCACAGGCTCATGATGACTATGGTTGGGATATAAGATATCTTTTCTTGGGAGTAATACGTTCCCGTGGGATTATAATTTCCTTGACCTCTGCCTGGCGAAACCGCAAAAGCGACTGCTACACAGCTCATAAAAATCTAATATAGTTCTAAAGGAGAGCAGAAAAATTGAAAGGAAGTACCTAGTCTATCCTGGTATAGACATGATACGAGGAGGGATGAAATACATGTTACTAAAAAAATTATGGATATTTTAAGGTTGATGGATAGAGAGAAAGAAGGAGGCCAAAGAAAAGGTCCATGGATTGTGCGAGGAATGACATGAAAGAGAAAGAAGTAAAAATGATGCCGTGATGTCTGACAGGGGGGGGAGAATGGAAGAAGAAAACGTGTTGCGCCGACCCCAAGTAGAATGGCACAAGGGGAGGAAGATGATTAGTGAGAGAAGGAAAGCAATTACAGAGGCTAGAGCAGATGCAATATCATAGAAGTAAATTGCAATCAACTAATCCCCCAGCCACCGTAGGCGCGGGCCTGTGGACGGTGAGTCGCCGTCCGTCCGTCTTATGACGACAGGCCGTGTCGACGGCACGTTCGTGTTCCAAGCGCGCCTCAGAGAGATGTCAGCAGAAAGGAAGGGGTACGCAAGAGCCGATGCCTGCCGGGGCTGCGGAACTGTTCGAAAGAGATACCGTGTCCCCGGAACACAAAGGGCGAAGAAGGAACATGGATGGGTTCTAGTCAGTAAGTCTGACACTCTCTCCCGCTCCGCCCAGAGCGGGAGGAGTTATTTGAAAAATTCCCATCCGAAAAAAAAAATGGTATCCATTTCTTTCAAGTTCTCCATATTAAAATTGCCTTTCATTATTTAATGATCATTTGATAAATCTGGATAATAGCTCTGTCAAGAAGATACTTAGAGCACATCTTACTCTTCTTATTTAGTAAAAAATAGTTTCCTCCGATTCTCGGATTAAAGTTAGTTATTAGATGCTTGTGGTCTACTTGGAAAATTATTTGAAACTTGTTGAAGATTTTGGTCAGCCCTAGCCAAAAGTAGCGATAAATGGACCGTAGTAATTGATGGCGTCCTTACGGGGTGTCGTTTGACATTGTTGAATTATTCGTACCTCTAAACACAGTTACAACCTCTTGTGGTATAGTTTAAGCTGGGATTAATCTAGTGAAAATGTTTAGGTCTTTCTTTGCCCTTTTCAAATGTTTCAGGCTTCTATTGTAATTTCTTTTCGTAGATTTCAGGTTCATGAACTGTTTTAAGTTTGGTTTTCTTTATAACTCTGACAAGCTATAATATTATTACTCATATGTGAGATGGCAAATACTAGGGTGAAGTTTTTATGCATAGGTATCTTTGTGTGATTTTTATATTATACGGCAACCTAACGGATGAGTGGATTTTTATACACGAGGTGTCTCTGTATATCGACTCAACTATATCATGCGATAGCTATAATCTAGAGTTTCATTTTCTTAAGGGCGCGTTTGCATATCAGGTAAAATTATGCTGTTTTTCGGTACAATTTTATGGCATAACCAAACAAAATCCAATATAACTAATAACTACCTCGTATAGATTGGTTCTTCATCTTCAAATAATAGGAACTTGATCATTGAAAATTTTAGTTTTTTATAATGTAAAATCGATCTGTCGTTGCCATTTTCCCTAAAATTAACGATACAGGGTTGAGTTTAGGTACATTTTTTGTGCTATTATTAACATATTTTACTATTTCTAAAAATACTATATGTTGGCAAACATAATCAATTCTTAATGCAAGGATTTTTTTTTTATCTAAATGATTTATATAGTTGCAGAAAAAATGAAAACCAAATCTTATTTTTTCACATTTTTTGCTATTCTCGATGAATCTTAATCGATTGCATTAGGGGTTATTTTATTTTGGATACCCGTCTTGATTTATTGCACAAACACTGAATGAAACTTTAGTCCGCGCACGGCCGCCGTCGAGAGTGGACACGTAACGCCTGTTTGGAGCGGCTCGAGTTGAAAAAGATCGCTGTACAAACACAAAATATTCGATAAACCAAATTTGATACTTGACAAGGCAAGATATTTATTATTTATTAGTTATGATGAGACCTTACCTCCGGACTTGATGAAGTGATTGGTGACTGCTACTGGAACTCCTTGACGTGTTGTACTAGGTGAGCTGAGTTTGGGCTCGTTTTGTTAGTTATGATGAGACCTTAGCTCCGGACTTGATGGAGTGACCTAAAGGTGTACTTCGGTGATTGATACTGGAACTCCTTCACATGTTGTACTAGGTGAGCCGAGTTTGGGCTTGTTTTGTTAGTTATGATGAGACCTTACCTCCGGACTTGATGGAGTGACCTGAAGGTGTACTTCGATGATTGCTACTGGAACTCCTTGACGTGTTGTACTGGGTGAGCCGAGTTTGGGCTCGTTTTGTTAGTTATGATGAGACTTTACCTCCGGACTTGATGGAGTGACCTGAAGGTGTACTTCGGTGATTGATACTGGAACTCCTTCACATGTTGTACTAGGAGAGCCGAGTCTGGGCTCGATTTGTTAGTTATGATGAGACCTTACCTCCGGACTTGATGGAGTGACCTGAAGGTGTACTTCGGTGATTGCTACTGGAACTCCTTCACATGTTGTACTAGGTGAGCCGAGTTTGGGCTCGTTTTGTTAGTTATGATGAGACTTTACCTCCGGACTTGATGGAGTGACCTAAAGGTGTACTTCGATGATTGCTACTGGAACTCCTTGACGTGTTGTACTGGGTGAGCCGAGTTTGGGCTCGTTTTGTTAGTTATGATGAGACTTTACCTCCGGACTTGATGGAGTGACCTGAAGGTGTACTTCGGTGATTGCTACTGGAACTTCTTCACATGTTGTACTAGGTGAGCCGAGTTTGGGCTCGTTTTGTCAGTTATGATGAGACCTTAGCTCCGGACTTGATGGAGTGACCTGAAGGTGTACTTCGGTGATTGCTACTGGAACTCCTTCACATGTTGTACTAGGTGAGCCGAGTTTGGGCTCGTTTTGTTAGTTATGATGAGACTTTACCTCCGGACTTGATGGAGTGACCTGAAGGTGTACTTCGGTGATTGCTACTGGAACTCCTTCACATGTTGTACTAGGTGAGCCGAGTTTGGGCTCGTTTTGTTAGTTATGATGAGACCTTACCTCCGGACTTGATGGAGTGACCAAACTCGGCTCACCTAGTACAACACATCGCGAAGTTCCAGTAGCAGTCACCGAAGTACACCTTCAGGTCACTCCATCAAGTCCGGAGGTAAGGTCTCATCATAACTAACAAAACGAGCCCAAACTCGGCTCACCTAGTACAACATGTGAAGGAGTTCCAGTAGCAATCACCGAAGTACACCTTCAGGTCACTCCATCAAGTCCGGAGGTAAGGTCTCATCATAACTAACAAAACGAGCCCAAACTCGACTCACCTAGTACAACACGTCAAGGAGTTCCAGTAGCAGTCACCGATGTACACCTTCAGGTCGCTCCATCAAGTCCGGAGGTAAGGTATCATCATGACTAACAAAACGAGTTCAAACTCGGCTCACCTAGTACAACACGTCGAGAAGTTCCAGTGGCAGTCACTGAAGTATACCTTCAGGTCACTCCATCAAGTCCGGAGGTAATTCGTAAAAACAGCAAAAATATTTTTTTTGTAGTGACCTACCATAATTTTATTTCTAAGAAATACGTAAAAATCTTTCAAAGCATCAAAATGAGTTCACTTGACTACTATTCTCGCAGTTAGTCGTGCGTACACATGTGTGTATGACCCGTGTCAATGTAGTAGTTCGATTCTGTACCTATCAATTTTGCAAACGCGTCCTTAATTATCAAAATGCCTTGCAATCAAGATTTTTCAAGATCAGAAATATTTCCAAATATGTATCATGTGCAGTCGTGATCTTTATTATAATAAGTATCACAAGTTTTTTCTACAATAAAACTATCATCAATTACCTCATAAGCCTTTTTGAAAACACTTAGGTTAAAGAAATGAGTATTGATGCAGATGGGTCCAATTTGGCAAAAGGATAAGCCTAAATGTCAGCCCCTTGAAACATTGGAATAATATAACTAAATTACGAAGATAATATAAAGATTATGTAAACGAAACTATCGATTATAGATAGATACCACATAAATGAATATTCGGGGACGAGGGTAAATGGGTTAATCTTGCTCAATTTGGCTTTAAACCGGTCTTGTCCCAGTCTGTGTGTCATTTACATGAATTATGGATTTTGTCGGTCGAGATCATGTGAGAATGTAATAATTGTAGATAGTTGGCGTTGTGCTATTTTCCTTAAACGCGTTTTGATTAATACTACTGTTGTGTATCAGGTCCTGGCTTCGATTCCTAGGTCGGCTAAAGTGTTATTGGGTTTTCCATCTGGAATTTGATTCGGCTCGCCCCCTTTTGAATGGGATTTGAACGTAACTGGCGATGCGGTATATGTGTTATGTAAGTGCATCTCTGCTATGTTATGTTTTATAATAAACTCATGATTGTCCAATACGTAGAATTTTATATCAACGTTCATTCAAGACTCAATTCAGAACAGTTGAGTTTCATTTGAGACCAAAATAACCGGCGTAGACGAGTCAACGACATCTCATCGGTTGCAGGAAAATCCTGGGACGTCATAATTTTTTAAACCAAGGAAAACATCGTTGTCTAATTGTTTTGCAAGAAAAGAGTGAGTAATACGTAGTTATAGTTGCATGCAAAGATACCGAATGATCATGATTTTGATGTTGAAAACAAATTAAAGATTTTGAGATTTTGACATAATTATGAACTCTAATCGCTATAATTTCAATAAAGCGGATAGATTTTTAGACATCACAAATTTTAAAATACGCCATTGATAGTAAAAAAAAAAACTACGTTATAGCTTTGCTACGTCATGTTAATAGCTAGTCCGGTTTATATTGACGTCAAATCCCAGTGTTTTTAAAGCTTTTTTTATGTTTAGGCAGTTTTGAATGCTATGGAAGAATGTTATCACAATTTACTATATCTTCTGGTAATTACATTTTGTTAGTCTTCCTTGTTTTTTGTACTTTTTAACATTATCATCATACTAATATTATCAAGAGGTAAGATTTGTCCTCTTACCTAGGTTAGGTTAATCGCCGGAACGAATGATCCAATACTAAAAATTCTTTCACTGGCAAAAAGCTACATTTTTTTTTTAATTTTTTTTTTCGCGGACGAAGTCACGTGCAAAGTGCTAGTGTCATATAAATCTGCTATAGTCCCTAATGGCTAAAATGCTAAGATTTATTTCCTTCCTCTGTACAACGACTCCACCAAAACCACCAAAAATAATGGAACGGGATGTAGTATCGACGGGGCGTCACAAAGTACACATGCCTACTTTATAGGCATTGGGTCGCAATATCCCAAGAGGCTCCCAAAGACCGTCTATCTCCAAATATAAAGTGTAATAGATATCTTGCTTGCATATCGCGAAAGCCCAGTGGCTCTAATGCACGAGGTTGTGGGTTGGAATCCGGGGTTATCTACATTTATCTTGGACATCACTGATATCAGTGACCTTCACTGTATGAGAGGAAGCCTTTGACTGACAGTGGCACTTTGGTAGGCTGATATTATTTGTTATTCATGCTTGTAGTAGCATAACAGCCCAAGTGTGTCACCTCAGTTTAGCTCGAAGTACCAGGCCATCATATATTCATAGAATCGTCGATTACTTCGTCTGAAGAATCAATGCAGTTGACCTTATTAACTACTAGGGCACCAGATGATGCATGCAATCGTACAAAGTTCTCCAATTCAACACATCTCTGAAACTCGAACGTGGGAATTAGTCATTTTATTAATACAAAAGCGTAATTTCCTTGAATTTGGGCCAAAAATCCGTTGTGTGCTTTCGCTTGATAATAATCTTCTCGTCTGCTAACCTTGTTCTGGTTAACGTGTTTACAGTGTCAACGTCTTCATCTTGAAGATTATTTTCTCACTGAATTTCATAAGTCGCTTGACACATTTCTTCTTGCCCCCATTTCGAAGTACACAGGTCGAATGGAAGATCCCCTCGTTTCGTATTAGTTGCTAGTGGTTTCAATTATAGTCTACGAATGCAAAGAACTTCGATGCAAAAAGAGACCCCAGTTTTATTTCAAGATTCCTAGGGGCCTAAAATGGCCGCATTATCAGAATCCTAATAGGATAATGATATGAATCACGTTAAAATTCTTAAAATGGTCACAGACGCAGTTAATATTATGAATAGGTGAGACGACAAAAATAAATCTAATTAGTCCGTCACTTAGATTATCAAAAAATATTTGACCCGTGTTTTTTCTTTTGTTACGTAAACCAAAATTGACGAAGATACGACGCTTTTAAAATTCTCAATACGTCACGCCATGGTATAATTTTTAGCTAGTTCTGACGTCACGAGCCCCACTCCCGAGTTTTGATGCGTTTTATCTTTGTAACTGACGGACTAAATAGATTTGCAATTTTTTGATACTGTCGTCATGCCTATTGTCACGTTGTGACCATTTTACGAATTGTAACGTTATTTATATTATTATCCAAGCGGCCATTTTAGACCCCTGTTCAACTCCTTTAATCATCATTTTACCAGAAAACATGCAATTTAAGTGACTAGACCTTCCCCATATTTCAAATTGGGAAGTTCCAACCTATCAAATTAGCTTTTAAACACGTAAAACAATATCGGTTTTATCTATATCCAGTTGCAATAAACAACAAACACCACAGACCGCTCGTTAGTCGCGTGCAAAGTCAATAATAATCCTTCGGTCACAATTCCTGCGGGAAATCATCCAACTACTAGCAGCAAACAACTTACTGTTGAATTAATATCAGCTGATCGTGTTACGTGTATTTCCGTGTTGCGTGTACGAAAACTACTTTGTATTAGTAAATAACAGAGTACTATGTCTGGCACTCCTAGTTGTGAAATAGACGAGACAGATAGATTTATAGATACGTTATACCTACAAAAGACGGGAGTCGTTGGTTCTAGATCTAGACGTAGGTAGTGACCGTGATATTGGGGTCTTTGTACGTTTATATTTGAATGGTGTAGGTAGACGAGTCTTTGATAGTAATTGTGAATCAGCCAAATCCAATTCTTCTCCAGCCAGGAAGTCATGATCGGCGGGATACCCCAATTGCAGTGCCATTACGTTTGACAATCATCAAAATATTCTTGAGTTATTTACGTTCTAGAGTGAACGATGAAGCCAACATACTCGTATGAAGCAAAAGATTAATAATTTCCTCAAAAATCCTTTAGTTTGTGATTGGAAGGAAGGAAAATCCTTTCTAACCTTAAAAATGGCATGTACCTACCTAAATTTTTATAATGTCTGACACAACTATAGGTGCACTTAAAACGCATAAGATTCCAATGATGACTATTAATAATATTCTATGCACGCCAATTTTCTTGTAGTAAGTCTATTAAAGTCTACTCTAGTGCCAAAATCTGTCATCCGTGTAACGGTTGGGTGCGTTTCGCCGCCTTTTCGAGTACGCACTATTTCGTAGTAGTTGTGTCATTTGCTAGAGTGAAATAGGTGTTTAAGAAAGGTGCTTCTTATAGCCATGTCATCGTTGCCTATGAGGTATGTGAGATCTTGATTATCCGGAAGGAATCTTTCTATTATTTTTTTGTTATTTGCATCTGTTATTTGTGCATTGAATTGCGTTCCTTTGTTTTAATTATTTGATTGGATATTATCATCATTCTCTTGTTCTTTATCATTTCTTATCCTAATTAAATAGGGGTCGGCGCAGTATGTCTTCTCTTCCATACTTCTCTTTTAGTTGTCATCTCACGCTTCATTCCCTTTTCTAGCTATACCATCTTCCATCACCATCCTCCGCATATTGCCCATACCATACATACCAAGAGATTTCCTCTTAAATATTCTGATGCGATGAAACCTTTTAATATTTTGTTTTGACCATTTAATTTTAACTTACTTCTATGCGCTTTCAAGCGAGTTTACTTTGACGGGTGTTATTTTGTGACGAATGATTTCTTTCTTTATCATTTTAATATTATAATGTCTTTAAACTTAAACACAGACAGAAATGAAATGTGAAATAAAACTTGTTAAGTCTGTGAATCCATCGATCATTCTCGAAATTTCGACCAACTTCAAAAGGAAAGACTGTATGATCCTATATTAATATTGTAAATGCGAAAGTTTCTGAGGATGTCGGGATGTTTGTTACTTTTTAACGCAAAAAAATACTGTCCGGTTTTGAATGAAATTCGGCACACAAATAGCTTATAACCTGGATGAACACATAGGACACTTTATCCCGGGCGAAGCTGCGGGCATAAGCTAGTCTGCTATATTTCGCAGAACCGATTTTATAGTAGTGTTCTCTTTGGGGTGCTACACAAACTCGGATCGGCATATTTGATCCGGTCGTATTTGTTTAACAACAAAACTGAACCGAAGCTTTAACTACACGTTTAGATTACGTTCCGATCGTGAAGATAGCCAAACTCCGTTCGGCATTCTCATCGGCGAATCATTTTCGGGTCAGCTCGGCATAATTCCCAAGAGGTATATCTAAGGGTGATATCACATTTACATGCATGGATCAGCGTTTTCAAGAATCTGTTTCTCATTTTGTCACTTAAAGACAGTGGAGCGAGACCATCGGAAGCACTTCAACGTGCGATGGACCTCTCACTATAGTGAGTAGCAATGCTAAGTGGCAAAAAGGGTAAGGTTTCACCCTGAGACGCCCTGAGTATAATAAAGATTGCCACAAAACTGTGCCGAACCACGCCGCGTGCCGACCCGACCATGTGTTTTTGTGTGCAACCCCTTTCATAAATAAAAGGACTTATAAACATGAAATTACTGCACTTAATGTAACCATCACGAATGTTTGCAGTATTATTTAAACTGTAGCAAAACATTATTCCGTGCGGTCCGCTGTTTGGACTCCTCGTTATCGTATGGATAAACGTTTGCATAAAATAAAATATATTTTCGCACTTTGCTGTCTGTTGAAAATTTTCCATTAAAAGCTAGCAATTACACACTATTATACTAACGATAGGTAATCATTTTCGAGGTGAGAAAATCCACTATTCAGAAGCATACCACATTTTTCTTGTAAATACTTTGTAAGTAGAAACTTGTGGAAAAAAATCAGTTTAAAAAATAATCCTCGTGAGCACATCACACACACTCGTGATTTTTCTGGTAGAATTTGTAGAAGAATAGCCGAAAATTGAGTGAGGAGAGGACTTCATCTTGCTTAGGCATGTTTCTGTCTTTCTCTTGCATTGATGTTGTTTGAATGTTTTGCAGTTAATGAAATAACGCTTAGCCATAGAAGGTACTTGCTAATAAAAATTGTCTACAGATCCGTCTCAACGTGCAAAGTAATCCAGTTCCAGACTGAATTCAAGTAATTTGATCCAGTTCAAGCTTGCTTCCATCAATTGCAAAGTACTGAGGAATGATACAGTTGAGTTTTGGTAGGTCGTTGAATGGTGCAAATCAATTATGTCATTGACATTGTACTCAATTCTCTAATTAGACTGAAATCATCAGGTCCAGAAATAGCAATTATAAAGAGCTTCAATTTTTAATTGAGAACTGGATTATGGGCATTACAATATACATAAAGCCCCCTTTCATTTCATAAAATAAAGAGCGACTCAAATATTGAGTAGGCGGCTACTATTGTAAAGTGTGAGTTTTTTGGGTACTAAGAAGCAGTTTAATACTAGCGTATTTTCGTACGCGCTTATTACGGCGTGTTCGCTTGATTAAAATTACAGCTGTCAGCAAAAAACCCGATCTTAAATACGTATTTTAACGCTTGTACGAGTTCCGTGTGTGGCAAAAGGCACGCGTATACACTCTAAAAACGAGCTTGCGCCGAAAATACGCCAATCTAAAACTACCCTAAAACATCTAAAAATTCCTCACAAGTCTAAGCAATGGGTAACAGGGTAATGAGCTTAATTTATTTGTCCCCAGATTGTACGGGTCATGGTACTATGACAACATGGCCACCACGACGATGGTAGTGTCACCCTTAGCCACGCAGCCATCACCGAAGAACAAAAGGCGGTTGTTCGCCGAAGCTAGGCAGAACAGCCTACAGAAGCTCAGCATCATATTCGACCACGGAAATAAAAATAGTAAGTTAAAAAACAAGTCAGACAAACGCTGGGCATAATAAACATCAAAATGGATGCCAAAGGAGAGAGAGAACTCGACCTCGTGGCAGGACCAAGCGAAGATGTCGCGGCGAGTTGGACCGCTACATGAAAAATTGGACCACAGAAGCGAACTGCCACGAAAATGGAAAGAGTGGAGTGCCTTTGCCCAGCAGTGGGAAACCGTGGGCTGATATGAATAAAAAAAAAACAAGTAAGTAGGTACACACAACAAGTAGGTAAGTCCAAACATACACAAGTCTTTGTAGTAAAGGGTTCAATAGGTTGGTCCTTGTCCTTACCCGGTAACTTCTTATAGGATGCTGCTGATGCTGCTCCTAAGCTTTCACGGTTAATAACTAAATTTATATTGTCACTTACGATCCCGTATCTTCCTTGATTATTATTTGTTTTGAGCTCCCGATATTTCGAGGCTGTTGCAAGCACCATGATCGCAGGTTGACCAAATAATAATCACGGAAGATATCCCGTAAGTGACAATACATATAAGTTTAGCATAAGATGGGTTAAAGTACCCTTTGAAAAGGGTCAGTTGGGACAAGCTAATTAATATGGGCAGTTCAAGATGATCTACTTTCTAAATACATATAAAGGAAAAGGCTAGTGGTGTCGATTCTGTTGTGCACAAACTAAACGTAATTTAGGCTATTGCTATCTTTTACTATAAGGCAGTGCGAGAAAAGGACGGCTATAGCTATTAACTAAGTTACGAGTTGTCAAACTACACTGGCCAGCAAATAAACCGGGCCACCCGCTTCCTTAGAACGCCGATTCGATTTTCTCAAAAAGTATAAAACTTACAACTACTAAAGTTATACCTACAAACAGTGCGTTTCATGCTGATTAAAATGACCATACATTTATTGTAAACTACCGTCAACTCACATTGTAATCAAGCAACAAGCAATGCTAACGATTTGCCCTGTTTTGGCTAGAGTTCGCGATTTGCGTTACTTTTTTCTACAATTAAGATAGTCGGATATTTCTTATCATTTCTTTTGTTTTTGTCCATCGTTTGCTCTGACGCGTGTATTTTTGGATACGATATCTCAGGAAGCAGCTCAAGCGTAGCACTACTTCAAGCAGGCGTTGCGCACTGTGAGGTTGCTTTAAGACTTCGAATCAGCAGATCTTCGGTGCAACGAGTTTACAGACGATACCTAGAGACTGGAGCATTGGATCGCCGCAGATGATTTTTATATCCAATTTACTGTTCTGGGAAATCGTCGCCTAAACGCAGTTCAAGTCCAACAAAGTCTGCGTGACGAAGGCCAAGTGGTCATAAGTTCAGATACTGTCAGAAGGAGACTTGCTGAACGGAACCTGACTCCAAAGAGGGCTGCAATAGGCTCAGCATTAATGGTAGCCCACCGTCGAGCACGACTTGAATTTGCTCGAGAGCATAGAGATTTGAAGTAAACTCACCCTGATGAGGCCAGGGTGAGTTTACATGGAAGTAAACTCTACTTAAGTAAGTAGTACTTTAGAAGAACTTCCATGTAAACTCACCCTGGTTTCATCAGGGGAAAGTAATTACCCCACTGCTCTTACGTCAAATCCCCTATGCTCTCGAGCAAATTCAAGTCATGCTCGACGGTGGGCTACCCCGTTAATGCTGGGCTTGTTGCAGCTCCTTTTAGAGTCGGGTTCCGTTGAGCAAGTCTCCTTCTGACAGTATCTGAACTTATGAAACGCACTCTCTGTAGGTATAACTTTAATAGTTGTAAGTTTTATACTTTTTGAGAAATTCAAATCAACGTTCTAAGGAAGCGGGTGGCTCGGTTTATTAGCTGGCCAGTGTAGTTTATGCCTTGCGCTTCACCGTGTTTTTAGAGGACATGTTTTTACGTGCACCCTTCATTTGTATGGCAATATTAGTTCCAATTAAATTTTACAGCTCTAAATTACGTCCATCTCTTTCTCGTTGTATTAAAAAGAGAAAGATAGCAAAAGCCTAAATTAAGTTTAGTTAATGCACAACAGAATCGACACGAGTATAGAATCTGCGGGACTTAAATACAACAAAAATACTAACGAAGTTGTAAGACAGGGAGCGCCATCTAGGTTGGTATGTATGTAATGTATGTTATTCCGAGAAACTAAAGGTACAAACAACAGACAAAAGCTTGCATGTAAGAAACCAGCAATTAAAAAGTGTAATTCTAAGAAATAACATTATTTTGCTTATTTTCCCATAGAAGCGTCAGCATGTCAATAAAAAAATAGTCAATTAAATAAAATAAAAAAATAAGTTGTTGCAATTCCATTGTATATTTAAAAAGAAACCCATGGATACCATATCTCAATCCGGTAATAAATTATGTGATTCTTGACCAAAGTAACTATTGAGGTGGTGCTTGCAACGGGCAAACAAAAATGTCTGTTCTGTAGGTACATTTAGTTCCTTATTCTGCCGCGCGACGTAGGTAACTTCGTTGGCTCGTGGGTCTCCATTTTGCAAAAAAAATGGTCGACGAACAAAGCAAAGGTGTGCATTTTTGCAGCCGGCGTTCATGATTTGTTGTTTTTAATCAAACAAAAGGCTAGGACTTCTTTTGTTGACGGAAACGATAGTCGTGCCTATCGTCTCTGATTCTACATTATAAGTATACACTATACCTACCAAGAAAGTTATAGCCGCGATCAATAGAGTAAACTGTGATCCTCAGCTTTAGCCCTATTTTCCCCCAAGAGCCGTGCGAAGACATGTACGAACTGTACGGTGTAAAGATTAATCCTTCCCAGGGACGAGAGAGGCGATGTGGATTTCAACCAATGGGTCGAATTTAGCACGACGTGTCCAAAACGAAACTATATTTAATTTTATAACGGTTCTACACGCCTTAACTCGGCGAAATCATTATGGCCAGTCTGCCTGCCGGCTAAAGCATACCTATTGCCTAGGCCTACTATAAACGCTCAGTGGGGGAAACATGGGGGCAACTATATGTATTTCGCACTATCCAAGACCACTGTTTTAACCCCGTATCCTCAGATCAACAAAAAAAGGACCACTGTTTTACCTTTTTTTGTTGATCTGAGCCCCACTTTAGGCGTAGGGTCTTTGTTACTTGAACTCTTTCTCTAAAGTTCTAAACTTAATAATATTATCATACTTTATTGTATTTTAAATATCTTACCAGTTTAAAATATTCCTTTGGCTTGTAATCAGGCGGCAAAGGTTCTATGCATTCCTCTTCCTTTATAACCTTAACATTTACAGTTTTGCACTTTTTCGGAACATCCGGTTCACATTCATCTTTTCCTCTGAACATTTAGAAGTATTTCCTATATTTTTGCCTTTACCGATACTAAAATTATTCGTTTCAATTTTTTTTCTAAAAATAAGTCATGAAATTCTTTTGCTTGCTCGACGACAGTTCTTGATCGTTCCTAAATAAATGACGTTCGGTAAATTCAAGTTTTCGAAAATGCGCTGCACTATGCCGGAAAACGGAAATACAATAACACACATACGTCTTAGTACATCGTCTTACTGATAAGAAACAATATGACTGTAGACACAATATTATGTGGTTCAAATAAATACGATACACTATCTATTTGATAAATAAAACATAATGTTTCCGTCGTCAATATTAAATTTTTATTTGACCAAATCACACATGAAATCGTGTGTCGGACTGTCGGTTAAACAGGACTTAGTTATTACGTTGCTACTAGATGGCAGCACAGTGGACAAATGAAATGCGCGCTTTCCATGACTGTATTTTTCTCATAACGTCCATTTTGACATTTAGAGTCACGGTGTTGCTACTTTGATAAAATTCTACCATCTTATTTATTGTGTGTGTGTGTGTTAACGGTTGTTTTATTGAATGATTTTCTCCTCCAATTTCATAACATCACCGAGTGAATATTAAAAATAAGAATAATTTATTTAAAAAGTATTACAAAAGTATACATTCAAGCGCAGTAGTGTCTCATACAATGATATAATTAGTGTTTTTGTATGTACAATAGACATAAAATATAATTTTACAGTAGAATCGACGACCCGAATGGCGCAGCGGTAGTGAGGCTGCCTTGTGTTCTTAGGGCCCCGGGTTCGAATCCCGGTTGGAGCAAATGTTTGTGTGATGAGCATGGACATTTGTTTCCGAGTCATGGATGTTTATATTTTTATTTTAGATTGTATAGATAGGTATAAATATAGTGACACATGTATAGATTTCCCCTATTATAAGATAAACTATTAAACCGATTTAACAAATAAATCGACGTGTACCAAAGGTGAAAGGTGTGGTCATATTTCATTCAAACCATCAAAGTAAACAATATTCGCCATGAGCCCACAATCGAAATCTCGAAAAAAAAATCAGCTGTCCCATACGTTTGGGTCATTAAGTATTGAAGTTTTGTACTGGACAGGTGATTTTTTTTTCGCGATTTCGATTGTGGTTCAGCAAACCCTTTAAATTGATACCCATATCATCATCATGGGAATGCACTCTAGTCCGCCATCTTTGGGAATCCCCACTTTTGGATTTAAACTTGACGTCACTTAGCTAACTATGCATTGTCATCTAAACTAAACATGTAATGCAAAATTTCAGCACTATCAGAAACTGTGTGTGGGTCAAATACCTTTTAAGATTTTTTACATAGTTAGAGGTGAAAAAATAAATCCCAACTGCAAAACAAGTTCACAAGATAACTTTTCTAGCAGGTCTCATCCGAGTTTGAACTCAAATTACAGCTACCCATGGACCTAAAAAAAAGGCGGCAGCTACCATTGTTTTTGTAGTCTGTTGATTTCCTCATAGTCTATGTAGTTCAATGTATTAGTAATTTATTTTTCTTTAATAACTTGCCGGTAAATGTAAAGATATCTCTTATTAATTAGAACATATAAAATTGTTTTGTTTTCTTAGAAGTCTTGTACAAGGGCGTTCGAGAACGCGACGCAGCGGTTTGCTAGGTTTTATTTTCACAAGCTGTTAGTAGAAATAGTAGATTTAGTAAATGTCGGTATGGCAACACTAAATTCTGCAGTAATTATTTGTATGTATTTCTCAGCGCCATTACTTTTTACCGATGTAATGTTGAAATGATTCTAATCCGTTTTAATCGGCAAATCTGTGTGATGTTTTAGCAAAAACCTCAAGTGATTGTGTACTAAAACTATTGAACTTCTTAAAGTTTTTGTGCTGGGCTTTGTCATGGCCGGTAAGTGGTGACTTTTTGCGCCCGCTAGTCAAGGGCGAAATCGGATTCGGGAATCGCAATAAGTCGAAGATGTTTTATCGTTCGAACTCCGACGGTAAATGCAATGTTATTGTCATTAGTTTGGTTTTTAGTATTTAGTGTTTACATCTTGTGACGATAGCTTGTTTGGATTAATGTTTGGTTATCATTACTTACGCCGATAGTTTTAACCTTTTGCTCTCTGAATTCACTATTGCTAGAGATGTAGATGTGAGGAAGTTCTCGCAACGGTCTTTCGGCGTCTGTTTTCGAATAAAAAACGACATGGTTACATAAAAAATGCGGGCTACCAGGAATGTTTGCGAGAACATATGATTGTATTTCGTTGCGGTTGTGTATTTAGCGAAATCGTAGCTTAATATCGTAAAAGCAGTATCTAGAGACGTTATTACACGCCCAGTGGCTCATTCATAATCAAGAAAACACGTTATTCCAATGAAGTTAAATTCAGGTAAGCGTTTTTTTCGTCACTAACGTATTTTGCAAATTTTGGTTGGAGATTAATCAGTTATTCGTAAATGTTATCAACAATTTGCTTGTTGTTAAATAATTTGTTGCACTATAGTCGTTACTAAGTGTTATTTTATTTCTGGAAACTACCCTCTAAATATCAAAGGAACAATAATTTAAATTAGTCAAGTTAGATGTCCCTCTCTAATTTGCGTTTGAACAGCTGTGTGCGAAAGAGATGGAAATAAAACGTTTCTTATTGGAATAAACATCCAGAAGGTCACATTTCTCAGTTCATCATTAATTTGCAACAAAAATTATTAGAGTACTTTTACATTTCAAACATAATTCACAACAAAATGAAAAATAACCTACAAATTGGCATCTTTGTGCTAAATCATGGTAACCTCAATGTCTTAGGTGCTCAACAAAGCCAGAATTATGATCTTACATGTACCTTAAATATCATTTTCTAAACTCTAATAATCTGCAGAAAATAACAGACAAAGATCATAAAGTTTTCACTTGAACATAGATTCAGGTCATACTCGCTTTAGTTTTATTGGTCATAAAGACCACAGACTATTAATAGTTGTTGCCATCCAAAGTTGGAAAAGGCAAAGGCAGTGCAATTATGGGAAGAACTGTACTCTACAATGAGGTCAATAAAAAATGACTAATTCTCTTGTATGGTGTCTGTTTATAGAATATTTAAGTCTGGCCTGTATAAGATTATCTTGGTTTATCTTTGGATCTCGTGTCACAATTAATTAATACTTAGCAATAATTTCTAGAGAAGTTCACTGCTGATGATGGGTTCTAATGCTAAACAAGTAATTTTGTAGCTCTCCAAATCTTTTCATTTATGTGGTGATGTTTTTTATCATAATTGTCAGCCTACAGCTACCTCTGATGGACATAGGCTTTTCCAATCATATGCCATTTAATATATTGTCTGCCACATGCATCCAACTGCTACTATTTACCCCGTATTTATTACAATTCAGTTCCAAGTATATTTTGTAGCTTTAACTGACATTTTTTTCTCAAATAATGATGATAGCATGAAGATTGACACCACAGTACATTCTCATAGATTATTGATATAAAATATGTGAGGCATATAGCAATTTCAACTGTCTTGACTTCTCAAAACATCCAATCACTTTATTCCATAGCTTGAGATCTTTATATCAGAGGCAATAATATATGACCACAAGTTGTGTGAATATAAAAGTCTACACAGTAACTTAATCACTGGATAAACCATTTTTAACCTTAAGTTTAGAACTTTCCCTGTTCTTGACATTAGCTCTTGACCTTTTTTCCTTGTTAGGTAAGCACTAGTAAGTAAGACTTACCTGTAATAAGTAGTGTTTGGGATTAATGTATATGTGGAAGAATAAAATTGCTAATATTTACACCTATTGCTACTTGGTACAAATCTGCCAAATTAAAAAAAAAAAACGGGTATGATGTTTCAATTTACATGTGTATTGCAATGTTTAGAATACCATATTTATTATTTGGTAAGCAAACCTTTTTTTTTTACTATTTTTATTATCATAATTATACTGTCCCACTACTGCACAAAGGTGTATTTCTACCAGGTACTTTCTAGATATTATATTTTTAACCATTACGCTGTAAATAATCAACAATGAATTATATTATTTATTCAGCAGTAGACTATCTTTGTTGCAAGAACAATCAATGGAAACACAAAAGAGGTCTTATAGCATCATTCAAAGACACAATACACTCTAAACTAAAGAGTTCACTGTATCATAAACGTAACAATACACCTCTATACTCTGTGGTATCAGTTTCCTCATACATTGTCAACACAGACAGGGAAAATTGACAAAAACTACAGATAAGCTAAAAACTGTACCTTCACATTGTTGTTGGTACAATTAATTTACATATAGAAGATTGGTTGTGAATATGCAATTACTTTCTGTGATGTACCCAATAGGAACGCACACTACATACACTGTGATTCCATACAATATTTTAATGAAAATAAGCCTTAGTGTTTTCAGGACAAAGAACATTGCAACCATATTATTGTTGGTATCAGTTAAGCTCTTTTGATTTACAGATGAGAGATTTGTTATTATTATGAGCCTGATGTGTTCCACTGCAAGGCAAAGGCCTCCCTTCCCTTTTCCTATTCCATTTGGCCAATCCTTTTGATAAGGCTCCAGCTTGCCACACCATCTCCTTAAGGCGACTACAGGAGCTAAATTAGCAACTCTATTTGTGGTGGTTCAAACTTCGTTTGAAATACTGTTAGAATAAAGTTCTAATCAGCTTGCACTACAAAGTGGTTGTTGCGTCAGTCACTGCTGGCCAAATAGTGCGAAATGAGTGGTTTTGTGCGATTTACATAAAATCTATTGATTGGACTATAAACATAAAACACTATCATGCTAATATGTTGCTTGTAGAATCATTTTCCAAAAAAAATCAGAATGATCGCGTGTATTTTAGTATGGTTTTTACTCGTTAAAAGAAATTTTTAGAGATAAGTTTGTGATTTCTGTTTATCGAGGAAAATGAGTTGTATTATGTTTGCAAAACACTATCATACTAGCATATATCCTGAAGAATATCATATATTATTCTGGTTTTGTTTATTGCAGTGATCATTTATGCTTTTTTGCATTATAAAACTCGCGTTTAGCTCCTGTAGTCGCCTTAAAATTAGTTTAAAATAGGCAAAAATGCTTGGAAATAAACCCATCTCTATAACACAAGACACCTCACATTCCTGCATTACAAATAAAAGATTTAAAAGTTTTGAATTACTTTCAATTAAGGTCTGTCTGAATAAATAAGGAATTATGTGAAGGTTCCTTATTCAATTGAAGTAATTAATATTCATGTGTGTCTATATGACTGGAATCAATTAAAATTGATGAACTATCATTAAATAGGGCCTGATTAAGGCTAGTTGTGATGATATAAAACCTTGTTTTGAAAGACAATATTTTAATGTTGGTACCTGATACTGGTTTTGTTTTGTTGCTTCTTAGGGTAAAATAGAAATGACCAAATTATTAAATATGATATATAGTATAAGGTATGTGACATTTACAGAGAGTGAATGGAATGTATGATTGTATGGAAGAAGATTATGCTGTGCCAACCCTAAATAAACTGGGATCAGGACAGGAGGATGAACATGAAAGCATATTATTGTTTCTTAATTGCTTTAAATTAACTACTATCATACAAATTAAGTTATAAGAGGGTTGTATGGTGCTATCATTTATGACTTCTAGTTTTACTAGACACTAGAGCACTAGGGCACTAGAGTGCTTGATGATAGGTGAATCATTTTAATATGAACTAATTTATCATGATTGCTTGTTATGATGTGTCATGGTGAAAAGCCACAATGAGGTAATCTTTACTTCATTAGATTGTTACTAAGGACTTTAGAGCACATGCACAGGATTATCGTGTATGAAAGAAAAAACCTCAAACAAAAAGAGCTAAAGAAATGAAGACTGTCTTTTATGAGCATTTAATGGCAATCACAATTGAATCAACCTAGAATTTGTCTGGTGAATATAGTGAACTTACCTGTTACCTTAGTGTTTGGTTAAAAATAATCAATGAATTCTTGTAAATATTGTCAAAAATATTTGGTCTGGTTGTCAAAACAAAATACTAAATGACAGTGATCAATAAAATTGAGTCATTAATTATTTTTACATTTTCATACTGATACCATGTGTATTTTTATCTATGAAATTACATTTAGCTATCAAGGTAAATTGTGAATTAAGTCTGTCTGTCTGGATTGTTTAGGACTTAAGGTAAACCAGTTTAAAATTTAAAAGTTTCCACTGTAGTCTATGACGTTAATTATTTTATACTACACTTGCTTAATAAGTATACCAATACTACCCCACTAAAAGGCTTGAAAGCTGTTCATTAAACCTTCTCAAAAATCTAGGCAGTTATAGTGTATGGAATTTCATTACTGCCCTGAAAATCAGGGTAGTAATCCATTACTAATGGGTTTTGTTTTTTTTTTTTAAAGTCTTGATGACGTAAGCAAGTGTAGTCTAAAACAGTATATAATCACTCAAGGGTAAGTACAGTTTATTAAACTCGTGTGACCACACTCGATTAGTAATCTGTGCCTTACTCCCCTTGGTGAATAAATAGCTATTAAAGTCTATTGATTACAAATTGTGTGGATTTTTATATCAGGCTTATAACATGTTGTTACTATCTCACTGCAGGGCAAATACACTTAAGGGCACAAACTGCAAATCTTCTGTAGAACAATGATAACCTCCCTAAAAATTTGAATACAAAATGATTAGAGTAAAAGTAATAACTTTGATACGATTTTAATTCTGTAGTTTAATAATTGCTAGAAGTTAGAACTGTCAAAAGTTAGATTTCTTAGCCTTGCTTTCTTTGACAGTCCTTACTTACGTTCATTCAAATTCTTACATAATCCTACTAATATTATAAATGTGAAAGTTTGTGAGAATGGATGTGTGGATGTTTGTTACTCTTTCACGCATAAACGGCTGGACCGATTTGGATGAATTTTGGCACAGAGATAGTTTATAACCTGGATTAACACATAGGATACTTTTTATCCCGGTAGTAAGATCCCATGGGACAATTATCAAACTTCACGCGGGCGAAGCCGCTGGCAAAAGCTAGTGCTTATAATATAAGTGATTACTTTAACTTGACTATAGACACCAGGTTTAGGGAGAGGTAGTATCCACATGTTACCTACTTCTTCTTAGTTTATCTTTATCATCAGAGATTGGAATAGCTCTTGGCTTGGTAGACTCAAGGATGATGATCAAAAAGTAAGTTATAACTAAGAAATTCTCAAATAGAAGAAATGCTCAAAGAAAATCCATTTCCCCACAAATTAATACATCATGAAGAATGAATAATACGCCACTTAAAATGACACAAGGAAAATGATGTATGCTCTAAGACCTGTGCTAATTTGGCATCACCCCAACTATGGCAGGAACACCTTGCCTTGTTTGACATCTTATATCGTGGTTATAATAGTTAGTAGTAGTAGTGACCAAAGATTAGCATTAGAAATAAGGAACATGACAGAGAGTTTTGACTGAATTTTATCTATTCACAACAAGATAACGTCTAATGTGAAACTAGCAAAATTATTGATATTTGGATCCTGCTTAGAACTATAGCTTGATAAGAACATCAAGCATAGGACGATAAAAAACGTAATACGAAATAAACGTAACACAAGTAAAAATCTTAAAGTTTTGGTCACAAAAAACTACAAATTTAGGGAAAATTACATCTGTCTATCCTAGTTGGTACTAACCATCAATTTTAAACTGACCTAGCCTTTTATCCTCATCCTCAATATTCTCGTCACCTGCCCACGCAAGGCCGTGACAAGGTAGACTGACGCGCATCAAGATATCAATACGTAAACAAACTGACTATGTTTACACTGATAACTGTATGCCACTCAAATGACCTTGAACTTGCTGATGATCCGACCTTGATGACCTTATCTTGATTTGAAAGCGTTTCTATCAAGAAATTAAATATTTGTGTTGTTGTAAGGTTTCATGGAATATTTGATGAAGAAATTGATAGGCTGTTCTTCTATGGCTTGAGGTTCCGATTTCGAGAGATTTTGTTTACAATACAACCCTTCTCAGTTTCTTATTAGCAAATTAAATTAATATAATGCTGCCTATTGGGCCATTACAATTGCCTTCACAAGTGGTTATTGGTTTATGTCAAAACGCTGCTGGTATCAACAGAGCGCAATATACAGTCTCACCGTAGCGACAACCAATGTCAAAAATATGGGGAAATTACTGGTATTTTCGACTTCGACTTAAAATACTGGAATTGTCCCTCACATTTTCCATATTCACCACTTACTTTCCAGTAATGGATCAACTAACAAAAGAGACACGAAGTGAACAAAAATGTTCCCGTCAGTAAAAATACAAGGGTTTCAGGCAATGAATATTAATTTTAGACAAGCTACATTCTAATATTAGGTCCCTAACGACCTTCATTTATGAAAATTCTCTGTTAGCTCATCAATTTTAGACATTATGCCAACTCAGCTATATGTATAAAGTATTGAAAAGTATACTAACAACCCGTGTACTTCTTACTACCCATCGTTTCTGTGTCAGCGCAGCGCTAAAATATGACGACGACACTTTCATCTGTAGGTACCTATATCATTAGTTGGTCTATAAATCGAGACAGACTGTCGATAACTTCGCCACCAATTTGCGTCACCAACTTCGTCACTTATCGAGTGACGTTTGTTTTGAAGGGTTAAGTGTTTATTGAGGCAACCTTTTTGTATTAGATATGAATTCTAATTCGGGTAAAAGCTGGCCTTTAGCTGGTTGACATAAAGAGGTTGAGCAAAGACTATTCGATCCCTAAGTAAAGAATACTTTAATAAACACTTTTGTGGAGAAATGAAGCACGTATATCGCAGGAGATGGCTGCAAGATATGGATGTTTAAAAAAAATGTAAGCGAAAATGTAAAGTAACAGGTTTTAGAACGTCATTATGCGCCCCATCGTAAAAAAGAATCGGCAATTTTTCCCAGTATTTCAATACAAGAACTATCATCACGGCAGACACGCAACTGCGAGTACTAATTATCATGGCAGCGCTATTTATATCTTTCAATTACGTACTACACATGTACAAGGTGCTTCCTCTAATTGTTACGCGTCAAGCCTTGTGGGCCCATTGTCTAAAGTCACCCTACAAAGGCTCAAAAGAAAGGTGTAATGTTACCAAACCACTGTCCTCATTCATGAGTATAACATTACCGTACTAGGTTCAAAAAACAGGTTCCAAATTCAAAGTTTTCCATCATTTACAGTCAGGACATGTTACAGAACTGTACTGTTGTAATATTTTTTGTTAATTTGTAGTAAAATGCGTGGTTATTTACTGTTTTGTAAGCTAATTTAGTGTAGAGATGTTGAAAAAGAAGGAAGTACCGTGGTATTCCAATCATCGTATTAGGATTCAGGACAATTTCGCCAATTGGAGACATCACTCGTGTCGGGTGCACTGGAATACGACATGTGATTGTACGTACATTTGATAAATAGGTCAATTTTCAATCGTTTCATTGCCATACACGTGATTATTGGTCGGCGCCAGATATTTTTCATACAGTGAATGGAGGGAGGTCAATCTATCGTAAAATATAAATTCTGGGTTCTTATAAATTACTTGAAAAAAAATATTGACGTAACTGATTTATTTGCAAACAATTCGATATAGTAACGTGCGTACCCGCTTGCATTTTAATCTGATGAAAGACCATTGAGAGAACAATTAAATTGAGTACTTTAATTATTTTAAGATAACGTAGTTTAGTTTATTATGGATATTTGAGATTTTTAATAACTTTACTAAACTATTGATAACAACGGAATGACAATATTTTTTTACGCTGGCTATCTTGACATAACGTTTTTTCTCTATTGTATAATACATTGCATTTACGACTTTATATGCTCGTTGTTGACTAACATTTCTTTCTTTATTATTAATGTGTGTGTGAATTAATACTCTTTGTGTTCTTCGTTGTTTTTTTTAAACCATGTTGTTGTTACTGAGGAGTTCTAGCCAGCTAAAATCACTTGAAGAGTGAAATGTTGACGTTTTGGAACGATTTTTTGTCGTTCAAAAAGTGCTAATCCTCAGCCTTGTCTATGTATTTTAAACTTTTTGTCCACGAAAATTAATTGTAGCAGCAGCTATAGAAAAGTCTAACTTGTACAATAAACAACGAGATCACTCGACTAGGGAAACACTACTGTGATCAGAATATAAGGCCCCTGCTGGATGGGACACAGGCCTCCTGTCTGTAAGAGGCACTGAGCTACAATCCACCACGCCCCTAATCGCACTGGGGCACACAAAACTTCTAAACTATCGAGATTTTTCTGAAATATATCATTAAGAGGGCTATCAAATTTTTTCTTGTATTTGAGTGTTTTAAGAGTCTTAACACTCAAATAATAGAAAAAAAAATGATTTTTATTTAAAGCGCTCCTTATAGAAATAATCAAACTTCAGGACTTCAAACTTTGATTATTTCTATAAGGAGCGCTTTATATATTTTTTTTATTTTGTGGCCATATAATATCTAAACCATAATCACACATCAAAATTTTATTTCTCTAGGGAGCGCTTTAAATAAATAAATAAATAAAAACAAGGAAAAATGTAATAGCCCTCTTAAGGTCCCAAAAAATGTCACCTTTATTATTGTAGTGAAGCTACTGAAATTCAATATTGGGTGGAAATTGAAATGATTGATTTTAACCGACGCCGTAGTATCGCATAGCTGTCGTGTTGAGAAACCTTACAAAAATAGTTAAGGTCGAGCCAAATATTACGTAGACGATGTTTTGTGGGGCCTTTGGGAAGTTACGAATAATTGGTAGATTTTATGTAGGTACTAGCAGTTGACCGGAACCTTTGATCGCGTGAAATAATTATAAAAAAATATTATTTCTTTTTTTGAATCAGATTTTGTTAATAATATCACGGGTTTAATTTTTTTTTGCACGGAACCTGTTATTATTTTTCTAAAATAAAAGTAGCCTAAGTTAGACCTCATAACATCAGCTATCTGCCAGTAGGAGTCCCGTCAAAATCGGTCCAGCCGTCTCGCAGATTAGCCGGAACAAACAGACAGACATAAATATTTTCATATGCATTCAGTAAAAAGCAGTTATTTTGATATTACAAACTGACACTTTAATATTATTTATTTGTATATTTGTCTACCTACAATAAAATATTGACGAAGGTACATCTTAGCTCTTACATTATACGTTGTTTTGTCACCTATTCGTAACATTAGATTCGAACTGGACCGAACTGCGTAATAAACAAATAGTTTTGTAATCTGTGATGTTTTGAGTGAGCTGCTTTAAGACTAAAACTGGTTTTGTATTTTTTATGACACAACGTTGGATTTTTAAGGCATTAAACAAGGTCAAATAAAATTTGTTTTCATTTCGTAAATAAGATTCGCCAGTTCAATTTGACTGTTCCAAGAAAAATCATATAAATAAGACTATATTCTTCGCTTTTTTTGCCCCAGATGCAAATTATCCGCTATAATCCTACTTATTCAAATAAAAGAGTTTTTTTTTCTACTCCGCGAAGTTATTTTGCCCTTTGGCCATATTACCTACTCAGGGTCGGTGCAAAACATTGTTTTCGCCCGTATTCCCCAGGTTAGTAACAAAAAAAAAAATGGAAGCCTGTTGAGCAGCCACAACCTACTAGGTTGTCCAGAGAATTGCCTTTAGAAACATGATCTGTTCATCACTAACATCCTTTGGCATAGGTCGTTCCTCGAGAGGCGCATACGCACGACAACTCGTCGAGTCTTCGCGACGCATCGTGCTCGTGCGACGCTCGCGCCGCTCAACACGTCCCACTAGGCATGGGCTAACTAGCTCCGGTAAAAATTATAATTGGATATAATAATGCCACTCCAAGTAAATATGCATATCCGATTTTAACCGAGGAATTGGTACCTCGATTTTTTAAAATATAATATCCTAATGTACACTATAGCCCGTATTAACGAACGTCACTCAGTACTCGGGCATTACTTAAAACTAGTTTCAACCAATCAAATGGCTTGAATCTTTTTTCAACCAATCAAATGGCTTGAATCTAGTTTTATGTAAGTTGAGTATTGAGTAACGTTGTATAATACAGGCCTATGTATTCGGAGTTACCCATGCCTACGGACCAGTAACATCTTGTGTTTTAAAACCAGTGAAAACACCAAATCGAAGACTATTTACTCAACCCCCACCAAAGCGGGGGGACGAGCGGAGCAGGGAAGAGACGTGCCGAAAACGACCATTCGCAATGGTTGAAATCCATGTCGCGTCTCTCGTCTTTTCTAGGATTGGTCGAATTTTGCACGTCTTTACACCGTTATCTCCAAACAATCACCGCTTTGGTGGCACCCGGCTACACTGCCCTTCTTCAGTAAACATTTTCAGGCATATTTTGTTCTCATTTGAACGATACATTTTCCAGGCAATGGTGGCGAGACGACATGGTGTTTCAGCCAGGTGAAGGGCACCTTGGAAGACGATGTCACAGAAGCTGACCTCATCTCCTGCGTGGAGTTCAACCATGACGGGGAACTGCTCGCTACGGGGGACAAGGGAGGCAGGGTTGTTATATTTCAGGTTAGTTTAGCTTTTTAATTTGTTTATCTACGCTTGGTCTGTGGCCCAAATAGTCTGACAAACGGAAAATCTTTCATGGCATTGATAGGGCACCCCTGCTCTATGTTTCCATGTATGCTCTATATTAATATTATATCAGTTCCTCTAAAACCGATTTGTTCGAGACACAATTAATTAACTATTGTGTCGACTTCGTGGACAGATCAAGGGATAAAACTTCCTGTCACCAGGAAAACCAAGGTTCAATGATTCAAATCATTGAATTTGCCCCCACCCACAATTTTCTTGCTGTCGGAAACCATTTTGGCTAACCGATGCTTTATATAAGATGGAAGAAATATCAGAGGATTCTTGAACGCATAGACTGCGCTCACGAGACGCTGCGTCAATGCGACGTTAATTTCCATAAGATCACGTCACATATGACGCTATCGACGTTGATACGACGTCAACTAACACCTGATGCGAAGTTACCCTATGAGTCACACATGCTATTCTGTCACAGTTGTCACGACTGCATTTCCGACCTGTAGATGCGGCCAAAATCTCAGATAACGCATACTTTAACTACTTGCAGATAGTTCAACGCTCATACATTTGATGGGCTAGATAAGACAAAAATTATGGCATAAGTATCTTAATTATGTTCTCAATCTGCTCTTTGCAAGATTTGGAATAAAGACGTTGGAAATTTGAAATAAAGCAAGGAACATTAAGTGAACTGTTGTATTTTCAACTTTAGACTCAGAGCCGAAGTTCAAATTCAACAGCATACGCTCAAGAGTCCCAATGTTCTTTACGTTAGTTCAAAATTTCACCTTTGATAAGCGCGAAACGAAAACTCCCTCTTACCAACTGCAAGGAGTTGATATAAGAAAGACGGTACTTTTTCCGTTTGGGAGTATGGATACCCTCCATGGGAGAAGAAATTGAAGTGTTATGTCGGGCACTTAAGAGCGGCCAACCCGCCATACTTTTCGCGAGAATTTTGACAAACGCTCGTGCGTGATTATGCCGTTGTTAGGCATATATCTTTGAATTTTTTGAACTAATAGGTATCTTGTGCACTATATCTAGGCTTCTATCAAAGCAAAAAATTAAAATTTGTAGAAACAAATTCAGTACAAACCTCCAAAAATTGCTGTTTTGCACAAATTTTACCTCAACTTTGGCCGTTCATAATGTACTCATAAATTGTAAAAGTAAAGAAAGCAGCCTGATAGAAGCCTTGCAAATGTAGTGGAGATTCTAAATGACAAATATTTATTTCACAAACTTGTAAGACTTATTCAAAAATACGTATCTCCTGGAACAAGTTTTATACATTTTCGAACACTATTTTTCGTTCAATGTCATCGCGTTAGGCGGTATGAGGTGCGCGGGAGACGAGTAGTGCGGGGTAGGGTCTAGGTAAGACAGGGGAGTTGAAAGAATACCGCCGCTGTGGCTCTGGATGAAATAACAAGCTTTTCGACCATGCTCGCGTTGACGATAGGCGGGCCGGGAAGGGCCCTCTTAACCAACTAAAACCTTACTATTCCTGCTACTACCATGAATACGAGGCCAGGGACTGGTATGAGTCAGCTATGCCTAGCAGGCCCCATAACGAGGTAGACAGCGCCTTACAAATCTCCTTTTCCATTCCAGAGGGACCCAGCTTCAAAGCAATGCGTCCCGAAGAAGGGCGAGTACAATGTGTACTCAACATTCCAGTCACACGAGCCTGAGTTCGACTACCTGAAGTCTTTGGAGATCGAAGAGAAGATCAACAAGATTCGGTGGCTCAAGCGGAAGAACCAGGCTCATTTCCTCCTCTCCACTAATGACAAGACCATCAAATTGTGGAAGGTTAGTCTTGTATGTATTCCAGTTTTCTTATTATTTCTATTTATTAGTTTTAAGTTTTTTTTTAGTAGGCTTGGGAGGAATTGGAAGGTGTCTATGCCACGCAATACGACAATAATCACTCTATATAAACAGCTATACAAAGTTAGATCTGGCGGTGCGCATACTGCAGAGTGATTATTACTTGCTGGGTTCGATTCCCCTTTCCATTTATGCATACAAAGAAACTCGGTGCAAAAATACCCTAGGATTGTCGTCAATGGTCCAACTTCCAACATAAACCTTTCATGGAAGTTTTCCTGAATCTTCACAAGAAACAAGGGGTATAAGACGACACGACAATTTTGCGACATAGATTGTCTAGATCCCTATGTAAGTCGGCCATGTATTGCCTCTGAAAAATGCCCATGTAATTGGACGCTAACATTCCATAGCATTACGATCTCCCAACCTATTTGTGATCATGTGCCATCGATCGTGTTATTGACTGGCGTCACATGACGTCATTCGATATCAATCTAATGTGTCCAGTATGCACAATGCATGCTACTAAATCTATAGGTATATTTTTATGGCTGTTTTTACCTGTTGATTAATCTGTACAGTATAGGACATTTTATGTAACATAATATCACAACTGTGATCCCTCAAGGGTTGGCAGAGGTGTACCTAATACTACACCCACATTTCGCCAGTTATGTATAGAGTTTTAGTCCTATGTAATAGGAGGCGAGCCTATTGCCATCAATCGGGCACAAATCCAAACTCCGTGGGTGCTACTGAGACGTTTTGAAGGAAAAACCCAGCAACACTACCCAACCTGGGAATCCCAGGACTTCATCCTCAGCATTCGTGCTTACAACCACAAGACCAATGAGGCAATTTTACATCTGGGACATATATATAGAGAGCTTTAAACAGCTACAATGACAGTGATAATTTCCATTAACCAGTTGCCTAAATTGAGACCTATACTGTTGTAGGTTCTTGTGAAGGAATTTTGCCATAAAAAAAACCAGTATTTTCTATAGATTTTTTGACTGTAGTATATTTGTTGTAGTCCAAATTCCCGAGTTATTGTTGTAACAAACTTGCTAATTAACAAAAATGCCATTTCTTCCAAGCCAGTAATTTACAATAGCTGTCTTACTGTACCGCGATAACAGAGGGTTTATAATAATAATGTTGGAACTATTCTAAAGAATAGTAAAGAATGTGAGCAGAATCGTGGCCGATCGAAGGATTTGAGGGAGGCTTTTGATCAGCAGTGGGACAATGTGTGCTAGGTGTTATAATAATGTAGATGTTGAAGATGGCGGGACAAGCTAGACGAAACCAAGACAGTCCACATTAGTAGCCTTGGATCGAAACAACTTGAAGTCATGGGGAGATCCTTTACCCAGCAGTGGGATGACGCAGGCTATCAGTATCAGAATAATAAAGAAATGACTTTTTCACTAATTCCTCACTTTGTTCTAGGCACAACATCCACCACATCCAGACAACAAGGACAGAGAGCACACATACTAACGCTCCAGCATTTGCAGGTATCGGAGCGAGACAAGCGCGTGACGGGCTACAACACGCGCGAGGAGGGCGGCCGGCCGCGCGACCCCGCGCGCGTCACGCAGCTGCGCGTGCCCACCGTGCGCCCGGCCGAGCTCATGGTGGAGGCGTCGCCTAGGTAACTAGCACCCTATCGATCTTCATTGCCGAGGTTGGCCCGTGGATGGTGGAGCACCAATTACATACCGAGTTCCCGCAGAGTCTCGGCAAGTTCGTTAAAGTGTTGGTCCCGGCTGTCATTTCTAGATCTTTGACAGTCGTTACAGGTAATCAGTGGCCTGATAAGTACCACAACCAGTCTTCCAAGGGGTATCGTATTACCCAGCACTAACTGGGTTGAGGAGGTCAGATAGGCAGTCGCTCCATGGAAATTACTGGTATTCAGCTGCATCCGGTTAGACTGGAAGCCGCCCCCAACATAGAGGGGATGGCTACGCAGAGATCCATGAGACATTACAACATTATGGACGACCCGAATGGCGCAGCGGTAGTGAGGCTGCCTTACGTTCTTAGGGTCCCGGGTTCGAATCCCGGTTGGAGCAAATGTTTGTGTGATGAGCATGGACATTTGTTTCCGAGTCATGGATGTTTATATGTATAATAAGTATGTATTTACAAACAAAAAGTATCTATGTAGTATATCAACTATCTGGTGTACACGACACAAGCCTCGTTGCTTATGGCGCTGTGTGTAATGTCCAGCGATATTTATTTATTTATTATCTTTGGGATGGCAACACAGTCTGTGACATCTCGATCTATACAGTGGCAGCTTACTACTGCAATACCTGCTTTCATAGTGTTGGAAAGGAACACTTAGTTCTAAAATCTAATTAGTCCGTCACTTAGATTATCAAAAAATATTTGACCTGTGTTTTTTCTTTTGTTACGTAAACCAAAATTGACGAAGATACGACGCTTTTAAAATTCTCAATACGTCACGCCATGGTATAATTTTTAGCTAGTTCTGACGTCACGAGCTCCCCCTCCCGAGTTTTGATGCGTTTTATCTTTGTCAATATTCCTTGATTTACAAAAACAAAAAATACGTATCCATTAATTTCCAATACTCTAACTGACGGACTAAATAGATTTGCATTTTTTTGATAATGTCGTCATGCCTATTGTGTTATTATTTGTCTAGTTTTTGCGTCTAAATATCCTAAGTTATCTCTTCGCCTAGTCTCTTATCAACATATTGCGAAAATCAAGAGCTGTAATATCGAAACTCGGTGTTTGTCCCGCGATAAGCGCCAAGGATCTAATTTAATTAATATTCAGGCATATTTACCTCAACACTCGTGTTCAGCCATAGGATTATGAAACGTTTTTAATATGCCTTCTATCTGACATACATTTTCATAACGCGAAGGTTATCTAAAGGGATAAGTAAGTTAACGGTAGCTGGTTTGTTATTATGGATTTTGGGCAAAAACTTTGCTGAAGTAGGAAAAAAACTTGACATACTTCCATAATATCTTTGAATCACTTGACTTATTGCTAGTTATCGGCCTTTGCGAAGGTTCGCCAAGGAACCCACATCTTTAGCCTTAGCCTTTGAAAGACAGAACATAAACGCACGCGCGTGCCCTCCATGTCAAGCCACAATTTCAGTTCAAATACCTACAAAAAGAATAGGGTTTCCAAAATTATTTAATTGTTTATTACGTGTTTTAATGCGCCGCCCACTTTTTGTCACATATTTGTGACAATGGCGTTCAAACAGTTAACTGCTTCTTCTACATACCCATACCGCCAAGGAGTGACTACTTGTCAGATCCTTTTAGTCTCGGTAGCTATAACTTGAGAGTGTCACAACACAAGTGAATAGACACAAGTATGCCTGTTCCATGGTAGACCTTTCTTTTTTTTTTCGGATGGAAATCATCGAATGACTCCTCCCGCTCTGGGCGGAGAAGGAGGGAGTGTCAGACTTTTACTGACTAAAACCCATCCATGTTCCTTCATCGCCCTTTGTGTTCCGGGGCCACGGTATCTCTTTCGAATAGTCCCGCAGCCCTTCCATGGTAGACTTCATATTCCATTTTCGGTCAGTCAAGCTCGAAGTCAAAAACGTCAACCAAGTCAACTTCTAGGTTTTGTCAACAAAAAAAATCTTAGTTTTCCAACTAGTATTTCATACTCCATACGTTTTTCTAACGTAGATTTTCCTGCTCAGCTACACAGTACACACCAACCATTATTTGTTGATTAACACTCTCTCAGGGAAACACAAATTTATTCCACCTTAGTAGCTGAAATGGATAACGATGTACTGTGTTAATCGTGATCATTTAATTATAAGCACTATATTTCTATGTGCTAATCACAAAAGTCAATCACTAGTATGTAGTATGTACTTGATACGCAGAATTCTGATCTTTAAACCTATTACGAGATATTATTGAGCGTGATTTCATTCTGACGTGCGGCTCGGTTGGAATAACCTTCTCACCTTAGGGAAGTTACCGTAAATGAGGTTTATAGTAAAGCCGTCATAATATTATTTTTTCATCCTTCCCTGTTTTCATCATAGGGTAGATGACACCATAAATCAATAATTCCAAGACACCAATCTCTAAAAAAAAACGTTATTTTGGGCCTGAAAACCCGATTTATTTTCAATTAATTACCAAATTAGATTTTTAGTTGCTTTGAAATCAATAAATAGTTGAGTCATTGAGTTGACCAAAGTGACATCACAGCGTGCCATTGCCATACAAAATCCATATTCATATAAATATATATTCCGTATTAGATCAACTCAACAAGCTCAAGGAGCTCGTGGCTAAATAATATCAGCCGCTCGGGTAATCCTCAGGTTAAGCCGCGCTTGCCTGGGTTAGGACATAGGCAGTAGTTCCATGTAAAATACTGGTATTCAGCTGCATCCGGTTAGACTGGAAGCCGACCCCGACATAGTTGGGAAAAGATCGATGATCAACTCAACCCATTTCTGTCCACTGCTGGACATAGTTCTCTTCGAAGCTACTCCACAACACCGTCCTTTCTCTTTTACAGCCAGTCGACTTAATCATCATTATCATCATTTCAACCGAAAGACGTCCACTGCTGGACATAGGCCTCCCACAAGTGTCGCCACACTGACCGGTCCCGTGCGACTCGCATCCAGTAAACTTAATACATTTTGTTAATTGTGAACAGGAGGATATTCGCGAACGCCCACACCTACCACATAAACTCCATATCGCTGAACTCGGATCAGGAGACCTACCTGTCTGCCGACGACCTGCGCATCAATCTGTGGCACCTGGAGATCACTGACCAGAGCTTCAACATTGTGGATATTAAACCTGCCAATATGGAGGAGCTCACGGAGGTACGTATCTTTGTTCATTTAGAGTATTTTAGAGCGTAACGACGGCCAAGCCAACGTAATACATGTCTCGAAATCACGCCATCTACCTAAACGGTAGTTGTTAAAACCTCTTTTACCATTGATGGTATAGCTTGGTCCTATGCGGGATCCTCAACGCCATACGAAAAATACTTGGCATAGACGTTTTGATTTCTACTTAGCATGATCATAAAGGCTATATTTTACCTGACGTCAAAATTCTGTATGCTCGATTACAGAAACCTGATCACAACCGTCGGGCAGTAGCCCACTAAGGCTCCATTCCCACTCCAACTCAAACTCAAAGAATTTATTTCAATTATACCATTACGGAACTTTTTAATGTCAAAAATACAAAAAAAGCAAAGCTACAGTCACAGTCACTAGGGCATAATAACTTGAGAAAGTACTGTAGTTGCCCATTCCCTAGCGTAGATCTCCATGGAGAAGAACGGGCAAGAAACTCCATGGACAACTGCTCCATGGACACTATGTCGTGACGATTAATTTATCGTTGATTTTTAGTTGGCAAAAGTCGTGGACGACAGTAATCGCGCCGTCCTATATGTGAACACCTCCATTTAAATACACAAGCCACGACACTTAAAACTACACGATTATCTGTCGTCACGAGATTGTGCCTGTCTGGTTGAAGGATCCTCACTTTTTTTTTTTTTCAATAGAGGATGGCAAACTATCCACTCTGTTATTGTTACCTCTGACAATTTTGTCACACAGAAAACTAGCAAATAGAGCTTTATTTATTATGGGTATTTTAGTATCCCAAAGTGGTCAGAAACTACATATTTAAGTTAGTTTGTATGCCTATCCAAGATAAGTTGTTATATAAGACGATAGATAGACGTATTTAATTAGTCTAGCTGCACCAAGACTTCTAATAAATTATAACTCCTATAAACAATTCGATAAATAAATAAACAGACGTTAATCAGACTGATAAGACACGAGTAAGATAACATATCAGAAAATATACTCAATGTAGCCAAGTTATACAAAAATATTTGGAATGAATGTTATCATGAATGAAATTATGAGATTTTTGTTAATGAAATGTTTTTCATGTTGTTTCAGGTTATAACCGCGGCGGAGTTTCATCCGACTGAATGCAATCTCTTTGTCTATTCTAGTAGTAAGGGTGAGTACAAACAGATTTTGAATTGCATGATGTCTTAGTCAAACTCAGACACTTAATAAGCTTGGGATGTATAAAACGAATTAAGTATATCAGCAGGCCTAGCCAAGTTACAAACGTTTCATATCGATTCTCTTTCTACAATCGTAAACGCCTCGGCGTAAGCGATTGTAGAAAGCGCCAAATTGGTAGCCAAGTTGACACGACTGAGTCGATCGCTCGGTCTCTAATGTCTGTAGAAAAAACCTACACTTTAGTCTATGGTGAGCGTTCCTACTTATGAGTATAGCGATCAACATTGCTAACGATAACATTCTATTCTATCATTTTGAACGATGTAAACTTGTCTACGAATTTTCTATTTGTTTGTGTTGATCACGTGATTTAACGTTGAGATGATGTCATTCTAATAGCGTTAACGATTGTAGATTGTCAACTTGGCTAAGCCTGCAGGTCAGTAACGCTTGCTTTGATAATTTATCGTTAAATGTAAAACCTCATTCGTTTCTGACAATCGTTTGAAGATATAGAGACAAATGTTTTTAACATTTTTTGCACTAAATATATCTGAGGAGCTTGTGGCTTCCGCGAGGCTGTCCTGCGGGCCAGGGATCTGGCCCGCGAGGAGATGCTGGGGACTCTCGACAGAGATCCGTGGGGGCGCACAAGATGGTGCGGGATAAACTCCGCACCTGGGCCCCCCCGCTGACGCAGAGTCTCCGGCCTCAGCTCGTGGAGGACGTGGTGAGCGCTCTGTTCCCCTCGCGAGGGGAACACCCGCCCCCGCCTATGGCTCCGCCGGCTGCGAAAATACCGCCCCGGGACCCGACGGCTTGCCTGGCAAAGCCTGGGTCCTGGCCTCGGAGGCTCTCGGTCCCCGACTGGAGGGGTTCTTGAGCGCATGCTTGGAGAGGGGCCAGTTCCCGCTTCGCTGGAAGACGGGGAAGCTGGTCCTCACGGACGGGGAAGATGGTCCTCGCCCCTTGCGGAACACCAATATGGTTTCCGCAAGGGGCGCTCTACGGTGGACGCCATCATGCGCGTGAGGGCCCTCACGACGAGGGATGCGGTGTCCAGGGGTGGGGTTGTCTTGGCGGTGTCTCTCGACATCGCCAACGCCTTCAACTCCATGCCCTGGAGCTGCATAAGGGAGGCACTCCGGTATCACCGGGTGCCGACCTACCTTCGTCGTGTGGTCGGGGACTACCTGACGGATAGGGCCGTCATTTACCCCGGTCGCAGCGGAGACTGGAACCGGCGAGAGATGTCGTGCGGTGTTCCACAGGGATCGGTTCTAGGGCCGTCCTTGTCCATCGGGTACGACTGGGTGCTGCGCGCCGACCTCCCTAGCGGTGTCAGCGTAGTCTGCTACGCTGACGACACGCTGGTGCTGGCACAGGGGAGGTCGCACGAGGCGGCGGCCGAAAACATGACACGCGGGGTTGCGATAGTCGTTGAGAGGATCCGGCAACTGGGTCTCGAGATGGCATTGCACAAGTCCGAGGCCATGTGCTTTCATGGGCCTCGGAATGCGCCACCTCCGGGATCCTCAGTGATGGCAGGAGGGGTTTCCATCGGCGTCGAGTCGACGCTGAAGTACCTGGGACTTGTCCTCGACAGCCGGTGGAACTTCGTGGAGCATTTCCGACGTTTGGCCCCCAAACTGGAGCGGACAGGGGCTGCCTTCAGGCGGCTCCTGCCCAACCTGGGGGGGCCAAACGCCTCCTGCCGGAGGCTCTACGCGGGAGTCGTGCGGTCCATGGCCCTTTACGGGGCCCCGGTGTGGGCACGTTCATTGAGGCCGCCCACCATTTGAACGTGCCCCAGAAGGTGGTAGCCGTAAGGCTGGTCCGGGGGTACCGCACGATCTCCCATCTCCCGCGAGGCGGCAAACCTCCTTGCCGGATTGCCGCCATGGGATCTGGAGGCAATAGTCCTCGCGCGCCTACATGAGTGGCGCGCGGAGGCGCTACGTCGGGGGGGAACTCCGCTGCCGCGGCAAATTGTCGCTCAGCGGACGGACCTCCGGCGGGATCTCATGGCGACATGGAGAGAGCGACTATCGCAACCCCGTGCAGGGCACGCCACGATAGTGGCGATAAGTCCCCTCTTTGAGGAGTGGCTAGAGAGACGCCACGGCGTCCTCACCTTCCGCCTGACGCAGGTTCTTACCGGACACGGATGCTTCGGTAAGTTCCTGCACCGAATCGGGCCGGAGGAAACGCCCGGGTGTCACCATTGTGAGGATCGACCGGAGGACACGGTGGAGCACACGGTGGAGGTGTGCCCCGCTTGGGCGGAGCACCGCCGTGTCCTCGTAGCGGCGATTGGCGGCGGCGACCTCTCGCTCCCGGCCTTGGTTCAATCCATGGTCCGGAGCGAGACGGAATGGGACGCCGTCACCTCCTTCTGCGAAGCAGTCATGCTAGCGAAGGAGGTCCTCACGTCCCGGCCGCCGCGGGAGACGCCCCGGGCGTCGGGGGCCACGTGGTGGCTTCCGGCCACCGTAGGCGCGGGCCTGTGGACGGGGAGCTATGGGCTAGCTCGCCGTCCGTCCGTCTCATGACGACAGGCCGTGTCGACGGCGCGTTCGTGTTCCACGCGCGCCTCAAAGAGAGTCAGCAACATTGAAGGGGTCCGCAAGGGCCAAAGCCTGCCGGGGCTGCGGGACTATTCGAAAGAAATACCGTGGCCCCGGAACACAAAGGGCGAGGAAGGAACATGGATGGGTTTTAGTCAGTAAAAGTCTGACACTCCCTCCTGCTCCGCCCAGAGCGGGAGGAGTCATTTGATGATTTCCCATCCTAAAAAAAAAAAAAAAAGGAGCTTTTGGCTTTCCATGTGGTATCGGATTACCCAGTATTTACCTGGGTTTTGTGGAGGCCCGATAAGCAGTCGCTCCTTGTAAAATACTGGTTTTAAGCTGCATCCGGTTTGGGCTGGCGTTCGCAACTCCACGTCCAAGCGCGTATTTTGAGTGCAAGCAGGCATTAATCTCACGACTAGATTAGTAACTAAATCGAAGAAAAAGCATTCGTCTACGTCTACATACATAACTACCATACAACTATTGTAACATTCATGCGCAGGTCCCTTTCTATTGCATTAAAGATGACAAAAAAAAATCTAATTACTCCGCCAGATAGACTTCTAAAAAATATTGGACACGTAAATATATTTTTTCTTTTTTCGCGTAAACAAAAAATGAAGACGATACAGTGCGTCGAAAACTCATGTGACGTCACATTTGAGTATATTTTCTACCGGAAAGTGACGTCACTCATGATCTTTGACGCGTTTTATCTTCGTCAATTTTTATTAATTTGATAAAACAAAAAACACGTATCCAATATTTTTTTATAATCTCACGACAAACAATCAAAAAAAAAATCAATCAATCAAATCAAATCAATCTGACGGATTAAACAGAATCAATTTTAGTCAGGAATCATCCTTACAGTAGTAGTTTTCCTCTGACGCCAAGTTTCACTACTCTCCCGCCAGTCAAGCGACACTAAAGCGTATGCCTCCTGTTGCGCAGGTACGATCCGGCTGTGCGACATGCGCGCGGCGGCGCTGTGCGACCGGCACGCCAAGCTGTTCGAGGAGCCCGAGGACCCGCACGCGCGCTCCTTCTTCTCAGAGATCATCTCCTCCATCAGCGACGTTAAGCTTAGTAATTCTGGAAGGTAACGAAACTATACTAATATACTATTATTTCATGGACGAAAAAAACTGTGTTTTACTATGGATTGATCCATCCTATGAACATGTGTAATTTATTTAATCGCCACTGCTCTCAAAACTGTGAAGGAAAATATCTTGAGGAAACCGGCATGTCCTAGAACCAAAAAATCAAAGGTATACCATCCCGTAATGTGCCTTGGGTGGATTATGGACATAAGTGATGTTTGTTTCAGCAGTGGGAACATTTGTAGACTAATGACTTGTTTCATGAAGGCCTTATTTCGTGAGTGACGTCGTTAAATTCCCTATCAAGGGTATTAAGCGCACGATTGCTTGGTGAGAGTATTAAGCGCACCGATCGTCGATTAGGCGACTAGATTTTTGTGTTAAATGCGTAGACAGGAGAATTATTTCCACTTTACTGTACATTATCTCTATTGCTACAAGGTCTACATCTATTGCTGCCAATTTTTCTGTCACTATTCTACTGAATCTGTAACAAATAATTAAATAATTTTCTATCTCCTTCTAGATACATGATGTCACGCGACTACCTAGGTTTAAAAGTGTGGGACCTCCGCATGGAGACGAAGCCGGTGGAGACGTACCCGGTGCACGAGTACCTGCGCTCCAAGCTGTGCTCGCTGTACGAGAACGACTGCATTTTCGACAAGTTCGAGTGCTGCTGGAGCGGAGACGACCAGCGGCTCATGACTGGCTCTTATAATGGATTCTTTAGGTGAGTAGACTGTGTGTTTAGGTGCTTGTAAGTAAGTAGTAGCGTGGGCTGATCGACGTTGGTACGTCTGGGCTCTTTTGGTTTGCACTTCATTTGGTCTGTTAGTAGGGTTGCCAACCATACTTATTACTTACTACTTACTTACTAATTGTAATATATACTTTTGCATATTAATAAAGTATATGAAAATATTACTTTATTTCCAACCTTTACTGTGATGCGTAAAACATAACACTCATTATGGGTTAACTATGTATTTAACGCTACACATAAGTTAAAATGGATCCATCATCCATTTTAACGATTTATTAAATAATTACTGAACGAAATGTTAGACGTCAGATTTTCGTCTTATTTACTCTCCGTTCCAAACACTTCAGCTTTCACTGAGATTTTTTTTAGTTATGAATCTAAAGTGGCGAGAAGACAGAAATAGATCGTCAATAAATTTAATTAAAAACGAATTGTTTATTTATTTAAATTTTGATTGTCAAACAAGCTTTGAAATATTTAAAGATAGCAAAAAATTGTTAGCATGTGCTAAAAGCACACAAAAATACTTTTTTAAGGCATTAAAAACGTAAAATTTTAAAAATATTTTTTTTCTTCCAAATACTTTTTTTCCTATTCAAACCATTTTATACGTTTTTTTTTGTCAATAAAAGTTGGCAACCCTATCTGTTAGGCTTGGTGGTAGCCTAGCTTAGAAGTATTAATGTTTCCTGGGGGCGTCTTAGGCTGCGCGGTCTCGTATTTTAGGATGACGACAGCAGTTTGTCTCGGCGCTATAGCGGTTTTTAGAGTGTTGGCTGTCTGTTGCGACTATGATTTAGGTTAAACTATTTCAAAATATTTCGTTTTGAATTTGCAAGGTGTTTTTTCGTCTTAGTTTAATATAAAGCTTGAAAGTCTGACAAATCAGCCTCACCAAAGAGAATCGTGTTGCCCATTACCTGGATTGTGAAGGCCCCCCTTTTTTTTTGGATGGTAAATCATCAAATGATTCCTCCCGCTCTGGGCGGAGCAGAGGGAGTGTCAGACTTTTATTGATTAAAACCCATCCATGTTCCTTCATCGCCCTTTGTGTTCCGGGGCCACGGTATCTCTTTCGAACAGTCCCGCAGCCCCGGCAGGCTTCGGCCCTTGCGGACCCCTTCCCTATTGCTGACTCTCTTTGAGGCGCGCGTGGAACACTCCTGCGCCGTCGACACGGCCTGTCGTCATGAGAAGGTGGCTGCGCCCGGGGCATCTCCCGCGGCGGCAGGGACGTGACGTTCTCACCCTCTCACGTTCCGCCACCTCCTTCGATTGCGAAGGCCCCTGACGAGCACATCTCGTTGAACTGTATGCTGATTGATTGTTTCTCGTCAGGATATTCGAGCGCGGCGGCTGCGGCGGCGGGGGCGGCGGGTGCGGCGCGCGGCGCGGGGAGCTGACGCTGGAGGCCGCGCGGGACGCCGCCGCCCGGCCGCGCCAGCCGCTGCGGGCCCGCCGGGTCGCCACCACGGCCAAGAGGAAGAAGGTACGCAGCACCCAATGAAACATTTACTTAAGCACCTTGCTAGCTTCTTCATATAAAAATCATCTAGACAAACTAACTAATAACTTTCCAGACCATTTATGTTGGTAATGGTCTTTAACGATATTGATTCGTTCTGTTCTCCTTAGTAACTTGAATTCTTTGCAAACTTAGTAATGTATATAAATATAATTCAATGATAACAATAATAATTATTAAAATTCATATTATATTCACTATAAAATGGTTATTTGTCGATATTTCGTACATGAAACATTTCTATGAAGTTTACTTGTAAGATGACATTGCCTCTGAAACAGTAAATATCTATGAAAAACATCACCAACCATTGACTGACTTTGTTCCACGACAATAATAATAAAAATAAACCATGCATTCTCTCCCCAGGACGAGATAAGCGTAGACTGCCTGGACTTCAACAAGAAAATCCTGCATACAGCATGGCACCCGCACGAGAGCATAATCGCCGTCGCAGCCACCAACAACCTGTTCATCTTCCAAGACAAGTTCTAGCAGCCGCCCCCCCCCGCCTAGCGCACGCACCGGGACGCACCACTTGTATGTGACTGAGGGTATGTTGGGCGGTGAAGGTGCAACTGGACTGCTGGATTTGTCGATTTTATACATGAACGTCTTCAACTGAACCGCCGTTGATTAACTTTGATTAGAGAATTCTTGAAGGATTAGGCTAAAGTGTCAACCATGTTTCAGTGGTTATGTTAAAGCTCCATGATTTTGTCATGTCTGTAATCGTCGGAATGGTTAGACAGTAGTGTCTTACCAGAACGCGTAAAGAACAGCCACAGCGTTTAAGTCACATGTAGTAAGGGGCGACCCTATTGCCATTTTGTTGATGTCCATTCTGAAAAGAATAAAATCTTGTAATTGTTATGTAACTCAAGTGTTAAAGCTATAACTGTATCGTTGTTAGAAAAGGATGAGAACCCTCTGAGTAGATTCACCTTTCTCGTGTCCGGAATGTGCTAAAAGAAAATTACTCCAACCGAGATGGAAATAAAGTCTTCAATCGACTGCAGAGTTGCACCTTCACCAAAAACACTGCAAAGTTATGTCGGCAGCATTGTCCCGTCTTAGCCAATCGGTGGCAAGGGCTTCTGAGCGTCCCATTAACTTACCACGTGGACTAAATAGTATGTGAATACGCAGATATAGCAATAATTTGTTTTGTATACCTTATGTGGATGTTGTTATTGTGGATCTGTACTGCATGCGATGTTGTAAAATGAAGACTTGATTCAAGGCACACGTAGATGCGACTTATCTCGCGTCTTGTCGCATTTTCTATATAGCCATTCACAAGGCGCCGACGACCATCTTTTGATGCGGTCATTATATAAATCTTTGATCGTAATTAACAATTCCGTGTAAACGGGGATTATGATTATATTCTTATTGTTTCGAGAGTTCGTGCGAAAAGTCGTACCTATGTGGGCACAGCCTTTACTTTGTTAAAGTCGGTTCACAAATACTTTAAAAAAATCTCACAAGTCCGCATGCGGACTAAAATAGTCATAACTCAATTTCATTTAGTTTAAAGTGTTTCTTTTACAATAAATAGGTTCATACTAACACAGTGCTCAATATAATTCACTACAATAAAAAGCTCATTGAACTACAGATGTATAGGCATTATGGGCGTAACCTCGGTGCGTTGGGCGTCAATATATAAACTTGTTACAATATACAAGGCGGCTTTCACGGCATGTCGTTTGGTAACGCTGCATCACAATTTGTTTAGCGTTTTTCGAGTCGCTGCTATGGGATATAATGTAATTTTTTACAGTACCCAGTCGTATATAGGGCAAGCGAGTTTGAGATATAAGTCAGGTTTGTGGAGCGTTGTCTCTGCATACTTGTGTGACTGTCTGAACCTAGGCCCTTTTGTACAACAAATTACTAAATGAGTAACACTGTATTTGAAAAATCATTCAGTTTTTGTCAATAATTTGAAGATGAAAGAGACGGAATGATTTTTTCAATATTTTAGCGATTATCGCATTCAGTGAGTTGTAGTTGGGCTCTTAAACGGTTGGGTACTGTAGTCATGTTCAGTCGTGAATCTAGATTTAAAACTAGATTTGAGTCTGATAGTTTTGAAATCGACATTTATGACAGACAGCATTGTAAGACGGTGAGATTTTTATAGGTCTGAAGAATTATCAATGCAAAAACACTTTGTTGTCGTAGTTAGTTTGTCGAAAGAGTAATTTGGTCATCACAGAAATACTAACATTCAGGAATTAAAAAAAGCATCCAAATACCGAGCCTTAAGCACGACTGCTTTTAAAACAGTTGTCGAAAGCCGACCTTGTAAGAAGTTGTGTCGTATTGTTTATAGGGAAAAGTGATTTCAATTTTGTATGTTCCCTTTGTGTTGAGCGTCGCGAGTGAATCGGTATCTAATATAACTGCTACTTAAAAATATGCTAGATGACGGCACAACACAAAAATATCGAATGCTCAAAAAAAATGCGTTCATTTGACATGTCTAAGTTCAAATTTCGCATTTCAACAACTTTTCCGCTTCACACAATGCTCTCAGCATTAAACCCCGTTACCAGTGACTCCATACATTTGTATGTTCCCATACAATACGACACAACAACCTAGGTAGATAGGAACTAAGTCCGTTAATTCAAATTTTCTGAGAAAAAAATAATTTATACGCTTTTCTTACTTAAGGTTCTAAGCGTTATTTAAGTATTTATTGTTTTAACATAAAACATCCTTTTTTAAGGAATGGACACATCCGTTGTATGAGATTAGTTAGGTGTAACGAATGTCTTAAAGGCGTGGAGAACTGAATGTATGGGATCGGAAGACTTAGGGTCTCATTCGCGTGTCATTTCAATTTTGTATGAGAGATGTATGGGATTTCTCTTTCATTGTCAGCGATACGAGTATATCATTTGTGTGTAGACGTATTGTAAGTAGGTTTTCTATCATGGAGTTAAATTAGAGTTTTGGAAGGATAAAATTCGGCTGGTCTGAAAATTATTCTAATTTTAATATGTCGAGTAGTTGAAATCTTATGAAAATATACCAACATTCTTAGTTTCATCAAAATAGTTTCCGATACTTAATCTCGAATACAGAGCACATTTACAAAATACGTACATATCTTCAAGTCGGTAGGCAGAATGATCTCTTGACATTTGATTAGATCTCATACATTTTTAGTACTGCGCTCGGAAGGGTATCAAACTCAAGTTAACGTTAACCGAAAAGGTTTTACTTGAAGGAATCCACCGCCATATTGAAATGCTCGGTTTGTACTGTAACTGCGTCTTATTCACGAGAATATAGAGCTTATGCACTGTTAACTATGTTTCAATTTTAAACATCACAAAGAAATAGCAATTGTTCTACTTCTTATTGTATTTTGTACCTTATTTCCATTTCATAGTATTGAATTTGTTTTACTCACGCATCGGGTTTTAAATATAGCATTTATCATTCATAAAACTGATTTTAAAAATCAAATTCGCTCAATACTAATATTGTGATACTTTTCTTCTCACATTGGAGGAACCATTAGATAGAATAACATAGTATATTATCATAGCCACTGCCAATCTTTAATTCTCAGTTGTTTTCACAAAAAAAAAAAACCACGAAATATTCCTTTAACATTGACAAGCGGCTATATCGTTTACGGAAAGGTGTAGTGCACAGAGTTATAAGGAAACTTGTCGCACCCTTAAGGTGTGATTCCGAACCGGGCAACAAGCAGCAGTGCTGTTGCCGCGCTGATTCCGAGCAAGGCGGCAGTGTCGCTCTGTTCCTCTTCTGAATCAGAGAAATTCATCCTTTTGTTGTCAATTTACTTGTCAACATTCACGTAGGTACTCTTGCTGCAGCGGCAGACGCGTCACTACTGGTCTGTCGCAGCGGTAGGGCGACACTGACGCGCAGCAGTGCTGCCGCGACATTGCTGCCTAGCTCGGAATATAATCTCATATAAGCTTATAGAGATTGTATGGGGACCAGTAGTGCCGCGATAGCACTGCTGCGTGCAGCGTGGTTCGGTATCATACCTTTGGGTTGCGTTTCCACTAGAGATGAGCGAGGATACATAGCGAGGGATGTGTCTGAAACTAACCAATAGTAAAACTTAATTTTCACATTTTGAGCTAAGCTAGCTATGCAATTGGTTAATTTTTATACGCATCCCTCGTTGCACATCTATCACTATCTCAGTTAACTCAATATTCACTCATAATACTCAAGACTCAAGACACAGTTACAGTCCAAACAATGACAGAATACATACGTAAAATATAAAACTTCAGCGTAATATCGCCGTTTCAAGTTTGCAGGCAATGTGCCTTACGCTCGAAGTTATTGATATAATATACTTACTTTATTTATTTACTATATTATATATTATTATGTATCTTTTCTGAGTTACTTTGTGATTACGTTTTTACAATTATTGGCGATTAACGTTTTCTTGTTACGATTATGGTTTAATTTAAAATTGTTTTTTTAGTCTTGATGAGTGGGCGGTGTATTTTTCTCAATGTGTAGTTTGTCTGAAATTAGACATGTATTATTGTATTTGAACGATGAGATATCGCAATAGATTTCTTTGTTGTTTCTTTTCTCTAGTTTTCTAAAAATCGTTGCGATTTTTTTCCGACCGATAAAGGAATCGCTTCGTATCGAATTTTCAAGTCTTCCCATTTTGATGTAGGTTACATTTTATTATGATACTGGAATATTGACGTTCAACCAAGGTTTTCCAGCATAATTTTGCCACACCTTGAATTGTAAAAATAATGTCACAAATTCTTAACATCTTGCCACACCAGCTAAACTCATCAAGACTAGTACCGTTATTTCGTAATTTCGGCAAATATTACTTATTGAAAAATTGTGATTCGAAGCTTGAACAGAATGGTTATTGTAAATGTAAATATGTAGTGTTGAATGGAGGCCTGAACAGATAGACTACGTCACAATTGTACAGTTAATATTATATGTATCTTGTGTAAAGCTTGGAAATTATGTTCGACTATATGATATGAATTTGTTTTTAACTTTGTGTCTAGTTCTATGTTAACAGCTAGTGTATAATGTATCTACATTTATACATAATTTTGTAACTGAAAATTGTTTTAATAATATGTAAATCGAGGCTTTAAACCAACGTTGCATCGAGCGGAATCTTCCTAGGAATACATAATTCTGTGTTAATAGTTAAAATGGTAGTGTTTATGAAAGCTAGCCAGTTATTGATAAGTAGAAGGTCTGTCGCTCGATAGAACGTCGCCTGAATGGTGTCTGTTTCTGCAAAACTTATAAGTCTGCATAAAAAATATCAATAGGATTTTGGAGTTGAAATAAACCTTTACAAGGCCTAGTGTAATCCACAATAATAGTGCATCGTGTGTAACTCATCTGTTTGTGATCGTTAGCATCCCGAACTTGTCCAATTTTGTACATAAGTAACTGTACGTTGTTCCCCGAACATGTGATAGTTTTGCAAGGCGGACCCCAAATTAATTGGTTCTGTACATAGACACGTGAAACGGCTAACATTTATTTTATTATTCGGCTGTATTCAGGCCCTCTCCATCATCTCCACATTTTTTATGTTCATCGATTTGTATAGGAACTGCGTTAAGTTTTAGTTTTTTTTTTCTCGTCTATTTTGTAAGGGGCCCGGTCAATTCCTTCTAGATGTTCCGATGATAGCTGAACACGCTGTTTCGCTATGTAATTTAAAAAATGTGTGATATTTAAAAATATGCCTATGCAGCTTGTACTGTTTCCTCTTATAAACGTTTATAAATAATGTAGGAACGTTGTCTAAGACGGTTGTAAGGGGAAGAGTGTTATTTTTAAAATATATAATTGCTTCAAAAGCAATAAATAGTATAGGAATTGACTGTCCCCCGTGAAATCCAATGTAAAAATATGTCGCTCTTTAGTATAAATGCAAAGACATCTTGTATAGAGTGTGGTTGCGAAGCGCGAATGCGAGCGAAATAGGTGATGAGTGAGCTATAATTTAAGTACTAGTTTATAGTTAGGCGAAAACTGTGAAAACACAGAATTAAAAAAATCAGTTTTTTTTCCTGTATCGAGGGATCAACAGATAAATGCTTGATAAATGTGATAATGTCGCAATAAGCGGTGTGTGGTCTGCGGACGAAATGATGAAGTGGATAGACTTTTTTTTTTCTTTTTGAGGTACCGTTTTGCGCTGTGAGGAACCTCGGACGGTTGGCTGACAACGAAACCTCGTGCTGTCAGTGTGAGCGCTCGCGTCCTTGAGCAGGCGCACATTTACGAACTTCAACCACCGGACGAATGTTGACGTTAAATCCTGGTACTGAACACTCTTTGTCTTCGTAAATCTAAATTCACAGACTGAAAAAATTTGGTGCCGCGAACTACACTATCTTGTTACTGACGCCTTAAGTTGTGTCAATATTGATCAAGTAGTAAAATAGCGGTACCCATACAAGTAAAGCGAGAGTTACTACCATTGTGCCATGATCTTCGTCGGCTCGGTGACGCGTGCGCTTCATACGGAAAGAGTTGTTGTTAAATCAAAATATTTCCTATAAATAATAAAATTTTTATATCTGAATTTTTGTGTTTTTATTTTTTCATCCTTCCAGGCATACTTTTTCTCATTATTTCTATCATTGGTCTTTGGGGGCTCAGTGGTGACCTGTAAAAATCAATAACTGGCATACATGGCAATACAAATAATAAGCAAATCAAAGTACAATTAAACTTTGATGAACATAATCTGTGCTCGCATAACAGTTACACCAACACAACAACAACACCAAGACACCAACTTGAAACTTGAGCGTGAAAGTGGCAGCATGACACCATGACCGCGGGTGGCCGGCGCGCGAACTCCAAGCTTACACCTCGCTGATGACGCGTAGTAAGCGCGGCGTAGCCTAAGTTCGAGGCAACGCCGGGCAACAGCAGTGCTGGTGCGGTGCTTATAGACCGGAAATTGTACCAAAACTTTGTAGCAAATTAATTGATTTGATTTGATTTGTGTTGTGTGCCAGACCTTAAGACGACGATACAGGAGAAATTCCTTCTTCGGGGCAACATTTAAAAACAAAAACTTTCACTTGTGCCTAGTCATGACCAAGCGGTAACAGTTGGGTGTATGTTACCCCAGCAGGAAAGTGTCTCCTAGAGTTATATGAGTGGAACGTATAATGTGTGCCCTAACAGCTGTAAATGTGCCCCCACATAAAAAATGTGTGCCCCCTGCCGTTTTGGAAAAAAACGGAAAAAACTATTCCTGCTGGGGTAACGTTTTTCTAGCAGGAAAATTCTAAACGAATGATCAGAGAGAGAAACATTGTGCATGGCCTTGTAGCTTATAGTTGTGCCAAAGTGTGCCCCCAAAAATAAATTGTGTGCCCCTTCAGGTTTTCGAGATATTGCATTTCCTGCTGGGGTAACGTTTTGCAGAATCGTATATCTCTAAAACCACTGCATGTGCCCCTGTAGAATAAACATACACGCGTAGCTCTTCATGTGTGCCCCTAAGTGCCTCAATTAGATTTAAGAAAATATTTATAATTTCCAAGTTATCACGGTTTTATGAAAACTCGAAAAAACATCACAGTGCCTAAATGAGACAAGGTATAAGCTCGCTGAAAACTGTATTGGGTCCGCCTTGACGCTACTAATAACCATACAAAGTTTCAAAACTGGTCATGCATGCGTTTTTGAATTATCTTGATAAAACTCAAAAAGATGGTGTCATAACTTTGACGCCAGAAATACAAGGAACCAGCTCGATCCCAGATGTGTAGGTGTTAAGGAACTAGTGTGCCCTTAGTCAAAAATATATGGTGAAAATATTCAGCTTGGAATGTTTCGCATTAAGTAAATATTAACAAAGAACCAAACATGTAAACAACGGCTGGTTATCCGACCAAATTCGAATGACTTGCAGCTTATAAAACCGTGATAACTTGGAAATTATAAATATTTTCTTAAATCTAATTGGGGCACTGAGGGGCACACATGAAGAGCTACGCGTGTATGTTTATTCTACAGGGGCACATGCAGTGGTTTTAGAGATATACGATTCTGCAAAACGTTACCCCAGCACGAAATGCAATTTCTATCTATCTATCTTTTTGGGGGCACACTTTGACACTACTATAAGCTACAAGGCCATGCACAATGTTTCTCTCTGTGATCATTCGTTTAGAATTTTCCTGCTAGAAAAACGTTACCCCAGCAGGAATCGTTTTTTCCGTTTTTTTCCAAAACGGGCAGGGGGCACACATTTTTTATGTGGGGGCACATTTACAGCAGTTAGGGCACACATTATACGTTCCACTCATATAACTCTAGGAGACACTTTCCTGCTGGGGTAACGTACACAACAGTTGGGCATATAAAAAAATAAAATAAGATATTAGAAAAAATCTTTATTCATAAATAGGTACCCAAATCACATGGTATCACGTCACCACTTCGGCAAAGTTCTCTCGACGAGAAGAAATAACAAAATAATCTAACATACAACGTACCAACTATACAATAAAAATGCGTTTACACAATACTTTCGCAGTATTTTCGTATCATTTGTTAAGTGCCAAACTAACAGAGGATTGCTCACAATTACGGCACAATTTTATTCAGAGAAGAGAGTAAATAAGTCCATTATTAAGTTGAACCGGTACGGACAATTTGCGGACACGGTTCCGACACCTGACTTCACCATCTGAAAGATATTTCAGTGGCCGTATCAAAAACCGCGTCCGCAAGTTTTCCGCACCTCTGACCGATTCTTTAGGTAGGTTTATAAATTCCTTATCTTATAGGACTAAGTACATAACAGATGCCAGCACAATTATCCCAATAAACCTTGAACCAAATGCTTTAGCGATAAAGTTGAAAATGTATTAAAGAAATTTGACAGATTGTGGTAGCGGGGTGTGCTGGCGTCTGTACATTGGAATGTAAAACATATTCATCATTTTTAAACATATTCTTTCTTAATTACTTTTGAACATAACATTTCAGCACTTTTTATTAACACTATCCATAACATTTCAAGCTTTTTAAAATCATTTGTCATGATTTACCTCCAACTAACTTTCTAGCAGTAATATACTGCTAGTAGCACCTATACAGGGTGGGAACAAAATAAGCTAGAGAGACTTCACAGGTATTTTAAATGTCGATAACTAATAACGAAAAAATACATACCCCTCCTCTTGGACTTCGCCACAGTCGGCTAAAAAGATTTCCAAACTTATTATTTTAAGCAACCACAGTTTTCTAAGGGGTCAAAGGCCGCTGCTACCTAGTATAGTTACCAACTTGAATTTATGAGTTTAGGATTTTTTTTTAACTGACTTCAAAATAGGAAGTTATTTGTTTTATCGATACCCATCAAATCTAGGAAGCCTCGCTAGCTAATTTCTTTTGACCCCGTACATTATACAGAATATTCAAAAAGATAATTATCACATTCTGCAATCCCAGAGAGACATACAAATATAATTAATAGCTATGTACAGGCTACCCGATAAATAGAATTTCTTTCACAACTTCTAAGAAACCAAATTTAAAAATATCTACCTTATTTACCTAAGTTTTTGTTTTGTGAAAGAATCCTTTAACAAACTAAAATACCACTAAACCGAAAATATAGATTATTCACAGGTTTGAACCGGTGTTATGGGTCGATTCACACTTTATAAAGTTATAATATTGGCAATTTAATAGGTACCCATGATATTAGTTCAAATTATAAAACCCAGTTAAGATATATTAGGTGCATAAAACAATCATAAGCATTTCAATGATTTACATAACACCACATTTTTTAATTCTTTTAGTTTTCTCATAAAAAAAAACTTGTCCACAATTTAACTCCTATATTAGGCGAAATGGTCGAAAATCGTTCCATAATATAAAAGTAACTCTTGTCCCAAATGTCATACTTCTAAGACCTTTTTGGGATGTGCAATCTGCCACGTCTGTCAGTGAATTTAAGATTTTTTTTTGGAACTTGGTTTTTAGTTCCCTTAATTCCCACAAGATGTCGCTATAGTGACGAAAATGAGAAAAAAAAGCATACAAAATATCTTGATTTCGATAATCGATAAAAAACATAAATAAACTCAATTCCCAAACCAAAAAAATGTCCTAAATGCAATCTCATTACAATGTTCATACAGTCTTCACTTTAGTAACCTCGTTCGTATTAATAAATTATTTGTAACATTCCGCTACGAACCCAATATCACACCAGTTTCAGCACAATACTGTAACACGCGCAGTGGATGTGTGAATCGACCTTAATGTTAAGGCCCCACAATATAATGCACATTTGATTTTGTATTTCTTTCAAAATACTTAGACAAGAATGACAAATTACTGATATTTAGGGATTTGCTTATTTATGAAAGGAAGGTATCAAGGTAGGTGAGATTTTTAACCTTTTGACCGCCTGAGCATAAACGCACGCGCGTGCCCTCTACGCCAAGCCACAATTTCGCCTACCTATTTGTCACATATTTATGACATTTGGCGTACAGGGCGCGCGCTTGCTTGTCACGTATTTGTGACTATGGTGGTTAAGAAAGTAGAATATACAACACATAATAAATTCTTCCCGTACAATCCTTACACTTCCACAAGAAACCAACTGCTTTCATAAAAAACAACACACTTTCTTTGAAAAAGTCTTCAAAATAACCATGAGGGGGCGAAAAACCAACTCTTATAGCAGTGTAAGCGAGAAAGAGACGGGAGGATCTTGCATATCCCCATCTCTTTCGCACACTGAAATAAAATTGAACACAGTACAGCCCGATGACCTATAATCGACCTACGTCTTCTTTAACTTCAGCCGCAGATATATTAAAGCTAAGGTGATGGCTATCCACGCGAGGGTGGTGAGGAAGCCGTAGATGACGGAGGCGTCCGTGAGGGTGGCTCCCTTCTCCATGATGTCGCGCAGGGACTTGGAGGGAATCGTGAACGGGAGGGTCAGCGCGATGATGCGGAGGGTGTACGACATGCCTTCGAGGGGCCAGAGGATACCTGCAATCAGAAAAGAAGTGTGTTAATAGGAGTTTGATTTTTTCAATCAGCGGAACCCGTTTTCAAAGGTGCATCCCGATATCATGGTTAGCTATGTAAATGTCGCTACTAATCAGCATTTAATTGAAAGTGAACTATCGAAATTTTGCTAGTGTAATGGTGCCCGGACGTGCCCTTTCTCCAAACACCGGTAACACTGCATGACCTTGGATGCCAGGAGTATCGAAACCCAAGAGATGGGCTTTTTGCAACATTTAATAGGTAGACCTGTTCACATACCCCAGAGTTGTCCTAGTTACTAAATCCCAAGCAATAGGAGGCGAACCCGGGCTGTTCACTAAGGGTTTCATAAAGAGAAACCCCAAAACAACAGCCCGACCAGCTGGGGCTCGATCCCGGGACCGCACGATCAGCGGTCGCACTTGCGACTACAATATCAACGCAATCAGCTCATAAAACAAATATTCGTCAATCTCGTGCCCTTTATTTCTTATTTTGGGTCACAGCGACGACCATTTTTCATTTAAATAAAGACCTGTAGGGCTATTACGTATCTCTGTTGACAGCTCGAAATGATAGTAACTGGGCTCAGTGTCCATCAATTAACTGTCAAAAGATTAGTTTCGTATTATGTATGACCCTGTTAGTCACCGTAAAGTGATATCCACTAAGTGTGATACGTAATACCAATATTATGACATTCACGGTTGTCATCAAAGTTCGGTGTACAACCGAAGCTTGATAGTCACTGGATATCAGAAAGATACGTAATAGCCCTGCTGGTAAAGGTTGCGATGTTGGATCTACTGGATGCGAGATACACGGGACCGGTCAATGTGGCGACGCTTGGGGGAGACCTATGTCCAGCAGCGGACGTCTTGCGGCTGAAATGATGACAGACGATGATGAAAGACCAAAAAATTGCTTTTTCCACTTACCACACAGCAGAATCATAGGATAGAAGCTCCCTGTGGCCACGAAGAAGGACATGGTGTGGCTGGGACAGTACACGGACAGCAGGAAGCCGTAGCACATCCCGCAGATGCCCTGCAGGAACAGCAGCAGCCCGCACACCAGCTTGGAGCCCACCGACGGGATCCCGTAGCCGACGAAGGCGAGGGCCATCATCTCCACAGTCTGGAATTGAGAAGAGATAACGGGAGTTAGGTGAAAAGTTTAGGAATGTCAGCGTCGACGTCACGATGGCCGACAGGTATTGATGATGATGATACAGATTATAAATAAATAAATAAATATCGCTGGACATTACACACAGCGCCATCTAGTGCACACTAAGCAACGAGGCTTGTGTCGTGGACACCAGATAGTTGATATACTACATGGATACTTTTTGTTTGTAAATACATACTTATTATACATATAAACATCCATGACTCGGAAACAAATGTCCTTGCTCATCACACAAACATTTGCTCGTACCATCGTCGTATTATGACAGAAACCTACCTGCAACATGATGACAGTGGACTGCAGCGTGATGTGCACGTTGAGCATCTCCTTGGGCTTCACTCCGGCCACCGCCGAGCGCTCCCACACGCCCTCCAGCCGGTCTGAGATCATCAGCGTCGACGTCACGATGGCCGACAGGAAGAAGATTATGCTATAACGGTTAATAATGATATTAATAGGGTACATTTTGATACAAGTACGGAAAACTTTGTTATTGCAGCCAAGGCACAATTCACTCCTGAGCTGCAGGCGAGGGTGTTATGGAGCCGAGAACTGCAGTAACAAATGCCCACGTGTATCTAACGACGTTTTTCAATACACTTTCAAAGAAATAAAATAATAGAACGGAAAGTATTTTTGTCATGGATTATTAGGAAACTGATTTGATTGTATGGAATAAACGCTGACCTCATTCCCTCTTTAATTAGTAGATGTTTGTATGACACTAGACAGAACGATTTGTTACTAAGTAGTCACAATTATAGTCTGCGCCAGCCAGATAAGTAGGAATTAAAGGTCATTGCTCTTTCCTTAATTTCTCTGCGTAGGTACCCCGACAATACACTATGAACCGTTTTTTATTACTAGAAAAAGTCAAAGATCACGATAAAGGTAGTTTCGGGGTAAGTTTATGTCATTATTTCTGTTTTCGGAATTATGTATTTGAATAAATGTATGCGGGTTAATGACCTTTATTTCCTACTTATCTGGCTCAGACTATAGTTGGATTACGATTTCCTTCGTCTTTTCCCGTCTATCGCTCGTAACAATTTGAATGTCTATGGAGCCTGTGTCTCTATACAGTACTTACGTGATGAGGATCCCTGGCGCCATGAAGCTCACGACTTGCGGTTCGCTCTTACCGAACACCGGCTTCTCAAAGTGCACTGGAATCTGACGCACGCAACAAAATATTAGAGTTTACACACATAGGTATTATTTTGCGTTTTACAAGTTAGGCAGGAATGTATGAAATGGAATAAATAAATACAGATTCTTATAAGTACATAAGACGACTACAGGAGTTAAATTAGCAACTCTATTTGTGGTGGTTCAAACTTCGTGTGAAATACTGTTAGAATAAAGTTCTAATCAGCTTGCAAAGTGGTTGTTACGTCGGTCACTGAGGGCGTGTCGAATCGTGCGAAATGAGTGGTTTAATGCGATTTACAAAAAATCTATTGATTGGACTAAAAAAATAAAATACTATTATGGTAACATGTTGCTTGTAAATGTCAATCAGAATGATCGCATGTATTTTAGTATGGTTTTTACTCGTTAAAATATTTTTTTAGAGATAAGTTCGTGATTTTTTTTATCGAGTAAAATTAGTTATATTATGTTTTCAAAACACTATCATACTAGCATATATCCTGAAGAATATCATATATTTTTCTGGTTTTGTTTATTGCAGTGAATAGTTTGCTTTTTTGCATTATAAAACTCGCGTTTAGCTCCTGTAGTCGCCTTAAAATTTTTGTGACGAGTCAGAACAGTGACGAATCGGGTATAACTTCTAAATAGAAATACGTACATTTATTGTTTAATAGTTCTGAAAATATAATAATAATAATATAAATCTGAAATTCTGCCAAATATTAATTAAATAATAACATTTTCTCGTTTTGATACTTGTACATCTTTTTATAATTATTTATTTCAGGTCTCTTTGCAGAAGTAGGAAAAAAACCACGAAAATTGATTTTGTGTGAACATGTCAAAAATAGAATGATCAAAATATTAATTATCCAGTGAAATAAAGTTGTCTAGTGTATATTAAATATCGTAGTAGCTAACAGGCATGTACTTACTCGTATATACTTAATATGGTGATGATGAGTGTGTTTCGATAAGATAATATCTGAAGCAGTCGTGCATAAGAGTAACGATGAAATAATAATTATTAATAGCTTTTTCGTCAGCTTATGGTATAAGATAATAACTTAATAGATAAAAGGATAAAAATATACATATAAGCGATCGTTTAATTAAGAGCTTTTAAAATCTAATTTAAATTCGTCAAGACAAGATGACTAATCAAATTAATGTTGTCTTTAAAAAAAAATTAACACAACTAATGTTTAAGTAATAGGGATCATGATTGAATAAAAAAAATATGATTCTGTTTAGTCCGTCAGTTAGATTATCGAAAAATATTGGATACGTGTTTTTTGTTTTATCAAATTAATAAAAATTGACGAAGATAAAACGTGTCAAACGTCACGTTTGTGAAGTTACATTTGAGTAAAAAATTTACTCAAATGTGACGTCACACGAGTTTTCGACGCACTGTATCGTCTTCAATTTTTGTTTACGTGAAAAAAGAAAAAATGTGTCTAATATTTTTTGGCAATCTATCTGACGGACTAATTAGATTTTTGTCATCTACTCTATTATTAAAATTGCTGTGCCCGGTTATAATAAACACAATAACAATTAGTAAAAGTAACATCTATACCTGCACTAAGTTCTCAGGTCTTCCGCAGCCAATCATGGCTCGTCTCGTGAAGCTCTCATACGCCTTGTGGAGCTGACTCTTCATGAAGTTCGAGATCTGATGGTCTGGGGAGACCAATCACATGATTATAATTACTGTAACGCTGATCACCGGAGCATTCGCCTGTTATGTCATCATCATTATCTTGCCCTTATACCAATTCATTAGCGGTCGGTGCAGCATGAGTCTGCTACTTCCATACTTCTCTGTTACTCGTCATCTCATCAGACACTTCTTTTCTAGCCATATCATCCTTCACACAGTCCATCTGTAGGGGCCAATGGTTGTAGGCACCGTACACTATCACTTAGTTGATGTTGGTTAAGTTGTGGAGTACACAGAAAGAACCACAAGTTGTGTTTAAAGTTATATTAAAACGTAGAAGTTACAGTAGTTAAAAGTGGTAGCGATTCTTTCTCTTGACAAGTGGTTAGTTCCACAGTTGTTGTCTGACTCGCTCTGCCTTGCGTGAAAAGTTACAATTATAGCGTAATATTTGTGACGCAGACATCCAAGTAGGTTGCTGCGTTCGCAAAGTCAATGTACGGTTGTTGAGACCGTACACCATCCATCGTTTCGTTGGTCTTCCTCTACTCTTATACCCATCCAAATTCATACTCAGAACTATCCTCACGACATTTTCCTCATTCCTCCGCATCACATACCCTTACCACGACAACCGATTACCACCGGATTCTGGAAACCCTAAAATTCATTACAACAACACGCCTGTATTGTCGAAGGGTAAGGCAGAGGTGTATCTGTTCACCCGCATTTCGCGATAGTTAGTGTTTAATAAAGATCAGATAGACAGCCGCTCCCTGTAAAATAATCATCAGCTGCAACTGAAAGCCAGCCCCAACATAGTTAGGAACAGCCTAAGCAGCTCATGTATTAAGGTTCAAATAGGGCAGGTAGATGATCTTACTGGTCATATCCAGCCACACGCTGACACTGCTGTCGTCCACGATGTCGTCATCCACTTCTCCGTCCGCGATCCGTTTGCTGAGCGCGAAGCTGAAGTTTCTGGAGAAGTGAAGCGCTCCGTACAGCTTGCCGGTCGAGACAGCTTCTTTAGCTTCTGCACTAGTGTTGAATGGCGTCTGGAGACATGAAGAAAGGAAGAAATTGTAATAGGGAATATGCACGTAATTTTTCTTCACTTAAATTGTGTTATCAACCCAAGAAAAGTATTAAAAGTTAAGTTCAACTGCTTGTCGCTTAAAAATAATATTAAACACCTGCAATTTTTTATGACAGTTCAAACGTCTGTGACTGTCGCGGCTATGATGTGATGTGACGTCATTTATCTCAAATCTGCCTTGTCTTGATCAAATTTTTTGGCCTTATTATACTAATTTTACTAATTGTATGTGCTTTATTCAAACAAAAATTGCGATTTAATGATATTATAATGAAATCTTAGTGAAACTTTAACTACTTTTCCAATAAAAGTGTTTTTTTTTACACATAGACTTTGACGTCACTACCGTCTGTCGAATGACCGATTTGGTCGAGACGCCATTGTTTAACTATTGTGTCTACTTCGTGGACAGATCATGGGTTAAGGTGTTACAGTTACAGTTTCATCATATCCTGCCATAACATGGCGTGCAAATGTATTTACAATAAGCGATGTTTCGAATCTCAAATACAGATCAGTGAGCAGTATTTATAATAAGTTGTATTTCCAAAAAAAAAACTATCTATGTAGTATATCAACTATCTGGAGTCCACGACACAAGCCTCGTGGCTTAGTGTGGCACTAGATGGCGGTGTGTGTAATGTCCATATTATTATTTTGCGAACCTAATTCTTACAAAGGTGGACTGTTAAGTATAGCACGACACATACCTGGTACAACATCTTCTTCTCCATTTCCTCTAAGAACCAGCAGCTCAGCATGTAGTAGTCGCACGTCTCGTCTTCGTTCAGGGTCGTCGTTATAAGGCTTGAATTACTGCAAATGTCTAGTCCCACTGGAAACAATAAAAGAAGTCGATTAACATTATTTTGGAATATTTTCTTCGATCCTGAGCATACAATGATAGATGTTATTATTTGTGTCCCCTGACCAAATTATCCTGGACACCAAGAAGAATGGATGGACTGTGTCAGGCTCCAACCGACTTAAACCCCACCGGTTTCATTCAAACTTTATTGACTAATCCCCGAATACTGAAACGTCACTCAAAATTTAAGGGCTGCTTAACATTTGAGCAGCTCCTAAACTTTAAATTTCGTATGGCCAAACGTCACTTTTGAGTATCTGTTAAATATAAGTGCTACTTAAATTTTGAGTGACGTTTCAGTATTCGGGGGTAAGACAATGATCTTTTCATACATCTTTGTTCAGCTATAATCCGTGGATGCCAGCCAATGCGGGTGTAACTCCGTGATAGCCTAGGGGTGTGACCGTCGGACTGCTAAGTCATAGGTCCCAAGTTCGAACCCAAGTCGGCGCACCTCTGATTTTTCGGATTCATTATGCGTATTGTTTATTTATCACTTGCGGAAAACATCATGACGAAACCAGCATGTCTGAGAGGTATATTCAAGTCAGAGGCCCAATGGCGGCATGAAAACTCTGACACCAGGTTAGGCACTAACCACACGATAAAGAAAAGGAAAAGAAATCCTTATTTACTTACATGGTGAAAACGCGGCTTCTTCATTAACTACTCCGATGTGCAGATCCCGCGGATCATGACCCACTGCAGCGAAGAACGCCACCACTTGGATGATGGGGAACAGGATCGAGAAGATAAGACCACTGAAACGGAAATTCTTCAAGGATTAGCAGACTTTATTATAAATTATTTGCGTGTATGGTGTACATTCCTACGTACGCATTAAATAACAGAACTAAGCCGGACAGTGAGGCGGGGTCGCGGCAGGCCACGAAGGAGGTGACGAGACGAACTGGACAAGTTCCATCCGAACTGGAAGGAGGACGCGCGGGTTCGCGAGATGTGGAGGGAGGCCTTTGTCCAGGAGTGGGACAGAGCAGGTTAAAAAAAAGCCGAACAAAATGACCATGGTAAGGACTAATGATAAACGACTCTGCAACGCTATGGAGCGTGGTGAGGCGATTCTCTAACACCACAATGGATATTATAATTGTCCTGTGCGGTTTTATTCATAACTGTTTCAAAGCAATGCTTATTATGAAGTTGAAGTAGTTGGTTCAGCACTTCTTAGTTCTGAGGGGTATCGTGTAACTTAATAACTGGGTTATGAAGGTCAGATAGGCAATTGTTCCATGTAAAATATTGGTATTCAGCTGCTTCCGATTAGACTGGAAACGGTACTCTACTCTTATTTGGTGGGAAAACGCTAGGCTACGTTTACATTGGTAGTAAGTTATTCTCACGACGATGTTTCCCTGTTTGTTCCAAGACTGGTGGGTAAACAAACGTGCCTAAAAATATATTAGACGATCTGTAACTCACCCTGGATGCCTTGAGAACTGCTGTATACTCTTGATGAACACTGCCTTATACCTTGACTTCGTTAATCTCTTACTCTCGCTTGGGCTTTTATCCTTCTTCGTCAGCACCTAAAACATGGTATTATAGGAGTCTTAGTTCAGATCTACTCATTACTATCCTTTTGTTATGCGTGGGAAGTTAGGGTCACGGTGAACATGAATTTTATCATCATACTAGCCCTTTTCTGCCACACTTCCCGGTTCTGTGCGTGACTTACCCAGATGTTTCCCGCGACTTTGACGATGTACTCGACCCAACGAGCTTAAGGACGGCCATGGGTTCTTTGGCCTAACCTTGGCCACCATTCGGTCAATTTAAAGATGACAAACTGACTTCATCTATAAAAGATGATTGTTAAAGGCCTTCCAACGTTGAGTGCATAACTTTTCGGCCCTATCGGCAGGTCGTTCTGCGAGCAATGTGCCCTGCCCAATGCCATTTAGGTTAGGCAATTTTTCGAGCTACGTCGGTTATCTCGGTTCTGTTCATTACTGATATGATCTGGCAGGAAACCAGAAGGTCGGAAGGCCTAGCTCCCAGTCCAACAAGGTGATCAATGAGGAAGCTCAATGACCTAGAAGTCTTTAAATAGACTCCGGACCCAGTTTGGTAACAGCAAGGAAAACCTGCTCAGGTGGAGATTCATTATTGACTTTGCCCTGGAGGCAAAATGTGGTGCTGTTCCACAAACGACGATGGGGCATGTAATATCGTGTCCTGTGTTTCCTACGTTTTTCACTACAGGAAACGATGGACCCTACCGAAAGCGTCAAACTAGTAGCTCAGTTCTGGGCCGAAACAATTTAGATTGCCATTGACACGCTAAGAAGAAAAACGACCTGGTAAAACCGCTGAAGTTCGCTGGATGCGGGAAGCGCAGGACTGGTTGATATGACGATGCTTGGCCGGCCTAGGTCCTTTTTTACGACTTTCGGCTGTTATGATGACGATGAAAGATGGAACTAATTCAGGTGGAAATGGTACGAATTTTTTGGTAAGCCAGCTACTGTTAAAAGGGGGTGATAAGTCGTCGGAGACTTGTACAGACCTGACAAATATTATGAAGGGCGAATATTATGATGGTAGTGGTACTCACATCCGTGCTAGTGGTGATGGTGGGGAAGTCGTCGCGTGAGTGGTAGCGGCTGTCCGCGCCGGAGCAGATGCTGTCCGGGATCACGTCCGGGGACGCTGTCAGGGCTGCAATTGTGATGAAAAACAAATGATTAGGTCGAACGACAATTTAAAATTTTGATTTAAGACAGTGAAAGAGGAAGATACCAAATGGTTAGAATCTGCACCCTATCTGATCTATTTCAAAATTCTGCCAATGTCATTTCCTGTAGTCTGTTTTGACGCTGGAAAACCCTAACTAGACACAATACATAGATTTAAGAATAATAAAAAAGTATTCAGTCGAATTCAACTGTCAATTGAAGTTATCAATTGATAACATAACATAACATCACGCGTGCAATCCCCGAAGGGATAGGCAGATGTACCTGATAGTACCTACAGCAACATTTCGCCAGTTATGTTTAATACCCATGTGATAGGGGTCGCCCCTTATCACATGGGCTCGCGTTTATTACCATCAACCGGACACAAACGATCCGGAACTAAACTCACTACATAGTATAAAACAAATTTAAGTCGCTTTCTCTGTCCCTATATCCCTATGTATGCTTAAATCTTTAAAACTACGCAACGGATTCTGATGCGGGTTTTTTAGGTTTTAGTATATAATATGCGGGCGGGCGAGGGGGACGAAGGGGGACCCGCTTTCCCCCAAACTATTTGCCGCAGTTCTAGAAGATGTCTTCAGAGAACTACAATGGGATAACCTCGGATTAAACATCAATGGTGAACGATTGAACCACCTCAGATTTGCTGACGATATAGTGCTGTTTTCAGAGGAACCACAAGTCTTACAGAGAATGCTACAACAACTATCCGATGCTAGCGCAGAGGTGGGTCTCACCATAAACTTCACAAAAACGAAGGTGATCACCAACAGCACTCAAGTAGCGATAACAATAACAGAACAAGAAATCGAATATGTAGAAGAATACATATACCTTGGACACCTAATATCACCCCAACACCTAATGTCCAAAGAAATACAAAGAAGGGTAAACAACACCTGGTCCCGCTACTGGTCCCTCAAGGAAGTTGTGAAGAGCAAGTCCATACCAATACGGGATAAGAAAAAGATCTATGACAGCTGCATACTGCCGGTACTCACTTATGGATGCCAAACATGGTCCATAACAAAGTTAAGCATGCAAAAACTAAAAGTCTGCCAACAAGGGATGGAGAGGAGCATGCTTGGTATACGTATCAGAGACAAGTGTAGACTAGAAGACATACGAAAGAAAACAGGTGTGGCAGATGTAGCCAACAGAGTCAGGAGACTGAAGTGGAGATGGACGGGGCACACAATGCGAACTAGAATCGAAAAGTGGACGAGAAGAGTAACTGAGTGGTACCCACGCGATGGAAAGAGACGCAGGGGAAGACAGTTCAAGAGGTGGGAAGACGACCTACCACAGGGGTGGAGGAGGTTGACACAGAGTCGAGAGGCCTGGCGCGGCCTGGAGGAGGCCTTTGTCAAAGGGACAACCTGACAAAGACAAAACATTATTTAAGTTCAGTTAAAAAACAATATTGTAAAAGGAAGTCAGTGAAATAAAGGCTATTTTTATTTTTATTTTTATTTTTTATTTTATGCGGGCGGGCGAAGCCGCGGGCATCAGCTAGTTTGATATAAATCAGTGTGGACGAGCCTGCGACCAACTTTCCCTTAAGAAATTCGTAGATCGGTAGTGTACTTACTAGAGCGCCGCCTCGGCATCTCATGTTGCCTCATCGCCAGCTTCAAGAACGCCTCCTCAAGAGTGTCACAGTCGAACTTCCTCAGCAGGTCCTCTGGGGAATCCTCGGCTAAGAGTTGACCGTCACGGAGTAGACCAATCTGTGGACGAAGGTTTAATGTGACTGTTACTGATGATATTTTTGTTTGGGGAGGTTTATGAGTGGAAAAAAATATACTTGGGAGACGTTCTCTGTTTTTCAGAAATCGAATGGATTTCAACGATTATATAAGTGGATAATCTCATTTGATTGGCTATTTGCATTTCAATTAATAGCTTGAGAGCGTGAGGGCTTACAATTCCCGGGGCTCCGGGACTGTTCACCGGAGCTGCGGGACTGTTCGAAAGAGATACCGTGGCCCCGGAACACAAAGGGCGAAGAAAGAACATGGATGGGTTTTAGTCAGTAAAAGTCTGACACTTCCTCCCGCTCCGCCCAGAGCTAGAGGAGTCATTTGTTGTTTTCCCATTCGAAAAAAAGGGCTTACAATTCGCGTAGAAAATGTTTACTATTTACACAATATCTTTAGTTTTATTATTTACAAATAAATTGTGCGACTAATAAACACTCTTTTTTAATAGATGTTTGATGTTGTTGAATAGTTAATTCCCCTACCAAAACAACAGTGAGTGCGTTATGTGGAATAAATAGGAGGTAAGATTCGCACCGATGCTTTGTGAATTATTGGGTCTCTCAACAAATTACGTCTTTCAGAAATTGGGAGTAATTACATTATAATTTAATCCGATTAACCATGCTAACAAAATGTGTAAGAAACAATTAAAATCAATGATTGCGTTACATCCAGCCATTGTAATAATGAGCTGTTATTCAATATAATTGCTTGAACAACCTTGAAAACTCTTCTGTCATGGAAGTTTTGTTTGCAAGGGTTTCAACATTTGATCATTTGATCGTTCATTGACTAGTAATTATGGCATTGATTTCATCACTAGAGCATCGGGTATCTGTTTATTGATATTACAATTTTATTGTTCTTGGTTCTTAAATTTGAGGACCCTGTTGAAAAAATATTTTATAATATTCAGAGCAATTACTACCGGTTACAGAGAGACGCTAGTAAGTGTTGGCAGACCATCATCAGCTAGATCATAGGTGGATAATATTCAGAAGATCACGGGCAAGACCTGGTTGAGGCTGTCGCAGACTTGACAGGTGCGTATACATGCAGCAGTGGGTAGAACAGGGCTGCCAATGATGATAATGATGATTTGATCCGAGCAGCGAGCAGTGGGTTCTAGTGGTAACGTGGCCGTACAATTTGTATCAGTGGACACTGCCAGTGGAGTGTTTGAACCAGTAGCACTTTATGCAATTTATTTGACCGTTAATACTCTAAAAAGGGTGAAGGAAAATATCTCGAGGATGCGAAAGGAAGGAGTGAGACTCACAGAGAGGAATTCTGGGTCCTGGAGATGTAATAGGATGTGCTGATTATACACAGAAAATCACATTTCTTTATAGCCTTAGTCCTGACACAATATCAGCAGTTTTTTAGTGTGATTAAAAAAGTGGGTCACCAGCTTCCTGGCTTCTTCGACATCCTTATTATTCAAAATCGTTCGTTCAATTATAAGTTTAGCTCACCTTGTGTGCTTGTTTTGTCTCGTCTATGTAATGTGTGGTGATGATGACCGTCGTGCCACGTCGAGCTTGCTCGGCGAGAAAGTCCCAAATCCTGAGGACAACAGAAGAAAATGTTTTAAAATTCGTGAACAAAGTAAACAAATGACGACCCGAATGGCGCAGCGGTAGTGAGGCTGCCTTTCGTTCTTCGGGTCCCGGGTTCGAATCCCGGTTGGAGCAAATGTTTGTGTGATGAGCATGGACATTTGTTTCCGAGTCATGGATGTTTATATGTATAATAAGTATGTATTTACAAACAAAAAGTATCTATGTAGTATATCAACTATCTGGTGACCACGACACAAGCCTCGTTGCTTAGTGTGGCACTAGATGGCGCTGTGTGTTAATGTCCAGCGATATTTATTATTATTAAATGCACCGGAGAATCTTTAAACCAATAACATTCTCGATCAAGTAACATTTAAACAAACAAAAAAAAACGTAATCAAAGTTAGTTGGTCCGTTATGGAGCTACGATCATGCCACAGATAGACAGACATTGAGCTTGTTCACAATGAAATTATTCACTGTTTTAGACTTTCACGGTTTTTCACTACACTTAAAGTACTTACGGGATGATATCCGTGATTTTTCTTTATTGCTCTGAGCTCCCGATATTTCGATGCTGTTGCAAGCATCATGATCGCGGGAATACTGAAGACTAGCAATAAAGAAAACTCACGGATATCATCCCGCAAGTACTTTAAGTGTAATGAAATTATTGTCAAAAATTGATCAACACTTTTGTAGAGTAGGCATACCTCTTTCTACCGGATAGATACGTTCAATTTAGAACAAAGCTGGTTGTCTTGGCAAAAAGTGATCGTCTGAATAAGTGTCTGGAAGCAAAAATAGATCATGATCTGTCAAATGACCAATTTGGTCGAGACGCCATTGTTTAACTATTGCGTCTACTTCGTGGACAGATCGTGGGATAAGGAGATATCCAAAGGAGGCAGGTTTGGTTATCTCCATAATTTTGCTTTTATCTGGTAATTGACCAGTAAGTAGGTATTACGATATCATAGAAAATTATATAAATGTAGGTGAAGTGTCTACAAAACGTCAGATTCTTAAAAAACTGCGCAAGCCATATTTTTACTTTTTGTGTCGAAAAGAAAAGTGTCGGTTGCACATCAGCTATTATTATGTTTTCTTTCGGTGCATGACGATTGAAATAGTATGGTTTACAGTATTGCTGAGTATTCAGTTCCAATTTTTTGTCCTTTATTACTTGGGACTAGGGTCGCCTATTCCGTGGGACTGTCACACTCAAAAGATGCTTCTGTAAGTTTTCTTAGTTAGTCTCGCCCTCTTATTACTCTCTCACGTCTAACTCCAGGGCTCTTACTTTGAAATGGATCTTTTGCCCTCTATTAGAGGAAACCCTCACCCCTTTTTTTTTTTCGGATGGGAAATCTCCAAATGACTCCTCCCGCTCTGGGCGGAGCAGGAGGGAGTGTCAGACTTTTACTGACTAAAATCCATTCATGTTCTTTCATCGCCCTTTGTGTTCCGGGGACACGGTATCTCTTGCGAACAGTCCCGCAGCCCCGGCAGGCGTCGACCCTTGCGGATCCCTTCCTTTTGCTGACTAAGGCCCATATTCTTGAGACTCGCGGTCCTTAAAAAATGGGATCCCATTAGATGGATCTTTTTCCACTTATTACATAGTTATCTCTTCTGCCTTGGGATTCTTGTCGTATTTAATAAAACTCTCATTCTTCAGGGAAAATTCCTAGTATGGAGCAACATTAAGTAAAAATTCGTAAACATTATTATGCGAAACTGTTATAAAAAAAAAAAAAAAACAAAAAGATTCGAGACAAAGAAATGTAGGCTGGTACAGAATACAATGAAAGAAGGCAGGGCGAATTATAATTTAACACAGTGCTCTCAATGAGATGTTATTAAACAACTTTTGTTGGTGTTATGGGAACTAGTGTATTTGATAAAAATACTTACTGTTCCAAACTATGTTATGTTGGCAATGTTATTTTATCACAGCACGTGTTTACTGCTGCGCCGACCCCAAATGATTTGGTATAAGGCCAAGAGAATGATGATGATGATGATGATGACGTGTGTCTGAAGGAGTTTTCTATCACCAAAATAACGAATTGTATACTGGGGAAAAAAAAATCCCAAATCATTTCCTAATTTCAAGCTTCTAGCTGTGCGTTTTCTTTAAATGCAAAAGCAAAACCGGCAATTCTTGGGAGAAGCCAATGTCTAGAGGTGGTCATTCTCGTGTGCTTAGTGGCCTAATCTGGTGTCAGAGTTTTTATGTCGCCCATGGGCTTCGGTCTTGGCTTTTCTTGCCATCGAGAAATATCTCTCAGGCATGTTACTCTTCGATGCGGAAACATGAGAAAAATTTAATGAGGGAAGGTTGAGTATGAATGATGTGCATGCATACTCCGTATGAGAAGGAGAAGCCAAAGAAACGATGTGTGAGAGATGATATGGCTAGAAAAGAGGGTGAGACTTGTAAGATGGCGATTAACAGAGAAGTATGGAAGAAGAAGACATGCTGCGCCGACCCCAGATAAATAGAGATGAGGACAGGAGAACCTTTATGATATTCCTAGAATTTACATAATTTATGTAAAGTAACACTTATACACGTGCTGGTACAACAATGTCTTATTTGAAGAACAAATGCACAAATATCGCGTAACCACGAGTTATTAGTTATGTTCTATTGATTTAGTATTATATAATAGATGTTATGTTCTTGCAATATTTTATGACTGACAAATGTTAATAGAGTACTAAGTCCGGTCTAAAAGTACAAGTTTGAAGAAGATATCATCATCATCAACATTATCTTCCTGTCCATGAGTCCATGTCATAGCGCAAATCGTTTTTTTTTTTCTTCTATTCTCTTTTTTATCCAAGTTTGGAGTAGATGATGTACAGGAATATCGGTTATGATCAGGAGTTTGTTCCGCCACTTTTGCTCTCTAGGTAAAATTATAGGAAATGGTGAGAAGCGAGCGTATTGGAAGACTGTCGTAGGCTGTCCATTAATAACGTCAGTCGTTCCTAATATTCCCCTGATTCCTAGATTTCCCTGCCCCATGGTGAGATTTGGCTTGACCCCCTCCCAAATCTCACATGAGATTTTTTAAGTTCTAGTTTTTGTGTACGTTAATTTGTGCTCGACTGCGTAATTTGCGTACCTAATTATTTTGATTGAATATTTATGGTTGTGTTTAGGGATTTAGCCATATTTTAGTGGAGAAAAATGTTTGCTTAGTTAAACCAAATCTTCTTGAACGCGGTTTCTTGCGGGAAAAAAAATAGATGATATTGGTCGAAATCCTCTCTCTCTTGTGACATTAGGTAAGATTAGGTTCGATCCGAACATTTTATCGAATTCAAACTGAAAGGTATTATTCAAACAGACAGAAGTGTGAGACATGATTGAACTTTAGCATCGGTCTGAAAAATACCCACTTAGGTACTTAGGTATTTATTTAATGTAACATACGTTTATCTTATTTGATGTTAACATAAAGTATTATATTTATTTAACAACTATATTTTATAGTTATTTGCACTAGAACAAATGAATATCCAATGTTAATTTTATTATTTTCCTTTACGACTCATGCTCATAGCACATGAGTAGGTAAACGGAACAGAGTATAAGCTTCATACAACCACGCGAATTGGTAGCACTACTACAAGCACGCGGAGCAGGTGTGCGTGACCACTGGCCGCTTGTCGCGTACGCGGCGAGAGTGGAAAGAACCGGTTTACGCTGTCACAGCCAGTTGAGAATCTCAGGGTTGTCAGGGCAACACATGTTGTAAGTTTTGTGACAAGTTTGAATATTTTAATGTAAAAACGTGGTATTTATTAATAATGGTTGTTTAATGTACTGTGTGTACGAATAATACTAGAACAAATAAAAATTTATCATACTTTAACTATCCCAAGGAGTATAATAGGTAAGTAAATATTTGATTATTACTTTTTAAGTAAGGATCTTTATTGTCTGATCCTTTTTTTTTGCTACACGGTGTGTTTTTATTTTTTATTATTATTACAAGCTTATTCTAAACATTTGTAGGTATGTGGGTGGGTTGTTACGTAGTAGGTACTTCTTTCTTTATCGTGTGGTTAGTGCCTAACCGGATGTCAGAGTTTTTAAGCCGCCCATGGGCCTCTGACTTAGCTTAACTCTCAGGCAGAAATATCTCTCAGGCATGCTGGTTTCCTCACGATGTTTTCCTTCACCGAAGCAAGTGATAATTATACAATACGCACATGAATCCGAAAAATCAGAGGTGCCTTGGGTTCGAACTCGAGACCTATGACTTGGCAGTCCGACGGTCACACCGCTAAGCTATCACTGCTAGGTAGGTACTAAGTATGTGTGTTACGTTTAAATATTGAAAGTAAGATTTGAACCAATCCGATGTCTGATTGAGCTAAAGAATGGGACTTCGGCCATAACCTGTACCTTTTAGGAATGCTGGGAAACTAACCCTTGAATAGAATAAAGAAATATTTTTTCCTTATTTGATTTCACAAATGTTTTGTTTAATTTGTCTTCACCCATTATTCTGACAACCCTACCAAAATAGGTAACAATTTTGCACGTTCTTAAGAAGCTTAGAGAGTATAAGCTTCCTAAGAACGTGCAAAATTGTTCCGATTACCTACTCATGTGCTCAAAGTCCCTACTACGATAGATAAGAAAAACCGTGTGCAGTTCAAGTTGCCACTGCTTGTCAAGAAAATATGTTTCGATATGTCAAACTTGGTATATTTATTTTAGTTAGCTTTGTGTTTTCAGGCCCTCCCTATGTCGGGGTCGGCTTCCAGTCTAACCGGATGCTGCTGAATACGAGTATTTTACATGGAGCGATTGCCAATCTGACGACCACAACCCAGTTAGTACTGGGTGATACGATACAAAATACAAAATAGTAAGACTGGTTGTCAGACTTTCCGGCCACTAACTACCTGTAACGACTGTCAAAGGTCTACTAACGACTAATTGACAGCCGGGACCAACAGCTTGTCAGGCCCTCACAAATAAATTAGTCTTATGTTAGCGGTTCCGTATAAACATTATTATTGTTTTGTCTTGGGACAAGATAAGAGACATACAATAAAATTATGTTTTACTTTAGTTAATTAAAAGAAATTACACTGCCTGCGACTTCAATCGCGTGTTTTAACATACTAGTTTTTGTCTGCCGCTTTGCTCGCGTGGATGTCGGACATTATTCTACAGTAACATACCTTAGGGATAAAGTCTCCTATATTCTAGCCCAGGTCCCAGTCTAGACTATTACGCCGTTAATCAGCTATTAAAATACGTGAAAAAGTTAAAGACAAACAGATAATAGTACATTTTGATACAAGTGGAGAAAGTTTGTTATTGCATTCGAGGCGGAATTAACGCCCAAGCCGTAGGCGAGGGTGTTTTTGAGCCGAGAATTGCAATAACAAATATCCACGTATATCAAACGACGTTTTTCAATATACTTTTGAAAAAATAAAATATAATAACGAAAACAATTTTTTGTCATGAATTAATAGAAAACCATGATTTTAATTTTCTTTTTTTTTCCGCGCTTTGCTTCGCCAGGTTGAAGGAGAGGAAAGGGTATGAAGCCGTTAGACAGCCTAGTATAAAAAATAGTTTTTTTTTTTATATTTTTGAAAAAATAAAATAATAAGAATTTAATTGAAAAAGTAAATATTAGTTTTCAATAATAAGGTTATCTATGATATTCTATTTATAAACATAATTTGAATAATAAAAATATTTACGCTGTAAAGACACATATTGCTTTGCCGAATTAAAAAAAATCATTACGTCCGACTATAATAGGCATTGAACCGATTTGAACTTAGTTTAACACAGTTATCTGTGGTTTTTTATTTAATATTATTAAATGAAAAAAAAAGCACGCGTGTGAAATACATTGCATGTTGAACCTAATCGTAGTGTGATAAGAACCCGTTTTCAGGAAGTGTAGTGAAAAGTAATTTTCGCATTTATAATACTGGTTTGAATAGCAATGGTAAAGTTTTCTGTTATTAAAATAATTATATAAGGCACTTGGATTTTCTGCGTTTTACAAATAAACAAACAAAACCTCTATATCTATATTATCAGCTTATTTTAAGGCAGATAATGAGATATAATTTTAATTAGTAGATAGATTATAATCTTAATATAGTCATTATTTTTTAACATAAGTAAGACTACATAATTATGTAAATGCTTATAATACACCAAAGTATTATTATATACCAGTATGATGTAGGTACTTAACACGTAAGAAAACCACTTCAAAAGGAACTTGAGTCTTAAAATTACCTATAATTGGACGAAAACTGGTATTGTAGGGTTAATATACAATAGTACATTTTGATACAAGTGGAGAATGTTTGCTATTGCATTCGAGGCGGAATTAAAGTTTTTGAGCCGAGAACTGCAATAACAAATGTTCACGTATAAAACGACGTTTTTCAATACACTTTTGAAGAAATAAAAGAAAATACCGAAAAGAAGGTAGCCCTTGAGGAATGTTGTTCTACGGAAGAAGAAAACAAGAGTTTGATCTTTTATACGTAAAATAACAAACATTACGCCCGAAATAAATAAATACTGACTCCGTTTCTGCAAAACGATTTTTTTTTCTGAAAAATTTCAGAAGATATTATTATTTTAGAAGATATTTGGGAACCGTGCCCAGGACTTCGTGCCCAGCTTTCGCGCTTGCGACCACTAGACCAACGAGGCAATCCAATCGAGGCCTACTATAAATACTATAAAGGAAGATCTAATTAATTATTAATTTATTTATTTCAGATAATTAAAATATTAAATTAAAATCAATTTACACAGTTATAACACAAACACAATTACATAAAACTAAATTAAAATCAATTCAGTACAGTTGTCGTGTGTTGTTATCGACGTACCCACCGTCTTGTCACAAGCTGGGTGGCTGGTGGTTGTCGCAACCAATCTTTATGTTAAGAGTTAGAATAGATGCCAACGGAATAGTCAATGAGGATTAAGAAACTAGGTTCTTTAGTGCGATGATAATAATGCCATGCTTGCCTTGGTTCGTGCGTAGATCTTTGACAGTCGTCACAAAAAGGTAGTGGGCTGAAATTCTGACAACCAGACTTACCTAGGGATATCGTATTACCCAGTACTAACTGGGTTGTGGAGGTCAGATAGGCAGTCGCTCCATGTAAAGTACTGGTATTCAGCTGCATCCGGTTAGACTGGAAGCCAGAAACATAGTTGGGAAAAGGCTAGGCAGATGATGAGTGCGATGATTATAATGGTGATCGAATTAATAGGATGTTACACTATAACGACGTGGATTGATTCTTTGTGTTTGCTGATTTTCTTTGAATGGTCTAGGTATGGTTATAGTTGACGACAAAAGAGAATTCTCTGTTATTTTATCATAATGGCTTAATTGCCAAAGTAAAATAAATAATAAATATTGCTGGACATTACACAGTGCCACACTAGGCAACGAGGCTTGTGTCGTGGACACCAGATAGTTGATATACTACAGAGATACTTTTTTGTTTGTAAATACATACTTATTATACATGTATCTATGATCAATGACTCGGAACCAAATGTCCATGCTCATCACACAAACATCTGTCAACGTAAGGCAGCCTCAGTACCGCTGCGCCATTCGGGACGGGTTAAATCACACTTATAAATATTTTATTTTATGAGACTTAATTTAATACGACAGAGGCTATCAATAACTTATAATATTGAAATATTATAAAAAAACAAAAATATAAACATCCATGACTCGGAAACAAATGTCCATGCTCATCACACAAACATTTGCTCCTACCGGGATTCGAACCCGGGAGCCTAAGAACGTAAGGCAGCCTCACCACCGCTGCGCCATTCGTGTCGTCATAAAAAAGAAGTTCAATTTACAATCTGAACCGATTATCTTCCTGCACTTGTCGCATGTTATTTGGGGCGCAAAAAGGTGTTTTCTTCCATTATCCTCTGTCAGTCCTCACGCTATCATTTACTCATTTTTCCTTCATATCATTCCTCACACAATCCATCCATCTTTTGTTTTTGGTCTTCCTCTCCCTCTCCATCCATCAACAATTATATTAATCTCTCTTTTAGTTACCTACATGCGATTCGATACAATCGGAATCATAAAATATTTTTTTCTCGTATACCATTACGCTTACTCACATATAGTTAATCAACAGATAACGAATTAGACCAAGAAAAAACAATTACAACCGAACAATAAATCATTATCACGTCAACATCAACAACCAGCAACCAGTTGCGCAAACGCACGTAATTGCGATCGGTTGCAACAGGCGACGAGTGACGACCGAGACATTGCCAAGACGAGTGACGCAGAGAGAAATGTTCCTCGATTGATACAGAAACCGGACACGTAATTATATGCAACGGGTAGTATTGCCACATTTTGGCAAGAACGTACTAAACACACAAGGAGAAATAGGACGGAATAAAGGATGGTAAAATAAGGATGGTTATAATACAGGGTGTAAACAACCTCATCACGAAGACGTCAACCAAGCATTCTGTACATCAAACTAAGTAACTTTACGCAAAAATTATTGCTGGGAAACGACTTTTTTTTTGGGGAGAAAATGTTCTCATATAAAATAATCATGTTTTGTGGTAGAACTCAATGTAACGCACTCAAAACATTGTGCTGATTGATGGATTGAATAGTACGGGGGTCTTGGAGATGTTTAAAGTAAAAATCCTACATTAAAAACTTGTATTTAAAAAAAACTCGTCAACAAGTTGGAACTTTGACCCCCAATATCTCCGTAACTAAAAGGTTCCCAGGTATTGTGTAGAACAAAAAAATGATCGCAATGACGAGGAGAAAAAATGCGTTTCGGCTTCGTTAAGAGGTTTTTTACACCCTTTATACACGGATCATACCTGTGAACCTTCAGGTTACAGAGATATTGGAGGTTAAAACTTCTAACTTGTTGTAACTTTACTTTAAATGCCTTCTTGGCTCCCGTAATACAGGCATGACGACAGTATCAAAAAATTGCAAATCTATTTAGTCCGTCAGTTAGAGTATTGGAAATTAATGGACACGTATTTTTTGTTTTTGTAAATCAATGAATATTGACAAAGATAAAACGCATCAAAACTCGAGAGTGGGGGCTCGTGACGTCAGAACTAGCTTAAAATTATACCATAGCGTGACGTATTGAGAATTTTAAAAGCGTCGTATCTTCGTCAATTTTGGTTTACGTAACAAAAGAAAAAACACAGGTCAAATATTTTTTGATAATCTAAGTGACGGACTAATTAGATTTTTTTTTGTCGTCTCGCCTATTCAATGCATCTATCAGCACAATGTTTTGAAAGTAACGTTACACTGAGTCCTAACGTAAAACGTGATTTTTCGTAGAGCAATCATTTTTGCGTAGTTACTTAGTTTGATGTACAGAATGCTTGGTTGACGGCTTCGTGAAGAGTCCGTCTACACCTTGTATGGCAAACGCATTTTAAAGCTCGTGGTCAAATAATAACCGCCGCACGGATTGATCTCCGTCTGTGGATGGGTGACCATCCGTTACATACCGAGTTGCCTCCGTGCCTCGGAAAGCACATTAAGCCGTTGGTACATAGGTCTATTTATTCCGAAGCACTCATTTCACCAGTTATGATTTAGCCTTTTGTAGTCAACCGTGGACAAATCGAGACTCCAGGCTACTCTAAGAAATTTACTGACATCACCTGTGGAGTTAACCCAGGACCTTAGGAGCCATCCCTTAATCACGTGAGGTGTTTTAGGCCACTTTTATAGCCCCTGTGGCGAATAGCCACAATTCCAAACCGAAAAGAAAAGTAAAATAATTATGTATTGTCTATGCTTCTATGAGAGAGAAGAAATAATAACTGGTTATGTCCTGTGGACCCGGTGGTGCATTTGAATTGACCACCAAATAACAAGATACAATGGATGGATCGGTACAATAGATGGTGTAAGACTTAACACACACTCGACAAATATTATGTTTAGAAACGTGAACATGTGTTTCGTGTAAATACACCTTTTCAAGGCAAAGATCAAGTGTTTATGTCACCTATCCGCACTAGAACCGATCCCCTCACCCCCTTTTCCATTGTGAGGTTTTAGGCTACACCTCTTTGCCCCCGCCAGCATCACGGTTATTTTTAGGGTTCCGTACCTCAAAAGGTAAAAAAGGAACCCTTATAAGATCACTCTCTTGTCCGTCTGTCCGTCCGTCCGTCTGTCACCACCGATTTTCTCAGGAACGGATGCACCTAGCAAGTTGAAATTTATATCAGATACTGAGGTCTATAGTCCCTATTTGGTGTATACAAATCTAGGGCCTGAGTCAACACGATAAAAAGATATGGACAAATTTAGATTTTCGCGAAAACTTGTAAGTACCACAATTTACCTTAACTTTCAACTTTTTTTATTTTTCGGAATTTTCTCTTTACTTGTGCTGTAAGACCTTGCTTTTAACTAAAATTGACAATTCTAGGTCAACCGGAAGTACCCTATAGGTTTTGGGTCGAAAACCAATATGGTAGTTCCCGTTGACCTAGAATCACGAAATTTGGCAAAAAGCAAGGTCTTACAGCAAGCACATGTAAAGGGAAAAGTCTGAAAACCGTAAATATGTAGTTTAATGACAAAAAAAAGCGATTTTACTATTACAAACTTATTGTTTGGCGTTGGAGCAATAGCCGTTTCTAGGGGTCGAACAGCAAAGTTAAGTTTGTCCTTTAAAAAGTTTGTACGGAACCCTCCTCGGTGCGCGAGTCCGACTCGCTCTTGGCCGGTTTTTTATAGTAGGCTATAGAATATTTTATAATTAATACCTTTAATCAAGAGAACATTTGAACGGTACCAACATGTTTTATTTAGTATTATTATCGTCTACATTAGTTGAAGCTTGCTAAAAATCTAGTTTAGAGTAGGTAGGTACCTAAAAATCAATAAAAAACAACTTTTAAACCACATTTTTAGTATGAGGCACTCAGAATGCATAATCAAATCATTTAGCCTTTAAACATGGCAGAAATTTGAAACGTGTTGATAGCGATACCACTTTTCAAGGTCATCTATTGCGTTTTTGCATGTATTTGAATGTAATCATAATTAGTGTATGTAAACTTTGAATAGAAGTTTGTCATCACAGAGAATTAATACAAGTCATACTGTGTTTTTCAAATATATTAATATGATCATCGGCCTCTGAACGGAGTCTAAGGGGTACCGCACACTTTAGACACGACTGTCTTAAGGTGAATGCGCCAGGGTGGCCCGCGAAATTCAAATTTTCTTACGTTTTTTACGAATTTACTTTTTCAAGGTCAAAGTCATTCCTACACCTTTATGCGCTTAGAGGGTTGTATTGATGATTTTGATGATTATAATTCTGTAACTACATACGTCTTACAGCCGCGATTCATAGTTTAATCAACATACAAACTGACACTGACCTGCAAATTGCAAAAAACGTAAGAAAATTTGAATTTCGCGGGCTACCCTGGAGCATCCACCGACAGACAATTACCCTATTACACTGACCTGCAAAAATAAGTACTACACTTTTAAAATTTAAATTTATCCTAAATTACAGAAGTTAGAGATTTAAAATAAAAAAAACGAAACGAAAAAACGAAACGAAAAAACTATAGACAAAATGAAACTATTTTTCGAGTCCTTTTTGTTTCAAAAGTATATCTTGTGTACTTAAAAAGTTATTGCAATTTTAAAAGTGTGATACTTATTTTTGCAGGCCAGTGTAGTGCGAGCGAGAATACATAGTCTGTCTCGCTCGTACTAGTAGGGCAATTGTCTGTCTAAAGACAGTCTTGTCTATAGTGTGCGGTAGCCCTAAAGGAAATCTGGAGGCCTAAAAAATGGCTGCTTTATCAGAATCATAATAATTAATATTATGAACACCTTTACACCATTTTAAAGTTGAAACGTGATCCATATTATGATTCTGATAAAGCGGCCATTTTAGGCCCCCTGGTCTATAGTAACTGGATAATACGTCGATACCCCTTTTGTAAGACTGGATGTCGGACTTGCGACTTCGAATTTCGGACTATGCGTAACGACTGTCAAAGATCTACAAATGACAGCCTCGACTAACGGCTTAACGTGCTTTTCGAGGTACGCAGGAAACCCGGTATGTAACGAATGGTCACCCATCCACTGACCGACCTACGCAACCTTGTAGATCGACCATGCGGCTGTAGCTTTTTTTATTATATTATATTTAGCTACAAGCTACGTCTGCGTACAAAATGTAATATAATAATTTAAATCATACCTAACCCATTTTTTTTGCTCAAACAAGATCACAAACTTCGTCCATCACCCTAAAAAAAAACCGAAACTATCACATCGGCGCCATTTCTTAACAGATTGCGATCACAATGACGATATAGATTCAGATTTGGCAACAATGGCTGCCGTGCATCACTGAGCACCTTACCGCACCTAAGTGTTGTAAAGCAATAAGAGTAACCGCTGTTAAATAAGTAAACATGGATGAATTGGTTTTTGGAGAAGAATTGCAGCATGATTAAAAGTTATAAATAATTGGTTAATACTGCCTCGTTGGTCGAGTGGTTTTAAGTGCAACTGAAGAGCATGAGGTTCTGGGATCAATTCTAGAGTCAGGCAAAGTACCTGTGAGGGTGAGAACCTCACGTCCCAGCCAGCGCGGGAGACGCACCGGGCGTTGGCCACCATAGGCGCGGGCCTGTGGACGGTGAGCTATGGGCTAGCTCGCCGTCCGTCTATCTTATGACGACAGGCCGTGTCGACGGCGCGTTCGTGTTCCACGCGCCTCAAAGAGGGTCAGCAAAGGAAGGGGTCCGCAAGGGCCGACGCCTGCCGGGGCTGCGGGACTGTTCGAAAGAGATACTGCGGCTGCGGAACACAAAGGGCGAAGAAGGAACATGTCTGACACTCCCTTCCGCTCCGCCCAGAGCGGGAGGAGTGATTTCCCATCCGAAAAAAAAAAAGGCAAAGTACCTATTATTGGTTTTTCCTTCAGGAATTTCTCAGGCAGCTTCAGGAGTCTGCATTTGTGCGCTGTTGATAGCAATAGACTAACATGGGATTTAAAACAAAACTGGTGAAATGTGGGTGTATTATTAGGTACACCTCTGCCTAACACGTCGGGGACTACAGGCGTGATGTTATGATATGAAGTCTAGTACATGATAAGTACATGTTTCTTTACGAAGTTCTTTCAAACCAACATCACAGCCAGTTTGTCAGTCACGGCCATTTTTCAAATAAACAAAAGAAAATGAATTCTTTTTTTATGGCATCTGAGTTTTATGACATGTGAATTGAATTGTGAAATCGTTTCGCCGTAGCAAAGGGTCAGGCATGTTGGTTTCTCTTGACATTGATTCAACATTATGAAGGATGAGAAATATTTATCTTGTAACGTTTACAAGCTGTTTATAGGTCACCAGAATATTCAAATCGGTGACTTTTTGAGTATTCGCGAAGGTTACTTCCGAGGTGATTTTGTATTAAATTGATTACTTTATAAAAAAGGTCGCATTTTAGAGGTTTGACAACAATATGTATGTAAAGTGTTATAAGGATATTTCGGCCTTCGAATGGCGTTGACATGGTGCGCTGGTAAACATTAAAATCTATATACAAATAAATAAAATTGAAGTGCCGGTTAGTAATTGCAAAATAACAGCTTTTTACTGAATGCATATGAAAGCATATGCGGTACTTATAACAAAAATAGTTATTTGTTATATAAGAGTGCAAAGTTGCTTTTTAACCGCGTGCTCAATTTTGATAACCGAGCAAGCGAAGGATTCTAAAATTGAGTCACGAGCGCAGCGAGTGATTCTAAAATTAGAATCCTGAGCGTTAGCGAGGGAATCAAAAGAGCACGAGGTGAAAAATCTTTGCACTCGAGTGCAACACGTAACTTTTCATCCCACCTCAGCGAGGAAATTACTAAATGCAAAAAAAAAAACATTTACAATCACAAGATACTTTTATTTCAGTTTAGGTGTTAACTATGGTAGGTAAGTATTACAGAATAATCTTTAAATTATAACAAGTAATACTTTGGTACAATTAAGAAAAATTTAAAGTAACGTTGCTACAGTTAGTTAAGTTGAGTGTAATATTTATTTATTTATTTATTAAAACTTTATGCACAAGTAAAAACTGTACAAAGGCGGACCTAATGCCTTGGGCATTTTCTACCTATTTTTTTTCAATTTTTTTAATATCGTACTGTTTCAAATCCTTCTCGCGTGATTGTTGAGGGAGAAAGCTCATTTGCGCATTATTAACAGTTTCAGTCAATTCTGTTGGCGTCAAATAAACTTCTTCGTCGCTTAAACCACTTATTTTACGTTTTTCACTTGTTTTTAACCAAAGGTTTTAACAATTGACCTGACAAGAAAATGGCGCGCGCAAAGCAAATTATAAAAGTACACCAAGAAGGTTCCGAGTCTGAGTTTTTAACTAATTAAAAAAGGTTGTACCTATGATAAATTCGGCACCATGGAGGTAGAAGTAAATAGGTTTAATGATGTTTTGAATTCACAAACTTAGTGCACACGATGTTCTAAATTCAATTTACTTTATCCTCTAGAGGATAAAAACGACTTTTGCACTCAGATATCGAAGAGCAAAAATACTCTTTCCGAGATGGGGGGATGAAAACGATGTTTTAAAATTTTTGTTTGTGTGGTCTTGTCGATCTGTCTGTCTGTTTGTTTTAGCTAATCTCCGAAATGGCTGGACCGATTTTGGCGGGATTTTTACTGACAGAAAGCAGATGTTATAAGGAGTAACTTGGCTATTTTTAGTTAAGAAATGTTTACGATTAGGGTTCCTTGCAAAAATTCCGATTCTAAAAGGAACTCATATTCTTCACGAGGAAGAAGTTCGCGCGCAGCAGCCAGCAGTTATTGAAAAAATAAGACGGCGGCTTTTGTTCCCAAAAATTTGGACTCGCACTAGGTAAGAAATGATTTTTAAAGGGTGTAGTGAACTGCTATGTAAGGAACTGTAAAAGTAATTCAGTTAGAATTGTTACACTTCCTACGTTATAAAAATAGTCTAGGTATCGTAACATAATTGGTATTTTGGAATGCGGAAACAGTATTATAGTTCTTGGTCCTAAGTTCCAAACGTATTCTAACCTAGGTTTCTAATTGTATTTCGTTTGTATTTACAAGGTTCTTTATTTTTCTGCATTCTGTCGGATTCATCAATGCTCGGCTCAGCCCTGACAGTTGAAATTAAAATTAGTTGTTGTTTGTTTACATTATTGAAAATGGGCACAGGTACATCTCTTATTTAAATGAGCGATTTATAAATAAGATATTTCGAATTAAGAAGTAGAAATTGCTTGACCATAGATCTCCAAGGAGACTTGATCTGACTTTTTATTTGATTGAATGTCTAATAAACTTTGACAAAAAGGAGGACCTTTAAGTTAAAGTTTTATGTTCGTATTTATTTAAGTAAAATGAAATTATGGTCTCAAGACTTTCAAGGCATTGTGCATGCAAAATAAATAAATAAAAGACACGTGAAATTATGATGAGTGTTAAAAGTTATTCATGTCATTGTCGACTGAGAACAAAAACAATGACAATTTCACACACATTTTTAAAGAAAGACGGGAAAATATTTTTGCTTCATAGAAAGAGCATCAAATGATAAAATAGCTGCCAAAAGATTTAATAATTGATCCATTTGGATTTGTCAATAGTGTACAAATATATTTTTTTCTTTTTTCAAAGAATTGCGTACAAAACGGAACTTATAAATATGACTAAATATCTGACGAAAGTCAATATAGTAAGTAGCAGGAAACTGCCCAGTCATGATTATCAACATAAAACCTAGCACTGGCCTGCGAATTGCAAAATACGTAAGAAAATTTGAATTTCGTGGGCCACCCTGACGGAGTTACGCTTGCCGCAGTCAGTCCTTCGATGAGTCTTCTTTCTTTCGTGTGGTTAGTGCCTAACCTGTCATCAGGGTATGGCCGACCGGGCCTGTGGACGGGGAGCTATGGGCTAGCTCGCCGTCCGTTCGTCTCATGACGAAAAGGCGCGTTCGTGTTCCACGCGCGCCTCAAAGAGAGTCAGCAAAAAGGAAGGGGTCCGCAAGGGCCGATGCCTGCCGGGGCTGCGGAACTATTCGCAAGAGATACCGTGGCCCCGGAACACAAAGGGCGATGATGGAACATGGATTTGATGATTTTCCATACGAAAAAAATAAAAAAAGGGTATGGCACGCAAAAATTATTCAACGGATTTATGACCTGGATTAATTCAATTCTTTATTGCATATCACATGTGTTTTATAAGATCTTATAATTAAAATAAAGTTCACATGGACCCTGTCGGGCACAACAATTTATAACATTATACAGCAAGTAATTTAAGTAGTAATATTTGTAAGTATTAAATTAAAAATTTGTAAAATAAAATAAAAAGATAAAATAGAGAATAAAAAAAATAAAAAATCATTAAAATAAAATTATAGTCAAATACATACATCTCATTCATTCTTGTTTCGGTCATTAGAATAATAATCGAAATACAATCATGTCCATAAGATAATAATGATTGTATTTCGATTATTTTCTATTATCGATCGATATTAACACCGAGGATACTTTGTATCCCGGTAATACGATCCCGTGGTATAATAACCAGACTCGAGACGGGTGAAGCCGCGGGCATAAGCCAGTCTTCTTTATTAAAATTCCGGTGAAAAAAAAGCTCCTCCTAAAAGTGTGTGTGAGTGATCATTTATTTTTATTTTATTTTTTGGGCACTTGGATGTTTCTTAGCTATAGTAAGACCCGGTAGGTGGCGCTATGATCCATTAGGACAAAGTCTATTGGGTCAGCCAGTACTACTATATTATTGTGTTTTGTGGGATTTTGAAAATTATTGAAGTTTAAGAAACAAAACAGGAAAACAATCCTTTAATTGCATGCAATTAGCATTCTATTATTTAAATTTGATACTTATGTGTTTTGCAGTCACGTACCACGTTTATATGGAATACTAGTATTTGCTTGGGTGCGCGAGCTGCATGCAGCTCGCGGGTTTCGTGTTTTTGAGAAGTATTTCCCTATCTTTATAAAATTTTGAGAATCCATAGGAATCGTTAAATGAATTGGAAAATCCGTTAGAATTACCCCTAAATCAGTATTTAAGAACCCCTAAAACATTTGAGAAGTATAAAAAAACACTACCCTAAGGTTTGCTTGTCCTCGTCCCTGAGTTACGCTTCACCCACTCAACCATCGTTACGGACCACCGGACAGGTTTCGACGCCTACTATAATATTTGTTCAAACACCTGATAGCTATCATTAGTACATATAGTTACAGCCCTTTCAATTATAGGGGAGGTTGGGGAGGGGAGGTATAAAAATTTCAACGTCCCTCAATAATAAAGTGTAGTGAAAATCAAAATGCCGCTACGTGTCCTAGTTTCTGAGATACGATGGGGGGAGGGGTGAAGGGGGGGAGAGGGGGGAGTTTTGAAAAATGATTTTGACCAACTCTTTGCCCCTTCTTACGAATCTGAAAAAAAAAATGTTCAAAGTCTCTTAACTTCCGAGATCTGCCTAAAGGGGGGGAGAAGGGGGGAAGGGGGACAACTTTGAAAACTGGTTTTTACTTTTCCGAGCCTCCTCTATACGAATCCGAAAAAAAAAATGTTCCAAGTCTCTTGGTTTCCGAGATACGATAGGGAGGGGGGAGAAGGGGGGCGAAAACGGGAGGTTTGGGATTTTTCCCATAGGTTTCAGAGTTAGTTGTTTACGAATCTGTCAAAATATGCCCAGAAAATATGTCAGTGAGTGAGTGAGTCAGTCAGTGGTAATCGAGCTTTATTTATATGGAATATAATTATAATTTAAAATAAATAAATAAATAAATATTGCTGGACATTAACACACAGCGCCATCTAGTGCCACACTAAGCAACGAGGCTTGTGTCGTGGACACCAGATAGTTGATATCCTACATAGATACTTTTTGTTTGTAAATACATACTTATTATACATATAAACATCCATGACTCGGAAACAAATGTCCATGCTCATCACACAAACATTTGCTCCAACCGGGATTCGAACCCGGGACCCTAAGAACGTAAGGCGGCCTCACTACCGCTGCGCCATTCGGGTCGTCAAATTTATTAATAAACAATTTAATACCTATTTGACAATTACTTACTTAATAATCTACTTACCTTGGTAAAGGTAATTCAAATCAACATAAAACTATGAAACTCATACCCACAATATAATAACAGTATTATTTGAGTATCCTATAGTCACTAGGGGTGATCAATATGTAATAGTGGTTACTCATCCAAGCAGTGATATCCTAGTGGTGGAACTGTCGCCCTTCCAAGTCCTGTGATTTGCGGATTCATGTGCGTATTGTGTAATTATTGCTTGCTTCGGGAGGCCATTCAAACTCTTACACCAGGTTAGGCACTAACCACGCGATAAAGAAAAAGTAAGAAGAATAATTATCCTTAGTATCCCAATTTATTTAGTGGTTAATCTTACTCATGGCTAAACATGGCTTACGTTTTGACATTTTATAACTACCTTCATCTCAATTGGTTTTCGCCTGAAGAAGAATTTATGTTCAAAAAAATTAGTAAAAAATTAAAAAACCCGACTGCGTAAAAAAAACTAATAAATTTAAATAAAAACTGAAAAGAATAAAACAAGTTCAGGAGACAGGAAATATTGACTGCATCGGGACCCATATTGGATGTAATGATTTTAGTCTAGATTATTATATGGGTCCCGACTGTTGCAGTCAATATGCCGTTCAGGCTGCAGAGCGTGCCAAACATTTGAATTTGGCGCCAAAAATCCGCCATTTTGTAACGACTCCTCTCAAGCTAAAATCCATCAGGCCGTTCAGGCCACAGAGCGTGCCAAACAATAATACATACTCTCGAAAAACATAACCCTCCTTCTGGCGCAGTCGGATAAAAAACAAAACAAACTCCAAAGTGTTTACTTATTCCACGAAAAGCTAGTACTACCATGAACAGTCAATTTTCCCAAAAGAAATTCAATGGTTTGTCTGATGGACAATAGATAGCTATCAGTGATCATTGTGATATAATAAGACAATGGACATCCGTAGTGAGACAATACTTATTATGTTATTTGGGCGGTGTTATTAAGGTGACACTAGTCGACATTTTTTCCATAGAAATTTCGGGAGGGTATTACTCCACCGTTTGAGACGGTACATCCAAAGTTAAACATGATATCGTTTTGTCTCATTATTAATTTTGTCTGTACGGAAATAGAATAGTAAAATAAAAAGCCATTAAAAAGTTTCGAGCTACCAAAGATTCGTTTTTCTTGCCAATTTTAACGCAACTTTGGGCGTAAATTAGTAATAGAAGAAGTGTCAAATTTCCAAAACAAAGTCGGTACCGACAAAGCACAACTATCGAAGAATTTAATCAATTTTATTTGTAATTGATTTATGCAGTGGTTTTTTCATAAAACTCAATTTTCCAGAGGCCTTTTCGTCTTTTCTTACGCGCGCTTTTTACTATGTTTTATCGTGCATCTCACTGAACTCACTCTGTCGGGCACGACGCAAGGTGAGACAGCGTGCTTTTTGGCCACGCCCACCAATGAGTTCGAGCCCGCGACTAGTGTCACCTTAAGTATTGTTAAGAAGAAGGTTTGGGGACAGTAGTCTTGTCGTCACACGTTTTGGTTTTGAGAAGAGCAGATACATTTTTATAAACGTAACATCACACCTGTAATCCCACAGGATTAGGTAGAGGTGTACCTAATAGTACACTCTAATGCCAGTTAAACGAAGTACCATGTAATAGGAGGCGAGCCTATTGCCATCAAACGGGCACTAATCTTTTTTCCTTTTTAATCTTTTCCTGGGTTGCGGAGGACATGAAAAGAAGAAATCCCGTTCAACTTACGAGATCAAATGTCAAAAAGATTTCGAGGACGTTCTGAGGTATTTTTTTTTGCGCGTCGATGGCTTCAAATAATACCTGACCAGTTTAAAGCTACTTGAACAACTCTTTCGTTGGCTTCGTTTCAATCCTGGAAGGTGCAAGTTGGCAAAAAAGGTGGTGAGGCATATCCTGCAGAGGAGTTCCACACTGTCATTGTATTTGGGACGGGTTGATGATACCCTATTGCCAGTTTTTTTCTACAGCGGCCAACCTCGGCCCGCAAACGGTTAAGTGATTTCCAGATTAGCCACTGCAGTTACTGTTCAAGAGAAAGGTGTTCTGCTGGATTGAGGAAGTGAGGAGTGAATGAAAAGTCTATTTAAGTTTCACCTCTGTACAATAAGCATCAAAATGGAGATTTTGAACCACCACGAGTGTAAAATTTCACATTTGACGTTGCGTGAAAAACCCCTGAACAACTGATGATGCAAGACTTAGTACAGAGAAATCTAAATACCCGCACAACTCATCTATTATATTTCATATTGCCAAAGTCATTTTCTCTCTGAAAAAAACAAGAGAAAACCTTGAAACGTTAAATTGTAGTCTGATAAATCTACGCGACTATTCACACGTCATTATTTTATAAGACGACACATTTTTTGCTTGGCATTGCGTAAGTTATGAATTGTAAGGGAACGTTTGCACTGCGTTTTGAGTTCCGTATGTTAAGTAAACTTATTGAAGAGTGTAGGTCTATATTATATATGATTGTATGCCTAATGGCCTATACTTAAAGCTTAGCAGCAAGGTCTTGGGGAAGCAATCTTCTAGCCATTAGAATAAATTCGTTGATCTAGCCAGCATCTCAAAGATTCAGTGATTCGTAGATCTTCTAGTCAGTATCAAGTACAGAACCAAAACGAAATTCCGTTCCAGTTTTCCAGGATGAAGGCTTTAGAAAATGAACCGCATATACTAGCTTTTTCAATAAGACCAGTGCATTTAGACCCCTTAGTACCTAAGCTATCTTGCCAGAATAATCAGGCATCAAAGCGGAATACGGAAGAAATTTTTAACTATTGATTATTTATTGTAGTGTCGAAATAATCTAAATAGGAAATTGTTGTTCCTGTTCTGGAAAGTTCCATGTTAAGCAGGCCCACTGCAATAGGGATGATGACTGACTATAAATATATGATTCTGTTTAGTCCGTCAGTTAGATTATCGAAAAACGGATACAGATATGCATACGTGTTTTTTGTTTTTTCAAATTAATAATATTTTGGATTGGGGGCTTGTGACGTCAACGTGACGTCGACGTGTACTCAAATGTGACGTCACACGAGTTTTCGACGCACTGTATCGTCTTCATTTTTTGTTTGCGTGAAAAAAGAAAAAATATGCGTTCAATATTTTTTGGAAATTTGTCCGTTTTTCTTCAGAGACGTCTCATCATCTACCTAGCCTTTTCCCAACTATGTTGGGGTCGGCTTCCAGTCTAACCCGACGTATCTGAATAACAGTATTTTACATGGAGGGACAGCCTATTTGACCTCCACAAGACAGTACTTAGACTTAGTACTGGGTAATACGATACCCTTTGTTAAGACTGGTTGTCAGACTTTCACTGGGTACCTGTAACGACTGTCAAAGATCTACAAATGACAGCCGGGACCAACGGCTTAACGTGCTTTCCGGGGCATGGAGGAAACTCGGTAGGTATCTAATGAGTGGTCACCCATCCACGGTCTAACCTAAGCAAGCGGCCGAGCGGCTGTTATTATTAAGCCAGGTCTTCAGACTAAACCGTAACTTCAAACTATTATACATGCGTCGTCAACTCACAAGATTATACTTATGGGGACCTACTGAAAGTTTTTTGTGCAGTTACATAGTTAAGTTACTGGCGACAATCGTTTAGTCAGTCATTAATCATGATAAAGAGTTTTAACTTCAGTAGCAAAAAACGGTGGAAAAAATCTTCACGTGATCATCAATTAAATTATTCAGTGATAATTTTTATTTCCTTTTGGCATAATAGCATTAGTGTCAAATTGACGTAGTAATAAAAAGAATTTGCGTCAGTATGTTGTCATTTGTAATTTTAATGTGAATAGGAATTATTGTAATAATGCAAATTGTGTAAACGTGTCAGATTTTTCTGACTTATAAAATCCTTGTATTTTTTTACATATTAATGATTCTTTTGTTATTCATAATAATCTATAATTAAACCTCTGAAGTATATTAGTACTATCGGTACTATGTTGTAGAGTTTATGTATGGTATTTTAACATTGATATAATAATACAAAAAAACTATGATTATTTTATCCAACAGAATATATTTATAACGGTTTTGTTCCTTTGGTCCCCGCCTAATTGTTGCCTATGGATAGTGAAGATCTAATTCGTCAATCCATACGAAGACCGCAAAATTGTATTCTTCGATATACGAAGACCACAAAATTGTATTCTTCGATATACGAAGACCACAAAATTGTATTCTTCGATATACGAAGACCACAAAATTGTGTTCTTCAATGCTGCAACTAAGGCAATTCATTAATATGTTGACTAACCTTTCTCTCAGCACAGGATCCAGTCCAACAGTCGGCTCGTCCAATATGAGGAGTTCAGGCTCATGCACCAGGGCAGCGGCCAAAGACACCCTTCTCTGCTGACCCCCCGACAGGGTCTTGATGAGTCGGCTTCCACTAGGCAGGTCCAGAAGGTTCGAGAGGAACTCAAACTTTTCAACCATCTTCTCCACCTGCATACCGTAGATCCGACCGAAGTAGTATATGGCGTCGCGGACTGTGAATTCTCCGACTAGGGCTATGTCCTGAGAAGAGAAGACATATTTTTATTCATTTATTTATTTGCTCTCATGTACAGTCGTGGTCTTTTCCGCCTGATCAGTTAAATTTTTTTCGCTTAAATCATGCGGAGGCGCCGAGACACTCCACCTTAAACTTTAGGCTTATTAGGAAAGCGTCAACTTTGGCGCGCAAAATAACAATAACTCTCGTTTGGCATGTGTCGCCGATCGGTATTTTTTTCATTAATTATTTATTATAAAGTCATTGGGGCGGGGATAGAGAGCGTTTCTATGTTTTAAGTGCAAGCAAAAATCAGCTTAGTGGTGATCAGGCGGGAGTGTCCTCGATAGTACATCACATTTTACAATGTTACTGTCGGTTTTTGTACATGAGCCCTGTCAGGGCACTGCAAATCACAATGCTGGTTTGCTGTTGAGTTTTGAATATTAAATTAAATTAGTAATATAATAAATAAATTGAATCAGAATTTGTCAATTATAACACAATAGATTACATTTACTTTAAAAATACCTATGTCTAAGGTCGTTATGATGTCCAGTTAGCAGTAATAAACACTATACAATAATACACATGAGGTCATTTATAGATCAGATTGAATAGAATAGAATAATAGGTAACAATTACAATCATGTCATGTCAATATCGTAAGTGATTAAATTGAATTATGGTGTGTCATTTTACAATACAAAATAAAATAAATTTAAAATAAAAATGTCACTGAAATAAAGAATATTGATGTCTTGGTCAGACCGGATCTTACAGAAACAGAGAAAAAAAAAAGTTATATTCGTAAATACTTAAATAATACGTAAATATTTTAAATTACATTAGCTGGATATCTCCTATACTTTTAATATTATAAAGAGGTAAAGTTTGGATGTAAGGGATAATCTTCGCCCGGCCTTGGTTCAATCCATGGTCCGGAGCGAGACGGAATGGAACGCCGTCACCTCCTTCTGCGAAGCAGTCATGCTAGCGAAGGAGGTGGCGGAACAGGACAGGAAGAGATCCTCACGTCCCGGCCGCCGCGGGAGACGCCCCGGGCGTCGGGGGCCACGTGGTGGCTTCCGGCCACCGTAGGCGCGGGCCTGTGGACGGGGAGCTATGGGCTAGCTCGCCGTCCGTACGTCTCATGACGACAGGCCGTGTCGACGGCGCGTTCGTGTTCCACGCGCGCCTCAAAGAGAGTCAGCAACATTGAAGGGGTCCGCAAGGGCCGAAGCCTGCCGGGGCTGCGGGACTATTCGAAAGAGATACCGTGGCCCCGGAACACAAAGGGCGAGGAAGGAACATGGATGGGTTTTAGTCAGTAAAAGTCTGACACTCCCTCCTGCTCCGCCCAGAGCGGGAGAAGTCATTTGATGATTTCCCATCCTAAAAAAAAAAGGGATAATCTTCGGAACAACTGATGCAATTCCAAAAAATCTTTCGCTAACGGGAAGCTACGTAATACTCGCGTGTCATAGGCTTTCATTTAAAACGTTCACGAGGTTTAAGCTAGTATAATTTAAGATTCAACCATTCTAAAACTTGAAACTTAAACCATCAATTCCAGTCTTACTGGTGGTAGCTTTAAACACTCAAACCAAATTGATTTCAATAAAACCATTTACATGAATTTTCAAGAGAGTTTTAAACTTAGATTTCTATGGAGAAGAACAGGCAAGAAACTTAATGGACAGTTGGACACTCTTTTAAATAAGTTACTACAAAATTCTGGGTACATTTCCAGTTACTGGAAGTCCAAATTGGTAGTCGCACCATGTAAAATACTGGTACGTATTCAGCTGCATCCTGTTAAACTGGAAGGCGGTTCTAAAATATGAAGTTGGGAAAAAAGATGGGCTAGTAAAAAGATATAACGTATTACGACGCATACCTTACAGGGTGTAAACCACCTCATCACGAAGCCGTCAACCAAAGCATTCTGTACATCAAAGTAATTTTAACGCAAAAATTATTGCTGGGAAACGACTTTTTTTTTGGGGTGAAAAATCATGTTTTGTGGTAGAACTCAATGTGACGCACTCAAAACATTGTGCTGATGGATGGATTGAATAGTCCGGGGGTCCTGGAGGTGTTTAAAGTAAAAATCTTAAATTAAAAACTTGTAAGTATTTAAAAAAAAAGTTGTCAAAAAGTTGGAGTTTTGACCCCCAATATCTCCGTAAATAGAAGGTTCCCAGGTATGGTGTAGAACAAAAAAATGATTGCAATGACGAGGAGAACAAGTGCTTTTCGGCTTCGTTAAGAAGTGTTTTACACCCTTTTATAACAACTAACTATATGTAACAACTAAATGTACACATGAATGCAAAAAAGAGTTTGAGTTTGCGTTACCTGAGGCATATACCCAACCCTGGGTCCAGGCACACCGCTGCCCTTCTCTCCAGGTCTTCCACCGAGGACCCAGACGTTTCCACTGTTCAGTTTCCTCCTGCCCACTATGCAGGACAGTAACGTGGTCTTGCCACATCCTGATGGGCCGAGTAGACCGTATCTGTGGAAAACAATATATTTTTCATCTAGGCAAAGAAATCTACTGACGGTACAGAGTAATTTGAAATAAACAAACGTCAGATTAACAATTTTAGATGAAAACATGGACAACATTGCTGAAGAAGATTTAGTATGGAGATAATTTAGTAAACTTAAAAAGTACCTTTTGTTGTTCAAGTCAAAAAGATGTACTATACATATTATTATTACGGAAGTTAGTTGCCTGATAATAAAATAATAATAATTATTTTATTATTATTAACTGTAATGGGATCTACGTTCCAGGCTTTACTTAGTTTTAAACACTCTTTTGTAACATCTAAAGCTAACATAAGCAAATCTTACAGCTGTGTCCTCATTTATAAGAAAACAAATGAAGAAGAAATTGCTTAGAACCTGCCTCGAACCACAACGCCGGGAATTGCAACGAGACTTGGATCATACGATACGACACGCGCGTGTTTAATTGTTTCTTTCACTTGAGTCTCGTCGCGGTGACCCGTGGTATGACTTTCATTTGTTTTTCCCGCAGCCGCTAGACGCGGGTCACTTAGCGTGCAGGTCGAGGCTAAGACTTTACAGTACGACTGAAGACGAGGTATACCGTTGTGCCGTTGTATACTTACATGATTCCCCTATCGACGACCATGTCCATATCCTTGAGGACAGGCTTAAAGTCGGCCTTATCAGGCCTGCCATAGTACTTGTTGGCCTTCTCGATGATCACCGCGGCCGAACAGACCGCCATTTTAATTTGTGGGTGCGCTGATCTCGTTTAGAATGATGACATTTTCTTTCTGTTAAAAAAGAAATTACTCTGGTTAATAAAGCACATAATATTAGGGGCAGTACGCTGATGGCCTAGAGCCTTAGACAGTAAGATATTTTGCTGAAGGTAGTGGCGTCACTTTCAAAGTGATTGCCACTTTTTAAGGTCCTTTGGAGAAAGAAACAAGGGGATCCCATGGATGCGAAAAAACTCAGCTCAGATAGCTGTGGCGACGTTGTGGGAGGCTTTATGTCCAGCAGTGGACGAGCTTTGGTTGAACGTTGAAAATATAGTACCTACCTAGGGTTTTATATGTAAATGTTACGTCTTTGTTGATTAATTGTGATTCGAGCCGTCAAAAATATGCTAATCACCGAAGTGAAGAACACCGAAATTAGTAGTAAGATGCGACTGTTCCTTAATTGCCCTAGGGCCTAGGATTATTGAGGTTATTTCCCATATAATATTAGTATTAAGATCGGTTTAATAGAAGACACGTTGGCTTATGTAAGAACTATTCATCTTTCCCAGTTACAACTTTTGCGAAAAACCATTGAAACTCATTCAAGACACGCCAGACAAAGATTGTGGACTTTTAACCTCGGTTCGGTGATTTATTGATGGCTAGAATTCTGTGACTAACATGGTAAATCCGTTCGGACCTTGTCAGTAATTAATATTAATCGATTGAGTTATCTTGCTGTGTCGTGCATACATAATTGGTTTTACTGAATTGTTGATTAAACTACACTGTAGTGTGCCAGGTAATACGTAGTTGTTAGGTGTCATCATTTTTCAGTTGGTTTTAGTCATTAGTCATTTTGTCCTTTGTTATGTTGCTTGGTATTGGCTAGTTCTTACTAAGGGATATCATATTACCCAGTCAAAGGGTTTTAGAGTTCAGATAGGCAGTCATTCATGAACGATACTGGTATTTCAACTGCATTTGGTTAGACTGGAAGCCGACCCCAAAATAGTTGGGAAAAGGCTTGGCAGATGATGATGGTGATTGATTTGGAATTTTGGACTACTAGTCAACTCATGCTAAGATTTAATATCAGTTATGCTATGATTTAAAACTCTATGAGAAATTAAATGAATGGACATGAAACACATCTCAGAGTTAGCTCACAGAATATGCAAATTCAAAAAGTAATGAATTGGCCATTTAAACCGTAGAATCTGAGACCTTCCAGGTTGACGTGTTTTTGACTGGAGACGACAAATTTGCAAACGCGAGGGTAGTGTGACGAGTGTTTTTAAGGCTCGTTAGGGTGAAGATCTTAGCTGAGGAGAATAAAATTTAACACTTATAGACACATCTCAAAAGAAAAGACATAATTACAAAACGTGTGCAACTCTTTATGAAGTAAGCAATTAGAGCACCCATGCCACTTACAAATATTTCCGGCCACCACACGAACACAACAAACGTGCAATTATACACAACTTCCAAGGTTTCTCCTATTTAACCGTTATTTCGTGAATTACACAGCTCGTGTATAATTCTCGAACTTGCTGGCTAAGCGGGCTATTACAAAGTGTTGATTATACGGATTAAGTTGCACTTCGAAGTAGTCTTTAAGATTGGTTATAATGGAGTAGATTTTTATCTTAGTTTAGGTTTAGTTGTGGTGTTTCATAACATAATATCACGCCTGTAATCCCCGCAGGTAGGCAGAGGCTGTAAGACAATGGACATCCGTGGTGAGACAATAATTATTATGTTATATGTACGGTGTTATTAAGTATTGTTAAATAATAACAATAAAACCTAATTTTCCTTCCTTTTTTACCGTTAAGAAGAAGGTTTGGGGACAATAGTCTTCATCATCTTACGGTTTGGTTGTGAGAAGAGCAGAGACATTTTTATAAACGTAACATCACACCTGTAATACACAATGGATTAGGCAGAAGTGTATCTAATAGTACACCCACATTTCGCCAGTTATTTTTAAGTCCCATGTATTTGGGGGCGAGCGTATTGCCATGAACCCGGCACGAATCGAGATTCCGTGGTTGCTACTGAAAAATTCCTGAAGGAAAAACCCAATAGCACTTTGCCCGACCCGGGAATCGAACCCAGGACATCATGCTCAGCAGTCGCGCTTTTAACCACTAGACCAACGAGGCAGATTTATTATTATTATTTATTTATTATTTATTTATTTAAATGCCTTAAACTATCATTACAGGTTAAAGAGTTATGTCAGGTGTCAATACGATGCATATCTGAGGGCAGATATGAGTGCAGGACGGCCGAATGTAGGATAGGATTTGGAAAGGAACGTATGAAAGTGTGTGGAATGGAATGTTGCGGTGTAAGTAAGAGAGACATAGTATGAAAGAGAAGGAGAGAGAACAAATGAAAAATGACAGAAGAATGGACGACGGGTAAAGATTGGAAGTTGTTTTACGACGGAATTCTATTTTAAGTTTTATTTGGTGTAAAGCGCAATAAACTCCATATTCAACAAGATTGCAAGGATTTTATTTCTTCCACGGTCCCGAATCTACATTTTACATTTTCTATTTTATTTAAAAGTTCTTCCTATTAGTCTTTCAGATTCATTGATTTACTTAGAAATGGACTTAATTATAATTGGGACTGGTCATCTCTTATCTGCCACGGTTCATTTTAATTACTTTATTTTTAAATTGTTGATCTAATCTTTTACTCTGGACGCTCTTAATGTGCTCGTTTTTCTACATTGTTCTCACATATATGTAATATCTCAAAATGAATGATGTAACCAAGATTTTGTAACAACATTTTGATTTAAAAGAGTTTCCGTGGAGTTTCTTGCCCGTTCTTCTCTATAGAGATCTACGCTAGGGAATGGGCAACTACAGTACTTTCTCAAGTTATTATGCCTTGTGACTGGGACTGCTTTGTTTTTTTTTTGTATTTTGACATCCAAAAGTGCCGTAATGGTCTAATTGAAAAAAAAAAAAAGAAAAAAAAGATGTAATATACTGACACATGCAACTCACGAACGATAGTATACATGTAGGTACGAATACTAATTAATATAATTTAATTAATGATGTTACATCGATCGCCAAGAATCTATGTTTACCACATTCAATTAGAATGACGAAGACTATACATCGTGCTTAGTTTTATAATAAAGAAATTATATATATCTAGATTTTGCTCGTGGGTTTGCTCGCAAGATTGGATATTATCCCACGCGAACTTAGTCTAGGTTTATGTGTGGTGAATTTCATGTTCATCAAAATTGACAGAGACAGACATACCGACAGACACTTCCGCATTTATAATATACTAGCGACCCGCCCCGGCTTCGCACGGGTGCAATGTAGATATAAACCTTCCTCTTGAATCCCTCTATCTACTCGTATTAAAAAAACACGCATCAAAATCCGTTGCGTAATTTTAAAGATTTAAGCATACATAGGGACAGACAGACAGCGGGAAGCGACTTTGTTTTATACTATGTAGTGAAGTATTTATCCTTACAAATATGAAAGTTTGTGATGTATTGATGTCTGGATGTTGTCGCTTTCACACAAAAACGACGGACAAGATTTGAATAAAATTTGGCATATAGATAACTTATAACTTGGATTAACACGTAGGATAATATTTTTTTTAATTTTTAGTTAGATCCCTTGCGACAATTACCGAACTTCACACGGGTGAAGCCGTGAGCATAAGCTAGCATAAAATAAGCATACTTTAGCAGCTAATTAAGTCATTAGTATGGAAGACAAAATCTTTATTGACCGCGTGACCAGCAAACGTATTGCAAGCATTAGTTACTTTTTTGAAGAATTTCCATTTAAGTGGAGTGTTTTTATATGTATTCCGTGAGAACAGAAGTGAAGAACAATAACGACAAAAAATACAATAGATATAGATTTTATCTGAAACTTTTTACTTTGTATAAATATTAAAGTATCCACCTGTTTCATCAGCTAAACATTAATAATTTAAAATTTAAAAAAATAATCGCTGAGGACAGGATTCGAACCTGCGCGGGTATAACCCATTGGATTTCAAGTCCAACTCCTTAACCACTCGGACACCTCAGCTCTATGATTCATATTCAAAACTGTTGAATAAAAGGCATTCATTGTTGTTTAATGAGTAAATAATGGATTTATTTGTACAAGTGTAGATAACAATACAAAGCTAGAATTATGTTTTCACTGATAAACATAATACAGGGTCATATTTAATTAGGTAGTAGAACTAAGACTGTGATGGTTTATCGATACCAAAAAAAAATATATAGTAGTAATTTTTTTTTGGGCCAACGTCTGATTTGTGTATGTAGTATATACTATAGTTACTGTACTATAGTTTCTTGTTAGAAATTAAATAATTAATTTCTAATAAGAAACTATAGAACACTTCAGGTCTTTCTTCGCCCTAATTGCTTCCAGGATGTAATTAGGTCATACATCTACCTAGCCTTTTCTTATCTATGTTAGGGCTGGTTTCCAGTTTTAACGGATGCAGATGCACCAGTATTTTACATGGAGCGACTGGCTATCTGACCTCCACAAACTAGTTAATACTGGGTATTACGATACCCATTCAGACCCCTTGTCAGACTGGTTGTCAGACTTTCGGGCCACTGACTACCTGTAACAGCAGTCAAAGATCGACAATTGACAGCCGGAATTACGTGCTTTCCGAGGCACGGAGGAAATTCGGTATGTAATGGTTTTTCATCCTAACCAACAAAAGCAAGCGCGGCTTATACAGAAGATCGACCCGAGCCGCATATTAATTACACACAACACAACCTAATCACATCAGTCTCATCATAATCGATTGCGTGAATACCCATCTGTAACCATACCATAATCGTCTGACGCGAATCATCCAGAATGACACTCCCGACATTTTAGGCGTCGTTGAGTCATTTGGCGACAAAACGCCGGTGACGAGAGCCCTTATAAGAGAGTGGGGCTTATTTACATCGCCAAGTTAAGACGACTACAGGAGCTAAATTTGCAACTCTAATTGTGGTGGTTAAAACTTCGTTTGAAATACTGTTAGAAAAAAGTTCTAATCAGCTTGCACTACAAAGTGGTTGTTACGTTAGTCACTGCGGGCCGAATAGTGCGAAATGAGTGGTTTTTCGATTTACAAAAAATCTATTTATTGGGCTAAAAAATAAAACACTATCAATGCTAATATGTTGCTTGTAGAATTATTTGCCAAAAAATCAGAATGATCGCATGTATTTTAGTATGGTTTTTACTCGTTAAAAGAATTTTTTAGAGACAAGTTCGTGATTTTTTTTATCGAGTAAAATTAGTTGTATTGTGTTTTCAAAACACTATCATACTAGCAGATATCCTGAAGAATATCTGTTTTGTTTATTGCAGTGAATCATATGCTTTTTTGCATTATAAAACTCACCATTAGCTCCTGTAGTCGCCTTAATGTTTAGAAGGAAACTATTGATTGCAACGTGATTGTTGTCTATGCACAATCACGTCAATCACCTTAAGTCACCATGTGACTAGACCAAGATTATGTTTAGGCTTTAAAAGAGACTTTTTTTTTCCCGGACGGAAAAATTGATATTTGGTTTTTCGTCAGAAATTTCTCAGTAGCAGCCACGGAGTCTGGATTAGTGAACGGTTGATAGCAATAGGCTCGTCCTCTATTACATGGGGCTTAGGTACAGGCTTGATGATATGTTTTATGTGTTTTTTTACCCAAAATTGGTTAGCCTTGGGCTGCAACTCCCCTGATGTGAAGCGATGACCCGATAGCACGCTCGCCTAGAAGAAACCCCTCACTCGAAATTGAAGAGATCCAGGTTAAGATCGAGGAACAGGAAAGCCGCCAGTGAATTCCACAGACTGGCATTTCGCACAAACACAGTGACCTCTGAGTTTATACAGGCTTATAGGGATGACGACTGACAAAAAAAAATATAATTCTGTTTAGTCCGACAGTTAGATTTTCGAAAAATATTGGATAGTGTTATTTGTTTTATCAAATAAAAAAAAAAAACGAAGATAAAACGGGTCAAAGATCATGAGTCCCGGGCTTGTGACGTCACACGAATTTTCGACGCACTGTATCGTTGAAAAAAGAAAAAATACCGTGTCCAATATTTTTTGGAAATCTATCTGACGGACTAATTTGATTTTTTTGTCGTCTATCCTATTGTTTGTAGAAACCAATTTATAAAATAAACATCAATTAACAACCCAAGCCAAACGTGTCTTTCGACAGTGACTGGAGAAAACAAAATAATGAAAGATATTGTTTAAAAGTTATACAGGGCCTAAATCTTGTAAATAACAATTCCTACTCCGCAAAGACTTCAAAGTACCACTTTGTCTATTAGGCCTCGGAAACGAAGTCAGCGGGAGCGGCACGGCGGCGGCGGCGGCTCGGGCAGCGGCGCGGCGCCGCTGTACCCGGTATCGAAGTCAGCGCAGATTGCGCGGTGCTAGAGCGGCGTACGAGAAATTAGTATCTTTATTCGCGAACGAAATGTCTAAACAGACGTTCCGTACGACAACATGTTTTTGAAACTAATTCCTTCCTAAAGTTTGATTTATTGTGGGCAAAAGAAGATCTAAATTCCTACGTCAATGCAGACGCGCGGGCACCGCTCGAACGCCGCCGCTTGCCGCCCGCTTCCCGCACCGCTGACTTCGAGGCCAGTTCCATATAAATGTATGCATTGGAACGCGTCGCTGCCCGCACCGCCGCCGCCGCCCCGCTCCCGCTGACTTCGTGTCCGAGGCCTCAGACAAACGGCTTGAGAGAACGCGGTATGGTGTTATCACAGTTAAGTTATAATTATGTAACGATGTTACGCATACGTTTACTACTTATTAAACATTTTTATGATCTATCGCTCGTGTAATATCGTCTCGCTGTATTGTCGAATAATTATAAATATTATGCTAGAGTTAACTGGTTAGGAGATGAAGTTTTGTGGGTCAACCAGTGGTTAATTAGTTAGCGTGGAAATCTTCTGGGCCCTGGCAAATTGATATTACTTATTCGTCAAATTAACACTCCTGACTGAATTGTTAATGACTGTAGTGAGTCGTTTTTTTTTCTCTGAAGTGATTTTTTCTCCACCGTTTTCACGGTATACGGAATAAAGATTACCCTTTTTCTGAGCTGCAGTCATAAGTTAGAGCTCAATCTAACTTTTTAGTTCCGTTTTGTGACTAATTTGCATATTATTAGGCATAATTATATACCATGGATAGAACGAATGCCACAGTCCACATTTTATTTCCGAATGGAAACAGATAGAAAACGCTCTATATGTACACCAACATTTTATTAAAATTCATTTTTCCTAAACCAAAATCTTACTAAAAATAAACTAGATCAACTTAAATGTCACTACCAGGAAGCAAAAAATGCGGAACCTACATCTACCTATATCCTCAATCAACACAAAAATTAGCATAATTTTAATAAAAAAAACATTCGTTTTCTACTATCTAAGCAAGTTCGTCAGTAAACGGGGTCGTATCCATAGTCAGGCGCTCAAACCTGTTGGTTTGGCCCACTGAACTCTTTCGTACGCACACAGATATAATAGTGTTTACGTACGACGAGCCTTTATTTAATGAGCGTGCGTGTGTGCGTGCGATTGAGGCGTTTGTCCAATGTTATGCGTGTGAATTGACGTGTCGACTTTTTTTTGTGGGATTTTCTTGTTGATTTTCCAATTGCATTGGTGATGAAATCTGTTGTTTTTGTGGAGTGTTTGTTATTAAGTGACGCAGTATTTCGGGCAAAAATAACAAAATTTAATTTGGTATTTGACAGCAGAGCATATTTATTTAGGTTTCTAAATTCGTAGATTAGGAGGTCAAAAAAAAAAATGTTTTGCCAAAATATCTTGTTGTAATTCCGTAAAAACTTGATGCAAGGCTTGGATTCGGAATGCAGCACCAGCTTCACGCCCACAAAAATATGTAATAATTTATTTATTGCCATCGATGTCCGAAAATTAACGCCAGATTCCACAGCTTAATAGATTTATTGTGTTATGAACAGGTTGCAAAGAAATATAAAGTCTTGGTAGGTCGTAGATAATTAAGTCAAAAATGTGGTCATGAGACATTTATAAAATGAATTAGTTAACATATCAAAGTCAACTACTTAATTAATATTACTTGACACTTTGACAGTCATCACAAAAACGTGTTATGAATTTGCTTTAACAAAAATCAGTATGACCATCGATGCAACATGATAATACTTACGTTTGGTTATTAATGATTATAATTATCAATTCTGCGTTCTAGCGTATGTTTTTTTTTTGTTTATTTAATATTTTTAAGAAATTTAGTTTAATATATTTTTTTTAAATCGTGTCGGCATCAATGGACACGCGCCTACTCGTAGATACTTGATGCAACGCGTTACGTGTGATCTCGGATGACCGGAACAGTGAGCCAACCTTAGTTATGTCATCGACCTCGTATTATCTTAGCAAATTGTCGACACTAATGGATAACGACATTTTTGTTAATCAGTGGCCCAGTGTCGAGGTTATTCTAGGGTGGGAAGAGAAAACCAGGATGTATAATTTTATTTAGTTAAAAAAAAAAAAAAAAAAACATCAACGTAGAGTTAGACAGAGGTGTACCCATTAGCACACCCACATTTTGCCAGTAATGTTTAAGTCCCTTGTAATAGGGGGCGAGAATCATTATCATGATCATCATCCACAGCCCGACGACACTCACTGCTGGGTATAGGCCTCTTTTTGCTTGTGCCAAGCTCCACGCTCTTGTGCCAACCTCATCCAAGATATTTCCGCAATGGCAACAATATAGTCTGCCCATGTCGCCGCCGGACGACCAACACTTATCTTTCCATTCCTTGGACGGCATTCGCCACAGCATTACTCCATCTACCGGGTTCAAATTCTGACTCAGTGACTACTGAGAAATTCCTGATGAAAAACGTAATAACACTTTGCCTGACCTGGGAATAGAATCCAGGACCTCATGCGTAGCAGTCGCGCTTGCGACCACTGGACCAACGTGACAGTTTTTAAATAAAGATCGTGAGAAAAATATTCGTTTGGTGTGCATGAATGGCCATTCTCAGCACATGAAATGGAGAATAGCGACTGAATTTAACTCTATTCAGTGGGAGTGTTCTAAGGCACACATTGAAGCAGATTTTAGGTCAGCTATAGGTAGGTAGGTACTGTAAGGTTTTATAATTTACAACCAACCTTAAATTAGGGGTCGCTTATAGCTTACATTCAGATTCTCAAAGGATTTTGAGTTACTCGTAAGAGTAATTTATGAAATGAATAGTTTTTATGATGGCACTGAGTGTCAATTGAATTTTATCCTTGTTAAAATGTGGTCCATTATTTAAACTTTATAACTAAAGTCGCTGAAAACCCTTCTAAATAAAGTAGAATAAAGCCTTTACGACCATATTCTACAGTACTTACCTATAGCTGCATTACAGCTCCTACTAGTCATACTAGCTAATTCTGACAAATGATTAGTTACGAAGCCAAGTGTTCCTTCGCGGAAATCCATTATAAATAATGCACAATTATTCTGAAGATTTAATTAACGTCCTAAGTGGTTTAATTCAACTGAAAAACGTAAAACGAAAAGGTGGGAATTTTACATGAAAACGCTACTAACCTTTAATTAAAGACTTCAACGCTCACCATTTCGGTGTGTCTCAAATGTTGTCTGTTTGTTTTACTTTGCGTAACTACTAAACTAATTTGTTCCGGTTTTCATATTTAAGTAGACCAATTATGTCTTCGGTTATGTATAATGTATGCTTGATTATTATTTAAATACAGCTAAGGAAAATAAATTCATGAATCAATTGACAGTGCGTCGATTTGCCGTTTTATAGCCTTTTATACAACTGTCAAATAACTGTGATTAGCATGTTACATACCGACAATTTAAATTAGAAATTAAATTGCATCAATTTGCTTAGGATAGAGAGGTATGGAAGAAGAAAAGAGAGACCTTTGCCCAGCAGCAGGACACGATGTTCGATAGTAAAAAAAAAACAATCAATTTCCCTGTCTTTACATGGCATCAAGCCTCAATCGAAGTCGGGGTGTGACGCAAAATACGGAAATAAAAAAAGTCAACAGAAGATCTGTCGCAAGCGCAACTCATTTAACAAAAGATTGACGTGTTTATTATAATAAAGGATAGATATCTTACATAAATAATTGAAATGTCACACCGTCACGCCGTGTGATGAGTGAAAGTGACAGCTATGGTGGCTCGTTACGGTGTGATAGGCAGCCAGTGAACAGGGACGCGTGCATACGTGATTAGGGGATTGATTGTGACTGTGTAAGTGCCTTCCTATGTGTTTTATGTAGGAAGTGACGTACGGAAATTGCTTGAGTCAGGGATTTTTTGGTACCCCAAGACAAGTATGTTCTACAGCAAAAGATAGTTGGTTGGTATAGTTGGTTTTAATAGTGAATATTTTTTTAGATGTATTCTCGTCTAGTTGACAACAGCTATTAATTTTATTTTAAGGTGGATGCTCCAGGGTAGCCCGCGATGTTCAAATTTTCTTACGTTTTTTGCAATTTACAGGTCAGTGTCAGGTTGTATGTTGATTAAAATATGATTCGCGGCTGTAACACGTATGTAGTTACATAATTATAATCATCAAAATCATCAATACAACCCTCCAATTTAAGTTCATACAGGTGCAAGAATGACTTTTTCAAGGACAAATTCATTCCAGCACGTTTATGCGCTTGGAGGGTTGTATTGAAAGAAAATTTGAATTTCGAGGGCTACCCTTTTTTTTAGGATGGGAAATCATCAAATAACTCCTTCCGCTCTGGGCGGAGCAGGAGGGAGTGTCAGACTTTTACTGACTAAAACGCGGGCTACCCTGGGGCATCCACCTTTATAGTAATCTTGTTTAATCAATCAAAGCAGTTAATTTGAGCTTAATTTCAGCAGATAATCAGTATAGAATCCAGGGATTTCATTTAGTTCTTTGTTAAGACGTAGGATCCATGATTTGTTTAGTTTAAAACTCAACTTATCGTCTCAAATCGAGCATGTGCAGATCACATTCATTCCATGAAACAACAGTTTTCACCATCAAAACGGCATCGCTTAAAAAACGATGTGAGGTGATGAGATATCGATCTAGTGCAGTTATTAAAGGTGTGATATGAGATTCAAGCATCCTTGGAAGACGCCTTCACCTGAGAGGGGTTCCTAATGAACCAACAAAGACAATACATATTTAACAACGAAGTTGTTACTATTGACAAAAAACTCGACTGCATACACAAATTAGCAACATTGTGTATTAATTAGTTACATATAATTTTTGTTACTTACATAAGTTTAAAATTGTAGTATGTTTTAGGAAATAAAAGTATTTTAAATATATTCATCATCATCATCAGCCTATTAATGTTCCCACTGCTGGGACACAGGCCTCCTCTCTAAGAGAGGGAATGGGCTATAATCTACCACGCGGGCCCAGTGCGGATTGGTAGATGTAAATACAGTGACCACCAAAAATAAGTACTAAGTACACTTATCAGCTTTCTTTGAAACTATAGACAAAATTAAACTATTTTTCGAGTCCTTTTTGTTTCGAAAGTATATCTTGTGTACTTAAAAACTTACTGCAATTTTAAGAGTGTGATACTTATTTTTGCAGGCCAGTTTATATTAAAAAACCATATTTAAAGTCTTTTATGTTTATTTATTTATTAATTTAAAGCGACCACTTTGTGTCTCGAGCTACCAACAACACAGATTGATTAACTCCAACTGTATATCGGTAGATAAAAAAAAATAAAAACATAAGCAGCGTATGATGTCGAAAGCAGTAAACGCACCAAGGTGGCAATGGAACGGTATAAACACCATTAATCGTTACTACTCCAATACCCTTGAAATAAATCAAAACACAGACGCAATATTTGCATAAACATATAATATAGTGTTGCATGACATGCATTTTAAATATAAATATTTTTAGACGGTTAGAGAGAGACTTGTCGGCCTTAAACTGAGGTTATGGTGGCTTTAATCAATAATTTGATTAAGATTAGTGATATTATAACTACCGTTTAGGGATGGCCAAAATTCGTTTGGAAGCAAATATGTATTTTGTTTGTAAATGTAGAACTTAGGAACGGTTATGATTTTAGCAGTCTAGGTGTATGTGTGTTTTTATTTACGTATGTTTCTCCGTAGAGGCGTAACTATTCATCCGATTTTTATGAATACGGTGTCAATCGATTTGTTATTATGCCCCGGGTATAACAGAGGCTACATTTTCTCGACTTCAATAATAGGAGGAGTCAATTTCACCTTTTAAACCCCGAATTTAATTAGAACACGATTTTTCAGTAGTCCCGTTTTTAGGGCTCCGTAGCCCTGACAAGGAACCTTTATAGTTTCGTCATGTCCGTCCGTCTGATCGGTGCCGCGGACCGTCTGATCTGAGCGGTGATTACTGTCTCCACTGAGATTGGCCAAAGAAAATCTATCAGGAAAAGTATTTTAATCTAAAGGGTGTAAAACACCTCTTAACGAAGCTGAAAGGCACTTGTTCTCCTCTTCATTGCGATCATTTTTTTGTTCTACACCATACCTGGGAACCTTCTAGTTATGGAGATATTGGGGGTCAAAGTTCCAACTTCTTGGTAACTTTTTTTTTAAATACAAGTTTTTAATATAAGATTTTTACTTTAAACACCTCCACGACCCCCGTACTATTCAATCCATCCATCTGCACAATGTTTTGAGTGCGTTACATTGAGTTCTACCACAAAACATGATTTTTCACCCCAAAAGAAAAGTCGTTTCCCAGCAATAATTTTTGCTAAAGTTACTTAGTTTGATGTACAGAATGCTTGCTTGGTTGGCCAACCAAGCATTATGTACACCCTGTATACTAATATTTTAAAAAGGTAATATTTGTTTGTTAGTTTGTATGTAGGGGGAAATCTCCGGAACTAATGATCCAATTCTAAATTTTTTTTCACTGATAGAAAGATACATTATTCGTGGCTGCTATAGGCTATTAATTACATTTATATCATGCATATTACTGCAGCTATCAATTTTTTTGCGGACGAAGTCAAGGGCGTAGTGCAAGTTTCTTATAATGGTGAATATTTTATTTAGAAATTATTCAATTAAAGTTGTATATTGACCACATCCCATGTTGATTATTGTGACACATTTCTATGATTATCATATAAATAAAAAAATGTAACTTACAAAAAAAAAAATAACAATACTGCAATCAACCAACCCTGGTACTACCGGATAAACGCGCCTTTCAAAGGTCAGCCTCAAAAATTACCAGTTATGTGCAATGGCTGTTACCTAAGACGTATTATGTATGTAGATATATACGTGCGTGTGGGGACGCAAGAAAGTTCAAATGCTTGATTGAACGTTTTCAATGTCATTTTGGTGCAAGCGAACTTAAACATATTAGTTTGATATATTATTAAAACATACTAATATATGCCAGCAATGGACTCACTCCTATTATATGGGGCCCAAATAGAACTCTTAAAATGTGGGTGAACCCACTATATGTATGTACATCCATAGCCTTAAAAGCTTAAAACAAATGTTGCGTTTCACCAGGAATTTGTTTTACCTGCCACTATCGTTAATTCGGAGACCTTTGTGTTGTTCCTTAAAACCACAACAACAATCTGTTCGTCATAAAAAAATCTATTATTCAGTGCAAAGCAGGAATCAAACCCAGCGGCGCTTAAAGTACCGTCAAAATAAATTCTGTAGAAAACACATCGTGACGTGAGGAAGTAGTTACGTACTTACGATTCTCGTTCCTTCTTTGTGGGGCTGATGTTACAACTAAGGGTTCTTACAGACGAGCGGCACGTTGTTGACGGCTGCCGTCGGCGCGTCGACGACTGTCGTCGACACTCGGTGACGGCTGCAGTTTATCTGCCGGTGGCAATGTGCCGCTCGTTTGTAAGAACCCTAAATGAGTAAATAATACAGCTTCCTCTTCGGAAGCAAAGGTTAAAAAAATTAACACCGAGGTACTATAGGAAACATAAATTGTCTGTAGTAGAAGGCTATGCTAATATAATTGGATGACCATCATGACAAATATAAATCAAAAATCTATCTTAGAAAGGACAGACAGGAACGATGAAGGCTACGATTCTTGCAGCCTACATAGTTTAAAACTAGTAGCAGTCAAAAAAAGAACTTCCAACGGACCACCAACTGCCATGGACTACCAGGAAATCTCCCGTCCTGCTTGTGCAAATCCACTAGCATCTTAAGATACGTAAGAGACTACTCGCTATCGAGGTGGTAGAGTTCTTCTCGAAGCTTATTTAACTTTAAAGGAATCATCGACAGGACTAAGAAAAAGCCTTAATTTATCCTAGGATCCGAGGTAGAAGATGCTTTTACGGTGCGTTTGCAGAATGAACTTACATAGAAAGAATCCCAAACGGCTCGAGTTACGCTGCGATTCCACATAAGATGAGCAAGGATAACAAATATTAATAATAAATATTGCTGGACATTACACACAGCGTCATCTAGTGACACACTAAGCAACGAGGCTTGTTTCGTGCACCAGATAGTTGATATACTATCATAGATACTTTTTGTTTGTAATTTCAAAAAATTCAAAATTGTTTATTTCTTCATTACAATAAATAGTTTGTGATTGGAGCTGTATGAGAAGACTCCGCTCTTCCATAACAAAAGAAAGAATTTTTTTAATAACATATTTATCATAGGTAAGTAGACAAGATTGGCATAAGCATAGTTTGTGTGTGTGAGAGAGAGTGTGTGTGCGTGTGTATGTGTGTGATATGTGTGCCTGTATGAGAGTATAGGTTATGTCGTGGGTTTCAAAAGCTATATATAATATAAATACTTATTTATTATACATATAATATCCATGACTCGAAAACAAACGTCCATGCTCATCACACAAACATTTGCTCCTACCGGTATTCGAACCCGGGACCCAAGAACGTAAGCCAGCCTCATTACCACTGCGCTATTCGGGTCGTCGAAGCGAGAGTGTGTGAAACTAACCAATAGTAAAGCTTCTTTTTCACGTTTGGAGCTAAGCTAGCTATGTGATTAGTTAATTTTCTGCACATTTCTCGCTTCAGGTCCTCGCACATCTCTGGTGAAACGCAGCCTTAAGGGCCGGCGCACATCTGGCAGAGCGCAGCGCAGATCATTTTTCTATGTCAAACTATTATCGACATTGTCTTCATTGAAATAATACCTGTCTAAAATCAATTAACACGACAATGAATTCCTGAAGATCATCGAGGCGACTACAAGCGAAAGATAGCGCGCAGGATTTTTGATATTATGTCAATGAAGACAATGTCGATAATAGTTTTACAGTGAAAAATGCTCTGCGCTGCGCTCCGTCATTATGTGCGCTCTAAGGCGGTGCTGATCGTGTAGTGCTCAGAACTGTACTGTGCGTGGTGTACCACGTGTCATAGACATCATAGAAGATTACCACTTATGTAGGTCCAATTCAAAAACTACCAAATCGTGACCCTATTTAATTTGATCACCAATTTATATTTAGCATTGAAATAATTTGTTACACCGCTGTTTCCTTCCTTATATCCAAAATGGCGCCTGTTTAAATTCTGGCCACGTTTTGATACAAAGGAAGCGTTCGAGTCCGACTGTTGGTTATTGTATTGACAAAGAAAAATATAAAATTAAAAAGGAAAGGTATATACACAAGGCAGTGTATATACCTTTCCTTTTTAATTATATATTTTTCTTGTTGTGTTTTTCTTTTCGTGTTGTGTTGGTCTAGGAGTCGCCAACGCTACTGTTGACCATGGGTTCGATTCCCAAGTTGGCCAAAGTGTAATTGGGTTTTTGGTTATTGGGATTTATGCCCGATTTTGTGCAAAATGGCCCGCGCCCCACAACACAACTGCCTGACCCTTCGCGAATTACAGGCGTGATGTTATGTTAATAAGGAAAAGTAAATATTCCGCACAGGAACAAAGACAGGGAAGGGAAATGGATGGGGTAACTGGGTTGTGGATGTCAATTAGGCAGTTCCTCCATGTAAAATTGGTATTCAGCTGTATCCGGAACATCCGGATAGACTGGAAGCCGAGTTCACCATAGTTGGGAAAAGGCTAGGCAAATGATGACGGGATAAAAAGGATAAAAAAGTGCTTAACACAATTTGCCAATCTTACGTACACATAGGACTAAGGACACACATTAAAACATACTTATGTTCATATATATTAGACATATTGACCTATGTACATTAAGACTTGTAAGAGTCTTTATATCTACATTAATATTATATTTTATAGTTACTTAATTAAAACAGTGCAGTACACAAATTACAATACATAAATTATATTTTTGTGAACACTAAAAATTATGTCCTTGTCAATGAAATAAACTGCGAATTTTAAAGACATATTATAATATTAAATCTCTAATTTAATTTACAAAATGCCACCCGGAGGACATCCGGTAAATACCGAAGTGGCAAAATAAACTTGTTTTGAGGTCACAAAACGTACGATAAAAACGGGGCCACATCACTAGTTTATTAATGTATCAATTATTCATGAGAAAAATTTAGATTGCCACTCAAATTGGGCAATGCACTGGCCTTAAAGTGTTCGTTCAAATATAATGTTTGTAAAACTTTCAAATGGTGTAACTTATAAAGGACGGTTTTTGGGGCACTCACCTTTGAACACAACAAATTTACGCTGATGGATAAAGTAAGAAAATTGATCGCAGAAGGAAAAAAATCTTGGATACAAACCAAAACATATAATTTTAATACCAGGAAAATTTGTAATATTTTTAGAAGTAAGATTTAAATTTTGTTTTCTTTGGAGAAGTTAAGTTTTAGTTTTTTTTTATCTAAGTAGGGGAAGAGTATCATAATCGATAGTTTGTAGATTGATTCATTGTCATTTGTCATTGAGTGCGTGGTGATTTCCCAATATATATAAAAACTTTAGTAAAAACCAAGGTGGTATTAATTCCGGGGCTGCGGGACTAAAAGGGCGATGAAGGAACATGGGATGGGTTTTAGTCAGTAAAAGTCTGACACTCCCTCCTGCTCCGCCCAGAGCGGGAGGAGTCAATTGATGATTTTCCATCCGAAAAAAAAAGGTGGTATTCATTAATTACCCTTAAAAAATCATAACAATTTGGCAACGATTATCTGCATGGGCGGCATGAAAACTCTGACACGAGGTTAGGCACTAACTACACGAAAAAATATGGAAAGCAGGCTTTTCTACTACGGATTATTTTAAAAGTAGAGCTAAACGAAAATTTTTATTTTATGCAACGTGCCTTAACTATACTGGTGGACAAACCAATAGGCCATCATAAAAGTACGTTATTTCAATTATTTCATCAACGGGAAATTAACAAAAAAAAGTATTCTAAAAGTCGGTATTATCAAACATAGTCACGACACCCGATTTAATAGGCGGCCTATTTACAAAGGCCTCTCACCATTCCTTTCCAACTATCCCGGACATAACATAACTTAATTTACACTATGAAAATCATACTAACCATAAATCTTATAAAAATCCCTTGATGGTGATGTCGTTTACGTCAAAATCACCGATTAGATACTTATGAACCGATATCACACTCCAAGATCAAAACAAAACAATTTGTGCTAACGAACTATAATGACTGTTTTTACGCATTCTTAATGTAATTTTGAGCGGTTTTTCGCCGTAAGTAGGTACCTACTATTCAAAGGAATTTCTACTACATTTATGGTCTTTTTTTGACTGTTAATTTGTGGTAAGATTCGTGAAGCGGTTTCAAACGAAGGAAATATGTTGTTTCCAAGCCGTTTTTTCTCATTTTAATGGATTTTACCTATAACTCTACAAGATTACGACATTTTGGAAAAACCACAGTTATTCATCTTGAAGGATTAACGTTAATATGAATATTTGAAGCTAATTATTTCTTTGTATATGGCTGTCAATATTCCGGCCAACAATTATTAATTAATATTTTTATCTATTTTATTTTTATCGTTCTAAATGAATTGTAATTATTAATGTTTAACTTATTAAATAAGTTTATAATGGATAATAATATTCTAATGTAATTTAACTTCTTTTTATTTAATTTGTTTTTTATTTTTAATTTGTTCTTTTGAAATTTTTAAAATGTATCTTCCGTATGGGTTTTGCCTGAAATAAAAGGATTTTTTTTAATATCCGTAAAACATATATAAATTAGTTAGAAAAAAAGACTAAACTATTAGTTAGAAAAAAAGACTAGAAAAGGCTTGAAGACAGGGTTTTAAATATCTACTTACTTTCAATGTAAAAAAAAATGCTGTAGTTTGAAACAAAACAGTTTTCTTTTGTATCAAACCCGTGGATCATTGTTGTCCGTAATGATTTAAGGAAAAAAGACTTCTGGCCGTTCGTTGTGCCAGTTACGAGGTTCTCAAGTTGACCATTTTTGCATCTTGTAGTTCAATCTAGGAGGTTATCGGCTCCTTAACAGGGCAATCCTGCACATGACATATTACCAAGACCTCCAGCCGGGGCAGAAGTTGACCATGCTCAGCGGCAAACCTTTATAAGATAGGTCGACACAGTGACTCAATCTGACTCAATGCATCGACAAGCAAATGTGACGCAATGTGTCACGATGGCGCGTCTGTTTATTGTCAAGCCGCAGAATAAAAAAGTTCTACCGGTTTCTCGCAGGTTGATTGTGAAACTCCTTGTTGGTTATGCTTAGTTCCTTGTCTGTGGCCCGTATTCTAGAACGTCTAAATTCAAATGAAAGCGAGCAATACTCAAATTGAAGTTTGATTGGTTAAGCTGTTTGTATGACATGTGCTAGTTTTAAGTTGAGATTCATTCAGAAGCGTCGTTTAAAATAACACCTTGGTGAATCTGATTTAACGTTGAAAGGGCAGTGCGTCAGAATTATTGAAAGTTCAAGAGCGGATCGACAAGGAGTTAGCTGCTTTTATAACGGTTTTGAGAGTTGCCGAAAATCGAGTTGAGTGGCGTGAGATTGAAGAGGCCTAAGTCCGCAGTAGACTGTTGTAGGCTGATGATGATGATGAAGATAACGGTTTTAAAATACAAGTTTTTAATTGGCAACACATAGCTTTCGCTCACGACCTCGTATTCGTAGGTTTAGGTCGTAAATTGTCTCACGAGAACGCACCTCTACGGGGATAAAAGTATTCTAATAGTCAAATCCTTGGTCATGATCTATCGGTGTTTCAAACGTTTAAATCCGTTCAAACGTTAAATCGTGTAAAGGTAGCAGACAAAATGGCCGACATACAGACACAGAGTAAGGCCCCGTTCCCTCCATGTCGTGACGACAGATAATCGTGTCGTGGCTTGTGTGTTTAAATGGAGGTGTTCACATATAGGACGACGCGATTACTGTCGTCCACGAGTTTTGCCAACTAAAAACCAACAATTAATTAATCGCCACGACATAGTGGGAACGGGTTCTAAGCGGTTTCAGACATTAAGTATGGTTAGAAATATTCACGCTGCGACACATCACAATTCGCACTGTAATAATGTCTTTCTATCGCATTTATAATAACCATCCCCGAAATGTCAAGTTCCATCTGACAGTTATATTAAGTGTGACAAAGACAACATTATCAATCTGTCGCAGATTATTGAGGTTAAAATAATGGCCGTTTTTTTGTCGCTAATAAGACTCTTGTTACCACTGTTTACAGAGGCAACACAGGGCGATCGCCTAATTTCTTATGTACATTCAATGCACAGTTAGAGGATCGGGGTCATTGGACTGGTGACACTTAGCTAGGACAACTAGAAATAGTAATAATGTGTGGTAAGAAAGTATTAGAGACACATTAAATTGGTGGCTTTCGAATTATTTAACGTTTAACGTTTTCGGAATTTGGTTTCCACCACCACGACTGAACCACTTTTACTGCAAAGGTGTCCTACAGACTCTTGACATTCCTTTGTTTAATAGCTATTATATTTTATTTGATTTTTATTAAAATAATTACACTACTTATACAGGGTCTAAACAACCTCATCACGAAGCCGTCTACCAAGCATTCTGTACATCAAACTAAGTAACTTTACGCAAAAATTATTGCTGGGAAACGACTTTTTTTTCGGGGTGTAAAATCATGTTTTGTGCTGATGGATGGATTGAGTAGTACGGGGGTCGTGGAGGTGTTTAAGTTAAAAATCTTACATTAAAACTTGAATTAAAAAAAAAAAACTTGTCTAAAAGTTGGAACTTTGACCCCCAATATCTCCGTAACTAGAAGGTTCCCAGGTATGGTGTAGAACAAAAAAATGATCGCAATGACGCTGACGGGGAGAACAAGTGCCTTTCCGCTTCGTTAAGAGGTTTTTTACAACCCTTTATACAAACTACAACTCTAAATAATAATAAAAATAATATGTACAAATAACAAAACGGTTACGGGCGTCAAAAATTCGTCCACATCGCTGTCAACAGGAAAAGTGGCCAGAAGGCTGGCTATTATATTTTGATTGGTATTGGTGTGATTACTTTGATTTTATTAATACAACAAGGTTTTAGCTCTGGGTAGCGTTTCTGAATTCGAGAATTTTGTCCTTATCATTTCCAAACATGCAAACAACAAGTACTTATTTGGAAAAAGTACACACTGCGAACTCAAATATTTTTCTGACTTTTTAAATAGTACCTACTAATTAATCAAATCTCAACATATTTTGCAGTGGATATTGGTTTATTATTTGGAAATAACATCAATTGGTAACAAGAAGTATGAAAATAATAATTATAATATATGTTAGTAGGTAGGTAGTAAGGGCAATTACAAGATGAAACGAAGACTTCAGGGAGGCACTCAGGTATATTCAGCAGCAGAAGTCTTTTTGGCTGTATGATAGAATCGGTTTCGCTCAAGTCTCGAGCATAAAACGTTCAACTAGTAGCTAGTAGCACAGATATTATAATACTTCGTACTAGTAGTAACATTTCAAAACCAACCTAGTGGTGTGACCGTCGGACTGCCAAGTCTTAGGTCTCGAGTTTGAACCCAAGGATTCATGTGCATATTTTGTAATTATTACTTCGGTGAAGGAAAACATCGTGAGGAAACCAGCATGCCAAAGAGATAAAAAAGCCAAGTCAGACGCCTATGGGCGGCATAAAAACTAAGTAACCACACGATAAAGAAGACCAGTACAAATTAGTCGGCTGAGATGACGATGGCATCGACTTAAGCTCAAGTCTCAAAAGTAAAGCATTGAATTTACCATCTGCATAAACTAGTAGTACTATTACAAAACCAAGTCGTTTGAAAAGCTTACCACTACGCAAAGGTGAACGTAAAACTACTTTATGTTTGACGTCAAACGTCTAAGTAAAATATTTGTGACTTATTAAAATACTAGCACTAGTCAAGGTTTATTATGTAGCAAAATAATGATCACTACTGCAATTTGAACTAAGAGAAGTGCGGCTTATCACGCGAATTCCAATCGTTAATTCTTAGTTTGTGTTGACAGCTTAAAGTTTGTATTCAATGCATTGCATGCACTTGAGGTTCTTAATTATATTGGCCATCGAATGCAAATCATCGTCTATAATTTGATAATTAACGAATAATAAGAATTGTGTGTCTATGGAGTTTTTTAATAACTTTTTTTTTTAACGCAGACGATTTGAAAATAATGTGTTCAGATAGTTACAATTTAACAAGCCTTTTCCCGTATTTGTTAAGGTTGGCTTCTAGTCTAACCGGGTGTTGCTGAAAACTAGTATTACATGGAGCGATTGATCCGATCTGATACTATTTTGCTGTAGAACTTTTTGTAGTGCCGCTACAGCATGTTATGTTACGTGTTTTATTTGGGTTTAAGAAGAACAAAGTCCGATCTCCACCTAAGCGAGACGATTAAGTACTACAAGTGTTACCATGCATAATGGCAGCTTTTACGGTCAGCCTGCAAGACTATGGTTTAAAACAGTGGCTTCCAACCTTTTTTTTCCTTAGATTCAAAAGTAACATACATTAACAGTATACATTAGTCGCCAGTAGCCGCCAGTAGCCGTATACATTATTAAAATATTGTAATAGAAAACCCAAAAAAAATTAGAAGAATTTTAAAATCGAATCGAATTGAGAGTTCGAAATTTAAGAGATATAGAGCGGACATTGAGAATATTTTCAAACAAAAATTTAGATCCCTAAAATTTTAGATATTGTCACACGAATACTACCTTCGTCTTGTCCCGTCTATCGCTCATAAATATTTCAATTTCGTTGATCTTCGAAATAAAGAAAAAACCTTTCGCGAACCATATTTTTAGTTCTGGCGGTACACTGGTGGTCCGGGTGCTACATGTTGGGAACCACTGGAATAAGCGCAGTCAACCGTGATATCATTGCCGCCATGCCACCGTAACTGGCACATCCGAGGTTTAATTGACACGCAATCTTATACTTTTTTTTAAGTATTTTTTTGCGAAGGAAATTAGATATTTATAAAGCCACAAGACACGCACGTATCCAAAAATATTTCTTAAGAGTTAATTTTAGGTGTTATAATTTTGGTGTTGGTGATTGAAGAGAGCAGTTTTGTTTAGCGAAAAGTCGTTGTTTAGATCTGCTGGTTCCGTAGCTCCACCGCTAAGACGCCGCTAAGAACTGAGAAGTGTTTGTTCGGCTCGTTTCTCGTCAACACGTTTTAACACAGAACAGGGTCCGAGCTACCGGTGGTCAGGAACTTCCTAAAAATACGCGCCGTATCCAGAAGTAGGTACTGCTTTCTGAATCAGGTCCTTGATGCAGCTGCCAAGCCTCAGATGTTGGGCGAGGCTATTGGCTATTAAGGTGGCTCCAACCAGCCCGCGAAATTCAAATTTTCTTAGGTTTTCTGGAATTTGCAGGCCAGTGCGAGGTTGCATGTTGATTAAAATATTGCTCGCGACTGTAAGACGTATGTATTTATTGAATTATAATCATCTAAATCATCAATAAAACCCCCCAAGCGCATAAAGGTGCAAGAATGACTTTGACCTTGAAAACGTAAGAAAATTTGAATGTGGCTGGCAAAATTCAAATTTTCTTATGTTTTTTGCAATTTGCAGGCCAGTGCGAGGTGTAATTCTGTAACTACATACGTGTTACATCCGTGAATCATATTTTAATCAAACATACAACCTAACACTGGCCTGCAAATTGCAAAAAACGTAAGAAAATTTGATTTTCGCGGGCTACCCGGGAGCATCCACCTTAAGCCATTTTCCGACACGACGATCGGCACAATGACTGCTGTACTCACGTCCCACATGTCGACAACCTCGCGAGCCAGATCTAGATACTTGAATTGCTTATCTTCCTCTGCTTTCACGAGGTTCCCGCCATGTGGGATAGTTATATCAACAATCAACTTTATTATTATTATGTATATTAACTGAGGATTTTTTTTCTATTATTTATATTCCGCATTGAGTTCATTCTGACGATGATGAAACTGTTAGAGCAAATAAATGATTTAATCATTTTTTCCTTACCACGCAAGCACTCTTAAGTAATAATTTTTTTACTGTAATGTCTATTTGTTCAAATCTCAGTTAGGTTGAATAAACCATTAGTAGGCAAATGACGCATATTCATGTTCAATTTCACCAACACTTGAATGAATGCCTAAATAAAAGCGCTTCGTTGAATTTTCAACGCTCGACTCAGCGCAGTAAGTTGACATTTCAACTGTGAAATAATTCCAATAAATAGAGATCAAAGAAGTACTTAGATGTTCAAGTGACTGATTTATTAGTTTAACTAACGAGTGACTGAATAGATACAAAAAATAAGATCACGTTAATGTCTTACTACGTCTTTATTGTGAACTAGCAGCGCATCCGGCAATTATCATAATGAGTTAGTATCTAGTACCTTTTACCATCATAGAGCTGAGTAGGTATCTCCTTAACCCATTATCAGCCTAGCCAGTTCAGTCTAACCGGATGGAGTTGAAAACCAGAATTTTGAATGGACCGACTTCCTATCTAACCGCCACAACCCAATTAAAACTGGGTAATGGACAGATGGGTCGGGATGTTTCATGCCACACGGGATCTACAAATGACAGCCGGTTGGTCCCGGCCGGTACTTTAATTATTTTCCTTACAATGGCGTCTGGTTGTCACTTTATTGAATTTTGATTATTGTGATGTATTTAATGGCACACACAAGATTAAGACAAATCGATTGACGTAAGAATCATCAAAATCGGCCTACGCGTTTGGACTCTTGAGCGCCACATAGACAAACATACACAATAGGATGACAAACACATACAAAAATACTAGAATCACTACTTTTTGCCCAACTCACTCAAATCCTTAAAAGCTTTAGCCAAAAAAAAACTTAATAAATCAATCAGTTCTCTTTTAAACACCACAAAGAATCCGAAGAACAGACCAAAGACCTCAAAAGTTATCTTTCAACAAACATTACGGTAACCTCATTGGCTGACACACTGCTCCCTACCAACCGGTTAAAGCGACCTACAGACGGGCAAGACGTAACGCGTTACGTCACGGAATGCAATCAATTATTTGTCTTGATACCTGTTGATGTTTGTGTAGGTTGTGGCTGATGGGTGGAATGTCTGGGTTGGTCTTTATGGTGGATTATTGTCCTTGACTGTGTTGTAATTGAGAACTTTGGGAGACTTCAAGAGACTTTTATGAGCTTCAATGTCTTTTTTTATTTTTTTCGTGTGTTTGGTGCCTAACCTGCTTTCGGAGTTTTTATGCCGCTATGCGCCTCTGACTTGGCTTTGCATGCCATTGAGAAATATCCGTAGTTTCCGCACGATGTTTTCCTTCACCGGAGCAAGCGCTCCGTCCCTGATTTTCATATTCTCAAAATATCATGATCTCAAAATACAACATTCTTAATACATCATATTCGTATTTTATAACATTTTCTAATCTGTGTGTATTGTTATTAACAAAATTCTTTGTGTTACCTATTTTTAGAAAATCATCCTGGCCGGATTATTTCCTCTTATGACTTAATTAATACAATACGCACATGAATCCGAAAAATCAGAGGAACATACGTGTTTTGGGTTCGAACTCGAGACCTATGACTTGGCAGTCCGACGGCGATGGTCATTTCACTAGGCTATCACTGCTGCTATCAGGGGGTTGTCAGTAAAACAGGCGTTGCTAGCTTTTTTTGGGGAGCTAGGGTGGATCAAACGATCAATTATCCTACCCGTACGCAAAATACGCCCTTTGCACATGGAGTTGCGGACACCAGCTCCGATAATCAAACAATGGAGCTTCAATATTCCTTGAATAAGTTACTGCTTGAATAAGTTACTGCGTCATCTTTCCATTGGTTTAATGAGCGTGATATGATCAATTACTATGCTCGTTCATTGAGTCACTGCTGCTAGCGATATCAAAAGATTGCTCCAGTTTTTGTTGTTAGATAATATTGTATTTTTGATTCCACCAGGAAATCAGTTCTGCTATAGTAGAATTTAAAACTACTGACGTTTTAAGTGACGGTGTGTTTACCTCACAATCTATTGCTTCAAAAGTGGTTCCATTATTTATAAAAAGGCTGGATTGCAGCTGAAAATCAGCGTCAGGTGGTACACCTTGCGTTGCCATCTAGTATTATGCTGAGCTGAGGCCCTTTTGGCATTAATTAACATCATCCACAGCCCAACTTCACCCACTGCTACACGTTCTTGTTTCGTTCGTGTGTTCGTGTAACAATGTCGTTTGCCCATCTCGCCGCTGGAAGATCCACACTTATCTTTCCATTCCTTGGACGCCATTCGGTCGCAGCTTTACTCGACCTGCTATCACCACGCCTTACTAGATGTCCTAGTTTTGATTAATTTTAAGGTGTTTCTGTTTTTCATAATGCCAATAAACACAATTTTCTTTCTTTCTTTCAACGAATCGATGACATTACGGTACCTATAAGTCAGCGTGGCAGTATGGAGTTTCAAACAAAGAATCCCGAATGGCTGGAGTTGAGGCAATATCCCATGTAGCGCGTGTATTTATAAGTACATATAATTATTGTTGACCTAAAAATCGCTCAAAACATCTGTCATTGCAAAAGCCACCAAACAACAAAACTAGTTGTGATAAATCGAGCATCTGATTCAGAATAAGACTTTATCAACTTTCACTGAAAGGAATTCCGGTTGCGCTCGTAACACTTGATCATCTCACGCGAAATCTTAACGTTTTGCTAACTCATAACATGCGAGATAAAATGTTGTCTTGATAAATCTTTTTGACACAATCATGTTCATGTGCTTTTTGTGAAGAATCTCAAACAGGTTAGTACTGCGATCATGCGGCAATTAGGATTTTCATCGTCGAGACATACATACCCGGCGATTTAAATAAATAAATAAATATCGCTGGACATTACACACAGCGCCATCTAGTGCCACACTAAGCAACGAGGCTTGTGTCGTGGACACCAGATAGTTGATATACTACATAGATACTTTTTGTTTGTAAATACATACTTATTATACATTTAGGCCTCTGTCTAGAATTTGCCCGGACTTGTAATTTTTTCGGTTTTTACAACTAACGAGGATTTTTTAGGAAATTAAAAGAAAAAACAAGTAAATTTCGAAAAATAAAAAAAGTTGAAAATTAAGGTAAAGTTTGGTACTTAAAAGATTTTGCGAAAATCTTAATTTGCCCATATCTTTTTATCGTGTTGACTCAGGACCTTGATTTTTATACACCTAATAGGGACTATAGTATCCGGTATATATTTCAACTTGCTAGGTCCGTGAGAAAATCGGTGGTGACAGAAGGACAGACGGACAAGAAAGTGATCTTATAAGGGTTCCTTTTTACTTTTTGATGTATGGGACCCCAAAAACCAATTACTATCGAAAAAAAAAGAAAAAAAACAAAGGTTTTTTTTTAATTTAAAGAAGTAAAATAAAGGTTTTTTTTTATTTAAAGAAGTTTTGTTCGGTAATTAGGTTTTTTTGTATGTCCCAAAAACATTTTAAAGCTCAGATAAAAACCCTGAGCTGACTTAAACCTACGTGTGCAATGGTGCAAATGGATCGTACTTTCGTCTGCCAAGCATAATGACAATAACAATTTTACCCACTAGGTAGACCGTCCTGTACCTGGGAGGTCTCTGGACATTTCTGTGCTACTGTACTTGCTTTGGCAAATCAGAACACGTAGGAAATACTACAATAGCAAATAATTTGGCATTGCGATTCCTATGACTAAGCGCATATTAGAATATAAGACCACAGCCGAAGCTACCATGAATAGGCCCGTTTGTATGGTAATACTTTTTTTTGCAACCTCTTTACTGCTTTATGCTCACCAGACTTTAACATTCTGGGAGTCCCCAAGTTATACAAAGAGTGTTTCAGGTTTATCCATATAGGTATAGTGATCGAACCGAGGATCCAGCTTGTACTCTGAATAATAAAATTGGCTTGAACTAATGTGGTCATTTGAGATTTTTGGATAAGGCAGTAGGTGGATTTATATTTGGATAGTGTTTTAATATCTTTGAAAGAAGCAAATAGCCAAGACGTAAACCATATTTAACTGAAGCGTATTTATTATTCGTAAAGATGTTCTTTTGCAAAAGATTCAAATTGTTGGACTGTCGAAAGATCAAGTCAAATGGCAACGGGCTTACAGGTCAGGTAGGTTCGTTCTTTATGTAACCTCTTTAGGGAAATAAATTTTCAAAAATCCTGCCAAAATTCAACGCGTAGTCGTGGACAAAAGCTATGTACCTAGCTATATGTACTAGATCATAATATATGGTACCAACGGTGGTACCAACGTCAATGCTTATGTGACGTGTGTCGTCGTATTACACATCCGATACGCGGCGGTGTTTCCTAGCGCAGTTGCTGAGGCCAATACGTAACACTTCGATGTTTGTTATGAATGTGATATTGTATGCAGCTGCAACTGAGTCTACTTAGTAATTGGACTACCTACTATTGTTGGTAGTACAAGAAGAATAACAATAAGAAGAAGAAAAATCTATACATATAATAAAATCGTTGAGACCAAAAAATCTGTACATTGAAGATTAAAAAAAAAAACCAGCCAGGGTGACTTAAAATAATTAACTGAACATATTAAAACCATTTTTAAAATTTTTGTTTGTTTGTCTGTTTGTTTGTTTGTTTGTTTGACCGCGCATCACGTGAAAACTACTTAACCGATATTGTTGAAATGTTCACAAATCTATTTAAATAAATTCAGAATAACATTTAGGCTATAGAAATTCTTGTTTTTTTTGGAAAAAGGGGGTGAAAAGGGGGGGTAAAGTTTTATGAAAAAAGTATTTTAGATTGTTCTAGAATCATGAAACTCAGAATAAATACTTATTAATAAAAATAAAGAAATACCAGTTTTAGCATTTTTTTTAAATCTCATCCAGAGACGCAAAAAAGAGGGTTTTGTGTTTAAAATTAATAAACTTCAAACACCTATACAATCAAAACCAATGAAGTGTAACCTTTTAAAGTTGCTACATATACTTCATACCTAATACAGGTCAATATAATTTCTCAGTTTTCTCGAAATTTGATTTTTGAGGTAAATACGCACAAAATAGCGGAACTCAAAAAAATCAGCTTTCCTCGGTATAAGTAGTTGGTACGAAATGTTTGTGAGCGCATCACGTCAAAACTACTGCATAGGCTTCTGCAATATTTAGGCTATATATTATCACGCTACTTCCTTAAGGGGGTAGGCAATTTAAAATTATGTCCGTATACTTAAATTGTTTGACGTTTCAGTCATGACGTAAGTACATGAGAACGGCTATTTGTAGCTTATGTCAACGAAGTAAATAGCCTAGCGGTTTCATGATCGCTCTGCAATCTATGAGGTTACAGGTTCAAACCCCGCAACATTATTTTCACTTTTTATGATTTTTTAAATTTTTGTTTTGATGCTGTTAGATTGCCTATATTTCATTTTGTATTTAAATTGTTTGCATTTCTATATTTCTTATTTTTTTTCGTGGTGAAATACGTTTTTCCATAAAGTAATAGAGAAGTATAGAAGAAGAATAGAATCATGCTGCGCCGACCCCAAATAAATTGGGAATAGGGCAGGAGTATGATGATTTCTCGAAAAAGTAGTTTAGCGAACATCAGAAGCCTGATAAATTCACGTGGTCTTGCCGTGCAAGAACTGTGCTGTGCTATTTGCAATAGGTAATCAATAATCCATACGCAGTTTACGTAGATTATATTTACAGCTATATTATTATTGGCCTCATTCCATGCATCTTGGTGAGAATTTAAGACCTGGATGGACTGTAATCGAAGGTCTGACGGTGGAGACAAAAGTCAGTTGCAAGAGGTTCGCAACAGTTTGCAGCAGCTATATCGTATTTGGGCTCATTTCATGAACCTTGATGAAAACTTTAAACTTAGTTAGAGTATGACTTTAAGATTGAAGAGGCTGGCGAGGGAAGCCCTTATTTAGAAAAACAGAATATTTTAGCGATTAATGCAAATATTTCAGAGAGATTAAATTGTTACCTACTTGATTCTATGCTATGCCTAATATTATGAAGCTGAAGTGTTTGTTTGGTTGGTTGAAAACGCTAATTTCAGGAACTACTGGTTCGAGTTAAAAGTATCTTTTAGTGTTGGATAGCCCATTTATCTGAGAAGGCAACAACGAACAACAACGTTGCAACGTTTATATAACATCACGCTACAATCAATAGGAGCAGAGCATCAATGAAAAATGTTGCAAAAAAAGGAAACAAATATTCCTTTTGAGATCTTTCGTTGCGTACGCTGCGTAAACGGTTAAAGTTACGCAACAATCGTGTATGACGGAATTGTTCCTCTTAAAAAGTTCTATAAAAAGTCCACGATATCATTATTATGTCTATCTTTTAAGGGTGTCTCACACTCTCTCTAACCATCTCTCTGTCTCTCTTATATGACGCAGACGAAGTTGCGCGGGTCAGCTAGTTTAACAATAAAAAATTAAACAATATTATAATAACAAGAAGAAGAACAATAACAATATTAAAAAACATGGACCTGCAAAAGAATGTTTTTCGAGAGTTAAGGGAAAACTTCCTGATTATCTCAAATCTGATATAATAGATATTATAAGGGGTGTAAAAAGACCCTTAACGAAGCCGAAAGGTACTTCTTGTCACCGACACTGTGGTATTTTTTTTGTTCTACATCATATGAGTTGATTTCTGGTGATATCTAACCCATTGGGTCAAATAACTTTGCAATATCAGATATTACCTTTCTTTTTGTTACAGGTTCCGAGATTGAAGGTAGCTGAACGGAGTACTCGAAGTCATCGGTTCGTCGATTCCAGGTAAGTCCTAATATTTTTATTGTTTCACTTTCTTTCACTTCTAGGTTTCTTGTTATGCTTTCTTTGCTTATTTCCTTATGTAATTGATCATCATTGCTTGCCCATTTTTGCAATTCAAAGCCTCCTTTTGTTAGTAGTTTAGTAATTTCTGAGAATATTTGGTTTCCTTCTGATACACTTTTACAGCCAGTAATGAGATCATCCATGTAGAAGTCTTTTAATACCCTTTCAGATGCTAGTGGAAAGTGGGCTCCTTCATCATAAGCGACTTGGACTCTTACCGCCAGGTCTGGAGCTGAAGCAGTCCCAAACGTTACTCGTACTAAACGCAAATGTTGTATATCTTTTGCAGGGTCAGATCTCCACACTAAACGTTGATAATCTGCATCTTGGTCAGTCACCTTCACCTGTCGATACATCTTTACGATATCAGCTACTAAGCAAATAGGGTGAAGGCTCCATCTCATAAGAATGTGCCTAAGATCATCTTGTAATGTCGGTCCTACCATAAGGTTACTGTTCAGTGAAACACCATTGTTATCGCGACTAGAAGCATTAAATACGATTCTGAATTTGGTCGTAGTTTTATCGTCTCTAACTACTTCATGATAAGGTAAGTAAACTGCTTCTGGATTATAAAAGAAATTTATAATCCAGAAGCAGTTTATCATGAAGTAGTAGATTATAAATTTCTTTTATATTTGCATATGACCGAGCTTTAAATATTCTGAAAGTATCAACTTAAACGTAAGATTGTACACGTGGGTTCAAAGTTGCAACTTTTTTTTAAATACATGTTTTTAATTTTATAACTTTACGTTAAATACCTCCATGACCAACGTGATATTCAATGCATCAATAAGCACAGTGTTTTGAGCGCGTTACATTGGTCCTACCGTAAAACGTGATTTTTCACACCAAAAAAAAAAATCGTTTTCCAGCAATAAGTTGAGTTACTTAGTTTTATGTACAGAATCTTAGCAGAATGCTTAATTCCCGGCTTCGTGAAAGGTCCCTTTACATCTTGTATTTTAATGATGGGTTGGGTTGGTATGGGTTGATCTAAAAGTTCTGTAATATTGGCAAACAAAGCACGCACCATATAATACCTAATTACCGTTGATTCTGTGATAAGTACGATCGTCCATTGACTTTGCAGATAAACTAATATTTTGTGCTCTTTTCATGCACTCTAAATGTATTTGGTTTTTATTTAATTCTACAAAGATGTAGGAGTTAAGCTAAATTTATTTGGTTTTTATTTAATTCTTCAAAGATGTAGGAGTTAAGCTAAAAAGCATATGTAATTATTGTAGTGCTCCTGTTTTCTGACACATGTTGTTGAAAAGAACCTGCTAGCCTCTTTGATTTCCTCCTCTGCCATTGGGGCCTTATCATATTTGACAACTGGTATCGAATTACTAGCTTATTTACGCTTCCCGTTTCGCCCGCGTGGAGTTCGATAATTGTCCCACGGGATTATACTACCGGGATAAAAAGTATACTTTGTCATAATCCAGGTTATAAGCTATCTGTATGCTGAATTTCACCCAAAGGCGTTCAGTAGTTTTTGCGTGAAAGATTAACAAACATCCAGCCATCCTAACAAACTTTTGCATTTATCATAAAAAAAAAATCACGAGTCCCAAAAATAGATAGAAAATTATTAATCACAGACAATAGCGGATAAGGTATGCAAATTACACACAGGTCATCTAAACACTGCTTCATCACGTTTTTCTATTTTATTAACGACTGCAATAAATCGAATTTTTTAGCAATAAATAAAATAACTAATTGTCCATGTAATACGTAAACACGTGCCATAGTTTAAACAATTATGCTAACTATTGTTTCAATGAACAATTGAATTGTCTGTGATCATGTTTATACAATATGTAAATAATTGTTTTTTTCTGCATAATGGCATCATTGCCTTCTTCGGGTGGGGTAATAAATGTAATTTACTAGCATTTTAATAATTATGTATAAGGCGTGCGTCTGGTGGGACATCCCATCGACACACTTTCAGGAGCTTTAGGCTCAAAACAAAAGAAACATACAATTGAAAATAGAACCTACTAAATTTTTTACCGACTTTCAAAAGGTTGAAAGTCGGTAAAAAATTTAATGTGCCATTATTTTGTGGAAACTCAACAGTTCTAAATAACGATGAAACACCTATAAATTTATTTCTTATAAACAGAGGTTTAAGTGATAGTTACTTCCAAATTTCCATAGTTTCAAATATAACAAATCGTACCCTTAACCCGTATTTAACTCGTCGAAGGGAGTCATTCCCTAATTTTCTTTCAAAGTCCTCACTGTTGTTTTAAAAGGTTCCAAATCCTTGCGGTTTAGACAATGCGGTGTCCTTCAGTGCATTTTATTAGTTAGGAATGAGAACAGGACGATTTTATGTTTTACCTAGGAATATTACATGGTTTTCTCAGATCTTTGGCAAACCCTTAAAAACCATGGTTTAAGGTTTTTGTCGAAGTACTTACCTATAGTTTAAATAGCACAGGTTTTGTTGATGATGCTTCCCTGAAAAAAAGATAAACCCAATTAGTATTACAGTCACAGTGACGACCCGGATGGCGCAGCGGTGGTGAGGCTGCCTTACGTTCTTAGGGTCCCGGGTTCGAATCCCGGTACGAGCAAATATTTGTGTGATGAGCATGGACATTTGTTTCCGAGTCATGGATGTTTAAATGTATAATAAGTATGTATTTACAAACAAAAAATATCTATGTAGTATATCAACTATCTGGTGTCCACGACACAAGCCTCGTTTCTTAGTGTGGCACTAGATGACGTTGTGTGTAATGTCCAGCGATATTTATTATTTATTGTACAGTTAGATTAGTCATCTTATACATAATTAAGTAGTTTATTATTATTGATATTGTTATAACATTATTACAGAGTGACTGTACTCTTATCTTCTATTGATTGTAGCTAATTTAAATCACAATTTCTAAAGGCCTCGTTGGTCTCTTGATCGCAAGCACGACTGCTGAGCACGAGGTTCTGGGTTCGATTCCCGGTTCGGGCAAAGTGTTATTTGGATTTAAAATCAGGATTTTTTTAGTAGCAGCCACGGAGTCTGGATTTGCGCCCGGTTGATGGCAATAGGCCATATAACATTTACATGGGACTTAAACATAACTGGCGTAGGTACGAGTACACCTCTACCTAACACTTCGGAGATTACAGGCGTGATGTTATGTTATATAAATCAAATTTCCTTTTTAGAATATTTATTATCTGATCCAGGGAGAGACTTGGAGATCATAATCTTCTTTGTAGCCATTATTGGACAAGTTATGAGATGACTTCTTTCTTCTTTATCGTGTGGTTAGTGCCTAACCTGGTGTCAGAGTTTTTAAGCCGATGACTAGTAATAGATAAATAGATACGGTGGAATTTTTCAATGCCACCTGCATAGCTATTCACAACGCTTCGATTCGATTTTCGATTCGGAAAGTCGTATGTCTATCTCGCTCGATTTCGTAATGTCAAAAAAAGATAGACATATGACTTTCCGAATCGAAAATCGAATCGAAGCGTTGTGAATAAGGGGCCTGGAGGGAAAGTACTCTAAATACTGGTGATAGCAAATTTTACTCAAAGGAAACATTCCTTTGAGTAACTCAGTTCCTTGGAACACTATGGTATACGGGAGAATGTATTAAATCTTTTCAGCTCTTATTTGCATAACAGATCAGTGGTAGATGGTGAAGAAAAAATCTTTAAATCCAATCTAGTCACTGTATGCCGTGGGGTCCCACAAGGCTCCGTTCTAGGTCCAATTTTCTTTATAATATTTTAAAATGACTTGATATACTCAAGTATATTCAAAGACATTTTAACGACATTAAACTAATAGTTTTCGCTGATGACACAAATGCAATAGTGTCTGCACATGACATATTCGAATTAGAATCCAAAATTAATACTGTGTTAAAAGCTTTCGAAAACTGGTTTGGTACTAATAATTTAAAAATTAATGCAAATAAAACAAAGTGCGTATTATTCAAGCCGACGGTGCGAAATAACGCTAAGATTGAGGTGGTATCTTGTGGTAACAAAGTCGAGGTAGTTGATAATGTCAAATATCTAGGTGTTAAAATTAATGCATTATTAAATTGGAAGGTTGAGATATTGTCTATAACACAGTCTGTTAGCTCGGCATGCTATGCAATCAGAACCCTGAGGGAAGAACTAACTTTACCTCAACTTAGGAGTGTGTATTTCACTTTGGTTGAGTCTAAGCTCAGATATGGTATCGAGTTTTGGGGCAACAGCTACAAGTACAATATCCAGTCAGCATTTGTAATACAAAAAAGAGCCTTAAGGACAATGCTTCGCATGAGACAGACAGAATCTTGCAAGGAACACTTCATAAGACTAAAAATTCTAACAGTGGCATGTCTCTATATTCTTGTGTTGCTAACTAACTTTGTTAAGAATTTGTACAAATTTGAAACTGAAGACCAAAGACAAGCTAGATATAGTACTCGCAGGAAAGACTTACCCTACACAATACAACCTAGATTGAAAGTGGTTCGACATAGTCCCAGATATCAATCGGTCTTGTTATACAACAAGTTGCCGTTGGAATTTAAAAGCATTACCAGTGCAAACTTATTCAAACACAAATGACAATCATGTATTTGTGATATTTGCTTTTACTGAATTTTTTTTTATTTTTTATTTCCTTTATCACTCTCATTATAATCTTGTAATTAAGTGACTATTAATTTTATTATTTTTCAATCTTTTGACATTATTATTATTTTTTATTATACGACTATTCATTTTATTATAAAAAGAAGCTATGGTTATTTCATCTTTTGACATTTATTTATATATATATATTTTTTACTACTATTAATTTTATTATTGTAAAAAGGAGCTATTGTTATTATTATTATTATTTTTCTGGAATTTGTTTGATGATTATGAACTATCTAATCCTTAATAATCTAATTTTAATATTTTTTTCTACACAATGTATTTTGTTCAGAAATAAATGACTTATGACTTTATTTTAGAAAAAAAAAACAAATCTGCATTCACAGATTTTCTAAAATTCGCTTGTCACATTGTTTTCCTAAAATGATGACTGATTGCACCATGTTTTAATGCAAATAAAAAATCTTCGATCTTTCATAAAAAAATTCAATTGTTAAGGTAATTCAGATTGAAACGTTATTTAATTGAAAAATAAGAAACATTTTCACAACAAACTCTTGTATAATAGTAATCAAATGACCATTTGAAAACTATTACACATTCTGAAACATTGTTGCAAGTAATTTATGGTTGAGTTAAAGACAATTAATTTATAAGTGTGTCTATAATGTTTTGTCGACCCAGTGGTAATTGTTTTGACGTTACCGGGTAATCATCATAAAGGTAGCACTCCACAGCGTCACACTCCGCGGCTAATCTAGCTTCGTTGTATCGAAATGTAAGCAGGATCTTCATCATCATCATCATCATCATCATTTCAGCCGAAAGACGTCCACTGCTGGACATAGGCCTCCCCCAAGTGTCGCCACATTGACCGGTCCCGTGCGACTAGCGTCCAGCGGACTCCCGCAAACTTCACCAGATCATCGGTCCACCTAGTGGGAGGCCTTCAAACGCAACGTCTTCCGGTTCGCGGTCGCCACTCCAGAACTTTTCGGCCCCATCGGACATCCGTTCTGCGAGCAATGTGACCTGCCCAGGATCTTCCGAATCTTTTATTTAAGTAATATTAAATGGGCCTACTCTTGACCTCGATATTCAGCTTATTTATTGGATCTCCAACAAAATATGGTAAAATGAGCTCGTGAAGCTCTTGGGCACACTCACCGAAGTACAGCCTCTAAATAATTTACGGGTTTTTTAATTTATTTTATATCTTCCACCAGTCTAACCCGATGCAGCTGAATATCACTTTTTTACAAGGAGCGACTGTCTATCTGACCGTCAAAACCCAATTACTGGGTAATACGATAACCCTTGGTAAGACTGGCTACGAGATTTTCGGGCCACTGACTACCTGTAACGACCCTGTAAAGATGTACAAATGACATTCGGGACCAACGGCTTAACGTGCTTTCCGAGCCACGGACAAAATTTAGTATTTAAGAGGGCTATCACATTTTTTCTTTTATTTGAGTGTTCTATGAGTCTAACACTCAAATACAAGAAAATTTTTGATTTAAAAATCTCAGTTTAGATGTGTGATTATGGTTTAGATATGGCCACAAAACTAAATAAAGTATGCCCGAGAAAGTTTGATTATTTCTTTAGGGAGCGCTTTAAATAAAAATCATTTTTTTTTCTTGTATTTGAGTGCTAGACTCTTAAAACACTCAAAAACAAGAAAAACTGTAATAGCCCTCTTAATGGATGGTCACCCATCCATGGATCGACCTTGGCATGCGGTGCTTAACCTTGAAGATCGACCCGTGCGGCGGCCTCCCTTGCTACGCACAAATGCTTGGTAGGCGAACAAATGAATCACGCAACTATCGTGGACATCCTACATAGCAGTAGACGGTCGACTCACCTCACTTATCGTGTGCATGTTAAAATATCATGATACTATCCATGTTTCCTTATCTTTGCAGTCAGCGATCATCTTAATATACGAATTGCATAACTTGATCTTATCTGTGAAATCTTTGGTCGGATTGATACTAACTACCGACCTAACAATCTATACAAATAAATAAAAGTGTCTGTTTGTAATTTCAAATAAAAGCTTTTTACTGAATGTATATGAAAGTATAAACAATATTACAACTACACATTTTGCCTGTCTCTCTGTTTTTCCGGCTTTCTTCGAAACGGTTGGACGGATTTTGACGGACCTTTTACTGGCAGATAGTTGATATTATAATATAGTACATTTTGATACAAGTGGAGAAAGTTTGTTATTGTATTCGAGGCGGAATTAACACCCGAGCCGTAGGCGAAGTTGTTTTTGAGCCGAGAACTGCAATAACAAATGTCCACGTGTATCAAACGACGTTTTTCAATACACTTTTGAAGAAATAAAATGAAAGAACAAAAAATATTTTTGTCATGAATTAATAAGAAACTATGATTTTAATTTTCTTTTTTCCGCGCTTTGCTTTCGCCAGGTTGAAGGAGAAGCAAAGGTATGAAGCCGCTATTTTTGAATTTAGAACACAAATAAATATTAATTTGTTAATAAAAGTAAATATTCGTTTTAAATAATCATGTTTATCTATGATATTCTATTTATAAACACAATTTGAATATCCAAAAAATATTTACGCCGTAAAGACGCTTAGTGCTTTGCCGAAATTAAAAAAAAACATTCACTTCCGACTATAGGCATTGAACCAATTTGGACTAAATATAGGTATAGTTACCTGTGGCAATTTTCATTCCCGCACACGTGTTGGAAAATGAAAAAAATCGCACGCGTTTGAAATACATTGCATGTCGAACCTAATCGTAGTGCGATAAGAACCAGTTTTCGAGGAAGTGTATTGAAAAGTAACTTGGGCTAATAACTTTTAGTTTAGAAAAAGGGTTCCGTGCAAAAAATTGTAACTCTTGGATACAAGTAGGCAAGTAATATTTTTATAAAAAAATCACGAGCGCGAAGGTTGCCGGCAACAGTTAGTAAGTACTAGTAACTAATATAACTATGTATTAACTCAACAAAAAAACAAGAAAAGAGGCGATATCAAATTAAATGAAACAAACTTCCGAGCAACATTTAAATATTTTTAAGTAAGTATGTCAACATTTTGTAAATCTTGTATACATTTTTTTTTGGGAAATAAGACGGTTATCTTCGGTTATAGATGTTTTTCTCGTTGTCTTATCAAATAGCAATATGTACCTCATGGGTCCGATAAATATAAACATTACGAAGGATAAACAATACACACGAGACCCCACGTAAATATCGAAAATGAGTACTAAATAAGTTCTTACTAATTAACAAAAACAACTCAGGACTACCAATAATATTTGTTTTATACAAAAACTAATAACCAACTAAAGCCTTGAAAAAATCCTGTGACTTGCTAATTGTTTAAACAAATCAAAATACAAGTACTATATTTATTTTAACACATTTTGGTTTAGAAGCAAACTAGCATCATCCGCGGTTTACCTATCATGGAGTTCAAGAATCACAAGATTTAAAAATATCTAACTCTTGAAAATGATGAAGTTTTCTATCAGTAAAAGAACTTTTGTAATGGGTCAATAATAGCCACTGCCTCGCTGGCCTAGTGGTCGCTAGCGCCACTGCGGTGCATTAGGTTCTCGGTTTTGATTCCCAAGTCAGGTAAAATGCTGTTAGGTTTTTCCATCAGAAATTTCTCAGTAGCAACAAGGGAGCCTAGTTTTGTGCCCGGTTGATGTCAACAGGGTCGCCCCCTCTTACATAAGACTGGCGAAATGCGGGTTTACTAATGGGTATAGCTCTGCCTAACCCTTCGGTGAATACAGGCGTTATTTTATGTTGGATCACTAGTTGTTAAGCATTGTCACCAGCGTTTTTAAAGCTACAAAATAATCTGCCAATGGGATAAAGTTTCAATAAATTTACAAAACTCCTTTCCACGCTTGTTAAAATGAATGGGACTCATTATATAAAATGTCATGATTCTAGATCGAGAAGTGTAGCCTGATGGTTATGTGTCAGCGAATGGATTTAAGATTCTTATTTAGTAGATGAAAGTCTTTCTAGACAAAAATAATACACCGTTAGATAGAATAAACTCAAAAGTATATAAGATACGCAAAATAAAAACAAACACAACAATCTAGAGCATCCTCTTTAAAATTATTCAACGCACTTTCTCCACAATATGGCGGAAATCATCTGCCGAGCAAAACGTATAGGAAACGGAAAACTGCGCTAATGTCACCATAATGTTATTTTCTTGTATCTGGTAAGAGCAAACTCATCTATAGGTATACCTACTTTTAATCAAGAAAAAAATTATGTTGACCATTTCTAAAAATGCAACCTAGCTAGATCGATTTATCGCCTCCGAAACCCCCTGCATACATTTCATGAAAATCGTTGGAGCCGTTGCTGATATTCAGATTATATACTCGTATATACATATATACAAGAATTAAACTGAGATATCTATAATTAGTAGGGTTCGTAGTTATCAAGATAATTATTCTGTTTAAAATTATTCGGATCCACGCTGATTCATGATCTTGAGACTTGATCTCTAGACATTTTTGTTTGACCTTACAAATGATAATTAATTTCTCAAATATTATGTAGGTACCTAAAGAAAGACATTTATAATTACAAATTTTCTAATTCCTTAGTTAAACATTCTGTTTGTTGAATAATTAAACACAATGTTTGTGAACGTATTTTGAGGTTTGCGCTGGGTACGCGTTGAAGCGGAAAATCGCATTCAGACACGCTAAGTTCATTAATTATAGTTTTATGATTTTTGTTATTTTCAAGGTATATAATCTAATTATCAATGATAATTAGCACAAAGCAAAGCCACGTGTGCGATAACTTAGTTTTTATAAACCACACAAAACATTTAACACATATTTTAGTTTTCAGTGCTGGTGGTTCCAGAAACATGTTTGTACTGAATCAAAAAGTTTGTGTGACGAAGTTTGTTACATTCTAAAATCACGCCTGACCCTAATCCCCAAAGGGTTCATAAAGGTCGAGGAATGATTTTGACCTTGAAAAAGTCGTATTGATGATTTTGATGATTATAATTCTATAACTACATACGTCTTACAGTCGCGAACAATATTTTAATCAACTTACAACCTAGCACTGGTCTACAAATTGCAAAAAACGTAAGAAAATTTGAATTTCGCGGGCTAGCCTGACGCTTTCACCTTAAGACAGAGGTACGTATCTAATGGAACACCCTCATTTCGCAAGTTTTGTTACCCCCGGTAATAAAAAAGGAGTCTATTGCATCGGGCATAAATCCATACTCAGTGGCTGCTGCTGAGAAATTCCTGTTTGAAAAACCCAAAAACACTTTACCCGGCCTGGGTATCGAACCCAGGTCCTCACGCACAGCAGTCGCGCTTGCATTCACTAGACCGAGCGACAAAAGCTGAACTCTTCCAAATACAATACAAGACTTTGACGTAGATTTTTCTTTATAGTAGCTGCTATCATTGTATGTCATTGTCGTCACAGTATCACAATTAGTAAAGCGAAACAAACAATGGGTGCAACTTACGTCCAACAGCCGTGCTTTGAATATTAATAGCCCGGACGTTTGACTTAATTAAAGTTTCATTAATACGATCTTCAATGCAAGGAAGATGAAACTCGCCAATACGGAAATATAGCTGTCCTCTGTGCTGTTTTTTTTGTATTTTGCAACTTTAAGACACAAAAAATAAAGCAGTGAAGGAATGATAGCCTAGTGTCGTGCCCGTTGGACTGCCTAGTCATACGTATCATGTTCGAACCCAAGACACGCACCTCTGATTTTTCGTATTTATGTGCGTATTGTATAATTATTAATCACTTGCTTCGGTGAAGGAAAACTTCGAGAGGAAACCAGTACGCCTGAGAGATATTTCTCGACGGCATGTAAAGCCAAGTCAGAGGCCCATGGGCGGCATGAAAACTCTGACACCAGGTTTAGACACTAACCTCACGATAAAGAAAAGAAGAAGCAGACTCAAGAACAAGGAAGTAAGGCACAAAAGAGGAGGCATCTACTCGGCAGTGCATCGTCATTGCCGTCCTTAGAAAATTTGTAATTGAATATTTTTATTTGACATTTGTAATTTGATAGTTTAGACAATTCTTGATTTAGTAGGTACTTATTTATTTTTTTGACATTGGAATTTAATTATTTTGCTAAATTATTGTCACAAAATTTGCATGCCGAATTTACATGTTGGCGGAATATGAAGAACTAAGAAGTGTACCTATTTGTTATAAAATCTGTAAAATACCATATTTCAGGCAAATAAATGAATCTGTCTATCTATCTATCTTATTCCACAATAAGGACGCCAATGATGAGGGTGAAACGATAAACGAAAATGAAAACTATATCATAATAAATCCGGTGAAAGAGTTAACTATATCATAATAAACCCGGCTTTTACCGATAATTTGATCTTAAATATTGTTCTCGTATACCTAGGGGTCACCTCCACGTCATCACGGAAACAAAAGGGGTCAGGGTCACCTGTATTGTTATCACAGAATTGTTATTATTGTTAAACTCGTAAATATTGCAATAAAAGTTAAGTGCAACGTTTCAATTGACTATAAATTGAAAATTATCATATTTTTCTCAGTTCTAGTGAACAGTTAAAATAGCTGACTAGCAATCGTGTTTTGATAGCAGTCTGACCAAAATTTGCCTAAAAAGTCCCCACTCCTGGAAGTGCTGGAACTCAGTCTCCTGGCTATGAGATCTCATTGGGCCTTATCTGTCTTAACCAAGTATTCCGTACATTAATTAAACTAGGTGAACTCTAAGCAAAAAAACGCCCTACAAACAAGTTGCGTGTAAGTATTAAAAGTACCTACTTGTATTTTTTTGAACTTGTGAAAATGTTAGAACTTTGACCTCCAATATCTCCGTAACTAGAAGGTATGTTTCCAGGACCAGAAGTACTTTTCTGTTTCGATAAGGGTCTTTTTACACCTATTATAGTAAGTTTGGAAGACCAAAGAAACGATGGAAGGACTGTGTGAAGGACGATATGGCACGAAAGGAGGTGCCTTATGAGATGACGAGTAATAGAGAAGTATGGAAGACGAAGACATGCTGAGCCGACCCCAAACGGATGGGGATAAGGACCAGAGAGTGATTATATAGTAATTTTTCGTTGAGAAACTAGGTCAAAAGGACATTAGTATTAGGCCAGACTCGTTGCAGCAAACTAAACTGCTTCACCAGTCCAAAATCGACAATCTTACACACAATCTTGACACATCATCTTCAATTACTCTTTTGCACAAGAATCAAAGCACACACATACATATCCGCACTTTAGTTGGCTCAAGGGCGGGTTACACCGTGGGACGTGAGTTGCATCGGTTAAACCAAGGTTAATTTCACTGGCGGTGGTCGTAGAATACCGTATGCTACATTTTTGAAGTAGCCAAACGGTTTAATGACACTTCCAAAGCCGTGATTTGCATTGTTAAGTTGGACTGTTCTGTTTATTCATAAGGTTTTGACTGGGGATTTGGAGTTAGATTTGATGCCATAGGTCGGTTTGTTTCAGTTTATACTTTAAATTTCTTAAGTATACTGGATTTTATAAAAATTAGGCAGTCAGCTGCAATGAAGTCTGGGACCATACAATATACGCTTTAAAGTTACGTCGTTCAAAGGGTATCGTTTGTTAGTTTACTCTTTCGAGGGAAATGGTTTTGAAGGGGGTTTACTAACCCAGCAAATAACAGTTTTGTTTTAAGGTGTTTGCCTACTAACCCAAACACGATGTATAATTGGTTAAGGTGGGTACCTAACTGATTCGTACCAGATGAGATTTAAGTAAAAAAACATTGCAGAATCTCTATCGTAATAGTACGGGTACTTTCATACAAATATACATTTACATTATATATTACTACATAAGGTTATGGTTTCTCAACAGTCTGCTTGCCATAAGCGCATACGCACATGCGTATGCGCATTGCTCGTACTGTTGGCCCCTAGGCACGCCACTGTTCGTAAACCCTTTGAACGGATAATCGAGGTGGGGACCTTGCTCAATAAGCTTCTAACGTATGTATGTACATTTAGGCAGGTATCTCCACTAATGATAGTTATTTTTCTATCTTGCAACACTCAAGTTGTTGTAAATGCTGATGATGATAACGATCAGATGGGCAATCTTTTGCAATAAAGGGTCTGCCTTTGTAATGATCAATTAACTTGTCCGAGTAATTAAGCAGGTTAACAATAATTAAAATAGTTTGCTGTATTTTTTCATGATTATCCTGATAATAATCTGGGAAATTATTTTGTAAGGTAGATCGAAAGGAATTTACAAGTAATTTTTTATAAGAAAAACATGAGTTTATTTTATTTATGATCTCCGTAAGGGCGAAAAAACCCTATACCAAAATTAAATAACGAAGAATAAACCACATTTTACTTCTGATAAACGTCTAAATCGCGTTCATAACAAAATTTTCTGTAAGACTTACTCAAAAAAAACTGCTTATTTTCATGTGGACTGTTGAAGGACGATGTGATGAGGATGGATGGTTTGTGTGAGGAGCGATATGAAAGAAAAAGGAGTAAATGACGTGACGGTTGACAGAGCAGAATTGAAGAAAAAAGCATGTTGTGCCGACCCTAAGATAACATAGAACAAGGGCAGGAAGATGATTATGAAAGCTAGATGTCTCTGGGAGCGTTCTACCTCATTTACAAAACCAGTAGACTTAGCCAAGTTGACAATCTACAATCGTTAACGCTAATAGAAAACTAACCAAATGTATGGGAATGACATCATTTCAACGTTAAGTCACGTGGTTAAAACAAACGAATGGAAACTTTAAAGTTTAGTCAAAACTGTAAGTTGGCTACGATTTATATGGGATGTAGCGATCACGATTGTAGAAACGAATACATTTCATTCTATCATCTTGATCGATGTAAACTTGTCTACGAAAGTTTCTATTCGTTTGTTTTGACCACGTGACTTAACGTTTACGATTGTAGAAAGAGAATCGATACAAATCGTTTGTAACTTGGCTAGGCCTGCAGGGGACAACTTTAGCTATAGCATTACGCTATACGTTCGAGACATGCGGATTGACACAAAGACTGCAGGAAAAACAAAAGTTGATTGCAGCATGTAGATACTAACCTAAAGTATAGTTTATTTTGTGGTTACAATCACAAGCCCATACCCAAATTCCTATCGTAACTCAAGCAGGTGCGTCGCACGCGTCCCGCGCACTCTTGAGGAGCAAACGTGCTGATGCGAACAGAACAAGTGGCACACGCGTGTGTCGATTGTCAGTTAGTTGTCATAGCCCAAGGTCGTGAACTGGGCCTTAAATCATTAATCCAATATCTTCTGCTCATCCTTTTCCCAACTACATTAAAGTCGGCTTCCAGTCTATCCAGATGCAGCTAAATACCAGTATTTTGCATGGAGCGAGTTGAAAGGGAATCGTCTGTCTTGGTATGAACATGTGATGTTGAAGGATGCAGAGGGAGAGGAAGACCAAGGAAACAATGGATGGATTTTGTGAGAAATGAAATGAAAGAAGCAGAACGGAAGAAAAAAGCATGTTGTGCGATGAAAGACGATTTCAGCGGCATCAACATCTCCTTCTTGATTCTGTTCTCCTAGTACTTTCTATTCAAATTTAAAATTGACTTCTCTCGTAACAAACGTTAGTGTGCCAGAGGGAGACAAAAAATAGCACCAAAATGCGAAACAAATGGTTTCTTTGTAACTTTGGGAGCTCGAACTTTGGTTGGACGAAATGGGATTCAATGTATGAAGATTAAAATAGTTACTAGTTGGCACACTTTTTCACTTGTTTCGCACGTCTTTTGTTTAGTCGCCGAAGTGGGAAAGTTACGAGAAGGGCCGGAGCCAAGAAACTTAGGATAAGGGCAGGAAGCTGATGATGACAACCCAGTTAGTACTGGGTAATAGGAATTAACCAATCCACCAAAATTAAGTCAAAATAGTTGAGATTTTCCTCCATACCTGATACCAAAACCCTAACTTAAGCTAACTCAGTCCGTATCCGTGACAAACATACTAACATGACGACTTCCTTTACGAAACATAGACAGATTTTCTGTGGAGATAATACCTGGTGAGAATAATAAATGGATGAATACCGTACTGTTGATTCATGGGGATCAAGAAGTGCTGTATGCTGAACTGGGTAGTATTTTAAATGTGGCTATCATTGTCTGAATGAGGAGTAGGAATCGTTTAGAGTATTCTGAGTATTATGGAAGCTCTAGTTTTAAACCTGGATTAACGACTAAGTAGTTTGACGAACGAAGCGTCTCTGTTTGTACCTAATTTCAAAAGAACAGCTTTTTACTGAATGCATATGAGTGCATATAAAAAAAATGTCTTTTTGTCTGTTTGGTCCGACTAATCTAAGAAACGGCTGCATCGATTCTGACGGGACTTTACTGGCAGACAGCTAAATTAAAGGAGTAAGTAAAGCTTTTACTTTTATTTTAGAAAAAGAAAAGGATTGCAAAAAAAACCCTTGTAATTGTTCAATAAATCCGATTCAAATGGGGGTAATATTTTTATAATAATTTCCTGCGGGCTAGTAAAAAATAAAAACCTTAAAGACACTACAGCTTTGTGACATAATCCTATCATAGTCGAACATTGCTAGCCCATAACACACCCACACAATGAGTGGGTGGCCGATTCTGTTCCGGTATTCACTGGTGGTCACTTCACCTTGATTTTAAGTAGCAGATGGCTACATAACGGATTCTCCCTCTCCGCGTTTTGATGTTGTAAGCGACTGGGAAGTGATTGCGACAGCAATAAAGGTAACATGCTCTTGTCTTCAATAAGATGAGCTCCTGGCTAGATAATAACAGCCGCTCGGGTCGATCTTTAGGTTAAGGCGACTACAGGAGCTAAATTAGCAACTCTATTTGTGGTGGTTCAAACTTCAAAGCCACCAATTCCTCGGAGCTCGCGCGCGGACTGTGGTTTGTACGAGGCTTGCTGGCTTAAATCTCAGATTACATAACAATTCTTAGAAAAAAATATTTCCTATTCAAATACAGAATATCGCATGTCCTGTCAATATAAACAAGGCAATATCGGCCATATTTGCAATGGAAAAACAATGCTCTTAACGGGAACAAGAAATAATTAGCAAAGAAGTGCGAACGTCTTTTGTTTATTTACTGTTTACATAAGTAGTTTATATAAAGGAAAAATGAGGCATTGTTTTAGATCATACGATTGATATTCTATTGAATGTTGTCACGTAATGTTTTATAATTGACGCGGAATCTGTAAAGACGAGTTGTTCAGAAATCTTCGAGATGACAGGACAATAAAGCCACAAGCGCTTCGTCAATACTATAGTAATGGAAATTATTTATCGGGCGAATACAAATTTAATTGGCGACTAATATACTGAATGGGCCACTTTTATACCAAGTAAGATTTATTTATCCGGACATTGCGGTAAGGAGAACATTGGAAGCAAGAGCGAGCGAAGCGAGCTCGGGACTTGTGGCACCCCAACTCGGACACGTTAGGTTCGAAGGGGATGGCGGGGTCTTAGTTCCCGCGCTTGAAGCGGGTCCGGATGAGTCGTCTCTCTCAAAAATTATTTCTGTGATTAAAAGCTATAAGTGCCGAGTGCCATAGAATATGTTTTGCACTCGGGCGAATTCGCGGGTAGAAGCTACTTCGTTACATAGAGTCTGGAGTAAGTTATAGGTAACGCTCTCATTACACGCTTGACATTAAAAATGCTTTTGTGCAAAAGTCCCTGGTACTATCGAGGACACTCCCGCCTGATCACCACTAAGCTAATTTTTGCTTGCACTTACAACATAGAAACGCTCTCTAGTCCCGCCCCGTTGACTTTGTATAGAAGCTCAGCGCGTCCGCATGATATAAGCGAAAAAAAAATTAACTGATCAGGCGGAAAATACCACGACTATACAGGCTGAAGCAAATAACGGTAAATTCGTCGTTGTCGGTTTGTCAAATAGAAGGTCGGCCTCGGCTGATAAAACAATGGTGTAGGGTGGGTGAGTCATACTGAGTATAATCAGCATTTAAAGTGTGTTTGAGAAAATACTTTTCTCCGTTCATACTGATTCATACTAATGTTTTGAATACGAAAGTAACTGTGTATTGTTTATTACCTTTTCATGCTTAAACGGATTTCAATGTTTGGAATACAGGTAGACTAGGTGGAACAAAGGATATTTTTATCTCGGTTGCGCGTTCGCTTGTGAAGATTTTAGAAAAATATAAAACCTCCGCCAAAAGGCTACTAACATAACATTAGAGTATCACACCTGGTAATTATCGAAATTTAGGCAGAGGTGTACATACCAGTTAGTACATACCATTGCCAGTTATGTCAAGTCATATGTTATAGGGAGCAAGCCTATTGCCATCAACCGGGCACGAATTCAGACGTCGTGGCTGCTACTCAGAAATTCCTGATTGAGAAACTCAAGAACACTTTGTACGACCGGGGAATCAAAACCCTAGTACCTACTTGCTCAGCAGTTCCGCTTGCAACCACAAACACAACGAGACACAAAGAGGTACCAACTTCACTTTATAAATATGTAAACGATTTCTTTCTTTTTAATTCTACACATTGCAAACATAATATTCAAGAATTAGATTCACATTTCAAGCTCATTACTGAAGGTATTTCAACTTGACCTTAATGCTATGTGAAGCCTAAATCAGTATGAGAAAGTTTTCACGAGAAATATCATAGAAAGTATTGTACAACGTTTTTGGTATATTAAAGCAATTTCGGTAGTTTAGAACTGTTTTTCGTTTTAGCTTTCACCCCTTATACAACGTAGTTACTTATTTTTAGATATTTTTTTAAAATTATTGTCAACCTTACATAAATATTATAATCCAAAATATCTTGAGGAAAGTTTTGAGTATGAATGTAGATCTGTATAAGAGTAGTGGAAGACCAAAGAAACGATGGATGGACTGTGTGAAGGATGATATGTCTAGATAGGAGGTGTCTGATGAGATGACGAGTAATAGAGAAGTATGGAAGAAGAAGACATGCTGCGCCGACCACAACTGAATTGGGATAAGGGCTGCAAGAGAATGATGATATATAATGCGAAAGCGAATCTGTCTGCCTGTTAACTTTGCAGGCACAATAGGGAATATGCAAGTAATACATAACTCTTTTTATTTATTAAAAATTGTTTTTCCGCATAAAAACATTGTGGTACAATTGTTTAAGTTTCTAAATCATTACTTTTTTACAATTTGTTTTTGGTGAAACGGAACGCACTCTCAAAACGCGTCGTCCTCGATAACGCCGGTAGTGACGTCAAAGTCTATGTGTCAAAAAACACTTTCATTTAAAAAGCAGGTAAAGTACGCAGGCAACACTTTATTTTCTTATCGTTATCGCAATTTTTGCTTGAATAAAGCACATACAATTAGTAAAATTACTTTAATAAGGTCAAAAAAATTGATGTAAACATGGCAGATTGAGGTAAATGACATCATGGCCGCGACAGTCACGGACGTTTGAACTGACATAGAAAATAGCAGGAGTTTGATATTATTTTTGAGCGACAAGCAGTAGTTGACCTTAACTTTTCTTGGATTGGTTGATAATACTGTATTTTTTTTTGTTTTAAGTGAACAAAAAATTACATGCATATTACCTATTGCATTTCCCGACAACCGCGCGAGTGAAGCCGCAGTTAAAAGCTAGCATATTATAGGTAATAAAAAGCCAGAACATTTTTTCTCCAGCTTCTATTGAACGAAATGTCGTTCAGTTGAATAATGTAACAAACAATTGTTTAAATGAATACGAATATAGCATGTAAATACTTGAGGTATTCCTCAGACCGCACCTATTTTTAAACGCAACCATCTGAGCGCAACTAAATTATTCCTCTAAGCGCAACCATAAGTTGCGCTCAGAAATTCAAATTAAAAATATTACACACTTATTCCTCAGAGCGCAACCATAATGAAAAATAAAGAGGGGTATGATGGATTCATTAATGGTTGCGCTTGGAGGAATAATTTAGTTGCGCTTAGAAGGTTGCACTTAAAAATAGGTGCGCTCTGAGGAATACCTCAAATATTTGAAGATATTCCGTTATTCATCGGTCCTTTATCGAGTTCATGAGATTTACAACTACAAAAAAAAAAACGGAATCTTCATGAAAACTACGTATTATAGTAAATACTCAGTGCTTTGCATTATTTTATTGACCAACAAACATCTAAATCTTCGATCAGCACAGATATTTCGTCATGAATAATGTAGTTATCAAAGGCGAGCCGTAATAGATAATCTAGTGAGACAAGATTACATGAATAATTGAATTTTGACACGCACTGTAATGCAAAAGGCCGAGTGAATTATACCATTGTGAAGAAGTTATTCCCAATAACTCTGATTTTATTAAAAACTATAGCTTATGCACGCGGCTTCGCCCGTATGAAGGTCGGTAACTGTCCCGCAGGATCATACTACTGCGATAATATTTATGTGCCTTTCATCCAAATCCGTCCAGTAGTTTTCGCGTAAAAGGGTAACAAACATCCATCCATCCATCTTCACAAACTTTCGCATTTATAATACAGGGTGTAAACAATCTCATCACGAAGCCGTCAACCAAGCATTCTATACATCAAACTAAGTAACTTTACGCAAAAATTATTTCTGGGAAACGACTTTTTTTTTGGGGTGAAATAAAAATAAAATAAATAAATAAATATCGCTGGACATTACACACAGGGCCATCTAGTGCCACACTAAGCAACGAGGCTTGTGTCGTAGACACCAGATAATTGATTACTACATATATACTTTTTGTTTGTAAATACGTATACTTATTATACATCAAATAAAAAAAAAAAAACAAATATTATGTTTTGTGGTAAAACTCAATGTAACGCTTTCAAAACAATGTGCTGATGGATGGATTGAATAGTACGGGGGTCGTGGTGGTGTTTAAAGTAAAAATCTTACATTAAAAACTTGTATTTAAAAAAAAGTTGTCAAAAAGTTGGAACTTTGACCCCCAATATCTCCGTAACCAGAAGGTTCCCAGGTATGGTGTAAAACAAAAAAATGATCGCAATAACAGGGAGTACAAGTTCCTTTCAGCTTCGTTAAGAGGTTTTTTACACCCTTTATTAGTAAGTTAGGATGACGTGAGTGTGTGTAATTACAAACTAATGAAAAAAAGACACACAGAGTCGCAAGCACGATTGCGGGGCATGAGATCCTGGGTTCGATTCTCAAGTAGGGTAAATTGATGTTGGATATTTCCTGTAGGATTTCATGCAGGTAGCAGCCACGGAGGCTGGATTGATGCCCGCTTGATGGCAATAGGCTCAAATGTGCTTGTACTATTAGGTACATTTGCACGCACAATGGTCCACTTCAAGGACTAAGTGTGAGAATCTAAATCCCATGATAGATTTGGTACACTTCGACCCAATACTTCAGTGACGTAATGATGTTATCAAAACTGAACCAAAACTTTTAACGCTATAGGTTACGAGGAAGTGATACTAAAACAGCTTGCAATATTATACCTAAACAAACTAACACTGCGAGTTAAATAAAATGTATTAGGAATTAAAAATATAGTTCAATGTCAACTGACACATTATGTATAGTTCCTTATAATATAAAATCTTGCTTTTAAAAATAAATTAAAACACATAATGACAAAAAACTTAAACGTAAAGAGCAACCAGAATTGTATTATACAATGCAACCCATATTCTTTTTGTATTTAAAACTAGCTGATGCCCGCGGCTTCGCCGGTGTGGATGTCGGTTATCGCGACCAAAAGTAAAGCTCCCACCAGATGGCTTATTTCTTTCCGACACCTCCATATAAATAAACAAATATCATTATAAAGGGTGTAACACACCTCTTAACGAAGCCGAAAGGCACTTGTTCTCCCCGTCATTGCGATTATTTTTTTGTTCTACCCCGTACCTGGGAATCTTCTAGTTATGGAGATATTGGGGTCAAAGTTCCAACTTTTTGACAAGTTTTTTTTTATAATACAAATTTTTAACGTAAGATTTTTACTTCAAACACCTCCACGACTCCCGTATTATTCAATCCATCCATCAGCACAATGTTTTCATTGCGTTACTTTGAGTTTTACCACAAAACATGATTTTTCACCCCAAAACAAAAAGTAGTTTCCCAGCAATTTTTTTTGCGTAAAGTTACTTAGTTTGATATACATAATGCTTGGTTGACGGCTTCGTGATGAGGTTGTTTACACCCTGTATTTTATTATACTTAAACAAATTATAAACTCATCGAGAACCACTCTATTCATTGGTGAAAACAGCATGAAAATCGGTGCAGAAGTTTTTGAGTTTATTGCGAACAGACATACAGGCAGACAGACAGACGCGGCGGAGGACTTTGTTTTATAATAATATGTAGTGATTATCTTAGTATAGATCATCATGTAGGTAGGTTATTATTAATTTGGTTTTAATAACAAGTCTCTTACTAACCAAATGCTAAAACTAAAAATCAAACAAAGCATTAATGTCAAATAGACCAGTATAGTTTCAAAGTGGCGCTGTTTGTCAAGAAAACTTGCATCGATAGGTATGACAAACTTGATTTATTTATTTTAGTTCTGGGTTTTCCACCCTGCACAGATCTATAAGTTGGTTGAAGTATACAGGCATTATAAGACTGTTAAAAGATAAAGCTTCTTCTTTATTGTGTGGTTAGTGCCTAATCTGGCCCCTTATTCACTACGCTTCGATTCGGAAAGTCGTATGTCTAACTCTTTTTGACATTACGAAATCGAGCGAGATAGACATACGACTTTCCGAATCGAAAATCGAATCGAAGCGTTGTGAATAGCTATGCTGGTCAGAGTTTTGCCGCCCATGGGCCTTTGGCTTACCTTTACATGCCGGTCGAGAAATATCTCTCAGGCATGCTGGCTTCGTCACAATGTTTTCCTTCACCGAAGCACAGTGAAAGAGCTGTAGTTGCTCATTCCAAAGAGTAGATAGTGGAAAGGAAAAAAAAATAAAATGCTAAACCCAAGTTGCTTCTCACAATATTCTATATTATTTTGTTTTGAATGCAAAATGGCAATGCATTTAATTTATTAAGACAGGGAAGTATCTTAGGCACGTCTTAGCTCAGCAATTAATTACAGCATGACCGTCAAAATGATGAGATTCCAATTTATTTTACAACTTTTAATACTTTTGACCTTTAAGTTGGTCGACCTCTGTAGGATTTGGATATAATGCGATAAGATGAAAAAATTGTGACGAAATCGGCATATCCTAGGATCTAAAGTTTGAATACTTGCGGCATCTATCAACACACACTGGACAGCAATCAGATAACAGCTCTCTCGAAGACACAAACCTCGTCAAGGTGTGGATCATAATATCTGGGATCTTCCCTAGATCCTTCTAGTTACAGGGATATTAGAGGTCATAACTTTTTCACAAGTGTTTTTTTTAAAACAAGCGCAACTTCGATAAATGTGGAAGGAATGGTGGGAGGCCTTTGCCTAGACGTGGGCCATTACAGACTAATAAAAACTAGAATTGTCAATTTTGGTTAAAAGCAAGGTCTTACAGCACAAGTAAAGGGAAAAGACCGAAAAATAAAAAAAGTTGAAAATTAAGGTAAATTTTGGTACTTACCGAGTTTTCGCGAAAATGTAAATTTGCCCATATCTTTTTATCGTGTTCACATAGGACCTTGATTTTGTACACTTAATAGGGACAATAGTAATTAGTATATGGTATAAATTTCAACTTACTAGGTCCACCCGTTCCTGAGAAAATCGGTGGTGACAGACGGACAGACGGACAAGAAAGTGATCTTATAAGGGTTCGTTTTTTCCTTTTAGGGTACGGAACCCTAAAAACAAAGTTTAAGTTACAACTTAACTTTAAAAACCTCCATGCCCCCTTTTCTATTTAATGCATCCATCAGCATAATTTGTTTTGATTGCGTCACATTGAGATAAACCGTAAAAAGTAATTTAAAAAGATATTTTTTTTGCGTTGACCTACTTTGTTGCGTAGAACGGTTGGTTGACGGCTTCGAGAAGGTACTGTTTACACCTTGTAGTTTAGGAAAAGTCTAGGCAGATGATGTGTAAGCTTTTTTTTTTTTTTTTAGGATGGGAAATCATCAAATGACTTCTCCCGCTCTGGGCGGAGCGGGAGGGAGTGTCAGACTTTTACTGACTAAAACCCATCCATGTTCCTTCCTCGCCCTTTGTGTTTCGGGGCCACGGTATCTCTTTCGAATAGTCCCGCAGCCCCGGCAGGATGATGAGTAAGCTTAAGTCTCATTAATGTAGGATAGTGCTAGATATTGCTTCTAAAATATCTATATTTTTTACAGGATGTAGGCACTGTAAATGCTGCTAAGCAAAGGTATCTATACTACAGTCCACCACTCTGTACCTACCCATTGCCTTTTCTTTTTATTGTTAACTAGCTGATGCCCGCCCGCAAATTATATACTAAAACCTTCCTCTTGAAAAACCCCGCATCAAAATCCGCTGCGTAGTTTTAAAGATCTAAGCATACATAGAGACGCGGCGGGCGTTTTGTTTTATAATATGTAGTAATCAAGAAATAAAAGAGATACGGACTTTATAGTAACTTGCAAATGTTGGTAGATAATGTTTCTGTTTTAAAATAATGTAATCTTATACATGCATGTTTAATGGTGTTGCTAGTGCTATTTCTGGTCAATTGCATGAGGACTCTGAACTCAAAATCTCCTATTCCGGGTTCGTAAGGTTAAAAATCATTGCCTTCCTTTTAGTCTCTGCCGCAGTTGGGTAAAATAGCAAAGGGCGGATGGTTTTTAAATTACTGATTCTCAGCCAAACTATAAATAAGTAATTTGATTTAGAATGATTTTGATAAAGAAAACTGCTAAAGTCACATGTGACATGTTCTCAACTACACATTCTTTATTATAAAACCGGGTCTCAGCAAACTTAACACGGATGTGTTACCTAGTTATACGACCAGTTATGTCAATTTCTCGTTGTTTGATAATATCAAAGAACATTTGTCAATTACGAACAAATATTGGCCAAATATCTACACATAGGCAACTTTAGCAGCGCGTAGAGCGAACTTTTTGCTGACTATTCGCACAAAGACTAGCTATAAAAATCTGTATAGGTGGATCTCTCACTATCTTGGAAATCTAACAAAGCGAGGCCATGTTATACTGGAAATGTATAGCTTGATATGTCACCATGTGTATAATTACAAGCATTATTTTGTAAACACTAAGCAAAATTGAATACAGAGCGATTTTCTCGTGCAATAACTATTGTAACTTCAAGATTAGCCTGTTCCACAATGGTGTGTGTTTCTAAATACTATGTTCGTTACAAACTTAAGATTACAATAATCAATAAAATAAGTGAACACATTTTTTTATAGGAGCTAGCGCCTTGTAGCCTGAATTCTTGTCGTAGCGCGTCGTTGTAGCGCGACAAGAAGTCAGGCCTTAGTGTTCCCACAGCTGGGACACAGGCTTCCTCTCTGTGAGAGGGTGTGGGTTATACGACGTTACATTTTTGGCCGTTCAGTAACCCTATATAATCAGCGGGCCCAGTGCGGGCTGTTAGATGTCAGTCATGTCTTTGAAGTTTTGGTCTAGAACCAAAACTTCATGTCGGTTTTCTCACGATGTTTTCCTTCACCGTTTACAGAGTAGTGGTGATGAAATAAATTACATACAAGTAACGCGCCTGCCTGAGTTCGAACCCAAGACCGTGAATCGTAAGTCTGCTCTTACTTATTCAATCGTTGCTAACTGTATACATACTGCTGAGAACATGCATCCTTGTTGTCTCAAAAGATAATTTCGTTAATTGAACAGTTATGTACCTATTCAGATATATAGGTATTTGCGAAATTAAGGAAAGTTCTACAGAGCTATGAAAACTAGCTACTGGGGTAATTAAGTAGATAAGACATGACTGTAATGGGCCGGATGGTTAATTAAAAATGAAATGTTTTCTATCCGTTACGATATCATATATGAGAAAGGCAGAAATCTGTTATTTTTTTGCTACGTCTGTAGTCTGTAGAGACGTAGCAAAAAAAACAGTTTTCTGCCTTGCCTTTGACAGCGCAATATCAAAAGATAATTCAGAAAAACAACTATGACATACACTTTTCGTTACAGTATTTGTAAAAGTTGGTTGGAAGTACTGAATCATATCAAACGCATGCTTCCAGTTTTTTTTTTCTTAATAATTCAAACTCAGTCACTGAATTCTCACTTTTTTGTAAGATAAAAACCGCCTTCGATATTTTAAAATATGTGTCAACGAAAGCTACATAATTATTTACAAACTCGATGTTTTCAAATGACTCATTACAATGATTCTTACGAAACTAGGCAACGACAAACAACCATTCAGCCCGAAATTATGAAAACTAATCATACCTACTGAAAGATTTGTAATTACATTGCATTTTGCAGTGATTTGCATTTGCAAAACTAATTAAATCTATTATTTATGGAGATAACGAATCAAATTACTAGAAAATTATGTTTCATAACCATAACATAAGAAGTAGGCAATGATTATTGTTTCAATTACCACAAACTTTAAATATTTGCTTAATTTTCACTTAATTATTTTTTCTCAAAAAGTAACGATTATAAACTCAAAAAAAATATTTTGAAACATTATTGGTGTTACTTTCAGATTATAATCGTATGCTTAAATGCTAAAGTACCAATGCATAATTGCATACCTAATATAATAAAATAATATTACATAAAAAATGAGAACGTTCAAACACAACTCACCGAAAAAGTAACAAACGTTTCACCTCCTTTTACTTTTGAACAACACACTCACACAAAAATTTAATTTGAATACCACGTCAAATCAAATTATAATAATAACACTTTTATTTAATTCAAAATAATAAAAAGATGGCGATATGAAAAATATTTACGAAAACGGCGCGCGATTTGACAGCGATTCGGAAAAGGAACACGATTATTTTTTTAAACGTGGCGCGGTTACCGAGTCCGAGAACGCACTGGCAGCCTGTTAGCAGCAGATCGCTCTCTCCGAAGTCGATGTAGTATCATAAACTGTAAGAGGGGACATCTTCACATGATTTTTTTCCTATTTTTGTCTGGTTGGGAACGAACAATGATTTGTGGCTGATAACTTGAGAGAGCGATGATTACGAATAAGTATCCGTAAGATGCAGTTTATTTATAACTACCTTTAGCCCGCAGGTTTGCTTCCGTTATGGTAGGAAATATATGTGAATGACACTCGGAGTTAATTTAGCTTTCTATTTGTGAACGTATTTTCAGAATCGGATCAGTAGTTACCCACTTACATTATTATTAGTATAGAAAACATTTTCGGCGACCTTCAAATTAATGCACCATTGTTCCATTTTTATTAATAGAATTTTATTGCAACATTAATTTGCTAAAGCGTCACGTGATACAGGTATCAGTTTTAAGTGAAATAAAAATGATTAGAATGATGATCATTTGATTAATGTGAAAGTTTGGATGGATGGATGTTTGTTACTGAACACGCACTGAACACACTGTTTGTCGCGCCAGAACGGCTGAACGGATCCAGATGAAATTTGGCACAGATTTAGATTATAGTCTGGAATAGCCCATATGATGCTTTTTATCCCGTTCGGTTTTATAGACAATTACCGAACATCAGCTAGTATTAAAATAAATAATAAAAGTAATAACATGTAGATTACATTGACCTTTTAGCAGAAATAAAATAATTTATAACCTTTAGTAGTTTGATTATTAACAAAGAATTAATTGAATCGTAAAAACTCCAACATCGCAATCAAATTAATTTATTTATTTTTCCGAGTATCTTTAACAATAAATTCTTCCAACTATGCTTTAATTTCGTCACAATCACACTAAAAACTCAGTACAAAGCGAGTCTTTAATGCTCTAGAGCAATAAAAATGTATGAAATTTCATTATTGCACAGTTTTTTTTTAATCGCACTAAAACGTGCCAATCTCAATGGATTAGCTCTATTCAGCCAGCCGATATCAATACTTTTTTTTACGTATGTATTATTCGTTTCTATCCTACTTGTTCCAAATTTTAAAAATTATTGCTGCTAACTCTGATTTAATATAAATTTGCCCAACAAAACTCTTAACCTTACGTTTAATAATTGCTCAAGTATAACTTTTAATTTTAATAATTAAACTTCTATTTTAACTGTTTGATATGAGTTTCTTTTATCTACTATTCCTATAGGTAATAGTTGAAAGAAAAGCAGTTTATGCACCTCGCGCCTGCCCTCGTGCCTGTTAGATTAGAGCCCTCGCTAACGCTCGGGCTCTAAATCATGCACTCGGTGCAATAATAAATAACTTTGTGCTCGATGCAATTATCAACTATTCTTGAATATCCAATAAGTCAATAAATATGGATGATATTTTGATGTGGTTTTTTTTTTATTCCTCCGTAAAAGGTTTTTACATTAAAAACTCTTGTACAAAAGTGGTTCGAATTCCTAAAAATATTTTAAAAGTTTTCTCAATCATGTGTCTTCATAATTCTTGTACGTAATATTAATGTGAGTAAAAACTGAAAGTGTGTTTTGAAAGATATTTCGAAATTGATACAGTTTTCTCCTAATTTACTGAACTAACACCAACATCAAACACAGTCATTATGGACCTAATGCGCAATTGCGCACCTCTAACACTTCATAGCTCTATAAGCACCGTGACAACGAAAGTGACGTCACAAGAAATGAGACACCTTTCTCTGTATCGGAACGCAAACGCACCGATACTGGGGAATGCAACTAACCAATTATTATTATTGTTGTAACTCTTATGACATACGTTCCGGTCTTTTACCTTGAGTGACCTACATTTAAATCATTACCTGCCGAGCCTTTTCCCAACTATATTGGGGTCGGTTTCCAGTCTAACCGGATGCAGCTGACTACCAGTATTTTACATGGAGCGATTGCCTATCTGACTTCCACAACCCAGTACTGGGTAATACGATACCCCTTGGTAAGGCCGTTTGTCAGACTTTCTGGCCACTGACCACTGATCTGTAACGACTGTCAAAGATCTACAAATCACAGCCGGGACCCACGGTTTAACGCGCTTTCCGAGGCACGGAGGAGACTCGGTATGTGTGTCACCCATGGCGGACCAACTTAGGCAAGCTTGGCTTTACCCAAAGGTCGACCCGAGCGGCTGTTATTATTAAGCCACGAGCAATTAGATTTAATTCATACCCAAAAAATCCTTTTTTTTGGTTTGGTTGCCAGTAGGTAGTCTGTGTGGTCTGATTGGCCCTACCCTCCTCAGGGATGTCACATGTCTTCGAATTATTGGTTCTAGGACATGCCGGTTTCATCACGATGTTTTCTATCACCCTTTAGAGAGCTGGGATGACGAAATAAATTGTACAAAGCAAAGTGCTAGTCAAAGTTCTCCACACGATGGTTGCCAGGAGATGGACGGCACCGCCAAGGCCCACTCAGAAAGAGGTGGCGAGACGATGTGGACGCGTACCGCGAGGGCTGGATCGAGGAGGCACGGGAAAAGAGGTCATGGAAGGAATTAAGGGAGGCCTTTTCCCAGAAGTGGCACAGTACAGGCTAAAAAAAGTTCGTGTCTGGGATCAAACCCGGATTTAACACCAAATGATGAAGGCAAATAACACAGCACACAACATTCCATAATTTATTATTTTCCATTCTAATATAACTAGGTCCCCATTCCATCATTGGACGAACAGAGATACGGCGAAGCGTCACCGTTATATGGTTGAAGTTCCACAGACCCGAACAAAGTGCTGTTTCCACAGTCATTGTGCGAACCGTCAGTCTGTGGACTGCACTGCCGGCTTCTCTGTTTCACGATAATTATAATCTGGATCTCTTCAAAGTTCGAGAGAAACGGTTTCTTCTTTACAAGCGTGCTCCTAGCTCCCCTAGGCCGCGTCATCAGGCGAGTCGCGGCTAAACACAAGCCTATTTAGTGTAAAAAAAAGGTCACAAACGATCAGACAAATGAAAATACGAAAAGTTTTTCAACCAGATCTTATAAGTTAGAGAATCAGGCTTTAGTTCGCGGAAATCCATGACATTAAATGGTGGATGCTCCAGGGTAGCCCGCGAAATTCAAATTTTCTTACGTTTTTTGCAATTTGTAGACCAGTGCTAGGTTGTATATTGATTAATAATCGACTTTTCAAGGTCAAAATCATTCCTCGACCTGCGGCTAGCCTGAGCGGGTAGCCTGACGCTTTCACCTTAAGCAAAATATTTATTAGGCATTCGTTTTAATTTCGCGAAAAAGATTCAGGCCTGCTGATGCAAGATGCAGCACCGCCCACGACCCCGTAAAAATATACACATGCAAGAGAAGGAATATTAGTAAGCATGCCATGCACCCAAACGTATACTCTTTTTTGGGAATGACGAAATCACATTTTTCCATCCACAACTATTACTTACTTTTAGATTTTATTTTAAACACTGATTTTCGATTTAAATATTATATTACAGGATTTATAATACATATTTCAATATTATAAGTTATTGATAGCGTCTGTCGTATTAAATTAAGTCTCATAAAATAAAATATTTATAAGTGTTTTTTAACCCGACCTGAATGGCGCAGCGGTACTGAGGCTACCTTACGTTGCCAAATGTTTGTGTGATGAGCATGGACATTAAAATTTGTTTCCGAGTCATGGATGTCTATATGTATAAGTATGTATTTACAAACAAAAAGTATCTATATAGTATATCAACTATCTGGTGTCCACGACACAAGCCTCGTTGCTTAGTGTGGCATTATAAAACGCTGTGTGTAATGTCCAGCAATATTTATTTTATTTTATATTTAATTGTTAGGATTCGGCATTCCTAAACATCCGCCTGGTCTTTTCCCAACAATGTTGGAGTCGGCTGGCTGGCCAGGTTGACTAAATGCAGCTGAACACCAATATTTTACATGGAACGACTGCTTATCTGACCTTCACAACCCAATTACTGGGTAAACACAATATCCTTTGGCAAGACTGGTTGTAATGTTTTCGGGTTTCAAGTCACAGTTGAGGCTGAGGACCAGAATTTTTGGAACGTCTAAAATTACATAAGTCAGTCCCCCAACACCCGCCCTTTAGGCCCGAACGCCACCAAAGCGGACACGAGCGGATAGGAGAGGAGATGTGCAAGTTTCGACCACTCACTGGAGAGACGAGACACGCGATGAAGAGTTAACCAATGTGATTGGTCGATTTCCGCACGTTAACTATTCGCTCCGCTTGTCTTCGCTTTGGTGGAGTCGCGGCCTTTCCAGTACCTCTCCCAGTTCTTAGGGCTGTATCTGGGGAGAAGAAGTAGCGAAACGAACGCCTCATCTATTCGTTGATTTTGAGACAGTCGTTACTACTGACAATAAATCTATATTTGACAACCAGGACCAGAACATTGAAATTCAACATTCAAATAGGATTAAAAATATTTACCAATGAAGGATTGATTTTGAAACCCAGAAATGGCACCATGGTATAAGGTCTTTGGCCTCAGAAAGTTGTCCCGGGCAAGTAATAAACTCCTTCGACCGAAAAAAGGCAGTTTCGATACGATCATGTTTAAATCTGTTTTTTAACCGTCTTTTAAAAAAGGAAGTGGTTATCGATTCCGAGCATCTTTTTTACATTTATATACACCAATTACTCCGTGATTACTGGGCTGATTTACGTGATTATTTTAATATTTGGTAGAGGAAGCCCGCACGGTGGTCTCATATATATTATATTAACTTTGCTTGAATAATTTATGGGTTAGCTCTTTTAATACAGGGCAAAGTACTTCGGTAACCCAGGTGCTCTCCGCGAGCTCATCAGTAACACCAAGGCGATGCTGGTCCAGCTGGTCCTTCTACCAGCTCTCCAAGATATTCGGACGTGGAGTTGCGGACACCATGGGATCTACTCTCTAAGTCCGTCAACGAAGATACGGGGCCCGTCCGAAAGAAGCTTATACTTTGAAATGAACCCTACTACCTAATATTTTCGGATTCATGAGTTTTGAAAACACATTCGGAGTAAGGACAGATCATTTTTAGTTCGGTCTCCTAACGAATCTTATGTCCGTAAGTGATACGGAGTAGGAAACTACCGTAAGTAACTTCGGGCGAAAATACGGATTTCGTGCTTAGAGAGTAGACCTCCAGCTCCAATATACAATACAATACACCATGGGACGAGGAAAGAAAGAGAAAGCATTAATTAACCTGCCAGGATAAAACACACAAAAGTAGAATGGTTTAATAGGGTATTTTACTCTATATGAGAAAAAATCTAAAAATATTTTATTCTGATAGCTTAGGCAAAAAGCAGTCGGAAAACGTTAGTTTTAGATCATAAAATAGCAAACTAAATTTTAAAATTAAACTCAAAGGTTTCAGCTTTTTTAATCTGTTTCATAACACCATTATAGTAGTCGCCATGTTATTACGTCATCAGGCTATGTAAACATAGAACTGTCAACTGTCAACTTCAAATATCACTGCATTTGTTTACATAGCCAAGTGACGTCATGACCACAGAGCAATATGGCGTCCACTGCGTCCAGCGTTTTCGTCAAATTACGCGCGAAATTTGAAAATGCTAAATTTTATGCATTTATAAGGCACTTAACGATTGAATAAAATTTTTGTGATTTTTTTAGTGGATCAATAGCACTATAGAATCTAATTAAAACACTTTTGAATAATGGGTGTAATACCCTATTGTAAATATAACTACTAAAAAAAAAAAGAAAAATAATAAAATAAAATAAAAAAGAGAGGACAAGAATATGATGAATACTGCATACAGGAAGAAGATACTCGTGAATTTGGACTGAATGGTATATGGAATGGTCCATTGACGATTTACGCTGTAGGCGAGCATGTACCAAGAACTTGTGTTTATGTAAATAAGTCTATGTATGCATGCACATAATAATAACCAGATAACATTAGTTTATACATCTGCATTAAGTGCTCATTTTAAGTTCATTGTAAACAGTTTACATATTACAAAGCTCAAGTTTATGTTCCTGGTGATTTACTTACTTCTTTTTTGTGGAATACGATAAAAAATCTTTACTTTTCGGGTTCCGTACTCAAAGGGCTATGGCTCCTCCGTCTGTTCGTCCGTCCATCACAGGGCGCTATCTTTAAAACCGTAAGTTAGACACTTGAAATTTTCAAAGAGTATGCACTTTGACCGCCATAGGTACAACAAATAATAAAAGCAAGGAAATACATGAAAAAAAAATTGTAATACGTTACCTCTTCCTTCTTGAGAAGTCGGTTAAAAATTAAGTTCTCGAACAAGAAATCTGTTTTATTGGCGTTCTTGACTTGATGCCAATAAGGGTAATACATAATTATTATTAACGTCTAACTAGTACGATGGTACAGAATCCGTCGTGCGCTATTCCGACTCGCTATTGGACGGTTAATTTTTGCCGTGTTTTTGTTTAAGTTGTTTATTTTCAAGTGCCTAGATTACTTACCACCTACTTGACCTGTAGAAACGGTTGTTTTTAACCATTTTATGAAGTTAAACTCATGTTAAACAAAGTAATAAAGCGCTCTTTCTCTCTCTATTTACTTATTTGAAAAAATTGCTGTGCCCGACAGGGTCCTTACTACATTATGGATTTAGCAATAAACGATTTGAGATTTAAAAAGATTATAGGTTGGTCTGACCGTACAAGAAAAACAAAACATTGATTTATAGCAGTTTTATGATATTTCAAAAGATAAAATTAATTTACAAGAACACTGCATTTTTTTTGTATAAATGTGTAATAAAACCAGGGTTTAATTAACCTACCTAATAACCCATATTACAGGTTGGATACACACACACGCCCACAGAAATACTTGGGTTTTTGTGTCATGTGACAGTAAAAAAACATAAATAAAATGAATGATGTAAATAAGAAAAGTCGCGTAAAATCGTTGAAACTTCCTTTATCATTCAGTTTTCATAAAACGTACACACCACCATCATGTCTAATAGGCATGACGACAGTATCAAAAAATTGCAAATCTATTCAGTCAGTTAGAGTATTGGAAATTAATGGACACGTAGTTTTTGTTTTTGTAAAACAATGAATATTGACAAAGATAAAACGCATCAAAACTCGGGAGTGGGGCTCGTGAAGTCAGAACTAGCTAAAAATTATACCATGGCGTGACGTATTGAGGATTTTAAAAGCGTCGTATCTTCGTCAAATTTGGTTTACGTAACAAAAGAAAAAACACGGGTCAAATGTTTTTTTATAATCTAAGTGACGGACTAATTAGATTTTTTTTGTCGTCTCGCCTATTGTCCATGTGATTTTGTATACTTACCTCTGTTTCTAAGCACAGCTATAAATTAGGTCTTCATAGCGTAGATAAATCCAATTCTAACTTTCCAGTCTCACCGAGAAATATTCAGGGTGAAAGGACCGATGAAGCGGTGTGTGTCTGCGGTGCCTCAAGGCACACGAAGGCTCACCTCCTGTCCTGCACTATGTGCGGTTCCTCCTGCACTTTGAGGGACCTGCCCGAGACCACCACCAACGCCGTCGAGGTGACAGAGTTCTGCTCAAAACTAATTAGATTACAAAAAAACCGGCCAAGAACGAGTTGGATTCGCGCACCGAGGGTTCCGTAGAAACTTTTTAAAGGACAAACTTAACTTTGCTATTCGATCCCTAGATTGCTCCAGCCGCAAGCAATAAGTTTATAATAGTAAAATCGCTTTTGTTATTAAACTACATATAAAAGTTGAAAATAAAGGTAAATTTTGGTACTTACAAGTTTTCGCGATAATCTAAATTTGCCCATATCTTTTTACCGCGTTGACCCAGGACCTTGATTTTTATACACCTAATAGGGACTATATACTTCAGTATATGATATAAATTTCAACTTGCTAGGTCCACCCGTTCCTGAGAAAATCGGTGGTGACAGACGGACAGACAGACGGACAAGAAAGTGATCTTATAAGGGTTCCGTTTTTTCCTTTTGATGTACGGAACCCTAAAAAAGGAATCACCGACACGACGAAGAAGAAGGATGGAATGGACATCGACGCACAAACGGTGTAAGTACTTTCCACCTTGTATTTTTACCCAGTAACTGGATTGTGGAGATCGGAAGGACATTCTCATCATGTAGAACTGCTATTCAACTGCATACAGTAAGACTGGAAGCCGACCCCAACTTTAGGCAAGGGCATATGATTTTAGTAGAAAAATCGTCATAAAGTTTCGCAATACCATTGATCTTTATAAACGAGACTTTATTTGCGAATAACTATTGTCCTTGTACAGGACTTATTGTTATTTTGCTTTGACAGTGAAATATATAAGTTTTATGAGTAATAAATGAATACACATAGCATTAGTAGTCTTACCTACCTTTGTTTGACCTTAGTGTCAGGGTAGACTTTAGAATATTAAGTATATCTAACTATACCTCTGAGGTACCTACTTAAGTCAAAACCATCGAGGATTTCAGAAAAGTTACAAGCCATAACAAGTTATTGGCCGCAAATCATATTTTAATGAACATACAAACCTTTGTTTTTTTTTTGGATGGAATATCATCAAATTCTCCTCCCGCTCTGGGCGAAGCAGGAGGGAGTGTCAGACTTTTACTGACTAAAACCCATCCATGTTCCTTCATTGCCCTTTGTATTCCGGGGCCACGGTATCTCTTACGAACAGTCCCGCAGCCCCGGGTGAACATACAACCTGATACTATTGCAAAAAACGTATTTTTTTTTAACTTTGCTGGCTACCCTAGTGTTTTCCCTGTTAACCTAAATTACAACGACTACGCGTGTAAAGCAAGTGGCGTGTTCCACGATATAATTGTATGAATCATGTAAAAAGTAATACAATGAAAATCATGTGGCAATGCTCGTAGTACATCTAGGAACAGTTTCAAGATTTTTTGACACTGGACAGGATCTTCAGAAATCTTCGGAAATCAGGACAAACAACGATACAAAGTTAAATGAAAATCTGTCAATTTACCGCCTACCTACTTATGCGCGTAAAACTCGGACATAAAGTATGTCCGCCGCTCGATGGGCATTATATAATTATATTTTCGCAATTCTCTGACGAAATTGAAACTTCCGCAATCACGAGTAGTTTCGTTTGACATTCATGTTGTTGATATTTGGAATTTGAACCCAAATTACTCACTGGGTTAGATTTCTAGGTACCTAGGTTAATGGGTTTTTCCGTCACCCACTGTTTTCGATTTCCAGGAGGGCTATTACGTATCTTTCTGACATCCAGTGACTATAAACCTTCGGTCGTACACCAAATTTTGATGACAACCGTGAATGTCATAATATTGGTACTTATTACGTATCACACTGAGTGGATATCACTTTACGGTGACTAACAGGGTCATACATAATACGAAACTAAACTCTTGACAGTTAATTGATCGACACTGAGCCCAGTGACTATCATTTCGAGCTGTCAGCAGAGATACGTAATAGCCCTACTGGTCGGACAAAATGTTATTTGGTTTTTCCGTCAGAAATTTAGTATCAGCGACGGTGTATGGATTTATGCCCGGTTGATAGGAATAGGCTTGCCCCCAATTACATGGGATTAATTATAAAACTTTTTATTTTATGTATTTTTTTTTAATGCCCCCCTCAACGACTTTCTTCTTGTATCGTGGTTGCGTTTACAAACATTTAAACTCACATACACAAACAGTCAGACCCAGCAATTGGTGAAATGTGGGGTTCTCATCAGAATAACATATTAATAAAAATAAAGCTGTATCACCGAAGGGTTAGGCTGATGTGTCTGCCTAAGTTCCACAAAACTTCCAAAAGCCTGGTCATGAAACCAGCTCGCAATGAAAAGCTTTTGTTAAAAAAACTAAACTTGAAAAACGAATTAATAAAAACAAAATCTAAAAACCGTCTTGTTTTTTTTGAATTTATTCGAATTCGTTCCGCATCTACAATTCCACATACATACTATTGATTTATTTTGAAACGTTGTTTTTGAGTAATTTGGCATTTTTTGCTTTTTACTTCTTAGGTAGGTACTCGGAATACTACTGATCTAAACAAATAAATAAAATTAAAGCGTCTGTTTGTCATATCAAACTAACAGCTTTTTAGTGAATGCATAATATATTATGTACATAAGTAAATATTATACTATACAACACTTATACTTAACAAAAATCTTTTTACTTTTTACTTTTTAAACGAGAAAAATAGCCTGATATTTAACACAGTCAATATTAGAATTATTAGAACACACGTTTCTAAGTAATTTTTGAGTCTCAGAAACCAGATGAACTACCCCGATGGGGCTATTTTAACCTAAGCACAACGTGATCAAAATAGTGACAGATTACAGCTGAAGACATCAAGATAAAAAACAATGTCTTTTTGAACCATTACGATACACCATTCAGCGTCGCAAAAACGTCCGCAATATGTGCACAATTTCGAATTGTGTTCTCTTTTCATCATCATTATCAGCCTATTAATGTTTCCACTGCTGGGAAACAGGCCTCCTCTCTATTAGAGGAAATGGGCTATAATCCACCACGCGGGCCCAGTGCGGATTGGATAGATGTCACATGTCTTCGAATTTTTTGGTTCTAGGACATGCCGGTTTCCTCACGATGTTTTCCTTCACCGTTTTGAGAGGAGTGGTGATGAAATAAATTACACAAAGTAATGCGCCTGTCAGGGTTCGAACCCACGATTTACTGTTCGTAAGTCGAGGCCGCCACCACTGGGCCACCGCTGCTCTTGCCATTGTACATACGAGTTTATAATTGCAATTTGTATATGTATAAATATTTTTACGAGTATTTTGTGTGCAATAAAGAATACGAACAAGGAAAATATTTTCGAAAAATCGATAAACATGAACAAGGCTAGAAATTAAGAAGTCGTTAGTTTTGTAAACGAGTTAGAAGGACTATTTAGAATGACTAGTTTTATACAAGGTGTCGCTTTGCATCCTGGTCAAATTCAAGGAGGTATCTATATTAATAATTCTTGACCCGAATCGATAATAAAATGGGTACTTACTTGGGTCTTTTTCTTTTTTTTCTTATTTATGGAAATCGGTAAGTATAAACCACCCCGTAACTAGTCCTATAACCACGACTTCCACACACACAAATAGACGCACACAGAGACATGTCGCGCGATGGGTGATTCTTCTATTACTTTCGTGTCATTCTGAAATACTGTCAAATTTATTAATAAAAAAAAAAAACAGCTTTATTAATTATTTGACCGGGTATCGTAAATTGATTATTTACGTGTTTTGTGACAAGCTCCTGAATTTTGACTAAGACGGAAAAATACACCTTGTTTAATAACGGACTAGGGGTGTCGTGTGATAAAATTGATAACCGTCTAAATAACAATACTATTACTCTAGATTTGTAGTTTTTAGGGTTCCGTACTCGAAGGGTAACCAACGGGACCCTATTACTAAGCCTTCGCTGTTCGTCCGTCCGTCCGTCCGTCAGCGGGCTGTATGCTCGACAGTTAGTTGCTCCGTTATAGCTAGACAGTTGATTTTTTACAGAATTTGTATTTCTGTTGCCGTTACAATAACAAATAATAAAAATAAATTAAAGGAAGCTCCCCTACTATGATGGTACGGAACCCTTCATGCGCGAGTCCGAGTCACACTTGGCCGGTTTTTTAAGTTTTGGAATACGGATGGCAGACGAACCATATATATGAACGGAAGTATTATTGGGTTTTCTTTATTTTATTAAAACTTTATACACATGATGTAAAAAAAACACTGTACAAAGGCATTTTCTAAAAGTCTACCTTAGTCAGTAAAAGTCTGACAGGGATCCCGCTCCGCCCAGAGCTGGAGGAGTCATTTGATGATTTCCCACCCGAAAAAAAAGGGTGTTTTGGTGGTGACCTGGTGTAGGGTTTTACATTAGGAAATTTTCAATACTAGGTAGGAGTTTCGAAGTTAGTAATGTGATGTGTGCCTCTGCTCGCGCCTGATCTGTCCCCAAACGTGGCGTATGGCCGTCTCATAAGTCATAGGGAAGAAGAGAGTGCCCTGAGGTACCTGAGTAACACCTGAGGTGTTCAGTACGTCCCACCTTTTGATTTACGAAGCTGTCATCATCTGCCTAGCCTTTTCCCAACATGTTGGGGTCGGCTTCCAGTCTAACCGGATGCAGCTGAATACCAGTATTTTACATGGAGCGACTGCCTATCTGACCTCCATAACCCCAGTTGGTACTGGGGAATACGATATCCCTTAGTAAGACTTGGAATTACGAAGCTTTGACGGTACCAAATTTATTGGTGCCTGTGTCGGGAGTGTCACGACAGTCTATACAGCTAAATTGGTTACCACGTCGGTGATTCCATCTTGTATAGAAATACTAATATTTTATAGATGTAAAGTTTGTGTGTTTGTAAGTTGTAAACAAGAAGTTATTTTTAGGGTTCCGTTCCCAAAGGGTAAGAACAGGACCCTATTACGACTAGTAGGACTCCTCTGTCAGCCCGTCCGTCCGTCCGTCTGTCTGTCACCAGGCTGTATCTCATGAACCGTGATAGCTAGACGAGAGTTGAAATTCTCACAGATGATGTATTTCTGTTGCCGCTATAACAACAAATATACTAACAATAGAATGACATTCATATTTAAGTGGGGTTCCCATACAACAAACGTGTTTTTTTTTTGCCGTATTTTACTCGATATTAATAACGGCAACAGGTACTTACACGCTTGAAATATTCTCAATTTTTTCTAGATATTATATTGTTACCATAACACAATGTTTTTCTATTTAGCTCAAAGGTTGACTGGTAGAGAATGCCTTGTGGCATTATGTCCGCATTTTTACCACTATTGAACATTAAGTTTACATAAACTAATAAATAAATGAAAGCGGTTATCTTCTATGTTTCTACAAATAAATGTCTTGTCTTGTCTTGTCGGAACTACAGTTGATTCTGCAAAGCGCAAATCTTCGAACATTTTACGACACCCAGGAGGCCAAATCGAATCCTTTATCCCTAATTAGCGATTAATACACCTATTCCACCAACAGGTTAAATTTCCAAACAGAGCGAAATAAAACCAGTTTCATCAAATTTTTCAAGTGGTTGACCCGAGCGAGGATATTTTGTGTCTTCAAATTTCTTTCAAGGTCAAGATATTGCGTAGGATTTACAACGATTTGGATACCTGGGTACAATGTGGATGTCGAAGTGACATTTGAAACGCTTGTATAATTATGTTATGCGTTCTAAGCAAATACATTTAAATATGTACGAGCGATAGACGGGACAAGACGAAGAAAATCGTAATTCAAATACTTGTTACTAATCGTTCTGTCTAATGTCATGCGGGGCGCTTGTCAGGTAGCATTCGTGAGCGAGGAAATTATTTCGTGAGTCAAAATCGAAAATGTTCGGGATCAAAATTTTTGTACCCACCTATGACATTAGTCCCAATGTCCGCTCTATACCTAATTCTTTTAAATCTCTTTGGTTTTATGCTTAAAACGCACACTATTTGTAAGCATAAGTTTATTTTGGAAGATTATAATATTGTCGATAAATGCTGGTCCTGCTTCACAGTTATTTGAGCTAACAAACTAAGATTTTAATGTTTAGAAGAGATGATCCCCTTCTATGTAGCTATTTTTTTGAACTTAAATACTTGGATTAACATTGTTTATATAAATTATAATTAATATTATTGTAAATGTGTGTAGTTACCATGTAGACAATTTTATTATGATATGTAGGGCTTATCCTAATATTTTAGTTTCAAATTGTTTTTTTTCCCTCTTTTTTCATTGTATTTTATTTTTCGTTTGGGAAATCATCAAAAACCAAAGACCTCTTCTGCTCTGGGCGGAGCGGAAGGGAGTGTCAGACTTTTACTCACTAAAACCTATCCATGTTCCTTCTTAGCTCTTTGTGTTTTAGTGCTGCGGTATCTCTTTCGAACAGTCCCGCAGCCCCGGCAGGCATCGGCCCTTGCGGACTCCTTCCTGTGTGCTGACATCTCTTTGAGGCGTGCGTGGAACACGAACGCGCCGTCGACACGGGCTGTCGTCATAAGACGGACGGACAGCGAGCTAGCTACATGGTACATGGTCCACAGGCCCGCGCCTACAGCCTCCCGCGGCGGCTGGGACGTGAGGTTCTCTCCCTCTCACGTTCCGCCACCTCCTTCGCTAGCATGACTGCTTCGCAAAAGGAGGTGACGGAACGTGAGCAACAATATTTCACCTAGGACTGTGTAACTCAGTAACAGTCAGGATTTGTTCCCGATTGATGGCAATAAACTCACATGGGACTTATACATATAACTGTGGGTTTAGGTACTATTAGGTAGGTATACAACTCTTCCTAACCCTGTTTACCTGGTATATGTAAGAAATGGTTCATTTGTGGACAGTACGGGTACAGTGTGCTCCTCCCACTCACAAAACGATGTTTTGACCATTTTGACTGTTGTAAGTTTCAAAATGTTAATTTTAAAACCCTTACTGCCATCTGTCGTTTAAACGAACAATTACGGTAGGAAGAGGCTCTGTTTCATCAAACAGTTACACAGCCTCCTGCCAACTTAATTTATCATATTAAAGACAGATGGCGTTAAATTACACAGCTGTTTTTTTGCAATGAAACCTCCTAGCTGGCAACATACGTAACTAATTCCTGCATTAAATAATAGATGGCGCTGCTTTTAAGTATAACGCATACATATTTTGTTTCTTTTATTTCTTAGTTTAGATGGCCTCGGTACTTAGGCCTAATGCAAGGGCAAAGGGCATCATTGCTCGCCTATGCTATTAATCATAAGTACGTGATCTGACTATGATTTTTAATGAAAAAGACGTAATTTATGGTTTTAGGCAGTTTGAAAAATGATAACAAGATGAGCCTTTACCAAAAATGTTGTATACGACACTTATTTGAAATTGCAGCATAATACCACTGCTTTTGTATTGAAAAGTTGTGTTCACTTAATAAAAACAAGAATTGAAATTTCACAATTCTTATAACTGGAGAGTTTTCAAATAGGTCTCCTCTTCAACAGGAATGACTATAATGAATGCTTTGCTAGATTCTTTCACAAGATATGTTTAAGTTTCATGTAACAGTGGGCGAGCCTATTCCCATCAATCATGCACAAATCCTTCAAGCTGAGAAACGTCTTGGGTTTTATAGATTCATTATTTATTCTAAAAGAACATACATTGTTCACTTTACAAATAAATACGTAACTAAGGTAAAGCGAGTACGGGGCTGCGGGACTGTTCGAAAGAGATACATGGCCCCGGAACACAAAGGGCGATGAAGGAACATGGATGGTTTTAGTCAGTAAAAGACTCCCAGAGTTTTACCGTTAGTTAACAGTTTTGTTTCGAAATCGGATCCAGGATGATCATACTCAGCAGGAGCGTTTTACGACTAGTAGATCAACGAGGCAATTTTGATTAAGTAACTGTGAAAATCATTACTGTGGTCAATTAGAAGGGATTTTCCCCAGAAAAAGGGCGCCAGGTGGATCGACGGAAACAGCATGATTTTAATAGATTTAAATTACGTACCTAAGTAATGGTATTTATGTGATTCGTGCACTTTAAATATGTAAATTATTTATAGATTACATCCTTGAGCATGAACACATTAAAAAACTTTTTTGCAAAAAATATAAAACCAACTTAAGCAAAAATAACTTTAGCTTCAGAAGTCTGTGACCTTTGTTTGATTTATTTAGTTTTTTTGTCCCCGACTTCTGATCTTATTTTTTTCACTTTTTGCTGATGTTTGAAGTCGGTTTTATTTTTTGCAAAAAAGTTTTTTATTTTTCCATTTTTAGTTGTTGCAAAACAAATATTTGCCATTTTACATTTTAAATTGTTAACAATTCAAGTCATGGTAATAGGCTTATCCCCAATAAATGGAACTTAACATAGGTACCTAACTGTCGAAATCTGGGTATATTGTATCTGTGTACTCCCTCAGAGCATACAGGCGTGATGTTACGTAATGATGTTGTAAAAACAATAAACATCCAAGCGATTGCAGCAATCACGGCAGATTGGCCGTCTATTTTTGAAGAGTTCCATTGTGTATCTCCGAAGATCAGCATCTGATCTTCACCAAATTTAAATGGGACCACCTCAGGAGTATACTCTTCTAAATTAAACATTTTGAGTATTGTTCCATGTTCCAAATGTGGGCGAAATAAAAAAAAAATACATACCTACAGTCCAACATAGAACCTCCTCCTTTTTTTGAAGTCGGTTAAAATGACAAAAATGAGTCATCATTTTAACGCAAAATCAACATTTTACCTCCTTGACCGGATCACGAGCATTCACGGGTCTTCCCCGAATACCGGAACACTACGAACTGATCACTGCATTATCATCTCAACCATATTTTCCAAAGTGTAAGACAGAGGTCTACCTACCTTTTTAATTCTTAGGTACTCGGACTACTACTCATCTATATACAAATAAATAAAATTGAAAATATGACTTTAAATAAAATAATATTAATAATTCTGAATAACGTAATTCATCATAGCGTACTTTCGGGGTACCGTACTTCGCGATGACGAACATTCTGAATAACGTAATTCATCATAGTGTACTTTCGCAGTAACGTACTTCGCGATAACGAACATTCTAAATACGTACATCGGAGTTTTAAGCTTCGGAGTTCCGTAATACAGTCTAGTATGACATCTGCAGAGCCTTTTCCCAACTATGTTGAGGTCGGCTTCTAGTCCAACCGGATGTAGCTGAATACCAGTATTTTACATGGAGCGACTGCCTATCTGACCTCCACAACCCAGTAAGTGATGGGTAATATGATGATACCCCTTGGCAAGATTGGTTGTTAGACTTTCGTGTCTTCAACTATAGGGGGCGAGCCGGCGAGCCTATAAATTGCCATCAATAGGGAAGAAACCCGGGCTCCGGACCTGGTCTGGGAATCAAATCCCGGACACCATGCTGCATACAGGTTATAGGTCTGTAAAGCCTTTTCCCAACTGTGTTGGAGTTAGCTTCCAATCTTCCAACCAATCCAACTTTCTTCTCGCAGGTCTGCTGGAAGAAAATTTTCAAGAAGTAAGCAGTACCTTTATGCTCTTCTATGTTAAATATTGCCCTGTAAAGTATTTTGTGTACATAAATAAATAAACGCAACTGATTACTAGCACATTTACATGGAGAGACAGTTCAAGAGTCTGAATTAAATTCATAAGTATAGAGGTCTTCTTATTTATTTCGGTTTAATATCCATATTTTTTAAATGATTGACTTATTATGACTTCCAAGTTAATATAACTATTTATATTTATTAAATACTGTCATCCTTCGCATGTAAAAAAACCTGTGAGGCAGGGTCGGGGTCAAATTTATGTTCTAAGAATAGATCGATGCGTAAGAAAAATCTTCGTAAAAATTTATACATTTTATTATAATTATGTTAAATATGAATGATCATCCTTGTCCTTTTTTAAATTCGAAATTCCCTGTACTAGGAATTTCTCCTGTATCGCAGGTGCGTTTACAAACATTTGAACTCACATACACTGTATTATATTGCTCATTCGTTCGTAGTCACCTCGAGTATGCCTCTCAAGTCTGGAACCCTAAATACAACGTGTATATCGCTCGATTAGAGGGCATACAGAGAAAGTTCTTTAGAAACATTCAATTTCGTTCCAAAATATATCCACCAAATTACTTTAAACGGTGCAAAAGGTTTCATATTCTTCCTTTGTATGAACGAAGAAAAATCCCCGACTTGGCCTTTCTAGTTAAAATTGCAAACGGATCCAGTGATGTCCCTGAGTTGCTAAGCAAGATTGGGCTGCGTGTACCTGGTTCGTTTCTGCGTAAATCTCGTTTGTTGCAAATACCAACGACTAAGACTAATTACAGACAAAACTCGTACATGATTAGGGCAAGCCGTGAGTACAATGCGACTTGCCAGGAGGTTGAGATCGGCATCTTTAATACAAGCGTGTCTAATTTGAATAGGACCCTATGCAAGCAGTTCTTCGACAGCCCTTAATCATTGAGTTCTGTCAATTTGTGTTCTTTTTTTTCCCTTATTCTTTTATCTTTAATGTTTTTGTGTGTACCTACTAATCCTTACCACTGTCTTCTGGTATAATTATTTCTGTTTTATTTAACTATTACGTACTCTGTTTGACCATACGAAATTTAAAGTTTAGGAGCTGCTCAAATGTTAAGTAGCCCTTAAATTTTGAGTGACGTTTCAGTATTCGGGGGTAAGAGTCATGTGTGCACTAGCGTGATGTCGACCTTAACTTTGTCACACTAGCGTGATGTCGAACTTCAGTTTGTTGCACTAGCGCGACATTGAGCTTCAGTTTGTCGCACTAGCGTGATGTCGAACTTCACTTTGTCGCACTAGCGTGATGTCGAACTTCAGTTTGTTGCACTAGCGCGACATTGAGCTTCAGTTTGTCGCACTAGCGTGATGTCGAACTTCACTTTGTCACACTAGCGTGATGTCGAACTTCAGTTTGTTGCACTAGCGCGACATTGAGCTTCAGTTTGTCGCACTAGCGTGATGTCGAACTTCACTTTGTCGCACTAGCGTGATGTCGAACTTCACTTTGTCGCACTAGCGTGATGTCGAACTTCAGTTTGTTGCACTAGCGCGACATTGAGCTTCAGTTTGTCGCACTAGCGTGATGTCGAACTTCACTTTGTCGCACTAGCGTGATGTCGAACTTCACTTTGTCGCACTAGCGCGATGTCGAGCTTTAGTTTGTCGCACTAGCGTGTTATCAAACTTAACTTTGTTGCGATAGCGTGATATCAAACTTCAGTTTGTCGCTCTAGCGTGATGTCGAACTTCAGTTTGTCGCACTAGCGTGATGTCGAACTACAGTTTGTCGCACTAGCGTGATGTCGAACTACAGTTTGTTGCACTAGCGTGATGTCGAACCTCATTTTGTTGCAGTAGCGCGATTTCGAGGTTCAGTTTGTCACACTAGCGTGATGTCAAACTTCACTTTGTCGCACTAGCGTGATGTCAAACTTCAGTTTGTCGCACTAGCGTGATGTCAAACTTCACTTTGTCGCACTAGCGTGATGTCAAACTTCAGTTTGTCGCACTAGCGTGATGTTGAACTTCAGTTTGTTGCACTAGCGTGATGTTGAACTTAAGTTTGTCGCACTAGCGTGATATCCAACTTCACTTTGTCGCACTAGCGTGATGTCAAACTTCAGTTTGTCGCACTAGCGTGATGTTGAACTTCAGTTTGTTGCACTAGCGTGATGTTGAACTTAAGTTTGTCGCACTAGCGTGATATCCAACTTCACTTTGTCGCACTAGCGTGATGTCAAACTTCAGTTTGTCGCACTAGCGTGATGTTGAACTTCAGTTTGTTGCACTAGCGTGATGTTGAACTTAAGTTTGTCGCACTAGCGTGATATCCAACTTCACTTTGTCGCACTAGCGTGATGTTGAACTTCAGTTTGTTGCACTAGCGTGATGTTGAACTTCAGTTTGTTGCACTAGCGCGATGTCGAGCTTCAGTTTGTCGCACTAGCGTGATATCAAACTTGACTTTGTCGCACTAGCATGAAATCAAACTTCACTTTGTCGCACTAGCGTGGTGTCGAACTTTACTTTGTCGCGCTATCGTGGTGTCGAACTTCACTTTGTCGCACTAGTGTGATGCCGAACTTCATTTTGTCGCACTAGCGTGATGTCGAACTTCAGTTTGTTGCACTAGCGCGATGTCGAGCTTCAGTTTGTTGCACTAGCGTGATGTCGAACTTCATTTTGTCGTCCTCTCGTAGTGCACTCATTACGTCCTAGGACGAAGGTATAAAGCTGATTGTGATACTAAATCATGATCTGTCAAATGACCGATTTGGTCGAGATGCCATTGTTTAATTATTGTGTCTACTTCGTGGACGGATCATGATTTAATAAACACATAACACATTACTTGGTTACCTAAAATTAATATGATAATAAAAGTCCTGCCAATTTTATCGAAATGTTTTATTATACACCCGATCACTAAAAGCTACCACACCGTAGGTGCTCAAAAGGGAATAAAGTTAAATATTTTTTATTGTTCTCCATTGAGCACCAAGCTAGTAAATGGATTGGTGCTCAAATGGAAATACCTCCGGTGCTCAAAGCATTGGTGGCCAAAAAATTGGTGCTCAAACGGGAATACTTCACTAGGACACCCACTGCTTAGAACAAGAAATTAAAGGCAAAAAAGATCATGTTCTTAGCTGATCACCTTCAAGCAAGAGTTCAAAGCATTTGAACCGAACCTCAACAAGAACATCAGCATAAAAACAAGATTTTATGTAGGTATGCGGAAATAAGATGTTTATTGCAACCTTGCGACAGCGAGTAGAAGGCACGTATTTATATTAATGTGATTTTTAGATACATCACGTTAGATTAGTTGTTACTTATTTGATCTAATTATGTAGGTATGTAAATCTATATTTAATATTTCAAGAGGATATGTTTCCGAGAATTCTTTGACAAACGGGAAGCTACACTATCCTGTCAAACGTTGCGGTGGGTTAATTTGCTTTAAAACTAGTTAAGTATAAAACACTCATACACATTATATCACGCCTGTATTACCCAAAGGGTTAGGTAGAGGTGTGTTAAAGTAAAACATGCTTCAGATATTATATCTATAAGTAATGTAGAGTCAACTGATCAACAGATTGCCATCGGCTAAAAATAAAAATAGAGGGTGTAAATATACCTTTAACGAAGCCGAGAGGCAGTTGTTCTTACCGTCATTGCGATCTTTTTTTTTGTTCTGGACGGTACCTGGGAACCTTCTAGGTACGGAGATATTGAAGGTCAGAATTCCAACTTTTTCAAAACTTTTTTGAAATACAAGTTTTAAATGTTATTACCTTACTTTAAATGTCTTCATTATACCTGTACATCCCCTTGAATGTCATCGACCCTAATCAGGCAACAGTCCTATGATGCGTATCTGTCACGCGGCATATGCGTGAGCTTTCAAAATATTGTTATTATATAGTTTGGTGCTACGGAACGGAACCCTTGGCCACTTGGCCGGATTTTTCCACTTAACTAGAATAGCATTTTACTGGCTTTTTATGTTCATTGAATTTTAGGAAAGCTTTCGACGGCCAGGGATTTCTATTTAAAAATCAATTTACTAAAGCCATTCTTGATGTATAAAAAAAACAAAATCAATAGAATATTTTGAGACCAAAGAAACGATGGATAGACTGAGTGAAGGATGATATGACTAGAAAGGAGGTGACTGCTGAGAAGACGAGTAATAGAGAAGTATGGAAGAAGAAGACATGCTGCGCCGACCGCAAATAAATTGGGTTAAGGGCAGGAGAATGATGACGATCTTTATTTGCGCCTGCTGGGACGCATACATTTTAAATAGACTGAAAGAAGGAAATATCCAACAAACGGGTAAATACTACATCACACATGTCACGGCCATCACTCAGCAAAATGCTACATCTCAGCATAATGTGCGAAACACGCATCATTTGCAATACATCAATTTCTGATATTCAAGACAACTTACCGATATTGCCAATATATTTTTTGTCACACAATACCTTGACACGCCTGTCTCAGGCGAGACCTCGAGGGATGTCCAAAAGTTTTCTACTTGGACTTAGTAAAGGCTAACCAGTCTGCAAGGATGTCCGAGAATGGGTAACTGTGTTGGAGTAGGTGGGTGGCATTAAAAAAAAAACAAAAAACAAAATATTTTATTTCACATAGGCCTAGATGGGCACTTATAAAACGTCGAAAAAGGTGCACGGTTCGCGTTGGTCGTTTCCATGGGGAAGAACCGGCAAGAAACTCCATGGTTACTCTTTTCAAATCATTTGTTATTACAATATTATTTTGTTACAGCATTAGTACATAAGTATGGGGGGACAGCGTAGGCCCGACAATAGGTCCTTGCTTACAATACAAAAAGCGTAAAACAGACGTAACAAAAGTTAACAAGCATCTGGGAATCTACAAAGCCTACAATGTTCACTTATTCACAAATAATAGGTAAAGAAAAGAATCTTCATCAGTGCTGTAACTATTCTGAGCAAAAATATAAAAAAAAATTGAAAACTATGATATAATATGTTACCCCTTTGGCACAAGCTACGCGCTCAAACGACAACCGTGTTGCGACTGCAATTGCGGAATGAACAAATGCGATTACTGACAAATTGTACTGACTGGACAGTTCCACAAGATCTGTGTGACTCTTTCCTCAAAACACTATGTCAGGGACAAATCTGCATGGTCCTCCTCAACTACGACCACGTCTTATACTGATATTGTAATCCTGCGTTTTCCAACTGCTGGGCAAAGGCCTCTTCCCTTGATTTCCAGATTGTTCGATCTATGGCTAATTTGGACCACTTGTCGTTAGTTTCTTCAAGCTCGTCTCGCGATCTAGATAAAAAAAAATACGAGTAAAAGTGTTTGTTACTAAAAAGCCATTTACAGAACAAACACCATTTATCATTAGTAACCAACAAGTGATTCACACCCGTGTCTCTTGACGCAAGTGCGTCGCGATTCGCATTGTACGAGGTCGTGAACGAGGCGTTGGAGAAAAAGAAATGGCTATAAAAGGATTGGGTGGTCTAGTTTCGCAGATTTGGCTTAGCTATGTAAGACTCCAAGGTAAGCAACATTTGGATTGCGCAATGGCAACTAGATGTGTGGGATTTAGCTTAAATTTTATGGCAGTTTAGCGTAACAGAATTGAAAAACCACAGTAGTAGCCAGGAAGGAGTCTAGATCTGCGACCGATGGATTGCAACAGGCTCGCCCCTTTTTTTTTTTTTTCGGATGGGAAATCATCAAATGACTCCGTTTTTTTTTTTCGGATGAGAAATCATCAAATGACTCCACCCGCTCTGGGCGGAGCAGGAGGGAGTGTCAGACTTTTACTGATTAAAACCCATCCATGTTCCTTCATCGCCCTTTGTGTTCCGGGGCCACGGTATCTCTTTCGAATAGTCCCGCAGCCCCGGACAGGCTCGCCCCTTATAACATGGGACTTAAGTCGTAACTGGCGGAATGAGGGGGAAGAAGAGGTGCACCTCTTCCTAATTCCTCCCAACCCTCCCTTTTCCACTTAACAGCCGTGATGTTATGTTTTGTGAGAAGGGAAGAAGTCTTGGTGCTTACCGCCGACCCCATAAGGGCAGGAAGATGATAATGAACTCGTGCTTTCGACGAGTTTGATTTGTTCGAATATTTACAGACAGAAGAAGAGGCCCTACACCTATAAAAAGTAAATGATAATGATACTAAGATCTTCATCCTTAACTCATCTTTATCCCAGTTCATTTGGGGTCGGCACAGCATGTCTTCTTCTTCGATCCTTCTCTATTACTCGTCATTGTAGCAGTCACCCCCTTTCTAGTTATATCATCTTTCACACAGTTCAACCATCAGCGATTTGTATTCATTAAACATCATAATCTACTAGAGAACATAGACCCTCAATGAATTTACCATAATTCCAGCTCGATCTAGATCTTACAGTATAATTAATTCAGCGAAATGAATAACGTAGCTCTGCTAGGATCAAAGTCCAGCTAGATTTAAAAAAACCATGATAAAGTCTTAACAAAGAGCATCCAGTATATTGACCAAGCATGCTGGCTTTAAGTGGAAAATCCGCAAAATATATAAATTACAAGACAAGCATCTGATTATACGCAATCATAGCAAAAAAACTAATAATAAACTCTATGTTGTAGACCTATAAGTAGGCTTTTGAAAGGCACTTCTTGAAGGTGATCAAGGCGCCAACCTGCGCAAGAGTTGTACGATTTTTATTTCAAGTTCAGTGTTATACCAATGTTCGAAGAGCTCGGACGTGGACTCTTTGAATTTAGAACGCGTATTTTATTAATTTAAATTGCGAAATAAGAATTTTTGAAGTGTTTGTGTTGTGTTGTGCGGTTATTTTATTTTGAAGAGTTAATGTTTCGGTTTTTTTGAAGACTGGAATTTTAAACGTGAGTTTTTATTTTTATTGCAATACTAGTGTGGGAATTTAATGAGATAAAAGAAAAAATAAAAGGTCAACATCTTTGTTGTCTATAGACCTTCCATAAACAGGTATTTTTTTGACAATCAGGTTTTTTTTTAAAACATAAACTAGCTAATGTCTAAAGTTATTATGTTAATCGACAAACCTCGTCATTTACGCATATTACTGGAAATTAAAGTCAGCCTTAATGATAATTGTGGTCGTTTCCACAATTATTGTGATGTAATATCAAAAACTACAGGCCATTATTTTAATTGTCCAATGATTCTTTCCTTAAGAAAAAACAGAACATCATCATTTTCGACCAGTTATAACTCATCAGAAGATCGTTATGAGTTTTTTTCGAAAGACAATTGCCAATACATATTGCATATTAGGAAAAGATTCGAACGTGTGACCTCTAGGACGCAATACCAGCAACTTAGCTATTGAGCGTCAAAGATTACGACATAAATTAAAAATAAATTAACTCACAAGTTTGAATATGAGCTAACCAGTTGTCTATGGAAGAAAATGAAGAAAAATAACTTTAATATTTGCCTAGTTACGTTTAAGTAGTAGACGTATTCATAATTAATGAAGTAAATATAGATTTAAGGTGTAAGGTCAATAAAATGAGAATAAGGATGAATGTTGTCTGCAGATTGTTTACTGAAATTATTATTCACTTTTTGCTGTATAAAATTAGAAATGTTTCGAATTCTAAGCTCCTAGTTCTCCCAATCCAATGAGGTTCGTAAGGATGTGTCCCCAAAAATAAACTATATTTAATTTATAATAATATACTGTTTGAAAGTTCGATTCCGAAGCGACTTTAAACTTATTATGGACCAATCAGGGAATACAAGAATTTATGGGAACCCTATTTTAAAGGACAACTCCTATTCCTAAAGGATGCCTACGATTTTCTTTTAAACATCAAGCTCATAAAGGTGACCGCTCAATAGACTGGTCAAAACAATGAAGTAATATATTTATGTTTACACCAAGCCACGTGATAAACCTTACTGCCACACTCAGAGATGTCATTTAAAATATCAAACAGGAATCTTTTTCCATCAGGAATTGCTCAGAAGCAGCCACGGAGTCAAGATTTGTGTCCGATTGATGGCAATAGGCTCGCCCCCTATTACACGTGACTTAAACATAACTCACTGGCGAAAATTATTTATTTATTTAAACTTCATGTACTTACATGTAGGTACATAGGCGGACTTAATGCCACAAGGCATTCTCTACCAGTCAACCTTTGGGTTAAATAGGAAAACTTAGTGATAGGGTACAAAAAATGTCTAAAAACTAAGTTCTTGTAAACGAGAATTTATATATTCATATGAAAAAAAAGGAAAAATGAAAAAAAAAAAATTAAATGAAAAAACGAAATGTAGGTGTACGATTGGTTACACCTCTGCCTAGCCCTCTGGGGATTACAGGCGTGATGTTATGTTATGTTATATCAAACAGACAATGGCGTACGATGGTGGACCAAATACCAACCACGAACCCCACCAACATGCAGGACCAAAGGCCCTACTGACGCTTTTTTTTAACGAATTTTTGGATCTGTCGGAGAGACGGATAGATCGGATAGATCGAAGCAATAGAGAGTAGGGCCCCAGTTTCCTGCACGTTGGATTACAGATAATACGCATGACGACAGTATCAAAAAATTGCAAATCTATTCTAGTCCGTCAGTTAGAGTATTGGAAATTAATGGACACGTATTTTTTGTTTTTGTAAATTAATGAATATTGACAAAGATAAAACGCATCAAAACTCAGGAGTGGGGGCTCGTGACGTCAGAACTAGCTAAAAATTATACCTAGGCGTGGCGTATTGAGAATTTTAAAAGCGTCATATCTTTGTCAATTTTGGTTTTCGTAACAAAAGAAAAAACACGGGTCAAATATTTTTTGATAGTCTCTGACGGACTAATTCGATTTTTTTGTCGTCTCGCCTATATTTTACATAAAGAAGAGAGCCAGTAGTGAGACCATAGGTCTAAATCACACAACAAAGGGAGTTCTTCCCGTCATTCTGATATTTTTTTCTTCTGGACCATTTATGAAAAACGAAAATGAAATATGGTTTAGGTATTGTTTTAACAGGCAAATATTAAAAACTAGTGATTGGAGCCTCCTTTTAAGCATATAAGCATGTGATAGGAGACTGCGCTCTTCCATAACTTAATTATTATCATTTAGGTACTTGTTTTATGCAAAAACTAAAGGGTACGATATACAAAAAAAAAGAGAGAATTAAAACTAAACATGCAGCACGCACGCAGGCATGAGAGTGTGTGAGTTAGAGTGAGTGTGAGTGTGTGTGCGAATGTGTATGTATTTATGCTATACAGCATGTTATTCGGAAGGGCTCCACACTGGAATTGTATTCACAACATTGAAATTAATGTCCTTAATCGATCAGTCAATTAAGGTGGATGCTCCAGGGTAGCCCGCGAAATTCAAATTTTCTTACGTTTTTTGCAATTTGCAGGTCAGTGTCAGGTTGTATGTTGATTAAAATATGTTTTGCGACTGTAACACGTATGTAGTCATAGAATTATTATAATCAAAATCATCAATACAACCCTTCAAGCTCTTAAAGGTGCAGGAATTACTTTCTCAAGGTCAAAGTCATTCCTGCACTTTTATGCGCTTGGAGGGTTGTATTGATGATTTTGATGATTATAATTGTAAAACTACATACGTCTTACAGTCGCGAACAATATCTTAATCAACATACAACCTAGCACTGGCCTGCAAATTGTAAAAAAACGTATGAAAATTTGAATTTCGCGGGCTACCCTAAAGATAAACTATTCCTAAGCGTTATCTCTAAGTGCGCCAGTAAGCCATATAAACAGCAATAATAAAACCAAAGATGTACTCAATAAGATTGCTATTGTTTCTGACTCATCGTGTGGTGTCGAAACTTTATACAATGCAAGAAGAAGGGACCTATCACGAAGACACGACGCTAATACGTGCATTCAGAGTAGGGCAAAATGGTTTATTTTGGAATAGTAACGTTTACTTCACGCCTTTAAATGTGTTGGTAGAGGTACAGTCAGCTTCGCGATGTGGGTACCCCCTTTTTTATCATCAAATGACTCCTCCCGCTCTGGGCGGAGCAGGAGGGAGTGTCTGACTTTTACTGACTAAATCCCATCCATGTTCCTTCATCGCCCTTTGTGTTCCGGAGCCACGGTATCTCTTTTGAATAGTCCCGCAACCCCGGGGTCCCGCAGCCCCGGAGCATGTGGGTACCTCCTTAAAAGCGTTCGTTTATACAACTGGGGTACTAATTGATGCAGCCCACCGTACATATTTGGGCTCTTCGTTCGCCAGTTGTTTAAAGTGCTACGAAAAAGGAGGCATACATTGCTAAATAATAACATCGGCACGGGTCGTTCTTCAAGGTTAAACAGCGTTTACCAAGGTCGGTCTGTCGATAGGTGACCATCCACTAAATATCGAGTTTCCTCCGTGCCTCGGAAAACACGTGTGGATGGGTTACACTGACCATCCATTACATATCGAGTTTACTCAGTGCCTCGGAAAACACATTTAGGCGTTGGTCATGGCTATCATTTGTAGATCTTTGACAGTCGTTACAGGTAGTCAGTGGCCCGCAAATCTTACCGCGGGCCCTTATACTTAAGAGGGCTATAACAGTTTTTCTTGGTTTTGAATCTTTTAAGAGTCTAACACTCAAATACAAGAAAAAAAATGATTTTTATTTAAAGCGCTCCTCAAGGAGCGCTTTAAATAAAAATCATTTTTTGCCCGAGAAAGTTTGATTATTTCTTCAAAGAAATAATCAAACTTTCTCGGGCATATATTTTTTTCATTTTGTGGCCATATCTAAACCATAATCACACATCAAAAATCTCAGTTTAAATTTTTCTTGTATTTGAGTGCTAGACTCGTAAAACACTCAAATACAAGAAAAAACGTGATAGCCCTTTTAAGTGGTATCGTATTACCCAGTGCAGACAGGGTTATGGAAGTCGGATAGTGGCCAAAAAGTCTGACAACCAGTCTTGCCAAGGAGTGTCGTAAATACTTTAGGATATATTGTTTGTAAAGAAACGATGGATGAATTGTGAGAGGAATGATATGAAAGAAAAGGAGTTAATGCTTGCGTGGCGGTTGGCAGGGAAGAATTGAAGTAAAAAACGTCTTGCGTTGACCTCTAGTAACATGGAACAAGGGCAGGAATATGATGACAAACTAGGGCTCTTTTTTATAAAAATGTGTGTCATTTAGAAGTCACGTGTTTTTTATTTCGGGTTATTCTTCCCTATGCTAGGCATCACACGATATCTATTACTAGTTTTAGAAAAACAAGTTAAGGTGGATGCTCCAGGGTAGCCCGCAAAATTCAAATTTTCTTACGTTTTTTGCAATGTGCAGGTCAGTGTCAGGTTGTATGTTGATTGAAATATGATTCGCGGCTGTAACACGTATGTAGTTACAGAATTATAATCATCAAAATCATCAATACAACCCTCCAAGCGCATGGAGTGATGAAACGCAAGGTGCAGGAATGAATTTCGTGGGCTACCCTGGAGCATCCACCTTAATAAGCATTTTTATTAAAAGCTTAGTCAGTTGTATTCTTAGTTTATTGTTTAAATTATTTCCTCATTTATGATAAGAGTTTTTTTTTGGAGAGCCGGTTTTGTGAATGAATGAAGAATTACCTACTTTACTTCGTTAACTCCGACAATTGCCCGCCAAATGGAACATTTAGGTATTTTAATCTGATAAAACACGACACAAGAATTTAAATTTTCCGCGATACAAACAACCTGTTTCTGTGATTTACTTTACTATTTATAGTTAGGTTAAAAAAATGCTTCGTAGGTTTTGGAGGATTCTTTTTTTGCAATTGAGGCTCGGAACCTTACAAACAAACTAACAATTTGTAGTTTATCAACTTACTAAATAAACCAAAAACTTTACGCTTGATGCCGATTATGATGTATAATCTGAAATTCGTCTGTGATTAAAAGTAATTTTAACCAGGATGTGTGGAGAGGTAATAATTAGTTTGAGTCTAAAACAACTGTCTGTGATCACCTGACTACGAAGCTATTGTGTTTGTGGGCAATATTCAACCTATTATACAAAAAAAGTGAGTTTTTTATGCATATACGAATGATGCCTTTAGTAGGTTAAGTATCCATGATATTTCCATCAATTCCACAAAAACTGATCTCGCAATTATTCTTACTAATGACGTGTCGACCGCGCAATCGTCGCGTCTCATGATTATTTTGTATGATGTAAAGTTTATCTGCGATTATCATGATGCAAACTGTATAACTGCAACTAAATATAAATCTTGAGTAAGAATGAACTCATATCCAGAATGTTACTGTAGAGTGCAACTTTTGTGTATTTTATTTTATCACCAATGCGAATCAGAACCTATTAGTCCTATTACATACTGGGTTGACCCCGTGCCTCGGAAAGCAAGTTAAGCCGTTGGTCCCGGCTGTCATTTGTAGATCTTTGACAGTCGTTACAGGTAGTCAGTGGCCCGCAAATCTTACCAAGGGGTATCGTATTACCCAGTGCCAACTGGGTTATGGAAGTCAGATAGGCAGTCGCTAAATATAAAATACTGGTATTCAGCTGCATCCGGTGAGACTGGAAGCCGACTTCGACAAAGTTGGGAATAGGCTAGGAAGATGTTAATGCTATCAGAATAGTGAAGGAAAACATCTTGAGAAAACTGCAGGAATGTGCAGAACCAAAAAGACTGACATCCACCAACCTGCATTGGTCCCGGGTAGTGGGTTATTGTGAGCGTATTACGTGTGTATAGGTACTAACATTTATTATTTAAACAAGGGCGAGAGTATTTAATTGCAACAATGCAATCCATTGTGTATGTGTTGTGTGTGTACATTATTTATGTAATGTTTTGTGTACATCTTTTGTTGGAGATCCTAAATAAACAATTAACAATGATAACCTAACCTAAACAAAATCAACTTAGGCCAGTTAGTTCCTTCGAAACCAGGTAGGATTAAAAAGGAAATCGATCGCCGAATCAACAATGCCTGGAAAATCTACTGTTCCATGAAGACGCATATGAAGCAAACTCATCGACATGTGTATCCCGCCCGTGGGAACCTGGTGGTTCAGACCTGGAGATCTACTCTCTAAGCACGAAATCCGTGGGGGTCACTCACCGAATCGCCACTCTAAGTTCCGCTTTGGAGTCTGCCAAAGAGCAATGGAGCGCAGCATTCTGGGTGTAAATAGACCTTGAAAGAAAGAATGTGTCACAGACACATGTATAATAGGCATGACGACAGTATCAAAAAATTGCAAATCTATTTAGTCCGTCAGTTAGAGTATTGGAAATTACTGGACACGTATTTTTTGTTTTTGTAAATCAATGAATATTGACAAAAGATAAAACGCATCAAAACTCGGGAGTGGGGGCTCGTAACGTCAGAACTAGCTAAAAATTATACCTAGGCGTGACGTATTGAGAATTTTAAAAGCGTCATATATTCGTCAATTTTGGTTTACGTAACAAAAGAAAAAACACGGATCAAATATTTTTTGATAATCTAACTGACAGACTAATTAGTTTTTTTTTGTCGTCTCGCCTATTAAATGAATGCTCCCACTGCTGGGACACAGGTATATGAGAGGAAGTGAGCTGTAATCTACCACGTGGGCCTAGTGCGCGTTTGTAGAGGTCACATGTCGTCAAGTTTTTGGTTCTAGGACATGTTGGTTTCCTCATGAAGTTTTCCTCCGCCATTTTGAGAGTAGTTGGTGATGAATAAATTACACAAAGTAATGCCTGCCTGCCGTAGGACGGGGCCCCACCACCAAAAGACCACTGCTCCTGATATCTGCGTTGAACATGACGTCGTATTTATTGTTGTCAAGATCTAGCCATTTATGAAGGCTTACTAATTGTAAGTACTTTTACATCAAGTAATTAGTACATAGTTAATTTGTAGTTACGACTACCTACGTTATTTAGCACGTTAATTACTTTGATTTTCATTATTTCAGTGTTCATCCGGTCTAGGAAACAGAGCGTGAAGATAAGACTTCCGCACAAGATACTAGATTTTGAATTTAAAATCCATACTAACTTTAGTCAGTCGGTATTCGGTCAATTCGAATCTTAATTACACGGAGAGGGAAGTGAATGAAAAAAACAATCTTTTAAGTTTGGTTTTATCTTCTTCCTCTTGTCGATGATTCCTTTTTAATAAAGTAAGTTTCGACCTGAAGTCTGACACCTTGCTATCGCTAATCTATGGTAAAAGTTTACTTTTACTTGATTTCGTACGTGATTCTTGATTAAAATTCTTATCTTTCCTAGTCGTTTACGTTTTGTATTAAAAGTTCGTAACCTTAAATACCGGGCCTATTACTATCAACCGGACACGAATTCAGGATCCATGACTTCTAACGAAAAATTCCTGATGGAAAAACCTTTTACCCGATTTGGGAATCGAACCCAGGACTTCATGCTCACTAGTCGCGCTTAGGGCCACTAAACCAAGAAGGCATTCAATAACTACTCGCATCATAAACTGTAGGCTTAGCCAAGTTGACAATCTACAATCGTTAACGCATAGAAAACTAACCAAATGTATGGGAATGACATCATTTCAACGTTAAGTCACGTGGTCAAAACAAACGAATAGAAACTTTAAAGTTCAGTCTAAACTAACTTTGAAGACCTTAATGGCGCAGTGGTAGTGAGGCTGCCTTACGTTCTTAGGGTCCCGGGTTCGAATCCCGGTTGGAGAAAACGTTTGTGTGATGAGCATGGACATTTGTTTCCGAGTCATGGATGTTTATATGTATATTAAGTATGTATTTACAAACAAAAAAGTATCTATGTAGTATATCAACTATCTGGTGTCCACGACACAAGCCTCGTTGCTTAGTATGGCACTAGATGGCGCTGTGTGTTAATGTCCAGAGCTATTTATTTATTTAAACTGTAAGTTGGCTACGATTTATATGGGATGTAGCGATCACGATTGTAGAAACGAATACATTTCATTCTATCATCTTGAGCGATGTAAACTTGTCTACGAAGTTTCTATTCGTTTGTTTTGACCACGTGACTAACGCTTACGATTGTAGAAAGAGAATCGATACGAATCGTTTGTAACTTGGCTAGGCCTGCTGCTTCTAAAGCAGTCACCAAAATGGCCTCCCATTGTCTTCCATTATCACAACATTAATACATTTAACGACTCAACTCATCAACCTAAATGTAAGCGTACATGTTATTAATAAAAAAATAATTGATGCGTACGTGATAAAATGTATGTCATTAATTAATTGACAGATTGCTAATTACACTGGTATTAATAATCGGCCTCATTTATATAATTTGCCAGCGCAGCGGTGGCCCAGTGGTGGTGGCCACGACTTACGAACAGTAAGTCGTGGGTTCGAACCCAGGCAGGCGCATTACTTTGAGTAATTTATTTCATCACCACTGCTCTCAAAACGAAAACATCGTGAGGAAACCGGCATGTCCTAGAACCAAACAATTCGAAGACATATTGTGACATCTACCAATCCGCACTGGGCCCGCGTGGTAGATTATAGCCCATTCCCTCTCTTAGAGAGGAGGCCTGTGTCTCAGCAGTGGGAACATTAAGAGGCTGATGATGATATAATTTGCCTATGACGTACTTAATGGTGGGGTTCAGGCTTGCTAACTGGGAGAGAGTGGGGCATGACTTGATCCTGCAGCCAGTGTCGCCTCCTCGCGAGAGAACTCCTCAACGGTTAAATACCACGGACATGTAACTTTGTATAGGCACGCGTTCAATGTTGATAGATGAACCTAATTTACTTATTCATTTAACACTTCAAGGTAAAAGTACAGGGGCGGACTTTTAGTCTCCTTTTCATTTTAATAAAACCTTGTTTTTTTTTTTATTGTTTTTGGTACAACGACGCCCATCAAATCTTGTAGAAGAGGTTCTTACATTACACTTGGCGAAACTTGAGTGTGTCTAAATAAAAGAAAAACCAATTACAAAAAATACAAGTTTACGCATTATAACATAGTAACATCAAACACTGTTTTAAGCTTTCACGGTTCATAACTATACTTAAAATGACACTTACGGGATATCTTCCGTGATTATTGTTTATTAGTAACATGTTTTAATTTAGAACAGCAGGAAACATAAAATTAGACAAACTGATCAAAATTAATAAAACTTGTCTAAGTAAAGTCTTGTAAAATCCAACTGAGTGTTTAGCAATTACATTTTGTGACTTAACAACTTAACTTTAGTTCAAGATCACGCCACTCAAAGTGTCACATCAAATCTTGTCATATTTTTATCTAGGAATTATCATATTTCCTTGTCAAAACTTCAACCCCGACTGTCACTTTTAGACCTTACAATATTCAGTAGCTTTACAAATATAACCAGCCTCTAGAGATCAAGGTTTATTTATTTAGTCTTTATTTGGCTTAGCATTTAATTCCTTAAAATAAATTTCATTAAACATTACATATCATTATTTTAACATTACATTTCTTTCAATATTTCATTTTAAAACCTTATATTTATTTTAATATTTCATTTAACAATACATGCATCATTTAATTTCGTTTGACAATATTTTTGAGGAGCCCGTGGCTAAATAATAACAGCCGCTCGGGTCGATCTTTAGGTTAAGCCGTGCTTGCTTAGGTTGGTCTGTGGATGGGTGACCACCCATTACATACCGGGTTTCCTCCGTGCCTCGGAAAGCACGTTAGCAGTTGGTACCGGCTGTCATTTGCAGATCTTTGACAGTCGTTAGTCAGTGACCCAAAAAGTCTGACAACCAGTCTTACCAAGGGGTATCGTATTACCCAGTACTACCTGGGTTGTGGAGGTCAGATAGGCAGTCGCTCCATGTAAAATACAGGTATTCAGCTGCATCCGGTTAGACTGAAAGCCGATCCCAACATAGTTGGGAAAAGGCTAGGCAGATGATGATAGCAATATTTTTGGAGATCAGGGTTTGTATGTCAGCTAATTTGAGAATAGTCAAATTACTCAACTCGCAAAGTTTACTCATAAAATTAGCGCCGTGCTACGAATATTACGTCACCAGAAATAATCTTTGCTGTCACTCAAATATTTAAAAAAAAAACCCGCTAGATATCAGTGTGGTCTAAAGTGATCAACTACACCACACCACACCACAGCACAGCACAGCACACCACACCACACTACACTTTAATATACTTTACTAGTTCATTATCAATAATAATTTTAATTTTGTAAATCTAGTTTTTCCCTTCGTTTATTTACTGTGTTCTTCTACTAAAGGTTACAATAATTTGTTAAGATTTAATACTAAAACACTGTAACCCCCCCAGGGGGGGGGGGGGAGGGCTGGTAATCTGTGTGACAGGGTTTTCCTAGTGCAGATACCAGTCTCCCACAAAGGATTTATCTGATGTAGTATAATCATATTTTTAAGGCGCCTTTGTAGAAGAGAAATAAAATGTTTATTTATTATTGTTAATGTTTGACATTTTTTTTACTTCAAATTAACTTAGGTTTTATAATGTATCAACTTAACTGACCCAAGGCCCAAAACCATTTAAGAATATTGTAAAGTATGTTTGCTGTCATCCCAATATAAATAAATAACCTCGCTTTTGACATATTCAATTTCTAGGTAACAAACCAAAATAAAGTTAATCATGTTTGTCATAATTTTTAACACTTAAAATAAATCTAGGTTATAATATTATCTTACCACGGGCCCAAAGCCCCCTATAAAATATATATAACATTTCCTTTTCAACCTTAAATCATCACCATAGTCCTGCCCTTATACCATTGAATTTGGGGTCGGCGCAGCATGTCTTCTTCTTCCATTCTTCTGTATCATCTCAGCAGTCACCTCCTTTCTTGCTATATGACATATATATGCACACAGTTTCAGTTCTTTCTTGCTATATACAGGGTGTTAAAGTAGTCACGTGCCATAGCTTAGGGGTGGGTTCAGTATCGATAAGAGAACCAGAAAAAATTAATAAAAAAATCCAAAGAAAATATTTAAAAAAATTAAAAGTAAAAAAAATATTGAAACATCGACCTAATTTAGTACCTACTAACTTAAAATAGCAATCGTTTGGAATTAAAATTTTTTTTTTTTTTTTTTTAGGTAAGTAATATTTTGTTTTTGATTTTTATTTTATTTTTTACGGGTTCCTGTATCGATACTGAACTCACCCCTAAGCTATGGCACGCGACTACTTTAAAAACCTGTATATATATGCACACAGTCCTTCATCGTTTCTTTGGTCTTCCTCTACTCTATCATGATCTGTCAAAGGACCGATTTGTTCGAGACACCATTGTTTAACTATTGTGTCTACTTCGTGGACAGATCAAGGGCTTTAAGATACCCATTCCCAGTTTAAGTTAATCAAAATAATTTTGTCACGTAATGTTAAATATTAAACAAAAAAAATAACTACCGTCCTACATAATATAGCATATTGTTAGAGCTCCTGTAGCCTGTGATATAGGATTAACCTAGTACAGGCATCATACATTATTATACCTACATTGTTAGTTTTTAGATTCATATTGTATTTTTACCTTCTGAAATTCTGAATAAAGATTTATTATTATTTATTATTCACATTCATACTCAAAACTATCCTCACGTCATTTTCCTTATTCCTCCGCATAACATGCCCATACAACGACAACCGATTACCACACAACTTAAAACCTTAAGGTGGATGCTCCAGGGTAGCCCGCGAAATTCAAATTTTCTTACGTTTTTTGCAATTTCCAGGTCAGTGTCAGGTTGTATGTTAATTAAAATTTGATTCGCGGCTGTAACACGTATGTAGTTATAGAATTATAATCATCAAAATCATCAATACAACCCTCCAAGCTCATAAAGATGTAGGAATTTACTTTTTCAAGGTCAAAGTCATTCCTGCACCATTATGTACTTGGAGGGTTGTATTGATGATTTTGATGATTATAATTCTATAACTACATACGTGTTACAGCCGCGAATCATATTTTAATTAACATACAACCTGATACTGACCTGCAAATTGCAAAAAAGTAAGAAAATTTGAATTTCGCGGGCTACACTGACGCTTTCACCTTAAACTAGGAAAATATCCAGTAGCTAAGCTTCCTAGGATCTGTTCAGGTCAAGGTTTGTAAGCCGGAAACCTTGACTCTTCGACAAAGTCTGGTAATATTAGCACAGTAGAACAAATAGTTTCATAACTTTTCGCACAAAGGTATCTCGGCTGTCGCTCATGTGTCAATATTTTGTACGAAACTACGTACATGACCTTATCGGTAGTTCTTTTTGGCATACGGGTAGAACAACTGAAATGCAGGCAGTTTTGAAAAGGTGCGGAATAATAGGGGACGCAGATAGCTTTCAGTGAAAGAATTTCATCTCTTTTCAAGCTGTGTGTTTTAAGTTGTGTACTGTGTATTATAACCCATTTTTTTTAGTTTCCTTTTATTTCTTTGAGCAGATCTCTGCCGTTTTTATGTCCCAGAAACCATAAATAAATAGCTTCTTCAGATTACGAGGTAGGTAATCGGTAGAGTAAAACCCAGATTAGCAGGCTGATTCGATTTTTTTCTATCAGAATACCAGCGCTGTGACGTTTTGCTTTTTAAATGTTACAGCATCATGCTGATATAGGGTCTTTTGGCCTCCTACAGGACCAATTTAGTGTAATCAAATCAAATCAAATCAAATAATTATTTATTTCGAACAACAAGGTCCATAAGGGTTAGTAAAAGAGTACTTAAGAACTATGTTAGCAATTAATGTATGTCTCATTTTTTTTCAAACTTTTACTTTTTATATATTTTTTTATTGTTTTTGTTTTATCCTGTGCGAGAAAATCAAAAATCAAAATATTTTATTTCACATAGGCCTAGATGGGCACTTACAAAACGTCGAAAAAGGTGCACGGTTCGCGTTGGTCGTTTCCATGGAGAAGAGCCGGCAAGAAACTCCATGGTTACTCTTTGCAAATCATTTGGTATTACAATATTATTTTGTTACAGCATTAGTACATAAGTATGGGGGGACAGTGTAGGCCCGACAATAGGTCGTTGCTTACAATACAAAAAGCGTAAAACAGACTTAACAAAAGTTAACAAGCATCTGGGAATCTACAAAGCCTACAATGTTCACTCATTCACAAATAATAGTTGACAAATATTTTAGAGCCTCATTTTCAAACAAGCAAAACAACAGTTAAACTCCATTCAAATTAGTAAAAATTATAGAACATGATCACAAATCCTCCATCAAAATGATGATAGGTTTATAATACGTAAGTTCTAAACTTGCTTGGTCATCGTGACACTGCATTAACTACAAACCTTCTGGTTTTTTCTTATTTCTTAGAACTAATGCGTCATTGTGGACCATCGCAACAAATCTTATAAGCCAATACACTCAATATGACCAGACCGGACGTGAACTTTGTAACATTGTTTAGTTAAATATTGACAAGCGTAGTTAGACTGACAAAGACGATCTTTAGCTTTAGCATTGCTTGCTATGTTGGTCCGTAGCCGTAGCCGTCATTATGCCGAGTTTCCTCCGTGCCTTGGAAAGAACGTGAAGCCGTTGGTCTCGGCGTCATTTGTAGATCTTTGGCAGTTGTTACAGGTAGTGGCTCAAAAAGTCGGACAACCAGTCTTACCAAGGAGTATCGTATTACCCAGTACTAACTGGGTTGTGGAAGCCAGATGGGCAGTCGGTCCATATAAAATACTGGTATTCAGCTGCATCCGGTTAGACTGGAAGCCGACCCCAACATAGTTGTGAAAAGGCTAGGCAGATGATGAGTTAGACTGACAAAGAATCTTGAGTGTAGGAATAGGCGTCAAAAGAGAATTGAAACATATGGCAAGTTCTACCAGTAATACCAGTATGTGTATCAAATGCCGCGTTAATGGGAACATTAACTGAGCGGTCCATAAGGACCAACATTATCATGATCTGCCTGACTGTTGTCCAACTATGTTGAGGTGGCTCCTGTATTTACAGCAATAGATAATTATGATAACGACGGCACGGTTAGCGTAGTGGCGCGATTGACTGCTACGTTGCGTGTCGCGGGTTCGATCCTTAGACGGAGCAAATATTTGTCTGGCCTACAGATAGTTGTTCTGGGTTTGGCTTTTTGTTTGTGTATGTGAGTTTAAATGCACCCACGATACAGGAGAAATTCCTAGTTTCGGGCAACGTTTTTTTAAGGGTAGACCTTTGGAACATGAAATTGGTTATTCCCTGGGGTTTTAACAAATTCAGCCAATCTAGCCAGAAAGCACCTAACAAGCCGATTCCTGCCCGTTTCGCTTCGGGTACAAGGCAGTCCTTTTTTTTTTTTTTTTTCGAAATGGCATCTCGCAGTTCAACCAGAGAGGTTGTCGTCTGCTTAACCGGACTTTCCTGTGGGTGCCTTAAGTGTAAGGCCTCCAGCCAGGGCAAAAAACTTACAAACTAAGCGACTACACGCTAAGGGCACCCCCTGCGGGGTACGGGCCTCGGCTTAGGGCGTCGCTGGGAGAGGACAGCAAGGGGACAGGCTGGATCGGAGTGGGCAAGGCAGTCCGTCAATACATTTTACCATTAAACTAACCTGGTTAGATTCATTTGCAATGATATCCACTGCTGTTTTACAACCAAATTTTTTACTCCCATTTCAACCAAAACCCTCTATGTATATCCCACAATTCTCACTGACCTTCAAAGTAAATCACTGTTTACTTGCCCATTACGAGTTGCTTATTACATGTGACGTTAGTATTTCCCCACATCCGTCCGCCCAATCATGGTCATCTATTAAGAAAGACAAGGTATGGTCATGCTCTCTTTCCCTTTGGTTAAAGTCTGACCCCGAGATCGATTTACTTTATATTTAAAGCCTCTTTGCTCCTTAATTACAATAGAATGAATGATGCAGAACCGGTTCCGGTTTTATATGCTCGTGGCTAAATAATTACAGACGCCCGCATCGATCTTCAGGTTAAGCCGCACTTGCCTGGGTTGGTCTGTGGATGGGTGACCACCCATTAGGTATATACCGTGTTTCCTACTTGCCTCAGAAAGCATGATAAACCGTGGGTGACTGTCATTTGTAGATCATTGACAGTCGTTACAGGTAGTCAGTGGCCCGAAAGTCTGAAAACCAGTCTTACCAAGGAGTATTGTATTACGCAGTACTAATTGGGTTGTGGACGTCAGATAGGCAGTCAGTCCATGTAAAGTATTCAGCTGCATCCGGTTAGACTGGAAGGCGTCCCCAACAAAGTTGGGAAAAAGTTAGGCAGATTATGACATACCTTTTCGTGATAACCACGGAAGGAAGTAATATCGTAAAAGACAAGACAGGTTGACGTAATGCAAGTCACTTAACTAGTTTAAGTCTGTGTTCCGAAAATAGCCAAACTGTTAAGGAAAATCCACAAAAAGGAAAAATAACAAGATCAGTGTGAATGACTTCAAAGTTACCGTTTGACTGTACAAAGAATATTAAGCTCAGGTCGTTCGTTCAAAGCGCTCCTGCTGACTAAGAGGTTCTAGATGAGATGCTCAGGTTGCAGCAGCACGATTTCTGCCTAATCGCAGGCGTAATGATATGTTACCAAAAATGACATAAAAACATACACAGACGCTTTTTTCCATACTGATTAAACAATATTCTTCATCATCATCATCATCAGCCTATTAATGTTCCCACTGCTGGGACACAGGCCTCCTCTCTATGAGAGGGAATGGGCTATATATAATCCACCACGCGGGCCCAGTGCTGATTGGTAGATGTCACGTCTTCGAATTTTTTGGTTCTAGGACATGCCGGTTTCAACACGATGTTTTCCTTCACCGTTTTGAGAGCAGCGGTGATGAAAATAAATTACACAAAGTAATGCGCCTGGCTGAGTTCGAACCCACGACTTACTGTTCGTAAGTCGGGGCCACCACGGGCCACCGCGAACAATATTCTTACATTTACTTTTTCAAAAAAATTAAATTCTTCCCACGATCAAGAATACACCCAGTGTTCTCAACATTCACCGTGCGTAAGTCGAAACCTGTTTAGGTCCAGAACCTCGTAAGGTCTTGAGGCAAGTGCGTCATTCATAACCAGTTCTGCAAAATGACTGGAATCCAGTTTACCTTTAGTGTTGTTTTTGTATGAATGAGGTTTTAAAGTTGGTATTTTTATAGAGATAACGTTTTGTGCGGAAACTGTTTTTTTATAAATGGTGATCCTTTTTAAGTGTTTCCGTATGTTACGTGTCATATCTGAATAAACAACGTTTCTCGTTTTCATCTGCAAATCTCTTTTCCCAACTATTTTGGAACTGAATGAGCTGAGCTGATAGGCAGTCGCTCCATGTAAAATACTAGTAGTATTTTACATGGAGCGACTGCCTATCTGACCTCCACAACCCTGTGAGTTCAGGGTATTACGATACCCCTTGGTAAGACTGGTTGTCAGACTTTCGGGCTACTGACTACCAGTAACGACTGTCAAAGATCATTTAATTTCTTGTGAAGAATAATGGGCTTAAGAAACACGTTGAGTATGATGGGATCATAAAGCCGCCATATCCTTGAGCCCAGGGGAGGAGAGGGGATATCCTGTCCTTAATTAAATAGTCGACACGGCAATACGCACGTACGCGTACAATGCAAACTTCAAGGCGATTCACTAGCTTAATTAGGTGCTATAATCAGAACCAGAATTTAAATTACTCATATTTTCTATGGTCTAGCGGACAACTGATTTAGGGGCCGACTTTGGTACATTAAGACATCCTTCCTACAAATATTATATATGCGAAAGTTTTTGAAGATGTATGAAGGTTTGTTACTCTTTCACGCAAGAACTACTGAACTGATTTTAATGAAATTTAGCACACAGATAGTTTATAACCTGGATTAACACATAGGATACTTTTAATCACGTGAGACATTTATCGAACTTAACGTGGGCGAAGCCGCGGAATAATTGTCTTCTTATATAAATAAAGATAAAATAAAATAATAATAATTATTGCTGGACATTACACACAGCGCCATCTAGTGCCACACTAAGCAACGAGGCTTGTGTCGTGGACACCAGATAGTTGATATACTACATAGATACTTATTGTTTGTATGTAATACATACTTATTATACACATAAACATCCATGACTCTGAAACAAATGTCCATGCGATGATCGCATAAACATTTGCTCGTACCGGGATTCGAACCCGGGACCCTAAGAACGTAAGGCAGCCTTACTACCGCTGCGCCATTAGGGTCGTCGAGACATTATATTAATATCATTCAATTAAAGTACTTTGTTTGATCTGGCATACCTATATTATATATAGAATATAAGTGAGGTGCACGGTTCGAATTGGTCGATTTCTATGGAGAAGAACTGGCAAGAAACTCCAAGGTTTATTACAGTCTTTAAAAAATATGTATTTTGCAATTTTGTCATATTATAGTGTTTATACTTAAGTACCTACATAATTATGAGAGAACATTGAAGGCCTGACAGCGTGTAGATAATTAGGTATCAACTTGGAAAAGGTTGGTTATATATTTTATAAGTCGAGCTACACGATAACTGACAAATGCTTGCACTGACTGGACAAGTCTACTCAAATCTGTGTGGTTCTTTCTTCTAAAGACCATCTCAGACACTAATCTGCATAGTCCTCATGTGAATTGAGCAAGATTATGTCTGGACTTCAAAAGAGACTATGACCTCTGAGTTTGCTTCGGCTGTTTCTTCTCAGAGTAGTCAGGTACGAAACACCGGCCCCATCTAGTTTTTAAAAAATGACGTGTGAAAGTGTTTGTAAAAACCTACTTGCAAATAAACATCATTTCATTTCATTTCATCATATGTGGTGATATTGCATTGGTGCCTCGTTGGTCTTGTTAGCCGTGTGGTATCCGGCGGAGTAGAATAGAACCAACCCTTTACACTCACGGGTGTCGTATAAGGCGACTAATGTCTGAGGCAGAACACCTTGCGCCTCCGTAAACCAGAGAATGGACAGCAGCGTTTTCTGTTAGTCTTTCATCACTGCGATCTCCAATCCGCCTGCCAAGCGTGGAGATTACGGCAAATTCCTCCCATCATGGGAGAGGCTTATGTCCAGCAGTGGACGTCATAGGCTGTTGTTGTTGGTCTAGTGGTCGCAAGCGTGACTGCTGAGCATAAGGTCCTGGGTTCGATTCTCAGGTCGGGCAAAGTGTTATTGGGTTTTTCCATCAGGAATTTCTCAGTAGCAGCCTCGGAGTCTGGATTTGTGCCTGATTTTTGGGAATAGACTTGCTGCCTTTTCATGGAACTTAAAGTAACTGGCGCAAAGTGTTGTTACGTTATGCATTGGTGACATAAATTCAGCATCATCTATATTGGGTAGGATACTGGTATATTCACAAACCGTTAACCTATTAAAGAACTAAAAATAATAATAAATAATAATAATAATTAAAAAAAAAAACAATAATAAAAAAAAAAACCCCCCCCGCCTAATTTTTCTAGTCTTTTTTTCTGTTATTGCACCTACTGTGTATTATCTCTGCATCACCCTAAGGTAGACTGGTAGAAAGTTTTTACTTGTGCATAAAGTTTTAATAAATAAATAAACTAAATTGTTTTTTTTAGTCATCCATACTAATATTAGAAAGAGGAAAGATTTGATTTTAGGTTTGTGTGTTTGTTACGATTTAACTCTAAACCTACTCTACGGATTTTAAAAATTCATTCAGCAATGGATAGCTACATTATCAGCGAGTAGCATAGGCTATATTTTATCCCCGTACTCCCACGGGAACGGGATATACGCAGGTGAAACCGCGTGAGGTCCGCTAGTTTATTCTAAATCTTCTAAGTAGATAAAAGTTTTGAAACTGACGTGGTCACTCGTTATACGTTCTAAGTTTATGTTCATATTGCAGACTACGCCAGATAGTTTCGTGTAAAACCAATGTAACCAACACGTGATGAGTTCAGAAAAACGTGACGTGTTAATTAAATATTGCCTTTGGAATAGCCACGTCTTGCGCTTGCTGCGGTATTTCGCGATGTATCTCTATACACTTGAGCCATTGCTCAATTTTTGACGGCTTCCAAAGCATCGTTGCACACAATTACTATGTTTCTTGTGTTATGATTTTTATTGCACAATTTTTTTACGGTTTTCTTACGTGTACGAGCGGTTTCGCACTACGTCCGATCCGAATCCGATCCAAACCCGGTCCTGAGTAGTCGTCGAACGTTTACGCACTAGATCCGGCTTCCGTCATCCGACTTTGTATTGTAGTGTATTTTCACGGGTACGTATCGGACTCGGATCGGACGTAGTGCGAAAACACTGTTACTCTGTTAAATGTTACTGGTATTCTTAAATCTGATAAATAATCCCGTATACAGTCTTGATGAATCACACAAAGAAAATTTTCTTATTGTTGTGACGAATGTGGTTAAACTAATAGGTATTTTTTTTTTCTGCAAAAATACTAACTTCAAAATTGATCAATGTAAGCCATGCAGTTTTGGGCTTCTTGTACTTAATTCTCAGCATCTATGCTATCACCTTTTCTTCTATACAACACACAGTATACACAAGTGTTAAGGTACTTAAAACAAAAAACATTTTTTTTTTAAATTTTTGTCTGTCTGTATGTTTGTTCCGGCTAATCTTCGAAATGGCTGAACTCATTTTGACGGGACTCTTACTGATAGATAGCTGATGTTATAAGGGCTTGCTTTTATTTTAGAAAAAGGATAAGAGTTACGTGAAAAAATTAAAATCCTTGAAATTGTTAACAAAATAGAATTCAAATTGGGTAATATGTTTATAATAATTTCACGTGGATGATGGGCGCGGGCAATAGCTAGTCCTTTATAAAATCGTTTACTCATTAAATACTATTTCGAAAGGGTGTAAATAGACCCTTAACGAAGCCGAAAGGCACTTGTTCTCCCCGTCATTGCGATATTTTTTTTGTTCTACACCATACCTGGGAACCTACTAGTTATGGAGATATTGGAGGTCAAAGTTCCAACTTTTTCTCAAGTTTTTTTTCAAATACTAGTTTTTAAGGTCATAACTTTACTTTAAATACCTCCTTATCCCGTTTACTATTAAATGCGTCCACCAGCACAATGTTTTGAGTGCGTTACATTGAGTTTTACCGTAGAACCGTATAATCGTTCAGCCCAAAAAAAAAAAGTCGTTTTCCAGCAAAAATTTTTGCGCAGAGTCACTTAGTTTGATGTGCAGAATGCTTGGTTGACGGCTTCGTGAAGGGTATGTTTACACCCGGTATTAACATTTTTTTCCACCGGAATTTCTACAAAGACCCTGTCAGCAAACCGTCACCATAGACAAGAGGTAAGAACAATATAATTTATAATTCAAAGCAACATTACAATTCATACTTCAACAATAGTACTGGCCAATTAACACAATGTCAATTGTTTAACTCTTTCTTAATGGGAGTTAAAAAATCTTTAACAAGGAAAGTCGGTACAAAGAGAACTGCTGCGACATTGTTACCGTTTTGTTAGGGTGTGTACAGATAGGACGATTAGTCGCAATTTGAGAACATTATAGGGTGTGGAAATTTATTTATTTAGTACATGGAGGACTTACAGCTAATAAAAACAGAAAAAAAGGAATCCATAGTCACCAGAAAGTCAATCTTATAATATAAAAATTACGTATAGAAGTCCTCACGTATAGACTTATAATAGTAATCAATGGTGTAAGCACAAGAAAACAAAACACACAGCTTTAAATAAGTAAGAAGCTATATAAAAACTGGTTTGCAATTTATATAGCTGAAATAGTAGAGAAAATAATACTAAAACTAAAACCAAGCAATATAGGTTATAATTGCTTACCGGTACTTGAAAAATTTTAGGCTTAAGCACCTTCTGGCCGAATTCACACTAATTGTGAATGGATCTAAGTCATATTCCTTGCATATGTCATTGAAAACTCTGCTTGCCCGCACAATATAACTGTTCTGCCTATAATACGAGGGAGACGCCATTCCCAAAAAAAATAAAAAATCGAGGATGTATGCGGTACACGTATGTATGGGTGGATTAAAACGAAATGTCTTGCTTGGCACATTGAAAAAAAATTTTGACAATAACTCAGGGTTATCAATGTTATAATAATATTCCAAATCCACCAAACAGTAATTTTTGTGCCTCTCTACCAAGAATATAATAAAACAAGGCTGTTAATAAGTTAATGGCGGGTAAAGTGGTCGAAATCCAAAGGGGTACAAAGGTTTTCGATATTGGAAATCGCGTTACGGAACTCAAATGAACTTGGGCTGGATACCTCACAAGGCGCAGTGATGACAGGTGGACTAAGGTTGTCACCGAATGGCATCCACGAACTGGAAAAAGAAAAATGTGGCTCGTCAGGCCGCGAGATGGGCGACGACATAGTTGCCTTCGGGGGAAACACGTGAATGAGGATTGCAATTTGGAGACTGAAACAAGAAGAGATACTTATACCCAGCAGTGGGTGAATTCAGGCTGTGGATGATGGTGATAAAAGTGCTCCTACAATAATTTTAGTTTTGATTATTACCAAATAGTTTAAAATATTCGGAAGTTTTTTTATTTACAACCTACTTTCACTTACTAGATGACTAGAGATTTCTTATTTAAGGTGTGATGCTCCAGGGTAGCCCGCGAAATTCAATTTTTCTTACGTTTTTTTGCAATTTGCAGGTCAGTGTCAGGTTGTATGTTGATTTAAAATATGATTTGCGGATGTAACACGTATGTAGTTACAGAATTATAATCATCAAAATCATCAATACAACCCTCCAAGCGCATAAAGGTGCAGGAATGAATTTGACCTTGAAAAAGTCATTCCTGCAAAAAACGTAAGAAAATTTGATTTCGCGGGCTACCCTGGAGCATCCACCTTAATTTAATATGCCGCACGACCCCCGTACTAATCAATTCATCCATCAGCACAATGTTTTGAGTGCGTTACATCGAGTTCTACCACAAAACATGATTTTTGTTTATCGGAATCTGTGTCACTATATTCTTTAAAATTCATAACTCAGTTTTGTTTTAATAACAAATAAAAAAATATTCTCATGATTTGTATGTGTGTGTGTGTAAGTGTGTTAAATTCAGTTATAATCCTGATTTATTTGAGTGTCATAAATAAACGGACGTCAAAAAAATATATCCAAGCAATGTCAATCAAGGTTGATAAAAAAACACAAGCTTTTTTGTACTGATTGATATCGTTATATTTGACCGACGTGATTTATATCATTTATGTCAGTTTATATGTAAGTACATTTTAATAAACAAATTGTTATGATTTTTTGTCACTTTTTGCGTCAAGAGTTTTTGTTAATAAAACGGATAATCAGGGTTGTAAATGATAATACAAGATTCAAGTTTTTTTTTTTATTCCTATCAGATTTTCAAACTGTTAAGAAAAAAACATACCAAGTTATGAAGATACTTTGATAACCAGTTTTTACCACATAATATCGAAGTTTTGAGGAAGAATCTATCTTATTTTATTGGCAACCTAGTTTTATTATATTTTTGGGTTATGACATGAGGGAAAAAGGTGTAAATGATTGCGTGACGGTTGACAGAGGAGAATGGAAGAAGAAAACGGGTTGCGCCGTCCCCAAGCAACATGGGATGAGGGCAGGGAGATGATGACGTGGCACATTCAAATGTCATAATTCGAAGACAATGTCATATCTTTGAGTTTTTTGGCTCTAGGACATGTTGCATGGTTTTCTTTCACCATTTTAAGAGCAGATGATAAAATAAATACACAAAGGCATATGCCTGGCTGGGTTCTAAACGCCACACGAAAGTCGAGTAACCCATTTTAATCAGTCGCAAATCAGACGCAAGTTCAGTCGCAAATCCAACCAATGCCTAACTTGTAAACCTTCAAAGTAAAATCATAATAATTGCTGACGATAATTTCCTTTCTTTAGTCGCGAACGATCTAATTTGAATGACATTGGACCCTTTGTGGGGTAATCAAAGTCAAGGGTAAAGGGTAAGACTGAGGAGGGGGTAATTAGAGGTCGGTTCGATTTTTTTTTAGTATCGTTGGTTTGAAAAAATTAATAGACGTACGCATTTCTTTTGTTTTTGTAAGTCACTATCTAGCAGTACTTGTGGCTTTGCTCACTTGTTTGTTAAGTCTACTGGCATTATAAATGAATGGGAAAGTGAAGTCCCATTGTTATGTTATTTTTGCACTGATAATGTGGAGTCCTAGGTAAATAATGTCACTGTACGTAGAATCTACCTATGTGTTCCATATCAGAGGGCCTAAAATGGTTGCTTTATCAGAAACATAATATGAATCACGTTAAAAATTTAAAATTCTTAAAATGGTCTTTATTGTCATAACTGTAAAGTCCATTTTAAGAATTTTAAATTTTTAACGTGATTCATATTATGATTCCGATAAAGCAGCCAATTTAGACCTCCCCATATACATATACCGCAATGTCGACGTAATATGTTTTATAAACAGGATTCGATTCCTGTGCAAAACAGCAGCCATAAAAACAGTTTTATGTAGTTTGGTTATATGTATAACTCACAAATTCTCTGACTACTTTATAATTTTTGTCCTAGTTTCAGTTTTTTCCCTGACTTACCAATTTGAAAATAAGCCTGTATTTTAGACCACTTCGTTTTCTCATTGTAATGAATGTATTAGTATTTCCCCAATATATCATGATCTGTCAAAAGACCAATTTGTTGGAGACACCATTGTTTAACTATTGTGTCTACTTCGTGGACAGATCATCTTCTTCATCTTCCTAGCTCCATCCCACTTTAGGTGGGGTCAGCTCTCCTAATTTTCTGGCGCTCGAACAATCTGTCCAGGGTTGTCTGGTCGGGCAGTTCTTCCTCCAATAGGAGCTTCGTCATGCTAGCCCACCACGGAGCCGGAGGTTATATCTCTCCATACACACACTGTCATGTCTTATATTCTGGTATTTGCTATGCTTTTCTCACTACATATTCTTCAATATACATATCACACGTATTAATTACCTATTACAGATTTCTTACATTAAACATACTGTCTAAGTACTTGGCTAGACAATGGCCAAGCTTAGTTTTTCTCACAAAACATTCTATTATCAGACTTGTATAAAAACCTCATCTGTTGCATTGCATAATTCTTACTTAATCGTGAGTGTTTGATTTTTAAAATAAATGTGTATTTACATCGTGGAAACATCGTGGCACAAACCTTTGCCAAAAATCTAGCTGAAATACTTTAGTTTAAAAAAAAAACTCTAGAAGTCCCGTTCTCGGCTATCTTTTATAGATATTTGACAGTCGTTACAGGCCGAAAGTCCGACAACCAGTCTTATCAAGGGGTATCGTATTACCAGTCGCTTGTTGTAAAATACTGGTATTCAGCTGCATTTGGTTAGTCTGGAAAGCGATCTCAACATGATGGGAAAACGCCCATGATCACGAAGATGGAGATCCTGCAATATTTCATTAAGAAGATGACTAGGAAACTTTTGAGTGTTTGTAATTTGGCAGGGAGCTATCGCGAGTTTGCTTAATGTAAAGTTCGGTCAAACTTCAGTTAAGTTTCCCTCGTCTTTCTGACACGAACAGTAGGGCTATTACGTATCTCTGTTGACAGCTCGAAATGATAGTAACTGGGCTCAGTGTCCATCAATTAACTGTAAAAAGGTTAGTTTCGTATTATGTACGACCCTGTTAGTCACCGTAAAGTGATATCCACTCAGTGTGATACGTAATACCAATATTATGACATTCACGGTTGTCATCAAAGTTCGGTGTAAAACCGAAGCTTGATAGTCACTGGATATCAGAAAGATACGTAATAATAATAATAATAATAAAACCTTTATTTTCAGGCTACTTTGGCCCATACATAAATACCTTACAGACTAACATATATATAATAGTACATGGTGTGTTAGTGTTTAAACTTAAAACTATGTTAGTAAAACACACTTCACTCGAGCACTGTTTTTGTGTAATAGCCCTGCTGGACACGTTTGTTACCCGCTGTTCTCTTCGACCCATTCGTCACTTATTTACGATTGTGGAGTATTATAAATGCGAATGTTTGTGAGGATGTTTGCTACGCCTGCGGTACGTTATGTTTTTACGCAAGAACTACTTAAAAGCGGCCAACCCGTCATACTTTTCATACAAACGCTCGTGCGTGATTATGCCGTTGTTACACATAATTATATCTTTGTATGTTTTGAACCAATAGGTATCTTGTGCACTCCATCTAAACTTCTATCAAAGCAAAAAATAATAATTTGTAGAAACAAATTCAGTATAAGCCTCCAAAAATTGCTGTTTTGCACAAATTTTACCTCAACTTTGACCGTTCAATATTTTTCTAGAAAAATCCTTTGGTTTGTAATTTTAAGTGTGTTACGCAATATGAGTAAGAACATCGCTAAAAATATTAATTTCATCTAATGATGAATACAATGACAACGTAAATTGATAAAAATTATCACATGTCTGTGCGAAAATCACTTATAATAGCAATATTATTCAGTTTTATTTGGAAAATACCAAAATGTGTCAAACTTGTCTTGGTTTTTCTATTGACGTACGTTTTAGATATTTTCGATCAAAATACATGTTCTTCAAATCGATCCAATCAAATATATCCGTTATTCTACTTATTCATATTAGTATTTATAATGCCCACAAACATGATATTCCTAATGAATACTTAATTGGTAGTTTAGATAGGAATTAATATAACATCGAGCTTGTTATACATGAAGGGTTAGGCACAGCTCTACCTATAGTTCGGCCATTTTCATCAGTTAAGTTTAAGTCTGATGTACAATCTCAACGGACGAAATCTCACCACCATACGGCTGTTTTTGTTTGCAAGATCTGGCCGCTATTGAAGCGCTAAACTTTCTCTTCCTTGGTCCTTTTTTTTATTTTATTGCTATTAGTCAAAATAAGGTGGTCAAACAATGGAATAGATTTTTTGTAAAACAAAGGATAACGTAAAAGTGGTCGCATTTTTTCTTTCGTTTTACTACTGTCAGTACACTACTGTCAGTACACTCTTTATGCGGACCAATAGAAGTTCTTCTTCTTCTTCGTGTCGATGATTCGTTAAGGGTGGTAAACAGATGTGGACATCGTGTGCACGGGATTTTATTTTAAATATGAGCAGATTTCGTTCGAGCCCATGGTACCTAATAGGGAGTGAGCTTATTGTCATCAACCGAGCATAAATCTGAACCCGTTTCACCCACGGATATGAATAAATACTTAAAATTGTAAGTATGTAAAACGAGTATTTTCAATTTTAATATCGTTTTTATTAACGTTACGTTTACAGCGATCCCACTATGTGTATTTATCATTCAAAAACCCAAACAGTATTCAAACATGACACTAAGACTAGAAAAACCAGTTTATCTAATAGCAATTTGGGCAAGAATTCAGACCTGTTCCAATTAGTAAACTAATATTGATCGTTAAGTTCTGATTGCCTATTCCAAAAGGCCGATTCTGACAGTTATATATATACTTAGTATACTCTGCTGTTGCCCGCAACCTTTGCTTGCGTGAAATTATTATGGTAAGACTTGGCCCCCGGCACTGCCGTGCCTCCAAATAAAAATATTGCTCCCCTATTTACTGATATTGACTTATCGGACATTATCAATGAAGTTTTTCTGAACTAGGTATGCGCAATGTTATAAGTACATAAGTAGATATAGTTTCTTGCTTAACAGTCTTTGTAAATAATCACACTACTATCCATTAAAATATGTTTGAGAATGAGATTCCCATACTTTTGTCAAGTTAAACTTAACCTTGTAAATAACTTATTTAGTTCCAAATAAACTAAAAACTACGCCTATGACTGTGTACTTCTTCGAATATTGCTTGTATAATATTGCTTTTCTTAAAAATATGTTGCTCATCTGTCTTCTAAGTATACGATATGCTTTTACGCATATCGGTGTTGTAATAAGTTATTTTTAACTTCACGAATATGTGGCGCTTTTGACATTTGCTTGTGAGTATAATATGAAATAACATAACATAACGTGTTTAAGTATGAATTGGTGAAAAAACGTTTATTCGAAAATATTTGCAATGATTATTCACAACTACACAAATGAATGAGTTCAGATAGTAAGCCATATAGTAGCCACGTTTTTAAAAGATTTACTTTTTGCGCGAAATCGTTGATAACCTTTTCATACGACAGGCACCGTCCTATCAGGAGCTAACCGAGAAAATAATAGTCCTGCCTGGTATGGTCATTCTTGCGCCCCCCAGAGTCTACGCCCTGTGCCCGGGCACTGGTGGCACCGCCCTATTTACGGCACTGCCAAAGATCTTCAAATGACAGCCGGGACCAACTGCTTAACGTGCTTTCTGAGGCACGGGGTAACTCAGTACCTATGTAATTGGTGACCTATCCACGGACGAACCTAGACATTGGTGTCGATTCTGTTGTGCACAAACTGAACTTAATTTAGGCTATGTCTATCTTTTACTAAAAGGCATTGCGAGAAAAAGACGGCTATAGCTATGAACTAAGTTAGAGATGTCAAACTAGTTTATGCCTTGCGCTTCACCGTGTTTTTAGTCGACATGTTTTACGTGCACCCTTCATTTGTATGGTTATATTAGTTCCAATTAAATTTGACAGCTCTAAATTACGTCCGTCTCTTTCTCGTTTTATTAGAGAGAAAAAGATAGCAATAGCCTAAATTAAGTTTAGTTTGTGAACAACAGAATCGACACCAATAGCGGCATTACCTGAAGATGCGACTGTTATTATTTAACCACGGGCTCCACGACGAGAATCACTTCTGTAGATCACTCCAAACTGTTGCAGCTCTCAATAAAATGTAACTTCTGCAATCTCTTGTAAAAACCCCGTTTTATTTTGTCCTTACCTGAGAATCAAGGGAAAACAGTCCATAAGTCTTTTAAAATAAAGCCATTAAAGTCAAATGATTACTTTAAAACTGCTGAAGTTGTGTCGTAAAGTACCCCATGGGTTTATTCTCCCTTCTAGCTAAGAGGGGGTTGATAAAAAATGTGGAAAGAAAACATTAAGTGTCACATTTGGGAGTTTTATGGATGAAAATACGCATCATTTGAAAGGTTTTCAGTATGCGTTTGATTTTCGGATTCGAATGTTTTAAAGATTTAACTTTCTGAGAAATAATATCAGGATTTTTCAAAAATATTTATTGGGTGGATGTGAAAAATAATTAACTAAAACATTAATGGCTGGCGATATAACACCTTCTCAATAAAATATAGATTTTTTTCTGAGGAAGCGCCACGGCAACCCGCGAAATTCAAATCTTACGTTTTTTGCATTTTGGTTTAGTTGGTATTGAAGCTAAGTGCCTATTATGCACATGAATTTAAAAATGAACATAATATAATACACACTATACTACACTTACACAAAACTACTACTCTCAACTATTATCCTATTACTTACTATACATACATAAAATCACGTCTTTTTTCATGAAGCAGGGTAAATCTACAGAATATAGGTGGTGTTGTTTCTTTCTTTTTTTTCGTGTGATAAGTGCCAAACCTGTAGGCTTAGCCAAGTTGACAATCTACAATCGCTAACGCTAATAGAAAACTAACCAAATGTATGGGAATGACATCTATCAACGATAAGTCACGTGGTCAAAACAAACGAATAGAAACTTTAAAGTTCAGTCAAAACTATAAGTTGGCTACGATTTGTATGGGATGTAGCGATCACGATTGTAGAAACGAATACATTTACTTCTATCATCTTGATAGATGTAAACTCGTCTACGAAGTTTCTATTCGTTTGTTTTGACCACGTGACTTAACGTTCACGATTGTAGAAAGAGAATCGATACGAATCGTTTGTAACTTGGCTAGGCCTGCTGATGCCAGAGTTTTTATGCCGTCCGTGAGCTCTCGACTTGGCTTTACATACCGTCGAGAAATATCTCTCAGGTATGCTGGTGTCCCCACGATGCTTTCCTACACCGTGGTGGTGTTCGGTACCTTTGCTACGGTCCTTACACACTCCTTTTGCTAAAACTTGATTTTAACTAAAATTGGGAACTATCCCGTTTTACTAGTGGTCGCAACCTTAGTTGACGGTTTCGTGAAGAGTGCCTTTACAACCCTATTTCATCATGTATGGTCTCACATAAAGCCTAAAAATATTCGTGAAACCATTTCTAAAAATATCGTCTGTATGCATAGAACATTGCTTACATTCGCTTTTTTTACGCAATATAGCTTTCCCATCCCTTTGTTAGCTGAGCTAGATCGTTGAGCATTTTCATCAAAATCCATCGCGTTTTGAAATATTTCATTTATTCTTCTGCCTTTCATCTGCCGAGCCTTTTCCCAAATATGTTTGGGTCGGCTTCCAGTCTTATCAGATGCAGCTGACTACCAGTATTTTACATGGATCGACTGTCTATCTGACCTCCACAACCCAGTTAGTACTGCTTGGCAGATTTTCGGGCCACTGACTACCTGTAACGACTGTCAAAGATCTTACCAACGGTTTAACGTACTTTCCGAGGCACGGAGGAAACTGTAATGGGTGGTCCACAGACTAATCTAGGCAAACACGGCTTAAACTAAAGATCAACCCGAGCGGTTGTTATTATTAAATACTACCTCCTCATTCATTCTGCTGACCTCATCCCAATTTATTTGGGGTCAGCGCAGCATGTCTTCTTCTTCCATACTTCTCTATGACTCTTAACCTCAACCACCCCTCTCGAGACATGCCATTTCGCATAGAGTCAACTTGCTTGGTTCTGTATCCAGCATCTTATGAAGAAAATTGGCAATGATGGCTCCCTCTGTTGTTCTTCTCTGATAAATTCGATTGTCATGCTTCATTGCCTTGGCGTTTTTGTAGTAGGTGGTCGCCACTGTGATTCTATTTTCAGGAGTTTGGGAATAGAGTAGCGGGCATGTCCCATTAAAAAAAAAAGGAACGTGCACTAGGCTGGGACACATATTAGAAGTTAAACTTCAACAGACAAGTGGAAAAACGAATCGCAACAAAATTTTAACTTGAAGTTTTATGGGTAGATTGTTAATGTACTTAATTGTCTCATCATCAGCCTATTAATGTTCCCACTGCTGGCACACAGGCCTCCTCTATGAGAGGGAATGGGCTATATAATCCACCACGCGGGCCCAGTGCGGATTAGTAGATGTCACATGTCTTCGAATTTTTTGGTTCTTGGACATGCCGGTTTCCTCACGATGTTTTTCTTCACCGTTTTGAGAGCAGCGGTCATTTCAGCCGAAAGACGTCCACTGCTGGACATAGGCCTCCCCCAAGTGTCGCCACATTGACCGGTCCCGTGCGACTCGCATCCAGCGGACTCCCGCAACCTTCACCAGGTCATCGGTCCACCTAGTGGGAGGTCTTCCAACGCAACGTCTTCCGGTTCGCGGTCGCCACTCAAGAACTTTTCGGCGCCACTCAAGAACTTTTCGGATTTCTTTTTTGATTACATACGGGACCGAGAGCAGCGGTGATGAAATAAATTACACAAAGTAATGCGCCTGCCTGGGTTCGAACCCACGACTTACTGTTCGTAAGTCGGGGCCGCCACCCCTGGGCCACCGCTGCTCTCCGCTATACTTGTTTAATTTGAAAATAATAATACCCCATCTATATAGAAGTTTTACTTCAAAAACATAGTACATCCATCCATCGCTTCTTTCCTCTTATCTCTCCATACTTTTATAGCCAACCAAAATTAAGGGTATTTGCAAGATTAATGTTACGAATATCGAGGTACTTGTTGCATCGGTAAGCTTTTAATTTCGAGTTGAATGAACTAGTAATTTGTGCAATAAATTGTTATTAGTTGACATTAATTAAAGATTAACCTTTCAATTAAAGTAAATATTTGTTTTTGGGTAAAAGACGTCCTCTATATTTTGCTGTAATACTTTATTTAAGTGGCCAATTTATTAACCAGCTTTTCTTGTTTACAATGAAGTTTCATTGTTATTTATGCAATAAAGGCAGGGAAAACTAAACAAAGATTTTGTAAAAAAATATTATTATGCTTAAAAAGGAGGTGCGTAGGAATTGAGTTTATAGCGGAGATATTTAAGACGTTAATTTATTTTAAGACTTTAAAAACTTTGTTTCTTTTTTTCAGATTTTAAAAACATGGAATTTTCGTTAATATTCTTCATTTATAAATTCATAATAGTCCTATAATTCTTAATAGTCCTAGATATTCAGAAGCTCGTGGCTAAATAGTAATATCCGCTTGCTTGCCTCGAAAACATATTGGTCCCGGCGGACATTTGTAGATCTTTGAAAGTCGTTACAGGTAGCCCCGGAAGTAGTGACCCGACAGTCTGTCAACCAGTCGTAACCTTGTTGAATTATTTTGTATGAAAACAAAAAAAAAAATCGATAAATATGTATAAATGTATGTATAACAATATATATATGTGATTCTGTGATATGGTCATTCATACCCTAGAGTTATGGGATATAAAAATCATCCTGTGGAATAGAATTTCCACATTTCGCTAGTTAGTAAGTTGTATTTAATATCACAAACAAATGTCACTTCCCCAAATTAGACTGCATGATCTAGCTGTACCTATCGTGAATCAATACAGTGAGTTAGTCAAACTAATTAGAAGGGGATGTACGATTGAATAGGGCTCGTTAGTCTTATCTGTATCCGGCTCGAAGGACTAATTCGTAGGTTTTTTAAAGTTTCTTTTTTTTAGAAGAAGAGAATTTGAATTGAATGATTTAATTGAGAGTAGGGTGTTGAATTTTATTTTTATTTTAATTTTATTTTTATTTAATCAATGAGAGATCCGTATAAACTGGCTTTGTATTGCTTTATTGGTCACCGTAAGTACTTTAAACAGGATTGACATAACAAGGTTTTCTGTAGCATGTGTCAATTTAACACATTTTCACACGCTTTTATTAACTTCACCTGTAACTGCCTATGTGAAAAAATCTTTGAAATATAATTTGACTCGCTTCCCGATTTGCGACTGCGCTGAAATCCATACATGTTTAGTTTAGGTGACAATGCATGGTTAGCAACGACGTCATTCTAAATCCAATATGGCGAAATTTCAAAGATAGCAGACTAGTAATTTTTTATATAAAATAATAAATAAAATAAAATAAAATCCATTCAGTTTCTCCCATATGAAAATTACACGTTACGAAACACAAGATAAATAAAAATCACAATTTTTAACATAAGAATTAAAAAAATAAATAATAATAATAAATACAATGTCAACAAATCAGGAATACAATGTCAAAGAAATCAAATCAAAGTCAATGTCACCTATGAGTCTGAAATTAAATTAAAAATATAAAATACAAATTATGCATTCCCATGATAATTATGGGTATCAAATAAAAGGGCTTGCTGAGAAGAATACGATATAATATTTTACCAACCATTTTCATGAAAAGGAAAGCATGAAAGTTAGTACCTAGATTAGGTATCAACTTTCATTCATATTTTAGTTTCCAATAAAGGTTCTGACCCAGACTTTCGAACTAAAATAAAACTTACGCCAAATTCCATTCAATATATGGCCATCTGGAAACCAGCAAGTTATTACCCCTGAAGGTGAACGACCAGAAATAATGAAGGATTTTGTTTATACCGTTAGTATAAAAAGTATAAAAAACAATCGACAAAGCTTGCAAGTCACTGGATTGGAAAATACCGGAGTATAAAAACCGGCCAAGTGCGTGTCGGGCCACGCGCAGTGTAGGGTTCCGTAGTAGCCCGTTATATTTTAGATTTTGTTTTTCAATGCAAATCTTCACCCGTTATAAAGAAGCAACCACTTCATCTTAGTCACTTTATTGGATTTATTCTAAGGATTTTGTATTTGGTACAAAATTATCCAACACCCTAGTTAAACGACTGTTACTACTAAACTAATAAAGTTATGTTAACCGCTATATTTTTCCTTTAAAGTTCATGAAATGTACTATCATCATGAATTTTTACAGAATTTTCAAGCCAGCAGTTTAGCTTTTAGAGGGGGGCGGGGGAACGCCCTGCTGGAACAAAAATTTGCACTTTAACGTTTAATATTTTGTAAATGGAGCATTAAATCGAAAAGTAGTATTAGCAACTATGTGGGATATCCCACAAGATGGGGTAGACGACGAAAAAAAAATCATCTCCACTTCACATGTAGGGGCTACCCTAAAAAAAATATTTTCTAAATTTATATTTTACCACTATGTCGGCGTTATTGATATACTACACACTTCTACAAAATTACAGCTTTCTAGTACCAACGGTCTCTTAGCAAAACCTCGGACAGACAGACAGACATGGCAAAACTATAAGGGTTCCTTGTCAGGACTACGGAACCAAAAAAAAAATTGTTGGTACGTAAATGATGAATCCGGTAAAATAAGTATGACTGTAAAGTTAGTTAAAATAGTAGACTGAAACTTCACAGTTTCAGTCATTTAAACCAATTATACTCAGCCTGTTGCGTTCCCACTGCTGGGAAACAGGCCGCCTTTCTATAGGAGAAGAAGTGGGCATAGTCTAGCTATCAGAGGTGTTTGGTATTTCTTACATATCTTTGAAATTTTGTCTCCGGTTTCCTTAAATACTTATTTACTAACCCATATGGACATGGTTGTTCGAAATCAGTTTCGAAATCAATAATTATTTGATAACCATGACTATTATAAAGAAACTGACTGATAAGTTTTTATCTGTTTGTTTTTTTATATATATAAAAACAACTTGAATTTGGATCCAATTTCTAAGAAACAAACTCTGAGGTTTGTCATTTTTATCAAGGTTCTTCACCGGTTCTATACTTGGATCAATTAATATTATTTTACTCAGTTACTCATAAATATAGTTGATTTTCCAGTTCTTCTCAGTTATGGAAAATTTCAGTCATATGCAGATATATTTTAATGAGAAATAACTGGCTTCGTTATACTGGACAATGTATTGAAAACTTGTCGAATTAAAATTACAATTAAATTCACGAAATTCCAACAATCTCCTTTGAAATAATTATTGATTTTAAATATTGATTTTATTTAAATTTATAAAAAGTCATCGGGTATCAGCGATTAAGATGATGGAAAATCGAATATTATTATCGTTTAATAAAACAAAAAACACGTTTTCTCGACGTATTCTTCTCAGCAAACCCTTTCGTTTGATACCTATAAGATGGGAATGCATGAAAAATAAGTAGTCCTCCATCTTTGGGAGTCCGCCATATTGGATTTAGAATGACGTCACTTACTTAATCATGCATTGTCATCCAAATTAAACGTGTATGCAAAATTTCAGCTCAATCGGAAACCGGGAAGTGGGTCAAATCAAACTTCTTAGATTTTTTTACATAGTAATTTACAAGAGAAACTAATAAAAGCGTGTTAAAAACGTAATCCTTCCTTGGCAGTCGGGTAAAAATAGGTAAGTACAGACTTGCCCTGAAATGAGCTCTCATCCGGGCACATACTTATTAAGGATTCAGTACACGATTCTAGAGGGTGTAGAATCGTGTAAAATCATTGGTAAAAGTTTCCAGTGTAGAAACTTAATATTTTTTTTAAAGTTTAACTTAAGGTGCTGCTCCAGGGCAGCCCGCGAAATTCAAATTTTCTTACATTTTTTGCAATTTGCAGGCCATTGCTAGGTTGTATGTTGATTTAAATATTGCTCGCTACTGTAAGACGTATGTAGTTATAGAATTATAATCATCAAAATCATCAAAACAACCCTCCAAGCTCATATAGTTGCAGGAATCACGTTTTCAAGGTCAAAGTCATTCCTGCATGTTTATGCGCTTGGAGGAGTTATTATTGATTACAAAACTGCAATATCTACATAGTCAATTTACAATTTACACTAAAACGTTTACCATGTATTCAGACATGGTAAACGTTTTAGTGTTGGTGACTCACCTTTTATTTTTTTCTTCGAAAACTGCAATCCTTGTTTCACGTACTGTAGAATAATACCTAATTCAATACATCATCCAATGAATGGACAATAAAATAAATACGAGCAAAAAACATCGGACATCGAATTCTATTGATACTTTTTTATTTTAAAAGTCAATGCACTCGAGGTTAGAGGTGACACAAAGCTTCAAATGGTGCTAATATAAATGTAAAATATAGAAAACGAATGTTTGTTTTTAAAGGAGACATCTTTTTTAGGTCCACTTGGACATTGCGTTTATTATTTATATTACACCACAGATAGAGAGTAACAGTTTTTTCATAGTAACAAACGAAAGATTACATAGAAACGAAACCGGAATCTTAAAATCATAATAAAAAGTTATGTTATGATATTTTTCGAGTCAAATCATTCCTGTTGTGGTCAATGTCACTTGACAGAAAATACTAACGTGAATAGGGACGTTTTTTCCGTTTACAAAAAAAAGTACGGTACCCAGTGGTAATCATAATTATCTGCTTTAATTAAAACAGAATACAATATAAAAAGAAATATTATTAAAATGTGAGCATTTTAATGCTATTTTTAAAGGTTCAATCAACGTGTCACGGAGCGGATAAATCCACCTTTATAGTGGTTGACAGACAACTTCATTATTTTGACATTTACTCTTTCTGTTTATTTCAATTTTCGTAAAAGTGTTTTTGCAGCTTTCGCATTTATTCCGGTTAGACAAGGCTTAATAGCTAATATAACCACTGTAATCTAGATATTTTAGGGAAGAAATCAATGAACGTTTAATTATTAAACGCTACAATTTGGTGGCCTAAACTCCAAACAAAAAAAATTGTCTCCTTTACCATGTGAGTAAACGTAAATGGAAAGTCGTAAGGAACAAAGTTGAGTGACAATTTTTCAACGGTAATAATGACGGAGTGATTTTTAACATACCTTAACATCATGCCTGTAATTCCCGAAGGGATAAGCAGAGGTATACCTAATAGTACGCCCACATTTCGCCAGTTATGTGAAGTCCCATGTAACAGGGGGCGAGCCTATTCAGGCCTATAGCCATCAAATGGGCACAAATCCAGACTCCGTGGTTGCTACTGAGAAATTCCTAGAGAAAAAAAATAATTTAAAAAATTAAAACCCGACTGCATAAAAAATAACTAAGTAATAACTTTAAATAAAACTGAAAAAAAAACAAGTTCAGGAAACAGGACATATTAACTGCAACAGTCGGGACCCATATTGGATGTAATGATTTTAGTCTAGATTATTTAATGGGTTCCGACTGTTGCAGTCAATTTGTCCTGTTTCTTGAACTTGTTTCTTTCTTTTCAGTTTTTATTTAAAGTTATTAGTTATTTTTTATGCAGTCGGGTTTTAATTTTTTAAATTAATTTTTTTATTTTACACTTTTTTAGTTACTTAGATATACCATTTTAAAATCCTCATGATGAGCCCTTTATCGAGCCGTCCAGGCTGCAGAGCGAGCCAAACATTTGAATTTGGCGCCAAAAATCCGCCATTTTGTTTCTTTTTTATTTTGATATACCCAGTGTCACTCTCACAGTAAATACGAATCTAACGACACCTCTCAAGCTAAAATCCATCGAGCCGTTCAGGCCACAGAGCGTGCCAAACAACATACATACATACTCTCGAAAAACATAACCCTCCTTCTGGCGCAGTCGGGTAAAAACCCAATAACACTTTGCCTGACCTGAGAATCGAGCCCCCCGACCAACGAGGCAGTACAGATGTACTGCCGTACACGTATGTACTGCTGATCTATATATATAATGGCAAGGCATGATTTGAGTATGATAAGACACTAAAGCAAAATATTGTTGTTATTATGACTAATTCATTTTTATTTTTGTTACAGGTAAGTGCCCCCTGAATTCCACCAAAAGCAATGAACTGCATGGCCGGATTGTCGGCCTTTTTGCAACCGACTATTCGGCCAGTCGGATAGCCGGCCAAAGTCACAGTCGGCGGCCCATCTCTACTCATTATGCTATGAGGAGCTAAGATTCGTTAAAATCAGTACGGACGGATTGCGAACGCGGCTCCGGATACCCCAATACACATACGTATTGCCGTAAGTATCCTACAGTGTCCGTTGTCTACAGCCGGTCCTCAAAATGTCCGTTAAAGTTCGACTAATCCTGTAAACACGATAGAATCCGCAAACCAGCAGAAACGTATTACCAAACACATTCTTTGAAGCGTTGCCTTTAAATTTCGTAATACGTTTATCACGTTTTTCTTGCAATACTTTGTCATTCGGCTGTTCTGCTGACTCACAGGCTTCAGTTAATATGTATTACGTGTAAATATAAAAGTTTAGATGTTCTAACCTTCGGGTTTTACCTTACGTTTTGTCGGTTATAAGTATAGGTATGTAGAATTCATTTCATCATCCGCCTATTAATTTCACACAGGCCTCCTCTCTATGAGAGGGAGTGGGCTATAATCCACCACGCGGGCCCAGTGCGGATTAGTAGATGTTACATGTAAATTACACAAAGTAATGCGCCTGTCTGGGTTCGTTCCCACGACTTACTGTTCGTAAGTCGGGGCCGCCACCACTGGGCCACCGCTGCTCCTAGAGAATTCATTTAGTTACATTGAAATGCTGTTTGATACATAATTATTAATAAGCCATTTGACAAATTGTAAAACAACGTCAATGTTTATTCCGAGATAAATCGAAAATAACCTTATAAATAGTCATTGGTTGAAAAAAGAGCCTTTTAAAATCGCACGTTATCGTCGTTACAAGATCGGTTAGGCAAAAGTGTAGGTCTGTACTACCTATAATAGGTACCTCTGGGTTGGCCAGTTTTAATTTTAATTGTGATGCTTAAGAACCCAGGTGATGTAGACTTTTATTTATCACTAGCTTCTGCCAGCGGCTTCGCCCGCGTGCAGTTTGATAATTGTCCCATGGGATCCAGGTTATAAACTATCTGTGTGCAAAATTTCATCCAAATCCGTTCAGTAGTTTTTGCGTGATCTTGAGTAACAAGCATCCATACATCTAAACTCACAATCTTTCGCATTTATAATATTAGTAGGGTATTATTCTGAAAAAGTGTCACAAGCGATTAATAAAAACAATATATCTACATATTAGTTTCTTCCGTTTCCTTTCCATTCCAGCACATAATTATGTTTTTTTTTTTTATGGAAAACCTATATTTATATTCATCTCCTTGGAAGTTACTCGTTTCTAAGAAATATTATGTATTTAATTGAAAATGTTTATTAAGAAAACATTTATTTACATTATAAATCACTTTATTTACCCGAGTCAGTACCAAATACCTTGTACTATTATGTATCCTGTGATACATACAAATGTTTGTGTAACGAATAATACGAAAGCATTTAAATAAAATGGCCTTGCGTTCATTATATACTTACGCAATTTTTTGGCATTTTTCTCACTGGGTTTACCGTCCTACATATTGATTACATATTTTGCACAATTAATTAAGGAAAACCAGGACCGTTGCTGAAACAGGGTGGAGGTCAGAAAATTGATTTAAAACGTAGGTCGAAACGGACAAAAAACATCCCAAGGTCTATCCACGTGGATAAAGGTAACAGACGGACTAAGTTACTTTCGTATTAACAGTATACAGGGTGTCCGGTAATTAATGGATAAACTTGAAATGGCTTATAGTAGAACTTATGGCCATTTAGAAAAAAAAAAACATAAAAAACCTATCATAAGTAGTACCTGTAAGCAAGTTCATTTATTTTGGAAAATAAGTATGAATTATTTTTAAACAAAGTTTAAACATACTGGGTAAAAAAAATGTATGCACACATGAGTGACCAATAATTTTAAAATAATTTCGGTTTCAAGTAGATTTGATAATGGTACAATTCATAATTGTTAGTGAATTATTGCAGTTAGTGTAGACACGGAGAAAACATCACTGAAGCAAAAAAATGTAATACGGCCCCCCATTCTTATGCAGGCCCTACATTTTCGGATGACATTTTAAGATAGTTTTTTTTTCGTATTTTTTTCTGAATGACCATGGGTTCTGCTATGGGCCATTTCAAGGTTATACATTCGTTGCCGGATACCCTGTATAATAATAGTGATACTCTGAAGATATTTTCGACAAAAAATCGGCTGAACTATTTTCTAAAACTCACAAATTTTCACAATGTCATGTTATCATGTAACTATCTTATTTAGATTGAATATTCTGACAGTATCTTGTTACTGTGACTACCATCAAAGAATATGCGTTACAATCTCCGCCAATAAGCCATAGCCAAACAATTTCATCCCCCATAAATCCTATGGGATTACAAAACCATTCAAACAACATAATAACAATTTGTTTTAAGGGGTAGCATCCTTTTGTGACCACGATTTACAACCCTTAAGGTTCAGGTAGACTGTTACCATTACAATATCTTTAATTACTATCAATTTTGGTAGTTTCAGTTAAATTAACAATGGGAAAACAAAGTGAAATTTGCGGCGTCCGCCATCTTGGATTTGGGTTTCGTTTGAATGGATTAGATTTGAAGGGAAATCGTCATGAAGTTGTTTGGTCTTCTTCTTCTTTATCGTGTGGTTAGTCTCTAACCTGGTGTAAGACTTTTCATGCCGCCCATGGGCGTCTGACTTGGCTTTACATGCCGTCGAGAAATATCTCTCAGGCATGCTGGTAGCTGATTTTAGCACTACTAGTACCTCTGATTTTTCGCTTTATATTATCACTTGCTTCAATGAAGGATAACATCGTGAGTTGTGTGCTCAACGTAAGCGTGTTGATGAAAGCTGTACTTGTTTTATAGATTTTAGACTACACTTGCCTGCAAAACAAAGTACTAACACTTTTCAATTAATTTTTTTGTCTAAATTACAGAAGTTAGAGATTTAAAATTTAAAACGTTTTTAGCAATTTTTATCAGTTTTTTTTTAAACTATAGACAAAATCAAACTCTTTTTCGAGTCTTTTTTGTTTCGAAAGCATATCTTGTGTACTTAAAAAGTTATATCAATTTTAAAAGTGTGGTAATTAGTTTTGTAGGCCAGTGTAATAGCGATATTTTTGACTTCATCAAATATTATTTCGTTTTACTGTCTCGTTGGTAAAAGATAATTTAGTGGCACTGCTTAGTTAACTAAGTATAGTAATGACAAACAAACAATCAAACACAGAAACATTAGATTAATGCAACACTATTACCTTATATTGTTTAGACCAATCCTTGACAGACCCACGTATGGCCTGTGGCCTTAATTCTGTTTACTAAGTATCGATTCAAGACTAGGGCCAATGTTAAGGAAAACACACACAATTTTGGCCAACGTTGGCGTAGTTAAATCTTACGTGGGAATCGAAACTAGGACCTTTATGCTTAGCAGAAACGATTGTGACTAATAAGTCGAGGTCAAGGACAGAGCTTCGAATTAATATGCCAGCTTATACTGATAAAATGATGTTTATTTTGCATATAGGTTTTTACAAACACTTTTTAGGCTGGGGTTAAAAAAGCATATGATTCACTGCAATAAACAAAACCAGAAAAATATAAGATATTCTTCAGAATATATGCTAGTATGATAGTGTTTTGAAAACATAATACAAGTAATTTTACTCGATAAAAAAAAATCATGAACTTATCTCTAAAAAAATCTTTTAACGCGTAAAAACCATACTAAAATACATGCGATCATTCTGATTTTTGGCAAATAATTCTACAAGCAACATATTAACATGATAGTGTTTTATTTTTTTTGTCCAATCAACAGATTTTTTGTAAATCGCAAAAAACCACTCATTTCGCACTATTCGGCCCGCAGTGACCGACGTAACAACCACTTGCAGTATTTCAAACGAACTTTGAACCAACGCAAATAGAGTTGCTAATTTAGCTCCTGTTGTCGCCTTAAGATCCAGACATAATCTAAGTCAACTCATATGAGAACTATGCAGATGTCTGAGATGGTCTTTTGAAGAAAGAACCACATAGATTTGAGTGGACATGTCCAGTCAGTGCAAGCTTTTGTCAGTGATCGTGTAGCTCGACTCATAACTCAAGTAGCTCAACGACACGTCAAACAATACAAAAGAATTTGGGAAGATCGCTTTTAGTACTCAAAATGCCAGACACAAAGGGACAAAACAAACGCAAAACTGCTTCTGATTTCGTTAGCGCTATCACAAGACCTATACCTGCTAAAGAATGTCTTTAATCACGGAAGTATCTTAATTGATTAAGGTTGTGCTCATGCGCAAGACATTTCGTACAACAGCAAAATTAAATGATACTTTATTCGTTACATTGCAAACTTTGAAGCAATCTATCCACCAAAAGATGGACACTAAGATATATTTGAACACGTTATTAATGATTTCCTTTGCGAATCACAGCAGCAATGTAGCAATTTGATATGGAAAAACCCCAAATGTATCTACTGTTTCGCAAACAAATTGTAGCGTGCGGTTGAAAGAACTTGAAATTTAATAACGTTATTGGGTTTTGGTTTGTCTGTCTGGCTTGTACATTTGAGGTTTTTGACCGACATAAGCAGGTTGCAGGTCTAAAACCTGGTGTTCAAGTTCATTTATTGGTCTATATACGTACTTGGTCGTTTTTAGTTATCACATAAGTCTTTTCGAAACAACTTAATGATGTTGACGATTTAATGTTTTAGGGAAACCTACATTTCAATAGCTTTTTATTAGCACACTCTCAATCCAAGGATTTTGAAAGAAATTCCTAATTCCATTCTATTGCCTTGAAAGTTTACAAATGGTCTCCTGTACCCAAAAACCGGCCAGGTGCGAGTTTGACTTGCCCTCTTTAATTTTATTACCTGTTTGTTGTTATAGCGGCAACAGAAATACAACTTCTGTGAAAATATCAACTGTCTACCTATTACGGCTCATGAGATACAGCTCGCTGACAGACAGACAGACGGACGTACGGATGGACAGACAGCGGAGGCTTAGTAATAGGATCCCGTGGGTTACCGTTTGGGTACGGAACCTTAAAAATAAGTTACCCTGTCAAAATTATAGGCATCGCAATTTTTATCATTTTGCCTATCATTTTGATGACTTAAATGCTGATTTTACTGCAAAAGTTCTAGTACTGACAATAAACGAGCACGTGATGATGGTGATGGTGATTAGACGACAAAAAAAATCTAATTAGTCCGTCAGTTAGATTATCAAAAAATATTTGACCCGTGTTTTTTCTTTTGTTACGTAAACCAAAATTAACGAAGATAAGACGCTTTTAAAATTCTCAATACGTCACGCCTAGGTATAATTTTTAGCTAGTTCTGACGTCACGCGCCCCCACTCCCGAGTTTTGATGCGTTTTATCTTTTCAATATTCATTGATTTACAAAAACAAAAAATACGTGTCCATTAATTTCCAATACTCTAACTGACGGACTAAATAGATTCGCAATTTTTTGATACTGTCGTCATGCCTATTATGAAGGAAGTAGTACAATAAACGAGCATCACGTGCTCGTTTATTGTCAGTACACAGAACTTTTGCAGTAAAATCAGCATTAAGTTATCTTTAGAGGTAATAAACTCATTATTGGGCACAAATAAATCTCTTAAACCAAATACCAAGAATTTACTAAAACTTAATGTCATTAAGTAATAGGTAAGTTACAACATAATTGTATACTTTGGTGTAACGTAACCGGCCAATGTTCGCAAGACATTGGGGCCAAGGTTTGGCCCAACGGAACTCGTTTCCAAGCCATTTATTTTCATCGTTATGTCATTGGTTATGCGAAATTTCAAAGTAAACAATTGAATCTTGTTTGGTGATAAATGTAATTTGTATAAAAACAAATGACTGACATGGCATATACGTTAAGTTTTTTTTTGTGAATTGCGGAATGTTTTTTAATACATAAATGAGCTAAATATAAACAAAATTACTTTAAAATGTTAGTACATATTTATTTATGGATATGATTATCTAATCATATAAATCTTAATGATTGTAAAGACGAACTAGACAGGTTCCGTCCGTCACTGGTAGGAAGACGTACGGGCTTACGATTTACGTATAAGCCGAAAGGCACTTGTTCTGTCCGTCATTGCGATATTTTTTTTGTTCTAGACTATACCTGGGAACGTTTTAATTACGGAGATATTGGGGGTCGAATTTCACAAGTACTATTACGTGTTTTTAATGTAAGATTTTTACTTTTTACATACACGACCCCGGTACTATTCAATGCATCCATCAGCACAATGTTTTAAGTGCGTAACATTGAGTTCTACTGTAAATCGTAGTTTTTCACACCAATTTTTGCGATGCAAAAAATGCTTGGTTTACGGCTTCGTGATGGATCACTTAGTCTTAGGGAACTGAGAGTATCTAATGTATTTAAGCTGTTTTAGGATGATAGAAACAGACGTGATGCCCATCTTTAAATGTATCAAACGGGGTGTTGTAGTTGGTATGAAAAAGTAGCCAGTAATGATACATCTTTTCCTCTTTCCCAATTCTTCCCATTAACGGACATAATATCTGCAACATTTCATTCGTAACAAAAAGCAAAATAATCATAATCATCACACTTCGTCGTAATAATTGTGTAACAGACCAATGTTGATATGCCCCGAATGGCAGCGGTGTAGCAAGTCGGTCAGAGCTAGTGACGTAGTGGCTAGCGCGAGTAGCGAGTCGGCGAGTTCTCGACTAAATTGGTTGCGATTTTCGTGTTTATGTTATTGATATTGGTGATTTATTTTGAGTAGAATCTCATGTGACTAAAAGAATGATGAATATAAATGTTGATGGATTAAGAGAGAGAGAAAGACGAAGTGTGAGGAATGATATGAAAGAAAAAGAAGTAAATGACAGCGCGACGGTTAAGCGAGGGGAATGGAAGAAAAACAAGTGTTGTGACGACCCCAAGTAGCATTTTTTATTTTTTTTATTTCCTACATGTTCCCTTTGCCATTACAGATAATAAATCTAATGCGACAAAGTAACTTAAAAATATGCTTAAATATATATGCTTAACTATACCTTACATGCTACACAATAAGTGGCCCTTGTGAACTCACTCAGTGTACAGGTGAATATGTCTATGGTATCCGTCACCGTGTTGAGAGTGCGCAGCGCGGGAGTCATCGGTGCGCGCCCCAGCAGGTTAGTGCGTGCACACGGCACCACCAGCAGCTACGGCCTGCGCCGCCGCGCCACGTACCTATCCGGTAAATTAAACCCTATTTCTGATAGTATACCTGCTTTTTGTATACTTACTCTTAAAACTTTAAACATGGGACAAGGGCAGGAATATGATGATTTAAGTAGAATCAGATAAGGTGAAGCCTGTGAAATTCGGATAAGTGATAACAACAGTTAGTACGGGTCGATCGTTAAGGTTAAGCAACGCCTGCTGAGGTCAGTCCGCGGATGGGTGACCATTCATTACACCGAGATCCGTCTGCACCTCGGAATAAAAGGCTGTTGGTTCCGGCTATAATGTCAGAGTGCCCCGAAAGGCTGCGGTGTAGCAAGCCGGTTAGTGCTAGGGATGTAGTGGTTAACGCGAGTAGCGAGTCGGCGAGTACTCGACTAAATTGCTCGCGATTTTTATTCGATTATCTGGCCCCTTATTCACAAGGCTTCGATTCGATTTTCGATTCGGAAAGTCGTATGTCTATCTCGCTCGATTTCGTAATGTCAAAAAAAGATAGACATTACGACTTTCCGAATCGAAAATCGAATAGCTATGCTGGTCTGGGTCTGGCAAGGACGTTCTCATTTTGAAGTAGAGTAGCCTTGTAGTGCTGTTTTTGATGAATTTGATTGAGATTTTATCATTCTACAAGAGTATATTTCCTTCTGTTTTGAAAAGATCTTATCTGTTTTATGGGAGTTTTTTTTTTCATTTAATCTTTGACTCTTATCTTTCATCCCAGGATCAACCCCAAGATTTCTAAAATCATCCTTATAGGAATTAAATACATAGGGGATGAAAGTATGGAAGTTCATAACTTTTGTTGCCTAATAGGAAATATCATCAGGCGCACGGGCTGTGTTGTTAATAAATTGTAAACATAGTCTATTTGTTTAGACCATTATTCGTTTTGGCAGTTTTGGGATATTTGTGCAAGCAATTTGATTGGTCATCACAATGACGCAACTGATTACAATTGTTTACCTACATACGTATGAAGTTTAGAATACTACATGACGCATCTATCCCCGAATGTGTATGCTGTGAAGTGTTTCCTTTATTGTAGCAAGTAGCTTGATGTGTGTGTGTGTACCAAGGTCTCCATATCAGAGGACGACTCAATAGGGAATATGCGTGTATTTTTTTCTTTACTTAAATCAATAAAGTACTGTACTATCAACCCAAGAAACTAATTAAAAGTTAAGTTAAACGACTGCTTGTGGCTCAAAAAAAATATTAAACTTCTACAATTTTCTACGACATCAGTTCAAACATCCGTGACTGTCGCGGCCATTCCTGTCAAAGCGGTTGACGTCATTTCCCTCTATCTGCCTTATTTACATCTTAATTTATACCCATATAATAATTTTACAAAATGTGTGGTTTATTCAAGCAAACATATGACAATATTATAATAACATCTTTGTGAAACTTTAAGTAGTTTTCAAATAAAAGTGTTTCTTTGACACAAAACGTTTGACGTCACTACCGGACGTCACAACGATGCGTTTTGAATTTGCGTACCGTTTCACCAAAAACACGCTACATAAAATATTCAATTGTAAAATAAGTGTCGTATTAGAAAGTTAAACAAGTGTACCACAGTGTTTATATGGGCCAATACAAGGCTTTTTTATACTTCTTCTACTTCTTAGCGAATCAATGGCGAAAGAATTCAAATATCTTTTTATATCGTGTGGTTATACCTAAACTGGTATCAGAGTTTTTATGCCGCCCATGGATCTCTGCCTTGACTTTGGATCCCTCAGTCATGCTGGTTTCCTCACGATGTTTTCCTTCGCAGAAGCAAGAGATAATTATACAGTACGCACATGAACCCGAAACATTAGAGGTGACACCATGATTGTTGATCTGTTACATATCGAGTTTCTGAAAGCACGCTAAGCCGTTGGTCCCGGCTGTCATTTGAAGATCTTTGACTGTCGTAGGTACTCAATAGCCGGAAATTCGTACAACTTGTCTTAGCATGAGGTTTCGTATTACCCAGTACTAACTGGGTTGTGAAGGTCAGACTGATAGGCAGTCGCTCCATGTAAAATACTGCTATTCAGCTGCTTTCGGTTAGACTGGAAGTCGATTCCAACATAGTTGGGAAAAAGGCTTGGCATATGATGATAGTCCAAAAATCCAACGATCTGTTCCCAACACTGGAATTCGTGTAACATAAGCTGGAATTCGTGTCGGACGTTATCTAAACTTGTGTGACACGGTGTAGCCGACTTTGGACTAGTTATGACATTATTTAGTAAGAACATTTGTCACGACACGAGTTTGTAACAGAATGTGGTAGATTAAGGATGGGCTGAGCTAGATAAATTTGTTTTATGACTTAAATATTTGGTGTCAGTTTTTTTATTACGCCCATGGGCCTCTGACTTGGCTTTACATGCCGGCGAGAAATATCTCTTAGGCAACCTGGTTTCCTTCACCGATGCGAGTGTAATCGTACAATACGCAAATGAATCCGAAAAATCAAAGGTGTCGTTTAAAGGCGTGTCTTGGGTTTGGAGACCTATGACTGACCCCAACTTAAATGGGAAAAGGCTTGTGGTATAATATTACACCTGTCCAGGTGCGAGGCCATCCCAGAGACAATGCTGCAATTAATATCTGAAATGCCTCGTGTTCCTGTAATTAAACTAACACGTAGAAGTGTTAGTATCAGGTGTTGCGTAGAAAACACCACAATTATCACATAATTATATTGTTGCTATAACTGGGAGAATCTTGTAAAAAAAAACTAATTTGCAGCTTCTAAGTTTCAGGAAATAACAGAATTCTAGATAGGGAGGTTTAATTTAATACTCTACTTTTTTACGGTTCCGTAGTCCTTACAAAGAACCCTTATAGTTTCGCCATGTCCATCTGTCTGTCTGTCTGTCCTAGGTTTTGCTAGAGACCGTTAGTACTAGAAAGCTGTAATTTTGTAGGGATGTGTATATCAATAACGCCGACAAAGTGATAAGCTCCCCAAGGTTTGCTCCCAATGTGAAATGGGGTTGATATTTTTTTTTCGTCGTCTACCCCATCGTGGGGGATATCGTTGATTTGTGCTCCATTTACGAAATATTAAACTATAAAGTGCATATTTTAGTTCCAGTAGGGCGTCCCCCCCCCTCTTAAAGCTAAACTGCTAGCTTGAAAGATCTGGAAAAATTCATGATGATAGTGCATTTCATGAACTTTAAAGGAAAACTATAGCGATTAAGGTGGATGCTCCAGGGTAGCCCGCGAAATTCTGAAAGTTAAAAAAACATACAACCTGACACTAACCTGCAAATTGCAAAAAAACGTAAGAAAATTTGAATTTCGCGGGCCACCCTGGCGCTTTCACCTTAAGATAACTTTATTAGTTTAGCAGTAATAGTCGTTGAACTAGGGTGTTGGATAATTTTGTACCAAATACTTTTGTATTTGGTACAAAATGCCGACGACACGTCAGCAACAGCCGTCACCACCGGTCAACTGCAACCGTCGACGCGTCGACTGCAGCCGTCGACGTGTTTATCTGCCGTTGGCAACGTGCCGCTCGGTTTGTAAGAACCCTGCCGCAGAAAAAAGCTAGTATATACATTAAATTGCAGTTCCTAATTTCCTATAAAGATTACTAGAATGATAAATTCAGTACAGTTTATCATCTGCCTAGCCTTTTCCCAACCATGCTGGGGACGGCTTCCAATCTTACCGGTTGCAGCTGAACACCTAACCCATCCATGTTCCTGCATCGCCGTTGAATACCTGTATTTTACATGGCGCGACTGCCTATCTGACCTCCAGTGGAGGTCAGATAGGCAGTCGCGCCATGTAAATTAAGGGGTATCGTATTTACCCACTACTAACTGTGGAGGTCCTCCACAGTTAGTAGTGGGTAAATACGATACCCCTTGGTAAGACTGGTTGTCAGACTTTCGGGTCACTGACTACCTGTAACGACTATCAAAGATCTACAAATGACAGCTGGGACCAATGGCGAGGCACGGAGAAAACTCGTTACCTATGTAATGGGTGGTCACCCATCCATTGGCCAACCTAGGCAAGCGTAGTTTATCCTTACGATCGACCCGAGCGGCTGTTATTATTTAGCCTCGAGCTCCTGTCATTACCATTATTCATTGGAAATAACCAATTAATGAAATATTTCACAAAATTATCAATTTGATCGTACAAATGAAATGCAATTGTTATTGGAAATAATCAGAGTTATAGGTACAAAGCGGAATTGGGGCGCCGGTGTACGAAATAGTTCATTTCTATTTAGCATGCAATTTAATTTCGATTTCGATGTTGGTATGAAGTTTAGTATGAAATTACCACCAAATTGTGGTACATTTCCAGTTTATACAGGGTTTAAGTTATTAATCGATCTACTAACTGGAATTTGTCAAAATTACCTATGTGTAACACTCAAGCGAAACCTGGCCATAAACAATATAGTCTCCGCCAGATAAGTAGGAATTAAAGGTCATTGACCCGCATACATTTATTCAAATACGTAAATTCGAAAACAGAAATTTATAATGACATAAACTTGTCCCGAAACGATCTTTATCGTGATCCTTGACTTTTCTAGTAATAAAAAACGATTCATAGTGTATTGTCGGGGTACCTACGCAGAGATATTAAGGAAAGAGCAATGATCTTTATTTCAGATTTAAGTGGCGGCCACTATATGTGGGTGCCAGCAATTAGAACCTCCTCCTTTTTACAAGTCGGTTAAAAAGTAAATCAGCCCTGGATATATTTTGTTGAGTGTGTGCAAGCCTGTCTTGAATCATGGAAGCTGAGTTGAGTTTTTTCATCAGGAATTTTTCAGTACAGCCACGTAATCTGGATTTGGGCCCGGTTGATAGCAATAGGCTCACCCTCTATTGCATGGGAGTTAATCATAAGTGAGAAATGTTGGTGTCTTAGTGGGTACACGTCTGTCTCACCCTTGGGGGTTACAGGCGTGGTTTAATGTTATGTTCACGTTTAATGGTCGCGAGCACGACTCTGAAGCTGAACACAAGATTTGATACCCACTAAGGCTATTACGTATCTCTGTTGACAGCTCGAAATGATAGTAACTGGGCTCAGTGTCCATCAATTAACTGTCAAAAGGTTAGTTTCGTATTATGTATGACCCTGTTAGTCACCGTAAAGTGATATCCACTCAGTGTGATACGTAATACCAATATTATGACATTCACGGTTGTCATCAAAGTTCGGTGTACAACTGAAGCTTGATAGTCACTGGATATCAGAAAGATACGTAATAGCCCTGCTGAACACAAGACGGGGTGTTTATAAATAGGTACATTGCCCTTTGTATTTCCTTTTTCTAATAAATAATAAAGACATAAGTCATTGTCCAACTATTATCATAATTAATAGATTTATTATTTCATAAATAAATACCTACAAATCAATCTATTGTTTACCTGTCTAAATAAATTATACCACGCTGACCTAAGTTAAGAACTCATTGCTATAAATCAATTGACTCATCAGCTGTGCGGAATGAACTGCATTAATCTATAGGTACAAATCAATAAAATCGAAGTGTTTGTTTGTAATTTTAAAATAACACAGCTTTTTACTGAATGCATATGAAATTACATACGGTAGGTACTTATGACAAAAAAAAAGACAGTTTTTTTAAATTGTGTTTGTTCGGCTAATCTCCGAAATGTCTGGACGGATTTTGAAGGGACTTTTACTGGCAGATAGTTGATGTTATAAGGAGTAACTTAGGTTACTTTTAGTTTAGAAAGAGAATTAGGGTTCCGTGCAAAAAAAATAAAACCCTTATACCCCTATTTGTATCTATAGATATAACCTCCAGTAAGGAAAATAAGTATTGACGATATCTTTCTCTTCCGTACGTTTGAAGGTTGACAACTTTCTTCGTGGTATTTAGAATGCGGAATCCCAATGACAGTTCTATAAATAAAATTTAAATTACTATAATTATTTTCAGTTATAGTTTATAAAAGTTAAAAGGACCGCGTGACGCATTTGCGAGTCCATGACAATATCAGAAAGAAAGTCGGTTTTCGCCGATGAAAGCGCAATTGAGTAGGCCCTTTTATTTTTTTTTCGTATGGGAAGTCATCAAATGACCCCTCCCGCTCTGGGCGGCGCGGAAGGGAGTGTCAGACTTTTACTGACTAAAACATATTCACATTCTTTATTGCACACAAAATTAAAAAATATACACACAAAATTCAAATATATAGCTTATGTACAAACACATCCATGTTCCTTCGTCGCCCTTTTTGTTCCGGGGCCACGGTATCTCTTTCGAACAGTCCTGCAGCCCCGGCGAACAGTCCCGCAGCCCCGGACTCTTGATCCCCTTTTCAGGCCAAATGTGATGCGTTCGGTAACAATCTACATTCCCAGGTCGGTGAAAGTGTTATTTGGTTTTTTCATCAGGAATTTCTCAGTAGCAGCCTCGGAATCCGAATTTGCGATTTGGTTGGTATAGAGGGCGAGCCTATTGCCCGGTTGATGGCAATAGGCTCGCCCTCTATTACATCAATTACATGCTTAAACATAACTGGTGAAATGTAAGAGGACTACAGGTACACCTGCCTAACCCTTTTGGGATTACAGGTGTCATGTTATGCTTTTAGACTCTTTTGTTGTGAGTATTAGATATTATATTACACAGATAACTGGCAAAATAAAGGTATTCTGTACATCTATATCTATCCAGAAAGGTTCACATTCTAGACACTTTTATGAACACTAAATCATATTTTAATATCATACATTTTCACAGGTATTGAAACCGTCATATTATAATATTTACTTCCTCACCGGAAAATCATATAAATAACCTTCAAAACTCATTTAACAAGAGCCACCTAGCTCATTTGGTTAACAGGTGTGTTTAATAGTTAATTTGGAAGGCCCATAACTTAACTGTAGTGGTTAATGCAATACTATTTGTAAGGGATTACCATTTGTTTGTCACGCAAATGTGTCACTCGCTTCTTGGTAAAAATATTACGATGAGTTTGGAAAATTATTGCGAAGTTCGCGGAAAGTTCATAAGTCATAAATCAGTTGGTACTTGTATTTAAAATGACTAAGTAATGTATGATATCAAAATAACAAAAAAAAACTTAGAACAATATTAGTGCTATGGAATACTTAGTTGGATGCTTTTGGTTATATTTTGTTGTTTTAATATCGAAAATGTCAAAACAGGAACATTGAAATGGGGGTCCAAAATGGCCGCTTTAGCATAATCTTAATATGAATCACGTTAAAAAAATTAAATCCTTAAAATAGACCTTATGGTTATCACTATAACGCGGGCATGTGGACGGTGACGCGGGCCTGTGGACGGTGAGCTATGGGCTAGCTCGCCGTCCGTCCGTCTCATGACGACAGGCCGTGTCGACGGCGCAGGAGTGTTCCACGCGCGCCTCAAGGAGAGTCAGCAAAAAGGAAGGGCAAGGGCCGATGCCTGCCGTGGCTGCGGGACTGTTCGAAAGAGATACCGTGGCCCCGGAACACAAAGGGCGATGAAGGAACATGGATGGGTTTTAGTCAGTAAAAGTCTGACACTCCCTCCTGCTCCGCCCAGAGCGGGACGAGTCAGTTGATGATTTCACATCCGAAAGAAAAAATGGTTATGACTATAAAGTCCATTTTAAGAAATATTTTTTTTAACGTGATTCATATTAAGATTCTGCTAAAGCGTCCATTTTAGGCCCCCTGTTAACATTAAAATCATCTGGCGAAAATTGGATATATCCTAAACCATTCGTGGATTACAGACGTGGTTTTACGTAATGTTAAATCTAATTTAATCACCCACATATTAAAACCCATATTCACTCTTATTCAAGCTCCTTAGTAGGGGTTTTCCTATAACATTAATAGTTAACATTTCCGCACACATAGTTTAATACCCCGAGGCCGGTGTCTTGTTGACATTGTGGAAATTAATTGTAATATCGACGTCATTCGCATGAATGCTGGCTCTATTATGATATTATCGAATTAATTGATAATAGATAATGATTAACCCGATTGACCTGGAAAGATAAATCTAGCAGCAGCTTGTAATAAGGTTGGTAACGTTTTTAACAGCCCAAGATACGTGTCTCAGCAATGATCATCTGCCAAGCCTTTACCCCAACTATGTTGGTGTCGGCTTCCAGTCTAACCGGATGCAGCTGAAGGCGACTACATGAGCTAAATTAGCAACTCTATTTGTGGTGGTTCAAACTTCGTTTGAAATACTGTTGGAATAAAGTTCCAATCAGCTTGCACTACAAAGTGGTGGTTACGTCAGTCACTGCGGGCCAAATAGTGCGAAATGAGTGGTTTTTTGCGATTTACAAAAAATCTATTGATTGAACTAAAAAAATAAAACACTATGATGCTAATATGTTGCTTGTAGAATTATTTGCAAAAAAATCAGAATGATCGCATCTATTTGAGTAAGATTTTTACTCGTTAAAAGAAATTTTTAGAGATAAGTTCGTGATTTTTTTTATCGAATAAAATTAGTTGCATTATGTTTTCAAAACACTATCATACTCGCGTTTAGCTGTAGTCCCCTGAATACCGGTATTTTACAAAGCTGAACAAGTGTGGGTGAGCCTCTTGTGATTTTTTTACAAAACGTCCTTTTTGATATTGATAACAGTTTCCATTCTAGCCAGTTGCAATAGAAGATCATTGTCAATATTACCATAGCTCTTATAAAATTATGAATATTAATATCTTGTTACATTGTTTGCTAATAACTTCCATTATGTTTCCGCATGGATTGAGTCAAGGTTGAGTGAAGTTATTATGTTTCCTTCGTAATCAGTCGATTATTGTGCCATAAGCATGGATTAACCATGGATGTCCTAGAACCAAAAAATTCGAAGACATCTGACATCTACCAATCCGCACTGGGCCCGCGTGGTGGATTATCCTATGATCTGTCCACGAAGTAGACACATTAGTTAAACAATGGCGTCTCGACCAACTTGGCCATTTGACAGATCATGATTTATAGCCCATTCCCTCTCATAGAGAGGAGGCCTGTGTCCCAGCAGTGGGAACATTAATAGGCTTATGATGATGATGATGATGATGAAGCAAGGATTACACAGTAACCTTAACAGTCTCTATTAAAACCAGATCACTACTTTTTGCTGTTTTATATATCATTCGACGTCTTTCACTTGAAGTGAGTCCCGAGTTCGAACCCAAGACAAATACTTCTGATTTTTCGGGGATTCATTTGATTATTGTATTATCATCACTTGCTTCGGTGAAGGAAAACATCGCGAGGAAACCAGCATGCCTGAGAGATATCTCTCGACGGCATGTAAAGCCAAGTCAGAGTCCCACGGGCGGCATAAAACTTTGACACCAGGTTAGGCACTAACCACATGATAAAGAAGATCTTGAAGTGAAATTTCTGAACACAAAATAAATATAAAGTTGGCGTGATGATACGTTATGGATAAAGAAAACCGATTTTGGATTGCATCAGAACCATAGACGAATTTGTAAACTAGACTCCTCCGTAGCTAAAAAGTTCCTAGATTTTATGGTTGTTGAGAATATTAAGTGACTATTCATAAACTGTTGATTTTATTGATATTTTCATCAAGTTGTAAGTACCAAATTTATGACCGGATGTGGAAATTACATAATTTTCGCCCTCAGGCCGTTTTACAAGATTATAATTATAGCCACGAGTACTAGTAATCCATCAAGGGGTTCTTGCAGCTTGCTGCCAAGGTTAATTTCATAACTTGTCTACCTTGAAAATTCATTCAAGATGCAACAACAAGCCTATAAAATTTCAGACCACACAGCAATAAACGTATTCAGCACCACCTTAAAAAAATAATTACAAAAAATTTAAAACCAGTACATATGACCGAAATTGGTCGAAGAAGACCCGATGCCATCAATTGCATAGTTATTAAACTATAGGGGACTGTAAACCAATCGATGTCAAGGCAAAGGCGTGTCGGTTTGACCATAACGTTCAGTGCCATGTATTAATCGTCTTCCTTATAAGTTCAATAGCCATTTACTGGATAAAAATTATATAGTAATCGATTACACAAGGCTGTCATATTTATAAGCTTCTCCATTTTTGATGTCGTGTAAAAAGTAGTAGTATGTATAGTATATAAACACCTGCATTCTTCCATGTCTTACGTACGGCTGCCAGACCTAGCCATTATCACGAAAAGTCGAACACAAGTATGTCAAAGAAGAATGAAAAGGAGCATGATGAACCTAAGACTACAAGACAAATGGAAGGCTACGAAAATAAGGAACATCACTAAAGTGGCAGACGTTAGAGTAAAAACCAGAACACCCAAATGGAAATGGACAGGTCATATGATGAGAGGCAAGACGGAAAAATGGACCAAAAAAGTCACAGAATGGTACCCAAGAAATGGAAAAAGACGTAGAGGAAGACAGATGAAAATATAGGAGGATGATCTGTCAAAGTGCTGGCGAAGAACTGCTCTGGACAGGAATAATTGGAGGGAAAGAGAGGAGGCCTATGTCGCAAGACAGCCTGACCTGGTAGCTGATTAGTTTTAAGTTAATGTATTACTTAAAAGTTATTACTTTACCTAGAACGGCTATTTTTTATTTTATTTATTTTAAAAAGTAGTTAGAAATGAGTTATGCCCGACTCGTCACTGTACCGACTTGTCATCGAAAACGAAAGATCACCATTCACAACTGTTTCAAATATTTGAGTATCATGAGGATGACGATGCCATCTAGCCGATTTCGGCAACAGCGACTGCATTCGATGGCTTTCTAGGGACCACCCTTGAAAGCCATCGAATGCAGTCAACCATGTTATATGCGACAACCATGTCGAGAGCTTTGGTGTGCTGCTCTTTCATGTGCTCTCGAGTGGCTAGCATATCCAACTTTGGCTGAAAAACTCCGAGCACAAAGCAGACATGTCAAACCACCATTGACGATATTGTAGGGTATAACTGAGTATAAATTGACCTACTACCCATGACAACGTTTGCGAATATTTCGTATTTCATAACATATTCATCAGACCTACGATAATGCCCAAAGGATTTCAATAGAGGCTTACCTGCAGTAGTACACTACATTTTGCCAGTTATATAGTCCCATAATTATTTGGGACTTAAGGAGCGAGTCTTTTGCCATCAAACGGGCACAAATCCTGAATTTACAAATTATTGGATACGTCCAATTATACTTTACCTGTCCCGGGAATCGAACTCTCGACGAAGATGAATCCTAGGAAGTAGTATTTGCGACTAGGGCTTCTTCTTTTATGTAAAAGTCTGAAAAGCCTTCAGCCAGACATGCAGAGTTATTTTAGAATATAGTTGGGGCCAATTCAGGGGTTGGGTCAGAAGGGGTTACAAGGCTAGATAAAGTAAGGAATGAGTACATTCGAGGCAGCTTTAAAGTAACCCCTATAACCGAAAAGCTCAATGAAAGTCGTTTGCGGTGGTATGGTCACGTAATGAGAAAAGACGAGGACTACATAGTTAAAAAAAGCCTTAAATAATAAATCTACCGGAGAAAAAGAGAGGTACAGGACGCCCTCCGTACACATGGTACACTAATATGACCAGCCTCATAAATAAAGAAAAACTACCCGACCCGACAACACTAGACAGAACGTCATGGCGCAGGAAAATTAGGAGACCCGACCCCACTTAATGTGGAATGGAGCAAAGAAGAAGAAGCTAGTTGGTGCCAATTAAGATCGCAAAAGCGGTCATTGATCCACCTAGATTTATTAACGTTCTTAACTTTGAAATCTAAAAATAAGCCTGTTCAAGTCTTGAATCGGCATCTATCGTGATCTGCAACATTTTTCGAATGAAAAACGATAAATGGTTCATTTGTTTTGTTTCGTAGGAAGAGATATTAGGGAAAGGGCAATGACCGCTATTGCGATCTTAACTGGCACCAACTATTGTAAGTAATAACATGACGCCTGTAATCCGCGTGGTTAGGCAGAGGTGTACCTAATAGTACACCCACATTCCGCCAGTTATGTTTAAGTCCATGTAATAGGGAGCGAGCCTCTTGCCATCAACCGGGCGCAAATCCAGATCCCGAGGCTGCTACTGAGAAATTTCTGTTGGAAATACCCAATAACATTTTGCCTGACCTGGGAATCGAATACAGGACCTTATGCTCAACAGTCGCGCTTGCGAACACTAGACCAACGAGGCATTGAAGAAAATTCTCAATAAAACTCGCTTCTGAAACTTAAATAATGATTTGTTTATTGACTAACTAACCCAATCATTACGTAAGTACCTACTAAAATACTACACAGTACTAATCCGTCGAACAATTACCCGAAACTTAACGTTTATAAGAATCAACTTTCCAAAGAGTACTCACAAAAACTTTGTAAGTTCCTGAAACTTTGAAGTAAGCTGCCTAACTAAGCTGTAACTGAAAACGTTGAAGTTCTGAAGGAGCCTGTGAAAATGACATTTAAATTGAGACATCCGTTGAAGAAACTTAGTCTTTCTTTGACAAATCCCGTTCATGAAATTTAAGTGAATTTAATACAGAATTCAACGAAAGTGGGACGCCCTCAGGCTCGGTGGAGCGACGATCTTCGCAGGGTGGCTGTTAGCAACTGGATGAGAATTGAGTTGAGTGGCGTGCAATTGAGGAGGCCTATGTCCAGCAGTGGACTACTGTAGACTGATGATGATGAATAATGAATTAACGGTGAAAGGATAGCAAAGTGAGGAAACCAATCACTGAAATTTGAAGACGTTACAACCACTGGGCACTAGGTCCAGGCTGGACTATTGTACCCACCTAAAACACTTTCATGTAAAATGTTGCCAAGACGAGACCATAATAATTATAAATAAATAATGTGTTTATTTTCTAATTATGACTCGCACTGTCAAAAAGTTATCAGATCTCATGTAGAGCCAAGCTTCTAACCTAACCTTTTTTTTTTTTTTCACGCTGGGAAAAAATGCATTACGCATGCTCTCCCGTCGGGGGACGGGAGGGGTATGTGGGACTCCCCGGGCGCAAATCCGGTATACCCACTAAAACGACCCAGCGCATTCCCGCTTCGTCAAAGTGGAGAGGAACTGGGAAACCGGTACAGCCTTTACTTCCAGTCCCCCGCCGACGAACACAAGGCACACCCCCCCCTCTTGCCCTCACGGCACGGGCGTGGAGGAGGGGGTTGGGAATGACCGACGGAGGTGACGGGTGCAATGCGGGCGGAGGCACCCCCGCGCCTGTCGCCCGCCCGTCACCGTGAGGAGGGAGGGCAAATGCCCCTTCCCCCCCTCTCCGCCCGTGGAGCAGCGCAGCGAGAGGATCGTCCTCCCGCGCGCGCTCCGCCTCCTCCTTTTGCGATTTCGCAAAAGGAGGCTACCGCTGACCAGGCCTCCTCGCTCCCCAGCATGGTGTTCACGCACGCACGCCGGGAAGCGGGAGGCCCAGTCGCCCGCGGGGTGACGGGTGCAATGCGGGCGGAGACACCCCCGCGCCTGTCGCCCGCCCGTCACCGTGAGGAGGGAGGGCAAACGCCCCTTCCCCCCCTCACCGCCCGCGGAGCGGCACGGCGAGAGGATCATGTTTTGCTCATGATCCTCTCGCCGCGCCGCTCCGCCTCCTCCTTCTGCGAGAACCTCGCAAAAGGAGGCTACCGCTGACCAGGCCTCCTCGCTCCCCGGCATGGCGTCCGCACGCACGCCGGGAAGTGGGAGGCCCAGTCGCCCGCGAGGTGACGGGTGCAATGCGGGCGGAGGCACCTCCTAGCTTGAGCTATGCAATTAAAACTTAGTATGCCTAATAAGTCCGCTAATGCAACATATCCCGAGAATTTTGTTTATCTGGTACAATCCAAACCTAATTTATAAGGGTTCAAAAAAACGACGAAGCGCTTCGAGAAAAGGTATGTAGTGCCCTCGCACTTCGCTTGACTCGTCTTGGCGGGGGCACTAACAGTCTGGTGTTGGCAATTCCTTGATTACTCGATCCACCCTAAGCTCCCGAAAAAGGCCAGTAACGTCGTGGTGTTACTGACTATCTCGCGGGGAGGGACCTGAGTCTCGACAGAGATAACGACAAAATCGCTAACTTTCGATTGCTTATTACTAACGAATATATTCGGTTGCAATAATGATGCTTGCGAGTAAAGAAAGTCTCTACATTGTCGTATTACTACTACTAAAAAAAAGAGTAAGTAATTGAAAATTTAATTTTAAGAGGTAAATACAATAATTATTATAAAAAAAACCTACCTAACGCACGCTCTACAGAGGAAGTTTGGGTTTACAGTACTTGATTAGAGATATTCAGAGACAGGCTTCAAAGAAGTATCAGGTCTTGAAGTAGGTAGTGGAGAAACAACTCCCAGATCAGGTTGCGGCGTCCTCTGGAAGTAAGTATAGCGTGTCTCCAGGGCTTGTAGATCTCCTGGAGTGTAGGCGTCCTCTGGAAGTATGGCGTGTCTCCAGGGCTTGTAGATCTCCTGGAGTGTAGGCGTCCTCTGGAAGTATGGCGTGTCTCCAGGGCTTGTAGATCTCCTGGAGTGTAGGCGTCCTCTGGAAGTATGGCGTGTCTCCAGGGCTTGTAGAGCTCCTGGAGTGTAGGCGTCCTCTGGAAGTATGGCGTGTCTCCAGGGCTTGTAGATCTCCTGGAGTGTAGGCGTCCTCTGGAAGTATGGCGTGTCTCCAGGGCTTGTAGAGCTCCTGGAGTGTAGGGTCCCGTTGATCACGAGCGCAGAGGGTTCATGAGAGGAACGACTTCTGCATCTTTAGAGAGACCAGCATAGCTATTCACAACGCTTCGATTCGATTTTCGATTCGGAAAGTCGTATGTCTATCTCACTCGATTTCATAATGTCAAAAAAAGACAGACATACGACTTTCCGAATCGAAAATCGAATCGAAGCGTTGTGAATAAGGGGCCAGGTGACTTAAGAGGCTCAGGTTCAGCATCCAATTTTACACTCACGGGAATGATTCTGGCGTCCCTTTTATATCAGATTTTCAGCGTTTTTTCCGTATCAACTGTTTCATTTTTATTTCTTTTTTTTAATTTCTCGAATTTAAGTTTTTAAATCAAAAACTATGACTGGCCTGTATTTATAACGGCCTGTATTATTTAGTTAAAAACTTCCTAGAAGATTTCTGTGAGCGTGTTAATTAATTATATAAACTTAAGATAAGATACTGTTATCTAATAAACAATAATAATTAACAATAGATTAAATTATTTGAGCTAACATATTAATAAAAATAAATTACAGAAATCAAAAGTGACCTTTGTCCTAACCACTAAGAAAAACTATGACACAACATTCGAGAAAAAGTAATTGACAGCTTGACAACAGACGTAATGTCAACAGAAAAGTAAACATTGAAAAATTATTAGATTTTATATTTAATTTCAGCAAAATCAAAGATAATAAATCGAATAAGATCGATAGTAAGACTACCAACAAAAATAGTTGTCGCCAAGGCGCGACATTAAATGAAAAAGGACATATTATAAACAATGAGTATGATTGATAGTAAAAGTGTAAGTACCTATAGCATTTAGATCATTTCCTCATTAGTAAAGAGTGTCTGAAACATGAAGATACTATAACATCCAAGATGCGTTTCTCGCAAGCATCATTATTGCAACCGAATATATTCGTAAAGTTTGCGATTGTTTCACGATCTATGTCGAGACTGCCGGCCCTGGGCAACTACAGTCCATTCACAGTTATCATGCCTGTAACTAGAAGATAAGCAAGACAGGAATGCAAGCGAATCCACTATTAGAATGCATCAGAAATAGTACCGTTTTTACTTAAGACAGTACTAATTGTTGCTACAAAAGTTTTAATACCGACTATGGTAAAATATTGAAAAATAACCACATAATGGGAAATACTACACACACACTTGACACACGTCACAACAATGTTATTTCTTGTTATAGAAAGATATGCAGAGTATTCCGACATTCAGAAATGTGTTGCATGTTATTTTTACATCGCAGAGTGCATGGAAATTGCCACTTGCAAAGGTCATTGCGTCGGGAAGCCCGGCGCAGCTTCACGTGATTTAATTCACGTGAATAATTATTATACTGAATAGTTATTGTGTTTATGAAAGAACCTTCTGCGGTTGTTTATATATAAATAATCAGTAAACTATGAAAATTTTATTTATCGTCACATATTTTTGCTGAGATTAAAAAAAACAATCACCGCCGACTATAGGAATTAAAACAATTTGGATTTGGTTTATTGTAACTACGGAAATTTAAATTTCCACACTAGTAGTGATAAACGAAAAAAAAAACCACGAGTGTGAAATACACTGCATTACTGAACCTAATAGTAGTCCAATAAGAGCCAGTTTTCAAGGAAGTGAATTAAAAATTATAATTGAAAAACTTGTCTCTAGGTTTTAATATCAAGTTAATTGCATTTTAAACTGAAATTTAAAACATCATTATCCTCTTCTAATCTGTTAAAATTCAACACAACAATACCTACCTACCCACTTACAACTAAAAACAAAATATATTCGAACTTTTTGCTCTGAACTAATGTGACCTGCGAATGCCTGCGATTAGTTTTTTTCTCGTGAGGATCAATGTTCAATAATGTCCGGTTTCCGACCGGTATGTTTGTCTGTAGACGTCATAAGTGCGTCAGTGGTGCCAACATTCAATTTAGAATTTTCCATAGATGACGCAGAAATGCATAAGTTTAGATTTAGAACACATGTACTTTTCAAATATCTATGAACAGTGCTAATTTTTTTCTCTGACATAGATTTAAAAAAAGTGTTTTAGTGCTTCTATGGGTGACATTGAGTAAACTAGTGGCGTTTTATCAGTCAACAGGGGAATTCGATTAATCGAGGTACTTAATATAAAAAAAAACCTTCATAAAATCATGAAAAACACCATAAAGTTTTTCTAATAATAAATCAATTTGCGACGGAGTCGCAGTATGTCAAAGATCGTGTTTTACGGTGTACTCGACGTTATCTAACAAAAAACAAGTCTTTATAATATTTTATCATATAAACAAACTTATATAGATAGTCGCTTCCGTAACATACTGGAATTTAGGTGTATCTGATTAGACTGGAAGCCGGCCCCAATATTTATGTTGTTGGGAAAAGGCTAGGCAGATGATGATGATGACATTGTATGAGCCACCCAGAGAATCGCCCTTTATAAAGATTTATTCTTCATTTTTTTTTTTTTTGGGAATGGCATCTCGCAGTTCAGTCTAGAGGAGACTGGCTACTGCTTAACCGGGCTAGACCTGTGGATGCCTTGAATCTAAGGCCTCCAGCCAGGGGCATAACAACTAAAAACTAAGCGACCACGCCTAAGGGCACCCCCTGTGGGGTACGAACCTCGGCTTAGGGCGTCGCTGGGGGCAGCAAGGGGACAGGCTGGATCAGAGTTTCATTAATTAGGGGCTCGTTTAACATTACTGGCTCAGCATCGCGGGCTGGCTCTAGCAAGGGTCGGGGGGGGATTGAACGGGGATTACGCGCCGCACCTCGGCGGCGAGGTCGGTAAGTTGTCGGTTTGTATCTGTATTTTCTACGTACGGTGCTGGTGTCTTTGCTACTCTCCTGTAAGGGGGTGATAGCGTCGCGGGGGAGACTAGAGTATGCCGAGGACGGCGGACTGAGCTGATACGCGATGGGTTGTATCGGGCGGCCGATGCGATCAGGGGGCTCCTATGCTTGATAGAGGAGTCGAAAAAACGCTTTGCAAGACGTTTCATGAATTGCTGAATGGTGGGTTTATTCTTCATTTTAATTATCTCACTTTTATACATCGTAAAAGATGCTAATTATTTAATTTGTTATTCGCTACAAAAATGCTGACACCTAATTGTTTTGTCGTTATAAAATTATTGAAGTTCATATTTCCTCATATTGTTTTTTTCAATCAAGCTTTAATGCTTACTCGTATAAATGATGAAAACTAGGATTATATATAATATTTATTATATATAAGATAATACCTTATTATTAAAATTTAAAGTTAAATATCAAAATAGTAAATAAATATTTATTGAAACATCATTCTCGACTGGCTCGTTGGTCGAGTGGTGGCAAGCGCGACTGCTGAGTATAAGGACCTTGGTTCGGTTCCAGGTCGGGCCAAGTGATATGGGGTTTTTCAAACAGGAATTTCTCAGAAAGCAGCAGCCACGGAGTCTGGATTAGTGAACGGTTGATAGCAATAGGCTCGCCCCCTATTACATAGGACTTAAACATAACTGGCGAAATGTGGGTGTAGGTACTATTAGATACACCTCTGCTTAACCCTTCAGGAATTACAGGCGTGATGTATTAATTGCATGATGTATAAAAATATTAGACGACCCGAATGGCGCAGCGGTAGTGAGGCTGCCTTACGTTTTAAAGGTCCCGGTAGGAGCAAATGTTTGTGTGATGAGCATGGACATTTTTTTCCGAGTCATGGATGTTTATATGTATTATAAGTATGTATTTACAAACAAAAAGTATCTATGTAGTATTATATCAACTATCTGTTGTACACGACACAAACCTCGTTGCTTAGTGTGGCACTAGATGGCGCTGTATGTAATGTCCAGCGATATTTATTTATTTAATTATCATTTATCTGATTTTTTGGAAGATGGGTCTTAGATTATTTCCTTGGTGGTTGTATGGAGGAGTCAGAAGCCAAGGTTTTACTGTATAAACTATGTAATGAATGGTGGTCTTACAAAAACATTACTGTGATTTACAACACCATAATGCACCGTAATACATAAACAACAATATACGTTTTACACATAAACGTTTTATCGCTTTTTAACTCCGGACTTTGTGTAAGTCTTCGGTGTTTTGAATTGTTGATACATTGTAGATAATGTTTAAGGGTGTAAAAACCCTCTTAACCAAGCCGAAAGGCACTTGTTCTCCTTGTCATTGCGATCATTTTTTGTTGTACACCATGCCTGGGAACCTTCTAGTTACGGAGATATTGGGGGTCAAAGTTCCAACTTTTTGACTTGTTTTTTTTAAATACAAGTTTTAAATGTAAGATTTAGACACGACCCCCGTACTATTCAATACATCCATCAGCACAATGTTTTGAGTGCGTTACATTGTGTTTTACTACAAAATATGATTTTTCACCATAAAAAAAAGTCGTTTCCCAGCAATAATTTTTGCGTAAAGTCACCTAATATAATGTACATAATGCTTGGTTGACGGCTTCGTGATGAGGTTGTTTACACCCTGTATGTTGTTCAACACTGAAATATACATACTTAATATCAAGCTCGCTGCCTCGTTCGTCCAGTGGTTGTAAGCGCAAGTGCTGAGCAAGAGGTTCTAGGTTCGAAGTCCTGGTCGGGCAGTGTAATTGGGTTTTTCTTCTTTATTGCACACAAAAAAAAAACCAAATATACATATAAATTGCAAATATTTACAATAGTAGTTTTATTATATTTTTATATTTTCAACTTTGGTTAAAACAATGTTGAAAAGTGCCAACTTCGGCGTGGGCACTGTTACCATGGGTGGGGGGCCACCTTCTAACTAAAACTTTAAAAACATTAGCCTAGGACAAAACTGGTTTTTCTACAATCCAGTCTGACTGGTAACATTTCGGTCCCATATCGGTTATATTATTAAATACAGCTGCTATATTTGAACGCTGGATCTAAAATACATAAATAACAATTTTGCTCGTTAGTTTGAGGTAATCTCCAAATGGTGTTTATACGTTAATATCGTATTCCTCTTCCTCTATAAGTTTATAGTTTGCCAACGCAATATGGAGCGTAGTCTGCTAAATATAAGGCTACGTGATAGGTGGACGACGTCAAAAATAAGAAAAAGAACAAAAGTAAGCGATTTCGGATGTCTTACTAAAAGTAAAAAAACTCAAGTGGAACTGGACAGGTCACATTATAAGAACGGACAGAGAAAAATGGACGAGAGACGTTATGAAATGGTATCCTAGAGATGGAAAGAGGCAAAAAGGAGGCCAAATTAAGAGATGGAAAGATGACTTACCAAAAGGATGGACAAGATTGGCTCGCGACAGAGATGAGTGGAAGAAAGTAGGGGAGGCCTATGTCGAAGGACAACCTGACCATCAAACTGGTTGCTGAAGATTATAATATAACTTACCTAATAGAATTATCTTTTTATTTTTTATTTCTTTGTCAACTAGAGTTTAATATGTACTGTATTTTGGTAATCGAATAAAGGCTTTTTTATTTATTTATTTTTATTCCTTTTCCTCAACCTTTGACCACCCTAAACTGAGGGTAGGTATCTTCCAAATCTCTTCACTTTTGGCGGTTTTCTGCCATAGCTACCCAGTTTCTTCCGGCCACTTTAATGAAATCGTCTGTCCACCTAGTCGGTTGTCTTCCCACATTCTTCCGCCCCGTCCGTGGTCTCCACTCCAGCACTTTCTTCCGCCATCTTCCATCCAATATATGGCCTGTCCACCACTTTATGTAATATCGTATTTACTTACACGTTATTATTTTGACATGGTAGTGTCATCAACTCAGCCTAATAAAATTCTCTGCTACACATATTATGCTTCCATAAGCGGTGCCACAACACACACCCTGTACTACGCCTTTCGCAGCCAGTCTATCCCAGCCACCTTTTAAAGGTCGTCGATCCTTTTAACTGGGGGATGTCCCACGCACACTAGCTCATACGCGGTGTACACTCTAGAACTCGTTAACTCGGCTACTCCAACGGCCATTGGTCCTTTGACAAACATGGCCAGCAGGGCTATTACGTATCTTTCTGATATCCAGTGACTATCAAGCTTCGGTTGTACACCGAACTCTGATGATAACCCTGAATGTCATAATATTGGTATTACGTATCACACTGAGTGGATATCACTTTACGGTGACTGAGTGTCAGCCGGAACTTCGACAGTTAATTATTTCGACACGGTCTCAATTTCGAATAACAATTTAGTTCGACTACTCATTGCTTCGACAGAACATAATTCGACAACACACACCTTCGAAAAACACTACTTAGACAGATCCCTTCTTCGATATGCACTTGTTCGGCGGATTCCTATTTCGACGGAACATTCCTTCGACATAATACTGCTCTGAAATTTGAATTTCGCTTTATGGTTTTAGATACAGAAGTATTCTTGATTATTTATTAGACATATGAGTAATGTATACTATTCCGTATAAGAACGAAATTGTATGAATGTAATTTTTCACAGACTTGTTGCTCGAATTAAATGACTAAATAAAAATTGCAGAGCGATTAAGTCGAAGGTATGTTCTGTCCAAATAGGAACCCGCCGAACAAGTGCATATCGAAGAAGGGATCTGCCGGAGTAGGGTCACACATAATACGAAACTAACCTTTTGACAGTTAATTGATGGACACTGAGCCCAGTTACTATCACTTCAAGCTGTCAATAGAGATACGTAATAGCCCTACTGATCACTGACACTAGCTCACTAATTGTTGACCCTGCAAGCTATGTTAGCTATGTCATGCTGATGCATTTGTTTATCATCGTATGAACTGTGGATTCTTTGTTATTGTGTGATTATATCTTTTTACTGTAAAATATCGGATTCATGTGCGTATTGTATAATTATCGCTGGCTTCGGTAAAGGAAAACATTGTGAGAAAATCAGCAGGCCTGAAAGACATTTTTCGACGGAGATGTAATGCCAAGACAGAGGTCACACGAGAAAGAACGCCTGAACGGGGGTCTCAACGGCGCTCCGACACCCCCGCATTCGCTTGTAAAATGATAATGTAAAATGTCAGATTCACTTGTTTCAATGCAAAATCGAATCGTGGATTGTTACATTACAGGTGGAGCTTTGCCTGATTATTTATTAAAAAATATCCTAAATGGTTCCAATAGAATTTGAAATTACTCAGTGTGACTTTAGGTTCCAAAACTTGATAACCTGATTCAGACAATCAATCCATGTTATTCTTGTTGGAGAAACGGTAACCTTGATTCCTTAGGTTATTGGGTATTTCTGTTGACGTCAGAGCAACCGGTCTGTGGTCGTGGACTCGAGCAAATGAGGTTGTTTCTTATTAATTACGAACATTTCAATCAGGTTGGTAATGGTAATCGGTTACAAAGTAAATCCCTTATTGGGTTTTTATTAATCTGTGGTGTAGGTATGTAAATTGTAGAAATTCTTTGAATATAATAAGTACCGTTTCTGATAAAACATTATAAAAAAATAAGATGTCTATAATAAATGGAAAAGTTTGTTCACATGTAGGAAAAATTATATGTCGTTGAGGTTACTTCGGATAAGACTAAAGAACAATGGTGACTAATTTAGCGTATTCAGAGTCTGAATGTCAGACTTACATAGACTAAATCTGGCAACTATGTAAACAGAAAATACTATCGGTACCAACATATAGTACATTTATTACCTTGAAATCGTCTTTTCTTCTCGAGTCGATGACTCAGACAATTGAACTTGGAACTTCAATTATTTAAAAAAAACACAACGAAACCAAAAAAAAATGTAGTAAATGATACCGTGATGGAGGGAAGGATGGAAAAACAAGACGTGATTCGCCGACCCCAAAGAACATAGGACAAGTGCAGGAAGATGATGATGGTTTGAAGTACCAATATTGATTAAATTTTCAGTATGTTTTGTGGGCATTTAGTACTGCAATCTAAGGCCCTACTCCCTAACGCTTCGTCCGTATATTCTAACCGTCTCTTTCACTCGCACTCATCTGCAGACGTGCGCGAAAGAGACGGATAGATCCGAATATACGGATGAAGCGTTAGAGAGTAGGGCCCGTGAATCGTTGCCCATCGGCTAGTTTAAACCGCATCTTTATTATAATATTCTAATATTATATTATTAATTATGATATATTATATAAATTAATTATTATAGTATTCTAATTTACAGATACTTTACCGTTTACCATTCCAAGAAGAGTTAATACTTTATAATTTACTATTATTTTCCATGCAGGTACTTGGTAACATTACATAACATCACGCCTGTAAACCGCGAAGGGTTAGGCAGAAGTATGCAACCTATGTATCTAACACCCACATTTCGCCATTTAGTTATGTTTAAGCCCAATGTAATATGAGGCGAGCCTATTACCATCAACCTGGCACCAATCTGAACTTGACTACTATTGAGAAATTTCGGATGGAAAAACTCAAAAACACTTAGCCCTACCTGGGAATCGAACCCACGACCTCATGCTCAACAAGTAATGCTTCCAACCAACGTTAGTCTAAACTAAAGAGATAATTAGGAACCTACCTAACCTATTAGGTATATTATTTTCTTACAAATAACAGAAGGTAGTAATTTTCCATTCCAGTACATTACATCGTAACGAGCCATAATTTGTTGTTATGATGTTCAAAACAACTTTTTTTTCAACACATATCGTTGAGGAAACGTTGGTTCACATTAAGTAGAGGTTATTTGTTAATTAATATTAATGGTAGTTTTTCTGAGGAATGTTTTGTTTCCGTATCCTGGGTCTTCGTATTTTTCGTTGAATCTTGTGTGGTTAATTAGATTAGTTAAATACGACGTTGGTCAAGTGGTCGCAAATGCGACTTCTGAGCAATGGTCAAGGTCTTTTTTTTTTCGGATGGCAAATCATCAAATGACTCCTCCCTATCTGGGCGGAGCAGGAGGTGTCAGACTTTTACTGACTAAAACCCATCCATGTTCCTTCATCGCCCTTTGTGTTCCGAGGCCACGGTATCTCTTTCGAACAGTCCCTCAGCAGCAATGAGGTCTTGGGTTCAATTCCCGGGTCGGGCAAATTATTATTGGGTTTTTCATTTGGAATTTCTCAGTAGCAGCCACAGAGTCTGGATTTGTGCCTGGTTGATGGCACTTGGCTCGTCCCCTATTACATGGGACTTAAACATAATTGGCGTTATGTATGCCGAAAATACGTTTGCATAAATCATAAGGACAGTAGTGGCCCATTCCAAAACGTAGCTATTACAAAGTAGAATAACCATGAAAAAACTCCATGGACACTGGCCATAAATAAACTCTTGTCTCTATTTTTTTATTTATTATCAATAATGTTTTCCGTGTTTTATAGCTACATTATTGTCATTACTTACAGTAATGGCTGCCGAGTAATTGACTTATAACCTGACATGACAAGCTGCGCGCGCGCGTTATGAGTGGCGCTGTCTAATATTATGACCTGTCCTTTGTTTTGTTATGTTTGAGTGGTGCTACAATACATGTTCCCGTAAACATTAAATAACAGCCGGGCACAAAAATTGAAAACAGGGTTAAAGGGATAAACCAAAATATTAAAAAAAAAACAACATCTGTTCCATACGTTTTGGCTTTATAGGTAGACTGTATTACTGAACTCTGAAGTTTAAAGCACCGATGTATGGTATACATAAAGTTTGCAAGTCCGACTTACGTGAGTCGGAAAAAGTACGCTGTGACGAAATTGACGAATTACGTTATGAATGTTCGTCATCGCGAAGGACGTTCCTCCGAAAGTTTGCTATGACGAATTATGTTATTGAGAATGTTCATTATCGCGATGTACGTTACTCCGAAAGTTTGCTATCTTTTGTAGGAAGTAGCAGATGTTTTTATAATTACCGATGCAAATTTTCAGATGAATTAAATTACTGATGAAAATGCGGGGTTTGGAATGATGTACTGAACACGATATACCACGAGCATGTGTTGCCAGGAGTTAGTTCTGCCACTTATTCTTCCTTGTAATACGTAATAAGTAATGAATTGAGTTTACTCTAATAATTACTTTAACTTGACTATAGATACCAGGGTTAGTGTTGGTATGATCGGTCCCAGAACTTAAGCTACGCTTGCCAAGGTTAATCAGTGGATTAGAATTTGTTTTGTTATAACTTCTAAATAACTATGAGGTAACAGGAGATTCGATTATGATTTATTTAGAGGCCTAGCACACGGCATATTTTAAACGCGCAGACGATGCGCGTTTCAGGACCGAACGTTTTCTGCGCCGTAGATGGCAATTTTTGCGTTTTTATAGAAAGAGCGTAAAAACACGATAAAACGCGCGTGGGAAGCGCGTTCGAAACTCGTTTGAAGCGCGTACAAAGGGTCAACTGACGAGGAGTCTCTGACCAAAACGCGGAAGCTACGAGCAACTACAGCGCGTCTGTATCGCTATCTGCGCGTATACGCGCAGTAGACGCGCTTTTCACGATCGCCCCATGTGCTTAGGTCACAAGGTTGCGTTCAAATCTCGTTTGAAGCGCGTATACGCGCGTCATGTGCGCGTCGTCTGCCCGTTTAAAATACGCCGTGTGTTTATGCCCTTAGTTTTAATGCTTCTTGTCAGCTACCTTCTCAAACTTGTTTGCTTCATCTATCTGCTAAGTATTAATTTGCATACTTTATTAGAAGTAAGTACCATTGAAAGGTTGTGGGACCTTGCGACTTAACCTTTTCTATGTCGGAACATATAATTGGCGTGGCAAAACAATTGAATGTGAACTTGTACCAAAAACTCGCAATTGCAAAAATATTTTACATGGAGCGATTTCGTATCCTGCCTATAAAGCCGCAGAATCGATGACCGTTGGGGTAGACGACGTGTTCTTGAGTGAAACCCGTAAATCGGCAAATGTAAGGTGGGACGCCCTCAGGCTTGGTAGAGCGACGATCTTCGCAGGGTGGCTGGTAGCAACTGCATGCGAGTTGCTGAGAATCGAGTTGAGTGGCGTCCGATTGAGGAGGCCTATGGCCAGGAGTGGACTGCTGTACGTTGATGATGATGATGATGCCTAGAAAGTATCGATGGTCTAAACTAATATTCAATCCGTACAGGAATCGAGTTTGACGACAGCTTCGCCACTGTTTAAATTAGGCATAAGTATGAAATTAGATGGTCTAAGCTAATATTCAATCCGTACAGGAATCGAGTTTCATGACAGCTTCGCCACTGTTTAAATCTACTTAGGCATATGTATGAGAGATTTATTTAGCTAGACATTATTCTACCTTGACAAAGGCCGTCAGTAATCTAATCTCATTATGTACCACATTACGTAGTACATAATATCTTTTTTTTTCCCACTTAAACAGTAAAGTAAAACATTTTATGCCACATAAATGAAAATTAGACGAAAATAGACCTAAAGTACTTTGTTCCTGATCCATATGGTTAATAGAATTTTAGTCGCAAACAGCATTTATTCAAGGTTCTTTTTAGAATAATAAATATAGCTTTTAAAATGGACTTAAATATACATTAAAGACAGACGGTGTTTTAATATAAATCTTACTGCTAAAACCCGTTTTAGTTGAAACACGTGCTGTTCCAAGTTTAAAAAAGTCTTAGTAACGGGTACTATTTTAAAATATTCTTAGTTTTTAGTAGGTATTTTGCATTTTTGTACTGAATTTTTTTACCAAAACGTTTTTAAGCATTTGTTTTTTGTTTTGCAAAAGGAGTATGTTACGTACTCCGTTTACCTGCTACAAGAGTTAGAGCTGCTAGAGTTCTGTGGTTTCTGCCTACCCCTTGGGAAAAAGGTGTCAGTTGTTTATGTATGTTACACGTTTTTTACCCAACTACAGCAATTCCAAAAGACGGTTCTAATTTTAAGAGGCTATGTATTGAAATGTTTTCTTAAGACAATAAGATTTAAAATTGTTGGTATACCACGTAACTTTAAGCTTTGGAAGAGCGAAGCGACCTAACAGGCATTTAGGCATTTTTCTGTCTAAAAGGTCACTTCAACCACTAGATGCAGTACATAACTTGTGAAAGAAAATAAATTACTTGTATTTATTTATTTGTATATGTATGTATTGTGTATCTATAGTCTGCGCGCGAGCTCCGAGGAATCGGTGGCTTGTTTAAAACATCGAGGGTTCCACCTCAAGCACATAACACCCTCACAGAATGATTTCATAATTTAGTGCGCGCGGAGTACCAAATTATGAAACCATTCTATGAGGGCACTATACCCCCGAAATAAAACCACCAATGATTGAAACAAGCCACCGATTCCTCGGAGCTCAATGTTCATTCTATACAAAGTTTGTGAATTTAAAATCTCAAGACAATAAAATTACGAAAATCGTGTTTATGTAAATAATTATATTAAGTAGACAAGCACATTGTTTTTACACAAACAACATAATTCTATTGTCTGCAATACGAGTATATAAGTAAGTATTTAAATTAACAAAAAAGTTTGACACCATATTTGCATATAAAGTGCGTGATGTTATTTATTATATTTACGAGAAGTCTAGACGAATACTTAGTAAGTATTTTTAATTAAAGAAACAGGTTATATTTATACTTTCTATATTAAATTAATATGCATCGGGAGCAGCTGCGGCCCTGTGTCAGTTAATGGCCATGACCCATGAATTGTCGGTAAAAGAGTTTGCGGCTTAATAATAACAGGGCCGGCAGTCTTCACAGAGATCGCTGATTACTAACTTATAAATTGGGTTGCAATAACGATGCTTGCACGAATCGCATCTTGAATGTAAAGACTTGCATTTCCCGCAAGCATTGTTATTGCAACCGATTTTTTTCGTGAGGTATTAGCGATCGAAAGTTAGCGATTTTGTCGCTATCTATGTCGAGACTGCCGGCCGAGTCGTCAGATCGATCCTGATCGATCTTCAGGTTAAGCCACACTTGCCTAGATTGTTCCGTGGATGGGTGACGGCTCATTACATACTGAGTTTACTCCGTGCTTGAGAAAACACGTCAAGCCGTTGGTCCTGGTTGTCATTTGTAGATCTTTCTCCCGAATACTGAAACGTCACTCAAAATTTAAGTGCTCCTAAACTTTAAATTTCGTATGGCCAAACGTCACTTTTAAGTATTTGTTAAATATAAGTGCTAAGTACTTAAATTTTGAGTGACGTTTCAGTAATTGGGGGTTAGACAGTCATTATCTGCTTGGCCTTCTCCTAACAATGTTGGGGTGGCTTCAAGCTTAACCAAATGAAGCTTAATACCAGTATTTTATATGGAACGACTGCCTATCTGACCTCCACAACCCATTTCTTACTGGGTAATATGATACACCTTGGTAAGACTGGTTCTCAGACCAAAGATCTACAAAATGCCGGACCCACGTTTTAACCTGCTTTCAGAGGCACGAAGGAAACTCAATATGTAATGGGAAGTTACCCATCCACTGACCGACTTAGAAAAACGCTGCTTAACCTGAATACTGGCTGAGCATCGCGGGCTGGCTAGCAAGGGTCGAGGAGTTTCTTTTTTTAAAATTGCGTGCGGCATATTTTCTTTCGTGCCAGTACTACCTTGAACGGTTGTCAACCCCGTTCGTTGACATTCATACAGTCTGAACCACCGTTGACTTTACTAAACACATAAGTCTAGAGTTAATTTAGCTCTTAAGCTGATCATATTTTTGGGAGAGTTATTCTAAGTTAAAATCGCTTTTTGTGAATGTGTGTGTGGTGTTCTTTTTAAACGGCGCAATATTCATGTGGTTGACACATTTCATCTTCTTAGGAGATAAATTCTAGAAGGTTTATACATTAATATTAAACTATTATAAAACAAACAAAATCTGTGTGTTTTAAGGTGTACTACTAAGTAGGTACATCTCTACCTTACCCTTAGGGGAAATCCCCTTTGAAAATCATCAAATGACTCCTCCCGCTCTGAGCGGAGCAGGAGTGAGTGTCGGACTTTTACTGACTAAAACCCATCCATGTTCCTTCATCGCCCTTTGTGTTCCGGGGCCACGGTATCTCTTTCGAATAGTCCCGCAGCCCCGGCAGGAGGGGAAATCCCCTAAGGGTAAGGTAATCTTACAAGCGTGATGTTACTACAAGTTATGTAACATCATTGTCAATTTTGATGATCTCTACTGATAACTGAACTTTTTTTATTTGATCTCTAATTACCTACTACTCATACCTATTTGTTTTTCATTGACATAATTGTGTGCTATGTCATTTATGTTTCCAATGACACCAAGTGACAGCTGACTCTTAAGTAAATCCTCCTTTTTCACTTTTGTTTTTTTTTATTTTAATTTTGACTAGCTGTTTTTGTAAACACCTGCGTTTGTTGTGGTGCTGCATCCTGAATCCAGGCCTAGATCTTATTCGCGGAATTAAAACTAAATATTTTTCATAATAATTAATTCCTGTTTCTCTACTGTGAAAATTCTTTAATCAAATATGTAATCATGACGGCCGAATGACTACACTCTGGTTTTCAAATTCCGAATATATTTTCACATAATACATATCTTTTTTCAACTCCCGACTTCATCACTAACAACCCTTTTTCTCTGTTACAGTAAAAAATGCCTGCCTACGACAATGAGGGGGCGACGATATCCATGGAGGATGTCCGCGCCCCGGAGGCGCCAATCACCATCAGCACCATTGAGGAGGAGCTCATAGCCAGGAGACACAAGATGTTCAAGACGCAGAAGTCTACTGTTGCTTCTAGGTTAGTAGTTTTTGTTTTAGGAGCTCTTTATGAAGAAGAGCTATTCGTTTTAGGAGCTCTTTGTGATGCAGAGCTCTTTGGGAAAATACTAGCTGTGCTGCAAAGCAGCGTTGTTGTGTTACAGTTTTCATTTGTATATGAGTGCCATGTAATTTCAAGCGTTTGAGATACATATTTAAAGCTTTGGCGTTGCCTTTTGATAAAACTGTCATCTATAAAAATAGATGACAGTTTTATGACTTTTTTAGATGACCGATATAATTAAAATATCCGTTTTTCAACAGGAAACAGCAGGCAGTCTGCGTGAGACGAGCACACAAGAGATACGGCACACAGAAGAATCCCAACATCATATTGGATGGCTTGAACATGACAGTCCCTAAAGGATCCATGTAAGTCGAACATTATCATTCTCATCTTCCTGTCTTTCTTCTATGTGGATAGCAATCTAAATGTAGTCGGCCCAGGATTCGGCTACGTGTGTGGCGTCATTAGTTGCTGTAACGTGCATAAATGTTTTAGCGCGTGGCGTTAATCAAAAGCTAAAGCCATCTTTGTTTTGCAATACAATTTCCATATACATAGTCAATCAATTCAATGGGATTAAATGTATAAAGGGTTTTATTGATGATTTTAAATATTAGAATTATGTCAGGACATGCGTATTACGGCCGCAAATCATATTTTGTTTAACATACGGCCTGACAATGATAGGCAAATTGCAAAAAACGTAACAAAATTCCAACCCTGGCGCTTCTACCTTGATGACATTCAGGTAACTAAATGACCATAAATAGTTGGTTGTAAAACTAGTACCTACACAACCAAACAATTACTGATCTATCAGCTGCAGTTTACGTCTGTTACGATACTTGACGTATATGACGTTAGATTAAAATTAGATAAGGTTTGAACAAGTCTAATAATTTAGACACAAAAGTGTTTAAATTTCTTGTTTATAAAATTAAGGTATAATCGTGTGACTCATTCACGTTTATAATTATTGTTTACGGTCTTAAACCTCGTATTCATTAGGCAACAATTGACGCGGTTCCCATGACGCTCAACAGTGTTTGGCAACGATGCACAACAGCGTGTGAATTTTGGGCGGCATCTTTTTAAACATCAAAATAAAAAGTGCTGAGTCTTTTGTAGATTGAAAGACATTAACAGAGAAACTTTGTTAGTAATTAAATATTACAAGTATAATTATTGATCATAGATTGAGTTGGAGTGCGTCATGCGGCGTCATAGTTTTTTTGGCGCCAATGTCAGAAACGCGGCCATCTTGTTTTTTCAATACACTTTCCACAGACTGCCTGGTTGGTCGAGCTAGCCACCGCAAGCATGACTGCTGAGCCCCCGAACCCGGGTTGAACCCGGGTATCGAACCCAGGACCCCATTCCTGGGTTCGATACCCGGGTCGGGCAAAGTATTATTGGGTTTTCCATCAGGAATTTCTCAGCAGCAGCCAAGAAGTCTGGATTTGTGCCCCGTTGAAGGCAATAGGTTCGCTCTCTGTCACATGGGACTTAGAATATAACTGGCGAAATGTATACTATTAGGTACACCTCTACCTAACCCTTCGGGGATTACAGGTGGCCTACCATGACGTCTTAAAGCAGGATCGTTTTAATCGCGTTCCAGTGTGGGTAAGAGACGGAGCTATAGAGGACGTCTAGCGCCATCTCTTTCCCACACTGGCACGAAATTAAAACGATCCTGCTTTAGGACGTCATGGTAGGCCTGCAGGTGTGATGTTGACCAATAGCACTAAAAGAACAATGACGTACTATGTGTTATGACAGCATTGGTCCATGGTTGGTCCCAAATATAGTTCGCGACTTATTCCAACAAAACTTGATTATTTTACTTAAAAAATCAACCGTAATCATTCTTATTATTTTTCTGCTCTGCCATTTCACGAAACGTCACAAAATTTCGCGCCAAAAGTAATGTCAAAAACGAGTCTTTTCAATTTGACAAACGGCTAAGATCATTTGAGGAAATGGTCTAGGAAGATTTTTAAATAATTTGAGTCAAATGGTTTGGACTAAACGATAATGTTTTCAATTTGCGGGCCGAGATGAAAACGCCTGAAAAAATACATTTGAAATTCATGGAGATGATGAAAAAATCTTTGAATAAACAACTGGGCCGGATAGGGGAATAATTATTGGAGATTTGTGTAAAAAATCTTTGGTAGTAAAAAATTTTCAATTTTCAGTTCAACTTGTTTATCAGTGAATGTATTGGCATAGTACTTCCGTTGTCAGTTGAAAACGATTCTCCCTAGGGCTGAAAAGTATTACTTTCAACCCCCTCCTCAGGCAACTTCAAACCTACTTTCCGAGTATGAGTAATGAAATAGTTCATTTTTCTATTGAACCATGTTCCAACTTTCGTTTTACAGCCACGATTTAAAATTGAAATAACATAAAGTATTAATTAAATAATATACATATATATTTTTTTAATAACTTTATCATAATTAAGTTTCAACTATTTCTTTAAAATAACATAGATTTGGGCAAACCCAAATATTTTTCAATTTTTTGATGATGAAAATGAAAAATAGCTGTAATGGCTGGCCGGCCACAGAAAAAAAAAAAACAAAATAGGCGGTAAAGTAGCAATCCGATCATCATTTGTTTTTTCGAGTTGATTCATGTTTTTATTTTTACTTTCCTTGTATTCGTAATGAAAAGCACAGTGTTTACCTCGGGTTAAATACTTATTTAGTCCCTCGAACTATTAGTGCCCTCGCTGCGCTCGGGCACCAAACCCCGTCTCGGGATTAAATAGGTTACTTTCACCCCTATTTCGCCTGTAACGGAAGCAGGGTCAGCTACTACTGATGGTTAGGGCTCAAAAGACAAGAACCTCTTCACAATGCGGGCCTTATCATGAGTGATTAAACGTTTGTGTGTTATATTGTCCTAAAAATGTTTCAACGAAAACCAATAGCATATAAAAGTTTCCCAAAGTCAATAATAATATGTAGTAACAGGAAGTTATTCTCTTGTGTCAAATGTAGTTTATACAGCCGAACTTTTGCAATTTCTCAAACCAGTACACTTGAAGTATTTTTGTTTGACACTTTAGTATGGAAGTTACTTGAAGTTGGTGGCTTTTTCCCCGAAGGCACTGTTTTCTATATTAATATTGACCCGTTGAACTTTGACAGGGCTTCCGAATCTTACTCAGATTTGGAAGCCCTGTCAAAGTTTTGCAGTTGGAGGTCGTATGGGGCGAATTTAAGGTAGAGTGGTATGTCACTTCGAAATCCAAACTGATGATGCAGGTCAGATGAGTCTATGTTTTTCAAAAATACTTACAGAACCCACTGCTACTGTATGATTAAATTTTTAAGCTCATGCTATTCAATGTGCTGAAAAAAAAATTGGTGACGAGTCGGTCATAAGTTCTTGCATTTAGGTGTTCAAATTGAAAAGAAAAAAAAAAACATTTGGCGTAAATAAAAAAAAAAAAAAAAAATAGTGGTTGAGAAAAATTTGATCAAATAAAAAAAAAAAAAAAAAAACAATTGCGATTGCAAATCGCAAATTGCGATTTTTTATTTTTTTATTATAAAATTGCGATAAATTCTCAGAAAAAGCCGATGTAATATTTATCCCTTGACATTTCTGTCTTCTGTTTCCAGATACGGTCTCCTAGGAGCTTCAGGATGCGGCAAGACAACTCTGCTGTCCTGTATCGTGGGCAGACGAAGACTGAACTCTGGAGAGATCTGGGTGCTTGGTGGAAGGCCGGGGAGTCCAGGAAGTGGAGTGCCTGGACCTAGGATCGGGTATATGCCTCAGGTTAGTTGATTAAGCTGGGTTTTATCTAGTAATAGGCCGTGTCTCGTAGCAGCGCTTCCCTATTTTGGTCTGTGGATGAGTGAACACCCAAGTCTGACATCCAGTCTTACCAAGGAGTATCATATTACCCGGTACTAACTGGGTTGTGGAGTTCAGATAGGCAGTTGCTCCGTGTAAATTACTGGTACTCAGCTGCATTCGGTTAGACTGGAAGCTGACCCCAACATAGTTCGGAAAAGGCTAGGCAGATGATGATGAATAAGCCGTGTCTCCTGCTGATGTGGAGGGAAGTGGAAATTATATTTTTCCTACTCCTCCGCTATTCTGAGGGTCTATAATGGCCGCATTAGCAGAATAAAATATGAATCACGTAATTTTTTTTGGTTATGACTATAAAGTCCGTTTTAAAAATAACATTTTAACGCTAAATATATTCTGCTAAAGCGGCCATTTTAGACCCCCTGTTCTGATTCATTTCGTTGCGAAATCCAATACTGTTAAATTGTTTCTCTGGGACTTCGTCGAGTTTCATTGTCTCGGCGCCTTTGTGATGATCGCCTCTGTTGATTCTGGCTTTCAGGAGTTGCAGTGGTTTGGGAATAGTATGGCAGGCTTGTCCTTGTAAAAAAAGGCGCAGTAATGTGTGTAAAGAGTGCCCTTGTAATTTTTAACAAATTTGGTCGCATTATTCAATTTGGATTCATGATGCAGGGTATTAAACATGCGTAGGTACGGAAACTAATATAACAAGGAAGGAACGCACATAAAACAAGTACCTATTATGTTTCTAACGATAATATTTTATTTTATAATTTTTTTTTTAATTTTTGACTTTTCAATTATCGCGTCCTAACCAAACCGATTGGTCGCGTTCATGACATTGATTAATTTGATTGGAAACCCGAAAAGTGCGACAAGCCGTTTGAGTTTCTCGAATTAAAAGAACGCGACGGTCGCTTTGGTTAGGTAGGACGCAGCTTTATTCTATAACATAGATCTAAAATTATACTTATCCCTGATGTTGACATAACTTCTAGAAATTTATTTAACTACTTGATAAACTAAGTCCCGGAGTCAACTCCTTGATCCCTTCAATAAAACCAGGATCGCCCATCGTTCTTATTGTTTCAAAGATTCTGATAATGTCCAATTTGTGTCCAGAAATTCAGAAAGAGTCTAATATGACACTTGTGTCACAGTACATAACGTGACAACTCACAACCAATTGCTGAAAGACAATCAACCTTGTTTCATAGGTGCTAAGGGTGATAGAGTATGTCACATAAGTCACAGAACATAACGTGCTATCTCACAACCAATTGCTGAAGGACATTTAACCTAAGCCCTTTGACATTAAGGTTGGTTGAGGTTGATGTGTGATCAATGTCGAAGGCAGAAATTATAGTCTTGTGATATGTGAAGCGAATTTGATATGTGGGTAGGTGTTTCTCAGAGTAGTTACTTATGTAACTGTTTTGCGTAATTTGTAGGTAATTATTGTGTCGTATTGTTTGTTTTTCTTGTGAAGGAAATTGGTAGATATGATGACTATTTAGGAATGTGTCTGTTTTAATTGTATTAATTGACTGGGGAGCTGCGCGTGCCAAATGATGGCGGCCCCGATTTACGAGCAGTAAATCGTGGGTTCGAACCCAGTCAGGCGCATTAGTTTAGTGTAATTTCATCACCACTGCTCTCAAAACAGCGAAGGAAAACATGGTGAGGAAACCGGCATGTCCTAGAACCAAACACTCGAAGTCATTTTGACATCTATCAACCAGCACTGGGCCCGCGTGGTGGATTATAAATAAAATAAATAAATATCGCTGGACATTCCACACAGCGCCATCTAGTGCCACACTAAGCAACGAGGCTTGTGTCGTGGACATCAGATAGTTGATATACTACATAGATACTTTTTGTTTGTAAATAAATACTTATTATACATATAAACATCCATGACTCGGAAACAAATGTCCATGTTCATCACACAAAGATTTGCTCCTACCGGGATTCGAACCCGGGCCCCTAAGAACGTAAGGCAGTCTCACTACCGCTGCGCCATTCGGGTCGTCTGATTATAGCCCATTCCCTTTCATAGAGAGGAGGCTTGTGTCCCCGCAGTGAGAAAATATAGGCTGATTATGAGTACCTATGCTTAAAAACTGATTGTAATTATTCACCTTCCTGCAAACGGTTTATTTATTTTTAATCTTAGATCTCTTCAACTCTTGATTAAATGAATGCAGGCTATCAACAGGCTGAATAACTCAGTATTTTCATTTAAATGATTTTTCCTATCTCCGTCATTACTTTCACTGGCTTATTAGTTTAAGTCGCGGAGAATTTTTAATAATTAAATATCGCTGGAAGAACTTCACTAGTTGTTACCTACTTTTTAAGATCGCTAAGCATAGTTTTTTTTTTACATAGGTATACAATTTAAATCAGCAACAAAATCACTCATTTTACTATTAGAGAGATCTCAAGTGGATAAAGAAATAATGGATAATGGGCATACAAATAAGTCAGGAAATCTATTTATGGTAGGTGTATTCGAACACGTGTTTCCAATTGATGTTATTTCCGCTTAGATGACTATCAACTTTTTGCCAATGTGCTTTAAGTAGATTTCCATATGACAGGCCGACAAAAAAAAAAAACTATAAAAATATTTAAGTTGAAACGCAAACTGATCTTACAAGGTGTAAACAACCTCATCACGAAGCCGTCAACCAAGCATTCTATAAATCAAACTAGGTAATTATTGCTGGGAAACGACTTTTTTTTTGGGGTGGAAAATCATGTTTTGTGGTAGAACTCAATGTAACGCACTCATAACATTGAGCTGATGGATGATAGTGCCCGGGGGTCGTGGAGGTGTTTAAATAAAAATCTTACAATAAAAACTTGTATTTAAAAAAAAAGTTATCAAAAAGTCGGAACGTTGACCCCCAATATCTTCGTAACTAGTAGGTTTCCAGGTATGGTGTAGAACAAAAAAATGATCGCAATCGCAATGACTAGGAAAACAATTGTGCCTTTCGGCTTCGTTAACAGGTTTTTTACACCCTTTATATATGTAAGTATTCAAGTTAATTTTCTATTTGTTTGGAAACTAAACTGTGAACAAACTATTTAAACTAAACTAAACTTACCTGCAACGCAGTTTTCCTGCAAAATAGTAAGTCGAAGTTACTTAAGGCTTTGTGCCATAAGTAATGCCAGCACTACTCTACTAATAACATTATTTAAATCTAAATTTAATATCTAAAATAAAGAAAACAGCGGCTCGGGTCGATCTTTAAGGTTAAGCCGTGCTTGCCGAGGTTGGTCCGTGGATGGGTGACGATCGAGAGTTTCCTGCGTGCACGAAAAGCACGCTAAATCTTTAGTCGCGGCTGTCATTTGTATATCTTTGTCAGTCGTTACAGGTAGTCAGTGGCCCGAAAGTCTGAACACCAGTCTTACCAAAGGGTTTTACGCATTAAATTCGGGAAAAGGCTAGGCAGTTTATGATTGACTTTCAATTTATCTTTGCTAAACTCTTCCTTACTAAATAGCACTAGACGCCTAGGCTGTTCTTATCTGTAGTCTTTAGAATCCCATACAGCGACATAAATCAAGATATGCATTTCCAGTAACATGGTCTCGTTTTACATTTTCCGTACAATGAGAGATCCGCCTAAATTGGTTTAGTATAGCTTGATTAGTCGTTGTGCGTATGTATTTATCGTGATTCGCCAGCATATCAAGTTACTACATTCTGTTAAATTGCTTTAATAGATTTTCAACTTTATCGCTAAGGCATTAGGTTCATGTTTGATTGGGAAAAATTGACAGTTTCGGGTACCTTAATGTGCTTGGCGTCTGTGTACAACCACAACGATTTTCCGAATCAATGTAGTTACATTCTCTGAACTCACCATGTCTATCGCTGTGGTAGAGCCATAAGCTCTTACGCTGCACTTTTGTCAAGACAAAAGCTGATAAAGATTAGCCAGACATGACGGGATGTGCAGGCGCCAGCGACCACCAGCTTAGTTTTAAGTTCTAAGTATGTGTTAGGCGGGGTAGGATAAGCAGTCTTGCATCAAAGTCTGTAAGCTCGGGTCGTTTCTAATAAAACTGTAAGTATAACGGGCCCTTTTTTTTCGGATGGGAAATCATCAAATGACTCCTCCCGCTCTGGGCGGAACAGGAGGGAGTGTCAGACTTTTACTGACTAAAACCCATCCATGTTCCTCCATCGCCCTTTGTGTTCCGGGGCCACGGTATCTCTTTCGAATAGTCCCGCAGCCCCGGCAGGCTTGGGCCCTTGCGGACCCCTTCCCTATTGCTGACTCTCTTTGAGGCGCGCGTGGAACACGAACGCGCCGTCGACACGGCCTGTAGTCATGAGACGGACGGACGGCGAGCTAGCCCATAGCTCACCGTCGACAGGCCCGCAAGTATAACGGGCCCTGACGTTTTATTTTCGCCGCTCCGCTCCCGAAACCTAACTATTGTTGTAAACATACACGTAGCCCCGACACCCTAAAACTACACAAATAAAGCTTTTGTTTATGCTTTTAGTAACCAGGACTTTAGAGAGATACTGAAACTATAATCCTCATACCACCGGTATACACATCACCGAAGGTAATCCAGCGGATGTTTTCTTTAGCCTTTGATCGTTAGCATGCTAATATTAAACACTCTGTTAAACTAACAGATGCTGTATAACGTTTTAAAGATACATTAGTGACCGGAGATTAAATATTAAAAACCTTGACCTGTAAAATATGTTAAGGAGCATGAAAACTTTGAGCAGTACATCACGACCTCAGCGTGTTTTTTCTTTTGTTGGACGCAAGTCTCCCCAAAGAATTTTACATCTCAATCGTTATTGCCTTTTCTGCCCATCATGACGTCATCTTCTTCTAGGCGTATCGATAGCAAAAAGTTGTCATGAACTAAACCAAGTCACTACTTCAGCGTTTCCAGGCTGGCCTCTCTTTCCATTCAAATCCAGCTGACAGATATAGTGAACCAGAGAGAGGGCTTTCCCGCCCGAGCAGCGCATAAAGCGCGTGCCTGTCTCGGCGCTCTTCTGCCCGATCCTTCGTTCACGTGGAAAAGAAATTACCCTTCGGGAATGTACGTACGAGTAGTTACTACCGGAACGAAAAGCATCTTATTATAATTTTTTCTAGTAGTCCACGCGAACTAAATGATGAAATCATTCTATGAGGGTATTATGTACTTGAAATAGAACCACCGATGATTTAAGTAAGACACCGATTCATCGGAGCTCACGCGCGGACTATATGTATGTGCGTATGTATATGCACAAACAATACAGGAAATGAATGTAAACAATGATGACTCTCAACAATTTTAACCAGATGATTATTTGTTACAGGAATTAGCACTATTCGGCGAGTTCACCATCAGAGAGACGCTGATCTACTTCGGATGGATCGCGAACATGAAAACTAGGGAGGTGGAGCAACGTATAGACTTCCTGATCCAGCTGCTTCAATTACCAAACCCTACCAAGTTAGTATTTTACTCACGCTCATTGATGGGCCCAAATTGTTCACGATTTCTCCATACAAATTCTGACATTTCCTACGGCTGTGATTACAGGACTACCAGACAAATTCTAAAAGTGTTTAGCATAAAAGAAATTGAAACGAACCTAGAACTCTTTCTTAAAATTTTACAACACATATATTACTCCAGACTGTAGATCTAAAGGGTTTTACATTACATGACAGCTAATGATAACAATATCTAAAATAAAATCAATGTTCTATTACAGACAAGTGAAGAATCTATCTGGAGGTCAGGCTAGAAGGACTTCTCTGGCAGCCGCCCTTATCCACGACCCTGAGCTGCTGATCCTCGATGAGCCTACAGTCGGAGTCGACCCTGTATTGCGACAGGGGTAAGTTCATTTCTACCGTTAGTTTATTTTTGTGGTGCGAGTAGACCGAAACGACTAACATTACTTCGAATGGTGGTATTGAATAACACTGCGATTTTAAATATGGAAGAAGCATTCGTCGGAATACCAAGTCATAGGTCTCGAGTTCGAACCCAAGACACGCACGTCTGATTTTTCGGATTCATGTGCGTTGTACTTATCACTTGCTTCGGTGAAGGTAAACATCGTGAGGAAACCAGCATGCCTGAGAGATATTTCTTGACGGCATGTAAAGCCAAATCAGAGGCCCATGGGCGGCATAAACACTCTGATACCAGGTTAGGCACTAACCACACGATAAAGAAGGAATTGCACTCTCTCTTGTCGAGTTTTCTCAAAACTAAAAAGATCTTAAAGCATTGTAATTTTAACAAGTATTTATAAATTTACATTGTAGGTCCAACTTTAACGATAACCAGCAGGCCTAGCCAAGTTACAAATGATTCGTAGCGATTCTCTTTCTACAATCGTAAACGTTAAGTCACGTGGTCAAAACAAACGAATATAAACTTTCGTAGACAAGTTTACATCGATCAAGATGATAGAATTAAATGTATTTGTTTCTACAATCGTGATCCCTACATCCCATATAAATCGTAGCCAACTTACAGTTTTGACTAAACTTTAAAGTTTCCATTCGTTTGTTTTGACCACGTGACTTAACGTTGATAGATGTCATTCCCATACATTTGGTTAGTTTTCTATTAGCGTTAACGATTGTAGATTGTCAACTTGGCTAAGCCTACAGAGTTTGCAAAGTTTTATTATTCTGGACGATTTAAAAATGTTTGGTCGAAAATCCCAAATGCAGTTTTATGATAATTCTAACTGTTTAAATGTTTGTTTTCAGCATCTGGGACCACTTGGTAGATATCACCAAAGGGGGACGCACTACTGTCATTATCACGACCCATTACATAGATGAGACTAAGCAGGCTGATATTGTAAGTTATATTATTTTATTAAGTTTGGAATGGTTGCAGCTGGTTGAGTTGATGCCTTTTGTTGCTTTTGATCCTTGGGGTCTTTAACTAAAAACTTTGTTCTTGCTGCTAGAAACATTTTCAGTCATGGGGCCAATAAAAATGTTTACAACAATTATTATGTTAGTTTTCTTTCTTCGCGTTTGTATTAATAATATTAAATCTACAATTGTATCAATTGCAACTACCACAGTTGATCTCTGCATCACCCAAATTTAAATAACCTCCTCCTCTTTCGAAGTCGTATCGAGAAGAACTAAATGTTAGATTTTTTACATTTTGCCGTGTCTCTTTTGACAGTGTATTTTTTTTTGCATTCTTCAACAACTATACTTGATTTATTTTTGTAATGACGAGCTATTCGAGTCTGTCTCTAGACGACAGATTTTGATGCGGGTCGACATTTAGGTTACTTAGTCCATTAAGTTTTTTTTAAACGCTGTCCCGCATTAGGAATTTCTCCTGTATCGTGCGTGGCGAATGTGACAAGCGAATTTTCGAAAATCTGTGAATGCAGATTTGTTTCTTTTTAAAAGTAAAGCAATGTTCCCTTTGAGTAAAACCTATCTCCAGTATTTAGAGTACTTTCCCTCCAGCATAGCTATTCACAACGCTTCGATTCGATTTTCGATTCGGAAAGTCGTATGTCTGTCTCGCTCGATTTCGTAATGTCAAAAAAAGATAGACATACGACTTTCCGAATCGAAAATCGAATCGAAGCTTTGTAAATAAGGGACCTGGTGGCATTGAAAAATTCCACCCAGTATATAATAAAGAAATCTCGACGTTTTGTTGAGTTGGCAAAACCGAGCGAAACAGGGTCGCTAGAGTAAAATAAACCGTATTTCATTTATTTATTTCTTCTTTCTAGATCGGACTCATGCGAGGTGGTAGATTCTTAGCTGAAGAGTCACCAACGGAGCTGCTCCGTCGCTATCAGGGCGAGAGCTTAGAAGAAGTGTTCTTGAAGCTGTCGGTGATGCAGAACTTGGGCAAGAGGAGGAGGTCCAGCATCCTGGCCGACGTTGTGGAGAGAGTAGAACTGCCGGCTATACCAGTAAGCTATACCAACAACAGCCTATTAATGTTCCCACTGGTGAGACGCAGGCCTCCTCTCTATGAGAGGGAATGGACTATAATCTACCACGCGGGCCCAGTGCGGATTGGTAATGTCACATGTCTTCGAATTTTTTGGCTCTAGGACATGCCGGTTTCCTCACGATGTTTTCCTTCACCGTTGTACCAGCAGTAAATATTAACAAAGGATAACCCTTGATCTGTCCACGAAGTAGACACAATAGTTAAACAATGGTGTCTCGAACAAATTGGTCATTTGACAGATCATGATATAATAAGCCAGGTTCTAGGCTTAAGACTGGGAAGTATGACGTGGGTATGGGGACATGAATAAGGACATAATATATATGCACAATACAAATTTCAAGTACAATTAGATTTAAATGACTAAAAGAAGACATTTTACTTTCCGAGACAAACTAAGTATTTAATGCCGTCCATGGGTCTGACACTGACTTGGCATACATGCCGTCGAGAAATATCTGTCTCTCCTCACGAGGTTTTACTTCACTTCGGTGAAAGTGATAATTGTTCAATACACACATGTATTTGAAAAAACAGTTGTGCGTATTTTGGGTTCGAACTCGAGACCTATGACTTGGCAGTCCGACGCGACGGTCATACCCTAGTGGTGTGACCGTATCATATGCTCACCGTTCATGGTAACAATTTGACTTCGTCAGCGTCTTTATTCCCTAGCTTCTTACGTCCTTGCAGCGTGTTTGCACGTTGACGTGTGGACATCGATACCAATTATTCTTCATCGTTGCAATCATTTAATTTTGAGTGTACTATCAAAATAGCATAGATTTATCTCTTCTAGGTCAATTATTTTTTGATGACGATTCTTTACAAGACCAATAAGAAGCTTTATTGTACCAAGTGGTTGTCAGAAATTTACTTTTTTTTGTATGTTCTAATTCACTCATTTTTTATTATCTATCTCTCGCCAGAACCCATCAGCGGTGGACCTCGAAGAAGCAGAAATCGGTGAAATATCCGGTGAATTTGGTGACAATGTCTCCATGAGCAGCAAGGGTCGCGTTGTGGTGACCCCAGAGCTCATTAACCCTATTGAAGCTATGCCCCCAGAAGAGAAGCCTTCCAGAAAGCTGGAGTCGTACATGCCTATGAAGTGGCACCACATGAAGGCTTTAATATGGAAGAATTTCTTGAGTTTGTTCAGGAATTTCGCGTAAGTCTAAAAAATGTTTTAAATGTTTTTGACAGCTGTTGTGGTTTTGGATTGCAAATACAAATCTCTTCTTCTTCTACTTTGAGTTTAGTTCTTTCGTTGGCTTCGTTTAAATATTGCAAGGTGGCTGTGCAGGACGGGCAAGAATGGAGATGGGGCATATCCTTGCAGAGGGGCTCCACACTGGCATTGTATTTGAGGTGGGTCAATGATACCCCAGTTGGCCAGATTATTTCTACAACGGTCAACCTGGGCCCGAAAATTTGGAAAAGTTAAAGTTAGTTTGAATGAAACGTGAGATTATTGAGTCTTAGGTAACGAAACTCTTTGGCTGACAACACAGCACATCCTAAAAAAATAAGAGGTAATATAACCCAAATAACTTCTTGACATAATACGAAACTTAAGATTATTTATAAATCACGCAACCAAACATAAGAGAACTATCAGTTATGTATGTAGCACAGTCAAATGTAAGACAGTATCCGCTAGACGGCAACGTTTATATCTATCTACTTATTTATATAATAAAATAAACAACATCCTCAACTTCAACCCATTAACAAAAAATAAAACTAAGACAAATCTAAATTCATGGCTTCAAACACTGGACTACCAACAGATGGAAAATTTAATTAAAGACCAGTACTGGAGATGATTAATAGTGAGTTAGGCAAACCAAGTCTTATCATAATATATAACCCAAGTCCAACCACCAACAATGATCACTCACAACACACCAAACACACACACATACACACATAGACACAACACACTCACACACTTACACCTACGCATAAACACACGCATACACACCACACAACTTCACACAAGAGCACGCATGCATTATTTTTATTTCTTTATTATTCTTTTAAATTTTTGATGCATAAAATGTTGTTTATACTAGTACCAAAAACGGGCTAAGACACTGACTCCTGTAACACAGGTCTCACCTAGCACAGGAGTTAGGGTTTCAAATGTAAATGTATATTTTTTTCTTGTGTCAATAAAACATTTTATTATTATTATTTTTATTTATTATTTATTTTGTAGTCTTTTCTGACAAATATTCGTAGCCATACTTTTGAGTAGCGTCGCTTCGTGGATGTTCGATCATACTGATGCTGTTAGCCTGCGTCATCCCACAGCTGGGCAAAGGCCTCTCCCCGTGACGTCCAGTGGTTTCTATCCAGTGCTAATCTGGACCACTGGTCGTTGGTTTCGTTCAGTTAGTCCCGCCGCATTCTACGAGGTCTGCAGCGACGTCTTCTGGTTGTGTCATGTTCGGTCTTACCCCATATTGATATGAAACATCTATAGGCGCGGGTAAACCAAAAAGCAAATGAAAAATTTGTGGCGAGCGTGGTGATCGAACCCGGCCCGAACAATCCCGAACATTACCGACCTGTTGAAGCAGCATAAAATCTACATATTCGCCACGATTTACAACAAGCCAGCTGGTCTCGGGGCACAGAGCGCTAGGTTACAACCTTGTGATTTCGAGTCCAGCATAAAATTTTTCTTTTTGTGAATCGAGTCATTTTGTTTTATTTCATGTTTGTCTTTTTTTAAATGACTTTTTTTTAGCATATTACTAACTTGTACAAAATTATTTCGATGTTTCACATCAGCCAGGTGTCCCACGACGGCTCACTTTTTATTTATCTGTATCAAAATTTACTTAATTTCTCTTATTTATTGTCTTTCCAGTGCCTTAGCCTTCCTCCTCGGTCTGCCAGTCTCCCAAATGATAATATTCTGCCTCGCTATCGGTCACTACCCGGTCGGCTTACCGATCGCCGTGGTGAACTACGAAGTCAACTCTACGGAACCCCTTTGTGATTACGACAAGAACCACTGCCCGCAGGACCCTAATACGTACGAATGGAACTTGACAAGATTCAGTTGTGAATATTTGGACTTTTTGTCGAAACGGCAAGCGAATTTGGTGAGTTTAATTCCTTTTTTTAATTTAACAAAACCACATTTCGCCAGGTATGGCTAGGTCCCTTGTAATAGCCGAGAACAAATCCTGATTTCGGGACTGTTTCAGAAAACTTCCAGATGAAAAACACAATAACACTTTGCTTGACATGAGAGTCGAAACCAGGAGCCCATGCTCACCTGTCGTGTTTGTAACCACTAGAATAATGAGCAGTCAGTTCTTTAATTTTTAGCTTGGAAATCATTTTTAGGTTTTAAATAAGTTTTATTGTTTTTCTTAATTTTTTTGTCTCGGAAAGCACGTCAAACTGCTGGTTCCGGCTGTCATTTGTAGATCTTTGACAGTCGTTATAGTTAGTCAGTGGCTCGAAAGTCTGATAACCAGTCTTACCAAAGGGTTACCAATTACCCAGTACTAACTGGGTTGTGGAGGGCAGATAGGCAGTCGCTCTATTTAAAATACTGGTATTCAGCTGCATCCGGTTAGTCTGGAAGCCGACCTCAACATAGTTGGGAAATGGCTAGGCAGATGATGAGGTTTTATTGTTTAGTTTAAATAGCCTATAACAAACTATTAATAGTAAAGTAACTCATACAAGCCATTAATGACAGGAAGCTTAGTTGACGTTCGGAGTAACACTAATGGTGCATTTTAAAGTGGAGTATCGATGCAAAAGTTTTAACTAAATACAAGCACTTTCGTACCATAAATATTGACTGATATGTCAATATCTACAAACTGATGTTTACATACTGACTACCACTAACTATTACAATGTTGACGTAGACGTTTATCAATCAATCAATATCATTATTGTGGATCATAGGTAGGTACATAATACAGGTCTTAAATAATTAGATGGTGATCAGCTATATCCCGCCCATTGAACATACAACAGTAGTTGCACAAGTGAAGTGTTAATAACATAGCTTAGTGGTTCTACTTACTAACACGAACAGTATTTTAGTTTAGCGTGTATATTACTCTGTAAAGCGCTCTGTACAGCCTTAAAAAAGTCGAAAGGTTTTTGTACTGGACCATACCAGGAACCTTCTAGTTACGGGGATAGGTATTGAAGGTCAAACTTCCAACAATTTCACAAGTTTTTTTTAGAAAATCTGTTTTAAATATCATTAATATACTTTAAATATAAATCATCAATACCTGCATCAGCAAAATGTTACAATAAATCGTGATATATCACACCAAAAAAAAAGTCTTCCTCTAACACCCAGTAAATGGGTGCACTTTACGGCTCTGCCCAAACCTTCGAGAAAATGGAACTTGAATGGCTCAAGAGCTAACACTAGTTTCAAAAGAAAACCTTGTTTTGTAGGCCATAAGATCGATAATTTTAACGGTTTCCAACAGGTCTACTACCCAGACAAAGCGACAGCTATGGACGAGGCAGCACATGGCAAGGCGCGAGTGGTGCTGGTGTTCGCCGCCAACTTCTCCGAGGCACTAATGCAGAGGATCACTGACCCAAGGAAGGTCACCTACTGGACCGTCAAGAGTTCTGATATGGAAGCCCATATGGATGAATCTGGTGAGTGATTGTGGAATTTATCAACTTCGGCCTAGCTTTTTTCTAGTTTTGTTGAGATTGCTGCTGTAGGTAACTGAATACCAGTAACGACCCTACGCACAACGGACCGATTAAGAGTCTAAGTGCGGAAAATGGAGTCCCTACTCTACTCTACTCTACTCTACCAGTAACGACCTCTCCAACCCAGTTACTGGGTAAATGTTGATTAAAGGTATATATAATTATACTTATCCGCGCCGAAAGAAACATTTTCTCATCCGTATGACGTTATCTATTCGTCCGATTCGACGCGGATAAGTGTGCGAGGTTTCATAGGATTCCATACAAGGGATTCTAAAATTCGATTCTTTCGGTTCCTTCGCTTCCTTCGGCCCTGGGGGTCTAAAATGGCCGCTTTAGGAGAATCTTATTTTGAATCACGGTAAAAATTTTAAATTCTTATAATGGAAGGTCCATTATAAGAATTTAAAATTAAACGTGAACGGCCATTTTAGGCCCCTTGATAAGTGTGCGTTCACCTTTATTGTCAGAATTATGGGCTTTGAACTACCAGATAAGACTGGTAAATATCTACGAAGGACCGATGGTTTAACACGTTTAATGGATTTAATGGATACAAAATTGTAACTACAACAGATAACTTATCATAACCCTTGATCTGGCCACGAAGTAGACACAATAGTTAAACAATAGTGTCTCGAACAAATTGGTCCTTTGACAGATCATGATCATAACATTATGCCTGTAATCCCCGAAGGGTTAAGCAGAAATGTACCTATTAGTACACCCACATTTATTATTATTTTATTTGCTACTAAAATTAGATAGATCGTACTTACTGCATCAGATTTTAATACAGGCTCGATACAGAAAATTTACAAAACACGTAACGGTATTCATAATATTTGCAACTGTAATAAAAAGCTAGCAGACGAATATCGAAAACACCTCGAATTGGCGAATTACAAATGAATGAAATCTTTTTATCATTTCATATTCTTTTGTTTTCTACCCTATTGTATTGGATTTTAATTGAAATGCACCTTTTCATAAATGGTTAAGAGTTTTTTTTCATTGTTCAATTGAAATTAGCTTTTGAATCACATGAACAATGAAGATTTGTGGTACAAAGGTAACTTGGATTTATTCATTTTTAGATTTATTTCAACGTATTAAGGTGCGTAATTAATATGGCGCATTAGGTTTTAGGCTCGTGGGTAACTAGTAACAGCCGTATGGTCGATTGACTTGGATAGTCGGTCCAAAGATGGGTGACCATCCGTTACATATCGAGTTGCTGCCGTGCCTCGGAAAGCACGTTAAGCCGTTAGTTGCCGTCGTTATAGGTAGTCAGTGGCCCGAAAGTCTGACAACCAGTCTTACCAAGGGGTAGAGGTCAGGTAAGCAGACACCGAAGCCATCACCTCCTTCTGCGAAGCAGTCATGCTAGCGAAGGAGGTGGCGGAACGTGAGAGGGAGAGAACCTCACGTCCCAGCCGCCGCGACAGACGCCCCGGGCGTCGGGGGCCACCGTAGGCGATGGCCTATGGACGGGGAGCTATGGGCTAGCTCCCCGTCCGTCCGTCTTATGACGACAGGCCGTGTCGACAGCGCGTTCATGTTCCACGCGCGCCTCAAAGAGAGTCAGCAAAAAGGAAGGGGTCCGCAAGGGCCGAAGCCTGCCGGGGCTGCGGGACTGGTCGAAAGAGATACCGTGGCTTCGGAACACAAAGGGCGATGAAAGAACATGGATGGGTTTTGGTCAGTAAAATTCTGACACTCATTTGATGATTTCCCATCCGAAAAAAAGAAACCGGGCAGTTTTTACCCTGTATTTTCAGAAAAACTGTTTTATTTTAATTTTATTTTTTGACGAACCGAATGGCGGTCCCAGGTTCGAATCCCGATAGGAGCAAATGTTTGTGTGATGAGCATGGACATTTGTTTCCGTTCATGTTTGTTTATATGTTTAATAAGTATGTATCAACAAACACAAAGTATCTATGTTGTCCAAAGCTGGGTCTACTAGACCATAAGTTCATTTTGGGAGACATCAAAATAAATATTAAAAAATAATAGTTTTTGCGGATGATTGATCCGAATATTGTCTGGATCCGTCTAAAAGGATTCTGATCCGTTATTTGACAGTAAACAAGCGTGTTTGTTTCAACGTTGACAATTTGATCCCTTAAGCTATACTCGACGGGAGCCGGAATCCTAAGTAAATAAAATATTTAATTTATGTACATACTAAGTACATATTTCGTATGGTATGTGTCTGGCACGCTGACGTCTTTTAAAATTGTCAGGTATTCATCACGAACTTTTGTCGGCACGGTTGGCCAAATGGTTGAGCGATTGGCTACTGCGCTGCGTGTTGCGGGTTCGATCCCCGCACGGAACAAATATTTGTATGGCCTACAGGTAGTTCTTTTGGGTCCTGCTGTTTGTGTATGTGAGTTAAAATGTTTGTAAACCCACGATACAGGAAAACTTCCTAGTGTGGAAAATCTTTTTTTTTTTTTTTAAAGTAAGCATTGATTGGCATGTGTTGTTGGGATTTATTCTTCGTTCGTCCCGAAGTTTTGCCCACATTCCAAAAAATTCTTAGTTCGTCTCACATCACTTTTGAATTCCTGCTTCGTCCCAAATTACACGTGATTTAAAAGTACATCTCCAAAAAAGCTAATGTATTATTTCTTTCTTTCTAAAAAAAGTAATTAGACTTATAACTAATAAAACCAATATTTTATTTAAAAAATAATAACATTGATATAAAAACTAACAAATTGTAACAGAACGCTCTTTTTGATGAACACCTAATTAAAAGTACTAGGCTTGCATCAATTCAAGGTGTTATTAAAACAATAATAATACTAAAACAATGTACAGTAGTAGAGTGGTAGTATTGTAAACGGCGGGACTAACATCTTCTTCACGATTCTGTTCTCCAAGTAATTATTGTTGGGTATTCACTAAAAGACAATATCAGCAGCACCGACATCTCCTTCTTGATTCTGTTCTCCTAGTACTTATTGTTGGGTATGCACTAAAAAAACGATTTCAAAGGTATCTCCTTCTTTACAACTCCAGTCACGCAAGTGTCCAATTGTCCATGCGCGCAAAAGTCCAATCGCGGTATAGTCCGTTTTTTTTTACTTTTTATTTAACTAGCTGACCCGCGCAACTTCGTCTGCGATATATAAGAGAGACAGAGAGATGGTTAGAGAGAGTGTGAGACACCCTTAAAAGATGTTTCCGAACAAATGATGCTCGAATTTAATTAAGTAACCACGTTTCCGAACAAACAATGCTCTTTCAATATAGTCTATGGCTGTGAATGACGTTGACATTCGTTAAGCGCGTTTTTTTAAATATGCAAAATTAAATGTATATTTTTCAATATTTCTGAGAGATTTTCTTAATATTTTTTTCCGTAAGAACCTTCTCCTAATAATAACAAATACAACAAAAAAAGAATTAGTGAAATCGGTCCAGCCATTCACACGTGATGCCGTGACCAAGGAAAACGGGTTTAATTTTTATATATAGACTAGTTTGCTTGGGTGCGCGAGCTGCGCGCAGCTCGCGTGTTTGGTGTTTTTGAGAAGTATTACTTACCCTTATAAAATTGTGAGAATCCATAGGCATCCTTAAATGAATTGAAAAATCCGTTAGAATTACCCCTAAAACAATATGAAAACCCTTAAGAACCCCTAAAACATTTGAGAAGTATAAAAAAAACAACACCCTAAGGTTTGCTTGTCGTCGTCCCTGAGTTACGCTTCACCCACTCAACCTGCGTTACGCTACGGAGGTCGGCGGCTCGCTTCGCTCGCCACCTCCCCGCTTCGCTCCACTCGGTCTCGCAGGTTCACTCCGCTCAAGACCTACCTACCACCGGACAGGTTTCGGCGCCTACTATAATATTTGTTCAAACACCTGATGGCTATCTCTAACCGTTATGAAGTTACAGCCCTTTCAATTTTAGGGGAGGTTGGGGAAGGGAGCTTCACCCACTCAACCTTCGTTACGCTACGGACTTTTAGGGAAGGTTGGGGAGGGGAGGGTATAAAAATTTCAACGCCCCTCAATAATAAAGTATAGTCAAAATCAAAATGCCGCTATGTGTCCTAGTTTCCGAGATACGATAGGGGGAGGGGTGAAGGGGGGGAGAGTGGGGAGTTTAAAAATGATTTCGACTAACAATCAGCCCCTTTATAAAAATCTGAAAAAAAAAATGTTTCAAGTCTCTTAACTTACGAGATCCGCCTAAAGGGGGGAGAAGGGGACTTTACTTTACTTACTTTACTTTTCCGACCCTCCTCTATACGAATCCGTAAAAAAAAATACGGGTCCCTTAGTTTCCGAGATACGATAGAGAGGGGGAGGAAGGGGAGCAAAAAGGTGAGGTTTGGGATTCCCATACTCGCGAGAGTTACTTGTTTACGAATCTGTCAAAAAATACCCACCTCCCCATCCACCATCTGGGAGAACAATTCTGTCAGTCAGTGAGTAATCGAGCTGTATATAGTATAAAATAATAAGTAATACGTAAGCTTTCTTTGCTGATTGTACAAGAAAAGTAAGTTCGGCCCATACAAAATAAATATGGGCCGTAGAAGGAATGTAAAATAGGACGAAGCGGGAATAAAAGAATTAAAAAATATGTTTTGGGACGAAGGAAGCATATTGTTTGGGACGAACCTGGATTTTGTTATGTGGGCTGAAAGTGGGACGCACCAAGAATAAATCGTTGATGGGTAAGTTGGATCCCCCATCACAATGTTTTTTACTCCTCAGCTAAAACAATAGGAAATGGTTTTTGGGAGACAAGGTGGAATGCAATAAAATAATACCTTCTTGAATTCATGCCCGCCTAGTACTTTCGTAAGGTTACTAACTAGACCCATAACTAGCATAGACCTGTATTAACACTAGACAATGTTGTATAAAATATTTTATAAGCAATTATTTTTCCACACTAACGCTTTTACTACTGATTGTTCCTTTTTCATTTTGATAGTATCGTGGGACGAGTTGCAGAATTAAAATATTATTATTTTGATTTTCATCAACTCGTCCCAAATGGGCCGTAGGCATGTGGGACGACTTGATGAATTACTCATAATACCTTATATGAGACTTTCTCTTATGTAATTTTAGACGTCAGAAAAGTACTGATTCCCTTGCCAATCTACCTATACGACTTTTGAATGATATATTAATAATCGGTGGTTGTTGCTGTAATCATCTTAACCAAAGTCTTAGGCATTTTGGTATTTTTAACAAAGGTCTGCTACGGCATCAATTACTATGATAATTATTTAAATTTCCGTACAGACGCGCCGTAAATAATTTTAAAATTGGCTTCCAATGATTTAAAAAAATCAACTAACTCAAAAACTACTGAATTTCGGTAGGTACACACATTTGGTGGCCTCATTTGTTGCATTTCAACCCGAGTTATCAGTAACCAACTAAGTAGTATAATTAATTAATTTGCCCAAACCAGTAACCCTGTATAATCAATTAATTTGCCCAAATCAAGGTCAAGTTATATTTTTGGCCTCTTTTAAACGGAGGCTGCGTAAGGTCCTTTAATTAACGTTTTTTAGGCCCACAGTTAAATCGAAGGTCCCTACAAAGGTACTTGTAACATTTGCATTTAAATTACATTTTCATGTCCAATCACCGTGATTGGACCATTGATGTTATTTTTTAATGAAATAGGTACACCATAAAATGTTATGGACTTTAATTTGAAAATATTAGTGTAATTTTGAATGGTTACAGTTACACAATTGCTAATCATGCAAATCTGTGAAATCAATTTATTTTTATAATTATTTGCTTTTACTGAAAATCAACGGTGATATTTTAAATCCGATTCCTTTTGTTTTCACATGTTTAATTGAATTAGGGTTCAGTCAAACCGTTATGGACAAAATGTGGAACGGAGGGACATTGTCAGATGCTCCAGTATAGTATTTAATTAATATTATCGAATAATTACAAATATGAGTGCATATTCATATTTTATAGGTTTGAAATTGCGATAACTCGAGAACGTATTAAGACCTTTTTGTAGAAAATTTTACAATCTACTAACATTGTTGTCATTAATTTTTCGGTAGCTCTCAATATTTAAGAGATATAAGTACGCAAAAAAACGAAAATTTGTGACCTCTGATAAAAACAAAGCACAAGCGGGATCGACGGAGCCTTTTGACAGACCTATACAAAAATAAATAATAAATATCGCTGGACACACAGCGCCATCTAGGTGCCGCACTAAGCAACGAGGCTTGTGTCGTGGACACAAGATAGTTGATATACTACATAGATACTTTTTTGTTTGTAAATACATACTTATTATACATGTAAACATCCATGACTCGGAAACAAATGTCCATGCTCATCACACAAACATTTGCTTCTACCGGGATTCGTAGCCAGTACCCTAAGAAGGTAAGGCAGCCTCACTACCGTTGCTCCATTCGGGTCGTCAATGCGCGCATGATTCCAATAAAATCTTGGGTTCGAACTCAAGACCTTACCCCTCCCCGTGCCTTGCTCGTGCCAGTCCGCGTTGCTGAGCCTTTAGTCCAAAGTCAGTCCCTAAATAATGACACAACTCCGATCCAGCCTGTCCCCTTGCTGTCCTCTCCCAGCGACGCCCTAAGCCGAGGCCCGTACCCCGCAGGGGGTGCCATTAGCGTGTAGTCGCTTAGTTTGTAAGTTTTATGCCCTGGCTGGAGGCCTTACACTTAAGGCACCCACAGGAAAGTCCGGTTAAGCAGACGACAACCTTTCAGGTTGAACTGCGAGATGCCATTTCGAAAAAAAAAAAAAAAACAATACCTATGACTTGGCAGTCCGGCGATCACACGTAGGCTATCACTGCATCAATATTATGAATGTAATTGTAACGGTAAATGGTATAATGGAAATAATTAATTTGACTTGGAGTTTCTTGCGTCAAACAAAATGTACTGGGAAATTAAAGTAGTAAGATTTTTACTATGCGGAGCGGGCCTTCCAAATCTACGTCAGCCTTAAAATGCCAAGGAGTCCCGTGGAGATATCAACCGTATTTATAGTTTTTGTACTATCCAAAAAGATTCAATACGAGACCAACACTTAAAACAAGCAATTGTTGTAGATGTATGTCCCATTTTCCATGAAACTGACTCAAAAATATCGTAACATTTTAACTTTGCAGTTGTTTTAAAGTTTTCCGTGACAAAGTTCATGTCTAACTTGGAAACAACATTTTTAGATGCTTCCTCGCGTTTTGGCAACATTACAGTGTTTTGTTTGTTCCCCGTTTTATCAACTTACTTCAGGAATTGTGTCAAAACAAGAATGAGACTGACAAATCGAAGTGGGTCAAAGTCGAGAAAACAAATGTTTTAGAAAATTGACTACATACGCTTAAGGTATGTTTTGTTATACCTCGTCATCGTCATCAGCGTACAATAGTCCACTGCTGGACATAGGCCTCTTCAATCGCAAGCCACTCAACTCAACTCTCATCCAGCTGCTACCAGCCACCCTGCGAAGGTCGTCACTCTACCGAGCTTGGGGGCGTCCCACCTTACGCTTGCCGATTCGCGATCTCTACTCAAGGACACGTCTACCTCGGGAGGTTCCACCACTGTGAGGATCGACCGGAGGACACGGTCGTGGTCTGCGCCGCGTGGGCGGAGCACCGCCGTGTCCTCGTAGCGGCGATCGGCGGCGGCCACCTGTCGCGTCCGGCTCTGGTTCATTCCATGGTCTACGGCTAATATGGCCGGCCCAGTGCCACTTCAGCTTACTTATTCTGTGAGCTATGTCGACAGGAATAGTGGATTTTCTATCGGATCACCGTGTTCGTTTGTTATACCTAACATTACAATTTTAAAACTTTGAGAAAAACAATTTAAACGTGGTGCTCTAAATTCGAAGTTCCTTCATTTCTGAGAACCATTTTGTTTGTAACGTAGATTTGTTTGTTACCCGAGTTTGAGGTTAAACCCGGGTTCAGCAAAGGGATTAAACGTTTGTTTATTTACTCAGACGTGGGATTAAGAAGTATTGTTTGATCTTCATTAGCCGGTTAAGTGGGTTCGGAGATAAATCTTTAATAGGTATTTATAAAGAATGAGAGGGGAAGGGTTTTAGTGTAGGAGCGAGATCATCTTTACAAAAGCCAAGGTAGGTAAATCTCAGAACTGAAGTATACGTTTAGTTTAGAAATTGGCATTCTTTAAGAACTAATTTTACTTATTTTTGGAGAAGCTCGTGGCTAAATAATAACAGCCGCTTGGGCCTATCTTAAGGTAAAGTCGCGCTTGCCTAGGTTAGCCCGATGATGGGTGACCCATTACATTCCGAGTTTCCTCTGTGCCTCGGAAAACACGTTAAGCTGTTGGTCTCGGCCGCCATTAATTGTAGATCTTACTGGGTTGTGGAGGTCAGATAGGCAGTCGCTCCATGTGAAATACTGGTATTCAGCTGCATCCGGTTAGACTGGAAGCCGGTTTCAACATAGCCTTTTATTTTTCTGTACTTTCCTGTTACCTTTTTTTTGATGCTATGCTTATGCCAAGTATCTAAATAGTGTAAATAGACCCTTAACGAAGCCGAAAGGTACTTTGTTCTCCCCGTCATTGCGATATTTTTTTTGTTCTGGACCATACCTGGGAACCTTCTAGTTACGGTGATATTGGAGGTCAAAGTTCCAACTTTTTCACAACTTTTTTTCAAATACTAGTTTTTAAGGTCATAACTTTACTCAAAATACCTCCATAACCCGTTTACTATTAAATGCGTCCATCATCACAATGTTTTGTCGTCAATGTTTTACCGTAAAACGTGACTAAATATTGCTGGCAAACGACTTTTTTTTTGGGGTGAAGCCCAAAAAAAAAGTTGGTTGCCAGCAATATTTTTTTGCGTAGAGTTACTTACTTTGATGTACAGAATGCTTGGTTAAACTGGTAATAGATTTACTACGAAATTGAATGTCACTTGGACGTCATAAAATGAAATCTTTTTAGTTTTTCTCTTTATTGTTTTTTTTTTATTTGTATTAGACCTTATCTAGGAACATTTTGGTTACAGAGAATCAGATTCTAACTACATGGGTAATAGTGGACCATTACATTTAAAACATCTTTATTGTAACCTCCTGCTTGCTTCGTTCACCTTTAATTAAACAGTCAATCACGAGGTCTGTTCGCCCCCGAAGTTAGGGGTTTTCTTAAAATTAATGTCCCATTATTAGACACGAGCTTCCGGAGGAGGTGGCTTTTATTGTTGGGGGGTAACAAATACCCCTTGCTTCCTTGTTTATTGAAGGCAAAGGCCTGAATTGGGTTAAATAAGCATGATGGTGTCCTACCGACCTACTTTAATGAGGATAGATCACGATGTTTTTTTAATATAAGGGCAGGAGAATGATGTTGGTGCTTTTCTTCACTTTCTTCGTAGTGTTGGTACTTTTTTATCCCGGTAGTAAATTCCCATGGGATAATTTTCGCCCTCCACTCGAATTAAGCTACGGGGAAAGCTAGTATACAGGGTGTTACAGAAATTTTACGTTCCATAGCTTAGGAATAGTTTCAGTATCGATAAAGGAACCCAGGAAAAAAAATATAATAAAAATTAAAACTTGAAAAAAAATTGCAAGGTCAACCTAATTTAGTACCTTTAGGATTGTATAATTTACGTACCTAGTTCCCTATTCTTCACCCGGCGTTATCGAAGTGTTCGGGCGTAGGTATTTCATTGCGTTTGATAGTTTAAGTAACTCTATGAAATTATTAATTAGCATATAAACAAAAAAAAAAAAAACAATTCTAAACGATTACTATTTTTGTACTAGATTAAGTTCATCTTATGATAATTTTCGTTTTTTTTATACTTTTTTTAAAGGTAAGTATTAATTTTTTACGGGTTCCTTTATTGATACTGAACTCACCCTGAAGCTATGGCGCGCAATTTCTTTATAATAAAACTGTTGTTAATTTCCTTCTTTTTTGTTCGCAGACAAGCAAGTGGAATGGATGTTAGCTAGAGACCTGTCCCTCGCCTTCATGGAAGCCACAGAGCATCTGGCCAACGTCTGCGATCTGCCACCCAGAATCATGGCCAGTCCTGTCTATGTAAGTATCTTGTAATACTTAATATGACTACCCGAATGGCGCAGCGGTAGTGAGGCTGCCTGACGTTCTTAGGGTCCCGGGGCAAATGTTTGTGTGATGAGCATGGACATTTGTTTCCGAGTCATGGATGTTTATATGTATAATAAGTATGTATTTACAAACAAAAAGACGTATCGTACGTAGTACGACGTAACGTATGTAGTATATCAACTATCTGGTGTCCACGACACAAGCCTCGATGCTTAGTGTGGCACTAGATGGCGCTGTGTGTTAATAATGTCCAGCGATATTTATTATTATTATTAATACCCTTGTTTGATAGAGTTCATCATCATCATCTACCTAGCCTTTTCCCAACTATGTTGGAGTCGGCTTCCAGTCTAACCGGCTGCAGGTGAATGCAGTATTTTAAATGGAGCGACTGCCTATCTGACCTCCACTTTACCAGAAACTAGTTCGAACTGGGTAATACGATGGCTAAATGAATGAACTGGACTACCTCTATGGTCTTGTGGTCGCAAGTACGACTGCTGAGCATGAGGCCCTTGGTTCGATTCCCGGGTCGGGCAAAGTGTTATTGGGTTTTTCCATCAGGAATTTCTCAGTAGCAGCCACGAGTCTGGATTTGTGCCCGGTTGATGGAAATAGGCTTGGCCCTCTTACATGGGACTTAAACATAAGTGGCGAAATGTGGACGTACTATTAGGTAGACCTCTACCAAGCCTTTCGGAGATAACAGGTGTGACATTATAAAAAAAATCGTTTCCTGGCAAGAATTTTCGCATAGAGTTAGACAGTTCGTGCCACGAAAAAAGAGACCTGTCACACCACTTGAAACGAGTGAAACTTTGTGAAATCTTGATTATGCCTCGAGGTATAACATTAAGAAGACAAAATAGGAAGATGGCTTACGACTTGTACACCTATATGTCAAAAGAAGTATTTCGTTACACAGTAGGCGAGGCGACAATAAAAAAAACTAATTAGTCCGTCACTTAGATTTTCAAAAAATATTTGACCCATGTTTTTTCTTTTGTTACGTAAATCAAAATTGACGAAGATACGACGCTTTTAAAATTCTCAATACGTCACGCCATGGTATAATTTTTAGCTAGTTCTGACGTCACGAGCCCCCACTCCCGAGTTTTGATGCGTTTTATCTTTGTCAATATTCATTGATTTACAAAAACAAAACATACGTGTCCATTAATTTCCAATACTCTAACTGACGGACTAAATAGTCGTTTTTGATACTGTCGTCATGCCTATTATCTCGTATACAAGTGGTGTGACAGATCTCATCTTTCGTGGCACGAGTTGTACTTAGTTTGATGTACAGAATGCCAGTTTACACTTTGTATATTCTATGAGATTATTTTTCTTCTTCTTCCTTCTCTATTGTATCTTTCATCTCGTCATTGAATATAACGCTCTGTCTAGCTCTCTAAGAAATCCAGGCGTGATGTTGTGTAATTAGAACAAAGACAAGATAATTAGTCTATATATTGTGAGAGCTCTGAGAAATGCACTGATTAGGTACATGCACAAAGCCGCATAATTCGACTAATTGGGATTAACATCCAAAGGACGTATATCTACGCTATGGAATAATTAGTATGCCGTATGAAAACCTTTGTGTAAATAGTCGAATTATCAGTTTAATTGTAATTTCACTAGTGTAATGATTTAATAGTTACACAAAAAATTAAATACTACATATTTTACAATATTACAAATTTTATATGAACCGGATAAAAACCGGTACGGTATCCGGTTTTTAATAAATAATTTGATTTTTGTACCCTTTCTTTATCGTGTGGTTGGTGCTTAACCTGGTGTCAGAGTTTTTATGCCGCCCATGGGCCTCTGATTTGGCTTTACATGCTGTCGAGAAATATCTCTCAGGCATGCTGGTTTCCTCCCGATGTTTTCCTTCACCAAAGCAAGTGATACTTATACTCATACAATACGCACATGAATCCGAAAAATCAGAGGTGCGTGCCTTGGGTTCGAACTCGAGACCTGTGACTTGGCAGTCCGACGGTCACACCACTGGACTATCACTGCTTTTTTATTTTGTACCTTTTAATATTCCCATAGACGGGCAAAATAAAGCAAATTGATATTTAAATAGATGATCTTCTATAGAATTTCTTTTGTTTTCAGTTCCACAAGCCCATCCATGGTTTGGACGTGCCCAACTTCACAGACTTCGCCGGCCCCGGTATTATTCTAACGTATGTATAAACATAATGCGATAAGCGCCGTTAAAAATGTTAATTCTATAGGTCCCGATAGTATATGAGCAGGTAAGTATTCTGTGTTTTCTGCCTATGCCCACGGGAAAAAGGGTGTGAGTTAATCAAGGCTTGTCAACTGAAAAAATCGAATTAGTCCGTCAGTTAGATTATCAAACAATATTTGACCCGTATTTTTTCTTTTGTTACGTAAACCAAAATTGACGAAGATACGACGCTTTTAAAATTCTCAATACGTCACGCCGTGGTTTAATTTTTAGTGCGTTCTGACGTCACGAGCCCACTCACGAGTTTTGATGCGTTTTATCTTTGTCAATATTCATTGATTCACAAAAACAAAAAATACGAGTCCATTACTTTCCAATACTCTTATTGACGGACTAAATAGATTTGCTATTTATTGATGGTGGAAACTAGCCTATCCGAGACACAAAGACCCATGGCAGGGTCCTGTGGTGCGATGCAAAAAGAAAAAAAGAAAAAGTATTTATTTTACTATCACAGGACATAATTATACAATAAATAAAATAAAAAGAAATCTACCAAAAAAAAAAAAAGGTACACTTACTAAATTGATCCTGTACGAGGCCAAAGGTAAAGACGCGCACCGCCCCACATGACCTTGTCATTCACCATCATCATCGTTTCAGCCGAAAGACGTCCACTGCTGGACATAGGCCTCCCCCAAGTGTCGCCACATTGACCGGTCCCGTGCGACTCGCATCCAGCGGATTCCCGCAACATTCACCAGGTCATTGGTCCACCTAGTGGGAGGTCTTCCAACGCAACGTTTTCTGGTTCGCGTTCGCCACTCCAGGCATTCACAACGCTTCGATTTGATTTTCGATCTGGAAAGTCGTATGTCTATCTCGCTCGATTTCGTAATGTCAAAAAAAGATAGACATACGCTTTCCGAAATCTATGCAGAAGTTTTCGGCCCCATCGGGCATCCGTTCTGCGAGCAATGTGCCCTGACCACCGCCATTTAAGCCACTGCCACTTGTCATTCACCGTGATTTTCTACAATTAATATTTTTCGTGAACAGGATCGTCTTCTTTTTGGCTGTTGCTCTGACTTCTGGCTCCATGTTGGCTGAAAGGAACGAGGGTATCCTGGAGAGGTCACTGGTTTCAGGAATCACTAGTAAGTAGACTAAATTTAATAATATTTCTATCACGATCTTTAAGGAAGTGACTGCTCGATCATTGATGTAAAAGTGTTTTATACTACACTTGCTTAGTAAGTGTACCAATACTACCCCACTAAAAGGCTTGAAAGCTCTTCATTAAACCTTCTCAAAAATCTAGGCAGTTTATTGTAAGTATGAAATTTATTTATTTAACAATTTATGTACACACTAAATATAAATAAAGTAGAAAGGAACAGAAAATAGTACAAAGGTGATGCTTATTTCTAAAGAAATCTCTTCCAGCATACCTGCGAAAGGAGAAACTAAAAAGAGATGTAGACAAAGTGTGTAAAAAAAGAAAAAGAAAATGGAATACATAAAACCATAAAACAGATAACTATTTTAAATATAATATACTATACATACATACATACCTACTCATAAATACAAACAAAAACATATAACAATACTATAAATACAATACAATAACTACTAATATAATATACTTATGCAATTATGACGAAATGGATAGGTAATGTTCTTTCACTCTTCTCTTGAAAAGTGAAAGAAAGGAATTTCATTACTGCCCCGAAAATCAGGGTAGTAATCCATTACTAACGCGTTTTGTTTTTTTTTCAAAGTCTTGATGACGTTGTAAGCAAGTGTAGTATAAAGCAGTATTTATCACTCGAAGGTAAGGACATTTACTAAATTCGTGTGGTTCACGGCTCAAAACCGGCTCTCCGCATAGCGTCGGGCCTCAAATGCACACGCGATTAGTAATCTGTGCCTTACTCCCCTTGGTGAATAAATAGCTATTAGTGATGATGTAGGTCTCGTACCGTTAAAGATTCATTAATGACTCTGCCCTGGAGTGTAATTGTGGTGCTGTTCCACAAACTATGGGGCACTTAATATATCGTGTCCTGCGTGTCCTGTTGCTTGTTCGCTACCGGAACTGATGGACGCTACCGAAAGCGCCAAACTAGTATCTCAGTTTTGGGCCGACACAATTTAGATTGCCATCGTCACGCTAAGAAGAAGAATGTGGACTGACAGTCACCACCAAAGTACTTGTAAAGTATTTCCATGTTTGTTCGCCTTACTTTAATTCGGAAATTAAGCAAACCTAGCAATAATGGCAAATAATAAATAAACTAAGACAAAGAAAACACAAATATTATTATACACAATATAATATACAAATAGTTAGGCATTTGTATGTATTAAGAGATTTTGATACGTAGGCGTTGTTCATTTGAAAGGTAATTTAGTAATGCCTCGGGGATGCTCCATTAATAGAATATCGTAGGTAGAATATTTTCATTCATAATCTTCGGGCTTTAATGTTAATGATTTCGTTATATACGTAGCTTATATAAGCAGTAATAGTACCTGAAATTGTGTTTGCTTTATGAAAGAACCTTTTTATAGCGATTTGACGTAAAACAAATCTTCTAAAATTCATTACATAACATCACGCCATTCCCTGAAAGGTCAGGCAGAGGTGTACGTAATACTATTACACCCACGTTTCGCCTGTTATGTTAAAATCGTACGTAAAGAGGGCGAGGCTATAAATGTAAAGAATGATATGGCAAGGAAAGAAGTGTCTGATGAGATGACGAGTAATAGAGAAGTATGGAAGAGGAAGACATGCTGCGCCGACCCCAAATGAATTGGGATAAGGGGAGAATTATGGATGACTAGCTGATGCCCGCTGCTTCGCCCGCCCGCAAATTATATAATAAAACCTTCCTCTTGAATCACTCTATCTATTAAAAAAAACCGCATCAAAATCCGTTGCGTAGATTTAAAGATCTAAGCATACATATAGGGACAGACAGACGCGGCGGGGGACTTTGTTTTATAATATGTAGTGATGATGTAAACGGGGCGAGCGTATTGCCATCATCTGGGCCCAAATCAAGGCTACGTGGCTGCTACTGAGTAATTCCTGATGGAAAAACCTAATAATACTTTGCCCGACCCGGGAATTGAACCCAGGGCCACTTAGCGACCACTTCTTGATCACGCCATCATATTTTTTGAAGGTTTATTAAGGCAGACGTAGAGGCGGGCCTGTGGACGGGGAGCTATGGGCTAGCTCGCCGTCCGTCCGTCTCATGACGACAGGCCGTGTCGACGGCGCAGGAGTGTTCCACGCGCGCCTCAAAGAGAGTCAGCAATAGTGAAGGGGTCCGCAAGGACCGAAGCCTGCCGGGGCTGCGGGACTATTCGAAAGAGATACCGTGGTCCCGGAACACAAAGGGCGATGAAGGAACATGGATGGGTTTTAGTCAGTAAAAGTCTGACACTCCCTCCCGCTCCGCCCAGAGCGGGAGAAGTCATTTGATGATTTCCCATCCTAAAAAAAAAAAAAAAAAGTCAGACTTAGAGGACTAACTATTTGCCAAGCCGCTTTTGATTACGGCTTGTTGATGTTTATGCGTATAAAACATAAAAAAAAATATTATACAAAATAAAAATAACCGAACCGAACCGAATCAAATTAAGTATATTTTGTCTTTACATTTTTACACGTGCGAACTATCTACTGCGTTCATAATTTACTTTTTATACAGGTAAATAAATATGTGTTTTTGAAAAAAACATCGTTAACACTTACACACGCAAAGTTCAATTTGCGTTATCTCTTCAAACAATTTATAAAACAGCAGTCATTCTGAAATCATCTTAATGTGCATTGTTATAAAGTTGATATTCGTTTCAGTAAAACAAGAACTGGAATGGACTTTAGACACGTTCCTTAAAAGAAACTTCAGACTTCCTTACATTGTTTTCTAAAAAAGTCTTCCATTAGCAGTCTATGGAAATAGATTTAAAAGAACTTCGAGTTTTTGTGATCTGAACAAAAATATAAAAATGTATTTTTAGTTCATGAATAAGTAACTTTTATGGAATTCTAAAATTAAATTGAAGGCTTTTTTAGGCCACGTTTTTCCCTATATAAAGCTATTTTATAAAATAAAAAACAATAACAGTATTCTACCTTTTTTCTTTCAATTTCCTTCCAACTCTTTTATGACAAAGTATTTTATCTTCATATTTATTAACCTTAGATAGATAGTTTAAAAAAGGGGTTTCCTATTCCCAGCAGTGGGTGATTCCGGGCTGATACCATGATTTTTTATTTATTTATTTATTAAGGTTAGCCTACAATTGTTTACACAATACATTTTATTTAAAAGTACACAATAATTATATACATTATTTTATAAGTGCAACAATTAGTTACAGGCTAACATCACATGCACTATTTTATTTAAATTACATTCTACATTTTAATATTATTGCAATGAATTGTGAATTTATGAATGATAAAATTAGTGTAAAACAAAATAGATCCAGAGACATAACGAACAAATTAAGATCAAATTAATGATGATGATGAGATAGAATTCTTTTTTATATAGTGTATTGTATCAGAAATGCACTGTTTTAGACTTTCACGGTTTTTCACTACACTTAAAGTACTTACGGGATGATATCCGTGATTTTGTTTATGGTCGATGAGCTCCCGATATTTCGACGCTGTTGCAAGCATCATGATCGCGGGAATACTGAAGAGGTATGCGGGTGGGATGAAAATTATTTATTATGAGCAGACAAATCTGTCTACCCTCTTGTCTTTTATTACGCGCACTACTGGAACTCGATTGTAACTCACGACAAAACGCACTCACAGTATCACTAGGTTTTTCTTGATAATGGAGACGCATGTTATTTTTTATTAGGTTTACCACTGGATTCCACGTACTTGATAGTTTAAAACCATCCTCACGATTGAAGTTTTTATGACTATCGACCATAAACAAAATCACGGATATCATCCCGTAAGTACTTTAATTGTATCAGAAAGTTTTGGTCATATAATTTAGGGGTAGATATAATGGGAACAAATGATAATCTCAAAAGAAGGTTTAAATGAAAACTATTTTGAAAAGAAGCTTTTAAATACATGTGTGACGTCATTTTTTTCGTATCCAAAAATAACTAGTCCGCTATGTTTGCTTTAGAATGACGTCTCTTGCATTGTCATCCAAAGTAACCGTGTATGCGAAATTTCAGCTCAATCGTTTGGGGATAACCGTCTTGAAATTCAGTGCAAGATTTCACCTGTAAAAACAAACAAACTTTGCAAGGGAAAAAAAGTGTTATTAGAGTTTTTCATCAGAAATTTCTCAGTAACAGCCATGTAGTCTGAATTGTGCCCGGAGCATTGTCATAGAGTTGTGCCCGGTTGATGGCAATAGGCTCGCCCCGTATTGCATGGGACTTAAACATAACTGGCGAAATTCATGTGGGTGTAGGGACTATTTGGTACAGCTCTGCCTAACCCTTCGGAGATAGCAGGCGTAATGTTATGATGTTGTTATATAATTTGACAAGCTGACCCACGCAACGTCTGCGTCACATCAGAGAGAAAAAGCTCGCAAAAGGAATATTTTTTTCACGTTTTTGCAACATTTTTCATTTATGCTCCGCTCCTATTGGCCGTAGCGTGATGTTATATATAATCTTATATAGCCTATAACCTTCCTAAATAAATGGACTGTTCAACACAAAAATATTTTTTTAATTCCAACCCGGATTTCCTGAGATTAGCGCGTTCAACCAAACAGACAAACAAACTCTTCAGCTTTATTATTAAGTAATAAATAATAGATTAGACTAAACTGTTACATAAAAGCTACCTCCAACTGCTGTACTGAATAGGCTGTTAGCCCTTTTAATGACGTCATTAGTTTTGATATTATTGAAGGTGTTCAAAAGATAAGTTTGAAAACTTTTTAGGTTGCTTTGTCTTTTATAATGTTAATAACTAACTAAGGGTATGATCGCTTTTCGTATTTTTACACCGAGTTTCAAAAGGATCGACAATAATTCGACATAAACTTTTCGGTAGCTTATGTCAATCTATTACATTTTCGACTCTTCTGTTGTCTTTCATTGTTAGAATGACACTTTGTCTAGGCACTTCTTACAAAAATCTAATAATATAATTAAGAGGGCTATCACTTTTTTTCTTGTATTTGAGTGTTATATGAGTAAGACACTCAAATAGAGAAATCAAGAAAAAAAATGATTATTATTTAAAGCGCTCGCGCTCCCTAAAGAAATAATCAAACTTTCTCGGGCATATTTTTTTTAATTTTGTGGCCATATCTTAACCATAATCACACATCAAAATTCTCAGTTCATCAGTGAATCTCAGCTAGACTCTTAAAACACTCAAAAACAAGAAAAACTGTAATAACCCTCTAAGTAGGTATTGAGGCGGGACGAGGTTAATTAATTAAATAGTAGAAACAGCGGTCAATACAAGTTTATATATATTTCTACTAAAACTACATTGCGTTATTAACTACATAGTTTGTGTTTGGTTACTTTTGAGTAGCATTGCAGACGATGGATCCTGACGCGCGTCCACACCTGTGCACGTGCACAAACAGTGCGGTTCGCGTGCATATTAGGAACATAGTATCGACAACTTTGGAGATGTTCGCGGGATGCGCGCGCTGTTTGAACGTGACGCGTCCATAGCCATTCGAGGCAACTATCGTGCACAGATGCCATGCGCAGACGTGGACGTGCACAGCTTTACATGGGTCTAAGAGAAAAACCAAATGCTAAGCAAATTCACTCTTTTCCAGGTATCGAGATCCTGTTCTCCCACGTGCTAGTCCAGATGCTGATCATGATTATTCAAGGGGGAATGGTGCTGATCCTCGGTTTCCTGGTCTTCGGTCTGACTATCAAGGGACCTGTCGGATGGGTCATCTGTCTTACTATGATGACGGGGCTCTGTGGAATGTGTTTTGGTAAGTAATTTGTTGTAAGAATTACTTATTGCTGGGAAAAGATTTTTTTTTAATATTGGTAATCAACATAATATCTCGTAAAAACATAGAGAAGTATGGAAGAATAAATAAATAATAAATATCGCTGGACATTAACACTCAGCGCCATCTAATGCCACACTAAGCAACGAAGCTTGTGTCGTGGACACCAGATAGTTGATATACTACATAGATACTTTTTGTTTGTAAATAAATACTTATTATACATAATTATAAACATCCATGACTCGGAAACAAATGTCCATGCTCATCACACAAACATCTGCTCCAACCGGGATTCGAACCCGGGACCCTAAGAACGTAAAGCAGCCTCACTACCGCTGCGCCATTCGGGTCGTCAAAGCAGGAAACATGCTGCGCCACTCTTAGATAAATTGGGATAAGGGCAGGAGAATGTTGATTCAAATGTCTCCTATTTTTTACAAAGATTACCAATATTATTATTGAGAAATATTGTCAGAAATATTGTCATCTACTAACATAAAAAACAAAAGCGAACCAATGATTAATCATTTCTTCGCAATTGAATTAACTTTGCCCTTTCCAAAAAATCACGTGCAAGCAGCAATAAGGTTAGGCATTAAATAAGAAGCCTTCTCCATTAAGAAACGTTTGAAAACACGTGCGATCTGACCTTTTCCTACATCGTAGTTTGTGACGAAAATAATTTTCCCGATTTTCCTTCTATTGTTCACGATACGACACCTGACGGAGCAAGAGGAAAAACAACCAAAAAAGTTGAAGGGAAATCTTCATAATTGTTGTTGTTATTATTGTATAACTCTCACATAAAGTGAGTGGCCCGAAAGTCTGACAACCAGTCTTACCAAGGGGTATCGTAATACCCAGTACTAACTGGGTTGTGGCGGTCAAATAGGCAGACGCTCCATTAAAAATTCTAGTATTCAGCTGCATCCGGTTAGACTGGAAGACATAGTTGGGAAAAGGCTAGGCATATGAATATAACAATATTTTGGAGTAGAAATAACAGAACGCCATTTTAAGTTCCTAACATGCGCCTTTTGCTACGTCCATGTTCATGCATCTGGGGGGCTACCATACCGTCTTAAAGCAGTATTGTTATAATGTCACTGTCAGTTTGGGAAAAGGACGAAGCTATACAAGACGTCTAGCGCCATCTCTATCACACACTGAAGTAAGATTTAAACATTACCACTTTAAGATGTCATGGTAACCCCCGTACGACGCACCTGACATTTTTGATGTGTTGTAATAGTACATTATGATATAAGTGCGGTAAGTTGAAAATTACAGCCGAGGCTATATTACTAGCCCGAGCCGTAGGCGAGGGCGATAAAAAAGCAGAGGCTGTAATTATCAAAGCGCACGTATGTCATACGACAATTACTATTACGAAATTAAACAAATAAAAAATATACAGCGAAAAGAAAAAGCGCGCGGAATAATTTTTACTTGTTCACAAATTAGAAAGGCGCGCGCATCAGCACGTTTTTTTTTAAGGCAAAGACAAAAAAAAGCCAGTATTACTAATAAAGGGTTTTGTAATTTATTGTCAAAATTATTATTTATTATATTTCATCTCCCAAAGTTAATTTGATTCATAAAATGTGGACCATTTTTCTGGCATAAAAACTCTTTGCTAAGATTTAAAAAAGTATAAACCGTGCATTTTACTTTACAGCACAAGTACGTAATGAGATACATTACGATATTTAAATTGGTGAAATAAGGGACGCTTTACGAGCAAATGTGTTTTAAAATATTGTTTTAATGTACGTTTTTTTTCAGGTTTCGTGGTGTCCACAGTTTGCGACACAGACAGAACGGCTACATATTTGGCACTGGGTTCATTCTTACCAATGGTGCTGCTCTGCGGAATTGTCTGGCCTGTTCAAGGTAACAATATAGTCATTTCATTCATAAAATCTTAGCATGAGGTTCTGGGTTCGATTCCCGGGTCGGGCAAATTGTTATTGGGTTTTTTTCCATCTGGAATTTCTCAGTAGCAGCCACGGAGTCTGGATCTGTGCCCGGTTGAAGGCTCGCCCCCTATTACATGGGATTTAAACATAACTGGCGAAATGTGGGTGTACCATTAGGTACACCACTGTCTCACCCTTCGGGGATTACAGGCGTGATGTAATGTAGAATACTTTTCTGTGTTGAGAAATAAAAACAGTTATAAATAAATATCCCTGGACATTTCACACAGCGCCATCTAGCGCCACACTAAGCAACGACGCTTGTGTCGTGGACACCAGATAGTTGATATACTACATAGATACTTTTTGTTTGTAAATACATACTTAATAAACATATATCCATGACTCGAAAACAAATGTCCATGCTCATCACACAAACATTTGCTCCTACCGGGATTCGAACTCGGGTCCCAACGAACGTAAGGCAGCCTCACTACCGTTGCTTCATTCGGGTCACCAAAAGTTATACTATTCTACAGTAACAATGAAACCGTCTCAAACTTTTCCTCTTCAGTAACCCCAACATTTTCATCCCCCAGGCATGCACTTCATCCTCCAATGGGTAAGTTACTTCTTACCTCTCACCCTCTCCACTGAGGGTCTTCGCTCCATGCTGCAAAGAGGCTGGGACATCAACAAACCTGAAGTCTACGCTGGATTCATCTCCGTCACGACCTGGATTTTTGTCTACCTTACTACAAGTATCCTACTCCTGAAATTCAAGAAGGGCTGAAGTGTATTAGACCTTTTTTGTAGCTAAGTTTATGGAATTGCTCAATGTTTTGTTTGTATTTAGAATGCCATAGAGTAGTTTTTGGGTTAGATTACAGAGTGACAAATTGTAGTAGGTAGAGAACAAATAAATTAATGTAGATTTTGAGTTGTTTTAGTATTGATTTTTGGTAATATAAATAATAAGTCTGGGGTTTTTGTTAGCTTATTTTATTTTCATGGACCTGAACTTTTGCTCAAAAATTTTAAAATATTTTTACTAGTTCATTGTTTTGAAAAAAAAAAAAAACGATTTTAGTAAAACACTATGTTCTGAATCTACTTTCGCTTCGGTGCAGGTTCATTGCAAATGGGTGGGTTTGTCATTTTGTATATTTTATGACAAGAATTTCCTTTTCTATTACGAGGTATTATAATAAGGACTATTAGTTACACTAGCAGTTAATACCTTTTACTTATTAATTTATAAGAGGATCAGGGCCCGTAATACTATTGTCACTTTAGTGTGCGAGAGAGACGGAGCTATACGGGACGCCTACCTCCATCTCTTTCGCACACCGAAGTAAGATTGGAACAATACAGTTAAAAGAGGTCAAGGTAGGCCTGTTAGTAAAAATGACACAGAGTAGGTAGTAAGAAATGGAGTGCTCTTTGCGTCACATTGCAAAACTGACTACGTCTTTCCATATAAAACTACACAATTATTTTCTGTGAGAAAACCCCTGACTGTCCACTTTTCATATAATTAGCTGGTTTTTCGCCTTACCTTTTATGAAACAACACACCTTATTAACTGGCCTGCCGCTTAACTGCAGTGCCTGAGGTATCTGGGGTGCGGGTGGTTTCATGGCACGAGAGCTCATACACTCGGGAGCCAAAATACGTCCCGCACGCGCAGCTGGAACCTCAGGAACCATCTTAATTCAACGCCATAGGCTTCTGCAAACCAAACACCGGTCACTACAGTTGCATATGCTTTGCAACTGCCGGCGCGCATGCTCCTGGTGTGACGAGTAAATCATTATGGCGGTTCTCTTCTTCTCCAATCGGTCCCTTATTACTGAGGATCGTGGTCACTGGAACCCTTTAAACGGCCAATCTGCCTCCATCTACTCCGGTCCAAAGTTGCCATCACCACCTGCTGAAATTTGCTTGAGGACATAGCCTCTTTTACTTGGTCGGACCATCGTGTTGGCGACCGGCCTCGCGCTCTCTTACCGGCCTCGCGCTCTCTTACCGGCCTCGCGCTCTCTTACCGGCCTCGCGCTCTCTTACCGGCCTCGCGCTCTCTTACCGGCCTCGCGCTCTCTTACCGGCCTCGCGCTCTCTTACCAGCCTCGCGCTCTCTTACCGGCCTCGCACTCTCTTACCGGCCTCGCGCTCTCTTACCGGCCTTGCGTTCTCTTCTCTTTTCTTAGGCTCTTAGGCTCGGCTCAAACGAGCCACCAACTACAGCCACGGTGACTGTGGTTTGTTTCTCGACTGCTATAACGAGTGGCCGCCACATGTGTGCGGCGAGTTTTAACAAAATGTATGAAAAAGCGTGTGAACTACTTGTCGCTGGTTACCGGTGGCTGTGGTGGTCGCCCGTTTGCGCCGAGCCTTATTGTTTGCCTCTAGTAAAACTCTGTATACAAATGAACAAATAGGAATTCGTCTTATTTTATCTATTTATTTAGATAAGTATTAGGTAAAGGTTATTTTGTTATCTGCGAGTATTCATTGTAAATATTATGTAGTTAATGTAGGTTAATTTATTTAAGGTACCATTTGTATGTTTTTCTAAAGAGCTGAACATCTAGACAACCTTTTTTACTTTTACTAAATTTTACTAAACCAATTTGGATAAAATGGGATTATTTGTCTTAAGTAGACTATCCTGGCTTGAATATAGGTAACATTTTCTTTGCAGAAAATTCCATTGAACAAAACGCCTTTTAATGTTACATATTACTTTGAACAAATTGTGACCAGCTCAAAGGTCATTTTGTAATTACAATGACATTGTGATAGTATATTATAAGTCATGAATAAAATGATTAGAATATTATAGTCTTGTGTATCATTTCGTAATGCATCGAAACTGTTTTATCTAACCCCCGCCACCGACTGCAGGAGGATGCTATGAGTCACAGCAAGGATGAAAACTGACTCGACTGAATGCCGCCATTTTAAATGGAGCGACCGCAAATCTGACCTAGACAACTCGGTTCCTGAGTTGAATAAGAAGATACCCCAAGCCAAAACTGGTTGTCATACCAGAAAAATATACTAATCAAAATGGCACTTTATACTTGTCAAAACTTCAATTTATTATCTCTCATCACAAAACCAGGATTTTATGGTATCAGCGACTTTTAAGGTCTTTCATGTTTGCAACCATAGACCATGGCATAAGTAGTTGTCAGTCTCAAGCGACAGGACGCAGCGTTGTTGTGGAAACTCTGCTCAGCTATTCTTGCGTGAGGGTTCACTGCCACCTGAAATAGGAATTATGATGACGTCAATCAATACTCTCACGAAACGCTCGTCATGATGTTATTATCTGTCTAGGCTTTTTCTAAGTATGATGGGGTCGGCTTCCAGTTTAACTGGATGCACCTGAATACCAGTATTTTACATGGAGCGACTGCCTATCTGACCTCCACAACTCAGTTGGTACTGGTTAATACGACACCCTTTGGCAAGACTGGTTGACTGTCAAAAATCTACAAATGACAGTTAGGGTCTTAACGTGTTTTCCGAGGCACGGAGTATATAAAGTCTGTATGTAATGGGTGGTCACCCATCCAAGGCTTAACGTTAAGATCGATCCTAGTGGCTGTTATTATTAAGCCACGAGCTCCTCACGCTTGCCATGATGACAGTCTTTAAAAGAGTCAGATGCTAATCGTAATAAGTGGTAAAAGTTGTCTTTTGACAAGACGATGACATACACCGACATCGCAAAAGGATTCATAATTATCTAATATACGTAGGTATACCTTAAACATGTAGTCTCCGGGCTCCACATCAGTAACATCTACCCACTGGCAGTCAATATTGTACTGGTAGACATCTGAACAGTTCACGGATATACCTGAAACAAAACGACAATTTCATCGATCTGCAAAAGAGAGATAGAAGACCAGAAACGATAACATAAGATCATGCCTGGAATATCCGAAGGGCCTATTAACCAGAGGTGTACGTATTAGTACTGTACATCCGATCGAACCTTCACCACAGTGATGAGAAGAACCCGGGACTCCAAGGCGCAGAGCAACAGTGAGGCAGAAAGATAGCGTCGTCATAGTACATTATGATATAAGTGCGGTAAGTTGAAAATTACAGCCGAGGCGATATTGCTAGCCCGAGACGTAGGCGAGGGCTACAAGAAAGCAGAGGCTGTAATTATCAAAGCGCACGTATGTCATACGACGTTTTATAACATATTTGCGAGGAAATAAATAAAACATATAAAAACAATACAGCGAAAATAAAAAGCGCGCGGAATATTTTTTACTAGTTTACAAATTAGCGATGCGCGCGCATCAGCGCTTTTTTTTAAGGCAAAGACACAAAAATCAGCCAGTATTACTAATAAAGTAAATTAATATTTTTGTGTTTTTGTTACAGATAAATGGTTGCAATTTATTGTCAAAATTAATTAAATTAAATAATTAGATGTTTATTTATTATATTTCATCTTCCAAAGTTAATTTTATTCATAATTATGTTGACCACTTGTCTGACATAAAAACTCTTTGCTAAGATTTAAAAAAGTACCGATCGTTTTAGACGGAGCATCTTGATAAACTAAACTGTGCGTTTTACATTACAATAACGCACAAGTACGTAATCAGATACAATACGTTATTGAAATTGGTGAAATAAGAGTACCTTTACGAGCAAATGTGTTATAAAACACAGTTACGGTATGGTTTTTGTCTTACCTTGATCACCATAATTCTTGCAAGAGTACTTCTTCTCCACTCCTTCCATGCAAGTATTATCTTCTAAACAGAATGAAGCCTTGTGACCTTCAGCTACTCTCAAGCCGTTTGCATCCAGGACGTCGAACGTGGCGAATACTTCCATGCTGTGGTAGTGCCTGGAAGATTTCTAAATAAATATACCTTGATTCTTAAACTTTCCTAAGTTATAAGACAACTAAAAGAGATTAGAAAAATCTTTTCCTGGCAATGTTGAAGTTGGCTTCCAATATTTTTGGGATCGCTTGCCATCAATTTTAATGCTACTATCTCTAGGGAATGTCTCTAATCAAGATTATTAACTGACATTAAGTTGTGACGTGCGTTGTGGGTTGCATTATAAAGGTGAACGCACACTTATCAGAGCCGAAGGAAGTGAAAGAGCCGAAAGAATCGAATTTTAGAATTACTTGTATGGAATCCTATGAAACCTCGCACACTTATCCGCGTCGAATCGGACGAATAGATAACGTTAGACGGATGAGAAAATGTTTTTTTTGTCTTTCGGCGCGGTCGATTCTTTCGGCGCGGATAAGTGTGCATTCACCTTAAAATACTATTTTAACCTTCTGCATGTTCATATTTTTCCGGTTCTTTCTGTATCCGAGTCTGAATCTACTGTTTTGCGAAATGAAACTGAATACATTTTACTGACATGCTTAATTTTGATTCAAATTAGACAGATTTCGTTAACAGAAATAAACTTGCGGTTGAACTACTAGCCCCTGTTTTCTGGTTTTATGAAATACACCTTAGGGTAATTTGAAAGAAACTCACATATGACATAGATGCCATTGCCATAAATGCTTCGGCAGGTACGGCCTAAACTCTGCGTTGCCGGCGTTCAGCGATGCTGCAGTGAAGCGGAGCAGGCGACGAGACTCGTATTGCCAGTCAGGTTGCAATTCCTTAATCTGAATATAAAGGTAAGTTCATCAGTTCAAAGTGAGATTCAGTGTTTTTATTGGGATAAGCCCGCTACACTTTACAAAACTTTCATTCCACTGCAATTCCAGAAAGAACGAATAGGTAGGGACCACTAAAAACCCCGGGGCAATGAAGCACAGCGACTCAAGGAGAAATGATTAAACGGTCTTGGATCCCGTAAAGAAATTAATCAGAAAAGAGAAGATGAAGCCCAAGAGAGAAACCTTTTTTTCTGTGGGATTACTGAAAGGATCATGAGCAATTTTATGACAGCTTCGTTAGCCTAAGTTTGATCCCAGACCTCATAGAGTAAATTTTTCAGTCTTCTTAGAGCGGATTTCACCAATGAAACAACGCGTTCAGCACATTTAAACTGCGTTCAAGAGCTGTCAGTGTCATTATCACTATGGAATATTGACAATGACAGGTCTTGAACGCAGTTTAAATGTGCCGATCTCTTTCAGTACCTTTGGTGAAATTCGTCCTTAGTGTATCGATGGCACAAAGTTAAAATGTGTTTTATCTCAAAACTCAGCCACGCGAACCTCGCTCACTGATGCAGAAATAGATCACCAAGAGCGCAGGTGATAAGGCCATGCGGTGCAAAATGGAAGGAGGAATGTGGGCCATTACATGTCAATTTACGCATCGACAAAGTACAGGCGCAACGCCTTCTGCATACGTAGTGTCTCAATAGTTTACCATCACACCTGCCAAGCGCGCACAAAATCAGAAAGATTCTAAACAATGAGTATTTCGGTGACAATAATAAATAGCTTTTAATTTTGATTTTGATACTGCACGACTTGTCATAGTTAGTATATTATCGCAACATATATGTCTACATTGTAATCTAAATAAATAAATATCGCTGGACATTACACACAGCGCCATCTAGTGCCACACTAAGCAACAAGGCTTGTGTCGTGGACACCAGATAGTTGATATACTACATAGATACTTTTTGTTTGTAAATACATACTGATTATACATATAAACATCCATGACTCATCACACAAATATTTGCTTCTACCGGGATTCGAACCCGGGACCCTAAGAACGTAAGGCAACCTCAGTACCGCTGCGCCATTTGGGTCGTCGAATCTGTTTACTTACTTAAATCGGTGTTACTGGTCAACGCAAGTAACTCGTAACTAATTAGATATAATGCATGTGGAAGCTTGTAATTAGCAACTGTCACTGCTTATGGTAACTACTATTGTTATTAGTGTGTAAGCTTTCTTTAAATTAAATAAATAAATTTATCAATAGCAATGCATTTTACGTTTTCTAAGCCCGCTTTTTGTATTATTCTTGGAAGTTTTGGTCAATTTTGTAGTATAACCAAACAAAGGAGCAAAAGTATGACCAACTGACCTCATAAGCGCTCTTGCTCAAACAGTTCTCCTCCATAGCACATCGGAGCTGAAACATCAGCACATCTTGTAGGTGAGCTGTTCGTTCAATAACTGACATGTCCAGCACCAGGTCTGCTAGAGTGTGCGTGCAGACCACTGCGGCTGCGTGTCCTGGATCATGAAAACAGGCAGACTTAATTTATCTTGAGAATGTGTCATCTGGGTACTTCTGGATTGTGGGGGTCAGATAGGTAGTCACACCTTGTAAAATACTGGTATTCAGTTGCTGTTGGTTAGACTGGAAGTCGACCCTAATATAGTTTGGAAAAGTCTGGGCAGATGAGAAGCTCATGCCGGTTGCATATCTTATATACTAAAAGTTTTGTACTTTCCTAGCGTTTGATTGTAGCATTCATAAAAAAATGTGCATAATTCTACGGTGAAATGTGTTTATGTGAGTAAATTATAAATACATTAATTCCTGTTGACAGCGACGCGGACGAATTTTTTATGCCCAGTAATTCTTTTCCCCATAGGATAATTGAACCAACATATTTTATTAATACTTTATGTCTATATGTCTAATTAGTTTGTAAATAGCTGTACAACTGAGCAACAAAAAACCGCTAACTATTTATAACATGATGCATTTTTAAAACAATTTTATCTCCATCGAAAGCCTTCTATTTCAACAGATATAGCTGAGTTACTCCGTTACCCCGACCACACGAAATACGTAAACTTCTTGAAAGCAAACTTTGTAAGAGCCCTCTACTTTGAACATAAACCACACTCACAGAGAAAGTTCAAATAATTTTAGCCCCACATACATTTTTGTTCGTCTTTGACAAGAAATGTCGAAATGATCAGAAACTATGACACGTAATATTTATGGCTTGAAGAAATAATGTATTGAAAGTCAGTGAGCGTGCCAAGTGCGTGCACACATAGGAAAGTGTGGGTTCTGTACGTCTGAACAACTAAAGTACAGCCATCATTATGTTTCTGCCCTTTTAAGTTTTTTGGGGTCGGCACAACACGATTCATCTTCCGTTCTCCCCTGTCGACCATCACACTATCATTTACTCCTTTTTACTTCATATAATTCATCCATTCCTCCATCCATCCATCCTCACACAATCCATACCTCTTTTCTTTGGTCTTCCTTTCCCTCTCCATCCATCAACATTACGACTAAAGTACAGCCTTAATTAAACAAATTCAAGAGCATCACATAATAAGTTTTCTCAACTAATAATATAATCACACCTTTTGTATCGTCCTTTGGTACTGTATACCAAACCATCCTACCTACCTTCCTATGTCTTAATCTACCAATACAATTGATTTATGGTTTTAATTTAATCAACACTGTTCAAAATCTATTAGAAAAATATCTTGGCCCCAGTTTTTCAGTGACAAATCTTAATTTCTAGGACGCATGAATCATTTGTTGTAGCAGACAAACAGACGCACAGCCATTAGGAAATAGTTACGATTTCGTATTTCAATGCAGAACCCTAAAAACTTTTCTCTTTGTGTGTAATAACTATCGCTCAGAGTTCCGAACAATTTTTTTTGTCGCAATTTGCTCCGTTATTCGTAACTTTGTGAAGGAATAGAAAAAAATATATTCTTACAAAGTTATTCATTGGAAAGGAATATCAAGTAGGCTTGAAGCTTGTGGTTACAATTTGGGAACGGCTGTTATTACAACTAATGATGTAATTTAAAAGTGTGTTATTACCTGTAAAAAGTAAAGCTTTTAATCAAATCTACAGAAAAAAAGCTAACAACATAATATCCCTAACAATTTACTACACTATACGTAGCTATTTTATTTTTAATTATATGTTTTAAGGCTGCGTCCACGACCTCAGTCGAAGCAAATTTTGTCAAGCGAAACGCGCACGCAGGATTAAGGACTGCCACAAACTGACAGCGAATTGTCAGATCGCGTTGACATAATTGGATTCACTCCCACGCCAAATCGCTCGCCATTTATTTTCGACTCGCGATTTATATATAGGGCGTCGCTTCGCACGTCATAAATCGCGATGACTAATATTAGGTACTCTTTAAGCAACTTCATTCATTAATTTTCTTCTCAGACGCTGTTGCATGTCGCGTGTGGCTTGTCCTTTAGCTAAAAGGTCCAGCAAAACGCGTGTTGTGACAAAATAACAATTGAATAATAGTATATTATGCAACTAGTGAATAAAGGACGGATTCAACTGTTAGAATCCTGAACGACGCGAGTGATTCATGGCCCTCGATATAAATTCGTACTTTATTCAGGAGTTGCATACTATACTTTATATCATGACTACGAGAAAAGACATAATTTAAGCGAAAATAGATTTTTTTTCTATAAAGGCAGCAAAGAACACAAAACAGTTTTTAATCTAATGCCAAACTCCTTGTCGCAAATATCGACCAATCAAATCTCGAGAATTTATTTGCACCAAAGAGTTTTGAATTTCGAATCTTAGCGCAAGGAGTTTGTAATAGAGACCGCATTGCAAAAAATAAAAGAAAAAATAGAGACCGGATATATTTTTGTGTTCCAAATTCAATCACCAAAATAGTGAATAAAACAAAACAGTGAATAAAAGGCCTTTTTATTCACTGTTTTGCGTGAATAAAATAAGCTTTTTAGAGTAGGTATGATATAAAAGGATATTTGAACTTAGAACAGTCGACGCGATGCGATTTGTGGAGTGTCAATAGGCGAGACGACAAAAAAATCTAATTATTCCGTCAGTTAGATTATCAAAAAATATTTGACCCGTGTTTTTTCTTTTGTTACGTAAACCAAAATTGACATAGATATGATGCTTTTAAAATTCTCAATACGTCACGCCTAGGTATAATTTTTAGCTAGTTCTGACGTCACGAGTCCCCACTCCCGAGTTTTGGATGCGTTTTATCGTTTGTCAATATTCATTGATTTACAAAATCAAAAAATACGTGTCCATTAATTTCCAATACTCTAACTGACGGACTAGATAGATTTGCAATTTTTTGATACTGTCGTCATGCCTATACTCATGCGAACCGGTGGTAGACGAGGCTTGGTCAGAGGGTTAACATTACGCCTGTAATCCCTGAATGATTAGGCAGAGGTGTACATAATAGTACACCCACATTTCACCAGTAATGTTCGAGTCCAATGTGTAGGGAGTGAGCCGTTTGCCATCAACCGGGCAAAAATCCAGACTCCAACAAACCAAAAAACGGGCAAATTGTTATTGGGAACTGGGGCACAAGACCAACGAGGCAGTCAATATATTATCTTGGTTAATCCGTCGCACTAAGTAATCATTTTCCCACTAAGTAACTCCGTGTGAGATGTCAATGATTACCTGTGAGCAAGTCACTTACGCTAAACGTAATAATTAGTGAGCGAAATACCGCAAACTGCAGACGTGTAGGCTGTAGGTAAGCCTATGATAATATGACTAATGCTATAATTACTCTGATTGCGAGAGGCATAGAACAGTCACAGTATAAATATGGACAGTACGGAAACTACCTACAAACGCTCGAAACCGCTCACTCACACAAACATGCGCATCGACGGGGCCCCTGAGCGGACGTCGCGGTGCTGTCAGTAGTGCGTGTCGCGCCGAGACGAGTGGTCAGGTATAAGTTGCGCTGCGGCGCACGAAATGTTATCGTCCAACCGCGGCTCGCTCCCGCCAAAACTTGTAAAAGGTTACGCCGTAATGACAAAGTTAAAGATCTATAGTTCTACAATTGTCGTTTATATGTAATTCGTTTTTATGATAGTTTAAACCCAAATAAACAGAAAATCTCACAATTCAAATACTACTAGCTTACATCCGATTATGGGTTAAATTGTATTTGTAAGCTAGTTATTTCAATTCGATTGATTGAATAACGAGAACGATAGGACTGCATGAAAAAAAAAGGTGGCTTGTGCTTGTAAAACTTATAAAAGGTAGCGTGTATTAGCAAAAAAACAACAAAATGTCTAAAATAACTTTTTAAAGTAAAGTTAGTTTACACTTTTTGAATGTTTTTTGGAAGTTGGTTTCGAAATCGTTGTACGTAATGAAAAAAATAAATTCAGGTTTAATTTCAATCACTGTAAAACTACAATGATTTTCTGTCCAACTGTACCTGTTGGAATATCACTAATCTAGGATAGTGTTATACTAAACTTTCATGTAAACCTAATGAGTAACAAAATACCGAAGGAACTACTAAGTTTCTAAATATTCTCGTTACCGTTAGGGCCGGACTCCACCAAGGCGGAGACGAGCGGAGATGTGCGAAGCGGACAAGAGAGGAGATGTGTAAGAGCTAGGGTGTGCCACCAGTATCCACCGAAGCTGTGTGGAGATTTATAAAGCGGAGAGAACAAGGGATGTGAATAGCTCACCGCACGCCGCTCACAGCACACCGCTCACCACAATGTTCAAAGCGGAAAGGAGACGAATGTGCACTGCTCACAGCAAGCCGCTCACAGCACACCGCTCACCACAATGTGCAAAGTTCAAAGGAGACGAATGTGCACTGCTCACAGCAAGCCGCTCACAGCACACCACTCACCCCACGCCACTCACGTCTGTTTTCGTCTCCGCTATGCGCTTGATCACCGAGTGCGGAGGCTAGCTTTAACTAAAATTGTTATTAGTATGTATGTTTATGTTAAGGTATAAATGTATGGGTCTTTGTTACCTGAAATAAATGGATTATTATTTATTATTAATATTATTATATCTCCTCTCCTTTCTGTTCAACCGTTTTCACTAGAGCTAAGCGGAGACGAGAAGTGTAAATAACGAAATTCTATTGGTGGTTTAAACAACTGATCTCTCATCTCGTCTCGTCTCGCTTCGGTGGAGTCCAGCCCTTACTTTGTAGTGTTTTCGAGAGATGCTAGTTTACCTGGAGTTTAGCTAAGTATGTTAGTAATCCACCACATTGAAGCTTATCAGTTTTGTAGCTTTAGCCTAGCCGGTACCTGCAGAGCGAGTTTTGCAAGTTAATTTTGTGTGTATCACTTGCTACATTGTCAAAGTTTTGGATGTTATTAACGTAAATATTATTTCAGGGTTGATTAATATTTAACCAGCATCCTAGTTGCATATCTTCATCATCTCAAATCTGCCAAGCCTATGATGGGGTCGGCGTTTAGTCTAACCGGGTGTCGCTGAATACACCAGTAAATTTTACACGGAGCGATAACCTATCTGACCTCCAAAACCCAATTACTGTGTTTAATTAAAACGAAACCACTTGGTTGGACTGGTGGGATGATTTTCGGGGCCAATAACACTTATTCCGACGAGGGAATCGAACCCAGGACCTTAAGCCCAGCAGAAGTGCTTGCAACTACTAGACCAACGAGGTAGTTATTAAACTTGATGTAAAAATAAAAAAAATTATAATAAAACACAGTTCCAATTTGCACTGTTTATTCTGCCGTACCTTTTTTAAATGGCGCAGGTCCAGGTTGATCCGATTAATTTATTATAATTCGATTTAATCGGATTCTGTTTCGCTTTGCACTCAATACATGGATTTTATTATTTCCTGGGGCACTCGATATTTTGTTAATTCATTCGTAAAAAGCTATCAAGTGAACTTTTCGGGCCTATTCTGCGATTACTGCATATCATCTGCCTAGCCTTTTCCCACTTATGTTGGGGTCGGCTTCCAGTCTAACCGGATGCAGCTAAATATGAGTATTTTACATTACATATTTTACTGCTTATATGACCTCCACAACCCATTTAGTGCTGGGTAATACAATAACCCCTTTGTAAGACTGGTTGTCAGACTTTCCGACCACTGACAACGATTGTCAAAGCTATTCAAATGGCAGCTGGAATCAAATGCTTAGCGTGCTTTCCGGGGCACGGAGGAAACTCGCTATGTAATAGATGGTCACCCATCCACAGACTGACCTAGCAATTGCGGCCTAAACTCGAAGATCGATCCGTGCGGCCGTTATTATTTAGCCACGAACTCCTCCGATTACTGTTTAATCAGTCTTTAATGTTTCCATTGCTGGGACACAGGCCTCCTCTCTTTGTGAGCCCACTCCGACTTTAATAGCTAGTGCGGGCAGGTAGACGTCACATGTCTTTTTTGGTTCTAGGACCGGCCGGTTTCCTCACGATGTTTACCTTCACCGTTTTTTAGGGTTCCGTAGTCCTGTCAAGGAACCCTTATAGTTTCGTCATGTCCGTCTGTCTGTCTCTAAAAGCTAAACTGCTGGCTTGAAAAATCATGATAATAGTGCCTTTCATGAACTTTAAAAGAAAACTATAGCGGTTAAGATAGCTTTTTTAGTTTAGCAGTAATAGTCGTTGAATTCGTGTTGTATAATTTTGTACCAAATACAAAATCCTTAGAATAAATCCTATAAAGTGATTAACTAAGATGAAGTAGTTGCTTGTTCGTAACGGTTAAAGACTTGCATTGAAAAACAAAATCTAAAATAAAAAATATAATAAATTATAATAAGTTTCACTGCCGGCAGTACAGTCGGCAGTGAAACTACGCTTTCGACTGCCGCTAGATGGCGCTGTACCAACGGGTTCGTTCTATATTGTGTTGGTGTGTGTGTGTTTTGTATTTATTGTCATAATTCTATCTTTTTGTTTCTATTATGTCCTGTGTGAGTTTAATAAACACTTTTTCTTTCTTTCTTTCTTTTATAACGGGCTACTGAACCCTACACTGCGCGTGGCCCGACACGCACTTGACCAGTTTTATATTATTGGCTTTGAAGTTAATTACACAAAGTGATTTGCCAGCGTGGGTACGCCGGTGACGGTGGTTGTGGTGGTGGTGGTGGTGTGGTCACTTTGTGTAAGTAACGGGCAAACCCGCTACCGATACGAAAGTCGTCAGTTACCACTCACCTTCTTCATTATAGGGATGATGACTGACTAAAAAAATATGATTCTGTTTAGTCCGTCAGTTAGATTATCGAAAAATATTGGATTCGTGTTATTTGATTTATCAAATTAATAAAAATTGACGAAGATAAAACGTGTCAAAGGTCATGAGTGGGCTTGTCACACTTGAGTAAAAAAATGTACTCAAATGTGACGATACACGAGTTTTCAACGCACGGTATCGTCTTTATTTTTTGGTTACGCGAAAAAAGAAAAAACATGTCCTATTTTTTCTATCTGACGAACTAATTAGATTTTTTTGTCATCTCCCCTATTCTCTTGCCTTTATCCCAATTCATTTGTTGTCGGCAGCATGTCTTTTCTTCCATACTTCTCTATTACTCGTCATCTCATCAGACACCTCTTTTTTTGCCATATCACTTACTTGCCCTGCTATATTTATTCGTATGTATGTAGGTAAACTAAATCATGTTTTAATCGTTAAATTATCCCAGTTCTAGTTAATCTTTGCTTTGAGTATTAAACTATTAAACGTGACTCAATTTGCATCCGTAATGAATTTGTAATTATTTTAGTTTACGCTACTCACGTAGTTTAACGGGGTGTAAATTATAATACCTTATACATATAATGGAAACGGTGAAATGGCAATTATCCAATCAACGTACATAATCCAATTTCATGGGGAGTAAAATTATAACTTATACCAGATGTATCTTAACAACTACTGGAAAAAATGTTAATCCAGAAAAGTGTCCTCACCTTTGCAGCGAAACAAAAAGCAATTACAATTTATTTCCGCTAAATTATCACCAGATTATTAAGAGCAGCGGTGGCCCAGTGGTGGCGGCCCCGACTTACGAACAGTAAGTCGTGGGTTCGAACCCAGACAGGCGCATTACTTTGTGTAATTTATTTCAACACCACTGCTCTCATAACGGTGAAGGAAAACATCATGAGGAAACCGGCATGTCCTAGAACTAAAAAAGTCGAAGACATGTGACATCTACCAATCCACACTGGGCTAGATGTGGACCATGTGCATGGAGGATGTGTGTGGCCCATTCCCTCTCTTAGAAAGAAGGCCTGTGTCCCAGCAGTGGGAACATTAATAGGCTGATGATGATGATGATGTTGAAATTATCACCGTTGTGACTCCTAAACGAGTTCTTTTTTCTTGAACGGTCTGTTTGTCTGTCCTAAATGGCGTCCGAGTACTGGAATGCGCAGCGTTGGTAGGCCTACCACAAAGTGGACTGAAGCTTACAAGCATCCGTTAGAAAGAAAAGTAAAAGAAACTGGGGTTTTCGCATCAGGGTCAATGTGATGAACCTACACTTGATGGGAGGCCTATGTCCAACATTGAATGTCGTCATCATCATCATCATCATCCTCCTGCCCTTATCGCAATTTATTTGGAGTCAGCGCAACATGTCTTCTTCTTCCATATCTCTATTAAATGTCCTCTCATCAGACACCGCTTAAACCACCTGTCATTCCTCTAAAATGGTGACTTGAGCAAGAAGATAAATAGTTATTAAGAATGCTGTACCTACCAAAATCTCCAGGACACCTAACTTCGTTCCGACGCTGCCTATGTCTGCAGTCAAAGAGGCTGGTCTCGTTACCCTCACAATTGATACCACTGAGCACGATGTCAGAGAAGCCATAAGCATTCGTTTGGAGAGTCTGCTCAGCATAGCCAAGCCCCAAGTGTTTGCAGACGATGGAAGCTTCATAGATTGTCCAGCCATCGGGGCAAATGCTTCCCCATCTGTTGTTGTGAAAGATCTGAAAACCGATTTCGTATGGATAGATATGAGCAGTCCGATGTTTTGAATGTGAGCTTTTCTATAATAATATAATTGTGATCGTTAATAAGAAACTGCAAAATCTTTTCCAATACTACAAACTACAAACCAAAGACATCATTTTTATTTTTATTTCTACAATATGCCATGAATATTATCAGTCATTCTGTAACATTACAGCATGAGGCATAATAGTGACTTAATAATAACATATCATCACGCATTCAGGCCTGTAACCCCAGAAGGGTTACATAAGACTTAAAATCAAGTTCTATGTGATATTTTACCGATAGACAAACAAAACTAACCTCAACTCTTCCTTCACTAGGACTGCTACCTTCAACGAGCCTCAATTGTGCTGTTTCCTCATTTACAGCGTCTCTTAGTTTTCTCTCTGGCCATGCTTTGACTTTTGTCTTTTTATTCTTAGAAGTTTCAGACTCGTTATTACATATAACACCTGCAGCTTCGTCTTTGTCACAATCTGAAGCTCCCCAGCGGTTGAAAGTGCATTTAGAAAGAGTTGTTTCATCGCCTTGGCATATTACGTCGTCCAACCAATACTTTTCTGTAGGGAATAGCGTACGTCAAGGACAGTAGTTTGAAATAAAAAATGCATTATTATCACTTTCTCGCAAAAGAGCCTTTTTTTCGGGGACCCGAGAACAAGGTACATAAGATCATGATAATAGGGAATATGCATGAAATACAAAACTCTTTTTATTTATTAAAAATGCCTTGTATAGGCGCATAAAAACATTGTGGTACACTTGTTTAAGTTTCTAATACATCACTTATTTTACAATTTACTGTTTTATGTAGCATGTTTTTGGTGAAACGGAACGCACTGTCAAAACACACCGTCCTCGATAACGCTGGTATTTCAAAAAATCACTTTTATTTGAAAAGTGCTAAAAGTTTCACTAAAATTTTATTATAATATTGTTATTGCAATTTTTACTTCAATAAATCATGATCTGTCGAATGACCGATTTGGTCGAGACGCCATTGTTTAACTATTGTGTCTACTTCGAGTTCGAGGACTGATCATGGGTGAAAGCACATACAATTGGTAAAATTATTTTATTAAGGCCAAAAAAATTAGATGTAAACAAGGCAGATTGTGGATAATGACGTCACATCATGGCCGCGACAGCTAAGGACGTTTGAACTGTCGTAGAAAATTGCAAGAGTTTAATATTATTTTTATGCGACAAGCAGAAGTTGAACTTAACTTTTAATACTTTTCTTGGGTTGATAGTACTGTATTTTATTGATTTAAATGAAGAAAAAATTACGTGCATATTCCCTATTATAACCATGACACCGATACTTGGGCAGTTAAAGCCTCTGGTAATCATTTTGAAATACATGTAGGTGAAATACAGAGTTTTGTCAGTCCGGCCACTCACTATACTTAAACAAAATTGAATTATGACAAAAGTTCAACAAAAAAAAAAACTGTCAAGCATTCTGATCTCTTCATTTAAAGCAACTGAAATGAGTTTAAATTTTTTGTATCACTTTGGAAGGAATTGTCACTAGTCTAGATTTATTTGAATAACTAGAGTACTGACCGACAGTCTGCCCGTACAGTCCTCCAACCGTTGCTTTTCCAGTTCTGTTAAAGGACTTGCAGACCACTTTGGCTGCTTCATCATCCCAGGAGTCATCGCATACGGCACCCCAGCGACCAGCATGATAAATGTATACGTTTCCTAAAAAGTAAATAACTTACGATTCCTTACAACTTCATAGTTTATACCTCCGAATATATCTCCGGCAAATGTGTTATTGGGTTTTTCCATCAGGATTTTTTTAGTAGCAGCCGCGGAGTCTAGATTAGGGCCCGGTTGATGGCATTGGGACATGTTTATGTCTCATGGAAAAAGGGGCTACGCTTAAGCTAATCTCGTCCTTATACTAATAAATGCAAGTATGGTCGTGTTTTCTTCTGCTTTAGTACATTTATATTAACTATCATCTCAGTACTTCAGTAATCACCACCTTATAACTTTTCCACTGTGTATTTTAGACTATTACATGACTTGACTGTAACATTATTTCACTTTCTCTTACCTTCATAATTACTTGCACCTCCCACCAGCTTGATTTTTCCTTCTAATTTACTTTTCCTATTCAATAGTTTCTGTATGAATTCGGCTCTCAATGCTCTTTCTTGCTCACTGAGGTCTTTACTAAGCACTTTTACGGTCCGTATCAACAAGACTATAATTACTACTAAATTCAACGTGTATTTTATATGTACCATTTTCTTATTTGTGACAAAATCACTTTTACAATTTCTATTTATTAAAATAACGTTGGCACAAAAATGCTTCCTTGCGGGACACCATAAAATAAACCTTTATTTTAATAGTTTTTTAATATTTTACTTCACAGAAAAAATATAGCACAGTCTCAAATTTTAAATTCCCGCTGTAAAATATTATTTACCGCACATTATTAAACCAAAAGTTGTATGAGACTCACATCGATGGCGTTCAAATGGCTTCGTATTAACAACTGACGATGGAAACCGTTCGTTTTATTAGTATAAATGCCATGTAATTAATAGTTCAATGTCATGATAAATATGGTATGTAAAGAGTTCGCCACAAGCGCGTAATTTTATATCTTTAAGGAGAAGACATAATCGTTTATTCATCACAAATTGCCAAAGAATCTAAGTACGATTAAAATATACCGATTATAAAAATAATAAAATTACAGATTTCTTTAGCATCCCTCGTCTGTTTAGGACCAGAAATAGACGTTTACGTGTACGAAAACAGACCTTAATACTAATATTAACATGATATAAGAAAAACTAAAATTTTATCAACCTATAGGGTAATATTACGAGCAGTCACATGTGGCGTGTATAATGGGTTGACCAATATTAAAATTAATTAAATCACGGCTTTTTAAAAGGTGCACACGATCAATTACCATTATTTTATTACCTTTTTTTTAATAAATGTTTTAATTCTAGGTTTAAAACGGCTAACGAAATAGACTGGCAGCTTAGACAAAAGTAGGTGACACGCAACTGTTTCGATGCCCTACAAGTTAAAGGGATGATACATGTTAATTTGTTAAAAACAATTCGGCAATGAATTAAACAATAAGAAACATCTCCTTAATAATAGCAACGTACACAACAAGGAACACTTTAGACCACATCAAACCATTTGACCTAAATATGTGTCTGTTTTGTCGCAAATGACTTCACATATTGAATTGTTTGTTCGTGACAACACAAGCAATTGAAAACCTTCTATTCAAGCATACTAGGTACAAAACTGAATGGAATGAACCATTTAAATGACACAAAAATCTTTGTAAGAAAGGGAAAAATACTCGAAGCTATGTTGATGTCATCAGTGCATTGGGGAGATGATTTGATGGTGTATTCCCAAGGTGATGAATTATTATTAATTGGCTTATTTATAGTTGTGCTTTTGATATTAAAGTATCCTCTATTCAATTGTTCCTTAAATAAATTAGTCACCCATCCACGAACCGACCTCGGCAAGTTTTGCCTAACCCTGAAAAGCTCATCAGCATCATCTGCCTAGCCTTAACTATGTTGGGATCGGCTTCAAGTCGAGTCAATACCAGTATTTTACATGGAGCGACTGCCTATCTGACCTCCACAACCCAGTTAGTACTAGGTAATACGATACCCCTTGGCAAGACTGGTTGTCAGCAGACTTTTTGGGCCACTGACTACCTGTAACGACTGTCAAAGATCTACAAATGACAGCCGGGACCAACAGCTTAACGTGCGAGGCATGGAGGAAACTCGGCATGTAAGGGTGACCACCCATCCACAGACCAACCTAACGACCGACCCGAGCGGCTGTTATTATTTTTAGCCACGAGTTCCTCAAAAAACGACTCATATGACGGTTAATACGAATCCACAGGTCTCTCATTTAGCAATAAGATACGTCCCCCATTTATTATTGGTCACTAAATTCATCATTATCTTCCAGCCCTGGTCCCATTCTACTTGAGGTCGGCACAAAACGTGTTCTCTTCTTCTCTTCTTGTGCTGCTCTTTCATGTGCTCTCAGGTGGCATATCCAACTTTATCCAACAGTGCGTTATAGCCATTAGCTGACCCACCTTTGTACAAATGATTGATATGTTTTAGAATACGAATCGATATAATTTTTATTGCCGTAGCGCTTGCGACCACTCGATCAACCAGGCAGTACACAATAGGCGAGACGACAAAAAAATCTAATTAGTCCGTCACTTAGATTATCAATAGTATATTTTATAACGAGGGACTAAACGAAGCCATAATATACCAGAGGTGGTTTGACTCCCGAGCGTGCGAGGGAGTCAATGAAACCGAGGGTATATTAAGTTGGCGTTTAGTCTCGAGGTGCAAACTGTACTTTTCACTTTGAGTGCGAGAAAAACAGTCAATTTAGTACAAAAACATTTATTATTTGCTCTTTTCTCGAAGACAAACTCTTCGCTGTCACTGGACATTCTTAATAAATTTATTTAAAACCTAACAAATTTAAACTCGACAAAAATTCCGAAATTTTCGCGGTCAGTTTTTTCTTCTAATCCAGTCACAGATTAACAATTTAAAACGCATGGCGCCACTTTCTTTGCGGAAAAACCATGGAACTAAAACTCTCAACATTTTCGCAATCGTCCACACTCCACAGATAACAGAAGTATATTTACTGGCTGTTTGAGTTTGACTATGTCACATGAAGGAAATTAAAAAACTAATTACTTTTCACTCCCTAGGGACTAAAGTGGTCATTTTAGTCCCGCTTCGTAGGGCTATATTGGCGTACTTTTAGAGCATGAGAAGTGAAAAAAATATTATTTTGACCTGTGTTTTTTCTTTTGTTACGTAAACCAAAATTGACGAAATACGACGCTTTTAAAATTTTCAATACGTCACGCCATGGTATAATTTTTAGCTAGTTCTGACGTCACGAGCCCCCACTGCCGAGTTTTGATGCGTTTTATCTTTGTCAATATTCATTGATTTACAAAAACAAAAAATACGTGTCCATTAATTTCCAATACTCTATCTGACGCTCTTAATAGATTTGCAATTTTTTGATACTGTCGTCATGCCTATTACATATATTCATGAGAACAAATACATTTAGCCGGCTAACCTAAAGTTTATTTTCACTCCCATCTTTAGGCGTTATACATATTTGTGACGTCACGTTTGCAGTAGGTACGATACCCGTTTTCCGTAGTATTTTCACAACGATTTTTGTGGGTACAACTAAACTAACGTTAACTAACTGTTGGCTGAACAAACGCGATGTTGACAGCGTGTTTTAACTACCAATTTATGTTTCAGTGTTAGTTCAAGCTTTCTGATTTTTTTTTGTGACATTTTTCAGTTGTTCTCTATTTGAGCTGTTACAAATATTTGTTGAAAAATGGGTAAATAAATATATGTGTGAAATGTGGTTTTGCTTAAGGCGTAATGAGTTTAATGCCAACCTAGTGTAGGTATACATCGGATGTGCTAAATGTGCTCCACATCACAGCAGAAAGTAGAACATTTCAAGGACTTATAAAAGAACGATTAATTAGATTCTTGGATTGGATCCTTCTTGGGTGAAGTGGGGTATTTTTTTAAATTACCATTGGCTACAATAATGAAATAGGAAATAAACTATTTTTGCATGTTTTGTTACAATAAAGACATAGCTATACTGTTAGAGTTGGGTGCAAGAAGTTGTACCATGAGTAAATAAATTATTTTGTATAATTACAGTTGTAATAGTCATGGTTGATTAAGATATGCATTATGACTTCGATAATTGCATTTGTAACTGTAAAAGTTGATTTAGATATGCAATTATGATTGTTGTACATAAGGTTACTCGTATACATACTTACATACGCGAGGACGCGTAAGTTATGCGGATGGCCGAATGTTAGAATTGTCAGAATATAATTACAAATAAGTCAAGATATTAGCTGTTATGGTATGTATTTTCTGTTAAAAGTTAATGACTGTCATCTTCTACCACGAGATGGCGTTACTTGTGATTTGTTTACGATTTATCAATTTAGTTAAAATCTAATGTACATTAAAAGTTATACTTTAATTATTTCTTGTAATTTTATATAGTTATCGTTAAATCGAATATTTAAAATGAATGATGAATTGTTTGTTTTTATATTTAAATATTAAAAACTAAGATAAACTGTTTTACCGACCGAGTTGGCGCGCTAAATCAAATCCACACTTTTGTCGGTTGTCGGTGGCGCGTTAGCTCGGGAGGCAGTCTGTTGTTAGCCGTGAGGCAAGAAGGTCAGTAAAAAATAAAAAGTACAGTGTGATTTAAAGTGAGTTTTATTGCAGCAGTCTAACAATACTCTACAGTCGCATAGCATCATTTCAATTAAAGATTGTAATTTTCAACAGCATTTAGAATGACAACAATACATGTACACAAGAGTTTCACTCTATAAGCAATAAAAAAAATAATATTGTGAAACAAAATGCCCAAGGCCCTTTGTGATAAAAATGGATACGTATTCAAAATAACCTTTCATATTAATTTTATCTGCAGGATTAGCTATCCGTCAGATAAACAAACAAACTTTTTTCGTTTATTAATTTAACTGAAGCATGTCCGGAGTCTCAGACACAGTCCTTATTTTCAAATTAATAAATATTATTGTCGATCATATTGCGCCCAACGGAAATGAAAAATTTGTAGCAAATTGTGAACCGAAAGAAAATTAAAGTTTCCAGCACCGAGTAATATTTCTCAATAGGTATCGAATCGAAAGCGTGCTTCAAAGTTCTGTTTATAACGTACAATTTTGAACGAAATCATTCGTATTTCGCTCAGCAATAACAGGTAGGTAATCAAAGCCTTTTCAACTTCATAATTTAGCAGCTAGTGGGGTTGATTTTTACTATTGTATGAATTATTTCTTGACATAAAAGTGTTCTAAAATGCGGGGAAATCATTACTATAATGATTTTATGTAAATTGTTGTAATTTTTAATATTTTTTTTTTTTTTAATTGCTTTATTTTTTTAAATTGTAATTGTTGACTGCCTCGTTGGTCAAGTGGTCGCATGCGCGACTGCTGAGCATGAGATCCTGGGTTCGATTCCCGGGACGGGCAAGTTGCTAATATTGTTTTTTTCCTCCAGGAATTTCTCAGTAGCATCCAAGGAGTCGGGATTTGTGCCCGATTGATAGCAATAGGCTAGCCTCCTATTACATGTTACTTAGACTTAACAGGCGGAATGTGGGTATACTATTATAAAGGGTGTAAAACACCTCTTAAGGAAGCCGAAAGGCACTTGTTATCCCCGTCATTGCGATCATTTTTTTGTTTTAAACCATACCTTCTAGTTACGGAGATATTGGGGGTCAAAGTTCCAACTTTTTGAGAACTATTTTTAAAATACAAGTTTTTAATGTCAGATTTTTACTTTAAACACCTCCGCGACCCCCGTACTATTCAATCCATCCATCAGCACAATGTCTTGAGTGCGTTACATTGAGTTCTACCACAAAACATGATGTTTCACCCCAAAAAAAGTCGTTTCCCAACAATATTTTTTGCGTAAAGTTACTTAGTTTGATGTACAGAATGCTTGGTAGACGGCTTCGTGATGAGGTGGTTTACACCCTGTATAATCCCTCTGCCTAACCCTTCGGAGATTACAAACATGATGTTATGTCTTTGATGCTTGTCGTCATTTCTAAAACATAAAAACATGTCCACATCCTTTCATTCCTATTTTCCTCATATTTTGTTTCGCCAGAATTTCTTCCGGTATTCAAAATGGAGGAAGAAAAAAAATTACCCGATAAATTCTGGTCCCGTACCCTAATTATACCGACCTACCTGAAGCATTTGTCCCACAGCCAACGAGGAAGCGACCAGCTATCAATTGACTATTTTATCGTTCAAGAAACATACAATAGATACATTGTTTTTTTAATTATTTTATTTATTTATTTATGTGTAATGAACGCATCTGCCTTAATGTTGACATTGTAATATGCAAGGTGTCACTTTGCTTCCTGGTCAAATTCTTGAATCCTTGGAGGTATCTATGATAGCCATTCTCGACCCGAATCGATAACAAAATGGGTAGGTTTTTTTTTCTTATTTACTGAAATCAGGTAAGTGTAAACCACCCGTTTTAAAACGCAGCCCGTCAGTTAGTAGCCCTATAACCGCGCCTTCACACACACAAATAACACACACTAAGACATGTCACGCGATGGGCGATTCTGTTTATTACTTTCGTGTTATTCTGAAATACTGTCAAATTTAAACAATTTAAAATAGCAGCTGTATTAATTATTGACCAGGTATCGTTATTTAAATTGATTATTTGTGTCTTTTGTAACAAGCTCCTGAATTTTGACTAGGATGCAAAACTACACCTTGTATAAGACTGATAATGAAAAGGCTTGCAGATTTTCGAATCTACATCGTGTCAAACGGATCGTTCATGAAGCCGTTGTTAACCAAGCATTCTGTATATCAATCTCTACGCAAAAGTTATGCTGGGTGTTCATGCGTTAGGCGCCTTCCTCTTCAATTTGTGGTTGTGGATTAGATAAAATGATACTTCATTCTCCAACATATAAAATGGTTTATTGCAAGGAGATTTATTAACTTGGTACAATAGGAAAAACGGTTCAAAATTTAAGGTTTGAGAATGAAGCTATACAGAGCAAGGTTGAGGTTCGAATGTGGTTAGTGGTCTAGAAAAACCGAGCGGGTAACGTTTCACGGAGAAGAATTGGGAAATCTTCGTAAACTGCTCCTATTGGTGCTTCTTCGATGGCATCCCTTGAGGTCCTCTCATTGGCTGTCCGAGGATGATGTGATAGTTTTGAGTCATGACGTGTAGGTAGGTGCCCCAAAGAACGGAACGCCTACGGGTTTAGTGATTGCAATGTGCACGTCGTCAACACCATGCGTGAACACTGGGAAACGATTTCTTTTTTGGGGCGAAAGTTAAGGTTTTTTGACGTCACACTGAGTTCTGATTCACACTCACTCACATTGACTGTCATTGTACAGGATGCATTGAATAGTACAGTGGTAATCCTATAACGTAAGAAAAGTGTATTTAATATTTTTTTTAAAAACCAACTTTTTTTACTTCCAATCAAACTCAAACTCAAAGCATTTATTTCAATTAGACCATTACGGCATTTTTGAGTGTCAAAAATACAATAAAAGCAAAGCTACAGTCACAGTCACAAGGCATAATAACTTGAGAAAGTACTGTAGTCGCCCATTCCCTAGCGTAGATCTCTATGGAAAAGAACGGGGAACAAACTCCAAGGACACTCTTTTAAATCAAAATATTGTTACAAAATCTTGGTTACATCTTTCATGTCTATCTCCGTAACTGGAAGAATCCCAAGTAAGGTCCAGAAAACAAATATCGCAATGTCGGGGAGAACAAGTGCCTTTCGGCTTCGTTAAGGGTCTTTTTACCCGACTGCGCCAGAAGGAGGGTTATGTTTTTCGAGAGTATGTAGGTATGTATGTATGTATGTATAATTGTTTGGCACGCTCTGTGGCCTGAACGGCTCGATGGATTTTAGCTCGAGAGGTGTCGTTAGATTCGTATTTACTGTGAGAGTGACACTGGGTATATCAAATTTAAAAAAAAAAACACAAAATTTACAAAAACAACAATTAAATAATCTTGTTTTTTTCTTTTCAGTTTTTATTTAAAGTTATCAGTTATTTTTAAGCAGTCGGGTTTTTTAATTTTTTTTTTTTTTTTTTTTATTACTCCCATTATTTAGGTATAGATGCATTACATAACTGTCCTGTAATCCCTGAATCGATACATAGAGCTGTGCCTCATTAGCTACAACCAAATTTTGCCAGTAATGTTTGAGTATTGTACTTATTTTATTTTATTTTTGACATTTTATATTTTATGTGACAAAAAAATATTGTATTAATTTAAATTATGTCTAGTTATAATAGTAGTGTGTGGTGTGTATTTGTCTCTGTAATAGTAGTGTGTGGTGTCTCTGAGTATTTGTTTTTATTAACTAAGTTATGGTTCGTTGTGTCTGATGCGAATAAATATTTTTTTTTTTTTACGCTCATCGTCGACTATGGGACGGGTGCCTGGAATATTTCACAGGACCACATCGAAGCCAATAAAAATGTCACAGTGTATAGATCCGGCCAGATTTACGGCCGCAACAAAACTTTTATTGGGGGACCTCTAAAACCAGTGAAATTTGGACTCTTTTTCATCAAGGATCGATGTATATTTTTTTGTGACTTTGAAGCCGTAGAGGTCTATAGAAAATGGACTTCTTACGATATAAAACAGGAATCTTTCCTGCCATCTTGTCTGGAATTACTTGGCTGGGTTATATCATACGTTGGTATCAATAATAAAGGTGTTTTCAATACTTGATTGGGTAGTGAATTGTTACGGAAATCTGTATGAGTTGTAAGGGAAAATAAACAAGTTTATTGGGTGGGTACTAGCGTTGGCCCGTGGCTTCGCTTCTTCGGAAATCGGAACTGAATCTATACAAATAAATAATGAATACGGATGGCCGATGGGGCCGAAAAGTTCTGGAGTGACGACTGCAAACCGGAACACGTTGTGTTGGAAGACCTCCCACTAGGTGGACCGATGACCTGGTGAAGGTTGCGAGAAACCGCTGGATGCGAATCGCACGGGACCGGTCATTGTGGCGACACTTAGGGGAGGCCTATGTCCAGTACTGGACGTCTTTCGGCAAAAGTGAATGAAAGAATGAAGCGTCTGCTAGTAATTTCAAAATAACAGCTATTTACTGAATCCATACGAAAGTATATGGATACTTATTACAAAAAGAAAAAAAAAAAATCTGTTTGCTCCAGCTAATCTCCGAAACGGCAGAACCGATTTTGAAAGGACTTCTACTGGCAGATAACTCATGTTACAAGGAGTAATTAAAGCCATTCCAGTTAGACTGGAAACCGAACCAACATAGTTGGGAAAAGGCTAGGCAGAAGATGATGATGTTGAATTCCGCAAAAAGGGTCCAGATTTGGATGCACAGGACGCAATATAGTGAAAATTAGCATGCCTATTTGGTCTCCACTACTCAGTTACTGGGTAATACGATGTCCCATAAGTTTGTGACTTACGTTATACATAATTTAAGGTCTCTTAAGGTAGACGAATACTCTCAACACATGAAACTTCATCCAAACTTCCTGAAACCTCAAACACCCAAGCTAATCCAAAGCGTCTATCACGAAAATCAAAACCATTACTCACACATCCAATTTGTGAGATTTCTAACAAACTTACAATATCAAATCTATTTTGAACCCTTTATCCGAAGGGTTATAGATAAATCAAATAAGTTTTTGAACAATTAAAGGCTATACAGAATATTACAGAAGGTCAGATCCATCGTCATCAACATCTGCCTAGCCTTTTCCCAACTACGGATATGTTGGGGTCGGCTTCCAGTCTAACCGGAAGCAGCTGAATACGAGTATTTCACTTTGGAGCGCCTTCTATCTAACCTCCACAATCCAGTAGCTAGGCGCTACCGCTTCTTGGTAATGGGCTGGTTGTCAGTTCTCTAGCTGACTTTCGTAACCACTGTCAAAGATCTATAAGGTCTGCATCCCGAGTGTCTCCGTCCTGTGCTAGATTTCTCTCGGGTCGTGTCGTAATGCCGTCCAAGAGCCTCTCCGTCCTGCGCTAGATTTCTCTCGGGTCGTATCTTATTGTCGTCCAATCAAACTATGAGAGCAAGGAAAGAGAGAATACTGTGTTGCGCACTCACCTGGGCATTATAATATCATCCACGTGCCCGCGTCGAGAGCTAATCTCCTCTGAGATTGGCCGACATAACTGAAAACGGTCATCATCATCATCATTCACAGCCCGAACTCACCCACTACTGGGTATAGGCCTCTCTTTTCTTGTGCCAATCTCCATGGTCCGTCGTCTTCTTTGCGTGTCGATAGACTCAAATAATACCAGACCAGTATGTTGCTACCTGCACGGTTTTGTCGTTGGCTTCGTTTAAATCCTGGAAGGTGCAAGTGGCTGTGCAGGACGGGCAAGAAAGGAGGTAGGGCATATCCTGCAGAGGGGCTCACACTGACATTGTATATGGGACGAGTACGTGATACCTCATTTGGCCAGATTATTTCTGCAGCGGCCAACCTGAGCCCGCAAACGTTTAAGAGATTTCCAGATTGGCCACTTGTGATGGTAGGCCTGGTCCTGAGGCCAGATCCAGTAACGGTAATGATGACGGCCTGTGTTGTCATCATACGAAGGTTCTGTGTCGGCTCGCGTTGATCGTCTAGTCTGTTCGTTTTCGTGAATGAATATATTGAGAAAGAGTCGAACTTTATTAATTAGCCTTTTATTTATTTATTTATTTATCAGCAACAATTTAAATTGTGTTTGATACATTACATGGGTACATCATAATTATTAATATTAATATAAATTCTAAAATGACATGCAACAATATAAATGTTTTATATTGTTGCATGTCATTTTAGAATTATTATTAGTAGCAATAAATAAAAACAAAACACACAGGATAAAAAAAAATACATGATTAGGTACCAAAACCAATAAAAATAATTAGCATTAACATTGGAATTATATATTACAGCTCGTCCACTGAGTACAAATTTCTATCCAACAGAAATGCTTTTAGCGCAGCCTTAAAAGAGCTAGTGTAAAACAAGATTTTTATGTCCGCTGGCAGTCTATTAAATATTTGTACAGCTTGGCAATGAGGGCTATGCTTGACGATGTTGAAATTAGGTACAACTTTATTTTTAAAATCCTTCCTACGAGTGTTTTCCCTGGCTATTCTTTCTTCCTCAGACTCGAATTCATGGACAAATTTTTAAAAATTAACTAACAAAACAAGTATGTATAAGCTGGGCAATGTTAGAATAGTTAAACACTTAAAATGAGATCGACAACTTTCTCTTTGTGAAATTCTGACAATTGTACGTATTGCTCTTTTTTGGAGAATGAAGGCCCGTTGGGGATTATAACCGTAGCTATTCCCCCAGAACTGTATACTGTATCGAAGTCTGGATTCGACAAGAGCATAATATACCATCTTTAGCTGTTCTGTATTTATTTCGTCTCTCAATTTCCTCAACGCATAACACGCAGATGATATAGTGGAGTCTATGTGTGCTAGCTCCTTTTTCCAGTTCAGCAAATCATCTAAATGGATACCTAGAAATTTGACGTTTGTCACTAATTCAATATTTTCATTGTTGAGGGTTATATCCATACTAGTATTTGCTTGGGTGCGCGAGCTGCGCGCAGCTCGCGTGTTTGGTGTTATTAAGAAGTATAACTTACCCTTATAACATTTTGAGAATCTATAGGCATCCTTTAATGAATTGGAAAATCCGTTAGAATTACCCCTAAATCAGTATGAGATCCCTTAAGAACCCCTAAAACATTTGAGAAGCATAAAAAAAAACATTACTCTAAGGTTTGCTTGTCGTCGTCCCTGAGTTACGCTTCACCCACTCAACCTTCGTTACTCGGTCTCGCAGGTTCGCTCCGCTCAGGACCTACCTACCACCGGACAGGTTTCAACGCTTACTATAATATTTGTTCAAACACCTGATGGCTATCTCTAACCGTTATGAAGTTACAGCCCTTTCAATTTTAGGGGAGGTTAGGGAGGGGAGCTTCACCTACTCAACCTTCGTTACGCTACGGAGGTCGCCGGCTCGCTTCGCTCGCCACCTCCCACTTCGCTCCACTCGGTCTCGCAGGTTCGCTCCGCTCAGGACCTACCTAACCACCGGACAGGTTTCGACGCTTACTATAATATTTGTTCAAACACCTGATGGCTATCTCTAACCGTTATGAAGTTACAGCCCTTTCAATTTTAGGGGAGGTTGGGGAGGGGAGCTTCACCCACTCAACCTTCGTTACGCTACGGAGGTCGCCGGCTCGCTTCGCTCGCCACCTCCCCCCTTCGCTCCACTCGGTCTCGCAGGTTCGCTCCACTCAGGACTTTTAGGGGAGGTTGGGGAGCGGAGGGTATACACATTTCAACGCCCCTCAATAATAAAGTATAGTCAAAATCAAAAAGCCGCTACTTGTCCCAGTTTCCAAAATACGATGGGGGGAGGGGTGAAGGGGGAGTTTTGAAAAAAGATTTTGACCAACTCTTTGCCCCTTCTTACGAATCTGAAATGAAAAATGTTCCAAGTCTCTTAACTTCCGAGATCCGCCTAAAGGGGGGAAAGGGGGACAACTTTGAAAACTGGTTTTTACTTTTCCGAGCCTCCTCTATACGAATCTGAAAAAAAAAATGTTCCAAGTCTCTTGGTTTCCGAGATACGATAGGGATGAGGGAGAATGGGGGCGAAAAGGGGAGGTTTGGGATTTTTCCCATAAGTTTCAGAGTTAGTTGCTTACGAATCTGTCAAAATATACTCACCTCCCCATCCACCATCTGGAGAACAATTCTGTCAGTGAGTGAGTGAGTCAGTCAGTGGTAATCGAGCTTTATATTATATCCATATTATCCTTATTGCCTGCAGTGGTCCGAAACAACATGATGCTTGTTTTTTTTTTTAATATTTATTACTAATCTATTTGTATTGAACCAAAACAGAAATGCTGCCAACGTAGTATTGACCTTTTCTGCCAGTTCACCAATACTTTTCGCCCCTGCGACAGCGTTAGTGTCATCTGCAAAGACTACGAGATTAATGTCTGGAATTTTCATTTTAATATAATTTATCAAATCATTAGTGAAAATAATAAACAGAATTGGACCTAATATGGAACCCTGCGGTACGCCCGTGGTAATATTAATCATGGATGATTGGTATGTTTTCCGTTGTCCATTTTGTTCTATAGTGCTGGTTTCTACATAATTTTTCCTGTTTCTTAGATACGATGTAAATAATTGAAGGGCTCTGCCTCTGACACCATAATAATTTAGTTTGGCAATAAGGAGATTGTGGTCTATCGTATCAAATGCGAAAGATAAATCCAGAAAAATACCAGCTACCTTTAATTTATGATTTATTTTGCCAGTCACATCATCTAAAAGTTTATAAATAGCATCCCCAGTGCCAATTCCTTTCTGGTAACCGAACTGTCTATCATGTAGAACTTTATTAATATGAAGATGGGTCAATAGCCGAGATTTCAATATTTTTTCAAAAATTTTTGAAAGTGTGGGACTTTGGTGATCAATACTGTGTTTAATCTAGGAAGGATTGAAATTCCTTACACCAGTGTTTAGGAAACAATACTGTATCAAGAGAGTCATTTCGGGGTTTTTCAGTCAACAATTAGATTTAGATTTACCACAGGTCAATCTTGAGTACACTCCAATGCGCGAACAATGTAGACTTATCAATCATTCTACTCGTTATCGCAGAGCTTGTCTCAACGCGTCTATATTATTATTTAGTACAATACTTAATCAGTCTTCCTCGGATTTAATAAAGGATTTTACAAGTTAAATTCAATTTGACACGTTAGAATGATTGTGTAAGTTGATACATGTGTGTTTGTGCTTGTTTCAGCCACCGCGTCTGACTGATATCGTTCTAGCATGGGGAAACCCTACAGCGTGCAAACGGTCCTTAATCATTGTTATGGGGGGGGGGCAATCGACTCCCTATATAGACGCTACGAAGCGTTAGTGATTCCCACATCCGTATAGGCAGGTACTTGTATTTTTTTATTGTCAGATTCCCATTTAGGGCAGACACTCCCCCGGAACCATGGTTTTGATATGTGTTTATATTTGAGTTATATTTAGATTTGGCCAAATCTAGGTCGGGGTCAGATTGCAAGACATGGCGTGTAATGGTATGCTAAGTTATCACTGCCAGAGGCGTCACTCAGTCGTGTCTCTCAAACCATCAGTCTATCGGAGTTAGGGAAATATTAATGTGCATTATATCACAACACAGCCGAAATGTCTCTCTCTCTCTCAAGAACAGTATTTCTCCTCCAAAATAATTAAGTGATTATTGACTTGAACCAAAGTGATGATTAAGTTACTGTAAACTAGTGTCTCTGCTCACTCAGTTTGGGTTTTACTGATGTATACTAGGTTTAATTCGGTTCAGAAGGAACTTATAGTCTCAAACCCTAATCTGACTTAGGTCTGGATTTCTATCTCTGACCTGGTCTATAGTAGTACAAATTATTATATTGGGTTAATTCCAATAACGTAAAATCATGTTATTCACGGTTCAGTATACATTATAGAGAGTTCATTATTGGAGGTCCAAACTGATTTACTACACTGATTTAATACAGTGCCCTTGTTACGACTTGATCTTGGTTTTATCAATCTTCCATTATCAAATTCTCCACACATGTAATCTTGGAATATAAAAGAAAGAGGTGATTCTTGTTTAAATAATTCGTTTATTTTCAATAAAATGAACGAAAGAAACTGTTTGTTTATTTAAGCCAAGATTCGCTAAGATGGTAACGAACCTAGGTCGAGAGTCCCATTCCTAACCTAGTCAGATAGGAAAAACGGAACATCTCAAGCAAAAACCCTTCTGACGTACACAAATTAGATTTACACACATATGTACACAATATTGTCAATTATTTATCAGCTTATATAAATCGCAAGACAACTGAGAGGAGAGGTAATGCACACATAATGGTTATACAGTTTTATTCAAGGTACTTTAGCCACAATATCCCATGATAATTTACAGTAGTGTATTATAATTCCTAGCTTAAACCATTTCGCGTAGTTCATGGTCTGCGTGATGTATATTGCTTATACAATTCAAGCGATTTCTCCACAATTTCCACCTTTCCATCTCCTACAAACTTCTATACAAGCTATCACTAGAAGATAAATTACCATTATCAAGAATAGTATTACAGCTACCTTGTCCAGGTTAGACCAAAGGTGCTCTTGTGTCTTTAGCCTTAGTGAATATAAGATATCGAAGTTTGTGGCGGCCTCCATATTTACTTGGGTCGCGTTAAATAGATTGGGTGACTGAAGTTATTGTAAATTAGCTTGGGATCTTGCTTTAACACAAAATTTGAACTTGGAATACGTTACCAAATTTCAGCTCTCTCTCTGTCTCTCGATTTCACTAATACTACTTAGATACACTGCTTCTACTTTTATTTAAAATACAAACAATATTCAATCAAACTACTATAATTATCACTACGCAACCGTCTCAGCCCGTCGTCAAGCTTCGTCTGTTTCTGCTCTCCCCGTGCCCCGGTCACCGCAAAAGCATCCAGATAGGCTCCTCCTAGAAATGCAAATCAAACGCAAGTAATCTGTTTCATTGGCTGTCTTGTGTATGACGCTTGCTCATTGGTCAAAAGCATGGCCTCTGTCGATTCCCGCCAAGTGCCGTTGCGTACGCGCTTCTCATGCGTCTATTTTACACATCTGTTTACCAGATATCCAGATATTCCGAAAAAGGTTACTTCAACGTACGATTTATTGCTTTTCGAGTGTCGTCTTGTAATATTATTTTAACTAAATTCAATAGATTTTTATTTTCTAAGTGGTTTGGGGTCCGTTTGCTTATCTTTTGTTTCTAAGTAATTTCTCTCCATCGATATTTCAATAGGCAGTTTTTGACAAGGGTTGAAATTTATGGATGGCTATAAAGTAAGCTATTTATTTCTTCTATATGCAAAAAAGAATAGGTCGCTCGACTCGTCCATCTCACACTGCAGTTCCTGTCCAGGAGGAAGATTTTCTGCTGGATTGATGAAGTGGGGAGAGGTGGGGTGTCTGTTCGTCCACAATTCGCATCTTTCATCCGAAGCACTATCTTTTAAGGAAATCGTGTGTTTCACGAAGCTTTTATGGCTTTTTAAGCTTGAAGGTGGTAGTTGATGCCCGTACTCTTAGCAAAACCAACAGATAGACAGACGGACGGACGAACATGATGAAAGTATAAGGGTTCCTTGTCAGAACTACGAAACCCTAAAATAGGAGTAAATAATCCTGCGACAGCTGACAGGGGAAAATGGATAAAATAAAACGCATGGCGCCGACCCGACGTAATATTGCACAAGGGCAGGAAGATAAATAAATAATAAATTTCGCTGGACATTACACACAGCGCCATCTTATGCCACACTAAGCAACGAGGCTTGCGTCGTGGACACCAGATAGTTCATATACTACATAGATACTTTTTGTTTGTAAATACATACATAATATACATAATTATAAACATCAATGACTCTGAAACAAATGTCCATGCTCTTTTTTTTCCGATGGGAAATCATCAAATGACTCCTCCCTTTTACTCACTAAAACCCATCCATGTTCCTTCATTGCCTTTTGTGTTTCGGGGCCACAGTATCTCTTTCGAACAGTCCCGCAGATGGCCACACAACATTTTCTTCTACCGGGATTCGAACCCGGGACCCTAAGAACATAAGGCAGCCTCACTACCGCTGCGCCATTCGGGTCGTCTAATTATTGACAAAACACAAAACGAATGAATGAACAGAATTGAATGACAGATGAACAAAATCTGACCTTCTGTATCTATTTGGTGAATGGCTAGATATAACACGTGAACAAGTGAATTGTACTTGGTAACTGCGAGTCGTTAGCAGTAAGATAGGTAGCAGTTACAAAAGGTAAATGCCCATTATAACTCATCTGGGGATAGTTTGAAATTATGAAGGGTAGTTCAATACTGGATATGGCCATAATTTTCCATCAAATTTATTATCATCAATGTTACTATTAAACGATTTGATGGCAAAACATGAATTGTGCAATAATTGTAATGCAACAACATGCTAACAACTTTTGCATTTCATTTTAATTACCGTCATGGATTACCGAAAAGGAATGCCTGGTTCCACATATAATCGTGTTGATTGTCACAAGATCTTTTAACTTTTGACATGTCTGGACGTCAAACTGTTTGATTCTCTCGATTCCAATTTCCAGAAACTGCACCAAATTCTGTCAAAAGACATCTTAGTCCTGTCATCTTTCCATAAATATCCAGATCTTGTCAAACTCCTTACAAACGAGGACGTAAAAACAAAACTATTTTCGAAGAAAGTTTGTGTCGTATCCAGGACACTCAAGTCAAAAGAACTTCAGTATAGTTCGTAGGTCTACACAAATTAATTAATCACAGAAAATGGGTGTACAGTGTACAGCAATACGTCGGGGTCGAACCTACGTGAGATCGCTTTATTTTCTTGACAAACTGTTTTGGGCACCCTACTGTAGAGGCACAGTATAGAGATGTAGAGAACCAGTAAACCAACTAGGTTTTTTTGTGAAATCAAACTCATTATGATTTGACCAAGACTATGTCTGGACTGACACTCTCTCTCAGAGTAGAAGGTACAAAATACCCCGCCTCATCTAGTTTGAAAACATATTTAAAGTGTATTTTTTCGCATACTTACTGAAATAAATATCATTTACCATTTAAAAGCAAGAGAAAAAATAAACTACTAAACTTTTTGGTGTGCTTCACTACACACATTAAACGTAACCTCTTGTCTCGATGCGACAACCCCGACTTGCACGAGTAACCTGTTACGAAAAGCATTCATAAAGTTTGTGTAAATTTTTTATACAAGTATTCCGACCATCTGTTCCTGGTTGAAATAATCAGCCTACAGCAGTCCACTGCTGGACATAAGCTTCTTTAACTACACGCCACTCAGCTCGATTTTCGGCAACTTTCATCGAGTTGCTACCAGGCCATACCCTGCGAAGATGGTCGCTCCACCTGAGAGGGCGTCCCACAAAATCAAAATCAAAGCATTTATAATTTCAAGTAGGCCAGTTACAGGCACTTTTGAATTGTCGAAACAAAGATGAAAATTACATGTAGCTATAGTCCCAGTCACAAGACATAAAAACTGTGAAAGTAGGTACTGTAGTTGCCCATTTTGTTACAAAATCTTGGTTACATCATTCATGTTGAGATGGTATATTATGTGAGAACAATGTAGCAAGATTTGCACGTTAAAAGTGTCCACAGTAAAACAAAACAAAAAAAATAAAATTAAAACCAAAATAATTCATACAAATAAGCCATGGCAACTAAGAGATGACTAGTCACAACTGACAGCGCCCGTTCACGAACATGACGCATGGATCAGCACCATTCAACTCAACCATTTTGAAGGGAACTAAACACACACACCAAATTACGCTTTCCAATTCGCGGTTGCTACTCAAGAATGTGTGAACCCTAACCGTCATCGGTTTTACGGCTTGTCAGGCTAGTTGAATTACTGTGAGTTTAAATTAATCTACTGTGGTCGGGGTGACTATTTTGGGCCCACATTGTAAATTGTAAGGAAGCTGTAATGAAGAGTAGTTTTGTTGAATATATTGGGGGGTTTAAAGAAGTGGGGCAAGGGACGCAGGGTTGTGTTGAATTGTAATGGAAGGTGGAACTTATGGCAGCCTCTACCTGCCTCATTAAGGAAGTAATTAATAAAGGTGAAAGGTAGCCTGGTTTGTCTAGTCGGCGCGAGCAAGCGAGCATGAGGTACTGGGTTCGATTCCCCGGTCGCGCAGTGTTATTGGGTTTTTCCAACAAGTTTTTTTTTTTAGGAGGACTTTGAGATTTGTGCCCGATTGACATCAATAGGCTCGTCCATTATAACATGAGGCTTAAACACAACTGGCGAAATGTGGGCGCTTCAGGTAAACCTTTGCTTAAATCTTTTGGGGTTTAAGGAAGAATTTTTGATAATACAGAGTTTCGTTATGGTATTCAAGATTTATGGATTTCGCTGAAACCTTTGCAACTTAGATCTTTATATCTAACAAAAATTAAAACCTGAAAACGACGTCCGTCAACGGAGAAATAAGTACTCCAATTCATTTGGAGTTTGTAGCCAAGATAGTAGAACAAGAATTTTACTATCCTCGACTCATTACATTGTAAGTACCCTTACCAAGATGCTTCTAAGTGCATTAGCTAGTTAGTACTTTTGTTTTTATTACTATTTTGTTGCAGACCAGGTTACACGTGGAATGCTGAACCTCGTATTACAACTTTGTAACAAAGCCATAAAGCGGCCAGAAAGCGGCGCTGGCTTAGTGGTGGCAGCCCCGACTTACGAGCAGTAAGTCGTGGGTTCGAACCCGGACAGGCGCATTACTTTGTATAATTTATTTCATCACCACTGCTCTCAAAACGGTGAAGGGAAACATTGTGAGGAAACCGACATGTCCAAGAACCAAAAATTTGAAGACATGTGACATCTACCAATCCGCACTGGGCCCGCGTGGTGGATTATAATGATGAGGTTTATTTTCTTTTCAAAAATCTTTCGAAAACAGTACGTTTACACACCGTGCCACGAAAGATGAGACCTGTCACATCACTTGAAACTAGTGAAACTTTGTGAAAATATCTTGATTATGCCTCGAGGTAAAACATTAAGAAGACAAAGTAGGAAGATGGTTTACGACCTATGTATTGTACACCTATATGTCAAAAGAAGTATTTCGTTACACAATTAAGACGTATACAAGTGGTGTGACAGGTCTCATCTTTCGTGGCACGGATTGTACGTTGCTTGAGGTATCAAAGTCGAAACAAAACAAAAGAAGAGAGAAAAAAAAAAGAAATAACTCTGTAAATAGTTTGTTCAAAGTATCAAAGGTATTTGATCCGAAGATATTTGTTATTTTCCTTCTTTTATTTACAGGTAACATTGGGATTGAGGCTGTTGTGAGTTTAGGAGATATTTTAGTTACAAAGTGTGTACTTATGGGTAGCAGGAAAACAGAAGCTTGGGCGTTTTTATGTAGTCATAAAAACTTTTGCATTTCTTGCGGTTTTGATTTTACTCCTGAACAGGCCTGCAGGCCACAATGTTCCCACAGCTGGGACACAGGCCTCTTTATGAGAGAAAGAGGGCACGTATTCCTTTACGCGGCTCAGTGCGTGTCGGTGGATGTAGGTACATAATTTTGGGTGATAAAAACCAGCCGATTGCCAGCTACTATGTTAGCGAAGGTGTTTGGGTACCTAAACTGCAATCTTCTTAGCGTGTCGATAACAATTCAAATTGAGTGAGTGAGCGTGGTAGTAAATCAGACCAAATAAAATGTAAAGACGGAACTCTGCGAACAGCAAAGTGAGGCCCGTCAAATTACGTCTCGCTCTGTTCATACACGCTCACACGCACGCATTTACATCAAACTACAATTAAACTATCCCTCAATAAATACACATCATGTTTACGAAACCAGCCTCACTTTGCTGTTCGCAGAGTTCCTTTTTATTTGCTCTGAGGATGGCGTGGCTAACTCAAGAGGTTCTGACATGAACACCTCGACCTCCTCAAAGGTGGCGGCTTGGGAGGTAAGGGCAAGATTGTCTGCATAGGAATGCCGTTTTTCTGTGCGTTCCAACGACTTTTTTCCGAAAGAAGGTGCAATTCCATTTTCAAATTTGATAAATTGCATTACCGGCTTAACACGTGTCTCTCTCTCATATTCGATTTATAAGTAGCCCTTTAGGTGAAAGCGTCAGGGTAGCCCGCGAAAATTTAAATTTTCTTACGTTGTTTGCAATTTGCAGGATAGTGCTAGGTTGTATGTTGATTAAAATATTCCTCGCGACTGTAAGACGTATGTAGTTACAGAATTATAATCATCAAAATCATCAATACAACCCTCCAAGCTCATACACGATACACGAAGCTCATACATTTCACAAAAAAATGTAAGAAAATTTGAATTTCGCGGGCTGGGTGGAGCATCCACCAGGCCCTTTGTTTGCCTCCAGGGATCACAAACACAATAACAATTAGACAAACGTCATACAAAAATCCAATAACATAATTTTAGCCCCTCTTAGATCACCATGCAAAAAGGCATAACTTAAAACAAAAAAAACATGACATTTTTCCTCACAAAAGGAACAAGACAAAGTTAAGATCTGTTGGGAATCGAAAAAGTTCCTTTTTCCATCGCATTCTCAACGAAAAAGTTTTCATGCAATTAATTCTGGCAGGACGTTTAAATAGAGGCTCGAGTTGTTGACAAAAGGTTTTTTATTGTTGGCAATCTTTTTTTGATGTAGGTTTTAATGTGTCGTTAGGATCAATTCGGGGATTACAGTCGTGATGTTTTGTATGTGTAATTATAAATTATGATAAACTATGATCGTCTAATGTTAGTGAAAACGAGAATTAAACTTTAATTAGCTTGGTAATATTAATTTAGGAACAGAACCCACCCCTGTCATGTTCAATCAAAGAGGTTACACAAATGAGGGTAGTGTCTGATTTAATTGAAATCAATTACTTAGTACAAGATCAAATCCTTTGCTGACATGAGCTATTATGTTCTTCATTGATTTAGAAAGAGGTTTTGTTGTGGTCTTCGCCTGTAGTATACAAGTTGAGATTGAATAAAAACTCCTTTTCTTCTTCGTATCACTGACCCTGAGGCCCTACTCCCAACGCTTCGTCCGTATATTTGGATCTGTCCGTCTCTCTCACTCGCACTCATCTGCAGACGTGCGCGAAAGAGACGTATAGATCCGAATATACGGACCAAGCGTTACAGAGTAGGGCCCGTGGAGTTTTTTAAACTCTTTTGAACTATAACTCCGCGCCTCGAGAAGCACGCTAAGCCGTTGGTCCTGGCTGTCATTTGTAGATCTTTGACAGTCGTTACAACCAGTCTTACCAAGGGGTATCGTATTACCCAGTACTAACCAGGGTTGTAGAGGTCAGATAGGCAGTTGCTTCCAGATCCCAACATAAGTAGTTGGAAAAAGGCTAGGCAGATGATTATGTTAAATCTATTAACGTAGGTAATTAGGTACATTTTTAAATATCTTTTCTGTTCCTACCCGGATGGGAAATCATCAAATGACTTCTCCCGCTCTGGGCGGAGCAGGAGGGAGTGTCAGACTTTTACTGACTAAAACCCATCCATGTTCCTTCATCGCCCTTTGTGTTCCGGGGCCACGGTATTTCTTTCGAATAGTCCCGCAGCCCCGGCAGGCTTCGGCCCTTGCGGACCCCTTCATTGTTGCTGACTCTCTTTGAGGTGCGCGTGGAACACGAACGCGCCGTCGACACGGCCTGTCGTCATGAGACGGACGGATGGCGAGCTAGCCCATAGCTCCCCGTTCACAGGCCCGCGCCTACGGTGGCCGGAAGCCACCACGTGGCCCCCGACGCCCGGGGCGTCTCTCGCGGCGGCCGGGACGTGAAGATATCTCCCTCTCACGTTCCGCCACCTCCTTCGCTAGCATGACTGCTTCGCAGAAGGAGGTGACGGCGTCCCATTCCGTCTCGCTCCGGACCATGGCGCAAACCAGGGCCGGAAGCGAGAGGTCGCCGCCGCCGATCGCCACCTCGAGGACACGGCGGTGCTCCACCCAAGCAGGGCACACCTCCACCGTGTGCTCCACCGTGTCCTCCGGTCGATCCTCACAATGGAAACACCCGGGCGTCTCCTCCCGCCCGATTCGGTGCAGGAACTTACCGAAACATCCGTGTCCGGTAAGAACCTGCGTCAGGCGGAAGGTGAGGACGCCGTGGCGTCTCTCCAGCCACTCCTCAAAGAGGGGCCTTACCGCCACTATCGTGGCGTGCCCTGCACGGGGTTGCGACAGTCGCTCTCTCCATGTCGCCATGAGATCCCGCCGGAAGTCCGTCCGCTGAGCGACAATTTGCCGCGGCAGCGGAGTTTCCCCCCGGCGTAGCGCCTCTGCGCGCCACTCGTGTAGGCGCGCGAGGACTATCGCCTCCAGATCCCATGGCGGCAATCCGGCAAGGAAGCTCGCCGCCTCGCGGGAGATCGTGCGGTACCCCCGGATCAGCCTTACGGCCACCACCTTTTGGGGCGCGTTCAAATGGTTGGCAGCTCGCTGCCTCAATGAACGCGCCCACACCGGGGCCCCGTAAAGGGCCATGGACCGCACGACTCCCGCGTAGAGCCTCCGGCAGGAGGCGTTTGGCCCCCCCAGGTTGGGCAGGAGCCACCTGAAGGCAGCCCCTGTCCGCTCCAGTTTGGGGGCCAAACGTCGGAAATGCTCCGCGAAGTTCCACCGGCTGTCGAGGACGAGACCTAGGTACTTCAACGTCGACTCGACGCCGATGGATACCCCTCCCGCCGTCACTGCTGATCCCGGAGGTGGCGCATTCCGAGGCCCATGAAAGCACATGGCCTCGGACTTGTGCAATGCCACCTCGAGACCCAGTTGCCGGATCCTCTCAACGACTATCGCAACCCCGCGTGTCATTATTTCGGCTGCCGCCTCGTGCGACCTCCCCTGTGCCAGCACCAGCGTGTCGTCTGCATAGCAGACAACGCTGACGCCGCTAGGGAGGTCGGCGCGCAGCACCCAGTCGTAACCGATGTTCCACAAGGACGGGCCTAGAATCGATCCCTGCGGAACACCGCACGACATCTCTCGCCGGTTCCATCCTCCGCTGCGACCGGGGTAGATGACGGCCCTGTCCGTCAGGTAGTCCCCGACCACACGACGGAGGTAGGTCGGCACCCGGTGATACCGGAGTGCCTCCCTTATGCAGCTCCAGGGCATGGAGTTGAAGGCGTTGGCGATGTCGAGAGACACCGCCAAGACAACCCCACCCCGGGACACCGCATCCCCCGTCGTGAGAGCTCTCACGAGCATGATGGCGTCCACCGTAGAGCGCCCCTTGCGGAAACCAAACTGGTGTTTCGCAAGATCCGGCCCAGTCCTCGCAAGGTGCTCGGCGAGGCGGTTTGCAACTACTCTTTCAAAGAGCTTGCCCACCTCGTCGAGCAGCACTACGGGCCGGTAGGCGGACGGAGAGTCCGCCGGGCGCCCCGGCTTCCGGATGAGGACCAGCTTCCCCGTCTTCCAACGAAGCGGGAACTGGCCTCTCTCCAAACATGCGCTTAGGAGCCCCTCCAGTCGGGGACCGAGAGCCTCCGAGGCCAGGACCCAGGCTTTGCCAGGCAAGCCGTCGGGTCCCGGGGCGGTATTTTTGGCACTGAGCCTGCGTACCGCCACTCTCATGTCTACCCCGGTCACTTCCGGAGCGTCGTCGTCGTCACTTTCGTGGTCCGCTTCCGGCACCGCAGCCGGCGGAGCCATAGGCGGGGGCGGGTGTTCCTCTCGCGAGGGGAACAGAGCGCTCACCACGTCCTCCACGAGCTGAGGCCGGAGACTCTGCGTCAGCGGGGGGGCCCAGGTGCGGAGTTTATCCCGCACCATCTTGTAAGGGCGCCCCCACGGATCTCTGTCGAGAGCCTCCAGCATCTCCTCGCGGGCCAGGTCCCTGACCCGCAAGACAGCCTCGCGGAGGGCGGTCTTCGCCGCTCTGTAGCCCTCGTAAAGCTCCACCTCAATGGCTGCCGCATTCGGTGGGCGAATGCGGAGCCTGCGGTGCCTGGCGTACTTGTACCTGGTGTCGCGCAGCCACACACGCCTCCCGTAGGGACGTCAGCTCTCGCGACCACCAGTACACCTGACGCCGGGCGCTTCCTGGCCGGACTCGGGGCATTGCCACGTCACATATGTCGGACATGGCCTCCTGGAACCACCCTGCCTCATCGTTAACGTCGGCAGGCCTGTCCGGTGATGTCACCCAGGCCTTGGCGCAATTGTCGCGGCGGCGGTGGCGGCGACCGCGGCAGCGGCGGCGGTTGCGGCTGCGGTGGTGGCGACGGTGGTGGTGGCGGTGGAGGGCCCTCCCCTGCCTCTGGCCTTGGCCTTGGCGGGTGCAGCGCAGGCTTTGCTGCCAGCCCGGTGATCAGCCGGCTTGCCAGCCGCCGCACATGCGGAGCAGTGCGGCGTGGTGGCGCAGCAAGTCGCGGATGTGTGACCGGGCTGCCGCGTCCGGCTGTAGTGTAATAACTACAGCTGCGGTCTTCGGGGCGCGGAGCCTAGCCGCGACCTTTCGCGCCCTGTGCTGGCGCAGCCGCTCCTCATTGCGGGCCTTTCTGGCCGCCTTTCGCCCTCCCCGTTTCTCCCCGACCACCTGCCATCTGGCTTCGGCCGAGGGAGGTGTAGAAGCTGGGGGGGCGGTGGTGGCGGCGGCAGCAGCGGCAGCTGACGCGCCACATGCGCTGGCCCACTCACCGCTGGCACTGGCGCCGGCAAAGCCGACGCCTGTGCAGCCGCTTTACCCTTTCTCCCCTTGGGCGCCTTTTTAGCCGGCACCGGTTTCGCCGGAGTCGGTTTGGTTTTTTGTTTTTTTTGCTTTTTCCATAATTGAACCCACAAGTATGGGGGAAATAAACTCCTTACTAGGCAGAGACCCCTGTACCTAGAAGGGCAGATTCTTAGTATTTATTACTCGCCAGGGGGTCTGCAGGTACCCTGGCGAGGAGCGCACTAGCGACTGATTCGTTCTATGGAACACCCGTCAGCCATACATCCCCTCGCGGTGCGTCGCCGCTTGGGATTCGGGATAACTTTTTAAAGAGGTTGTCTACCTCGCGGTCCGGGCGGTTAAGCCAAGACCCTCGGTCCCTGTCGAAGCCGCGAGACTTGATCCACGACACTTCGACGGTGGGATTACGAAAACAATATATCCTCAGGAGTTAATTATGTAGTAAACTAGTCACATTATTGAAACGTTCACAAGTTTGTAAAGCCAATTTGTTTTATTTTAAGTGCAATAAAGGGAGTAGTCTAGTCGGCTTTTATTTTCTTTTTATGTTTCCCCGCCATATTACTTTTAATGAATCAGTGGGGACATGACATTTGAAGTGACATTTAGAGAGCTGCTGCATAACTCGGAATGTTGTTACGTTCCTTATTTAAAATGCAGTTGACTGTTTGACATAGACAATGTACATTTTATTTTTATTTGTCTTTTTTTAGCAATATTTGACACAACCACTGAAAATGTCAACACTTATTTAATTAAACCGTACTAGTGGGTAAATTATTTAAATAACAAAGGTTCTTCATGATCGGAATTCCAGTAGAGATAAAAAAGGTTTTCGACTGTTTTTTTTTTCATCTGATAGCTGAAACTTAGAAATAAAAACTTGAGAGGTGTCAAGGGACACCCGGATGGAACGAAGTAGTATATCAGATATTTTCGCCAGATTTTTTTTTTTAGCAACTTTTATATAAAAAAAAAATAAAAAAAAACTGGCGACAATATCTAATCGAATATCTGGTTTGCTTTCTATAAGAGAGAGAGAGAGAGACAGACAGAGAAAGATGCGCACAACGAAAGGCTTACAATAGCTTACCTACTATAGCAAAAAGTGTCGTTACAAGTTTTCGTCTTAATTTTTTCCGTCTAGCCCCCTTTCGCAACGCGCGATAAGGAACTTCGTTCCAAAAAACAACCGTATCTTTAGTAAGTTATCTTGAAAAACCAGCAAGAAAAATATGAATATTATTATATTTTTAAGTCTGACAACCAGTCTTACCACCGGGAATTACCCATTAATTGCGTTGTGGAAGTCACATTTAAGCAGTTGCTCCATATATTTAGCTGCATCCGGTTAGGTTGATCCCCAAAAACTTGAGTAAAGGCAGATGATGGTTGTTTTTTGAATTGCAAAAAAGAAGAACACTTTTACGTTCTCCGTTTCCTCGAAACAAAGATTTGTGAAGTAACTTTTTTAAGTTTTTAGTTTAAGTTACCTTAGTTTATTTTAATAGTTGTAATGTATAATTTAACTTTTAATAAACAAATATATCTCAGTAACTTTACAAATCTTTGCTTTTTGGCTTATGGGGGCAGAATAATCCAATAACAGGTCAGCCATCTTGGTCCAGTGGCTAAGATACGGGATTAATTCGAAAAGTCTCTAGTTCGAGGACTCCAGAGGCCTTTGTGAAGATAATTGTTTCTCTCAGATTTGGAATTCGGAAGGAACAAAATTCCAAGAAAGTCTTTCTGATTTCGGGAAAGCTTTTCACATCAAAGTGAGTAAACTGGCTAAGTATTTGAGAAATCAGTGATTCGTAGTCGGTTAATCTCTTTTGTTTTTAGGAAATGCCACCTTGATTTTTGTGGCATCTACCGACAAAAATGTTTACATACGAAACAAAGGGTTGGGCTGAGGTGTACCTGATAATACGCCCACATTTATCTTATGTAATGGAGGACAATCCATTGCCATCAACCGAGAAATTCGTTATGGGAAAAACCCTAAGACAATTTGGTCAGTGGATACGAAACGGGGCACTAATTTTTTACTGCGACCAATTTCGAGGTAGCGCTCGTCGGCCGCTGCCACGGCACCGCTCGCTCCGCTCGCTCGGCTCGCGCGTAGTTGGTCACAGTTCTAACCTAACCTAACATATATGGTCGGAATGAACGGAATCCCTTCGACATCGTTTTTACGACAAACGGTTGGTCGCAGACACAAATCACCCAGGTGCTTTTCGCCTTATTTTTAGATGTTCTATACGATATAATCAAGAAAATAAACAATTTACAAAAAATAAATATTGTATAAATTTTCTGTCTTTTTTCCTCAGTGCCCCGTTACGTATACTCCAACCGACAATTTGCCAGACCCGGGAATCGAACCCAAGACCTCGCGGTTGCGACAACTAGACCAACAAGGCGGTAAGCTATCTCCAAGTAACTTGCAATAAATTAAACAATTAATCAAGCACATACCTACTTAGCAGACGTCAGTGAAACTCTTTCCAATTGCTGCGATTCGGTGAGTCGTAGTATTGAAGCAGATGTTCAAGACAAGTACTAATCAGTTGATAGAAGATGTAGTTAGAATAAATAAATAAATCGTTAAATTAGTACCAAACATTTTGTACATTTTATGCACCCACAAAATTGCGTAACAGTTTGTCGGCGAGATTAGCGCTCGTGTTTATACATTTTTAGTTCAAATAGTAATAGCACATAAAATAAATAAATAAATATCGCTGGACACTACACACAGCGCCATCTAGTGCCACACTAAGCAACGAGGCTTGTGTCGTGGACACCAGATAGTTGATATACTACATAGATACTTTTTTGTTTGTAAATACATACTTATTATACGTATAAACATCCACAACATCATCATCATTCATAATAATTAATAGTTGGTATTGTAGGTGGATGATACAAAGCCACTTTCAAACTGTTTTCACTGTTATAATTCGTTAATTTATAATAATTTTACAGAGTTTTGGTATGCACGATGAGAGTTGGTTTTAGAAGAGATTGAATGAATAGATGAACGGAGAGATGTAACGAATGAATGAATAAGTCTAATAATCCTGTTCAGCTATCGTTTAGAAACGAATTAAACAAGTAATTTTTATAAAATGCTTTCGTTTGGAAACAGGTATTATTCAGAATTACAAAAACAAAAACGAAGAAGACTGAATAGAAAGGCTTAAGATTTAGAATGAATACTATTTAGAGATCTGTTAGTGTCAATAATTAATTGACACTGAAAGCTCTTGAACGCAGTTTAACAAGCAGCGGCGAAGCTATCCCTAATAAGGCTCTTTAAAAAAAATGGAGGATACTTGGCAATCGATTTGTGCGGCGAAGCCCAAAAAGATAATGATTTTTGCAAAATAATGTTCTGGCTTGTAGCGCTAAAGTTATCATTGTTTTTACTAAGAGAATGTTATCTAGAGCGAGCGATCAGAATATTGGGCCACAAAAAGAATGAACGAAAGGCAAATGCAAGTGGCTGAGATGAAAATGTTAAGGGGGGTGTGTTGTGTAACACGAATGGATAAAGCAAGGAATGAGTACTTAAGAGGAAGTCTGAAACTGAAAAGTTGTGTAGTAATCGGTTGTCATGGTAAGGGAGTCAGTGAATTAATGTTCTTTTTTAATAAGGGTTCCGTACCTCAAAAGGAAAAAACGGAACCCTTATAAGATCACTTTCTTGTCCGTCTGTCACCAACGATTTTCTCAGGAACGGGTGGAACTAGCAAGTTGAAATTTATACGATATACTGAGGTCTATAGTCCCTATTAGGTGTATAAAAATCAAGGTTCTGAGTTAACACGATAAAAAGATATGGGCAAATTTAGATTTTCGCGAAAACTTAAGTACCAATTTTTTTTTTTTTTTTCGGACTTTTCCCTTTACTGGTGCTGCAAAAGCAAGCTTAACCTTGTTTTTAACCAAAATTAACAATTCTAGGTCAACCGGAAGTACCCTATACGTTTGGGCTCGAAAACCTAAATGGTAGTTCCCGTTGACCTAGAATCATGAAATTTGGCAAAAAGCAAGGTCTGAAAACCGTAAATATGTAGTTTAACAACAAAAAAAAGCGTTTTTACTATTATAAACTTATTATTTGCGGTTGGTGCAATAGCCGTTTCATGGGATCGAACAGCAAAGTTAAGTTTGTCTTTTAAAAAGTTTGTACGGAACCCTCGGTGCGCGAGTCCAACTCGCTCTTGGCTGGTATTTTTATTAAGAAGTAGGTAATGAAATTCCTTCTGATTTTTGTTTTGAACGATCCCATTGTTGAATAAAGAAAACCTTAAAGAAAATTCAGTTTTTGGGTATACCTAAACTGAAATAATATTTACAAAATCGAAGTAATAATATACTTGATCTTTATTAAGTACTAGCTGACCCGCGCAACTTCGTCTGCGTTTCGTAAGAGAGAGAGAGGCTTAGAGAGAGTGTGAGTCAACCTAAAAAAAATGCAGATAATATGCTTTAGCGGACTTTTTAAGAGGAACAATCCCGTCATACATGTATGATTGTTGAGTAACTTTAACCGTTTACGCAGCGCACGGAAAGGAAGCTCTCAAAAGCAATAATTTTTCGCTGTATTTGCAACAATTTTCATTGATGCTCCGCTCCTATTGATTGTAGCGTGATGTTATATAACGTATAGCCTTCCTCGATAAATGGGCTGTCCAACACTAAAAGATGTTTTTAACTGGAATCAGTAGTTCCTAAAATTAGCGCGTTCAACCAACCAAACAAACAAACTTTTCTCCTTTATAATAAGTATAGATTCAAGTAGGTAACAATTTAATTTCTCGGAATTATATGCAATCATCGTTAAAATATTGTACTATGTTTTTCCAATTTGGGGCTTCCCTCGACAGCCTTAGGTTTTCATCCTTAGACACTCGATGACAGTCATACTCCAGCTAGGTCGAAAGTTCTCATCAAGGTGCATGAATTGAGCCCAAACACGATATAGCTTTTTTTTTCGGATGGGAAATCATCAAATGACTCCTCCCGGAGCAGGAGGAAGTGTCAGACTTTTACTGACTAAAACCCATCCATGTTCCTTCATCGCCCTTTGTGTTCCGGGGCCACGGTATCTCTTTCGAATAGTCCCGCAGCCCCGGCAGGCATCGGCCCTTGCGGACCCCTTCATTTTTGCTGACTCTCTTTGAGGCGCGCGTAGAACACGAACGCGCCGTCGACACGGCCTGTCGTCATGAGACGGACGGACGGACGTCCACAGGCCCGCGCCTACGGTGGCCGGGGGCCAATACGTGGCTCCCGACGCCCGGGGTGTCTCCCGCTGTGGCCGGGACGTAAGGATCTCTCCCTCTCACGTTCCGCCACCTCCTTCGCTAGCATGACTGCTTCGCAGAAGGAGGTGATGGCATCCCATTCCGTCTCGCTCCGGACCATGTATTGAACCAGGGCTGGCAGAGAGAGGTCGCCGCCGCCGATCGCCGCTTCGAGGACACGGCGATGCTCCGCCCAAGTGGGGCACACCTCCACAGTGTGCTCCACCGTGGCCTCCGGTCGATCCTCACAATGGAAGAACCCGGGCGTCTCCTCCCGCCCGAAAACACGATATGAGGCCAATAACAATTTAGCTATAAATATAATCTACGTAAACTGCGTATGGATTATTGATTTCACAGTTCTTGCACGGCAAGAACACGTGGATTTATCAGGCTTCTGGTGTTCGTTATACTTCTTTTTGGAGAAATCATCCTCATCATCATACTCCTGCCCTTATCCCAATTTATTTGGGGGTAGCATGATTGTATTCTTCTTCCATAAGTACAACTCTATTACTTTTTGGAAAAATATTTCACGAAAAAAATAAGAAATGCACACAACTTAAATACAAAATGAAATAAGTATAGGAAATCTCACAGCATCAAAAAAAAAAAAATTAAACAAATCACAAAAAGTGAAAATAACGTTGGAGGGTTTGAACCTGCAACCCCGTAGTTTACAGAGCGGTCATGAAACCGCAAGGCTATTTACTTCGTTGGCATAAGCCACAAATAGCCGTTCTCATGTACTTACGTCATGACTGAAACGTCAAACAATTGAAGTATACGGAAATAATGCAAAATTGCCTACCCCCTTAAGGAAGTAGCGTGATAATATATAGTTTAAATATTGAAGAAGCCTATGCAGTAATTTAGACGTGATGCGCGCACAAACATTTCGTACCAACTACTTAAACCAAGGAAAGCTGATTTTCTTGAGTTTCGCTATTTTGTGCGTATTCACCTCAAAAATCAAATTTCAAGAAAACTGAGAAATTATATTTACTTGTATTAGATATGGAGCATATGTAGCAACTTTGAAAGGTTACACTTCATTGGTTTTGATTGTATAGGTGTTTGAAGTTTATTAATTTTAAACACAAAACCCTCTTTTTTGCGTCTCTGGTTGAGATTTAAAAAAAATGCTAAGACAAGTATTTCTTTATTTTTATTAATAAGTATTTATTCTGAGTTTCATGATTCTAGAACAATCTAAATTTTTTTTTTCATACAAACTTTACCCCCCCTTTTCACCTCCTTTTTCCAAAAAACCCAAAATTTCTATAGCCTATATGTTATTCTGAATGTATTAAAACAGATTTGTGAACATTTCAACAAAATCGGTTTAGCAGTTTTTACGTGATGCGCGTACAAACAAACAAACAAACAAACAAACAAACAATTTTTTTTTAAATGGTTTTAATATGTTCAGTTACTTATTTCAAGTCACCCTGGCTGGTTTTTTTTTTTTAATCTTCAATGAACAGATTTTTTGGTCTCAACGATTTTATTATATGTATAGATCACTTCCCCATCTATGTGCTTACGGCGTTAATATCCGCCGGTTTAGTCCGATTCTAAGCGGTTGAACTAACTTCGTGGTTGAAACTTTTAGGATTAGGGTTGAAATTAGATTACAGCTTATTACGAAAGTTGGTGTTGAAATTATATTAGCCACTATTGTGAGTGACAGTTAATTTGAAACTTTATGACCTTTTGCTAATTAATCTTGCATATGATTCAGAATATTTTGATTGCGAATGAATTGATTTAAAAAAAGTAGTAAAAAAACACAATAATATAACATCACGCGTGTAATCTACGAAGGGTTAGACAAAAGTGTACCATCTCAACTGACGAAATCTCACCACCAATACGGCTCTTTTTGTTTGCAGCATCCAGCCGTTATTGAAGCGCTAAACTTTCTCTTCCTTGATCTTATTTTTTTGTTTTATTCCTGTTAGTCAAAAAAAGGTGGTCAAACAATAGAATAGAATTTTTGTAAAACAAAGTAAAACGTAAAAAAGGGTCCCATATTTTTTTTTCTTTTTACTACTATTGGTCCGCACACTGGTGGCTGGTGTGCACGGGATTTTATTTTAAATATGAGCAGATTTCGTTCGAGCCCATGGTACGTTAGTACAACCACGTGTCAGCAGTAAATTTTAAAACATATGATAGGGGCAAATCTATTGCCACCAACCGAGAGTCCCGTGGGTGCTACTAAGAAATTCCTGATGATAGGAAAAACCTGATAAAACTTTGCTCGATCCGGGAATTGAACGCAGGACCTTATACTTAGTACTAGCGTTTACGACCAACATAGAGTATAGTTTTATGTAGTTTTAAATTTAAATCAAATTTAAAGTACCATGGAGTTTTTGTCGGTTGACGAAGTTTCTTCTCCATGGAAACGACCAACCCGAACAGTGCACGTTATCTCGATGTCTTATAAGTGCCTATGTAGGCCTGTGTTTTTTTTTTTCAATTTTCTATAGTGACAACTTTAGAAGCAAAAACCTAATATTTGAAATAAAAGCGTTTTTTTGCCCGTTACCTGTCGGAGCAAAGACGGCCGTGAGCTCAGACGAATATTAAGGCGTAGGGCTACCGCACAGACTTTATGTGATATTTATTTGTTTTTGTAGGCTTTACTATAAAGTTAAACATAAGTCGTTTGTCTTGGTATGGACATGTAATGAGAAGGGATGAAACGCATGTGACTAAAAGAGAGGTGGACATGGATGTTGATGGATGGAGAGGGAGAACAAGGCCAAAGAAAATATGGATGGATTCTGTGAAGAATTATACAGGGTGTAAACCACCTCATCACGAAGCCGTCAACCAAGCATTCTGTACATCAAACTAAATAACTTTACGCAAAAATTATTGCTGGGAAACGCCTTTTTTTTTGGGGTGAAAAATCATCTTTTGTGGTATAACTCAATATAACGCACTCAAAACATTGTACTGATGGATGGATTGAATAGTAGGGTCTGGAGATGTTTAAAGTCAAAATCTTACATTAAAAACTTGTATTATAAAAAAAAAGTTGTCAAAAAGTTGGAAATTTGACCCCCAATATCTCCGTAACTAGAAGGTTCCTAGGTATGGTGTAGAACATCAAAAAATGATCGCAATGATGAGGAGAACAAGTGCTTTTCGGCTTCGTTAAGAGGTGTTTTACACCCTTTATGAAAGATTAAAGATATTTTGCGAGCAGTGGTGATAAAATAAATTACACAAAGTAATGCGCCTGCTTGGGTTTGAACCCACGATTTCCTACTCGTAAGTCGGGGCTGCCACCTCTTGACCACCGCTGTTCTCCTGTATCCTGATGACGATGATTAAAATACAACCCATTTATTGTTTCTTATTTTTCGTGGCAACCCTAACCACGCTGTTTCATTTTCACTTCAGCTTCTCCGTTTATTCAGCCTGGCGTGTCGCCATCCTTATTGCTTTAGTAATTTAAACCTTATTCACAACATACTTTATACGGTAGTATATAATGTGAAGAAGTCTTTAAGTACTACGGATACTTAGTAGATTTTGTCTCAGGTTTTTTGTTGTTTGCTAAAAGTGCACTATGTGAAGGCTACATCGTTATGAGCGCACCGAGGAAACGATACGTAATTCCAAAATAATTGCATTCGCTTCATCCCTTGCTGCATCGTTATTACTTATCCTTTAGTTATGCAATTAATATGTAGGATATTTAAGGATTCACTCTATACATCGTACACTTTAGAAACACGATTACTTTTAGTTTCCTCGATAGAAAAAATATCCAAAGTAATCTCTAAAAAACAAAATAAACCCTAATTACGGCGTAAATACTTCACGGAAGATAATTAGATTTTGAATAATAACAAAACTACATGTTTTCTATAACGCATACATTTTACATTTTCGAAATGTGTATTTGTTTGAATAATATGAAGGAAATACCTAAATTAGCGTGCGGTCCGCCCATTCTAACCAGAGCCGCCACGCTTCTCCCCTATCCGCTTTAGTCCTGCTTCGTCCTGCTTAGGAATACCTAAAATCTATTAGCGCCAGAAGCTCGGTGCGCTCTAAAGTTGTAAACGTCCCTATGTGAGGCCATGTTTTATTCTACCTCCTGCTGATATGGAGGGAAGTGGACGATATATTCTTTTCTGGTTAATTTCGTCTTGGGATCCAAGACAGTTAAATTATTTCTGTGGGACTTTGTCGAGCTTCATTGTCTTGGCGATTTTCTGGTGGTCACTACTATAGATTCTGGCTTTCAGGAGTTACTGTGACCTGGGAATAGTGTGGCGAGCTTGTCCCAAAAAAAAATACATTATGACCATTCGAAACCTCAGTTCCCATAAGATTCGTCCGATAACTAGCAATAGGTACAAAGCCATGCAACGCACAAATCAAGCTCATTACGAGTCGAGTCAGCAAACGTATTGATTAATGACCTGTGACGTCACATTAATGGCGGCTCTGACTTTTCCTTATTCTTTGTGATGGTGTGAACATTAATCATTTATAAGCAACCTTTTTTCACCTACTGCTGAATATAGTTCTTCTTTTTTTTGTGCAATTCTTGCCTGGTCTTCGAGAGATTCAACCAGGACCTACGCCAGATCTTCTCATGTCATCCTTGTATACAGGGTGTAAACAGTCCCTTCACGAAGCCGTCAACCAAGCATTCTGTACATCAAACTAAATAACGCAAAAATTATTGCTAGGAAACAACATTTTTTTTGGGATGAAAGATCATGTTTTGTGGTAGAACTCTGGTTTACATCCTGTATATAGATTTACTAGCTGTTGCCTGCGCCTTCTTTCGCGATTTATTTGATGTGTATAAATGTGAGACTAAAAAATAGCCTACGACTTATTCTCAGAGCTACCAAATATACACAAAAAATTTCATACAAATCGGTCAACCCGTTTCGGAGGAGTTTGATAACAAACCCAGTGAACGAGATTTTTATTTAGAAAGATAATGGTGTGTTGGAACAGAGTTTGTTTATATTTCCACTAAACTAAAGATGTTTTCATAAAGGTGTGAAAATGATCCGTCGCTATTTACCGTGAGATGAAAAGTAATAATATAACAATAAAAAAACTTTTGTTTGCTAACTTTGGATTTCAGGAAAACGGAAGCGACTTGTTTGTAATCGTGAGAAACCATGTTTATGTGACTGGAATAAAACGTGAAATTAATGCCCAATTCGTGAAACTTTCTGAGTGTTATTAGTTTTTCTGACGATTCGTTTATCTGTTAGCTTCGGACTAAGTAATAAGGAAATATTATCTCCAACTTAAGTGGATATTATTATCTTCCTTTTAAGTGGTTAATGTATGAGGAGCTCCTGAATGCATGAGGAGTATTAGAGAGGTAGACTTACTTTAAATAGACTCCGGACCCAGGTTGGCCGCAGCAAGGAAAACCTGCTCAGGTGGAGATTCATTAATGAATCTGCCCTTTTTTTTTCGGATGGGTAATCATCAAATGACTCCTCCCGGTCTGGGCGGAGCAGGAGGGAGTGTCAGACTTTTACTGACTAAAACCCATCCATGTTCCTTCATCGCCCTTTGTGTTCCGGGGCTACGGTATCTCTTTCGAATAGTCCCGCAGCCCCGGCAGGCTTCGGGAGTGTAAATGTGGTGCTGTTCCACAAACGATGGGGCACTTAATATCGTGTCCTGCGTGTCCTGTTGTTTGTTCACTACAGGAACTGATGGACGCTACCCTAGCGCAAAACTAGTTGCTCAGTTCTGGGCCGACACAATTTAGATTGCCATCGACACGCTATGAAGAAGAATAGAGAGAGATAGTATAGAAGAAAAAGACTTGGTGCGCCGGGCTCCGTCCCATCTCGTAACTTTCTCATTTCGATAACTAAACAATAGACGAAATGGGATTCAATGTATGAAGATTAAATTAGTTACGAAATGGTACTTTTGTGATGCTATTTTGTTTATTTATTTAAGGAAAAACAAACAGTAGCGCAATAAGAATTCGGAACAATATTTTAAATATTACATTTTTAAACAATTATGCTACCCACAACGTTCTCCACAGATTACAATTTTAAGTATTTAAAACTAGAAATAACATCACAAATACAGTACACATATACAACGGCCATTGTCCTGCAACTAATATCTATATTTTTAAATATGGTTTATATATAAATTATTAAGATATTTAATTATACTAAATATCTAATTATACAGTAATTTGCTGGTCCTTTAGGGTGGCTTGGATTTGCTTCCTAAATGCATTTTTACTTAGTTTAGTTGTCTAAATGGGAAAGTTACGAGATGGGACGGAGCCCTGCGCCGGCTTGCGCCGACCCCAAATAAATTGGTATAAGGGCAGGAGAATGATGAAATGATATTAATAATCTAATAAGAAGTTATTTATTTTATAATTATATCTGTATTGAGAAGTTTTAACTTTATGTTGTACCTTTTCCAAATATATATATTTTTAAGAAATTAAAATATTGCAAGGTTCTTCAGAAAGATCAGGTGCGCAGTCCTCGCAACCGGCACGCGTGCGTGTATGACCAGATGTATGAACGTGGACGAGGTAAAAGGAGCATGTATGGATCGTAGCAGGTGGCGTTCTGTGGTTTGTGCCTACCCCCATGGGAAAAGGCGTGAGTTTATTTATGCCTGTATTAAAGTTTGAATAGTCGTGATTGCGTGAGAGTACTAAATAAACATAACATAACATCATCCCTGAAGGCAGAGGTGTACTATCGAGGACACTCCCGCCTGATCACCACTAAGCTAATTTTTGCTTGCACTTACAACATAGAAACGCTCTCTAGCCCCGCCCCGTTGACTTTGTATAGAAATAATGAATGAAAAGATACCGATCGGCCGAGCGCACTGACGACGCACGCCAAACAAGAGTTATTGTTATTTTGCGCGTCAAAGTTTTCCTAATAGGCATAAACTTTAAGGGGGCGTGGCTCGGCGCCTCCGCATGATTTAAGCGAAAAAAAATTAACTGATCAGGCGGAAAAGACCACGACTGTACCTGATAGCACACCCATATTTCGCCAGCTATGTTTCAGTCCTATCTAAAAGGGGGTGAGCTTATTGCCATCAATTGAGCACAAATCCAAACTACGTGGGAAAAAATCCTGTTGGAAAACCCAATAACACTTTACCCGACCTGGGAACTCAAACTCAAACTCAAATCGTTTATTTCAATTAGACCATGACGGCACTTTTGAATGTCGAAAATACAAAAAAAAGCAAAGCTACAGTCACAGTCACAAGGCATAATAACTTGGGAATCGAAATTGTTCGTATGATTATAAATTCACATCACAATGACTGTCTTTTAATCAATCCTAAACGTACCAAGATTCTTTACGCTCTTTATATAATTTGGGATTTCCATCGAAATTATGACAATGTTTTCTTATCAAGCAAATAATTGTAGATGAGAATACCTCCCAAAGGAAAATATTTGTGGTCGAATATTTTGCAGACAATACCGACTAAGATTGAAATGCTTGAGATAAAAAATACTTTGTTTCTTTGGAGGTGTATTCTGGTATTTATTTTTATTTTGATAAAGTCTATACTTCGATTTAAATAGAAAATTGAGAGAGAAAAGCTGAGGTTTTCTTGTTCTCAAGAGACTTTCACATAGAAACAGCTCGATTAGTGCAATCTATTTTGACTACATCAAGATAACTCTTACCAAGAAGCTCACATTTTGCTAGTTCTAAATACACACACACAAACTCACGCTTTTTCCCCATTGGGGGTAAAAGAAAGAAAGAAAGAAAGAAAAAGCACTAAACACATAAAATAAAATGGTGAACTTATCAACTAATAAAAGTTAAACATACATGGTATAAACCACCTCATCACGAAGCCGTCAACCAAGCATTCTGTACATCAAACTAAGTAACTTTACGCAAAAATTATTGCTGGGAAACGACATTTTTTTTTTGGGGTGAAAAATGTTTTGTGGTAGAACTCAATGTAACGCACTCAAAACATTGTGCTGATGATTGTGGATTGAATAGTACGCAGGTCGTGGAGGTGTTTAAAGTAAAAAACGGTAGGTAGAAACTATAAAACACCACCTGCTCATCAATCTGCCCAGCCTTTTCCAAACTATATGTTGACGTCCGCTTCCAGTCTAACAACATTATTTTACATGGAGCGACTGCCTAACTGACTTCCATTACCCAGTTAGTACTGGGGGGTAATGCGACATCCCTAACCTTGTTAAGACTGGTTGTCGGACTTTTGGGCCACTGACCACTACCTGTAACAACTGTCAAAGATCTACAAATAGTCCGGTCAATTTAGACATCCGAGGGTACAATAATTCGCACTTTAAAGTTTAATCAACTTTAAAGTTTAATATTTCGTAAATGGAGCATTAACACGTTGAACACAAAGACTGAAAACCATGCTTAGCCCAGTGGGCCGCGGCTGACACCTTGTGACCGTCAGTATAGCGGGTCCAGGGAGCCGCGTCGGACACCACGTGTCCGCATGCCCTCGATCACTTCAGAAGCCTGCAGGCGGCAGACAGACAGGGTTTCGACTGTTTTTACGAAAGCAAGTGACCCGCGCGGCCCCACAGTACAACCTGGCCTCTTGGCACAAAAAAAATCGAACGGACTTAGAATGTATGTGCTTTTCAACAAACTGTTTCCAGAAATGTACAAGGTAGATAAAATAAGTACTTTGAATCATACAATTGACATTATGTTTTTAGGTAGACATTATTTTTTAGACCTTTTAAGGCACTGTTAAGTCATTAAAATTGTAATCTTTTCAGTCAAGTAGGTACGTATCTAATAAGTAATGGGGGTAGTAGGTAATTTACGTAAGAACATGAATTTAAGTGAAAAAATTTGGATATTATGTTTATTATAGAATGAAATCAATCTTTTAATCATATTTTTTATGAAAAAAAGGTGACCCGCATCTCATTCTAGTCTATGGACCCGCCCGGCGCCCGTGCAAAGAAAGACGGTTAGACGTTCTCGCAGGCCGGGACGGTCACTGGTGTCTGCCATTTGACATCTCGGAAAATGACGAGTAAATTGCTGTTTCTGTAAGTCGCCCATTATTTTTGAGTTAATTCATGACAATATTTGCAAAAAAACACCTCAACGTTTTTTGAACGATTCTCGATTAATCGGTGCGGCCCCGGACGAAAGTATGCTGTCGGACACGTCATGTCAATCATGGCGTTCAACGTGTTAAATCGAAAAATAGTACTAGCAACCCCTTAGTTATTTTAAAAGACCTATTCAACGATACCCCACACGACGGGGTAGACGACGAAAAAAAAAATTCATCCCCACTTCACATGTTTTATTTTACCACTTTGTCGGCGTAATTGATATACACACCCCTACAAATTACAGTTTTCAGCTAGGTGCGAATTATTGTACCCTCACTCCTATTTATTGGTCTAATTTGACCGGACTAAAATGACAGCCGGGAACAACGGCTTAACGTGTTTTCCGAGGCAGTGAGGAAACTTGTTGTGTAATGGGTGGTCACCCATCCACGATCTTACCTAGGTAAGCGTGGCTTAACCTAACTCGAGCGGCTGTTATTATTTAGCCACGAGCTCCACCCTGGGACAGTACCCTGCAGTAGAATAATTATTATAGACTAAAAATCCAAGAGTCTTTTTTCGTTTTAAATTCATCAAAGCAATACAGATCATATCATACAAAAAGAATAAATAATCTGCCACTAAAAGGGTACATCACAACACTTTGTACATTTTAAACTCAGAAAACAGGATAACCCATCATTTATATTCTCACAAAATATTCTAATATCCGGGCACGGAAAAGAATATTAATTTCGCTCGTAGCCGGAAAAGGCAGTTTTTTAAAGTTATGAAAAGCGTTTGTAGAACAGATTTTCTTCTTTATTAATAAACAACATGATTTTAGTAAGGTTTTTTGTTGCGTGACAAGTTATGTTCAGGATAAGATTTTTCATTACAAGGAAGAATTTATTTTATAAAGTACCTAATTATAAAGTTTATTTTTCCGTATGGTTGACTAGCCTATTCCCGCGGCCTCGCCCGCGTGGAGTTGGGTAATTGTTCCGAACGTTGGAGGAACTTAAAACGTTATTTTAATTAGGAAGTTGTTTTGGGGTTGAAGAGAATATTGTAAAGCAGTGACAGAATACCTCCTAATCGAGTAGTTGATCGGAAGGAAATAAATAATACATTATTTTTATAAAATATTGAACTACACAACTGGTAGTGCCGTGGAGAAGGATCTTACAATACCATTCCCCACTGCACAATAGGCATGACGACAGTGTCAATTTTTTAAAAATCTATTTAGCCCGTCAGTTAGAGCATTAGAAAATAATGGACATGTATTTTTTGTTTTTGTAAATCAATGAATATTAGCAAAGATAAAACGCATCAAAATTCAGGAGTCCCCGGGCTCGTGACGTCAGAACTAGCTAAAAATTATACCTAGGCGTGACGTATTGAGAATTTTAGAAGCGTCATATCTTCAATCAATTTTGGTTTACGTAACAAAGGAAAAAACACGGGTCAAATATTTTTTGATAATCTAACTGACGACGGACTAACTAGGTTTCTTTTGTCGTCTCGCCTATTAGTTGTGCTATCCAGGTGGTTCGTGGGGAAACAATCACTTTTAGGTGGTTTACACGGTATCGCTCGACCGTACGGTCGGGCAGAGCGAATCTCACGTCGCATTAGCTTGTTTGAAATCTATTGATATAATCTCCCCGTGGCGCACCGCCAGAAAATGTTTACCTCCTCCGCCAAACCACGCGGCGGAGCGGTATGAGAATCGCCTTACAGCCATAGAGTACTAAATCCCCTATTATATTTAACGTTCATTCCGGTAAAAGCCTAGATATTCACATAGATTTGTACGATCGCCATTTGTCACGGTATAACGGAAAACGTTCACTGAAAAACATAAATCTGTCGCGTGGTTTACGCGTCCTCCTTTGACCTTTTGTTGGCTGTATTTAGGGTACCGTTTGTGGTCGAAAAAGCCTTAGGACAACCTTTTAAAACTGACAACCGAATGGAGAAGGTCTCAATTTGAAATATCGAATGTAGAAATGTGTGTCAATATTTTCAAAGTTTGTACAGCACCTGCACAAACATTCACAAGAAAATTCACTGTTTCACATACAACTGATTTGCGATAATTTTATTTGTATTTTAAAATACCAATAGGTATCGTGATGCGCAGTAACTGGATTGTGGGGTCAGATAGGCAGTTGCTCCGTGTAAAATACTGGTATTCAGCTGCATCCGGTTAGACTGGAAGCCGATCCCAACATAACTAGTTGAAAAAGGTTAGGCAGTTGATGGCGACTCATTATGACGACCCAAATGGCGCAGCGGTACTGAGGCTGCCTTACGTTATTTGGGTTCGAATTCCGGTAGGAGCAAATGTTTGTGTGATGATCATGGACATTTGTTTCCGAGTCATGGATGTTTATATGTTTAGTAAGTATGTATTTACACACAAAAAGTATCTATGTAGTATATCAACTATCAGGTGTCCACGACACAAGCCTCGTTGCTTAGTGTGGCACTAGATGGCGCTGTGTGTAATGTCCAGTGATATTTATTTATTTATTTTATTTATACTAAGTACTCCACTGACACAAACTTGACACTCTATTTTTTAGTTATTGTTAATATTGTGTTAACAATATGTGGTAACCGTTTTAGCGTTGATGTCCCTTCCATCCTACATACGGGACCAGATGAACAAGGTTGAATCACACTTGGCTGGTATTTTGAGTACCGGTTGCAAACATTTCTGATTGATTTGTGAATGAAGTAATAACACGGATTCCAGCGAGTTATTGAACTGAATTATGTTGTTTTGACAAAATTGTTGGGACATGTAAACAAGTCTATGAAACAAATACATCAAGAGAGATTGACAATTTTCAAACCATTGTGACCTTTTAATTAACTCAAATAATAAGGAAGGGCTAGAATACAGAGTGATTTGTAATAGGGAATATGCATGAAATACAAAACTCTTTTTATTTATGAAAAATACTTTGTATTGGCGCAAAAAAACATTGTGGTACACTTGTTTAAGTTTCTAATACATCACTTATTTTACAATTTACTGTTTTATGTAGCATGTTTTTGGTGAAACGGAACGCACTGTTAAAACACACCGTCCTCGATAACGCCGGTGTTGACGTCAAAGTTCATTGTGTCAAAAAATACTTTTATTTGAAAAGTGCTAAAAGTTTCACTAAAATTTTATTATAATATTGTTATTGCAATTTTTATTTGAATAAAGCACATACAATTGGAAAAATTATTAAATTATGGCCAAAAAAATTCATTGTAAACAAGACAGATAATGGATAATAACCTCACATCATGGCCGCGATATCTACGGACGTTTCAACTGTCGTAGAAAATTGCAGGAGTTTAATATTATTTTTGTGCGACAAGCAGTTAAGTAGTTGAACTTAACTTTTAATACTTTTATTGGGTTGATAATACTGTATTTTATTGATTTAAGTGAAGAAAAAATTACGTGCATATTCCCTATTGGGTGCATTCCTTGAAATTAAATGGGTGATACTAAACCTTTGCAACATATTTTCTGGGCATTCGCTTGCTAAAATTTTAATGTGGTACCGTCCCGAACGCATTACTTTGTGTAATTTATTTCATTACCACTGCTCTTAAAAGCAAAAAAATCGAAGACATGTGACATCTACCAATCCGCACTGGGCCCGCGTGGTGGATTAATATAGCCCATTCCCTCTCATAGAGAAGAGGCCTGTGTCCCAGCAGTAATAACATTAATAGGCTGATGATGATGATGACTGTCCCGAACCTAGGATTAACACAAATTTTGAAAAATATTTAATCAAATTAACTTCCTAAAACTACTTAAATTAATCCAAGTGATTAGCAGATGTACCAAAACGTGTGACAGTAATTTTCTAGAAATTTTGGTAATAACAGTATTCAGTTTGTTTATAATTGTATTTTACGGTCTTTGGGGAAATTCTGATGGATTAGCTCTTCGCGGAAATATACTGGGCTTTGGGTAATTTAATTTTGATGGCACGTGTTACTATGATTTTGTTCTGAATACTAGCTTATGCCCGTGGCTTCGCACGCGAGAAGGTCGGTAATAGGCTAGTTTCCACAATCAATAAATTGCAAATCTATTTTGTCTATCAGTTAGAGTATTGGAAAATAATGGACACGTAATTTTTAACCGACTTCAAAAAGGAGGAGGTTCTCAATTCGTCGGAACAAAAGGTTCCGACGAATTGAGAACCTCTAACCTCTTTTTATTTTATTTTATGTATGTTCCCCGATTACTCGAAGATGGCTGGACCGATTTGGTTTTTTTTTGTTTTATTTTGAGAAGGTATCTTCCCAGATGGTCCCATGATCATCAAGTCAGGATCTGATTATGGGATCCTGGAGAAATAGAAAGAAGTCTTTCTCTAAAACCGACTTCAAAAAACACAAAAAAGTGAAAAATAACTTTAGCTTCAGAAGTCGGTGACAAAAAAACTAAATCAATCAAACAAAGGTCAAAGTTTTTTGTTTTTGTAAATCAATGTCTATTGACAATGATAAAACGCATCAAAACTCGGGAGTGGGGTTTCGTGACGTCACAACGCACTGAAAATTATAGCACGGCATGACTTAAAGAACTTTAAAAGTGTCGTATCTTCGTCAATTTTGGTTTACGTAACAAAAGAAAAAATACGTGTCAAATATTTTTTGATAATCTAACTGACGGACTAATTAGATTTTTTCAGGACACAAGCCTATTGTCCCACGGAATCGTAATATCGGGATATAAATGTAATAATTTGGGTTATAAAATATCTGTGCGTTTCACTCAAATCCGTTCAGTAAAAAGTAATTTACCTTTTTTTTCGCGTATGTACAAACATCCCTTTCAAGGATGTTTCCGTTCAAACACATCTTTATTTTTCCCTACTCTATTACAAATATTTGCTGTTCAGACTGGACTTTCCCTATCAAACAAACACACACTTTTTCTATAGGGAAAGATACGTAGAAACAACAGAATAAGTAATTAATGTTCCTTACATTTTCCTTGCTTAGTTCACGTTCATAAATATTTACTACCACTTGTGCCGATTGTGACCTACCTAGTTTTTTTAAGAACTTCTTTTTGCTAAAAAGATGATGATGAGTACCTATATTACGTATTTTATAAGAAATATTAAATATAAGAATAATAATAATTGCGCCCGTATTTACCGAAGGATTGGCTGGTAAAATCCAGTAACACTTTGTCTAGCCTTGGAATAGAACCCATCATCCTATGTAGACCACTAAGCCAACGAGGCTGGTAATAAAAAAACCGACCACGCGCAGTGTAGGGTTCCGCAGTAGCCCGTTATCACAGTATAGAACGAACCCGTTGGTACAGCGCCATCTAGCGGCAGCTTTGTGAAACTTATGATGATTTTTTTATTTTATTTTAGATTTTGTTTTTCAATGCAAGTCTTTATCCCTTATAAACAAGCAACTACTTCATCTTAGTCACTTTATAGGATTTATTCTAAGGATTTTGTATTTGGTCCAAAATTTATCCATTCTATTTCTAGTACTAACTGTCTCTTAGCTAAACCTCGGACAGACAGACAGACAGACGGACATGACGAAACTTTAAGGGTTCCTTGTCAGGACTACGGAACCCTAAAAATCATCATTGTCCTGCCCTTATTCAAATTTATTAGAGGTCGGCACAGCATGTCTTTTTCCTCCATACTTCTCTATTACTCGTCATCTGAACACCTCACCTCCATTATAGTCATATCATCCTTTACACAGCTCATCCAAGTTCATCCATCGTTTCTTTGGTCTTCCTCTACTCTTATAGCCATCTACATTCTTACTCATTATTTTCCTTTATTTTTTGTTCACCACCATACCTGGGAACCTTCTAGTTACGGAGATATTGGTGGTCAAAGTTCCAACTTTTTGACAAGTTTTTTTAAAGAAACTACTTTTTTAAGATTTTTACTTTGAACACCTCCACGACCCCGGTACTAATCAATCCATCCATCAGTGCCTTGGTTTGATTGCGTTACATTGTGTTCTACCACGAAACATGATTTTTCACCCCAAAAAAAAATGTCGTTTCCCAGCAATAATTTTTGCGTAAAGTTACCTAATTTGATGTACAGAAAGCGTGTTTGACGGCTTCGTGATGAGTCTGTTTACACCCTGTATAGTCACGATATGATTGTTTGAATACTCATTAGTACGGCCATCTTCTTTATAAAATTATTCCCCTATTCAGCCACAAAATGAACTTGAGCACACATCATTAGCCTATTTGTCTTGGGATAAACTGGCTGCCATCACGAATCATTGATTAAATCGCCGGCCATCACAGTCCAACGCTTTTGTTTCATTAAATAGCCTTTTGGATTGCCACCTAAACCGTTGTCAAAATGGCGGCTTAATTTCGCGCGCAATGTGAGAATTTGGCGGGAATAGAGTCGTTCTTGTTTGTTTGAGGACAATGAGAGGATTTGAATACCCGCTCACGGCATCGGGCGATGAGACTAGCGTCAAAATGCACGCACGCGTGTCAGATTGTTAGATTGTCTTTTTTTTTTGGTTAGTTTTTATTTTTTTTATTATTATCTGATCCGAGGAGGCCCGGTATAAGAGCACATGGAAGGAATTAAGGGAAGCCTTTGTCCAGTAATGGGACAGTATACCTAGGCTAAATAAAAATATAGTCTTTTATTTCATATTGTGTTTTTGTGGCAAATAACACAACACATTTCGTTTTGTTTTTTTCTTCTTTGTATACTTCTCGTAAAAATCACGCCACGGGACGGTATAAACATAAACCAGTAAACCAACTAAGCCCTTTTTATGAAACTCAAATGCAGGTAAGTATTAGGATTCTTACATACATGAAAAGTAACCACTTGTCTCGTTGCGATAGCCCCGACTCGCTCACTTACCAGCAGCAGAAGTATGCTTACCTAAAATTCGTGCAGAAGGTTTACATGATTATTGTGTGCGTGAGCCGATTAAAACTGAATAGTTCCTAGTTGACCTATTAGAATTATGGATTGTAATCAGTGATCTAATTTTGAAAAATCTGATTTAAATCAAATAAATCCGAAGTAAGTAAATTAAATAAATTCCATTTTTTTAAACGCACGTTTTCTTTTTCGATAAAATAATATGCCAACTGTGGTTGCCGTGAATCGTGGCATGCTTCCAAACAGCTAGCTTTGTTTTTTCCACAAGCGTTGTCGTGAGACATTATTGTGTCGCTTGAACCTCTATTTCGTGGCCAAGGGGTTAGGTTATTTGACGTGAATACAGTAGCATTTGTGGTTTTATGAACAATGAGAGGATTTAAGGCTATTATTGGACGGTCAGTTGGGAAAAGGCTAGGCAGATTATGATTGGACGGCCAGTTCAAATTTCAATTGATATTTACAATTAATTTTGCGTGAAGTATGTTTTGTGTGGGTGTCGATTATCAAGCGTTGAAAATATACATGAGTGTTTTCTTTTAATAAGAATAAAAATATATGATGTCATTGGATACAATAGTCAGAAAGATTCAAAAATTGGTCGGCTCGATTGGTTTTATTATATCCTTACTGGGTCTTATCTTGGGTGTGCAGTTCGAGATAGAAATCTTATAAAGCATTTGACGAACATTAGGCTGTTCATTCTTTATCGTGTGGTTAGTGCCTAACCAGCAGGGCTATTGCGTATCTTTCTGATATCCAGTGACTATCAAGCTTCGGTTGTACACCGAACTTTGATGACAACCGTGCATGTCATAATATTGGTATTACGTATCACACTGAGTGGATATCACTTTACGGTGACTAACAGGGAACAGGGTCATACACAAAAATAACCTTTTGACAGTTAATTGATGGACACTGAGCCCGGTTACTATCATTTCAAGCTGTCAACAGAGATACGTAATAGCCCTACTGGTGTCAGAGTTTTGATGCTACCCATGAGAGATATTTCTTGACGATGATTAGGGTTACTAGTATCACCGACTTATGTGAACGTGATTAGCACAACTAAACCGCGTTAACTGACGCCGACGCTGCTACTCGTGACTCAAAGCACCAATCTCTACAAAAACCCCTTTTTTTGAACCTTAACCTTTGCTGGCACTACAACAATAAACGCAGCGCAGGTATACAAAACAGAGAGCTTCTCAAATTGAATTCCGTTCAGCACCACACATGAAACATTTATGAGGAATTTCTATGCAGTGCAGTGGGTGGAACGATAAGTGTACCAGCAGAGAAAATCGTAAAAGAAATCTTAAAAAAAAATTGTCTTTCACATTGTGTTTTCTTGCAAATTATGAGTTGTTATGAGTAAAACGCTTCTGACGCTAAGTAAACGGCACGTAAGTAAAAAATAGCGTTTTTTTGCGTTTTTTGCTAAAATACTGAAGTCTGAAAGTCTGAAAATAAAGGTTAATTTATTTATTTATTTTGCGTTATGTAAACAGCAGTAGCTGTTTTCACGATAAATAAATAAAACATACTTGTTGTTGGTTTAACCTGTTTTTTACCCAAGCATTGATTGAAACTATTTCACGAAAAAAATATTCATGTTTTCATAAAAAAATCACCAATTACTAGTTTCAAACACCGTCCTTGCTATTTTTATTATAGTCTAGAACAATCTGGAATTAAATTATGTCTTCAATCTGAGTAAGTCTTGTCATTTCCAGTACAAATTTAATTTGACTCAATAAATATTGATAGGAATGTCTAATGATCAATTCTAAGAAATAAATAAGAAATAACAGTCAGTAAATAAATTATATCTAAATATTACAATTGTGCTTTATTTACTTTAGTTTTATCGCTAGCAAACAGTTTACGATTATTATTTGCACTAGAAATATGAAAAATGTTTGTTTGTTCCTAAATAACAGTGATAAAATATTTGGAGAAACGAATAAATTGTTTGTAGTTATCAAAGCTATGATAAAAAAAATGTACTACGTAAAGTATGGTATGTACTATCGAGGACACTCCCGCCTGATCACCACTAAGCTAATTTTTGCTTGCACTTAAAACATAGAAACGCTCTCTATCCCCTCCCCGTTGACTTTATATATAAAGAATTAATGAAAAAATACCGATCGGCGGCACATGCCAAACGAGAGTTATTGTTATTTTGCGCGCCAAAGTTGACGCTTTCCTAATAGGCCTAAAGTTTAAGGTGGAGTGGCTCGACGCCTCCGCATGATTTAAGCGAAAAAAATTTTAACTGATCAGGCGGAAAAGACCACGACTGTACGTATAACAGTGCTGTGTAACAATTATCATTTTCATTTTTTGCTAGCTTATGTCCGTGTCTTCGTCCACGTGCAGTTACGTTATTGTCCCACGATACCGTACTACCGGGATTAAAAGTATCCTTTGTGTTAATCCAGGTTATAAACTATCTGTGTGCTGAATTTCATCCAAATCCGGTCAGTAGCTTTTGCGTGAAACCGTAACAAACATCCATCCATCCATCCTCACGAACTTTTTTACCCCGTAGTTTAAACAGTGCGGTGTCTAAAAGATTTAATTTAAAAGATTTATTTTTCTCAAAAATATCTTATGTATCTTCCTGACACAGCCAGAAGACGACGCGGTAGACCTCGCAGGTGATGGCGGGACGAGCTAGACACTACCAACGACCAGTGGTCCACATTGGCCCTTATTTTTTTTTTTTTTTTCGGATGGGAAATCATCAAATGACTGCTCCCGCTCTGGGCGGAGCAGGAGGGTGTGTCAGACTTTTACTGACTAAAACCCATCCATGTTCCTTCGTCGCCCTTTGTGTTCCGGGGCCACGGTATCTCTTTCGAATAGTCCCGCAGCCCCGGCAGGCTTCGGCCCTTGCAGACCCCTTCACGTCCACATTGGCCCTGGATTGAAGGATTTGGAAGCCGTGGGGAGAGGCCTTTGCCCAGTCTAACAGTAACATCATATGGAGTCTCCATTGTTTTGACCCATAATTTATTTTATTTATTTAAAATATAGAAGAAAGGAACAGAAAATAACATCATTAAACATCACCATCTCATCATCTTCATTTTTAAACTTTAGAGTAATAATTCAATAGATTTCTCTGCACGCCACTGTACAAAGTCTTTCCCTAGAGATTAATATTTCATAGACACCGACATTCATCGTCGGTTCTTCGACTTTACCTAATTCTGCCCAAAGATATCCATTTTAACGTCTTTTTCATTGCCCAGGGGTGTTGTGGCCTAAATATTGAGCCTTGATTTGAGTAATTAAAAAGGAGAATTGGAATTGGGGGAGGTGGCAGGGAGTAGCTTGATTAAAAACCCGTGAATGATTTATCTTCTAGGTTCAAATTAAATCATAAAACAATGAAAAGAAAAAAAATGTCGACTAGTTCAAAATTAGCTTCCCATTTTGGAGATAATTTTGTCAAAGAAGTTCATGATAGTTTCATGAACTTTTTCTTTTCAATTTATATTTTATAGGTCTTTATTTAGACAGTTTACAAGTTACTAAATGGACTGAAATAATATTATGTAATATGTATGTATCAAAAACAATAAATTACAGGGCTTTAAATAATAAAAAAAACATCCATCTTGCTGGCAAAGGAATATGTACCCAGAATTGCACCGTTCTATGGCAATGCTAATTCCCTGGTGCCGAAATGAGCCAGCTCTTTGGTCACGTGAAGACTTGACCAACAGCTTGACAACGTCAAAATGTATAAATATCCTAACTACTTATCCTAACTTCATAGCTAATATTATAAATGCGAAAGTAAGTTTGTTTGTTTGTACCCTTTTCACACCTAAACCACTGAACCGATCATCCTGAAATTCTCGGTCTTTCGAATCTTGATTGAATTACATTAATGCAAGCAGTGTACAATCCAAATTGATTGTCAAATTCTAAATTAACAAGAGCAAAGCCGCGGGCAAATGTAGTAAAATTAATAAATTAAAACATCTTTCATAGTTGAACATTCATAAAGGGTGTAAAAAACTTCTTAACGAAGCCGAAAGGCACTTATTCTCCCCGTCATTGCGATCATTTTATGTTCCTGGGAACCTTCTAGTTACGGAGATATTGGGGTTCAAAGTTCCAACTTTTTGACAAGTATTTTTTTTTAAATACAAGTTTTTTTACTTTAAACACCTCCATGAGTCATGACCCCTGTATTATTCAATCCACCAGCACAAGGTTTTGAGTGCGTTACATTGGGTTTTACCACAAAACATGATTTTTCACACCAAATAAAAAAGTCGTTTCCCAACAATAATTTTTGCGTAAAGTTACTTAGTTTGGTGTACAGAATGCTTGGTTGACGGCTTCGACATGAGGTTGTTTACACCCTGTATATTTTATAGGTGAAACAATAAACGAAGGATTAAACTTGATAATAAATGGACCGCGATGTCCCGAGGGGATTGTGAACACAAAAGCTTTTGTTAAAAACACTTCATGCTCTAGTATTAATGTTAAAGCTAACATTTAAATTGCAATTGTAATTTTATATAACTGAAAGCGGTGAAGCGCTGAAAGTGGACTCGTGGCTAAATAATAACAGTCGCTCGGATCAATCTTCAGGTTAAGCCACGCTTGCTTAGGTTGGTCAGTGGATGGGTGACCACCCATTACATACTGGGTTTCCTCCTTGCCTTTTTGAAATCTTTGACAGTCGTTACAACCAGTCTTATCAAGGGCTATCGTATTACCCAGTACTAACTGGGTTGTGGAGGTCAGATAGGCAGTCGCTCCATGTAAAATACTGGTACTGGCATCCGGTTAGACTGGAAGCCGACCCCAACATAGTTGGGAAAAGGCTAGGCAGATGATATATGGTTTACTTTTTGACTGATAATTCTTTACTGCGTCATTTTAGCCATCATACGAGTACGGACAACGCGTTTTCGTCATTAGTAGGGATCGGCTATTCGGATGCATTATAAATTAAAAGTAATTTAAATATCTAAAAAAAAAAAATGAAAATGAAAATGAAAAAGTGTTTATTCACAATAATATTGTTTGCATGGTACATAATTAATAATTAATAAAAAAAAAAAAAAATATATATTAATATATTTTTTTTATTTTTTTTTTTTTTTTTTATTAATTATATGGTTAATTATTATTTTGTAATGATTGTTTTTTTTACATGGGTTTTATACTTACATTTTTGATATTATTAGCCTGAAAATATAACCATTCGTCCTCTCTAGGTAGCTTCATGCTCATTTCCTGGAGGCTTAGCATACCCTTTACCTTGTAATCCATGTTATTTAAGTTTTTCTTTTATTATCTATCTTGAATCTTTTTTTACGTTTGTAATGTCAATTAGTGACAGGCCTAGTTTTATGTAACGTTACATTTTCCTAGTAGGAGCCAGGAATCTGTAAGGTCACAATTTTCTCCTTTTTTCCCTATTCGGATTCATGGAATCAAAACTCATGGATCATGGGCTTTAGCAAGGTAACGCCTGATTCTGAACTTACCCATTGAATGTAAAAAGATATCTTTTTTCCTCGCAAAAGTTCACACAATTTTTCAAAGAAAAAAGAAACAGTAGCGGCTCATTCCAGTACGGACCGGTGGTAGACAAAACGAATACAACCTTCCTCGAAGTGACGAGGAAAAAATGTAAATTTCCATGTATATATAGCCGGAGTAAGACTCAACACTTATTTAAAAGAGCTAAGAAATGTACAATATTATAGACTTCAGTCTGGAAATGCATTCATTTTAACCCTTTTTTTTTTTTTTTTTTTTTTTTTTCGGATGGGAAATCATCAAATGACTTCTCCCGCTCTGGGCTGAGCAGGAGGGAGTGTCAGACTTTTACTGACTAAAACCCATCCATGTTCCTTCATCGCCCTTTGTGTTCCGGGGCCACGGTATCTCTTTCGAATAGTCCCGCAGCCCCGGCAGGCTTCGGTCCTTGCGGACCCCTTCACTATTGCTGACTCTCTTTGAGGCGCGCGTGGAACACGAACGCGCCGTCGACACGGCCTGTCGTCATGAGACGAACGGACGGCGAGCTAGCCCATAGCTCCCCGTCCACAGGCCCGCGCCTACGGTGGCCGGAAGCCACCACGTGGCCCCCGACGCCCGGGGCGTCTCCCGCGGCGGCCGGGACGTGAGGATCTCTCCCTGTCCTGTTCCGCCACCTCCTTCGCTAGCATGACTGCTTCGCAGAAGGAGGTGACGGCGTCCCATTCCGTCTCGCTCCGGACCATGGATTGAACCAAGGCCGGGAGCGAGAGGTCGCCGCCGCCAATCGCCGTTACGAGGACACGGCGGTGCTCCGCCCAAGCGGGGCACACCTCCACCGTGTGCTCCACCGTGTCCTCCGGTCGATCCTCACAATGGTGACACCCGGGCGTCTCCTCCCGCCCGATTCGGTGCAGGAACTTACCGAAGCATCCGTGTCCGGTAAGAACCTGCGTCAGGCGGAAGGTGAGGACGCCGTGGCGTCTCTCCAGCCACTCCTCAAAGAGGGGACTTATCGCCACTATTGTGGCGTGCCCTGCACGGGGTTGCGATAGTCGCTCTCTCCATGTCGCCATGAGATCCCGCCGGAAGTCCGTCCGCTGAGCGACAATTTGCCGCGGCAGCGGAGTTTCCCCCCGGCGTAGCGCCTCCGCGCGCCACTCATGTAGGCGCGCGAGGACTATTGCCTCCAGATCCCATGGCGGCAATCCGGCAAGGAGGTTCGCCGCCTCGCGGGAGATCGTGCGGTACCCCCGGACCAGCCTTACGGCTACCACCTTCTGGGGCACGTTCAAGTGGTGGGCGGCACGCCGCCTCAATGAACGTGCCCACACCGGGGCCCCGTAAAGGGCCATGGACCGCACGACTCCCGCGTAGAGCCTCCGGCAGGTGGCGTTCGGCCCCCCCAGGTTGGGCAGGAGCCGCCTGAAGGCAGCCCCTGTCCGCTCCAGTCTGGGGGCCAAACGTCGGAAATGCTCCACGAAGTTCCACCGGCTGTCGAGGACAAGTCCCAGGTACTTCAGCGTCGACTCGACGCCGATGGAAACCCCTCCTGCCATCACTGAGGATCCCGGAGGTGGCGCATTCCGAGGCCCATGAAAGCACATGGCCTCGGACTTGTGCAGTGCCACCTCGAGACCCAGTTGCCGGATTCTCTCCACGACTATCGCAACCCCGCGTGTCATAGTGTCGGCCGCCGCCTCGTGCGACCTCCCCTGTGCCAGCACCAGCGTGTCGTCAGCGTAGCAAACTACGCTGACACCGCTAGGGAGGTCGGCGCGCAGCACCCAGTCGTACCCGATGTTCCACAAGGACGGCCCCAGAACCGATCCCTGTGGAACACCGCACGACATCTCTCGCCGGTTCCAGTCTCCGCTGCGACCGGGGTAGATGACATACCTGTCCGCCAGGTAGTCCCCGACCACACGACGGAGGTAGGTCGGCACCCGGTGATACCGGAGTGCCTCCCTTATGCAGCTCCAGGGCATGGAGTTGAAGGCATTGGCGATGTCGAGAGACACCGCCAAGACAACCCCACCCCGGGACACCGCATCCCCCATCGTGAGGGCCCTCACGCGCATGATGGCGTCCACCGTAGAGCGCCCCTTGCGGAAACCATACTGGTGTTCCGCAAGGTCCGGCCCCATCCCCGCAAGGTGCTCGGCGAGGCGGTTTGCAACTACTCTTTCAAAGAGCTTGCCCACCTCGTCGAGCAACACCACGGGCCGGTAGGCGGATGGAGAGTCCGCCGGGCGCCCCGGCTTCCGGATGAGGACCAGCTTCCCCGTCTTCCAACGAAGCGGGAACTGGCCTCTCTCCAAACATGCGCTAAAGAGCCCTTCCAGTCGGGGCCCGAGAGCCTCCGAGGCCAGGACCCAGGCTTTGCCAGGCAAGCCGTCGGGTCCCGGGGCGGTATTTTTGGCACCTAGCCTTCGTACCGCCACTCTCAGGTCTACCCCGGTCACTTCAGGAGCGTCGTCGTCGTCACTTTGGTGGTCCGCTTCCGGCACCGCAGCCGGCGGAGCCATAGGCGGGGGCGGGTGTTCCCCTCGCGAGGGGAACAGAGCGCTCACCACGTCCTCCACGAGCTGAGGCCGGAGACTCTGCGTCAGCGGGGGGGCCCAGGTGCGGAGTTTATCCCGCACCATCTTGTAAGGGCGCCCCCACGGATCTCTGTCGAGAGCCCCCAGCATCTCCCGCAGGACAGCCTCGCGGAGGGCGGTCTTCGCCGCTCTGTAGCCCTCATAAAGCTCCGCCTCAATGGCTGCCGCATTCGGTGGGCGAATGCGGAGCCTGCGGTGCCTGGCGTACAGGTGTCGCGCAGCCACACACGCCTCCCGTAGGGACGTCAGCTCTCGCGACCACCAGTACACCTGACGCCGGGCGCTTCCTGGCCGGACTCGGGGCATTGCCACGTCACATATGTCGGACATGGCCTCCTGGAACCACCCTGCCTCATCATTGACGTCGGCAGGCCTGTCCGGTGATGTCACCCAGGCCTGCACGATCGAGGCTTCCAGGAGGAGCTCCCGGTCCAGCTGCTTCAGCGCCCAACGCGGACCACTCGGGGCCTGTTGGACCGGCGCGCTTGAGGTCTGGGTGGAGACGTCGAACCGGATGTACCGGTGGTCGGAATAGGTCTCCACCCCCTCCATGACGCGCCAGTCAACGACACGCGGTGACAGGGCGGGGCTAGCGAACGAAATGTCCACCACCGACTCGCCCCGCATCCTCACGCACGTGGCGACAGAACCCCGATTTAGGACGACCAGGCCCTTCTCCAGGGCCCAGTCCTCCACCATCCTTCCCCGCACGTCTGTGCAACGGGAACCCCAAGCCAAGTTCTTGGCATTGAAGTCCCCGAGGACAAGCACTGGGAGGGAATGGTTTCCGACGACGACACTCAACTCTGCGAGAGAGTTGTGGAACTCGGCGAGAGTTCGGCTCGGGGAGAAGTAGACACCCACTACGACGATCTCCCCGAACCGGGCTGCTACGCACCCCCGACCCCTCCTGACACTTTCAAGGGTCGGGGTGCCGGCGGCGGCCGACGACACTATGGTCACTGAGCCGCTTAGGTCCGCCACCCAGTCTTCCCTGGGCCAGACGAAATACGGCTCAGCGACCACAGCGATGTTAATCAACCACTGCGCCATGCTCTGGAGCAAGAGATCCTGAGCGCAGGCGCAGTGGTTGATATTCGCCTGGAGGAAGCGTAATGGGGCCGTTATTGGCACTCCATTACCGCTTCCTCCAACCTGGCCCCCTGTGAGGGGCCCTCTGTGGCGGCGACAGAGGGAGCGGCAGCGGCGGCAGTTGCGGCTGCGGCGGTGGCGACGGTGGCGGTGGCGGCGGAGGGCCTGCCCTTGCCTCTAGTAGCCCTGGTGGGCGGAGCGCAGGCCTTGCTCCCAGCCCGGTGATCGGCAGGCTTGCCAGCCGCCGCACATGCAGCGCAGTGCGGCGCGGCGGCGCAGCAAGCCGCGGATGTGTGACCGGGCTGGCTGCAGCGGAAGCAGAGGCCGCTGCGGTCGACCTCCGAGGCGCATTGCACCGATACATGGTGTCCCACGAGGCATCGGTAGCACCTCAGAGGTCTGGGCTCCAGCAGCTTCACCTGTGCTGAGACCCAGCCCACCAGTAGCCTACGGCCCTCCACAATCGTCCTGGCCGCCGTCACAGGGCAGCTGACCATTACGGTCCGCATGCCCGTGGGGTCCGGGCGAAGGGTGCCTGCCCTGACCTGATCGGCAGGGCACCCTCCGGACCTAGCGACGGCGGCCACCACCTCCTCCTCGGTCACCGAGTCGTCCAGACCCAGGATGCGCAGGTCTGCGCATTTGACGGGCCTGGACACTCGGGCCTCGTCCGCATTAAGGGACGCTCTGAGCTTTTCAGCCAGAGCGTCGGCGGACGAGCCGCTGGTTTCACCAGGGATCTCCAGCAGTCTAGCCCCCGTTGCGGTGACTTTAAGCCGGAGGCCCCCGGTGATCCCCAGCTCGCCGAGGTTCACCGTCGCCTTCGCCTTCGCCAGCAGGTCGCGGTAGGACACGCCCCTCTGTTCCGCTTCCGGCTGCAGTGTGATCACTACAGCCGCGGTCTTAGGGGCGCGGAGCCTAGCCGCGATCTTGCGCTCCCTAAACTGGCGCTGCCGCTCTTGGTTTCGGGCCTTTTTGGCCGCTTTCCGCCCCTTCTTCTTCTCACCGGTCACCTGCCATCCGGCTTCAGCTGCAGGAGGTGTAGGGGGCTGCTGGGGGGGCGGTGGCGGCGGCGGCGGCTGACGTACTGCCGGCGCTGGCCCACTCGCTGCTGGCACTGGCGCCGGCACAGCCGACGCCTGTGCAGCCGCCTTGCCCTTTCTCCCCCTGGGCGCCTTTTTAGCCGGCACCGGTTTCGCCGGAGCCGGCTTTGGGGGAGGGGCCGCCACTGCCCTGCCAGATGGCTGGCTGGACGGCCCCGGTCCGGGTGCGGCAGCCGTAGCAGCCGCATATGAGGCTGCCCTCGGACCCGGGGCTCCCTTACTTGCCGCCAGGGAGGGACGCAGGACAATTCCCTCCAGGACGGAGAACCGTGCCTGGAAGGAAGCCAGCTCCTGCCGAACCAGGTTCAGGACCTGGTTCTCGACTGGCTCGGGCTGACTGGGTCGCTGCGTCTGGTCCCCTTTTTCCTGCGCCACGCGGGGGCCAGACTCTCGCAGACTGGCCAGGTCTGCCAGGAGCCTGGCGTTCTCCTTTTGGAGAACGCCAGGCTCCTGCCAGCCTTTTTCCGTGGCTGCCGACAGGCGGGCCACCTCCGCCCGCAGTTTGGCCAACTCCTCCCCATCCACCGTAGGAGGAGGAGGAGGAGGAGGAGGAGGTCCGCCGAAGTTGGCCTCCGCTGCCGCCATGATGGAGGCAGAAGCCGCGGGTATGGCCCTGAGTTTCGATGAAGTCTTCATCTTCAGGGCCACGCCTCTAATCGCGGCCTCTACCTCCTTCGCGAACCTGGTCTTACGCTCCACATCGGAGCCGCCAGGTGCACCTGCCTCGTCGCCAGTTCCGGGAGCAGCATTGCTGCCCGGGTGGCGCCCCTCCTCGGCAAGCCTTGCCGATTTTTCGGCCCTCACAGAGGCAGATAGCCCCCTCCCCTTGCCCCGGATCCCACCACGCTTGTTGGTGGGGATCTTTCGAGCCGAGGCCTCCTCCTCTCCGGATGACGACCCCCGGTCACCATCCCGCCTGGGCCGCTTGCGGAAGAACTTGCCGTTCTCCGCAGCGGCTCCATCACTCGCGCGGCGGGAGCTCCCTGAGCCTCCCGCACTCGCATCGCTGGATGCGAGGTCGGACTCCGACCCCGCATCCCTCCTCTCCTCTTTCTTGCCGTTACCGGCGTTGTTGTTGTTTGGTTTTTTGTTAGATTCCATATTTAGTCCCACGATTATGGGGGAAATATACTCCTAGCTAGGCAGAGACCCCTGTACCTAGTAGGGCAGCTTTTAAGTTTTTCTTACTCGCCAGGGGGTCTGCAGGTACCCTGGCGAGGAGCGCACTAGCGACTGATTTGTTCTATAGAACACCCGTCAGCCATACATCCCCTCGCGGTGCGTCGCCACTTGGGATTCGGGGTAATTTTTTAGAGAGGTTTTCTACCTCGCGGTCCGGGCGGTTAAGCCAAGACCCTCGGTCCCTGTCGAAGCCGCGAGACTTGATCCACGACACTTCGACGGTGGGATTACGAGACCGGCGGTGACAGAGGAGGACGATCCTTCTCTGTCTGCTCGGAGGCAGGGTAAGTGCACACCGAGCCCGCCCTCACTCCTCTGCTATGCCCTCTGCTGACCAGAGGGGCACGCAAAGGAACGCACCTTTGGTCCGAGTCGGACCCCACCCATGTCAGAATAATTGGCCGCGGCAGTACCACTCCCCGAGGAATAAGAGGAAATTCTCATTTCCCCTCATTCCCCGGAGAAGGATACTGCCGCGCCCGGGGTGCACCGGCCCAGCAGCTGCTCTTCCCTCCAGACGTATCGAGAGGGACGAGCAGACGCCGGACACACGTGGAGGACTTCTGACTTCGCACCCCATTCATTTTAACCCTTGACCACAACCTTTACACTCCAGCGATGACAGGGGCTGCTTTTGCTAGAAGGCCGTTTTTTATAAGTTACCTACGTATAACTGTTAGTTAATATGCCTACGTTTTGTAGCTGTCGGTGTTGCTATAAACAAAGTTAGCTTGAAATATCCTATCCGCGTCACCTACCTGTCACTTGATTCATAGAAAAATCAAAGACAGCTTTTCTGTGACGTTTTGTTTCTAACGGCCCGTAAGCTAAATGTCATGTTAGTAAGTTGTTGAAATGGCTGTTAGACGTGACTTACGACGCGACGGTATTCACGCAAAGAATACGAGTGGCACGCGCGTCTTGCAAAACGTAAGTCGCATCTTTTGAGGACGTGAACATGGCGTTAAAGTGACCTGCTGAAGTACAACTCAATACTTCTTTAAAAGCGCTAAGAACTGTATAATATTAAGGACTTCAGTAGGAACTGCATTTTTATTTAGAGTAGAAATTATTTAAATTTGATCGTCAGTTGGGACTGTGGGTTTCTATGAATTTTGTAAGTAGCTGTTTTATTTCACATTTTCGACTCGTTATGTGCACGAAACTGTGAAAAATTATCTCTTGGACTCGAACCTCACGCTCAACCGACCGTGACTACTGAGAAAACAATGGAAAGAAATAGCTAAGAGTGTGCCACGATCTCCATAACGCAACTCAAGACGCGATGATACTCATGCTAAGGAGACAAAGCTAGCTGAACGCATGTCGCCCCACTTGAGGATGTGGCTGTGATGTTAAACTGGCCAGCGAGAGTAGGTACAACTCGACACTTATTTAAAAGAGCAAAGAACGGTAAAATATTATGGACTTCAGTAGAAACTGCATTTTTATTAAGAGTATGAATTATTTTAAATATTTAAATTTTAATTCAGTTCGGACTGTGTGTTTCTAGAAATTTGTAGGATAAAGATAAAGATAAAGATTTGTTTATTTGCAAAAACATGTGTAGATAATATACATGTGTGAATAGTTACACGCTTTAGGCGCTAGATGGCGCGACTGAGCGCCTATAAACAGCAGCAGGCATCGTGCGGTGTCGTCACGCGACGGCGCTGGCGTCGGTGGACGGTTGTTGTACCAACGTGGTGCGATCGACCAATAGGAAGACTGAAGAAACGCGCCACCTCTGCGAACCAATCGGTGAAGCTCGATGAGGCCTGATGTTGGATTACGAGGTGTGGAGGTTTTTGCCACAGGATTTTTAGTCAGTGCTCTTTTGAAATCTCAACGAATCATAAGGAAATAGTCTCCGTTATAATTATTATTCAGTGTGTAGTAGTGCAGTACAGGATATTTCTGATTTAAAAGCTAAGTATTTATACCTTTAGGGAATTGTTAAAATTATTGAATATTTATGTTGTTGCTTTAACCATTTTAAAATGTGCTATTCCCAGCTATGAGCAATTATTTGTGTTTTCCTTTGTGGTAGTTTTATTTTAGTTTGAGCTTTAAATTGTGTACCTACTGTTTGTTGTGTTTACTAGTAAAATTATATCGTTCCATATAATTTCAAATGCCATCAATGCTACCCATACTGCTTGTATGTACCTACATGCTTGAGGAAAATAAATACATGCCTATTTAAACTGTGTTACCGTTGTTTTTTTTATATGATTGTTCTAATGGTTGTAACACATGGTATGATGCTTATTATAGGTGTTTCAGGATATTCTTTGGCACAACATGTTTGACCATGACTGGTGCACAAATTAGGTCGGAAGACCATTAGTTTTCAAAACAAAAAAATATACAAAGTTGAATAATCTAAACAAAATGAACAATTGACATTAATATTAAATAAAAAACAACAAACAATTGGTAAATATTCATGCGATTCAAAATAAATTTATTAGATTCAGTCAGTATATCAGAGCGATTTGTCATTTAAAAATTCATTGACGTTATAGTAGGCTTTTCCTGTCAGTATTTTTTTAAATGTTTTCTTAATTAAACTGGTCTGTATTTAGTTTTTTTTACACAGGAATATTGTTATAAATTATCGGTGCTCTGTATACAATGCTTTTATACGTTGCTGTCTTAGCTGGCTGAACACGCAGTTTACAAGGTAGATAGTCGTTTGTTTTATTAATAATTTTCTTCACGGTTTTTTCACGACCTGTAACACGTACGTCAGGGTCGTTACTACCATTGCTCCAGTGCTATTCATTAAAACTTATTTAGCAAAAAAAAAAACCAGACAGAAGGCTCAATTACTTAATTAAACTTTCACGATAAAACAAAACAGTTAAAAGTTTGTTTTTTTGATAAATTAGTAGACCGTCACGTGGATTGTTGTAAATCCTAAATTAAAAATCTAGTCCGAGGCACAAAGTTTCTTCATCTATCATCATTGCAATGTCCTCTAGCAAGTTAAAACTTAAACAGATGGCCGGGGCTTCATATTTGAAGCCGAAAGGCTACAGGGTGTTTCGGCGCAGTTTGAGACAACTACAGGCCGAAAAATAACAACATATTTTACGTGAGAACCAACATAACGTCTTTGAAGTTCTCAACACCAAGTAAGTAAAAAATTGCATTTTTACAGGAGATTGAAACAACACCATGTAATGGTACAGCACCATTTTATAGTTTGTGTTTACTTTAAATTAGATAGAGACGTTACTTGTTTCTGTAATTGGCTGAAACAACGCGTCTTCCGATTTTCTAGCACACGGCATCAATATGTCAAAACCAGAAAAAATTGACGTGCTTTTAGAACTTGGACGACGTGATGTCAAGACACACGCGCGTTTCATTATCTTCTTCATGCACCGTAACGTTGCAAATCGCAAGTGGACTCGTACAAACACAAGTTTTTAATGTTAAAACTTTACTCTCAATACCTCCACGACCCCTGTAATATTCAATTCATCCTTCAGCACAATGTTTTCAGTGCGTTACATTGAGTCCTACCGTAAAACGTGACTTTTCACCCAAAAAAGAAGTCGTTTCCCAGAAATGTTTTTTGCGTAGAGTTACTTAGTTTGATGTACAGAATGCTTGGTTAACGGCTTCGTGAAGGGTTCGTTTACATCCTGTATACTAATATTATAAAGAAGTGCTTTTTATTTGTAAGTTTGTAATTTTGTACGTTTGTATGTAGGGGGCAGTCTTCGAAACTACTGATCCGATCCCGGAAATTCTTCCGTTTACAGGAAGCTACATTATCCTCAAATGTCATAGGCTACGTTTAAAACATTCCCCTGGGTTAATTTCCGTACATAACGGGAGCAAAGTCGCGAGCAAAAGCTAGTCAATAGGCTAGTTTCCACCATCAATAAATTTAAAATCTATTTAGTCCGTCAGTTAAAGCATTGGAAAAAAATTGGACACGTATTTTTTGTTTTTGTAAATCAATGAATATTGGCAAAGATAAAACGCATCAAAACTCGGGAGTGGGGACTCGTGACGGCAGAACGCACTAAAAATTATACCACGGCGTGACGTATTGAGAATCTTAAAAGCATCGTATCTTCGTCAATTTTATTTTGGTTTATGTAACAAAAGAAAAAATACGGGTCAAATATTATTTGATAATCTAACTGACGGAATTATTCGATTTTTTCAGTCTACAAGCCTAATATAATAGTTAAAATATGATGTCAGTCAAGGACGCCCCAAACACATAAATCGTATTTACTATCAATATAACCAAGCAAACTAGACAATACAAATAACCCAGCAGAAGGTACTGTTTATCATAAATCTAGGCCACTAGCCTGGGGCTGCACTATCAAAGTGAACCCAATATATCATACCCCAGGTCCCCAGACAGTTCTAATGGATCTTCAACCCATTTAAGTCGAGAACAGGTAAATAGAGCTTTGGGTCATGTCTAAAATTTATTGTTCCCAGGGCTACCAATTTCTGTGAAAAGAAAATTGAAACAACTTTTGGATAAGAAGCACACGTTAAATAGCTCGCAAAATCTTGACCCATCAAAGTACATATTATACAGTCGAGTTTCCCTGTCCCCCGACAAGGAAACTCGACATATTTCTTGAAAGGGGTTTGTTAGCAACAAATTAAGTCCAGTTAACTAGGGGTCAAGACTGGTTACACCCTGTATATCTATACTAATATTAAAAAGCTGAAGAGTTTGTTTGGTTGAACGCGCTAATCCCAGGAACTACTGGTTGGAATTGAAAAAATCTTTTAGTGTTGTATAGTCCATTTATAGAGGAAGGTTATAGGCTATATAACATCACGCTACGAGCAATAGGAGCGGAGGATAAATGAAAAATGTTGCAAAAACGGCGAAAATTTATTCCTTTTGTGAGCTTTTTTCTCTTATGTGACGCAGACGAAGTTGCGTGGGTCCGCTAGTATCCAAATTTGCTTTTATTTTTATCGTGTCATGCTATGATAAGATTTTCACCTCGCTGATAATTACACTACCCTATAATAAACGGCGACAGTTCTGTTGTCAGGTCACAGGTCGAGGTACCAGGCAGCTGACTGGTTATCCATATAACTCCAAATTCTAGCGAAGTAGCGGTATTTTCCTACCTTCATGGTGCGCATAATCTCTCTATGTTTCTGGACAAAACGTCAAGTAACTTTCGATAAAAGTTTTGCATTCATAAAATGTATAGAATTACTGAACGGTAAGTTTTGCAATAGGACCACTTCAGTGTCAATGATCTGCCTAGCGCTTTTTCCAGTCTAAACGGATGCAGCTAAATACCTATATGCTATATGGAGCAGTTAGTACTGGGTAACAATATACCCCTTACTATGTCTGGTTTAAACTTTCAGGTCACTGACTACTTAACGACTGACAATAATCGAGTAAATAACCAATTTACCAACAAGATTCCCACAATCTCCCTGTACCAATATCTCTACCGTTGACAACCTCGCCCACATAATATTATGTGATCTTATTTCGTCTCAACGGACACCTGAAACCTGACAACCCTAATTGGAAGAGATATATTTGTCGCCTGAACTTAACTGAAGAGATTTATGAACACATGCGGTCTGGATTACGAATTAAGGGTATGTCTGAAGATTTCCTATTTATAGACTCTGCTTTAGATGGTTCAGAGTTTTTGTAGGTGTCAAAGTTTGGTTATTAATTTTGGAAGTATGACTTGTTTGCTTATATATACCTACATACTTGTCGCATCCGGGTCATTAGAGGGGGCATAAAATGAATCGCAAGCGCACCATAAGTCTACCCATATCTACAGCGTGCATATTTCTACAGAGTCGTTTTAAGCTCGTAGCGAGGACGAGATTCAGTGTCTGATCGCAGCGGAGTCAAGACGTCTCGGAACTATAATCGATTCATCGTGCCCAGTGTTATTGTGTCAAATTGTAATTTCAAGTAATTTGATAGTTTAATAAAAGCAGTGTACCCAGTGTGGTTTCATTGCAAGAAATCCATCTTCTGTCCACACGATGTTCGAGTCTAACGGAATAAATCGTCTTTCCTACACACGGGCGCGTTTTTGCGTTTCTGCGTTTCCGCGTTTCTGCGTCCTGCGATATCTGTTTTTAGTACATTATGTATTGGAACGGCTACGAAGTTACACACTGCCGCGATAATATTATCGTGGCAGTGTGTAACGCGGCGTTATCGCAGCAATAGAAGTAGGACGCGTGCGTTTCTATGTTCTGCGATATTGCGATATGAGTAGAATATTTATTTATTTATTTATTTTATTATTTTATTTATTTATTTAATTTTAAAGAAAGCTTACAGACTAATAACAATCTTGAATATAATTTATAAGTAGTGACATTTGCTAATTACAAGCTTCCACATGCATTATATCTAATTAGATAAGAGTTACTTGCGTTGACCAGTTACACCAATTTAAGCAAGTAAACGGATTACAATGTAGACATTTATATGTTGCGATAATTTATACTAAGTATGTCAAGTCGTGCAGTATCAAAATCAAAATTGAAAACTATTTATTATTGTCACCAAAATACTCATTGCTTAGAATCTTTCTAATTTTGTGTGCGCTGGTGCAGAATAAATCGATTTCCAGGTGTGATGGTAAACTATTGAGAGCTATAACACTACGTATGCAGAAGGCGTTGCGCCTGTACTTTGTTGATGCGAATGGTACATGGAGTAGAGGCCGTTTTCTTAGGTTGTTAATATTAGTGCGAAGAAGTATTTTGCTGAGTAGTTCGGGACAATCAACCGAGCCGTTTGCAATGTTCACTAAAAAACAGACATCACTGATATTACGCCTTACCTCCAACGGTAAGAAATGATATCGCTTACAACGGTGTTCATAGTCGACTGAGAATTGCCCAGCCTTAAAGTCTAAGTACCGCAAAAATTTCCTCTGAACAGACTCAATACGAGATTTGTAAATCTCATATTGAGGGTACGCACTAAGGAACAATAAAGAACTTTTAATGGTTTTAGGGAACGAAAGCTAGAACAAGCTCTAATAATGAAGCCCAAGGCTTTGAACGCCTTGTTGACAACTGTTTCTATATGATCATCAAAAAGCAGCTTGCTGTCGTGTACCACACCAAGATCCCTGATACTGGTTTCCTGACTTATGTAAGTACCATCTAGTGTATACCCTGGGCCAATACTAGATTTCTGGCGAGTGAATACTACGTGAAAACATTTGGATACATTAAGTTGTAATTTGTTGGTTTTGCAATATTGTACGAATCTGTCAAGGTCTGACTGAAGTAGCTCAGTATCAGATAATGTGCGTATGGACTTTAGAATCTTCATATCATCTGCATATAATAAGATATGTGAGTTTCTAAAGCATTTTTTTATATCCGAAATAAATATTGTAAACAATAACGGTCCTAAGATTGAGCCTTGGGGCACTCCCGATGGGACAGATTTCCATCCAGACATGTATCCACGTAAAACTACAGCCTGCGTTCGATTATCTATGTATGATGAAAACCACCGATATAGATCACCGTGAATTCCTGCGGAAAATAGCTTCTGAAGAAGCACTCGATGATCTATACGGTCAAAACATTTGCTGTAGTCCGTGTATATCGCGTCGACCTGGCATCGTTCTTCCATCCCAGTGGTTATAATTTCATTGGATAGTATCAGGTTGGAGGCGGTTGACCGTTTTCTGAGGAAACCATGTTGTTCGTCGCCGAAATGTCGTTGCATAGCTGAGTAAACCTCCGTGTGTACTACTCGCTCAAGAACTTTAGAGAAAAGACATAATTTAGATATGGGGCGGTAGTTTTCTATTTGAGACTTATCCCCCTTTTTAAAAATCGGTGTAATAAATGCCGATTTCCACATCTTCGGGACAATACCCTCCCTCAACGATCGCTCAAACAGCACACAGACTGGCGCCACCAGGCTCTTAGCACAATTAATTATGAATATGGGGGGTATCAAATCTGGCCCACCAGATTTAGATGGGTCCAAGCCTTTAAGTAGCTTGTGTACCATCTCCGGGCACACGCTGACCGTACTCAGGTTCACTGAGCTAGCAGGATGAATGTCGTTATTAACATCCAGATCGTCAGATTCTGAGTCGGGTTCTTGGAAGGTAGACTGAAAGTAAGTGGAAAAAAGCTCAGTGATGCCCTCCCCGGTGTCTGCGGAAGAGTCCATGTAGTGTAACACGTTTGGTAATGTATTACCACTTCTTTTGCTTTTGATATACGACCAGAAACATTTAGGATTTTTGGCGATTGAGGATTCTATTTTTTCCATATAAGCATCAAAACAAACCGCCTCTAATTCTTTAGCTCGGTTTCGCAAGAGAGAAAAAGAGTGGTAATCGGATAAGTTGCCGTAATTTTTGTATTTTTTATGATATTTGTGTTTTTCTTTTAGTATTTTTATTAAAGCACTAGTGTACCAGGGGGGGTGTGCTGATTTTTTGCATGGTTTAACGGGAATGTACAAGTCTCTGAGCTCGTATAGCTTGGTATAGAAAAGGTTAAGGGCTTGGTCCAGGGATCCAGCAGACAACAACATATTCCAGTCCATAAGATCTAGTGCAGACGTAATTGCAGTGTAATCACCTCGATGGAATATATATTTTGTGTTAGGTTTCTCAATAAGTTTATGAACTTCAACGAAATCAGCGTTAATAATCAACGGTTTATGGTGTACATCAACAGGCACCGCCAGGGGGTCATCACAATCGTTCACTTTTATTGCGCTATTTGAGAAAACAAGATCTAATAGTCTACCGTTGACGTTACGCTCACTATTAAACTGGGACAAGTTACACGCATTTATTGTGTCAAAAAAATCCAAAATACATCGAACGGACACATTCTCAGGATACAATCCAGAACTATCGCCAGACTGCTGCCATTCCACATCGCCGCCGAAGTTAAAATCCCCTGTTATTATAAATGTATCCAAGGGGTAGGCGGATACTAAGTAGTTAAGTTTGGCGTGGAAGTTTTGTAATTGAGTTAAGTACGAGTTACCAACATTTTCTTTGCACAAATACAGGCCACAAATATTAACATTGTAACTTACCGCTGGTCTAGATCGCTTCAGAACGATGGATACCCATATATCTTCGGCCGAGGTACGCCAGTATCGTATCGTGCGATAATAACGCGCCTGTGTGTAAGGAATAAAGAAGCATTATCGCAATATCGCAGGAAGCGGAAACGCAGAAACGCAAAAACGCGCCTGTGTGCCATGCCGCAGGACTAACTGCGTAACGTGCTTTCAAGGTACTATATCACCAACTTCCAAACTCCGAGCTAATAAGGTAACTAGTTTTTCTTAAAAAATAAATCTGATAAAACTTTACGTGACCTAGAAAATAATAGAACCCAGGAACCTAAATTCAGCAGCTTGCCATCCCCCAACTTATACACGTCTCTCTTCTCTCTCCATGTTCCGTCACATTGATCTGTTCTGTGCTTCCGGCATCCCGCATCCCGCAGATTCCCATGACCTTCGCCAAGTTGTTGGTCTAACTTGCCGACGGTACCTACTTACGTCGGCACGAGCCTCGTGTATGTTTTCGACTATCCTTCGTACTATTGACCTTGAAGTAACAAACAGCCAGGTGTTCCAAAGATTAATAAATCTATGTCTGTCAGCCTAGACAGTGTACGTCAGTGGATAAATATGATTTATTATGGAGGAAGTGAATAAGAAATATTAATACCTGTGGTGGTTACGTGTCTGAATGTCGGTGAGAAACGGTTTTGAGTCTAGTGTTTGCTAGGTCTAGATTTTGGTAAGATGAATGAATAGGTAGGTATGTACTTGAGAAATGTGCTGGTTTAGGGACTAGTCATACTTCTTATTCAGCTCCATTCAGCGTCGCGCGTGTTGAACGGATGCGTACGTTTAAGTATCTTTTCATACAAACACATATATAATAGGCGAGACGACAAAAAAATCTAATTAGTCCGTCACTTAGATTATCAAAAAGTATTTGACCCGTGTTTTTTCTTTTGTTACGTAAACCAAAATAAACGAAGATACGACGCTTTTAAAATTCTCAATACGTCACGCCATGGTGTAATTTTTAGCTAGTTCTGACGTCACGAGCCCCCACTCCCGAGTTTTGATGCGTTTTATCTTTGTCAATATTCATTGATTTACAAAAACAAAAAATACGTGTCCATTCATTTCTAATACTCTAACTGACGGACTAAATAGATTTGCAATTTTTTGATACTGTCGTCATGCCTTTTAGAACACACACAGCATAAAACTGTTTTACGTCCGTCACATCACCATTTCAGGTCCAGTTGAAAACCAGCGGCGGGCACTAGCTGCTCGGCAGTTTGCTGAACTGGGCCTATTTGGCGCAGCCGTGAGACACACAATATTATTTTATTTTCTTTTGACGTGATAACGTCTTTAAAATCGTTTTAGTCGGGTGACATGTTCAGAAACTTGTGTCACACCAAAACCTCACGAGCGCGATCGCAGGTATAACGAGAGAGAGACGGACCGATCTCCCGTCTCATCTCGAGCGCTGCCAGTCATTCCGTGAAACTTGTCACGCGGAATCCTCACGAGCGGAGGCTGGCATAGCGTTCGAGTGAGTGGACCGATCTTCCGTCTCTCTCACTCTAGCGGCATACAAAAAAATTGTTATCTTCATTAATTCCTTACTTCCCAAAAACTTATATCACCAATAAGACGTTATCACGTAAACATCTCGATCGTAAACCTACTTTTTTTTTTGTTCTGTTTAGTTTTGTTTTTTTTTTTAATTGTGTAGTTTTAAGTTTTTATTTTATTGTTATTTTTGTTATGTTGTGTGCACTTAAGGCATGTGCCAAATAAATAGGTTTTCTTTCTTTTCTTTCTTTCTTACGCGTCTCATAAAAAATCGTTGTTTTCCATGGGCATAAACTGAATAGAGCTGAATAAGTGTGAGTAGTCCTTATGCTTTCTTTCTTCTTTATCCTGTGGTTAGTGCCTAACCTGGTGTCATAGTTTTTATATCGCTCATGGGCCTCTGACTTGGCTTTACATGCCGTCGTCGAGATATATCTCTCAGGCATGCTGGTTTCCTCACGATGTTTTCCTTCACCGAAGCAAGTGATAATTATACAATACGCATATTAATCCGAAAAATCACCACATTCGGTACATCCGTACATTTCGCCAGTTTTGTTACGAGCCTATTATTTAGCCTTCAACCAGACAAATCCAGACTCCGAGGCTGCGAGAAATTCCTGATAGAAAAACCTAATAACACTTCGTCTGACCCGGGAATCGAATCCAGGACTGAAGGACAGAATTTTATTATAATGTACCTAAATCAATTTGGAAACATCACAAGAACTCATGCTTATTATGGAGTAGTAACTTGATAATGTAGAAGAAACTAACGTAAAACTCATCTTACATACAAACAAATTAAATAGGTAGTAACTTCTTCTTTCACATCTAGTAGTAAAACATTTTCAAAGCTCTTCCTGCCGACCTACATCTTTGATGGCTCTTATAACACTGCAGTAAGGTTCGAAATCCTATAAAGGTATAATAGCAAGAACATCGGGCAGAAATAACATCATTATTGTTGCTTGGCGTACGTGCAATTAATGACTCAACCACAGTATAGGGCCACGAAGTTAGTGTTGAGTAAATGTTAGTTAGGTTTAGCTTAGCTTAGCTACTAGACACGCCGTGTAGCGACAGCGGAAAAACGAATGAAAAAAGTTGCTTAAACTACTCCCGCTGGGAAGCCCGTGCCTGAAAAGCTACCGATTCGGGCTGATGATGGTTTCGTGACGGTGGTGAAGAGGAAGCGCCGCCAACGTACGAACAAGAACCGCTGCGGCACGGCTCCATCGGAGCCCAACTTGCCTATTCGTGCCGCGAAGCCGAACACACCGGTGTACATCTCCCGCTTACACTACACCACTACAGCGGAGAACATCGTGGAGTACGTGCATCAGAAGACCAAGTACGTGGCGAGAGTGCAGCTGTTGGAGTCGCGCCGCAACGTCAACTTTAAGGCGTTCGTGGTGTGGATGCCAACGTGTTATCTGCACCTCGTCTTGGAGGAGGACTTTTGGCAGCAGGGAGTGGTGTTCCGTCGCTTCCACGGGCAAGTGCCACATGAACGCACGGTGACATAGATAGTGCTCCAGTGAAGTGATACTAACGTAGTTTTAAGATCCATTATATTAACACAGTTTGTATTTTATCACATGTATGTTAGTCTGTAAGGTATTTAGCTATGGGCCAAAGTTGCCTGAAAATAAAGGTTTTATTATTATTATTATTTAAACATTACTCTATCCACCGTCACGCGATTTGTGGAGTAATGGTACTCATCCGAAGAAAACAAGTGACGCGCGCGAGTATACGTTGAGGGGCGTACGTAACGGAGTAATCGAAAATACAATAATTCACAATTCAATTTATAATTCTGTAACATTTTAGTTAAATTCTTTGCAACAAGCTCAATCATTATCATCCATAGATACGAATAAATTCTTGAAATTGTGAAATGTGGTATGTAAATAAATAAATGTCGCTGGATATTACACACAGCGCCATCTAGTGCCACATTAAACAATGAGGCTTGTGTCGTGGACACCAGATAGTCGATATACTACATAGATACTTTTTGTTTGTAAATACATATTTAGTATACATATAAACATCCATGACTCGTAGTGAATTTTTTTATTAAAAATCGACGTATTTGCGTTACGTTTGCACCGTGCGCTCGTGCTGGGGCCTCAGGGTCGGCAGTCTCGACAGAGAAAACGACAAAATCGCTAACTTTCGATCGCTGATTAATAATAAAAATTCGGTTGCACTAACGATGCTTGCGAGAAACGCATCTTAGATGTACAGACTTGCGTTACTCGCAAGCATCATTAGTGCAACCGAATTTTCGATTTATCGAGAATCGAAAGCTAGCGACTTTGTCGCTATCTATGTCGAGACTGCCGGAACAGCAGGCCTAGCCAAGTTATAAACGATTCGTATCGATTCTCTTTCTACAATCGTAAACGTTAAGTCACGTGGTCAAAACAAACGAATAAAAACTTCGTAGACAAGTTTACATCGATCAAGATGATAGAATGAAATGTATTCGTTTCTACAATCGTGATCGCTAAATCCCATAAAAATCTGGATACGATTTATATGGGATAGCGGTCACGATTACTCTACTAGGATCACTTACAGTTTTGACTGAACTTTAATGTTTTTATTGGTTTGTTTTGACCACGTGACTTAACGTTGAAATGATGTCATTCCCATACATTTGGTTAGTTTTCTATGCGTTAACGATTGTAGATTGGCTAAGCCTACTGGTCTTACACACACGCCGGTTGCGAATACTACGTGTCTGACCTTTCTAAAGAATATCACCAATACATAAAAAGTTCAATACAGAATTCAGAGTCCGATATTCGATAGTCGAAAGTCCGGGCCGCAATCAATCCGTATCAGTCCTAAAAGAGGTTCGAAGAGTAGGTCAATATTGAAATTATTAATTACACCGTAATTCCATGACCCAAAAGTATAGATCTTGGGACGAGACTCATTACAAAGAAAATTTAATAACTCATTAAATCGCTTCACATTAATTTTCATAAAAACAATGTAATTTTCGCTCAATCGCAGATTTTGTGCCCCATCTTCAGATTATCCCAATAATAAATCTGAACCCAATCAAATCCCAGCCTTATTTCTTCGAAATAAAGTTGAAAATCTATCGATTATAATTGCTTACATTCGTTAAGATGAATGAAGGTAATTTCCTTTTTCAAAGGGAAGTTTATCAAAGAACCTTTGGCCTGAATGTTCCCGATCGTGCACGAATGCGGCCGAGGCGGAAGCAAAACCGTTGTTTGTCAAATACACGTTTCAACGATCGAACGTTTTGTGATGTACAGTCCGCGCGCGAGCTCCGAGGAATCAGTGTCGGTGGTTTTGATGAGAATGATTTCATTATTTAGTTCGCGCGGAGTACTAAATTATGAAATCATTCTATGAGGGTATTATGTACTTGAAATAAAACCACCGATGATTTAAGTAAGCCACAGATTCCTCGGAGCTCACGCGCGGACTATATTATTATGTGTTTCAATGGGTACCTACTTATTTTTAGGGTCCCGTACCCGAAGGGTTACCAACGGGACCTTATTACTAAGCCTCTGCTGTCCGTTCGTCCCACCGTCTGTCTTTGTTTTCTCTACATCTGTAACAGGTAGACAGGTGAACTTTTCACAGAATGTGTATTAAAATTTCTAAAAATTAAAGGGGGCTCCTACTACAATGGTACGGAACCCATAATGCGCGAGTCCGACTCGCACTTGGTCGGTTTTAAATATTTTTGTAACATGATATGCCAGTGAATTCTCATTTGTAGTCTAATCTATCAAAAATCGAGCCCAAATCAATGCAGCATGAAAAAAATTAGCATGGAAAGTGGTTTAAAATTGTCCATGGCGATTAACAGACAAACAGATTAAAAAAAAAAGTCTCATATTTCCATCATAAGTACTGTCATATCATCCCACTGCTGGGCAAAGATCCCTCCCCAGTATAAAGCTGCGTTTGTACGCAGGAAATATAATTATCATCTTTCTGTTCTTGTCCCATGTTTGTTGATTTAAGGTCTTTTTTTTCGGATGGAAAATCATCAAATGACACTCCCTCTTTTTCCTCCCTTTTACTGACTAAAACCTATCCATGTTCCCTCTTCGCCCTTTGTGTTCAGGGGCCACGATATCTCTTTCGAATAGTCCCGCAGCCGTTAGCGCCTAACTAGCATAGCTATTCACAACGCTTCGATTCGATTTTCGATTCGGAAAGTCGTATATCTATCTCGCTCGATTTCATAATGTCAAAAAAAGACAGACATACAACTTTCCGAATCGAAAATCGAATCGAAGCGTTGTGAATAAGGGGCCTGTTGTCAGAGTTTTTATGCCGCCCAAGGGCCTTGGGTTTGGGTTTTCAGGCCGTCGAGAATATCTCTCAGGCATGTTGGTTTTCCACTTGCCACAACTGTCTTGGGTTCGAACTCGAGACTTATGTTTTGGGAGTCTGACGGTCACACCACTGGGCTATCACTGCTTCTCTCCTGTCAATCGTTATGCATTCATTTACTCTGTTTTCTCACACAACCCATCCATATTTCAGCTTATTAAGTTGCCCCAGATGGCTTTACTTAATTGCTGCACTGCCTTTTTTTTTTTCGCATGCGAAATCATCAAATGACTCCTCCCGCTCTGGGCGGAGCAGGAGGGAGTGTCAGACTTTTACTGACTAAAACCCATCCATGTTCCTTCATCGCCCTTTGTGTTCCGGGGCCACGGTATCTCTTTAGAATAGTCCCGCAGCCCCGGCAGGGGTCGGCCCTTGCGGACCCCTTCCTTATTGATGACTCTTTTTGAGGCGCGCGTGAAACACGAACGCGCCGTCGACACGGCCAGTCGTCATGAGACGGACGGATTGCTGCACTGCCTTGGGTAATAATTGGCCGTATTAATTGCTGAAAAATTGCTCGTGAATGATTCGACTAGTCCATGTAATTTTCTCAAATCTATATATAAGTAAATAAATAAAAATTTAAATGTCTGTTTGTTATTTTAAAACAACAGCTTTTTACTGTATGCTGTATGAAAGTTTAGAGAGTACTTAATTATAACAAAATAACCTTTTTTAAAAATATATCTGACTGTCGGTCTGTCTGTCTGTACAGACTAATCTCCGAAACAGCAGGACCGATTTCGACGGGGCTTTTACTAGCAGATAGCTTATATTTTAAGAAGTAACTTAGACTTTTATTTTATAAAAATGATTTGGGTTCCGTGCAAAAAAATAAAACCCTTGAAATTGTGAACAAAATCCAATTCAATTAAGGAAGTGATATTTTTATAATAGTTTCACGCCGACGACGGTCGTGGGGCATAGCAAGTACTAAATAAAGACAAACCGATAAAATCAGAAAATCCCACACAAAGGATATTCCTGAATAAAACATTCACACTCTTCAAAGATTTCAGAATTGAATGTGGAAGTATCGGAGGAGGTTAGAACTCCTGAAGTCCTCCGGGACCTGAGTGAACTACATTTTGCAAATCGGATTCATGGTGAGTCTTTATAGTCTTGAAGTTTCTGATACCTTGGAATAAATCGAAGATACATAGTCTTGTATATTTATACTTGATGTAGTCGTCCAAGCATACAGGGTGTAAACAGACTCTTCACGAAGCCGTCAACCAAGCTTTCTGTGCATCAAACTAAGTAAAAAATAAATTACTTCGCAAAACTTATTGCTGAAACGACTTTTTTTTTGGGGTGAAAAATCACATTTTACGGTTCAACTCAATGTACAGCACTCAAAACATTGTGCTGATGGATGGATTGAATAGAACGGAGGTCATGTAGGTGTTTAAAGTAAAAATCTTACATTAAAAACCAGTAAGTATTTAAAAACACTTGTGGAAAAGTTGGAACTTTGACCCCCAATATCTCCGTAACTAGAAGGTTCCCAAGTGTGGTCTAGAACAAAAAAATATCGCAAAGACGGGGAAAGTGCCTTTCGGCTTTGTTAAGAGTCTTTTTACACCCAGAAAAAGCATTCTCAGTGAGAATTGTGTTATGGTACATAATAATTTCAGTTCCACCTCCTCATCTATCAATTTTTTTCTTCTGATTAAAGTAGCTAATCTTCCAAAACCTATAGTTACTCTTATCTGTCTGGCTTCTTAGTCTTGAGTTCGCTAACAGGCTGTTGAGCTTGGAGATTTGGGTTTGATTCTCGAATCCGGCGTTGTTAGTTGGTCATAAGATTAAAATCCAGTAGCCTGAAAACTGCATTTGACTCATGAGAACTGGCAAAGAGTTACTGTAATCGAGGTCTGCTTTGCTTTTCGGGGTTTAAGGCATACTACAATGTAGGTATTAGATTAATAACATACAATTCTGTGTCTTAGAAACAATTTTATTCAGAAAACTTCTGAACAAAACCAAAATAATATGTATCAACAAAATTGTTTCTCAAACAGACGCCATTTTTCTCACAATAAATAATCACGTACACATGTATGTTTTACGTGAAATCTTAAAAGTTATTGAATGTTAATACAATGCGAGAAACGACATTGAGAACGAAGGGACCTTGGGATAGTGTCACATATTAAATTGACTCGGAATAAGTAACTTCAGAAGGTTCACCATAAAAATAATATGAGACAACCGATTTAAGGGAGGAATTTACAGGAGCTAAATGCGAGTTTTATAATGCAAAAAGCATGTGATTCACTGCAATAAACAAAACCAGGAAAATATATGATATTCTACAGGATATATGCTAGTATGATAGTGTTTTGAAAACACAATACAACTAATTTTACTCGATAAAAAAAAATCACGAACTTATCTCTAAAAATTTCTTTTAACGAGTAAAAACCATACTAAAATACATGCGATCATTCTGATTTTTTGGCAAATAATTCTACAAGCAACATATTATGCATGACAGTGTTTTATTTTTTTAGTCCAATCAATAGATTTTTTGTAAGTCGCAAAAAACCACTCATTTCGCACTATTCGGCCCGCAGTGACTGAAGTAACAACCACTTTGGAGTGCAAGCTGATTAGAACTTTATTCTAATAGTATTTCAAACGAAGTTTGGACCACCACAAATAGAGTTGCTAACCTCTCAAAAGCTCCTTAAAAAAGGAAGATTTTTTTGTGTCACGCAGCATTCCCTTATGTCACTGGTTTCCTCTCGTACTCTTCGAATGCTGTAAGCAATTTATTTCATTTTTTTTTCCGCAGTTGCTATTGCTATAAGCATGTCGCTGTTTCTGGCTAAAAGTTAAGCGTTGCTTCGTTCTTAAAAGTACTTGTATGTGGTGTAGCAATGCTCATCGCTGTTTGAGTGAGGTTTTTGTATAGTTCACTTATCCATCCATCTATATTAATTTTTTCATGGTTTGGGTGCATGGCATTCTAATTATAATTGCTTTACTATTGGTGGTGCTGCATCCTGCATTCAGGCCTGGATCTTTTTTTTTTTGCTGAATTAAAAAAAAATATATATATTTTGCGGAATATTTATTGTAACGCCTGATTCTATAACTTATCATAGTTTATTTGTTCAAGTTATTGAACAATCTTTTAATTCTACAATTTTTAATTGGTCAACTATGAATTTTATCTAGTAGAGACTGCGCCATTGATAAAGTAGGTATTCGTATTAAATTAAATTAACAAGAAAAAAAAACACAATGGTTCCACGATAATCTGACCTTGTCTATCAATGGTTCCCTTTGGTGGATATAGCAAATTAACCTTCTGTTCATCTCAATACAGTATTATTAGAAATAGGACAATGTCTGCTTTTATTACAAAGGGCATATCAATAAATTACAGACTCTACTAGTCATGTGCAGGGGACTCAGCGTGAACGCCTCATACTAAACGATCATAGCTAAGAGACGCTTTTTTGTAAATCTATTATATATGTTGTGCTTTAAGAAAATCGAACTATGTTCCCAATGTAAATATATTCCTATTTATTATTATGTATTTTTTTATTGTTACTTATTTCCTTTATTCATTATTTTATATATTTTTAACATTATTTCTAATAAAACACTATAAAAAAACATTTAAAAATATAAAAAATAGTAGCCCACCAGTGCTGGGAATGGAAACATTATTATTTATTATATTTTTTTTTGCAACAGCATCATCATTCTCCTGTTCCGTGCGGGAATCGGGAAAAGGTTCCCGATTCCCGCACGGAACAAATATTTGTATGGCCTACAGGTAATAGGGATGATTCCGAACTAAAAAAAACATGGTCGTGCTTAGTCCGTCAGTTAGATTATCGAAAAATATTGGATAAGTACGTTTTTTTTTTGTTTTACCAAATTAATACAAATTGACGAAGATAAAACGCGTCAAAGATGAGTGGGGGCTTTTGAAGTCTTTTTTCAGTAACAAATGTACCTGCTCAAATGTGACGTCAAACGAGTTTTCACTGTGAGTCTTCATTTTTTGTTTACGTGAAAAAAGAAAATATATGTGTCCAATATTTTTTGGAAATCTATCTGACGGACTAATTAGTTTTTTTTTTGACATCTACCCCATTGTTCTGGGTCTGGCTGTTTGTATATGTGGGTTTAAATGTTTGTAAACGCACCCACGACCACAAACCGCGCACCGGAAGACGTTGCGTTGGAAGGCCTCTCACTAGGTGGACCGATGACCTGATGAAGGTATAGGAATCCGCTGGATGCGAGTCGTACGAGACCGGTCAATATGGCGACACTTGAGGGAGGCCTATGTCCAGCAGTGGACGTCTTTCGGCTGAAATGATGATGAAGTTGAAGAGGTCAGATAGACACCGCTTCATGTAAAGATATTCTGCTGCATCTGGTTAGACTGGCAGTCGACCCCAATATAGTTGGGAAAATGCTAGGCAGACATGGATACGTGACTTTTCCAAAAAAATAAAAACGCCAAAACATCTCTACACAGCAGATATCATACCGAAAGCAACAGACATTAGGAATTTCGACTCAATCTATCTATTCTTGCGGCTGAAATGATGATGATAGCACCCACGATATAGGAGAAATTTCTAGTGTGGGGCCACGTTACTAAAAAACATTTAGGTATATTCGGGTTAGCGCAGCTTATCTGCTTCTTCCATAATTCTCCATTATAATCACCTCAGAAGCCCGATGAATTACTAATATTGCCGACTGAACAGAAATACCTTTCGGATTTCTAGGTAATTCTACTAGGTTATAAGATAACATCAAGTCGTGTTTCCTTCTTCGTGCTTCAGCACTTATAAGTCTGCTTAACCCACACGGAGGCGTATATTCATCCCACGCATGACCTTATCGCCTTTCATACATATTGACTGTAGGTGGCACATTAAACGCTCTTTATTCTATGTTTTATTACAGCTTTTAATATATACTGTACAAGTACCTTAAGTAGGTACACAAATATAAAGATCAAAGGGGTTTATTTTAACATTAACTCGTAAACATTTTGTCTGGACTAACTTTAAAATTTCATCTGAAATAGTTTGTAATCTGAAACTTATTTTAATAAAATAAGACTATGACATTCTGATTTTATATCTACAAAGCTTTGTAAAGTACGTCCTTTTATTTTTAAAGCCCACAAAATTATTTTTTAATGCTGTTTATTGAGCTGACAATTTAAAAATAATTATTTAAAATTTGTTATTAAGTATTGAATTTTTTTTTCATTATACTAGCTTACATATGCCTCAAGGCCAATTTAATTGATTAAAAACGTGTTTAAAATATAAGTAAAAATACTACTACACGACATGACCATGATCGAAAAATAACTTACTAATCATAAGTTTTAACTATTCATTAAAAGAAACTTTTAAACATGCAACGACTTCTCAGTAATTCTGAAATATTTTTTCGAAAATTAAATTCCGTTTGTCATTATTTCAAAACAATTTTTTCACGAAATTTTCTTTGTTATTGGAAAACTTTAAAAAGAACGTCACTAAATAAAGCTAGCGAGTAAATCCCGAGAGGACTATAACTTCATATTTTCGAAAAATAATATGATTTCGTATGTGTTAACTATTCAACTATGGCTTTTCCAATCATTGGTTTATTTATATTATATTCTAGGCATTACTTGCTTAAAGGGAAGCTCCAGACACTAATTTTTTTGTAAACATAAGAAGCAATAAACTATTTTGTATTTTTGTATTTATCTTTCAGCAGGGATTTTGACTAGGAATGTAACGTAGCAGCTTAGAGTCAGGTGTTGGGCCCGGTTGATCTCAATAGGGTCGCTCCCTATTACATGAAACTTGAACGTAACTGGCGAAATGTTGGTGTAACTACTATTAAATACACCTCTGCCTAACTCTACCGGGATTACAGGCGTGATGTTATCATGTTAAATGTTATGCAAAATATTGAATTGTTTCTGTGAAAAAAAAATACGCCTGGATGCAGGAAAAGCAATAATAATTAGTATGCCCTGCACCCAAACCTACAGGGAGTAAAGAACGGTTAGGTTTAAACCGTGTAAGTTTAAAACAGTGTTCATTTATTAGTGAAATAGGTAGCTTATAAAACAACAACAACAAAAATGAACAACACAACACAACAACAACAACACAACAACTGACAACTGTAATGAATAAATAAATACATCAGTGAATTAAAGTTACTTGTAGAGCAAGTTAATTCGATTTTAGAACCTTGTTAAAAGTATGCTCGCCAGTCAGATAGAACTAAAATAGATTTAGTTTTTAGACTACCAATGTTTCTGATCAATTTACATAAAAACAATATTTATCATAAAGGAACGAAAACCATTCACACGATAAGTTTATTAAATTGAGAGAGCCCTTTATTCAAATGAAAAAGTTTATTAAATGCAGAAAGATTTAGTGGGGTGGTACAGCTGTTTTCGATGGCTTAGATGGGGGATGAAAATATGTAAATAAAGATATTTGAGCCAAAACTTGAATAAAATAATAACGTAATACCTTATGCAATTTATAATATTGTAGCTTATGTAGCATTGCTGATATACATATTTTGACGGGGGCCAAATTCGGAAAGATTGAAAAAAAAAAAACGATTAAGTGTTTAGAGTGTCGATGGCATTCTACATCAAATCTGCCCATTTGGCGACGAGTCTGGCAGTTTCAGTTACGTCTATCAGTTCCTGTGATGTGGTTAAAGGCAGAAGTGTACATGTTTTAGTCCCATGTAATAGGGGGCAAGCCTATCGCCATCAACCCGCTCAAATCCAGAGTCCATGTCTGCTACTGAGAAATTCCTTATGTAAACAACCAATGACACTTTGTCCGACCCGGGAATCGAACCCAGGACCTCTTGCTCAGCTCACTGGACTAACGTGACCTCTAGAATATGCACAAAAAAATATATATTAAAAAAATAGTACCTACATTTTGATACAAGTGGAGAAAGTTTGTTATTGCATTCGAGCCGGAATTAACTCCCGAGCCGTAGGCGAGGGTGTTTTTGAGCCGAGAACTGCAATAACAAATGTCCACGTGTATCAAACGACGTTTTTCAATACACTTTTGAAGAAATAAAATAAAATAATGAAAAAATACAATCACCGCTGACTATAGGCATTGCACCAATTTGTACTAAGTATAGGTATAGTTTTATCTGAGGCAATTTTCCAACACCCGCGTGCTGTGCCGCGTGCGAAATTGGCTCCTTTCTGCACGCGGCACAGCACGCGGTGATGGAAAATGAAAACAATCCACGTGTGTGAAATACATGGCATGTTGAACCTTATCGTAGTGCGATAAGAACCCGTTTTCGAGGAAGTGTATTGAAAAGAATTAATGCACTGTTTTAGATTTTCACGGTTTTTCACTACACTTAAACACTCACTCACACACTCACTCTTCGTGATGCTTGCAACAGCGTCGAAATATCGGGAGCTCATAGTAACAAAGGAAAATCACGGATATCATCCCGTAAGTACCTACTTTAAGTATAACTAAATTAATTTCAGTATACGGCAGCAATACCCCATCCCGGTTCGAATCCCGGTAGGAGCAAATGTTTGTGTGATGAGCATGGACATTTGTTTCAGAGTCATGGATGTTTATATGTATAATAAGTATGTATTTACAAAGAAAAAAGTATCTATGTAGTATATCAACTATCAGGTGTCCACGACACAAGCCTCGTTGCTTAGTGTGGCACTAGATGGCGCTGTGTGTAGTGTCCATATTTATTTATCTACCTCCAATGTTACCTCATTGTACCAGGAAAACAGAATCAGCAAGGTAATAGATAAGATTTTGGAACGTTGCTGAAAATACGAATGACTTTCGTGGCGAAAATGTCGTAATAGCAGGAAAAATAAAAAGTTTAGCTTTTAGTAAGGTTTATTTATAGGTTTTCCTGTCATCTGCACTAGACTTCATAATAACTTATTTTTTTGGCTGAATTAAAATGAGCTTAGCTAAGTGTAAGTATATATATTTATGTATGAATTTATTGTTTGTATGTAAATGATACACCACAGGCTACCTTCAGTATTGTCTCTCCTTCCCCCTTAAATCCATCCAAAGGTTGTCTTTAAAAGATCGCTTTTAGAGATAAGACGGCCCCGCCCATTGTTTCACCCCTTGTAAAATGTTTTATATTTGTATCTGTAATTTTATGGTATACATAATAAAGAGTATTCTATTCTATTCTATTAAAACACTGGCTTAACACTCTTCATGAGACACGGGGGAATCATACTGCCAAGCCAACTTCTATATCTTATAACTTATATATCGGTTTCTAATGAGAAATGCCTAATGGAAAAACTCAATAACAATTTGGAATCGCCCTCCGGTCGTGTTGGATTGTTATCTCATTGGACCGTGGAGAAAAGAGCGCCTATGTCTGCGGTACCTAGTTTAGTCTTTGATTTTGGCGAGCATACAAGGTGTAGTTTTGCATCCTAGTCAAAATTCAGGAGCTTGTCACATATAAATAAAACATAAATAATCAATTTAATTTACAATACCCGGTCAAATAAACTAATAAAGCTGCTTTTTTAAATTGTTTAAGTTTGACAGTATTTCAGAATAACACGAAATTAATAGAAGAATCACCCATCGTGTGACATGACTCTGTGTGCTTTTATTTGTGTGTGTGAAGGCGCGGTTATAGGGCAAGTTACAGACGGGCTAAGGTTTAAAACGGATGGTTTACACTTACCGATTTCCGTAACTAAGAAAAAAAAACCTACCCATTTTATTATTGATTCGGGTCGAGAATCTCTAGCATAGATACCTCCTTGAATTTGACCAGGATGTAAAGCGACACCTTGTCTATTTTTTTTTGCAGCTGAATAAACCTTGAAAATCAATCAATAATTATTGAACCATGAACCTTGATTAAAGACTACATTGCACTCTATCTAATTTAGAACCCAAGTTCAAGTCTATGTTCTCTGTGCTTAAATCTAATTATTATGCGAGCCAAAGCGTAGCCTTAACTGAAGAAAATAAGATCGAAAACAGAATCAAATTAATTCTAAGCTCTCATGAAAGCTCTTGAACCCCTTACGATGAGATGAGATTAATGTAGTAGTAGTATGAGAAGTTACTGGTTTACTTGTAAAAGTTTTTTTTGTACTAATAAGGTTTTACTTAAAATGTCACTTACTATCACTTACGCCATGATCGCGGGTCAAGAGTTGACCCGCGATCATGGCGCTTGCAACAGCGTCGAAATATCGGGAGCTCACAAACAATAAATAATCACGGAAGATATCCCGTAAGTGACATTTTAAGTATAGTTATGAACCGTGAAAGCTTAAAACAGTGTTTAATAAGGTTTTATCTACCAGTAAATAAAAATGTGAGCATGTCTAGGGTTAGCAGCGGTGGCCCAGTGGTGGGAGCCCCGACTTCCGAACAGTAAGTCGTGGGTTCGAACCCAGACAGGCGCATTACTTTGTGTAATTTATTTCATCACCACTGCTCTCAAAACGGGGAAGGAAAACATCGTGAGGAAACTAGCATGTCCTAGAAGCGTACAATTCGAAGACGTGACATCTACCAATCCGCACTGGGCCCGCGTGGTAGGTTATAGCCTATTCCCTTTCTTAGAGAGGAGGCCTGTGTCCCAGCAGTGGGAACATCAATAGGCTTATGATGATGATGACGATGTTGATGATGATGTCCTGGGTTCGATTCGTAAGTTGGGCAAAATGTAAATGGGACTTTCCATCAGGAATTTCTCAGTGGCAGCCACGGACTCTAGATTTGTACCCCGTTGATGGCAATAGGCTCGCCCCCTATTACATGTGACTTAAACATAACTGGCCAAATGTGGGTATACTATTAGGTACATCTCTGCATACCCTTTCATTCCAGGGGTTACAAGCGTGATGTTACTTTTTTGTTTATGTAAATAAAATTGTTTCATTTTAAATACTGGCCTATATTAAAAAAGAAACATGGACTGCGGTCTGAAAAAAAGTTTAATTGTAGTTTTTTTAGGGAATTTTTACGTAGAAAATCTAATTAAGAAAATTCAATCCAAATTATTATCATGTAATATTTGGCTTTGTAACTTAAAGCGCAGTTTGATAAAAAAAAAATTGGATACCTACCATTTGACCACATTAGTGATATTATGAATGCGAATGCCACTTTATCCGTCTGCGAGTCTCACTCAACTAAGTAACCTGCAGGCCTAGCCAAGTTACAAACGATTCGTATCGATTCTCTTTTTACAATCGTAAACGTTAAGTCACGTGGTCAAAACAAACGAATAGAAACTTCGTACAGTACCCGGCCTTCCAGAGTACCGGAATTCCAGTGGCATTTGCAACTCGCTCTTGAACCTTCTTAAAATAACAACTTACATTTTCATCTTCATTTTTTTTAAATCTGTCAGTTTCGGTTACAAAATATTTATAAACATTGTAGATAATTTCGCGTGACTGACCTCGTAAAGGTTTCCCTCTTTTTCCTAAAGATGCCATTGTGCAATTTTAAATTATTTAAATTTGGGGGTGTTAACAACTCTTAATATATATTTTGAACTGGACGCGACCGCACTTTATCGCACTTGAACAACGACTGACAAACGTCACATAGGTAGTGTGCGACAAGATAACGCTCTACGAAGCCGAAATTAGCCGATTGTCTCTTTCCAAAGGTCGATGTGCAATATTTATTGCCGGGTACTGTAGACAAGTTTACATCGATCAAGATGATAGAATGAAATGTATTCGTTTCTACAATCGTGATCCCTACATCCCATATAAATCGTAGCCAACTTACAGTTTTGACTGAACTTTAATGTTTTTATTCGTTTGTTTTGACCACGTGACTTAACGTTGAAATGATGTCACTCCCATACATTTGGTTAGTTTTCTATGCGTTAACGATTGTAGATTGACAACTTGGCTAAGCCTACTGGGACCTTAGACTTTTTATTGAGGACGTTTTTTTGATTAAATAATAGATAAATATAATAATTGACGCAGACGAAGTCACGGGCGCGACGAATTAGTAAGTTATATTTGAAACAGACCAATGATAAAGTATCAAATAAACTAATTCAAGTTCAGAAACAAACAAATAGATCCATCAATTAAAACTGACAAAAATATAGAAATATCGGGATTAATTTCCAAATTGAAATACTAAAAATAAAAACTTTTCTCGATAACTGTGACAAAATGCGAGATAAGGTAAGGTGAAAGCTACGACCTCAGTAATTAAAATGAAAATAATCGATTCCAATTTGCGTATTTTTTTCATCAATTTGAAATTGAATAAACATCGTAACAAATAACAAATGAGTACAGTTTAGGAGAAATAATGACTTCTTTCTTGTCTCAAAATATGGTCGCCAAAGAAAAGGAAAACGTGAGAAAAATCTGTAGATATTAAGGACATTGGAATTGGGACAGCAGAACAAGTGCCATTAACTGAAGTAGTTCCAGCCCATGTACCTAAATTATTGATTGGCAAATATTCCGTGAGTCAGCAAAACATGGTCAGTATTGGTCAGGATGGTCATACAATATAACGGGTAGGCATATCTAGATAATATCTTTATCAGCTTTAAGGGTTAGATTTTTCCGGGGCTGCGGGACTGTTCGCAAGAGATACCGTGGCGCCGGAACACAAAGGGCGATGAAGGAACATGGATGGGTTTTAGTCAGTAAAAGTCTGACACTCCCTCCTGCTCCGCCCAGAGCGGGAGGAGTCATTTGATGATTTCCCATCCGAAAAAAAAATACAAATTAGGGTTAGATTTTTGCCAAAATATTTCATAACATCAAACCTGAAATCCCTGAAGGATTAGGCAGAAGTGTACCTAATAGTACACCCCCATTTCAACAGTTATGTTTAAGGCGACTAGATGAGCTAAATTAGCAACTCTATTTGTGGTGGTTCAAACTTCGTTTCATTACTGTTAAAATAAAGTTCTAATCAGCTTGCACTACAGAGTGGTGGTTACGTCAGTCACTGAGGGCCGAATAGTGCGAAATGAGTGTTTTTTTTTGCGATTTACAAAAAATATATTGATTGGACTAAAAAAATAAAACACTATGATGCTAATTATATATGTAAATATATATATATGTTGCTTGTAGAATTATTTGCCAAAAAATCAGAATTATCGCATGTATATTAGTATGGTTTTTACTCGTTAATAGTAGATTATTGCATCGAGCACAAAGTAAAGCGAGGGCTCTAATCTAACAGGCACGAGGGCAATATAAATTACTTAAGGCGAGGTGCATAATCTGCTTTTCTTTCAACTATTACCTATAGGAATAGTAGATAAAAGAAACTCATATCAAACAGTTAAAAAAGATTTTCTATAACACTGTCGGCTTCATTTAGAATGTTTTCCGGAGTTAATGTGTCGCTAGATGATTCCATTTTAATTCAAAGCCGAAGCACTCAAAATCAGATAGTATCCACTCTGTCGCCCCGCGCGCGACTTTTTTTGCACCAAATCGCCCGAGCGTGCGAAATGTTCGCATGTAATTTGACACTTTAGATAAAAACACTTGACAATCGCAAACTACAAGAGTTATAGCTAAATAAAATTTACAGTGAATAGCTGAATAAGTAGCTATGGAATCTATATATTAAAAAAAAACTAATATTAATTTGAAACTCAAATAAAATGTAGAACTTGAAAAACAGTGATGAAAACGGATATTTTGCTATTAAAATATTAATTTGAATTTTTCTAAATATTAAATTTCAATTAAAATAATTTTAAAATAAACTAGATTATATTTCCTTTCCAATAAGACCATAATCTTATTAGTTTATTTACGATAGTCTAATTAGAATTAAATTAGAATTTGGATACTCACTGTTTATTTTGACGCGGCCAGCGCCAACGACTGTTTTTGAACACGGTTATTTACGTACCTATAACTTTACGAAGCCACTTGTTTTTGTATATACAATTCAATAATATGCTCACAATACTAATTATGCACTGTTTTTCCGTTAACACACACGTTTTAATCACAAAAAAACTTATTTCTTGTATAAACACAATCACTATAGGTATTTAAACCTACCACTTTTTCGGAGGCGAAATACTCAACTTTGAGATTCGAAAACTAGATTTCCTTTATGATAATATAGTAGCACAGATTTTCACGATTAATTTGATATATAACACTATCCGAAAATAACAATATACATAACAGAACAATTGAAATACGACGCCACACGTCAGAAATGGCGGAGTTTGTTTACACTAAAGTTTTTACTTTTATTTTGACATATGTCGATGGAATAGTGTTGCTATTATTGGTCCGAACGTTGAGGAATATAGTATAGAGTTTGCTACAAGAGGAATAAGCTCTAGAAATAGCAGTTTAGTCGATTTTTTATTGCATTTGTTGGACGAAGGCGCTACTGGCCGCTTTAGCAGCCATGGACATTTCGCAAAACAGCTACTGGCTGCTAAAGCAGCCATGGGCGTTTGAGTGGGTATCACACTTTATCGTTTACAAAAATATTGTCAAGCAAAATTAACAAAGTTCCCGCCAAATCACTTTTTTAAATTTCTTTCATTTTTAAATCAGAGTTAGCAGCAATCATTTTTTAAATTTGGTACAAGTAGGATAGAAACGAATAATACGTACGTAAAAAAAAAGTATTGATATCGGCTGGCTGAATAGAGCTAATCCATTGAGATTGGCACCTTTTGGTGCGATTAAAAAAAAAAACTGTGCAATAAAGAAATTTCATACATTTTTATTGCTCTAGAGCATTAAAGACTTGCTTTGTACTGAGTTTTTAGTGTGATTGTGATGAAATTAAAGCATAGTTGGAAGAAAAAAAATTTTTTAGAGATAAGTTCGTGATTTTTTTTATCGAGTAAATTTAGTTGCATTATGTTTTCAAAACACTATCATACTAGCATATATTCTGAAGAATATCATATATTTTTCTGATTTTGTTTATTGCTTTTTTGCATTATAAAACTCTCGTTTAGCTCCTGTAGTCCCCTTAAGTGGAAACACAACGGCCGTTTTTCCAGACAAACGTAGTCCCCTGTTTCCTCCCTGGATAATGCGAGAAGAGCAATACTTTTTTTTCCAAAAAAAACTATGGCTACTATTGGAATGTCCCTTATGTTTGGCTTTTCTTCATTAACTAATTTTATTATTAAAAGAGATATGTAACTTCAAAAACATAAAAAAATTGGCCCGATTTTCCGCTGTGTTCAAACATCCAGAAAACAAACTTGACTAGATTAAATAAAAAAAGAAAACATAGGAACACAGCCAAAACCTTTTTATAATAGTAGTATAAGAATAGTATAAGTAAGTAAGAAAGTAAGTATAATAGTATAAGTAATAATAGTAGTTTAATCGGTCAAGTTTTGGAGAAGTAATTATGGGTCTACGAAACGTTGATTTTGTGTACTATCAATTGGTGTTTGCGGTCCAAGCTGCAGTTGTCACTTTCGCGCTGTGCACGCGGTTGTTCGGGCACTGCTATGCGCGAAAGCAATACATTTTTGTTAGGTTGTTAGATGTAAATAAAAAAAAACTTCTATAATAGCATACATAATGCTAATAAAGAAGTTTTTTTTTATTTATTTATTTATTTTACAAATAGCTACTTTTGAATACTCTCGCTCTCAGTGTTTCCGGCACAAATCCAGGCTCCATGGCTGCTACTGAGAAATTCCTGATGGAAAAACCCCAATATTCACTGCTTCTTATCTTATATTATCTTTGTTTGACCCTGTAATCAACCCAAGACCTCTTGTTCATCATTATCCATAGATTTCTCTCGAAAAAACAAAGACAAAGAATCGATGTCTTTCAATAGGTTTTTATTTTTCAATTAAATCAAAAAATAATAAACGTATACCTTTCAGGAAAGGCTCACAAACACGGAAGGTTCCCTACATTCGCATAAAACAAATAAATTGTGGCAATAAGATAATAAATCCTTCTTGTCGAGGCCACAAATAGAGTGTGAGGAAGGCTGGATTGTATGAGGAAGGAAAATAATTACTTCCACAAAAAGGTACTGCATTATTTTCTTTGGCTGAAATAAAAAGGGGCTCCTCCTTACAAAGTAATTTTGACTACTGTTATTTAAAGAAAACGTACTATACAACATGTTACGTAATTAACGCACACCCTCAGACACCCCAATTAGTATATCATGTTATAATCTTAGTACGTGCACTGAATTTTTAATTAAACATGTATAAGCAATGATTATTTAATAAATTATTGTTATCCTAATTCCGGAAGAATGTTGTAGTCACAGCACAAATCAACGAACGCATACAGTCGCATACGTAGGTCTCATACCTACGTATGCGACTGTGTGAGTCTTGCTAGCCTAGTAGGTGTTCGCTCGCGTTCGAGACCAGCTGTTAACGTCGTCGCTCGACTAAACTTCAATAGAAAAATTCAATACATTTAATGCCCGTTTTCTTAATAAAATTGATGGATGTGCGTTAATTATGCTACATGTTGTATATGTAACTATGTAATTAGCACTCGTTATTTGCCTTTGTTTTGCTGGGTTCAACCAAAAAAGCTAAGTTCGTAGTGAGTCATAAGTCGTAGAGTCGAACCCAGACAGCCTTTAGACATTACTTTATGTAAGTTATTTAATTTATTTAGTTAGTTATTTAATTTATTTTACATTGAAAAGGATCCGTGAACGGATAAAAAAATGGAATATGGAATAAAATAAATCGAAGACATGTGTCATCCAGCAACCCGCACTGGGCTTATCCCACGAGTAGTAGGTGAGAGTCCAATGTCGTATCCTCGCTTTCTTTGGACATATCACTCGTCAAGAAGACACATCTGTGGAGCGACTTGTAGTGCAGGGAAAGGTTGAAGGCACAAGAGCGCGCGGCAGGTCACCAATGCGTTGGACCGACCAAGTCAAAACTTCACTCAACGGTTCACTCCATGAATGCACAAGAAGAGCCGCAGTGCGGGAGGAATGGCGACGGATTGTAAAGCTTGCCACCACCCCTGATGTGACGACCACGACCACTCTGCCAAGAGTGTGACGACGAAGAAGAAGAAGAAGAAGTAGGTGAGAGTATGTCCCACTCCCTCAGGCATAGAGAGGAGGCCTGTATCCCAACAGTGGGGGTGTAAAAGCCTGGTAGTTAGAGCAAAAGAATGTATCGTTAGATCAAGGTTTGAGATAGAATATTCCTAGTTCGTTTATAATTTGGTGGATGCATCCGTTACCAAACTATGTAACAAAAAGAGTATTAAGGACCTAAGTACTTTAGTAATGGGTGTAAAAGTGGGTTAGCAAAGTCAAAAGGCGCTTGTTTTTTTTTGCGTTATAACTTTACTTCAATGCATCCATAAACACAATGTTTTGAGTGCGTAACACTGAGTCCTACCGTAAAACGTGATTTTTAACCCCAAAAAAAAAGTCGTATCCCAGCAATATTTGTTGCGTAGAGTTACTTAGTTTGATGTGCAGAATGCTTGGTTGACGGCTTCGTGAAGGTTCCGTTGATACCTTGTATGTACTATCGAGGACACTCTCGCCTGATCACCACTAAGCTAATTTTTGCTTGCACTTATAACATAGAAACGCTCTCTAGCCCCGCCCCATTGACTTTGTATAGAAATAATGAATGAAAAGATACCGATCGGCCGAGCACACTGACGACGCACGCCAAACGAAAGTAATTGTTATTTTGCGAGCCATAGTTGACGCTTTCCTAATAGGCCTAAACTTTAAGGGGGCGGCACCTCCGCATGATTTAAGCAAAAAAAAATTAACTGATCAGGTGGAAAAGACCACGACTGTACAATAAAATACAGATAAGAGATCATTAAAGCACCGGGTTGGTACGAAGTTTATTTAAATACATTGACCTCACCCCCCACTAATTATTCTGACTCGAAATAGAGTACAGTTTATCTGACGGTCATCAGGCTGACTATTTAGATAACAACTAACATTAACCACATGCAAAGGAAACATTTTCAGAAATTAAGGGTTTAGTTAAAAGATTTGTCTGTTCCTTGATAGTGAAACCTTAAACAAATTTTCAGTTTTCTTTGCGAAGAGAGAAGAGTGAAGGGCTCATGGCTAAAAATAGCAGCCACTCGTGTCAATCTTTAGGTTAAGCCGTGCTTACCTAGGTTGGTCGGTGGATGGGTGACCACCCATTACATACCGAGTTTCTTCCGCGCCTCGGAAAGCACGTTAAAATCAAAATCAAAGCATTTATTTCAAGTAACCCAGTTACAGGCACTTTTGAATTGTAGAAACAAAGATGTAAATTAAATGTAGCTAAAATATTTTATTCAAAAAAGCCATGGCAACTAAGAGATGACCAGTCACAACTGACAGCGCTTGTTCACGAACATGACGCATGGATCAGCACCATTCAACTCAACCATTTTGAAGGGAACTAAATGATCCGACACATGCGCCACCATCAGCGAGACATTTGAGTGAGCATGACATACTCTCAACCGCCAACCTACGTCTTTTCTTGACTTGAATGTGCCTACATTCAAGGCAAGAAAAGACGTAGGTTTCCAGTGAATGATAGCTTTCTAGTACATAGTACTCACACAATATGGGGCTATGCGATTATATAATGATAAAGAGATTGAATCGTTAAAAGTTAAGCCGTTGCTCCCGGCTGTCAATTGTACATCTTTGACCGTCGTCAATCAATGGCCTGAAAGTCTGACAACCAGTCTTGCCAAGGGCAATCTCGTATTACCCAGTACTAACTGGGTTGTAGAGGTCAGCTAAGCAGTTGCTCCATGTTAAATATTCAGCAGCATGCAGTTAGACTGGAAGCCGATTCCACCGATAGTTGGAAAAAGGATAGGCATCTGATGATGATGAATTTCGACATACCCAGTTCTTTGAAGACTGTTGCTGATTGGAAAACACGAGTGTTCTGTGCACCCTCAAACAGTGCTGTCATGAAGTTACTATATCTACCTCTATTTTACCTCCTCACCATGATATTTAAGCGCCAAAACTGCTCGTGAAACCTATCAAGTTTTCGAAAAAACAAGTGAAGTCTAAAGACGTGAAGACAAGTCCGTTAAAATCATAATGATCTTCCCTATGCTCAAAATAAGGTTGGAATTGACTTGTTGCCGTGAAAGGACCGTTTCAGCAAAACTTTCAAAAATAGAACTGGTTACGCCAAAGAGCAATGACGTTGAACGTGAATACTTAATTGTGTCGACCCCGATAGTCAACCTATTTGGGGGTAAGCCGGGTAACCATACGTTGTGATATTCCGGAAATGGGGAGACCATTATCCTCAATAGTGTAAGGAAGTATGGATAAGCAAAGCGTGAATGATTGCCGCATTAAAAGGGGGAGCCGGGCTATACTACATTTACGTCGTACATTTTTTTCAGTATGTGGTTAGGGGAACTCTTAGATAAAGATGCGCGTTTAGCCCGTTTTGAACACTTATTTCGATGAAGTTTCATTTATTCGACTTTATTTATCACGTACGGCACCCCCGGATCAGCCTTACGGCCACCACCTTTTGGGGCGCGTTCAAATGGTTGGCAGCTCGCTGCCTCAATGAACGCGCCCACACCGGGGCCCCGTAAAGGGCCATGGACTGCACGACTCCCGCGTAGAATCACTGTTAGAACCTCATCTAAATATTTGAGAGCCTACCAACTAGGCACGCGTTAACATGACCAACTTGTCATCAAAGTCTACTGGTCAATCTCCCTAAATAGGAATTCATAGACGGCTCAGAGGGCTAATTCACGTAATTTTATGACGCGCCGATGAAGATGTAGTGCATTTGCAGTTAAGTTCAAGTTCGAGTGATAAACGGTATTCTTGTAATTCTTGAACTACGCGTAAGCTGCGCGTGAACTGCACGTCAACTGTACGACAGCCAAACTCTACCAAACTTACTTATTGTGTGGCCATATGAGAGAAAAAATATTACTTACTAAATAATCGAATAGAATCGATTACATTTCAATGAATATGACGTTATTAAAATAATACCCCAGTACAGATTTTAGTGCTTTTTCTTACTTAGTAGAATACCGATCATGTTGCGTTCAAAAGCACGCACCAAAGACGCGCAACAGTAGAATGCCGTTATTGCGCTTGCGTGACGCGAACTTGAAGCTAGCATGTCTGATAGCGGTAGAGAATACGAAAGCGTTGTTCTGATCGAAACTTAACTGCAACTGCACTGCAACATCACTTCTTTAGTTACGTGAATTAGCCTATAGATCTCAAGTGCGTCTGCGGCGTCTCTCCGCTGACAATGACCTACTTTCTTTTTTGTTCCGCATGCCCTGACACCTGCGTACTTTATAACCTTCACACTGCATCAGAAAGAGGAATTCTTATAGTTACATTCTGAGCCACAAACATAAATATTTGAACATTTTTCCATCGATAAGCTAAGAAGATCGCTAAAAATATCCGAGTATCCAAAAATCATGGTCACCCCAGTAAACAACTGCAAAGTATTACAAAAGGTCAGCTAATACGAATAGTCTAGAATTGTCGCTAAGCCTAGGGCACGAAGTGGATCTTATTTCAGTCTAAATTGTTTGGGAGCGTATAAGAAAATAATATAGCATACCATCATGTCTGTAATTCCCAAAGAGTTCGGCAGATGTGTACCTAATAGTATATCCACATTTCGCTAGTTATGTTTAGGCCCCTGTAATAGGGGGCAAGCCTATTGCCATCAACCGGGCACAAATCCAGACTCCGTGGATGAAAAAACAGTCAGCAAAAAGATGTTATTTTGAAATTACAAATACACACTTTACTTATATTTATTTGTATAGAAGTTGTATAGATATGGCCAAATGATGTTTATTTCTTAGAAACATAGGAGACTAAAGATTGCCTTGCCACGCGCCACTTCATACCAACCCGTGTAACACAAACTTTAATCGAATTTTGTTCGTTTGTCTGTCTACTTACAGCCATTTTCAATAACTTACTGTTCGGTTTCGGTAGGTTGCTATCTATGTCTGTTTGACATTTAGCTTACTGGACGGTTAGAAACAAAACGTCACAGAAAAGCTTTCTTTGATTTTTCTATGAATCAAGCGTCAGGTAGATGACTCGGATAGGATATTTTTTTGTTCTTAGAAACACCGATAGCTACGGAAGTAGACAAATTAACCAACAGTTTTAAGTAAGTAAGTTATAGAAAATGGCCGTTAGTGCTTCTTAGAATCCACGTGTTTAGTTAATACAGGGTGGTCCGATTACAGTGGAAAAGGATTTTTTAGAAGTAGATTTTGATTACGAAATAAACATTTTTTTTTTTTTTTCGGATGGGAAATCAAAAATTTCGATGTTAAACTAAGCAGTGAAATGGTCTTCTTTCATATCCAATCGACCAAAAAAATGAGTAAATAGCGCAGAAAGTTCTTTGCTATACAAACTAGGGAAACAAGCTACGGAAACTAACAACTAAAAAAAAAAAGTAAAATTGCAGAGAAAAGCGTTGAGTATTCAGTTGGTATAAATATAAACATAAAAACGAACTTTTTAAGCGAATCTCCGCTGCAAGTCTTAAGTAACTTGTTTACTTTTAAAGTAGCTACTAAGTTGTAAGACCCGCTCTAGGTGGAATGTTGGCGGCAAAGGTATTTAAATATTTAGAGCAATAGATGGGAAAAAACAAGAAAAAAAACGTAATCCAATTCTTGTTACTACTTAGTAACAAGTCGGTCTGTCTAGTGTCATATCTGATTTTCAGGTAGCATTCATGTGTCAAAATCGAAAATGTTAGTTAAGAAAAATGTTTTTTGTTTGACTGTTATACAGGGTGTAAACCACCTCATCACGAAGCCGTCAACCAAACATTCTGTACATCAAACTAAGTAACTTTACGCAAAAATTATTGCTGGGAAACGACTTTTTTTTTTGGGGTGAAAAATCATGTTTTGTGGTAGAACTCAATGTAACGCACTCAAAACATTATGCTGATGGATGGATTGAATAGTACGGGGATCGTGGAGGTGTTTAAAGTAAAAATCTAACATTATAAATTAAGAACTTTGACCCCCAATATCTCCGTAACTAGAAGGTTCCCAGGTAAGGTGTAGAACAAAAAAATGATCGCAATAACAAGTGCCTTTCGGCTTCGTTAAGAGGTGTTTTACACCCTTTATGTAACTTAAAAATCTCTTTGGTTAGCGGTCATGTTTTCTTTTGGATGGAAGTTTAGAGAAAAAGAAGAGCTCGAGGCTTAATAATAACAGGCTCTCGTGTCGATCCTGAAAATTCAAAAAAATCCTGATATAAAAACCCAATAATACTTTTCCCGGACTGGGAAGCGAACCCAGGACCTCGTGCTCAACATTTGCACTTGCGACCACTAGACCAAGAGGCAGTTCTTAGTTTTCGACCCAACAACTAAGTCTTCCATTCAGATCAAAATTCCACTTTACTTCCTCGAAATACTTCTGGCTATTTCAAAAGTTAGCCGAGTTTGAGCAAGGACTAACTTTGTATAGTGTTACATTGTTGGGATTTCACTTCCTATATACGACTTTCACGAATGTACAGACAGCAAATCAAGCTACTACAATCTGTCAAATTTCTTTATTAGATTTTCTACTTTATCGCTAAAGCATTGGGTTCAAGGTTGATTGGCAAAAATTGACAGTTTCGGGTAGCTTTATGTGCTGTCTGTTCTCTCTTGCGGGAGCCCTCCTTTTAGAAGTTCGTCAGGAATTTGAAGTTTTGGACGTGAGTTGTTCGTTGTGTAGGTTTATGGTTAGAGCGTCTAGTGATGTCAAATTGTCGAATTATATCTACTAATATTATAAAGAGGTAACATTTGTTTGTAAGGTTGTATGTAGGGGTCAATATCCGGAACTAATAATCTAATTCGAAAAATTCTATCACGGGCAGAAAGCTACATTATTCGTTAATTATATTTATATCATGCATATTAGCCGAGTTAACACAATTTTTGCAGACGAAGTTATGGAAAAAGTGCCTGTTATAAGTAAAAGTGGCTAGTTTTAACGCGCGGAGCAAACGTAACGTAGATATCATCATTTCGGCCAAAAGACGTCCACTGCTGGACATAGGCCTCACCCAAGTGTCGCCACATTGACCGGTCCCGTGCGTCTCGCATCCAGCGGAACCCTGCAACGTTCACCAGGTCATCGGTCCACCTAGTGGTATGCCTTTCAACGTAACGTCTTCTGGTTCGCGGTCGCCACTGCAGACATTTCGGCCCCCTTCGAACGTAGACATAAATAATTTTAAATGATTAAATACTGGTTCCGTACAAATAATTAGGTACTTATTCTTTCTGACTTTTGCTATCGTCAGCTTAGTAACAGCATCGTGGCTCATTTAAGACCCAAACAACTGATTTTTTCCTAACAAAGAAAACATTGACCTCACCACCTACATCATAACTTCAATAAGAATCACGTCGGGAAAGCCTTACATAAACAAAGCATGTACGATGTCAAAGACACATGTCATATAGGTACGTTCATTGACATTATGCGTACATTGATCTTGGGGTCTTATAGGGTAGATCTTTGAACCCCACGTGATTGTGTTTCGAAAAGGATTATTTTGTTTTTACCCTAATCTTTGTAATAAGGAGTTGATTGATGGAATATTAGATGAGAATACAATGACTTGTTATTAAGTACCCAGCCTTAAGCCTTCAAGAAAATATTTGTCTCGTCTAGTTTACCTTTCAAATGTTGTTGCAACCAAATATAAAAAAAAAATGTGAGCCGTCACGGGACGCCTGTCAGACTGATGTAAAACATCGAAATTATTTTGTACAAATAAAATGCCTAAAAGAACAGATTACGACAGGAACTAAATATGGCTTAATCAAAAAATAAAATATTACTACGTTTTCCCTAAAAATAAAAAAAGACAATATAAAAAAACAAACACATAAAATAAAATAAAAACAAAATGACTCGATTCACAAAAAGAAAATCCTTGGGCTGGGATCGAACTTGAAGTCACGAGATTGTAACCCAGCGCTGTGCCCCGAGACTAGCTGGCTTGTTGTAAGCCGTGGCGAATATGTAGATTATCTTATGCTACTTCAACAGGTCGGTAATGTTCGGGCCAGGTTGACAGCTTGACAGTTGGTCACGCCTCACCACGGCATGCGTCACCACGCCATTTTTAGGGTTCCGTACCTCGAAAGGTAAAAAAAGGAACCCTTATAAGATCACTGTCTTGTCCGTCTGTCCGTCTGTCACCACCGATTTTCTCAGTAACGGGTAGATCTAGCAAGTTGAAATTTATACCAGATACTGAGGTCTTATAGTCCCTATTAGGTGTATCCAGTAATCAAGGTCCTGAGTCAACACGATAAAAAGATATGGGCGAACTTAGATTTTCGCGAAAACTTGTAAGTACCAAAATTTACCTTAATTTCAAACTTTTTTATTTTTCGGAATTTTCCCTTTACTTGTCCTGTAAGACCTTGCTTTTAACCAAAATTTACTATTCTAGGTCAACCGGAGGTACCCTATAGGTTTTGGGTCGAAAACCTATATGGTAGTTCCCGTTGACCTAGATTTACGAAATTAGGCGAGAAGCAATATTTTAATAATATAGCACCTGTAAAGAGAAAAATCTGAAAACCATAAATATGTAGTTTAATAACAAGAAAAAAGCGATTTTACTATTACAAACTTATTATTTGCGGTTGGTGCAATAGCTGTTTCATGGGAACGAACACCAAAGTTAAGTTTGTCCTTTAAAAATTTTGTACGGAACCCTCGGTGCGCGAGTCCAACTCGCTCTTGGCCGGTCTTTTGGTTTTACCCGCGCCTGTAGATGTTTCACATCGCGCCTGTCGTAATCTGCTGGCCTAGCCAAGTTACAAACGATTCGTATCGATTCTCTTTCTAAAATTGTAAACGTTAAGTCACGTGGTCAAAACAAACGAATATAAACTTTCGTAGACAAGTTTACATCGATCAAGATGATAGAATGAAATGTATTCGTTTCTACAATCGTGATCCCTACATCCCATATAAATCGTAGGCAACTTACAGTTTTGACTAAACTTTAAAATTTCCATTCGTTTGTTTTGACCACGTGACTTAACGATGATAGATGTCATTCCCATACATTTGGTTAGTTTTCTATAGCGTTAACGATTGTAGATTGTCAACTTGGCTAAGCCTACTGTTCTTTTAAACATATTACTTGTACAAAAGAATTTCGATATTTCACATCTGCTAGGCGTCCCGTGACGGCTCACAATTTTTTTTGTTCTTTTACGTCATGACGTCTTTTTCTTGAGATTCTTTTTAGATGTTCTTCGAGGCTTTAGTACTTTTATGTTTAATTTTTTCGACAATAATCCATAGCTCCCTCCCGGAACGAATGCAAAGTATATTCAAACCGCAGTTAGTGTGAAGTACGGTAGGATTATCTTTAAGGGTGAGGCCAAACGGACTTAATTTGAGTTATGATTGCGTAATTTACGCCACATTTTCATACGAATGTCTGGTTTGTGTTACGTGACGACGTAAAATGCGCCCAACTAAGTATGAAACCGAAGCAAGTTTCCTCCATGCCTCGGAAGCCGTTGGTCCCGGCTGTCATTTGTAGATCTTTGACAGTCGATACGGGTAGTCAGTGGCCCAAAAGTCTGACAACCAGTTTTCGTATTACCCAGTACTAACTGGGTTGTGGAGGTCAATGATGATGAATTTTATTTAAACACAGACACGACTACTTATGTCTGTAAAGGCACTAAAAATAATCCACCTTGTAAGCTATAAAGTCAATTAGTATCCTCCGCAATATTCCAATGAAACGAAACTATTGTACGAACAAAATCAATCAAGATCCCAACTAATCTATTGCCAATGTTTTAGTTATCTAACAACACTAAGGGGACCTAAAATGTCGCTTTGGCTGAATCATAATAATATAATATTAGGAATAACGTTACAAATCGTGAAACGGTCGCAATATGAGAATCCATATTGTAAACAGCGTCTGTGACTATTTTAAGAATTTTATCGTGATGCATTTTATTTATTTTACTACCTCGGTAGCACAGTATACAACACAGGAAAATACATTATAAAATATGAGTACATAGGTACTGCTTTTTCTTAAAAAAAAACTGCCAGCAGACCTGCAAAAGGAGAAATGGAAAAGACCTGTAGACAATAGTGTGTAAAAAAAAACGAAGAGAATATAGATTATGTGCCCTAACTTAACCTATTAAGATATATAAATACACATTTATGTAAATATTAATATACACTTATATAAATACATAATGCTATACTAATAAATATTAATATGTATTATTGTTAATATTCATACTATTGTTCTGTTATGATTCTGCTAAAGTTGCCATTTTAGGCACCCAGATCTTCAACTACAATTCAAATTCTAATACACATTAATCCCTTCCAACGGACAGTAACTCTTACAATTATTGTGTTTCTAATTTATTCAAAAGTGATTAGTCTTAGCCAGCAATTATTGGTTTTCTTGTAATCTCCAAAACCGAGAATAGTTTTTATATTGAATTAAATGAGAAAATTCTAGACGGTTAAATTTATAGGCGATCTTGGTCCCGGCTGGCAATTATAAATCTTTGACAGCCGCTAAGTAGTCAGTGGCCCGAAAGTTTGACAACCAGTCTTATCAAGGGGTATCGTATTTACCCGTACTAACTGTGTCGTCGAGGTCAGATAGGCAGTCGTTCCATGTAAAATACTGGTATTCAGCTGCATCCGGTTAAACTGGAAGCCGACCTCATCGTAGTTGGGAAAAGGCTAGGCAGAGATGATGCCAATTCTGTTGTATTAGCTCACTTCAGGTTATTTTTATCTCGTTCGCTCTAATATATCAAGAAAGCTACTAGCATGAATATATTATTTTATACCTGTATTTTAAAAATACTAATTAAAAATGGGATGAAAGATTGTACAGAAGTTGCTCTTTAGCCGATTGGAAATTCTATCAGACGGCTTTTAAAAGCTATGCATCGTAATAAACATCCTTTCTGACCCGCGGAATACCAAAGTAGTTCACCTAGGTGTTCCACGGTTAACGTTCTGTACCCTTGGTTCACCAAATGAGTTAACCATGGGTATTTATACAAAATAATGTACCTGTAGTTCGCCTAATTGCTGAACTAAGAATGAATAAATAAAATAATAATCTTAGCATTATGTATTTATATAAGTATATATTAATATCTATTTATATGTGTATTTATATATCTTAATAGGTTAAGTTAGGTAAGGCACATAATCTGTATTCTCTTCCTTCTCTCACACACTATTGTGTCCATTTCTTTTTCATTTCTCCTTTTGCAGGTCTGCTGGCAGAAATTTCTTAAGAAATAAGCGGTGCCTTTGTACTCATATTTTTTTAATGTATTTTCCTGTGTGTACATAAATAGTAAAAAAAAAATCCCGAAACCTCCGGAAATTATGTTAAATATTGTACTTTCAAAAACTAAAAGTTTAAATTGATGAAATAAAAGTTCTTCGGGGCTAGACAAGAAAGAAAAGTAAAAAAAAAATCTGTATTAATGTATCAATTTTATTCCAAATTAAACATCTTCGTGGAAATTATTACCGCCATAGTGTATTGCTAGCTTTTGCCAGCGGATTCGCCTGCTCATTCGTTGTTCGATGACACTTTTACAGATTTGATGTCTGTTTCCGACATTGAAAAGGGATACATCACCCACCATTTAATATTATGTCCTACGGTGATACTTTCGCATGCTATGTCAATGCTATCTATTTTTGCTCTGTTCAAAGGTAAATAATATTTATTTTATGCTCTATTTGTGTAAACACTGTTTTAAGCTTTCACGGTTCATAACTATACTTAAAATGTCACTTACGGGATATCTTTCGTGATTATTTATTGTTTTTGAGCTCCCGATATTTCGTCGCTGTTGCAAGCGCCATGATCGCGGGTTAACTGGAGAATGCGGGTGGATGGAAAAAAATATTGTTAGAAGCAGACAAATCTGTCTATTTGTGTAGTTTTGACATACCCACTTAATGTCATATATTATATTTGTAATTAGAGTTATGGACTTTATAAACAAACTGTGGTGTTCTGCGTACACTAGTTAGGGTTTAGAGTAAAACCACCATATATCAGTGTGGTGTCTTTGTTCAGGGTTGTACAAATAAAACACTGTTTCCAATATTACGGCGTTAGACGTGCTGTCGCTACGACCGTTCAGACTAGACCGAGCTCGGTCCATTGGCCCGCGCTCCCTCTAGCGTGCATCCCCACCACAGCACGCATAACTCATTTATTAAACACCACATCTCTTCTTTACAAAATATAAAGAAATAATAATAAGATATTTTATCTTATTTTTCCTATCTGAATGATTGATTGATTTTGGTTCTTTTGTTTTTAATATTCATTTTATTGGTTGTTATTGTTATTTTATTTCTGAATGATTTATGACTTTTGTTTGATTGCCATCACTCACTGATGATTTTAATATGAATTATTTGAATTACGCATGTTCATCTTTTCATAACTTTTTTTTTTTTTTTTAATGTTCATTAACACTAACAAAATTCACTTATCCTAAGATACATTAACACACTAAATTAAAGACTTTTTGTTAGGCTAGCAGTTCGCCTTTCAAAGCTTACAAAAGATTAAACTGCTAATAACATATTAACACACAATAATATGGGTCTTTATTGACAAATGTGCAAATTGTTTAGTTAATTATAATTCACTGCTTTTGTTTGCTTGTTTGTATAATTTGTAACTTGTGTTTTAATAAATTGATTTATTTATTTAATTGCTTATAAAAGAAATGGCTGATTTAATCTTAACTTATTTGCTCATAATCAAGTTATAGTAAATTTTGAACTTCTCGAGTGGTTTAAATGAGGTTATTTTTTCCAGTTCGTCTTATTTATTATTTTCTTTGATTCCCAATGAAATGGAACTCATTTATAACTGACAAGTAGAAGAATTGTTCCATAAAACCATAAAATGAAATAGTGATTTTAATTTAATATCTTTGAATTTTTAGTTTTGATGGATTGATGATGTTTATTTTGCAAGTAGGTTTTTATAAACACTTTAGCACGGCATTTTATTAAACTAGATGGAGCCGGTGTTTCGTACCTGACTACTCTGAGAAGAAACAGCCGAAACAAACTCAGAGGTCATAGTCTCTTTTAACTACACTACAGACATCGCTCAATTCACACGAGGACTATGCATATTAGTGTCTGATATGGTATTTTGAAGAAAGAACCACACAGTTTTGAGTGGACCTGTCCAGTCAGTGCAAGCATTTGTCAATTATCGTGTAGCTCGGCTTAACTCAATTTGTAATATTGACTTGAGACCCACTTTTACTCGAGAATTAAATAAATGACCCAAGATGTAGGCTGTTTGGCTTTGGTTTTCTTGTTTGGCTTCTCTAATTTGACTGTGCTTGTTGTTTTGCAAGATTAGCACTCAAATGTATTGAGAAAGAAGAAACTGTGGTTATTTTAAATTTTGTTACTGTTGTGCAATTTAGTACTCGGCTGCTAAATATTAGCATTTTATTATGTCACAATTTTGAGAGTCCACACTCACATTTAGCTTGATGTCAGCACTATTTTCTTCCCTAATAGTATTTTCACTGCTGACTATTTATGTATCAGCACATACACATATATATATTTTCCACACACATTTACATATATATTTTTCGACACAGATGTCTATGTATATGCACAAATATTATACATATACACAATCATCTATGTATTTCTTTTTCCTCTTGTTCTGCAGTACTTTTAGTAATACCATTGAAACTACATTTTATGCAATCTGCATTGATTGCAGGGCCGGGACTAGTATCACCTTTGTGATTTTTGGTACCATATTTAGGCATTTTATCACCTTTGTGATTTTTGCTGCCTCATTTAGGCACTTTATCACCTTTGTGATTTTTTGCTGCCACATTTAGGCACTTTATCACCTTTGTGATTTTTTGCTGCCTCATTTAGGCACTTTATCACCTTTGTGATTTTTTGCTGCCTCATTTAGGCACTTTATCATCTTTGTGATTTTTTGCTGCCACATTTAGGCATTTTATCACCTTTGTGATTTTTGGTGCCATATTTAGGCATTTTATCACCTTTGTGATTTTTTCTGCCACATTTAGGCATTTTATCACCTTTGTGATTTTTGCTGCCACATTTAGGCATTTAATCACCTTTGTGATTTTTTGCTGCCACATTTAGGCATTTTATAACCTTTGTGATTTTTTACTTTGTAGCATATTTTATGCGATTTGTATTATTTGCAGGCTTTCAACCACTGACAGTCGTTTTGTTATATGTTAACCTCTCTATAGTGAGATATTTGGTTGCATGTCAATTTTATTAAGGCGGGTACTTGTTGCCTTTGTATTCTGACCATCGTGGAACTTGTTTAACGGCCTTTTTACGGTTTTAGATTACTCCTGTTATGGTTTTATATTATTGTTGTATCACGAGAATCAATATATTCTTTCTTAAACCAGTTGAACGATAGCAAACATTTAAAACTTGTCTCGTCGAAATTGTATTAGGTTAAATTATTTTCTTCAAGACGTTAGTGCTCCTTAAGTATTTTTTTTTTCCAAAAGAATCCTACAGGTACCAAGTTTTAACCATGCATTGGTCGTATCCAGCCAATAGCAAAGAGTTCTGTGTGTACCGATAACGTGGCACTTAAATAAACTGTAGTTTGAAAGTTTCACCAAGGGTTCTATTATAAGTGCCTGTCAAGTGTAAACTAAGCAATACGGCCACTTGAAATGATACACGTCGGAGCTAGGGAATATACGATAGGTACTTGCATCGTATTTATTCCTTAATTTGTTTTTGATGACACCACAAAATGCATTTCGTCAAAAATTATCATTAGCCCTAATGGATTTCATGACACTTGTTCAGTTTTAACAATAGGTGAGGTAATAATTACCTCCATTGCTTCGAAATTATCGAAGGGGTACTTGGTTAAAACTGGAATTTACGAGGAATGTTTTCGTAGGGCACGTTAGTTTTTGGTCAAAATTTTCATGTGATACATCAGGTTTTGATCGAAAATAATTTTTGATTAAATTATAGAAATTGATCTAGGCAAATTTTTTATTTTTTAATTATTTTTTGTTTTTCTGAATTTCTTTCGAAATATATTTTTTTTTGTAGGTGCGACGTATTTCATCTTTTTTTTTTTTTGTTTTTTTTTTTTTTTATTTTTTTTTATATAATATTTTATTATTAATGTCGAATCAAACAACTAAATTTCGTAACTACGTTCCGACATTCAGTCGTTTGAGTAAGTGGCGTAAGTACTAGTTTTTTTTTTTTTATTACTCAGTTCATCGATCCATGCTGCACAATCACATTCCTCAGCTTATCGCAGACGATCGCATATGCGATATTATTTATGTAACAATACCTATCTCATATATTAATAACAAATTGTGGATCGAAATATAACACAATGAACAGTATTCGACTAACTTCGCTAACAGTTAATGAATTAAATACTGATTTGTATTGTACGTAATAATGTATTTTAGAATGATTACATGCTTCATAGAACAGAATGGAATATTCATGTACTGAACAGTAGATTTTTTTTTTTTTTTTCCATGTTTGGTGCCATGGTAAAAGTTGTTTGTTTTCCTGAGTACAATCACGTGTTTACATAATAATATCGGTTTATGTACACCATACAAGTAACATTTTACACAGGGTGATAAAATGGGCGGTCTTATCACTAAAAGCGATCTTTTCAAGACTTATGTAATTATTTAGTTAAATAGTTACAAAATAAACAAAATTACGGAAATAAAAAAAAACAAATCACGATTAATACTAAATTTTGCAGGTCCCCTTATTATGTTCTTGGGACTTGGTTAAACATAACTAGCGAAATGTTGAAATATGCACATTTAACAACACTAGTTGACTAGCACAGGCCGACAGTTTGACAACGACTCACTTTTAGTTTAGACCCGTGTTCGCCTGGTTGGTGATTGTTTTGTTATTGTGCTTTCGTGCCACTGACTACCTTTAACGACTGTCAAAGATCCAATGATCATTAATGACAGCGAGACCAACGCTCAAGGTGCCTTCCGAGGCACGGAGGAAACCATGTAATGGGCAGTCACCCACAGACCAACCCAGGCAAGCACGGCTCAACCCAAAGATCGACCGTTATTATTTTTGAAACTGTACCTCACATAATTTCAAATCACTGCTTAAAAGCTTCAATTCAGCCAATGAATGTGTGTGATTTACTTTACATTGCTCACATTTATCACGTCAATTTAATCACCAATAATGCTGTTGAGGATATAATTCCCCTGAATATTGTTAAACAGTATCAATTAAATCACCAGCTATGCTGCTTCCGTATCATTACAATGATGATGTCTTAATGATCAGTTTATCTGTATATAGGTACTGCTATACAAAACCAAAAAAAATAGGTTTGTTATTTCTTTTGTGTCAGTAAATGACCAGGCATTACGCCAGCTTACTTGCTTCATTATGTTTTGAATCACTACTAATAAAATAACCAAGTTAATCGTTTCTAAAAACTGTTAGCAGTACAGCTGTGTTCCGATCTAATAAGTCATAGCACATTCCATCGTAAACAAATGAGAAATTCTATAGGCTGTTGTCGATGTCGCCTCCGTTACATTTTAAATTGTTTTGGTTACTTGAATCATAAAATCTGTTTGGTAATTGTAATAACACAATGATTTAAATATGGTGATTAGACTTACGTGAGCTGTTTTATCATAGCTAAAGAACTACACTGATTGTGGCGCGCACTTTAGTATTCCTTTAGTTATTATAACACTATTATTTCACTATCTCACTACGGGTTTCCCTTTTTTTTTTTTCACTAAACACGCTTTCACTAAACACTTTCACTTTTTCACTTAAAAACACAAACTGTATTTACACTTTACACGTTCACTTTTGTAGTTTTATCCTCGTCGCCATTGTGGTGTTCTGCGTACACTAGTTAGGGTTTAGAGTAAAACCACCATATATCAGTGTGGTGTCTTTGTTCAGGGTTGTACAAATAAAACACTGTTTCCAATATTACGGCGTTAGACGTGCTGTCGCTACGACCGTTCAGACTAGACAGAGCTCGGTCCATTGGCCCGCGCTCCCTCTAGCGTGCATCCCCACCACAGCACGCATAACTCATTTATTAAACACCACACAAACTACAAAGAGATCTAAAATTATGACAAAAAGTAAGTGGTTACTTACCTACACATATACAACGACGCCAATAGGACACTTAGACGTCAAAGTACTCTTCCGCATCGCTGTCATCCAAGGACGTTCCCATATATATGCATTTATTTGTAACTTCTGTTAAAATGGGAACATCGTCTGACTTTAAACACCTTATTGTAAAATTTCTATAAACGTTTAAAATAAAAATTGCTAGTGAAACTCAACAGACAACGTCAAGTAACGGTATCGTTAGATAAAACGATTTCTTTTAGCTAACCTCCTCCATTCAATTTACTCTAGTATCTTAAAATTGTAAAGAAAAACAGTTTTCTTTTTACTTTTGTTGTCTTTATATTCAGTATAGTCATCTCATCTGAGGAGTATCGCTAGCTAATTCAATTTGACCCTGAATTTTTTGTACCCTATCACTATGTTTTCCTATTTAACCCAAAGGTTGACTGGTAGAGAATGCCTTGTGGCATTAAGTCCGTCTATGTACATGTACATGAAGTTTAAATAAATAAATAAATAGAAATTGTATTGTAAGGTCGTTAATGCTATGTGACAGTCTCAGGTTATCGAAAGCTATATCACCATCTGCCTAGCCTTTACCCACCTAGTATTTTACACGGAGCGACTGCCTATCTGACCCCGACAACCCAGTAAGTACTGGGTAATTTGATTACCCTTGATAAGACAGGTTGTCAGACTTTCGGGCCACTGACTACCTGTAACGACTGTCAAAGATCTACAAATGACAGCCGGGACCAATGGCTTAACGTGATTCTTTCGAAACTCGGTATATAATGGGTGGTCCTTGGTCACCCATCCATGGATCAACCTAGGCCAGCATGGCTTACCTGAAGATTGACCCAAGCGGCTGTAACTATTTAGCCTCTAGATCGTCCTTCTTGCTTATCAAAAGCTATAAGATGAGTCGGATTATTTTGACCTTGAAAACGTACCTTGATTAAATCGGTTGACTGACTCCAACTACTCGCTATTCGGAGAAGACTCGCCATTCACGTGATCTATCAAAATGCTGTCAGGCTACCTTCAAGGTCTTTCAAAAATAAACACCCACGCGAACGAAAATATAACATATTATTATTTATAAGAAAATTGATGTGTCACAACCATTCGGTGTAGTTAGGAACATTGAGGAGATACCAAACAGGGATTAGAAAAGTTTTGCGTTTGTGTTAGGGCTGCTACGCTTAGGCTGGGGAGGATTAATCGGCTCTGCTTTAATGAGTTGACCCAGCAGTGGGACCGAGTGAAATGCACAATTGTACATGTCCACTTTGTTCCACTACAACTATTTGTTTGTTTTACTAGAAATTGTAGTGTTGCATTAAGAAGAATTACTAAATTAGTAAAGCACCAGCTCTTTGATTTTTTTCCACTAAAATGAACTAGTGGGACCAAGTTGACATCAATATTTAACATTCCACTCGTCAACCACTGTGGAAAAACTTGGTAGAGATTATAATAAACCGGTAGAATATTGTTAGTAGACTCAGAAGGAAAGGATAAAATCGTTTAGGAGGAGTATACCAGTACTTTCTAGAGAGCGTAAGAAGATTCATAAACGTATTGTTTTTTATTGTTTAAATCATGATCTGTCGAATGACCGATTTGGTCGAGACGCCATTGTTTAAGGACGCGTTTGCAAAATTGATAGGTACAGAATCGAACTACTACATTGACACGGGTCATACACACAAGTGTACGCACGACTAACTGCGAGAATAGTAGTCAAGTGAACTCATTTTGATGCTTTGAAAGATTTTAACGTATTTCTTAGAAAAATAATTATGGTAGGTCCCTACAAAAAAAATATTTTTGCTGTTTTTACGAATTACCTCCGGACTTGATGGAGTAACCTGAAGGTATACTTCAGTGACTGCCACTGGAATTTCTCGACGTGTTGTACTAGGTGTTTCGAGTTTGGGCTCGTTTTGTTAGTCATGATGATACCTTACCTCCGGACTTGATGGAGCGACCTGAAGGTATACATCGGTGACTGCTACTGGAACTCCTTGACGTGTTGTACGAGGTGAGTCGAGTTTGGGCTCGTTTTGTTAGTTATGATGAGACCTTACCTCCGGACTTGATGGAGTGTCCTGAAGGTGTACTTCGATGATTGCTACTGGAACTCCTTGACGTGTTGTACTGGGTGAGCCGAGTTTGGGCTCGTTTTGTTAGTTATGATGAGACTTTACCTCCGGACTTGATGGAGTGACCTGAAGGTGTACTTCGGTGATTGCTACTGGAACTTCTTCACATGTTGTACTAGGTGAGCCGAGTTTGGGCTCGTTTTGTTAGTTATGATGAGACCTTACCTCCGGACTTGATGGAGTGACCTGAAGGTGTACTTCGATGATTGCTACTGGAACTCCTTGACGTGTTGTACTGGGTGAGCCGAGTTTGGGCTCGTTTTGTTAGTTATGATGAGACCTTACCTCCGGACTTGATGGAGTGACCTGAAGGTGTACTTCGGTGATTGCTACTGGAACTCCTTCACATGTTGTACTAGGTGAGCCGAGTTTGGACTCGTTTTGTTCGTTATGATGAGACCTTACCTCCGGACTTGATGGAGTGACCTGAAGGTGTAGTTCGATGATTGCTACTGGAACTCCTTGACGGAGTTGGCGAGCCCAAACTCGGCTCACCTAGTACAACATGTGAAGGAGTTCCAGTAGCAATCACCGAAGTACACCTTCAGGTCACTCCATCAATTCCGGAGGTAAGGTCTCATCATAACTAACAAAACGAGCCCAAACTCGGCTCACCTAGTACAACATGTGAAGGAGTTCCAGTATCAATCATCGAAGTACACCTTCAGGTCACTCCATCATGTCCGGAGGTAAAGTCTCATCATAACTAACAAAACGAGCCCAAACTCGGCTCACCCAGTACAACACGTCAAGGAGTTCCAGTAGCAATCACCGAAGTACACCTTCAGGTCACTCCATCAAGTCCGGAGGTAAAGTCTCATCATAACTAACAAAACAAGCCCAACCTCGGCTCACCCAGTACAACACGTCAAGGAGTTCCAGTAGCAATCATCGAAGTACACCTTCAGGTCACTCCATCAAGTCCGGAGGTAAGGTTTCATCATAACTAACAAAACGAGCCCAAACTCGGCTCACCTAGTACAACATGTGAAGGAGTTCCAGTAGCAATCACCGAAGTACACCTTCAGGTCACTCCATCAAGTCCAGAGGTAAGGTCTCATCATAACTAACAAAACAAGCCCAAACTCGGCTCACCTAGTACAACATGTGAAGGAGTTCCAGTAGCCATCATCGAAGTACATCTTCAGTTCACTACATCAGGTCCGGAGGTAAGGTTTCATCATAACTAACAAAACGAGCCCAAACTCAGCTCACCTAGTACAAAACGTCAAGGAGTTCCAGTAGCAGTCACCAATCACTTCATCAAGTCCGGAGGTAAGGTCTCATCATAACTAATAAATAATAAAAATCTTGCCTTGTCAAGTATCAAATTTGGTTTATCGAATATTTTGTGTTTGTATAGCGATCTTTTTCAACTCGAGCCGCTCCAAACAGGCGTTACGCGTCCACTCTCGACGGCGGCCGTGCGCGGACTAAAGTTTCATTCAAAGTGTTTGTGCAATAAATCAAGACGGGTATCCAAAATAAAATAACCCCTAATGCAATCGATTAAGATTCATCCAGAATAGCAAAAAATGTGAAAAAATAAGATTTGGTTTTCATTTTTTCTGCAACTATATAAATCATTTAGATAAAAAAAAAATCCTTGCATTAAGAATTGATTATGTTTGCCAACATACAGTATTTTTAGAAATAGTAAAAGATGTTAATAATAACACAAAAAATGTACCTAAACTCAACCCTGTATCGTTAATTTTAGGGAAAATGGCAACGACAGATCGATTTTACATTATAAAAAACTAAAATTTTCAATGATCAAGTTCCTATTATTTGAAGATGAAGAACCAATCTATACGAGGTAGTTATTAGTTATATTGGATTTTGTTTGATTATGCCATAAAATTGTACCGAAAAACAGCATAATTTTACCTGATATGCAAACGCGCCCTTAACCATTGTGTCTACTTCGTGGACAGATCAAGGGTTAAGTTAAGTTGGATTATACAACATGTAAAGGTGTGTGGTACAGACCTTTATCCATCGCTTCCATCAGGCGTGATTGAGGTCAAGAGCAGGCTCATTTTGTAATAAAAAAAAACCTAGACATGATCACTTTTTTACGCTGTTGTAAGCCTTATAAGGTAGGTACGCTAAATGTGTACATACAATGTATATATTTCTATGAACCTTAATCTATTTAAATAACTTACAACATAATATTATTCATAAGTGAAGCTAGTATAGTTTTTTATCTACGTTTTCTTCGAGTTCCTTTGAGCATAATACACTTTGTGCAAAACGAGTCAAAAAAAGTTGTTAATAAAGAGAAAGCGCGTGTAAAGCTAAGTACAAAAAAACCTTTATCTTTTTCTGTAGGGAACTGTTCACAAAGCCTTTGGAAATGAATTGAGTTTTGTGAAATTGAATGGTATTGTTTACTTGGTTTTTAAATAAGAAATGAGTACATAAGAGGAAGTCTGAAAGTGGCGCCGGTGACTGAAAAGTTGTGTGGGTATCGGTGGGCTTGGTATGCGCATGTGATGCGGAGGAATGAGGAAAAGTTTTGAATATGAATGTGATGTGAATGGGTATAAGAGAACATAACATCACGCCTTGTAATCTCCAAAGGGTTAGACAGAGGTCCACCTAGTACACCCACATTTCGCCAGTAATGTTTTAAGTCCCATGTATTTATCATTAATATTCAATACTAGACACTGTTCTCGGATTAAGAGTATTAGTGGGCGAGCCTGTTGCCATCAACCGGGCACAAATACAGAATCTTTAGCTGCTACTGAGAAATTCCCGATGGAAAGAACCCCATAACACTTTGCCCGAGTTGGGGATCGAACCCGCGCGACTATTGAGCATAAGGTCCGATGCTCAACAGTCAGTCAGTAAAGTTGCGCATTTAACCAACGAGGCAGTCTGTGTATATTTGATTAAGTAAAATTACTAGAAATAATGATCATCTGCCTAGCCTTTTCCCAAGTATGTTGAAGTCGGTTTCCAGTCTAACCGGATGCAGCTGAATACCCGTTTATAACAACTAGATATAATAATAATAATATCGCTGGACATTACACACAGCGCCATCTAGTGCCACGCTAAGCAACGAGCCTTGTGTCGTGGACACCAGATAGTTGATATACTACATAGATACTTTTTGTTTGTAAATACATACTTATTATACATATAAACATCCATGACTCGGAAACAAATGTCCATGCTCATCACACAAACATTTTCTCGTACCGGGATTCGAACCCGGGACCCTAAGAACGTAAAGCAGCCTCACTACCACTGCGCCATTCGGGTCGTCATATATAAAACGAGGCTAAAAAAAATCTTTAAAATCCGAAATATAAACGTCTGTACGACCACAATTTGCTTAGTTTTCTGGTTTGCTTGAAATATTCTTTCTCACTGCATACAAATAGTGATATTTTATTTTTGACACCCCTGCCCTCAGCAATCGCTCCACGCAATATACATACGAAATACTTCGCGTAGGATTCTTATGTTTAACATAAATACGTGAACAAAGTTTTGTTGACGATTGTACAGTTAGGAGCATCATCATCTGCCTAGCCTTTTCCCAACTATGTTGGGGTCGGCTTTCAGTCTAACCGGATGCAGCTGAATACCAGTATTTTACATAGAGCGACTGCCTATCTGACCTCCACAACCCAGCTAGTACTGGGTAATACGATACCGGTTTTCAGAATTTCGGGCCAATGACTACCTGTAACGACTGTAAAAATGACAGCCGGGACCAACGGCTTAACTTTGCGAGGATGATGAAGTCTCGATATTTGTAATGAATAGTCACCATCCACTGACTGAACTCGGCAAAGCGTAGCTTCACCTTGGATCACACCATTCGGTTTTAATTATTTAACTGTGAGCCTATTTTAGAACTCATAACACGTCATTATTAAATGGGTTTCTCGGGGGATACGAACATGTAGCAAAAGACAACGACAATTACTGTGGCAACAGAGACTAAAACCAACTTGTGAAAATAAAAAGATATTTAATAATTACTCGAGGAGATTTAAGAAAATCATTAAACTAACCCAGAAAGCTCAGAATAACTACTTATTAAATAACTCAAAAAATAAATCCAAAACGGCTTGGCAAATTATTAATAACAATAAAGTTGTAAGGGAACCCATTTCTCACATAAAAAAAGGAAATGAAATAATATCAAACCCTAACGTAATAGCCGAATCTTTCAACGACTTTTTCATTGACCAGATGTCGGCAGTACCAAAACATACGTCAAGACAAGAAGACACAATTAACATAAATACCAATCCACATTCAATATTTATGAACCCAGTTATTCCTCAAGATGTCACGCGTGTTATAAAAAATCTAAAAAATAAAAAGAGCTTTGGCTATGACGGGATTTCAACCACTGCTGTGAAATTTGTTTCTAACTGTATAGCTGCGCCTCTTGCTCATATCATTAACGTAACATACACTCTGGAGTATTTCCAGAGAGTCTAAAAACTGTAATAGTAAAGCCAATATTTAAAAAGAATGATAAAGACGAAATGGAAAATTATAGACCAATTGCCCTAATTCCCATCTTCTCAAAGGTCATAGAAAAAATGATCTATGAGTATCTCTATAACTTTTTAACAAAATACCACATACTATGTGATGAACAAAAGGGCTTTAGAAAAAATAAAAACATAAACATGGCTATTTTTGACTTTCTCCATAAAATAATGCCAAAGGTAGACTCTAGAATACCTGTATGCGCAATATATGCAGATATGTCGAAGGCATTTGACTGTGTAGATCATGATACCCTTCTATGCAAACTTTACGCATACGGTATTCGTGGCAATGCCCTTAATTTAATAAAAACGTACCTAAAAGGTCGTAGACAATGTACGGAGATATCGAGCCTGTGTTTGAAATCTAGAAAAGAATTAAAATCTTTATCGCGTTTTAGAGAAATAAAATACGGTGTCCCGCAGGGCAGCGTACTCGGACCGTTATTATTCTTACTATATATTAATGACCTTCCACGTTATATACTTTATCCTATGGTATTATTTGCAGATGATAGCACATCAATTATTTCATGTATTAATAAAGAATCATATGTAAATGACATTAACAATACAATTAGTAATTTAATAAAGTGGCTTGATAATAATAATTTAGTCATCAATCTCCAAAAAACTAAAATCATGCAACGAATATCTACGGGAGATATGGATATAAACTACAATGGTCAAAGTATGGAAAAAGTAAACAGTACAAAATTTCTAGGAATCATAATTGACAGCCAGTTAACTTGGAAGCCGCAGGCAGAAGACATATGTAAACGTGTAGGCACAGCCGCGTATATGTTGCATAACCTATCGAAAAAAGTAGATTTACCGACAATATTAGTGGCTTACCATGGTCTAGTGATCTCCATCTTAAGATTTGGTATAATATTTTGGGGACACTGTAGTGAACGAGAAAGCATTTTCAAAGCTCAAAAGCGCTGTCTGAGAGCTATATTTGGTCTTAAAGTAACAGACAGCTGCGCTCCTATATTTAAGTCTCATAAACTATTAACCTTTCCATGCCTTTATATCCTTGAGTTAGCAATATTTGTAATAACAAATCGATGTCTATTTGCAACTTTAATAGAAAATAGAAAACGAAGTACAGCTATGAGATCTCAATACCAGAATCTGATATGCACGGGCGTATATAAAACTAGCTTATTGAAAAAAAATGTGATTTGTATGGCTCCTGCAATCTTTAATAAAATACCTGACCAAATGAAAAGCTTACCGTTGCAAAAATTTAAAAAACGTTTCACAGAATTACTTGTAGAAAAATGTTATTATTCTGTGCAGGATTTCTTAAATGATAATTTTTTGTAATATCCTCCTCTGTTATGTATTACATTTGCATGCTATATTAAGGCAGAATGTACATGGATCCTATCATATTTAATTTAACAACTTATTTTTATACATTCTAAGCAAATAAAGATTCTATTCTATTCTATTCTATTCTAAGGTGAAAGCGTCAGGCTAGCCCGCGAAATTCAAATTTTCTTACGTTTTTCAAAATCATCAATACAACCCTCCAAGTTCATAAAAGTCGAAGAACGACCTTTTCAAGGTCAAAATCATTCCTCGACCTTTATGAACTCGGAGGGTTGTATTGATGATTTTGATGATTATAATTCTGTAACTACATACGTCTTACAGTTGCGAACAATATTTTAATCAACATACAACCTAGCACTGGTCCACAAATTGCAAAAAACGTAAGAAAATTTGAATTTCGCGGGCTAACCTGGAGCATCCACCTTAAGAAATTGTTCTTACCTTAAAGTTTGGAATCGATTTTACACAAAAACATCGTTGTTGAATGTTCCTAAGTAGATACTTATTGGTGTGCGTGACTGTACTCAAGGTGTAACAGATGTGTACACGAACACTCGGGCTCAGAATGTTATTATTTATTTGTTGATTAGGTGCATGTGTCTCGATAGTAAAACAAACAAAATTATAGTACATTTTTTCTTTGCGATTTATGAACTTTATAGAACCTCGTGTGCGTGCGTAGGAGAATGGAAGGTGCTACATATTTATCCAACTTGACACAGACGTGTGGCAAAATCGAATGTATGTAGATATACGTTCAACAAAAAGCTGTTTGGCGTAGCTCGTATTGCATGCCGAGACCTTCAATATCTCCGTAAATATAAAATAAATAAATAAATATCGCTGGACATTACACACAGCGCCATCTAGTGCCATTGTTCTCGAAGGAAGGCCGGCAGGAATCGGCTTCTTAGGCGCCTTCGGGCCTGACATGTATAGTTCAGTAAAAATAAGATCACAGTTACGGAAAGAACAAGTGGCTCCTTCGTTAAAAGATGTTTGTACAACCGTTACAGTTTTAGAAAAGGATCTAGGATCGAAACAACAAATAGCCATGTTATAATGTCATAAGCGCGGCTACGCAGTGGCTACGCCGTAGCAATTTGCTACAACTGATACGTTTTCGTAGCAAGTTGCTACAAATGCTACGTTTTCGTAGCAAGTAAACGAGTTACAGCCTAGCCACGTCCCGCCATTCGTCGCTACTCGTGGTATTGATAAGTACATTTTTATACATTTGCTTCAGTCGCTGGACGCTTTGTCCTTCTCACCACAGAAATTTTCGTTGCAGCGACTTTTATGTGGTCAGGCTTTTATACGTTTGTGGTTATTTAAATTTGGGATAACAATGACGGTCGTTGCATTTGTGAAATAACTTAACAAATAATTTCACAAACGCCTTGTAGGTACAGTTTATTAGCTATACCGTACGTCTCATATGAAAGTATTTCACGCGTACCCAAGAAAATTCTATTGTTGAAGATATTTTCCTCAAATCATTTCCTGTGTTTAATATGACGTAAGAAAATTCTGACAAATTACTGTTTTCCGATGATGACGTTGCCATATTTTGTCTGTGCCGTCATATGATGAAGCTATGAAGGATTTGCCTAGAGCACTAAGATGATTGATGATTAATAGACAGCCGGACCAACAGCTTAACGTGCTTTCCAAGGCACGGAGGAAACTCAGTCGGTGAGTGGTCACCCATCCACTGACCAACCTAGACAGGCACGGCTTAACCTGAAGATTGACCCGAGTGGCTGTCATGAAATAATTATAGCGTGGCTTAATAGCCACTTAACCGCCGATTAACATAAGTACAAAACTTGACAACAACCGTCTGGCCCCTTTAGTAGCCAACCAGACACAACACCCGTCAAATAGGAGGGATCCTCCCTGTTCTACGGAGGACGAGCCAATTTATTACTTGATCAACGGATTAGCTAAGCAAAAACAACGAAATAAGTAAACATGCTAATAGACCAGCCAGCCTTTTCACAAGCTACTGAATAATTCAGCCTGGATCTAGACTGAGACGCCGCAGACAATCAATAGTTCATTGAATTTTAAATCTAGACCGAAATAGTTATTTTGTCTGAGCGTCTATACGACAATAGCTAAGCTTTGTGAGGTGGACAACTGGACTTAATTCGTTTTGCATTTTCAGATGAAATTAATATTGGTTTGTATTTGATTTTCAAAGAGTGACTTGAACATTACTTGCTGAGGTCGATCGACTTATAAGGAACCATTAATGACATACTGATATGATTGCCTTCCGTACTTCGGAAATGATTTTGGCTGTAATTTCTAGGACTTTGACAGATGCGAATAATCATAATCGGCCTATAATGTTCCTCGACACAGCATTCAGGTTATAAGCTTCCTCTCTGTGAGAGGGAATGGGCTATAAATAAACCACGCGGGCCCAGTGCGGGTTGGTAGATGTCACGTGTTTTTTTAAATTTTGGTTCTAGGATATAGGTTTCCTTAACCGTTTTGAGAGCAGTTGTGGAAATGAAATAAATTCAACAAAGTAATGCGCCTGCTTGGATTCGAATCCACGACTTACTGCTCGTATCAATCTTCATTACTTAATTTCAATAGTAGGTTCATGGATGCTTATATGTATAATAAGTATGTATTTACAAACAAAAAGTATCTATGTAGTATATCAACTATCTGGTGTCCACGACACAAGCCCCGTTGCTTAGTGTGGCACTAGATGGTGCTGTGTGTATTGTCCAGCGATACTTATTTTTTTTTTTTAAATGCTGATATTCGACTGCATCCAGTTAGATTGGAAGCCGAATGAATATAGTCAGAAAAAGGCTTGGCATATTCATTCGGCTAGGCAGATGATATGAAAATTCTGTATAGTGTGTTTAACAAAAGTCACTTCATTAAAACTATCTATCGTTGTCTAGTAGTCATAAGTGCGACTGTTGAACGTGAGGTTCTGGGTTCAATTCCCCGGTCGGGCAAAAGTGTAATTGGGTGTTTCCATCAGGATTTTCTCAGAAGCAGCCACTGAGTCTAGATTTGCGCAGGTTTGATGGCAATATGCTTGCCCTGGTGAAGTGTGGGGGTACTATTAGGTACACTTCTGCCTAAACCTTCATGGTTTTCAGGTGTGATGTTATGTTATGTTAAAACTATCAACAATGAAGTAAACACGCATATATTCCAAATGATCTCATACTTGGTTGCGTAAACAAACACGAGCAAGCAGAACACATTTATGTATTTATTTAAGTAAATATATTAAATAAATACCTAGAATATGACAGAAAACTCTTGGCCTACATTTCAGTTTTACTGATGAAAAATTACCTATTTGAAGACGGTAGAAATTTTGATAAATGAACGAGTTCAACGAATGAGTTACGTATTTTTGACAGTTATTATAACGTTAAAATAAATTGTGTGTGTGCTTTTGTAACATTTATTATATTCATAATTTATATTTCTGGGAATTCCTATATTATGAGTTACCGTCTGTTACGGGTTCGTGGAGCTCGTGGCTAAATAATAACAGCCGCTCGGGTCGATCTTTAGGTTAAGCCGTGCTTGCCTAGGTTGGTCTGTGGATGGGTGACCACCCTTACATACCGAGTTTCCTCCGTGCCTTGGAAAGCACGTTAAGCCGTTGGTCCCGGCTGTCATTTGTAGATCTTTGACAGTCGTTACAGGTAGTTAGTGGGCCAAAAAGTCTGACAACCAGTCTTACCAAGTGGTATCGTGTTGCAGCTGCATCCAGCTAGACTGGAAGCCGACCCCAAACATAGTTGGGAAAAGGCCAGGCAGATGATGACCGTCTGTTACGGGTTAAAATACAGTTCGTATTTGTCCTTCAGCGTAGTTAAACATTGCATGCTCATATTTGTCGGGTGCACATACAAGACTTACATCGAGGACATTTACAAGCTACAGTTACGTATTTTAAAAACAATTGTACCCAGAAGAATAAAACAAGAATTCCAAGATGATAACGCGGGTCTATTTAAGTACTGTCAAATTGTAAATGTCTTCGACAAGGTGCGTGTACTTGTTGTAAACGAGAACTACCACAATCTAGGTTTAATTCGAAAATACGAAAGGCTAAAGTCGTTACGTTGTTTGTCATACCTACCCACATTTAAGATACCTAAATCTAATAACGTTTATGGAGCAAGGACGTGGGAATGCATGCTACCATCAATTATGAATGACTTACCGCTAGAAATCTGCAAGGCAATAAATGTGAAAAATTGTTCGAAAGTACTAAAGAGATACTTTCTGGATTGTGGTCCAACCTAGGAAGTGTCTTTTTACCTCATGATATGTATATAATATATATATATATATGTATATTTATATTATAATATCGGATAATGTTTCCTGCACTTTACTGCGGTGCGCGAGCGACCGGGGTGCGGTCGGGGTGTGGTGTGTGGGGCGGCCCGCGCCGTACCATGCCCCGGTTGCGCTCGGATCGCGCGCGTACTGTAGTTCACAGACCAAAGTGTTATAATATGCAATAGTTCTTTAGGTACCTTCTGATTAGTAATGTTTTGTGGCACCGAGTTGCCGTGTCTGGCATACCACTGTTAAACCCACGATGGTTTGTGTGGTATGTTTACGTTGTGTAAAATATTTGTAAACAGTGTATATTGAATAATAAAAGTTAAAAAAAAAAAAAAATATTTATACAGATACTTGCTGCACTAACAGTTTGCACAAAAGCGTGCAGCAAGGCAACAGCTGCCGGGGCTGCGGGACTGTTCGAAAGAGATACCGTGGCCCCGGAACACAAAGGGCGATAAAGGAACACGGATGGGTTTTAGTCAGTAAAAGTCTGACACTCCCTCCTGCTCCGCCCAGAGCGGAAATCATCAAATGACTCCTAATTTGATGATTTCCCATCCAAAAAAAAAAGGCAACAGCATAATATTAACTAAATAATTAATGCGTTAAAGTGTACAGCCAGAGTGCCCGATCGAATCGAGCCTGCGGCGGGGCGGGGCGTGCAGCGTTCATGTCAAACACATGTATTTATACGTGAGAGGCCTGAGTAGACGCCCGCCGTGGACCGAAAAAACCACAAATTTTCAAGGGCGCCATCTTGGATTTTCATTTTTACCTCATTTTCGTAATCAGAGACCCCGAAAACCATGAAAACGACACCCATGGCGGAAAAACCAAAAAGAATCTACTCTCAAGTAATAACAAGCGTGATGTTATGTTTACTGTACAGACTAAACCTCAGTGGCCATTAAGTCGCGCAAAAGTCCAGTCGCGCAAGTGTCCATTCGCGCAAGTGTCTTGGCGCGCAAAAGTCCAATCGCGCAAATGTCCTTTCGCGCAAGTGTCCTGGCGCGCCAAAGTCTGTTAGCGTAAAAGTCCATGCGCGCAAATGTCTTTCGCGCAAAAGTCCCAGATCTCCTTGTATGCAGTCAGTGCCACTACCATCCCGGCTAATCAGACGATTATTGTGGTTAAGTAACCACTTAAGCACAATGGTTAAGTGATCAGCACATCACGAAGTCAGTACTCACTACACAAATTTTAACACAAAAGACTCGCTGGCTAACTCTTAGCAAAGAAACCTTAGAAGAAAACTAGACTTATGTACAGCTGTTGCATTTCACTGCCGTACCTCAGCCATTGCAATTTCAACCTTATTCCAACGACATACGTACACGTACTAGGTTTGCAGCGTCTACACTGGGAGTTCTAAGAAACCCAGAAATAACTAATAAAGCAAACCGTCAGTTGTTTCTGAGAGCACCCCTATGCTAATACAGGGTGAGGCAATATGAGTAATAACGTCTTCGCAGGCCCACTGGGTTTTATTAAGCGTAAGAATGTTAAGACTGCTCGCGTGTATTTTATTGTATTTCTTTGAAAGGCGTGGTTCTAACTCGGCATATTTTTGAACCACCATTTTTTTACTTTTGCCTAAAAATAAAACGATTTTCAACTGCTTCGATATGAGCTCTTCGGTAGCTTTTGGCCTCAAACCAGTTAATTTATAACTTTTTCATCATCGGAGTCACTCACTGTTTTAAAGCTTTAACTGTTTAAAACTAAACTTGTATTGTCACGTAAGACAAAAGTAACAATATAAGTTTACATCGGAGTCACTGATTAAAAAATCATTTTTTCTGGTCCCTCTGCATCGAAGTGGGTGTAATACAAAGTGTAAAAGACATCATGTCATAAACTTTAACCGAGAATATTTGAGACAAGATTATAGAAATCTAGACCCCTCAGCGAACTTACTTGTTTGTTTGTGGTTCATTATATTTGTATTAATACTTTTGTACGCCCTAGAGGCAAAACATAGCGCCCTCAATGTATCACCAAAGAAGAACTTATAATGTACCTCCACCTATGTTTTACAATAAATAAATGAATCTGAATCTGTAGAGATTCAAAAACCAGACCAGAGCTCTTTATAAAAGTGTTGTTCCTTATAATATTTATCAGTATCCTACAGAATATATTGGTATTTTGTATGGAACAGTACTTAACTTTGTTTAAATAATTGACGATAAAATACAGTAGTACCTTACTAATCCGGCACTATCAAAAACTCAAGAGAAATAAACTAAAGACATTCATAACGTTCTAATTGAATACGCGAATTAGTATTAGTTGTATACTACAAATAACTTACTATCAGTAGCGGTAGTTATATTATTATTAAAACGTATCTTACGTTTTAATAATAATATAATAATAATATTTATTTCAGACGTCGGTGAAGTCCTTAAAAACATTACAATTTTATATATTAAGTTCACACATACATAAAACAATGAAAAAACATAAAATGAAAAACAAAACAGAACATACATGAAAATACACATTACATAAAATGAAAGGACACAAAACGTACATAAAATGACAGATACAGTTTTGAACGAGAATGCAAAGTAGTAACAGTTCAGCTTACACCGACGCAGGCAGTACTGTATAATGTCACAGACCAGACAAGAGTCTAAAATCATGTTATTCTTGTACTGAACCCTTGAAATCTATGGTTAAAGTAAACTATGTATATCAAAACGTACCTACACATAGCTGAACAAGTATCCCTTTCATCCATGAAACCCCAAAAATGATACTCGATACTTTAATCGGGCTTACCCTTGAGTGGGTGATTCTCCGGTCAGTTTTCAAGGGATATTCTTAAGTAGCGCGCGTGTTATACCCTGTCAACCCCTGAGCAACCTTGGGCTTCAATCGCCCCTTCTCGAATTACCCTCTTGAAAAAATCTTCATAACTTTGATCGGTGTGGGAAGATACGTATATGTTCTAGTCCATCAAGGTTGAGGGGTTAACTAAGAGCCTATTTCACCCGGCGCTGCGGGACTATTCGAAAGAGATACCATGGCCCCGGAACACAAAGGGCGATGAAGGAACATGGATGTGTTTTAGTCAGTAAAAGTCTGACACTCCCTCCTGCTCCGCCCAGAGCGGGAGGAGTCATTTGATGATTTCCCATCCGAAAAAAAAGGGCTTAATTCACGAAGTCCGTATGACCATTACTTACCGAATAAATTCAAATATAGTACATTTGGAGACAAGTTTTTTTAGGCCCTCTTGGACGTTGTGTTTATTATTCATATTACACCAAAAATAAGTAACAGTTTATAATAGTAACACACGAAAGATTACATAGAAACGCAACCGGAATCTTAAAATCATAATAAAAAGTTAAATTATGATATTTTTTTGCGAGTCAAATCATTCCTGTTGTGATCAATGTCATTTGACAGAAAATACTTACGTGGATAGGGACGTTTTAACCGTTTACAAAAAAAAGAACGGTACCCAGTGGTAATCATATCTGCTTTAATTAAAACAGAATAGAATATTAAAAGACATATTATTAAACTGTAAGCATTTTAATGCTATTTTTAAAGGTTTACGCTAAAATCACGTAGATGGTTTAAACAATCAACGTGTCACGGAGCGTTGTAAATCCGCCTTTTGACAGACAACTTCATTATTTTGACATTTACTCTTTCTGTTTATTTCGATTTTCGTAAAAGTGTTTTTGCACTTTTCTCATTTATTCCGGTTAGACAAGGCTTCGCTAATATAACCACTGTAATCTAGATATTTTGGGGAAATATTATTATGTTATGATATAATATATTATGTATGTGCTATCCTTCGATCAACAATTAGGTGCTATCTTTGAATTTACAATAAAGACTATCAAAATATGTCTTAGGCCGACATCTTTATGTGTTGAACTTGGTTGAATGTGATTCCATCTTTTAGTATTGTATAATTGCATATCACATGTGTGAGTACTATGTACTATAATTAAGCCACCATTTACATTAATTTAAGTATCTTTCATTAACTTGAATATGCCTTAGTGGCTGAGTGAATGTCATGCTCACTCAAATGTATCGCTGATGGTGGCGGGTGTGTCGGGTCATTTAGTTCCCTTCAATGTGGTTGTGTTCAATGGCGCCGATACATGCGTCATGTTCGTGAACGGGCGCTGTCAGTTGGGACTGGTCATCTCTTCCTGCCACGGTTCATTTTAATTACTTTATTTTAAAATTATTGTTGATTTAATCTTTTACTCTGGACGCTCTTAATTTGCACGTCTTTCTACATCGTTTTCACATAATTATATGTATAATCTCAACATGAATTATGTAACCAAGATTTAGTAACAATATTTTGCTATAAAAGAGTGTCCATGGAGTTTCTTGCCCGTTCTTCTCCATAGAGGTCTACGCTAGGGAATGGGCAACTACAGTACTTTCGCAAGTTATTACGCCTTGTAGCTTCGCTTTTATTTTTTTTTTAGTTTGACATCAAAAGTGCCGTAATCGTCTAATTGAAATAAATGCTTTGAGTTGAGTTGTTACTTAACAAATCTGTCACACTACAATATAGACTACAAGAACAATACATGATAAAGATTTGCAAAGATGTGCTAAGTTACGTTCATAGGTTTCAGCCGTACTTCACTCTTTTCAAATAAAGTAAGATATTACATATAATTATGAAAGTCCTGTAGGCTTAGCCAAGTTGACAATCTATAATCGTTAACGCATAGAAAACTAGCCAAATGTATGGGAATGACATCATTCCAACATTAAGTCACGTGGTCGAAACAAACGAATAGAAACATTAAAGTTCAGTCAAAATTGTAAGTTGGCTACGATTTATATGGGATGTAGCGATCACGATTGTAGAAATGAATAAATAAATAATGTATTCGTTTGTTTTGACCACGTGACTTAACGTTTACGATTGTAGAAAGAGAATCGCTACGAATCGTTTGTAACTTGGCTAGGCCTGCTGGGTACAACATTGTTGCTTCTACATGTGAGCACAGAAAGAAAAAAAAATGTGTGTAGAAAGACCAAAAAAAAAACAAGTAAAATCTTAAAGATTAAGATAAGCCCTAGTAACCATAATAGAATATCTATAAATGGTGCTCACATTTACAGAAACAGAAATTAATGCTTCTAATTTGTATGGAACAATAAAACAAAACAGACAGAATGACAATGACATCATAAACATAGCTACAAGCTACAAGCTAATGACAAATGATAACAGTCCCAACATGCAACGTACTAATTATCTAAATGAACATGATAACATGATATCATTAGCTAGCTAAATGAGCATAATCGCATGATACTGAATGATATATTGAGGTTTCTGACAATAATGATGATATTCAGGTAGTGAATAATTAAATATTTACCTTACCTTTTCCCAACTATATTGGGGTCGGCTTCCAGTCTAACCAGATGCAGCTGAATACCTGTATTTTACATGGAGCGACTGCCTGTCTGACCTCCACAACCCAATTAGTATAATACTGGGTAATACGATACCCCTTGGTAAGACTGGGTGCGAGACTTTTTGGGTCACTGACTACCTGTAACGACTGTCAAAGATCTACAAATGACAGCCGGGACCAACAGTTTAACGTGATCGGTATGTAATGGGTGTTCACCCATCCACAGACCAACCTAGGTAAGCACAGCTTGACCTACAGATCGACCCGAACGGCTGTTATTATTTAGCCACGAGCTCCACCATGACACTTCTGTTAAATGAATATTAAAGTTTTGTGTGTTTTACAACGGACATCAAATTAAATGTTTACGAAAAGCAAATCTGGAAACTAAATAATTATTTATTGACAAAATGACAAATACAGGAAGTAAATATGTCACTCAATAAATCGGATACCTATTTAATTTTTAGGGTTCCGTACCTCAAAAGGTAAAAAAGAACCCTCATAAGATCAGTTTCTTGTCCGTCTGTCTGTCCATCTGTCACCACCGATTTTCTCAGGAATGTGTGGACCTAGCAAGTTGAAATTTATACCAGATAGAAGTGTATAATCCCTATTCGGTGTATAAAAATCAAGGTCCTAAGTCATCATAATCCATATCATTTCATTTATTAAGTCAATTTTATTTTATATTGTTTCGAATTTTATTATTAAGATTTAAAAAAGTATATGTTGTTGTCTTGTGGTGAATGCTGCCTATACCTATAATAGGCATACATACCAGCACTTTATGTTATTTTCATTGTTTCACAATAATTATTTGAATTGTATATTTGTTTTGTATTTTTTGTTATTCCTGTGGGTGTACCAAATAAATAAACAAACATGACAAAAAGATACGGGGCAAATTTAGATTTTCGCGAAAGCTTGTAAGTACCAAAATTTTCCAACATTTTCAACGTTTTTTTATTTTTCGGAATGTTTCCTTTACTTGTGCTGTAAGACCTTGCTTTTAACCAAAATTGATATTTCTAGGTCAACCGGAACAACCCTAGTTCCCGTTGACCTAGAATAACGAAATGAAAATCGTAAATATGTAGTTTAATAACAAAAAAATATATATATATATTTTACTATTACAAACGTATTATTTGCGGTTGATGCAATAGCCGTCTAATGGGATCGAATAGCAAAGTTAAGTTTGTCCTCGGAAAACTTTGTACGGAACCCTTGGTGCCTAAGTCCGACTCGCTCTTGACCAGTTTTTTTATTTGATGTATAGATAGCGATGATGTAGCGATTGAGGAGCTCGTGGGTAAATAATAACAGGCGCTCGAGTATTTGTAAATGGACTCTTCCACTGGAATTTTATTGATCCACCACGCGGAGGCCAAGGGTATATTTAATCAGCGCCTTCAGGTGATCGGAATTTTATAATGCAAATCTAGATAGAAACACTTGTTGCAGTAATCCTTAGAAAACATTAATCTTCTAATATATAAAATCTCGTGTCACAGTGTATGTTATCGAACTCCTCCGAAACGGCTTTACCGATTTTTATTTTGTGTATATTTGTTAGGTCTGAGTATAGGTCGTAGGCTATTTTTTAGTCTCACACATACACATCAAAATTTTCACGCGAACGAAGTTGCAGGCAACAGCTACTTGACTTCACTACATAGTATAAAACAAATTCGCTTTCTGTGTCCCTATATCCCTATGTATGCTTAAATCTTTAAAACTACGCAGCTGATTTTGATGTGGTTTTTTTTTAATAGATAGAGTGATTCAAGAGGAAGGTTTTAGTATCTAATTTGCGGGCGAGCAAAGCCGCGGGCATCAGCTAGTATTTAATAAAAGACTGACTGTTTGAAAGAAGACTGTCTGAAATTATGATGATGACTGATACAAAATTTACTAGTTTCAGCTGAATAAATTCCAAAGCGTTGACTAACAATTTATATTCGACAGTCCCAAATGACATCTCCCCGAGACAGGACTGTACCAAAAACGCTTGATTTGATATATTACGCGCGAAAAGAAAGCTTTTGCCAACTTAGCCAGATGTAACTGTCTTTCATTACTCTTTGTCTTCCTCATTACTCTGTTCATCTCGTTCCTCTTCCTCTCTCATTATCCCTGGGCCACAAACTTCACGCTCAAGCGACAAGCAACTACTGTCGGAACATTTTGTAAAGAGATTTCTCTTTATTACTGAGACTAAGGCTCGATTTACATTGGAAAAGTAACAAGTAGCGACTAACCTAGCTAGCCGGTTTTCGCCAATGTACTTAAAAAGTACAGTGCCGATTGGCGAAAACCGGCTAATCGCTTGATTGCCGCTCCAGAAAGGGGAGACCCTCTCTGGCGCAGGCAAAAAGGAACTGGACGGAAATTTCTAACAGGGAGTCAAGAAGCGGCTACGGTGATGCACGTCCATCTAGGCGGGCTATCTCCGCAGTCTCCTTGATGTTCCAGGCCATATTTATTTATTTTTATTCATTAACATGTACATTTGTTTTAGCAGGTAAGGCCCAATATGACATGATGTCGGTGAGGCAATGGGAGGTGGCAGGTTTGTCCATATCCACTGACCCACTGTACTTATCTACTTCACTAATCACTTGACCAATATACATCGAGCATGCAATGAGTAACAGGAAGAAAATAAGTGACACACGCGTGTTGTTTTTTGCAAGTCGTGTTGCAAGTCACATCGCTTGAGGTCATGTACAGGCCGTTACTTTGTAACTCAGTAGCAAGAGCATTGTGTTGAGTATTTATTATTCTGACACTATATTGTCATTGTTGAGGTCTTGCTTTGTACTAAAACATTACGTGGGCAGTGATGTTAATAGAGCTAATAAATATGGTTATGTGCCCTTTGAAGAAAGAGTCCTTATAAATATGTAATTTGATTTTCTGTTTCGTAAGATTAGTAGGATTGGATTAGTTCCGTATTATGCCGGGGTCATAGACTCAATTTCTGACGAAATGTAATAGGAACTACTTCCTCCGACACCCAGAAAGTTTTGGAACTAAAGTTACAATTTCGTAGACAAACAACGACAAGGTAGACGACAACGGCTGACAATCTTTCTTCTCTATCGTGTGGTTGGTGCTTAACCTGGTGTCGAGAGTTTTTATGCCGCCCATGGGCCTCTGACTTGGCTTTACATGCCGTCAAGAAATATCTCTCAGGCATGCTGGTTTCTTCACGATGTTTTCCTTCACTGAAGCAAGTGATAATTATACAATCCGCACATGAATCCTAAAAATCACAGGTGCGAGCCTTGCGTTCGAACTCGACATCTATGACTTGGCAGTCCGACGGTCACACCACTATCACTGCTTTTTCCCATTGCCCATTGGCTTGGACTTGGCTTTACATGCCGTCAAGAAATATCTCTCAGGCATGCTTTTCTCGTGGAATCCTAACTTTACTTCACATAGAGCAGCTGCCTATCTGACCTCTACAAGCTACTTACTGGGAAACGCGATATCTCTAGTTAAGACTGATTGTCAGACTTTTGGGCTTCTGGCAGTTGTTACGAGACCAACGGCTTAATAAACTTTCACTGGCACGGAAAATCATCCAAATAATTTTCCATGTAACAAGTTCATCTAACAGAGTCCCGAGGAGACAAGCCAGTCTTCTGTCTCATGTAGCACGATGCCTGAAACATCGTGCTCCATGAGACTGGATGCCGACGCCAACATAGTTTGGAAAGTCAGACTGGGCAGGTGATGATCTAACAAAGTCATTTTAAACCTACCTCACAGGTGGTCGATGCCCATCCCACGATAACGACACCCCGATTCCCCCATCCCTTACATTAATCTCTTACTATGACCCCCATGGGAAGTTTGCAGTGTTCCTTATCGTCCCGGAAACCGCAAAAACCTGTTATTGATGGCATAATAAGCCATACCGTCTATTACACCTATTATTTTTGGCAAAGAATGAGATGGAAATATACTGGGTGTAGAGCTCTGTCTCCTTTTAATGATGACGGCGGAAAGTTTCATATCGTTCGGCATCAATATCTTGGTGAGAAAAAAAATGGTGGTGTGATTTCTTTTTCCAGTCTTTAGTGTTAATGGTTAAAAGTTTAGTAAAAATTGACCAAGTTTAAATTTGTGTTTTAGGAATAAAAATCTCCTTAGGAAAAGAGAATGACGTATAAAAATCGACTCTTTCAAATAAAAAATGATGCCCGAAGGTTTTGTAAACATTAAAAAAGTTTATATTAACCAATGTTTTGAGCGTCTATCATGTTTTCTAAGTCTTTGTTTACTTCCCTGTGGAAATAAAGTCATGATGTTATTCAGTTATTATTAAGAGACACTATAGGTTGCAGCGGTAACAAAACTAGTATATGTTGGCCTAGTTTTCTATTGAAACTACGTACTACACAGGGGCAGTAAAGAGCCAGGGTCAGAGTAGCTCGCGAAATTCATTTTTTTACGTTTTCTTATTTGCAGATCAGTGTCTGTAACTCGTATTTATTTACAGAATTATAACCTAAAATCATCAATAATCTATGTTTATTTCTAGCGCTTCTACCCAGGGTCATCTTTTCCACTGGGTACTCTGAGTACGTGCCCAGGGCCCCACGATCCACGGGGCCCCCAAGTTCCTGTAACTGTCAAAGCTAGAGGCCGTCAAAAAAAAACTTAATTAAATCCCAGGCAAAACCGCAGGATACTAAAATTTTCGAGCTCACTCCGCTCGCTTTTGCATCTAGTTTTTCAATATAAGTCAATCGTTGCATCTAAAGGATGTTTTTAAGAGGCGGAGACCTTTAAATTGATACAAAACGCAGAGAAAAGTTTATAATATCCTTGTAATTGTAACATTCCTTTGGCGGGATACAAAAAATTCAAGCTCGCTTAGCTTGCTCTCGTAGTGGCCAGGGTCTCGAATTGGTTAAACACAGCCCTGCTTTTTACCTAACACTCAAATGCGATCATTGAAGACTGTACCAACAAATATGAAAGAAATTCACGCTAAAAAGTAGTATTCAAGGTTAACTAATTAGAATTTACTTCGATCGTGTCCTAGTTCAAAGATTCCAGCCCCAATTTTTCCGACCTACTAAATCCAGGCAATTTTTCAGGTGACAAAGCACCCTAGAAGTCTGCTCACACCGTTAATAACGCTTTTAAACAACCCTCTGAACTAAATCAGGCGAAGGACTAAAAAACTGTCATATTCTGAAATCATAAATCAAACAGTTTTCAACGTTGGCCTCATTTTTTCGTCAGAATTTTTGAGTGAATTTCCGATGGAAATTTTAATTTTAAATGAACCATGTTTTAGGTGTCTGGTTGCTGGAGTAGAATAGATTAGTTATGCCCGACTAGTCATCGAAAAACAAGAGATCACAATTCACAACTGTGTCAAATATATTTTTGTTTTCATAGTACCGATTCGTCATCGATGTTAAAATATCGTCGAATGAACAAACTATACAATTCATTTTAATTATAAGGTAGTTAGGTATGTAGGTAAGAAACATGTTATTATCTTCATCCCCAGCGACGACTCTGCTAAAATTGATGCAGGTAATAGGTACATTTCACTACTTTTTTTTTTAAATCTGGGGGCACGGTAGCGCCCCCGCCAAGACAAGCCAAGCGAAGCGCAAGGGCACCACCTACCTTTTCTCGAAGCGCTTCGTCGTTTTTTTAAACTCTTATAACTTGGGTTTGGATTGTACCAGATAAACAAAATTCTCGGGATATGTTGCCAAAAGCAGACTTTATTTAAGTATAATAAGTTTTAATTGCATAGCTCTTATACTTTAGATTTTATTGATACCTAAAAAACCCTGATTTCGTCACTGATGATCATCAAAATACATATGGTACTTCCCAATGTCCTAGAAACCTAAAATATGTGAGCTATTATATATATTGTAACTTATAGAAAAAAAATGACACGCAACTTACAAAAAGAAATGAAATCCCACCAAAAACATTTTCATGTAAAATGTTGCCAGGACGAGACCATATGACTAGCACTGTCAAAAAGTTATCAGATCTCAAGTAGAGTCAAGTTTTTAACTCTACACGCCCTAACTCTACAACGTCTAACTTCACAAACTCTACACCTTATAGTCAAAATACGTGGCTTGGCCGTTTCGGTACATTTGATTAGTTGATTGGTGGCAATTGATGGGTTGTCAAGCTGGGTACGGCATACGGCAATCGATTTCAATTTCTAGTTTCCTAAATTTATAGTAGCTGGTCGATTGTAGTAGAAAAGTGTTCTTGTTAATAATGTTCTACACTTGCTTATGCTCGGGGCATCGCCCGCGTCGAATTCGATAATTGTCCGACGGGATCATACTACTGGGATAAAAAGTATTCCATGTGTTAATCCGGCCTATAAACTATCTGTGTGCTAAAATTCATCCAAATCCGTTCACGAGTCTTTGCGTGAGACTACACACATAAAAAATTTCGCATTTATAATATTAGTGGGATTGTTCAATGAGATCAACCATTTTCTTACGCTGTGCGGGTTTATTTATCTTAAAACAGACATTCACGTAGAACCCGAATTAATAATGAAGCTAATGATGTGCGTAATGAGCGCACGCCTAGTTAGTCTAAACAGCACTTTAAAATGCGGCGAGGAGAGCTAAAGGAGAAAGAATTTTCTCAAGAAATATTTTGAATATAACGTTCAAGTTATATAAAACTAAATAGTCTTTTTTTTTTTTTTTTGGATGGGAAATCATCAAATGACTCCTTCCGCTCTGGGCGGAGTAGGAGGGAGTGTCAGACTTTTACTGACTAAAACCCATCCATGTTCCTTCATCGCCCTTTGTGTTTCGGGGCCATGGTATCTCTTGTGAACAGTCCCGCAGCCCCGGCAGGCATCGACCCTTGCGGACCCCTTCCTTTTTGACTCTCGTTTTGACTCTCTTTAAAATAAATAGTCTGTGATTAAAATACATTACTCTGTAGAATACAAATAGATAGACTGCCATGGCGAAATTGGCAATTTTTGAGGCATTACAATCAGTCCAAAATAGTCCCACTCTATTTGGGCATACAGCCACTGCATGCACTTAAAGCCTTTGTTGGTTCAAGCTGTCATTTTTTGAAGATTTTGACAGCTTGACTGTCTGTTTGTTAAACTGCCTCATTGGTCTAGTGCCTGGGTGGTCCTGGGTTAAATTTCCAGTTCGGGCAAAGTGTTATTAGATTTTTCCATCAGGAATTTCACCCAGTGCCCGGTTGATGGCTATAGGCTCGCTCACTATTACATGGGACTTAAATATAACTGGCGAAATGTGGGTGTACTATTAGGTACACATCTGTCTAATCCTTCGGGGATTACAGGCGTGATGATATGGTATGTTATGTGACAGTCGATACGGGTAGTCAGAACAAGTCAAAAGTTTGACAGCCAGTCTTAGTTGAGGAGGTCAGATAGACACCACTCCATGTAAAGATATTCTGCTGCATCTGCAGGCCTAGCCAAGTTACAAACGTTTCATATCGATTCTCTTTCTACAATCGTAAACGCCTCGGCGTAAGCGATTGTAGAAAGCGCTAAATTGATAGCCAAGTTGACACGACTGAGTTGATCGCTCGTTCTCTAATGTCTGTAGAAAAAACCTACTCTTTAGTCTATGATGAGCGTTCCTACCAAAGAGTATAGCAATCAACATTGTAGAAACGATAACATTTTATTCTATCATTTTGAACGATGTAAACTTGTCTACGAATTTTCTATTCGTTTGTGTTGATCACGTGATTTAACGTTGAGATGATGTTTTAGCGGCACTTCAAAAAGTACTACGCTACATGGAACAAAAAGTACTACAACGCCATGTATGACACAGATGATGTACTAACTGCGAAACACGTCAGAAATCCTACATCGCGCAAGCAAAGTTATCCGCGACATAAGACTACATACGAGATCCCGACAACAACGACAACAACTGTTGGGCAGTGCCCACCAGACATAACACCCGTCTGGTCGGAGGATCCTTCCTTTTCTACGGGGGATGAAGAGCTTTACACCCTGTTCTTCTTACCCCCAAAATGTCATTCCCATATATTTGATTAGTTTTCTACTAGCGTGAACGATTGTAGATTGTCAACTTGGCTATGCCTGCTGGTTAGATTGGCAGTCGAACCCAACATAGTTGGGAAAATGCTAGACAGACATGTATACGTTACTTTTCCAAAAAAATAAAAACGCCAAAACATCTCTACACAACAGATATCATACCAAAAGGAACAAACATTAGGAATTTCGACTCAATCTACATATTTATATGGTTTAGAGGCGCGAACAGCAATAATCGTATTTCACTACAAATGGATATAAATTCCGTCCAACTCACGAATTGCTCAGGCGAAATTAAAAAAGAAGAATTGCTTTTTGTTTAAGCTTCGCACACATTTGTGCTGAATACGGATTTTGAATAGAATACGTATATTATTTCGGAATACATTTAATATTAAATGTGGAATACGGATTATGTTTTGTTCCTTTTCAAATAGAGATTCCGTGGCATTATATATTTTTTAAATTCTGAGAAAAATTTCTTGTTGCATGAAGCCCAGTGGCCCTACTCTCTAACGTTTCGTCCGTATAGGATCTATCCGTCTCTCTCACTCGCACTCATCTGCAGACGTGCGCGAGAGAGACGGATAGATCCGAATTTACGGACGAAACGTTAGATAGCAGGGCCCCAGACTCCACACGAGCGGAGATGTGTGAATACGTGTTATCTACGGGCATATGATGCAAAGGAATGAGGAAAAAGTCGTGAGGAACGTTGTGAGTATGATTGTGGAAGGCGATCAATAGAGCAAGACCCAAAAACCATAGTGGACTGACTGAAGGATGATATGGCAAGAAAGAACGTGCCTGATGAGATGACGAGTAATAGAGGAGCGTAATGGAAAAAGAAGACATGCTGCGTAGAACCCCAAATAGACTAAGATAAGAGCAGGAGAATAAAATTATAGATATACAGACTGCGACACATCAAGCTATACATTTTCAGTATAACAAGGCCTCGCTATGTATAGATTTCTCGTACAATTAGAGATCCGTATAAACTGGTTTTGTATAGCCTGATTGGTCTCCGTGCGTGCGTATAGAAATGCTTAGCTCCAACTCCATATTGCGTTGTTCCACACTTTGGTCCAACAGCTGGCGCCAATCAAACATATCCTTGAGAATTCAATATTTACATCCCAAGTTTAATGTTTATGTGTGTAATTTGTACATAATGACACCTACGGGTATATACGAGAAGCTGGTAAATTATCTAGTTTTTATATGAGACATTTTTAGGGTTTCGTAGCAAAAGAGACCCTATTACTAAGGTTACGCTCTCTGTCGATCAGTCTGTCACAGAACTGTATCTTTTGAACCGTTATTTATAGATACCGACTTAAAATTTTCACAGAGTAAATAAATAAATATCGCTGGACATTACACACAGCGCCATCTAGTGCCACACTAAGCAACGAGGCTTGTGTCGTGAACACCAGATAGTTGATATACTACATAGATCATACTTTTTGTTTGTAAATACAAACATAATATACATAATATAAACATCCATGACTCAGAAACAAATGTCCATGTCATCACACAAACATTTGCTCCTGCCGGGATTCGAACCCCGGACCCTAAGAATGTAAGGCAACCTCACTACCGCTGCGCCATTCGGGTCGTGAGAGTACAGAGTGACTTTAACTTTGCCAAAAAAATATACTCGATTAAGGGCTAAGGCCTATTCGCGGCTGTAAGGTCTCAGATGATGATGATGTGTCCTATAAATGCCGCAAAAATAAAACAAAGTAAAAAATAAAGGGGGTTGTTCCCCATACAACAAACATCATCATCAGCCTAGCCTTCACCCAACTATGTTGGGGTCGGCGTCCGGTCGGACTGGATGCAGCTGAATACCACTATTTACATGGAGCGACACATTGCTCGCAGAACGGATGGCCGATGGGGCCGAAAAGTTCTGGAGTGGCGACCGCGAACCGGAAGACGATGCGTTGGAAGACCTCCCACTAGGTGGACCGATGACCTGGTGAAGATTGTGGCAATCCGTTGGATGCGAGTCGCACGGGACCGGTCAATGTGGCGACACTTGGGGGAGGCCTATGCCTAGCAGTCGACGTCTTTCGGCTGAAATGATGACATGGAGCGACTGCCTATCTGACCTCAACAACCCAGTTAGTACAGGGTAATACGACACCCCTTGGAAAGACTGGTTGTCAGACTTTCTGGCCACTGACTCAACTGTAACGACTGTCAAGGATCTAGAACTGGCAGCCGGGAACAACGTCTTAGAGTGCTTTCCGAGGCACGGAGGAAACTCGGCATGTAAACGATGGTCACTTTTTCACGGTAAACCGCGACTTAAATCATGATCTGTCAAATGACCAATTTGGTCGGAACGCCATTGTTTAACTATTGTGTCTACTTCGTAGACAGATCATGGGTTAACCTGAAGATCGACCCGAGTAGCTGTCCTTATTTAGCCAAGCCCTCCTCAAAAAAAGCAAAAAAAAAAGTTGTGTCAAATATTGTTCGGTGTTACGGAACCGTGCGTGTGCTAGTCCAACTCGGACTTGGCCAGTTTTTTATGTCTAGTTTCAGGTTTTATGCAGAGTAATTCCGTTCGTCGTTCATCGACATACATCACTGGTTTTTTACTATGTGATCGATTTTGGTGGAAAATTGCTGACTGAAATTGAGAATATTTTATGGTAGCTTTTTATATGGTATGTTCTATTTTATATGTGCAACGTGTTTAATCAAATGATATTTCTTGTACATTTTTGTTCATTTTGGTAATGTGATGTAGCATATAAGTATATTATATTCTACCTGTGTGAAGGCATATAAGATGTATCAATGCACCAAATATACTCAGTGTTTACTCAGCATCTGAGATGTTTCATTCTCCTTAATGTCCCGTCCTTATTTGGCGACCCTGCCACTTGAGCGAACATCAGTCAATCATGTGCGCATTTAATCTAAATTGTTCTCTGAAGGAGTATCATCAAGTTGAAGGCCCATTGAAAGAAAATCATCATGTGTCAATCAAAAGTGCAAAATGAGGAGGTTTTCGTAAACCAGAACAGTGCCTTTGGAAGCCACAATTCAGCAAACATAGAGGAGTTCAAATATCATTTATCTACAATAAGCATTGTGGTTATGATCATATGTACGCTTTTACTTCTTGGAGTTGCCTATATGTTATATAGGCTGTACAAAAAGTGCCATCAGTCTTGGATGAGGGAGCAATTGACAAGACATATTTTGCGGCGGTCATCTAATCGAACCAGGAATTATCGGGATCCAAACGTTGCATGTGAGGGGTGCAACTACCGGTCTGGCGACATCAATAAGGATATTCCGGAAAATTAGAAAGTGCGGGATATCTACGAATTACGCGTGAGTGTCAGTGCGTGTCAGTGAAGTCGCGTGTGCGTGTATAAGTGTCTACCGATAGCAAAAAAAAAAAAACCTATTATTGACTGTAATTAACACTATGAACAGTAATGTATGAACATTTATTCCACTTAAATAGCGAGTTAAACAAGATAAAAACTTATTTAGTAAAAATCGGGCCAAGTAGACGACAGGGTGAAGTTGTATTGAGAAAAATTAAAGAAGCTGATAATATAGTAAGTCTCTTCAACACAGAATTAGAAAGAATAGAACAATTGAAATCAAGCTTAAAGGAAGACGAATGTATAAAAATAGAAAAAGTAGTAACATCTTTCTTTAGTTTATATGACAGTATATTAGACTTATGTAATAATCCATCTACAGAGGAGAGCCCTAATAAAGTAGAAAATATGGCAAAATTTGAATTAAAAATCGCTTTGAGTCTATTACCAGTTTTAACAGATGACGAGACAAGTGTAAAGCAACTAGTTGACGGGATAGAATATTATCAATCTGAGCTCGATCAAGAAGGACAGACTAAACTAATAAATTTTGTTTTAAAAAGTCGTCTTTCACAAGCGGCTAAGTTGAAGCTACATAATAAATATGATAGTGTGGATAGTCTGATTAAGGCGATTAAATCGCAATTGCTGCCTAAAAAGTCAGCAACGGCTTTGCAGCATAGAATAATTAACCTAAGGCAAAATGATCTTTCCGTAAACGAGTTCGGAAAGCAAATTACAGATTTGTTTGTAAACCTGACGATTACTCAATCCGAAGGTAATGAGGCCAGCTACAGTGTATTAAGACCAATAAATGAAAAACAGGCCATAAAAAGCTTTGCTGACGGGTTGAGAAATCGTCGGCTGAGCACCATAATAGCGGCAAGAAATTTTACATGTTTGAGCGAGGCGGTTCAAGCAGCTATAGACGAAGAGGTTTCATCCCCGTCGATTTCAGCTGACATCTTGACTATGCGCCGTAATAACTCGTATCAATACAGGAATTACAGAGGTCAGTACAGGAATTTCAGAGGTGAGTCATCAGGACGAGGACAAGTACGAGCGCAGTCTCAGGATGAATCATCGCGCCAAGATAACAACTCGGGAGGTGTACAAGGCAGAGGCCGTGATCGTGCGTTTAGATCATCTCGAGGAACCAGAGGTAGGATATTTTATAATCATACAAAGAATTCTCAATTGCAACAGCAACAAATGAATATATTGGCAGACTCGGATTCCCGAGAAAATCAGACACAGTCAGAAGATTCCGAAATACCCGACAAGTTTTTTCGTGAATAAAAATATAATTATGTCATGTAATAGCATAATGTCATATTAAAATAAATTTGGATAAGAATGGTTATCCGCACTCATGGCTAATTGATACCGGGGCATCGATTTCAGCCATCAAAAAGGTACATGTACTCAAACTAAATATTCCAGTCCAAAACGGGAAGGTTGTTGTTAATGGTATCGGTGGCAAAGCTCAGGCCATCGGATATGTTTATCTTAATTTATATATAGGTGACCAGATTCTAAATAATAAATTCTTCGTCTTCGAATCACTGCCATGTAAGGCCAGTGGCATATTGGGCCAAGACTTTATGCATAAATACAAATCGGTATTGAATTTCGGTAACAATACTTTACAACTACAGAATAAAAATATAAAAATCGATTTACCAATACATCGAGAGCAAAACGCATTAACAATACCCGCGAGATCAGAATCACTTCATTTTATAAAAACAGACATCTCACAGGAGTGTGTTGTTTGCGCATCCGAGATAAAAGAAGGATTGTATTTAGCAAGTACATTAGGAACGCCGATAAACGGGAGAATACCAGTGCGAGTATTAAATACCACCGAAAGTGATGTATACTTAAAGGTAAAACCTACGATACTTTTAGTAAAAGATTATAATATTAGTACATTCGAAAAGCCCGTTCAGAACGCGCAAAGGGTAAAGGGGCTTTTCAAATTACTAAATTTAGATCATTTGAGCTCGGAGGAAGAACAAAGCGTTAAAACCATATGTGCCAAGTATAATGACATATTTTATCTAGAAGGGGACAAATTAACTACGACAAAAATATACAAACATTCGATAGCCTTAAAACCAAACACTGTACCGTTGTATTCAAAACCTTACAGACTTCCACATTCTCAAAAAAGAGAAATAAAAGAACAAATAGATAACATGCTTGAACAAGGCATTATAGAACCATGCAACAGTGAGTGGTCAAGCCCTGTTCTCTTGGTGCCTAAAAGGTCGGATTTAAATGGGTTGAAAAAATGGCGCCTTGTAATAGATTATCGAAAATTAAATAATAGTATACAGGATGACAAATTCCCACTGCCAAACATAAGCGAAATATTAGATTCCTTGTCTGGCTGTATGTATTTTACACATTTAGATCTAAATCAGGGTTTCTACAATGTTGACCTTGAACCTGCCAGTAGAAAATATACAGCTTTTTGTTCGGGACAGTTCCAAATGACCAGAATGCCCATGGGACTAAAGACCAGCCCAAGCTCGTTTTCACGAATGATGACCATGGCCATGGCTGGCCTTTGTTACGAGAAATGTTTATGTTATCAAGACGATCTCATTGTATTAGGCCGAAATCTAACGGAACACAACAAAAATTTAATCGAAGTTTTAGAAAGACTCCGTAAAGTAAATTTAAAATTAAATCCTTCAAAGTGCGATTTCCTAAAAAAAGAGTTACTATATTTGGGCCACATTGTATCAGACAAAGGGGTACTTCCCGATCCGGAAAAAATAAAAGCAGTACAGAACTATCCCGTGCCTCAAAACTCAGGAGAAGTCAAACGTTTTGTGGCGTTGGCGAATTATTATAGAAAATTTATACCCAAATTTGCCGAAATAGCATATAGCTTGAACTTATTATGTAGGAAAAATAAAATATTCATTTGGGATGACAGTTGTCAGAAATCATTCGAAGCCCTTAAGAAATGCATGACAACACACCCTGTCCTACAATATCCTGACTTCTCGAACACTAATCAGTTAATTCTGCAGACTGATGCATCAGGTTACGCGATAGGAGCTATTTTATCAAATGCCGACGGCCGTCCAGTTGCTTACGCCAGTAGAAGCCTGAACAAAGCCGAGCGGAATTATCCAACGATCGAAAAAGAACTCTTAGCAATCGTATGGGGTGTGAAACATTTTAGACCATACTTATATGGTCGTACTTTCAAAATAATTACAGATCATAAGCCCCTGATATACTTGTTTAGTCAGAAAGACCCCTCGAGTAGGCTACTTAAGTTTAGATTAAGCTTAGAGGAATATGACTATTTCATTGAATACATAAAAGGAAAAGAGAATGTGGCCGCCGACGCGCTATCTCGCGTTACGATGACCTCACAAGAATTGAAGGAAATCAGCGAGTGTGCATGTGTTATGACACGTACGCAAAGAAAAAGATTAGAACCCAATATTACTGCAAGTGAAAAAAATAAGGACAAGGACAACTTGCCAAGTCAGCCGAAATTAGTAGAGTCCAATGTTAAACCAAGAAATGCAGTTGAACTAAGGTTTATAGACAAGAAGTATTTGGCTACGTTACAAAAACAGGATAGCATAAGCTATGCGAATGAAATATTTCTATATGACAGTAAACAATTGATGCTATTTATAAATCCATCTGCTCAATCGCAACTGACGCCAGCCGCATTTGTGAGAGAGATGTGTAAGTTTTGTGACCAAATAAATATAGATCAAATATACTTTATGAAAAATAAGAACAATACAATATTTGTAGAAAAATTCACAAATGAGATTAAAAACACTCCTAACTGGAAGGGGCCTAATGTAACTGTTTTAAAGGAAGTAGAGAGAGTTGAAAATAAGGATGACAGGAGAGTCATACTGAATGACTTCCATCTTTTGCCCACAAGCGGTCATGCGGGCATTAGACGCATGGTAAATAACATCAAAAAGTATTACTTCTGGCCGGGACTAGAAAAAGATGTAATTAATTTTGTGGGAAAATGCCCAAAGTGTCAAAAGCAGAAGTATACGGTTACTGTAAAAGAACCAATGGTTATTACCACTACGGCTCATTCAGCATTAGAGAAAATTTATTTGGACTTAGTGGGTCCACTAGATAGGGACCACTATAATTATAATTATATTTTAACACTTCAATGCGAACTGACAAAATATGTATGTGCTTTTCCGCTAGCAACTAAAACATCAACAGAAACCGCACGTGTTTTTGTCAACAACTTTATTCTGCAATACGGTGTCCCGCGGGAGGTAGCTACTGACCGAGGCGCCGAGTTTATGTCGGAGACGTTTAAGGAGGTATGTAAGCTTCTTAATATTACAAAATTAAATTCAACAGCATATCACCATCAAAGTATTGGGGCATTGGAGAATACCCATAAGAATTTAGGGCATTTTTTAAGAATACACGTAGAAGAAAACCCAGAAACGTGGAGTAATTGGCTACCATTCTGGTGTTTCGCATACAACACAACAGTTCATACGTCGACTAAATTCACGCCATTTGAACTTGTTTTTGGAAAAACATGCAATTTGCCAAGCAACCTTGCCAAAACTATAGACCCATTATATAATTATGACAATTATCCCCTAGAGCTCAAATATCGGTTACAGGTCTCACTATCAGAAGCACGGAGAAATTTAATCAAAAGTAAATTGGAAAGGAAACTTAAGTATGATGAACACATAAGGCCCACAAAGTATAAAGAGGGCGATAGTATATTGATTAAAAGTGAAACTGGTAATAAGCTCACAAACCTTTATATGGGACCATACAAGGTCATTCAAGACTTGTCGCCTAACGTTGAGGTGAATATAAATGGGAAATCCGATATAATTCATAAGAATCGAACGAAGTTGTATCATGTATGATTATAACATACTCAAGTAGGTAGAAATAACTATAGTAAATTAACTGAAGTCCAGAATTGTAACGAAGACAACAACGTGCATGCACTTAGGTTGCGGTGGATAGTTATTGGTAGGTACTTATTCATATTACAGCCTATGTTATTGTAAAACTTATACTCTCATGAATGAATTGGTAAGATCAGCGAAATGACACGAGCTAAGAATTAGTTATATTATGTTATAGGTTAAGCACTAATATGTACTACAATATATAAAAATGTATAATCTTTGAAATGTCTAGCTTTCTCTAAAGAAAAAAAAAAACCCTAATAATGTTTTTTTTTTTTTTTTTCTAAATACCGTGGGAGGTGTGATGTAGCATATAAGTATATTATATTCTACCTGTGTGAAGGCATATAAGATGTATCAATGCACCAAATATACTCAGTGTTTACTCAGCATCTGAGATGTTTCATTCTCCTTAATGTCCCGTCCTTATAGTAAAAATGTGTTAAAAATGGCTTTAACTGATATGAAAGAAAAAAGCGTTGATGATAATAGCGTGATGATTACTATATAATTTATTCCATACCATTATCAATTTCTTGTGACCATCTCAGACACACTAATCTGCATACTCCTCATGTAAGTTGACCATAATTATGTCTGGACTGAGTTTGTTTCGGCTGTTTCTTTTCAGAGTAGTCAGGTATGAAACACCAGCCCCAAGTAGTTAAAAAAAAAATGTGAGTAAAATTGTTTGTAAAAACCTATTTGCAAAATATTCATCACTACCACTTCGCCCGCGACTTCATCCGCGAAAATTGTGATATCTTGGCTAATTTGCATGATATCAATCAAATTTATAGCCTATGTTACTCAGTAAAGATGTAGCTTTCTAATGGTGAAAGAATTTTTAACATAAATTGAATAGTTCATAAGTTAAATCGTAACAAACAAACAAAAAATCAAATCTTTCCTCTTTATAATATTTGTTTAGATTTATCTATTCCATTGTCAAGGGCAAATAGAAGAAATTTAAAAAAAAAGAGTCTGTCAATGCTCTTTTTAAGGCAGCACTACCTAACCCATCGTAACATCTTATTACCTGTAATAAGGGATCAGTAGGCTAATTCACGTAACTAAAGAAGTGCTGTTGCAGCGCAGTTGCAGTTAAGTTTCGATCAAAACAACGCTTTGCGTATTCTCTACCGCTGTCAGACACTCTTGCGTCAAGTTCGCGTCACGCGAGCGCAATAACGGCATTCTACTGTTGCGCGTCTTTGGTACGCACCAACCACCGTCTTTGGTGCTTCGGAACGCAATTTGATCGGTATTCTACCAAGTAATAAAAAGCACTAAAATCTGTACTGGGGTGTTATTTTAATATCGTCATATTCATTGAAATGTAATCGATTCTATTCGATTATTTAGTGAGTAATATTTTTTCTCTCATTTGGCCACACCTTATGTAAGTTTGGTAGAGTTTGGTTGTCGTACAGTTGACGTGCAGTTCACGCGCAACTTACGCGCAGTTCAAAGATTACAAGAATACCGTTTATCACTCGAACTTGAACTTAACTGTAACTGCAATACAGCTTCATCGGCGCGTCATAAAATTACGTGAATTAGCCCTCTGGTAATACAGAGCACAGACGTACCTCAACTCAATGAACTCCGCTCAAAATACCCCGGCCGTTCATTCACTCCTGAAATAAAAACCCCTACGCAACAGTATATTTATGAGTTCATTATAATCGCCTAACTTTGTGATTGGTTACCGACACAGCTCATCCACGTGGCAGGTCCGAGTGTTGCCTAAAAATACGTCCCTCTAAAAATATACCCTCCCTTATGAATACATTGCAGAATCGTTATATAAATGGGATTTATAACACATTTGCTCGTAAACGGTCTCTAATTTCACCAATTTCAATATCGTAATGTATCTCATTATGTACTTTTGCGTTATTGTAATGTATAACGCACGGTTTATCAAGATGCTCCGTCTAAAACGGACGGCACTTTTTTTAAATGTTAGCAAAGAGTTTTTATGCCAGAAAAGTGGTCAACATTTTATGAATAAAATTAACTTTGGGAGATGAAATATAATAAAAAAACATTTAATTCTTTAATTTAATTAATTTTGACAATAAATTACAACCATTCATCTGTAACAAAAACACAAAAATATTAATTTACTTCATTAATAATACTGGCTGTTTTTTGTCTTTGCCTTAAAAAAAAGCGCTGATGCGCATCGCTAATTTGTGAACAAGCAAAAATTATTTCGCACGCTTTTTCTTTTCGCTGGGTTTTTTTTTTTTTTTTTAATTTTCTCGCAAATATGTTATAAAACGTCGTATGACATACGTGCGCTTTAATAATTACAGCCTCTGCTTTCTTATAGCCCTCGCCTACGGCTCGGGCTAGCAATATCGCCTCGGCTGTAATTTTCAACTTACCGCACTTATATCATAATGTACTATTGTACCGTTATTAGGGTGGCAATCTAAAGTGCTTACTTAAATAATTTGTAGATAGGTAGAACGGTTAAAGAATTAGGTTATGGATGCACATTATGATGAATGAATGGCAATTTCATGTGGCTGAGATAAAGCCCCGCGTCCCAGAAATAGAAATAGTACATAAGAAAAAGTCTGAAAGTGGCGCTGGTGACAGAAAAGTTGTGTGGTAATCGGTTATCGTGGTATGGGTATGTGATGCGGAGGAATGAGGAACATGTAGAGTATGTTGATGGCTATAAGAGAAGAGGAAGACCAAAGAAACGATGGATGGACTGTGTGAAGGATGATATGGCTAGAAAGGAGGTGTCTGATGAGATGACGAGTAATAGAGAAGTATGGAAGAAGAGGACTTGCTCCGACCCCAAATAAATTATGATAGGGGCAGGATAATGATGGTGTACATACTCTTTGTGAGGTTGCAGGAATAGGAAGGTACTACCACCATGAGTTTTACATAAGGTAATTCTAAGGTCGCGTGCTGTACGTAACATTAGCTGATAATGCATAACGGCAAGTATGAGTTTGTATATTTTTTACAGCACGGCCTTCGCACATTTAAGAGCGCACCGAGCTTCTGGCACTAATATATTCCTAAGCAGGACGAAGCAGGACTAAAGCGGATAGGGGGGAAAGCGTGGCGGCTCTGGTTGGAATGGGCGGAACGCACGCAAATTAAGGTATTTCCTTCATATTATTCAAACAAATACACATTTCGAAAATGTTAAATGTATGCATTATAGAAAATATGTAGTTTTGTTATTATTCAAAATCTGATGATCTTTCGTGAAGTATTTACGCCGTACTTAGGGTTTATTTTGTTTTTTAGAGATTACCTTGGTTTTTTTTTCTATCGAGGAAACTAAAAGTAATCGTGTTTCTAAAGTGTACGATGTATAGACTGAATTCTTAAATATCTTACATATTAATTGCATAACTAAAGGATAAGTAACAACGATGCAGCGAGGGATCAAGCAAATGCAATTATTTTTGAAATACGTATCGTTTCCTCGGTGCGCTCTTAATAGAGCGACTGCTGCGGGAAAGTCTGGCAACCATGCCAGACTTTCGGGCCACTGACTCCTAGCCGTATCGTTTTACACCGTTCTAACTGGTTTGTGGAGGTCAGGCAGGCAGTCGTCTGTCGGGGCTGCGGGACTGTTCGAAAGAGATACCGTGGCCCCGGAACACAAAGGGCAATGAAGGAACATGGATGGGTTTTAGTCAGTAAAAGTCTTACACAGAGAGTGTCAGACTTTTACTGACTAAAACCCATCCTGCTCCGCCCAGAGCGGGAGGAGTCATTTGATGATTTCCCATCCGCAGTCGTTCCATGTAAAATTCAGCGGCAGCCGGCTAGAATGGAAGTCAACCCCAACATATCTGGTTGCCCGAAAGTCCAAACTAAGTCTTCCATGCAAGACTTTCGGGCCACTGACTATCTGTGACGACTGTCAAAGATCTACAATTGACAGCTGGGACTGTTAACTTCTTCCTCTGCCCACCTTACAAAAGTATAAAAAAACACTAGATACACAAACGCTTATACATTTTAACACCATTTAATTATGTATAGGTAGAAAGTATCGTCTTCACGAAACTCGCTTACAACGTGGTTTGATATGAAGAGCACTCCTCTCTGATTCAGATACTGGATGCAATGTTCCTTTTGTAACTTTGTGGTTAGCTCCTTTCCCGTCACTTTTGTTTAAAATGTTGTGTCAAGTTGGAGACCCAACCTCCTTTTCTTTGTTGTGACAGGTTACAGGGTGTAAACAGACTCTTGACGAAGCCGTCAACCAATCATTCTGTACATCAAACAAAGTAACCTTTAAACAATTTTTTTTGGTGGGAAATTACTTTTTTTTTTGGGGTGACAAAATCAGACTTTTTGGTAGAAACCAATGTAACGCACTTAAAACATTGTGCTGGTGAATGGATTGAATAGTTCGGGGGTCGTGAAGGTGTTTAAAAAAAAAATACATTAAAAATATGTATTTACAAAGTTAGAACTTTGATCCCCAATATCTTCGTAACTAGAAGGGTATGGTCTAGAACTAACAAGAGGCATCGTTATCCACTCAACCGCCCCTGGCTGCTTTAGCAGCCAGTTGCCGATTTGCCAAATGTCCCTGGCTGCTAAAGCAGCCAGTAGCGCCTTCGTCCAACAAATGCAATAAAAAAATATTAAACTGCTATTTCTAGAGCTTATTCCTCTTGTAGCATTCTCTATACTATATTCCTCAACGTTCGGACCAACAATAGCAACACTATTCCATCGACAAATCTCAAAATAAAAGTAAAAACTGTAGTGTAAACAAACTCCGCCATTTCTGACGTGTGGCGTCGTATTTCAATTGTTCTGTTATGTATATTGTTGTTTTCGGATAGTGTTATATATCAAATTAATCGTGAAAATCTGTGCTACTATATTATCATAAAGGAAATCTAGTTTTCGAATCTCAAAGTTGAGTATTTCGCCTCCGAAAGGTGGTAGGTTTAAATACCTATAGTGATTGTGTTTATACAAGAAATAAGTGTTTTTGTGATTAAAACGTGTGTGTTAACGGAAAAACAGTGCATAATTAGTATTGTGAACATATTATTAAATTGTATATACAAAAACAAGTGGCTTCGTAAAGTTATAGGTACGTAAATAACCGTGTTCAAAAACAGTCGTTGGCGCAGGCCGCGTCAAAATAAACAGTGAGTATTCAAATTCTAATTTAATTCTAACTAGACTATCGTAAATAAACTAATAAGATTATGGTCTTATTGGAAAGGAAATATAATCTAGTTTATTTTAAAATTATTTTAATTGAAATTTAATATTTAGAAAAATTCAAATTAATATTTTAATAGCGAAATATCCGTTTTCATCACTGTTTTTCAAGTTCTACATTTTTTTTGAGTTTCAAATTAATATCAGTTTTTTTTTTTTTTAATATATAGATTCCATAACTATTCAGCTATTCACTGTAAATTTTATTTAGCTATAACTCTTGTAGTTTGCGATTGTTTATCTAAAGTGTCAAATTACATGCGAATATTTCGCAATTTTTTGCACCCTGGACGGTTTGGTGCAAAAAAGTCGCGCGCGGGGCGGGTGAGTGGTTATGAGTTTTTTACACCCTTTATATTTATTAATCAACTTCTGAAAAGGAGCATTTTCTGCTGTTCCGCTTGTTCCGCTGTTTTTTTTAAATGTTACCTCATAACTCCGTGATTACTGGTCCGATTTACGTGTTTATTTTCTCATTTGGTAGAGGAAGCTTGCGCAGTGGTTTCGTATACTGCTTAGTAATAATGGAAAATTAATACTCGACGCGTTGGTGTGAGATACCACTAATACCACAAATAAAAACGCTGAAATTTAAAACATTTTGCAAAAAAAAATTACTGACTTCCAAAAAAAACTACTGTGTACATTCACACTGTTAACCATCCTGTATAATTTTATTTCTTCACCATTTAAGTTATCGAAAACTGGATTCAAAACAAACCACGCTTACCAAGAAGACGTTAAAATAATTTGTACAGATCCCACTATAAATATGGCGAACTTTAAATTTTATTGTTTTAGTTCACAAACAATATTCCTAATGGTTTAAAGTTTTGAATTTATGTGTTTAAGGAGTTTTGAACTTTAAATATATAAGTTTTAGAATCAATTCGTTCAGATCAAAATTCGTTTAAGATTATTTTCGTGTAATCTTGTTTGGTTTTAGTCGTAAATAATCTGATGTGTCGAGGGGTAATCGTTTAGAGCTAAAGTATGAACTAAGTTAGTACTAACTTTTAAAGGATAATATATTTTTTGATGAAGTGGGACATTAAATTGTGATTTACGATATATGAAAAAAAATATTATCAAAGCAATAGTATTATATTTTATTTATTTAGGGACAAAAAACAGTTACACGTTACAATTTGTATATCGGAGCTAATTAGATTTATTTAATAAACGTATAACCCACACTATTGTCCACGGATTCAAACAAAAAATACTAAAAGAGGAAAGGACGGACGGTCGCATATCTTAATTCTTTTAAATTATAAATGAAAAGAAGAAAAAAAAAGAAAAGTAAGTTATGAAAGGTTGTCGTTAAGTAAATCTACAGCCATTTTTTTAAAACGTGCAGGAGATAACGCAAAAATATCGGTATCAGTAAAGTGTGTGTTATAAGTTACAAGTAAAATCTAAATTTGCCTTATTTAAACTTAAGCTCGAAGGGATACATTTGTAAGTAGAGATAGTCAGTAATTGGCTTAGTTATGTAGCCACAGCGACATGTAAAAACTTATACTTAAAGAAACCTAGACTTAAAGTTCTTTAGAGAACTTGCACTCCACACTTTCTTCACAAATTTTCTTTCTTTGAGGCAAAAGAGTTTTAAAAGTTTACTTAAGACGGTCCTACGTGACTTTCGTATACTTACCTAAAGTTTAAGTTAAGTTCTCAAATTCTTTACAGCTTACTCTTACATATAAAAAAAAAAAATAAATAATAATATAAGTTTTTAAACCTAAAAGTGTTGGGATTCGCCATGTGCTTTTGAAACTCAGTAGTTGGCTTACAAAAAGATTATATGGGTTGGAATTATTTAAGCACTATGTACTACAAGTAAAATTCTGACTAGGGTGCCTCTTGGGTCTAGTGGTCGCAAGCGCGACTGCTGAATATGAGGTTCTGGGTACGATTCCCGGGTAGGGTAAAGTGTTAAGGGTTTTTCCCTATCGGTTGATTAACACAAACAAAAGGCATTTAAACCAATGCTTTTAAAAATCCTATTTGTATTGGAAAACGTGTAAAATAAAATAGTATTCGATACTGAAAATAAAATGCATTTAGATTGAATCCAGTTTACAGTAAGTATTCGGTTTTACATAAATTTAGTTAACTAGATATTGAAATCAAGCAAAAATCTGTTTTATTCGGTGATTTCAGTAAAATATCGCCAGAAGCGATCTTGAAATCGCTTTAAATTTTATTTGGAATAAAATTTAAAACGATTTCAAGATCGCCTCATGAATGTATTATTAAAATAAAAGCGGAATATGGATTTTTCTTCATTAAATCCATAGAGGACCTTAATCTCCAATGTCCAATCTCCTATTTTAAGTCACTATGATGTATACCAGAAGACCAATTGTAAGAAGGGTTGCGAATAATACATTTATTATAATAATATATACATATATTATCATCTGTAGGGTCCGGAAATCACCATTGTACTCGTTACTTTTCTTAAGGTGTTGGTGTTGTTTTTTTTATCGGGTGTACTTGTGCTAATTTTGGTAGGTACATTAATAAAGTAGTAAAAGTCGATTAGCACTTTTTTATTTAAAGTGACTCAAAACTCTTAGATAACCAAGTGGTGACAATAGGAACAAACCTATCGGATATACTCGCGACCTTGCAAAGAATTTTATTATGCAAGAAACGTGATAACGCTCGATTTTAGCCTGAAAACTCTAACTTACAAGTTAAACCATTTTTAGGTACTTAGGGGACTACAGGAGCTAAACGCGAGTTTTATAATGCAAAAAATCATATGATTCACTGCAATAAACAAAACCAGAAAAATATATGATATTCTTCAGGATATATGCTAGAATGATAGTGTTTTGAAAACATAATACAACTTATTTGACTCGATAGAAATAGATCACTAACTTATCTCTAAAAATTTCTTATCTCTTAATCTGTCCACGAAGTAGACACAATAGTTAAACAATGGTGTCTCGAACCACCATAAAAAAACCATAAAAACCATACTAAAATACATGCGAATATAGATACATAAATATATATAATACATTGAACCACCACAATTAGAGTTGCTACTTTAGCTCCTGTAGTTGCTTTATGTGGAAAATTATAATCAAGGGAAGTCGTAACTCGTGTAATCAGCCTCACAGTCTACTATTGGAGTTAATTATAGTTTTCCCAAGCTGCGCCACAATACCCGTTTTCCACTTCTGCATCTAGCCTGGTTCTTTTTGAGATCGTCCGTCTATCTATCAGTTTCGTTCAGATAATATATGTTACTGTCTGCCTGCATCATCTCACAGCTGGACAAAAGCTTTTCTAAATCTAAATATATAAGGTTTAATACATCAGTGCATAAACGGTTACTACTTATTTAGACATCATTACACCAATTCTGTGTGGTTGGGGCTATAACGTACCTAAGTATTCTACACTTCTAGTGTCTCGTGTGGTTAGTGCCTAACCTGGCGTCAGAGTTTTTAAGCCGCCCCTAGGCCTCTGACTTGGCTTAACATGCCGTCGAGAAATATCTCTCAGGCATGGCCGGTTTCCTCACGATGTTTTCCTTCACCGAAGCAAGTGATAATTATACAATACGCACATGAATCCGAAAAATCAGGCTTTGGGTTCGAACTCGAGACCTATGACTTGGCAGTCCGAAGGTCACACCACTAGGCTATCACTGCTACACTAATCTACAACTACACCATAATATAATATAATATATAAAAATATTATAAAGAGGAAATATTTATATTTTTGTATTTAACGAATTAACTTAAAAACTACTGAACCGATTTCAAAAATTATTTCACCGTTAGAAAGCTACATTATGACTAAGTAACATAAGCTATAAATTATGTTGATATCATGCAAATTAGCCGAGCTATCACAATTGTCGCAGACGAAGTCGCGAACACTAACGCTAACATTTGCTTAGTGGGAACATTTAAAGAGTTATAGCAATAATCCGCATTAGCTATGCGTCATTACTAATGCATTGTAGTTATGTACGCGTTAATAAAGTATGTACTATAAAGCAAGGCTGCCAAACTAATTTCGAATGTGGGCCAAACATTTTCATAATGAGATCATCAATCGTGCAGTTTTGATTTCACGATCTTACGTTCGCTTGTTTGAAGCGATGCAAGGAATCAATAACATATATTATTCGGTCTGTTGGTTCGGTTTCGGTCGGTTATTCGGTTTTCAGTCTATAATATATTGTAGGTAAAAATATTACGATGTTCTGCACCAATCTCCAACTAAAGAATTCATCCTGAAAAAAGAAAATCTGAAAGAACTCCAACAAAAAAGATTTTTACATTCTTTGCACCTCTGCATTTTCAAATTTTATGTTGCATTCCTACCATTTTAGGGGCTGATCCCTTCGTAAACTCCGAAAGCGCATTATATGAGCACATAAGTTTAAATCGTAGGTAGAAAGAGTGTACAGTTGACAAAAGTGGCATATGCAAGCAACATAGTACTGGATAACTTTTCAGTCATGTTATGTGGGAGCAAGTCTTACCAAGGGGTATCATAAATATTACCCAGTTCTAACTAGGTTGTGGAAGTCCGTTCCATGTACAAAACTGGTATTCAGCTGCATCCGGTAAGACTAGAAGCCCTACCCAAATTAGTTGGGACAAGGCTAGGTAGATGATGGTATATGGGTGCTGAGGATAATATAGATTTATTTTCATTCTCATTCTCTAAAAGATCGTCTTTATGACGTGCGTAGGCACCTTAAAGTCGCTTTTTATGCTCAAGAGCATAAACTTAAATCTTCGTCGAAGACCAAGGCAATCGGTCCAACAGCCACACGAACAACTTCAAATTCATAGAATAACCTCTTTATTTTTAATTCGTTTCGTTAGTATTCTAAGAACAAGGCAAGGATACCAACAGACAAAGTACACAATAAAACTTCATGAAATAAACTTATATTTTTCTTATTTCGTCCATTTATTATTTTACATGTTGCTGTTACTTTTCCTCGCAATCGAAGTGAAAAGTATAGTGCACAACACGTCCATAAAACCCACTTTATGCAATTGATGTACAATCTACTATTTGTGACATCGTTTGTCTCCCATAGCATGAACAAAAACTTAACTAAACCCACTGCAGTCCACATCTGGACTAAAACCTCTTTAATCACACGCCACCATCAAACTTGCTCAGTCACTATTATCTAGCTGTTGCTGAAAAATATACAAACAATGCGCAGCTGAACGTCGGTAAGTCTACTAGAGTCCTGACAGGTGGCTTGCTTATTGCCTAGCTAGGCTCTAGGCCCTAGAACCTAGCAAGTAGTGAAGTGAAACGCTATCGGCTGCAATTCGCGCTTGGTGCCTTCGTTAGTCACCTAGAGTGTATCGAAGTATCGTGCAGTGTGACTGGTTCCGAAGATTCTAGAACGTTCTTTTCACTGCGCTACTCGCTAAGCACCAAGAGCTAAGCAAGCCACCAGCCAGTACGCACATAACCTAACGGCACACTACAAAATGTATTCTTTAGATAGATACCAAACTCTTTTGTCAGCAGTACACCGGTATCCTCCAAGGTGAACAACCTCATCGGATCCTCGATTTTCAGAAGACATCTATTTAAATATTCGATCACAGATTTAGGGGGTCAAGACACGATCTTCGACCCTCCGGGATCTTTTGTTAGGTAGACCCTTGTTTTCAATGGAGGTGGAATGGTAGATTTAAGATAAGTATCCAACGATTTGTAGCATTTGAGGAGTGTAAGCGATTTTGCCTTTGTTTTCGAACACAGAGATTTCGTCGACCGCTTTGGTGCTCAAGTGTTTGAAACTTTGAATAAAGGTATCTGTTTAAGTTGGTGGATTTAGGAGGTTTGTTTGTATTGGAAGGCTATAGAGATGCAAATATCTTTTGGCGATTACATGATATTAACCGATAGGCGTTATTGACATTACACATAACATCTCGCCTGTAATCCTTGAAGGGTTAGACAGAAGTGTACCTAATATTCCACATTTCGCTAGTTATGTTTAAGCCCCATATAATAAGTGGCAAGCCTATCGCCATCAACCAGACTCTGTAGTTGCTACTGAGAAATTCCTGATGGAAAAACCCAATAATACTTTGCCCGACCTGGGAATCGAACCCAGGGCCTCATGCCCAGGAGTCGCGCTTGCAACTATTTCACTAACGAGGCAGTCCCGTGTTTATGTGAAATTATTTGAAAAGATATCTTTCAAATACATAACCTCCTCCTTTTTTATTTAGGAGTCTGTTTAAACAAGATGGTGATCCTTACACATCGTCAAATAAACTGTTTCAGGTGTTGTCACTGTCAATATCGTATTATGTTAATTTTGACTTTTGATTTTAGTCATGACATGGGATAATTTTTATCCTGGTAAGTAAACTGGCCTGCAAAAATAAGTATCACACTTTCAAAATTGCAATAAGTTTTTAAGTAGTACACAAGATATACTTTCGAAACAAAAAGGACTCGAAAAATAGTTTAATTTGGTCTATAGTTTCAAAGAAAGCTGATAATAATTGCTTTAACGTTTTTTATTTTAAATCTCTTACTTCTATAGTTTGAAAAAATGAAAATTTAAAATTGTAGGACTTATTTTTGCAGGTCAGTGTAGTATGTTCCCGTGGGATACTGTCTTACATCATCAACAACATTCACGCGTGCAAAAATACTAGTTTTCACATAAAATGTGCAGAAACACAAGGCAACATATTCCGGCTGCATGCGACATTCCCGAGAATGTCTTGAGTTTGTTCTGGTTGAAAAGTTTAGACAAGTGTCGTTGCAAAGTGTGTCGTTGACTTGAGTTGCGCGTCTAGTCTACTAGTGTCCTTTGTCGTCCTTTCATTGTTTGATAATGTCGAGCTTTTAGGGTTCCGTAACCAACGGTATCCTATTACTATTAAGCCTTCGCTGTCCGCCCGTCCGTCCGTCTGTCTGTCAGCGAGCTGTATCTCTTGATCCGTAATAGGTAGACATATAATCAATACCAGGCTTACCAAGTGGTATCGTATAACCTAGTACCAACTGGGTTGTGGAGGTCAGATAGGCAGTCGCTCCATGTAAAATGGGTACTGGTATTCAGTTGCATCCGGTTAGACGTGAAGCCTACACCAACATAGTTGGGAAAAGGCTTATAGGCAGATGATGATGAATATAAAAATAAATAAAACATTAAAGGGTCCCATACTCCGATGGAACGAAACCCTTCATGCGCGAGTCTGAGTCGCACTTGGCCGGTTTTTTAAATCTTTTACAGTTACTGTAATCTTGTATCTTCCTACAGCTGCACAAGAGGGCTGTCCTCGTCTCGACTTCTAGCGATCCTAATGTGGAACACTGGTCGTTGGTTTTGTCCAACTCATATCATCATTTTCAGCTACACCTCTGCCTAACCCTTCGAGATAATTATGTAGGCGTATTGTTATTTTATTATATTACTATAGCTAGCCTGTATTGTCCCACTGCTGGGCAAAAGTCTCCCTCCATTTCTTCCAACGGTCACGACCCACGATTCTGTGCTACCCCTTTCCAATTCTTCAATTGTTATTTTATTAAATAAATAAAAAAACATAACATACTTCAAAATCCAAATACATTTGCAACAATAGCTATCCATAAAATGTCACGTACGGGATATATTCCGTGATTATTGTTTATTTTCAAAAACAAACATAATAAGGACTCCACAAAACCTGGTGATACTGTGAGTGTGTTTTGCCGTGACTTAGTGTCGAGTTCCAATAGCACGCGAAGCAAAAGACAAAGAAAGAGGGTAGAAAGATTTGTCTGCTCCTAACAATTTTTTCCATCCACCCGCATTCTCCAGTTAACCCGCGATCATGGCGCTGAAATATCGGGAGCTCAAAAATAAACAATAATCACAGAAGATATCCCGTAAGCGACATTTTAAGTATAGTTATGAACCGTGAAAGCTTAAAACAACAATGGCTGTTCACACATTTTTTCATGCGCAAACACTGCGCTATTCTTGCAGGAAATAAACAACGCTAACCTTTGGGATTCGGAGCTTAGGAAAGGTGAAACGGTTTGCTGGTACAACTCCTGACATTTTCTTGCAAATATTGATTTAAGGAACATACATGTTGTGTCAACAACCGTTGCTTACGTAAATATTTGGTAAGCGAGACAGTTTAGGGAGTTTTGAATTTTTGGAATGCAAAAATATCAAAATCGTTTGTAACAAGTGGTGGTGTGACCGTCGAGCTGACAAGGCACGCACCTCTGATTCTTTGGATTCATGTGAGTATTGTATAATTATCACTTGCTTCGGTGAAGGAAAACTTCGTGAGGAAACCAGCATCCCTGAAAGATATACCTAGACGGCGTGTAAAACCAAGTTGGTTTGTTTTTCTGACATTTTTTCTCGTAAAGACGCACAGGTAGACACAGACCGAAGCCGACAGAACATAAAACCAACAAACAGAACCGCCTTAAGTTTTTGACGGAACTTCCTCTGAAATAATTTCGGAAAAACTAAGTAAGCTGCTGCTTACTTGGTTTTGCCATAACATGTTGCATGACAAGTTGTTTGTTAAACGGTAAGTGAATTATCAATTTAAACATGCTGCAACTTACACAGCGACGCAAAACTTTATACCCTCATAAAATTTGCAAGTAAGAATTTTATTTTCCAACTCCGTTTAAGATGTTTTTACATAGGTCATTGTTTCTGAGAAACCTCGTTCAACTACGCCCGACTCGGAAACGAAATCGGAAAACTTTCCTGACTTTTACTTTACTTTATCGTCCTAACCTATTTGTTTGCCTGGAAATGATTTTCTACGAAAACTTAACAATATTTTCCTTCAAAAGTTTTTAAACTTAAAATTTGTCAAACAAGCCCAAAATAAAAGTTAAGGATAAAAAAAAAACATTTTTAATAAGCTCGTCACAGGTAAATACACTGAAGAAACTGGATAGCAGTTGTTGAGTATCAAGCTCCAGTTGTGCTGCAGGTCTTGACTTTTGAAGAGTATGGAGTAAAACTACTTGTTGATATAAAAAAGGGCTTTATTTCTGATACAGGTGGTTTCAGATAGCCGTTGTGCGCACGTCAAACGAGGGCGTCGGTGAGACAGTCGCGCGCAGAGTGCGCTTACACAGATTATACAAAAATATAGATTAGCCACGACGGCACAGATGATAAAATCCACGACCGGTGTGGTCCGATGTGACGTAGAAACCAACAAAAGTGAAAAAAAATGGAAGAGACGCACACTCAGCAAAGGGTGGCCAAAGGTTGAAGAACAGATAGAAGAAAGAGAGAGGTCATACCCTTGTGAGGTTCTTTAGTAATGTCCAGTGCATTGTACCTACTTGCAACAGGCGTGTATGTATGAACGTGGAGTCTTGGACGTATGTCGTCAAAGTCACTTGAATGATGCACATATGCGAATGGTACCTAAGTGATTGAAGATTAACACCTCAAATACCCATTTTGCTCTCTATTGATAAAGTCGAACAAAAATTAGATGTGGTCATTGCGTTTACAGGGTTGTTACGCGCAGCGCTACCTACGACCTAGACCCCGATTTGTGACTTACACGCCGCTGCATAAGGGAAATAGTCAAACGCCGACACAGCATTTCGTGACGTGCGGACATCGGGCAATACGAAAATCACTGACTCAGCACCTAATACTTTCAAGGTTTCAAGGTGGAACCGTACGGAAGTAAAGAGCCAAGATAACCACTTCATTGCACGTACCTAAGATTAGCTATTAACGAGAATCTAAGAAGAGATTCATTCCATATTCACACTTCGAATAGGAGCTAGGCTAGTTTAGGCTATAGTTAATGTAATTCTTTTACTTTAATATAGATTAAGTAGTCATCTTTGGTTTCATTTCAATCCCCCGATTGCAGCTAACGTAATTGGGTGTTAAAAAAGTTTTTCTCGGATCATCACAGGGAAAAAGCTTTTTCTAACATAATTTTAAATCAATTTCTTTATGCTTAATTCTTTTATGCTTATGATAGTGTAGACCAAAGCACTTAATCATCATCATCATCATCATTCTCCTGCCCTTATCCAAATTCATTCGGGGTCGGCGCAGCATGTCTTCTTTTTCCACACTTCTCTATTACTCGTCATCATTTACAGCGAATAACATGAGTTTATTACACTTTTGCCTCACCTGGAATTCACAAGCGATGCTGCGGAGCATGAAGTTCTGGGTTCCATTCCCAGGGAGGGGAAAGTGTTATTAGGTTTTGATAATATTTTGATAGCAGTCCTGAATCTAAATTTTTGCAAGGTTGATTGCAACAACCTCTTCGTCTTTACATGGGATCTGTACCTAACAGGCCATAGCTATCCCTTTCGGGGTAACAGCTTGATGTTATTGATGAGATCTTCTTAAATTATACCTAACCACATCTATCTTTCTTTTATCATCCGTGAACTAACTAATTTGATTCTAGCCTCACCTCAGCGGACGTCATATAACGGGCCATTACTCAGTCCTGGACGTAAAACTTTTTGTTTTTACTAACTTTTGATAAGTTCCATTCTTCAATGTTTTTTCTGCGGCTTAAGTTCACGACCCGGATGACATCGCGAGATTGTTTCAGCAACATTTCAGGATTGAACCGTCTTTGAGGCCTGCACAGTCTGACCTGTTGTCGGTGTCCGGTGCTGGGGCTTTATCTGCAGACATCAATGTGAGGTTCACTGCAAAGGATATAGCTATGGTCATAAAATCTATGAAAAGAGGAAAGTCTCCAGGACATGATAGCCTCAGCATTGAGCACCTGCGACATGCTGGGGTACACTTGCCTAGGGTTCTAGCTTTGTTATTTAACTTGTGTGTTAGCCACTCCTACCTACCTGACGACCTCATGTTTACTATTGTTGTGCCTATTATAAAAAATAAGACCGGTGATGTCTCGGATAGGTCCAATTATAGGCCTATCTCGTTAGCTACGATTATAGCGAAGGTGATGGACGGTCTGCTTGATGGCCATTTAACTAAACATATAAAACTGCATGACGGTCAGTTCAGTTTCCGGACTGGTCTATCCACGGAAAGTGCGATCCTGTGCCTCAAGCAGACTGTGCACTGAACACTAGTTTAAGTGTTCAAACGCATTCTTCTTAAATCTGCTAAATACGACTTCGTCTGTATTGTCGAATCAAAATCAAAAATCAAAATCAAAGCATTAATTTCAAGTAAGCCAGTTACAGGCACTTTTGAACTGTCGAAACAAAGATGAAAATTAAATGTAACTACAGTCCCAGTCACAAGACATAAAAACTGTGAAATTAGGTACTGTAGTTGCCCATTTTGTTACAAAATCTTGGTTACATCATTCATGTTGAGATGGTATATTATGTGAGAACAATGTAGCAAGATTTGCACGTTAAAAGTGTCCACAGTAAAACAAAATAATTCATTCAAATAAGCCATGGCAACTAAGAGATGACTAGTCACAACTGACAGCGCCCGTTCACGAACATGAAGCATGGATCAACACCATTCAACCAGTTTGAAGGGAACTAAATGATCCGACTCACGAATAACTCTCAGGCATGCTGGTTTGGTTTCCTCACGACGTTTTCCTTCACCGAAGCAAGTGATAAATTATACAGTACGCATATCCGCTTAAACGCATTTTTCTTTCTTTCATATGAATCCAAAAATCAGGGGTGCGTGTCTTGGGTTCGAACTCGAGACCTATTACTTGGCACTTCACTAGACTATCATTGCTAGATTGGAATATTTTGATAGATATCCAAGAAGTACAATCATCAAAAACACCACTTTCACGCTTCATAGATTTCACGCCATTTTTATTTACCATTCCCACCCGTTGTCGTAACAGATAGTGTTGCAAAACTTGGAATTGAGTTTGTGCAGTTTCATGACGGATTGAGTTTGGCTCCGAGCCAACTTCGGCCGAGAGCCTAATTTATATTGCAGTACGTTGGTTGGTACGGAAGTTTTAGGAAAATGGATCTTTTTTTGTTTTTTTTTTGGCGGGGATCGTGACATAAGTGGAACGGTGGAAGCTGAGGGCAAGCAGTTTAGTTTCGTCTTTTGTTTGGGTTTGGTGTTCTGCAAGTTTTTGTCTTTACTAAAGGGTCTAGACAAGGGGCTATCATTTTTAAAGAGTTGTGTGTTTCTACAAGTACTTTCAATAGAATTGATATGTAGCTTTGTGATAGCTTATTTCAATACTACATTTGGCATCGTCTATATCAAGGAAAAAATGTCACCTATTGATATAGCCACTCTATTTCTATCATCATTAACAGTCTACTGTTAAACACGGGCCTCGTCAATCACTTTCGCCATTAAACTCACTTTTTAGCACTTTTCAGCTTTTCAGCTCTCATCTGATAACAGCCTGCGAAAATAACACTCCACACAACAATGTCGATCGTTTCCGAGTATTTCGAGCAAACTACTTTTATTCTTCGTAAACACACAATATTAAACACGTGTAAGCAAAATAAAAAAAAAACATAACACGTCAGGTAAGCACACACAAATAAAAAAAAATTATATTCATGAGCTCTCTTTATGCAACCAAGACCTTACCGAGAAAAACATTCTGGTTTTCCTAAAAGCATAAATCATAGAAAACCTTATATTGCTGTATCACGCATTACTTTAATCAAATCTACATTATCATAGTTATGAGATTTTGTTATTACGTCGTTAGGGATTTTTCCGGGTAAAATAGTTTGAGTTAGGTTCTGAATAGCGTTTTATTTTGTCCGTAAAATGGAAGAGAATTGGGAGTTTTACGCCACGTTTTCGCTTACTTTATCTTTTTTACGGGTAAAGATTGTATATGTCTTTTTTTTGGGTGGGAAATCTTCAAATGACCCCTCCTGCTCTGGTCGGAGCTGAGGGTAGTGTCTGACTTGTACTAACTAAAACCCAGCCATGTTCCTTCATAGCCCTTTGTGTTCCAGGGCCACGGTATCTCTCTCGAACAGTCCCGTAGCCCTGGCAGGCATCGACTCTTCCGGTGTGCTGACATCTCTTGGAGGCGCGCGTGGAACACGAACGCGCCGTCAACACGGCAAGATTGTATTATATGCCTTACTTAGTCATGTAGGTAGCGTGATAGTTTACTATGTTGTATCGGTCAAATACACAGCAAAACATCATGCCTGTAATCCCCGAGGGGTTAGGCAGAGGTATACTTAATAGAACACGGCCAGCTCTTCAAAGTTCTAGGTAATCAATCCAACTGTCTGAGAAAAATAAGCTTTAATCAGGAAAAGTGTTACTGGGTTTATATAACACTAAACTTTACATAATGGTACAGCTGGTTCATAAATTCAAGGTTGCTCAGGGAGCTATGGAACGGGCTATGCTTGGAGTCTCTCTGAGGGATCGCATCCGGAACAAGGTGATCCGACTGAGAACCAGAGTTGTCGACAAAGCTCACAAAATAAATAAGCTGAAGCGGCAAAGGGCCGGCCATATTAGCCGTAGAACCGATGACCGTTGAAGTAGACGTTTATATTCTTCTTCTTCTTAGCGTGTCGATGGCAAATTTTTATTAAATATATTTGGCCCAAAATTCTGCTACGCGAACGCCGCTCGCTGATGCAGTCATAAGATCGTCAAGTGTGCAGGTGTCAGGGCATGTGGCGCCAGATGGAAGATGGGCCATTGTCTGTGGAGACACGCCGCATACACATTTGAGATCTGAGCCGTCCATAAATCCCCATCTGAGGACGTTGTCTTTGCTACGGCCGACCTGGGTTCGGAGTCTATTCAGAGATTAGCGGCAAAGCATGCCCAGGTGGAAGGCTTTCAGACAGCTTGATGAAGCCGACAGGGGCTTAAGCAGCTCCCGCCAGAGATCACATCTCTGTGGAGGCATTACTATTCGCTGGACTAGCTGGGCCAACGCACCCAAAAAAGCTTTTACGGCTTTTCAGCTCCTGGGGCCCTGGAACGTAACTGTGCATTGGGTGGCGTGCGTCAGCTTGTAGTTTACATTGATACACTTTGACGGACGCCTAAGCTGTCCAAACCAGTCTTGTTCTAATTTCGACCTTATTGTTTATTTAGTTTTTCATAATTGTGTGTCAGAGTTAATTCCTAAATTACCACAAAGTTTAAAGTGTCTACAGTACTATAATTAGGTACACTTATGCCTAACTCTTTGGTGATTATAACATAACATAACATCACGCCTGTAATCTCTGAAAGGTTAGGCAGAGGTGTGCCTAATAGTACACCTATATTTCACCAGTTATGTTTACGTCCTATGTAATAGGGGGCGAGCCAATTGCTAACAACCGGACACAAATGCAATCTCCGTGGCTGCTACTGATATATTCCAGAGGGAAAAACCCAATAACAAGTCGCCCGACCCGGAAATCGAACCCGGGACCTCACTGCTCAGCAGTCGCCGACCGGCGACGAGGCGGCCGATAAAATCAACAAGGTGATTATTTATTGTTTAGCATTTAGTTTTTTTTTTTTTAGATATTACTAATTTTAATCTTGCATCACTTTAGCCTTGTATTCAGTGTTTTTTCGACATGAAAAAATATATTAAAGAAAGTGTTTATCATGTTTCTCAGATCATTAGGCACGTTTGTGTTTAAAATTTTCACAGAATCGCAGACGAAGACGAATGCTTGATATTGCTTTAAAATTTAAAGAAATTTTGTTAGCACGTTTCTAGTTTATACTATTTGTGTTGTTATCTGTAAAAAGTATCTTTTAATTTGACATCGTATTTGTGTAAAATAACAAATTTTGTATTTGTTTACAGATTTAAATTCTAATGTGCCAGGGCCTACCTGGATTACCTATACAAGAGTAAACTGACCCTTCACGAAGGTTTCAATCAAACACCAAACTAAATAACTCCACGCTAAAATTATTCAGCAATAATTTTTGCGTGAAGTACAGCGGCAATGACTGTTTTTGGAGTGAAAATCACGTTTTACTGTAGAACTCAATGTAAAGCATTTTAAACACTGTGCTGGTGCATGCAATGAACTACTCATTGCATCCACCAACACAGTGTTTAAAATGCTTTTTTAGGGTTCATGGAGGTCCGGGGCTGCGGGACTATTCGAAAGGGATACCGTGGCCCCGGAACACAAAGGGCGATGAAGAAACATGGATGGGTTTTAGTCAGTAAAAGTCTGACACTCCCTCCTGCTCCGCCCAGAGCGGGAGAAGTCATTTGATGATTTCCCATCCGAAAAAAAAAGGAACTAAACATGTATAACAGAATAAAAGAGAATCTAATCCATCCCTTACAACAAGTCTCTCCTAAGCTATGGTCCGGCTCACACCTACTTACCAACTTCGGACAACCGCATAAACACACACACAAAACTGAACCTTACCTTTCAAGGTAAAGTTTGACATTTCCGTGAACTTATCAATAAAGGCAGGGTAGGTGTTCTTAATCCGTTTACTTGTTACTCAAGTTTCGGTTTACGTTAAAGGTGTTACGTTTTGTTTGCTAAGTAAACAAGGTAATTTTGATACCTACTGTCAAGTCCTGTCGTTAATGTTAATTAGGATCTTTATTTTTATGAGGTGTCTGATGAGATGACGAGTAATTGAGAAGTATGGAACAAGACATGCTGCGCCTACCACAAATAAATTGGGATAAGGGCATCAAAAGAATGATGATTATGATTTTTATTTATGCTCCGCCCAGAGCGGGAGGAGTCATTTGATGATTTCCCACCCGAAAAAAAAAAGGGTTCATGTAGGTATTAAAGTAAAGATATTAAATTGCCGATTCCGATTGAACGTTAAGGAAAAAATGTCGTTTGAAAATTTTTGTTGTAAGCAGGTTGTGGCTAAAATTTTCTGAGAAACTGATTTTTTACTGTTTCTGATAAAATTCCAGCATTTAATTTTCCTAAGTGGTTCCAAGTATCTGAGTTCTCCAAATTATATTTGACAGTAATCGTTTCTTTAAGGTCACAGAATCATTGATAAAGTGGTCAAAGTGACAAATAGGGGAACGCCCAAAGCGCCTGGCCACGAGCTAGACGCTCAAGCGATTGAGGATAAAACCAAAGAAAATGCACAGCAACGCGACGTACTACCGCGATGAAAATTTAAGACTTATAGCATACCTTCCCCTAGGGCGGTCGCCATGCGTTAGCAGATGATCGTTATTTCGGCGCGTATATGAGTTGGTTTTTTGGAGCGCGGCGTGCACGTGCGTTTACTCTCGCCTTTTGTCTTACGAGTGATGACGCGCTTATAAGCTTCTAATAAGTGTGAGCCGCGAGCGACGACTCCCCGCGGGCGCACTCAAACCACGCGAACACGCCGCTGATATAAGCGCGTATACGCGCGTTCGCGTTTTTGAAGCGTCCAATGTGTTGTGCATGGTCGCGCGTAAGCCGGTATGAGCTTTCGCGCTACAAATTATGCCAGTCTGAAACCGTTCTAAGGAGCCCCGCCCACCGCTACTTTTTAAAGCGATGCAGTAGAGATTCAAACGCTGTGTTGTCGCGCGGCACCCTCTCTTTGTTGTCCACTCTTTGTTCCCTCATTGACGACAAAAAAAGACGCGCGTTTGTATCAGCGCGCTGTAGCACGTTGCAAATGTGATTAACGTGCAATAACACCGATGTAGAAGCGCGTTTACGAAACGCGCGACTGCCTCGCTTCAAACTTCGCTTCGTTTCAACGCGGCGAAAGGGCATAAACCATTAAATGTTAAAAAAAAATATTGTAGACTCTGTCGCAAGGCGCCCGACGCTTGAACGTCTAGCTAGTGGCGAAGTACGTTCCTGCTCGTTGGAAAAGGGCTAGTCATAGCCCTAAGTGGTTGCTAATAAGGGTAGGTACATTAGTTTAATAAGTACTTCAGGAAATGTAGCGAGGGAATAATTTATTTTTATGTTATTTGGTGGGTTGAGAAAAGGGATTTGAGCAAAGCCCTGCAATGAATTTAATTATTTAATATTAGTTTTATGTACATTACTTACAAAATACAAATAAATCAAAAATAATAATAAAATATGTACACAAGTGTCCAAATGGGTAAATAATTACATTGCGTCAAAAAAATTGTCCATATTAGTCTTACGAGTACTTGATAAAGAAATATATGGGGTATAATGAACGCTTGAACAGGGTGCTGAATAAAGAGTATGATGATGTAAGTAAAGTGCAGTAAATCCGTCGCCACATCGTCGTACACCAGAGGCACTAACACAAACTTGCAGTTTAAAAGTAACGTAAATACGGTCGATTTTAGAATAAAAAATACAACTACCCTATAGCGTTTTGGTTCATTTTTTTTGCGAACTCAACAACAAACATGATAAGATAAGATAATATTTTATTTGCTAAACATGTGTCATACATACAAGAAAATACATGCATGCAAGATGGTAACAGAACAACACTATTAGGTACAGCATGTTTGTTTGATGTGACGTGCACGTCAGACACATCAATGTCCAGAAATGTTAGTATTTAAAACATTCTCATAAAATAACAATTAATTAAGTAATTACGAATAATAATATTGCAATAAATTTATAATAACAAAAATCAAACAACATAAAAACAAATCAAATCTTTCCTCAGGAACTCGTTATTGTTATAGTATGCTTTATTTAATAAATTAGTCTTAAGTTTACTTTTCAAGTGTACATTATTAAGCTCCTTCCAACTTTTTGGCAACTTATTGTAAACAGTTGGAGCCATATGAAAAACATTTTCGCGCATGTGTGCAGTCCTACAGGGAGGTACACATAGTTGGGTTGGGTCACGCCTGTGACATGTGAATGTGTATTTTCCATTTTTACGTCACTGTTTACATCACTGGTTCATAAATAAAAATGATAATCATCATTCCTTGCCCTTATCATACTTCTCTATTACTCGTCATCTCATCAGACACCTCATAAAAATAAAGATCCTAATTAACATTAACGACAGGACTTGACAGTAGGTATCAAAATTACCTTGTTTACTTAGCAAACAAAACGTAACACCTTTAACGTAAACCGAAACTTGAGTAACAAGTAAACGGATTAAGAACACCTACCCTGCCTTTATTGATAAGTTCACGGAAATGTCAAACTTTACCTTTGAAAGGTAAGGTTCCGTTTTGTGTGTATGTTTATAAGCGGTTGTCCGAAGTTGGTAAGTAGGTGTGAGCCGGACCATAGCTTGGGAGAGACTTGTTGCGAGGGATGGATAAGATTCTCTTTTATTCTGTTATATGTTTGGTTTCCTGCGTCTCTCATCCAGATGCTTCTCATGACTGACGGTATCTGCTACTGAGTTTTGCTATCAGGAATTTCTGAGTGGCCGCCACGAAATCTGGATTTGTGCCCGATTGATGGCAGTAGGCATGACGCCTGTATCAAAAAATTGCAAATCTATTTAGTCCGTCAGTTAAGAGTATTGGAAATTAATGGACACGTATTTTTTGTTTTTGTAAATCAATGAATATTGACAAAGATAAAACGCATCAAAACTCGGAAGTGGGAGCTCGTGACGTCATAACTAGCTAAAAATTATACCATGGCGTGACGTATTGAGAATTTAAGAGCGTCGTATCTTCGTCAATTTTGGTTTACGTAACAAAAGAAAAAACACGGGTCAAATATTTGTTGATAATCTAACTGACGGACTGATTAGTTTTTTTTTTGTCGTCTCGCCTTGGGACTTTAAAATAACTGGTGAAGTTAGGGTGTATTAGGTACATGGGATTACAGGCGCGAAGTTATGTGTGATGTGATGTTACGATCGCGTAAACAAAGTGATCTGTCATAAAGATAACGAAAAAACCAAAAATGTATGAGATGTTTTCTTATTGAGTATTAAAAAAAAACATAGTTTCCAGAACTCTGTAGATGGCGTTGAACTGACTACGTTACTAGGTGCCAAAGCCAAAACGCTTGGGAAAAAAACATTACGTCACGTCACATACGCTCGTTGAGTGACACTTTCGTTTCCGTTTACTTTTCACCACCAAGGTAAACCAGAGGCTCAAATCGGCCATTAATCGGTCAAAAGAACCAAACTCATACTAAAATCGAGCCGTATTTTCAGACAGTAATGTAATTCGACCCCCAACATGGCCGAAACGAAGCTAGACAGATGATGATGATAAATACACCTTTTCCACTGTTTGTTCGGAATTTATTAACATTTTCTTTTATTACATTCTAAGGGTACGTTCACACCCAGGGCTACGGGACTGTTTGGGGGCTGCGGGACTGTTCGAAAGAGATACCGTGGCCCCGGAACACAAAGGGCGATGAAGGAACATGGATGGGTTTTAGCCAGTAAAAGTTTGATACTCCCTCCTGCTCCGCCCAGAGCGGGAGGAGTCATTTATGATTTCCGGCCCAAAAAAAAAGGGTACGTTCACACAGTTTTTTGACGATTTCGTTATAACGATGGGTGCATCTAATTGTTTCTAAAGTCTTTCCAAACATGAACAGACAAAAGTTGACCGACACACCATTGCCGAATAAACCTGATCATCGCCACCGTCTGCCTGACAGTCGGCTTTTTGTCTAACCTGATGGAACTGAATACCAGTACCTGTCATGGAACGACTGCATATCTAACAATAACGGTGTTATTCCAAACTCGGCATCAAGCAGCAGTGCTGTTGCCGCAGTGCTGTTACTAAGGTGCTGCCCAGCAGTGCTGTTGCTGCGCTGATTCCGAGCAAGGCAGCAGTGTCGCTCTGTTCCTCTTCTGAATCAAAGAAATTCATCCTTTGTTGTCAATTTACTTGTCAACATTCACGTAGGTACTCTTGCTGCGGCGGCAGACGCGTCACTACTGGTCTGTCGCGGCGGTAGGGTGACACTGACGCGCAGCAGTGCTGCCGCTACATTGCTGCCGCGACATTGCTGCCTAGCGTGGAATGTAATCTCATAGAAGCTTATAGAGATTGTCTATACCAGTAGTGCCGCGACACCACTGCTGCGGCAGCACTGCTGCGTCTTTTGGACGTGGCGTGGCGTGGTTTGGAATCATACCTTTATTCAATATTTTTAAAATCACAAGCTACGTTATCTCTGACGTGCTCAATTTACGTCAGCACGTCACAACAGTACGTTTTCGACAGTGGGAGCACCGCCTAACAAAAATATATTTACACCCAACTTTTCTCTCTCCGTGGGTGTATGTTTACATCTCCAATTACAACTTCTCTTAGGTCGTCTTTCGTATACTAATTTTAGAGTGTCTACGTTAAGTTGAGTTATGCCGAAAGTTTTTTGAAAGCGTAGGCCTGTCCATTCAGATAATTGAATGACCAAGAATTGCGACAAACAAGATATTTACCTAATTTTAAGAGAAAAACGGCTTTATAAATAGTCTTTCAAGGTTTTTATCACCACAAAATAGGATCACCTAACTTGTTAGGAACCTAAGTAAGTACTTAACTCAAAAGCAGTAATAAAAAAAATATATATATCGCTGGACATTACACACAGCGCCATCTAGTGCCACACTAAGCAACGAGGCTTGTGTCGTGGACACCAGATAGTTGATATACTACATAGATACTTCGTCGTTGTCGTAGAAGACTCTCTGGGCTTAGCATTTTTTTTGGATTGGAAATCATCAAATGACTCCTCCCGCTCTGGGCGGAGCAGGAAGGTGTGTCAGACTTTTACTGACTAAAACCCATCCATGTTCTTTCATCGCCCTTTGTGTTCCGGGGCCACAGTATCTCTTTCGAATAGTCCCGCAGCCCCGGCATCTCTGGGTTTAGCATAACATTGAAAATCCAATAGTGCTCTTGCAAAATATATTTTTCTATGCACCGCTGCCTAATCTTTTTAGAATTATGACTGTATGTTATCTTGCTGATATACAAACTTTTTTCCCTAAATAATAACGTTAGACACAACTTTCAACTCACACCACTAATCTATCACTGCTAGTTCAGAGAGTAAAAATCTAAGAGTGCGATCTTAGAATAGAATAGAATAGAATAATTTTATTTAAAAAGTAGATAATACAAAAGTGTACATTTAAGTGCAGTAGTGTTATTTCTTAAACTATTGTATAATTAGGGCTTAGAAGTAAACTATCACTACAAAATATTTAACAGTCACAAGTAACGAAAATGTCGAGTTCAAATGTTAGGTAGCGACCTGCCTGATCTAGGTTTATTTAAACCTGTGTTTCAGGCCATCACTTTACATTACATAAATTAATTAGGACAGTAAAAGTTTTAAATGAAATAAATCTATTAACAACTATAACACAAAATAAATTGGTACAAAAACATTAAAACTAACTTAAGTAAATATGTACAATTAGATACGGGGGGATGACATAATCAAACTAGGACTTCTAGAAGTTTTTCTGTGTCCGTGTAATTAAGTATCGCTAAATAATCTGATATAACAAAACTACATTGCCTATAACTTAGCCTATAGAAGTTTAGTTTCTTGTTGAGTCTATTATACAGAAAAGGTCCTAATAATACATAAAAACGACTAGCAAAAGCATGTCTAGTTTGAGGCTTTGTGCAAACCAGGTCCTTCCTTCTCTTATCGGAAGGAACTGGATCATAGGGAAGGGTAGAGTGCTGCTGTAGTATAATGTGAAGAATAAATAATTGCCGTACTGTGAGCACATTACATGCTTTGTAGAGCAGCTGTGTCGGAAATCTATACGGACGAAAGGTAGCAACCTTTAGAATTGCTCTTTGAGCACGTTCTAGAGGGAGAAGAATCGAACTTCCCAACCCTTCCTTTCTTATCTTACCAACTCAACAGACAGTAAGTAGACAACACTCAACAGATAGTTCTATGAACTATAGACTACGAAAAGTGTTGTTGGGCATTTGGTTCTTTGGTATAGTACCAAGAAACCAAATAGCTTACCCAGACATGTTCAATCAGTACATCTACGCTGGCCTGCAAAAATAAGTATCACACTTTTAAAATTGCAATAACTTTTTAAGTACACAAGGTATACTTTCGAAACAAAAAGGACTCGAAAAATTGTTTAATTTTGTCTATAATTTCAAAGAAAGCTGCTAAAAATTGCTCTAAAACGTTTTTTTATTTTAAATCTCTAACTTCTATAGTTTAGAAAAAATTGATATTTCAAAAGCATAGTACTCATTTTTGCAGGCCAGTGTATATGGAACTGTGGCATTCGATCAGCAGAACTAATTAGCGAATGGCTCTTATAGCGATATTCTGCGGTCTACTCAAATTTTCGAACATAAATTATTCAATTCGATTATCCAAATATGAAATTGGCGACTACTGCTAAGTGAGTATAAGTTATGGATGCTGAATTTGAGTCTGGTTATTAGTTTGCTGATTTTCAGTGCTTTGTTTTCTGACTAGCTTTCGGCCACGTCTTCTTCCGCATGTGTATCGGAAATTATTCTATGTCTGTTATTTTAAGGTCCCATACATTATAACTGTGCTCCTTTACTCTTTTTTTTTTTGTTTTTCCAAACACCTACTACATACACGCTTCCTACTTTAAAAGTATTTGAACTTGATGAGTTTCTGATTACACAAGGCACACATAAATTCAGAACAAGGTGAAACCCTTGGAAATGATCATCATATTCTTGCCCTTGTCCCACATTACTGGAGGTTAGAGCAACAAGTTTGTTCTCCATTCTCCCATGTCAGTGGCCACGCTATCATTTACTCCTTCTATCATTAAAATCAGAGACAATCATCATCTGCCTAGCCTTTTGTCAACTACGTTAGGGTCGGTTTCTATCTTAGCGTATACAGCTGAACACCAGTATATTACATGAAGAGACTACCTATCTGACATCTCTCTGATTTGACGGCCCGAATGGCGCAGCGGTAGTGAGGCTGTCTTACGTTCGTGGGGTTCGAAATCCCGGTAGGAGCAAATGTTTGTGTGATGAGCATGGACATTTGTTTCCGAGTCATGGATGTTTATATGTATAATAAGTATGTATTTACAAACAAAAAGTATCTATGTAGTATATCAACTATCTGGTGTCCACGACACAAGCCTCGTTGCTTAGTGTGGCACTAGATGGCGCTGTGTGTAATGTCCAGCAATATTTATTTATCTGACCCCCACAACCCAGTTAGAACTGTTTAATACGATACCCTTTGGTAAGACTGGAAGACAGACTTTTGGGACACTAACTACCTAGAACGACTGTCAAAGATCTACAAATGATAGACGAGACCAATCGTTAAACCGTTGGTTTCGTCTTATTTATATATCACGGCAGGGAAAGCTTAGACTCCTTAGAGGAACACTGTCCACAATATTGGCGCCATCCGCCGCCATATTATCTTTCATTCTATAGCCATCACATCGCCGTTCGATTAGGGAAGGGTATTTGAAATCACACACAGCACTTGACTCAAACTCCAAACGTTTATTTCTAATAAACCATTTAGGTACAGGCACTTAGAAACATTCTAGTGTTGAGCCGTCCGTTCGCATGTGGTTGATATGGAGAAGAACGGACGAAGAAACTCCATACACTCTTTTAAATCGTGTTAAATTTCTTGTTTTCACAACTTAATATTGTTCACTTCAACAAAACACTTATAATTACTTAGTATTTCAATTGTTTCTCTCAACGTAAGCTAACGAAACACCTCGTTGCCCACACGCGACCATCTTGAGTCGGCGGAAGTGACACGCCCCCTCAGTTCAGTGATTCATTACATCGTAAGTTCATTATAACATACAAACAATACCAGAATACTTCACAATTAATTATTGTAATAATTAAACAATACTAATAATTATTCACAAATGCAAAGGTGTTATTAAGTTTAAGCTAAATTACTCGCTTCATTACTTTTTACACTTTGTTTTTAAAACTATTTCCGGTAGATCGAAGGCAGGTCTAATTAATACTAAGAACAGGTCTTTCACTAACAAATTGCTTTGTAAATAATCTTGTTACTTTTTGGTTTGTATTTAGTTTTAGGAAAACTGATCTAGTCGTAGTTTAAAATTATAAATTGAGTCATTGACCACTAAAATCGTACTTAGCGCCACATTCCACAACACTGTGGAATGTTGCCATACAAACAAATCATTGTGCCAAAAGAGCAATAACAAATTGGTAAAATCCCAATTGCCATAAAGTATTTGCTTATCTTAATTTTAACTGTAGTTCTAGATAAAGACTTTAGTTTAATCAATTACTCTCTAAATTGTCACTTGAAGATCTAAGTACTAGTTAATACAAAAACCAATAGATGGCGCTTAACTATTCAGTTAATCGATAACAATGTTTGTAATAATCGTACTGCCAAGCAGAGATGGCAGGTTTATCAATACCATCATGGAATAGAACCATGAGTGTTATTAATTAGATGAAATCTTAGCAGATAGAGACTCTTGCGGCGACATATATTATATAGCTTCGGGCTTCTCAGAAAAATAAACAATGAGACTTGTAAAACAGTTGAGCATCAAAAACCTTGGAGTAAGCAGTACCCTTGAGGCCTTGAGCTGAGATGCTCAGATATTTTCTTCTCGAGCACATTGCAAAACATCGCTTGGGAGACCCTTTTCGACTTGGCTGTCAGTTACTGACTCACTGCGAGGCGGTATCTCTTTCTACACGTGTTTTGGGTGTGGGACAAAGGATTTAAAAAGAGCGGATGAGTGTCAAATATTTGGAATACCCAGCTAATTTTGCCTCGAAATTGTTGTCGTGAAGCGTTATGAGGATAGTTTTATTTATTTATTTACTTGGTACACCAACAGCAATACATACAAATAATTAATGTAAAACAATGAAAATAACATAAAATGCTGGTATGTATGCTTATTATAGGTATACGCAGCATTCACCATAAGACAACAAACAAATCTTTTTTAAATCTTAATAATAAAATTCAAATACAATAAATAATAATAATAAAATAATAATACCAGCCTATTACTGTCCCACTGCTGGGCAAAGGCCTCTTCTCATACAGAGAAGGCACGAGCATTGATCACCACGCTTGCTCAAGACGGGTTGGCGATTTCAGACTTACATTAATTATAAGTCCAGGTAAAAATACAATATAAAATAAAATTTACTTAATACTAAATGAAATGATATGGATTATGATGATATACATAAATGCATTATGAGTGTGATATCTAAAGATTTACATTTTTGTTTAATGGTTGCGCAGGTGTAAGTAGTTTCAATTTCCTCCGTTATATTTTTTTTATGGTAAAAAAAACCTTCCTTTTGTATTGCTGTCTTTGAATGTTGTTTAGTCTAGCTTCCAGTACGATTACTGCGTGTTTCGTTTCCTAAAAAATTTTATGGGTAAAGTTTTTTTGCGATTTTCTGACTTTTATAATACTGAAATCTCAGTTGGTCTCTTGGTTTTTTATGAGGATAAGCAATAGGGTCGATAGGCATCAAAAAAGTTATTTGTAAAAATTGTCTATTTTCTTGGCTCTACTTTTTCCAACATCTGCGAATGCAGATCGAAACTTGAAAATTATGAATAATCTCCTAAATCCGTTTTCCTGTAACAGTAGGTAAGTAGGTATACTAACGAGTTCACTGTAGGTAGTCCACTTTTCACCTTAATTACTCAATGAACTCGGTAGTAACTACCCTTACTGCCCCATCTCAAAACTCCACTGCTACAGGCGAAAAGATTTTTCCAAATAATAATAAATAATAGGCGAGACGACAAAAAAAATCTAATTAGTCCGTCACTTAGATTATAAAAAAATAGTTGACCCGTGTTTTTTTTTGTTACGTAAACCAAAATTGACGAAGATACGACGCTTTTAAAATTCTCAATACGTCACGCCATAGTATAATTTTTAGCTAGTTCTGACGTCACGAGCCCCCACTCCCGAGTTTTGATGCGTTTTATCTTTGTCAATATTCATTGATTTACAAAAACAAAAAATACGTGTCCATTAATTTCCAATACTTTAACTGACGGACTAAATAGATTTGCAATTTTTTGATACGGTCGTCATGCCTATTCTCACTGTTATAAATTCTTCGCATGAATTTATCTTTCATTAGATACGCAAATATTGGACCACAAACAAAATCCCGTTGTAATATAACGCCGGCTATCAATGTCAGGTACCGTTGTTGATCGATTCGGGCTATTAGACGTAGGCCACGACAAAAGCGATAAATTATAGCCTGTCAGAGCAAAGGCTTTAAAAAACGGGAACATATTTTATGATTTAGAAGCTATTTTTGCGAATACTGCCATGATTGTTATTTTAGATACGATTTTAAAGAATTTTTGACTTGTTTCTGATTAACCTTTTTAAATGTCAATTTGTGGAACAAGATTGCTAGGGAAATTGACATAACATCGCGGCTGTAATCCCCGAAGGGTTAGGGAGAGGTGTATCTAATAGTACACCCACATTTCGCCAGTTACGTTATGTCCTATGCCATAGGGGCCTATTGCCATCAATCGGGCGCAAATCCGGACTCCGTGGCTGCTACTGAGAAATCGTTGATAGAAAAACCCAATAACAATTTGCCCGACCTGGGAATCGAACCAAGGACCTCATGCTCAGTAGTCGCACTGGCGACCACTAAGCCAAAGAGACAGTGTAACAATTGAAATTCTTTGATAGTAAGTACAAGCAAAGTCTGTAATAACTTACACTAACTGGAGTACCTCTAGTCTTAAACTGACTAAATACTTACTTTTGAAAGTCAACGAGTCAGTCAGGATGGGACGCCCTAAAAGGACATACAAAATCCTTAAATTGGAGAGGTTCTTCAGAAAGGACAGGTGCGTAGTATTCGTAACCAGCGTGCAGTGTGACCAGGTGTATGAACGTGGGCGACGCAAAAGGAGTATGTATGGATCGTAGGCGTCGATCGTGGCGTTCTGTTATTTGTGGCTAACCCCATGGGAAAGAATTAATTTTATAGTACAGTGCTTGTGGCACATCTAATATGTTTATAGGGCATGCGGTGCTAACCTGTAAGAATTTGTTACACTAACCTTAAATAATGGTAGATTGTTACTTGAAATATTTACAGTGTAAACAATTGTTGGTTGGCCAAAAAAGGAAAAATAAAAAAAATAAAAAGGGGTGTGAGTTTATGTATGAAAGTTCACCTTACATAAAAGACTAATTTGAATCGGGATTTGGTCGTGTTCCACCTGCTTGGTTCACCTAGGTGGACCACGGGCACTTTTTTTTTGCCGAGGGATCACCTAAATGATGAGGAATATGCAAATGAAAATCTATCAATTTGAGTTTTTCCCTCAAGAATTAGTCTGATTGATTAGTCGATTGCTGTCTGACCCTTTTGGCAGATATTTCTTAGCACTATGCTATCTGACCTTTCCACATGGTGATCTTAGCACTGAAACAAAGAGGTGATTTCTTGCTGTTCTCGCTGTCTGCAAGGCCCAACCACAGCCTGTGACGTCAGCATCCCTGCGCCTACAAGATTCCACATTATTGTTTATATTACGTCGATCTCTTGGAATGTGACACATTGCTCTGTCGGTTTAACTGATAGATAGCTTGTTGCTGAGTGAATTTGAGTGAGCTGAGTGAAAGGTGTCTTGCAATAAACATAAAATCACGCCTCTGACCTCGTAGGGTTTGGCAGTTTTGAACCTTTTGTGTAGTAAACACATATGTCACCAGCCGGCCTAGCCAAGTTACAAACGATTCGTATCGATTCTCTTTCTACAATCGTAAACGTTAAGTCACGTGGTCAAAACAAGTGAACAGAAACGAAACGAAAGATGATAGAATGAAATGTATTCTTTTCTACAATCGTGATCGCTACATTCCTTAAAAATCGTAGCCAACTTACAGTTTTGACTGAACTTAAAAGTTTATATTCGTTTGTTTCGACCACGTGACTTAACGTTGAAATGATGTCATTCCCATACATTTGGTTAGTTTTCTATTAGCGTTAACGATTGTAGATTGTCAACTTGGCTAAGCCTACAGTTATGTTTAAGTTTTCCCATGTAATATGGACGAGCCTTTTGCCACTAACCCGACACAAAATTCAGACTCCGTGACTCTGCTACTGAAACAACATTAACCTGGAAATCGAATCCAAGACCTCAAGCTCACCTTTCGCGCTTGCGACCACTATACAGGGTGTAAACCACCTCATCACGAAGCCGTCAAACCAAGCATGCTGTACATCAAACTAAGTAACTTTACGCAAAAATTATTGCTGGGAAACGACTTTTTTTTTGGGGTGAAACATCATGTTTTGTGGTAGAACTCACGCGGTGGTGTAACGCACTCAAAACATTGTGCTGATGGATGGTTTGAATAGCACGGGGCTCGTGGAGGTGTTTAAAGTAAAAATTTTACATTAAAAACTTGTATTAAAAAAAAAAGTTTCAAAAAGTTGGAACTTTGACCCCCAATATCTCCGTAACTAAAAGGTGGGAACCTTTTAGTAGAACCCTTTAGTATGGTGTAGAACAAAAAAATGATCGCAATGACGAGGAGAACAAGTGCCTTTTGGCTATGTTAAGAGGTGTTTTACGCCCTTTATACCAACGAGTCAGTTTTGCAAAGCATATTATTAATGATCAGCCTTTAACGTTCCCATTACTGGGACACAAGGCTTCTAGCTTTGAGAGGAGGTGGACAATAACCTACCACATTCTCCGTGGAAGACACGTCCATCGTCTCCGATTTCTGGGTTCTAGGACTAGTATGGTATTACCCAGTCCAAACTGGGTTGCGGTTGTCAGATAAGCAGTCGCTCCAAGTAACATACTGGCACTCAGCTGCATTCGGTAAGACTGGAAGCCGACCTCAACATATGTAGTTAGAAAACCAAGGCGGATAATGATAATTTTTGTTACGAATAAAAACTAAATATATTTTTTTCTCTTATCAAAAAAACGTTTTGACTTCCTTATTTACCTTTTTAGAAACCTCTGCTTTATGGAATATTTTACGTCGAAAAAATTATTTTGATGCCTTTTTATTTTTCCACTTCAATATTATCAGACAACTGATCATTGACTATTACCCAGAATTGTTATTTGTGCAGGAACTTGATAACATTATACTATGAAAAGGTTGATTATCGTATCAAAGGAGGAATTTCGATGGAATCTGTGGCACTTTGCACGAACCGAGCTTTAAACATTTCATTCTCTTTTATTCATTTAACATAACTTCACGCCAGTAATCTCCGAAGGATATGGTAGAGGTGTACCTAATATTACATCCACATTTTGCCAGTTACCTATCTTTAAGTCCCATATAAGGGGAGAGCCTATTTGCCATCAACCGGGCACTAATCTAAACTCCGTGGGTGCTTCTGAGAAATTCCTGATAGAAAAATCCACCAACACTTTGCATTTTCTTTTTTTACAATATAACATAACGCCAACATTTCCGAAGGGATAGGAACAGTATTGTAGATCTAGTAGCGATTTTTTTAAATTTTGTATTCGCATTCCACAGTTAAAATAGGGGTGAACCTGTTGCCACTACCAAAGCAAAAGAAAAAACCAATCACTTGTTACCCGACACGGAGATCAAATCTAGGCCAGGATGTAATATCCTTTCAGAGGAAGAAGACACAATAGTACATTTTCTATAACAAACGTTGCATACCCCCTATATTACCTAGGTATCTTGGATAGCCGTTTAAATCGCTTTCTGTACATCTATCTATCTATCTGTGTTTAGTTTCCTGCGTGCTTCGGAAAGCACGGAAAGCTTCGGTAAGCCGTTGATCCCGGCTGTCATTTGTAGAACTTTGACAGTCGTTACAGGTAGTCCATCATCCAAGGTACTTATTCCGGCTGTGGAACTGTTCGAAAGAGATACCGTGGCCCCGGAACACAAAGGGCGATGAAGGAACATGGATGGGTTTTAGTCAGTAAAAGTCTGACACTCCCTCCTGCTCCGCCCAGAGCGGGAGGTGTCATTTGATGATTTCCCATCCGAAAAAAAAAGAAGGTTACTTATTCCGGAAGGTTCGTGTGTGTAAAAACATTTATAATAATAGGTGTAAAAATACCCTTCACGAAGCCGAAAGCATTTGTTCTCCCCGTCATTGCGAAAATTTGTTTTGGGCTACAGAGTCAAAGTTCAAACATTTTCACAAGGTTTTTTTTTTAATACAATTTTTTCATGTTACAACTTTACTTTTAATGCCTCTATGACCCCCATACTATTAAATCCATCCATCAGCATAATGTTTTAAGTGCGTTTTATTGAGTCCCATCACATTTATATTCGCCTCAAAAAAAGGAAAAAGTTTCGCAGCTATAATTTTTGTGTAGTTAAGTACCTAATTTGAAGTACAGAATTTAACTTACAAAAAAAAATCTTCATGTTTTCTCAAGTCGTAAAAAACGTGTGAAGTCGGGCCAGGCCATTAGTTCTAGAATAAACCACGCAATTTCTCAAGGTCTTTACGCTTATAATCTTAGTGTAAGAGTCTGCAAATGGCCTCAGAGCCGCAAGTGCCTTCTAAAAGTTAACTTAGAGAATTGGAACACTTCAATAACTGTAGGGCATTAAGATAAGGGTTTTATTTGTGGCTCTGTAGGAATGGGCCATCTCCCCGCACAAAATTCTACGTAAACGGAAACAAGCGGCAGTGTCGCCATCTATGGAATGCTTTTCATAGAGTTACAAAGGAACCAGTTGTTTCGCTGCGGCCTGTCGTTGCGGCTTTGCGGTTGCGGTGATTTATTTACCTTGTGTTGTTATGTGCTCAAAATAACATTTATTACTTAAGTTATAGAATTAGGCGTTACTTTGCGGAAATTCATGACATTAAAGATTCAGGCCTGGATGCAGGACGCAGCAAGCAAAAATATCCATATGCAGGAAAAGCACTCGACGATCGCTCGGGAACGTCATGAATTTCAGAAAATTCTTTTTCATCTATAAATAAGTGGTTATTATTACCATTTAAATTCTTCGATTTTTTATTTTACAGCTCCGTACTCAGAGTAATCTGATAAATTTTAAAAGAAAAGTAAGTAATACCTACTAAAAAAATTAGCAAAAAATATATTTGGGGTCAACGATCACAAAGGAAAACAGACATCAGGAACACACCTAACATGATGACCAAGGTCCCGAAAACCTTCCATCACAATGACACGAGATTTTCCTACCTACATGACAAAATTGGCAACATTTCATCAGCGCACGACGGGTCAGAGTTAACCCTTTTCTATTGTTTGCGGAAAACATTAACCCTACGATGCCAACAAGTAATATAGACAAAAAACAAAAGCCGGCGGAATGCAAAACAGAAATCACCATTTGGTGTCCCTCTAAAATCAAATATACTCCGGGTATACAGGGTGTTGACAATGACGGGGTGTTGTAGGCTTGACGTCCCGAGGGAAGGTTTGGATAGGACTTTGGGAAATAGAACGTAGGTTGGACAGTCATGTAGTACAGATACCTAGGTATTGAATAGGCTTGTGTCTTGAAAAAATCTAATTAGTCCGTCAGTTAGTTTTACAAAAAATATTTGACACGCATTTTTTCTTTTGTTGTGTAGACCAAAATTGACGAAGATACGACGCTTTTAAAATTTTCAATACGTCACGCCATGCTATAATTTTTAGTGCGTTGTGACGTCACGAGCGGGGGATCGTGATGTCACAACGCACTAAAAATTAACAAGGATAAAACGCACCAAATCTCGGGAGTGAGGACTCCCGAGATTTGGTGCGTTTTATTTTTGTCAAAATTCATCGATTTACAAAAACAAAAAAATACGTGTCCATTATTTTCTTATACTTTATCTGACGGACTAATTAGATTTGCAATTTATTGATGGTGGAAACTAGCCTATTACTTCCTAGGTCTCGGTTAATTTTCTGTTCCTGACTGAAACTCAATGGCCACTCCATTGATTCTTCTCCATCGAGATCTACGCTAAGGAATGGGCAACTTGGATCGTCTAAGTTTACAAAAGATAGTCCCGCCTTCCACCACTTCCTAGTGTTTTAACAGGAAAGAAGAAGTGGCGGAACAAACTCTCCAGCAATAGAGATCAGTGCGATTGTTGTTCACATAATGAATGTTACAAAATATTTCAAAGCAGCTCTTGCAAGATAAGTTGTGATAAGAACAATATTTTTAAAGAGATGATTGAGTTATAATAGGGTAGATGACAAAAAAAAACAATTAGTCCGTTACATAGATTTCCAAAAAATATTGGACACAATTTTAGTCTATTTTCACCCAAGCAAAAAATGGAGACGATACAGTGCGTCGAAAACTCGTGTGACTTCTTAAGTACATTTTTTACTAAAATGTGACGTCACTCATGATCTTTGATACGTTTTATCTTCGTAAATTTTCATTAATTTGATAAAACAAAAAACACGTACTTATCCGATATTTTTCGATAATAGTAACTGACGGACTAAACAGAATCATTTTTTTTTAGTCAGTCATCATCACTGTTCTTGTGAAGTCTATTTATGTGCAATAATTATTTTGCGTTGACTAGGCTCGGCTAGGTTTCGGCCCTTCGCGCTTCAAAGAGAGTCAGCAATAGGGAAGGGGTCCCTTCCCTATTGCTGACTCTCTTTGAAGCGCGCGTGGAACACGAACGCGCCGTCGACACGGCCTGTCGTCATGAGACGGACGGACGGCAAGCTAGCCCATAGCTCACCGTCCACAGGCCCGCGCCTACGGTGGCCGGAAGCCACCACGTGGCCCCCGACGCCCGGGGCGTCTTCCGCGGCAGCCGGGATGTGAGGATCTCTCCCTCTCACGTTCCGCAACCTCCTTCGCTAGCATGACTGCTTCGCAGAAGGAGGTGATGGCGTCCCATTCCGTCTCGCTCCGGACCATGGCGCGAACCAGGGCCGAAAGCGAGAAGTCGCCGCCGCCGATCGCCACCTCGAGGACACAGCGGTGCTCCACCCAAGCGGGGCACACCTCCAAAGTGTGCTCCACCGTGTCCTCCGGTCGATCCTCGCAATGGAAACACCCGGGCGTCTTGTCCCGCCCGATTCGGTGCAGGAACTTACCGAAACAACCGTGTCCGGTAAGAACCTGCGTCAGGCGGAAGGTGAGGACGCCGTGGCGTCTCTCCAGCCACTCCTCAAAGACGGGACTTACCGCCACTATTGTGGCGTGCCCTGAGTATGAGGTCCTGGGTTCGATTACCGGGTCCGTTCAAAGTGTTATTGGATTTTTCTCTCTCTCAGTACCAGCCGCGGATCCTGGAGTTGATGGCAAAAAGGCTCATCCTCTATTACATGGGACCTGGCGAAATGTGAGGGTACTATTAGGTAAGTACACCTCTTCGGGGATTACAGGCTTGATATTATGTTATATTTTATTTTAAAATTACCTCCTAACCTTCGCCTAAAGCGAAAAAAATCTTAGCTAAACCTTTTCACACCCTCTATACACGAAAAATTGTGTAATAACACTGCCCAAAGGGTCGGTCAGTATCCTCCCTATAAAGATCCCGTTTGTTTTTATAACAATAGGTTCGCGTTGACAACATAACAATAGCGAAAAGGCTAAAGCACGGATATTTTCAGCTAACAGGCTCTGGTCAAATGTAGCCGAAACGGTCGTTTTATCCTGGATTAGTTACATTTGGAAACAAATAGAGATTTCTTTTGGCTATTTCGTTAAGAGCTGATTATTTGTTAAGTATAGAATGGTGGAATTCGATAAGGTGTTGTTATAAATCATGATTTGTTAAAGAACCAATTTGTTCGAGACACCATTGGTTAACTATTATGTCTACTTCGTGGACAGATCAAGGGATAATAAGTAACTAATAATCAGATAAAAATAGCCGAGAGGAGCTTGTGGCTAAATAATAACTTACGTGCCATCGTAATCAAGGTCCACATATCTATTGGACCTTGATTACACCACTCCACACCACACCACACCACACCACTCCACTCCACTCCACACCACACCACACTACACCACACCACACTACACCACACCACACATACACCACACTACACTACACTTTAATATACTTTACTAGCTCATTATCAATAATAATATTAATTTAATTTTGTAAATCTAGTTTTTCCCTTTGTTTATTTACTGTGTTCTTCTACCAAAGGTTACAATAATTTGTTAAGATTTAATACTAAAACACTGTTTTTGGGGGGGGGGGGGGGGGGCTGGTAATCTGTGTGACAGGGTTTTCCTAGTGCAGAGTCTCCCACAAAGGATTTATCTGATGTAGTTTAATCATATTTTTAAGGCGCCTTTGTGGAAGAGAAATAAAATGTTTATTATTATTTCGTTTATTTATTCTATAACATATTTTTAAATTTTTAAATATTCCTAATATAAAAACAATATAAATAAAAACATTTAAAAATATAAAAATAGTAGCCCACCAGCGCTGGGAACAGGGTCCGAGCTGCCGGTGGTCAGGGCTCTTGAGAGAGGAACCTCCTAACAATACGTGCCGTGTCCAGAAGTACTGCTTTCTGAATCAAGCCCTTGATCCAGCTGCCAAGCGAGAGCCTCCTAAGATGTTGGTCGAGGCTCTTGGCTATTAAGCCATTGGCCGACACGACTATCGGCACAATGACTGCTGTACTCACGTCCCACATGTCAACAACCTCGCGAGCCAGATCTAGATATTTAAATTGTTTATCTTTTTCTGCTTTCACGAGGTTCTCGTCATGCGGGACCGTTATATCAACAATCATTGTGCGACGCTCCAGTCGATCTATCACCACAATGTCAGGCCTATTGGCAACAACAGTCCTGTCAGTGATGATAGGTCGATCCCAATACAACGTGATATTACCATTATGGAGAACTGGGTCGGGCGCATACTTATAGTATGGCACTTCTGATTCCACAAGGTTGTACTTCAAAGCAAGTTGCTGGTGGATAATCCTGGCAACAAGGTTGTGTCTATGCAAGTACTCTCCGTTAGCCAGACTAGAACACCCAGAAATAATGTGTCGGATCGATTCTCCCGGACGGTGGCATGCCCGACATATGTCAACCGTGCCATCTTTCACAATGTATTTCCGGTAGTTATTCGTCATCATAACTTCGTCCATTATTGCACAGACAAAACCTTCGGTTTCCCCGAAGAGGTCACCAAAGCGCAGCCAGGATACGGACGCTAAGAAGTCTACATCCGGGCCATGTAGGGCCCGGTAAAAGCGTCCGTGAAGCTCCTTGCCCTGCCATTCCTCCTTGCGGTCATTAGTGTCTAATACTTTAGGCTTGCGCCAGTTCTCGTTAGCCAGGAAGAGCGGGGTGAGGCCCTTGTCCACTGAGACCACATCTCGGTGCATCTCCCCGTCGGCTTCTAGGAAGTATTCCCTGAGACTGCATACCTCACGGTTGTGTAGGGTCTTAGCATTTAAGAAGCCACGACCCCCGCACTTCCGTGGGATATACAGTCTCATCACCGACGACCGTGGGTGATGCATTCGATTTGCAGTCAACAGTGTGCGTACCCTCCTATCCAGGGCATCAAGTTCCGTCTGAGTCCATTTGAGTATGCCGAAGGAATACATCAAAACCGGCATGACCCAACCGTTGAAGGCGCGCACCTTGTTTCCGCCTGACAAAAGACTGCCTAGCACCTTATTCAGGCGGCCAAAGATTATTATTATTATTATTATTATTATAACAGCGGCTCGGGTCAATCTTCAGGTTAAACCACGCTTGCCTGGGTTGGTCCGTGGATGGTGGACCACCCATTACATAGGTACTGAGTTTCCTCCGTGCCTCGGAATGTACGTTAAACCGTTGGTCCCAGCTGTCAGTTGTAGATCTTTGATAGTTGATAAGTAGTCAGTGGCCCGAAAGTTTGAGAATCAGTGTTTTCAAGGGGTACCGCATTAGCTAGTATTAAATGCGTTGTGGAGGTTATAAGCACTAGCTCCATGTAAAATACTGGTTATCAGCTGCATTCGTTTAGACTGGAAGCCGACCCCAACATAGTTGGGAAAAGGCTAGGCCGAAAATGGTGGCTCTTTAGTCAACTGATCCCGCTCTTTTGGATCCAGCGGGATCAGTTTACTAAATTATTGGTGGTCAGAATGAAGGATGGTTTTACTTTATACTTATTTTTTTTTCAAATTATACTTTGTCATTTACATGCCAGTCTTCATGTTAATTGAGGGAGGTTTTAATAGACATCCGATTACGACCCAGTATTCCCTTTAACATTACTCAAAATTCATTCGCTAAATAAGGCAACGCAAGGATCTATGCTCCACCGGCTTTTACGACAAAAGAGAACATTTTCCAAGGAACTCCCCATTTTCTTTCATCCAAGAACACAATAGGTCTTACCCGTTAAAATTCAAGGTAAAATCCTCCTGTTATTAGGGTTCCATACTAAAAGAACGAAAACGGGTTCTTAGTTATAAGAATATAGGCGGCGTCTTTCAGAATAACACAAGGTTGTCTGATTGTTCGGATTCATGTACGTATCGTTTAGTTATCACTTGCTTCGGTGAGGGAAAACATCGTGAGGAAACTAGCATGCCTGAGAAATATTTCTCGACAGCATGTGAAGCCAAGTCAGAGGTGGCATAAAAACTCTGACACCAGGTTTTTTTTTATAATGAGTTTTCTACCGCAGACGTGGTGGTCCGCGCTCTTATTTAAATTTATTTCTGTGTTTTGTTTATTATGAACTATGATCGTGCTCCAACATTGGACACGTTATACTTAACTTATAACTGACACCAGGTTAGGCACAACAAACTTGTTTTTTTTTTCCTTCTACTTCTTCTTTGCGTGTCGATAGACTCAAATTTTACCAGATCAGTATGTTGCCACCTGCACGGCGTTGTCGTTGGCTTCGTTTAAATCCTGTAAGGTGCAGGTGGCTGTGCAGGATGGGCAAGAAAGGAGCTGGGGCATATCCTGCAGAGGGGCTCCACACTGACATTGTATATGGGACGAGTACGTGATACCCCATTTGGCCAGATTATTTCTACAGCGGCCAACCTGAGCCCGCAAACGGTTAAGAGATTTCCAGATTGGCCACTGCAGTTCCAAAATCATTCCTTTGAAATGTTAACAGTTAATGAATTAAAAATCCGATATTGTGGTGTGGGTTCCGAGCAGTTTTATAGCCTGATGCATCCTGTTAGACACAAAGCCTATCCCAAGATGGTTGGGAAAGGTTCGGCAGCTGGTGACGTGGTGGTGATGGTGACGTATCCAACAGTTTCACAGAATCTGTTATAGTTTTCATCATGTCTAATTATCAGTCCCCTTTTCTGGGAGTCACATTGGGCCGTAATCGCTGGTTGGCATCTATTTAGGAAAATAATTACAGAAGGTGAATAAACTAAATAGTAGAAGAGTGTTATTCGTAGACAGACTCGTTGGTCTAGTGATCGCAAGCGCGACTGCTAATCACGAGGTCCTTGGTTCGATTTCCAGGTCGAACCAAGTGTGATTGGATTTTTTCCATCTGGAATTTCCCAGCCATACAGTCTGGATTTGTGACAGTTTGATGACAATAGGCTCGCTTACATGGGACTTAAACATAACTGGCGAAATGTGGGTGTACTATATACGTAGGTACACCTAATCTAACCCTTTTGGGATTACAGGCTTGATGTTATGATGTTGTTCGTACGGAACCAAGTACGCGAGTGTAACTTTTTCAAGGTAGTCTTTTAAATACCGATTTAGTCCTACAAAATCTGTCTAAAAGTTAACGATGACATCTTTTCTTTATCAAGAGCTGTTAGAAAGACGTTAATAAGTCCTTAAGATGTTTAATGGCAAAATTACAAGATCTGGCTGCCACTCAAGATCTTGTTCCAACATCGTTTGATGTTCGAGAAGCTTTTAAATCCGAGAGCGATTTAAAAATTGCTGGGATAGAAAATACTTTAGGAGTAAAATCGGCTGCTCATGAAATGATAGCACGGGATAAACCCAGCCAAGTAAGAGTTTGACGAGCGTACTAAGGGTTACGTATCACAAACATTTTTCGTACCGCTTTTTATTATACTCATAGATTACGATATATCAGAGAAGCACGCTAGAGGCCCTAAACGTAAACGTAACGTAAATACGTCTATTTGTTTAAATCGTAAATACAATTAACCTACAACATTTTAGTTAGATTGTTTGGCACAGTCAGTATCAGCCATAGAAACTATTATTTTTAATCCATGTGAAACTAGCATTCTTAATTTTTAGTTACATATTTTGACTCAGATGAAGGTAGACCTTGTAGTTAGGGCGTGTAGAGTACCGGGGCTGCGGGACTATTCGAAAGAGATACCGTGGCCCCGGAACACAAAGGTCGATGAAGGAACATGGATGGGTTTTAGTCAATACAAGTCTGACACTCCCTCCTGCTCCGCCCAGAGCGGGAGGAGTCATTTGATGATTTCCCATGCGAAAAAAAAAGGGCGTGTAGAGTTAGAAGCTTAGCTCTACATGAGATCTGATAACTTTTTGACAGTGCGAGTCATAATTACCTATACCTTATTTATTTGATTATATTTATAGGTCGCTACCAAACATTTGAATTCCACATTACCGCTTCTTGTAACTGCTAAATATATTCTAGTTATAGTTTACTTTTATGCACTAAATTTTATACCATTGTTTGAGAAATAACACTACTGCACCTAAATTTACACTTTTGTAATACTTTTTTAAATAAATTCTTTTTAATTATATGGTCTCGTCTTGGCAATATTTTTGGTGGAATATTATGCTGTTACTGTTATCATTTCACTGCTAGGCAAAAGCCTTGGAATTTCTCCTGTATCGTCGGAGAGTTTAGAAATACAAGGTGTAGTTTTGCATCCTATTCAAAATTCAGGAGCTTGTCACAAACGACATAAATAATCAATTTAAATTACGATACTTGCGACAGTAATTTTATGAATTACTGTCGCAAGTATGCTGTGCTGTTGCAAGTAAGCTGCTGTTTTAAATTGTTTAATTTGACAATATTTCAGAATACACAAAAGTAATAATTATCAGAATCACCCATCGCGCGACATGTCGCTGTGTGCGTTTATTTGTGTGTGTGATGGCGCGGTTATAGGACTAGTTACAGACGGGCTGCGTTTTAATACGGGTGATTTACACTTACCAATTTCCATAAAAAAACCTACTAATTTTATTATTGATTCGGGTCGAGAATCATTAGCAAAGTTACCTCCTTGAATTTGACCTGGATGTAAAGCGACACCTTGTATTTAACTCATATACACAAATAGCCAGACCCTAACAATTACCTGAACTAATAGTATGCCACGCAGCGCAGCAGGTAATCGCTCAGCCACTGCACCAACCGTGCCGCCGCCGACAGGAGGCCTTGTCTCGTTTTTTCAATTGGAGTGCGTAACCCTAAATTAAAAGGCCTGTTCAAATACTGAAAGAACTGATCAAAAAGTTAGCTAAAAATATCAGGATTGTCGATTAGATTTTGCTTTTCACGCTTTGGTCAGCAGATAGGCATTGGGTCGTTTTTTTTTAATCTTTGATCATTGGACCGTGTTTTTTAACCTTTGACCCCGGCCGTTTTTTTTTTAATTGGAGCTTTAATTTATTTCGGGATATTGATTTATGTACCAATACCCACTTATTTTTACATAGTAGGTTTTCAACAGAAATGATCAACGTCGAAGAAATATTGATTGAACAGCTTCATTTTTAATTCCTCTAAATCCAACATTATAAAACGAGACTTCTAAAACTCCAATTTGAAAAATATTGATTGATAAAATAAACAGAGCTGGTAAACTCAAATTGCGGGGTTCGGCTCATAAAAGAGCCGTTTGGGGAGTCTTGGAAAAAACCTTCCATCCTGCCCTCGTAGCCCAAAAACATGCAGACGAAGTGACCTTTGAGCTGCCACCAACGACGCGGTAGAATTGGTGAAGTTCTGGGCTAACAAAATGTTTAAAAAAAAATCGTGTCCGTGTCTAGAAGAAGATTTGAAAAATGTGGATAGGTGACCATACATTACTCCCCGAGACCCTTTCATGGCTCAGGACCACTTTCAGTGGGCCTGTGGACGGTGAGCTATGGGCTAGCTCGCCGTCCGTCCGTCTCATGACGACAGGCCGTGTCAACGGCGCGTTCGTGTTCTACGCGCGCCTCAAAGAGAGTCAGCAAAAGAGAAGGGGTCCGCAAGGGCTGATGCCTGCCGGGGCTGCGGGACTATTCGCAAGAGATACCGTGGCCCCGGAACATAAAGGGCGATGAAGGAACATGGATGGGTTTTAGTCAGTAAAAGTCTGACACTCCCTCCTGCTCCGCCCAGAGCGGGAGGAGTTATTTGATGATTTCCAATCCGAAAAAAAAAAAAATAATGACCACTTTCAGTAGTTGGTCCCGGCTGCCATTTATATTTTTTGACTTCGTCTTACAACCAGTCTTGCTAGAGGATATGCTGTACTGTGGGCCCCCTATAGTACAACATGCATGCTGAGTAGTAACCTATTTGTCGCACTCACGACGTGCAAGCTGTCAACTTTTTTTTTATTTTTTTTGAATATGTTCCATTTTGTTATATTCTAAATGTTTGTTAATGTTGTTTGTGTTTTCTAATTTTGTATGCACGTCATGACCCTGCGATAAAAAAAGACTTTTTTTTTGCTTTCTGTAATTGGTCTTCGTCGACGTTGTGATGACCCAGAGGTTAAGGCCTCGCCTTTCATGCATGAGGTTGTGGGTTCAAATCCGGGCAAGTACTAATGTGACTTTTTCAATTCATATGTACTTTCTGAGTTTATATTGGACATCACAGACAGCGAAGGAAAACATCGTGAGGAAACCTGGACTTATAATTAATTTAAGTCTGAAATCGCCAACCCGTCTTGAGCAAGCGTGGTGATCAATGCTCGTGCTTTCTCTGTATGAGAAGAGGCCTTTGCCCAGCAGTGGGACAGTAATAGCCTGGTATTATTATTATTATATTAATTGGTCTTTGGCAGTAAGATCCGACTATCTGTGGCAGTAATTGCTGCCTGTAAAATATTATTTAGCTGCAACCCTCCAAAAATTGAGTTTATTTAATAAACATAAAGATAGCAGATAGATACGCCTGTAACCTCCAAAGGGTTAGGCAGAGATGTACCAAATAGTACACCCGCATCTCGCCAGTTATGTTTTCAGTCCCATGTAATAGGGGGCAAGCCTATTGCCATCAACCGGGCACACATCCAGACTCTGTAGATGCTACTGAAATATTTCTGATCGAAAAACCCAATAACAATTCAGCAGTTTATTTATTAAACTTTCTAAATAACACTGCTTTTCGAAATACCCCATTGTAGCAGAACAGTTTAACATACACAAATAAATAAATAAAGGCCTTTTATGAATAAGGTTTCTTCAAAGAGCTGTTAGTGGAATCATGGAAAGGCCAAAGTACGTCGGTACCTACTTATGGCGACTAAACGAATGATGTAAATTAAGTAAGAACCTATTTATGTTTCTTGGAAAAAATATAAACGGCTGGTACAGATTATTAAGGGTGGTCTTAATAAATATCATTATTCTGTCAATTGCAGAAAAGGTTGAGACTGTATAATGATGTTTTTTAACCGACTTCTAAAAAAGGAGGAGGTTATGTATTCCATTGACGAACCGAATGGGGCAGCGGTAGTGAGACTGCCTTACCTTCTTAGGGTCCCGGGTTTGAATCCCGGTAGGAGCAAATGTTTGTGTGATGAGCATGGGCATTTGTTTCAGAGTCATGTATGTTTTAAGTATAATAAGTATTTATTTACAAACAAAAAGTATCTATGTAGTATATCAACTATCTGGTGTCCACGACACAAGCCGCGTTGCTTAGTGTGGCACTAGATAGCACTGTGTGTAATGTTCAGCGATATTTATTTATTTATTATTAACAGCATCTTTTATTTTTCATCTTTCATTTTTGTCCCTGATTACTCTGTGATTACTGGGCCGACGACACCTACATTTTTCCTAGTCCTATAAAATAGGCATCGAGCCTATTGTCATTTACTAAGTATAAATTCAAATTTCAGGCGGCCACTGAAAAATCTCTGAAGGAAAGCGGCAGACATGGCCAGCCCAGCCCCCTTCAGCTTAATGGCTTTTTGAGTATCGTCAGTATGTGTTTTGGAGCGCTTTGTGGTTTCCGGGCCGGTGTATAGCAAGAAATTTAAAAAAAACTGGGGTGGAAGCAACAGGCAGGTGAGGCCGATGACATTCCGGGGCTGCGGGACTATTCGAAAGAGATACCGTGGACCTGGAACACAAAGGGCGATGAAGGAACATGGATGGGTTTTAGTCAGTAAAAACCCGACACTCCCTCCTGCTCCGCCCAGAACGGGAGGAGTAATTTTATGATTTCCCATCCGAAAAAAATAAAATGCCGATAGCATTAAACCATAAATAAAAGATTTTAATTTTTAGAATATCTACTTAAAAACTAAATTGCCTTAGCAGAAAAGGATTTTTTATTCAAACATCATTAAAATTTGAATAAGCTTCCAGGTTTTCACTTCTAAAGAGTCGTAAAGTTTTTTGACAAGAAATTATGAAATGATCAAAGAATTTAGAACTTAGCTCTGGTACTAAAACCTAATTTGTATTGAATCACCAGCTATAATGAGGTTAGCTTGTATTCAGTGAGGTACATTTACTTAGGGGAAGAAAATTAATAAAACCATTTTCAATAAAACTCTTTATTTTTGAGATGTTTTATCACAAAATTCGTAGTCCTAAACGACTACTTACGTATACTTTATTAATATTAATTGCCTAATACAAAAATCTTACAATCTAAGTCTAAATTATAATGACTAGAATGATCCGTTTTTTACATAGTAGCTTTTGCCTCCGGCTTTGCCTTCGTATATTTGAAAATCTTCACCAGAGATCGGAATAGGTAGGGATGGGGATGGCGGGGTCTAGTAAGCGAGTGAAGTGAGCGAACGAAAACCCCGCCATCCACTTCGTGTTAGAGAGTGACTTTGCCTTAACTTCAAGGAAGTAAGTACCATATGGATAATAAGTTAAAAATAATTCCAGGATTTCTTATGGAGGTGTTATCGTTATGTGTCTCTACCTATTTCGATCTCTGATCGGGATAAAAATATATCTTAGTTCCTAACACAATTCCTGGTCAGCCGGTTAGAACAACATCGAAATCTGTACAGCCCTTAGAGCGTGAAAAGATAACAAACAAACATACATAGTTATTTAGCATTTATAATGAAAGTATGAATACAGGGTGTGCTTATATAAGACAGATACGTGAAAAGCAACTAAAATGTGAGCCTTGCCATTTTTTTAACTAATCGTATAATTTGTCACATATCTTTGAATGAATAAGCAATTACTTCAAAAGGTGTGGATTTTTTTCCCACGAACATTTTCCAGCAGCTACGACTGTTACTGTTGCTGTCATACAAGCATTGTCTCAAAATAACACCCAGAGCAACAATAATCTTGTAGACAATCTTAAAAGATACCGGTGATATCAAAATATCGGATTTCTCCTTTTGTCGCTACAAATAATCAAGTCTGGAATTTCGGTAATTTAGTAAATTCTACAAAGCATGTTAGAGTTAAGCTAAATCAGCATTGTTTTAACAATTTTCGTTTGAATATAATTTCTGTTTCAATTTGCTACCGACTTCTGATGTCCCGATTATGTTTTTAACCAGTTTCATAATAGCCAATTTCATTAAAAACTTTTATTGACAGCTTATCAATATAAGATACAGTCAATCTAGAATGGAGAAGTTTACATATTTTTCAATAAATAAGATAATAAGAATCAATTAAGAAGAAACAAAACTGTGAGAAAATCATTAAAATATCTCTAGAAATGAAAGTTGCAATGGCTGCGGGACTGTTCGAAAGAGATACCGTGGCCCCGGAACACAAAGGGTGATGAAGGAACATGGATGGGTTTTAGTCAGTAAAAGTCTGACACTCCCTCCTGCTCAGCCCAGAGCGGGAGGAGTTTGATGATTTGCCATCCAAAAAAAAAATGGTAAAGTGACGTCTCATAACCTCATTACGTTATTATTTTGTTTTTTAGTATTGAGCATTATAGTGATTTAGAGCATTTGTAAGAGCATCATGAAAGCGAAGAACACTAAAAAAATAACCATTTTGAAAAGTAGGTAAAAAACACAAAGATTGCCGTGTAGCCATAGAATAAGAGCAATGTTTTAAAATAACTGTGTCAGTTTTGGTGTACAATGGGGGCTATCGTTTTTGAGCTCACCAGATGTCGCCACTGTCGAGTAAGGTCCTGTCAATGATTCTCTTGCATACTGCCAATAACTTCATAAAAAGTTCATTTTATTACGTATAACAACATAGTGTAAACTTCAAATACATATTTACAATATTCTCCCTAAAATTAGCAAGCATGAAACTTTTAAAAATCATTCTACCTCCAAATACTAACAAATAAGATCTTAACTTGCTACTTAAAATCTTCAAGTAAATCCGAAATGGCTCAATCTAGACCACAATCGTGTGTATTAGTAAAAATACGTGATAAAAAGCACGCAACGCGCGAACACTGTATGACATTTGACATTTCGGAAGACCCTACTCTACACGAACGCCTCTAGCGGCGAATTCATGCGCGATAGTCCCCATTAAGAATGCACAATGTTTACCTACCTAGTAGGTACCTAAATATATGTTGAACTATCTGAGCTGAAAAAGTCCTTCATAATCATATCCTTTTATACCCGACTATGACTCTCGAAGTTAAGTTACTGACCCACACCACGCGGAGTTTAAAACGAGACGTTTTTTTTTAATGTTTGATTGGATGAGAATAAGTATTTTCCTCTTCATTACTCAAAAATAATTATGAAAGTGACATAAAAAAAATGGCTGCTTTTTACGTCACACCCTTTGTTTCGCCGAACGAAAAACGCCACAGGAATTTCCGTTAATTGAACAAAATGTTGCTTTTACGTTGATTAAAGTTTCACACATCAAAGGCTTGTGTTATATCAAAACAACTTTGTTTCGCATAACACAATTAAAATACTGTGAAATGAATTAATTTGGATTCTCGGAAATTAGGTGTATTAACATTTGGGAGTAAAATCAAAGTTTAAATTATCATGAACTCGCTTTCGCTCCCACCGGGTTAATATTGCCATTCATATTCATATTGGTCACGGCTTATACGACATGCGTAAACAAAAAAAACGTTCAGTCGTTTTGGCTTCAAAATGTACCTTACAGACAGTCAGTCAAACAGAAAGTTACTTTTGGATTTTATAACAGTAAGCTTAGAATATTTTGTTAACCTTTTCAGCTCAAAAATTAAATAATGTATTACTGGTAGGTATATTTAAAAAGGTAGGTATGGAAAACACCCGTGCTTACGTAAGCTAGTAGTTGTGAGATCGACAATAATTAAGGAAATTAACTTTGCAAAACTTTTTAATAAATTGATTCAACAGTATCACCGTTTAAAAATATATGCATACTAATAACTTCCGTTCATAAATGACTCCGCATTCAGCCATTTTTAACATAAAAACGACCTCGATTCATAACAATTAATACCGCCTTAAGCCATCAATTTTTCTAAAGTTCTTTTACAAAAGAAAAGAGAATCGTTAATCAAAAATCCGTTGTTTCTGCAAATCATCTAACTGTCAAGTGAAATTAATGCTTTTGAGCCATTTATGTAATAAGAGCGTAAAACTAAAGTTTCATTTTCGAGGAATTTTAGGTCATCGCCTGAAACCATTTTTCTAAGTAATAAATTACTTGCCTAAATGAATGTGATTTAGTTTTATTTATTCGAAATTTCCAGACTTAAAAATTCATTGGTTAACTTAAAACGAGTTTCTAAGGGCTTCATCTTCAGCCTAGCCTTTTCCCAGCTATGTTGGGGTCGGCTTCCAGTCTCACCAGATGTAGCTGAATACCAATATTTTACATGGATCGATTGCCTATCTGACCTCCATAACCCAGTTAGTACTGGGTAAAACAGTACCTCTTGGTAAGACTGGTTGTCAGACTTTAGGGCCACTGACTGCCTGTAACGACTGTCAAAGATCTACAAATGACAGCCGGGACCAACGGCTAAACGTGCTTTCTGTTATGTTATAACCCTAAATATAATAAATCTCTCTCAGATAAGTGGAAATGCGAACTATTTTGTGGAATTCGTATAATTTTACGATGTGGCTATCAAACTCTGCTAGACTTGACAAAACTCCACATTCCTCCAATGCCTGCGGCATTTAGGTCGACATTGATTTTTGCTATTAATGTTTTTATTGAAATTAGACTGTTATTCCAGATTCCCTACCTACATTACTTTTTATTCCCGATATAAAATAACCTCGGAAAATGAATGGCCTTTATTTTATTTTCTCTTGGAAGCTAGCTAGAAAAATTAGCTAGACAGTTAAAAATATGGTGGTAAAAGAGTTCGTGGCTAAATAATGACAGACACTTGGGTCGATCTTCAGGTCCGAGGATGTGTGACCGCTCATTACATACCGAGTTTCCTCCGTACCTCGAAAAGCACGTTAAGCCGGGCCTGTGGACGGTGAGCTATGGGCTAGCTTGCCGTCCGTCCGTCTCATGACGACAGGCCGTGGCGACGGCGCGTTCGTGTACCACGCGCGCCTCAAAGAGAGTCAGCAATAGGGAAGGGGTCCGCAAGGGCCGAAGCCTGCCGGGGCTGCGGGACTATTCGAAAGAGATACCGTGGCCCCGGAACACAAAGGGCGATGAAGGAAAATGGATGGGTTTTAGTCAGTAAAAGTCTGACACTCCCTCCTGCTCCGCCCAGAGCGAGAGGAGTCATTTGATGATTTCCCATCCGAAAAAAAAAATATGGCTGGAAAGGAGGTGACTGCTGAAATGCCGAGTAATAGAAAGCATATATTATGATGTTTACATATTTCCACGCAGAGTTCTACTTAACAGACAACAAAAAGTTACAATTTATTAAGCTAAAACACAATATTTTAAAGAGAACTACAATAAAATAAACGTCATAATCCCCAGAGAAACTACATTTATTCTTTTCAGGAAAGAATTCCAACATTTCTGTAAAATTAATCTACACTTTTTGCGTATACCTCTTTTACAACAATATTCTTTATTACTTTCCTGGTATAAAACATTCTATGTTTATTGTTTCAAAAGCTAATTAAGTGCTTCCCACCGCTAATGGAAGTTTCGTGAAAATACAAGGGTTATTTAGTAAAATTTGCTTGTTCACAATTTATATGGTGGACATTTAGGGACTTGAATTAAGTGCCCGGCATTAATATTGTTCTGATTCTTGGTATTTTATTGTTCTTTTTTAACCTAGCTGGCTAAAATTGAACCTAATTAATTGTTGTTAGAAAATTCACACAATAACCCTCTGTTCGTTAACTTTTGCGCCGGCCATTTTGTTTTCTTCTTACTGGCTTATTTTGTTCTGTTCGAAATTAAAAAAAGCAATTTCATCACGTTTTTCAGTTACGATCCAAACTCATTACAATTTGAAACTACTTTAAAACATTTTCGATAAAACATTTTTCACCCAAAAAGTACTGTCATAAAATAATTTGAAATCCTCATTTCGCGCAAAAACGATTTAAATGAGACAACAAAAAGAAGATGAATTTACTTTGCATGATATTAACTTGAATTCATAAATGTTCGAAGCTTGGCTTCCCCGTCGAGCTTTTATTTTTAACCGACAAAAAAAAAGAAAGTTCTTAAGTCGAGGCGTATATTTTTTAATTATTTTTTTGTCTATCGTTTGCAGAGTGGTATTAAATGCCGCTTGATAATACCTAGATTTGTCTGTACTTTCAATCATGGATTAGGGCGCGTTGCGTCAGCCTGGAAACATTAATAAGGCAAAAAAAAACCGTGCGGAGGAAAGATACTGGTATAAGTAAAAATAAACAATATGCATAGTTTACGGTGAAAAGATCGTGGACTTATGATTAAAGATATTTTTAAAGGTGTAGTTAGCACTGAATTGAAGAACTGGACGTCATTGGTCTGCACCACTGCTGGTCTAAAACTTCTTCTTTGCCCAGCAATGGGATAATGTAGGCTAACTGTAAAAGCAATCAACGCTCTTATGGCAAGAGCATTGGTTGCTTTTACTTTTATTTATGATAAGAGGCGATGTGCTGTAAAGTGGAAACAATTCGAGTCAGTATCATTAAATGCGCAAATTATTCCTAGCACTTGTACAAGTGCCCATTTTGCACAAAAGCCGTCTTCATTAATGATTAATGACTAAGCCACTTCTCGTTAGTATAAGCAGCTTTTTGATATAAATGTCGAGTTTTGTAATTTCAGTAATGATCTTAATGAAGATTGTCTCAAGTTATTAAATAAGGAATGTCTTTGGATAGCGTCCTTAGTAATAATGCTAATTTTCAAGTAATAATGCTTACTTAATTTCTTCCGATAATGTCTTTCTTTCCACGAAATAAATGTCTTATTACATTGTCCTAGGTTCAATCCTCCGGTCAAGTAATGTTATTGGTATTTTCGAAATTCTTGGTTGCAACCTAGAGTCTGAATGTGCGTCCGGAGTATGGAGTAAACAAGAGAAATTCTATTTTTAGATAGACTATGGTTCAAATTTTAATAAAGCCGTGTTCAACGTTTATATTTATGTTCTCATTTCAGAACCGTCTCCGAAACCGTTTTCATCCGTATTATTTAGTCATAAATAAAAGTCTACGCTGAGCTGAACAAACTATTTGGTAAGCAAATTCATGTAATTTATCTTATAGATATTTTCCAGTAACAACGGAAATACGCTCCAAAATACATCCATTTATTTTCTAGGCATTCTAGGACTCGAGTTAATCGAAGGGTTTCATCAGATCCATTTAATACACAAAATATTATTAAAACTGTAAAAATAAATGTTATACTTAACACGCGTACAGAATATGAATGGGAATGGAACTCTGTCATGCAATATTAAAACCTTAAGCCCTAACTTATGAGATCGATGTTAGCTAATGATGAATGACTTAGTCTACATAGATGATATTAATCTTGTTATTGTAAAAAACATTTTATTTTTACATAGCATTATAATTATGTTACATTTAATTCAATTTGTCATAATTATGGTTATTTAGAACTTCCGAATAATTTCAACAAATCAGCCTTAAATTTATAATGTGATTATTACGGCCAATTCCAGTGCAAAATAAATAAATAATAAATTAATTCAATCACATTAACATTTTTGCGTGAGCCTATTTTCTGCTTTTTCCTAAACAATTTGTGCAATTCCTGATACATTACAATTATTTCGTTTAATCATTGTTTAACATAAATCGTTTACATTTTAAAATGTTCTTATACATAAAACTATATAAATAAAAAAAATAAAGGTATAAAAAATATATAAACTATAAATTATTTATTATAATCCATTGGCTTGCAAGAAATAAATCTGCAAATTTAACACAAAGTTCTATCCAAAAAGGCCACAAATAAAATTGTCGCCATATTTCCACGGCATAGTTTTGATAAATTATGGTCTTCAGACAATCATTTTTCTTGGTGAACATCTAAAAAGGTTTTTCTGGCTAAATCCACTGTGATTTGAGGTCTATAGTACAACCGAGTTGATTGAAACGAATTTATTATCATTATTTTGTAAATATTGTACTAGTGTAGTATTTATCAAAATAAAAGAAGCCGCTAGGTTGTACGTCGCTGGTAAAAAAAAAAACAATGTAAAGTGGCCTCTTATTTTGAGGAAACTTTGTACCAATCTAGACCAGTTCAAGTACTTCAGTTTATTCAGAATTGATTTAGTGCTCAAACAATTTGTCACGTAAGAAAAAAAAAAGATATTTTTACTTTTTTTAAAGGGTGTAAAAAGACCCGAAAGGCCCTTGTTATTCCCGTCATTGTGATCATTATTTTGTTTTAGACCATACCTGGGAACTTTCTAGTTACGAAGATATTGGGGGTAAAAATTCCAAATTTTTCAATAGTAGTTTTTTTTAATAACAAGTTTTTAATGTTGTTACTTTCCCTAAAATACCTCCACGACTCCCGTACTATTCAATGCACCCACCAGCACAATATTTCGAGTGCGTTTCAATTAGTCCTACCATAAAACGTGACGTTTCAACCAAAGAAGAGGTTTCCCAGCAATAATTTTTATAACACATTTGCTCGTAAAGGGTCTCTTATTTCACCAATTTCAATATCGTAATTTGTATCTCATTAGGTACTTGTGCTGTAAAGTAATATGCACGGTTTATACTTTTTTAAATCTTAGCAAAGAGTTTTTATGTCAGAAAAGTGGTCAACATTTTATGAATAAGATTAACTTTGGGAGATGAAATATAATAAATAAACATTTAATTCTTTAATTTTTAATTAATTTTGTCAATAAATTACAACCATTTATCTGTAACAAAAACACAAAAATATTAATTAACTTTATTAGTAATACTGGCTGTTTTTTGTATCTTGCCTTAAAAAAAAGCGCTGATGCGAGCGCCTCGTTAATTCGTGAACAAGTAAAAATTATTCCGCGCGCTTTTTCTTTTCGCTGTATTGTTTTTATTTGTTTTATTTATTTACTCGCAAATATGTTATAAAACGTCGTATGACATACGTGCGCTTTGATAATTACAGCCTCTGCTTTTTTATCGCCCTCGCCTACGGCTCGGGCAAGCAATATCGCCTCGGCTGTAATTTTCAACTTACCGCACTAATATCATAATGTACTATTACGAAGTTTTATTAAGTTTGATGTAAAAAATGATTGGTTGACGGCTTCGTGGAGGGTCCGTTTACACCTTGTATTAAATAATATAACTAAAACAACTAACTAATATAATAAAATAGGTAAAACACCAATTTAATTCATAGCTGAAAAGGGTTTACGAAGGAAACATTAAAAGGTGAGCTCAAACTCCAAACAATCAAAATAACTCAGAACATCATATCAACAGCAACAAAAACTTTTTACGATGCTCAAACAATTTTGGCAATTTCCAACTTTAGGTAAGAGCTTAATAACCGACGGCAATATAATTCCTCATATCACAGTGAACTATCTTACTCCCATTTTATTACTCGCATTCAAAATCCAAGCTGAGTAAGTACCAAATGAACCAGGAAATAGTAAAAAAACCAACCATGAAAATGAAACTAGAACAAGCAAGGTACGTCTTTCCAATAGATTCATAAAACCGAGATCTGACGAAGCAAGCCTGAAAGAATCAAATAATAATGCAAATACTGTAAGGAAAGATGTTTGCGATTATTTACGTATCCGTATTGCAAAGATATAAAGTGAAAAACTCACTGCAGACAAATGTAAAACTTATCATGTTGCGTTAGAATCGAGTATTGACTGTACAACAGACGCAAAATAAACTTATCAGTCTATTCCAGATCTTTTATACCAGTTGCTGATTCCCATTTATTTACAGCAATATAAACTACGCAAGTACCTATTACAAGTCGAAAAATAACTAACATTCTTAACGTTTATTCCTCTTACATTTTTTTATTGTAAGCCTCCAGAACGCTACTCTAAAATCAGGGGAATAAAAAGCATATATAAAGGGATTTATTGCAGAATTAAACCACCCTAACCACGTAAGTATGTACATTAGAACTGGATTCACGTAATTACTTGGTATGAAGGGCGTGAGGAGGTAGTAAAGAAAGAATGGAAGCCAGCAGGCAACAAAACCGCCGACAACTAGACTCAAAGTCTGCGCGGTTTTCGTCTCTCTTCGTAAAGAAGACACGCGATTATTTTCCACATGCTCTTTCATCGAATGAGTTCTTCTTGTGGTATTTTTATATTTAAAGTTTGCTTTGAATGTGACGTCGTTGTTGTAGAATCTTGATTCTTTTTCTTTACATCTGTATTTTTTTTTCTTTTCGGAGCGGAAGCAGCAGGGGCATTTGTGGTCTTGTGATGAACAGTCGCTTGGCTGCGTCGAGTTTTTCGAAGTCTGTTTTGATGCTGACTGCCGTAATGACATTTTGTCTGATCCGGATTCCGATTCGGTGCGGATGCAGGAGAGTTTTCCTTTCTGAAACAATGGGATTTGGTTAGAATAATATACCTATTTGATATTTTTTGTGCCGTACGTGTTCTTGTCGAACGAGTAAATACTCGTTCGACAAAAACACGTACTCTATTAAAAGAGCAGTATTTATAAGATTTACATAATCCCAATAACAGCCGAATCGAACCTAGGACCTCAAGCTCGGCAGTCGTACTTATATGACCACTAGACCGACGAGGCAGTCATTAATTAATGGGTTAGATGACACACCAATTAATTGAGATACTTTTTAAGAGCTAGCTAGCTTTCTAATATATTTTGTATGGCAATAGCAAACTGTGACGCCACTGTTTAGTCAACTCAATGACTCAACTATTTATTGCTTTTAAAGCAACTAAAAATCGAATTTGGCAATTAATTGAAAATAAATCGGGTTTTCAGGCCCAAAATAAAGTGTTTTTTTTAGAGATTGGTGTCTTGGAATTATTGATTTATGGTGTATCTAAATATATGTTTATAACTTAATGTTTTTTTCAAATGTATAATCACATACATTTAAAAATCCAGATATTAATTCCAGGACAATGACCGTTGTATATGTATTGTATTTGTGTTGTTACTAGCTAGTTTTAAATACTTGAAATTGTAATCTGAGGAGAACGTTGTGGGGAGCAGAATTGTTTTAAAACGTAATATTTAAAATATTGTTACAAATTCTTATTGTGCTACTGACGACGACCCGAATGGCGCAGCGGTAGGGAGGCTGCCTTACGTTCTTAGGGTCCCGGGTTCGAATCCCGGTTGGAGTAAATGTTTGTGTGATGAGCATGGACATTTGTTTCCGAGTCATGGATGTTTATATGTATAATAAGTATGTATTTACAAACAAAAAGTATATATGTAGTATATCAACTATCTGGTGTCCACGACACAAGCCTCGTTGCTTAGTGTGGCACTAGATGGCGCTGTGTGTTAATGTCCAGAGATATTTATTTATTTATTTACTGTTTGTTTTTCCTTAAATAAATAAATCTACTCTAATGTCAAATAGAAAGAGGATGATGATGATGATTTGACATTAGGTATAATAGTATTTTTCCTTTTTAGGGGAGAATGGCGATTAAAATGTGTTGCGGCCGAATGGTAAAATATGGCTGAGCTTTGATATTATGTTATAACAACTATTGTGTATTACCCATATTTGCAAAATAAAATTATATTCTATTGTATTCTGTTCCGATCCCAAGTAACATGGGACTGACCCCCGAATACTGAAACGTCACTCAAAATTTAAGGGCTGCTTAAGATTTGAGTAGCTCCTAAACTTTAAATTTCGTATGGCCAAACGTCACTTTTGAGCATCTATTAAATATAAGTGCTACTTAAATTTTGAGTGACGTTTCAGTATTTGGGGGTGAGACAGATAGATGGTGTTGATAATATTTATTTTAATATTGATGGCCATTATTTTATCATCAGATATTCTGATGGCAATTAGGTAATGAATCCGAGATAATAAACGCAAGAACTTAACCAAAAGAATGTAGGTCAAAAACAACTTGAAAAGAATAACTAAGCTAACCCATGTTTATTTCCTAGCGAATCTCGGTGTCTTCAAGTTATTAACTTAAGTTGGAACAGTAATGGATCAAGAATGTTTTATTAAAGATTTGTGTTCTGTTTGTTTTGCGAGCCTTTTGGCCCAGTTCTAACATATGGGGTGTGTTTTTTGGCATAAGTATTCGGATTGGCAACCAAAATGAATAGAAATACAGAGAAAAGATAAAATATGTTTTGATGAGCTCAATTTATTAAAAGGCTCCTGGTTTCGTGAGAAAACCGGTATATCCTAAAACCAGACATATCTAACACATGTGACATTACCAACCCGCACTTGGCCCACGTGGTCAAAAATCTAATTAGACCGTCAGATAGATTTCCAAAAAATGTTGGAAACATATTGTGATGTGTGTGTTGATGTCCAGCAATATATTTTTTTTTTTTTTGACGTAAACAAAAAATGAAGACGATACAGTGCGTCGAAAACTCGTGTGACGTCACATTTGATTACACTTTTTACTCAAATGTGACGTCACAAGTCCCCACTGATGATCTTTGACACGTTTTATCTTCATGAATTTTTATTATTTTTATAAAACAAAAAACACGTACATATTCAATATTTTTCGATAATCTAACTGACGGACTAAACAGAATCATATTTTTTTTAGTCACTCATCATCCCTATTTTAGTCCACTCCATCTAATAGAGAGGAGGCCTGTGTCCCAGTAGTGGGAAAACTATAGGATTATACTTATAAATAACTAGCGGACGTCACGCGGTTTTACCCGCGTAATTCCCGTTCCTGTGGAAGTACGGGGATAAAATATAGCTTACGTTACTCAGTAAAGACGCGACTTTCCAACGGTGAAAGAATTTTTGAAATCGGCGAAGAAGTTTTTGAGTTTATTCATTACAAACATACACACACACACAAAAATACAAATCTTTCCTCTTTTTTATATTAGTGTAGAAGTGTAGATAAGTCTTCCATGTTAGTGTTACATAAGTTCGACAGTCTAAGTCTTTTGTAATGAACGTTTAGTATCTGAACTAACTATGTTTGTAACTTTCTTGTTTCATTGCGTTCCGTAAAAAGCACGTGTTATATTTAGTTCAGGATGCTTTTGAATAAAAAGTTTCTTGGCAAGATCCATTCATTTGCTCCTGTTATATTTTAATTTCTGGCTAACATAAAATGCTTTTTCAAGAAATTATGCGTTTAAAGTTGGCACTACACGAAGCTTTCTTAACAATTTCTCCATTATATTTTTCTTTATTTCGGTTTTCTGGAAAAACACCCTCTCAAGAAACTCACTCTGTAGATAAAAATGGAGGCTGCTTTACTTAGTAGCTGTTAAGGCTGCTTCTGGAAGCCACCAGGATGTTGGCAATTTATTAGGAATTAGCTTTTTTTGTAGCTTTAATACATATATCTTTTCCTCTTTTTACTGAATCTTCTTTTGGTTTACGAAAGAATATTTATGCTCATCAAGCGTTTCCTTGTGTACTTTTGTTTTATTATTTGAATAGAGGAATTCCCTGCGTTCTTTCCTCAAATTAAGATTAAGAAAAATTACAATAAGTTTTGTGTAGTTTTTTGGGATAATTGCAACCATTAATTTGATTTCGTATTTTATCAAGCGAGGCTTAGTTTGTGGCTCACCGATTTATATGACACAACGGTTTTATTTCTATTGATTAATTTTATTTTGATTTTGTGTCTTTAGGGTTCCGAAGTCCTGACAAGGAACCCTTATAGTTTCGTCATGTCCGTCTGTCTGTCTGTCTGTCAACCAAGCATTCTGTACATCAAACTAAGTAACTTTACGCAAAAATTATTGTTGGAAAACGACTTTTTTTTGGGGTGAAAAATCATGTATTGTGGTAAAACTCTATGTAACGCACTCAAAATATTGTGCTGGAGGATGGATTGAATAATACGGGGGTCGTGGAGGTGTTTAAAGTAAAAAACTTGTATTAAAAAAAACATGTCAAAAAGTTGGAACTTTGACCCCCAATATCTCCGTAACTAGAAAGTTCCCAGGTATGGTGTAGAACAAAATAATGATCGCAATGACGGGAAAAACCAATGCCTTTCGGCTTCGTTAAGAGGTTTTTTACACCATTATGATTTGGGTTACAGTTAATACACGAATGGCCACCTGAAAGGCCATTCCTATCCTTCATGATTTAGGTTTATCATTCAAATGATCAAAGAAGCTTTTAATTCGTTTAAAGTGGTTTAATTCACCTAAAATTATAACCCTTTCATCACGGTAACCTCTCCATACTTAGATACATATATGACGTCACCATTTACTTTAACAACTTGAAGGGACAATACTTAGGTAAACGGAGGAAAGAAAACCTCTTTTAACATCTCGATGAACATTAAAAAGGCTCAGAATAGCTCGTCGCTTTTTCCCTATTCTTAATTCGGTTATACTTACAAGAAGGTGGGTACAGATATGCTTTCTATGAGGATCATAAGATATATAAAAAGGATTAGGTGTTATTTACTTCTCAAGAAGTTGAAAAATATTAGTATTGTTGAGGTTCTTTAAAAAGATGTATATGCATTGACTAGATTTCATTGTATTGTCTACAATCATTTTGGGACAATATGGAATCAATTTGGACTATTTAAATAATAATACTAGCTCATATAAAAAAGTAAAACCCTTTTCTAATACAGAAAGCATTGATCACCGCGTTTGAATTCGTGTATTGACAATTTTAAACTTATCAGCAAAATCCAAATATTAAAAGGGGTGTAAAAACACAGCGCAGCCGAGAGGCACATGTTTCTCTCGTTGCGTTCATTATTTTGCACTTGGTCATACCTAGGAACCTACTAGTAACGGAGATAGTGAAGGTCATAATTCCAACCTGTAACTTTAACTTATTTCCACGATTTTTATAAATTAAATTTTATAGTTTTTTTTTATAGTATTTTTATTACTTTTATAGTAGTACGTAGAAGACTATTAGTACTAATAAGTACACCTCTGCCTTACCCTTAGGGGATTACAACAGGCGTAATATAGGCGAGACGACAAAAAAAATCTAATTAGTCCGTCACTTAGATTATCAAAAAATATTTGACCCGTGTTTTTTCTTTTGTTACGTAAACCAAAGTTGACGAAGATACGACGCTTTTAAAATTCTCAATACGTCACGCCATGGTATAATTTTTAGTTAGTTCTGACGTCACGAGCCCCCACTCCCGAGTTTTGATGCGTTTTATCTTTGTCAATATTCATTGATTTACAAAAACAAAAAATACGTGTCCATTAATTTCCAATACTCTAACTAAATAGATTCGCAATTTTTTGATACTGTCGTCATGCCTATTAAGTTAAATAATTTAACATTACCAAACCTCCAAGTTGACGTCAAATCTAAATGGGTTAACAGCAACATTACAAACAAACGTAACACAACATCTGTTGTTTATAGGCTTTAGGCATGAAAACAACTCATCTCCCTATCAAGGCACGATTACCAACTCCCCTTGTTTTTCGTTCATAACGACCATCGAAGGATTGTTTGATAAATCTACATAAATATGTATAAAAACGATCATCATTTTCCAAGCTTTTTCCCAACTATGTTGGGGTCGGCTTCCAGTCTAACTGGATGCAACTGGATTGCCAGTATTTTGCATGGATTGCCTGCGTATCTGACCTCCACAACCCGGTTAGTACTGGGTAATACGATATCCCTTGGCCACTGACTAATGTCTGACGACTGTCAAAGATGTAATTATATGATGTTGTTCTATAGTACCTTTATAAATTTTATATATCTTTTTTTTGTGTTATTTTTGTTCCTATGATATTTTATTTATGTTATAATCTAAGTACCTACTGTCTGTTTTATTTTGGTTACGTATTAATTTAAATATTTATGCTGTTTTGGCGTCTGTACGTTTTTTCATGGGTTTCCACTGAAAACCAGCTCTGTGCTGTGGGCTCCCCATAGCACAACATTCAAGCTGAGTGGTTTAACCTGTTCGTCGCAATCACGACGTGCAACTTTTATTTTATCACTATTTTTTGTTTTTGTTCCGTTCTGTGTTGCAAATTTTATTATAATGTGGTTCTGTTGTATTCTTAATGTTTGTGTTTGTCTAAATATGTTGTATGTTTTGTTGTTTATTTTCCTAATATTGTATGCACGTCATGTCCTTGCGACGAATAAATATTTTTTCTTTCTTCTTTCTTTCTTTCTAATAAATTACAGCCGGGACCAACGGCTAAACACGCTTTCAGAAGCAAGGAGGTAACTCGGCATGTAATGGTCCAACATCCACGACCTAACCTTGGAAAGCCCGGTTTAACATTGAGCTTTGATAGCATTGAGCCACAAGCTCCTCAAAAAATAATAGCACAGACTAATACTAGAAAATATCAGCTGGAAGTAAAAGCAGAAAAACCGTTCGAAATTCGAAAAGAGCTACTTCTTAAAAGCTTATATTGAACAACGATAAATTCAATGTACTTAGTCTTTGACAAAATAATAGATTCTAGGAAGCTTTGGCGAAATTGAATCTTATTCTGTTCAATACAGGCTCAAGTATCTTATTTAGGTAAGTCTGTTTATTTCGTTCCGGGTAAATCGAGGAAATACTGGAATTTATTTTTCAGATAGTTCTGAAAACAAATGGAAGCGTTTCGCCGAATTTTATCATTTTCATCAGATACCTTTCACATGATTCGTGGAAAAAATAAACCATACAAAAGTGATGAAAAATGTTGAATCTAATCGTAGTGCGAAAAGAACCCTTTTTCGAGGAAGTGTATTGAAAAATAAATTCGAGGTAAAGTGTGACGATGTAATACCACAACCTATGTTTAGTCGAAGCGATAACACTTACACTGTCGCCGATATTGTTTCGTTCCAACAATATATTGACACTATAATGTTCTTCTATACTGATATAAAGTACCAAAACCCCATTTTCTCAGACACGAACCACTTTCATTTTAAAAAGTCGCTGTTAGTTAAGTCTGGCAACGTCGCGCGTCGCGTGACGTTGACACAGCGCAATGTGGCGGTCTATCCTACTTTTCCGACTATTTGTGGCTTATTGAATACGTGGCTCATGGCTAAACCCTCGGGGATCAAAGGCGTAGTGAGGGTCTGTGTGTATGAGAGGCAACTGCGATGGCAGACAAAAACATCGGTGGATACAGAAAATTCGAATGTGCTGTGCAGAAAAGCAATTCAATTTTTTTCGTGCTTTAAGTATTTTAATATTAGAGTATTAACTTTCCCCCGCGGCTTTACCTAGAGGTCGGAAAATACCAATCGGTCGGTTATTACCTAGTTACTAGGTTGCGGAGGTCAAATAGACGGTACGGGTTGCTCCATGTCAAATAATTGTTTTCAGCTGCATTCGGTTAGACTGGAAGCCGACCCCAAAATAGTTGCGCAAAAGTTACGGACAGACTGAAATCAGTCTTAGTAATATTTTCCGGTATGAAATTTTAGAACTGAAGCCCAAAATATTTCGATCAGTTCGGTTTCTTATCTAAGTAATTGAAGGTCTTTCGATTTTTGACAGAAATTACAACGGTAGAGCGTTAAAACGTTACCATAAAAGGCCACTTTTGCAGAATCATAACGTGATAATAATTTATGAATTACCTTACAATTGGTTAAATGGTAACAAAGTGACTGTCCATAATATTAACTGCGTCTGTGACCATTTTAAGAATTTTAACGTGATTAATATTATAATTCTTCTGTAGCGGTAATTTAGGCAAAATCAGTTCATCTGTAATAGCATGAAATTTTGTCGTCTGATAAAATAAATCGAATCTGAAGCGAAAATAAATCTGTCTGACAGACAGACAGATTTATTTTCGCTTTGATAACATTAAAGTATTGTAAGTAGTTGGACACATGAGACGCTAAGAAAAAAAAAATAAAGTATGGACTACAATCTATCTGCTTTGAATTAGGCTGAGAGAGCTACAGAAAATTGTTCATCTTCTTTCTCACAATAAAAAAAAGATCCATAACCAGAAATCCATCGGGAATCAGACCTGCAACTCGCTAGACACCAATAGTTTAGCCATATCGTAAAAAAAACTGTGAAAAGCTTTGAAATTGGCAATCTAAAAACAGTTTCTAGGTAGAAAGTGTAAAGTTCGGGACTATCCATAAAAAATCGTTTCGCGAATGATCGGATCGTTTTTTTACGATAGGTCGGAATCTATCGGTTGAAAATCAATTTGGTCTTTCCGCGTGCTTGCATCCTTTTTCTCTCATGGTACTTCTTTAATAATGGTAGGTACGAACGAAACGAAACCTTGTTTTCCTCAACTGGAAACTAATGCTCAGTTGTTTCTCAAGGATAGAGTTCAAGTTGAGAGATATTTCAACATGAAAAATATACGGTTTGACAGTCGCTAATCTTTACTTAACTTTAAGCGTTCATGAATAAATGCTAAATTGGTCGTAGTTAAAAAAAAGGAGCCACATTTACATGTGGGTTGGTTCAAGCGTTGATAAAAATTATAATATATTGTTTCTTGCTTTTATCTTTTTTACATTGAGGCAAAACTAGCAAAGGAGGAAACTGACGAATCAGGAAAATGCCTAACTAGGGCAATTGTCAACCTACCGAAATTGTCTAATGAGTAAACTGGTGAATTAGTGAAATTGACGAGTAAGGAAACTGGCCAGTGGTACGCTAACTCAGGCGCATTACTTTGTGTAATTTATTTCATCAGCGCTGCTCTCAAAACGGTGAAGGAAAACATCGTGAGGAAACCGGCATGTCCTAGAACCAAAAAATTCGAAGACATGTGACATTTACCAATCCGCACTGGACCCGCGTTGTGGATTATAGCCCGTTCTCCGCTTTTTGGGTCACTCTATCGGCGATAGTGGCGCCATATTGCTTTTTTCTCTTATTTATTGTATTTCAATAGTTTACAATTTATTTCAAAACCAACCTTACTACACTTAGTACTGCTAGCCAGCTGCTGGTGCCTCCTCGCCACGACGCAGGATATCCTGGCGTACACATACACCATCACAGCCATCGGCAGGAAGAAGGAACCCATGGCGGAGAAGACCACGTAGCCAGGGTTCTGGTTGTAGCGGCAGTTCCCGTTCTGATTATGGTCTGGTTCATACCTGGAGAAGAACGTCACAGTTTCAATGTTTGATGATAAGAATTATGGACTGGTTATCTTAAACTTATATTGTCACTTACGGGATATCTTCCGTAATTATTATTTATTTTGAGCTCCCGATATTTCGACGCAGTTGCAAGCGCCATGATCGCGGGTTGTTACAGCGTCGAAATATCGGGAGCTCAAAATAAATAATAATCACGGAAAATATCCTGTAAGTGACAATATAAGTTTAGTTTTAAACCGTGTAAGCTAAAACAGTGTTTGGTTATTTTAAGTGTAGTATATCATCACGCCTGTAATCCCGAAGGGTTGGGTAGAGGTGTCCCAATACAGTCCATCCCAAGTTTTCAGAATCAGAATCAGAATCGGAATGCTTTATTTGTAAACATAGGTCAAATTACAATGGCGGTGTTACAGATAGATCGTAGATCATAGATCCTCTATGTTTTGCCCAGAGGCGTACAAATATATTTAATTAACATTGTCTCTACTTTTAACAACAATTTAACTTTTGAAATGATTATCATAAAGTGGTAGAATTATATCAAATTATGTAGACTTTCTCATTGCTAATAAAAACAATTAATAGATAGGTACATGAATATCAATATTAATAGAGAATAAAATCAATTTCAATAAAAATGTCAAATAGATTAGGTAGTCAGTATAAATAGAGAATTTCGATTTCCAGTAGTGTTTGAGTTGAGTCCTTTGTAATAGAGGCTGAGCTCATAGGCATCTACCAGGCATTAATCCAAACTCCGTGGCTGCTTCAGACAGATTACTGATGTAAAAACTCAAAAATACTTTATCTGCATTTTTCTTATGGAATTTCTTTGTAATAATTTGAGTTTGGATGTGTTCCCGATCGATGGCAATAGGCTCGCCCTCCACTAAATGTCACTTAAAAATAAACCGCTAATTGTGGAGTAGTATTGGTACAATTTTATTTATAAAAGCGTTTCAATTTTTGTTTTAAGTGTACTTTTGCAACCTCGAGGTCAAGCGTAAACTTTTTAAAACAGATGTCATTTGTTTCACGAGTCGACGTAAAAGGAATCGGCGTAGAGGGAATGATTCCAAAATGATGCCTAACCATTGCAAATTAAGGCGTTATGATACGTTATGTAATGACTACACGGTCTGTGTGGCTTACAGTTAAAATGGAGTTGATAAATAATGAAAAATAGAGGCTGCTGCTGTCGGAAAAAGGGCAACTGAAGCCATTGAAAGCATCAAAAAGTCATGATAATATGAATAGGTAGTGTACCTAGTATCCACAAACATTCATCAGCCGCCTATTAATGTTCCCACTGCTGGGACACAGGCGTCCTCTCTATGAAAGGAAATGGGCTATAATCCACCACGCGGTCCCAGTGCGGATTGGTAGATGTATTCGAATTTTTGGTTCTAGAACATGCCGGTTTCCTTACGATGTTTTCCTTTACCGTTTTGAGAGCAGTGGTGATGAAATAAATTACACAAAGTAATGCGCCTGCCTGGGTTCGAACCCACGACTTACTGTTCGTAAGTCGGGGCCGCCACTACAGGGCCACTGCTGCTATCACACCGCCCACAAACATTACGTGTTAAAATTTTATCATCATCTACAATCACTGCAATGAAAATATAAGTCCAAATTCTAAAGTACAATTTGCCAGCACATTTCACCAAACTACCTAGTTTCAAAAGTGTTTCACATAGCGTAAATCTACAAACAAGATCTGAACTTTACCATTTCACTCGTTATTAAGAATGAGCTAGCAAAAGCTGAAACATAATGGGACTAACCCACTTATGAAATCACATTTTTGATGTTTAGTTTACTCTCAGCTAATATTTGGTTGGGAATATGACATTAATAATAATATCTAGAACTGGCTCGCGAGGTTGTTGACATGTGGGACGTGAGTACAGCAGTCATTGTGCCGATAGTCGTGTCGGCCAATGGCTTAATAGCCAAGAGCTTCGACCAACATCTTAGGAGGCTGGTGGGCGACTATTTTTATATTTTTAAATGTTTTTTCTTTTATATTGTTTTTATATTAGGAATATTTAAAAAAATTAAAATATGTTGTAAAAAGAATAAACGAAAATAATAATAACTTTATTTCGAAAATACAAGTTTGACACATATTAAAGTATACAACAGTCACTAAGGTACAGAAAAATGAGCAAACAGAAGTAGTGTGCGAGAGATGAGTACAGTACAGTCAATACTTTTGAGCCCTGACTCTTAAACTGGGAATAATACCAATAACATTGCAATAATATTGTTTCAATAAAGGTATAATTTAAAAGTCGACGGCTGACTGCAGATGGCTGCGCTGCTGCGTTGCAGTTGAAGATAACTGGAAGCGACGATGCCGCCCGCTGCGGTTTAAACTCCAAAGCTGCTATGTCAAAACTTTGACCGCAGTAGCGATTTTTTTGTTCAGTATGAGCTTAGTTCTGCCAAAATGTGCCATCCCACATCAAAATCTCCCACTTTCAAAAGTAATTTTGCATAGTTAACGCCGAATAATTGTACAACTGTAATGATGCGATGTGTGAGATAAGTTTTAATGAACAGTAACAAACCAGATTTAGAATGTCGGATTAGATTTATAGAATCATGACGTATTGAACTGATTTAAAAAGAGATTGTGGGTTTTTGTGGTGATAGTAATTTGACAAATAAAAGAAATACGCCTTGTAGCTCTGTTTGTGACATCCATTGATAGCAGTTTACTGGTACAACGGCTGCAGTTGACGCTCGACCGTAGCAGCAAGCGGCAACAGCGCTATCTACAGCAGCGTTTTATATACAAACTGTAAAGTTTGGCGAGTAAAAACTGTAAAAAAATAACTTCTTCTTCTTAGCGTGTCAAATATGTTTGGCCCAAAATTCAGCTACGCGAACTCCGCTCGCTGATGCAGTCATAAGATCGTCAAGTGTGCAGGTGTCAGGGCATGCGGCGCAAGATGAAAGATGGGCCATTGTCTGTGGACACACACCGCATACACATTTGAGATCTGAGCCGTCCATGAACCCCCATCTGAGGAGGTTGTCTTTGCTACGGCCGACCTGGGTTAGGAGTCTATTCAGAGATTTCCAAGTCGGCCACGGCAAAGCATACCTAGGTGGGAGGCTTTCAGACGGTTTGATGAAGGCGTCAGGGGGCTTAAACAGCGTCCGCCAAAGATCACATCTCGCTGTGGAGGCATTGCTATTAAAAAATAACTTGTTTTTGTGTAAGAGAAATACTTATTAAAAATATATATTTAAATATAATGGGTTTAAATAATATTACAACTACACCTAGTAATACTCCTTCCATAATACTTGACCCATATTCTCAACAATTTCATTGCCTTAATGCGACTACAGGAGCTAAACGCGAGTTTTATAATGCCTGAAAGTATATGATTCACTGCAATAAACAAAACCAGAAAAATATATGATATTCTTCAGGATATATGCTAGTATGATAGTGTTTTGAAAACATAATACAATTATTTTTATACGATAAAAAAATCAGGAACTTATCTCTAAAAAATTCTTTTAACAAGTAAAAACCATACTAAAATACATGCGATCATTGTGATTTTTTGGCAAATAATTATACAAGCAACTTAATAGCATCAGTGTTTTATTTTTTAGTCCAATCAACAGGTTTTTTGTAAATCGATCGAAACCACTCATTTCGCACTATTCGGCCCGCAGTGACTGACGTAACAACCACTTTGTAGTGCAAGCTGATTAATACTTTATTCTAAAAGTATTTCAAACGAAGTTTGAACCAACACAAATATAGTCGTCTACTGTCTATTTGTATTGGAGGAAACGAGAGCGAGAGAGTTACTGGGCGGCCAGGTTTTAGAAGAAAATAATGAATAAATATTGTAATAAAAAAAATATATTGATTGGACTAAAAAACGAACACTTTTATGTTAATATGTTGCTTGTAGAATTATTTGCCAAAAAATCAGAGTGATCGCATGTATTTTAGTATGGTTTTTACTCGTTATAAGAGATTTGATTGATAAAAGAAAAAAATATGATTTTTTTATCGAGTTATATTAGTTGTATTTTGTTTTCAATACACTGTCTAACTAGCATATTATCCTGAAGAATATCATATATTTTTCTGATTTTGTTTATTGCAGTGAATCATATGCTTTCAGGTATTATAAAACTCGCGTTTAGCTCCTGTAGTCCCCTTAACCGTCACTAGGTAGTTTGTCTCCCTACATAAACACAGCAACAACAACATGGCTTAGAAGCTAACTCACTACATAGATTGATACGGACGTTACGGGTCGTACACGACCCCTACATGCATGATTGGTTACCCCGTCATCCGCATAAGGGTAAGGTAAGAAAATTCTCTGACATCCCACTTAGTGAGACCCTGTTTACCTGGCCACCTTTGCTAGTACTTAAAATCCCTTAATTTATCTTGCAAGGATTAAGGTCATTTTCCTTTAAAATTGCGACGAAATATTTTACATTTTACGTGTTCACAGATGATTTAATTTTACACTTTATTGCATTCTTGTTAATTGGAGCTGAATTAAGTCCGGTAACTTCTATTTATTTTTAAAGTTTTTGTGTGTGTAATGTTCTACATTCCATAAAAAAGACTTTTATTTATATAAATGTCTGTATCAATTTCTCTGACATCATTAGTCTGGATCAGTTTCTAGATGAGTCCCATTTCCTTACTTTTTTCTGACTCCATATTATCATCTTATGATTATTGCGACTGCTGAGAATGATTTCCCGGGTTCGATTCCCAGGTAGGGCAAAGCGATATTGGTTTTTAGGGTTCCGTACCTCAAAAGGTAAAAAAAGGAACCCTTATAAGATCACTTTCTTGTCCGTCTGTCCGTCTGTCACCACCGATTTTCTCAGGAACGGGTAGACCTAGCAAGTTGAAATTCATACCAGATATTGAGCCTATTAGGTGTATAAAAATCAAGGTACTGCGTCAACACGATAAAAGTTATGGCCAAATTTAGATTTTCGCGAAAACTTGTAAGTTTACCTTAATTTTAAAGTTTTTTTTTATTTTTCCGACTTTTCCCTTTACTTGTGCTGTAAGACCTTGCTTTTATCCAAAATTGACAATTCTAGGTCAACCGGAAGTACGTTATAGGTTTTGGGTCGAAAACCTATATGGTATTTCCCGTTGACCTAGAATCACGAATTTTGTCACAATGCAAGGTCTTACAGCACATGTAAAGGGAAAAATCTGAAAGCCGTAAATATGTAGTTTAAAAAAAAGCGATTTTACTATTACAAACTTATTATTTGCGGTTGGTGCAATAGCTGTTTCTAGGCATCGAACAGCAAAGAGAAGTTTATCCTTTAAAAAGTTAGTACGGAACCCTCGGTGCGCAAGTTCGACTCGCTCTTGGCCAGTTTTTTTCAGTAGCAGCCACGGAGGCAGGATTTGTGGCCGGTTGGTAGCAACAGCCTGGCATCATTACATGTCACTTGAACACAGCTGGAGAAATGTGGGTGTAGGTACCTCTCGCTTCCGACCCTGGTCCAAGCCATGGTCCGGAGCGAGACGGAATGGGACGCCGTCACCTCCTTCTGCGAAGCAGTCATGCTAGCGAAGGAGATGGCGGAACGTGAGAGGGAGAGATCTTCACGTCCCGGCCGCCGCGGGAGACGCCCCGGGCGTCAGGGGCCACGTGGTGGCTTCCGGCCACCGTAGGCGCGGGCCTGTGGACGGGGAGCTATGGGCTAGCTCGCCGCCGGTCCGTCTCAGGACGACAGGCCGTGTCGACGGCGCAGGAGTGTTCCACGCGTGCCTCAGAGAGTCAGCAATAATGAAGGGGCAAGGGCCGAAGCCTGCCGGGGCTGCGGGACTATTCGAAAAAGATACCGTGGCCCCGGAACACAAAGGGCGATGAAGGAACATGGATGGGTTTTAGTCAGTAAAAGTCTGACACTCCCTCCTGCTCCGCCCAGAGCGGGAGGAGTCATTTGATGATTTCCCATTCGAAAAAAAAAAAGGTACTATTAGGTACATCTCTGCCTAATCCTTTGGGTATTTCTTTCCTCCTTATTATATCAAAATTCTATGTTTACTTCGTTACCTCGAATTTCATATTTTATATTCAATTATTGAGAATTCAATGTACACTTCTATTCACGCTGTATACTGTGTCTTATTTACACAGACATCATTAAAATTTATATACAGGTTGTAAAAAACCTCTTAACGAAGCCGAAGGCTCTTGTTCTCCTCGTCATTGCGATCATTTTGTTTGTTCTATACCATACCTGGGAACCTTCTTGTTACGGGATATATTGGAGGTCAAAGTTCTAACTTTTTGACAACGTTTTTTTTTAAATACAAGTTTTTAATGAAAGATATTTAAACACCTCCACGACCCCCGTACTATGCAATCCATCCATCAGCACAATGTTTTGAGTGCGTTACATTGAGTTCTACCATAAAATATGATTTTTCACCCCAAAAAAAAGTCGTTTCCCAGCAATATTTTTGCGTAGTTACTTAGTTTGATGTACAGAATGCTTGGTTGACGGCTTCGTGATGAGGTTGTTTACTACCTGTACACTTCTACAGTACAGTACTCAGTATTATACCCGCTTTCCATATTAACTCCCTCGCTCTCTATTTCTTGTATTCAACTACAATAGTTCCGTTATTACTATTCTGGTTCACTTGTTTGCGTGCCAACGGTGCCAAGTTGAATAATGCCACCGTTTTATAAATAACTAGCTTCTGCCAGCGGTTTCGCCCACGTTAAGTTTGATAATTGTCCCATGGGATCTTACTACCGGGATTAAAAGTATCCTATGTGTTAATCCAGATTATAAACTATCTGAGTGCAAAATTTTAAATTTATTTACCAAGAAATTTACCCTTAAATTTATGCAAGTACTTTTGGTTGCCAAAAAGACGATTTTAGCCAATATTTTGGAGAATAGCCCTGTTGTCTCTATTACATAGAATAATTTTAAAATTTGTGTAAAATAAATAAAATTTTATTTGTATAAGCGTTTCAATTTTTGTTTCAAGTGTACTTTTGCAACCTCGAGGTCAAGCGTAAACTTTTTAAAACAGATGTCATTTGTTTCACGAGTCGACGTAAAGGGAATCGACGTAGCGGGAATGATTCCTCCCAACCTGTATAGTGAGACGGTATAATTGCCATACCAGTCTTTATATAGAACTCCATACTGCAATGCACATTTAGAAGCACCGTAACGCTTGGCTTCTGCTCGTAATCGGCTAGTAAATAGCAGTCACCAATCTTATCTTACGTTGACACCTGAGGTTCTAGATAAAGTGAAATTCTATCACAAATATAGTACCTATTTAGTACACCATACTATTACGAAATAGGTCTTATCTCAATGTAGAAAATGTTATTTCACGAGAAAATAGCTTTTGAATTTTGCTAAGTGAATACATTTTATTGCCCGTGACTGTACGTGTGCTTCAAGCTTCAGAATTTATGCTCGGAAATGTACCATTCAGATTTGGTAATATCCCGAAGTGTTCCCCCATTTTGGCTACCAAGCTTAATATTATGGTAATCATCCTGGTCGGCAGCCAGATTTGGAAAATAAAATCAAGGAGATAGAAAGATAAAATTAAATATTTCCGTCTCAGTGAAATCGAATATTTAAGTAGATTCCAGTGATGGTCACGGAATGCCTAATGGCATTTGGAATAATTGAATCAACATTTTCTTGTATTAATTTGATCTTGTTTTGGAGAAAATCAGTTTATCACACGATCATTAAATAGGTATTTTCTCAATTTGGTGATAAAAATAATCTGAATGACATAAGGAGTAGGTTACAATAATTAACAGAATGTGAAATTCTAAAATACGTTCTTTTTGCCTTGCTTTTACGGACTACTTACGGCAATGAAACTTAATAGGGATGACGACTGACTAAAAAGACTAAAAAAAATATGATTCTGTTTAGTCCGTCAGTTAGATTATCAAAAAATATTGGATACGTGTTTTTTGTTTTATCAAATTAATCAAAAAATACGAAGATAAAACGCATCAAAGATTATGAGTGGGGGCTTGTGACGTCACACGAGTTTTCGACGCACTGTATCGTCTTCAATTTTTGTTTAAGTGAAAAAGAAAAAATATGAAACCAATATTTTTTGGAAATCTATCTGATGGACCAATTATATTTATTTTTGTGGTCTCGCCTATTCTATGAGCGCATTTAAATTACGTTCAGGAAATGTTAATGTCAATGTTTTAGAATAATGATGACACTGACAGGACGCAATAACGCATAACGTTTATAATAAGAGGGTGCATTCTAAAAGCGAGCAACGTCAAAAATACGAGCTGTCAATGTCCCTTTATTCCCGTCTGCCACCACCGGCCGGTGGCAGTTGCTACTATTAGTCACATCTACGACCATCGGTGGTAGCCCACAACTACCCCTACATGTACATTGTACAGCTAATGTGTTCTGATCTTGAACAGTTTAATTTGCACATTCGTCACAAGTTTCTGTGTCCCATTTGTTAGTTCACAGCTCAAATACTGACCCAGAAACAGTATGTAATATTATATGTATAAACACGGGAACAGAAACTAGGTGGTAGCACATTTGCTAGTACCCATTTGGCCTAAATACTGACATAGCAACTAGCAACTGGCAACAGATGGTGCAATTCGCACACAGAGAGGAACACAATAATTGTTTGCGCGCCGTTGATTCTTACTACATTTTGTAGCTGATGTGCAATTTTAGTGGCTTCCTTTTGGAATGAAGAAGTAACAAGGTAGTCAGTGGCCCGAAAGTCTGACAACCAGTCTTACCAAGGGTATCGTATTACCCAGTACTAACCGAGTTGTGGAGGTCAGATACGAACCCTAAGTTCAGCGTGTAGTGTTTACAGATTGTTGTGCTTTTGTAACCTAATATTGACACATCAAGGCTTGCAAGTAAGCATAATATGAAAATTTGCACATAGCTGAATAGAAAACAATCATAGTACCTGCTTTAATATGATTGCACTTAAAATATAAACTCCCGAACGTTGAAAGTCCAATATTGCGCTTTTATTTATACACCAATTAAGGTGTCGCCTTATATTAGTGAAAATAGACTGAACTCCAAAAATAAAAGAAAGATCAAATACTTACCAACCAAACATGGGAGGACAAGTAATCGCCATTGCAGCGATCCAGACGAAGAAGATCATGGTCAGAGCGAGCTTCTTAGACCTTCTTCTTCTGGAGTACGTCAGGGGTCTGGTGACAGCCAGGTAGCGGTCCACGCTGATGGCACATAGGGAAAGGATGGAGGCAGTGCAGAGCAGGATGTCCAAGCTGATCCAGATATCGCAGAGAATCCAGCCGAGCTCCCATTTACCTGGGGAGAATAAGATGACGTTGATTAACATGATGAGATAAATGATGTGTGTTTTCACTGCAGTTCTCGGCTTCATAACACCCTCGCCTTCGGTTCGGGTGTGAATTCCGCCTCGGCTGCAATGAAAAAGATTCCCCTATTGTATCAAAATGTACTAATTTTTGAAATGGTCTTTTGAGGAAAGCACCACACAGGTGACCTTCTTACAAGGAATACCAGTAGCAAAAGTAGAGCCAACCTCATATATTGAAGAATAAGACTTGCATTTAAATACGATGATTATGTCTTTGTCTTGTAACTACATGAAGTTGAAACAAATACGAACACAAAGTTAAACATAATGTTGAATGGATCTGGAAAGTGGAAACAGCTTATGCTTATGTCAACATAATAAATGCACGTTACGTACTGTAGAGAAAATAAGTTTGTGAGGCTTTTGCTTAAATAGAGATGTAACAACGCACTTCATAACCGTCCACATTACCTAGCAAAGTTTTTTAACTTTGCCCCACACTTAGGAATGTCTCTTGTATTGTGGATGCGTCTACAACAAACATTAAACCTTACATGCACAAACAGGCAGACGGAACAACTACCTGTAGTTCATATACAAAATATTTGTTCCGTGCGGGAATCGAAACCGCGACATGAAGCGCAGCAAAATAGCTCAGCCACTGCGTCAACGGAACCGTCGATGTTTATTTCTTACGATCATGCTGAACTCTTTGGCTCTTTTTTTCTTTGGAATGACTGTGTTCCATAACTAAGTAACGAAAGTTAAAACTGGAAACTTGAAACTCATTCTCTTTTATGATGTTACGTCAAGTTACGTGTAAAGTTGACTGTTTATTTTTATTAAGTTTGTTAAAGTGAAACTGAGATTTTCATCTTGCTTTATATGGCCAGTGATATGAGAGGAGCTCGTGATAAAATAATAATAGCCGCTCGGGACGATCTTCAGGTTAAGCCGCGCTTGCCTAGGTTAGTCCGTGGATGGGTGACCACCCATTACATACCAAGTTACCTCCGTGCCTCGGAAAGCACGTTAAGCCTTTGTTCTTGACTGTCATTTGTAGATCTTTGTCATTTGTAGTCGTTACATGTAGTAAGGGGTCCGATAGTCTGACACCCAGAAACGGTAAAACGGTACCTCCTCCAGTATCACTAACAGTACCCAGTACTAACTGGGCTATGGAGGTCAAATGGGCATGCTCACATAAAGATGAGTACTTACACTATTATTTGAGAAGAAATTCCGTTGCATACATACAGCAAAGGTCGTATAGGCAACTGAATTTATTTCAAGCTTTTGAAATCATAATATTTATTAATACGTGAAGAGAAAACTTTGTACCACTTTTTACAAAAATTGCGCGGACGGAGGAGTATGAAATTTCGCACACTTATAGTTTATATTTTATAGAGGAGGAGCAGAATGCAATAAATTTAAAAATTATGCATTAAAAATACATTAAATCAATAAATAAAACATTACACACACTACCATGTATTTGACACACACACATACGTGCGGACGTTTCGTATAGTAAAAGACTTGGTCGTCACGGCAACGACTTTGTTGACGTTTGACAATTTATTAATACCGTAACGTAGTGATTATATATTATACTCTGTGATTAATATACGTGAAGCAAAAACTTTGTATCAAGAAACTTATATACTAACTGGAATGAGGATGGGCAAGCCAAAAACGTTCCGAGCGAGAAAGCTTCAAGAGTGGATGTTGTCTCTTTCTAATAGGGTGTCCAATAATCATACTAACTCTTGAGACAGTTTAAGAGTAGCTGTTATTTTATTATTTAATGATAATGACCTGCAACTCAATAGCATTCTAGGCGAAATAGCTTCAAGAGTGGATGTCATTAACTTTTTTTGTTAACTTAAATGTGTGTCTGTACCGTCCAGTTGCAAATTATCCATTTTGCAACCTGTCTATCCAGACGACTTTTGTATTCGGGGATTCGAGGACTCCGTTAAGATTATATATTTTTTCAGACATAGAGAATCGCATATTCAAGCTATGACTGTTTACCTATTTATATTTTAGTAACATTCGCCAATATTTATTTTATATTCCGAAATCATTCATTTTCACTCACAGCTCTCCAAATGGATTCTTTTGCTGGAGAAGCATGGAAAAATCCTTAGGACACGGCATGGTGCGGCGGACTCTTTTCTTTTCAATATTTGTATTTAAAAAGCAAACTAGGTACGTACTACCGAAACCATGTGCGATGTCCGATGTTTCTAATTTATATAATATACTTTTGATTACTATGTACGACAACGGTGTTCGAAATTTCGAACTTACTTACTTAATTTTTTTGGATATTTCCCGTTTGTCAATCTAAAACTTGGTAACCCTAGTCGTAATAAACAACCAAAGTTAAAAAACTTCCCTAAAAAACGAAATTCCACATTCAGCAAACTCTTACTACTACACCCCTTCACACAACACAATTTTACCATTTTTAAAGCGGATTATTTCACAATAAATACATTATAAGTACTTAAATGACTTCAACGCGAAAATGTATCGGCCATATATTGTTTACATCGGTGACAAGGCAAGACAGGGACACCATCCACCTTTGTCGGTTTCTCGCTCGGAACGTTTCGTTTTTTTTTTATTTTCTATTGAATCCATTGTACAAATTTAAACTCTAAGCTTTTGAGATAGGGTTTTTTTATTTTGTTCGTACTCATTCCAGTTAGTATATAATTTCCTTGCTTTGTATCACTGATTCTCAGATCAACAAAAAAGGAAGATGGCGCGCTGCGAACATCAAAAGTGAAGCCACAACACCGTGCTCCTGCATGTAAAATACACGCTCACGCACACACATACAACTAAAACCATGCTCACCCCTTTTATTTTTTAAATAGAATTATGCCTTCGTGTGTAGTGAAATGTCGTAAAAACAATATTAAATCACATAAAAGTCTCACGGAATCACTTTTCACTTGTAAGTACTTGAAATAACATCGTTTTTTTTTAAATAAATAAACTAGTTTTAGGTTACTGGAACAAAACACTTCTATGAACGAACGCAGTGACATAAGTGCGAGGGTTGCTATAACATGATTTAAAATTTCCCCATTCGAAATGTGATTTCTTACATCGAGTTTTATACCTATTTTTTTTATTTTTATGTATCAAATATTTTAGATTTCCAATTAATACTGAAACCAAAAGTAAATGGATAGTAGCTATTAGAAATAGTCGAAAAGATCCAAAATGGCTGCCATCGAAAACCAGCGTGGTTTGTCATTTTGATAATAACGACCTATTTTATTTCAAGACAATTTGGCGATGTCAAAAATTTTGTTAATTTTTTCGGAATAGAAGTCATAAACAACCGAGGTACAATACCATACTCAACAATAGGTTACAATATTAGCTTACCCATACAATATTATTCCCCAAATTATAGGGAAAAAATTTAAGAAATGGCAACCCTTCGATACACACAGATAAAAAGGTGGCTTCACTTTTGATGTTCACAGCGCTCTATCTTCCTTTTTTTTTGTTGATCTGAGCTTTGATTTTAAATTAATTATGGTCAAATTTCGACCAACTGGCGAACTTTCGACGACCCGAATGGCGCAGCGGTAGTGAGGCTGCCTTACGTTCTTGGGGTCCCGGGTTAGAATTAGAATTAGAATTTATTTATTTGTAAGAATGTAGTTTTACATAGTATGATGTTAATATATATTTTTTAAGTTCTATACACTCTACCACATTATGTGGTGTACAAATATTAATTAATTAAATGTCATTTATTTATATTTATATATATTTCGAATCCCGGTTGGAGCAAATGTTTGTGTGATGAGCATGGACATTTGTTTCCGCGTCATGGATGTTTATATGTATATTATGTATGTATTTACAAACAAAAAAGTATCTATGTAGTATATCAACTATCTGATGTCCACGACACAAGCCTCGTTGCTTAGTGTGGCACTAGATGGCGCTGTGTGTTAATGTCCAGAGCTATTTTTATTTAACTAGTAAAAATAAATATGCATCGATTCCGTACTCTGTGTGTCAATCGAAAATATAATACTTAATTATATTGCTTTGCACATGAAATACATATTTTATTTTGCTTTACACATAAAATACACGAGAGCTTCGAAATAGCATTACCGTCAGAATTATTTGTCGTTTCTTCAAGAGTACTTGGATTTTTGGTTGAAACAGTTTTTTTTCTTGAAGTGCTCGTTATGCTCTGAGGTTTTTTGTTATTTGTGAAACGAAGGCTCTTGGGCTTTCTTTTAGATGTTGTCAGAGACAGAATTTGTTGAGTGTACCTACTGATAAAATACAGATACTGTGAAGGTTGTTGTTTAAATATAAGTCGAGTGTTCGCAAGCTCGACTGCTGGGTAGGAGGTCCTGGGTTCGATTCCCGGGTCGGCCAAAGTAACAATTGGTTTTTCCATCAGGAATTTATAAAATAAAATAAAAATAAAATATATATACATAATATTATATTATATATGTCGGATCCGGTCATGAGTACGGACGGGCAAATGGATCGAAAGCGCGCCAGTGGTGACATCACGCGACGTACTTACCAGTCTACCCCACCATGGCGTGCTTGTACAGAGTCCTGATGTTAACAGCTCGTGGCGAGGAAGACATTCTGAGTCTGATCGCAGCGGAGTTAAGACGTCTTGAAACTGTAGCCGATTCATTTTGCCTAGTGTTATTGTGTGAAAGTGTAATGTCAAGTAATTTGTTAGTTTACTCAGTGTATCAGTTTGAAAAGAGTAACCATGGAGTTTCTTGCCGGTTCTTCTCCATGGAAACGACCACCCCGAACCGTGCACCATTAGGCCTATGTGAAATAAAATACTTTGATAGTTAGCGTATCGCATCATGTGTGTTTTCATTGCACGAAACCCATCTTCTGCCCACATTATGCTTGAGCCTAACGAAATAAAATCCTGATAACCCGACAGATATTATTATATAATTATATTATTATTATTTCTTTTTTTATTATTATTATATATATAATATTATATTATTTAATATATATATATATATATTTTTGTTTATTTTTTTTTACCTAACAGCCACTGAGTCTGGATTTGTGCCCGGTTAATGGAGATAGGCTTGCACCCTAATACATAAGACTATAAAAAATGCAGGTATACTATTAAGTACTGTACTTAACCCTACGGCGATTACAGGCGTGATGTTATGTTGCGTTTTCAGTATGCTATATATTACGTTATTATCATCACTTCTTATTTAGAATCATCATCTGCCTAGCCTTTTCCAAACTATGTTGGGGTCGGCTTCCAGTCTAACTGGATGCAGCTGAATACCAGTATTTTACATGGAGCGACTGCCTATCTGACCTCCACAACCCAGTTAGTACTGGGCAATACGATACCCCTTGGTAAGACTGGTTGTCAGTCTTTTTGGGCCACTGACTACCTGTAACGACTGTCAAAGATCTACAAAAGACAGCCGGGACCAACGGCTTAACGTGCTTTCCGAGACACGGAGGAAACTCGGTATGTAACGTGTGGTCACCCATCCACAGACCCCATCCCGATATTTCGACGCTGTTGCAAGCATCATGATCGCGGGAATACTGAAGAGGTGTGCGGGTGGGACGAAAATCAAAAAAATTACGAAAAAACAAAAAAAAAAAGGAGCTCATAGTAACAAAGGAAAATCACGGATATCATCCCGTAAGTACTTTAAGTGAAACAACTAAATGAACAAAAGTAGGTAGCTAAACTGTTGGTTAAAATGCCTGGTTCCGTAGCTATCGGTGTTTCTATAGACAAAGAATATTCTATCCGCGTCACCAACCTGTCACTTCACCTTACACCTTAAGTGGGGTACGTTAGATAGTGTTAATTAGGTGAAGTAAATTCTAAGTAGTACCTACGGCCACGTTGGTCTAGTGGTCGCGAGTGCGACTAGTGAGCATGAGGCCCTGAGTTCGATGCCCAGATCGACAAAGTATTATTACGTTACGGAGTCTGAATATGTGCCCGGTGAGATCACAACGCTTACAACAAAATTCAAATTCATTTATTTTGTAAACATAAGTTGAAAATTAGTTGGTAATAATACATAAAATTCAGAATTCAACTATGTTCCGTTTGTAAACAAAAAAAAGACATGTATACGACACTAATACATTAATTAATTCATTTAATTTAATTAGTTTTGTGAACTTATGGAACAGATGTTTTATGAATTACAATGTTTGGTCTATCTTATGTTCCAAGGCATAAATATAAAATGGTGTCACTGGTTAAATCAAAATTAAATTAATTAAGTACAAAACTCATAAAATACAATGTCAGCAATATTACACTTGTCAAAATAAAAATTAAAAATTTTGTACAAAATGTCAAGGATAAATACAATGTCAGCAAGCATTAGAATTGTCGAATAATTATAACCGTACCAAATCTGCAATCCAAATTTAATAAAAATCCATAAAATCATCATATCAAAATTTATCACTAAGGTATGCATCGACAGAGTAATAAGCCTTGTCACTCAAGAATTTTAAAAGCTGATGTTTAAAATTATTTAAGTTGTTGGCTAAAACACTACCTGCTTTACATTTTTTCACTCTTTAACATAAAAAAGAACGATTTCAACATCAAAAAACTTTTTTCACATAGTTTCTAACTTTTATAGAACAAACTATACCTTCGGGAAGGCGGTCCTTTACCGATCCAGTTAAAATAAAAAGTGACCGTGTCTTTGAAAACGATGTAGGCTTCCTTTGAGGACAATTCAATCGAGTTTGGGGCCCGTTGAGATGTGACCTCATCATTTTACTGTCCTTAACCGAATTTATTTCGGGTTGGCGCAGCGTGTCATCTTCTTCCATACTTCTCTATTACCTACTCGTCATCTCATCAGACACCTCAAACTCGAACTCAAACTCTTTATTGCATTCATGTGTACATTTAGTTGTTACATATGAAGTAAGTAAGTTTTAACATGAAACCCGGTTAGGGCACGGCAACATAATATATTGGACAAAAACAAGCATGCAGTGAGTAGGTATATATAATATATATATGGATTGCAAGTTTGTTAAACAAATATAATTATTACCGAAAATATTAATAGTATTAGGTTTATGTAGTTATTTTAATTAATATCATGAGGTTATTCAATTATTTTATTTACGTGTATTAATTATTATACTTTATTGATTATTTCAGCTATTTTAATTTAATTAATGTGTATGAATTATTATTTTCTATTAAGTAATTTATATTCTCTATTATATTTTATTAGGTAATTTGTATTAATTTATATTTCTCAGTGAAGGTGTACTGTTTAACCCGTCGGGGTTTTTTTTGGGGCAAACCCACCACACTATTCCCAAATCACTTTAACTCCTGAAAGCCAGAATCAACAGTGGCAACCACCAGAGAAGCGCCGAGACAATGAGGCTCGACTTAGTCCCAGAGAAACAATTTGTTTTTTAGGGAAAGCATACTGTTTATAAACCCTAACATCATAAAGAATGGTAGGTTATAAGTGCAAGCCAAGTGTTCGAGTTTAAATCGAACTCGAAAATGCATAATGGCAATGCGTTCGAGCAAGTATGCATATTCGCTCGTTCACCAAAATGTGGGCCAGATCGTGTTCAGATCTCATTAGAGACACCGCGTATTCAAAAACCATTATTATTGTCTTGTAACTAAGTGAAAGTAATTTAACATAAAGCTATTTTCCTTACAATTCGACACTTTAGCTTTTACCATAAACCATATCCTATCAATATGAGAAAGGAGTGTTAGGTCACCATAGCGCCAAGCACTACTTTTCCATGGTCCTTCGAGCCGGATAGTAGATTTAGCTTATAGGCTTGTACAAAAGTAGCGCTGCTAGGAAGAAGATATGCTGCGGCGCCTCCAAATGTAATTGGGATTAGGCCTGGAGAAAGATATGACAAAGATGATCTACTTGATGATCTTTGTAGAATTTTAATAAGAAATGCAGTTTCCAATCCATACTTTTTGATGGCACCTCATAAAATAACAACGCCTTTCATCTAAAGAAACTAAAACCCATAGCATCTTTCAAAAATAAACCACTCTTTACGTGACCCTCAAAGAGGTCAACTGAGGCTTGCCCTATAAAAAAAACCGTGGTAATTATTATTTAAGTCCTTTCAAATCAGTCATCAATCATCGACTAAAAAGTTCTTTTCACAGGTCAAATTCCTTTATGGTTATAATCGATTTTGTTTGTATGCCTAAGAAAATTTACTGGTAAAAGTAAAAGCGAATTACCGATAGGTTTTACTTTGACTTTTACTTTTAAGAAGTTTTTCAATAGGTAAGGCTGAAATTGTGTTCTCTGTAATTTGGGAGTTATATAAAATGTATGAGGCCATTTGTGAGTTTACGTCTGAGTAGATATGGTTAAGTGTAGTCAGCTTTCAACGGAATAGTATCTACTATAAAGGATGTAAAACACCTCTTAACGAAGCCGAAATGCACTTGTTGTCCTCATCATTGCGATCATTTTTTGTTCTACACCATAGCTGGGAACCTTCTAGTTACGGAGATTGTATTGTATTGTATTGTATAACGGGCTGGTGTCCGCAACTCCACGTCAAAGCGCGTATTTTGCGTGCGGGTGGGAAATTATTCTATCAAAGTTAGCAGTTACGGAGATATTGGGGGTCAAAGTTCCAACAATATGACAACTTTTTTTTAAAATACAAGTTTTAAATGTAAGATTTTTACTTTAAACACCTCCACGACCCCCGCACTATTCAATCCATCCATCAGCACAATGTTTGTAGTGTGTTACATTGAGTTCTACCACAAAACATGTATTTTCACCCCAAAACATAAGTCGTTTCCCAGCAATATTTTTTGCGTAAAGTTACTTAGTTTGATGTACAGAATGCTTGGTTGACGGCTTCGTGATGAGGTGGTTTACATCCTGTATACTTATGAAGTGTTTTGACAGAGAAAACTTGTTTTCTGTTGAAAATTATTAATGACATAACATCACGCCTGTAATTCTCGAAGAGTTAGGCAGAGTAATAAAACAAACGTTTTTTCTGTATGACTATTAATGGACTCTCATTTATTTTATTACGACAAAACACGGACAGTTGAGCAAAGACAAATAGAGTATATTATTAAAGAGGTTTTAGTAGTAGTTTGGACCATTTTTGATATTACAACAGTAATAGGGGGCGAGCCTATTGCCATCAACCGGACACAAATCCAAAGACCGTGGCTGCTGCTGAGAAATTACTGATAGACAAAAAAAAATAGTTTTATACTAAAGTATGCCTACAATTTAATGTAATTAAATAGGTTTTCCTTTATTCATTATCTTACATATTTTAAATATTTCTATATTATTATTAAACGTTTATTTCGGATTATAAATAGCCATATAAAAAAAAACACATTATTAATTAACTAAAATCACAATACAATTACAATTCAATGAAAACAAATTACAAAAACTTAAAAAGTAAATATATATATAGTAAGTAGGTATATAAAACACTCTAAAAAAAAACATTTAAGAATTTAAAAAATAGGTTTTTATTGTTAAGAATGTATTAGGTAATTAACAAAGCAAGTTGGCAAGTACTCAGAGATCAAAATATTTAAGCATTGGTAAAAAATAATCACAAAGAATTCGAAAATATGTAATGAAATGACTCCTAATTTCAAAAGTAAATTACTTATGCCTCTGACCGTACTCTGGTATACTTTACCTTTTCGCAAACGAAACAGCAATTAGCAAGACGGAGTCGAGTGGAGTCCATTTTTAGGCACAAGTACCTTTTGTGGTTTCAGTACTAATGGATACAATTTGGGTGAAGTACTAACAAGAACTCACGTAGCAATGGTACTGAGAATACACAATCATTAAAAATAATTATATTGACTGCCTCGTTGGTTGAGTGGTCGCAAGAGCGGCTGCTGAGCATAAGGTTCTGGGTTCGATTCCCGGCTGGGGCACAATTTAAAAAAAAAAAAAAAAAAATTATTTGACGTCAGTTAATAAAGCACACACACAATAATATAATAAATATACAAAATAAAGAGTAAAATATAGATGTGCTGTGTGCCCCACGGCTGCGCCAAAAAGGTCCATTTCAGCATTTATGCCAAACAGGTGATACTGTCTGACGCTGATCTTCCAATGAACCTTGAGGGGGAAAGTGACGGAAAAAACAGTTTCAAACATAATATACAAATAAATTGTTACAAATAAATAGATAACGAGTAAGTAAATTAATTAAATGTGTATTTACGAGTTTGTATAAAAAAAAAATGTATGTAATAATTGTATTTTTGTGTTTTTTTTTTGGTTTATGTTCTTGGGTTTGTCCATCAGGAATTTCTCAGGAGCAGCCATGGTGCCTGGATTTGTGCCCGGTTGATGGCAATAGGCTCGCCTCACGTTACATGAGACTTAACATAACATCACGCCTGCAGTCCTCGAAGGGTTACGTAGAAGTGTTCTAATAGAACACCCACATTTCACCACAGGTTCGGACTATTACTAGCCACTGAGAAATTCCTGGTGGAAAAGCCACATGGCAATTTACTTGATCTAGGAATCGAACCCAGGAACTCATACTCAGCACTAGCGCTTGCGAAAAAGAGTTATTTTTAACCGACTTCCAAAAGGAAAAGGTTATCAATTCGTCAGTTTTTTTTTTGTGTGTATGTTCAGCAACATCTTCACCAATTGTGAACCAATTTTGATTGTCCTTTTTTTGTTTGGAAGAATATTATTTCGCAGTGGTCCTGTTTAAATTTGGTGAAGATCTGATGCTGATTTTCGGAGATATACAAGGAAACTCTTCAATAATAGACAGCAAATTGGTCGTGATTAATAATCGTGTCATGATTGCAGCAATCATGACAGATTTGCTGTCTATTATATTGAAAAGTTCCCTAAAAATGCAAAAAACAAAAAAAAAATTTTTGCAAAAAATAAAACCAAGTTCAAAAATACAAAAAAACGTGAAAAATAACTTAAAAAAATAAAACCGACTTAAAAAAAAAAAAACAAACAAAAAAAAACACAATATTTGAAAAGTAACTTTAGCTTCAGAAGTCAGTGGCAAAAACAAACAAAAGTCACCGACTTCTAAACGTAAATTTATTTTTCACTTTTTTGTGTCTTTGAAGTCGGTTTCATTTTTTGCAAAAAAGTTTTTTGTCGGTATTTTTAACTTTTTTGGGGTTAGCCCTATCCAAACGGAGGCATCTATGTAGGTATTTAAATAACTTATGAGTAAACTCGTAAACAATAAGCAAGATCAATTCAATTTAATTAAATACTCTAAGTAAGCAGTGTCAATAAATAGGCAGAAATTAATTTCTTGACTACTTACTTCATTAGTCTTGAGTCATAATTAATTAATTAAGATTTTAGGTCTGTTCGTTTAATTTGCTGACTCTGTGTGAAGTGTAATTATCGCGTTTCTCTCATTAATTTCACGTCGTGTTTCCTCAAATTTGCTAACCGCTTATTGGTTTAATTACTACGTTGTAAGTCTCATTTACAAAAGAACCATATTTTCTGTTATTTTACTTTTTTAATAAACAGTAACATTCTTTTATTATTTACTAGCGACCCACTTTAATACGTGTCGGTTTATCTACACTAATATTATAAAGAGGAAAGATTTGTATTTTTATGTGTATGTTTGTAATGAATAAACTCAAAAACTACTTATACGATTTCAAAAGTTCTTTCACCATTTGAAACCCACGTCTTTACTGAGTAACATACATACATTTTATCCCCATACTCCCACGGGAACGGGAACTACGCTGGTGAAATCGCGTGACGTCCGCTAGTTATAAATATTTTAGATGCATTACATTTTCAAAGGGGTTTAAATCAATGGGCTTGTGGCAGAAAATTAACAGACTGGTTAAGCAGCGATTGGTAAGGTCGATCCGTGAATGAATGACCTTCCAGCACATACCGAGATTCCTCCGTGCCTCGAAAAGCACGGTAGGCTATTGGTCCCGGCTGTTATATGTAGGTACCTAGATCTTTTTAAAGTCGTTACAGGTAGTCAGTGGCCCGAAGGTCTAACAATCAGTCTTACAAAAGGGTATCGTACTACTCAGTAGGTACTAACCGAGTTGTGGAGATCAAATAGGCAGTCGCTCAAACAATAGATTTTAATTCATTTATCATCATCATCATCATAATTCTCCTGTCCTTATCCCAATTTATTTGTGGTCGGCGCAGAATGTCTTCTTCTTCCATACATCTCTAGTACTCGGCATCTTAACAGACACCTCCTTTATTTCATTTTATATTACGAGTATTTTTCTCTACTTAAAGTCCTGCTAAACACCTGCTGAAAACGTGAAAATTATATAAAATCTCAGACACGCTCTAGAAAACTCCTTACGTTGAACGCTAAATTAAATCTGAGAAGGTAACCATTTACTTAAGAAGCACAAGTTACACTCTCTTTAAACGATTGGAAAAAATCTCAGGTATATCTCAGAAATTACAGAAGCTCCATAGTACGGCATTTTTTTTTTATGATAATTAAAAAAACAACACCGTCTTAAAAAAAAAAAACAAACAAGAAAAACACAAAAATGTGAAGAAACAAAGGTCAAGCTTCAGAAGTCGGTGATCTTTGTTTGATTGATTTAATGTTTTTGTCACCGACTTCTGAAGCTAAAGTTATTTTTCACATTTTTGTGTTTTTCTTTTTGTGTTTTTGTTTGTTTGTTCTTTTTTCTAAGTCGGTTTTATGTTTTGCAAAAAAGTTTTTTATTTATTTTTCCATTTTTAGTTTTTTAGAATTTATTTTACATTATAAACAACACATGTCATGGTAATAGGCTTATCCCCATTAAATGGAACTTAACATTTATTTAATTACAACGGTTGTGTTTAAACCAATTATCTGTAACTAAAACTAGAACTAAAACAGTAAGAGATAACATAAAATTAAAATATCACTACATATTATAAAACAAAGTCGCCCGCGTCTGTCTGTCCCTATGTATGCTTAGATAGATCTTTAAAACTCCACAACGGATTTTGATGCGGGTTTTTTAATAGATAGAGTGATTCAAGAGGAAGGTTTTAGTATATACACTCGAGAGCAATGAATCCGGGTCACTTAAAGAATGTTAAAAATCTCGGAAACTAAAAATGATAGGTTAATGCAATAAATTGTATTTAATAGACAATGTAATACTCCTTAAATGAAAGTAAAAAAAATATGAGTCACCATACATTTTATTAACACAAAATTACATAAAGAAAAAAACTGCTGATCTCTCCTTAAAACAAAAATAGGAAACATGAAATTTTTGAACTTTATTACGATTTTCTTGAATTTGAATACTTCGTATTGCCTCCTCGTGCTTCCATTACTGCGTTTACGCGGTTTGGCATGCTGTACACCAAGTTCCTTATACGATTTTGGGGAATATTCTCCCATTCCTCTGTGAGAGCAATTTTGAGCTCACGAAGCGTGATTGGGGGAGGGTTTCGTTGTTTTACGCATCTGCCTAGCTCGTCCCAAGCATGCTCGATCGGGTTGATATCCGGGCTGCGCGCTGGCCACTCCATACGAGTAATGTTCATCTCTTGAAGGTTTCAAATTCAGATTCAGAATCAGAATTCACAATCCTACCTGTATGAGGTCGGGCATTGTCATGCATAAATATAGCATCCTCACCTAAATTGACCATAAATGGACCAACGTGATCATTGAGGATTTCTTCCACATATCTTACGCTAGTTAAAGAGCCGTTTTCTATGATCACCAGCTCTGTGCGACTTTCAGAAGAAATTCCGGCCCACACAAGTACAGACCCACCACCGTAGGCTACTTTTTCTTCGATGCATGCTTGCTTGAATCTTTCCCCTGGTCTTCGATACACTCTGTGTCTTCCATCGTGCTTGTAGAGCATAAATTTTGATTCGTCGGAGAACATAACTTTTGACCAATCTTCAATACTCCAATTTACGTGGCTCTGGGCATATCTTAGTCTTGAAATACGATGCCCACGCTCCAGTTTAGGGCCGTTTGCAGGTCTAAGGGGTTTTAAGTTAGATTCAGCAAGCCGACGTCTTACTGTCCATGCACTTGGGTTACTTCCTCCGAGGCGTCGAAACTGATTTGTGAGTTCAGTTCCTGTGAGAAAGCGATTTCGAAGCATGGTGTTCACCAAGTATCGGTCTTCTCGTGCTGTGGTACACCTGGTTCTGCCCGTTCCTGGTCTGCGTAGGTTAGAACCAGTTTCTTCGTAACGTCGGAGAACTCTTTGTACTGTTGACAGCGACACGCCGACAGTCCTGGCTGTATCGCGCTGACTCCGGCCGGTTTCCAGCATTGTAAGTATTCTGGTGCATTCTTCAGGCCTAAGCGACATAATTTCAGCTTGAATAATGAATATAGAGCACTATCAACATGGTTTATGTACCCACATAAATGACAGATTACAAACAAAAGCAAAACCAAATGCTGTAATTTCGTAGTTCCATCTTCGAAAGTGGCCCTTTTTCAAATTTGATTTTTTTATGATATAACTATACAATAACTAAGAAGTTTTAATACCTTCATTTAAGGAGTATTACATTGTCTATTAAATATAATTTATTGCATTAACCTAGCATTTTTAGTTTCCGAGATTTTTAGGATTCTTTAAGTGACCCGGATTCATTGCTCTCGAGTGTAATTTGCGGGCGGGCAAAGCCGCGGGCAGTTAGTACAAAATGACAAAGTAAAGGTTCACACATTCATAAATTCCTCTAACAATACTTCTGACATGCCAAATAAAGTCGTTGTCAATTCATCCGCAAACATACGGTCATACCATTGACGTAGATTCTACATCATTGGGACATTTTTTTGAGAGGCTGCCTTACGTTCTTAGGGTCCCGGGTTCGAATCCTGGTAGGAGCAAATGTTTGTGTGATGAGCACACAACACACAACAACAACACACGAACATTTGAACATTTGTTTCCGAGTCATGGATGTTTATAATATGTATAATAGGTATGTATTTACAAACAAAAAGTATCTATGTAGTATATCAACTATCTGGTGTCCACGACACAAGCGTCGTTGCTTAGTGTGGCACTAGATGGCGCTGTGCGTAATGTCCAGTAAAATTTAACTAGGAATCTTTTATCACCGTATTAATTTTATACTGTGCTGCTAGTTACGAAAATATTGGGGGTCAAAGTTCCAACATTTTCATCACAATTTCTTTTTTCTTTTTTAAATTCAAGTTTTTAATGTTATAACTTTACTTTAAGTACTTTCATGACCCGTAGTATCAATCCGCCCATCAGCACAATGTTTTGAGTGCGGTAAATTGAGTCCTACCGTAAAACGTAATTTTTATTCCAAAAATTCTTCGAAATTTAATTTTTCGTAGAGTTACTTAGTTTGATGTACAGAATGCTTGGTTGACGGCTTCGTGAAGGGTTCGTTTACACCCTGTATTGTTTAGAGCTGATCTTCTGTAAGTACCTATCTTGTACGCGTCTCAGGTGTGAGGTGTTAGCAAATATCACGATCCACTTACCGAGAAATACTCTTACGTGATCGTATCGTTTTACAAACTAGAATGTTACAGGATAATGCTTCTAATTTTGTTCATGTTTTCCAGGATTTTCTTGATATTTCGTTTGTGTTTTTTTCTTTATTCACAAGTTCTCTCGACTCTTCTTTTATTTTAGATATATTAACATAACATAACATTCACGCCTGTAATGTTCGAAGGGTTAGACAGAGGTGTACCTAATCTTAGGTATAATCCACATTTTGCCAGTTTAATAAAAAAATATCGCTGGACATTAAACACAGTGCCATCTAGTGCCACACTAAGCAACGAGGCTTGTGTCGTGGACACCAGATAGTTGATATACTACATATACTTTTTTGTTAGTTAAAATATACTTTTTATAACATGTAAATATCCATGACTCGGAAACAAACGTCCATGCTCATCACACAAACATTTGCCCCTACCGGGATTCGAACCCGGGATCCTAAGAAGGTAAGGCAACCTCACTACCGCTGCGCCATTCGGGTCGTCAATTTTGAGTCCCATTTCGGGGACGAGCCTATTGCCATCAACCGGGCACAAATCCAGACTCCGTAGCTGCTTCTACAACCCAATATCACTTTGCCCGACCCAGCAATCGAACCCAGGACCTCGCGACAACTAGACTAACAAAACATTCATACACCTAAATACCTATCTAAGCTCAATTATTGTCGAAAGACATACAGCAGTGCATGGGGTTCTGGTTCCCATGTCGGGCTAGATGTTAATGGATTTTTCTTTATCTCAATAATAGCCCAGAATCTGCGTCCGTGCCCCATTGATGGCAATAGGCTCGTCCCTAATGGCGGTACTTTCATACAAGCCTGAAATGTTGGCTTGGTCTTATAAACTGCTCCTCTTCCCAATAAGCTGGTGCTATTATATTTTGTTATACAGGGTTATTTTTAATACACCGACAGCCTTTCAGGGGCCCAAGTCTGATATATTTCCGAACAGTCTGTTTGCCTTATGGGCTTGCCGTATTGTTGGCTCCTAGGCACGTCACAGCTCGCCCCCGATACTAAAATCATAACTCAGCGAAATGTGGGTCTGTCTCTAGTATATACTTCTGCCTGACCCTTCGAGGTTTATAGGCGTGATATTAAACTTATTTTAACTATTTTTTTATCTAAGTATGATACCTACTATAAGGACACTTTTCCTCTACTAAGTTCAATGTTTCGAAAAAAGTAAATTGACTAAGAGACGAAGATTCGGTCACCAATCACATTGCAGCTAGAGATTTTCCTCGTTGTTTTATGACATAATCCAGAATGACTTGTAGGAAATCGGCAATAAAACATAGACAGCGCTTTTGTGTCGTTTCAATCAAACTAAATCTAGTTCCGAAGCCGAAACTACACATGGGGCCGAAAAAACATTTATTAAACTACCCTAATAACCATACCCTTTGAAAGAATAAATCTGATATCTCTGCTTTTTACGAGAACTGCGGCCCTCATATTTCCTGATATATTTGAAGGGGTTTTCGTTTATCTTAGAGAGGAAGTGTTCAGCGGTGTGAAGGGAAAAAGGGTTTTTTAATAATGCTTTACCAAAAAAAAAGCCGCCAACGTATTTTCACACCGTATTAAATAGATCCTGTGTAGATGCGATTTGAACCTTATTTCTTAGACGATAAAAACCGAATAGTTGTAGCAGATTTTTTGCCGTAACTTTTCTTGTGTAGTCACAATTTACTGTTGAGTGAACTTTAGTAAAGGATATATATACAAACGTTACTTAGCACGCGTTTTCACTAAGCCGTTGACACGAACACTATTACCATAATGAATGCCTAATTAAATTGTCTCATTACACATTATATAACATCACGCCTGTAAACCCCAAGGGGTTAGGCAGAGGAGTAGGTACCAATAGTACACCCACATTACGCCAGTTATGTTTAAGTCCCCTGTAGTTGACGAGCCTATTACAAAAGACGGCGACAGTCTCAGGGGGTGCTTTTGAGAAATTCCTAATATAAAAACCCAATATTTCTTTGCCCTACCTGGGAATCCAACCCAGGATCTCTTGTTCAGCAGTTGCTTTAGCGACATCATCATTCTCCTGCCCTTATACCAATTTATTTGCGGTCGGTGCAGCATGAGTCTGCTACTTCCATACTTCTCTATTACTCGTCATCTCATCAGACACTTCTTTTCTAGCCATATCATCCTTCACACAGTCCATCCATCGTTTCTTTGGTCTTCCTTTACTCTTATACCCATCCACATGCGTACTCAAAACTTTTGTCTGAATATCAAATACAAAACACAGTTCTTTTAGATCTTGAAATTCGAGCTTGAATAAGTAAATACTCAGTATTACAAAAAAGAATGCATCTGGAAGACTTTTTTGCATAAGAAGATTCTAAATAACCTAAAAATAAGAATCCAGCTTACAAACTTGGCCTGAATATGGACCATAAACTCAGTAGATTATGTAGGTACCTACACTGTTTCAGTACAATAAAAAAACGGTCAAGTGCGAGTTGACCTTGCACACGAAGGGTTCTGTACAGCCTTACAATATTTAACACTATACGTCATTAAAAAACGCTGAAAGAGAAACGTTTCCAGGGTTTTGAGTATTTTTTAAGGTGGGTAGCGCCAAGGTAGCAAATCATATTTTAACAAACATACAACTTGTCTCAGACCTGAAAATTACAAAAAACCTAAGAAAATTTGAATTTCCTGGTATCAATAATATATGATATTTTTTGCAATATCTTACTAATATTATAAATGCGAATCTTTATGAGGATGGATGATTGTCACTCTTTCACGCAAAAACTACTGAACGGATTTAGATGAAATTTGGCATATAGATAGTTAGTAGACAGGATTAACACATAGAATACTTTTTATCCCGGTAGTATGATCCCGTGGGACAATTACTGTTGTTCACGCGGGCAAACCCGCGGGCATAAGCTGGTGCTATTATATTTTGTTATACAGGGTTATTTGTAAAACACCGACAACCTCTTAGGGGCCCAAATCTGATATTTTTATAAATTCGTCATTCCAACACGATCCCATTCTCATCCCATTGTCATTTTGCTAAAAGTTCGTAATCTTCTAAATTCATAATGGTCGATCATTGGTCGGTCAATGGTCTCGTAATAGAATTGTGTTTTAATGACATTGTCGTATTGCCATTATTATAAAACCCGCCAGATTTCATTTATATATATATGTTTACATATTATTTATTAGTGTCATAAACAATCTGAAGTAGTAAGAAGTTCGTAAATAGCACCAGTCATTCATTTATCATTATGTACGAGATTACCATTCTATGTCATTTCTTTCAATGGAGTGTCAGTGGTTAGAAAGTCATAATGACGCCATCATATTAGTAGATTACCAAACTTGTAAAAATCAGCAATTATGAAATCAATGATAGACCATTCTGACCCTATTGTAATAGCAGAGGCCCAGGACTATCTTACTAACATCATAATCAACAACTTTTGTTCTATGACTTTTAAAAATTCATCATATTTTAGTTCATCAGATTTTAAACGCTCTTTCGGGCCCCCGACGCCCAAACCCTGCTCCCCTCGCTATTGTACTATCGCTTTCTTGACGTACAACATAAGTTTATTATAAATAATTTGTAAAACTCATTTATTTTATCCAATAAATTGCAATCGACGTCTTCTTAGTTCGTCGGCCGTATCCACATTAGTCTTGTCTAGGTAGGGCTGCTCCATCGCCGAAGTCAAATAACTTGGCTAATGGTATAAATTTATGTCTTGTGCCGCGAATGCACATGCTAGTGGCACGGATTATTGATGTTGATGATTCTTGATCTTAACCAACCCATCATTACGCTAAAGGACCTGTTCCAGCGGTCAGCGATTGCAGCTCCAAGATGTTTTACGAAACAAGAGGGGTGAATGTAGCATGTGGCAATTCCCAAGGATTTGAATATTTTCTTATTTTTTCGTCTTTGGCGGATTTTAGTACAGCGGCGACAGGACGTGAAATATAAGAAGGAGCGTCAGTGTCTACAACACGGATATTGAATAACGCCTTCCTCTGAGCATCCCAAACGCCACGGCAAGAAAAGTCTCCACGTAGTCCACAATTTCCATCAGAGATGATGGGTTCTTTGACTACGTTTCCCCATGCAAGTTGACATAAGTCACAGAACAAATGTCTAATTTCATTACGACGCGACGACGTGTTGTTAGACCACCCTTTTTACAAAATAGAGCATGATCGACATTGAATTCATCGCAGCCGTAGCCATCACATAATTTTGGCATAGAGACTGGTAATCTGTGCTAATGTACTGCAAGTACTAGAAATAGGGACCAACTAATTCAGCCAGGCTTTAGACTCGCTAAACTAGACTGATCTTTTATGGGGTACTGTTTGAGATGCTATAATAAAATTCCACAAAGTATTCTTGAACTGAATGAGACGAAATTTAAAACATGCATTAATAGTATATTTTATAACGAGGGACTAAACGACGCCATAATATACCAGAGTCAATGAAACCGAGGGTATATTAAGTTGGCGTTTAGTCTCGAGGTGCAAACTGTACTTTTCACTTTGAGTGCGAGAAAAATTGTCAATTTAGTACAAAAACATTAATTATTCCTCCAGTCCATAGAACTTTCGTAAGTTTTTAGGTAAATCTTCCGCGTTTTTGGCGGCAAAAGATTATCTATTATGTCTTTTGCTCTTTGCTCGACGTCAAACTCTTCACTGTCACTGGACATTCTTAATAAATTTATATAAAACCGAACAAATTTACACTCGACAAAAATTCTGAAATTTTCGCGGTCAGTTTTTTGTTCTAAACCAGTCACAGATTAAGAATTTAAAACGCATGGCGCCACCTTCCTTGCGGAAAAACCATGGAACTAAAACTCTCAACATTTTCACAATGAAGATGGTCCACACTCCACAGATAATAGTAGTATATTAACTGGCTGTTTGAGTTTGTCTATGTCACATGAAGGAAATTAAAAAACGAATTACTTTTTACTCCCTAGGGAGTAAAGTGGTCACTTTAGTCCCGCTTCGTAGGGCTATATTGGCGTACTTTTAGAGCATGAGAAGTGAAAACACACATTATGTAAGCAAGCATATTACAAGTTAAGCGATTATATCGCTGACAAAAATGCTTGGCTCAATGCTGGTCCTGCTCCACAAGGACAGGGGTGCATAAATTGATAGCATTAAATAGTATTGTTGGAGCTGCTGATGATTGTACAATCTATCTTTGAATTGTAAAGATACAATATGTTTAGTATTATATAATCGCATAGCCCATATTGTGTGAGTACTATGTACTAGAATGCTATCATTCACTGGAAACCAACGTCTTTTCTTGACTTGATTGTGCCCTGGTGGTTGTGAGTATGTCATGCTCACTCAAAATATGTCTCGCTGATGCAGGTGGCGCGTGTGTCGGATCATTTAGTTCCCTTCAAAATGGTTGAGTTGAATGGTGCTGATCCATACGTCTTGTTCGTGAACGAGCACTATCAGTTGTGACTGGTCATCTCTCAGTTGCCATGGCTTATTTGAATGAATTTATCTTGTTATTGAATTGTATTTTTTTTGTTGTTCTCACATAATATACCATCTCAACATGATTAATGTTACTAAGATTTTGTAACAATATTTTGATTTAAAAGAGTGTCCATGGAGTTTCTTGCCCGTTCTTCTCCATAGAGATCTACGCTAGGGAATGGGCAACTACAGTACTTTCACAGTTTTATGTCTTGTGACTGGGACTGTAGCTACATTTAATTTCAAAAGTGCCTATAACTGGCCTACTTGAAATAAATGCTTTGATTTTGATTTTGCAAGTGCCTCTCTATCGTTTTATTTTGCTTCGCATAGAATTCGTAACATTTAGAGCGTTTAATTTAGATATTTTTATTTTTGTATGAAAATCGGATGAACTAAAATATGATTAATTTTTAAAATTCATAGAACAAAAGTTGTTGACTATGATGTTAGTAACATATTCATGAGAGATTGTCGGTGTTTTAAAAATAACCCCGTATATAGCTGCCATAACAACAAATTATAAAAGTAACATAACATTTTAAAACAATGATAACATTCCAAGTACCTATCCTACTTTTTACTGTTTAAGATATAGAGCAAAATAAGTCGTTTCTATGCCACGCGCGTTTTATTTGTCATAATATTTTTTATCGTCGTTTGTGAATCTAAATGAAGATATTTTAATAATAATAAAAACCGACTCTTTTTTGTTTCTTGACGAGAAAGTTGGAAAACCTTTTTAGATTGTTTTTGTTACAGACTCAATTATATCATCGTTTTATAACATAACTGACAAATGAAATTGGACAGTATTTTAATTAGTTTATGGTATAAAATTATGGATTTTATGACCAATTACTGAAAAAGCTTCCAACTGCCATAAAATGTTTGCATAATAATATATAACAGACTGGTACGAAGGAGAGTTGCAACTGTATATAACTTTGTTAGGGTTCCGTAACCAAAGGGTAACCAACAGGACCCTATTACTAAGCGTCCGCTGTCCGTCCGTCCGTCCGTCCGTCTGTGTGTCAGCGGGCTGTATCTCATGATCCGACAGGTAGACTCTTGAAATTTTCACAGAATGTGCATTTCTATTGCCGCTATAACAATGTTTTTTTTCATAGCCTATATTGTCCCACTGCTAGGCAAAGGCCTCCCCCATAGCCTTCCATTTTTCTCTCAGTACAATAATAAAAATAAATAAAATATTAAAGCGGGTTACCACGATGGTACGGAACCCTTTATGTGCGAGTCCGACTTGCACTTGGCCGGTTTAAAACTAAAATGAAACGAGTTTCGATACGATTGAATTAAAAGTTCTCTATTGAGAAGTTAGAAATAACCATTGTTAAAGTAAAAATAATCCTAACGATTGGGGCAATAATGTGATGAAAATATAAAAGATTAATTTGAAATATTCGTGTATTTTAGAATAGGTATTGAGTTTTTGATTTATGTTGTCTCTGGACAAAGTTAAGGTAAACTTGGGTAGATGACACCATAAATCAATAATTCCAAGACACTATCTCTAAAAAAAACGTTATTTTGGGCCTGAAAACCAGATTTATTTTCAATTAATTGCCAAATTAGATTTTTAGTTGCTTTGAAATCAATAAATTGTTGAGTCATTGAGTTGACAAAACAGTGACGTCACAGCGTGCTATTGCCATACAAAATATATGAGAGAACCGCGTTTTGATTTGACAGCTCTTAAAAAGTATGTCAATTGATTGGTGTGTCATCTACCCTATTCCCAAGGCGCCCACATCATACAGTTATACAGAAAAAGGAAGGGCCTCTATATTCTATAAGAACATGGGAATACTGAAAGAACATCATCATCGTCTGTCTGCTTTTTCCCAACTATGTTGAGGTCGGCTTCCAGTCTAACCGGATGTAGCCGTGTACCAGTAATTTACATGGAGCGACTAATAAACACTGAATATCAAGTCTATTTAAGTATTCATACGGTCAGTTGCATGGTGAACGTATATGACCTTATGACCAGATGTAAGAAGATTCTGCCCAGGTTCCACCTCAATAAGTAAAAGGCATAAGTTAATGTATGTATGTACTATCGTGGACACTCCCGCCTGATCACCACTAAGCTAATATTTGCTTGCACTCGTAATATAAAAACGCTCTCTAGCCCCGCCCCGTTCACTTTGTATAGAAAAAATGAATGAAAACAATACCGATCGGCCGAGCGCACTGACGACGCAGTCCAAACGAGAGTTATCGTTATTTTGCGTGCCAAATTGACGCTTTCCTTATTAGGAAAACCAAACCTAAACTTTAAGGGGGCGTGGCTCGGGGCCTCCGTATCATTTAAGCGAAAAAATGTTTAACTGATCAGGCAGAAAAGTTCACGTGTGTAGTACGTATGTTAGTAAGAAAAACATCTCACTCACCAGTTATATGAACAGCAATAGCAGGTGGCATCACAAAAATCCCAACCAACAGATCAGCGACAGCCAGGCTAGTCACAAAGCAGTTCGTCACAGTCCTCAAGCGTTTAGTCGTCACCACAGCCGAAATTATCAACGTATTACCGATCACAGTCACCACAATAAGCAGACACAGTATTATAACAACACTAATTTCAAAACAGTCATATTCCTTGTCCCCACACCCAACTTCAATAGTCAAGTTATAAGTTCCGTTAACACAATCTCCCGTCTCATCGGCTTTGGTGATAACATTGTAAAAGTTTTGTGAGAGGTTGTACTTTTCGTCGTTGACGTTTTCTATAATGATTTCCGTTTGTGTTGGTGTGGTTGCGTTCCATTTCGGTGTTGTCTCCAGGTCTGGCAATGAGATCATCTACGCCGTGGTTCGCAGGTTGGTCTCGGCTGGCATTTTCTGTAACAATAGAAAAATTGTTGTTTTAATAATGCAGAAGTCGTAATAACCTCGTTAAGTTGGGATACTTCAATGAAACGGCTCCGGCCCATCTCGTTAGTTTCTCATTTCGATAACTCAACAAAAGACGTGCGAAACAAGTGAAAAAGTGTGCCAACTTGTAACTATTTTAATCCTCATACATTGAATCCCATTTCGTCAACCATCAACAACCAAAGGAGACAATTGTTTTTAGGCCTACTTAGACGTTGCGTTTATTATTCATATTACACCAAAAATAAGTAACAGTTATATCATAGTAACAAACGAAAGATTACATAGAAACGAAACCGGAATCTTAAAATCATAATAAAAAGTTATATTATGATATTTTTTTGCGAGTCAAATCATTCCTGTTGTGGTCAATGTCATTTGACAGAAAATACTTACGTGAATAGGGACGTTTTTTCCGTTTACAAAAAAAAGTACGGTACCCAGTGGTAATCATATCTCCTTTAATTAAAACAGAATAGAATATAAAAAGAAATATTATCAAACTGTGAGCATTTTAATGCTATTTTTAAAGGTTTACGCTAAAATTGCGTAGATGGTCTATACAATCAACGTGTCACGGAGCGTTGTAAATCCGCCTTTTTAGTGGTTGACAGGCAACTTCATTATTTTGACATTTACTCTTTCTGTACGCAAAAGTGTTTTTGCAGTTTTCGCATTTATTCCGGTTAGACGAGGCTTGTCTAATATAACCACTGTAATCTAGATATTTTAGGGAAGAAATCAATGAAGGTTTCATTATTAAACGCTACAATTTATGTGGGTGGCCTAATCTCCAAACAAAAAAATTGTTTCCTTTCAACTGTTTTTTGTACAATACAGGCAGCTCCCAAAGTTACAGGAAACCATTTGTTGCAACTACAGGACTTTCAAAAGTTATTATGCCCTGTGACTGTAGCTTCGCTTCTTTTTGTTTTAAAGGTTCCGTACCTCAAAAGGAAAAAACGGAACCCTTATAAGATCACTTTCTTGTCCGTCTGTCCGTTTGACTGTCCGTCTGTCACCACCGATTTTCTCAGGGACGGATGGACCAAGCAAGTTGAAATTTATACCATATACTGAAGTTTATAGTCCCTATTAGGTGTACAAAAATCAAGTTCCTCAGTCAACACAATAAAACGATATTGGCAAATTGACATTTTCGCGAAAGCTTGTAAGTACCAAAAACCTTAATTTTCAACTTTTTAATTTTTCGGACTTTTCACTTTACTTGTACTGTAAGACCTTGCTTTTAACCAAAGTTGACAATTCTAGGTTAACCGGAAGTACCCTATAGGTTTTGGGTCGAAAACCTATATGGTAGTTCCCGTTGACCTAGAATCACGAAATTTGGCAAAAAGCAAGGTCTTACAGCACATGTAAAGGGAAAAGCTTGAAAACCGTATATGTGTAGTTTAATGGCAAAAAAAAACGATTTTACGATTACAAACTTATTATTTGCAGTTGGAGCAATAGCCGTTTCTAGGGATCGAAAAGCAAGTTAAGTTTGTCCTTTAAAAAGTTTGTATGGAACCCTCGGTGTGCGAGTCCGACTCGTTCTTGGCCGGTTTTTTTTGACATTCTATAGTGCCTGTAATAGTCTAATTGAAATAAATGCTCTGAGTTTTAGTTCGAAACAGAAGCGTGGTGTGGTTGTGGAGCTGTGTCGCAAACTATACTCCATCTCCTATCCTGACTTCTTAGCCAAAAAGCATGCAGTCAAAATGACCTTTGTGCTGCCACAGACGACGCGGTGGAAACGGAAAAGCTCTGCGCTAACAAAGTATAAAAATGGACGTTTCAGCGACACGAAGAAAAAAAATAATGTAGAAATCGAAGAGATTTCTGATCGACTACTTGTTCCCAGAAGCCTTAAGGAATGAGTTTTCGAAAGACGATGAAAAAACCAAGTCTAAGTACCTACCAATTTCCGCGTTTGGAACTTCAAAAATGACGAATTTAAATCCCCTAACTAAGATGTGTTGGTACAGGGTTTTTAGCAAACATTTTCAGGATATTCAACTGAGAATTAGAGTAAGCCAAAACTGTACTTCAAAGTTTCAGATAGGAGCCCTGCGGGCAGGGGCCTATATTCAGATCTCAAAACAGGACAAAAGTTAACAACGGTTTGCTCAGCAACGTTGATTTTTATCCTTCCTCCTTTCGTTGTTCCAAAACGACTTAAAAAACTTGACAAAGATATCGTGGGCTTTCCTTAAATTCCAGTGTTCTGTAAAATCCTTCCGTAGTGATAAGATAACATAACATCACGCCTGTAATCTCCGAAGAGAGAGACAGAGGTGTAATAGTGGTGAATAGTACATTTATGTTAATTTATGTAACGACAGTTATGTTTAAGTCCCATGTTATAGGGGGCGAGCCTATTGACATCAACCGGGCACAAATCCAGACTTCCACTGTAGTTGATAGGATCTCTTCTCCGATATGGGTGTCTTTTATTAAGCGGGTAATTTGAATGTTTTAATTTTTATTGTATCGTAATTTAATTTTGAATGTTTTACTAATCTTATTTTAATTTTAAATGAATTTTAAATTTTAACTTTTATTCAGATTATTTTAGTAACTGATTTATTATTTGATTTTAATAATTGATGGTAATTTATTTTTGTTTTTGTGATAATTTATTTTATTTTATTTTGTAATACTAATTTTAATTTCACTGTATGGATCATGTTTTCTGAAGTAAATGAATTTGAATTATATTATTTATTTTTTTATAGCTGCTACTGAGAAATTCCTGATAGAAAAAACCAATAAAACTTTGGTTGACCTGGGAATCGAACCAAGGACCTCGTGCTCAGCAGTGGCACTTGCAAGCTCTAGACCGACGAAGCAGATTTCTTATATTCTAATAAAACCTTCGTTATAATATAATACTAAGTATATGAAACTTCTGCAACATTTCAAGTTTTTAGATCAAGCGGTTTAGGCTGTTCCTCCGTCAGTTTCAAGATATAAATTGTACTTAAAATGGGACATGTTTATCTCGACTTTGTTGAGTGTCTCTTTACGCTTGTTATGTATCTTCGTGAACTCAACTGTTGTGTAAATAAGAAGTAAACTTGTTTCATTTTCAGTATTTTTTTTTAAGCACCGTAAACACGGTTGTGTAACAGAACTCGCTGATTTCCATATTAACGCGCATTGTATCGTCCTCTTTGTTTAATTAATTATTTTTTCCTTGACAGCTAGCACTTTGCCCGTGACTTCGTCCGCAAAAATTGTAATAAATAAAAAAAATAAAAAAATTCATTTATTTCAGATCATTGACCCATATTAGAGATTATTAAACAAAACTTTTGTAAATTTTACAGTCAGCTGATTATATAGATAATAATAAATAAATAAACTTAAATCAATGACACAAATAATTAAATATAACAATGATGGAAATAGCTCATGGCCCATAGCTGAATGGTAATAGCTCGACTAATATGCATAATATAAATGTAATGTATATAAGCATAAAGCACCAACGAAAATGTAGCTTTCTGCCAGTGTAACAATTTTTAGAATTGGATCATTAGTTCCGGAGATTACCCCGTACTAGATAAACTTACCATTTTTTTTTTAACCTTAACTGTCCTACTCCTGGTAATCTTGTATTGTGCTAAGATCCTCGAATTTCTCAAAGAAATTTCTTATTATCTTGCAACATTAAAAATATTTTCTATACATAAATCTTCTAGATACTTTATTATTTTAAACGATCTGATGTTCCACTTCTCTCAATAGCAAATAAACTGAAAACCTCATTCCCATCATATATGTATAAATGTACAGACGCCAGCGCAGCAAGCTACCCAATCAAACTTGAACCTAATGCTTTAGCGATAAAGTTGCAAATCTATTATAGCTTGATAAGCGCCGTCTGTACAAGCTTACACAGTTTCCATTACAAAAAAGAATATCACTAAAATAAAGTTGTACTCTACAACCGTAAAATACCAAGTTTTAATGAAAAACCACATCGTGCTTACGTCAATAAAAACAAATTCATGATGAAGTTTGGAACTTAAAGAAGACGTGAGCGTCGACGCAATGTTTTTAAGAATGAAACTCGTATACATAGTAATATTTTAAGTCTTTGTCTGCTTGTCTGTCACCTTCTCATGTCTTAACGGCTGAACTACTGGAAGTCTGACAACTAGTCTTGCCAATGCGTATTATATTACCCAGTACTAACTGGGTTGTGGAGGTCAGATAGGCAGTGGCTCCATGTAAAATACTGGTATTCAGAGGCATCCAGTTAGACTGGAAGCTGACCCCAAAATAGTTGGGAAAAGACCAGGCAGATGATCTAGCTAGATCGATTTTTCGACCCCGTAAACCTCGATATTGCAACTTTAATCGAAATCGATAAAGCCGTTTTCGAGAACATGATTAAAAAATATAAATATACAAATATTTCATATTTAATAGAATAAGACGATGTTCAGTTTGATATAGTTTGTACAAGAAAATGCGAAATTAGACAGATGACGTCGCAGAAAAAAGTTTGTACGAAAAATAAAATAACCGTGATAATAAAAATGAATAATACATTCCACTCGCACCAGCACATTAACGGACTTCTTATTTATATTAGTCTGGATTAGTATTCAAAGACCCATTCAAACTAAAACGTGGTTCTTTCTTGAAACGTTTTTGCTGGGACATTTACATCTGGAAAAATGTCTGGATTCTCCGCACACATTTTAATGTACTTTTTTAGATTTAAAGGAGTCTACCGACTGCACCGTATCATACCACGACCGTGCTAGGAACTTGTCAAGCAGAACAAATACTCTTTATTAAAAACTTGAGACTATCCATTAGACCGTTCCGTCACCGACCAACACCGTCGCGTGTCATGCATGGAGCATGTCTAGAGGGCAAAGTATCATATTTTTCAATACAAAGTATATCCTACTAATATTATAATTGCGACAGTTTGTGAGAATGTATGGATGTCTGGATGTATATGTCGGGTTGTCAGGATTTTATTTCGTTAGGCTCAAGCATTATGTGGGCAGAAGATGGGTTTCGTGCAATGAAAACACACAGGATGCGATACACTAACTATCAAAGTATTTTATTTCACATAGGCCTAATGGTGCACTGTTCGAGTTGGTCGTTTCCATGGAGAAGAACCGGCAAGAAACTCCATGGTTACTCTTTTCAAACAGATACACTGAGTAAAATAACAAATTACTTGAAATTACACTTTAACACAATAATCACGAATATCCTCGGAGCATGTCCGCTCACGCGCACGTTCTCAGTCAGACTGCCCCACCGTTGTCGGCGTTGTCGCCCACCCCACTATCACTTGTCAAACAATGACCTCACTACCGCCATCTTGTAACAAATGTTAGAAGTTTCTTAAATCTACGGCTTCCGCTGCGACATATAGATGTTTGTTACTCTTTCACGCATAAACTACTGAACAGATTTGAATGAAATTAGGCACACAGATAGTTTGTAACCTGAAAGTATCCTATATGTTAATATACGATACTTTTTATCTCGGTAGTACGAACCCGTGGGACAATTGCCGTACTCCGCGCATAAGCTAGTATGGTTATAATTGTGTGTGATGATCTTTCTAAACCCATTATAAACGGGTATGATGAGCTATTGATACGTTCTAGTGGGCATAATACTTTGTGCCATGCGTCTTTCCGTGCCGTACGTTCTTAGCAGGGTGTTGGTTTGGTACGGTATAGTGTGCAGACTCCTTAACTAGCGACTACACAGCCCCTGCAAGCATTAGTACATTACAGACAATCTTTACAGGCCATTAGATTACAATTTACAGAATTTTTTATAGGTCGTTTATTGTTTTTTTTTATGCACAGTTTAACACATGACATATTATTATTATGCTGTACAAAAAAACAATAAACGACCTACAATACATTTGTATAATTGTTTGGCACATTGACAAATTGCGTGCTTTATAATAATAGCCTGCATTTCATACAACTGATAGAGGGCAAGAACAGCGATCTGATATGAAAGGAGCATTCCTCTTAGGCGTTTCCCATGTTAGTCCAGTCTGGACTGGGCTACTCCAAGGTTGCGTAAAAATATTCTGATTTAAAAGAGTGTCCATGGAGTTTCTTGCCCGTTCTTCTCCATAGAGATCTACGCTAGGGAATGGGCAACTACAGTATTTTCACAGGTTTTATGCTTTGTGACTGTCCCAGTCACAAAGCATAAAACCTGTAGCTACATTTAATTTTCATCATTGTTTCGACAATTCAAAAGTGCCTGTAACTGGCCTACTTGAAATAAATGCTTTGATTTTGATTTTTCCAAAATCAGTTAATACCAGTATTTTACATGGAGCAACTTCCTATCTGACCAGTTACTGGGCAGCACGATACCCCTCAGTAGGCCTGACTGTCAAACTTTCGGGCTTTTGACGTCTGATAACCACTGTCAAATATTTACAAATGAGAGCTATGTACTCCAAAAATTTTACGTTTTCAATTGGATCAAGAATTAATTGCTCTGACTGTACCTACATACATAACGTAACATCACGCCTGTGATCCCCGAAGGGTTAGACAGAGGTGCACATAATAGTACACCCAAAAAAAAAAAAAACTCTAATTGTGGTGGTTCAAACTTTGTTTGAAACCATGTTAGAATAATGTTCTAATCAGCTTGCACTATATAGTGGTTGTTACGTCAGTCACTGCGGGCCGAATAGTGCGAAATGAGTGGTTTTTTGCGTTTAACAAAAAATCTATTGATTGGACTAAAAAAATAAAACACTATCATGCTTAATATGTTGCTTGTAGAATTATTTGCCATAAAATCGGAATGATCGCATGTATTTGAGTATGGATTTACTCGTTAAAAGATTTTTTTTTATAGATAAGTTCGTGATTTTCTTTTAACGAGCAAAATTTGTTGTATTATGTTTTCAAAACACTATCATACTAGCATATATCCTGAAGAATATCATATATTTTTCTTATTTTGTTTATTGCAGTGAATCATATGTTGTCGCTGGCAACACTTTTCGGCCGCAAACTACCCCAGACGCTGACAGAGGGCGCTTGCAAGGCGTCATCTAGGCTGCAGCGGCGGCACCGCTCACTTTGCTTTCGACTACGGAGCTGTTCGGTCATTTTTTACATCGTGTTTGTGATCCTGACTATAATTATAAAGTATCTACATAAAAATCATTTCAGCTGATTTGTATAAAAATAGTTATTTTATTAGCCTACATTAAAATCATAATGTACAGTGTTATTTTGGTTTAAACATTAAATTTATGTAAGATTGGGCAACGTTGTTTAAATTCATAATACATATGCTTTTTTGCATTATAAAACTCGCGTTTATTTCCTGTAATCCCCTTAACAAATTCAGAATACTCAACTTCTTCTGCTATTTATAACTTTGATTTACATACTTAAGACGAGACTTCATTGGCTGCATTGAAGGATTTCCACGTAATTAATTTATTCGTTGCAAGAAGACGAGTTCAATTCATAAAGTTTTAATAAGATTTACCTGCTGTTCTGTAGAAACGTGAGTTGAGTTTCCAGTTTGAGCATAGCTATAATTTCATTTATTATACTTTATGAGGAGCTCGTAGCTAACTTATAAATAAATAATAAATATCGTTAGACATTACACACAGCGCCATCTAGTGCCACACTAAGCAACGAGGCTTGTGTCGTGGACACCAGATAGTTGATATTATACATATAAACATCCATGACTCGGAAACAAATGTCCATGCTCATCACACAAACATTTGCTCCTACCGGGATTCGAACCCAGGACCCTAAGAACGTAAGGCAGCCTCAATACCGCTGCGCCATTCGGGTCGCTATTTAGGTTGGTCTGTGGATGGGTGACCACCCATTACATACCAAGTTTCCTCCGTGTCTAGGAAAGCACGTTAAGCCGTTTGTCTGGCTGTCATTTGTAGATCTTTGACAGTCGTAACAGGTAGTCAGTGGCCCAAACGTCTAACAGCCAATACTACTAAGGGCTATCGTATTATGCAGTACTAACTGGGTTGTGGAGGTTTCTTTAGAAAACATAAATTGTTTAATGTCCAATACAGTCCCACTGTAGCTCGATCCACCTCCCCTACACCGCGTATGCTGACGATGCTCAACGCGCTCGTGGAAACCAACCCTTATTTTATTTTTTTCGGATCGGAAATCATCAAATGACTCCTCCCGCTCTGGGCGGAGCAGGAGGGAGTGTCAGACTTTTACTGACTAAAACCCATCCATGTTCCTTCCTCGCCCTTTGTGTTCCGGGGCCACGGTATCTCTTTCGAATAGTCCCGCAGCCCCGGCAGGCTTCGGCCCTTGCGGACCCCTTCCCTATTGCTGACTCTCTTTGAGGCGCGCGTGGAACACTCCTGCGCCGTCGACACGGCCTGTCGTCATGAGACGGACGGACGCGAGCTAGCCCATAGCTCCCCGTCCACAGGCCCGCGCCTACGGTGGCCCCCGACGCCCGGGGCGTCTCCCGCGGCGAGGGGAGATCAACCCTGGATTGGATTTGTTTGCTGATAAATGACGATAATGTTAGAATCTTTGTGGTTCTGCAAGAAGACCGAGTAAAAGGAATATTTAATTTGCACAAAATTAAATATTCCTATTTTACTGGCTTATGCTGTACTTAATATAACAATAAATAAATAGGCAGTCGCTCCATATAAAATTCTAGTATTCAGCGGCATCCAGTTAGACTGGAAGCCGACACCAAAATAGTTAAGGCTAGGCAGATGATGATCGTAATAGCTTAGCAAAATCGAAATCTCTCAATTTAAACTTTGACACGTATATTTGTCAAAATGATTTGCACTACTCAAGGGCATAATAAAAGTGACTGAAGAGATAAAACGTTTGCAGGGTGCAAGGTTCATAATGGTATTGAACCTGCGGTGAATGTATTAGTACATACATGTGCGTATTACTGTGAGGTTGGAATGTTAAATTCGTTTTTTATTTAGATTAGGTGTGTGGTAGTGTTCATTTCGAAGGAGTTTTTATTATCTTGTGTCTTTCTGCTCTTGAGGTTATGGACCCAAAAGTTACTTTCAATTATCTACTTTCTTTTTGTATTTGGATCTAAGAATAAACAGAACATAACGCCTGCATAACTTGTACTGTCGCTTACGGAAATCTTCCGTGATTATTAATTATTTTGAGCTCCCGATCATCCATAACACTCCAGTCATCCCGCGATCATTACAGGCACTTGCAACTGCGTCGAAATATCGATAGCTCAAAATCTATACTAATATTACAAAGTTGAAGAGTTTGTTTGGTTGAACGCGCTAATCTCAGGAACAAATGGTTGCAATTGAAACAATCTTTTTGTGTTAGATAGTCCATTTATCGAGGAAGGTTATAGGCGATATAACATCACGCTACAACCAATGGGAGCGGAGGAAATGAAAAATATTGCAAAAACGGGAAAAATGTATTCCTTTTGTGAGCTTTTTCTCTCTTATGTGACGCAGAAGAAGTTGCGTGGGTCAGCTAGTAATTATAATCACGGATGATTATATCCCATGATAGTATAAGTTTAGTTTTAAGCCTTGAAACCATAAAATAGTGTTTTATAACGCCTACAATCCTCAAAGGATTGGAAGGGGTTACCTATAGTATCTACTCACACATTGTGCTAGTTATGTTTAAGTTTCCTGACGTAAAAGGGGCAAGCATTTAGCCATCAACCTAGCAGAAATTGAGATTCTAAGCTGCTACTAAGAACGCCAACGTCTAAGAAATTTTCCAGAAATGTTTTGAATTTTTGTGCGCTCATTAAAAAGGCGTTGTAACAACTTATTCTGAAAGTGTAGGTCCTAAGTTTGAAGAAACTTTTCCAGGTCAGTTGATTAAAAAAATGTTTTCAGAGCGTTTTCTGTGAAAATTGTTAACGTCAAAACGCTGACTTTAAATTCAGAGTAACTTTTTTATTAGTTTTTAAGTTATTTTTGTTTATATTTTTTTCTTAATATTGTATCCAAGTACGGAAAAACGATAACTAAGAGTAGAGGAAGACCAAAGAAAGGTTGGTTGGACTGTGTGAAGGATAATATGGCAAGAAAGGAGTTGTCTGCTGTGATCACGAGTAATAGAGAAGTATGGAAGAAGAATAGATACTGCGGCGACCACAACCAAATAAATTGGGATAAGGACAGGAGAACGTTGAAATCATCATCATTATCAGCCTGCGGTAGTCCACTGCTAGACATAGGCCTCCTAAATAGCACGCTTCTCAACTCGATTCTCAGCAACTCTTATCCAGTTGCTATTAGCCACCTTGCGAAGATCGTCGCTCCAGAGTCTGAGGGCGTCCCACCTTACGCTTGTCGATTCGCGGTCTCCACTCAAAAACACGTCTACCCAAACAGTTATCGGTTCTACATATAATATGGCCCAGCGCATTGCCACTTCAGCTTACTTATTCTGTGGGCTATGTCAATTCTGGTTCTTTGTCGATGGTTTGGTTCTCAATGATGATGTATCGAAGTAGAATGTAGAACTCCATAAATAACCTTACATTATTAATGTAACTTACCAACGCTATAACGCATAAAACTGAGCTTTTTTTCTTTCCACATTGCGTGTTTAAAACAGATAAAAGTACAGGAAAGTTTTGCTTGTTCTGAAAAATACGCTTGTTTTACGGCCAATAAACTGTTGATATTGAAGAGAGCAATATTATAGTGAATGTATATTAGTGTGCTGTATAACCTACTTGTGTGATTCATTGAAATGACTTAAAGTCATTCCGTCAGTTTATTGTTTTTATAACTTTATTTTTGCCCGATACGAGAGGTTCGTGGCTAAATAATATAATGCCACGCGGGTCGATCTTCAAGTTAAGCCGCGCTTGCCTAAGTTGCTCCTTGGATGGGTGACCGCCCATTACGTATCAAGTTTCCTCCATGCCTTTGTTGGTCCCGGCTGTCATTTGAAGATCTTTGACAGTCGTTACAGGTGTGGCTCAAAATCTGACAACCAATCCTACCAAGGGTATCGTATTACCCAGTATTTTCTCGGTTGTGGAGGTCAGATAGGGAGTCATTCCATGTAAAATACTGGTATTTAGCTGCATCCGGTTAGACTGGAAGCCGACCCCAACATGGGCAGATAATGATAGAAATTGCAGCGCTGGTTGCCAATGGCACCAAACCGAGTGTTATTTAGCCATGAGCTCCTCCCACGCCGCAACTTTCAAAATAATTTGAAAATGGTTTATTGTTTTAAGGCTGGCGTATCTGATAAATTAGCAACTCTATGTGTGGTGGTTCAATCTTCGTTTGTAATACTGTTAGAATAAAGTTCTAATCAGCTTGCACTACAAAGTGGTTGTTACGTCAGTCGCTGCGGGCCGAATAGTGCGAAATGAGTGCTTTTTATTTAATTGTAGCCTAACAAATCATTAGATCAAAATGCCAGTTGTAAACTTTATAAAGAAAAAAGTGACAAAAATTAGTGTGAAAAGAATACTAAAACTTACCAAATTTCAAAGAAAAAATTCTTCACTTTGAATTTTTCATATAGTAATAATAAAGTTAGAATAGATTTATTTCAATTGTACCAATTAAAGTTTAGAGTCTACTAAGCAACATATATTTTTTTTGCACATTTATATTCACTTATCAAAGAGGAGTTACATGGAGAAAACCTCTCGTTACCAGGTAAATCTTAAAAACTAGTGATTGGAGGCTCCTTTTAAGCAAATAAGCATGTGTTAGGAGACTCCGCTCTTTCATAACTTAATAATTATCATTCAAGTACTTATTTTATGCAAAAACTAAAGGGTAATACAAAAAAAAAGGTGATTAAAACTAAACATGCAGCACGCACGCAGGCATGCGAGTATATGAGTGTGTGACTTTATATTCAACAATCTTTGAAAGTCATCAAAATTAAGATAAAATGAAAATAAAAGCCTGAAAAAAAGCCCCATCTTAACATCCATCTAATATAAAGATTAAGAAAAATAGACATCCACTCCAACAGGGCCACTTAAGTTAAAAAATAATTACCCAACCATTAATAAAAACGGTCTCATAACAGTAAAAACTTTTTGTTATAGACAAAAGAAAATTCACAAAGAGAAAAATAAAAGGAATAGTAGCAGTGCCGTGCAAAAGAAAGTAAATAAAGAAATCATTAACAATGGTAGTTTTTATGTAGGTGTGCGTTTCTAGGGTTCCTTAACCGAAAGGTAACCAACGGGACCCTACTACGAAGCCCCCGCTGTGTGTTCATCCGTCCGTCCGTCTGTCTGTCTGTCAGCGTGTATCTCACGATCCGTAATAGGTCGACAGTTGAAATTTTCACAAAATATGTAGAAATTCTGTTGCCGCTATAACAACAAATAATAACAAAATTAATTAAAAATTAAAGAGGGCTCGGGGTACAACGATAGTACGGAACCCATCATGCACGAGTCTGACCCGCACTTGGCTGGTATTTCAATATTCCGAACGTTCATAATTACTATTCTCAAAATACCGATTTTCAATAGTTGGCTTATTGAAAATACAAAACATTAAAAATACGAATAGGACGCTCTGTTTTCAAGATAGAAGCAAATTAAGAACCTGCTACGACTCCATGAGGCGCGCTCGCTACGCTCGCATTTAACATTACACACCCACTTTCTGTCACGCTCCTCATGCCAGCTAGCAGTACTTTTAGGACAATTTTAGCAGTTTATTGGAAGTATCGGAATATCGTTTTTCGGACTAACGATCCATCGAATTTTTGATTCTTCGGACATATGAAAATCGGACTACAAACAATTCATATTTATGATTTTAGGAATTATGAAATTCGGATTTTTGATAATCGGAATTTCGAAATTTGGAAATGAGTTTTTCGGAATTTTTGGGTGTTCCCAATGTAATGATGTCCCCACCCTTAGGTTCAAAGAGCTTTTTCACATGTTTAAGGTTAATGAATCTTGAAATCAACATAAAACCACGCCGTTTCCCGAGGGGTATGGTGCAGTAAATTTTGCATCTTATTGAATTTGTAAGTCCTATGTCATAAGGGCCAAGCCTATCAACTCGGCACAATTTTAAACTCTGGGCTACTGAGAATCTCCAAATGGAAGAACAAGATAATGTTTTTTTTTATTATTATTAAAAACGTTGCTCCATCGACACTAGGAATTCCTTTTGAATCGTGGATGCGTTTACAAACATTTGAACTTACATACACAAACAGCCAAACCCAGAACTTGTTGGCCATACAAATATTTGTTCCATGTGTGATCTAACCCGCGACATGCAGCGCAGCAGCCAGTCACTAGTCCACTGTGCCAACCATCCCGTCAAAACCCGCCCGACCTCTGGCATACACTTCAGGACATAGAACTTCCTCGAGCCGTGACACAACACCCTGGCCTTTTTTTTTCGGATGGGAAATCATCTAATGACCCCTCCCACTCTGGGCGGACCGGAAGGGAGTGTCAGACTTTTACTGCCTAAAACCTATTCATGTTCCTTCATCGCCCTTTGTGTTCCGGGGCCACGGTATCTCTTTCGAACAGTCCCGCAGCCCCGGCAGGCATCGGCCCTTGCAGACCCCTTCCTTTTGCTGACTCTCTTTGAGGCGTGCGTGGACAACACCTTGGCCTCCTACTTCAACATCCAGTTTACTCCAGCTATTTTATTAAGGTCAGTGGTCCATCTAGCTTGGGGCGTCCCAAACTACGTTTGCAAAATATTTTTTGCCGTCAGAAAATATACAAGCGAATCACACCACAATAATGATTGATGATCCGGTAGCCACAGAATTAGGTCCCAAATGGAATATTATCATTAGTGAATATAGGTTCAGGGAGCCATTCATCAATGCCTAGCCCTACCTTGAATGTAGGCGTGATATTTGATAACGTTCCTTCATTTTTGTACACGTGAATATATTGTATGTCGTGAAAATATTATCATCTGTCGTGATTTATATGTAGATATAAATAACATAATCACATCGCATGTAATCGCCGCAGACTTAGGCAGAGATGTACCGACGACGACGACTGACGTCTCATGTAATACAGGCGAGCCTATCGCCATAAACAGGGCACAAATCCAGACTCTGTGACTGCTACTTAGAGACACCTCATGTATAATCCCTATAACACTTTGTCGGACCTCGGAATCTAACTCAGGACCTCATGTTCCGCAGTCGCGCTTGCAACCACTTGACTGTAGTATTAAAGACACCTATGAAGCCTTCATAATTTGGGACAACACCTACATTGTAATTTGGCTACGCAACGGGGCTATGCTCGGAGTTTCTCCGAAAAATAAAGCATTCAAAATACAATTTGTCTGGAAAACAACTGCCTACCGAAAGAGCCCGTAATTTAGGGGGAATCCGGGACCGCGGTCTCGGTCCCAAAAGCCCCCCGACCCTAGAGTTAAGCTGAACTTATAATGGGCTTGTCCAGAAAACAAATGCCTATCACCATAGTCTGTAGAGTAATCGAGCTGATGTAGCAGAAGGCTGGCTAAACTGGCCATGTTTGTCGATGGATCGATGGCTGACGGAACAAACAAGGCTCCCACTCAACTGGCAATATCCTACTTATATTATAAATGCGAAGGTTGTTTACGATGGATGGATGTTTGTTACTCTTATAAGGAAAACCTACTAACCGAATTTGGATGGGCACCCAGATAGTTTGTAACCTGGATTAACACCTAAGATATTTGTAGAGAATTACTTAAATTATAATAATATGTTGTTGTGTTTGTATATTCAAAAGTATTTTATATTCCTTCGGTTGACAATTATTTGCTTGTTTGGTTTTTTTGTTTTGTGTTGTGTTGTGTAACTTTGAAACACCCTGGTCTTAGTAATTTAAGATTTGTTTCACATTTAGTTAATATATTTTAAAATTAGCATCTAAAACTAATTTAATAAATAAAATAAATAAATAAATTAAGCTTTATTTGAGACTAAAGTCCATAGTTAAAACTATGGACTTTAGTCTCAAAGTAGTATTAGTAACAATGATGCTTAGGTATTAGTTTAGTATTGTTAGTATCTTAATAATAATAAACAATTTAACTTAGATATAATAATAATATATATTTAGATATATATTTGTATTTAATGTTTGCATGCCAATTTTATGGCGAAATGTGTCATTGCTCTACATATTATTTTTACCATCTTTTGTACCACATTTATTGCAAATAAATAATTTTGACTTTGACTTTGAATACTTTTTATCACGGTAAAACGATCCCATGGGACAATATTATAGGGTATATGCATGACTTTTTAATCACTCTAAACAATACGCTTTGTTTAGAGTCATTAAAAAACGTCACAAAGAGCAAAGTGAAATTATGTTTGTAATGTCTTTACAAAATACTAAGTTAGTAAGCATTTGAATCTGCATATTAGACAGAGAGATCCGATACTTTTCCTGACGTCGTTCGTCATATCGACGTACAAAATCCATACTAAATTCCGTTTAGGTAGAAAGAGAGAGAAACAAAAGTTTTAATGGTCATAACTTTTGTGTTGTTTGGCCGATTTTGGTCTTGTTTTCACTTTTTGTCATTATTTTTATAGTATTTTTACATTCCGTATCGAAATAAATAAAAATATATATGTATGTTCCCCCCGGGCGAAGCCGCGACGACCAAAGAACCAACAACCGACGACTTTCAGAAATAATTGTTTGGCGACAGAAATATGACTTTCTACAGTGGAACTAAGAAGTCCTAACCATGTGCAATCAAATGTGTACCGTACATCCCATGAATCAAAAACCCGGAATCAAATAACCGCTAAAAGCAACAGAAACACTTCACACTAAACTTATTTACAAACCAAACTGTTTTACTTGCGACGAATTTAGCTGAAATGCGGTTTACCGACCAAACTAACATAAACACGTGTTAACATGACATTTAAGCTATCGAAGTTATTTTCAAACACAATGTTACGTAAATGTTTTTGCTATCGATTCAATTGGTACCGAACAACAATGTATCATCTACCTAGCCTTTTCCCAACTATGTTGGGGTCGGCTTCCAGTCTAACTGGATGCAGCAGAATACCAATATTTTATATAGAGTAACTGCCTATCTGCCCCCTTATTCACAACGCTTCGATTCGATTTTCGATTCGGAAAGTCGTATGTCTATTTTTTTTTGACATTATGAAATCGAGCGAGATGGACATACTTTCCGAATCGAATATCGAATCGAAGAGTTGTGAATAGCTATGCTTACCTCTACAATCCAGTTAGTATGTGGTAATGCGATACCCTTTGGTAAGACTGGAGTCAGACATTGACTACCTTTAACGACTGTCAAAGAATTATAAATGACAGCCGGGACCAACAGCTAATTCATTTATCAGCTGTTGGTCCCGGCTGTCATTTCGGCTGTTGTTTATTTTAGTCAATATTTTCAAATGAATTGAACTCATTAGTTAAATTCATTTGAAAATATTGACTAAAATAAAACAAAAACTGACAACGGACCGGGGCGCGGGGGCCCTACTCTGTAACGCTTCGTCCGTATATTCTCGTGTCTCTCACTCGCACACATCTGCAGACGTGCGCGAGAGCGACGGATAGATACGAATATACGGACGAAACGTTAGAGAGTAGGGCCCCAGGATTCTAAACTCTAAAAACGAAATATGTAGATATTTCCCTGCTGATTTAAAACCGCATTGTCACAGAATGTACTGCAGTTAGTTTATTTCTGATTGGGCATCACTGTCAAATAGACAGTGATCTTTAACACCGACGACATAAGGTTCTAGTTCGGTTGCTACTACTGACAAGTCTGTCAAAAAACAGTGAGCTTTATTTTCATAACGGTTAGGTTGTTGTTGGTTTGCTGGTGTCAAACGTTAACTTTGTAATAGGACTGTACATATATGTGCCGTAATTGCATGTCAATTATCTGACTGGATGCTGGATAACATTCAATGTCAACATCCACCGTTAATGCGACGCGAGTGGATGATGTTTGTCTTGTTGATTTATAGGGTAGTTTTGGAAAGCTCCGTTTTTGGGGCTGTATTTTTTACGAAAACAGATAGTTCCGCGTTTTGTTTGATCCCATGTTTTTTTTCTAGCGTATGTTTTAGATCCCTCGTGTTATGATTATTTTGAAGCAACACAGGTAACAAATCTAAATTTGTTTCATTTTTTGAGGGTGTATTTTTACGAAAACAGATAGTACCGGGTTTTGTTTGATTTCATGTTTTTTCTAGCGACTTGTTTTAGATCCCGCATGTTATGATTATTTTGAAGCAACACAGGTAACAAATCTCCGTTTTATTAGGTTCTAATTTCCAACAACTTGACTGTTGATTCAATGTTGATGCGGCTTCAACAAAACGACAAACACCTAGAAACTCAGATTTTTATTCCGAAAAAAAGGTACACTAGCAGGCACATCTTTGATAGGGTTCCGTACCCGAAGGGGTAACCACAGGGAAGCCTATTACTGAGCCTGCGCTGTCCGTCCGTCCGTCCGTCTGTCTGTCAGTGGGCTGTATCTCATGATCTGTAAATTATGTAGACTGTTGAAATGTTCAGACTGTGTATTTCTGTTATTAATTATAACATTAAAAACCATATCTCCGTAACTATAACGTTCTCAGGTATAGTCACGTAGAACACGTTATGTTTTACTGCAAATTTGCGCGCCATCTTTGGTTTCACAGAACGATATTCTGTGTAGAGGCGATCTTTAAACAGGCCTGCGCACAGCCTATGCTAAGTACAAGGCCTTGCAAATTTTGGCTCCTACCCAAGTATTGGTCGACTTCCAATGTAATCAGATGCATCAATGCATGTGTTTACTCTTTTACACTGAACCTGAGATAGAAGTAAATGAAATGAAAGGAAATTTATTTATTTACCAGAATATACCTAGATGCTTACAGGTGCGTAGATAGGTGATTGGATGTAGCTCATCCATACTTCTTTCTTAAAAAAAAGATCCATACTTTATAGCACAGATGTTATCTTTATAGTATGTATAGCTGTGAAAAAACTCCGTCCATAAAAAACCTTCTCATGACTTAAAGGCTTAATGGATTGCGATGGGTACACAGGTAGACTATGCCCATGACATGGGATATTTTTTATCCCGGTAGTACGATCCCATTGGATAGTTTTCGACCTCCACGATGTATTTATTTCTACAAGTTACCTGCTAAAATTTTGCATTTTTTACGAATCTAGTGGTGCTCTTTAACGACCATGTTGTGCAAATAAAAGTGAATTAAGGATGACTGCACTACGGAAACAATTTGTTGGTTGCATTGTGAACGAACGAATAAAATATTAAGAGCGTTTACACAGAAAGTGGGCAACGTCGCAAATAGCTGTCAAATATTTCACTGTTTTTGATTAATCTGGCAATATTACTGTATGGAAATAAGAAATATGGCTAACTAGAGAACTAAAATATTGTTATGAAATGCAATAATTAACACCGTAACTACGAATAATCAGTTTTAGATCTAAAAAAAAATATTTGGTAAGTTTCCAAATGCCTTTTCTACACCTAACGGCTTGTACACATAAACACGATACGACGTCGCATCGTGCTACGACGCGGCATCGTCTCACATTGCGACGTCGTATCGTGGTAATCTACGACATCGCAACGTAAAGTAACCATTATTTTGATTTGCTACTTATACTTTTTCTTTCTTTTTTTCCAAAAGACGAATATTTGATTTTATAGAGAATAAAAACCACTCATTTCGCACTATTCGACCCGTAGTGACTGACGTAACAATCACTTTGTAGTGCAAGCTGATCAGAACTTTATTCTAAAAGTATTTCAAACGAAGTTTGAACCACAACGAATGGAGTTGTTAATTTTGGTCGGAGGAGGCGCCTTATAAGGTTCTTTAGTAAGGTTCTGAATAGAACTGAATGAAGATTTTGTATTATTAGGAAGAAACCTGTCTGTCCTGTCCTGTGTGACCTGTCTGTCTTGAACCTGGTTCGCCAGAAGCTGGCCTCCTTCCAGGCACGGTTTTCCGTCCTGGAGGGAATCGTTTTGCGCCCCCCCCCTGGCGGCAAGCAAGGCGGCCACGGGCCCGAAGGCGGCCTCGTACGCGGCGGCTACGGCTGCCGCACCCAGACCGGGGCCGTCCAGCCGGCCCTCCGGCACAGCAGTGGTGGCCCCTCCCCCAAAGCCAGCTCCGGCGAAAGCCGGATAGCAGGTGGTGGGGGAAAAGAAAAAGGGGCGGAAGGCGGCCAAAAAGGCCCGGGATCAGGAGCGGCAGCGCCAGTTCAGGGCGCGAAAGAGCGCGGCTAGGCTCCGCGCCCCGAAGACCGCGGCTGTAGTGATTACACTACAGCCGGACGCGGAAAAGAGGGGCGTGTCATATCGCGACCTGCTGGCGAAGGCAAAGGAGGCGGTGGACCTCAGGGAGCTCGGGATCACCGGGGGCCTCCGGCTTAAGGTCACGGCAACGGGGGCTCGTATGCTCGAGGTCCCCGGGGAAGCCAGCGGCCCGTCCGCTGACGCTCTAGCTGAAAAGCTCAGAGCGTCCTTAAACGCGGACGAGGCCCGAGTGTCCAGGCCCGTCAGATGCGCAGACCTGCGCATCTTGGGTCTGGACGACTCGGTGACCAAAGAGGAGGTGGTGGCCGCCGTCGCCAGGTCCGGTGGGTGTCCTGCTGATCAGGTCAGGGCGGGCACCCTACGGCCGGACCCTACGGGTATGCATACTGTTACGGTATGCTGCCCTGTGACGGCGGCTAAAACAATAGTGGAGGGCCGAAGGCTACTGGTGGGCTGGGTTTCAGCGCAGGTTAAGCTGCTGGAGCCCAGACCTCTGAGGTGCTACCGATGCCACGTGGGACACTACGTGTCAGTCCGGTGCGCCTCGGAGGTTGACCGCAGCGGGCTATGTTTCCGCTGCAGTCAGCCCGGTCATCAGTCCGCAGGGTGCTGTGCCACGCCGCACTGCGACGCATGTGCAGCGGCTGGCAAGCCGGCCGATCACCGGGCTGGGAGCAAGGCCTGCGCTCCGCCCACCAAGGCCACCCGAGGCAAGGGTAGGCCCTCCGCTGCCACCGCCACCGTCGCCACCGCCGCAGCCGCAACTGCCGCTGCTGCCGCTCCCTCTGCCGCCGCCACAGAGGGGCCCTCGCAGGGGGCCAGGGAGGAAGCGTCGATGGAATGCCAATAACGGCTCCACTTCGCTTCCTCCAAGCGAACATCAACCACTGCGCCTGTGCTCAGGATCTGTTGCTCCAGAGCATGGCGCAGTGGTTGATCAACATCGCTGTGGTTGCTGAGCCGTATTTCGTCCTGCCCAGGGAAGACTGGGTGACGGACCTGAGCGGCTCAGTGACCATAGTGTCGTCGGCCGCCGCCTGCACCCCGACCCTTGAAAGTGTCAGGAGGGGTCGGGGGTGCGTAGCAGCCCGGTTCGGGGAGATCGTCGTAGTGGGTGTCTACTTCTCCCCGAGCCGAACTCTCGCCGAGTTCCACAACTCTCTCGCAGAGTTGAGTGTCGTCGTCGGAAACCATTCCCTCCCCGTGCTTGTCCTCGGGGACTTCAATGCCAAGAACTTGGCTTGGGGTTCCCGTTGCACAGACGTGCGGGGAAGGATGGTGGAGGACTGGGCCCTGGAGAAGGGCCTGGTCGTCCTAAATCGGGGTTCTGTCGCCACGTGTGTGAGGATGCGGGGCGAGTCGGTGGTGGACATCTCGTTCGCTAGCCCCGCTCTGTCACCGCGTGTCGTTGACTGGCGCGTCATGGAGGGGGTGGAGACCTATTCCGACCACCGGTACATCCGGTTGGACGTCTCCACCCAGACCTCAAGCGCGCCGGTCCAACAGTCCCCGAGTGGTCCGCGTTGGGTGCTGAAGCAGCTGGACCGGGAGCTCCTCCTGGAAGCCTCGATCGTGCAGGCCTGGGTGACATCACCGGACAGGCCTGCCGACGTTAACGATGAGGCAGGGTGGTTCCAGGAGGCCATGTCCGACATCTGTGACGTGGCAATGCCCCGAGTCCGGCCAGGAAGCGCCCGGCGTCAGGTGTAGTGGTGGTCGCGTGAGCTGACGTCTTTACGGGAGGCGTGCGTGGCTGCGCGACACCTGTACGCCAGGCACCGCAGGCTCCGCATTCGCCCACCGAATGCGGAAGCAATTGAGGCGGAGCTTTATGAGGGCTACAGAGCGGCGAAGACCGCTCTCCGCGAGGCTGTCCTGCGGGCCAGGGATCTGGCCCGCGAGGAGATGCTGGGGACTCTTGACAGAGATCCGTGGGGGCACCCTTACAAGATGGTGCGGGATAAACTCCGCACCTGGGCCCCCCCGCTGACGCAGAGTCTCCGGCCTCAGCTCGTGGAGGACGTGGTGAGCGCTCTGTTCCCCTCGCGAGGGGAACACCCGCCCCCGCCTATGGCTCCGCCGGCTGCGGTGCCGGAAGCGAACCACGAAAGCGACGACGACGACGCTCCGGAAGTGACCGGGGTAGAACTGAGAGTGGCGGTACGCAGGCTCAGTGCCAAAAATACCGCCCCGGGACCCGACGGCTTGCCTGGCAAAGCCTGGGTCCTGGCCTCGGAGGCTCTCGGTCCCCGACTGGAGGGGTTCTTAAGCGCATGCTTGGAGAGGGGCCAGTTCCCGCTTCGCTGGAAGACGGGGAAGCTGGTCCTCATCCGGAAGCCGGGGCGCCCGGCGGACTCTCCGTCCGCCTACCGGCCCGTGGTGTTGCTCGACGAGGTGGGCAAGCTCTTTGAAAGAGTCATTGCAAACCGCCTCGCCGAGCACCTTGCGGGGACGGGGCCGGACCTTGCGGAACACCAATATGGTTTCCGCAAGGGGCGCTCTACGGTGGACGCCATCATGCGCGTGAGAGCCCTCACGACGAGGGATGCGGTGTCCAGGGGTGGGGTGGTCTTGGCGGTGTCTCTCGACATCGCCAACGCCTTCAACTCCATGCCCTGGAGCTGCATAAGGGAGGCACTCCGGTATCACCGGGTGCCGACCTACCTTCGTCGTGTGGTCGGGGACTACCTGACGGATAGGGCCGTCATCTACCCCGGTCGCAGCGGAGACTGGAACCGGCGAGAGATGTCGTGCGGTGTTCCACAGGGATCGGTTCTGGGGCCGTCCTTCTGGAACATCGGGTACGACTGGGTGCTGCGCGCCGACCTCCCTAGCGGTGTCAGCGTAGTCTGCTACGCTGACGACACGCTGGTGCTGGCACAGGGGAGGTCGCACGAGGCGGCGGCCGAAGTTATGACACGCGGAGTTGCGATAGTCGTTGAGAGGATCCGGCAACTGGGTCTCGAGGTGGCATTGCACAAGTCCGAGGCCATGTGCTTTCATGGGCCTCGGAATGCGCCACCTCCGGGATCCTCAGTGATGGCAGGAGGGGTTTCCATCGGCGTCGAGTCGACGCTGAAGTACCTGGGACTTGTCCTCGACAGCCGGTGGAACTTCGTGGAGCATTTCCGACGTTTGGCCCCCAAACTGGAGCGGACAGGGGCTGCCTTCAGGCGGCTCCTGCCCAACCTGGGGGGGCCAAACGCCTCCTGCCGGAGGCTCTACGCGGGAGTCGTGCGGTCCATGGCCCTTTACGGGGCCCCTGTGTTCATTGACGCGGCGTGCCGCCCACCATTTGAACGTGCCCCAGAAGGTGGTAGCCGTAAGGCTGGTCCGGGGGTACCGCACGATCTCCCGCGAGGCGGCAAACCTCCTTGCCGGATTGCCGCCATGGGATCTGGAGGCGATAGTCCTCGCGCGCCTACATGAGTGGCGCGCGGAGGCGCTACGCCGGGGGGAAACTCCGCTGCCGCGGCAAATTGTCGCTCAGCGGACGGACTTCCGGCGGGATCTCATGGCGACATGGAGAGAGCGACTATCGCAACCCCGTGCAGGGCACGCCACAATGGTGGCGATAAGTCCCCTCTTTGAGGAGTGGCTGGAGAGACGCCACGCGTCCTCACCTTCCGCCTGACGCAGGTTCTTACCGGACACGGATGCTTCGGTAAGTTCCTGCACCGAATCGGGCGGGAGGAAACGCCCGGGTGCTATCACTGTGAGGATAGGCCGGAGGACACGGTGGAGCACACTTTGGAGGTGTGCCCCGCTTGGGTGGAGCACCGCCGTGTCCTCGAGTTGGCGATCGGCGGCGGCGACCTCTCGCTCCCGGCCCTGGTTCGTGCCATGGTCCGGAGCGAGACGGAATGGGACGCCGTCACCTCCTTCTGCGAAGCAGTCATGCTAGCGAAGGAGGTGGCGGAACAGGACAGGGAAAGATCCTCACGTCCCGGCCGCCGCGGGAGACGCCCCGGGCGTCGGGGGCCACGTGTTGGCTTCCGGCCACCGTAGGCGCGGGCCTGTGGACGGGGAGCTATGGGCTAGCTCGCCGTCCGTACGTCTCATGACGACAGGCCGTGTCGACGGCGCGTTCGTGTTCCACGCGCGCCTCAAAGAGAGTCAGCAATAGAGAAGGGGTCCGCAAGGACCGAAGCCTGCCGGGGCTGCGGGACTATTCGAAAGAGATACCGTGGCCGCGGAACACAAAGGGCGAGGAAGGAACATGGATGGGTTTTAGTCAGTAAAAGTCTGACACTCCCTCCTGCTCCGCCCAGAGCGGGAGAAGTCATTTGATGATTTCCCATCCGAAAAAAAAAAAAAAAAAGGTTCTTTAGTAAGGTTCTGAATAGAACTGAATGAAGATTTTGTATTATTAGGAAGAAAATATGGTCGATGTGATACGATAGCCCGCGTTTTTACATCATTTAGAAAGATTACTGTAACTTTGTAATTGTCATTTAAACAGTACAGCATAAAATGCTATGCCCACGCTTTATTGAAGATAAAAAGCTTTTTAATTAATTTACAATACCATTCTTCCACAAAATATAAACTATAAATCTATTTTAAACAAACTTATTTCAATCCCTAACAAAGCAAAACTCAACTTTCAGTACTAAGTTTAATTTAATTACTGAACAACATCGGTTGCTACTTGAATTTCAGTTGAAAACTAAGTTAGTTGCAGAAAAATTGGTTGAAAGTGTGTCTTGTATTCTTGCGTGTTGTGTGTTGTTTGACTCCGTGGCTGCTTCTGAGAACATCCAGATGGAAAAACCCAAAACCACTTTGTCCGACACAGGAATCGAACCCAGGACCTCATCACTAGACCAACGACGCAGTCACTATTTATTAAATACAAGTATGTAATATTTTCGGTTTTAATTATTCTGGTAGACATTTCAAACAAAAATCTTCGCATATTCTGTGGAATACCTACTGTTTACGTTACCTTGTTTCTAATTATTTAATACAGCGCCTTAAGCTGTAAATACGACGATAAAGTTGTCAAATTAAACACCCGCTTCAAGGTTTAATGAATGGAGTAACAAGTACCTAAGGCTTGTTCGGGAGCTAGGGTTTGCGAAAAAACACTTATCTTATGAAATACTTTAAGATGGTTTGAACGATTTAAGGAGCTCGCGGCTAAGGCCTGAATTCTTGTCGCGCTGACGGTCGGTCGCGTACGGTCGGTCGTGACGTCAGCGAGAATAAAACACGGCAGTCGGTCGCCGCTGACGTTTGCGTCGCAGTATGGCGCTATCATAGAACACAATGTATACTCGTACGTGACCGACCGTCAGCGCGACAAGAATTCAGGCCAAAATAATAACAACCGCTCGGGTTGATCTTTGGGTTAAGCCGTGGTTGCCTAGGTTGATCTTTGGACGGGTGGGGTTTTTGCATTTTCTTGTCCTTATAGATCTATGCTCTGGAATGGGCAAGTATATTCTGCATAGTAAGTATATATGCAAGCATATTATACCTTGTGACAAGGACTTTGTGCTATTAAACCTTGTGTTTTTTTTTTTAAGTTTTGCCTTATGTATACTCAACAGAGCGCTACTGCTATAATAAGCATCAAGTCCTGCTTTCGATTCAGGTCGGGCTTAGTATTATTAATTTTTTATCAGGAATTTCTCAGTTTTGTTAGTTGATTGCAATAGGATGGCATTAGGCTCGCCCACTATTAAATGTAATCCTAACTGGCTGAACGAGGGTCTAAAACATAAATCCGTGCTGTTCGCGGGAAACAGGAGTGATGTTATCTAAAAATAAACTTGATACTTACGTAATGTAACCGGCACCCGTATTTAAATTTGATGACCCGCATAGCGTGGTACCGTGTTGTATGGGAATAAATATTTACTTTACCACCTGATTTAAACAGTGGTGTGTTTATATTGTAATTAATTGTTCTAGACTGTAACATGGGTAGTGGCATGTGGGTGTTATATACCTAAGTTATACTAATTGTGTAACCAAACTAAGGCAACAAAAACATCCATACCTCCACACTAATATTATTAATCTCCCACAAATGTTTACCCTGTATTAATGCTTAAGTAACTCTGACCTTTTCATGGCTTGACGGCTTTCGGAATTTGAATGAAATCTGACATTTGAATCCAAAATAATCTGGATATTAACGTGAGAGAACTTCTATCCCCTAAGCGGGCCAAGACAAACCCAATTTCTAAAAGAATTAAAGAATAGATACCGGTGAACGGTAAGATTAAACTATTCAATCAGTCAAAGGTCTTTTTTTACAATTCTTTAACAGAATATTATTGACATTATCTTATTTTTGGACGCCGCCACAGTCGGGTTTAAAAAAGATCAACAAAATTATTCATATTTTTATTAAATTACTTTTAACCGATTACTGGAAATGCTAAAAAGAAGTTCCAAGTGTTTTCAGAATCAATCATGAAAAACCATCCCTTTTCTAAGACAAACGAATACAAATTTTTCAACACTTGTGGCGTAACAGACCTTTACACAGAAAATATAAAACCAACCTCTTTGCCATTTGCTCGTTGCATTTTGAATCGGCACGTGTAAGCCAACTCGTTTCAATTTTGTATGAACACTGAACAATATTCGGTTTCTTTTTTTTGTACATTTCACTGTTAGAAACTATTGACAGATTTTCGCTTATACACGGCCTGTTTTCCGTGAAAGGGCTTGCTGTAAATGTTAGTGTATCTAGAAGGATTTTCGCCTCGTGGCCGTATTCTGAACTTTTTTTATTCTCCTGCCAAACTGTAGAACCTTTTGTTAGCAGTATTCTCGTTCTATATAAATATGCGCGTAATGGGTAATGTCGCCATCTTGTGTTTTTAATATTATTTCCACAGATTTATACCGAACTTGCCTAAGGTTCGGTTAAATTATGTTGACGGAATGGTTCTTATTCATAAAATTTAAACCAAGACGGCGCGGCGACGTTCCAATTCCAATTTGTTCAAACATTTAAATATCGTATTTTGTTAAACCCTCCTTAATTTTACTGTTGACAGATTTTTATTTTAAAATCTCAACGTGTCCCTTAAGCGGATTTGAATGTTTCGTAACAAAATGTTATCTTGTACAACGTAAGATGATGATATGAAAATGGAGAGAATTCCCTCAAATGAGTGATTTATTTATATACGGGGCTTTGGTTCCGTATTAAGGGCAAAGCTCCATGAAATCATCCACACCATTACAATTATTTTTAAGAAGTACTTTGCAAGAACTAGGAGACACTTTGATATTATTAATATATAACAGCTGCACAGGTCGACTGACCTCGAAAAGCGTTGCTTAACCTTGAAGGTTAAGCAACGCTTTTCGAGGTCAGTCCGTGGATGGGCGACCATCCATTACAAGCATTAAGCCGTTGGCCTTGGCTGCCATTTGAAGCCCAAAAGTCTGAAACCAGCCTCACTAAGGTGTATCGCGTTACTCAGTAACATTTTTTCTTAACCTGGAAGTAAAACCCAGCATGTGTACTTTACTTACTCACTCACTCCCAAAACACTATTACATGTAACTTTTTAACAACGCTATTTTCCTCCCATCTGAAGTCATATACATCAACATATTTATGCAATCACTTGATTTCTTGTTTCCGAAGTGTATACCAAAATGAGGAAAGAAAAAAAAGGAAAATGTTTATTTCATACAAAACTTGAACACAGTACAAAAACAAAAGTTTACAAGCTCCCGGTCTATGCCCACAACACAACGAAACTCAAATCTCAACCATATTTCTTAATAATAGAGTCGCAATTCCCTTGCAGATTGCCAGGTGAAGGAAATCGTAAATCTACACACGAACAATGATTGTGTGTAAGCTAGTTAGTACCTGTGGTTTTGCCTGCATTTCAAATATGTGCACGTTATCTAGTCAATAACATCTAGGTATTGGTATCCCTGCAATCAGGGTTGATAAATAATATGATTTCTGGAAATTTCTAGCATTAAACTAGAAAATTCCTATTTGATTCGCGTATTTTTAAAACCATCTGTACCAAAAATAAAACTGATTTATGGATCTACACTTCAACCAACTTAACTGTGCCGGCGCACAGTGGGCCAATACTGAAAATTAGTGGACTTAGGCAACAAAGTTCCAATATCGATGCGATTTTTTTTAAAATGATGTGTTATGATATTCCTGACAACTTTTACTCTTGTGAAATTTCTTCTAAAGTTGATAGTTTGTCTGAAAAAAAAAATAGATTTTTTTGTATGGAGCAAATCACATTTAATTTTTTTTTCTTCAATTGTGCTAATATGTTGGGTGTGTGGCGTGAGTATATGATAGCTAGGGTCATTCTCTATCCACTAAAAAAAAATCAGAACCGGCCATCCGCGGCAGCGCGAGTTATCATTCGGTAAAAAAAAATGTTTTGTAAGAATTTTTTTGCCATTTAATATAAATTCAAAGTATATATTTTGTCTCATTTGGCTGTTTTGACCTTCTTTTTTGTTAAATATATGTATAGTTTTAATAGCGCATAGGTTATTATTGCATGTTATCGGAAGCACCTGCATTGTGATTGATGACTCATTTGTTAGTGCGCTCGGCTAAGCGCATAACTAATGAGTCATCGAAAAATGCTCGTCTCTGATTGGCTGTGTTATTTTTTTAACTGCACGTTATCTATTGTTGAATAAATATCGTAATATGTTTCAGGTTGCTAGTGGGTCCGACAAATTTTCGGACTCTGCTATGAGGCATTCTTCTTCGTCCATAATCTCACTGTCACAGGGAGGCTCAGTAGTCTGTAACAACTGAATTACTTCAGGCAACAACTCATTATGAACCTGTTTCGTTATTTTAGGCCTTATGTAGTATGTATGTAGTATGTATGTATATGTGGGGATCAGAGCTTATTAGAAGTCCATGGAGGATGTCTTCGTTTGTTGCTATTCTCCCCGTTTTCCGAGTGTGCCTCTCCCTGACGTTTCTAAAGTCCTTATTACGGGCTTCCGAAGCTTCTTCAGATAAGGTACCTAAAACGAAAAAGTACATATATTTTAATTTCAAAACGCAATCGAGTCAAATAATACATCAAACTATATTTATTTTTGACTTACCGATTGGCAAAACACCAAAGTGGTTACAGATGTCTGCACCGTGCATTAGAAGTTTATGTACACTAACTGGCATGTAGTACCACGAATAGTGTAGCACGTACACATCAGCTGTTTCTCTACAGTATCTTCTAAATTTTTCACAGTCAATGTTTTTGCCTGATGATATGGCTTGTAGAATAACAAATAACAATAATAATAATAAATAAAATAAGATTTTCATCAATTCCCGTTATTCTGGATGATCTTTTGTAATCTTGGAAAAAGCGCCTCGCAGTATTCCCGTCATTTGTAGTTCAAAACCCTAAAATGGGAAAAAAATACTGTAATATACAATACAAAGAGATATAATACACAAACAACATAGAAAGAGGTGAAAAATTAAATACATACCTGTTTGACTATATCAATCAGCATTCCAGTTTGCTCACGAAACTCTTGTAGCGTGGTATTTTTTTTAGCTTGTTTCAAAGCCTTATGTTCGCCTCGAGCAGTCCATCGTTGAAAATCCAAATTGTAAGATATAAGGAGAAGACATTTCATACACCGAATCTTCATATGCAGTTAACAAATTCCTTGTTTGTAAATTTCTTCACGAAGTGGTTTGGAAGTCAAAGCGTCTAAATTATTCATCTCGCTCGGTTTTGCCAAGCAAATGGGACACGTTGCATATGATGGTACTTCAGCAATAATATTGGCCACTTTTCCATCAATCATGGTCATATGCAATTCATGTGATACAATAATATTTCCACACTGTGTAGATATTAGTTCATCAATTTGTTTTTTCATCTCAGACTCTTCAGACTTTATAAAATCAGCTGTCTCCGAAGTGAAAGTGAACTTCACTGGTCGACAGTACAGAGTTGAGCAAGGTGTGGGGTTCTCCCAAACTATATTTTGATTCCCAGATGATGGGCTAGTTGACACTAGCCGAAGTGGGACGATGCTTATCATGACTACTGATGAATCATCAAACTCTGTAGCGGTGTTTGACGTTTTCTGTTTATAATTACTCTGCGACGAAGAACCATCAAGTCCCCATTTCCAGGTCAACTTGAGTTCTTCATTTTGAGACCTATCAACTGCTTGATTTGGTTCTTGCCTTCTTCAGAAACTTCGGTAGTCAAGACAGAAATGATACTTTCATATAGAAACATAATTTTTCAGATCACCGCAACTTCTTAATTTCACAAAAAGATCTAGGTTGGTACAAAATCCAGCCATAGTTCTAATGTAAATATAAAAGTATTTCACTGTGTTCACAAATAAGCGACAAGAGCGAAACTAGATGGACTTAATGAATTTATAGTCAGTGTACACTTCTGTGTACTCAAGTAGTGGATATACCAGTGAGTGAAAATTATTCAGCCAATCAGAGACGAGCATTTTTCGATGACTCATTAGTTATGCGCTTAGCCGAGCGCACTAACAAATGCAATAATAACCTATGCGCTATTAAAACTATACATATATTTAACTAAAAAGAAGGTCAAAACAGCCAAATGAGACAAAATATATACTTTGAATTTATATTAAATGGCAAAAAAAATCTTACAAAACATTTTTTTTTTACCGAATGATAACTCGCGCTGCCGCGGATGGCCGGCGCTGATTTTTTTTTTGTGGATAGATAATGACCCTAGCTATCATGTACTCACGCCACACACCGAACATATTAGCACAATTGAAGAAAAAAAATTTTTCGTGATTTGCTCCATACAAAAAAATCTAATTTCTTTTTTTTCAGACAAACTATCAACTTTACAAGAAATTTCACAAGAGTAAAAGTTGTCAGGAATATCATAACACATCATTTAAAAAAAATCGCATCGATATTGGAACTTTGTTGCCTAAGTCCACTAATTTTCAGTATTGGCCCACTGTGCGGCGGCAAAAAACATCACAGATAATGTAACCGGGTTGTATTTTAGTTTTGTGTTTTTTGACATTACAAACTTGACATTACAACCCTACCTCTGGACCTGGCGTCGATGACTTTTATAACAAAAAAGTCCAAACATAATAATTAATTAATGTTCAAAAACAAGCACTACAGTTGCCGATACAGTCATGTCGTTACATTTCCGTGCTATCACAGCTTTATTTTGTGTTACGTTTGGACTGAACCGGATTGTAAAGTCAAGTTTGACATATCGATGAATTTATAAAGTGACATTTGAAGTTTTAATGACACTGGCAAGTGGCGTTGCCGTTGTTGATAAATATTAATAAAAATAATGTTTTAAGAAATCATATTGGAAAAAAATGGCGGTGTTAGTTCTGATTTTGGCCACGCTGTACCAAGGGGTGCCGTATTAAGAAGTACTAACTGGGTGGCAGATGATGATGATGATGACGATAAGATAAGATTGCGATCTGAACTAGAACGTAGGCTTTTGTCCTAAAAAAATCTATTTTTTCCGTCAGCTATATTATCAAATATTTGACACGTATTTTTTCTTTTGTTACGTAAACCAAAATTGACGAAGATACAATGCTTTTAAAATTCTCTATACGTCACGCCGCGCGCCGTGCTATAATTTTTCGTGCGTTGTGACGTCACAAGCTCCCCTCCCGAGTTTTGTCAATATTCATTGATTTACAAAAACCAAAAATACGTGTCCATTATTTTCCAAACTTCTAACTGACGGACTAAATAGATTTGCAATTTATTGATGGTGGAAACTAGCCAATCGTGTCGCTTGTTCTTACAGTCGGCTTTCGCTTCTAAACTTATTTGAATAAGCTTGATTGATTGGCGTTTTGGAACACTCACGCTTAAACGAAAGTAACTTTGAGCGGGAAGTAAGAATTTAACCGGAAACGTATTTTTCGAAAAGCCCAAAACTTATTTTACGATATTAGTGGAGTTTTAATATTAAGGTGAAAGCGCCAGGGAAAACCGCGAAATTCAAACATTCTTACGTTTTTTGCAATTTCCAGTTCAGTATCCCAATCGTAACACATATGTATTTACATAATTATAATCATTAAATTAATCAATACAACTCCTTTATCTCATTGAATTACTACCTCTTTTATGAAAAAATCCATAGGATTCAATGAACTTAGAGGGTTGTATTAGTTATTGTAGAAAAAGAATTAGGTTCCTGTGCAAAAAAAGCCCTTGAAAGTGTCAATGGTTTTTTTTTGTAGGAACGATTTAACAAAATCCTATTCGAATAGGGGAGATATTTTTAATAATAATTTCACAGACATCGGTTAAGGTAAACATCGTGAGGAAACTTGGACTTATAATTAATATAAGTCTGAAATCGCCAACCCGTTTTGAGCAAGCGTGGTGATCATTATCAATGCTCGTGCCTTCTCTGTATGAGAAGAGGCATTTTACCCAGCTGTGGGATAATAGTATTAGGCTGGTATTATTAATAATTTCACGCGGACGAGGGTAGCGGGCCACAGCTAGCCCTAAATATTTGTTTTCAAGAAATATTAAATTCCAAATAAACGCATACGAAGCTGCAGGCAACAACTAGTCTAGCAATACGACGACCCGAATGGCGTAGCGGTAGTGATGCTGCCTTACGTTCTTAGGGTCCCGGGTTCGAATCCTGGTTGGAGCAAATGTTTGTGTGATGAGCATGGACATTTGTTTCCGAGTCATGGATGCTTATATGTTTACTAGCTGTTGCCCGCGGCTTCGCCCGCGTGAAGTTCGGTTACTGTCCCACTGGATCAAAATAAAGGGATACATAGTATCCTACATGTTAATCAATCACTGTCACAATCACTGTCACAATCACTGTCACAATCACTGTCACAATCACTGTCACAATCACTGTCACAATCACTGTCACAATCACTGTCACAATCACTGTCACAATCACTGTCACAATCACTGTCACAATCACTGTCACAATCACTGTCACAATCACTGTCACAATCACTGTCACAATCACTGTCACAATCACTGTCACAATCACTGTCACAATCACTGTCACAATCACTGTCACAATCACTGTCACAATCACTGTCACAATCACTGTCACAATCACTGTCACAATCACTGTCACAATCACTGTCACAATCACTGTCACAATCACTGTCACAATCACTGTCACAATCACTGTCACAATCACTGTCACAATCACTGTCACAATCACTGTCACAATCACTGTCACAATCACTGTCACAATCACTGTCACAATCACTGTCACAATCACTGTCACAATCACTGTCACAATCACTGTCACAATCACTGTCACAATCACTGTCACAATCACTGTCACAATCACTGTCACAATCACTGTCACAATCACTGTCACAATCACTGTCACAATCACTGGCACAATTGCTGTTCGCCGATGATTTAAAAATTTATAGAAAGATCACGGGACCTGCCGACAGTAGGCTTGTACAAAGTGACCTAAACAGTTTTGAAAACTGGTGCATAGCAAACAACATGGCCCTAAACACAAAAAAATGCTTCTTCATTCGATTTTCTAGAAAAAAGTCATCCTTTTCCACCTCTTACACACTGTACAATTCTCCACTGTCAAAAGTATGTCAAATACGTGACCTCGGTATTCTAGTCGACGATGAGCTGAGTTTTAAACCTCACATCAGCGATGTTGTCAAGAAGTCAGCACAGATGCTGGGTTTCGTTAAACGCAATACTCGGGGCTTTCAATTTCCAAAGACCAGAATAGTTTTGTTCAACACTCTTGTACGTAGTCGGTTAGAATATGCTAGCGTTGCATGGAATCCGTTCTACGTTGTTCATTCGCAAAGAATTGAAAGAATTCAACGAGCCTTCACAAAGCATCTTGCCTTTTTATCCAGAAACATAAGTCATCGCTGTCCGTACGAGCAACGCCTTCATTTTTTCAACATAAAGACGCTGCGAGACCGTCGCCGTTCGCGCGATCTTATTTTTCTATATAAACTTGTCAACGGAATCATAAAATGCAGTGATTTAGTTGAGCAAATTTCATATTCAGTCCCTTCAAAACCTCCTAGATATCCCAACACCAGACTGTTTCATATCCCTATTCGCAAATCAAACTTTGGTCTCAATGCTCCTTTGCTCAGAATATGTAGAAAGTATAACAGCTCCCACACATCACTGGAAACCGATTTATTCGGTGTTTCGCTTAACAAGTTTAGAAGATCAGTTTCTGAGGTACGGGAGAGCACTAATTTACCTTTTAATAACTAATTTCTGTCAATTCAATACATTTACAACTGCGCAACCATTAAATAAAAATGTAAATCTTTAGATATCACACTCATAATGCATTTATGTATATCATCATAATCCATATCATTTCATTGATTATTAAGTAAATTTTATTTTATATTGTATTTGAATTTTATTATTAAGATTTAAAAAAGATTTGTTTGTTGTGTTATGGTGAATGCTGCGTATACCTATAATAGGCATACATACCAGCATTTTATGTTATTTTCATTGTTTTACATTAATTATTTGTATGTATTGCTGTTGGTGTACCAAATAAATAAATAAATAAATAAATAAATAAATAAATAAATAAATAAATAAATAAATAAATAAATAAATAAATAAATAAGTAAATAAATAAATAAATAAATAAATAAATAAATAAATAAATAAATAAATAAATAAATAAATAAATAAATCACTGTCACAATCACTGTCACAATCACTGTAACAATCACTGTCACAATCACTGTCACAATCACTGTCACAATCACTGTCACAATCACTGTCACAATCACTGTCACAATCACTGTCACAATCACTGTCACAATCACTATCACAATCATTATCATCGTAATCACAATCATCATCATCACAATCATCATAATCACAATCATTATCATCGTAATCACAATCATCACAATAAATCACAAAGAAGTCGTATCCATCATCTTCTGGAACTCAAAATAAATGCCATATTCTTAATCAGCACCCCTGATAATCTCGGTTTCGACACCCATATTGAGTTTTAAACATTTCAACCCCATCGCACCCCAACAGGGGATGATGGTATTTCAGGTCCGCCATATTTAATCTTAAAATCGTTGTTTTTGCAAAACACCTGACCAGATACACCATACAAACTATACCCATGTTGATTTTCAGACTTTGTCACCCCATTTTCCCCTCTTAGGGGTTGAATTCTGAAAAAAACCTGAAACCCGTTTCTACTCATTTGTCAATAGGAGCACTCCTGCGAAGTTTTGAATAAAATAGTCTAACTAATCTTGTTTCCTCATACAAACTTTGGAACCCCGTTTATCCCTCTTAGGGGATGAATTTTGAAAAATCTTTTCTTAGTGCACCTCTAGACCACATAAGGAACCTACTTGCCAAATTTGGAATCTGTAGACCCAGCGGTTTAGGCTGTGCATTGATTTTTAAACTTTGTCACCCCATTTCTCCCTCTTAGGGGTTGAATTCTGAAAAAACCTGAAACCCGTTTCTACTCATTTATCTATAGGAGCACTCCTGCGAAGTTTCGAATAAAATAGTCTAACTAATCTTGTTTCCCCATACAAACTTTGGAGCCCCGTTTAACCCCCTTAGGGGTTGAATTTTGAAAAATCATTTGTTAGTGCACCCCTAGACCACATAAGAAACCTACTTGTCAAATTTGGAATCTGTAGACCCAGCGGTTTAGACTGTGCATTGATTTTTAGACTTTGTCACCCCATTTCTCCCTCTTAGGGGTTAAATTCTGAAAAAACCTGAAACCCGTTTCTACTCATTTATCAATAGGAGCATTCCTGTGAAGTTTCGAATAAAATAGTCTAACTAATCTGGTTTTCCCATACAAACTTTGGAGCCCCGTTTAACCCCCTTAGGGGTTGAATTTTGAAAAATCCTTTCTTAGTGCACCCCTAGACCACATAAGGAACCTACTTGCCAAATTTGGAATCTGTAGACCCAGCGGTTTGGGCTGTGCGTTGATAGATGAGTCAGTCAGTCAGTCAGTCAGTCAGTCAGTTTCCTCTTTTATATATTTAGATTATGTATGTATTTACAAACAAAAAAGTATCTATGTAGTATATCAACTATCTGATGTCCACGACACAAGCCTCGTTGCTTAGTGTGGCACTAGATGGCGCTGTGTGTTAATGTCCAGAGCTATTTATTTATTTAATAAACATAATTTTACTAAACCGTCCGTCGTAGCAATTTCTCTGATCCCTTGGAAATATATTATTGAGATCAGTCTCATAGGTAATTTGCCTATAATCTGATCATTTTACCCGTGGGGAGTTTGATAGGGAAAATCTAGGATAATAAATAGATGGGTAAGAACGGGTTGACCTAAATGAAGGTACTAGTAATATAATTTTTTTGTGACCCAAATGAGTCATCATTTATGGGTTACTGACTGACTGCCTCGTTGATGCGCAACTGCTGGGCTTTAAGTCAGGGCATCCTGGGTTCGACTCCCAGTTCGGGTAAAGTGTAATTGGGTTTTTCCATCAGGAATTTCTCAGTAACCACAGAGTCTGTCTGATTTGTGGTCAGTTGATGGCAATTGGCTCACCCCCTATTACATGCCCCTGTCCCTCGGGAATTACAGGTGTGATGTTATGTTATTAAACTAGCCTTTACTGTACAAATTAATTACCAACTTAAATAGTCCGCTGTACTACAAATCACGAGCTGTTTATTTGCTTAACACTTTTTGGGGGTATGAAGAACAGGGTGTAAAGCTCTTCATCCCCCATAGAAAAGGGAGGATCTTCCGACCAGACGGGTGTTATGTCTGGTGGGCCACTGCCCGACAGTTGTTGTCGGGTTCTCCTATGTAGTCTTATGTCGCGGATAACTTTGCTTGCGCGATGTAGGATTTCTGACGTGTTTCGCTTTGTTACTTCATCATTCATGTCATAGATGGCGTTGTAGTACTTTTTGTAGTACCGCTAGAACTTAATTTATCTAACGTACTACCCCGCCCACTCACACGACCACTTTTCACCCTTACGACTAAAGTAAATAAGGTTCAAAACTGATTCACCGTACCCTACCTACCTATTTGTACAGGAACGTAATGTATTAGATCTGTTAATAAGCGTCCCTTAAGCAGGTATAATTTGAGACGGTGACAGGTGCCACGGATAGCACTTCATCTTAGTGAATTAAATGGCAGCATTTGTCTTTGAAATTAGGAATATTTTCACCGCTTAAAGAACGAAGTTAATGAACGTTTATTATTACATTACGTTTATTGTTCGTTTTTATTCATGTAACTGATCGTTAATGGTTGAAAATACGACAATTTAAATCGGTTATGGATGTCCGACTCACGTGGCACACCTTGTGTAATATTTATTTCATCACCACTTCTCCCAAAACGGTGAAGGGTAACATCGGGAGGAAACATGGCATGTCCTAGAACCACAAATTCGAAGACATGTGACATCTACCAACCCGCACTGGGCCCGTGTTGTGGATTACAACCCACTCCCACTCTCAGCAAAAGGTCCGTGTCCCAGCAGTGGGAATTATAGGCTGATTATGCAATTTAAAAATCTTAACTAGCTGGTTTTGCATAAGTTATCTTTAGACACACGACTATGAGTCTGTTGTCCAAAAGCCTTCAAGAAACCTATTTTATAAAATAATGTGTAGCTTATATCGATATGAAAACGCCGTTGTTGCTACGGCGTAGCTGCCGCTACGAAGATAACGCTACGGCGTAGCAAATTTGAATCTTTTCAAGTTCTTTATGAGCCGAGTTTATTGTGCAGTGTTATATTTTTAACGTAGTGATATCAATACGAGTTTTGAGAAGCAAGACAACATAACACCACGCCTGTCATTGGTAGAGCTGGTGGTATACCTACATTTCGCCACTTCTTTTGTAAGTCTCATGTAACAGAAACTATTGCCGTCAACCGTGTACAAGTCTCCACTCCGTAGCTGGTGCTGGGAAATTCCTCATCAAAAAACTAAATAACACTTTGCCCGACCCGGAAATTGAACCCAGACTCTCATGCTCAGCCGTCGCGCTTGCAACAACTACTACACAGTAACAAACATTGATTAAGCAGCTCTCGATTTGGGGGACATGCACGTATTTGTATGTGAGTGCGTGTATGTGTGTCTGAAAGGACTATAACCAGCAAACGTCAAACTTAACATAAACAACAAAGAAGACACGGTTACCTTTATGAAATTCCCACTTGTCATCACATACCACTTTATGAAAACCCATTTTACGCATCAAAAAATACTTTCAAAGCGCCCATTATTTGTGAATAAACGCCGTCAAAAAGCAGCTTAAGGAATCTTATGGAAAAAAACGTTGTTAGGGTAAAAAAATGATATATAATGGGTACGATGAAAGACTTGCTTTGTGCACCCCAAAATTACTTTTTCACTTCTCATGCTCTAAAAGTATGCCAATATAGCCCTACGAAGCGGGACTAAAGTGACCACTTTAGTCCCTAGGGAGTAAAAAGTAATTCGTTTTTTAATTTCCTTCATGTGACATAGACAAACTCAAACAGCCAGTTAATATACTACTATTATCTGTGGAGTGTGGACCATCTTCATTGCGAAAATGTGGAGAGTTTTAGTTCCATGGTTTTTCAGCAAGGAAGGTGGCGCCATGCGTTTTAAATTCTTAATCTGTGACTGGTTTAGAAGAAAAAACTGACGTGAAAATTTCAGAATTTTTGTCGAGTGTAAATTTGTTCGGTTTTATATAAATTTATTAAAAATGTCCAGTGACAGTGAAGAGTTTGACGTCGTGCAAAGAGCAAAAGACATAATAGATAATCTTTTGCCGCCAAAAACGCGGAAGATTTACCTAAAAACTTACGAAAGTTCCATGGACTGGAGGAATAATTAATGTTTTTGTACTAAATTGTCAATTTTTCTCGCACTCAAACTGAAAAGTACAGTTTGCACCTCGAGACTAAACGCCAACTTAATATACCCTCGGTTTCATTGACTCCCTCGCTAGCTCGGGAGTCAAACCACCTCTGGTATATTATGGCTTCGTTTAGTCCCTCGTTATAAAATATACTATTTATTGCAAGCCAAAGACGTTATGAATTATTAACAACTAGTGACCCGTTCTTGTTTTGAAGCACGAAGTTTACGTCATATTTCAGAGGTGGAGTTTTAAAGCCAATGAACCTTAAAAAAAAGGTGGTGCACTGTGTTAGCGTTTTGTTTTTAAATATCTAAATTGTATTTCATTCAAACATTGTCCAAATGAAAAAATTACAAAAACAAAAAATCTAATAATTCAAATCGGTGGAGCCGTTTTCAAGTTCGTGCGAGACCAACGCACGGCAATGGGGGCTAAGGTTTTTGAGCTCACCTGATGGCGCCACTGTCGAGTAAGATCCTGTCAATAATTCTATTTTATACTTTAAAGTACCAATAACTTCATAAAAAGTTTATATTATTACGTATAACAACATAGTGTAAACTTTAGATACATATTTACAATATTCTCCCTAAAAGTAGCAAGCACGAAACATTTAAAAATCATTCTACCTCCAACTACTAACAAATAAGATCTTAAGTTGCTACTTGTTGCTACAGTACGGTCATAGGCCCAGCATAACGGTTTGTTCGGGTAAGTGGAATTTCAACCTTAGAACGGCGACGCTCAAATACTCTAAATCATGCTGCAACCGCATCAAAATCCTTTAGACAGTTTAAAAGTACAATGCGGTTACTTTAATTTATTATGTGCCTACCTAGATTTTATAGATTTGATAAAGTTACTACCAAAGTCAATAATTTTCTCTTATTAAAATTATTCAATCATTACTAATCACAGGGAAAAGTTTAACTTTTGAATGGCGAAGAAAAATAAAAGTTCTGAATAACAAAGTTAGCACAAAGCAATCATAGTAACTTTATGAAATTTAAATGAAGCGTGGTTTATTATTATGCGGTTTTCTATTCATGTATTTGAGTAACAGAATAATTTTATTACAGATCTAATTACGTGCGTCGTTTAAAACAAAACGTGTAGTTAAACGTACTAATACGAACGGGGCTCATAAAATCGCCCTTTAAAAACTTAGCCAATGTACTGTCTACCATATACTATCTGCATAATATATTACAGAATATTTACAAATTATTTAAGAAAATTGAACGTAGTTCATATTATTTTTCAAAAGTCTTGAGGCTAATTACAAAGGCGGTGGTACGTTACAAACAGTACCCTGCACAGAGATCTCCAAGTCACTACAATCGAAGAAGAGGCGTTTAGACAAAACCAAGAGATACCAGCACAGACTAACCAAGCATCCCAACAACCTAGCAAAACTGCTTATGTCCAGGAAACCTCATGTGAGGCGATTGAAGAAAAGGATACCGCAGGACACAATAACATGAAGTTATACCTAAGAGAGGGTGCATCACTGGATGCATACCCGGCAAGTCCAACCGCGAGAATATCTAAAGTACAGCTGATTATCCTCAAACTAGGACAGATTTCAGTAGAAAAAGGGGTTAAACAAAACCATATTTATATTATTTTAATATAAATGAAGTCTTATAACAAATTCGGATTATTTTGGTAATTATTCACATTCACATTTTTCAAACCAAATAATTCTTTAATACTTGTCTCTAGTCCAAACGTCCTTCCCAATATACGAAAGCACAAAAAAAAACACAAGTCAGTTTCCGGTATAAATCACTCAAAAGTCCAATCTGCATTTAAATGAACATATTTAGATAATCTCTTATCGTCCATCTGCAGCCTTGACCTATAAAAGGACAATTAATCTAAAACAACGAATTAAAACGGTCGCAATAAATCTGTTTGCACTCTCTCTACTTATTCTTCCTTTGTTTTGGTAAAGCACTTTAGGTTAATAACTTTTTAAGAGATACTTTATACGGGTACACTACATAATTCCGAAAAACAAAATTCCGAAAGTCACAATTCCGAATTTCAAAATACCGATTTTCATAATTCCAAATGATTCAAAATATAACTATATAATTCCGAATATAACAGTTCTAATTTATCATTAGTTCTATTTTCGTAATTCCGAAATTTCAATATTCCGAACGTTATACAATTCTCAAAGTACCGAATTTCATTAGTCCGACTTATTGATAATATGAAACATTAAAAATATAATATTTTTTTTTTACATTTAGTTGAGAATAACGCGACAGGGGGTGCATAAAAGGGAGCAAATTGCTCATTATTTTTGCGATAGGACGCACCGTTTTAGAGATATAAGCAAATTTAGAACCTGCTACGACTGCATGACGCGCGCTCGCTACGCTCGCATTTTGCATTACACACCCACTTTCTGTTATAAATGTCGTTCGGCCTACGCTCCTCATGCCAGCTAGCAGCTAGCTTGATTCTTCGGAATTATTAAATTCGGACAACAAACAATTCGTATTTATGACTTTTTAATTATGAATTTCGGGATTTTAAATAGTAGACATTATAACTCTTCGGGATTATGAAAATCGGATTTTTGAAATTCTGAATTGTGACTTTCGGAATTTAGTTTTACGGAATTTTTGAGTGTTCCTACTTTATACATATAGCGATCCATCCATCCCAGATTTAAATGGACGAAATATGAATGTTGACAACGCCGGGAGGGGATGCCCTAGAAGGACATACACTGATCTTATTGGTGAGGTTCTTCAGAACGGCGAGCGTGTTGGACTAGATGTATGTGAAGATCGTACCAGGTGGTGTTTTGTGCCTACCCCAATGAGAAAAAGACGTGAATTAAGGTATGTACGTAAATATGAATGTTTTCTGCCCTAAATCATTCCACAAAAGTTGTCTTATGTAAACCGATCACTCATCAAAATCTATGAAGTATGTTTCATTGACAAAATTAAATTACCTGTTACGACGCAATACGTTCGATGAAATCTAGATCACCAATGCCGAAATAACGAGACGACGAAATAAGGATATGGGTTCATTATTGTAAGATAAGCGGAAGGCACAGCTGTCTCCCAATATAGCATTTTATTCATTCATATTTAATTATATCATTAAATTTAGCAAAATAAATGAATTTTTTAAACGATTTCGTTGCAATCATTACAATACGTTATAATAAAAGATTATGCCTGTATTCGTCAAGGTAGAAGGCAATATAGCTTTATCCAGTTTAATTACTGGAAGAAGAATCCAATTTCATTGAGAAAAGTCCAGAAAGATGACACCTAGCCCATTATTCACCACGCTTCGATTCGATTTTCGATTCGGAAAGTCGTATGTCTATCTTTTTTTGGCATTACGAAATCGAGCGAGATGGACATACGACTTTCCGAATCTAAAATCGAATCGAAGCGTTGTGAATAGCTATGCTGGTCTAGGAGCGAGCTTACTGCCATTTTCTGGGCATCACTATGAATTGATTAATGGTACGGACTCTCTCTGGGTCTACGTTGTGAATTACTGCCCACACCCTCTCACACTTAGAAAGCCAGTGGCAAAGGTACTTATAAAATGGAAAATCTTAATTAAAGACCAAAACGTTGTGTTATGATTAACGCTAGAAACAGTTTATACATTTCAACCAACTTATCTGTACAGGCGGAAAAATACTGAGCTTACTAGTTTTTTCTGTACAAAATACTGAGCTTACTAGATTTTTTGTACAAAATACTGAGCTTACTAGTTTTTTTTCTGTACAAAATATTGAGCTTATTGGTTTTTTCTGTACAAAATACTGAGCTTACTAGTTTTTCAGTACAAAATACAGAGCTTACTTTTTTTTTTGTACAAAATGCAGAGCTAACTAGTTTTTTTTTGTTTGGGCATTGCTATGTAGCTTACACCATCTTTACCAGTCTATTTTGTATAAGTAAAGACTTGTAATTGTCTGACAGTTTTATTAACTATATTTTATTCTGCTTTGTTTAGCTGTAACTGTCGAGACTTCCATAGTTCCTAAATAAATAAATAAAATAAATGTACCAAGTTGTATTTGCTAATGATTTTTTGTTGCCATTGAACTGCAAACTTAGTGTTCATACTGTAAGTACAGTCACATTTGTCAAATTTGTTTAATAGATTTTCAACTTTATTTCTCAAGCATTACGTTCAAGGTTGATTGAGAAAGACTGTTTCCGGTAGCTTGATGATCGTCTAGGTACAACCATGAGGTGAAAAACTCAAAAAAAAAGTCGGCACCGACATTTCAAGGATTTCCTAAGAGATTTTTCTACGCCATAAAGACACATATTACCTCTTTCCTACCGCAGCCCGCAGGCGTGGGACATGCGTTTTAATTTCTCGCTCCGTTCACGCGGTAACCTTGTCAGTGCGTAATTTATTGGCGTTGAAAATGTATAGGGTTCGCTGTTACAAGGATTATCTGCTTATCCTGTTTGGGGGTGAGTTTTTAATTTGTTTTTTTTCTAAGTTGGTTGTGTTTGAGATTGAACTGAATGGAATTGAGTATATTGATCCAGTTTTTAGGTTGTCATTTGGAAATCCGTAAAATTTTATACTTAACTAGGCGTCTATCAATCTCGGTAGCAAGCGACCTGTTGTATTTTCGACTTTATGCGTTAAGCCATAAGACATAAGATCACGCATGTAATCTCCGAATAGTTCAGCAGAGCTGTACCTAATAGTACATCCATATTTCGCTTGTTAGACCTAAGTTTAAGTCCCATGTAATAAAAAGCGACCCTATTGCCATCAATCGAGCACTAATCCAGACTCCTTGGCTGCTACTGAGAGATTTCTGATGGGAAAACCACTAGACCTACGATGCAGAGTATAAGTTAATCTGCGTACCCCCTCAGAGCATACAGGCGTGATGTGGCGTCATGATGTTGTATAAACAATAAACATCCAAGCGATTGCAGCAATAACTGCAGATATGCCGTCTATTTTGAAAAGTTCCATTGTATATCTCCGAAGATCAGCATCAGATGTTCACAAATTGGAAGTACCAGCTTTCAAATAAAAAAATAATCATCAAAATCGGTTCACTCAGTCGAAAGTCCTTAGGTAACAAACACACATAAAAAAAAAACAAAAACAGTCGAATTGAGAACCTCCTCTGTTTGGAAGTCGGTTGAAAATGATTACTATAGTGTAGATTTTATGAAGAGTAATATGCATGTAGAAAAAGGGGTTTGAGACGAACCCAGAATATATCTATGTCAAGCAGTCCAGCTGTAAGTTATAAACTGCGGTTGGCTTATGAAGAGAGTAACAAAAAAAAATCATACATCCTCACAAACTTTCGCCTTTATACAGGGTGTAAACAACCTCATCACGAAGCCGTCAACCAAACATTCTGTACATCAAACTAAGTAACTTTACGCAAAAATTATTGCTAGAAACGACTTTGTTTTTTTGGGGTGAAAAATCATGTTTTGTGGTAGAACTCAATGTAACGCACTCAAAACATTGTGCTGATGCATGGATTGAATAGTATGGGGGTCGTGGAGGTGTTTAAAGTTTGTAAAACTTGTATTTTAAAAAAAGTTGGAACTTTGACCCCCAATATCTCCGTAACTAGAAGGTTCCCTGGTATGGTGTAGAACAAAAAAACGATCACAATGACGAGGAGAACAAGTGCCTTTCGGCTTCGTTAAGAGGTGTTTTACACCCTTTTTTTTTACTAGTTTTTTTTTTTTTTTACTAGTTATTAATATTATATGTAATCTTTCTAAGGTTAATAAGGTAGAAATATGAGATTATGGATTTATATCAAAAGCACCTTTCATTTAATAGATTCAGCAAGAATAGTTTTTACTAAAACAATGGTACCTTGGTTTTATTTGACCAGACAACGGCCATTATTTTTTTACGAACAGACGGACAAGGCAAAGTAATGACTTGCAGATGTTCTTCGCATAGGTTTTTCTCAGACTATTGTTAGGATTCCCGAAGCCTAAAGACTCTATAACGTTGTAGTTTCTTCGTCGTTGACTATTAGTTTCTATGTTTCTAAAATCACGCCAGTAACAACCGGAGGGTAGGCAATGTTGTCCCGACATATAATGCCGTAGGCGGCTGTAGAATGAATGGCAGTTTGGGAAGATAATGTAGTAAAAAACCGGCCAAGAGCGACTTACTGACCGACTTACTCCCGACTTACAAAAACTACATATTTATGGTTTTCAGATTTTTCTCTTTCTTTTCGACATTGCTTCTCGCCAAATTTCTTGATTCTAGGTCAAAGGGAACTACCATATAAGTTTTCGACCCAAAATCTCTATGGTAGGTACTGCTGTTGACGGTTGACCTAGAATTTTTAATTTTGGTTATAAGCAACGTCTTACAGTACAAGTAAAGGGAAAATTCCGAAAAATAAAACAGTTGAAAATTAAGGTACATTTTGGTACTTACAAGTTTTCGCGAAAATCTAAAATTGCCCATAACTTTTTATCATGTTGACTCATGACCTTGATTTAATACAACTAATAGGGACTATAGACTTCAGTATCTGGTATAAATTTCAACTTGCTAGGTCCATCCGTTCTTGAGAAAATTGGTGGTGACAGACGGACGGACGGACAGACGGACAAGAGAGTGATCTTTTAGGGATTCCTTTTTTCACCTTTTGAGGTCCGGAACCCTAAAAATGATAACCTTTCTTTCTGACTAGGTCGTAATCGGGTAAAACGAGGACAACGATACTCACAATTTTGTATAAGTAGATACAAAATACTAAACTTATACGAACGATACGAACACTAATTATAGGCGTAACGCCTACTTTCCAAGAGCCAGTCGCAGTTTTAACAAAGTATCTTGTGAAACCGGTATTGATCTATTCTGCACCAATGCAGGGACAGTAAGAAAACTATTGGCAAAGCCATTTTTTGTACAGGAGGCACCTTCTTGCTCTTAAAACCGTTTATTTTACTAGTTACATTATTTTTAGATAAATTATTAACAATTTAAATAAAATAAGCCAACTTTTTGAAATTAATCAATAATTCGACAGAGCTGTAATAGTGTTAGATTATTTTGTAATAAGGAACTAGAATATATACATATTTTTTTTTTCTTTTTCTTTGTATCTATCTGTGGAGGCTTGTTATTAGCAATTTAGTTATATATTCATGTTATTAGTCTGTAAGCTTTCCTAAAATAAAATAAATAAATATATAAATAAAATTGTGAGTATTGTTGACCTAGTTTAGAAAATCAATTAGAAATAAACTTACGTTCTGTGTTTGGCACCAAAAGACATAGAATCTTTTAGCACCGTAAAGCCCAATGATATAGACACTTCTAACAGCTTTATAAATGGTTATCTCCTGTTTGATCAAGAGCCAACATTAACTAGACAAACGCTTTCAGTATCAAATCCTCCGAACTCACGGCATAGACCTATTTTCACGATAAACAGAACGCACTATTTTCACGAACGTACCAATTTCTTTGCCTTAGTTTATTTAAGCTGTACGTTTGACAAGTGGAGCAAACCTCTGATCGAGTGGTGTCCAAAGATTGGAAAAAGAAATGTTTGTCGTCCGGCGGCGAGATGGGCAGACGACATTGTTGCCATCAGGGAAAAAACCTGGATGAGACTGGCACAGAAGCGTGGAGTTTGGCACAAGAAAGATAGGCCTATATGATAGGCAAGAGTGACATGAAGCTGTGGATGATGATGATAGCCATGAATGTCTGACAATCAGTATTGCCAAAGGTTATCCGTGTTATACAATAACTAGGTTGTTTTGACCTGGAAGTCTTTATTGACTCCGGATACAGGTTTGCCGAAGCAAGGATAACTTGTTCAGGGAGATTCATCGATGGCTCTACCCTGGAGCCTAAATGTGGTGCTGTTCGACAAACAAAGGGACACTTGACTTAATTATCGTGTTCTGCGTGCCCCATTGCTTGTACAGTCGTGGTCTTTTCCGCCTGATCAGTAAAAAATTTTTTGGCTTAAATCATGCGGAAGCGCCGAGCCACGCCCCCTTAAAGTTTAGGCCTATTAGGAAAGCGTCAATTTGGCGCGCAAAATAACAATCACTCTCGTTTGGCGTGCTTCATCAGTGCGCTCGGCCGTTCGGTATTGTCTTTCATTCATTATTTCTATTCAAAGTCAACGGGGTGGGGCTAGACAGCGTTTCTATGTTGCGAGTGCAAGCAAAAATTAGCTTACTGGTGATCAGGCGGGAGTGTCCACGATAGTACATTATAGGAGCTGATGGACGCTACTGAAAGTGCCAAACTTGTCAACAAATTTTGGGCTGATTTTATTTAGATTGTCATCGATACGCCAAGAAGATTAGGTTGTGAACACCAGATAGGCAGCCGCTCACTTTAAATACTGATATTCAGCTGTATCGTGTTAGACTAGAAACCGATCCCAACTTAGTTGAAAAACTGGGCCGACGGTGACGAGTTTACTTTAGCTGTAGGTATTGTTTACTGAATAATTGAAAAAAAAATAACGATTCTGATGATTGATGATTGAGCACCACACCCAGCCAGGAGCAAGCCTGACCCGGACAAGCCGGATACACCAGGGGGCACTGTTTTGTAAGGAAAGACATGCTCTGGGATGGGAGAGGAAGCCCGACCAACCGCAGCCAGTCGGGCACAATCAGCCGACTATGCAGCCTAGAGCCAATATAGGAATAGTGGTAAAGACAGGTATAATCCATAGGAATGAGCATTGGTGTTTTGATCTTCGTTTGATTGGTCTCTTCTAACATTGGAGAATCGTGTTTGTTTCCTGTGGTTGCGATTCTGCCAGAAATATTCAAATCATCGAAGAACCTACCTTCTTAAAACACGCAAAGTTTAAAAATACAAAACATATTTTATCTCAAGCATTTCTCAATCCTTTCCAATTCCCTTATCATCAAAACTCATTCTTAAAATAATATCAATTGAAAAGAGATCTTATTACATCGGTTAGTACTAAACAAAATTGAATATGATCGTTCAATAAGCAATGAAGTTTGGATTCTAAACTGATTGTGATCGGCTGCGGTACAAAATGTAGAATTCAGTAGTTCAACTTGGATAAGACAAACAGAAATTAGAAAAGGGGCTCGTTATTATGAGAAATTTTCCCGACATACATATTTATGTACATTGAACTCGACAAAATGTAGGAAAGACCTGAATTTTTAATCATGATTCAAGAAGTTTGTTCATAGTTGTGAACTGAAAACGAAATCTTGAATTATCTGTCAGTATCAATATTTTTTTGAAACAATTTTAAATGAAAGCGATCTATTTACTTATAAAAATGAATACCAGTTAATCTCCGGTTTATAAAAACCAATTTGTAATAATCTCGTGTCAATTTTTCCCAGAATTCTACACTTTACATTGGCCAATCACAACATTAGGCAGACGTTAGAGTTGACAGCACCTGATGTCTTTTGATCCAGGGCTTATAGATGAAGATCCCTTGACGTTCACTTAAAATTTAACGTACTTTAAAGGTGGTTAACGGCGGGTTTCCACCAAACAAAATGTCTGGCAGTCGAGGAAGTGAATCACTATACTATCCCTTATGACATATCAAAAAATCTCGCTTTATAGTATGAACATGTAACCTGTGAGCTATTCAGCACATATTTGTCACCTGACACTTTTAATAATAGCCAAATGGTCTTACGTATAGTAAGATAGTTGTGCAGAAAAAGTTTTAGCTTTTATAAATGACGTAGGTCACGATCGCACCCACGGGATCTTGGCCTCATATTGCGTCACACTTAAAATCCCAATCGTAAGCCTATTGAAACAAACTCATAAACTGTTTAAGAATATTTTTGAAGTGTCAAGGTTCAATTCACGGCCTTGGTGATCCGTCTTGCGACTTGTTTGGTTGTTTTGTGTCTATACCGAAGTCGTGGCACGCTCTAAGTAACTGCTTACATTTATTCCCTACGCCAACGCTGTCTAAAAAATGCTTCTAAGTGTATTGCCGGTCTTCATATTACAAACACATTATTACAAATTACGAAAATGTCCAATATTAACATTTAGGAAACAGATGGAAATGTTCTCGTATAAATCAAGTTAACACTTGACCCAATTTCGTGAAGAATTTATCGACAGAATGAACAACACAACTGCTGTAGGCAGGACAAGTCTACGGACAGTTTGACGGAGGTCAGCTTAAACTGACAGGGTAACATCGATTTTGTGTTCATTGAACTTCCGCATTAACATCTCTGTTACAACTGTGTAGTTTTGGTGCAAATATTACATGGGTATGGAATTCGTTAGTGTTATAATCTTACAAATTACAGCGCCAAAATTCTTAAAGTTGCAGAATCTTTGCAAGATCTTTCAAATCGACCTGTTTTTGGTTGAGTCTTAAGGTATGAAATAGTCGTTGTTTTAATCCAGAAAAAAAATATGTTGTTTTGTATAAACTGTTCTTGGTTCAAAACGCGATAATTATTACTTCTCTCGCTCATAAAAACATGCAAAGATATGTAAGTTTATGAATATTTGTCAAGTTTTACATTAAGATTATTAACACTTTAAATAAATAAAAAACAGCAGCAAAAAAAAAACAACATTCTGAGGGTAATTAAAAAAAATATGGCTTATTTTTATTATAATATAATAAATTAAAAACCACTCATTTCGCACTATTCAGCCCGCAGTGACCAACGTAACAACCACTTTGTAGTGCAAGCTGATTAAAACTATATTCTAACAGTATTTCAAACGAAGTTTGAACCACCACAAATAGAGTTGCTAATTTTAGGGTTAGACAGGGCCTTAAGAATCTGCACAGCGGGTGTACAAAATGACAGGCACTTGCAAAAGCGCTGCATTAAATAGCATAACCTCACCAATGGCGCAGCGGTAGTGAGGCTACCTTACGTTCTTAGGGTCCTGGGTTCGAATCCCGGTAGGACCTATTGTTTGTGTGATGAGCATGGACGATTTGTTTCGGATGTTTATATGTATATTATTATGTATGTATTTACAAACAAAAAGTATCTGTGTAGTATATAAACTATCTGGTGTCCACGACACAAGCCTCGTTGCTTAGTGTGGCACTAGATGGCGCTGTGTGCGTAATTTTCAGCGATTTTTATTTATTTTTACGCTCTGATCCCGAGCCGAGAGTGCACCGCAGAGCAATATTGAGCAAACGCACGGAATATTACATACAACAAATAATGTGCCCATACTTTAATTTTTAGAATGTGTCCGCGAAATATTGTGCATTTCAGTATGGAGTTTCACAAAAAATCTAATTCTGAACGGTTTGAGTTGAAATTATTATAATTATGGTAGTCTCGTGCTTGGAGTTTTACACAGCTGCCAAAAATCCAGTCGTTTCTGTCAGTAATCGGGTATTAGACAATAAATAGAGACTAGGATAGGTATTCGTGAGCCTGCTAGATCGAACCTTCTCATTTTTCTATCTGATGGCTAAATCGAATTGGGAAATTAGAAGGATTTTTGTGAGGTCGTTGAAAAAGAAATAGCAATAAAGAACAATGTTCACGAGCGAACAATTGCGTACCAGGTTTTTAGGGCTGACACACAAGGATTTGGGAAGGTAGGTACTATTTCCATATAATATGTATTATTGTTTTGAGCTCCCGATATTTCAACGTTGCAAGCGCCATGATCGGAAGTTGACTGGAGACCGTGGGTGGATGGAAAATAAATTGTTTAGAGGGCTGTCACATTTTTTCTTGTTCTTGTGTTTTAAGAGTCTAACACTCAAATACAAGAAAAAAAATGTTTTTTATTTAAAGCGCTCCCTAGATAAATAATCAAACTTTCTCGGGCATATATTTTTTTAAATTTTGTAGCCATATGTAAACCATAATCACACATCTAAACTGAGATTTTTGATGTGTGATTATGGATTAGATACTCGTATTATGGCCACAAAATTAAAAAAAAAGTGCTATACTCTTAGAACAAAAAAAAAAGGAAGAAAAAGGAAAAGGGGGGTGGGTTTAATAAAGGTTAATTTACTTATTTTATTTATTTACAACACTCAAAAACAAGAAAAACTGAAATAGCTCTCTTAAGAGCAAACAAATCTGTCTACCCTCTGTCTTTGTCTTTATTTTTGAAGTGTTGGTCGTCTCCGGCGGCGAGATGGGCAGACGACATTGTTACCATCGTGGGAATATCCTGGTTGGGGCTGGCACAAGAACGTGGAGCTTGGCACAAGCAAAAAGAGTCCTATACCTAGCAGTGGGTGAAATTGGGCTGTGAGTAATGATGAAGACCCTGGCTTATTATAAAGTTTTCTTATTTCATATTCTTTCGTTTAAACGCACAAGTATGAAATCAGAAATTCTTTAATCGACCGGCTATACTACATTTTTGCAAACAAACATTTTATTGCCTAAAAACCCGTATTGACAAAATTAACAACACATTATACATTAAAACCCAGATTCCAACACTTAACAGCCTATGAATAATTTAACGCTAAGCAACAGTCGGCCCGAATAAATTAGGGAACACACCCTTAAGTATAATCTACCCTTATTAGGGAAGAGAGCATATTAATAATCTCGTATGACACCTGTCCCACCGAAGACGATAAGCGTTTAGCTCATTAATACCCTGCCCTTGTCCCAATTCATTTGATGGGGAATGGGAAGCCTCCTTCTGCGAAGCAGTCATGCTAGCGAAGGAGATGGCGAAACGTGAGAGGGAGAGAACCTCACGTCTCAGCCGCCGCGGGAGACGCACCGGGCGTCGGGGGCCACGTGGTGGCATGGATGGGTTTTAGTCAGTAAAAGTCTGACACTCCGTCCAGAGCGGGAGGGGTCATTATAAATAATAATAATTGTTTATTACCACAAAGTTCAATTACATTGCACTGTTTACCTACTGATTAAAGTTCTTAATTTAGCATTCGAAAATATGTACACTAAGTTCAACCCTGTCCCCTAAACTAGACTAGGGCTGTATCTTAGGGGGCAGCGTCCGGTTATGGGGTATGCTTATATAATTGTATTGTGGCAGACGTGCCAGTGGACTGTGTCAAGTGGGCGCTTATATATTATTTATAATCATCCATTTGTGTCCCACTGCAGGGCAAACGCCTCCCTTCCCTCCTTCCACTTATCCCTATCCAGTGCTGTTACGCGCCAGTCCCTGTGGAAGGAGTCGAGTTCGTCCCGCCATCTCCTTCTGGGCCTGCAGCGTTGCCGTTTGATGCTGTTTGGGACCCATTTGGTGGTAGCTTTATATGATCCTAAATGAGCTTATATATGATCTTGTGGTAAATTTTCACATGAGAGTGAGAAAGTGAAGAGTGAATGATGTGAAAGCAAGTGTTTGATGATTGTGAGTGTGGTGTGGTGTGGTGTGGCATTCACTCCACTCTCGATAAGCACAAAACACGGCAAACACTCCCCTATGGGGTGTTTTGTGCTTATCGTGAGTGGAGTGAATGAGGTGAGTGTATGTTCGTAGTGTATTTTGAATATTTATATTTATTTATATTGATGATTTCCCATCCGAAAAAAAGGTCGGCGCACCATGTCTTCTTCTTCCATAATACTTCTCTATTACTCGTCATCTCAGCAGTCACCTCCTTTCCAGCCATATCATCCTTCACACAGTCCATCCATCGTTTCTTTGTTCTTCCCCTACTCTTATAGCATTTATACTCGGAACTTTTCTGACTATCTATCGACAATTTTCTCACTCCAGGAACGTGCAAAAGTCTGTAGGACCCGTTTAAGTTAAAGAGTTACATTTATGTATTGCATTCTTGTTAAAACTCAATTCAAACTCAATACAAACTAACATACAACTAATGAAAAAAACAATGTCAAATAACCTGAGAAATAGATATAAAAACAAACTTGAAGTCATCAGCGTACGCACTAATTACGGTAGAAAGACCATAATATTATTTTAGGGAGTTCATCTGTTCAATGAATTACCGGACGATGTAATTAAAGAGTGCGATAACGTGAATACATTTAAAAATAAGCTTAAGAAACATGTATGCACATTATAACATCTTATACTTTGGAGGAAATTGTGTTGTATTATCATACTTATTACTTTGTATCTCATTCTAAGCGGACTGTATGTTCTTATGAGAATTTAATTTATTTAAACCGATGTATTAACAATTGATCGCTAGAGCTTATGTGCCGTAAAAACTTACTTTATTTTTATTTGTCTTTGCGCGCTCGTCGCTAATCGCTAGCAGTAGGACTGATGCCTAATTAATACAAAGTCTTGCGCATTATTTATTGCGCTCATTAAGATTTTAGAATTTATTTTTGGAATGTTTGTTGAGACCTGTGAATTTATAGCATGTAACACAAGGCTGCTCTACTTGTTCAAATAATACCTATGTTTACTTGCTAAAAACTAGCAAGAAAAGATATTTATTTTATTCATTTCTTAACTATGTCTTGGGCACAAGGGTGACTGCTGAAAATAAGGTGTTAATTAGGTTTCCAGCCCTGGAAACGATCAATAGAATTTTCTTAGCTTCTTCTTCTTAAATTGTCGATGGTAATCTAACTTGTGTCGGCCTAGAACTGAGCCAAGAGTTTGGTGCCTTTAGTAGCGTCCATCAGTTCCTGAAATGAACATAAACGGACTAATGGTGCAGTTGCCAACATCCAGAACCATACCATAGATATTATCACCCTGTATCATTTGCATTTCTAAGTCTGATTTATGTTACAATTGGCTGTATTTATATACCAATAGATTGGTATTTAAATATTGTTAATAAACACAGAAACAGGCAGTTAAAGCAGCGCAAGGTGGGTTTTACTTATTTATATAGATCTGAATGGGTAGAATGTGATTTGTAACTGCATTTACTTTCTCCAATGTTTAATGCATGGCCGTGGCAGCCTTTAATTAAGGCCGTGTATAAAATGTAAATTCAACATGAGTTCAACATGTATTTTTGGTGTATTCTTTGTTCGTTGTCCTTAAATAAATAAATATTCTCGTTCGAGTACAAACATGCGTTACCGTGCTTTGGGAGACAGATCTCGGCGAAAAGCTATTTTCTTTACTGTGGAGATGTTTAGTAGCGGCTCTAAAGCTTGGATTCGTACTCGGTTGATGATTACAGGACTTAAACATAACCGGTACAATGTGGTTAAAAATCCATCGGATTACAGACGTGATAAATATTATGCATTGAATTCAAAGAGATTCAAAAGACATGAGCGGACCTGGAATATTTACATACAAAAATTTTGGGGTTTGTGTCCACCGATCACAGTATCAGATCACGTTAGCCACGGATCACGGCGAGTTGTATCCACTGATACCATTATCCGTTTATCTTGTTACCCACTGATCACGATATCCGTGGCGACATGAAAAAAGAAACAAAATCGAAACAGATCACGGTGTACAAAGACAAAAAATAAAATAAATTATTTTTCGAAACTGTTTTATATCTACCTACTTTCCCAAACGAAATGAAGTTATACTTTAAAAAAAAACATTATGAATGTGTATCAAAAAGTCATATATTAATCTACACAAAAAAATAAAATTGAAGTGTCAGTGTGTAATTTCAAAATAACAGCTTATTAAGTTCAGTGGGTAACACGATAACGAGAAAATCGGATAACGGTATCAGTGGATACAACTCGCCGTGATCCGTGGCTAACGTGATCTGATAGCGTGATCGGTGGAGACAAACCCAAATTTTGATCCCGAACATTTTTGATTTTGACAAATGAATGCTACCTGACAAGCGGGCGTATGACACTAGACAGAACGATTTGTTACAAAGTAGTAACAAGTATTGGATTACGATTTTCTTCGTCTTGTCCCGTCTATCGCTCGTTAATATTTGAATGTCTTTGATTGAATTCCTTTTTCTACCATTCGCTTTAAAAAACATCCATTAACGTATTCGATTTCAGTAGATTGGCAAAGGGATGTAATAAAACAAGTATTACAAATAATGAGCCTCTTTTATCGCTAATGAATTCAAATATAAGAAGCTGTGCGAAAATATACGCAGCTTGGCATTGAGGGAGATTTCTTGTGGTGAATAAGAAACGTCTTTTTCTTTTTATAATAAACCAAAGAGGAACTATATTGACAGATAAAATTGACAACAAACATTAAGGCTTGCAAGACTAAAAAACGACTTTGACCTTGAAAAAGTAATACCTGCACCTTTATGAGCTTGGAGGGTTGTATTGATGATTTTGATGATTATAATTATATAACTATATATGTGTTACAGCCGCGAATCATATTTTAATTAACATACAACTACTGACACTGACCTGCAAATTGCAAAAAACGTAAGAAAATTTTAATTTCGCGGGCTACCCTGGAGCATCCACCTTAACAGAAGTTAAAAGGAAAATTATCCAGACAAAATAAAATCTTTCTTACACAATATTTGATTTCTGACAGCCCTTAACCAACTGTTGAAATATTTGCCCGAAAAGGGTCCAATTTATACAATTCACATCTACCTTTTGTGAAGATAAATACAAGATGAGGTAGTCACTGTCTGTCCCTTGTTTTTACAGATAAGCACTTTCAATTGTAGTATGTTTTCAGAACGACTTGTAAGGATGTTGGAAATTAGATTTTAATATTGTATTGTAGCTGGCTAGATTGAAAGTTAACCCAATACGATAGAGCTTTGATTTTGAATTTAGAAAAACCATTGTTGGCGACGCATAATCCATTTACAGTTAACATAACATCACGCCTGTAATCTCCGAATGGTTAAGCAGAGGTGTACGTAATAGTACACCCACATTTCGCCAGTTATGTTTAAGTCTCATGAAATAGGGGGCGAGCCTATTGCCATCAACTGGGCACAATTCCAGGCTCCGTGGTTGCTGGAAACACCCAATAACACATTGCCAGACGTGGGAATGATTTCCGTCAGATAGATTTCCAAAAAATATTGGACACATATTTTTTCTTTTTTCACGTTAACAAAAAATTAAGACGATACAGTGCGTCGAAAACTTGTATGACGTCACATTTAAGTACATTTTTTACTCAAATGTGACGTCACAAGCCCCACTCATGATCTTCGACACGTTTTATCTTCGTCAATTTTTAGTAATTTGATAAAACAAAAAACACGTATCCAATATTTTTCGATAATCTGACGGACTATTTCAGAATCATATTTTTTTTAGTTATTCATCATCCCAAGTAAAAGCACAAGCTACAGTACAGTAGACAACATTTAGAATGTTTGTGTCATCCTCAGGAATTCCGCTAAAGAACAAGAAAGTATGTTTAAACGCCGAGACACACTATAATGTGTCCTTACTGCACGTATCACTGGAGTTAAACAAAACTATTCATCAAAAACCACCACCAATTTAAAACAGCTACATTTATACCAAAGTTCATTTTAAAACAGCGAGCAAATTGCCTACATTAATTTAGATGATCGTCAAATGCATGGATAGGCTTATCTACAAACAGTTTCCGAGCAATTTACTGAAATTTTCATTAAACAAGCCTCTCTGAAATATTCTGAAACGAGGTACATTTATTCGGCGGTATCCACATGGTTAGGTATGGGGACTAATTCAATTAAGTTTTCGGTAAAATTGAATAATGGGTTTAAATTGGTACGTGTTTAGCTTTGGTTAAAATCATTTTGATTGGGAACTTGGTAAAACGTTCTTTTGTTTTTGAAACTTATGCTTTCTAGACCTTTTCGTTGTGTATTCATTGGCTTCAAGCGCTCCTGCTACGGAATTCGTAAATAAGCTAAAACTTTTTTTAGCACTACACGAAAATTAGTAAATCAGCCATATGGGAAGAGGAAAAACTTTTTCAATACACTTTTTCGAAAACTGGTTCTTATCGCACTACGATTAGGTTCAAAATGAAATGTATTTCACATGCGTGCGTTTTTTTTTTCATTTTCCAACACGAGTGCGGGAATAATTGCCACAGATAACTATACCTATACTTAGTCCAAATTGGTTCAATGCCTATAGTCGGAGGTGAGTGTTTTTTTTTTTATTTCGGCAAAGCAATATGCGTCTTTACGGCGTAAATATTTTTTGAATATTCAAGTTGTGTATAAAAATAGAATATCATCAATAAACATGATTATTTACTTTTTTAAACAAATTAACATTTAATTGTGTTCTGCATTCAAAAATATAAAAAAAAAACTTTTTAAATAAGGCTACAAGGGTTTTTTTTTGTATAAGGCTGTTTAACGGCTTCATACCTTTGCCTCTACTTCAACCTGGTGAAAGTAAAGCGCGGAAAAAACTTAAAAAAAAACATACTTAGTTTCAAAATTCAAGAAAAAAAATTATTTCGTTATTTTATTTTATTTCTTCTAAAGTGTATTGAAAAACGTCGTTTGATACACGTGGACCTTTTTGTTATTGGAGTTCTCGGCTCAAAAAACCCTCGCCTGCGGCTCGGGTGTTAATTCCGCCTAAAATGCAATAACAAACTTTCTCGACTGGTATCAAAATGTACTATTGTATTACAGTGGGATAGTTACAGATTAATATTTAACTATAGTTTATGCCCTCAGCTTCGCCCGCGTTCCGTAATTGTCCCACGGGATCTTAATAAAACCTATGTGTTAATCTAGGTTATAAACTATCTGAGTGCTAAATTTCATCCACTTCCGGTCAGTAGTTTTTGCGTGAACGAGTAACAAACATCCATCCTCACTTTATAATATTAGTACAAAAATAGGTGATTATAATAAAAATACGTCAAGTTTCATTAAAAGCTTCATAGAACGTGCCTTTACTGAATATTTCACTAGGAAAAATATTTTGACGCGGCCAGAATTTACTTTATTTAATTTTGTTTATCTTTTACTTTTTGATAGAAATATTATGACTTTGACGTCGCGTCGCGCGTCGGTTACTTAAATATGCTTTATTAAGCTTCGCTTTTGGGCATTTATTTTTAAATGAAAAGTGATTATTTCAGATTCCCTAGCGGTTAAGAGGTTGTTTAAATAAGTAAGTGGTTCTTAATTCTGTGGAATACCTGAACGAGCTTAGGCAAAAATGATATTCGCTCAATTAAAACGATGTTGTAAATGTGGAAAAGTCAAAAATGTATCATCATCATCTGCCTAGCCTTTTCCCAACTATGTTCGGTTCGGCGTCCAGTCTGGAAGTCTCGATGCAGCTGAATACTAGTATTTTACATGGAGCGACTGCCTATCTGACCTCTACAACCGTTAGCACGGGATAATGCAATACCCCTTGGTAAAGACTGGCAATCAGACTTTCGAGCCAAAAGATCTACAAATGACAGCCGGGACCAATGGCTTAACGTGCTTTCCGAGGCATAGAGGGAACTCGGTTTGTAAGGTGCACCCATCCACGGACCAACCTAGACACGCACAGCTTAACCTGAAGATCGACCCGAGCGGCTGTTATTATTTAGCCACGAGCTCAAAATTGAATAAACAAACTTTTTTGTATCCTATTAAACGAAAGTGGTGCCATTCAAAAATAACATTTATTACATAATCATATTAAAACATGTAACCACTTATATGGGATGAGTTAAAAAATCGTAAATTCGTACCATTCAGCGCCACAGCGCTGTTCATAATTTGACGCTGTATATTTTATCATTTCAAGGTCCTTTTCAATATGAAAGAGAGCTTATGTAAAAACCAAATTAACGAATTTATTAGGGTACAAAAACTAAAAATTTAGCTCTCAATTGTGAGAGCGGATTATTTTAAACGTAAAAAAATGTATGTATTGTTAAAGTGTTTTGGTGTCGGTTTCCAGTCTAACCAGAGCGACTGCTTATCTGACCACCACAACACAGTTAAGACTGGGAAATACGATACCCCTTGGTTAGACTGGTTGTCAGACTTTCGGACCACTGACTAGCAATACCGACTATCACAGATCTACAAATGACAGCCCGATCAACGACTTAACGTGCTTTCTGAGGCACCAAGGAAACGTTATGTAATGTGTGGTCACCCATCCGCTGACCAACCCGAGCGGCTGATATTACTGAGCCACAAACTCCTCGATAAAGAAATTAAATCACAACTTGTTACAAAGGTAAACGTGCGTACTATTTTCAGGACCATAATTAGTCAACACTCAGCAATTACGGTACTAGCCTACAGAAGTACTTTTACCAACAATACAATAATATAAGGACTCATTTTTAAAAGAGGCATGTTTTAGGCCTTATTTTTTTATTAAATTAAGTACATAGGCTTTTGTTAAAAGCTTTACATATTTATGTACGAAAAATTGAAATGGTAATTGAGTTTTAAGCGATGTAATTTCTATTGTATTCTCGTAATTAATTTTCGGTGTGCGTTGTACCAGTATAATGGGCATATTGTAGAACTAGCTAAAGCCCGCGGTTTCGTCCGCCATCAGGTTGAAAAGGTAACAGACAAACAGAAGAACTGCACACACAACATTCAACTTCAACTTTCAGCTTGATAACTCCACGTAACGTGTTCCTGAGAAAAAGGGTCTTGACTGACAGGCGGACAACAAAGTGATCCTGTAATAGTAGCACACCAGCGCAGGGACCAGGGTCCGCAAACGCAGCAGCGAGCCGAAATCCGGAACGCGTGCGTCCGCGAACATCCCAGACGCACTACAGAAGCGCGGCAACCCCAGCAATACCCGGAACGCGTTATTATATTGTACTCGTAGAGCACTGTACGAGCCCTGTGTATAACTGACCCACAGGGCGCACGTGTACAGCGACTGGCAGTATGCCCTGAACAGTGTTATTTTAACATCTTTCGTACACCGTGCGAACCTGCGGGCCAGCATATTACACCTGACAGCCAGTGCTCTACGTTCCCTCTCTCAATTGGCGTCATCCGACAGCCTATCAGTGACCCAGTGCCCCAGGTACTTAAAACGAGTGACTCTTTTCAGCGGAACTCCGCCCACGGTTACCGATGGAACACAGTCATAAATAAAATTTTGCGCCCTAAACACTAAGAGCTCGCTTTTGGTTGAGTTGTACCTGAGACCATGAGTCACCTAGTCTTCACAGATTCGGAGGAGCCTTCTTAACGCACTGATTGATGGGCTCAGCAACACCATATCGTCCGCGTAACTAATATTATTTATACATTGTCCGTCAATGGAGCAACCGACTTGGGTGTTGCTGAGCTCACATATCAGCCGGTTGACATACAGGTTAAAGAGCCTGGGGGAGCTAAGCCCCCCTTGCCTCACGCCGCACTCCAACCTGTACGCACCTGACATAGAGCCTGCCTGCCTGCCTGTTTTGAGAGCACATAAGCAACTCCTGACCTGGTGAAGGCTGCGGGAATCCGCTGGATGCGAGTCGCACGGGACTGGTCAATGTGGCGACACTTGGGGGAGGCCTATGTCCAGCAGTGGACGTCTTTCGTCTGAAATGATGCTGATGATAATGATGAAGCAACTCCTTTACAATTACCATAAACATCTACCTAATGAATCAATTTTAATTCTTAATAAGACTGACGCATTGACTGCGTTAGCTTGTCAGACAGTCAGGGACCGTAATTTGTGCCACTGATGGTAGTAATCTGGTTCGTGATCCGACTGACGATACAGATGCTGGCGGAATACAAATCAATTGCATTTACCGACCTTGTTGCTTCAGGGGTAAAGATTTCAATTTGTTCAGGTACCAATTGATGCTAGTACATGAAATGGTCACAATAGTGGAATATTCACGCGATAAATTGATCGTTTTTGAGGGTCGAGGACAAAAAAAAACATTATGGCCTGTACCACAATATGTATTTACAGTGTATCTTGATCTCAAGGTAGTCTAGCAGGGTAGTGGGGCCAACGGCACGACGGTTTTGATTTTTCCCGTTGGGCCTTCCAGTGGGGCAAAGTGGGGTCAGCGGGAATACACCGTCACGAGCATTATACATTTTCCTAAATTTAAAAGCAATTTTCGCGTGAAATAACGATTGTAACTTGAAGATAGGATTTTTTTCATAAAAATATGAGTTCCAAAATACTATGTTCGTATCAACATGATATTTTAATCAGAACAGTAAGGGGCCATCTTCACGAGCGAGCGAATCGCGGCGATTCAACGTATTTTCAAACGAAAATATTGCCGCGATTGTCTCGCTCGTGGAGACGGCCCAAAAGAGAGTGTATAGAAAAACGTGGCAAGGACGATAATATCGCTGCGATTCGCTCGCTCGTGGAGACGGCCCAAAAGAGAGTGTATAGAAAAACGTGGCAAGGACGATAATATCGCTGCGATTCGCTCGCTCGTGGAGACGGCCCAAAAGAGAGTGTATAGAAAAACGTGGCAAGGACGATAATATCGCCGCGATTCTCTCGCTCGTAGAGACGGCCCAAAAGAGAGTGTATAGAAAAACGTGGCAAGGACGATAATATCGCCGCGATTCTCTCGCTCGTGGAGACGGCCCAAAAGAGAGTGTATAGAAAAACGTGGCAAGGACGATAATATCGCTGCGATTCGCTCGCTCGTGGAGACGGCCCAAAAGAGAGTGTATAGAAAAACGTGGCAAGGACGATAATATCGCCGCGATTCTCTCGCTCGTTGTGACGACGGTCCCTTAGAGAAAAACACTTTTTAAAGTTGTTAAGTGGTTACGTGCACAAACAGCAATTTTCCTGTTAAAGATCACGTGTTTTATTATTTTTATCAGAACAAATCGGCCACTCATTTGGATGAGCGGCGGATATATTCTGTAAAACTTTCTGAAACGCTCAATTCTCTCAGCATTCTAATGCTCAAGAGCATTATAATGCTGTGTTATTTTTCTCTTTATTCCAGCTTGATCATTCATCGCCATCTCTTTTTCCCATTGTTGTAGTTTTCGGATTGAAGTCAACATAATGAACTCGTTTGCAATCCTACTAATATTAGAAATGCGAAAGTTTGCGAGGATGGATGTATGGCTTTTACTCTTTCACGAAAAACTACTGAACGGATTTTTTATCCCGGTAGTATGATCCCGTGGGACAATGACCGAACTTCATGCCGGCGAAGCCGCAGACATAAGCTAATTTTCCATAAATTGATAAGCTGTCCACACACAAGATATCGATCGCTTTTCTATCACACAAAATTCCCATTCGCCTCAACAAATAACCTTTAAAAGTAACATAATTTATTATAGTCAGTCATGCCAAGATCACAGGTAAGTTATGCCAGTAATCCTGGCTGTAATGTGCCCTGGCTCTCGATAGGGTAACGTTGCTGAATACAAATCATTGACACGCTCTGAACAACCTGCTTATCGGGGAACATCGACTAATGTAGTCCTTCGAAAAAGAAATGTTAAGAGTCAATTTAAGGTGGATGCTCCAACCAGCCCGCGAAATTAAAATTTTATTACGTTTATTGCAATTTGCAGCCCAGTGCTATGTTGTATGTTGATTTAAATATTCCTCGCGACTGTAAGACGTATGTAGTTATAGAATTATTATCATCAAAATCATCAATACAACCCTGCAAGCGCATAAAGGTGCAGGAATGACTTTGACCTTGAAAAAGTCATTCTTGCATCTGTCGCTTTCACCTTAAAGTGTTTTTTAAAGGATACACTTTATCTGGGCAAAGACAAAATTCTTATTTTTAGGATTCTGTACTTCATTCGGCAAATAAAAATAATAAATCATTTTTTTACAAGTAACAAGGACTCATTAATACACAGAAATTAAATATATAGCACAAATGATACAATAAAATACACAGAATACATAAACATTACAATAGGTACAACACAAAACAATAACCACACAAAAACATAATTTAAACTGACAGTCGGCGACTGTAGGTGACACGTCACCTACAGTCGCAAGTCACTGCAGCGTCTGATGTATGGACAGTCGAACCTGTCGGCTATAATCACCAGCAAATACGGAACTCTTATAGGATCACGTTGTTGTCCGTCTGTCAAGTTCTTGGAGGAGGAGGAGGTGGAGGTATCAAGGTAAAATTAATTTCAAATACCCAGGTATGCTACCCCTTAGAGCATTGAAAAAATCTAACTTGTAAGGCAACGCGATCAAAAGATATGACCGCTTATGTTGCATATTTTGCGATTCCACAACGGTATCGAAACTTATAGGGTAGGTACTTCCCGTTGACCTAGTCAGAATCATGAAATTTGGCAAGAAGCAATGTCTTGCAGAATAAAGTAAAGGAAAAAAATCTGAAAACCGTAAATAATTATGTAGTTTAAAAACAAAATACATACAAGTTTATACGGAACCCTCAGTGCGCGAATCCGACTCGCACCTCACCGGTTTTTTGAATACTTCAGCTATAGACAACAATGGGCTATTTACAGCTGTTTTATTGTATTTTCCTCATACCTAAGAAACGTTGTAAGATTACAAGACGAAAAAAAGGGAAACACGGTTTCCGCTACATTGTCCGTCCACGAATACAAAAGACGATCAACATGAAACCGCTTTGCAACCAAAACCTTGGCTCCTTGCTACACAGAACGCGAGTAGCGGTGAGCGGAGCGATTTATTCATCATTGTCATTTTAACATTTCATTGTAATGCATGGTAATTGACTCTGTTGTACTCAAGATTTGCAGTTTTATGTTTCTGGGTAATGTTATGTAACTTTACGATGGGTCGTATTCGGTACGTTTAGACAATGCACTTAGTAAACTGTGTGTCAATAACTTAAGTTTAAGCATCTAGTCGTTATTTTCTTGATAAACACTTAAGCTGTAATGGAAAGTAGCTTTTATGTCCTGCTTTCTTTAAGGACAGTCATAAAAAAATACTTTTACATTTATACTATAAGTATGGTTTCTTAGATTGGATTCAATTCATGCTGAATTTATATACAAATAAATAGTTCTGATTCTGATTTAACCATTTTCGAGTTCACACGTAAATCAGCACAAAATCATTCCCGCTGTCGCTCCGCTTACTACATAGCCGCGCCTTTATTCCAGCCATTATTCACAGCTATTCTGCCCGGTCCCTGAGGGTAAAGGCCAGTATTCACACGTTAGCAAACGATTGAACTGTTAAATTGAATCTGCTGCACGAATATTAATGGGTTCAACATATTTGAGGCTAAATGGCCCGAAGGCTAACAATGGTAGATAAGTTTGGGAAACGAGAAAAAAAACCCGTTTGTCATACTGGTGTGATAATCTGGGGGTCGAGTCTGCTATTACAATAGTTTCACAATGGTCTTCATTGATTTCATAATTGTTGATCGATACCATTGTCCTTTTGCTAAAAGTTCGTAATCTGCTGAATTCATAATGGTCGATCATTGGTCGGTCAATGGTCTCGTAATAGAATTGTGTTAAAATGACATTGTTGTATTGCCATTATTATAAAACCTGTTAATGGAAATGATTTTCGAAAAACTAGAATTAAATTTGAACATCTAATCATGCCAGATTTCATTTACATATATTTTTACATATTATTTATTAGTGTTCTATGCAATCTGAAGTAGTAAGAAGTTTGTAAATAGCAAAAAACAATTAGTTATGTATAACGCGGATTAATGTGAAACTAAACAATTCAATAATATTTTATGTTTAGCTGTCAAAGTCAAATGTGACATTACTGCTTACTGACGTTTTATCTGTTTTTATTCCTAGCGGTCGATGTTTTGATTTATTTTCAATTAAGTGTTTTAAATTATTTTTAATGAAGAAGCTATTTATTTAATGAATAATTTGAAATAAAATTAATTTGAAATGAAGAATTTTTATTTAATGAAGAATTTATATTTATTGCTATACAAAATGGTGCTAATTGAGCAAATTTCGGCTGGAACTGTTAAAACTTTAGCAGGTTACCGCGTAAGTCATTCACTTGTCATTGTGTACGAGATTACCATTCTATGCACTTCCTTTCAATGGAGTATCAGTGGTTGATCATTGAAAAGTCATAATGACGCCACTATAATAGAAGATTACCAAACTTGTCAAAATCAACAATTATGAAATCAATGATAGATCATTGTGACACTATTGTAATAGCAGACTCGGCCCTCTGGGTGTGTCTACGAGTCGGCAATGGGAAAATCATTGAGTTTGGTATGAATAGATTTTCTGAATAGTTTTAAAAATATTGAATATTGGGAGAGAATCAAATGCGTACTTACCGTGGCGATGTTTTAAGACTGTTAATTTTAACCGCTTTTAAGCTTTCACAAATTATCTATAACTATACCTACTTAATATAATGATCATGGTGCTTGCAACTGCGTCGAAACGGGAGTTTACAATGTTGAAAATTACGGTAGGTTTCCCGTAAGGAACAATGTAAGTTTAGTTAGAAAATGGTGTCGATTCTGTTGTGCACAAACTAAACTTAATTTAGGCTATTGTTATCTTTTTCTCTCTAATAAAACGAGAAAGAGACGGACGTAATTTAGAGCTGTCAAATTTAATTGAAACTAATATTTTCATACAAATGAAGGGTGCACGTAAAAACATGTCGACTAAAAACACTGTAAAGCGCAAGGCATAAACTAGTTTGACATCTCTAACTTAGTTCATAGCTATAGCCGTCCTTTTCTCGCACTGCAACTACTAAAAGATAGTAATAGCCTAAATTAAGTTTAGTTTGTGCACAACAAAATCGACCCCAATGTTATTTTTTCGTTCAACTTAACCTAAATTCAATAATAACGATAAAAAATATTTTCTGAACGCAGCTATTTTATTGAGGATAAATCTCACGAGTAAACTTTTTATTAAAAATGCCGTAATTGATTAAGCCACGATAAAAAATTTAAACGTGAACCACAAGTGGTGCTAGAAATACTACCAGATAATCTGGTTTCATAATAAACTTGTTATGGGAGGACGTAACGTTATTAGGACTAACTTGTCAGGGCTACTGGCCATGTTGTGGTATCTAGGAATACTTGTTGATTAACTTTTATGTGTCTACATATCATCACGCCTGTAATACACGAAGAGTTAGGCTGAGGTGAACCTACATTTCGCTAGTTATGTTTTTAAGTCCCATGTAGAGTCCATGTCCATGGGGCGAGAATATTGCTATCAATCAGGCACACGTCGGGACTCTGGGGCTGTTAGAAATACCTGATGAAAAACCCAATAATACTTTGCCCGACCCGGGAACCGAACCCAAGACCTTATGCTTGACAGCCTTAAGATTATTTTACGGTTTTATTGGTTTTGTGGGAAATCAATAAAAACAGTTATTTGATGATGAAGGTTTGACAAACGGCAACTCGTTGTAGCTCATGTGATTCTTGGTAGGTGTTTGTATTAAAAAGAATTCTAAACTGAAAACATCGTTTCAGATTAATCGTTATTTATACTATGTTAGTTCGATACATTGTTTAACGAAAACGTTTTCGGGAATAATGACGAAATTAATTGTACATAATTAAAGAATATTCTATTCTATCTATGCAACAGTATGCTGAATTCAGATATTTAAATAATGGAACAGACATCAACCGATTGTTACAAAATTGAATCATCGTCAGATCATGATGGTTCAATTTTGTAACAGCTTTGCCTTAATAACCGAACTAAAAATATTTTCTCTTTCCACACCCCTACGACCAAAAATTCACTATATTTACTCCAATCCCACGATTGAAAACCCACTTGTGTGCTCCGCATACTAATCCGGCACCAAAAAGTACCCACAAATACATACGAGTAGATACAACACCGTGATGCATTCACGAAGCGAGCTCCACATTTCAAATGACTAAAATATTCACAACCTGTTTGATGAACGCTGGCTTCGTAAATGCACGCGGTAAATGGTGCTGTTATATAGCTCAGGCTATCGATGGCTATAAATCTTTGGTAAGTAGGTAGTTACGTTCAACGTGTTTCTCTCATCTATATTACATAACATCACGCCTGTAATCCACGAAGGGTTAGACAGAAATGTACCTAACAGTGCACCTTTCGGATGGGAAATCATCAAGTGACTCCTCCCGCTCTGGGCGGAGCAGGAGGGAGTGTCAGACTTTTACTGACTAAAACCCATCCATGTTCCTTCTTTTCCCTTTGTGTTCCGGGGCCACGGTATCTCTTTCGAATAGTCCCGCAGCCCCGGTAGGCGTTGGCCCTTACGGACCCCTTCCTTTTGCTAGCTCACTTTGAGGCGCCTGTGGAACACAGACTCGCCTGTCGACATGTCACATTTCGCTAGTTATATTTTAGTCCCATGTTATATGGGGAGAGCTTTTGCCACAACCGAATGGAAATCTAGACTCCGTGGCTGCTACTGACAAATTCTGCTGCTTTGAGCTATGCCCGACTTGGGAATAGGCATGACGACAGTATCAAAAAATAGCAAATCTATTTAGTCCGTCAGTTAGAGTATTAAAAATTAATGGACACGTATTTTTTATTTTTGTAAATCAATGATTGTTGACAAAGATAAAACGCATCAAAACTCCGGAGTGGGAGCTCGTGAAGTCAGAACTAGCTAAAAATTATTCGTCTCATCCTCGCAAAACTTTCAGCCTTCAGGGCTATGAAACAAGAAGTCAACCCACGCCAATAACCTTTAAGTCACGTACCTCCCATATTAATAACCCAAGTTTCCTCCTTAGTCCGTGACATTTTTCTGTTAGTGACACCCCTGAGTTTCGTAACTTGTCATAAGTTTGTGACACGAAACGAGGACGAAAGAAAAAAAATCTCACAAAACAATAGGCATGACGACAGTATCAAAAAACAGCAAATCTATTTAGTCCGTCAGTTAGAGTATTAAAAATTAATGGACAAGTATTTTTTATTTTTGAAAATCAATGATTGTTGACAAAGATAAAACGCATCAAAACTCCGGAGTGGGAGCTCGTGACGTCAGAACTAGCTAAAAATTATACCATGGCGTGACGTATTGAGAATTTTAAAAGCGTCGTATCTTCGTCATTTTTGGCTTACGTAACAAAAAAAAAACACGGGTCAAATATTTTTTGATAATCTAAGTGACGGACTAATTAGATTTTTTTGTCGTCTCGTCTATTGAACCTACGACCTCATGCTCTACAGTCGTGATTGCAATCACTAGACCGACAAGACAGTCGTCTCGTCGTTTCTCTCATTTACTCTCTATCGCTTTCTGTGACTAGCTATTTTAATTTGTAGGCATTTTCTTATGAACCCTGTTTTTTTGTCTATAGGTCCAAATCGCGATTGCCGTGCGTTCCTTCCTATGTTCGATCACTGGGTCGGAATATTTTTACTAATAGGAAATTATTAAAATAAATATCGCTGACATTACACACAGCGCCATCTAGTGCCACACTAAGCAACGAGGTTTGTGTCGTGGACACCAGATAGTTGATATACTACATAGATCGTTTTTGTTTGTAAATACATACTTATTATACATATAAACATCCATGACTCGGAAACAAATGTCCATGCACATCACACAAACATTATTGCTCCTATCGGGATTCAAACTCGACACTCTATGAACGTAAGGCAGCCTCACTACCGCTGCGCCATTCGGGTCGCAATAATTCTAAAAACTTAATTCATAAAATGAGATAGTAATAATGTATTTATTTCCAAAAAACATAGCACTTTGCACTGTATACATTGTTTGAAAATAATATTTACATTATGATGTAATAGTAGACTCTATCTTTTAAACTAAGACTAGCCTGTATCTTAAAAGATAGTATAACGGTGCAGTGTGATTGTTGTTATTTGACGACCCGATTGGCGCAGCGGTAGTGAGGCTGCCTTACGTTCCCGGGTTCGAATCCCAGTAGGAGCAAATGTTTGTGTGATGAGCATGGGCATTTGTTTCCGAGTCATGGATGTTTATATGTATAATAAGTATGTGTTTACAAACAAAAAGTATCTATGTAGTATATCAACTATCTGGTGTCCACGACACAAGCCTCGTTGCTTAGTGTGGCACTAGATGGCGCTGTGTGTAATGTCCAGCGATATTTATTTTATTTATTTAATGTAAAGACGGAAGTTGAGCTAAATATGTAACAGAATGGTATCGCAGGAAACGAAAAACAACATGACAAGACGACTTAAAAGCTACTGCGGGAGATACATGGAGAAATAAAACCCTCGGCTGTGAGCAATAAAAGAGCCCGGATACAGTCTTATACTAAAGATCAAAGCAATCTGAGATTTCTGATGTCTAAAACTTTAATGTAAATCCTACTTATATTATAAATGCGAGAGTTTGTGACCATGGCTGGTAGGATGTTACTCTTTCACGAAAAAACTACTGACTGGATTGGATACATTTTGACAGACAGATAGTTTATAACTTGGATTAACACGTAAGTCTTTTTATGCCGGTAATACGATCCCGTGGGACAATTAGCAAACTCCAAGAGGGCGAAGCCGCGGGCATAAGCTAGTTCATTATAAAACCATTTTTATGTCATCATCATCATCATTTCAGCCGAAAGACGTCCACTGCTGGACATAGGCCTCCCCGAAGTGTCGCCACATTGAACGGTCCCGTGCGACTCGCATCCAGCGGATCCCCGCAACCTTCACCAGGTCGTCGGTCCACCTAGTGGGAGGCCTTCCAACGCAACGTCTTCCGGTTCGCGGTCGCCACTCCAGAACTTTTCGGCCCCATCGGTCATCCGTTCTGCGAGCAATGTGCCCTGCCCACTGCCATTTAAGTTTGGCAATTCTTCGGGCTACGTCGGTAACCTTGGTTCTCTTGCGGATGTCTTCCGCAAGAGAACTGCTTTTTATGTAGTATTTTTAAATTAAATCGAATCAGTGCATTCACATGAACCTATATTTTTACTGCCAGTCGTTAAAAAGCAAGACAGTAATAAATCTACACACTTGAAAGCACTCAGTAAAATGTTCGCATGAACAGAAACATAATTTCATAAGTCTGGCAAGGCTGACCTACATACAGACAGACGTAGGCAAACCACAGAGAACCATTTTCTCACCACAAGTTCTAACAAGATGCACGCCATGATGTAGGAAACCAAACAGAATTTAATACGAGGGAAATAATACTACACAAAAAATGTAAATGAATTTGAGGTGAAACTGCAGAAAATTGGAAACTTTGAAGTTAAAAAAATTTCGCTAAACATACACACAAAAAAAAATATTCAGTCGACTTGATAACCTTAAGGAAGTCGGTTAAAAATTGTCTTCATCGTCTGCCTAGCTTTCTCCCGACTTTGTCGGGGTCATTTAGACCGTTAACCGATTACCACACAACTTTTTTATCATTAAGGCGACTACAGGGGCTAAATTAGCAACTCTAATTGTGGTGGTTCAAACTTCGTTTGAAATACTGTTAAAATAAAGTTCCAATCAGCTTGCACTACAAAGTGGTTGTTACGTCAGTCACTGCGGCCCGAATAGTGTGAAATGAGCGTTTTTTTGCGATTTACATAAAATCTATTGATTGGACTAAAAAATTATAACACTATCATGCCAATGATAATATTGCTTGTAGAATTAATAAAACACTATCATGCTAATATGTTGCTTGTAGAATTATTTGCCAACAACACAGAATGATCGCATGTTATGATAAGTTCGTGATTTTGTTTTATCGAGTAAAATTAGTTGTATTATCTTTTCAAAACACTATCATACTAGCATATATCCTGAAGAATATCATATATTTTTCTGGTTTTGTTTATTGCAGTGAATCATATGCTTTTTTGCATTATAAAACTCGCGCTTAGCTCCTGTAGTCGCCTTGACACCACTGTCAGACTGCTGCTTATGTATTAATTTCTTATTTAATTTATCCATTTGCGGTACATACGCTCGCTGTTTGTTAATTAAAAAAAGATATTACGAAATTGTAACTCAAAACTCAAATAGACCGCTGAAAGATTACCAGTCTCTACTAACAGCGCCCGTTCACGAACATGACGCATGGATCAGCACCATTCAACTCAACCATTTTGAAGGGAACTAAATGATCCGACACACGCGCCACCATTAGCGGGACATTTGAGTGAGCATGACATTCTCTCATACGCTAGGGTAAATTTGAAATATAAATCCCTGGAACTGGAAACAACTTAGTAATCCTCTAAATAAGTATAATAACATAAAAGCGGCAACACTTGAAGGAAAACTCCAACGACTTTAAAATAGGTTTATTAACAATTTTGTAACTATCTTAATAATTGTCCGTCGTCTTTGACGTTCCACCACCAGAATGGCCCGCTCGGGCATCAGCTCCTGACCAAGAATCCCGCCGTTCTCGAAGCAAAATCCAGCGCCCTGATTGGCTCACGACTTCACGCCACGTCAGTCTCGTGATCCAATCAGAGAACCGCTTCACTTTCGCGCCATACATTTTACAAATCAAATGATAGAACTATTGCCATTCTTATGGAATGAATGTTACCAGTTTAGAAAATAACATATAAAGCATTTAAGATTTGTGTTCACACGAAAAGCTATTAAATTAAAACGTTTCAATAAAATTATTTCTAAAAACATAGTAAATTAACTAGTAAAATCACGAAACCTAACATAAGTAGCTAATGGATAAAATAATCCTAACCGAGTTGGACAGGCCCCTATCCCGAGAAATTGGGCCGAAATCAGCCACAGTCAGATTAAGCTCACTATGCATCTTCCGGAAGAACGTCAATGATTTATCTTAGGATGGATCCGAGGATATAGTCCTAATTCTATAAGATAGGTTCTTCGAGATTCCGGTGAGGAGTGTCTCGTGACAATAGATAGTCGTCATTGGTTTGTACCATAATCATTTGCAGGATTGCTGGGCATAACATCACGCCTGTAATCTCCGAAGGGTTAGGCAGACGTGTAACTAATAGTACACCTACATTTAGCCACTTGGTATGATAAAAGTCCCCTGTAATACGGAGCGAGCCTATTGCTATCAACCGAGCAACAAATCCAGACTCCGTGACTGCTACTGAGATATTCCTGATGGAAAAACCCAAAACTTTGCACGGAAATCGAACCCAGGATCTCACGCTCAGCAGTCGTGAGAATCAGATCAATGTTTACAAAAAAATAACCAAACGTCGAGTTTAGTGTCAACGGAATTTGAACCATTTGTGATAACTTCACGTGCCACTTCGAACTGCACTAGTTATGCTTCTCAAACATGATGATGAGTATCCAGATAAATCGGTAAAGATTCGCTAGCTAATTTTATTTGACCTTATAAAGCACTGGTTTTATTCACTGTAGGTTCAATTGATTGGTTTGCACTTCCGAAAACCTCTCGGAAGAAGTTTTGCTAAAGTCGTGGGAGTACTAAATAGAGCTATAAATACTAGCTTCAGAAATTTTATTTTATCTAAAGGAGAAGTGTTCACAAATACCCTATCTTTTATGCCAAAAATAGGAGCAAAATTCTTAAACTTTCATTTATTGAAGTTTGTTCTCTGGGTCGACATTTTACCCGCCCACCCACATAGTGTATTTATTTTAAGAGTCAATTTATCTGAAAGGATTTTTCAGGATCCTCATTTCGATGTCTCGGAAAAAATATTACTTTGCAAACAAGGGTTTGTTGCACTATGGGAGCTGTTCATCAATTTTCTGCCCATACAGCATGTATCAGAAAGGTGCCTGCTTATTTATTCATTTGATGATGGTCCCATGGAGAAAGTGGTTCAATTTGATCTATACTAAACGTTAATTTATGATGTATGTGTAATATATGTGTGTATATTGTATTATGTTGATGATACCATCTAGCCGATTTCGGCCACAGCGACTGCATTCGATGGCTTTCTAAGGTAGTTGTTGAGAGCTTTGGTGTGCGGCTCTTTCATGCGCTCTCAAGGGGCTAGCATTTCCAACTTTGGTCGAAAAACTCCGAGCACAAAGCGGACATGTTAGAACACTATTGACGACATCGTAGGCGGCCTAGATTTAAGGTTCAATTCTAACTGCATCTTTCTACTCTCTTCAAAGGACTTGACCTGCCGATGCACACGACGTCTCCACTAGGGCCGATTTGGTAGTTTTTGGAATCTACGGCGCTACTCTACGGCGCTACTCTACGGCGCTACTCTACAGCGCTACTCTACGGCGCTACTCTACGGAGCTACCCTACGGCGCTACTCTACGGAGCTACCCTACGGCGCTACTCCACAGCGCTACTCTACGGCGCACCTATCTACGGCGCACCTCTCTACGGCGCACTTCTCTACGGCACATCTTTCCACTATCGACTCTGGTCTCCGAGGGGGAGTGATGCAAAAAGTACTGCAGCTACATAGAACAACAAGTACTACAGCGCCATCTATGAAAAAGATGATGAACTAACAAGCGAAACACGTCAAAATCCTACATCGCGCAAGCAACTTTCTCCGCGACTTGAGACTATATACAAGAACACGGCAACAACTGTCGGGCAGTGGCCCACCAGACAGAACACCCGTCGGTGGTCGGAGGATCCTCCCTTTTCCACGGGGGATGAAGAGCTTTACACCCTGTTCATCATACCTCAAAGCTGCTTTTCCCTCACTAACTTCAACTAATTTCCAACACTAATTTCGCATATTTTGAAGTGTCTATTCTGAACATCCTTGAAACGTAACAACATACCACCACGTTTCCGTTTCCTTCTTGGTCAGAATAGAAGATGTGCTTCGCCAGTCTCTGTTTAAGATATCCACAAACGCTGTATAAGATCTGATATCCTTTACCAAATACCCAATTATCTTAGAAACAGCTTCCAGTATTATTAGATGAAGCTGAATACCAGAATCAATTTGAAATTGGGCGATTGCTCACAATCGATGCAGTTACTGAAAACGTCAATTGATAGGTTCTGAGAATCTGACAATAGGTAAGGCGACCGCTTCATAGCTGACGAAAAGCGGTCTACTCGCTTTTCAATGATCGTCGGCGTTGGTTGGTTAGTTACTAGAAAGTTAACTATCTAGAAATCATAGATTCGCCATACAGCACCAAAAAATGTTCAACTAGAATAGTAAGATTTGAATAGTAATAGTAGTAGTTTACTGCACATCATATCCATCGTTTGGCTTCACTCATATCATCACTTTCATAATAGGGTAGATGACAAAAAAAATTTTAGTACGTCAGATAGATTTCAAAAAAATACTGGACACACTTTTTTCACGTAAACAAAAAATGAAGACGATACAGTGCGTCGAAAACTCATGTGACGTCACATTTGAGTACGTTTTTTACTCAAATGTGACGTCACAAGCCCCCACTCGTGATCTTTGACACGATTTTGTATACGATCCGACCTTGTAATCCAATACAGATTGCAATACTAACTGCATTACCCAATTGGATGGCGAGAATCCGGCCGGCAGACTACATTAGCTAATGAGACGTTGCCACGTCACGGATTTTCGAATTAGGTAGGCTGCAGCTGTCAGATTTGAATTTAGAACTAGTTAAAGCTGATTTGAAATCAGGGGACTGGTTTCGCGTAGCTGTTATCGATTGAGGCTTAAGATCCATAAATAGAGGATTGATTTCTTTGATTGAAGGAGGTGACTAATGAGATGACGAGTAATAGAGAACTTTGACCTTCTATGTCTCTGTAACTAAAAGGTTCCCAACCTAGTTATGGTGGAGAACAAAAACAATGGGAAGAGGAAGGAAATGAAGAACAAGTACCTCTCGATTTCGTTAATGGTGTTTTTCCACCCTTTATTACTCACATTTGCGGGAAAACTTAGATATTACTAGGTAATTTGTTAAACTTGTGCAATATAACTTTAGCAGCGCGTAGTACTCCTAAAAATGACAACTTTTGCAGTAGGACCTGTATAGTAAAAGCACGTATGCGTTCTTAGTTCCTCCAGGTGCAATATACTTGTAGATCACAAAATAAAACACAAATCACTTTGATATTACTGAATTTTATAATCAACTTCAGTTAACATTTTACACTTGTACACGTACACAATAGTAATCATCGACCTCTCTACTCGACGGCCCAGCCGATAGTGCTCTCCTGCGGTAATTTCTGCCAAAGGTGTGATTCTAACAACCGAAAGTCAGCAGTTCGATATTTACCACAGATAATATTTAAAACGTAAAACAGGAAGTCAAAACAGTGTTTGTTAGAACATTTGCTGTTATTAAATGACAATATTTACACAGGAAGTCAAAGCACACTAACAATAGTTGTTAAAATCCTTAAATCAATAACGTCTAGTACTATCTTCCACATCTATCTACCTAGCCTAAACAAGCATTGTCGGATTACTAAGCGTGATAACACTGCTCATTTCATATTGTATATTTAATACCTACCTTTTTGTCGGCGTACGTCATAAAAAAATCGAATCGAATGTATAAAAAATTACTTTCAAGACTTTGAACCTATGATAACAGTCTCGGCGCCTTAGATTCAAAGCAACACTCCACAAGATCAAACGCAGTACAACATCTTATATCTACTTCATACACTATATAACTCTGCAGGGTGTCATAAAACACCTACATTACCCCATGTAAGCAATTTACGACTATTTTATGACACACTTTGCGGAAACTAAGCAAATATATCTTTACACTGCTGAGATTTACTTTTCTGTTTGGGTTATAAATTATAATTATGGTTTTGTAAGATTGGAAATCTTTTTAAAATAAGGTATCTTTCGGCAGGGTTTTTACCTACGTCATTTATTTGTTTATTTGAGAAAACATGTTCAACATAACAGGCAAGTCCAAGCTATCTTATATATAATAAGGAAGTATAATATGGTATGTACGTATTGGTATGGTATTAAATGTTTGTAAATGCACCCACGCCACAGGAGAAATTCCTAGAAAGTGAAAAGTGTGTTTGGGGGAAAGTTTTGTAAAAAAAAAGATTAGATGGTAACATAAACATGACTACACATTTCTGCTACTCACTGTATATATTGGGGCTATACCTACATTCTATTTAATTTCAAGAAAAGGCGTTCAAACGCTTCTAGTTACAAGTTTCGCCAAAACAGAGTTTCAAAATATTCTACACAAAGCTAAAGTGTTGGCAGCGCCTGGCAGTTTGCCCAAGCGAACTATTAAAACTGGCCTCATTGCTGAATGGCAATGCTAATCCTTTGCCCAAAGTAAAAGCGAGTCTTTAGAGCAACACCTTAATTGCGTAACACACTTTAAACCCGAAAGACTTTCGAAGGAAATTCATAATCCATTGCTTTGCAACTTTGAGCACAGGTCGTTTTGCATTGCTATCGACCCGGTAATGCTTTCTAATCTCTAGTACTTCGATTGGGCTCGCCGCTAGGTTACACTGAGAAACATTATGATGCTCTGTTTTGGCCTTTTCCCAACTTATATTTGAAAGCTTTTGAAAACCTTCTCTTTAAATTAAATGGGATGTTTATATGTTTCTGTAGATATGCCTTCTGAAAAGTAAATAAAATAAACTTTCAATTCTAGTGATGTGTATTTGGTTTCGTGGTTGCAAGCGCGACTCCTGAGCATGAGGTTTGATTCCCAGGTCGGGCAAAGTGTTATAGGGTTTTTCCATCAGAAATAACTCCGTAGCAGCCACGGAATCTTGATTTGAGCTGTGAGCGAGCGATTGCCTCCCTGACCTCCACAAACTAGTTACTGCAGGGTACAGATATTGCCGCCGTAGGCGCGCGCCTGTGGACGGTGAGCTATGGGCTAGTTCGCCGTCCGTCAGTCGCATGACGACAGGCCGTGTCGACGGCGCAGGAGTGTTCCACGCGCGCCGCAAAGAGAGTCAGCAAAAAGGAAGGGGTCCGCAAGGGCCGATGCCTGCCGGGGCTGCGGGACTGTTCGCAAGAGATACCGTGTCCCCGGAACATAAAGGGCGATGAAGGAACACGGAAGGGTTTTAGTCAGTAGGTATAAGTCTGACACTCCCTCCTGCTCCGCCCAGAGCGGGAGGAGTCATTTGATGATTTCCCATCCGAAAAAATAAAAAAAGGGTACAGAGTTTCGAACTACCAGTAACGACTGTCAAAGATCTACCAATGACAGCTAGGCCCAACGGCTTAACGTGCTTTCCAACGTGCAGACGTGCAGAGGGGTCTCGATTTTTAATACAGGGTGCAAACTACCTCAACACGAAGCCGTCAACCAAGCATTCTGTACATCAAACTAAGTAACTTTACGCAAAAATTATTGCTGAGAAACGACTTTTTTTGGGGTGAAAAATCATGTTTTGTGGTAGAACTTAATGTAATGCACTCAAAACATTGTGCTGATGGATGGATTGAATAATACGGGGGTCGTGGAGGTGTTTTAAGTAAAAATCTTACATTAAAAACATAACAAAAAAAAAATAAAGTTGTTAAAAAGTTGGAACTTTGACCCCCAATATCTCCGTAACTAGAAAGTTCCCAGGTATGGTGTAGAACAAAAAAATGATCGCAATGACGGGGAAAACAAGTGCCTTTCGGCTTCGTTAAGAGGTTTTTTACACATTTTATATGATAATCAATCCAAAGGCCAACCGTAGCAAGCGTAGCTTTACTTTCAATATACCCGTGCGGCTGTTATTACTTAGCCGATGCACTTCCAAATCAAATCCATTTGCCTCGTAAACGTACGGGTCACTTCAGCGACATACACACAAATTGTAACACGACAATGTTTGGCAGCATTGAATCAGCATGCAATTCTGAGAATGTTATTGTATATGGGGCAATTGTATTACACGTGGCTTCTGCAGCTTAGACACGTGGCTGGCAGTCCAATCAAAGGCGGTTGAATGTAATCAATAGTCTATGGTTACCTATTGTATTTATGCTATTCAACATGTAGACTATCGACTTGGTTCAGTGGTCCAGACGTGTTTACATTTGATTTATTCTTCGTTCGTCCCGAAGTTTTGTCCGTCATTCCAAAAAAATCTTAGTACGGCCCACATCACTTTTGAATTCCTGCTTCGTCCCAAATTACAAGTGACTTAAAAGCACAGTCTACAAAAAAAACTAATGTAATTATTTTAAATTCTTGAAACAATCAAATGAATCCCTATTTCCCTTGGTCACAGCATCGCATCGGAACGATTTCGCTAATTCTTTTTTTTTGTTGTGTTTGTTACTGTCAGGAGAAGGTACATAAGAAAGAAAAAAATAAAATGTTGCGCGGATTTTTTTTCTAAATAAGTTACTTTGACCCCTAAGGTGGCACAATATAAGGTGGAACAAACAATGTACTATTATTTGGTACATGCCACAAGTGCACACAACAAAAAAAAAGCCATCTCAAAGTTTCCTTACATTTGGCGTCCTTCGGAATCAGCCCAGTTGCCCAAATATCTCCATTATTTACTGTCTAATGCAGACTCTATTTACTTAGGTCAGACATCCCTTACAATATACCCAACTACATATAAAAACATAACATCACGCCTGTAATCGCCGAGGAAATAGGCAGAGGTGTACCTAATAGTACACCCACATTTCGCCAGTTATGTTTAAGTCCCATGTAATAGGGGGCGAGCCTATTGCTATCAACCGGGTACAGATCCAAGCTCCGTGTCTGCTACTGAGAAATTCCTGATAGACAAACCCAATAACACTTGGCCCGACCTGAGAATCGAACCCAGGACCTCATGCTATGCAGCCGCTCCTGGAACCACTAAACCAATGAGGCAGTCTTTCAGAATCAGCCCAGGTGCCCAAATATCTCTTGACGACCCGAATGGCGCAGCGGTAGTGAGGCTGCTTTACATTCTTAGGGTCCCGGGTTCGAATCCCGGTTGGAGCAAATATTTGTGTGATGAGCATGGACATTTGTTTTCGAGTCATGAATGTTTATATGTATAATAAGTATGTATTTACAAACAAAAAAAAGTATCTATGTAGTATATCAACTATCTGGTGTCCACGACACAAGCCTCGTTGCTTAGTGTGGCATTAGATGGCGCTGTGTGTTAATGTCCAGCGACATTTATTTATTTATCTCCATTATTTACTGTCCAATGCAGGCTCTATTTACTTAGGTCGCACATCCCTTACAATATACCCAACTACATATAAAACTTAGCCCATATATCTGAATACCGCTGACCCATACATTTCTGTACTATTTTACAACATTTTAAAAGTGCTTGCTTTGTCCGAAAATCCTAAATACACACTAAACACGTACTATGAATCATTTGACTATTTTCCCTCAGTTCATTTAATACCTTTTGTTTTTTGAGATAGCGTTGGGAATCGTTTGGCAGTTAATAGTGGACAGTAGTTAATCTCTAAGGCTTTTGTCCCACTGTCAGCGAGGAAGCGATTGATGAACGTTTATTTTTTCGTTAGACGCGTCGAAAATCAAAAAATACAATTAAAGGAAGAAGTAAGTCTAGCAAACGCTTATCCGCCCAGTCTTTTACTGCCAAGAAGAATCAATCAGCAATAGTTACCAGACTTTCCATATATCGATACGAAAGATGGATTAACCTCGTAGTAACGAGGCTCAGACCAAATAAAAAGAAAAAGACGGAATTCTACGAACAGCAAAGTGAGGCCCGTCAAATTACGTCTCGCTCTGTTCAAACACGCTCACATGCGCACATTTACATCAAACTACATTTAAACTATGCCTCAATAAATGCACAACATGTTTACGAAACCGGCCTCACTTCTCTGTTCGCAGAGTTCTGTCTTAACTTTTTTTTTGGTCTGAGTGCACACGGTAAGACGTAATTTGACGGGCCTCACTTTGCTGATCGCAGAATTCCGTCTTTACCATTTTATTTGGTCTGGACTAGTTTCAAAGTTGCTCCTATACCAGAGAAACTAACCGAGAGCCGTCTCAGATGGTATCGTCGTCTCGATGAGACGAGAAACATACAAAAAAATACCTGAATATAAGAGAGAGGTAGAGGACGAACTCCGGACCGTGGTGGACTAGGATGACGGAGCTCCTATTGGTGGAAGAACTGTCAGACCCTACAACCCTGGACAGATTGTCCTGGCGCTGGAAAATAGGATAAGATAAGATGGAACTAGGAAGAAGAATAAGAGCATCATAGGGCCTATTTAATACTACTGACAATGTATTTTTTTGTCAAAAAGTTTTAAAATTCATTTCCTATAAATATTTTTTTACACAAGTGCTGATAAAAATAATAAAAACTTATACAATGTGATTTAGGTAGTAATAAAACGTAGAATGAGCTTTAAGGTTCCATGTGCCGACTAGTCCTCATTTATCCTGGGCAGCGGGTGCACGTACTATCGAGGACACTCCCGCCTGATCACCACTAAGCTAATTTTTGCTTGCACTTACAACTTAGAAACGCTCTCTACCCCCGCCCCGTTGACTTTATATAGAAATAATTAATGAAAAGATACCGATCGGCGATACATGCCAAACGAGAGTTATTGTTAAAGTAGACGCTTTCCTAATAGGCCTAAAGTTTAAGGTGGAGTGGCTCGGCGCCTCCGCATGATTTAAGCGAAAAAAAATTTAACTGATCAGGCGGAAAAGACCGCGACTGTACCCTTAAAGGAGTTAATCTACTTACTGATAATTTTGTGGTTTTATTCTAAACCCTAACGAGTGTTTCTAGTACACCACATAAATTTCGAATATTTGCCCTACACCTAACGCCTGTTCAGTTCATTACATACTGAGGGCTAATTCACGTAATTTTATGACACACCGATGAAGTTGTAGTGCAGATGCAGGTGATAAACGGTATTCATGTAATCTTTGAACTGCGCGTAAGCTGCGCGTGAACTGCACGTCAACTATACGACAACCAAACTCTACCAAACTTACTTATGGTGTGGCCATTTGAGAGAAAAAATATTACTCACTAAATAATCGAATAAAATCCATTACATTTTCAATGAATATGACGTTTTTAAAATATTAAAATAATATGTAACCAGTACAGATTTTATTGCTTTTTCTTACTTAGAAGAATACCGATCATGTTGCGTTCCGAAGCACGCACCAAAGACGCGCACCAGTATGCTTAGTGCGAGTGTCATACTAAAATTCGAGTAACGTCTCGATTTTGTAAATCGAGTTCACGTTACCATTTACGTCGTCGATAGTGACAATCAAGTGCCTCTAAAAAAGCGAGGACCGTTTCGAGCACATCGCTAACGTTTGGTGTATAACGCGAGTGCAAGTTACAATTTTGACAGTTTTGATAGCTCGAATACGCAACGCAGTTACTTGCGAGCGTGAAAAGTTGTCACTTTTTGTGGTGAGAGCATCGTGAGAGTGGTGAAATAAAAAAGTAATTTAATTTAATTTCATATTGTGAATGAAACTTACATTGGAATCTCGTATTATTTCGTTTGGAGAATGTTTGAGACAGCAAAAGCACAAGAAGCGTAATTTAACGCCACAAAACGTAAACACGGTCACGTAAACTAAGATGTGTGCTCCACTACAAGCCACTCGGGCATTATTAGATCATTTGCTTAGATCTCCATGCCTAAAAGGTAACAAACTTAGTTTTACAAACTTCACAGATGGATCAAGGTCACTCACTACACACCAAACGATATAAATTACACTAACCGCTCCATTTATGTCACCAGCGTTTCAAATTGGGACGGGCTAGTCTTTATTTTTAACAATAATTCAAAACTGTATGCAGATCACAACACAAACTTTCGTAAACACAAACTAAACTAATGACCATTGACGACAGATAAATAATGTCGTCTAACTTCGTTGTATAACCACCACTAGTTGAATAGGCAGTCGCTTCTATTGTAAACACAAAATACGAATGTCAATTTATTTTGGCCGGTTACTAATGTACGCGCTACTTCTCACGGTGAATTAACGCGAAACGAATGAATGTTTATTAGGATCTCACACTCGCAAGTTAACGATAGTTGATTATCAATCAATCATCAATCAATCATTTTATTATCAGGCATCATAAGGCCCATAGATAAAATACACAAAATTACATTACAATATAAAAATATACTAATACATACAAAATATAACTTATGAACTATGACACACGAAGTGGCGGCGTCGTGTTACGCTGCGCGGTGTCACGTAGCCTGCCGCACCGGCCGCGCCAATCACCCCGCCAAAATGAAAAGAGACGATGATGAGATGTACCAAAATGTACACACTGGGACTTACAGCTTAGTACGGCCGGTATTCCAAGTGCGTACGATGTGACTACGTTTGAGACAATTGAGCCTGGATCAGTACCTAAAACCCAACTGACGCCAAACCTAGCCCTACAGCAACTACCTAGCACCCTAGTTATCCTAGCCCTATGGTAATTACCTACCTAGCACCCTAGTAAAAGTTATCCTAACGCCCTAGCCTACCATACAAACCACACCAAACGTAAGTTACGTTGGATTTACGAGAGGGAAGTCTGTTACAAGGAGACCTATGGTAACAGACGGAATTTGGGTAGGAAGAGGGTTTTGTGTACGTCGTGCAATGTACACAGGAAATGGTTTTCTTACTGCCGATCCCACAGATTCATAGGACCGATGATGGCTAAAGGTGTCTTGGCCACAGTAAGAGGAGGTATAGGAGATAAATCACACTCGACTCCAGCGGCACGGATCGGTCGCGCGGCCGGGATTATCACTCACAATGTGTACTTCTCACGTATTACGCTAGGTGGCGCTCACCCAGCGCCATACAAATTTGCGTAAACGTTAACTCGCTCGATACGATAACAAAACTCGCACTAAGCATACAGTAGAATGCCGTTATTGCGCTCGCGTGACGCGAGCGTGTCTGACAGTGGTAGAGAATACGAAAAGCGTTGTTTTGATCGAAACCTTACATCACTTCTTTAGTTACGTGAATTAGCCTACTGGCCTTACATACATTCCAGTCTGGCCCAACCACATATTGCTGGAACACTCGCTCCCCGCTAATAGTCGGCAGTGGAACAACACTCTTACGGTATCAACAGACACAATAAGTATAGCTATCTATCGGGACGTAATCTTTGTTGTTCTCCAATACGGGTTTAGGTTACGTCCGGCCATGGATTAGGCACGTCGGTAAGTCGATGAGAAGGTAGCCTGCGCCTGACAGCTATATCTTTCTCTTTAAGTCGGATTTAAGGATTAGGTAGACTATTTTTCTGGATGAGAGGTACCTGAAGCGGAGTTCTTGGAGATCATTTTCTTGTTTAATTGGTTTGTGAGTGGTTTAGTGTGAGAGTTTATAGGATGATTTTAAAGCTAAGCTTTAGGAGATTTAAAATACATATAATAGTAATATATAAAGTAGTAATATATGTGATAATAATAGAAATGTAAAATTGATACGACAAAAAATATATTATTTTATTTCACATAAAATAATTCGATTAATTTCCCGTGACCCAAGGGCTGACTTTAAAGTTGGCCAGAGGCTAAATAATAATAATATCGCTGGACATTACACACAGCGCCATCTAGTGCCACACTAAGCAACGAGGCTTGTGTCGTGGACAACAGATAGTTGATATACTACATAGATACTTTTTGTTTGTAAATACATACTAATAATACATATAAACATCCATGACTCGGGAACAAATATCCATGCTCAGCACACAAACATATTTTGTTCCTACCGGGATTCGAACCCGGAACCCTAAGATCGTAAGGCAGCCTCACAAGTGCTGCGCCATTCGGGTCGTGGCAAATGTTGCCATACAACGTGGCAAAGCCGCCAGTCTCTTGGGAAAACAGAAGTACGGCCACGTTCACATCATCAACATATTTTCATATTTGGTTGTACTTCTTTGGAAGCAAGCCTATAATTCTATCAATCGGGTGAAAATCCCAGACTGGACCGACCTGGGAATCGAACCTAAGACCTCATGCTCACCAGTAGCGCTTAAGACTAACGAGACAGATAAAAGACAAAGATAGCTAACAAATCGATTTAAAAATAAAATTATTCGCTCTCATTATAATATGAAATGTAGGAAACCAAATATGAAAATATAAATACATAAACAATAACATAATTTAATATTAATGAAACGTAGTTCTAATAATTGCATAATAATTATTATGTAGATTACTGTAATACAATACATTAATAAAAATTGTTAGTATAAAATATTATAAATCACAGATCTAATAATCTAATAATTTTATAAATTCATAATTATAATCACATTTAATAACTTATAATAATATTATTAAATTGAGCTAAAGAAATAGAAAAATTAAGCAAATACCACCTTTTAAAGACATAAATTCGGCGCTTATGGAATACGCAAACCACAGTGATCCCAATAGTAGTAAGAGCTAAAGGCATATTAAGTAAAAGTTTACATAGACCAACTGAACGTAACAATAGACGTAACAATCCTACAAAAACAAGCAGCCATACACACGACCACCGTACTCAGTAAGGTATTGGGAGACACTGTGTTTGTGAACCGTGCACAGAGCACGCAAGAGACCACACCAGACACACAACAAACATCACACACAGTAAACTCACAGCAGTCATCCGTCACACAGCGTTCATCTACCTCACACACACCAAATACACAAAGTCATCCGTCAACCACACAAGGCATAACTAGCACACGAAGAAGTAGAAGAAGGAGATAGGGGGCAATGAATATCTTTTTTCCTGCGGGACGCAGGACGGGATATTTATTAAACCGACGCAAGGTCGAGTATCGGAAAACCGAAAAAGAGATATTATTAAATTGCTACTTAACCCTCTTCCTCTCTCCTAATGTTGCTGTGCTCGGGCACAGCGTCCATATTTTATTATTTGAATACACCATCTACGTAATACATATGGAATGCAATATAGATTTGAGATTTGATTTGAGACAGCCCGTAAATTGAAGAGTCTTGACTAAACTGATTAAACTCCCTCATTTACAAACACTCACCCGGAAAAACAGTAATTTCATAAAGAAACAATTACATAATTATACGGAACATAAATTCATCGTGACTCATAGGTAAACAATGTACTAAACGTACCATCGTTGCTTGTTTACATTGTCAAGATTCTGAGTAAAATAAATCACAGAATATTAAATTCCCAAAGTCTGTTTTATTGCGGAATTTTATCATTTCATTCCATCGCGAGTAAATTAAATGCCAAAATCTGCTATCCATCGTTTTTTAAATACAGGAAATGAATTTTTGTCAAAACGTTATTAATTTATTTTAAAACAATTGCTCGAAAATGATACTTACTATAAATGGCATTACACCGGTTACAGTTTTAAAATACGCGAGTGCCTTGTACTTTGCATGCTCGCACTCGTGCTAGAAAGTGCGCCACAGATGAGACAAATAGTGATACGTATAGTGAAGTTCCAATCAACTGGGAATTGCTGTCATCATTATTCTCTTGCCCTTATCCCAATTCATTTAGGGTCGGCGCAGCATATCTTCCTCTTCCAAATTCAAATTCAAATTCATTTAAGTATTTTTTTTTTTCCACACTTCTCTATTACTCGTCATCTCATCAGACACCTCATTTCGTGCCATATCACCCTTCACACAGTCCATCCATCGTTTCTTTGTTCTTCCTCTACTCTTATACCCATCCACATTCATCCTCAAAACTTTCCTCACTACATATTCCACATTCCTCCGCCTCATATACACATAAAACGAAAACCGATTACTATACAAGTTTTCAGTCAATTGCTTTCAAGGAATTCTTGGCTTTCAATAATACAGTAAATACAAATACCTATGATTCGTACACTTCAAAACAGCCTTCAAAGCTACCCATAGTTTTTTCTAACTTTAATCCAAACTAAACTACCGTAAAGTCGTCAAAAGATAATGATGATCATAAACATAGGAAGAACGCTGGGGTTTTCCTGTCACGTCAGCGCTTAAGGATGTTGCATCAATCAACTTGGTGATTCATCGGGATTTTACTGACACTAGGGTGCCAAATCTCGTAGGAAAATGTTGTATTTTGCGACTTTTGTGATTAATGTAACAAAAATTGAACTAAAAAATCCATGGGGCTAAGTATGAGTTTTTGGGGCTGAAGAGACAGCCCCCCCCCCCCCTTTTTTCATGGAGATGGAGATGACCGCCTTCTTTCTTTTGACCTGTTCAATTTTTCAAACGATGCACCAAACAATTCATCTCACCAAAAAGATTTTCATATAAAATGTTGCCAAGACGAGACCATATGACTCGCACTGTCAAAAAGCTATCAGATCTCATGTAGAGCCAAGCTTCTAACTCTACACGCCCTTTTTTTTTTTTTTTTTTTAGGATGGGAAATCATCGAATGACTTCTCCCGCTCTGGGCTGAGCAGGAGGGAGTGTCAGACTTTTACTGACTAAAACCCATCCATGTTCCTTCATCGCCCTTTGTGTTCCGGGGCCACGGTATCTCTTTCGAATAGTCCCGCAGCCCCGGCAGGCTTCGGCCCTTGCGGACCCCTTCCTTATTGCTGACTCTCTTTGAGGCGCGCGTGGAACACGAACGCGCCGTCGACACGGCCTGTCGTCATGAGACGTACGGACGGCGAGCTAGTCCATAGCTCCCCGTCCACAGGCCCGCGCCTACGGTGGCCGGAAGCCACCACGTGGCCCCCGACGCCCGGGGCGTCTCCCGCGGCGGCCGGGACGTGAGGATATCTCCCTCTCACGTTCCGCCACCTCCTTCGCTAGCATGACTGCTTCGCAGAAGGAGGTGACGGCGTCCCATTCCGTCTCGCTCCGGACCATGGCACGAACCAGGGCCGGAAGCGAGAGGTCGCGGCCGCCGATCGACACCTCGAGGACACGGCGGTGCTCCACCCAAGCAGGGCACACCTCCACCGTGTGCTCCACCGTGTCCTCCGGTCGATCCTCACAATGGAAACACCCGGGCGTCTCCTCCCGCCCGATTCGGTGCAGGAACTTACCGAAACATCCGTGTCCGGTAAGAACCTGCGTCAGGCGGAAGGTGAGGACGCCGTGGCGTCTCTCCAGCCACTCCTCAAAGAGGGGACTTACCGCCACTATCGTGGCGTGCCCTGCACGGGGTTGCGACAGTCGCTCTCTCCATGCCGCCATGAGATCCCGCCGGAAGTCCGTCCGCTGAGCGACAATTTGCCGCGGCAGCGGAGTTTCCCCCCGGCGTAGCGCCTCCGCGCGCCACTCGTGTAGGCGCGCGAGGACTATCGCCTCCAGATCCCATGGCGGCAATCCGGCAAGGAGGCTCGCCGCCTCGCGGGATATCGTGCGGTACCCCCGGATCAGCCTTACGCCCACCACCTTTTGGGGCGCGTTCAAATGGTTGGCAGCTCGCTGCCTCAATGAACGCGCCCACACCGGGGCCCCGTAGAGGGCCATGGACCGCACGACTCCCGCGTAGAGCCTCCGGCAGGAGGCGTTTGGCCCCCCCAGGTTGGGCAGGAGCCGCCTGAAGGCAGCCCCTGTCCGCTCCAGTTTAGGGGCCAAACGTCGGAAGTGCTCCGCGAAGTTCCACCGGCTGTCGAGGACGAGACCTAAGTACTTTAACGTCGACTCGACGCCGATGGATACCCCTCCCGCCGTCACTGCTGATCCCGGAGGTGGCGCATTCCGAGGCCCATGAAAGCACATGGCCTCGGACTTGTGCAATGCCACCTCGAGACCCAGTTGCCGGATCCTCTCAACGACTATCGCAACCCCGCGTGTCATTATTTCGGCCGCCGCCTCGTGCGACCTCCCCTGTGCCAGCACCAGCGTGTCGTCTGCATAGCAGACAACGCTGACGCCGCTAGGGAGGTCGGCGCGCAGCACCCAGTCGTAACCGATGTTCCACAAGGATGGGCCTAGAACCGATCCCTGCGGAACACCGCACGACATCTCTCGCCGGTTCCAGTCTCCACTGCGACCGGGGTAGATGACATACCTGTCCGCCAGGTAGTCCCCGACCACTCGACGGAGGTAGGTCGGCACCCGGTGATACCGGAGTGCCTCCCTTATGCAGCTCCAGGGCATGGAGTTGAAGGCATTGGCGATGTCGAGAGACACCGCCAAGACAACCCCACCCCGAGACACCGCATCCCCCGTCGTGAGGGCTCTCACGCGCATGATGGCGTCCACCGTAGAGCGCCCCTTGCGGAAACCAAATTGGTGTTCCGCAAGGTCCGGCCCCGTACCCGCAAGGTGCTCGGCGAGGCGGTTTGCAATTACTCTTTCAAAGAGCTTGCCCACCTCGTCGAGCAGCACCACGGGCCGGTAGGCGGACGGAGAGTCCGCCGGGCGCCCCGGCTTCCGAATGAGGACCAGCTTCCCCGTCTTCCAACGAGGCGGGAACTGGCCTCTCTCCAAACATGCGCTAAAGAGCCCTTCTAGTCGGGGCCCGAGAGCCTCCGAGGCCAGGACCCAGGCTTTGCCAGGCAAGCCGTCGGGTCCCGGGGCGGTATTTTTGGCACCTAGCCTTCGTACCGCCACTCTCAGGTCTACCCCGGTCACTTCAGGAGCGTCGTCGTCGTCGCTTTGGTGGTCCGCTTCCGGCACCGCAGCCGGCGGAGCCATAGGCGGGGGCGGGTGTTCCCCTCGCGAGGGGAACAGAGCGCTCACCACGTCCTCCACGAGCTGAGGCCGGAGACTCTGCGTCAGCGGGGGGGCCCAGGTGCGGAGTTTATCCCGCACCATCTTGTAAGGGCGCCCCCACGGATCTCTGTCAAGAGTCCCCAGCATCTCCTCGCGGGCCAGATCCCTGGCCCGCAGGACAGCCGCGCGGAGGGCGGTCTTCGCCGCTCTGTAGCCCTCATAAAGCTCCGCCTCAATGGCTTCCGCATTCGGTGGGCGAATGCGGAGCCTGCGGTGCCTGGCGTACAGGTGTCGCGCAGCCACGCACGCCTCCCGTAAAGACGTCAGCTCACGCGACCACCAGTACACCTGATGCCGGGCGCTTCCTGGCCGGACTCGGGGCATTGCCACGTCACAGATGTCGGACATGGCCTCCTGGAACCACCCTGCCTCATCGTTAACGTCGGCAGGCCTGTCCGGTGATGTCACCCAGGCCTGCACGATCGAGGCTTCCAGGAGGAGCTCCCGGTCCAGCTGCTTCAGCGCCCAACGCGGACCACTCGGGGCCTGTTGGACCGGCGCGCTTGAGGTCTGGGTGGAGACGTCGAACCGGATGTACCGGTGGTCGGAATAGGTCTCCACCCCCTCCATGACGCGCCAGTCAACGACACGCGGTGACAGGGCGGGGCTGGCGAACGAAATGTCCACCACCGACTCGCCCCGCATCCTCACGCACGTGGCGACAGAACCCCTATTTAGGACGACCAGGCCCTTCTCCAGGGCCCAGTCCTCCACCATCCTTCCCCGCACGTCTGTGCAACGGGAACCCCAAGCCAAGTTCTTGGCATTGAAGTCCCCGAGGACAAGCACGGGGAGGGAATGGTTTCCGACGACGACACTCAACTCTGCGAGAGAGTTGTGGAACTCGGCGAGAGTTCGGTTCGGGGAGAAGTAGACTCCCACTACGACGATCTCCCCGAACCGGGCTGCTACGCACCCCCAACCCCTCCTGACACTTTCAAGGGTCGGGGTGCCGGCGGCGGCCGACGACACTATGGTCACTGAGCCGCTCAGGTCCGCCACCCAGTCTTCCCTGGGCAGGACGAAATACGGCTCAGCGACCACAGCGATGTTGATCAACCACTGCGCCATGCTCTGGAGCAACAGATCCTGAGCACAGGCGCAGTGGTTGATGTTCGCTTGGAGGAAGCGAAGTGGAGCCGTTATTGGCATTCCATCGACGCTTCCTCCCTGGCCCCCTGCGAGGGCCCCTCTGTGGCAACGGCAGAGGGAGCGGCAGCAGCGGCAGTTGCGGCTGCGGCGGTGGCGACGGTGGCGGTGGCAGCGGAGGGCCTACCCTTGCCTCGGGTGGCCTTGGTGGGCGGAGCGCAGGCCTTGCTCCCAGCCCGGTGATCGGCCGGCTTGCCAGCCGCCGCACATGCGTCGCAGTGCGGCGTGGCACAGCACCCTGCGGACTGATGACCGGGCTGACTGCAGCGGAAACATAGCCCGCTGCGGTCAACCTCCGAGGCGCACCGGACTGACACGTGGTGTCCCACGTGGCATCGGTAGCACCTCAGAGGTCTGGGCTCCAGCAGCTTAACCTGCGCTGAAACCCAGCCCACCAGTAGCCTTCGGCCCTCCACGATATTTTTCGCCGCCGTCACAGGGCAGCATACCGTGACGGTATGCATACCCGTGGGGTCCGGACGTAGGGTGCCTGCCCTGACCTGATCCGCAGGACACCCACCGGACCTGACGACGGCGGCCACCGCCTCCTCTTTGGTCACTGAGTCGTCCAGACCCAAGATGCGCAGGTCTGCGCATCTGACGGGCCTGGACACTCGGGCCTCGTCCGCGTTTAAGGACGCTCTGAGCTTTTCAGCTAGAGCGTCAGCGGACGGGCCGCTGGCTTCCCCGGGGACCTCGAGCATACGAGCCCCCGTTGCCGTGACCTTAAGCCGGAGGCCCCCGGTGATCCCGAGCTCCCCGAGGTCCACCGCCTCCTTTGCCTTCGCCAGCAGGTCGCGATATGACACGCCCCTCTTTTCCGCGTCCGGCTGTAGTGTAATCACTACAGCCGCGGTCTTCGGGGCGCGGAGCCTGGCCGCGCTCTTTCGCGCCCTGAACTGGCGCTGCCGCTCCTGATCCCGGGCCTTTTTGGCCGCCTTCCGCCCCTTTTTCTTTTCCCCCACCACCTGCCATCCGGCTTCCGCCGCGGGAGGTGTAGGGGGCTGCTGGGTGGGCGGTGGCGGCGGCGGCGGCTGACGTGCCGCCGGAGCTGGCCCACTCGTCACTGGCACCGGCGGCTGCACAGTCACCGCCTGTGCAGCTGCCTTGCCCTTCCTCCCCTTGGGCGCCTTCTTAGCCGGCGCCGGTTTCGCCGGAGCCGGCTTTGGGGGAGGGGCCACCACTGCTGTGCCGGAGGGCCGGCTGGACGGCCCCGGTCTGGGTGCGGCAGCCGTAGCAGCCGCGTACGAGGCCGCCTTCGGGCCCGTGGCCGCCTTGCTTGCCGCCAGGGGGGGGCGCAAAACGATTCCCTCCAGGACGGAAAACCGTGCCTGGAAGGAGGCCAGCTCCTGGCGAACCAGGTTCAAGACCTGGTTCTCCACCGGCTCAGGCTGGCTCTGCCGCTGCTGTGGACCCCCCTTCTGAGGCGCCACGCAGGAGCTAGGCTCACGCAGACTGGCCAAGTCTGCTTGGAGCCTAGCGTTCTCCTTTCGGAGAGCCTCCGTGGCGGCCGTCAGGCGGGCCACCTCCACCCGCAATTTGGCCACCTCCTCTCCGTCTATCGGAGGAGGAGGAGGTCCCCCGAAGTTGGCCTCCGCTGCCGCTATGATGGAGGCGGAAGCCCCGGGTATGGCCTTGAGTTTCGAAGAGGTCTTCTGTTTCAAGGCCACTCCCCTTATCGCGGCTTCCACCTCCTTAGCGAACCTGGCCTTACGCTCCGCCTCGGAGCTGCCAGAACTCTACACGCCCTAACTCTACAATTTCTAACTTCACAACCTCTACACCTTAGTTAAACAATGTAGCTTGGCTATTTCGCTACATTCACATGGGCGTAAAGTGAAAAATGTATCTACTGTTCATTACTTTTCTGTTATACAATAGTTCTTGTTGTAACGAAGTTTAAGTTTGAGTTTTTGAGTATGAGTTTCGCTATTTACAACATATCCCGAGAATTTTGTTTATCTGGTTTATTCCAAACCCAAGTTATAAGGGTTCAAAAAGACGACAAAGTGCTTCGAGAAAAGGTAGGTAGCGCCCTTGCGCTTCGCTTGGCTCGTCTTGGCGGGGGCACTACCGTGCCCCCAGATATAATAAAAACTCAAAAAATCAAAACTCAAATCATTTATTTCAATTAGACCATTACGGCACTTTTGAAAGTCGAAAATACAATTAAAGCAAAGCTACAGTCACAGTCACAAGGCATAATAACTTGAGAAAGTACTGTAGTTGCCCATTCCCTAACGTAGATCTCTATGGAGAAGAACGGGCAAGAAACTCCATGGACACTCTTTTAAATCAAAATATTGTTACAAAATCTTGGTTACATCATTCATGTTGAGATTATACATATATGTGAGAACGATGTAGAAAGACGTGCGAGCGTCCAGAGTAAAATAATTGAATTGACATAAACTGACGCACGCACGCACGGTTGGCGCAGTGGCTAAGCGATTGGCTGCTACGCCACGGCTGCTAGTTCGATCCCCGCATGGAACAAATATTTGTATGACTTAACACAGATGACAGATAATTATTCCGGGTCTTGATGTTTGTGTATGTGAGTTTAACTGTTTGTAAAGTTACCCACGAAATATACGTAGTGTGAGGCAACTTTTTTTAAAAATAACTTTATTTAATTTAATATTTAATTAAAAACCAAACACCTGGGACACAGGCCTCATCTCTTTGAGAAGGAGTGGGACTGGGCTGTAATTCACCACGGTTAAAGTCACATGTCTTAGATTTTTTGGTTCTAGAAGTAGTTCCTCACGATGCCACCCAATAAAAAATATTATGGTCTCACTCACTCGTTTGTAACTGTCCACTGGACCGACAGAGATGGCACGTGTATTGATGACCACACTTTCAATTTATTTATTGTCATTATATGCTAGGTATACATTCACTGTATGTTCACCGATCCAGACTACAGCAGTAAGAGACCATTAATCATTGGGTTCTTCTCTTTGCTTTCCATCACCGTAGATGTAAAATAAGAGCAAGAATCTTAGAACATGACAAGCACCTTTTCTTAACGTTTCGTGATGTTGTTTAATTGCATTGGACGAACTATCATTGATAGCTGTTCCCGCTGGGTAGTTCCAACAGAAAATTAAAAGGAAAATGACGTAACTTGCCCTAAAATTTTTGCGGACTAAAGTTATCATAAAAGACGATTTGTTTGATTTTTTTTGCAGATTTTGTCAACAGAATTTTATTTATAAGAATAATAAATGTTTTACTTTATCTAAGAAGAGCATTTTAAGAATTATGTATTTCAAATAAAAGCACTTGTTCTCCCTCATTCAGTCATTCATTCATTCAGTCTCAGTGACTCCATCATTCAGTCATTGCGATTATTTTTTGCTCTTGGCCATATCTGGGAACCTCCTAGTTACGGAGATATTGGGGGTCAAAGTTCCAACATTTTCATAAGTTTTTTTTTCAAGTACTAGTTTCTAAGGTCATAACTTTAAATACCTCCATAACCCGTTTACTATTAAATGCGTCCATAAGCACAATGTTTTGAGTGCGTTACATTGAGTTTTACCACAAAACATGATTTTTCACCCCAAAAAAAAGTCGTTTCCCAGCAATAACTTTGCGTTATAAGTTACTTAGTTTGATGTACAGAATGCTTGGTTGACGGCTTCGTGAAGGGTCTGTTTACACCCTGTATAATCGTCTATAAAGCAAATTTCAATATTACAACAGCCACCGTCTTTAAAATCCACAAAGCAGCCCATATTTTCCTTCCACAACAAAAATATGGCCCCGAAAACCCATTAATTCGACCTCTACCTTTTGAACACAGACAAAATGGTCCAAAGCATGAAAAAAACGATAGACGAGCAGTATTAGGATTACAAATGAGTTTTATTTAAGGCCTTTATCCCCGTCAAGAGGGGTGGGTTTGTCACTTATCACCCCTGAACATTGACAGGGGTGAAATATGCCTGTATCGGAAGCCTACTTAATGGTCAGTAGTACCCTTGAATCGAGTATTGGTCGATTGTTCGAGTATTTTTTAGTGTTGGATTTTTGTATGGCTGACAAAAGAGTTTTGGGGTATTGGTAAGAAAATAAATATCTTTGTTCTATACAAGCATTTTTTGTTTTGAATAAAATAAATAAATCTAGCCTTTTAGAAATGATGATCATCCATGGTCATACAAACATTCACCCTCCCCCCCCCCACCATTATTCTCTTCTATTCTCTTAGTTTAGGAATGACTTACAACTATAAAAGCACCATATTTACCTTGTTACGATACAAGCTCATTTTTTGCCCTTGTCCCATACTACTTGGGGTCAGCGCAAGACGTATTCTTCTTCGATTCTCCTCTGTCAGACGTCACGGCATCATTTACTCCTTTCTTTCTGTCACATTATTCCTACACAATCTATTCATCATCATTCATACCCATTACTCTTTTAGTCACAAACAAATATCTCTTGCCCTTGCCTTGTCTTCATTGGAGTCGGCGCACCATGTCTTCTTCTTCCATACTTCTCTATTACTCGTCATCTCATCAGGCACCTCCTTCTTGCCATATCGTCCTTCACACAGTCCATCCATCGTTTCTTTGGATCCCTAGTCTTATACGAAAAATTATTAACAATCTCAACATAACCAAAATTACACACAACACATCAATAACCTCGAACAACATTAAAGTTTCTGCCAGACGATTTCTAAACACTCTTAGTCAATGCACTCCACATTTAATAGGTCATAACTTCACCCCCTACAGGGGGCGAGTCGGATAGGCAACTTTGTCCCTGGGTAGTCGTAAAAGCGACTGAGGAATTATTTAGCAGGCGGCTTGCGAGAGCTACTAGTTGTATTGACCAATAAAACCTATAGGACAGGTTTTGTTAGCAAACCTAGGCATACCTATATAGCGGTTTATTGTAGGAAGTGGATCACAGTTAGGTCTTGTCATGAAATATTTCGATTCTACTGAATCCAGTGTTGCTCGATAGTCAAGAAAATATTTTTGAGGGACTTTAATACAAAGCGTTTCGAAAATGTGTGGTATAGTAGATTTTACAACAAGTGCACAAAACGAACCATTTTTATCCGAGACTTTTAGCTGATAGACTTATAGCTGATAGTACTGTCGAGGACAAAATGGTTTTGTGGACGAGTAATAAACTCTGCTTTTCACTTCGATTGCGAGGAAATAAAACAGTAGTATAACATAACATTTCTGTAATTAAAATTCAAAGTAAAATTAGTACAGTTTTGAATACTGAAGGATTTGATTTTTTTAATTGTTTTTTCCCGGCATATCGCCGCTTTATTTTTTTTAAATCTTACGACATTGATATTAGGCTTGGGCTGTAGACCTATTATACAGCCTCCTATTAAATTAATTTTGTAATTATAATTTTCTTAAATTAATTATATCACCACGGTAGGTTATTTAATTAATTTAACTTGAATTTAAATTTTAATATATTTTATGTCTTAAAAAACACAGGCAAATAAATTATAGTAAATATTATAAAATAACAAATTCTATCTATAAACTTCTTATTGTGTTTGGCTGCGTATGGCTCATTTTCTTTGCCTTAATATAGATACATTTATATGTAGAAACGTTAATGCACTTGTGCACAAAATTAGATTTTGTGCAGCCTATATCCTGCACAAATAAGCACTTTCAGCGCATGAGAAGTGAAAATAATATTAAAGGTGTGGATCAGATCTGCGGGACTATTCGTAAGAGATACCGTGGCCCCGGAACACAAAGCGCGATGAAGGAACATGAATGGGTTTTAGTCAGTAAAAGTCTGACACTCCCTCCTGCTCCGCCCAGAGCGGGAGGAGTCATTTGATGACTTCCCATCCGAAAAAAAATAAACAAAAAAAGGTGTGGATCAGACCATCAAACTTTACTACTTTCTCCATGGGATCAATATTGTATTACGATTTTGGTCTTCCACACTAACTCTGTTGGTTTTAAATAAAAACTTTTTGCAAAAAAATAAAATAACTGGCGACTTTTCTTAGTTGTATTGACTTTCTGACACCGACTTCTGGAAGCTTCAATCAAACAAACTTATCTGTTCGAGCGGTAAAACACAGAATTAAAATAAATGTTCCTACCAAGTACGACATATCGATGAAATTTTCATGACAAGCAACACCACCTTAAGTTGTCATACTACAGAATTATTGTTACTTTTCTTCGGAAATCTTTTTTTTTTTTTTTTTGCAAAAACGTTTTTTTTGTTTCAACTTAAAGATGGTATCCTACACAAATTCTTGTCGAGTATTCATATTACATTGTTACTAAAAGTTATTAGCAGATCATCCACATAGACAGAGAATAAACATGTATTAACTCGTAGACTGCCCAAGCAATGTGAATATTGGTCCCGCATAAAGCCGCACGGGCTTTTTCTATATAAAAAATGAATCACGTAAATTGAACCAGTAATAACAGAGTTATGAAGCACAAACATTTAAAAAAAATATAGTTTTCACATGGTGTGGAAGTGAAGACTAGACAAATATTATAAAAAAGTATCTTTACCTCATGTCTTAAATATCACAATGATTTATTCTATCCCGTCACATCCTTTTCGCAAAACTTTCAGCCTTCAGGGCTATCAAACAAGAAGTCAACCCACGCCAATAACCTTTAGGTCACGTACCTCCCATATTAATAACCCAAGTTTCCTCCCAGTCCGTGATATTTTTCTGTTAGTGACACCCCTGAGTTTCGTAACTTGTCATAAGTTTGTGACACGAAATGAGGACGAAAGAAAAGAAATCTCACAAAACAATAGGCATGACGACAGTATAAAAAAATTGCAAATCTATTTAGTCCGTCAGTTAGAGTATTGGAAATTAATGGACACGTATTTTGTTGTTTTTGTAAATCAATGAATATTGACAAAGATAAATCTCATCAAAACTCGGGAGTGGGGACTCGTGACGTCAGAACTAGCTAAAAATTATACCTAGGCGTGACGTATTGAGAATTTTAAAAGCGTCGTATCTTCGTCAATTTTGGTTTACGTAACAAAAGAAAAAACACGGGTCAAATATTTTTTGATAATCTAAGTGTCGGACTAATTAGATTTTTTATGTCGTCTCGCCTATTCTTATGTTTGAATAAGTGTGGATGGAAGGGACCGTCGTTACAGGTAGTCAGTGGCCCAAAAAGTCTGACAACCAGTCTTACCAAGAGATATCGTATTATCTAGTACTAACTGGGCTGTGGAGGTCAGATAGGCGGTCGCTCCATGTAAAATACAGGTATTCAGCTGCATCCGGTTAGACTGGAAGCCGACCCCAACATAGTTGGGAAAAGGCTAGGCAGATGTTGAAGGAAGGGACCGACGCACAAACAGTCACCACGTATCCAATACATCAATCTCCTTGGTAAGACTGGTTCTAAGGATTTCGGGTCTTTGACTACCTGGGGGTCTAAAATGGCCGCCTTAGCAGAATTATGAATCACGTTAAAAATTTAAAATTCTTAAAATGGACCTTACAGTTATGACCATAAACTCCATTTTAAGAATTTAAAATTTTTAACGTGTTTCATAATAAGATTTTACTAAAGCGGCCATTTTAGGCCCCCAGTAACGACTGTGAAAGATCTACAAATGACAACCGGGACCAACAACTTAACGTGATTTCCGAGGCACGGAGGAAACTCGGTATGTTCACCCATCCACGGACCAAACTTAGGCAACCGTTGCTTAACCTCAAGATTGACCCAAGCAGCTTTTATAATTTAGCCACCAGCTCGTCTGACCGGCGAACGTATCTTTATAATTGTTATCTTTCGCTATTTATTTCGTTGAAAATATTTAGAATAATTTAATTTGCAAGATATAAAATTGACTGTTTAATAAAAATAATATAATACCATTTATTCGTGAATAATAGTTCGTGTTTTGACTTCCATCCGTAACTTACTTTACTGCGGTCGGCCATGTTGAAGCAGTCATATTCGTGGAGCGAAAGTGTAAAGGTGGAAAGATTTAGAAGTAAAGAAGTTAAGGAAGGTGTTCATTGAATCAGGTTGTGAAATGAGTTGTTAACTGTGACATATTTGATTTGATATTAAGTACCTATTAATTGTTTTATTGGTACGCTTCTGACCTTCTTATATAATGTTCTATTTTGCTCGCTGTGTGAGTCTTATCATGCAAACCTGAACTCTATAGCACTTAAAAGGAATTGTTTTTTAAAAGGGGAACGGATCACGGGGGAAGGATCTTTATTTGATTGGAAAAGCATGCACTGAAGTGTTACGTTAAGAGTTAAAGAAGTAACTAGGCGAGATCACGTGGTTTGAAACAGTCTTCGATGCCAGGCCTTTTTTATTAGGAAATGTGTTCGTGTGTTGGAGCCACGTTTAAGTAAAAGTCAAGTCAATCAGTGTCGTCGTGCATTTGATATAACTGACAAACTCTAAAGGCTTTGAATATAATATCAACGGTCAGGTTCAAATAGGTATCCAATTGGCAAAACAATTAACTTACCGTTACCTATTTGAAAGGATTTTTCTTCCAAACAACTTTAAAATTACCTGAAAATTGTAAAATTGTTACTTATTTTTTTTTCCACTCAGTGTCTGAACTTGGTTTTCCATTAGTCCAGACACTGACTGGCTAGCCCCTTATTACATAGAACTAAGCGTAAAATAAAAATGCGCTTTAAACCATGTCCACCCCACTTTGGGAACCACGTTTATGTGTTGCAATCATTTTTGAATCAGTAATTCTTGAACATACTGTACTCTCGTATTAGGTACTAAAAGACTCTCCTGATCATGCCCTTCTCTTTAGGGCACCCACTTACACAGTAATAGGGATCTAATGAGGGTTACACTAAGGGTTAGGGAGCAGCGGTGGCCCAGTGGTGGCGGCCCTGACTTACGAACAGTAAGTCGTGGGTTCGAACCCAGACAGGCGCATTACTTTGTGTAATTTATTTCATCACCACTGCTCTCAAAACGGTGAAGGAAAACATCCTGAGGAAACCGGCATGTCCTAGAACCAAAAAATTCGAAGACATGTGACATCTACCAATCCGCACTGCGCCCGCGTGGTGGATTATATATAGCCCATTCCCTCTCATAGAGAGGAGGCCTGTGTCCCAGCAGTGAGAACATTAATATTATATGATGATGATTTAAAAACCAGACCTATTCTGGTACCATGCGTCCGGATTCGTTCAGATATGTCCGGCTTTGGAGACCTCTGTTCTGACACTCACATACAGCATTTTGAATTTGTACGGTTTTTTTGGAAATAAAATTAAACAAATGACTATTGAAACAAACAAAGACTAATCTACTACTACTAGAACGTTTTTGCTTTTCGGCTTTTTGTCAACAACCCTAGTTACACGACTGTAATTATGCCCTGTGTTTCATTCACAAATGCTTTTGTCCTTTGTGCCAAACGACTAAAGGAATGCTTCTTTTTAGAATTCCGTGTAGTTAAGTGGGTAGATTTAAATTATTCAGGAATTTAGGGTCCTGTTTTAGTGTGTTGAATTTGGAACAATCCACCGAAAATGAGGATATTTTATAGACGACATAATTGGCCAGATAGGTGGGTACCTATCCATTATACATGGTGACTGTAAGCTGTTAGTCTCGTATGTCAGCCGTAAGGCGCACGTTTTTTATAAGTTTTTCATTCATTTTTGTCCTGCTTTTTTTTTCTTTTTGTTCTTTTTTTATACTGTATGCACTTGTGGCGTGTGCCAAATAAATGTATTTTCTGTGTTTCTTTGTGTCTTTGTTTCTTTTTTTTTTTTTTTTTTTGTTTCTTTGTTTCTATCTTTCTCTCTTTCTTTCTTTCTCTCTTTCTTTCTTTCTCTCTTTCTTTCTTTCTTTGTTTCTTTCTTTCTTTCTTTCTTTCTTTCTTTCTTTCTTTCTTAGTTTGTTTCTTTCTTTCTGTCTTATCAAGCGGTATCATAGAACTGGATTGGTGAGGTCAGATCGGCAGTTGCTCCATGTCAGCAGTTGCACCCGAGTGGCCGTTCAAGAATGAATAAAAAATTCATCACCTTAAGTTTAGTATAGTCTTGTTACGTAAGAAAGAAATAACCAGAGAACGGAGCACTGACTGGAAAGACATTTATTGCTATTTAAATGTAAATAAATCCCTGTTCATGTTCCTTTTCAATTCTAGAACATAAAATGTATCTTACATTCTACTTATCTAATTCAGTCACAATCTAATACCTATTTCGGTCTAGATCGTTTTTCTTCGAATCTGGGGCTATTTTTATCTAACTTGTCTCCGCTAGGTTGCGAACCCACGTCAGAGAACAATCCTTTCTGACACAAACCTATTTTAGACTAATCCTTCGTTTTCTGGTCTATTTGGTTTTCAGTGGATATCTAAATTGAATTTGTGTAGCAGTTTTCTTTATATAAAGTAGGTATCTGCTAGTTTGGTAGCTACCTTTTTATTTTATTTTCGGATGCGAAATCATCAAATGACTCCTCCCGCTCTGGGCGGAGCAGAAGGGAGTGTCAGACTTTTACTGACTAAAACCCATCCATGTTCCTTCATCGCCCTTTGTGTTCCGGGGCCACGGTATCTCTTTCGAACAGTCTCGCAGCCCCGGCAGGCATCGGCCCTTGCGGTACCCTTCCTTTTTGCTGACTCTCTTTGAGGCGCGCGTGGAACATGAACGCGCCGTCGATACGGCCTGTCGTCATGAGACGGATGGATGGCGAGCTAGCTAGATTGACCCGAGCGGCTGTTATCATTTGGCCACGATCTCCACGATGAGTCATCAATCTAAGCATTCTTTGAGTACCTTGGCCTTCGACATCTCCGTTAGCAGAAGGTTCCCATTGTTTAGAGTGTGATACTCGGCTTGATTATGCGATGTGTCTGACTTCTACAACCCAGTTAGTACTGAGTAATGAGATAGTACCAAAAGAGCAAATTTGTATATTTTATATCGAGGGACTAAACGAAGCCATAATATACCAGAGGTTGCGAGGGAGTCAATGAAACCGAGGGTATATTAAGTTGGCGTTTCGTTTCGAGGTTCAAACTAAAGGTCAAAATCTTCACATAAAACAACATGAGAAACCTACATAATCCTCTTTACTGCTGCAAACCGAACATTAAAAATATCAGCACGCTGAAAACAGCTTCAAAATAACATTTTTCATAAAATTAATTGCACATTACAAAGTAAATTTTACTCAACAAAAAATTTGCCAAGTGAATGTTGTAGCGAGTGTTGAGTTCCGTAGGTACGCAACGATTTAAATCAGTAGATTCACCCGAAATCCTACTAATATTATAAATGCGAAAGTTTGTGAGGTCAGTAGTTTTTGCTGTTTTTGTTTTTGTTGTTTTTGCAATCAAAACTTCATTTTTATAGATCATAGATGGATTTCTTACTCTTTCAAGCAAAAACTACTGACCGGATTGGATAAAATTTGGCACACAAATATGTTTATAACCTTGATTAACACATACGATACTTTTTATCCCGGTAGTACGATCCCGTGGGACAATTACCGGGGAAGCCGCGGGCTTATGCAAGTTGAGAAATAATTACGTTTCTCTTTCTTTTACAATGACATTTGAATGGGGGCTATCGCGCATGAATTCACCACTAGAGGCGTTAGTGTAGAGTAGGGTCTTCCGAAATGTCAGATGTCATACAGTGTTCGCGCGTTGCGTGCTTTTTTATCACGTATTTTTACTAATACTTTCGATTGTGGTCTAGATTGAGCCATTCCTGATTTATTATGACTTGAAGATTATAAGTAGCAACTTAAGATCTTATTTGTTAGTATTTGGAGGTAGAATGATTTCAAATGTTTCATGCTTGCTAATTTTAGGGAGAATATTGTAAATAGTGTGAGTTTACTCATGGTTTTATGGAATAAAATAGACTTTTTATAAAATTATTGGTACTGTATATTATTAAATAGAATTAATGACAGGACTTTACTCGACAATCGCGCTATCTGGTGAGCTCAAAAACGGTAGCCCTCATAAAATTGAATTGCTCACCTAAACCAAAAATCGTATCTGTCGTTCCATACGGCTATGCGAGCTCACTCTTCTCAGTGTAAATTCATTTTTGCGCAACCTAAGTAGGTGTGGAGAGGGCACATCTCACGATTTAAGTCTTCATTGTCCTGCCTTCTTTGATTTTTTTTTTAAGAAATAGTACCTATCAATCAGCCCTGCCTAATATTTTCCCAACTGTGTTGTGGTCGACTTCCTGTCTAACTGGATGCAGCTGAATACCAACATTTTACGTGGAGTAGTCCAAATTCTGTGATCATCTCCAGATCAGACGACAGACGACTGTCTCTCTGACTACTTTTTTTTTTGAGTAACATGGGTAACAAGAAAAATACAATTGAAAATCGATAACTAAAACCGTTGAAGACTCAAATGATGGCTGATTGCTGAAGTCGAAGGTACTTATATTTGGGTGGGGCTCAAAAAAGATGTACTTCTTGAAAAAATTTTGCGGTCACCTGTTTGTCCCTAAATTTTAGTAAGTCTAAAAAAATTTTTTAAAGAATTTTATTGTTTGCATTAAATTTAAAACATCACAAAGGGATGGGTGTAAATAAAGTACACAAAACTTCAATATTCACAAAATTATAGTTCATCAAACTTTTGATATTTTTTTTGCTCCATACAAAACATAAATGTCCCAGCGTCGTCCGTCAACAATGTTTGATTTTTATTTTTTTTATTTCGTTGTTAATGTTATATCTTTTTGTCTTTATTGTTAGTATGGGAGTTAATTTAAAGTACTTTGTCAGAAAATCTAGCAAAATATTACAATTACTTAAAATACAACAAATTTAAAAAATGTCCGTTAAAATCTTCTAGTGTGTTACAAGTAATGTGTTGCTCGGTAACTTTCGTATTTTAGTCATAATCCCACCAGAACTTGTTTTGTAGGGTGGCAGCACCATTTAGCAATAGCTATCAAATGTCAATTTAATGTCAACCATTTTAGTCTACCCACAAAAGTGAGGTGACTTGTTGGGGTGTTTTTGGTCATCAAAATTATTGGATATTAAACAAAGAATTTTCAAGAGATGTGTTTATTTTTCACTATAATGAAGTACAGATACTAAATAAATACCTTTGTATGTCGTCTATTATGGATTTCTTTCCTAAATTTCTTTGAAATTGCGGCTGCTATAATCAAATAAACACTAAAAAATTCTCGTGTATTCGCTCCGGTGTGTTATAGTGTGTTACATGGTGTGTTACGTAACACACTGGATAGCATTAAGCTTGGTTTACATTGTCTTTAACCGACTGCGGTGGAGTCCAAAAAGGGGATATCATTTTTGCTTGCGTGTGCATAAGCGAGTATAAGAATCTCACATTTTGACCTAGAAGAGCAAATATTACTAAGAAGACAATGGAGATAAAAACGATCCACATAAGAACTAATACAGAGCTGCAATTTGCAACTTAGGAAAATTAATTTTCGCGGGCTAGGTCAATGGCGTGACCGTTTAGATAACATTAATATTTGTTTTTGATTGCAATAATATTTCGAACGTTAACAAAAGCAAGTTCCTCTCTAATTTACACTATAAACATAATTAAGCACAGAAAATGTCTCCCTTTAAACGAAGGGCAGGCCAAATTAGAGCCAGTATGCTAATTAAGATAGGCTAAATTATAAGATAAAAGGCTGTAAAGGTACTAAACACAAAGTCATTTAAACTTAAGCTCAACTTAGGCTAAACTTTGGTCATTCAGCTTTTGAGTAACTTGAGCTTTGTGTAATAATTATTTTTGACCAGCGTGGTGAACTTGAACTTTTAATGAATGGCCTTAAGTCTGCTTAGAGTTTATTTGAGTACTTAGAAGTTCTTGGTTGTTATGTTAAATATATAAATATTCTGAAGTTAGATTTTTTAAACCAGTTTCCAGAATTGGAGTAAATTCAGCAGCTGTGTTCTCAGTTTCACTCGAAATCCATACAAGCTTTAAACGGACTCTACACGAAGCCCTAAACCATGCATTTTGTACATCAAACTAAGTAACTGTATGCAAAAATAATTGCTGGAAACGACTTTTTTTTGGGGTGAAAAATCACGATTTACGTTAAAACTCAATGTAACGCACTCAAAACATTGTGCTGATAGACGCATTTAGTAGTAAACGGGTTAGGGAGGTATTTAAAGTGAAGTTATGACCTTATAAACTAGTATTTGACCTCAAATATCTCCGTAACTAGTAGGTTCCCAAGAATGGTGCATAAAAAAAAATTTTCGTAATGACGGGTAGAACAACTGCCTTTCGGCTTCGTTAAGGCTCTATTTACACCCTTTATAGTCCAGCAGTTAAGTACTTTTACCTGGAAAGTATTCCGAAGTTAAGGGAACTTTAACAGGTTGTTTGTGCAGGGTACACTAGGAGTCTCTATCGTATTCTAGACCTTGAGGAGGATCCTCAAGGTCTAGAATACGATAGTCTTCCTAGTGCTAACTTGGTGTGGGGGGGGGGGGGATAAAAACCTTATTTTTTTCAGCCTTTTTTTAGTTTTTCGTTACATCTCATAGACTAAGCAAATTTTGTGTACCACATTGGATGACTTTGAAGAGCATTAAATGTCTAACACCACTCGAAAAAGAAAGAATGAAGCAAATACTAGTCTTAATACAAAGTATATTATAAGATAGGCTCGACTTGAGATAGGATAGACCCGTAAAAGTACCAATACCTATCTAGTAGACCCATAAATAGAAATACTAATCCCCAAGTTTAAGCCTCTTTGCCAAGAAATGCAGCAGCTACCTAGTACCTTCATACAAAATTGCCTCCGTAGCAACTGGACAGATTCGCAACTGGACATATTCTCAGCTGGACAGTTTCTCAGCTGAACAGATTAGCAACTGGACATATTCTCAGCTGAACAGATTAGCAACTGGACAGACCTTGTTTGTACAGTCCATGACATATTAAAATGGATGAGTTGGAAATATGGACGATTACATATTACGTATCCCCATCACAAGTATCCTTATAATACTTACCGGGGCTGCCTCAATTTTGTATTGTAGTAGAATTTTATGAGAAACAATAAAAACATTTATTTATTTATTTTTTAATTACGTAGAGTCGCAACAACTTGCTCGCGCGTAGTCTTATGCTAGGAAAAACTCTTCTTTAAAGTGAAGTTTTAATGAAATAGTTCCTTTAATACTGTAACGAACGAAAAGTGATAATTCTCAGCTTAATGTGAGTAAAATATAGGTCTGTTTTAAACTTTCACGGTTTAAAACTAAACTTATATTGTCACTCCGGAACACTACGGATTATTATTTGGTCAACCAGCGATCATGGTGCTTGCAACAGCGTCCTAATATCGGGAGCTCAAAACAAAAAATAATCACGGAAGATATCCCGTAAGTGACAATATAAGTTTAAAATATAGCTTCTGATTTTGGCTATAATTTTTTGTTTTTTTTTTGTTTTTGCAAATAGTCGTTATTCACTGCTGATTTTGTGATCATTTGCATCACACACCATCATCTGCCTAGCTTTGATCAGTGGGTCGTCTTAGGGGCACTATGAAAAAAAGACTTATAAAAGCTTCGCGACCAATTTCGAGGTAGCGTTTCGTAGTTGGTCACAGTTCTAACCTAACCTAACCTAGGGATCCTTTCGACATAGTTTTTACGACAAACGGTTAGTCGGAGACAAAAAACACCGAGACACTTTTGGCCTTATATTTAAGTGTTTTATACATTTTTATGATAGAATTGACAAAATAAACGATTTGCGAAAATAACACTTTTTTGGCTAAATTTGTGTAAGTCCTCGCGCCGTAGCGCCCTTAAGGCTACACTCCAACCATAGATTTCTTCCAACTACACTTAAAGTACTTACGGGATGATGTCCGTGATTTTCCTTCGTTGCCAATTATGTTGTTTGGACATGGAGCGACTGCCTATCTGACCTCCACAACCCAGTTAGTAACTACCCAGTACTAATACGCTTACGCATTTGCATTACACATACCAAAGGCTTATAATATAAATAGAACTGTTGCAAAGATAGAATCTAAACTTCGACACGCAAAGCTTTTTAAAAATCATATCTTTTTAAACATCCATAGAAATATTAAAAATGCCAAAGTAACTCTTCCTGTTACCATTTCACGCCGTGTATACGGCTGAAAGGATTTATTCACGGATACACCACTTAAACATAGATAGATAGATTATAACGGAGGTTAGGGTAAGATCTAATAATTATTTGTGTAGTAGGTTCCTATGAACGAATTCGAGGGAAAAGACTAGTATGCCAACACTTTAGTGTCTTGACTTAACTTAACTTTGAATTTATTAAAAGTACATAATGTATTAAGATTATGAATAAAAAGTTATGTCTAAGCCGGAGAGGTGATCTGTACCTCACGACCTCCCATACTTCAGACACCATTCTATATAGCGCCAATAATTCTTGATTAATAATGATTTATGATTATTATTTTAAACTTTGTGAGAACTGGTTATGAAACTTATAAAGGGTGTAAAAAACCTCTTAACGAAGCCAAAAGGCTCTTGTTCTCCCCGCCATTGCGTTCATTTTTTTATTCTACACCATACCTAACCTTCTAGTTACGGAGATATTGGGGGTCAAAGTTCCATCTTTTTGACAAGTTTTTTTATTACAAGTTTTTACTGTAAGATTTACTTTAAACACCTCCACGACCCCCGTACTATTCAATCCATCCATCAGCACAATGTTTTGAGTGCGTTACATTGAGTTCTACCATAAAATATGATTTTCCACCCCAAAAAAAAAGTCGTTTCCCAGCGAAAATTTTTACGTAAAGTTACTTAGTTTGATGCACAGAATGCTTGGTTGACGGCTTCGTGATGAGGTTGTTTACACCCTGTATACTGTGGTTATATGTCGAAAAAACCATGGCAAAATAAACTTTCATAACGCAATTGATATTCTCTGGGTACAGCGATTTATTATATTTTGGGCTTTTCTCACGGCTTGTTTACCGTGCCTCGAATACACAATGTATTGTGTTGGTAAGGAAACACATAAATCATAATTTGAGCTGTTTATTTTTCCGCCAAGTATGTGGTATAAATGCGTTGTAACGAAAATATTAAATTAAGGACCTAAACTTGGAAACATTACATAGAGATATATTACGAACATTATGTATTTTTTTAACATTTAAATAAGTAATTTACAAATGAAAAAATTATAAAAAAACGCGTGGGTGTTTTTATTCGTATATTATTGATAATTTATATCCCTTAATTGGTAAAAAATAATAATTTTATACGTCTTATCCGACTACTTAGAGAACAGACGCCTAAAAAAAGCCAAAGTTTATAGTTTTGCTTTGAAATAAACACTTTTTATCCTTCGTTATTAAAATTTAATCCTGAGTACCTAAGTACAAAAAAAAATGCATTACGATTTTATCTTCACCGAAACCAAAAAAGGAAGTAGGTACCTACTAGAATGTTTATAACCGGCCTTAGTATGTCTTATTGTCAAATTACACAAAAAAATGTTTTGTAAAATTCTGTAAAACCATAAATATTCAAGAAAGAAAAATCCTGTTTATTAGCCCGCACAGGACAAAATACATATAATAAAATGTTGAAATTCAATAAATTATTCCAACAAAACCGAAATAACACCAATAATTCACACCCAAACATTTCAAACCTAACTCACAAACTCAAATCTAATCAAAATAAACCTAATCGGCTGTCCCTAACCGTTATCAATCATAATAATTAAACTCACCCTGTTCAATATAACTAGTTTAAACACAGAACTTTCACTAAGTTTCAACTCACTATTAAACCACTTTCAATGTGAAAAAACACTTTTATCAACAACAAAAAACTTTTTAACCAACTTTTTGTCTAAAAAAACACACTGTATACACCAATGCTTGTTTTTTTTAAATTTATTTTTCCTTTGTGAATAACGTACGTGAGTTACCGACGTGTCTTTTCAATAAAATATAAGCTCATGCGACATCCGTACCCGACCGCTTCTGAATTGCTACTGAAAACAGAAGCTCGATTCGGCGCAAGTTTCAGGCCTGAAAACTTTCATAAGCTAACGAACTATGTCATTCAACCCCGGTTCGTTTATCCCATGGAATTAGATTTTATTTTTGGATATAATTAAAGTATAAGGCATAAGCTAAGATGGATTAAATAAGTGTGCTGATCGCTTGAAGCAATTTGGCTTGCAAATTTACTTAAATGAAGAGATGGCAAAATTTAACTTTGTATTTTTTCAGGCTAATTAGCTTTTGGATGATTTTTTTTCCAACAATATACATAACATCACACCTGTAATCCCCGAAGAGCTAGGCAGAGGTGTACCTAATTTCACCCACATTTTGCCAGTTAATTTTAAGTCCCATGTAACAGGGGGCGAGCCTATTGCCATCATCCGGGCTCAAATCCAGACTCCATAGCTGCTACTGAGAAATTCCTGATGGAAAAATCCAGTGTCTTTTTGCCCGGTCCAGGAATCGAACTCGGAAACTGGTACTATTGTACTGTGTAATGTACAGAATGCATAGAAACTACACTGCCTCGTTGGTCCAGTGGTTGCAAGCACTACAGCTGAGCATGAGGTCCTAGGTTCGATGAGAAATGTATTATAAGGTTTTTCTATCAGGAATTTATCAGTGGCAGCCACAGATTATGAATTTGTGAGTGGTTGATGGTAGTACGCTCACCCCCAATAACATTAGACATAACTGGCAAAACGTGGGTGTACTATTAGGTACGCCTTCGCTCGACCCCTTGTGGATTACTGGCGTGATGTTATGTTATATTATAAGCCACAGAAAATGTGTTTTACACTGGTTATTCCTTCTTCTCTGACACGGAGTATCCTCTAAGTTGGGTACGTATTAAAATCCCGAAATTTCGTAATAACTATGACTGAAATACCGACGTCAAAACAACGAAATTCAAAATATCGAAAGTTTTAAATGCCGATAGCCGTTATATTGAAACATAAAATACTGATGTCCAAATGCCCGAAAGGATGAAATCCCGAATCGACGAAATCCCGAATGATTGAAATAACCGTCTCGCGACAGTATCTTCAGCTATGGCCGACGAAGGAGGCCAGCGGAGGCCGCCGCTTCGGGGACAGAAGTCGTATCAGGTTCCAAAGAAGAAGGTTCAAAATTCACCCACATCTTATAGTAAAGAAAATTATCTAAAAATGAGTGTAAAATAAAAAATGAATAAAAAAAGATGGCATATTTAGTCTTAGAGATTTTAGGCTTTGGGATGTAATTTCGGTATTTTGAACTTCGGGATATGGATCTTCGAAATTTTAAGCTTTTGGGCAAATGAACTCTCGGGATTTTGAACTTCGGGATTTTAAGCTTTCGGGCAAATGAACTTTCGGGAATTAAACCTTTCGACCAAACAATCATTAGGCGTTTAATTTTTCGGGATTTCTTCCATAATTGTTTTAAAATACGGTGTTTAAATTTCGTATTGTAATACGTACCATCTAAGTTTTATTTATTTATCGTTAAGATAATAAATTAAGTACAGTTCGTACTATCATAAAAATTTAGATCATAAAAATTATTACGAGATTTTGAAAAATGTAAATCATATTATTGAAATTAATAAAGGGAATAATAATTACGAGAAAACTTTTATAATAATATCTCCTAACCCTCACATGTAACATGTAAGACAAAGGAAATACCGTATTCTATAAACAGATTACACCCATCGTATAATGTACGGTCGACCAAGCTATTTGGTTTACATTTTACAATATAATTTGCGTGTCAAAATGTAAACATAATAGCTTGGTCGACCGTTTACAAGGAAGCCATCCATCTGTAAACTGATAACTTGGGAGGTTGGGAATGTCGTTTATCTCAGATTTAGGTCATTAAAATTAGTAGGATGTCTAGAATTTATGTTCATATGAATTTATATCATTTATGATATTCACTAGGTTTTGTCTGGGACTAGCCCCGGTATCTAAAATTTTCATCTGAAATGGCATGTTTTACCAAGTCTAGATAATTATGCACTATCCACAAGATTAATTAAAAATGAAACGGACCTTATTTGCTAGTTAAGTTATCCAGATAATAATAATAATAATGTTGCCAGCGCTGGTGGGCTACTATTTTTATGTTTTTATTTATATTATTTTTATATTACGAATATTTAAAAATGTAAAAATATTTTAAATGAATAAACGAATAATTATAATAATAATTTATTTTTCTTACACAAAAAAGTACTTATAATTTACAAATAAAATGCTTTAAGGTGGATGCAACAGGGTAGCCCGCGAAATTCAAATTTTCTTACGTTTTTTGCAACTTGCAGGCCAGTGTCAGGTTGTATATTGATTAAAATATGATTCGCGGCTGTAACACGTATGTAGTTACAGAATTATAATCATTAAAATCATCAATACAACCCTCCAAGCGCATAGAGGTGCAGGAATGACTTTTTCAAGGTCAAATTCTAAATCATATTTTATTCGAATCATATTTTAATCAACATACAATACAAATTCTACCTCCCTAAACTATCATTCAGTAGCATTTTTGAACTTTCCTCTCATGAACTTTGGAAGCGGTACCACACCAGGGCAGGGGACTTGTCCATAGACTTCACAGATACATGGTCGCTCACAACCTATACCGAAGTTGGCAGGATTATCCTTCTTTTCCGCAGCAATTGATTCTTGTTCTAGAATGCCCATTGATTTTCCTGTAATAATAAATGAGGATGATTTAGTGTTGTGTGGGAACAGTTCTCTATCCGTCCGTCTCGACGACAGGCCGTGTCGACGGCGCGTTCGCTTTCCACGCGCGCCTCAAAGAGAGTCAGCAAAAAGGAAGGAGTCCGCAAAGGCGGATGCCTGCCGGGGCTGCGGGACTGTTCGAAAGAGATACCAGCCACGGTATCTCTTCCCGTCCCGTCTTTATTACCTTCACTTTATAAAACTGAAACAAAGCACTGTTGGAAGGGAATTCAAATGAAATATAAGCAGTAACTTTAGACCTTTTTTTTCTGATGGGAAGTCATCAAATGACTCCCTCCCGCTCCGCCCAGAGCGGGAGGGAGTGTCAGACTTTTACTGACTAAAACCCATCCATGTTCCTTAATCGTCCTTTGTGTTCCGGGGCCACGGTATCTCTTTCAAACAGTCCCGCAACCCCGGCAGGCATCCGCCCTTGCGGACTCCTTCCTTTTTGCTGACTCTCTTATAGGCGCGCGTGGAAAGCGAACGCGCCGTCGACACGGCCTGTCGTCATGAGACGGACGGACAGAGAACTGATCCCACACAACACTAAATCATCCTCATTTATAATTACAGGAAAATCAATGGGCATTCTAGAACAAGAATCAATTGCTGCGGAAAAGAAGGATAATCCCGCCAACTTCGGTATAGGTTGTGAGCGACCATGTATCTGTGAAGTCTATGGACAAGTCCCCTGCCCTGGCAACTTTGGAAGTGGTACCAACCGCTTCCAAAGTTCACGAGAGGAAAGTTAAAAATGCTACTGAACGATAGTTTAGGGAGGTAGAATTTGAAAATGTTTATATTTGTTAGAGTGTTCAGCCTATAACGTTCCCACGTTAAAGAGAGTGGGTTTTAATCCTGCATGTGGGCCGGTATGGGTGGACAGATATTACATATTATCTTCCACTTTTTGGTTCTACGATATGCACATTACCACACAATCTTGTTGTTCACAATTTTGAGAGCAGCAATGAAATTAATTACACAAAGTAAAGTAGCTGTCAAACCCACAACCTATGTTGTATAAAGTTACTGAAGTTCTAATACCACATAAGTCAAAAGTAGCAAGTTTAAAGAGAGTTAAAAAACCACATAATTATGCCTAGGTAATGGTACAATAACATTTTTTTATTTGTGTTCATTTCCAATTAGTTAGAAACGTTGCTTGTTTCTGATTGGAACAATGAGTCTTCCGATTCTCTAGCAAATGGTATCAAAATGTTAAAACCGCCAAAAATATTTTCTATTACAGAGAATACGTAATATTAACACTTTGAATGCTGTTAGGGTAAGAATGTAGATAGTTACTTAGTAATAAAGTTATTATAATAAAACAAGTCAATAAAATTAACTTATTTTTTTATTTTAGTTAACTGATATCCAATATATTCCACGTGAAGCGGACAGGTAAAAAAAGTGAATGTGTCCGATTTTAGTAATATTCGATTGAGTTGTACCTTTAAACAGGGTGTAAACCACGCACGTCTTCATCACGAAGCCGTCAACCAAGCATTCTGTACATCAAACTAAGTAACTTTACGCAAAAATTATTGCTAGGAAACGACTTTTTTTTTGGGGTAAAAAAATATGTTTTGTGGTAGAACTCAATGTAATGCACACAAAACATTGTGCTGATGGATGGATTAAATAGTACGGGTGTCGTGGAGGTGTTTAAATTCTTACATTAAAAACTTGTATTTAAAAAAAAGTTGTCAAAACGTTGGAACTTTGACCCCCAATATCTCCGTAACTAGAAGGTTCCCAGGTATGGTGTAGAACAAAAAAATGATCACAATGACGAGGAAAACAAGTGCCTTTCGGCTTCGTTAAGAGGTGTTTTTCACCCTTTATAAGAGGGAGGTCAACCGTCTCGCGGAGGTTAGGATCAATCTACAGAAGCACAACACCGCGAGCTGGGAGGCACGCATCGACGCTGCGGAAGGAGACTAGACGTCGAAACACAAGTTATGTAGACAGCTTGCGAACACCCCGGCTCTGGTGCGTCCGCTACTACACAGCGACGGGGCACCAAGGTACACTGCAGCAGTCCGTGCAGAGATATTTACCGAGCACCTGGAGCGTCAGTTTAAGCTGAACCCGACCAATGAAACCGAGCACATCGCAGCAGTCGAGAGGCACCTTGAAGAGTCCTTTGCTGCACCGAAAGCCTATTTACTTCTCGCCTTGAGCCGTACGGCGCGCCATTCTGAAAGCCAGATGATGACCAGATGTGGACTGTCTCGTTGGTCTGGTGGTCGCAAGTGCTGCTGAGCATGAGGTGAGAGGTCCTGGGTTCGATTCCCACATCGGGCAAAGTGTTATTAAGTTTTGCCATCGGGAATTTCTTAGTAGCAGCCACGGAGTCTAGATTTGCCCGGTTCATGACTATAGGCTTGACCCCTATTACATAGCGAAATGTGGGTGTACTATAATATTAGATACCTTCAAATAACTTTATTGGTATTACACAGTAATAACCTAGACCAACTCGCTTCGTAGCTCAAAGATGACTGCCGTGGAATCACCGAAGGGACATAATAAGTAAGATTCCCAGCAGTACCTGCTCAACTGACTGCCAACGACATTTTGCCGCCATTTAAAGAAAGGAAGAAAGAAAAAGTATTTATTAAACTCACACAGGACATAACAGAAACAAAAAGATAGAATTAGGTAGGCCATTGGTGTAACAGAAGTCAAAATTGAGCTACGAATTTAAACATAACTGGCGAAATTTGGGTGTACTATATACGTAGGTACACCTAATCTAACCCTTTTAGGATTATAACATAAGAAAATATACACGTTGTCGTGTTGTTCGATATTTGTATTTTATAAATACAAATATCGAACAACATATACATCTCTTTATATTATACATTTAATAATAAATCTGTAGAAAATCGTTTTGTACATCGAAAATATTTCGAAAAAAAATTGCCAGGTTGTGAAAGGATAACCAACAGAACTCATTTCCAGCATTTCTGGAATTTTTATCTGTTTGTCTGTTTCGATGATCAAGCATCACGTAAAATTTACGAAACCAATGTAGATAACTTTAAGTAATCGGTTAATTCTATCAAAAGATATAAAGTTTTCAAGAAGAACTGAAGAATCATCAAAATATGTAAGAGCAGCGACATCTATTGTACTAAAATGGGACTAATGACTAGAAATGTGCTCACCAGATAACTTTTAAAACCACTTTAAAAAAAAAAATTATAGCTTATGGTACTCTAGAGTAGTCTACATTATGCTGCTTTGAAAATTTTCATAGCATGATTTCCGTGCATTATATTTTATCAGTTTAACATCATGGTCGATAGATGGCGTTGTTCATTTCACTCCATTTTTCGAATCGCGGTGTTAAGATTTTCTGTGAAAGAATGACGAAAAAAAAAAAGTGCCGTATATACTTTCATATTATTATGGTATTATTTAATATACACCGTAATTTTTAATCGTCTTACAACGGCAGCTCACTTCATGTATCACTAAACATTCCACCACAGTACCACTGAACAGCGAAAAACCACGTGACCCAAAACGGTTAATTGCGAAGGTCCGCGATATTCGCGGAATATTCGCAGGTATTTTGGACACCTTGGTTAAAAACACTTGACGATGGCAAACTACAAGAGATATATCTAAATAAAATTCAATGGTTAAAAAAAATTGGGATTTTCGAGATTAGAAAAAAAAATGATTATTATTACCTACGCATGACGTAGTGATGATCTACTCGACTCGTACGCTGGGTAGACCGTATATTCTGCTGTTTGACACGTAAACATTATTATCAAGATGTTTCATAGATATAACGTACAATTTATTTTTCATCCCGCCATCTCGGAAAGAAAATTTTTGCTCTTCGATACCCATCTGAGTGCAAAAAACGTTTTTATCCGCTAGTGGATAAAGTAAATTCAATTTAGAACATCGTGTGCACTAAGTTTGTGAATTTAAAACATCATTAAACCTATTTACTTCTACCTCCATGGTGCCGAATTCATCATACACCCTTTTTTAATTTGTAAAAAACTCAGACTCGGAACCTTCTTGGTGTACTTTACAGTACCTAACAGAAAATATTACACTCAACCTAAGCAACTGTAGCAATGTTACTTTCCATTTTTCATAATTATACCTAAGTACCTATTATTTGTTAGAATTTCCGTTGTTTGCTTCCTTTCTTGTAAATATGATTGTAAGAGCTTTTGAACGTTTCATCTTACACCATACGCTTCGAGCTTTTGCAATAGAATATTATGCTGAACATAACCAAATGCCTGCGTCATGTTGCAGTAAATTGCACAGATGGGTGTATTTTTGTCCATATTTACCTAGCATGATTTTGTGTAGAACGTCATAAACTGCCATATTGATTGTTTTATTTTTTCTAAACCAGTTTTGCTCATGACAAAGTATATCAAGTATAGTAAGTATATTTTTATCTATATAGGTATGTGCTTAGTTCTCTAGAAATATATTTTTCAAATATTTTAGAGAAAATGGACAGTAATGACACTGGCCTGTAATTTTGCATCAGGTTTTTTCTTGCTTCTTAGGTAATGGCTTTACTATAGATGTGATTGTAAATGTTTTTTTTTTGCATTTAGTCATTTCCTCGCCGAGGTGGGAAGAAAAGTTACAAATCATGTAGCACTCGAGTGCAAATATTTTTCACCTCGTGCTCTTTTGATTCCCTCGCTAACGCTCAGGATTTTAATTCTAAAATCCTTCGCTTGCTCGGTCATCAAAATTGAGCACGCGGTTAAAAAGCAACTTTGCACCCTTGTATAACAAATACCTAACTATTTCTTTGTAGGTCGATTATTGTCTAAATTAATGGTAAAATAGAAATAATCGCACTTAGAGCTATTTTATGTCAGATACATTGAGAGGACCACCTTTGTTAGACGACTAAGAAGTCACGGTGTATTAGACCAATTTAGATTAACAAAAATGTGTATTTACCGATAAAACTGATAATTTAGTCTTGATGATTTCACAAGAGAACCAACATGTTATCTAATCACGTGTGAAACAAACAGAACAACAATAAATCTCTGTAAATTTTTAAAAACTGATTTAAAAAAAAACTCAACAAAAACCTTTGGGGTTAAACCTATACTAATAATGCAGATAATATAGATTCACAAACTTTCCAATGTGTACGTGTTTCTTTGTGTGGTTGTTTAATATTCGCATGCGTTTATAGCAATAGGATGCAATGTCTCTATGTGAGATTGTCAAATGCCCGTAGTGTGCGCCGCATGACGCAAAAAGTGGCTGAAAATGTTGTTATGCGATTCGTTCTTTGCTGCTTCCATAGCTAATTCCTCTATGTGATAGTTGATACAAAAAAAAATATTGTGAAAACGATATCATTCCAAGATTTTACCAAATGCGATAGTGTAAAACAAAACTAGGACTAGATCACTATTATCTTCGTGAATCACTTAGTCATGCTAGATTAACCGCCTGGTGCTCAACTATGATATATCTACCTACTATATCGAATTAGAATTATCTTAAGGTATCCACTGGTGCGCTCTTCTTATTTTAGCAACACATTTCGAATGATTACGGCTAGTCCGTACCACGCTTGTTGCTATGAAACTCCACAAAGTTCCTTTTGTAAAAAGTTAGAAATAGATAAAAGATACCTAAGATATACCTATAGCCAAAACTCGATGCGTAGATTTGATCGCTTTCTTGCTATCAGCATAATCTGGCATCAAATAAAATGTACTCTGTGGCATTCACATCTTCACGAGTCAAAACTGTCAACAGCGGAATAAAATTAAAAAAATAAAACTACCAAAAATCCATCATAACAGAAACCACTAACTAAATTTCCCACGATGAAAACGTAACCAATATTAATAGCCAAAATGTTACCTGAGTTTATATGTAAAGCTTTAAAACCACCAAAACCCCCAAAATGCACCCCTGTCAGGAATCCTTGTAAAATTTGTCGTGAACAAGTGACCACTAAGAACGGATTGCAATGCCAAGGCGCTTGCAAAAAATGGGCCCACTACAAATGCCTCCACTACAAGCCAGGGAAGATTTCAGATATCAAAGCTGGTATACTCAAAGTGTTGTGCCCGTGTCCCGACTGTGATATGAAAGATATCTCAACTCATACAACGCATTCTCCCCCTCAGAAGTCAGGCGCTGATGATCCAAGTGAACATGCACTAGAAGGCCCAACTCAGACCAAACATCCTCCCCCTCGGAAATCATACGCTGACAATCCAAGTGAACATTCACTAGGAGGTCCAACTCAGACGAAGGATCCGAAGCCATACGCTGCCCATCCAAGTGAACATGCACTAGGAGGCCAAACAAAGACAAAGCATCCTTCCCCTCGGAAGATAGACGCTGACCATCCCAGTGAACATGCACCAAAAAGCCGAACAAAGACAAAGCATCCTTCCCCTCGGAAGATATACGCTGACCATCCCAGTGAACATGTACCAGAAAGCCCAACTCAGACAAAGCATCCGAAGCCATACGCTGACCATCCAAGTGAACATGCACTAGGAGGCCCAACTCAGACAAAGCATCCGAAGCCATATGCTGAACATCCAAGTGGACATGAACTGGAAGGCCCAACAAAGACAAAGCATCCTCCCCGTCGGAAGTCACACGCTGACCATCCAAGTGAACATGCAATAGATGATCGAACTCAGACAAAGCATCCACCCTCTCGGAAGTCACACGCTAATGATCCAAGTGAACATGCACTAGAAGGCCCAACAAAGACAAAGCATCCTTCCCTTCTGAAGTCATACGCTCCCCATCCAAGTGAACATGCACTAGGAGATTCAACTCAGACAAAGCATCCACCCTCTCGGAAGTCAGACGCTAATGATCCAAGTGAACAGGCACTAGAAGGCCCAACAAAGACAAAGCATCCTTCCCTTCGGAAGTCATACGCTCCCCATCCAAGTGAACGTGCACTAGGAGATCCAACTCAGACAAAGCATCCTCCCCCTGAGAAGTCATACGCTGAACATCCAAGTGAACATGCACTAGAGGACCCAACTCAGACAAAGCATTCTCCCACTCAGAAGTCATACGCTGACCATCCAAGTGAACATGCACTAGAAGGCTCAACAAAGACAAAGCATCCTCCCTCTCGGAAGTCATACGCTGACCATCCAAGTGAACATGCACTAGAAGGCTCAACAAAGACAAAGCATCCTCCCCCTCGGAAGTCATACGCTGACCATTCAAGTGAACATGCACTAGAAGACCCAACTCAGACAAAGCATTCTCCCACTCGGAAGTCATACGCTGACCATCCAAGTGAACATGCACTAGAAGGCTCAACAAAGACAAAGCATCCTCCCCCTCGGAAGTCACACGCTGACCATCCAAGTGAACATGCACTAGGAGATCCAACTCAGACAAAGCATCCTCCCCCTGAGAAGTCATACGCTGGCCATCCAAGTGAACATGCACTAGAGGACCCCACTCAGACAAAGCATTATCCCACTCAGAAGTCATACGCTGACCATCCAAGTGAACATGCACTAGAAGGCTCAACAAAGACAAAGCATCCTCCCGCTCGGAAGTCACAAGCTGACCATCCAAGTGAACATGCACTAGGAGGCCCAACAAAGACAAAGGATCCTCCCCCTGGGAAGTCATACGCTGACCATCCAAGTGAACATGCACCAGGAGGCTCAACAAAGACAAAGCATCCTCCCCCTGGAAAGTCATACGCTGACCATCCAAGTAAACCTGCACTAGGAGATCCAACTCAGACAAAGAATCTGAAACCATACGCTACCCATCCAAGTGAACATGCACTAGAAGGTTCAACTCAGACAAAGCACCCTACCCCTTCGAAGTCATATGCTGACAATCCAAGTGAACATGCACTAGAAGACCCAACTCAGACAAAGCATCCTCCCCCTTCGAAGTCACATGCTGACCATACAAGTGAACATGCACTAGAAGGCACAACAAAGAGAAAGCCTCCCTCCCTTCGGAAGATATACGCTGACCATTCCAGTGAGCATGCACTAGAAAGCTCAACTAAGACAAAGTATTCGAAGCCATATGCTGACCATTCAAGTAAACATGCACTAGGAGGCCCAACTCAGACAAAACATCCTTCCCCTCGGAAGTCTTACGCTGCTCATCCAAGTGAACATGCACTAAGACATCCAACTCGGACGAAGGATCCGAAGCCATATGCTGCCCATCCAAGTAAACATGTACTTGAAAGCCCAACTCTGACAAAGCAACCTCCCCCAGGGAAGTCATACGCTGACCATCCAAGTGAACATGCACTAGGAGGTCCAACTAAGACGTCGGATGCAAAGCCATACACTGCCCATCCAAGTGAACATGCACTAGAAGGCCCAACTCAGACAAAGCATCCTCCCCCTCGGAAGTCATACGATGACCATCCAAGTGAACATGCACTAAAAGGCCCAACAAAGACAAAGCATCCTCCCCATCGGAAGTCACACGCTGACCATTCAAGTGAACATGCACTAGAAGGCCCAACTCAGACAAAGCATCCTCCCTCTTGGATGTCACACGCTGACCATCAAAGTGATCATGCACTAAGAGGTCCAACTCAGACGAAGGTTCCAAAGCCATACACGGCCCATGCAAGTGAACATGCACTAGAAGGCCCAACTCATACAAAGCAGCCTCGTGGTTCACCAATCCCGAATATATATAAGAAAAGGAAAAAAGAAAATAAATCTGAAAAGGCCGGTCCTACCAGTGACGCTGACCATCCAAGTGAACATGCACTAGAAGGCCCAACAAAGACAAAGCATCCAAAGCCTTACACTGACCATCCAAGTGAACATGCACTAGAAGGCCCAACTCAGACAGAGTATCCTCCCCCTGGAAAGTCACACGCTGACCATTCAAGTGAACATGCACTAGAAGGCCCAACTCAGACAAAGCATCCACCCTCTGGGAAGTCATATGCTGACCATCCAAGTGAACATGCACTAGAAGGCCCAACTCAGACAAAGCATCCTCCCCCTGGAAAGTCATACGCTGACCATTCAAGTGAATATGCACTAAAAGGCCCAACAAAGACGAAACAGCCTCCCCCTCAGAAATCACTCGCTGTTCATCCAAGTGAACATACACTAGAAGACCCAACTCAGACAAAGCATCCTCCCTCTTGGATGTCACACGCTGACCATCAAAGTGATCATGCACTAAGAGGTCCAACTCAGACGAAGGTTCCAAAGCCATACACGGCCCATGCAAGTGAACATGCACTAGAAGGCCCAACTCAGACAAAGCAGCCTCGTGGTTCACCAATCCCGAATATATATAAGAAAAGGAAAAAAGAAAATAAATCTGAAAAGGCCGGTCCTACCAGTGACGCTGACCATCCAAGTGAACATGCACTAGAAGGCTCAACAAAAACAGAGCATCCTCTCCCTCGGAAGTCATACGCTGAACATCCAAATGAACACGCACTAGGAGACCCAACAAAGACAAAGCATCGGAAGCCTTACGCTGACCATCCAAGTAAACATGTACTAGGAGATTCAACTCAAACGAAGGATCCAAAGCTATACGCTGACCATCCAAGTGAACATGCACTAAAAAGCCCAACAAACACAAAGCATTTTCCCCCGCGGAAGTTACACGTTGACCATCCAAGTGAACATGCACTAGAAGGCCCAACTCAGACAGAGCATCCTCCCCCTGGGAAGTCATACGCTGCCCATCCAAGTGAACATGCACTAGGAGATCCAACTCAGACGAAGGACCCAAAGCCGTACGCTGCCCATCCAAGTGAACATTCACTAGAAGGCCCAACTAAGACAAATCAGCCTCGTGGTTCACCAATCCCGAACATATTTAAGAAATGGAATAAAGAAAAAAAAACTGAAAAGGCCGGTCCCAGCAGTGACGCCGACCATCCAAGTGAACTTGCACTAGAAGGTCCAACTCAGACAAAGCATCCTCCCCCTCGAAAGTCACACGCTGACCATCCAAGTGAACATGCACTAGAAGGCTCAACAAAAACAAAGCACCCTCCCCCTGGGAAGTCATACGCTGGCCATCCAAGTGAACATGCACTAGGAGGCCCAACAAAGACAAAGCAATCGAAGCCTTACGCTGACCATCCAAGTGAACATGCACTAGAAGGCCCAACAAAGACAAAGCATCCGAAGCCATACGTTGCCCATCCAAGTGAACATGCACTAAAAAGCCCAACAAATACAAAGCATCCTCCCCCTCGGAAGTTACACGCTGACCATCCAAGTGAACATGCACTAGAAGGCCCAACAAAGACAAAGCACCCGAAGCCATACGCTGACCATCCAAGTGCACATGCACTAGACGGCTCAACTCAGCCAAAGCATCCTCCCCCTCGGAAGTCATACTCTGACCATCAAAGTGAACATGCACTAGAAGGCCCAACTCAGACAAAGCATCCTAAGCAATACGCTGATCATCCAAGTGAACTTGCACTAGAAGGCCCAACTCAGACAAAGCATCCGAAGCCATACGCTGACCATCCAAGTGAACATGCACTAGAAGGCCCAACAAAGACAAAACATCCGAAGCCATACGCTGACCATCCAAGTGAACATGCACTAGAAGGCTCAACAAAGACAAAGCATCCTCCCTCTCGGAAGTCATACGCTGGCCATCCAAGTGAACATGCACTAGGAGGCCCAACAAAGACAAAGCAATCGAAGCCTTACGCTGACCATCCAAGTGAACATGCACTAGAAGGCCCAACAAAGACAAAGCATTCTTCATCTCGAAAGATATACGCCGACCCTCCAAGTGAACATGCACTAAAAGGCCCAACAAAGACAAAGCATCCTCCTCCTCGGAAGTCATACGCTGACCATCCAAGTGAACGTGTACTAGAAGGCCCAACTCAGACAAAGCAGCCTCGGGGTTCACCAATCCCGAACACATTTGTGAAATGGAAAAAAGAAAAAAAAGCCGAAAAGGCCGGCCCCACCAGTGACAGTAAAAATAATATGTGTGATGATCTAGTATGTAAGTTCGTAGCCTATTCTGTATTTTTGTCTTCCATGCCATAAAAAAAATAGTGTAAGCCTTTTTTTAGGTTTGTGATGGAAGGACTGTGTAATGATAATATGGTTAGAGAGCGAGTGAGTACAGCTGATATGACGTCTAATATAGAATTATGGGACCATTCTGCGTGGACCAAAATAAATGAAGATAGGGAAAGGCTTTTGACCAGCAGTGGGAGACTCAAACAGGCTAACAAAAAAAAGGGGGGAAGGACAGGCAAATGAGATGAGTATGTTTTCATTACCTGTATTTTTTCTGCTGCCATGCTCAAACGCAGCTAGTCACCTACAATCGCTAAAATGCACTATTTCAACCAATAATTTCGTTAAAGTCCAATCAAAAACACAAGTTTATACTATGGGTTATTTGATTTACTTCGATTCAAACATCAATAAATAATTGATATTCCTGTGCTACTCAATTATCTTCTTATTTTATTAATTTATTTTATTCATGAGAGCAGCTGTGGCCCAGTGGCGGCAGCCCCGACTTACGCACAGTAAGTCGTGGGTTCGAACTCAGGTAGGCGCATTACTTTGTGTAATTTATTTCATCACCACTGCTCTCAAAACGGTGAAGGAAAACATCGTGAGGAAACCGGCATGTCCTAAAACCAAAAAATTAAAAGACATGTGACATCTACCAATCCGCACTGGGCCCGCGTGGTAGATTATAGCCCATTCCCTCTCTTATAGAGGAAGCCTGTGTCCCAGCAGTGGGAATATAAAAAGGCTGATGATGATGATTTTATTCATTTGACCGGTTTCAGGTGAAAAGCAAAATATAATAGAAGGTGAAGAGGCAGACCAAATGAAAAATGCTTTACACGAAATGTGCGGTACAGTCACACAGCTTTCAAAACAAATAAAGGATCTACTGTGCAAGATAAAAATGAAGGAAGAGAACCAAGACAAAGTGCCAGATAAACCAAAATAAACAGTTTCTCAAGTATTTTTAGTTTTAAAGTTATCATGCCGAAGCCGCAAACCACAATTGTTGAAGCCTCGTCTAATTATTCGAGGCGTGCGCCGCGACGATATAGATTTTATGATAAGAGGAAACAGGAGCTTCGATTCTCCATACAAATGTATTCCCTTTTTTTCTGAATAATGCCTCTAGAGCAATATTTTTTCCTTTCATAAAATCAAGTTCCACTGTAGACACATCCCTGTCATTACCATATTTTCCACAACTAATAAGGAAAGAAAATATGACCCACCAAAAGTGTCAAAAATGTGGGCCATTTTACGACTATGGCTGTCACAACATTCGACTCTTTCTAAAATTTTAATGTAATGTAATTTTAATTGAATCGGCTCTGTTTTCGCGAAGAAAAAAGGGGAACACGAAACGACGATCTCGTCTAATTTTTTGTGAAATTTCTGCTGTGATATCGCACTCTACGGGGGCAGGCTTGACGCAGCGCGACTGCAATACTTCTTACAAATACCTCCTCGCAGGTACTGTTCCCTCTTAAGTATTTTATAATCACTTGCCGTCTGACACTGCGGTTGGGCGACCGTGTGTTGCTGTGCCGTCATTGGGTGTAATTTTAGAGAGCGACGAAGCTAGACTTTTTTCATCTGAGAGATGATTAATGAAACAGAAGAAAAATTACGCCGCAGTAGAAGTTGCGAGGTCCCATTCAGATTTCAAACCGCAACGGTATAGTCGTTCGCAGTTTATGACATCCGCAATCGGCTACACCACTGATGTTTGCGGTCTACCGTCTACTTTGGAAGCTAAGGATTGCTGAAACAGTCGTGTATACAGGGTGTAAACGGACCCTTCTCGAAGCTGTCAACCAAGCATTCTTTACATAAAACTTAGTAACTTTACGCAACTAACTGCTGGTGGAACTAGTGAAAATGATCCAAAAAATTATCGCTGGGAAACAATTATTTTTTTGGGTTGAAAAATCACGTTTTACAGTAGAACTCAATGTAACGCACTCAAAACATTGTGCTAATGGATGGATTGAATAGTACGGGGGTCGTGGAGGAGTTTAAGTTAAAAAACTTACATTATAAACATATATTTATATAAAACTTGTGAACGAGTTGGAACCTTGACCCCAATATCTCCGTAACTAGAAGGCTCCCAGGTATGGTGTAGAACAAAAAAGTGATCGCAATTACAGAGAGAACAAGTGCCTGTTGGCTTCGTTAGGGGTCTTTTTACACTACAGCCTTTATGTGGTTTATCATAGTGACTTGTCGGTATGACAAACCACATCAACACCTTGTACCCCTTTTTTTTTTTTTTTTTTTTCTAGGATGGGAAATCATCAAATGACTTCTCCCGCTCTGGGCGGAGCAGGAGGGAGTGTCAGACTTTTACTGACTAAAACCCATCCATGTTCCTTCCTCGCCCTTTGTGTTCCGGGGCCACGGTATCTCTTTCGAATAGTCCCGCAGCCCCGGCAGGCTTCGGCCCTTGCGGACCCCTTCCCTATTGCTGACTCTCTTTGAGGCGCGCGTGGAACACGAACGCGCCTTCGACACGGCCTGTCGTCATGAGACGGAAGGACGGCGAGCTAGCCCATAGCTCCCCGTCCACAGGCCCGCGCCTACGGTGGCCGGAAGCCACCACGTGGCCCCCGACGCCCGGGGCGTCTCCCGCGGCGGCCGGGACGTGAGGATCTCTCCCTGTCCTGTTCCGCCACCTCCTTCGCTAGCATGACTGCTTCGCAGAAGGAGGTGACGGCGTCCCATTCCGTCTCGCTCCGGACCATGGATTGAACCAAGGCCGGGAGCGAGAGGTCGCCGCCGCCAATCGCCGCTACGAGGACACGGCAGTGCTCCGCCCAAGCGGGGCACACCTCCACCGTGTGCTCCACCGTGTCCTCCGGTCGATCCTCACAATGGTGACACCCGGGCGCTTCCTCCCGCCCGATTCGGTGCAGGAACTTACCGAAGCATCCGTGTCCGGTAAGAACCTGCGTCAGGCGGAAGGTGAGGACGCCGTGGCGTCTCTCCAGCCACTACTCAAAGAGGGGACTTATCGCCACTATTGTGGCGTGCCCTGCACGGGGTTGCGATAGTCGCTCTCTCCATGTCGCCATGAGATCCCGCCGGAAGTCCGTCCGCTGAGCGACAATTTGCCGCGGCAGCGGAGTTTCCCCCCGGCGTGGCGCCTCCGTGCGCCACTCGTGTAGGCGCGTGAGGACTATCGCCTCCAGATCCCATGGCGGCAATCCGGCAAGGAGATTTGCCGCCTCGCGGGAGATCGTGCGGTACCCCCGGACCAGCCTTACGGCTACCACCTTCTGGGGCACGTTCAAGTGGTGGGCGGCACGCCGCCTCAATGAACGCGCCCACACTGGGGCCCCGTAAAGGGCCATGGACCGCACGACTCCCGCGTAGAGCCTCTGGCAGAAGGCGTTCGGCCCCCCCAGGTTGGGCAGGAGCCGCCTGAAGGCAGCCCCTGTCCGCTCCAGTTTGGGGGCCAAACGTCGGAAATGCTCCACGAAGTTCCACCGGCTGTCGAGGACAAGTTCCAGGTACTTCAGCGTCGATTCGACGCCGATGGAAACCCCTCCTGCCATCACTGAGGATCCCGGAGGTGGCGCATTCCGAGGCCCATGAAAGCACATGGCCTCGGACTTGTGCAATGACACCTCGAGACCCAGTTGCCGGATCCTCTCAACGACTATCGCAACCCCGCGTGTCATTACTTTCGGCCGCCGCCTCGTGCGACCCCCCCCCCCCCCCCGTGCCAGCACCAGCGTGTCGTCCGCATAGCAGACCACGCTGACGCCGCTAGGGAGGTCGGCGCGCAGCACCCAGTCGTAACCGATGTTCCACAAAAAATGTGGAACGCTTCACGATTTTGCGTGTCATCCTTGCGCAGGGGCCATGCTAATCTTCTCTGTATCGTTCCAATTTTAGTATATGTACTGCCGAAGCAAGTACACACCTTGTACCCCTTGAGAACTTTCCATTTTACTGACAAAAAACACTCTGTATAAACTTCGGAACTTACCGTTGACTGACAATAACAAATCAGTACTTATATGATGGTGTGACAGCAAGTTCTGCAAGCATTATAGGATCTTCTGGCCAGCCAGACCAAGATACAATAGCAAATGCAACCGCACTGAAAATTGAAGCGGCAAACCCGCGCTATCGGTATAGCAGACAGCTGCAACTCGACTGGTTTCATATTAATATTCATTTTATTTGCGTTCCACAATGATAAAAGGTGATTCAAAGGCTTTTTTTTTCGGATGGGAAATCATCAAATGACTCCTCCCGCTCTGGGCGGAGCAGGAGGGAGTGTCAGACTTTTACTGACTAAAACCCATCCATGTTCCTTCCTCGCCCTTTGTGTTCCGGGGCCACGGTATCTCTTTCGAATAGTCCCGCCGCCCCGGCAGGCTTCGGCCCTTGCGGACCCCTTCCCTATTGCTAACTCTCTTTGAGGCGCGCGTGGAACACGAACGCGCCGTCGACACGGCCTGTCGTCATGAGATGGACGGACGGCGAGCTAGCCCATAGCTCCCCGTCCACAGGCCCGCGTGATTCAAAGGCTAAGGTACAGGTAAGAACAATATTATAGACACTGTTAGGGCACAGCAATATGCATATTATATTAAAATTTCTGATTATAATTTACAATTTATTAAATATGGAGTTACTAGTAACTTACTCAGTGCAATTAAATGATAATAATTATACCCATAATAGTTAATTAAAAGCTTTCATAACATAAAATAATCGGTTTCTATGTTACTCGACAAAAACGGGTAATAGGCGGCAATAGTTATAACGAAGCAGTTTTATAAAGTGTAAGAGCCGGACTCCACCAAAGTGGAGTACTGACGAGAAGAGAAGAAATGTGTTTTAAACCACCAATAGAATTTCGTTACACTTCTCGTCTCGCAATTATTTAGGTCCGCGGATACAAGTAGAGACGTGAGCGGTGTGTTGTGTGCGGTGTGTGGTGAGCGGAGTGCTGTGTGCGGTATTTGGTGAGCGGTGTGCTGTGTGCGGTGTGGTGAGCGGTATGCTATGTGCGGTGTGTGGTGAGCGGTGTGCAGTGTGCGGCGTGTGGTGAGCGGTGTGCTGTGTGCGGTGTGTGGTGAGCGGTGTGTTGTGTGCGGTGTGTGGTGGAAATCGGTGTGAGCAGTGTGCCTCTTTGCACATCTCCTCTCCTCTCTCCGCTTTGCGCATCTCCGCACAGCTTCGGTGGATAAACCCTAGCTTTTACGCCTCTCCTCTCTCCGCTTCGCATGTGTAGCCCGCGTAGCATGACCACCATGAAGAAAGAATCGATAAAATGACAGATTTATTTTGTTCATCTGTCATTTATATGTCATGTTGTTGATACCGGTGGAGTCCGGGCCTTAGTCTATCAGTAGTAGGTAGCTATCAGTGGAACATGACACGTTGTTTTTGAAATTATAGTAGGGCAATCAAACATCGGACAACTATCACTTTACTAAGGTGTCTTGGCAGGACTTGACACAGGAATAGAACGGAGGAAGTGAAAACTTAAATCCTCTAATGAGGTCAATATTCTTCGTGACAGGTTTAAGTTTGACAGAGAGCAAAAGAAAGAAAAAGAATTGGTAAAATGTCAACGTCAAATTTACATCCAAAAATTCATAATTTCCGCAAAAAAAAATAATAATTTATTTAAAACAGAAGCCTAAAACTTCAACCATGGTAACTGTTCTCAAAAAAGGTTTAGTAAGCTTCTAATAACAATGTCAAAAAAATGCAACAAAGTGAAAAATCCATGTAAGATTTGCCTAGGACCAGTAACGCAGGAAACAGGCTTACAATGCCAGGGTGCCTGTCAATGTTGGGTGCACTACGCTTGCCTAAACTACACTCCTGGTAAAATTATAGATGTAAAAGCCGGTATCATTAAGGTAACATGCCCCTGCCCGGATTGCAAAACAAGTAAGCCGAAAGAATACAGGACTGATACGTCTTGCAGTTGTAACAATTTAATGTGTCCTGCAAATAGGCCCCCGAAATTTGAGAATTATGAGTACCCAATCAACGATCCAAAATCTATGCTACCACAAGCCACACAAGGTACGGGCAGGCCACAGTGCCCTTTTACTAAATGTGCAAAACCCGCAGACTGCACACGCAGCAGTCCACGCTTAGTAGACGGCCAAAATCCTCCACAAATTTCAATACCGCCGAATAAGCCTGATCCGGGCGGAGCCACCCCGATACTGGCAAAGTGTTCTTCTGGATGTTCATCACTGAACGATATGTCTTGGGAATTCAGAAACCACCAAAGGAGGCCAAGTGGAGTTGCTTCGGCTGGTGCGGATACTGGTGGTATTAGCCAAACTATGGATGTTGTCGAACAAATGTGTAACACTGTTGGGGACCTCACGAATCAGATACAGCAGCTAATGTGTCAGATGAAAAAGGCAGTTGATGATAGTCAAGGATCGGGACCTTGTCCACCTTGTCCAACTCCTCCATGTCAAAAACCAGTTCAGCAACCAAGATGTCCAAAACCATGTTTCTGTCCTGGAAACCCGTGTCAACGATCGTAGTGACATCCTTTTTTTCATTACAATTTATTCACAATACTTCTTAGAATATTTTGGGAGTTCATTACCATTTGAACTTCTAGTCTCCGTTTTATTGCATCGTTGCGCGTCACTTCGATAAACTCTGTTTTATTTTCCGACAAGTATGTGGTATAAATGCGGAGGAACGAAAATAGAAAACAATAATTCAAAAATCCCAACTTAATAAAATACCCAAGAATGTCCGTCAAGGGCTGCCATTAAATGAACTAGTTTTGCAGTTATAAAGTAACGTAAATAATTGGAGATTTTTAAGTGCTATACTTACACCCTTAATGGGTAGGCGTGCCCCTACAGTGGGGACCTTTAGAAGTTGATGATGATACTTATTTTTATTTTCGGTGAAATTTAAAATTGTGATGGCAGCCCCCGACGGATATTCTTGGGTTTTAAAATTATTTTATCCTTTTTCAATTACTTTTAAACCGTCATGAGTTTTTTCAAAAATTTTGATTGTTTTTTTTTTTTAACTTTTTAAAGAGCATAGATATTATACATAACGCGCCGCCCCGGTTATTCGCCAGAATGACCCTATATACGAAGATACGCCTGTGCTACATTTTATTACTGCAGCGCCCTCTAGTGAGTTACTACCGTAAACGAACCCTCACTAATCAACCACAAACTGCATCAAAACCGAACTAGTATTTTTAGTATTGCACAAACAAATGTTTGCTGCAGCGCCCCCTGGCCAGTTGTCACCGTAACACCTATTTAAGTATATGAACCAATCAAACCCAAACCCATAACTGAAAACTGCATCAAAATCGGACTAGTAGTTTTGGAGAAAAATGACAACATGGATTTGCATAAACCATATTTTCTGCAGCGCCCCGTGGTGAGTTGTTACCGACAGCTAGATCTGGGAGTTATATTAGGTATAAAGGGTGCAAAAAGACTCAGGCACTAGTTCTACCCGTCATTGCGATTATTTTTTTGTTCTACACGTCATAGTGCGTGAAACGCAAGTCTCTAAATCCACGACACTTCGCAAGCATCGTTATTGCAACCGAATTTATTCATTTGTAATCAGTGATCGAAAGTTAGCGATTTTGTCGTAACATATGTCGAGACTGCGGCGCCCTGGGACCCTTCTAGTTACGGAGATATTGGGGGTCAAAGTTCCAACTTTTGACAAGTTTTTTTTAAATACAAGTTTATAATGTAAGATTTTTACTTTAAACACCTCCACGACCTCTGTACTAGGGATGCAACGATACTGATGCGATAATCATAAAATCGGCGATTGTCGTAAGTTTTTACGATTATTCGTTATTTATTTAAGTGAAAACTTCGCGCGTTGAGCACTTTTTGGTTGAAGGAAAAACATTGAACTCATTGTCACTTTACGTAATGGGCTACGGGCTACGAAGCGTGACCACACGCTTCGTAGCCCGTAGCCCGTAGACGATCTGCTACGGCGTAGCACCTCAGGCATGCGCGGGGCACAACCAGTGCTCCGACTGGGGCGCGGACGAAGTGGGAAGGGGGAAGGGGGTGGGTAAGGGAAAGCGAGGAGGGGGATGGGGAGGGGAGGGGGTAGGGTTTGGAAGAAGGAGGGGGAGAAGGGGAGCGGGGGAGGGAGGATGGGGAAGTGAATGGCGAAGCCGGAAAGGGGGGAGGCGGAGGAGAATTGAGGGGGAGAGGAGTCCACGAAATGCCAAAACCCCCCTCCACCTCACGGGCAACCCCCGGGGGCCTAACTACACACCCGTTGGAGCTAGGAAGCCGAGTTTGGGCTCGTTTGAAAGGGCTTGAAGAGTTCTTTTATCTGGTTCCAACAGAATCCTGAAATTCGGCACCACACACGAGTATTGTTCATCAATGTTTTCTTATAACGTTGTCCCGTAAAATTATCGTCCGTAAACCGACTTTACAATCAACCATCTTTTTTTTTTACTTAGGTTTTGTTCGTAGACAAAGTTGCCAGACCTTTCGAAAAGCACGTTAAGCATTTGGTCCCGGCTGTGTTTTTGTAATTGTAATGAGTTTTAACTTTCATGCATGAACAGCTTTTCCTAGCAAATTAAGATTAAGTAATTTAAGATTAAGTCATTAATGGTAATCTGTGGACAGCGCTGTGGGCTACGTTATTATTTAGTTATTTATGTTATCATGTTGTTATATCCCATAATGCAGCTGTTTGTTGTTCCCATTTGATAAAATAAAATAAAAAATAAAATAAAGCCTGTACGGTGTGAAGGAATTTGGAGAAGTAGATTCTTGGAAGCTCGAAGGTTACGACTATGAGAACATAATAATATAATATTCATCATATTTCAAAGACCGTGGACGGACTCGATACATAATTATAGAATAGATATAAAATAATTGCAAAGAGTGGTCATAAAATCATCATTAAACGGTTCTGTCTTATGGGGAGTCAACATATTCATACCTAAACCGCTAACAACTAAAATAATTGATAAATATTGAAATAATCCACACTTTGTTTATTTCAATATTTATCAATAATTTTCTTCTAAAACCAGGCCGCAGTAACTCTCTCGCTCTCGTTTACTCCGATACAAATAGACAGTGTGCGCACATTTTGGTGTTGACATCCCTTTCATCCAAAAACATTCTAACAAAGCAACGAGCCAAAAAGAAATCAGGTAGCAGGTGGAAAATACATTCTGCAAAGCCGCGGCACGCTCAAAACTGCAACTCTACTCAATCCTTTTGTATTTTGTGTACTATTGCGATTCAAAACCGATGCTGAAACTCCTTGTTTTTCGCTTTTCAGCCATGTTTTGTACGTCAGTGTAATGTCGGTAGCTTTTGATTGCGTGTAGCATTTGTGCTAGCAATTTTAAAATGCCGCGATTCTTTTGTTTTTTAGGGTTCCGTATAAAAATTGAAAAAAAAACGGAACCCTTTATTGGATCACTAGTAAGTCTGTCTGTCTGTCCGTGCGTCTGTCACAGCCAATTTGCTCCGAATCTACTGGATCAAATCAGGTCAAATTTGGTAGGATGGTGTGCGACCCAAACACAGACGTGCAAAGTAAATATTTTTTTAAATAAGGGTCATTTTCGGGGATTATGACGAGGGCATTTATGAGGATCTCAAATATACTTTTGTTATTATTGTAATATAAACAGTTTTGATTATATTCATGGAAGAAGACGAAAATTGACCATTCCCCCCTGATCTCCGAAACTACTGAGCCGAAAATTTAGATAAAAATACAAAATATAGTTCATTGCTTGTAGAAAACCTATAAGAATTCTATCAATTGAAAATAAAGTGGTAAACCCAATATAATACGTTCACTTCGAAAATTTTACTTTGGCATTGTACGGAACCCTCTCCACGCGAGTTCAACTCGCACTTGGCCGGTTTGTTTGATTTTGACTATGGTCGCGTGAATGCTCGTGAATAATTGTGCAATAATTTTGGATATCATGATCTGCCTAGCTTTTTCCTAACTTTAGAAGGTCGACCTGTGCGATAGGTATTATTTACCCAGTACTAACTGGGTTGTGGAGGTCAGATAGGCAGTCGCTCCATGTAAAATACTGGTATTCAGCTGCATCTGGTTAGACTGGAAGCCGACCCCAACACAATCTGGAAGAGGCTAGGCAGATGATTTCTTCTCATTCCGTTTTTTTCTTAATCAATGTAGGAAGAAATATTAGTTTGTAAATAGCCAAAATATTCGTCTATTCATTCATATAACACAACAACCAAATAAACGGACAAAGGACTAATTTTAACAGAAGTATTTTGATATGAACCCCTATATTATGTAAATAAACGTAAACAATGAATCTTTTCTGTACACGTGTAAGATCTTATCTCCGAAACATTCATAATTTGTACCGCGTAGAAGTAATTCACTCTCGTTTCACAAGCTGTATGGCAGAAACAGATCATTATCATACTGTTTATCTCTTTTGAAGAGTTGTTTCTCGGTACACTACGTATTACGGGTTCCAAGATGGTTTTCGCTTAAATCATGCGGAGGCGCCGAGCCACACTCCCTTAAAGTTTAGGCCTATTAGGAAAGCGTCAACTTTGGCGCGCAAAATAACAATAACTCTCGTTTGGCGTGCGTCGTCAGTGCGCTCGGCCGATCGGTATCTTTTCATTCATTATTTCTATACAAAGTCAACGGGGCGGGGCTAGAGCGCGTTTCTATGTTGTAAGTGCAAGCAAAAATTAGCTTAGTGGTGATCAGGCGGGAGTGTCCTCGATAGTACTTGATAATGCTTGATCACAATTTTAATTTTTGCAATGCTTTTAGTATTCTTGGTGGTTTAGATGCATGCTTGTCGAGCAAAACGTTTACTGGATTAGGTACTGTAAGGCGACTAAAATTAAACGAAACACAATTACATACCATGTCAATGAATACCACTCCTATTTGATTCTAACATAACATCACGCCTGTAAACCTCGAAGGGCAGAGGTGTAACTAATACACACGCACATTTCTTCAGTCTTTCTTTCTTTATCGTGTGGTTAGTGCCTAACCTGGTGTCAGTTTTTAAGCCGCCCATGGGCCTCTGACTTGGCTTAACATGCCGTCGAGAAATATCTCTCAGGCATGCTGGTTTCCTCACGATGTTTTTCCTTCACCGAAGCAAGTGATTATTATACAAGACGCACATGAATCCGAAAAATCAGAGGTGCGTGCCTTGGGTTCGAACTCGAGACCTATGACTTGGCTGTCCGACGGTCACACCACTAGGCTATCACTGCTATTCCTCCAGCCCCTGGCCCTGCTGCTGCTATTTCTCCAGTTATTTATTAGTTTGTCAGTCCTATATCATAGGGGGCGAGCCTATTGCCATCAATCTTCGATCGATTTTAGTGATTAATTCCAGATGGAAAAACCCAATTACACTTTGCCCGACCGGGGAATCGATACCAGGCCCTCATACTCAGCAGTCCCACTTGCAACCTCTAGACCAACGAGACAAACGACTACAAATAAAAGACCCTTAATTATCACATCATCAAGACTATTGTAAGCGTGTAAATAATTAAGGAGGCAGTATTTCATAACGAATGGAAGGAAAATAATAAATAACGAGCAATAATTATGAGTTATTACAAGACAGGGCTGTACTAATATTAACGAAGCTTTAAGTTTGTCACGGGAGACGTGTTTGGTAATAAAGCTTTTAATTATTGTATTAATTAGTGTTTAATTTTTCTATTTCCACCTGAAAATGTTACTTAGAATCCACCTACGTGGTTCCGTAGTCCTGAAAGGAACCCTTATAGTTTCGTCATGTCCGTCTGTCCGAGGTTTTGAAATCTGGAAAATTTCATGATGATAGTGCATTTCATGAACTTTAAAGGAAAATTATAGCGGTTAAGATAACTCTATCAGTTTAGCAGTAATTGTTGTTGAACTTGGGTGTTGGATAATTTTGGACCAAATATGAAATCCTTAGAATAAATCCTTAAATGTAAGATGAAGTAGTTGCTTGAATATAACGGGCTACTACGGAACCCTATACTGCGCGTGGCCCGACACGCACTTGGTCGGTTTTTTTTTTAATTGAGGTAACGTTCAACTGTGATTAATTTGTTAGGCAATAGGCTCGCCCCTATTACTTGAGACTTAACCATTAGAATTAGGTACTAGCGAAATGTACCTACTTGTTATAACGTTCTTCTGTCCAACCTTTTGGGGATGACAGGCGTGTTATGCTGTTTGTTTGTTTGTGTTATTGTTTATGGTGTTAAGTTTCTTATTTTGAGGATATCATTATGAATGAACTCGTAGCTAAATATAGTAATAAAACAGTTCGGGTGATCTTCAGGTTGAGCAATGTATGCAATTGTGGATCGGCAGTCTTCCGTTTTTTTAAGTCAAAATATATTTTAAAATTACATTGAAATCCACACACATCCAAAATGACATAAAATCGGGGTATTTTTGTGTACCTACACATACTTTATTGTACTTTATTGACCAAGATATCCAAAATAAATAGAAATATTTCAACTTGTAGAAGCCAATCAAAACCAAAATGCAGATCAGATAACCTAGTGGCATGACCGTTAGACAGACAAGTCATTATGTCTCAAGTTTGAAACCAAGACACGCACCTCTGAATTTTTGTGATCTGTATAATTATGACTAGCTTTGGTGAAGTAATACGTCGTGAGGAAACCAGCATGCCTAAGAGATATTTCTCGACGGCATGTAAAGCCAAGTCACCAGTAGGCTTAGCCAAGTTGACAATCTACAATCGTTAACGCTAATAGAAAACTAACCAAATGTATGGGAATGACATCTATCAACGATAAGTCACGTGGTAAAAAAAAACGAATGGAAACTTTAAAGTTTAGTCAAAACTGTAAGTTGGCTACGATTTATATGGGATGTAGGGATCACGATTGTAGAAACGAATACATTTCATTCTATCATCTTGATCGATGTAAACTTGTCTACGAAAGTTTATATTCGTTTGTTTTGACCACGTGACTTAACGTTTACGATTGTAGAAAGAGAATCGATACGAATCGTTTGTAACTTGGCTAGGCCTGCAGGTTACTTACCAGTCTTAACACATGAAATATAACCAAAACATATCAACAAATACATTAAGAAATGATATGACGACAAAAACGCCAACTAAAGGGTAGGTAAAAGAAACAAATACCACCAACACCTCTGTCTACTCAACAAACCGTTTAAACATTATTTGCCGTCTCCCTGAATCATGTCATCCTAACTATGATTACAACCCTGATTTCCCCTGGCGACTGGACAATTTCAGTGTGACACAATGAAAAATAACCGCCTGTCTGAAAAAAACTGAATCATCTTGTTTTCAGCCCTTTCAGCGGCGCCATTCAAGAATGAATGAATAAAAAATTCATTCAATGTGTTTTTTGAACAAAGGCAAGTTGCTTGTTGTTAAATCGATGACAGTTTTAATGGATGATGGTTTGAAACAAAGAGATTGCTTTCACAATTAGGTACAGACGCACATCAAGCTACTAAAATCTATCAAATTTCTTTTATAGATTTTAAACTTTATCGTTAAAGCATTAAATCAAATCATCTATTTGTCAGAACATGGTCGGTATGTATATTACACATGGTCTTGAGTTTATATAGATTGTTTCATCACATTCTACCACATGGGCGTACAAATGATAATATGTTTGTTTAATGACCAATTACATAAATAATAACATTTTAATAATTATAGATAAAATTCGATGAAAGTTACAAAACAGTAAAAAATATAAATAATAATTGAATTAAATTAATGTCAGTGTCATTTAAGTAGTCATTCAAATTTTAATAGCATTTATTACATAAAAATTCTTTAAATTTCTTCTTAAATCTAGCCAAATCTAACTCTCTAATGGATTTATTAATTTTGTTATAAATTTGCGGGGTTCTGCAGAATATGCTTTTCCGCAAAAGTTAAGTTCAAGCTTGATTGGGAGAATTTGACAGTTTCGGGTAGGTTGATGGGCTGGCGTCTTACGTGAGGTGTGTGGTGTTGCGCGAATGGATAAAATAAGTAATTATTACATATGAGGAAGTCTGAAAGTGGCCGGTGACTGAAAAGTTCTGTGGTAATCGGTTGTAATGTCGTGAGGAAAGTTTTGAGTCATTATCCGCCTAGCCTTTTCCCAACTATGTTGGGGTCGGCTTCCAGTCTAAGCGGATGCAGCTAACCAGCATTTGAGCGACTGCCTATCTGACCTCCACAACCCAGTTAGTACTGGGTAATACTCTTGATAAGACTGGTTGTCAGACTTTATGGGCCACTGACTAGGTACCTGTAACGACTGTCAAAGATCTACAAATGACAGCGGGGACCAACAGCTTAACGTTGTTTCCGAGGCATCCACAGACCAAGCTAGGCAAGCACGGCTTTACTTAAAGATCGACCCGAGCGGCTGTTATTATGTAACCTTGACCTTGAAAGTTTTGAGTATGAATGTGGATTGGTGTTTCAGTAGAAGAAGAATAAAGAAACGATGGATGGATTGTGTAAATGACGATATAGCAGAAAGGAGGTGTCTGATGAGATGACGAGTAATAGAGAAGTACGGAAGAAGAAGACATGCTGCGCCGACCCTCTGATTACTATGAACACAATATGAGTTAATGAGTTCGAATCCCGGCAGTAGCAAATGTTTGTGTGATGAGCATGGACATTTGTTTCCGAGTCATAGATGTTTATATGTATAACTAGTTTGCTTGGGTGCGCGAGCTGCAAGCAGCTCGCGGGTTTCGTGTTTTTGAGAAGTATTCCCCTATCCTTATAAATTTTTGAGAATCCATAGGAATCCTTAAATGAATTGGAAAATCCGCTAGAATTACCCCTATATCAGTATCAGAACCCTTAAGAACCCCTAAAACATTTGAGAAGTATTAAAAAACATTACCCTGAGGTTTGCTTGTCATCGTCCCTGAGTTACGCTTCACCCACTCAACCTTTGTTACGCTACGGAGGTCGGCGGCTCGCTTCGCTACCACCACCTAACGCTACCGCCACCTCCCCCCTTCGCTCCACTCGGTATCGCAGGTTCGCTCCGCTCAGGACTTGTAGGGGAGGTTGGGGAGGGGAGGGGAGGGTATAAAATTTCAACGCCCCCCAATAATAAAGTATAGTAAAAATCAAAATTCCGCTGCGTGTCCTAGTTTCCGAGATACGATGGGGGAGGGGTGAAGGGGGGGAAAGTGGGGAGTTTTGAAAAATGATTTCGACTAATACGGGGCCCCTTGATACGAATCCTAAAATAAAAATGTTCCAAGTCTCTCAACTTCCAAGATTCACCTTAAGGGGGGGGGAGAAGGGGGGCAAAGGGGCAACTTTGAAAAATGGTTTTTATTTTTCCAAGCTTCCTCTATACGAATCTGAAAAAAAAATGTTCCAAGCTTCTTGGTTTCCGAGATACGATAGGGAGGGGTGAGAAGGGGGGTGAAAAGGGGAGGTTTGGCACTTTTCCCATAGGTTTGAGAGTTAGTTGTTTACGAATCTGTAAAAATATACATACCTCCCCATCCACCATCTGGGAGAACAATTCTGTCAGTGAGTGAGTCAGTGAGTGGTAATCGAGCTTTATATAGTATAAATAAGTATGTATTTACAAACAAAAAGATTGCCTCTTTCAGGGCAAAGTACTTCAGTAACCCAAAATCGTGAGATTTTCCATCCGTAGGTACCTACCAAAGAGATTTAAAAGAATTTTGACGACCCGAATAGCGCAGCGGTAGTGAGGCTGCCTTACGTTCCTCGGGTTCGAATCCCGGTAGGACCAAATGTTTGTGTGATGAGCATGGACATTTGTTTCCGAGTCATAGATGTTTATATGTTTAATAAGTATGTATTTACAAACAAAAAGTATCTATGTAGTATATCAACTATCTGGTGTCCACGACACAAGCCTCGTTGCTTAGTGTGGCACTAGATGGCACTGTGTTAATGTCCAGCGATATTTTTTTTATTTTTTTATTTATAGGTATGTCTCTGTCTAACCGGGAATCAAGACCGAAGTAGGCAGTTACTTCATGTTAATAAGTACCTTCCTATGTCAAATCTTGAAATGTAGTCCTGTAATATTCAAAGCATCCATCAGCACATTGTTTTGAGTGCGATACATTAAATCCTGTCGCAAACGTGATTTTTCACCTCGAATAATTTTTGCTTAACGTTACATAATTTGATGTACAGAATGCTTGGCCGACGGCTTCGTGAAGGGTCTGTTTACACCCTGCATACCTTCTCTAGTATTTATTAATTCCATGACTGTCCCACGCTAGGTAAGTATGTACAATCTTCGTAGGCGCGATTCTCTGAGGGAACTGTTTAAGGAAATTAACATCATGACTGTACATTGTCAATACATCTACGAAAACATAATGTACGTAAGAAAAAATCTACATCTTTTTGGTAAACGAGGTGACAGACACAATTAGAGTACCTACTAGAAATAGGGACCAATTAGTTCAGCCAGGCTTCAGACTCGCTAAAGTAGACTCTTCTTTCATGGGGTACTGTTTGAGATGCTATAATAAAATTACACAAAGCATTCTTGAACTGAATGAAACAAAATTTAAAACATGCATTAAACGCACACTATGTAAGCAAACATGTTACAAATTGGACGATTATTTGTGAAAGTCATGAGTAAGTCGTCAACAGAAAATAGCCCGCTATTTGGACGACAATATCGTCGGCCCATTAGCTCAGTTGGTTAGAGCGTCGTGCTAATAACGCGAAGGTCGCGGGTTCGATCCCCTCATGGGCCACAATTTTCTTTTTGCTTCTGTATTCGAAATAAGAATTTTGGTAACTTTTTAAGCAGTAAATAGGCAGATATGATTATTTAAAAAAAAAAAATCCAATTCAACGTATATAATTGATGTAGGTTACTTATATTTAATTGTTTTGCCTTATTAAGACCTATTTAGTAATTTATCTACCACATCTAGAATATTGTATCGGAATATTGGAATTGAATTAACGTAATTAATTGAATTAATTATTATTAAGACAATGAGAGACTATTCGAATTGATACCTGACTAACTGAAAGCTGGGTCTAAATAGTATATATAGAAAAAAGGGTTTATTTTACTGAGTAATACGATACCCCTTGGTAAGACTGGTTGTCAGACTTACGGTGTGCCACTGACGACGTCCTATAACAACAGTCAATGATCTACAAATGACAGCCGGGATCAACGGCTTAACGTGCTTGCCGAGGCACGGAGGAAACTCCGTAAGTAATGAGTGGTCACCCCTCCACGGAACAACCCAGGCAAGCGCGGCTTAACCTGAAGATCGACCCGAGCAGCTGTTATTATTAAGCCAAAGCGTAAGACTCATAAAAGAAAAGTTGAAAACTAATATACACGCGGTAACTTAAAAGTACATAGTACAAGTTGAAAATTGTGAATTATCGATATCAGCAAGCTCAACACTATGAGTTTAGTATTAAGGTGGATGCTCCAGAGCCCCTCAAATTCAAATTTTCTTACGTTTTTTGCAATTTGCGGTTCAGTGTCAGGTTGTATGTTGATTAAATTATGATTCGCGGCTGTAACACGTATGTAGTTATAGAATTATAATCATCAAAATCATCAATACAATCCTCCAAGCGCATAAAGGTGCAGGAATGACTTTTTCAAGGTCAAATTCATTCCTGCACCTTTACTGTAAGAAAATTTGAATTTCGCTGGCTACCCTGGAGCATCCACCTTAAATTAATACGCTCGAGGCGAACAAATGCATCGTTTGGAAAACAAACAAGCCGGGCTTCAGCATGAGCTGTTTACTGCGGCCTAAATCCGGTCACTAGCTATGGCAGCTAGCGGATATTGCAATAATCCTAATACTGTAGGTACTATCGAGGACACTCCTGCCTGATCACCACTAAGCTAATTTTTGCTTGCACTTAAAACATAGAAACGCTCTCTATCCCCGCCCCGTTGACTTTATAATAAATAATTAATGAAAAAAATACCGATCGGCGACACATGCCAAACGAGAGTTATTGTTATTTTGCGCGCCAAAGTTGACGCTTTCCTAATAGGACTAAAGTTTAAGGTGGAGTGGCTCGGCGCCTCCGCATGATTTAAGCGAAAAAAAAATTAACTGATCAGGCGGAAAAGACCACGACTGTACTGTAGAGACTATTTATAAGAATTAACTCTGACACGTTGTCAAGAAAAAAGAAAATAAAAAGAGAACAAGAAAAGTTTAAACGGCTTTACACACAGAATATTTGGGAAACACTGGTCTAAGACATACCGGTTTCTTCACGATGTTTCCTTCTCCGTTTTGTGAGCAGTGGTAATGATGGCTTCAAATTACACATAAAGTAAAGCATTAACCTTTAAAGCATCGTTGTCTTAAATTACTGTTCTGCAAAAATCATGGCGATAGTACCTACTTGTACCATTGCCTTGTACTATTTTTGAATACTTTCATGATCCAACAAATTGTGTCTGCGCGTGTTTATAAATATAGCCAAGAATTTACGATGTTTGGAACGCTGTCCATCGATGAGAAAATATTTCTAGAAATAACTCAAATATTTACTCTGAAACAGCGATACTTGTTTTCAACAAGTCTTACAAGACTTGTCAAATACTTATGTTTAAAACATATTCCTACCTAATAAATTATTGGGTACTTATATCATTTTAGACATCATGTCTTGTGGACTATGTTTGTAACTTGTAGGGACTGTTCGAAAGAGATACCGTGGCCCCGGAACACAAAGAGCGATGAAGGAACATGGATGTGTTTTAGTCAGTAAAAGTCTGCCACTCCCTCCCGCTCCAGAGCGGGAGGAGTCATTTGATAATTTCAAATCCAAAAAAAAAACAAGAAGGGAATGTAAACGCTCTATGAAACTATGGTTTACAACATAATTTAAAACCTTAGTGGTCAACCCGGGATGAATTTCAACTTCAACTATAGAGTTGAAGTTGAAGTTCATCCCGGAATTCATTCAAGCTGACATTTGAAAGAAAGAGCGCTGTTTTGTCAATATCAAGTAGGTAGGTACTTAGTGATATTAGTGAAGGTTGTCCCATTACTTCAAATTGCTCTGTGAATGCTACAGTATATAGGATCCTGATAACTTTGTTCTATTAGCATATTTAGTTGTGACCATTTTAATAACTTCTGAGTCATTAAAAGAAAGAACGAAAAATAATTTATTTGACTAGCACAGGACAAAACAGTCAAACAAAATTAAAGAAAACATGAAACAAAATGATTTTGATAAAAAATAAGACATACATAAACTAAACTGGTCCTGTACGAAGCCAAAAGGCCAACATTCTGTAACCTAAGTCAGGGCTCTGTCACTCCGTGTGTAGGCATGAGATAATTACCTACCGCTTCTCTCATATTGAATATGCAAGCTATTTAAGGCTGTCGCGCTCCAGCCGTGCGTAACTGCGTACCACGTATGCCGCGTTAATTTTTCGCGCTCTTTCGACTGGTCGCTTGCGTCGCGTACCTACTCGTATTTCGTGTTTTTTGATTTATTGATCATTAATCATTATTAGTGAAAATAACAAGCCGGATAAACTGTTGCATCTAAGGATACTGCTATTATATTTTAATAATCGTCATTTTAGTGAAGGCAAGAAATATATTATGAGAAATTATAAAGTAAAACAATTGTAATTATATAAGTTTTAATTAACATTTAAATAATAATAAATTAAAACACAAAAATGTTGGTACTTAGTATTTTATTTTTAGTACTTGTGGCAACCCTACCGATTGACCATTAAGCAGCGAGACGCCGAATAGCATACGCTAAGGCGTGGCGTCAAGGTACGATTTAGATCGAGCGCGCCCAGTTTAGGTATTTAAAATGTCTGCTTTCTTCAAGATCAAAGGAGTGCAACTTCTGTAGGCTAATACTATTATCTATTCTGTGCCTAAGTCCTGACATTATCTAAAGTCTAGACAAAGTTTCAGCCACCACGCTGCCACCATCCTGCAACACCTGCAACACCAATAAGCTCTCCGATACGTTGGCAAGTTTGGAGACAAAGTTTAAATGTTTAATGTGCCTGCTAGTAATCTCATTCGCACCTGGAACTTACGAACTGGGGCATGGCAAGCTGGTTTATGGTAGTAATAGTGTGCGTACTCCCAGCGGAAAAATTACGTTTTTTTTCATTTCAGTTATGACATCGTGTAAATGTGGTTGGTAAATTCAAATTTGTGTATCCAACCACTGGGGAGATTTTCAATAAAAACTGTTTCCGCTGGGAGTACGTACTCCTAGCGGAAACAGTTTTTATTGTAGTATTTACCATACACATTTACACGATGTCATACACTAAATATCTGCATAACTGAAATTAAAAAAAAATTACATTTTTCCGCTGGGAGTAGCACGTAGAAATAGGTCTGCTGATTTCTTGTTTCTGTAGCGGCACTACAAAAAGTACTGCAGCTATAACATAGAACAAAAAAGTACTACAGCGCCATCTATGACAAAGATGATGAACTAACAGCGAAACACGTCAGAATGCCTACATCGCGCAAGCATGATTATCCGCAACTTTAAGAATATATACAAGAACCCGACAGTCGGGCAGTGGCCCACCAGACACAACACCCGTCTGGTTGGAGGATCCTCCCCTTTTCCAAGGAAGATGAAGAGCTTTACACCTTGTTAGCTGTATAATTACAGGATTATCAAAATACAACAACATTATAAATTTATATAAATTCATTCTGAATAATCTCGCAGCACACGACACTTCACTCCCAGCTGTAAGTAGTGGGTGTCTGACACACCCACAGGCCGAACACACCACCGACCTGTGGACATAATAAACATATAAACCAGGGAAATAAAGATCTTTCTATTCTATTCTAACAGCCTTATTCATAAAAAATCCTTAATTGAAGTTTGATCGGTCTGTTAGTTAGCAGACTGATAAAGCTTGTTAGACGGTTGTCAAGAAGTACTTATGATTCATAAACGCTTGCTAGCAGTCTGCTAGTTAATGAGCTGCTGATAGACGGATTAGACGCGTTATGTTGGCCATCTTGACAAATCAAAGACAAAAAATGGCATCATCGAGAATTTAAAAAAATTGACAGCAGTGACAGCAAATTCATCGATCATCAAGCGGACAGACGGACAGACAGAAAGGACGGTATGGTTTCTTGCTCTTGTCAAAGTAAGCTGTTCAAATTTGCGGCAGCCATTTTGGATAAAGGAGGGTCAACAGTCCTCTAACTTTAGCAGAGCCTTGATGGACTGATTAGCGTTAACAGACGTTTATGAATCATGTGTTTTAGCATCGGGCCTTCAAGGAGACTTCAAGGAGGCTCTAACTTTGTATGAATAAGGCTGTAAGTCATTTAGCGACTTTAACTGTCTACTTGATCTCCACGATCCAGTTAATAAATGGGATATAATGTCAATCAAAATATCAATGCGAAAGTTTGTGAGGATTAATGCAAAATTTCAATGAAACTTGACATAGCTGCAGAAACACACACGACACAGCAAAAAGCCGCGAGCATATCTAATCCGTTCAAAAACTCTTTTCTCCCAAAGGGATAAACAGATATACGTTGATTTTACTAATAGGTATGCTTGGATTAAGAGGTGTGTTTGTATGAAAGTTGTAAGAGCTTATCCCAAATCAGACAACTTAACCAGCGAGACAAAGAACCAAGCGCATTAATTTAAAACTTTAATTAAAACAAGGGTCATCGTAGTTGCCTCCACATACTTAGAACCTTTAGATTAAACGCTTAACCGCAGGGTATTCGTATATGTCATTTTAATTAACTCTGGTTATGTTTAAACTGGATTACAACAGTTCTACGTGAGTTTTAAACCCTTTTTTAGGGTTTCGTACCCTAAGGGTAACCAATGGGATCCTATTACTAAGCCTCCGCTGTCCGTTAGTCCGTCCTTCCGTCCGTCCATCCTTCCGTCCGTCTGTCCGTCCATTCGTGTGTCTGTCAGCGGTGTATCTCAAGATCCGTAATAGGTAGACAGTTGACATTTTCACAGAATGTATATTTCTGTTGCCACCTTAACAGCAAATAATAAAAATATTAAATTAATAATTCAAGGTGGGTCCCCTCTACTACGATGGTACGGAACCTTTCATGCGCGATTCCGACAGCACAAAGCCGGTTTTTACCCGACTGTGCCAGAAGGAAGGTTATTTTCTTGTAACGAGTAATCTTGGATTAAATAAGTACTATCGAGGATACTCCCGCCTGATCACCACTAAGCTAATTTTTGCTTGCACTCGCAACGTAGAAACACTCTCTATCCCCGCCCCGTTGACTTTGTATAGAAATAATGAATGAAAAGATACCGATCGGCCGAGCGCACTGACGACACACGCCAAACGAGAGTTATTGTTATTTTGCGCGTCAAAGTTGACGCTTTCCTAATAGGCCTAATCTTTAAGGGGGCGTGTCTCGGCGCTTCCGAATGATTTGAGCGAAAAAAAAATTAACTGATCAGGCGGAAAAGACCACGCCTGTACATACGGGCTATTCTGTGCGTCGAATTTGCGAACTAACTAATGGCAACCATTAGAACCATATAACATAGCTAGGCTAACGGGAATGAAAATTACTAGCTCGCAGTGAGAAAACCTGTTGATTGGCTAATTTTAATTCCTGTTCTGTGTGATAAAAGGCCTTTGACCCGCAGTGGAGTAAATACAGGTCGTTAGCAGCAAACTTCCTTCCCATTTTCCTGGTAAAAGTCTTGACATTGAGCTGTACAGAGAAATCCCTAGTGGAAACTCTTATAACAGTTTAGTCGATTTGGGAATAGATCACAAGTATCCTGAGGGATACCTAGGCAGTCTCACTGACACTTTTACCTTTATTTCAACGTAACATCATGCCTGTAACCGTTGAAGCGGAGACGCGACGAGAGGACACGAGATTTTTGTAAACCACCAATAGAATTTCGTTATCCCATGATCTGTCCACGAAGTAGACAATAGTTAAACAATGCCGTCTCGACCAAATCGGTCATCGACAGATCATGATTTATTTACACTTCTCGTCTCTTCTTAGTTTTAGTGGAAACGGTTAAACAGAGAGGAGAGATGTCTCGCAATTGTTTAGGTCAGTGGAGCCGAGAAGAGACGTGAGTGGCGTGCTGTGTGCGGCGTGTGGTGAGCGGTGTGATGTGTGCATGTTGTGTGCGGTGTGTGGTGAGCCTTGTGTTGTGAGCGGCTTGTGGTTAGTGGCGTGCTGTGTGCAGTGTGTGGTGAGCGATGTGCGGTGTGTGGTGAGCGGTGTGCTGTGTGCGGTGTGTAGTGAGCGGTGTGCTGTGTGCGGTGTGTGGTGAGCGGTGTGTTGTGTGCGGCGTGTGGTGAGCGGTGTGTTGTGTGCGGTGTGTTGTGTGCGGTGTGTGGTGAGCGGTTTGCTGTGTGCGGTGTGTCTGTGTGGTGAGCGGTGTATTGTGTGTGGTGTGTGGTGGTGAGCGGTGTGAGCGGTGTGCAGCTTTGCACATCTCCTCTCCTCTCCGCTTTGCACATCTCCGCACAGCTTGGGTGTATACACCCTAGCCGTTACGTATCTCCTTTCCTTTCCGCTTCACACATCTCCGCTCGTCTCCACTTTGGTGGAGTCCGGGCCTAAGGCAGTGATATGTGTTTAAGTTCCATGGAAAAGGGGCGAGCCTATTGCCATCAACCGGGTAAACCAAACTCCTGGCTGACGACGACTTCATTTCAACTTAATAAAACTAGCTTTTATTGACAAACTTCCCCGCCAAGAATTATGTCTTTACTGGCTAGGTTTACGAATGGATTACCAAGATTAACGGGTACATTTAAATGTAGGTAGCTTTGAAACAATCTTCTGTACCGCTTAAGTGCATAGTAAAATATAATACGTATCTCCAACTGTGTTTCTATTGCCGTAACAGCCGGCTTGAGGAGATTAAATATTTGAAGATGTCGGATGAGACGGGATGAACACTTTTAGGTTATGCTGGCACAGGCATAAAAATATGTCTGAATTTCCCAAAGGAGTTTGCAGTCGTGTGCGCTACATAAGTACCACGGCAACCATTTCAGCAGCTAGATTATGTAGTAGGTCTATCTAACAAACATCTTCTGAGAACTGTTATACAATTCGGAGACATTTGATATCACCAAGTGGCACTGGGCCTCAAACTCAAACTCAAACTCAAACTCAAACTCTTTATTGCATTCATGTGTACATTTAGTTGTTACATATAAAGTAAGTAAGTTTCAACATGAAACCCGGTTAGGGCACGGCAACATTGTAGAATGGACAAAAACAAGCATCCAGTGGGTAGGTATTTAATACTGGATTGCAAGTTTGATAATAGTACATTATGATATAAGTGCGGTAAGTTGAAAACTACAGCCGAGGCGATATATAAAAAGCAGAGGCTGCAACTATCAAAGCGCACGTATGTCATACGACGTTTTATAACATATTTGCGAGGAAACAAATAAAACAAATAAAAACAATACAGCGAAAAGAAAAAGCGCGTGGGATAATTTTTACTTGTTTACAAATTAGCGAGGCGCGCGCATCAGCGCTTTTTTTCGAGGCAAAGACACAAAAAGCAGCCAGTATTATTAATAAAGTAAATTAACATTTTTGTATTTTTGTTACAGATAAATGGTTGTAATTTATTGTCAAAATTAATTAAATTAAAGAATTAAATGTTTATTTTTTATATTTCATCTCCCAAAGTTAATTCCATTCATAAAATTGTTGACCACATTTCTGACATAAAAACTCTTTACCAAGATTCAAAAAAGTATTTAAAACCGTGCATTCCACTTTACAGCACAAGTACGCAATGAGATACATTACGATATTGAAATTGGTGAAATAAGAGACCCTTTACGAGCAAATGTGTTATAAACAAATATAATTATTATCGAAAATATTAATAGTATTAGGTTTATGTAGTTATTTTAATGAATATCATGAGGTTGTTCAATTTTTTTTTATTTTTTTTACGTGTTTAATTGTTATATTTTATTGATTTTTTCAGTTATTGTAATTTTATTAATTTGTATGAATTATTATTTTCTATTAATCTATATTCTCTATTATATTTTATTGGGTAATTTGTATTTATAATTTTATTTTATTAATTCACATTTTTTATTATATTTTCTAATTTGTTTTGTTTTGTTATGTTATGTTATGTGTAAGTGCACATGTATGTGTGCTTTTTTGTGCAAGTACTAGGTATTTCAGTGGTTATAGGTAAATGTATGGTATGTAATGTAGGTATGTAATGGTAGGGAATTATCTATCAATCATATTCACCAAATATTTTATTTTAAGTATTCTGCGACCGAGTAAAAGCATTTTTGTGTTAGGTATTCTTTTAATTTTCTGTTAAATGTATTGAAATTTGGTTCTTCTTTAATTGGTTCCGGTAATTTCTTGAAGATTTTTACTGCCATGTAGTATGGGCTATGGTAAAGCATTTTGATCCGAGATTGTGGAAGATATAATCTATTTTTGTGGCGTGTGTTTACGTTATGCATGTCTTTTGTTTTAGGGAAAATGTTGCTATTTTTAAGAACAAATATGCAAAGGTCTTGTATGTATATAGAAGGTAAAGTTAGGAGTTTTAATTTAACAAAGTATGGCTTACAGCTTTCGGTATTGTCAATATGGGCCAGTATTCTAACACATTTTTTTTGGATTATAAATACTTCGCTTGCGTTTACGCTGTTCCCCCATAACATCACTCCATATCTTAGCCACGAGTTTGCGTAGGCATAGTATGCCGATAGTGCCGTTTCTGTATTTGTGCTGTTCTTAAGTTGAAACAAGGCGTACGTAAACTTGGATAATTTAGATTTGACTGTTTCTATGTGCTTTTTCCAATTGAGATGCGTGTCTATGTTTATACCGAGTAAGTTAAATGTAGTTACTAATTCTATAGGAGTGTCATTAAAAATTACATTATTGGTTAGGGGTTGGGCTTTGTACGATCTAAATTGTATCATTTTGGTTTTTTTACAGTTAATTTCTAAATTGTGGTCTTGTAGCCAAAGTGTTACCGTCTGGAGAGTATTTTGTAAGATAGCATTTGGGTCAGAATTTTTGTCACATTTCACAAGTATGGAGATATCATCAGCGAAAAGTACTGGTAATGTGGTTTGTTTATTTAGTATTTTTGGGAGGTCGTTGATATATATTAGAAATAGTATGCAGCCCAGAACGCTGCCTTGAGGGATGGAGCATGTGAGACTTCTCACCTGGGACCGCACTGTTTTTGTCTCCCTATCTTTAATATTGTGGTGTTCAATCTGGACTATTTGCTTTCTGTTATTTAAATATGATTTGAACCAATTGTAAGCCGGGCCACGTATGCCAGAACCGTAAAGTTTTGTTAGTAATATAGTATATGATACTTTATCATACGCTTTTGACATATCGAGTAGTAGGCCTAATGCATACCTTTTGTCATTTATTTGTTGGAGAGCTGTTTGGACATATTTGTAAACTGCACATGTTGTGGATCTTGTCTTCCTAAAACCATTTTGACAGTCATCAAGAATATTGTATTTTTCTAAGAAAAAGTTTAGTCTGTTGCACATAGCCTTTTCAAAAATCTTTGAAAAGGTCGGCAACAACGCTATGGGTCTATAATTACTAGGGGTGTGGATATCATCTTTTTTATGTATTGGTTTTACTAGGGAAATTTTTAGTAAGTCGGGAAATTCTCCAAACTCAAAACTCTGGTTTATTAAGAATGTGAGTGGTGCTGACAATTCTTCTGCACATTTTTTTACTAAAATAGGGGGTATGTCGTCTATTCCGCAGCTATGTTTATTTTTGGTTTGTTTTATTATATTAAATATTTCTTTTTGGTTTACTGGGCGAAGGTACATTGACGTAGTTGGTGAGTACATTACTGGACGTCCGGTTTTTAAGGGATTATTTGTATCCGTTGTTGTTTCACCTACTGTAGCAAAAAAGCCATTAAATATATTTGATACCTTTTTAGGGCATGAAGTAGTTGTACTGTTTACCTTTAGTGATATATTTTCATACTGCCTTGTCTTAGTTTTACCAGTTTTGTCATTTATAATGTTCCACATAGTTTTAGTTTTATTATCTGAATTTTTCATTTGCTACGTTTTAATATTTTGCTAAATTTGCTATGATATGTTTTTATGATATTGGATTTAGATTCGTTTAGTATAATTCTTAGTACTCGTTTGTGTTTGCATGATTTTTTTAGCCCTGTTGTCATCCATCCTTTAGCTTTTTTAGATTTTAGTTTCACTCTTTGTTTTGGTATTATTTTATTTAAGTGTTGTGTTATAGTTGTGATGAAAGTATAGTAGTTTTCATTAACGTTTTTATTTGTATCTAAAGTATTTCCCCAATCAATTTCCCTTAATGCATTTTTGAAGTTTATCATGTTTTTATCTGTAAATAATCTTTTTTGTTTATACCATATTCTGTTGTTGTTTATATATAAGTAATTTGTATTTAATTTTAAGTTAATAGATTTGTGATCGGAGAGTCCATAATCTTCGACATATTCTTTCTTTATTAGGGGTTTATAGTTGGTAAAAAATAGATCAATGCAAGTGGAAGTAGTTTTTGTTATCCGTGTGGGTTCGCGAATTATTTGTTTAAGATTATGTGAGCGCATTAAGTTAAGGAGGTTCTGTGTTTGTTTGTTTTTTTCGAGTATATTAATATTGAAATCTCCGCCAATTATGATATATTTATTTCTATCTCTAGAGTTTAATCTATTTAAAAGCTTTTCCATTTGCTCGTAAAATATATTTATATGGCGATCAGGTCTGTACAATCCTATGAATATACAGTTTAATTCAGGAACTTCAATTGCACAAATTTCTATTATAAATTCTTTGGAATAGTTTACTATATCTATTCTTTCTATAAATTTTACATCTTCTCTTATTATTAGGCAGACACCTCCACCTTCTCTAGCTTTCCTACAGAATTGGGATGCAATTTTATATCCTTGAAGCGATACAGAGTTACAAAAATGCTCATTTCTCCATACTTCTGATAGGGATAGTATATCAATATTTTTTTCTAAAAACAAATGTTCAATTAAATCTATCTTATTTCCTAGACTTTGTATGTTTTGAAAGGTTATCGTAATGTCATTAGCGAAATGTCTTATTTATTACACTTTTTGGCTTATTTACTTTTTGCGGTGTGATGCTAGGGTTTGGTTGTGAGGACGACGACGACGACGACGACGAATGTGGAGTCGGTGTATTTCCTCTCTCTATGACGGGTGGTACATCTTCTACGTCTGTATTCCGTTCTATCTGTCTATATTCCGTTTTTGCTTCATCGGGACTCATAAATTCTTTTCCATTTATGAACAATTTGTTGTTTCTGATAATAGCATAATCTCCATTTTTCCGTGCCTTTATCAGGTTTTGTCTTAGTTCATTTCTTTCCTCAAGTGTTTTCCTGTCCATATATTTTTCGATAGTTATACCAGTATTTTTAAAGAAACTTGCATTCTCCAGTACGTAGTTGGTCATTCTCTTGCTTATCAGTTCAATAGCGAGGGGCCTTCTATTTCCTCTTTTCCCAATGCGTTTAATGTCTTCTATATAAGGATCTATATCTATACCCATAACTTCGTAAAATAGTCTAGACGTGCGTTCATACAGGTTTGTTTCAGTCTCTCGATGTTCTTCTGTTAATCCGTAAATCACAATTTTTTTGGTATTTTCTAGGTTCTGAAGTTTTTCTTGGATATTTTCTATTTTTTTATCGACTTTTAATATTTCTTCTTGATAGGCTTTTTGGGCTGTTTTAAACGTATGGCTGTTTAAAACGCTATGCTCGTTTGGAATATTCTTGATGGCATTTTTAATTTCAGTTTGGATTGTTTGTTTGACATCTGCTAGTATTGTTGATCTAATCTTATCTAATTTAGCATCTAGTAGCAAGCTGATGTTATTCAATGTTAAGTGTTCATCTCCTCCGTGGTGGCAGTCACATTGCGAGAATGAGTGACGAGCGATGGACAATTCGCATGACGTCATGGTCAGGTATCGGTAGTACCTGCCTGGACATTACACACAGCGCCATCTAGTGCCACACTAAGCAACGAGGCTTGTGTCGTGGACACCAGGATAGTTGATATACTACATAGATACTTTTTGTTTGTAAATACATACTTTTTATACATCATATAAACATCCATGACTCGGAGCAAACGTCCATGCTCATCACACAAACATTTGCTCCAACCGGGATTCGAACCCCCGGGTCCCGACCCTAAGAATGTAAGGCGGCCTCACTACCGCTGCGCCATTTGGGTCGGCGTTAAGGAGACACTACTGGATAATACACTAGCTGTTGCTTGCGACTTCGTTCGCGTGGGAATTCTTATATGTATGTGTGACAAAAAGTACCTACCCTGTGTGCTATTTAATCCAAACCATAATAAAATTTATCTCGGTGACAAATTTCATCCCGATGTGTTCACATTTATATGTATAAAGATTATTTCACTTACACAATATTGCTTAATGTATTAGTTTTATTTAGGCAATGTAAATGAAATATTATACCCACGCCTCTTATATTATAACCAGCAATGAATAGCTAATAGCAAATTGACGGCTGATTTACGTCATACCGTGGCGTAGCGTAAAGATATTAGATTTTTTATACCAGATAAAATTACTTTTTGTTCCAGATTTTATTCTACGTATTTTAGGAAAAATTGAGTGATATTTTTTCCGAACGTTTTCATTAGATTATTTTATAATATTTTTTAGAAATGCTGCTTTCTGAACAATTACGTAGTTTCCTGGAAACAGATGGCTGTTGTTTCTTGTTAAGGCGCCTCCCCTACCAAAATTAGCAACTCTATTAGAGGTGGTTCAAACTTCGTTTGAAATACCGTTAGAATAAAGTTCTAATCAGCTTGCACTACAAAGTGATTGTTACGTCAGTCACTGCGGGCCGAATAGTGCGAAATGAGTGGTTTTTATTCTTTATAAAATCAAATATTCGTCCTTTAAAAAAACTAACGACCTATGTTTATTATTAAATTGCTTATCCATTAGTATAAGTAGCAAATCAAAATAATGGTTACTTTACGAGGAGTAGCATGTTATAAATCATTATTTTTCGTTTCTGTGGTTTCGTTGTGAGGGGATTTATGAAACAATAGGCTACATAAAAAAACGTCAATTTTGGAGTCAAGAATATGTAGATTTTTTTTCGTTTTTCGTCGTTTCGTTTTTCTTTTGGATAAAGAGGAGTAGGCTCCAATAAACTGCTCGTTCAAGGTCATTTGCTTGGGCAGGTGCCTTAATATGAGTTGTACTTATTTGATTAGTTGACTAATGGGTTATCATCAAAGGACCTATACCCGATAGAGTAGACGAGAATGAGAACTTGTTGAGTAGCAACTTTTAGACGATGATTAGGTATACGGGGTGGAAGCGACACCGACGCGAAAATGGGTTTCCATAGCAACTGGACAGATTCTCAGCTGGACAGTTTCGTAGCTGGACAGATTCGCAACTGGACGGTTTCGCAGCTGAACAGATTCGCAACGGGAGAAGTACAGTCAATTTAAGAAGAGGAGTCTTTATAACACAAAGGCAAGACCGACCTGCTTTTTTTATTTTTGCGCATTGGAATTTGGGAAATCATCTAATGACTCCTGCCGCTCTGGGCGGAGCGGAAGGGAGTGTCAGACTTTTACTGACTAAAACCCATCCATGTTCCTTCATTGCTATTTGTGTTCTAGGGCCGCGGTATCTCTTTCGAACAGTGCCGCAGCCCTGGCAGGCACCGGCCTTTGCGAAACCCTTCCTTTTGCTGAAATCTCTTTGAAGCTCGCGTGGAACACGAACGCGCTGTCGACATGGCCTGTCGTCATAAGACGAACGGACGGATTTTTTTAAATTTATTTAGTAAGGTTAGCCTACAATTGTTTAGACATTACATTTTACTTAAAAGTACACGATATACATTTAATTTTAAGCAAGAATTACTTACAGGCTAACACCACAATCATGCACTATTGTGATGTAGTATATAAGTATATTATATTCTACCTGTGTGAAGGCATATAAGATGTATCAATGCACCAAATATACTCAGTGTTTACTCAGCATCTGAGATGTTTCATTCTCCTTAATGTCCCGTCCTTATATGGCGACCCTGCCACTTGAGCGAACATCAGTCAATCATGTGCGCATTTAATCTAAATTGTTCTCTGAAGGAGTATCATCAAGTTGAAGGCCCATTGAAAGAAAATCATCATGTCATGTGTCAATCAAAAGTGCAAAATGAGGAGGTTTTCGTAAACCAGAACAGTGCCTTTGGAAGCCACAATTCAGCAAACATAGAGGAGTTCAAATATCATTTATCTACAATAAGCATTGTGGTTATGATCATATGTACGCTTTTACTTCTTGGAGTTGCCTATATGTTATATAGGCTGTACAAAAAGTGCCATCAGTCTAAAAAAAAACAAAAAAAAAACATAAATTACATTATACTATAGTATTATTGCAATTAATTTGTGAATTATGACTGATAAGATGAGTATAAAACAAAATAGATCTAGAGACTTATCAAACAAATCAAATTAAATTAAATGTGATAGTAATAAAAACAAAAGAACAGATAAATAAATAAAATTAAACTAAGATTAAATATTTGGTCAATAAATTAATACATTATTTAAAATTAATTAAAGTTAAACAGTAAACTAATTATACTATTGGCAATTCAAGTCTTTTAATTGTGCGAATAGTATTCAATAATTACTTTACAAAAAAGCAATCTTAATGATACTGTTACTGCTGTCTCTCACGCGCTTAAAAGTAGACGCAACTTTCTTGCGGATAATCGCATAAAAGCCGTCTGTGCGCGCCTCCGCAAACATCCACTCCGATCCAGCCTGTCCCCTTGCTGTCCTCTCCCAGCGACGCCCTAAGCCGAGGCCCGTACCCCGCAGGGGGTGCCCTTAGCGTGTAGTCGCTTAGTTTGTAAGTTTTTTGCCCTGGCTGGCGGCCTTACACTTAAGGCACCCACAGGAAAGTCCGGTTAAGCAGACGACAACCTCTCTGGTTGAACTGCGAGATGCCATTTCGAAAAAAAAAAAAAAAACCTCCGCAAACATTGCAGATGCACTGCAGTAACGTGGCAGCCGCCGCTTTCGGAATTACGTTTTTAAGGACAATTCATTTGTCGCAGGCCTCTTAAAAGCTAATAATACCGACGTTGGTATTTTTATACTCATAACTTAAAAATCTACCTAATCAAGTTTAAATATCTTTTTTTCAATTTATGTGTAGACAAAAAACTTTTGTAAGCAATCTTATTTTTGTTTTATGACTAAAAAAAATACTATCAGAATCCCTTAACCTAATTTCCCTGAGGATTGTATTGTTCAAAAGACGGAGTTTCAATAGCTTTTTATAAAGAAAAAAAAACAAAATAACTGAATTTTCCGGGATAAGACGTAAAATACGAGTATTAAATATTCTAATATTTCCTAAACGAAAAAGGAACGACAATTTATATTGTTAAGGCCGCTTCCTTATTTTTTATTCTTAGAGCATAAAATAATTTCGTTACCTTTGAGTACAAAGAGTACAATGGAGCGCTTATCAGCTAGCAGTCTGGTGATTACATTGGCGTGAGTGGCAGCTGAACGAGATATTTTTGATGCAAGATATTTTGTGAGAAGAATTCGTATTTGTTGATATTTTCATCTGGAGGCCTAAAAAGGCAGTTTTAGCAGAATCTCTATCAATAGATAATTTATTATTAATTTTAGCTAAAAGTCTACTCATCGTGGGATTAAAATTCTAAACGAAACTGTAATTTTATTTTGATCAACCATATTTACATTATATACATACTACAACTAGAACTCCATATAATTACAAAAATTCTAAACTGACAATGTTTTTTAAATATTTTTCGGTTTAGGCAAAATACGTCCTTGTCCCATTCAATAGATGATTTCTGCAGCGGTAATGCTCAGCTTGTCAAATTCATACTTTAGGTAAGCGTTTTATTTTTCTAAATTGTGTGACAAGGATCCGGTTCTTTCCCGGGGTGGGCCTTTTATACCGATTTGGGAATTAAGGAAAAAATGCCGTCAGTTTGTGTTGGTAATATCCTAAGCCTCCGGGGCCGTATCTCACTATGGGGGAGTAGCGTAATGCTTGTTGGCATTGCGACCTATTTGCATGGGCGCGACTAATTACATCACGGAGTTACATGCATTTTGTTTCATAGATTGAAAGCACTTACTACAAACAGACCAGTTCGAGTGACAACTTACTAATGTCAAAACCGGATAAGTGCGAGTTGGATTCGCGCACCGAGGGTTTCGTATAAACCTGTAGGTATGTCCCTCATAATATGTGCTGTGAGACATTGCTTCTTAGCAAATTTCATGATTCTAAAGGCTACCGCACACACGCACACACAAGACTGTCTTTAGACAGACAATAACCTTACTAGTGCGAGCGAGGCAGACTATGTACCTACCTATTCTCGCTGGGACTAGTAGGGTAATTGTCTGTAAAAAGACAGCCCTAACTCTAAGTCAACGGGAAGTACCTACTTCATAGGTTTTGATTTTCTTGTGAAATCGCATTTGCGCGATTTTTCCACTGCTCCAGGAGGTAATAGTAATCCTGGAAATTCGATATTAATTTCAGCTTGAAACCTCCACGCGTTCCTGAGAAGTTAAAAACAACAACAACAACAGACAGACAACAACAACAAACAACAGACAACAACAACAGTTCAACAGACTTTGCCTCATACGTTCCTACATCAGGTCATACACGCACGCCGGTTGCGAATACTGCGCATCTGGCATTTCTGAAGAACCACCACACTAATAAAGTAACTACTCGTAGTCATCATTACTTAGTAGCTATTACCAGATTATGCTATGCTTATTGTTCCCACTGCTGGGACACAGGCCTCCTCTCTATGAAAGGGAATGGGCTCCCACCACGCGGGCCCAGTGCGGGTTGGTAGATGTCACATATCTTCGAATTTTGGTTCTAGGACATGGCCGGTTTCCTCACGATGTTTTCCTTCACCGTTTTGAGAGCAGTGGTGATGAAATAAATTACCCAAAGTAATAGGCCAGTCTGGGTTCGAACCCATAGCTACCATACCATTGGGCTACTGCTGCTCAGCTCATTCTTGATTCGATTCAAATAACTTTTTAGGTAAATCTGCTGCAAAGACACTCCCTTCCTATATATCGTTTCCACATTCTAAATCGAATCGGATTAAGTGAGGCTCTACCAAGCTCCTCTTCACTTAGAACAAGAATCAAAGTATTTCCCGAAAGAAAATCACTTTCAATAATCTCATTTATCACTCAAGACTTTTGGGATAAAGGACTGAACTTGAAGTTCGGAGATATTTTCGGGAATCTGCGGTAAAGAAACCCAATATACAAGGTGTGAATGAGGGTGTGAACGGACCCTACATGAAGCTGTAAAAATTATTGGTAGGAAACGTCTTTTTTTGGAGTGAAATATCACGTTTTATGGTAGGACTTAGTGTGGCACTCAAAACATTGTACTGATGGATGCATTGTGTGGTACAGGGGTAGAAGTCTCCTGCCGGGGCTGCGGGACTATTCTAAAGAGATACCGTGGCCACGAAACACAAAGGGCGATGAAGGAACATGGATGGGTTTTAGTCAGTAAAAGTCTGACAGTCCCTCCTGCTCCGCCCAGAGCGGGAGGAGTCATTTGATGATTTCCCATCCGAAAAAAAAACGGGTAAAAGTCTGATACTCCCTTCCGCTCCGCCCAGAGCGAAAGTGGTCATTTGATAAATTCCTATCCGAAATGATTAAAAAAAAAAAAAGGGGTTGTAGCGGTACTACAAAAAGTACTTCAGCTACATTGGACAAAAAGTACTACAACGCCATCTACGACCTAATTTATTACCTACTAACTTCAAATAGCAATATAAAATAATTTTATTTCTAAACGATTGCTATTTTAAGTTAGTAGGTACTAAATTAGGTTGATGTTTCAATTTTTTTTTTTGTTTTAATTTTTTTTTTTTTATAAATTTTTTGGGGTTCCTTTATCGATTCTGAACCTATGGCACGCGACTACTTTAACACCCTGTATACAAGAACCCGACAACAACTGTCGGGCAGTGGCCCACCAGACATTACACCCGTCGTCGGAGGATCCTCCCTTTACTATGGGGGATGAAGAGCTTTGCACCCTGTTCTTCATACCCCCAATGGGTCATGGAGTAGGTATAACATTTTAAACTTGTTTTAGCTTATCGGTAAGCTAGAACTTTGAACTCCAATACTTCCGTAATTAGACGGTTCCCATGACATGGGAACCTTTTTTTGTATGGTACAGAACAAAAAAAAAGATCGCAATGACGCGACGTGCCTCTCTTTTTAATAAAATAAATATTATTCTTTCTGTCGTACAGTATTTTGGCAAACATGGATCTACCCAGCTAAAATACAAGAACGTAAGGCCGGGTATAATTTTGACGTTTATAAAAGTGGTGATTAATTATCAGCATAATTTGAGAAAGTTTGTTATCGCATCCGAGGCGGAATTAACTCCCGAGCCGTAGGCGAGGGTGTTTTTGAGCCGAGAACTGCAATAACAAATGTCCACGTGTATCAAACGACGTTTTACAATACACTTTTGAAGAAATTAAATAAAAGAACGACAAATATTTTTGTCATGAATTATTAGGAAACTATGATTTTCTTTTCATCATTTAACTGAACAGCTTGATAAAGGTAAAAAATGTATAACTGCATTCTTAGATTTAAAAAAAGCCTTTGACACCGTCTCTGTCCCAATCCTTGTAAGAAAGCTGGAATGTATCGGAATTCGTGGAACGCCTCTTAGTCTCTTCAAAGATTATCTCAGGAACAGAAAACAGAGAGTTAGAGTGGGTCAGTACACTAGTGAAGACGCATACACGTCATATGGCGTCCCTCAGGGAAGCGTATTGGGACCTACATTGTTCCTTATCTACGTTAATGAACTCTGTAACATTAATATTGCAAACGCACGAGTATTCTGTTACGCGGATGATACTGCTGTAGTCTTCACCGGGGATACTTGGCAGAATGTTAGGCTTAGTGCTGAGACAGGCTTGGCAAAAATCGCCAAGTGGTTAACAATTAATTTGCTTACATTGAACATAACAAAAACAAATTGCATTTGCTTCAGTGTCGGCCAACGTACACAACCAGAGAAAGATTTTAATGTAAAAATTCATAATTGTAATAACGACAATCGCAAAAGTTGTCACTGCTCAGCAATCAACAAAGTACCTCATATTAAGTACCTAGGTGTTATTTTGGATCAGAGACTATCATGGTACCCACACATTGAACAGGTTGCCAATAGAATCAGGAAATTAAGCTGGATCTTCAGGACTCTTAGATACATCGTTCCGAGGACTGCCGGTAATCATTCAGACCATCAAAAAGATTTCCTTAAAATGATATACGTTGCGCTAGTCCAGTCACTACTTTCCTATTGCATCCCTGTCTGGGGTGGTGCAGCCAAAACAAAATTTCTAACGCTAGAAAGGGCACAACGCGCTCTTATAAAGTGCATGTATTTAAAAAAAAAGAGATATCCTACTGAAGACCTATTTCGACTTAGTAATTTGCTCTCAGTCAGGAAACTTTACATAACGCAAATTACATTAAAAAAACATAAGTCCATTTCCTATGATGCTGGCATACTGTCAAAAAGAAGGAAACACATGATATTCAATGTTCCTAGGACAAGGACTTTATTTGCCAGTATGCAATTTAGCAAACGATCTGCAGCGCTATATAACAAAATTAATAAATACATCTATATTTATCCCAAAAACTACTATGATAGTAAAAAAATTATAATGGAATGGATACAAACGCTCACCTACAATGATACCGAAACACTTCTGAAACTTTGACACATACACACACTCACACTCTCTCTCCCTCACTCACATATACTCACCCACAAACTTACACCCACTCATACACACATTTTATTTAATGTAAGTTAATCTTAATCTTAATGTAGTTTTAGTATAATAATAATACGCTGTGCTTTTGTATAACACGACTTGATATGGAAGAGCGGACTCTCCTAACACAGGCACTATCTGCCTAAAAGGAAGATCCAATCACAAAATTCTGTCAAAACCTAAACTTGTTCTACCAATAAACTATTTTTTTTTTTTTCTTTTTTTCCGCGCTTTGCTTTCGCCAGGTTAAAGGAGAAGCAAAGGTACGAAGCCGTTATACAGCCTAATATAAAAAAATAGTATTTTATTGTATTTTTGAATTTAGAACACAAATAAATGTTAATTTGTTTTTAAAAAGTTAATATTAGTTTTAAAACAATCATATTTATCTATGATATTCTATTTATAAACACAATTTGAATATTCAAAAAACATTTACGCCGTACAGACGCACTATTACTTTGCCGAAATAAAAAAAAATTCAATTCCGACTATAGCCATTGAACCAATTTGGACTAAGTATAGGTATAGTTATCTGTGGCAATTTTCATTCCCGCACACGTGTTGGAAAATGAAAAAAAATCGCACACGTGTGAAATACATTGCATGTTGAACCTAATCATAGAGCGTTAAGAACCAGTTTCCGAGGAAGTGTATTGAAAATTACTTTTTTAATGTTCACCCCAATGAAACCCAGTTTTATTGTAAAAACTTCTATTTAAGCAAGGTACCTACAAGGTACAGGTAACTTAATTTTCAGTTAGTAATGCCCACGTTATAAAAAATTCTCGAAAATCAAATCACGCCTCTAAACCACAAACAATCAGTCTCTTATTTTAAGTATCTGGCGGGAAGCCTTCGGATTCGTCGAGTGCCGTCCCGCTCTATGGTGCTCGCCGACGCGCGGTAAAATTTCAATATTTGGGCCAAAAGACCATGTGCGCGTCATACTTTCGAATTTAATTTCTATTTATTTTTTTAATAGTATTATATAGACAGAGTTGCATCAGCTTCATCCTGTCCTTATCCCAATTTATTGAGGGTCAGCCACAGCATGTCTCCTTCTTCCATACATCTCTCTATTACTCGTCATCTCATCAGATACCTCATTTCTTGCCTTAAAGGTTCTTACAGACGAGCGGCACGTTGCCAACTGCAGATAAACTGCAGCCGTCGCCACCTGTCGACGGCAGCCGTCGACAGGTGGCGACGGTTGTAGTTCGCAATGTGCCGCTCGTCTGTAAGAACCCTAACATCCATCTATCGTTTTTTTTTAGAATATTATCTTGCAGGATCATAATACACAAGATTACACAGTAGGTACCATAAGATGTGCCATAAAATACCAGCAAAGTTCATTTTTCATCTTATTGCAAATACTACGGAAGTGCGAACTCCAAGAATGAACAGCATTTACCTTGTCCTTTGAAATATTTTCTTGCTAAATCGTTTCCAAATTGAAGTAGGTAACGTAACAACAGGTAACAACGAACAACAGTTTGACAACGCGAACGGAACAACAACTCGATGATGAATGGAACTGAGGGAGGCGCTTCGTTAACGACGTAAACTTTGAATGGCGATGACACTAGACAGCGAAGTCGCAGAAGTACGAGCATGTTTAGCTCGTTGCTTTGAGCTATAGGCATCTGTCCCACTACCGATGAGGAAGCTTCTTGCTATCAGCTATTTTCTCGCTCAAGAAACGTACAAAAGAATGTCCTGTGTCAGCAAAAAGATCTTCTACTTCTTCCTAGCTCAATCCCACTTTAGGTGGGGTCGGCTCTCCTAATTTTCCAGCGCCAGGACAATCTGTCAAGATTTGTCGGGTCAGGCAGTTCTTCCTCCAATAGGAGCTTCGTCATGCTAGTCCACCATGGAGCCGGAGGTCGACCTCTACCTCTCTTATATTAAGGTTCAATTCAAACTATTCAAGAGACCCCTCTGCGCCTCAGAAAATAAGTGAGCTGTTAGTCCCGGCTGTGATCTTAGACAGTCAGTCAGAAGCCCAAAAGTCCCTTTTACCAAGGGGTATTAGACCCTCAATCTATCTAACTGACTATCACCGGCCCATACAACAAATGACAACAAAATAAATAAATATCAACCTAAATTACTGAGCCATTCTGTGGGGTGACAGTAAAATGTTTTTGCCAAACCGTCTATTTGACTAACGAATTCTACAAACTCGCCACGCCTGCCACAATCGACATTTTGCTCCATTTTTTTATTGAATTTTGTACTTTACCGTAGGAAGTGAATAAATGAATATTCCATAACATCGTCAGCACAGTGAAACAACACAGGAGAGCAGTGTACGTGCACTCAAACATATATCCCGGCTTTTCATCAGCTGCATAGCCTTTTCGTATGCATTTCCTTTTTTTTTACACTTTTTTACTTAGATATCCCATTCTAAAATCCTCATGATGAGCCCTTTATCGAGCCGTTCAGACTGCAGAGCGAGCCAAACATTTGAATTTGGCGCCAAAAATCCACCATTTTGTTTCTTTTTTTTATTTTGATATACCCAGTGTCACTTTCACAATAAATACGAATCTAACGACACCTCTCAAGCTAAAATCCATCGATCCGTTCAGGCCACAGGGCGTGCCAAACATTTGAATTTGGCACCAAAAATGCGCCATTTTGTTTTTTTCATTTTGATATACCCAGTGTCACTCTCACAGTAAATACAAATCTAACGACACCTCTCAAGCTAAAATCCATCGAGCCGTTCAGGCCACAGAGCGTGCCAAACAATTATACATACATACATACTCTCGAAAAACATAACCCTCCTTCTGGCGCAGTCGGGTAATGAGCCATTATCACAGCGATTTCAGCGTAAGGTTAGTTTCAAATAAAATTGTTGCTGTAAGATTAGTTGTATGATTAGTTTCGAATAAAATTGTGTACCTATTACTGTATTGAGAGCAGCGGTGCGGTGGCACCATCAAATTCGACGGCTAAATGTAAAAAATTGCTTTTTATTTAGCGGCAGGGACAACAACACTGCACTGGCGGGTGTATCCACCACCTCACGACTTCTTGAAGCCCCAAGAACACCTGGCTCCCGGCAGTGAACAATAGTGGCCCATTCGGAAAGCTCTGAATCGATTGCGTACGCAAGTAGGCCACTGCAAACATTATCTGGCAAAATGGGCTATTATTGGTTCTTAATAGACATTATTTCACTTAATATGTCACTATGTGGTCTATCTCGTTGCTCTAGTAGTCGCAAGCGCTGCTGAGCATGAGGTGAGAGGTCCTGGGTTATATTCCCAGGTCGGGCAAATAGGTATGACGACAGTATCAAAAAATTGCAAATCTATTTAGTCCGTCAGTTAGAGTATTGGAAATTAATGGACACGTATTTTTTGTTTTTGTTAATCAATGAATATTGACAAAGATAAAACGCATCAAAACTCGGGAGTGGGGGCTCGTGACGTCAGAACTAGCTAAAAATTATACCATGGCGTGACGTATTAAGAATTTCAAAAGCGTCGTATCTTCGTCAATTTTGGTTTACGTAACAAAAGAAAAAACACAGGTCCAATATTTTTTTTAAAACTAAGTGACGGACTAATTAGATTTTTTTTGTCGTCTCGCCTATTGTTATTAAGTTTTGCCATCGGGAATTTCTCAGTAGCAGCCACGGAGTCTAGATTTGCCCGGTTCATGACTATAGGCTCGCCCCCTATTACATGGCGAAATGTGGGTGTACTATAATATTAGGTACCTACTCCTCTGCCTAACTCTTCGGGGACTACATGCGTGATGCTACCTGTGTTAGTTTTCATTCACTGTTTTGAGTGTAGATGGAATAAATTAACCAAAGTAAAGTACTCTATCTGGGTTTGAACTCACGATACTTGTAACTCGGGACCGTTTACCACTGAACCACCGCCGCCGAGGCATTTCATTTCACATTTATACTAAAAGGAGCTCGTGGCTAAATGAGGAGCTCGTCGAATAACAGCCGCTCGGGTCGATCTTTAGGTTAAGCCGTACTTGCCTAGGTTGGTCTGTGGATGGGTGACCACCCTTACATACCGAGTTTCCTCCATGTAAAATACTGGTATACAGTTGCATTCGGTTAGACCGGAAGCCGACCCCAACGTAGTTGAAAAAGGCTAGGCAGATGATGATTTATACAAAAAATTGAGATACATTCCGTTTGCGCCAAACCTGGGTTTTCTTAGCATTGTCCTCTAAGGTTTTGGCAATTCACTTTTTTTACAAAATCTAGGCATAGTTTTTTTCGGTACACCACGCCCTGGGGCCAAAAGTCTTCCTCCATCACCATGGGCAGATAACAATTCGGTACCCGCACCACGAAGGCCTAGAATAGCGTGTACCGCATGTACAGCGTGCATGCTGTTGACTACTCCACGCGTGTACTAATGACATCAATTCGTGCATAGCGTGTCCGTGGTATGCAGTGGAAACAATCACATAAGTTAGTTTTCTTGCAAAGCGAAGCTTAGCACACGTGCGTAGCCTCTCCGTGCACAGCGAATTCAATTTTTTGCAATCGGTACAGTATGACCACTTTAAGTGTGCAGCTCAAGGTGGCGCTGCTTGTCAAGCAAAACTGATTCGATATGCCAACTTGATACATTTATTTAAGTACCTAATGTGTTTTCACGTCTGCACAGATAGTTGGGTGAAGTGGTGAACTGTGCAGCGGAAGTCCCTTCACGACGCAAGTGTGCGAGGGAACACCGGTGTGGACTAAAAGTCCGTACGAGTCTGACAGACCCCTCCGCTCTATAGTTGGTAACAGTTAAGATCGCAAAAGCGGTCATTAACCCACCTACATTTAATAAAGTTCTTAACTTTGAAATCGAAAAATAAGCCTGTTCAAGTCTTGAATCGTCATTTATTGTGATCTTCAACATTTTTTCTAATGAAAAACGATAGGTACTTACATGCTTATTTTTTTTGTTTCGTAGGAAGAGATATTAGGGAAAGGGCAATGACCGCTATTGCGATCTTAACTGGCAGCAACTATACCTAGGGCGGAGGACATCCATGAGGATTCCCGCATCGAGAAAGAAAAAGTGGTTAACTATGGTAGGTACTAAAATCTAGCACAAAAAATCAATTTAAACAGTAATATGTGAATTAGTGTTGTGAGTTTAACTAAGTTATGGATTGTTATGTCTGATGCAAATTAATAAATAAATATTGCTGTAAAAGCCGCTTTTACAAAATTAATAAATTTAAAAAAGCAACGTGTAAAATAAAACTATGCTAATTTATAAATGTTGGCTTTGATTGTGATGTTGGTATACTATTTTGGTCTATACCTATTGGACATCAGTTGACTAAAATAAAACAATAAGTTTATTGAAACTTGTTTTATTATAATAAATTTACTACTAATTATCTATCTACATTCTTAACTTAACAGCATTGAAAGTGTTAATATTACATACTTTTGCAAAACAAAACATTTTTGTGAGCAGTGCTAACAGTTCTAACAGTAAACCGGTCACCATGTAAACCTATTATTGGCGTTTTTGACATTTTGATGCCATTTGCTAGAGAATCAGAAGACTCATTGTTCCAATCAGAAACAAGCAACGTCTCTATCTAATTTGAAATAAACACAAATTAAAGAACCGGCCAAGAGCGAGTCGTACTCGTGCACCGAGGTTTCCGTACAAACTTTTTAAAGGACAAACTTAACTTTGCTGTTCAATCCCCAGAAACGGCTATTGCACCATCAACAAATAATAAGTAATAATATTACAAACTTTGCCGGTTCGGTCTCACTCTTTGCCGGTTTTTTTTTACTCTCCTGAAACTTGCTACTTTTGACTTATGTGGTATTAGAACTTCAGCAAAATTACACAACTTAGGTTGTGGGTTTGACAGCTACTTTACTTTGTGTAGTTAATTTCATTGCTGCTCTCAAAATGGTGAACAACAAGATTGTGAGGAAATTAGCATATCGTAGAACCAAAAACTGGAAGATATGTAACATCTGTCCACCCATACCGGCTCACGTGCAGGATTAAAGCCCACTCTCTTTAACGTGGGAACGTTATAGGCTGAACACTAACAAATATAAACATTTTCAAATTCTACCTCCCTAAACTATCATTCAGTAGCATTTTTGAACTTTCCTCTCATGAACTTTGGAAGCGGTACCACACCAGGGCAGGGGACTTGTCCATAGACTTCACAGATACATGGGCGCTCACAACCTATACCGAAGTTGGCAGGATTATCCTTCTTTTCCGCAGCAATCGATTCTTGTTCTAGAATGTCCTTTGATTTTCCTGTAATTATAAGGGAGGATGATTTAGTGTTTTGTGGGAACAGTTCTATCATATTATTTTTGTCCACATTGTGTAAAACTGTAGAATTCTTGAGGTCCAAAGTTACTGCTTATATTTCATTTGAATTCCCTTTCAACAGTGATTTGTTTCAGTTTTATAATGTGAAGGTAATAAAGACGAATCTCAAGTACTATAGAATACAGTTTCTGTAATAAGACGTAGGCATCAAAACTTGCCAGGTAGAATCTTAGAATGAACCTCAAACTAAAGTAGGTATCATGTTATAGTACTACAGTTATCAATACTACCAGCGTACTGGTGTAGCCTGTGGTAGACTAGAGGTATATTTGTACATAAATTAAGCGAAACTCACCAACAGTAGTAATTAAATGCTCCAAAATTTCTTCTTTCGACTTATTGTCTACATCAACTAAAATCTTTCTTCCATCTTCGAAATAACACTTTATGAATGGTGAAGGAGTAAGATTCTTTAACGTTGCTACTTGGACGTCAGGGTTTTTGTATTGAATTTGCGGCAAATACCAGAAAACGAACTCTTTTGCTCCAAGATTGTTTTGCCCATTTATATTATAAGCCACTGAGAATATCTTGATTTTGTCTTTTAATACTAGTCTGCCAGCATTCAGGTAGTTAAGAGTACGTCGGATAGGTGCTCTTCCTTTCATAAACGGCATTTTAGTTTTATTTTATTTGATTTTTCTAAATTAGAATAACCTACCAAGAATGGAGTTAACCTCAAATGACTGTCAATGTCAGTTTGACACAACCATTTTTTTTAAGTTTACCGCGAAGGGAAGGCTAAAGTCTTTCAAGCATATTGCCTAGTTGACACAACAACTCGTGCATCATAGACAACACCGTTCCAGTGGATGCTCCAGGGTAGCCCGCGAAATTCAAATTATCTTACCTTCTTGCAAAGGGGAATTTTCCACTGCCGTTTGTCACCACACTTCAGTATATATCAATAGATGGCGCTGATCAACTTGGGAATATTTTTTTAAGCGGCGTTCTAGTAACATCCAATGAAAAAAGAATTTACTACGTAATAGATTTTAAGTCAATTGTAAAATCATATAGCAGGGCAAAAAAAATTCCTAGACACATGTCAAACACATTGTATGGTAAAATGTCTATAGTATTCATTGTATACTTATATTTAAAGTGAGAATTACTGTAAAGAACCATTTTCTGTCAAAAATTTAACCTAAAAAGTCTACTGTTCTTTTGCATCATTGAACTGAACTACAAGTTTTGGCATGGTTTTGTTTTTGTAACTCCTGGTGCGTCGAGACGAGCTTAGGTTCCTCCGAACTTCCGGGGCTGCGGGACTGTCCGGGGCTGCGGGTCTGTTCGAAAGAGATACCGTGGCCCCGGAACACAAAGGGCGATGAAGGAACATGGATGGGTTTTAGCCAGTATGATCATAAATGGATTGAAATAAATTATTTGAATTGAATTGAATTGAAAAGTCTGAAGTCTCCCTCCTGCTCCGCCGATAGCGGGAGGAGTCATTTGATGATTTCCCATCCGAAAAAAATAAAAAAGGTTCCTCCAAACTTCAGTTAAGGCTTTGTGGACATAAAAACGAGCCATTTTATTATTCCCAAGGTTGATCAGCGCCGTCTTCGTTCATAAAAAGCACTGGAAAATTCTCCATTTGCAGGCCAGTTAATTTCTTTTGGAAAATTTCTCAAATTTCTTTCTCTTAAATTTCTTTTATTTTTCTTTTTCTTATCTACATACAGCCGTATACATAATATTTTACAGTCGCGAATCATATTTTCATCAACATTAGGTTGTATGTTGATGAAAATATGATTCGCGACTGTAAAATATTATGTATGCGACGATTAAAAAAAAACTGACCAGGGTGACTTCAAATAAGTAACACTCGGGATTTGTTTAGCTTCAAATATTAAAACCATTTTAAAAATTTTCGTTTGTTTGTCTGTTTGACCACGCATCACGTGAAAACTACTGAACCGATATTGATGAAATGTTCACAAATCTATTTAAATACATTCAGAATAACATTTAGGCTATAGAAATTTTGGATTTTTTTGGAAAAAGGGGGTGAAAAGGGGGGGTAAAGATTGTATGAAAAAAAAAATTTGATTGTTCTAGAATCATGAAACTCAGAATAAATACTTATTAATAAAAATAAAGAAATACCTGTTTTAGCATTTTTTTTTAATGTCAGCTAGAGACGCAAAAAAGAGGGTTATGTGTTTAAAATTAATAAACTTCAAACACCTATACATTCAAAACCAATTAAGTGTAACCTTTTAAAGTTGCTACATATACTTCATATCTAATACAGGTAAATATAATTTCTTAGTTTTCTTGAAATTTGGTTTTTGACGTGAATACGCACAAAATAGCGGAACTCAAGAAAATCAACTTTCTTCGGTATAAGTAGTTGGTACGAAATGTTTGTGCGCGCATCACGTTAAAACTACTGCATAGGCTTCTTAAATATTTAGGCTATATATTATCACGCTACTTCCTTAAGGGGGTAGGTAATTTTGCATTATGTCCGTATACTTCAATTGTTTGACGTTTCAGTCATGACGTAAGTACATGAGAACGGCTATTTGTAGCTTATGTCAACGAAGTAAATAGGCTAGCAGTTTCATGACCGCTCTGTAAACCCTTTGTTCTCATATTATTACATTCGCAAAATATTATATTCTTGAATTATTATATTCTCAAAATAGTACACAAAGAACAATCACAGCGAAAAATATTTTTAATTTGAGGGAAACAATAATAAATATTTGACATCATCACATAGGTTATTCATCACATATATTTGTCTCGGATGGGAATCAAACCTTTTTTTTTTTTTGGATGGACGTGTTTGGGCTCATTTTATACACCTTGATGAGAACTTGCGACCTAGCTGGAGTATGACTGTCATCGAGTGTCTAATGATGATAACGTTAGGCTCGAGGGAAGCCCTTATTTGGAAAAACAGAATATTTAAGCGATTAATGCAAATATTTCAGAGAAATTAAATTGTTACCTACTTGAATCTATACTATACTATAATATTATAAAGCTGAAGAGTTTGTATGGTTGGTTGAACGCGCTAATTTCAGGAACTGCTGGTTCGAGTTGAAAGTATTTATTAGTGTTGGATAGCCCATTTATCGGGGAAGGCAACAACGAACAACAACGTTACAACGTTTATATAAAATCACGCTACAACCAATAGGAGCAGAGCATCAATGAAAAATGGTGCAAAAAAAGGAAAAAAATATTCCTTTTGAGATCTTTCGTTGCGTGCGCTGCGTAAACGGTTAAAGTTACGCAACAATCGTCTATCACGGAAAAAGTTCTATAAAAATCCGCGATAGCATTATTATGTCTATCTTTTAAGGGTGTCTCTGACACTCTCTAACCATCTCTCTGTCTCTCTTATATGACGCAGACGAAGTTGCGCGGGTCAGCTAGTAATCGAATAAATCTTGCGTTTGAATTTCGTTCTTTGCTCCAGAGAAACCTAGCTCACACCCTAGAAATGTATAAAAAAGCGACATCTATTAACGTGTAACGTAAACATCATAGAAGATGATCTACGATGTTTACGTCGCCTTTAATAATTATTTATTATTTTTAAGGTATTAGTTATTATATTAACCCAATTTAGATTTAAGTACAAATGTGTATTTAATGATAATTTAGTTTTGACGATTTTACAAGAGAACCAACATGTTACATAACTCACGAGTGAAACAAACAGAAATGTAATATGATTTTTAAAAAGCTTTCGACACTGTCGAAAATGACATGAAATGAATCTCGCAGAAGTCGGCTGCACACCACATCTACTGCACTTCTTCACCAGTTATTTATGCAGGATAGGCAGCAGTAGGTACGGAGATTATAATGGGTGTGAATCCGACCCATATTACAACTGGTCCGGGGTAAGCCAAGGCAGCAATTTGGGGCCTCTCGAATTCATCATAGTGATAAACGATTTGCCGAAAGTCGTTGCATGGCTCTTGTTTATTATTTGCGGATGACCTTAAGTTGCTGCTCGAAGTTTATAGTAAATCCGATTGCGAACGATTGCAGGAGGATATAGATAGGGTAGTCGAATGGAGTCAGGACAACAAGCTTTTCTTTAACGTGCAAAAGTGCTCGGTGATGAATTTTACGCGCGCGCGTGCCGCTCTAGTACACGAGTACGTAGTGGGTGCCGCGCCTATGCAACGTGTCTCTGAGGTGCGGGATTTGGGGGTCACTGTCACTCCTGAACTGTCGTTTCGCAATCATTATTACGAGGATCTGTAAAAGAGCGTTTAGAAACATAGGATTTGTTCTGAGGCAGACAAGGCACTTCACTAACATCGCATCAGTATAAGAGTCCGACGCACGCGTAGGGTATGGAAGTGTGCCTTGAAATGAACCTAGCAAATACCATGGTGATGACTAACAGCACAAAGAAACTTATAACCGCGGGAGGGGAACCCCTGAAATATACTGATCAATATAATAATACAGAGGGTGTAAAAAACCTCTTAACGAAGCCGAAAGGCACAGTTTGTTCTCCCCATCATTGCGATTATTTTTTTGTTCTACATCATACCTGGGAACTTTCTAGTTATGGAGATATTGAGGGTCAGGTTTCCAACTTTTTTTCAAGTTTTTTTTTATAAACAAGTTTTTAATGTAAGTACTTACTTACGATTTTTACTTTAACACCTCCACGACGCCCGCCCCCCGTACTATTCAATCCATCTATCAGCACAATGTTTTGAGTGCGTTCCATTGAGTTTTAACACAACATTTTTCACCCCTAAAAAAAAAAGTCGTTCCCCAGCGACAATTTTTGCGTAAAGTTACTTAGTTTGATGTACAGAATGCTTGGTTGACGGCTTCGTGATGAGGTTGTTTAGGTACACCCTTTCTAACTAGGCAAATTCAAATAAGTTTTAAATAAGAAAAACAATGAAAAGGAAATAAAGACTGACACACAATATCTGAAAAAAATATTGGAAACTGCGAGTAATATTCTTGAGTACTTGTTTACCCTGCCTATATCCTTATATCCTTAAAAAATATATAAAAAAAGCGACTTGGAAACTATACCTTTAACCTATTTAATTATATGTACAAACCTAAACCAAAACTAAAAAGTAGAAAATAATATATCTAGTCTCTTCAAAGTAAACGAAAAACGAAATTAAAACAAACTGGCCAAGTGCGTGTCGGGCCACGCGCAGTGTAGGGTTCTGTAGTAGCCCTTTATATTTTAGATTTTGTTTTTCAATGCAAGTCTTTACCTGTTATAAACAAGCAACCACTTCATCTTAGTCACTTTAGATGATTTTATTCTAAGGATTTTGTATTTGGTACAAAATTATCCAACACAATAGTTTAACGACTAAACTAAAAGTTAGCTTAACCGCTATAGTTTTCCTTTAAAGTTCATGAAATTTGAATGCACTATCATCATGAATTTTCCCAGATTTATACAAAATTATTTTTATATTTATTTTTATACAAAATTACAGCTTTCTAGTACTAACGGTCTCTTAGCCTCGGACAGACAGACAGACAGACAGACGGACATGGCGAAACTATAAGGGTTCCTTGTCAGGACTACGGAAGCCTAAAATCTATCTATTATGTAACTATTTACTATTTAAAATCAGTTATTTTTGGAGCCGGTGCCAGCCAAGGTTTAATCCTGCCTTTGCAACAAACAACCTTTTAAGGTCACGATTCCGAACCCTCGCACGCGGCCAGAAGCGTGAGGGCAGACGTCGTTGACGGTTAAACAACCGTCAACGACGAATGCATAAAAATATTGATGCGCTTCTTTGTAATTATCACTTTTTGTTTGATATTTGTTATCTACAAGCATTAAAGGTTATTTTTGCTATGGCTGGCACCGACTCCAAAAATAAAATAAATAGTATAATTTCGTTAGACGGGACAAGACGAAGAAACTGACGTTCCAATAACTTGTTACACCTTAGTAGCAAAATCGACCAGTCTAGTGCGATACGTCCGCTTGATAGGTCGCATCCATGTGTCTTAGGCATCGTCCTAATAGAACTCAAATACGCGATCATCGCGCGAGTAAGCGATGCGACCATCGTGTGTTCGCGCGATGGCAAAAACTGGGTGTCCTATCATCGCGCGAATTGATGTGCGAGCGAGCGAGCGACCGTGGACTAGGGCAGTGGCTAGGTCGATACCAACAACCATGGATGTCAGAGACGCTCAATTTTTGCTGTCGGGAAATATTTGGACGACTTACTTATTGTGAGGGTTTAGATGGAAATGAATGCGGGCAGCGCAGTGCAGCGCAATATCGCGCGAATTTCAATTAGGACACCTATTCGAATTCAATATGTTTGATCGCGCGTTCGTACGAACTAAGTTCGCGCGAATAGCCACTCGCGAATAGCGAATCGCTTTAGTTCGCGCAAATAGCGAATAGACGATGCCTTAACATTGAATGAAAGAAAATATTCCGTAAAAAAATATGCCCTGTTGCGCTTTGCGTTATTGCAAATCTCGATACGGAAAAACGAGTGGACTTGAATTTAGTTTATTTTTGTTAGTATTTACTATAGTTACCTAGTATTTGGGATATGAAGAATATTTTCTGACAATTTCCTAGAACATTTACATAAATTGCACTTACGCCCTCTGTTGCTGAGAAGCTGTATCACTACTTTGTCACTGAAAGTTGTTCGTTTATCGATTTGTGTTATCGATATTTTTTTCATGTTGTCGTAAATAATAAATAAATATCAAAAACGTAATTATACTGTTCTGTTAATCAAGTTATGTCGTCCAAGTGTCAATATGTAAATAATATTATTGGTTCACGTATATTTCAGTTATAAAGGAAGGGAACTCTTGCGTAGCACGTGCAGTGTTGCGCAGGATAGCCGTTCCGAACGAATGGTGCAAGTAATCGTCCGTCGCACTTGCACACTCTTTTACAGCCCAGCTACAAAACTATCGGAACTACATACCTACTCGCTTCTCGCCAACGCATTTCTAGTTTCCAACTCTGCTCGCTTCTTGCTCTTCAGCATCGTTGGCGGTAGGACAACTGCCCAAAGTCCCATGTAACAGGGGGCGAGACTATTGCCATCAACTGGGCACAAATCCAGACTTCGTGGTTAAAACTAAGAAAATCCTGATGGAGAAACCCTGGTAATCAAACCCATCATGCTCAGCAGTCGCGTTTGCCGCCACTAGACCAACGAAGCAGTCGCAATATAATAAAAAATATATAATCTTACCAAGAAGTTATCGATAAAATTTATCGATAATTTGATGCCATCCTAAACTGTAGCATCCCTATCACAGGTGGTTACGCGTGCGTCGCGACCTAACGGGTAATAGCTGAATTACATTTAAAAAAATATGAATATTCGTGTTTTTTCTATTCACCGCTAGGTATTGCGCTACTGAAGTAGGTACATCAAATCTTTTGTATGACATTTAGTCCCAATATCCGCTCTATGTATAAGTCTTTTTAGATCTATTTTCTACTTTTTCTTTAGGTTTGTATATACATTTATGTAGGTATAGTTTTGAAATCGGTTTTTGTTTTTTTTTTAATACTTTTTTTTCTACTTTTTTATTTTAACTTCAAGTTTGTACATGTATAGATTTAATTTGACGTCGGTTTTTGTTATTTTAAAATAACTTACTTTTCAGTTTTTATTATAAAGGTAGAAAGTAAGTGTACTTTTGACAATAGGTATTACCATTATCAACCGGTGCACGTCCACAGCTTAACGTAGGTCATCGTCTCCCTGGGGCGGATCTGTATTTATGCTTTCGCGGTTGCACAACGACATGCTTTGCTCATGCTTTGCTTGGTAGCATAGATGCAGGTCTACCTTACTGCCTCCCTCAGAGGCGGTAGGGTGGCGGGGTCTTGAGGGGGAGCGCTACGGTCGTGTAGATCCTCAAGGCAAGTCTGGTGTGTTCACCTTCACGTGGTTGCCGCCCTGTTCTTGGTCTAATTCCATAAGAAATAGACGCAACAAAATCGCAAGGCGCATCGCACTTCGTATGATCAACTCCCGTCATGCGAGGTGCGGTGTTCGTTTCCCCTGCGTGACCCTCTGAGCAGCGGGAGAGGATCATGAGCAGAACATGATCCTCTCGCTGCGCCGCTCCGCGGGCGGAGAGGGGGGGAAGGGGCGTTTGCCCTCCCTAGTCACGGTGACGGGCGAGCGACAGGCGCGGAGGTGCCTCCGCCCGCATTGCACCCGTCACCTCGCGGGCGACTGGGCCTCCCGCTTCCCAGCGTGCGTGCGTCAACACCATGCTGGGGAGCGAGGAGGCCTGGTCAGCGGTAGCCTCCTTTTGCGAGGTTCTCGCAGAAGGAGGAGGCGGTGCGGCGCAGCGAGAGGATCATGAGCATCCACATGATCCTCTCGCTGCGCCTCTCCGCGGGCGGAGAGGGGGGGAAGGGGCGTTTGCCCTCCCTCCTCACGGTGACGGGCGGGCGACAGGCGCGGAGGTGCCTCCGCCCGCATTGCACCCGTCACCTCCGTCGGTCATTCCCAACCCCCTCCTCCACGCCCGTGCCGTGAGGGCAAGAGGGGGGGGTGTGCCTTGTGTTCGTCGGCGGGAGACTGGAAGTAAAGGCTGTGCCGGTTTCCCAGTCCCCCTAAACTTTGACGAAGCGGGAATGCGCTGGGTCGTTTTAGTGGGTATACCGGGTTTTGCACGCCCGGGGAGTCCCACATACCGTCGTCCCGTCGGGAGACGGGAGGGCATGCGTCATGCATATTTTCCCGCGAAAAAAAAAAAAAAAAAACAGGTCATCATCTCCCTAGCTGTCTTGTATTCGGCTTTCAGTCATACTTAAAAAAATAGGTATAATAAGTACTAATATTATGACGTTACAACTATTTACAATAATAAAAAAAACCGACCAAGTGCGAGTCGCAGTCGCACACGAAGGGTTCCGTACAAAATTTCCGAAAAAAAATATGTTTCTTTTATGGAGACTCCCTTATTTTTTTTATTTTTTTATTTATTGTTGTAGTGGGAACAGATATACACATTCTGTGAAAACTTCAACTTTCTAGCTATTACGGTTCGTGTGATACAGCCCGCTAACAGACGGACGGACGGACGGACAGACGGATGGACGGATGGACGGACAGACGGACAGCGTTGGCTTAGTAATAGGGTCCCGTTACAATCCTACGTGTACGGAACCCTACGAAACAGAAATCCATTTTCTCAATATAACTTGAACAAACTAACGCATCATTTATATACTTAAATAAACTCTAATAAATATTTTTGTTTTTGTTGATTTTCTCCAAAAGCGCTGAACTGATTGTCATAAAATATGCGGGACCACCTCTGAAACATGAGCTACCTTTCAAAAAAAGAACCAATCCATCATACAAAAAAAAAACATACGAATTGATAACCTCTTTCTTTTTGAAGTCGGATAAAAACCCAAAGTCATGAACTCATGCCTACTACCATGCCTGACATACTGCTGCCAAACATGGAAGTTTACGAACAACATAGAGGAAAAAATTAGAACCTGCAGCCAACGATCTCCAGGTTCTAACAAATCAATTAGTCCACAATCATTTGTTATGAAGCAATCAAACGCCCTCCGTAGCATTTAGATACAAAACTTATGAAACCACAAGGAGTGCAGCTAACTAAAAACTTTATTGTATACCCATGTTTCTAATCTGAGTACATGTGGACTCTTTGTTTAACTGTTGAGAGATACTCGGTGTGAACCTTCAGTGCAGTCTATTACAGTGTACTTTAAATGGTTCTGGCATGTTTGCTTGGACGGTTGATTTTGAGGGCCATTGAACTTTTTCAAAGCAGCGTGTAACAAAAACAAGTTTTTTTCAAATATTTTTCGTTACCTACTCCGTTTATCCATTTTTTGCGTTCTTCACATAAACTTGACGTGAGAGAACTATTCTTTGGAAGGTTATAAAATTTTACACTATTTGTTTTTTTTTTTTTTTTTTTAAATAAAAATTTCACTTATAAAATTAATTCTGTTTAAGTACCTACTTGTTATAAATGTCAATGTCAAGTATTGAAAGATTCGCATTGGCGACGCTAGTCGGCAGCACCTTCGTTGTGCACGTTCCCTCTGTATGTGAGATTGTCAAATGTCCGTAGTGTGCGCCGCCTGACGCAAAAAGTGGCTGAAAAATTATGTGATTCGTTATTTGCTGCTTCCATAGCTAATTCCTCTATGTGTTTGATAGTTAATACAAATAAAATATTGTGAAAACGATATCATTCCAGGATTTTATCAAATGCGATAGTGTAAAACAAAACTAGGACTGGATCACTATTATTTTCGTGAAGCACTTAGTCATATTAATCGCCTGATACTCAACTATGATGTAACTACCTACTTTAACGAATTGGAATTATCTTATACTGTTCCACTGGTGCGCTCTTCTTATTTTAGCGACACATTTCAAATGACTAATAAGGCTTGTCCGTATCACGCTTGTTGCTATGAAACTCCACAGAGTTCCTTTTGTAAAAAGTTAGAAATAGATAAAAGATACCTATAGCCAAAACCTGATGCATAAATTTATCTATCAGCATAATCTGGCTTCATCTAAAATTCTAAAATGTAGGTACTCTGTGGCATCATCTTCATGAGTCAAAACTGTCAACATCGGAGGAAAATTAAAAAATAGGCACGAACTGACCAGAAATCAATCATGGCAGAAACCATTAATTAAATTTCCCACAATAAAAATGTAACGAACATCAATAGCCAAAATGATAGCTGATTTTCTATGTAAAACTAAAACATCTAAATGCACCCCTGTCAAGAATCCTTGCAAAATTTGTCTTGGACATGTGAGCCATAAGAACGGATTGCAATGCCAAGGCGCTTGCAAAAAATGGGCCCACTACAAATGTCTCCGCTACACGCCAGGGAAGATTGCAGATATCAAAGCTGGTAGAATCAAAGTATTGTGCCCGTGTCCCGACTGTGAAACAACAAAGGCAAAAGAGTATTTGACAAATCCTCCTTATACATGCTCGAACCAGGACTGTCCAGGGAACGACAGAGGTCCAGTTAGGTGTACTTCAGAAAAATGTCCCCACAATGCAGTAAAACAAACAACCAAGAAATGGTGCTCACCAAAGGTATGTGCTGACAATGCACGACAAGATGGAACTCAGACAAAGGATTATTCCTCTCGGAGGCCATACCTGGCCCGTCCTATAATCGACGATGCACCAGAAAAGCATTCTCCCTATCAGAACCCTGGCCGTCTAGTTGAAGATGAACTAGCAGACCCAACTCAGACAAAGCAACTTCCCTCTCGGAATCCATACGCTGACCATCCAAGTGAACATGCATCAGGAGGTTCAACTCTGTCAAAATATCCAAGGTATCCGAAAAAGACTGAAAAGGCCGGTCCCACCAGTGAAAATAATTCGTGTGATGATCTAGTATGTAAGTTCTTAGCCTATTCTGTATTTTTATCTTAAGGCTAAAAAACCGACGGAAGGACTGTGTGATGATATGGTTAGAGAGCAAGTGAGTACAGCTAATATGACGTCTAATATACAAGGTGTAGTTTTGCATCCTAGCCAAAATTTAGGAGCTCGTCAAAAAAGAAACAAATAATCAATTTAAATTACGATACCCCGTCAAATAATTAATAAAGCTGCTATTTTAAATGGTTTATTTGACAGTATCTCAGAATAACACGAGAGTAATAGAAGAATCACCCATCGCGCGATATGTCTCTGTGTGCGTTTATTGGTGTGTGTGAAGGCGCGGTTATAGGGCCAGTTACAGACGGGCTGCGTTTGAATACGGGTGGTTTATACTTACCGATTTCCGTAAATAAAAAAAAACTACCCATTTTATTATCGATTCGGGTCGAGAATCATTAAGGAGTATCTATGACTCCTTGAATTTGACCAGGACGCAAACGACACCTCGTAGAATTATGGGAGAAGACCCTTTTCGCTAAAGTCCAATCAAAAACACACAAGTCTACAATTTGGGTTATTTGATTTACTTCGATTCAATCATCAATAAGTAATTGATATTCCTATGCTATTAATAAATTATCTTTTATATTATTATTTTTTTCATCAATTTGACCCGTTTCAGGTGACAAGGACAACATAACAGAAGGTGAAGATGTAGAGCAAATGAAAAATGCTCTACATGAAATGTGCGGTACAGTCACACAGCTTTCAAAACAAATAAAGGAGCTAATGTGCAAGATAAAAATGAAGGAAGAGAACCAAGAGCTATAGTGCAATTAACCAAAATAAACAGTTTCTCAAGTATTTTTAGTTTTAAAGTTATCATTCCGAAGCCGCGAACCGCAATCTCTTCTAAATATTCGAGGCGCGCGCCGCAACGCTATAGGTTTTTATGTTAAGAGGGAACAGGGGCTGCGATTCTCCATACAAATGTATTCCCTTTTTAGGGTTCCGTACAAAAAAATAAAAAAAACGGAACCCTTTTATGATCACTCGTGCTTCTGTCTGTCTGTCCGTCAGTCTGTCACAGCCAATTTGCTCCAAATCTACTGGATCAGATCAGGTGAAATTTGGTAGAATGGTGTAATCCTATGACCCAAACAGAGATGTGCAAACTAAATATATATATTTTTAAATAAGGTTCATTTTCGGGGGATAAATAATGAAATTAAAAAAAAGTTTTGCAAACCTTACTGTGTACACATATATAAAATGAAAGGGCTCGTGACGAGGATCTCAAGTATATTTTGGTATTATTGTAAAATAAATAGTTTTGATTTTATTCATGAAAGAAGACGAAAATTGACCATTCCCACCCGATCTCCGAAACTACCGAGCCTAAAATTAAAAATAGAATACAAAATATTGTTCATTGCTTGTAGATTACAGGAAAACTTATAAGAATTCTAATAACTATCATGGCGGCGCTGAGTCAGATGCAGAAACAATTGTGATTGGTCAATTGGTTTTTGATTTAAGACGGGTACCCCGTTTTGCCCGCTACCCCGTCTTGCCCCTCCTTCCCCTACGTTGGTTGTGGTATATATTTAGATAAAACTTGTGAAAGAGTTGGATCTTTGACCCCCAAAATCTCCGTAACTAGAAGGTTCCCAGGTATTTATTTATTTAAACTTCATGTACAATATAGTGGTACATAGTCAGACTTAATGCCACAAGGCATTCTCTACCAGTCAACCTTTGGGTTAAATATGAAAACATAGTGATAGGGTACAAAATAATGTAAAGAAAATAACTTCTAGTTTACGAGAATTGACATACCTATACTGATACACACATAATACAAATAAAATAAACTAATAAATATTTTAAAACAAATACCAAAATTTAAATTAAAAAAAACGAGAAACCTAATAATAATTACTATGACTAGAATTCTTCTTCTTACAAACTTCTCTTGCTTAAGCGAGCTATGATTAGATTGACTAAGGTCCTGGCCACAGCCCGCGCGTCAGCGGCGACCGGCGGCGGCGGCGGTGAGCGTTGGGGTGGTATGCCACAGCTCGACTAGTTGCGACCGCGGCGGCGTCAGCGGTGGACGTATTTAGAACATTTAAAATGGCCCTGTCAAAAGTGGCACGGTATTGCCAAATTGGCGAGAAGCAAAGTGTTACAGCACATGTAAAGGGAAAAATCTGGAAACCGTAATTATGTAGTTTAACAGCAAAAAAAAGTAATTTTACTATTACAAACTTATTATATATTTGCGGTTGGTGCAAAAGCCGTTTCTGGGGATCGAACAGCAAAGTTAAGTTTGTCCTTCAAAAAGTTTGTACGGAACCCTCAGTGCGCGAGTCCAACTCGCACTTGGCCGGTTTTTTTAAAATTTATATATGCTCAACGTGCGATAAAAACAAAATTATTTGTTTCGGTCGCGCGATGTCGAGTCGCGTTCACCGATGTCGCCGCGCGCACCGCATTTAGCTGTGGCCGCCTCGATACTCGCTAGTACATTAAATTTAATTTTGTTTCATTCGCCCAACGCGCAGCCCGTCGCCGCCGCGAGTCGCGCGACTCTACCCGCGCGGCAGGTCGCGCCGCAAAACGCGACGCCGCTGGTAGCTGTGGCATACTTCATATGTTGTCCAGCATTTGTTTTCGCCGCTCACCGCCGCCGCCGCCGTCGCGCGGGCTTTGGCCATGACGTACTCAATAGGCAACCATTTAAGCTGAGAACGGAAGGAAGAAATGTGATCGTATTTACGAGGTTCAAAAACAAACCGAATACAATAGGGAATATGCAAGAAATTCAAAACTTTTTTTATTCTTCAAAAATGCCTTGTATTGGCCCATAAAAACACTGTGGTACACTTGTTTAACTTTCTAATACAACATTTATTTTTCAATTTTATTTAGAGTGACTGTAAATTAAGGTTTTAAGTGACAAAAATAATTAATTTAGGTCATAGTATTACTAAGTGAGCGACTGACAGCAACAGCAGAAGCAACAGCTGAGAACAGCAACTTACAAACATTAATTTGAGTTACTTAAAATACAAAATGAGTAGCTTCATAATATTTGAGCGACCTAATATTTGTTTGAGTGTCAACGTTACGTCCTGCATTTTTTTCAATATTTGGCAAATGATTTATTTATACTGAGCGGCATTTTATCTTGAAGTGTTTCGAGTAATCATCATGTTCTAAAAATAGAAAACTCTTTGGCTTCTGTCCCCGAAGTGCCGGGCCTCCGCCGGCCTCCTTCGTCGGCCTACGGCCCGGTGCCCATGCCGCCCATAAAAGATTTAGAAAAAATTGGGAAAAATCGTCTCTATCTTATCATTGAAGTTGCCCTCTCTGTATTTCTAGTCGCTCACTTAATAATTTAGTCGCACGGCTAGAATTTTAATATCTGAAATGGATTAATAACAACCCACTTTTTACTCGTTCTGGATTTTATTATTAATCAATATTCGTCGTTAGTTTAGTAAATTTTTCGCTTACTCAAATTCATACCGCTCAAGTTATTAAAACAGTAAGTATCTCATCATCAGACCCAAATTTTTTTTTATTCACTCGTTTTATAATTCCCCAAAAGTTAGATGTAAACAAGGCCGCAACAGTCACGGACGTTTGAACTGTCATAGAAAATTGCAGGAGTTTAATATTATTTTTGAGCGACAAGCAGTAGTTGAACTTAACTTTTAATACTTTTCTTGGGTTGACAATGCTGTATTGTATTGATTTATGTAAAGAAAAAATTACATGCATATTTTCCTTATTGTTGAGAAGTTAATCCAATTTATTTAGAAGTTCTTGGGAAAGATCAGAACAACAAACATCAGCATAGTCTATAACGGGAAGCACAAGTGACTGGACCAGAGTGAGTTTGGTGCTAGATGGGAGGAAATGCTTGAATCTATAGAGAGACCGCAGTGAGAACTGCTCACCTGAGCCACGTGTATATTCCAACTTAAACTGCCGTCAATGTACAGAGCTAAGTCTTTTACGTGAGGTGAAAGAGAGATGACGGAGTTCTCGTACATCAGTGGCTAGTGTTCACATTTCTCAAATAGTACGAACTACCAACGAGGATGGCTTGACATTTCCCGACGTTAACAGAAACCCCAAATTTGCCAGAGCATTCTTCGATAGTTCGTAGATCAGCATTGAGTGATGAAATACAATTGTCAAAGTTGGCAATGTCTGACTGCGTATAGTTGCAAGTCATCAGCGTACAGATGGTAAGAACATTTGAGGCCAGCAGTAATGGAGTTTATGAATAAAGAAAATAACAGAGGAGAAAGTATACCGCCTTGTGGAACACCAGTTGCCAGGTCGCACCGTCAGAGCTATCTTGATCAGCACGCACCGCCTGCTATGTATGGTCTAGAACAAAAAAAACTATCGCAGAAAACAAGTGCCTTTCGGCTTCATTAAGGGTCTTTTTACATCCTTTAAGTGGTTTGTCATAGCGACTGGTCGGTATGACAAACCACATCAACACCTTGTAGATGTACCACCTTCGGAACTTTCCATTTTACTGACAAAAATCACTCTGTATAAACTTCAGAACTTACCGTTGGCTGACAAAGAAAATCAGTACTTAAATTATGTTGTGACAGCAAGTTCTGCAAGCCAGACCAGCTGGGCTTTTAAGATACAATACCAAATAATAATAATAAATATCTTTATTTCCCAAACACACAGATAATTTAGTGATAGAGAACACTTACATTAAACATTTGGATGCTTCAGAAATCTGTACACAAAAGATTAAACTCTGTCTCTTAAACTAGGGTATCCTGTATCTTAAGAGACAGTGTAAATGCGACCGCACTGAAAATTGAAGCGGCAAACTCGCGTTATCGGAATGGCAGACCGCTGCAACTCGACTGGTTTCTTATTAATATTCACTTTATTTGCGTTCCACAATGTTAAAAGCTGATTCAAAGGCTTACAGCTAAGAACAATATATTAAGGACCCTGTTAGGGCACAGCAATAAACATTATATTAAAATTTCTGATTATAATTTACAATTTATTATGGAGTTATTAGTAACATAGGTACTAAGTACAATTACATGATAATAATTATAGGCATAGTAGTTACTACTAATTACTTATAGCTTTCCTATCATAACATAATCGGTTTTTAAGCTACTTGATAAAGACGGCAACAGGCGGCAACAGTATTACCGCAATATTTTTATAAAGTTTAAGGGCCGGGCTTCACCGAAGCGGAGTCGTGACGAGAAGAGAGGAGATGTGTTTCCACAGAGAATTTCGTTACACTTCTCGTCTCCGCTTTGCTTTTGTGGAAACGATTGAGCAGAGAAGAGAGAGGATGTCTCGCAAGTCTTAGTCTATCAGTAGTAAGTAGATATCAGTGGAACATGTCACCAGTCGTTTTTGAAATTATAGTAGGGCAATCAATCATCCGACTACATAATATCACTTTACCAAGGTCTCTGGGCAGGACTTGCCATGGGAATACAACGGAGAACGACGAAGTGAAAACTTAAATCCTATAGTGAGGTCAATATTGTTAGTGACAGGTTTAAGTTTGACAGAGAGCAAAAGAAAGAAAACGAATTGGTAAAATGTCAACGTCAAATTTACATCTACAAATTCTTTATATATATTAATATCCGCAAAAAAATGTAATAATTTATTTAAAACAGAAGCCTAAAACTTCAACCATGGTAACTGTTTTCAAAAAAGGTTTAATAGGTTTCTAATCACAATGTCAAAAAAATGCAACAAAGTGAAAAATCCATGTAAGATTTGCCTAGGACCAGTAACGCAGAAAACAGGCTTACAATGCCAGGGCGCCTGTCAATGTTGGGTGCACTACGTGTGCCTTAACTACACTCCTGGTAAAATTAAAGATATAAAAGCCGGTACCATTAGGGTAACATGCCCCTGCCCGGATTGCAAAACAAGTCAGCCGAAAGAATACAGGACCGACACGCCTTACAGTTGTAACAATTCAATGTGTCCTGCAAATAGGCCCCCGAAATGTGAGAATGACGAGTGCCCAATCAACGACCCAAAATCTATGCGACCACAAGCCACACAAGGTACGGGCAGGCCACCGTGCCCTCTTAATAAATGTGCAAAAAATGACTGCAAACAGTACAGTAGTCCACGCTTAGACGGCCAAAATTCTCCACAAATTTCAATACCGCCGTGTAAGCCTGACCCGTGCGACGCCAACCCGGTACCGGCAAAGTGTCCTTCTGGATGTTCATCACTGAATGACATGTCTGGGGACTTCGGAAACTACCAAAGGAGGCCAAGTGCAGTTGCTTCTATTGGTGCAGTAGCTGGTGGTATTAACCAAACTATGGATGCTGTCGAACAAATGTGTAACACTGTTGGCGATCTCACTAATCAGATACAGCAGCTGATGTGTCAGATGAAACAGGCCGTCAATGATACACAAGGACCGGGACCTTGTTCGCCTCCTCCATGTCTACCTTCTCCATGTCCAAAACCAGTTCAGCAATCAAAATGTCCAAAACCATGTTTCTGTCCTGGAAACCCGTGTCAACGATCGTAGTAACATACTTTTTTTTCATAACAATTTATTCACAATACTTAGAATATTTGGGAGTCCATTACCATATTATGAACTTCTAGTCTGCGTTTTATTGCAACGTCACTTCAATAAGTTTCACTATATTCTACGTGTTTAAGGTCTAAAACAGATAAATTAGAATAATTCAGTTTTAATGCTTAAATTATGCATATCATGGTTAACATCGTGAAAAAATTAATGTTTAATAAAATTCTTTTTGTTTTAGTGATCGCTTACACCCCACATTCTAGGGAAGGGCCACGTCAGACAAGTCTTTTAAGTTCAGGTTTCAATAAGTGCGAATATAATCAACGTAGGGGCTGAATTATTTTGAAGTAGACTTATTATAGCTCTAAGCTTCCACATTTATTGTGCGAACCGCCATCCAGTCTGTGGAATTCATTACCGGTTTCTCTGTTCCTTACTAAATAAATATCGCTGGACATCACACACAGCGCCATCTAGCGCCACACTAAGCAACGAGACTTGTGTCGTGGACACCAAATAGTTGATAAACTACATAGATACTTTTTGTTTGTAAATACATACTTATTATACATATAAACATCCATGACTCGGAAACAAATGTCCATACTCATTACACAAACATTTGCTCCTACCGGTATTCGGACCCAACGAACGTAAGGCAGCCTCACTACCGCTGCGCCATTCGGGTCGTCTAAAAAGTCCCTGATCATCTAGAATAGAATAAAAATTATATTCCATTATATCACCAGTCAGTCAGTCAGTCAGTTTCTTCTTTTATATATTTAGATTATTATTAGTTTAATTTTTTTTTCGGATTCTTATAGAATGGAACTTTTGATTAAAAAAACATCAGTAGTTCCATCATGGAACTCAATGAACCATATTTTAACTTGTAACTTGAGGGTCAACCGCCGATGATCCATTGCATTACGTCTAGCGAGATACCAAACACCGACGTGTAGTCCTCATGTACTTTCCGACCTTCAATGTTTAGATGGCGGTTATAAACGGAATCTCGTCTCGAATTGATATCACAAACTTGTCGACTTCGAAATAAGTCGACCACAAGTTCCAACGTATGTATTATACGAGTGTAATTGGCAATCAAACTTGTTTGCAAGTTGTCATCTGTCAAATTTGGTGTGAATATTAACTTGGGGCGAATAGTTTTGAGCTTGTTAACGAGATGTTGAGGTGTCGAAGATTGTGGTTGTGGGGATTGAGCATCGAAATTGTTTGTAATCTGTTTATGTAAGCCTGCCTACGTCAATGATATTAGCTCTGACCAAACTAACGCGACTCTTGGATGCGGGACGAACACTTGTGCCGATTACGTAAATTAACTTCTATGGAGGTGTTCAATCTGCGATACAAATGGCATATAGAAATTAAGGTCTAACCAAAATGCCACCCATGACAGAATTTGTGAGCACAACGCAGTTTTAGTGCCACCCATTTTATTTGGTCGTGCCGAAGCTGCGATTCCATGCTATAAGGTTGTGAACTCATTAGTCTAACACTAAACGGCTGCCTGTTTGCTTCCAGTTCACCTCCTTATATACATTCAAGGTGCAGATTGACTACCTTAATAGCGCAGCAGGGTGGTGAGGGGCTGCCTTACGTTCTTAGGGTCCCGGGTTCGTATCCCGTTACGAGCAAAGGTTTGTGTGATGAGCATGGACATTTGTTTCCGACTCATGGATGTTTAAATGTATAATAAGTATGTATTTGCAAACAAAAAGTATCTCTGTAGTATATCAACTATCTGGTGTCCACGACACAATGGCACTGGATGGCGCTGTGTGTAATGTCCAGCGATCTATATTTTATTTAGTTTTGCATCCTAGTCAAAACAAAAAACATAAATAATCTATTTAAATTACGATACTAGGTCAAATAATAAATAAAGCTGCTATTTTAAATTGTTTAAATTTGACAGTATTTCAGAATAACACGAAAGTAATAGAAGAATCATCCGTCGTGCGACTTTTCTCTGTGTGCGTTTATTGGTGTGTGTGAAGCCGCGGTTATAGCGCCAGTTACAAACGGGCTGCGTTTTAATACGGGTGGTTCACAACTTCACACTTACCGATTTCCGTAAATAAGAAAAAAAAGTAAAACCGGCCAAGTGCGTGTCGGGCCATGCGCAGTGTAAGGTTCCGTAGTAGCCCGTTATATTTTAGATTTTGTTTTTTAATTGAAGTCTTCACCCGTTATAAACAAGCAACCACTTCATCATAATTTTTATCATCATAATTTCACCCCGCATTTACTTAAGTTTTTTGCTAGCTATATGAGTAACAGACAACAGTATATTGACTATGCAGGATATCAATCGAACGCATATTTTACTAGATCTGGGGTAAGCCAAGGAACGAATCTAGGGCCTCTGGAATTTCTCTTAATGATTAATGACCTACCAAACGTTGTGCAAGATGCTAAGTGTTTAATATTTGCCGACGACCTCAAGCTTTATCTCCCCATCACAAACGTGAATGACTGTGAAAGACTGCAGAGAGATATAGACAGAGTGGTAGCTTGGAGCAAGAGTAATCTCCTGCAGTTTAACACATCTAAGTGTGTGACCATAAGTTTCTCGCGTGCACACACACCCATCACGTTTACCTATAAGGTGGACGGGGTGCCGATGGACAGGGCCACTGAAGTGAGGGATTTGGGAGTTCGTTTCAACACTGGACTAACATTTCGTGATCATATACTTAAGGTATGCAAAAAAGCATACAGAAATCTAGGTTTTGTGCTTAGAATGGTTAAAGACTTCACGAATATTAAAGCTATAACAGCATTATAAAATGCTTTAGTAAGAAGCCTACTAGAATGTAATGCAGTCATCTGGGCTCCACATGAAACTAAGTATAGTCTCATGTTAGAGCAAGTACAAAATAAATTTATTAGGTACAAATATATGAGGGAGTACGGGGTATATCCATTTTATCCATTGATGTATCCAACTCTATTTGTCTTGGGAATGGTCGGATATAATGAACTAAGGGTCAGGAGGCAACTCACACTAGTGACTTATATCTTTAAGGTAATTAGAGGGAAGATACACAATACGGATATATTGCGAAGGGTGGAGCTAGCCGTGCCAGATGGGTATGTGGGTCGTCGTCGCCAGCCGCGGTTGCTGATAGAACCACGCGCGCGAACTAACTTGCTGCGCGAGGCGCCGCTCACGAGCGCGCTCCGCACTCTCAACCTCATTGCCGAGGACTTGGACATATTTGACGACCCGAATGGCGCAGCGGTAGTGAGGCTGCCTTACGTTCTTAGGGTCCCGGATTCGAATCCCGGTTGGAGCAAATGTTTGTGTGATGAGCATGGACATTTGTTTCCGAGTCATGGATGTTTATATGTATAATAAGTATGTATTTACAAAACACAAAGTATCTATGTAGTATATCAACTATCTGGTGTCCACGACACAAGCCTCGTTGCTTAGTGTGGCATTAGATGGCGCTGTGTGTTAATGTCCAGCGATATTTATTTATTATTATTTATTCTGTTGCGCTTTGGGTGAATTTACAAGAACAGCTACCTTTAGAATTTGCTATGTCAAAAACAGTTGAACTATGTTTTTTAAAATTTTAAGTGTGCTACAATATCGCATTGGGTATAGCCTGTAAGGATATTTGTATGTTTAGAGAGTAAATAAATAAATAAATGAAAATAATCACTTTACAGGATTTATTCTAAGGATTTTGTATTTGGTACAAAATTATCCAACACCCCAGTTCAACGACTATTACTGCTAAACTGATAAAGTTATCTTAACTGCTATAGTTTTTCTTTAAAGTTCATGAAATGCACTATCATCATGAATTTTTCCAGAATTAGAGGGGGGGGGGGGGGGCTACTGGAACAAAAATTTGCACTTTAAAGTTTTATATTTCGTAAATGGAGCATTACATCGAAAAGTAGTATAAGCAACCCCTCATTTTAAAAGACTTATTCAACGATACCCTACGACGTAGACGACGAAAAAAAGCTACCCTATAAAAAATATTTTCCAAAATTTTATTTTACCACTTTGTCGGCGTATATGATCTATACACTTCTACAAAATTGTAGCTTTCTAGTACTAACGGTCTCTTAGCAAAACCTCAGAAAGACAGACTACGGAACCCTAAAAACCTACCTATTTTAGTATCGATTCGGGTCGAGAATCATTAGCTTAGATACCTCCTTGAATTTGACCAGGATGCAAAGCGACACCTTGTATATTTAAATTTTACAGACCTAAAAACCTACCTATTTTAGTATCGATTCGGGTCGAGAATCATTAGCTTAGATACCTCCTTGAATTTGACCAGGATGCAAAGCGACACCTTGTATATTTAAATTTTACAGAAAAACAAAAAAAAAACACAAATTACAAATTGTAAATTGTACAGAGCACATCAATCTAACTGTTAAATTTCCCCAATCAACCTTGTACAGTAAAGTAAGTGTAAAGTTGAAAAGCTATTAAAGAAATTTGACAGATTGTAGTAGTTTGATGGGCGTACATATATACAGCGTGCATACAGCGTGTACTGTAGGCAGTTTGCGGCGTTTCCCTTGCCGACTCATTCAGTAAGCGGATATGCTAATCAGAGTTAGTCAGCAGCTCTCTGTTCACCGTAATGAGGAAACATCGTAAGTTGGCCTTCAACATTGCACGAGCAAAGAAAGCCGTCAACTCGTATTATGTAACATTGATGACATCTAAGCTGACCTGCAAAAATATACAACACTTTTATAATTTCAATTTTTCTAAACTATAGAAGTTAGAGATTTAAAATAAAAAAACGTTATAAAGCAATTTTTGTCAGCTTTCTTTGAAACTATAGACAAAATTAAACTATTTTTCGAGTCCTTTTTGTTTCGAAAGTATATCTTGTGTACTTAAAAAGTTATTGCTATTTTAAAAGTGTGATACTTATTTTTGCAGGCCAGTGTATATGGTGATTTTGATCTACCGTCACTGGTGTAGATGTACCTATAGTACATTTACACAAATTAATGATTTCAATTTGTTATCAGTACCTAATAATAAATTGACTAACATTGCAGTAGCAATAATATTTTTCTTCGATAAATTGATTTTGGTGAAATATATTGGTCATTAACGTACGCGTAGATTTATTAGTAAAATAAATTGTAAGTGTATTAAGTATGTAAATAAGTAAGTGCATTTGTAAGGATCGCTCGGCGTGTCGACGACCCGAGCGGCGGTTATTATTTAGCTACGAGCTCTTCATACTATAATGGGTGTAAAGAGTCTTAACGAAGCTGAAAGGCACTTGTTCTCCCCGTCATTGCGATACAGGCCTTACCGGGAAACCTAGTTACGGAGACATTAGGGGTCAAAGTTCTAAATTTTCATTTTTTTTTTAATCAGTCACACAGGGTGTAAACAGACTCTATACGAAGCCGTTAACCAAGAATTTGTACATCAAACTAAGTAACCCTACGCAAAAATAATTGCTGGGAAATTTCTTTTTTTTCGGGGGTGAAAACGTTTTACGATAAAACTCAATGTAACGCACTCAAAACATTGTGCTGATGGATGGATTGAATAGTACGGGGGTCGTGGAGGTGTTTAAAGTAATAATTTTAAATTAAAAACTTGTATTTAAAAAAAAAAGTTGTCAAAAAGTTGGAACTTTGACCCATAATATCTCCGTAACTAGAAGGTTCCCAGGTATGGTGTAGAACAAAAAAGTGATCACAATGATGGGGAGAATAAGTGCCTTTCGGCTTTGTTAAGAGGTGTTTTACACCTTTTATTTAAGCAAGAACTGAAAATACGTGAAAGAAAAAGTAGTTTTTAGGAGAGAATAAAAAACCAATTCATGTTACATGGGTGACACTCATCGTCATCTTCTGCCTAGCCTTTTCCTTATCATGTTGGGGTCGGTTTCCATACTAACCAGATGCAGTTGAATACCAGTATTTTACATGGAGCCACTGCCTATCTGTCTTGCACATGACAACCCATTTAGTGATAATACGATACTCCTAAACAACAGCTTAACGTGCTTTCCGCGGCACGGAAAAACTCATTCCTTTGTTTTTTTTTTCCGGATGCGAAATCATCAAATGACCCTTCCCGCTCTGGGCGGAGCAGGTGGGAGTGTCAGACTTTTACTGACTAAAACCCATCCATGTTCCTTCATCGCCCTTTGTGTTCCGGGGCCACGGTATCTCTTTCGAATAGTCCCGCAGCCCGGAAACTCACTCCTAACGTATAGTATTTTCTCCGGTTACTCGTCATCTTAGCAAACACCTCTTTTCTAGTTATGTCATCCTTCACACAGTCAAATCAAATTTATTCGTAAATGTAGGTTTCAATACAATAGGATGTTATATTAAGATGGTCAGTTTGCTACATTTTACCCGAGAGTATACAAATAATAATAAAGTTAGTGGTGTCGAAACAACAGAAACATCCAAAATAAAATAACTCAATTACTTACACACAACACACACACAGTTTATCCATCATTCGCACATGAATCCGAGAAATTAAAGGGTTTGAACTCGATACCTATGAAGAATAGAAGATTGACTTTGTTGATAGAGTATAAGTCATTTGTTGACCTGGCGGGTGTAACCCAGCCGTCAACGTAAGATGCAGATTGCAGAAGTCATAACACGTCCGGCGGTGAATATTTGTTTGCTCAGATAGCATGAGCGCAGTGAGTGACTGCTGAGTGAAACAAGGATCGCCATAACCGACATTGGGACAGAAGATGGGGCGGCCGCCGGTTTTTTTTTATGGCCACTGACTACCTGTAACGACAGTCAAAGATCTACAAAAGACAGCCGGGACCTGAAAACATCACCGGCAGCATGAGAAAGTCACCCACTGCTGCTCTACGGGTGATTCTGGGGCTACCTTTACACCTAGTCGTAGAGAAGTGGCGACCCTAGCGATTTTCAGGCTAAAATATCCGGCACCCTATTCCAAAATCAAACATACACGCATAAAAGAAGATGCAATCAAACAACGGCTCATGATGGCATCACCCAGCGATCATGGGCTGTTGTTTAATTGCATACGAGCTAAGGTATCTCACTGATGGATCAAAAACCGACGACGGGATAGGTGTCGGAGTCTTCTTAGATGGCAGAAACATTAAAATATCCAGACCCCTAGGAATGCTAAACGCTGTCTATCAAGCTGACACCAGGGTGCAGGCAATCCAAGGCAGCTATGCCATCCCTGGATACGAAGTTTACCAAGCGCCTTCTGCGCCTGGACAGAGATATCGTGCGACTGGTGGCGGGACTATCACTGGACACTGCTCACTGAACAAACACTTCCACACCCTAGGTCCCACTGTCAGTCCCCTGTGCAGAGGCGGTGTGCATGGAGGCGGAGGAAACGGTAAGGCATGTACTCCCCGAGTGCACCGCCGTCACCCAGATCCGCAAGGTCTCGAGCTCTTGGAACACCAAGATCTCTTGCGGATGTCCTGAGAAGACTGGAAAGATTGATCTGTTTCTGGAGAGAGGTGAGCTGATTGGAATAACGGCTGCCATGGCTCACGTACAATACGTCCACTTTATGGACTAAATGCGGTAACCGAAACCCTAACATAAAACATAGACAGGCAGACAACGGCTTTACGTGCTTCCCAGGCACGGAGGAAACTCGATATGTAATGATGGTCACCCATTCACCGATCGACCTCGCCAAGTGCGGCCTGACCTTGAAGATCGACCCGTGTAGCTGATATTATTTAGGCACGAGCTACTTCGCTTCACAATCTTACACACAAAATAACTTAAGCATACGTTTGATGGCTGACTGATTAGAAGTCAGCAATCGAATGAGTGTTAACCTTTATCTGATGACTGGTAAAATAGCGTCATCCTTATTAAAAGCGCCATCATTAAGCTAGAAAAGTTTCCATTGAGTTGTGATAAGGCAATTAAATATGTATGATGAGTGATAATAGATACATAATTTGATAAATGTACAGAACATAATGATAGGCATCTGATCTATACGCACTTTGATCAATAGTTTTAAGGGGGGCTGTATTTTATGTTCTTTAATATTTGTACGAAAAAAAAAATTACGGAACGGTCAATAATAATAATAATAGATTTATTTGTTAGAATATTGTTCTTACATAGGTGTTACACATAATATGATGTCCATAATATTCTGCTGTTTCCAGCGTACAAATATTTCAAAGAATTAAAATTAATAATAAACCATACAATGTCGAGAATAAGAAAACGTTAACTACTATCAAATACAATGTCAGGGGTTATCAATTATAATGTCAAGAATGATTAAATACAATGTCAGGGGTTAACTAATTATTATGTCAAGAATTATTAAATACAATAAAAAAAAAAGAAAAATTCCATTACAATGTCATAGAAATGAAATTCCATTCAATTATTAGGAGGTAAGTCATCATCTAATTTAAATTTTGAATCGAATTTTTCATTTAAAAATTCATTCGTTGAGTAGTAACACTTTTGCAATAGAAAGTTAAATAGTTTCTTTTTAAATGTCACAAGGTTAGGACTTTTAAAAATATTAGGTAATTTATTATAAATTTGAATTGCCATACAGTAAACATTATTCGAAAATAGTTTAATTCTTTGTTGGGGTGCACATAATTTGTGTATATTTCGACTTTTCCATAAAACAACATCATTGTGTACTTAAAATAAAGCTAAGTTTTTACGTACAAAGATACAGAGTTCGAATATATATAAAGATGGGAGTGGCTATATTTTTATTTTTTTAAAGATTGGAACAATGTGGCGACTCTTGGGGGAGGCCTATGTCCAGCAGCAGTCTTTCGGCTAAAATGATAATGATGATGATAAATTTATAAATTGGTTTTTATAAACACTTTTACACGTCAACAATGAAATTATTTTAAAAGCTATCGGTCGGTATTTTCTTTTCGACCATTTAGGTGTCAAGTCACATTACTTTCAGCTTTATTTCAATCTAATCACAGCTGATTTTCCCGAAAGGTTGGGCAGAGATAGAAGAAGAAAGTAGACATGTTTATTTGACATATGCCACAAGCGCACACAATATGAAACAAAAAAAAATATTTACCTAAGCAAAAAAAATAAAATAAAATTGTGTGTCTCGCGGGTGTGCCAAATAGGCCCAGTTCAGCAAACTACCAAGCAACCATAGTGTTTGCTGTGGATGACCTACAAGTACGCTCCCATTTCGGCCATTGTGTTTCAGTGTGATGTAGACTAGTCGCCACGTGCGTCCAGTGCGGGTTAGTCGATGTCACATAATATCTTCGAATGTGTTTGGTTCCATAACAAGCTAATTTCCTAGTGATGTTTTCCTTCATAAATGTAAAGAGTAGAAGTGATTTACACATAGAAGACAGCTTGTGTGGACTTGGATCCACGACCTGCAAAACTTAAGTTGCAGACAACCTTTTATCAAACTTATATTGTTTATAATTTTGAGCTCCCAAAAACTCGCAGAAAATATAGTAAATGACAGTAAAAGTTTTGTTTTAAACCGGGAAAGTTTAAAACAGAGCCGTTTACCAATCATAAAAAATCAGGGTCAGCCTTACTCGTGTAACCAACTAGCTTAATTATTGTTGATTGACATTATTAAGATAGTAATCAAGATCATTGATTACCAATTAACAGTCAAAATCGTGATTACACTATCTTGACATGACTTCTGCTACCTAGGAAGTATCTGGTAATATTAGGCTCAGAAGCCATTTATTTTTCAATACTCTTTTATACCGGCCATCCCTTATGGATGAAAGTGTATCATAGAATATTTTTATTCAGTACTTAAATAAACGTAACCTTGGTAACTGTAAATATAAATGGAACATAGAAAATACAGTTACAGTAGTTTAAAAATGGAGAATATTAAAACGGAGAACTTATTGGAGAACTCAAAAATGGAGAATATTAAAACAGTGAACATAATGGAGAATGTAAAAAAGGAATCGATAAGAAAGCAGTTGTTGATTATGGTTTGCAGTAAGTTTTTTTTTTTACTGAATTTTTTTGACTAGCTCTTCCCCGCGACTTCGTATGTATTTTATCATTTTTATTATTCAGTGTGAAAGTGATCATCATCATCTCCGCCCTTAACCCAATTTATTTGGGGTCGACGCAGCATGTATTCTTCTTCCATTCTTCTCTATTACTTGTCATCTCAGCAGTCACCTTCTTTCTAGCCAGTGTAAAACTCATAATAATTCTTACTAGTATTGATTTCTATGAGAATACCGCTTGATATTTTGTTAACACAATCAATTAGACAGATTCAAACGACACCCTTGGGGAAACATCATACTGATTACCAAGCCTGTCGATTTAAACCCTAATTGATCCCCTAGGAGACCATCCTACCCGGAACTTCTAAAGGGGCATTTTGGTCAGGTGTGAATTAAAATTAAATTACTTTCAACAGCAGTGGTGCCACAGTGCGCGGGGCGTAAACTGGCGAAATAAACTTGTGTGCTTGACGTTATGTCAGACAAAGAGTAATGTGTGTCAGAGTTTTCCATAGATCATTTTTTTTTTTTGGATGGGAAATCATCAAATGACTCCTCCGCGGAGCGGGCGGGAGTGTCAGACTTTTACTGACTAAAACCCATCCATGTTCTTTCATCGCCCTTTGTGTTTCGGGGCCACGGTATCTCTTGCGAACAGTCCCGCAGCCCCGGCAGGCATCGGCCCTTGCGGACCCCTTCTTTTTTGCTGACTCTCTTTGAGGCGCGCGTGGAACACGAACGCGCCGTTGGCACGGCCTGTCGTCATGAGACGGACGGACGGCGAGCTAGCCCATAGCTCCCCGTCCACAGGCCCGCGCCTACGGTGGCCGAGGGGCACCACGTGGCCCCCGACGCCCGGTGCATCTCCTGCGGCGGCCGGAACGTGAGGTTCTCTCCCTCTCACGTTCCGCCACCTCCTTCGCTAGCATGACTGCTTCACAGAAGAAGGTGATGGCGTCCCATTCTGTCTCGCTCCGGACCATGGATTGAACCAGGGCTGGAAGCGAGAGGTCGCCGCCGCCGATCGCGCTTCGAGGACACGGCGGTGCTCCGCCCAAGCGGGGCACACCTCCACGGTGTGCTCCACCGTGTCCTCCGGTCGATCCTCACAATGGAAGCACCCGGGCGTTTCCTCCCGCCCGATTCGGTGCAGGAACCTCCTGAAACCACCGTATCCGGTGAGGACCTGCGTCAGGCGGAAGGTGAGGACGCTGTGGCGTCTCTCAAGCCACTCCTCAAAGAGGGGACTTATCGCCACTATTGTGGCATGCCCTGCACGGGGTTGCGACAGTCGCTCTCTCCATGTCGCCATGAGATTCCGCCGGAAGTCTGTCCGCTGAGCGACAATTTGCCGCGGCAGCAGAGTTTTCCCCCGGCGTAGCACCTCCGCGCGCCATTCATGAGTAATAAGGTTATGGGTTCGAAACCAAGCAGGCGTATTATATTGTGTAATGAATTCATCACCACTGCTGTCATAACGGTGAACGAAAACATCGTGAGAGAATGTCTAAAATGTCATGTCCGAGAACCAAAATTTCTAAGACATGTGACATGAAAGAACCGCTTGGTAGATGTTAGTCCATTCCCTCTCATCAGAGAAGGCCGTGTCTCAAATGCGGGAACATTACAGGCATTATTATGTTATGCTATAATTTAAATAATAAATAAATAATAAATATCGCTGGACATTAACACACAGCGCCATCTAATGCCACACTAAGCAACGAGGCTTGTGTCGTGGACACCAGATAGTTGATATACTACATAGATACTTTTTGTTTGTAAATACATACTTATTATACATATAAACATCCATGACTCGGAAACAAATGTCCATGCTCACCACACAATCATTTGCTCCAACCGGGATTCGAACCCGGGACCCTAAGAACGTAAGGCAGTCTCACTACCGCTGCGCCATTCGGGTCGTCAAATTACACCAGCCTCCACGACGTTACGCCCAAAATGCGTTCGCCACACCCTGCCCTTAGTTCCACTCCATAGGTACCACAATACACTCACATTTTGACAGTAATGTTTAAATGCCACGTACCTAATAGGTAGCGGATCTAATACGATCAACTTATTAATTCCTAAAGGAAAAACCCATTAACACATTACACGAGTCGGGAAGCAGTAGCACTTCCGGTTTAATATACAAACAAGAACAAGCGAAGTATGATAGATGTTTAGTAGATAGCAGCTGGATAGGATTTGCGGAGAATCGAGCTGAATGGTGTGCAATTGGAGAGGCCTATGTCCAGTAATAGACTGCTGCAGGCTTATGATGATACGAAAGAAGAAGATTTTAAAAATATTTATTTTGTACTATTATTTTGATATTATATATAAAATATTTGCAGTGCCCTTACAGGGTGCATGTCTTAATACTGTGTCATGAAATTTTAATGCATGCCTAATAACCAGTGTTTTCATCATCATCATCATCATCATCATCAGCCTCTTAATGTTCGCACTGCTGGGACACAGGCCTCCTCTCTATGAGAGGGAATGGGAAAATCCACCACGCGGGCCCAGTGCGGATTGGTAGATGTCACATGTCTTCGATTTTTTTGTTCTAGGACATGCCGGTTTCCTCACGATGTTTTCCTTCACCGTTTTAGAGCAGTGGTGATGAAATAAATTACACAAAGTAATGCGCCTGTCTGGACTCGAACCCACGACTTACTGTTCGTAAGTAGGGGCCGCCACCACTGGGCCACCGCTGCTCTTTCAGTCCACCAGTGTTTTACATGTTAGCAAATAAATAAATAAATAATTCTGCAGTTAGTCTTTTAATAACGGTTAATTTTCTTCCACAGTCAGCATAGGCCAGCTTATCGTAGGCTGGAGTGTGGGCTGGTCAGCACCAATCCTCCCAAAGCTTCAAGACCTGGAAACCAGTCCTCTAGATGTAATAGCGACAGATTTTCAGACCTCATGGATCGGATCTTTACTGTATATTGGTTCTGTTATTGGTAAGTTTTGAATTAACTTAGCGTCTAGTATTGTCATAAGCACAGTTCAATCATCTGGATACGGGAGCACTGAATGTGTTGTATCTTATTTGTTTTTTTTTTCATGTGGTTAGGCACTAATCACACGAAAAAGGCCCTACTGTATTGTGTTGTATTTCAGAACGGGCCGGTGTCCGCAATTCCACATCCAAGATTTTGTAACAAGATTTTGATTTAAAAGAGTGTCCATGGCGATTCTTGCCCGTTCTTCTCCATACAGATCTACGCTAGGGAATGGGCAACTACAGTACTTTCACAGTTTTTATGTCTTGTGACTGGGACTGTAGCTACATTTAATTTCATCTTTGTTTCGACAATGCAAAAGTGCCTGTAACTGGCCTACTTGAAATAAATACTTTGATTTTGAAAGCGCGTATTTTGCGTACGGGGGAGCATTGAAAAATGGATTTTGTTTTCTATCCATCTTACTTTATGCTTATAAAATGAACTACTCCTTAGGCTCGTAAAAACACCTCCCTTTTTAACTAATTCGTGATACGTAACCAGAAACGTGGGTATGGACTTTTTTTAGTTAAAATTAAGATCGTCATCAATTTTACCTTTTTTAATTGCTCTCAATAGATTTATTATTCAACAAAATTGCAGGTGAATCTAAACACGTAAAAAAGCTCGAAATAAACTGGCCTGCAAAAATAAGTATCACACTTTCAAAATTGCAATAACATTTTAAGTACACAAGATATACTTTCGAAACAAAAAGGAATCGAAAATTAGTTTAATTTCGTCTATAGTTTCAAAGAAAACTGATAAAAATTGCATAACGTTTTTTTTTTATTTTAAATCGCTAATTTCTATAATTTAGGAAAAATTGAAATTTTAAAAGTGTAGTACTTATTTTTGCAGGTATTTGAAATTTGGTATTTGAAATGTACTGAACAGCAGATTTTTTTTTTTTTGCGATTTCAGGTTTGGTCCCATAGTAAAAGTTGTTTGTTATCATGAGTACAATCACGTGTTTAAGTATCGTACACTAATTACCAGTTACTCTATATTTTAAAATATGTTTTTGTCCGAATCAAACTTATTTTCCATTACAGGACCTTATGTAACGAGCATCCTATCAAACATGGTAGGCAGAAAGCCGTGCCTCATCATCGGCGGCTGCCTGAACGTCGTGGCTTATATCCTGGTGGTGACCACGCAGAACATCTACATGATTTACGCAGTCAGGATCGTCAGTGGTCTCGGCATGGGCATCACGATTGTTAGTAATATTGTCTATGTAGGAGAGATTGCGTAAGTATCCAAGATACAGGGTGTAAACCACCTCATCACGAAGCCGTCAACCAAACATTCTGTACATCAAACTAAGTAACTTTACGCAAAAATTATTGCTGGGAAACGACTTTTTTTTTGGAGTGAAAAATTATGTTTTGTGGTAGAACTCAATGTAACGCACTCAAAACATTGTGCTGATGCATGGATTGAATAGTACGGGGGTCGTGGAGGTGTTTAAAGTACAAATCTTACATTAAAAACTTGTAATAAAGTTCTAACTTTGACCCCCAATATCTCCGTAAGTAGGAGGTTCCCAAGCATGGTGTAGAACAAAAAAACGATCGGAATGACGAGGAGATCAAGTGCCTTTCGGCTTCGTTAAGAGATGTTTTACACCCTTTATAATTTTAATTAAGTACTAGCTGTTGCTCACGACCTTCGTTCGCGTGAATTTATAAAAAACAAATATTACTTCCCTTTTTGAATCGGATTTTGTTAACAATTTCAAGGGTTTTTTTTTTGCACGGAACCCTAATTATTTTTCGTAGATAAAAGTTTTTTAATTTGAAAACATCAGTTATCTGCCAGTAAAAGTCCCGTCAAAATCGGTCCAGCTGTTTCGGAGATTTGCCGAAACAAACAGACAAACAAAAATTGAAAAAATATGTTTTTGTTATATGCACCGTATTTCATATGCATTCAGTAAAAAGCTGTTAATTTGATATTACAAACAGACACTTTTATTTATTTATTTATTAAGTATTGGTTGGTTGTTAATTTTGGTTTTGTTGTATTTTGTTGTTTTTCTTTTTTAGAACCGTGAAAGTCTAAAACAGTGCATTAAGTATTTAATTTAATTATTAAACACAATTTTATTTATTTGTACATAAAGAAGATTGCACTTAAAAGGACACACTTTATAACAAACAACTGGTTTTAAGTTGCTGGTCATACCCACATCTCGCTTATCGCTGGCGCTGTGTTGGTTGCCATACATGGGTACAGTTTATTTTAGATCATAGAACTTGTTTAATGTCCATCGCTAGACTTGAGACAAAAACGCTGTCAGCAATATACTGGCCTGTAAAACTTTTTTAAGTACACAAGATATACTTACGAAACAAAAAGGACTTGAAAAGGAGTTTAATTTTGTCTATAGTTTCAAAGAAAGCTGATAAAAATTGCTATAAAACGTTTTTTTTTTTTTTATCTCTAACTTCTCTTTTTACAAAAACAAAAAAAAAAGTGTAGTTATACTTAGTTTTGCAGGCCAGTGTACGTTCTCATTCCGAGGTAGAAGTCATCTTCCGTCGAACGTAACGGAAACTTTAAGCACGTTTTTCATTTTAATGCGATTTGCATGTGTGCCGCGGAAGTGATTTTTTTATAATCTTTGCACGCGTTGTTAATCAAAATAGCTATAATTAGTTTAACACACACACGATCTTAACTAATAGGCCTAATACCTAGCAGTGGGTGATTCCGGGCTGATATCATGATGATGATGATGATGACGGTCTTCACTAATGACTTCCACGGATGTCGTGTTATTATACACTTATATTAAAGTTACTATAATTATAAATATTTTCCGTTAAACTAATAATGTTTCCAACATACGGTGTTGTTTTATTAAATGGTAAATTATCTACAACAAACCGTTTCATTCATGGCGCTAGGCTCTATTATTTTGAGAGTTTTTTTAGTTTTTCGTACTGTCCCGTATTCTTTGTCCGCGAGTGTATCTACTTTAAGCTACTCACCGCAAGTCTTTAAAAGTTTGATCTTTTAAAGTTTTTGGGAAAGTAGTGTTGATTTAGTTTGCAAAGTTTTAATCGATACTGTTTGTGCAGATCATAATTATTAACACTTTGTATTGACGATCGCAGTCTGGGATAAGTCTAGACTATTCGAAAAGTTCAATGATTGAATATTTGACAAATCAATGAAATCACAAAATTAATTTGATGATTAGAAAAACGTTTTAATTCTAAATGATTTCTACACGTGGAACATATTGATATCTAATCAGAATCTTCACAGATTCTTATCATAATAATATATATTTGTTAGATAGATTTGAAAAATGTCCTATATCTAAATATTTATATCCGTAATGATTAAATCAGTTTTGATAATACGTACATATCTATTTGGTAGTAATCTCACGTGTCCCAGCACATGTTGGCGCAGATGGTAACGTCACGGCTTATTCGTCATAAGGTGTGGGTTCGAACCCTGCTAAGGCTATCTTACTTGATGCCGGTAGAATCATCATCTGCGACTCATGGCACGATACGCGCGAATGCTTGTCTTATAAATAATCAACCGAGCAGCTACATGCGGTGGCCCAGTGGTGGCGGCCCCGACTTGCGCACAGTAAGTTGCGGGTTCGAGCAGCAGATTCATCATCATCATCATTTCAGCCGAAAGACGTCCACTACTGGACATGGGCCTCCCCCAAAAGGGGGGTTTTTGCCATAATCGCCACGCTTGGCAGGCGGGTTGGCGATCGCAGTGCGGTTGTTACAAAAGCACAGAGAACGCTAACTGCCCATTCTCTGATAAGTCCCTTAGTCGCCTCTTACGACACCCACGGGAAGATATGGCATGGTGCTATTCTTTACGTCCGACACCATACAGAACCCAGGCAGGGGCATTACCTTATGTAATTTATTTCAATCACCACTGCTCTCAAGACATTGAAGGAATACAACCGAAGGAGGAAACCGGCATGTCCTGGAACCAACCCGCACTGGGCCCGCGTGGTGTATTATAGCCCATTCCTTCTCATAGAGTGAGGCCGTGTGTCCCAGCAGTGGGAACATTATAGGCTGATTATGCATGCAATGCAGCTAGATAGAGGAGCTCGTGGCTAAATAATAACAGCCGCTCGGGTCGATCTTTAGGTTAAGCCGTGCTTGCCTAGGTTGGTCTGTGGATGGGTGGACCATTACCTACCGAGTTTTCTCCGTGCCTCCGAAAGCACGTTAAGCAGTTGGTTCCGGTTGTCATTAGTAGATCTTTGACAGTCGTTACAGGTAGTCAGTGGCCTATAAAGTCTGACAACCAGTCTTGCCAAGGGGTACAGTATTACCCAGTACCTACTAACTGGGTTGTGGAGGTCAGATAGGCAGTCGCTCCTGTAAAATACTGGTATTCAGCTGCATCTGGTTAGACTGGAAGCCGACCCCAACATAGTTGGGAAAAGGCTAGGCAGAGTGATGCAGCTAGATAGTTAGAAATACCCAATGAAACTCCTATGAAATGGAATTTCACCTAACACTTTAGGATACCTCCTTAGTCTAGTCAGTTGGTCTTGCCAGCGTGACTCCGGAACAGAAGGTCCTGGGTTCGATTCCTAGTTGGAGCAAAGTGTTATTGAGTTTTTCTATCAGGAATTTCTCAGTAGCAACCACGGAATCTGGGTTTGTGGCAGGTTGATAGCAAAACGCCTGCCTGCTATTACATGGCAGTAACACGTAATTTTCGTAATGCGGGTGTTCTACTACACCTCTGCCTACCTCTTCAGGGATAGACGTGATATTAATATAGTGTCATCAACATTTGTGCTTTAAAAATGGAACGAATGAAAAAAAATTAAACTGGCTTTGTTTTGTGTTTTTGTTTATGAATGTGTGAACAGTAGATTCCTACATGCTTGTTACTTTTCTAAACAAAAAAATATTCTTATTTTTAATGTTTTTTTTCTTGTTTTACATTTTTCGTGTAGTAAACAGCACAGCAACGAATGATTGTCGGGCCTACGTTGTCTGTACTAATTCTTTAACATGTTTAATATTGTAAAACCAAATTATTTATACGACGACCCGAATGGCGCAGCGGTAGTGAGGCTGCCTTATGTTCTAGGTAGGAGCAAATGTTTGTGTGATGAGCATGGACTATTGTTTCCGAGTCATGGATGTTTTTAAGTATGTGTTTACAAACAAAAATTATCTACGTAGTATATCAACTATCTCGTGTCAATGTCACAAGCCTCGTTGCTTAGCGTGGCACTAGATGGCGCTGTGTGTAATGTCCAGCAATATTTATTATTCATTTATTTTAAAAGAGTAGCTGTCTAGTTCCTTGCCGGTTCTCCTCTTTAAAAGAAACGACCAACCCGAACCGTTCACCTCTTTCTCGACGTTTTATAATGTGAAATAAAATATTTTGATTGAATGTTTCTTTGTCATCAGCTCCACCCACATCCGAGGTATCCTGCTGACATCTACATCTATAATGGGCATCACTGGAACTCTCCTGGTCTACTCCATTGGACCCTTTGTCTCTTACGCCGGGACTGGATACATAGCTCTAGGGATGTGTTTGATTCATCTGCTGAGTATCATATTTATTGTTCCTGAGTCGCCGGTGTTTCATGCTATGAAAGGTGAGCTTTCTGTCAACATTATTCAACAACAACAAACAACAACAGACAAAAACAAACAACAACAGACAACAACAAACAACAACAACATTATTGTAAGCAGTATTAATTTCCTTACTGTTTAACTTTCCCTGATCTTTTGATATTAGGATCCACATGTAGTTACGTTACTTTCCCAATGCTCATTCATAATTTGAATGTTTTGTCATGTCTGTTGTTTTGATTAGATTTACTTTAGTCGTAATCTTAATTACAATCGATTCTCGGCCATAAATTAATAGGCGAGTGAGAAGTAGATATCTATAATTACTTTATATACCAGAGAATCTGCAATAATTTTTCGTCGATTCTCAGCCTGCAGTTATCGGTTGATAAAAACCATAATAATAAAAAAAATGGAATAAAGAAAAAAGGGGGAAAAAAACCTAAAAAATAATTAATAAAACAGTACATATTAGGTACATGATACATAATTATATTAATATTCAATATCTGTTATTCAATTTCAGACAACGACGTAAAAGCAGCAAAGACGCTGAACATGCTCGGACGAAGTGGAGACGTGGAGAAAGTCATCGACCAGTTCGCGAAGAAACACGGAGAAACCTCCAGCAAGGTCATGGACTGGGTTGAAATTTTCACCATAAAATCGAACAGATGGAGCCTGTTCATCACTTTCATGTTGGGAGCCTTCCAGCAAACCAGTGGAGTCGCTGTCGTTTTGTTCTTCGCGACTAACATCTTCCAGTTAGCTGGGTCTTCGATTAATCCCGACTTGGCCACCATTATCATTGGGGTGACCAGGCTGTTGTCCAGTTTGATCGCTCCTCTGTTGATTGAGAATAAAGGAAGGAGGATTCTGTTGCTGATCTCTATGGCTGCTTGTGCTTTCAGTTTGGTAAGAAAGACTACCATTAAGGTCCTTTTGCTTTCCACCCTCCATATCTTGGCCTTTCAAGCATTTGTTCCTTATTTTTGGTTCTAATCTAACGCTCCTTGAACCTGATTTCAAGCTTTATTATTAAATTGTAGAAATAAAGGTAAATATACAGGGTGTAAACCACCTCATCACGAAGCCGTCAACCAAGCATTCTGTACATCAAACTAAGTAACTTTACGCAAAAATTATTGCTGGGAAACGACTTTTTTTTTTGGGGTGAAAAGTCATGTTTTGTGGTAGAACTCAATGTAACGCACTCAAAACATTGTGCTGATGGATGGATTGAATAGTACGGGGTCGTGGAGGTGTTTAAAGTAAATATCTTACATTAAAATCTGGTATTAAAAAAAAAGGTTATGTCAAAAAGTTGGAACTTTTTATCCCCAATATCTCCGTAACTAAAAGGTTCCCAGGTATGGTGTAGAACAAAAAAAATATCGCAATGACGAGGAGAACAAGTGCCTTTCGGCTTCGTTATGAGGTGTTTTACATCCTATAAAAGAACAAAAAAAAAATAAAAAAATTTTTCACAATTTAAGAATCTGAATTTTGCTTTCCTATGTAAGAGGAAATAACCTTTTTTCTTTATTTTCAGTCAATTCTCGGAACATACTTCTACCTGGACAGGATACAAAGTCCAGTGCTACCGTCCATAGGCTGGCTTCCTCTGGTTTCTCTCATCATCTACTTCTTCTGCTATGAAGCAGGTACGTATTCAAAATATTCACGACAAGTATTTCATCATCATCATCATCATCATTTCAGCCGAAAGACCGTCCACTGTTAGACATAGGCCTCCCCCAAGTGTCGCCACATTGACCGGTCCCGTGCGACTCGCATCCAGCGGATCCCCGCAACCTTCACCAGGTCATCGGTCCACCTAGTGGGAGGCCTTCCAACGCAACGTCTTCCGGTTCGCGGTCGCCACTCCAAAACAAGTATTTAGATGCGGTGAAACATAAACGAACTAAAAAAGAGATGTATTTATTGACGCTTTAAAATTATTTCTTTTAAAACAGACTAGCGGACGTCACGCGGTTTCACCCGCTTAGTTCCCGTTCCCGTGGGAGTACGGGGATAAAATATAACCTATGTTACTCAGTAAAGACGTGGCTTTCTAATGGTGAAAGATTTTTGAAATCGGCGCAGTAGTTTTTGAGTTTATTCATTACAAACATACACACAAAAATACAAATCTTTCCTCTTTATAATATTAGGGTAGATGTAGATTTAACTAACAGAGTAAATGACCTCGAAAATATTTATTCAAGTCATGATTGTGTAAATATTTTTGTAAAAGCAGCTCGGTGTACTGAACTCCAGGAATATAAAATGTCATTACCATGTGATCGATTTTATACGGGGCTGGAGTTCATTACTATATGACCTTTGCGAAAATTACAAATGTAGACGTTTTTGACTTCATAGCAGTACATAACGTTTTGTGTACTACATAATTAGATCTATTTATCGGGATAAAAAGTATGCATTACATTTCAGTCATCATGGATATCACATATTTTATACTGCTATTAAGGCCAGGATCTTCTAAAATTAGCAACTCTATTTGTGGTGGTTCAAACTTCGTTTGAAAAACTGTTAGAATAAAGTTCTAATCAGCTTGCACTACAAAGTGGTTGTTACGTCGGTCACTGTGGGTGGTTTTTAATTTATTATAATAAAAATAATACATATTAAAAAAAAATAACCTCAGAATAATGTAGACAATGTAATTTAATCTTTAAGTAAAACTTGACAAATAGTCATAAACTTACCCATCTTTGCATGTTTTTATGAGTGAGTGAAGTAATAATTATCGTGTTTTGAGCCTAAGGATAAACAAGAACAGGTCATGTACAACAACATATATTTTTCCTGGATTAAAACAACGACTATTTCATACCTTAAGACTCAACCAAAAACAGGTCGATTGGAAGATCCTGGCCTTAATCATTTTGCAGTGCGTACAATTTTTAACATTATTTGTATCTACTAAAGAGACTAATTTATGATGTCTCATGTGGAGTAGATTGTATTTCACCTGTTAGCCACTTTTATGCCTTCTGCTGATGTTATTACCTGCTATTGTTATTGTGTGCTGCCTATGTCCAACACTTCAGGAAAAATATTCCTGTTAGTTCAAAGATAAATCTTTACTAATTTTTTCCTTGTAACTTATTGTTTACATTAAAAACAAAACGATTTAAATAAACACATTTTAAAATATGAAAAATAGTAGCCCACCAGCGCTGGGATCAGGGTCCGAGCTGCCGGTGGTCAGGGCTCTTGAGAGAGAAACCTTCTAACAATACGTGCCGTGTCCAGAAGTACTGCTTTCTGTGTCAAGCCCTTGATCCAGCTGCCAAGCGAGAGCCCCCTAAGATGTTGGTCAAGGCTATTGGCTATTAAGCCATTGGCCGACACGACTATCGGCACAATGACTGCTGTAATCTTTTTTTATTTATTTATTATTGTTCTGTTATAAATTGTACATTTTCTTCACCAGGTTTCGGCACAATCCCCAACGCCATTGTCGGCGAGATGTTCAGAGCCAATGTCCGCTCAAACGGCTCCACCCTAGCCATCACGATGACCTGGTTGGTCGGCTTTGGCTTAACTGCCAGCTTCACAACCATGGTCGACGTCCTCGGCGGTGACGTCACCTTCTGGCTGTTCGGAGGATCTTGCATACTAGCCTTCGTTTTCACGTACTTCTGTTTGCCTGAAACAAAGGGAAAGACGCTCCATGAGATTCAGGAGATGATGAGTTAGGTTAAGTTTTATGAATGTTGATAATTTATAATTATTGAGAGTATACAGGGTGTAAACAGACTCTTCACGAAGCCGTCAACCAAGCATTCTGTACATCAAACTATACCTTCCCAAATGTTATTTATTACTGGGAAGCGACTTTTTTTTTGGGGTGAAATATAATGACGTATTATGTTAAAACTCAATGTAACGCACTCAAAACATTGAGCTGATGGATTCATTGAATAGTAAACGGGTTATGGAGGTATTTAAAGAAAAGTAATAATCTCAAAAATTATATATTTAAAATAACTTGTGAAAAAGTTAGAAACTTTGACCCCCAATATCTCCGTAACTAGAAGGTTCCAGATATAGTCCATAGCAAAAAAAAAACGCAATGACAGCGAGACCAAGTATATTTCAGCTTTGTTAAGGGTTTTGTTACACCCATTATAAGCTGTGACAACAATGTTGTTACTTACTCATGTATTTATTAGGCAAAATAAAAAAAAACAGTAAACTAGTTGCCAAAGGTGATGAAGGTTTGAGCAAATGGAAATTTCAACATACCAGTTGAATGTTGATATTATTTAGTAGTTTTAAGAATTTTGTAACTAACATGAGTATTTTTTAGATATGGACTTTTTATTTAATCAAAAATGAATTATTTACATAATTAATTTAAACATTATTAAATAAACAAAATAAACAAACTAACAAAAAACTATAAAAGGACATCGAAAAACTCCTCCTTAACGCTGTCAGCTGGTAATGTGCCCTAGAGACTGACGGGGTTGCCACGTTGAATTATATTAATTGAATTTTATAACGAGTAATACTAACGTAGTTTTTAAGCCTTTGTTCCTAACAATTACGGACAATTACTTGGTCTGACATACTAATAATGTATTGAATTTAATGTAATTTTGTAATGGCAACAAAATGAAGAATATGAACAATAATTTGTAATTTTTTAAACCTGATTGTTTTATTTTATCCTTATTAACTTCCATCGCGTGACTCTTTGCTACTTGAAAACTAAAGTTTCCGTTTAACTAATGCAAAATCAGCCTTTTTTTTTTTGGATGGGAAATCATCAAATGACTCTTCCCGCTATGGGCGGAGCGGAAGGGAGTGTTAGACTTTTACTGACTAAAACCCATCCATGTTCCTTCATGGCCCTTTGTGTTCTGGGGCCACGGTATCTCTTTCGAACAGGCCCGCAGACTTATCTGCCCTTGCGCCGAAAGCCAAATCATATATACCTATAATTATGTCGATATTTTAATTTACTTCCAACTATTAACTTAGCACCATCGTCATCATCTGCCAAGCCTTTTCTCAACTATGTTGAGGTCGGCTTCCAGTCTTACCGCTGCAGCTGAATACCAGTATTTTACATGGAGCGACTGCCTATCTTACCTCCACAACCATTAAGCCCCATTTTCTGTAACTTACTTACGTATAACTGTCAGTTAATGTGCCACGTCTCGCAGCTATCGGTGTTTCTATAATCAAAGTTAGCTTGAAATAAGGAAGGGGTCCGCAAGGGCCGAAGCCTGCCGGAGCTGCGGGACTATTCGAAAGAGTTACCGTGGCCGCGGAACACAAAGGGCGATGAAGGAACATGGATGGGTTTTAGTCAGTAAAAGTCTGACACTCCCTCCTGCTCCGCCCAGAGCGGGAGGAGTCAGTTGATGATTTCCCATCCGAAAATGAAAAAAAAAGCTTGAAATATCCTATCCGCGTCACCTACCTGTCACTTAATTCGTAGAAAAATCATTTTAAAGATTTTCTGTGACGTTTTGTTTCTAACCGTCCAGTAAGCAAAATGTCAAACAGACAGAGATAGCAACCTACCGAAACCGAACAGTAAGTTATTGAAAATGGCCGTTAGTAGACTTTTAGAGTTGTCAGACTTTCGAGCCACTGACTACCTGTAACGAATGTCAAAGATCTTTTCAAAGATCTTAAAATGACAGCCAGTACCAACGGTTAACGTATTTTTCGACGCACGGAGGTAACTCGGTATGGACGTGTGACCACCCATTGGTGGTCACCCGTCCACGGACTAACCTAGGCAAGCGCGGCTTAACCTGATGATTGATCCGCTGTATTTCTTGAAAAGATAAGCACAGATGTGAGTAATAAATTGAGTTTCATTACCTACACCTTAATTTAAATTCCCTGAAGTTTCAGTTAAGCTGTTGCTACGAAATGTATTGCAGGCGTTGCAGAAGTAATTTTTTTAGCACTAATTTTGCATAAGTTTGTGGCCATCAACTTTACTTTAGGCGCTGATCGTTTATATAAGTTTTATAGGTGCTTCCTTACCGGACTATTTGCCAACCATAAAAGACAATACATTCTAACTGTAGTTAATAAGGGATCATAAACTTTAGGGCAAAGTGGCATCCGACCACGACAGGTAAACTCTCACAACAACACTATGAATATTTATTAAATACATTAAGGGCGCGTTTGCATATCAGGTAAAATTATGCTGTTTTTCGGTACAATTTTATGGCATAATCAAACAAAATCCAATATAACTAATAACTACCTCGTACAGATTGGTTCTTTATCTTCAATTAATAGGAACTTGATCATTGAAAATTTTAGTTTTTTATAATGTAAAATCGATCTGTCGTTGCCATTTTCCCTAAAATTAACGATACAGGGTTGAGTTTAGGTACATTTTTTGTGCTATTATTAACATATTTTAGTATTTCTAAAAATACTGTATGTTGGCAAACATAATCAATTCTTAATGCAAGGATTTTTTTTAAATCTAAATGATATAAATAGTTGCAGAAAAAATGAAAACCAAATCTTATTTTTTCACATTTTTTGCTATTCTGGATGAATCTTAATCGATTGCATTAGGGGTTATTTTATTTTGGATACCCGGCTTGATTTATTGCACAAACACTTTGAATGAAACTTCAGTCCGCGCACGGCCGCCGTCGAGAGTGGACACGTAACGCCTGTTTGGAGCGGCTCGAGTTGAAAAAGATCGCTGTACAAACACAAAATATTCGATAAACCAAATTTGATACTTGACAAGGCAAGATTTTTATTATTTATTAGTTACGATGAGACCTTACCTCCGGACTTGATGAAGTGATTGGTGACTGCTACTGGAACTCCTTCACATGTTGTACTAGGTGAGCCGAGTTTGGGCTCGTTTTGTTAGTTATGATGAGACCTTACCTCCGGACTTGATGGAGTGACCTGAAGGTGTACTTCGGTGATTGCTACTGGAACTCCTTCACATGTTGTACTAGGTGAGCCGAGTTTGGGCTTGTTTTGTTAGTTATGATGAGACCTTACCTCCGGACTTGATGGAGTGACCTGAAGGTGTACTTCGGTGATTGATACTGGAACTCCTTCACATGTTGTACTAGGTGAGCCGAGTTTGGGCTCGTTTTGTTAGTTATGATGAGACCTTACCTCCGGACTTGATGGAGTGACCTGAAGGTGTACTTCGGTGATTGCCACTGGAACTCCTTCACATGTTGTACTAGGTGAGCCGAGTTTGGGCTCGTTTTGTTAGTTATGATGAGACCTTACCTCCGGACTTGATGGAGTGACCTGAAGGTGTACTTCGATGATTGCTACTGGAACTCCTTGACGTGTTGTACTGGGTGAGCCGAGTTTGGGCTCGTTTTGTTAGTTATGATGAGACTTTACCTCCGGACTTGATGGAGTGACCTGAAGGTGTACTTCGGTGATTAATAACAAAACGAGCCCAAACTCGGCTCACCTAGTACAACATGTGAAGGAGTTCCAGTAGCAATCATCGAAGTACACCTTCAGGTCACTCCATCAAGTCCGGAGGTAAGGTCTCATCATAACTAACAAAACGAGCCCAAACTCGGCTCACCTAGTACAACACGTCGGGAAGTTCCAGTAGCAGTCACTGAAGTATACCTTCAGGTCAGTCCATCAAGTCCGGAAGTAATTCGTAAAAACAGCAAAAATATTTTTTTTGTAGGGACCTACCATAATTTTATTTCTAAGAAATACGTAAAAATCTTTCAAAGCATCAAAATGAGTTCACTTGACTACTATTCTCGCAGTTAATCGTGCGTACACTTGTGTGTATGACCCGTGTCAACGTAGTAGTTCGATTCTGTACCTATCAGTTTTGCAAACGCGTCCTTAACATAAGTATTTAACGTGTAAGTTGTTTATATAATATACGATAAATATTGAATGGTTTGGTTGGTGGGCTGCATCAAATGAGTACCCCAGTTGTATCTATTTATGGGGTTTAGGTTTCCGCACTTAGTCCTTAAAGTGGACCATTGTGCGTGTACTGTACCCCAGTTGTATTAACGAACGCTTTCAAAGGTGGACCCACATCGTGAAGCTGATTGTACCATCGAGGACACTCCCGCCTGATCACCACTAAGCTAATTTTTGCTTGCTCTTAAAACATAGAAACGCTCTCTATCCCCGCCCCGTTGACTTTATAATAAATAATTAATGAAAAAAATACCGATCGGCGACACATGCCAAACGAGAGTTATTGTTATTTTGCGCGCCAAAGTTGACGCTTTCCTAATAGGCCTAAAGTTTAAGGTGGAGTGGCTCGGCGCCTCCACATGATTTAAGCAAAAAAAATTTTAACTGATCAGGCGGAAAAGACCACGACTGTACATAACAATTTCAGACGAGAATATTTTCTTATTACATACTTTTAGAGCGTGATTAGTAGTCGGGTTTTAGTTTAGAACTTTACTTTTTTTAGTCACCGTTTTAGATAAATTAAATGGATTAAAAAGTTTTGTATTAAATCTTTAGAAATAGGAGAGCCCCGTTAGATTTCAATAAAACTAAAAGTTTCTTCTTTAATGGATATGTATCTGCACAAAAGTGTTCCACCGCTTAATGTATAAAAGATCGCTTCGATACAGTATAGGGATTCGTGCTGCACTAGAAATATCACGGTATAGAGGAAAAGCGGGCTTTTCAAACAATAAAATGAAGACTGCGGACCCTCGAGTATTAATTAGACATGCTTCCAGGTTTTGAGCACTTCAACATGAACTTAGTGACAGAATAGGGCAAGCCCTACTTATCTAATACTGTCAAAGTTATACCTGCATATTTCGTTGCCAAAAACTGACTGACGATGGTATAATTTTCAATTTATCATCAACATCCATTGCGTGAAGAAAGCGGACTAAAATAGAGGACATGTAACATTCATTTACGATGCAGATAACCTTACAGTATTGGTATGAACATCGGTACCTTCATATGTTTAACATTATAACATAATATGACGCCTGTAATTCCGAAAGGGTTAAACAGACAGAGAGTGTGAAACCTATACAAAGTGTTAACGGACCCTTCATGAAGCCAACCAAGCATTCTGTACATCAAAATTATGTATGTAAATTAAGTCTGCGCAAAAATATTGCTTCGAACTACATTATCTTTAAGGTGAATAGAAGACAGGACTCAAGGTAACGCACTCAAAACGATGTGCTTATGGACGCAAAACGCACGAAATTTAAATTCATTAAAACTTGTGGAAAAGTTAGAACTTTAACCCCCAATATCTCCGTAACTAGAAAGTTTCCAGGTATAGTTGAGAACAAAAAAAATATCGCAATGACGGGGAAAACAAGTGCCTTTCAGCTTCGTTGAGGGTATTTTTACACCCATTTTAATGCCACTCACATTTCACCATCTATGTTTAAGTCTTAGGTAATAGGCGCCGGTTATTAACGCTGGGGGGCAGGTGGACACTGCGTACTTCGACTTTCGGAAGGCGTTCGACACCGTCGACAACGATGTGCTGTTGGCTAAGTTTGCGGCGTTTGGTTTCCCACCGCACCTTCTGCGATTCTTCGCGAACTACCTTGGCGATCGCAGGTAGTACGTCGAATATGGTGGATACGCCTCGAAGCCTTATTTCACGTTTTCGGGGATGAGTCAGGGTAGCAATATCAAAAGACGAGCTTATTCCCAACAATTAGTCGAGTTTTTGAAGTAATAAAACCTTAGCTTATCTTATTCATACTTTAAACTACACAAAGATATTGAAAGTTTTCTCGGTGCTATATTTTTTACTCTGAACGCGGAACGATCTGGAGCGTGGTTGTAAAAAGTTTTCATTTCTTGGGTGCTATCGATTATAATGAGTATTGCGATTTATGGTAGAGTATCTTATGCCCCCTGCTTCACTTGCGTCGAGTTTTTGACAACTTCTTTTTTAAATACTTACAAGTTTTTAATGTGAGATTTTTACTTTATACACCTTTATGACCCTCGTACTATTCAATCCATTCATCAGCACAATGTTTTGAGTGCGTTACATTGAGTTCTACAACAAAACATGATTTTTCACCCCAAAAAAAAAAAGTCGTTTCCCTGCAATAATTTTTGCGTAAAGTTACTTAGTTTGATGTACAGAATGCTTGGTTGACGGCTTCGTGATGAGGTGGTTTACACCCTGTATACTTTGCAAATCTTACAATTTTTATTGAAGTAGTAATTACTCTTTTACTGTTACTGTTAGCTTGTGTCATCCCGCTGCTGGGCGAAGGCCTCCCCCATGACCTCCAAATCTTTCGATCCATGGCCATTGTAGACCACTGGTTGTTAGTTCTGTCCAGTTCGTCCTGCCATCATTACTCTTTTAATTAAATTTTTTTTTTCCAGGAGCTTTCCGCTCCGTTTTCTTACTCCAAAAATAATGAAATTACGAAGTGGGCTGACCTTAATGACCTGCTAAAATTAGATGAAGTCTGTTTCTTAGCGGTCAACTTAATTAGGACGGATTATAAGATTAACTTCGGGTGAGCCACTTTGTCTGACGAAATTAAAATTATTTTAATCTTCATAAAATCAGGAACGTTAATTTTAGAACTTTCGAGGAGTAACGTCAAATAGGCCTATTTTTCTGTGTCTCTTGGCTAAATAATAACAGACCCCCTTTTTTCCGGATGGGAAATCATCAAATGACTCCTCCCGCTCTGGGCGGAGCAGGAGGGAGTGTCAGACTTTTACTGACTAAAACCCATCCATGTTCCTTCATCCCCTTTGTGTTCCGGGGCCACGGTATCTCTTTCGAACAGTCCCGCAGCCCCGGCAGGCATCGGCTCTTGCCCTTCTTTTTTGATGACTCTCTTTTTGCGGCGCGCGTGGAACACGAACGCGCCGTCGACACGGCCAGTCGTCATGAGACAGACGGACGGCGAGCTAGCCCATAGCTCACCGTCCACAGGCCCGCGCCTTCGGTGGCCCTCGACGACCGGGGCGTCTCCCGCGGCTAATACAGCCGCTCGGATCAATCTTCAGGTTATGCCGTGCTTGCCTAGGTTGGTCTGTGGATGGGTCACCACCCACTACATACAGAGTTTCCTCGAGTTGCCTCGGAAAGCACGTTAAGCCGTTGGTCCCGGCTGTCATTTGTAGATCTTTGACAGTCGTTACAGGTTCTGATATCCAGTGACTATCAAGCTTCGGTTATACACCGAACTTTGATGACAACCGTGAATGTCATAATATTGGTATTACGTATCACACTGAGTGGATATCACTTTACGGTGACTAACAGGGTCATACATAATACGAAACTTTTGACAGTTAATTGATGGACACTGAGCCCAGTTACTATCATTTCGAGCTGTCAACAGAGATACGTAATAGCCCTACTGGCCCGAAAGTCTGACAACCAGTCTTTCCAAGGGGAAAGACTTACTACCCAGTACTAACTGGGTTGTGGAGGTTAGATAGTCGATCCATGTAAAATACTGCTATTAAGCTGCATCCGGTTGGACTGGAAGCTGACCTCAACATAGTTAATGGCTAGGCAGATGGTGATGATTTCTGTATATAGTGGGTACCTAAAGATGATAAAACCGGTCGAGGCCTTTCCTATAGAAAGTGAATATCGCCGGCCACCGCCAATTTCTAAACAAATCATCCTTTTTCACGAGGATTTCATACTCATTGCTACCATAAAACAGAAAGTCAACAAAATGATTTAATTTTGTTAAAAACTTTTTATCCAAAACCTTCTATGAAATATTATTTGGAAATGATCTCTAGCCTGGCCCCAAGCCAATAACAAAATTGTGAAAAAAAATCAGCTGACCCATACATTTGGGTCGACTGGGTATTGCAATTTTGGACTGGACAGCAGTTTTTTTTCGTGATTACGATGTTGGTCCCATCACGTTGCTCAGTTTGATGGTCTGAATCACACCCTGGAATATGGACCACACCTTTCTGGTACACGCTGTCTCTCATCATCAGCATCATGTTCCGGCTATTGTCCCATGTTACCTGGAGTCGGCGCAACACGTTTTTTTCTTCAATTCACCGACCGACCGGTCGACCGTCACGCTATCATCCACTTCTCTTTTCTTCATATCATTCCTCACACAATCCATCTATCTATCTTTTCTTTAATCTTCCTCTCCATCCATCAAGCTGTATATAGCATTTCTTAAAAAGATTCAGTTTCTTTTATCAATTTAGGTAGAATGTAGATCATATCGCCCCCGGCCCGTTGCAGTTCCTTGCGAGTTTGAGAGAACATTCCAAGTTTGTGTGTATCTAAATATGTGTTCATAGTTTCAAGTTTCAATGCCGTATTGAGATGGAAAAACACTAGCCGCATGTTTGTTTTGGGAAAAGTTTTTTGAGGAAAGATTACGTCAAAAATAATCAACGTAGACATTGAAATAAATAAATAGTTTTAGATAGATAGATAAACCATTTATTTAGTTCACACAAAAGACATAGCACAACACACAGAAGAACAATTAAATGATACATGATAAAAAAACAAGGTGCCAATATACAAAAAGAAAGAAAGAAAGAAAAAGTATTAATTAAACTCACACAGGACATAATAGAAACAAAAATATAGAATTAGGTATGACAAAATTATATAAAAAAGTAAACATGAGAAACATAACAAACATTACATTTGATTAGTCCTGTGCAAGGTCAAAAGGCTCCTATCTCAGCAAGGTGCTGTGACATTTAAAAAAAAAAGTCACAGCGCTGGTATTCTGATAGGGCCCAAAGTGATGTCACGGTCAGTTATACGAATATAAATTTATAAGACTAAATAATACTATGCGCCAGGATGGCCCGCGAAATTCCAATTTTCTTACGTTTTTTGCAACTTGCAGGCCAGCTTCAGACTGTATGCCGATTAAACTATGAATCGCGGCCGCAAGACGCATGTAGTTACAGAATCATACTTACGAAATAAGGACATATTTACGAAATACGGACGGGTTTTGTGGTAGGTATTGTATATACAGCTACATTAATTTTTGGGCTATCATTATTTTTAGTTTTAGTGAATGAAATAATTTAACTAGTGGCTTAATAATAACAGCAGCTCGGGTCGATCTCCAGCTTAAGATGCGCTTGCCTAGGTTGGTCCGTGGATGGGTGACCACCCATTACATACCGAGCTTCCTCCGTGCCTTAGAAAGTACGTTAGACCGTTGCTCGGCTGTCATTTGTAGATCTTATACAAAAAATGAAAAGAAAAATAAAATAAGAATGGCACAACAAAGAAGAAAAACTAATAAACAACAAACTACAAACAAACAACAACAACAACACAACAATAACACCACAACAACAACAACAACAACAAACACAACAACACAACAATAACAACTAACTAAGAATAGCTAATGTACAACGACGAGTTTAACCCAGAATTGGGTTACGATTTTTCCCTTGTATGAAATAAAATCAAATATAACCTATTTTACCCGTTCTATTACTGAGCCTTTGATTAATATGTTTAACCCACGTGTTTGTAATCATCGTGGTGAAAGGATTAGACAGCTAGATTCTGCGTTAGCGAGGGCTGTCCAGGGTGCGCCGGACGTTTGGGCCTTCTCTCCAGCCCGTCGTGCTTAGCGGTATTACAAGAGCTAAACGCGAGTTTTAAAATGCAAAAAAGCATATGATTCACTGCAATAAACCAAACCAGAAAAATATATGATATTCTTCAGGACATATGCTAGTATGATAGTGTTTTGAAAACATAATGCAACAAATTTTACTCGTTAGAAGAAAATCACGAACTTATCTCTAAGAATTTATTTTAACGAGTAAAAACCATACTCATGCGATCAATCTGATTTCTTGGCAAATTATTCTACAAGCAACATATTAGCATTAGAGTGTTTTATTTTTTTAGTCCAATCAATAGGTTTTTTGTAAATCGCAAAAAAAAACACTCATTTCGCACTATTCGGCCCGCAGTGACTGACGTAACAACAACTTTGTAGTGCAAGCTGATTACAACTTTATTCTAACAGTCTTTCAAACGAAGTTTGAACCACCACAAATAGAGTTGCTAATTTAGCTCCTGTAGTCATCTTGCACTCTCCAGGACTTGAATGAGGAAAACGACAGAACTGTCCAGGTTGCTACGTACAAAATTTGAAATAAAAAAAAAAAAAAGAAAATCGGTTCGAGAAGAAGAAGACCCACGTGTTATATCTTTTCGTTTATCTTCGTCTTTTTTATATTTCACTTTTTTATTTTATTGTTTCCATCATTATTTTATGCTGTTTACTTTTAATCAACCCTTGAACCTCAAGAATTCATGAGAATAGGTAGGTACTGTAAAAACGTGGTGGCCATTATTTTGTTTTGACTAGGATAAATTCCTGCCTATCTTAAGTACTTAGTAGGCCAATTAGGAATGATATATTCAAATACATCATTAACATATCTAGGAACTCAAAAGTACTCATTATTATCTTGATAAGTACTTTTACTTGTATTAAGTAGCATTTATCTACGTAGATATTGCTTATGTAATACTTAGTTTTATAGCCTACAACTCAGTGGAACTATGTTGAAATATGTCACACTGCACTCGCTTTCATTTATGACATACCTACTGGATTTATTTGGTAATTTCATTATTTAAATCAAAAGAGAATGGAGAAACTAGCACAATTATTTATACTTTAAGATTTTGCAAAAACGCTTCCTTCGGCTTAACAAAGTGTCTTCTTCTCTACCGGCAAATAAAGACTATTGATTGATTGATTGATCGGTGTTGCTATTTTTAGCCTGTACTATCCCACTGCTGGGCAAAAACCTCCCCAGTTTTTTCCCGGGGCACTTTTCTCGTGCCTCCTCGAACTAGTCCCCGCGGTTCGCGCCCAAATCGTCTCGTCATCTCTTTCTGACGGCTTCGGCCGTATTGGAACGGAGTGTGGTGTTTCGAACCCTGAGGCCCTACTCCCAAACGCTTCGTCCGTATATTCGTATCTGTCAGTCTCTCTCACTCGCACTCATCTGCAGACGTGCGCGAGAGAGACGGATAGATCCAAATATACGGATGAAGCGTTAGGGAGTAGGGCCCCTGTTCTGTCTTTCTTCTCCCAGAATGCTACGTTTCATTGCTGTTGTTTTTCTTGTCCTATGTTTTAAAAATTAATAATTCTGATTCCGATTCTTTCCTGGAACTTACCTATTAGTTACATTCCCTAACTGCCTAACCTTTTCCCAACTATGTTGGGATCGGCTCGGATCGGTCTAACCAGATGCAGCTAAATACCAGTATTTTACATGGAGCGACTGCCTATCTGACCTCCTCAACCCAGTTAGTACTAGGTAATACCATACCCCTTGGTAAGACTGGGTGTCAGACTTTTTAGGCCACTGAATACCTGTAACGACTGTCAAAGATCTAGAAATGATAGCCGGGACCAACGGCTTAACGTGCTTCCCGAGGCACAGAGGGAACTCGGTATGTAATAGGTGGTCATCCATCCACAGCTTAACCTAAAGATTGATCCCAGTGGCTGTTGTTATTTAGCCACGAGCTCCTCACGTATTAGTTACAATACGAAATGCAAATATTACTTGTGCCATGCAAGAATCAAATCCACGACCCATAACGCTGAAACCCATCGCACAACCTCAATGTTCATAGTTTGCATTCAATACTGTGGTGTTCACTAGAAACACTAGTTAGGGTTTAGAATAAAACCACCAAATTATCAGTAAGTAGATAAACTCTTTAAGGGTACGCTCACTGCCCGGGATAAGTGCGGACTACTCAAACGACGGATCCTTAAAGCTCACGCTACGTTTATTAGTATACCACAAATACTAACAGCCATTGATACTTATATAAAAAACCCAAGATACACACTCGGCGTCTCAAAATCGTCCGCATAAAATACAGGCACAATTAGTAATTGTGCGCCTATTTTCAATTAGTCTCGCGTTGATCGCGTACGTAAAATTTAATTGCTTTTTGTACACTGCTTTGTAAAAACCACTTTAAACAAGCCGCGTAAGGTTGAATTTGCAAAAAATGTTTATAGTACTACTTATGTAGTAGTGGGGAGTGTTTGGGGACAGTTTCGAGAGTTAGTTTTGTTAGTTTTGTTCGAGACTGTGCCTTTTGGGTTTTTTATATATCAATGCCAACAGCGAATAAATTAAAGCGACTGTATGACCTATGAGGGTAGAACCGGGAAATGATAACGTCTCACAGAAGTTTGATGCCCGCTTTAAGGTGAAAGCGTCAGGCTAGCCCGCGAAATTCAATTTTTTTAACGTTTTTTGCAATTTGCAGACCAGTGCTAGGTTGTTATGTTGATTAAAATATTGTTCGCGACTGTAAGACGTATGTAGTTACAGAATTATAATCATCAAAATCATCAATACAACCCTCCGAGTTCATAAAGGTCAGAAATCATTCCTCAATGATTTCATTCCTCGACCTTCGACCTCGATCGACCTAGCACTGGTCTACAAATTGCAAAAAACGTAAGAAAATTTGAATTTCGCGGGCTACCCTGGAGCATCCACCTTAACCATGTCTTACAACTTTACATAAACATCACGCCTGTAATCCCCGAAGGGTAAGACAGAGGTGTATCTAATAGTACACCCACATTTCGCTAGTTATGTTTAAGTCCCATGTAATAGCGGGCGAGCCTGTTGCTATCGACCGGGCACGAATCCAGACTCCGTGGCTGCTACTGAGAAATTTCTAATGGATAAAACCCAATAACACTTTGCACGATCGAATCGAACCCAGGACGTCATGCTTAGCTGTTGCAAAAGCCATTCCACTGAGGTCAATCCTTGCTACTTTAAGTTTAGACTTAAATTAGGCTTCGATAATGGCTGTCGATTCTGTTGTGCACAAACTAAATTTAATTTAGGCTATTGCTATCTTTTTCTCTCTAATAAAAGGAGAAAGAGACGGACGTAATTTAGAGCTGTCAAATTTAATTGGAACTAATATTTCCATACAAATGAAGGGTGCACGTAAAAACATGTCGACTAAAAACACGGTGAAGCGCAAGGCATTATACTAGTTTGACATCTCTTAGTTCATAGCTATAGCCGTCCTTTTCTCGCACTGTCTTTTATTACAAGATAGCAATATTGTGCACAACAGAATCGACACCGACGTTAGTTCATAGACAGTGCGAATATTTTACCTCGTTACCCTCTCTATCATCCACAAACGAGTTCTAACAGTAGTGAGATCGACCGGGCTGCGCCCGCGCAGTCCACTCGTCAAACATACGCGGTGAAGATACGTGCAGTGTTTACTTTAACTTACGAATGTCTATAGTTATTTCAAAAGTGTAGTTTTTAACATGTTTGGGTTCCATGCAAGTCCTCTGTTGAGGCAGTATGCTGTTGTCATTGTTGGTGGGTATTTTAATATAATTTTTTTAGTGCTGTTCGTTAATGTTCATTTGTTTGTTTTTGTGTTTGTCGTGTGTCAAAAGTTTTGGAGTTTGTTACGCAAGGTGACATTGATTGGTAAGTAAATGGTTACGGATTTTTTTCGATTATAAAGGGTTTAAAAAGACTCTTAACGAAGTCAAAAAGCACTTGTTCTCCAAATCATTGAGATATTTTTTCTATTCTAACCCATACCTGGGAACCTTCTAGTTACGGAGATATTGGGGGTCAAAGTTGTAATTTCCCAGCAATCATTTTTGCGTAGGGTTACTTAGTTTGATGGGATTTGACACATTTGGTGCACATCTCAACTTGTACACCATGCTCGAATCGTGAACTTAGCAACTGGTGCACTTCTCATATGGCACACTTCGCAACTGGTGCACTTCTCAATTGGTGCACTTCGCAAAAGGAGAACTTTTTAAGATGAGTGGAGATTTGGATGATTGGTTATCGGCTTCGTGAACGGTCCGTTCACATCCTGTATAAATAAATAAATTCTTTCGTTTATCATGGACTAAAGTTTCTGAGTATACTTTGTATTTAAAACACTTGACATAACGAACGACAGCCTCATTGGCGTCGTGGTCGCAATCGTGATTTCTGAGCATCAGATTCTTGGTTCGAATTTCGGGTCGGGCAAAGTGATATTGGATTTTTCCATCAGGATTATCTCAGTAGCTAACACGGCTTCTGTATTCTGTGCCAGGTTGATGGCAATAGGCTTGCCCCTATACTACATGGGACATTTAAATACTGGCGAAATTTGGGTGTACTTGTTAAGTACATCTCTGTCTTACCCTTCGAGGATTATAAACAAGGATTTATATAAACTCTAGCTTCAACATCTTTGACTCATTGACAGTTCAAAAGTGCCTCCAAGTAATCCTACTAATTATCCTACTAATATTATAAATGTGAAAGTTTGTGAGAATGGATGTGTGGATGTTTGTTACTCTTTCACGCATAAACGGCTGGACCGATTTGGATGAATGTTGGCACAGAGATAGTTTATAACCTGGATTAACACATAGGATACTTTTTATCCCGGTAGTAAGATCCCATGGGACAATTATCAAACTTCACGCGGGCGAAGCCGCTGGCAGAAGCTAGTTATAAATAAATAAATAATAAACAAGTTTGTTACTCTTTCACGCAAAAACTACTGAACGGATTTGAATTAAATTTTGCACACAGATAGTTTATAACCTGGATTAACACATAGAATACTTTTTATCCCGATAGTGAAATCCCATGGGACAATAGGTTAGATGACAAAAAAATCTCATTGGTCCGTCTGATAGATTTCAAAAAAAATATTGGACATAATTTTTTCTTTTTTCACGTAAACAAAAAAATGAAGACTCATGTGACGTCACATTTGAGTAAATTTTTTACTCAAATGTGACGTCACACCAGCCCGGGGACTCATGATCTTTGACACGTTTTATCTTCGTCAATTTTTATTAATTTGATAAAACAAAAAACACGTATCCAATATGTTTCGGTAATCTAACTGACGGACTAAACAGAATCATATTTTTTTAAGTCAGTCATCTGCCCTTTTATCAAACTTCATGCGGGCGAAGCCGCTGGCAGAAGCTAGTTATTGAAATAAATGTTCTGAGGAAGAAGCAACGAATTTATTACCATTTAATTGATCACCACGTTTGCTCACTGCGTGTTAGCAACATGTCATGTATCCCTTGATAATCAAATTCCTGGTTTCCTCAAAATGTTTTCCTTCTTCGGTGGTTAATTGGCGTCAATTAAAAAGCCCGGTATGGTTACTCATTTTCTTACTTTCCCTGTGCATAATAGTATATAGGTAGGTGAATGTATATAGGGTGACTGGTAACTATAGTGACCGATACTTAAACACGTGATTGAACTGAAATCACGAAAAAAAATCTACGTTGTTCAGTCATAAGAATAGGCTTGTGTCCTGAAAAAAATCTAATTAGTCCGTTAGTTAGATTATCAAAATTTATTTGACACGTATTTTTTCTTTTGTTACGTAAACCAAAATTGACGAAGATACGACGCTTTTAAAATTCTCAATACGTCACGCCGCCGCCTTGCTATAATATTTAGTGCGTTGTAACGTCACGAGCCCCCACTCCCGAGTTTTGATGCGTTTTATCTTTGTCAATATTCATTGATTTACAAAAACAAAAAATCGTGTCCATTATTTTCCAATTCTATAACTGACTCACTAAATAGATTTGCAATTTATTGATGGTGGAAACTAGCTTATTATCAGTCACCCTATAAAGACATAAATTTCTATTAAGGTACCAACAGTATAACTTTCAGACAGCCTCTACAATCTATCATAATCAGCTCTTACTGCCACTGCTACGTAGCAGTCTTATGTCCTCACTGATAGGACCAAGACTCCTCTCTGTGATGGTAAGCAGGATTATCAACAACGCGAGACCTGAGCGGGTTGGTTTGGGTCTTTGATTTTTTTTATTGTGTTTATTTTTTTATTAAATTATCGATAGTTTTTAATCAGTATCTTTTCTGTCTACGTTTGGAGAGAATTAGTGATAAAACAAATTACAAAAAGTAAAGCGCCAGCCTGGATTTGAACCTACAGTATCACTGCTCGTAGTTTTACCTTAATGATATTATCATGTCATTTGCTGACAGCACCTTAAAAAATTTTGAAAAACAAACAAGAAAACGTCTATAACTTAATTTTCGGAAGTACCGACTTCCGAAAATTAAGTTATAGACGTTTTCTTGTTTGTCAATTAAGTAAACAAACATAGTCACCGGACTAAGTTTGTTTAATTGATTTTTTAGATTTTATTGCTTGTATCCCACACCAATAATTCGTGTCATGAATTTATTTCATGTAACTAGATGTTAATAAGGAACCACAACGTCATCAACATACTCCAAGAAGAAAAAATAATGTATCCAAAGAATTAACACACTACTGAAGCACAGTAAATAAAATTTATATGAGAACATCACGCGGGCTTCTTCTGCCAAATTAAAAAAAAAAACAAGTAATCACGGAGTCATTGATGTACATACACCGGTGGAATAAATAACCTCTTTTTTAGCGGTCGGTTAAACATCGCCAAATTAGTTATACAGCACGCGTCGCAAAACATCTTTTGTGTAATCATAAAAGGAAGTAATTCAAGATTGACATTGATATCAGCACTTGCAAATGATTTATCTTTCATTCAAATGGCCAATGATACAACAATATATTATACAATTCAATACTAACAATTATTATTACTGCTTATTGAAACTAGTCACGTCGATCTAGAGGCTACCAACGCGCCTGCTGACCGTGAGGTCCTGGTCTCGATTCCTTGGTCGTGCAAAGTGTTACTGTGTTTTTTGTCAGATTTTTTTCCGTAGCACATGATTGTAGTCCTAGGTTAGATTCTCGGGTCGGACTAATCGGGGTTTTTCATCACGAATTTCTCAATAGCAGCCATGGTGTCTAGAAGGATAAACTTTCCTGGACAACGATTATGAAGTGCATATTTTTTTTTGTAGATAGTACACATAAATAAAAAGCTTTTTACAATCGGACAAAATTTTCAATAATCGGACGCCCACGGTTTACGAGATTTAATTCCATAAATAGATTAGAAAAGTAGCGACAATAACGACATTTGCACATTTTTATGTTGGACAAATTGTCATGGTAGACGTCAAAGTTGACATTACACGTTCCGTTGACAGTCGAAGTTTTTGTTTTGTACATGTTTTTTACATTAATATAATTTATTTTTTACATATTTACCTACTTTTGTTGTGTAATAGATGTGTCAATTACATTGACTTTTTACTTAAAAAATAAATGTTTTATTTTTATTTTTGTGGAACGGAACGTGAAGCGACGCCAAAAAGCGCGCCAAGTGCTAAAATTGTCCTAAAAATCTTGCTAGCTGGTATGAGGAGCGTAGGCCGAAGGCCGGCGGAGCGACGACGACATTTGTGACAGAAAGTGCGTGTGTAATGTAAAATGCGAGCATAGCGAGCGCGCGTCATGGAGTCGTAGCAGGTTCTAAAAGAGTTTTGAGGTTAGGTTACTATAATTGGTTTTCCTCAAGAACGGCGCATCGCCTTTACATGGGAGTGGTGCCGGGGCACATGGAGCACCTCCTCCCTCCCTCCTCCTGCCAAACAATACAAAATTTTTACCCCTTTTCATTCTAATAACTAAATAGCGCTATTCTAACCTGAAACCTTTAACCATGGATATCTCCACAACTATGGGGCTCCGGGGGGAGGGGGTGGAAGTATCCCCTCCCCCTTTAACTTTACTCCCTCCCCGCCCTTTAAATCGTTGTCCAGTAATGGAAAGTTTAACCCAGGGCAGTTCTTGTATACATTTTCTATAATACTATGTAATGTTAGTAATAACATTTGGTAATCTAAATTCTTATATTTTAATTAGGATCATTTAAGCTTAATAGCCTATTATTATTATTTGATTTCGTTGTGATTCTAATTTAACTACCAATTAAGATAGATGTTCTAGAAAAATCTTGGAATTATTCATTAAAATAATAATTCTCTGAATTATAATTATGTATTAAGTCGTGTTTTATGATATTCTAGATTCTAGAATACTAACTTAAGTATTCAATTAGTTATAATATATAATATTGTTATTCACATGTGACTAATTGGCAAGTTTTTTTATTTACTTATTTTTATAAGTTAATGAAAAACTTGTTAAAATTGTTATAAATATTTTTGAATGATCATCATATTTTATTATCTGCCTTTTTATTGAATACCTCGTTGGTCTAGTGGTCGCAATAGCGACTGTTGGGCATGAGGTCTTGAGTTCGATTCCCGGGTCAGTCAAATTTTATTGTTGTTGAGGTTTTCCATCAGGAATTACTCAATAGCAGCAACGGAGTCTAAATTTGTGTCCGGTTTATTCGTTTTATTTTATTTTATACTTTTCGGGAAACTTACAGCTGATATAAACAATTTTCTTAAACTATACGGATTTGAAGGTCATTTACAAGTTTCCGCAGATTAAAAACACTCGACACAAAAGAAAACCGCCCAAGTGCGTGTCGGGCCACGCGCAGTGCAGGGTTCCGTAGTAGCCCGTTATCACAATATAGAACGAACCCGTTGGTACAGCACCATCTAGCGGCAGTTTTGTGAAACTTACGATAATATATTATGTATTTTTTTATTTTAGATTTTGTTTTTCAATGCAAGCCTTTACCCGTTATAAACAAGCAACTACTTTATCTTAGTCACTTTATAGGATTTATAGGGTGGCCAAACGTTTAAGACGAAGAAGATGTCATCGAACCAGGGACCTCATGCTTGGCAGCCTTTTGATTTGAACATTAAAAACCAGTCAAGCAGTTAGATACTGACAAAGTGGATGAGAAGTCTGCGTTGCGGTTTTACCCAAAAATTGAAAAACAACTTAAGCTTGCAATTAATACAGTTGCAACTCAATTGGATGATTTGGACGTAAACTCAGTTCAGACGTTTAAAGGCACAACGTTCGTAGATCGTAATTGTAAATGAAGGGAAGTCGACGATTTATACTCATCATGCTTACTACAAATTGTCTGTTTTGTGTGAGAAAGCGCAATGACAAGAAGACTTTTGTGAAATAATAGTGGCATCCGGTTAAACTTGAAGCCGAGCCCAGCATAGTTGGGAAAAGGATGGGCAGACGATGATGAATAATGGCATCATTGTCATCAGTTTTTTTTTAATTGGGATAAGTCCGCCACACTATTCCCAAACCACTGCAACTCCTGAAAGCCAGAGTAAGCAGAAGCGACAACCAGAAAAGCGCCGAGACTATGAAGCTCGACGAAGGCCCAGAGCAACAATTTAACGGTCTTGGATTCCGCAACGAAATTAATCAGAAAAGAATAGCGGTGGCAGAAAAAACATAATTTCTACTTCCCTCCATATCAGCAGGAGACAGAACGAAACAAGGCCAATAGGCACAAAGGGACGTTTACAACTGGGATAAGCCCAGTAGTATACTGATGACGATATCCTGATGATATATTGTCATCGTTTTTCTGTACCTATGTTGCATGTTAACATTCATAACTTATGGGACGCTAATACTTATTATCATGGCTGACAAAAGCAGCCGGATGCAGCTAAATACAAGTATTTTACATAGAACGACTGCCTATCTGACCTGCACAGGCCAGTTACTGAAGTAATACTTTACGGGACTATTTTATTGCCAGAAAAAAAATCGGGTTTCCCTATTGGAAAACCAAGCAGCAACCAACGACGACAAAATAGATGCTGGAGTCAGATTTTTTAAATTTCCAACATTTATTTATTTCCACCTGTCACAGAAAAATTAAAAGGAACTCGTTTGTCTTGGTATGGAGATGTAATGAGGAGGGAAACGCATGTAACTAAAAGAGTGATGCATATGAATGTTGATGGATGGAGAGGGAGAACAAGGCCAAAGAAAAGATTGATGGATTGTGTGAGGAGGAATGATATGAAAGAGAGTAAATGAGTCTGACAGGGGAGAACGGAAGAAGGAAACGTGCTACCCCAAGTAGAATTGGACAAGGGCAGGAAGTTGAGTTAAGTTATTTCGACCATTTTGACCAACAGAACATTTTCTTAATGGAACAACCCCATGAGGTTCTAGTTAGTAACATTACTGCTAGTCTGCAAAAAAAAAAATACTCACGTGAACACACGCAATGTGGTGTGTGTAATGTGGGAAGTTGACAATTTGTATCAATCATGTGTTTACCTATTATATTTCCACGTGTATGGCTTCTGTATTATTGTGTGGTGTGGGAGATTGCACAATGACATGAAGATTGAGAGATGAAGAGATGTTTAACTAGGATATGACCTGGTATAGTTGTATTGTTAGACTCAGAGGTCCTATGATGAGCGCACGGTGTAAACAATAAATAAATAAATAATGTGTTGACGCTGTATTTTCTCATCACAAACGTTATAGTGAACAGGAATTATTAAATCTAATAAACAGGGAAGACATTTGTGAGAGACTGGTGCCCGAAATATGTATACAATACCTGTGTTATGGGTCACCAGCCCCCCCAAGACTTACAGGTATACAACTAATTTAGATATTTACTCACAAAATACGCGATGATTTTACTTAAATACTAGGTACTATCGAGGACACTCCCGCCTGATCACCACAAGCTAATTTTTGCTTGCACTTAAAACATAGAAACGCGCTCTATCCCCTCCCCGTTGACTTTATATATTTAAATAATTAATGAGAAAATACCGATCGGCGACACATGCCAAACGAGAGTTATTGTTATTTTGCGCGCCAAAGTTGACGCTTTCCTAATAGGCCTAAAGTTTAAGGTGGAGTGGCTCGGCGCCTCCGCATGATTTAAGCGAAAAAAAAATTAACTGATCAGGCGCAAAAGACCACGACTGTACAGAATGTTGTAAAAGAAAAATAAGAAAAAATATAATTACTCTAAAGGGGCATATACATGTGTGATTTATGTGGAATGTGTGATTTTCGGTAGATAGTGTGTGTTTATGTAGCAGATGGATGTTTAGCGGATTGGAATCAATAGATTTTCAGTTGCCTGATAGTCTAGCTAGAGATTTCAACCATTTACAGACGGTTAATTAACAGACTGGTCTCCGCAGTGGGTAAATTGTTAGTGTTGTGTTCAACAGAAACATCTTTGGGAGAGAATAGTACGGAAAAAGCTTGTAGGACAGACATTCCTTCTCTTCATTCATTTCTTCCCTTCCTCCTCTTATCTTTGTTAAGATTAGGTTCATAAAATAATCTAGACTAAAATCATTACATCCAATTTGGGTCCCAACTGTTACAGTCAATATGTCCTGTTTCCTGAACTTGTTTTTATCTTTTCAGTTTTTATTTAAAGTTGTTCTTTACGCAGTCAGGTTTTTTTTATTTTTTTATTATATTTTTTTTGTCCTAATGAATCAAAGTATTCTCGGAAAAGCACGTATTTGCGTTGTAAACGGCATGGCGGTTCGTGTGTTTGTAAACACAGCGGGACCGGTTCCAATGGTGTCGAACATTACGGCACGTTATGTTACGTCAAGGCCATTCGTCATGGTTAGGGATTCTATCGTTTTGAAACAATTGAACCTCTGCATGCTATCATCTAGCTCACGTTTAGGTTACTGACAGTACCCATAACTGATATCCCTTTTCACTACACTATACTTAATTATACAGGTTCGCTACGATAATAAATTAAACTGCGTATTTCAATGATGGTTGGATGATGGTATTTCCTTAACATTATTTTATTTATTACATTATTTATTATATTATTTATTTCCTTAACAATTTTATGCAATATAGTTTGTTTGATGATGATTTTAATGATTATAATTCTGTAACTACATGCGTCTTACAGCCGCGAATCATATTTTAATCAACATACAACCTGCTACCCTGCTACCCTGGAGCATCCACCTTAAGTAAAGTAAAATAATTAATAAATAACACATGTTGCTCATGAAACTAATACCTATATCTTAAAATTAGATTTTGTGTTGCAGAAATTCTTGTAAACTGTAAAAATAATTTTCTGTCAACCATTTACGCAATTTATTTCTAAAATATTTAAAAGAGAGTTCTCTAATATTTCTTGGTAATTTATTAAAGATAGAAATACACATATGAAACACATTAGTTTTAATCAATGTTGTATTGCAAAATGGTATCATAATTTTTGTTTTATCTCTGGGCCTCTGCTTAGTGTAACTGTTGTGCAGTAAGGAGCGTATTATTTATCTTCATCTGTGTTCTTTCCAGTAAATCTAAGCGTCCTGTGCACTGGAGTGGGCTTAGCCTGGCCGTCACCAGTTCTGGTGAAGCTGAGCAATGAGACGCAGACGATATTGCCGCAGAAGATAACTGCGGAGGAGGGATCATGGATTGTGTCCATTGGGTTCCTGACTGCGATTGCTGGTAAGCTTATTTTGATTATCTATCTTCTTGCGTCGTCGGCGGCAGCGCAGAGGTCACTTTGACTCATATTTCACCTTCTATCAAAAAATAGAAAAAAACCGGCCAAGAGCGAGTCAGACTCGCGCACCGAGGGTTCCGTACAAACTTTTTAAAGGACAAACTAAACTTTGATGTTCGATCCTTAGAAACGCCTATTGCACCAACCTTAAATAATAAGTTTGTAGTAGTAAAATCGTTTTTTTTTTTTAATAAACTACATATTTGCGGTTTTCAGATTTTTCCCTTTACATGTGCTCTAAGACCTTGCATTGTGCCAAATTTCGTGATTCTAGGTCAACGGAAACTACCATTTAGGTTTTCGACCCAAAACCTATTGGGGACTTCCGGTTGACCTAGAATTGTCAATTTTGGTTAAAAGCAAGGTCTTACAGCACAAGTAAAGGGAAAAGTCCGAAAAATTAAGGTAAATTTTGGTACTTACAAGTTTTCTCAAAAATCTAAATTTGCCCATATCTTCTTATCGTGTTGAGTCAGGACCTTGTTTTTTGAACATCTAATAGGGACTTTAGACCTCAGTATCTGGTATGAATTTCAACTTGCTAGGTGCACCCATTCTTGAGAAAATCGGTGGTGACAGACGGACAGACGGACAAGAAAGTGATCTTATAAGGGTTCCTTTTTTTACCTTTTGAGGTACGGGGCCCTAAAAATTAGATAAACATGTAAATGAAGAAATAATAACACGGTAGGTACCTATTAGTACTTGACACAAAACCGCCAAAAGTGGAGGGATTTTGAAGATACCTACACTCAGCATTGGGAGGTTGAAGAAGAAGATTAAGTACCTTTAGGGAAGTAACAGCAATATGCACATCAAAATCTTTATTCAGTTGAAGTTGTTTACGCCATAATGCGCAAAAACACAAACTCCACCTTATCAAGAGCGCGGTCTAGTTCTAGACCCCACACCTAACCTCACAATTTTCTCTTTGCATTTGTTTGATCTCTGTGTTTTGTTTACCAACAATAGTTTCTAGGAATAATGTTATGTTACTAACAATTGGGCCTAGTTGCCATAAATAAACAAATAATTTTAATTTAATTTAATTTAATAGGCGGCAAATACGAAGACAAAGTCGTTTAGTTATTCGTAGCGTGTTGGTATTTAGCCAATTAAAATCATTCTCCACTGCTGGAATACGAGCTCTCTCCCTGTGAGTGGGATGGGGCTCGCGTGATGGATTGGGCAATAATCCACCACTCGCAGTGCGGGTTGGTTGATGCCATATGGCTTAGAATATGCGGTTCTAAGACATGCTAAATATGAACAGTATAAACTGTAAGCAAACGGAGTGTCTAAAAACATTTTAATTTGACTGTTGTAGTAGGTTGTACTCTCTTTCTATGATTGACCATGAATCACGGTACACCGGATGAAACCAATCATCGATTGCTTCAAAACCTGTACCCAACGACAAAATCACTGTGTGAAATAAATAAATAAGCTTTCATTCATCGGAGGTTGCTGTATTTAAAGCTTACACTGTCATTTGAGCTCAGAATAATTTAAAATTACGGAAGATATCCCGTAGGTAAGTGATGGCTTAGAATGGTCAAGGCTTTGCTTTTCGCCAGTGTTGAGCTAAATTACTATCTCTGTTAATTTATTATCTTATCTTATCCGAGATTTGCAGGAATTGTTGGTTCAAACAATCACCTTGACCTAAAGTTGTCAAATCCGTAAAACATGCAAACAAACATTTGAATTTTGCATGTTTACCTTCATAATTACTTTATTACTTACCTAGGTTAATTAATTGGTGTATTTAAGCAAAGAATTCTTGCCCTACATTTTTTCTTTAAACTGGGATTAACAGTTATCACAAAACGAAAAACATGACATTGTGACTAACCGACAAATTAATGTCCTTGAAACCAAAATTCGAAGACATGTTGCGACATCGCGTGGTGAATGGCGGCCTCGTCCCTTTCACAGAGAGGAGGTCTTAGTCCCAGCAGTGGGACGTCATCGGTTGAGCTTCTTCTTCTTCGTGTCGATGATTCCCTTATTGTTAAAGGAGATCACTCATTCTTGAATATATATTTTTTTACTCATTTTTAAAGCACACTATTTTTTAATGTTCGGAGATATACAGGGTGAATTTTTCAAGTGGGCGTGGATGGCCTAATTCGAAACTATAAATAAGGAATAGCGAAAAGGAGTCTCGAGGCTGATTTTGATGAAAGCAAATTGGCTTTCAAGAGAGCAGTTCGGAAGTTTTATTTAAAGTCAGGTACTATTGTTTACTATCTAGTCATTACTAGAGTCGTAGTAATTATTATAAGGTTTCTCGTATTTCGGACTATTTGTATGTTTTTTTTAATATATATTAGTTTATCTTATATACATATATATATGTATTAGTAACTAGGTACCCATTTATGAGTTTTAATTTACAAAATGGTATTTTTCTCAATCTTTTTTATTGTCCTCTATCACAATGCTGTCCTATTTGACCCAAAGGTTGACTGGTACAGAATGCCTTGTGGCATTAAGTCCGCATGTACCACTCTTGACATGAAGTTTAAATAAATAAATAAAACTAAAACACCATCATTAGATTTTAGAAAAATCATTATGCCTATCCAGCGGGCCTACCATGACGTCTTAAAGCAGGATCGTTTTAATTGCGTGCCAGTGAGGGAAAGAGATGGCGCTAGACGTCCTCTATAGCTCCGTCTCTTACCCACACTGGAACGCGATTAAAACGATCCTGCTTTAAGACGTCATGGTAGGCCACCAGGAACCACCATTCGATAGTGTCGCTAATAAGGATCAAATTCTGGGAAGTGATGACATCCGGGAAATTAAAGGAAAGAGTTAAATTTTGATAAAATACATTATGTGAAACAATAGGGTATAGGGTAGATGACAAAAAAAAACGAATTACCCCCGAATACTGAAACGTCACTCAAAATTTAAGTAGCACTTATATTTAACAGATTCTCAAAAGTGACGTTTGGCCATACGAAATTTAAAGTTTAGGAGCTGCTCAAATGTTAAGCAGCCCTTAAATTTTGAGTGACGTTTCAGTATTCGGGGGTTAGTCCGTCAGATAGATTTTCAAAAAATATTGGACACATATTTTCACGTAAACAAAAAATTAAAACGATACAGTGCGTCGAAAACTCGTGTCACGTCACATTTGAGTACATTTTTTACTCAAATGTGACGTCACAAGCCCCCACTCATGATTTTTGACACGTTTTATCTTCGTCAATTTTTATTAATTTGAATAAAACAAAAAACACGTTTCCAATATTTTTCGATAATCTAATTACTGACGGACTAAACAGAATCATATTTTTTTAGTCGGTCATTTGTATTATGGGTTTTAAGAATTATAATACATTATTATTTCCATTATTATAGCACAATACACTTAAACCTAGACGAGTCTTTACAAACACCGGCGGGTTTTTTAGATGATGTCATAGTACAAGACGACGAGCAAAATAATACATAAATGTTTTGATAAATTCTATGTTTTTTTTTTATCCATATTACGCCTATTACAGATGGGCTAGTGGAATAATAATTAATTACACGAAATCTTACACAAAATGGTGAATGGACATAATTTATTTAATTTAAAGATCATCGTCGTAAATCTTTGTTCCCGAATTATTGCATGTTAGCATTAAAAAGTGTTTCCACTCCTGCCACCATTTAAATAAAATATAATTCATTAGTGGGCACCGACTTTTTTTTATCCCAAATCATTGAACAAAATGAGTGATCTCCTTTAATTTGTTTCGACCAGAACTCAGCCACATTTGCACGTTGGAAGTGGCTTTGCACAGGTCCCTTAAATTGCAGGTGGAGTTGCACAAAGAGCACGTCAGGAGGTGGGCCATGGTTTGGGATGAGACTCCACAGTCGCACTCAGCTTTATCGGAATACCCCCACCGGACCAAGTTGTACTATCGAGGACACTCTCGCCTGATCACCACTAAGCTCATTTTTGCTTGCACTTACAACATAGAAACGCTCTCTAGCCCGCCCCGTTGACTTTGTATAGAAATAATGAATGAAAAGATACCCACGCAACGCCCGCCAAACGAGAGTTAGTTATTTTTCGCGCCAAGTTGACCCTAGGCCTAAACTTTAAGGGGCGTGGCTCGGCGCCTCCGCATGATAGAAAAGATGAAAAGACCACGACTGTACCTGCCGCGGCCCACCTGGCTTCGTTATTATAGGTTGATTATCAATGATAACCGACACAAATGTTACAAAAAACCTCATCTATAAATAGACCTGTGTAGGTCATATGTTTGTCAACGTAGGAATCGTACTCACGACCCGTAGCGTAGCAGCTAATTTCTCGGCCATTGCGCCAACCGCGCCTTTCATTGTGCAAGAACCCACCTACCATACGACAATCTGGTGTATATATACATAAATATAAAGTTTATATTTGTAATTTCAAAATAACATTTTTACTGTATGCATAAGAAAGTACATTCCACCCTTTTTATTTTTAGGGTTCCGTACGTCAAAATTTAAAAATGGAACCCTTATAAGATCACTTTCTTGTCCGTCTGTCTGTCTGTCTGTCCGTCTGTCACCGTCGATTTTCTCAGGAATGGGAGGACCTAGCAAGTTAAAATTTATACCAGATACTGAGGTCTATAGTCCCTATTAGGTGTAAGTATAAAAATCAAGGTCCTGAGTCAACATGATAAAAAGTTATGGGCAAATTTAGATTTTCGCGAAAACTTGTAAGTACCAAAATAATTTCTGTTTTTCCATTCCGATCATTACCTTAATTTTCAACTTTTTTATTACTGGTATAAATTTCAACTTGCTAGGTCCACCCGTTCCTGAGAAAATCGGTGGTGACAGATGGACGGACAGACGAACAAAAAAGTGTCTTTTAAGGGTTCCTTTTTTTACCTTTTGAGGTAACCTTTTCCTTAAATTTCCCGTATGTCATTACTTCCCAGAAATTGACCCTAGTTAAAAGCGAGGTCTTACAGTACAAGTACCTAAAGGGAAAAATTAAATCTTTAAAACTACGCAACGGATTTTTATGCGGGTTTTTTTAATAGATAGAGTGATTCAAGAGGAAGGTTTTAGTATATAATTTGCGGGTGGGCAAAGCCGCGAGCACCAGCTAGTAATATTATAAAGAGGAAAGATTTGTATTTTTGTATGTAACGAATAAACTTTAAAACTACTGGACTGATTTGAAAAATTCTTTCATCAATGGGTAGCTACATTATCAGCGAGTAACATAGATTATATTTTATCCCCGTATTCTCACGGGAACGGGAACTATGCGGCTGAAACCGCGTGACGTCCGCTAGTTTTATAAAGTTTGAAGCATAGACAATACACCGCAGTATCATTTTATTTGCATTCACTATCAACTAAAATACAATAGTCCATTATAAACCATATTATTATATTCCTATCATCATACAACTCTATTATTCACATCTAGCTACCAGCCACACTGTAAAATACTCTCAATCCACCAGGCACGCAGGCCTCGCATTTGTCGATTCAAGGTCATTATTCTAACACCCGCATCTATAAACCAGTCAAAGTGATTACTTGAGTTAGGGTCGATTTCACCAAACAAGAGTAAATCTTACTCGAGAGTATACGAGCAGTTAGTCCTAGAATAAAATGTTTTTACGTTTCACCATAGACTTAATCCAAGAGTAAACGTTTATGCTGGAGTAAATCTCTAATCCGCAAACTTTCAAGGAACAGCGAGCTAATACTAAGGAAAAGTTCAATATGGCGTCCGAGTGTCATTGTTTTGACAGCTGATTCGCTAACTGCCACGCTGGCATATATAAATATTAGTATCTACCTATTAATAGGTATTGTTTTTGTGAAAAGTGAAAATAGTTTAGATGACCCTGTGTACCAGGGTTGTCCATTCGGCAGTTTTCTGCTTCGTAGTCACGGCATCAGTTTTTTTATTGTCTATTACACTGAAGTGCTTTTCTACTATGTCTAACAAAAGATGTTTTTCTGAAACCAACCAGTTGAGGTTTTGTTTTCGCTTCTCGATTTGTGACATACTTATTGCAATTTATAAAAACACTAGCAAATCTCAAAAACGCCGGCTAAACAAACACCACGAAATATTGATGAGGTTACCAGTTTTTTGACGTAGGTATAACACCACCAAATAGATTAATACGCAACACACTTTACTTATTAGAGGAGAAACGAGCAATTGAATATGGGTGGCTTATACAGTCATTCATTTCAATCATTCGGATTCACTCCCTGTCACAGAATAACTATCCGAGAGTAAATTAACTCCGTTGTAGAGTGGTGGAACGTGGACAGTAGAGGAGACTAAAAGTCATTATATAAGATACGATTTTGATTCTGTAGTTTAGTGATTGTTTGAAGTTAGAACTGTCAAAAGTTAGAGTTCTTAGGGTCGATTTCACCAAACATGACTTTACTCGAGAATAGCTATGCACGGAATATATTTATTCTTATATTTAAGTCTCGGATAGCTTCGTCCACGTTCCACCACTCTATACCGGAGTAAATTTACCCTCGGATAGTTATTCTGTGACCCGTGAATCCGAATGATTGAAAGGAATGACTATAAGCCACCCAAATTCAATTGCTCGTTTCTACTCTAATAAGTAAAGTGTATTGCGTATTATTCTATTCGGTAGGGTTATACCTATGTCAAAAGTGTCAAAACTAGAAATTCTAACCTCATTAATATTTCGTGGTGTTTGTTTAGCCGGCGGTTTTTGAGATTTGCTTGTGTTTTTTTTTAAAATTGCAATGAGTATGTCACAAATCGAGAAGCGAAAACGAAACCCCAACAGGTTGGCTTCAGAAAAACATCTTTTGTTAGACATAGTAGAAAATCACTTCTGTGTAATAGAAAATAAAAAAAAAACAGATGCCGTGACTATGAAGCAGAAAACTGCCGAATGGACAATACATTGGCTAAACTATTTTCACTTTTTCACAAAAACAATACCTATTAATAGGCAGGTACTAATATTTTAATGCCAGCGCGCCAGTTAGCGAATCAGCTGTCAAAACAATGACACTCGGACGCGATATTGAACTTATCCTTAGTATTACCTCGCTGTTCCTTGAAAATCGGCGGAGTAGAGATTTACTCCAGCATAAACGTTTACTCTTGGATTAAGTCTATGGTGAAACGTAAAAACATGTTATACTAGGAGTAACTGCTCGTATACTCTCGAGTAAGATTTACTCTTGTTTGGTGAAATCGACCCTTAGCTTTGCTTTCTTTGCCAGTTCTTACTTCGTTCAAATTCTTGTCTATTGCATAAAAATGGTTGCTTAGGTAATTACTTAAACTCAAGTAATTACTTTAACTTGACTATAGATACGAGTGTAAGATCAAAGCTCAGACCACACTTATAAGCACTTTATTGGATTTTCATCACCTCTCAATTTTAGGGTTCCTTAAGTACCTCAGTCGGCAAAAACGAAACCCTTATAGGATCACTTTGTTGTCCGTCTGTCAAGAACCTTTTTCTCAGGAACGCGTGGTGGTATCAAGCTGAAAATAATATCAAACACTCAAGTCTGTTACCGCGTAAAGCAGTGAAAAAAGTAAGTCAACGCGATCAACTAATGTGACCGTTTATGTTGCATATTACGATTTCATAAGGGAATCAAAACCTAAAGGGTACTTTCGGTTGACCTAGAATCATGAAATTTGGCAAGACACATACTTGGTACATGGTCTTACAGCACATATTTATAAAGGAACACAAAATATACGGAAACCTCAGTGCGCGAGTCCAACTTGAACTTGGCCGGTTTTTAAACAAGCCTAATAGATATATGTATAATTTTGAGAGCAGGGATGTTCGGGATCGAGGCGATGCTGATCGGGTCCACCGCTCATAACTGCGTCCTTTGATACTTTAACTTACTTACTCATTCCGTGGTCCTGAAGATTTTATTTTCGTCCTGCTTTACCCTATTTTTTTTTCAATTTCAGCCAACATATTCATCGGATCAGTCTTAATAGACCGCCTAGGAAGAAAGCCATGCCTCCTCCTGCTCATATTGCCCAAGTTTGTAGCTGGCTTCGTGTTTATATATGCCAGTGAAGTCTGGATGATCCTCCTCGGCAGGGCTTTAGTTGGTATAGCTGATGCTGGGATCTTCACTATATTGCCTATGTATGCTTCGGAGATTGCTAGTGTGAGTATCCTGCGGGTCACGTAAAAAGAACGCTGACCGCTCAACGAAACATTATCTAAACTGGCCTGCAAAAATAAGTATCACACTTTTAAAATTGCAATAACTTTTTAAGTTCACAAGATATACTTTCGAAACAAAAAGGACTCGAAAAATTGTTTAATTTTGTCTATAGTTTCAAAGAAAGCTGATAAAAATTGCTTTATAACGTTTTTTTATTTTAAATCTCTAACTTCTATAGTTTAGGAAAAATTGAAATTTTAAAAGTGTAGTACTTATTTTTGCAGGTCAGTGTATTTCTTTAATTCCTATCCCAAAGTACTAAGTAGCTAGTAAAGTATCTATTATGATTATAAGATCAATATCAAACTTATATTATAACACAACAGCCTAGTACTTTATGTACGCGACTGCGACGTGCGCAGGCAAATCCCCTCCACTGCGCTCAGCGTTCTTTCTACGTGATGGGACTATAATAGCATATTTAAGATTACTGTTACTTTCTTCTTTATCGATTGATTAAAAGAGTTTATTTGACACATAACGTTTGACGTCACCTCCGGCGACGATGCGTTTTGAATTTGTGTTCCGTTTCACCAAAAACACGCTACATAAAATATTAAATTGTAAAACAAAGTGTTGTATTAGAAAGATAAACAAGTGTACCACAATGTTTATATGGGCCAATAGGTACAAAGCATTTTTAAGGAATAAAAAAAGTTTTGAATTTCTTGCTTATTCCCTATTTTGTTCCCGAGCATTTTCAATTTTGACACACGAATGCTACCTGAAAAGCTGGCGTATTAAGGAGAACGATTTGTTACTAAGTAGTAACAAGTATTGGATTACAATTTTCTTCGTCTTGTCCCGTCTATCGCTCGTAAATATTTGAATGTGTTTGGATTATAGCCTTTGGTAAGAAAGGTCATCAGCAGAATTTTGGGCTTCTATGACTACTATGTAACGACTGTCAAAGGATCAACGAATGACAGTTGATATCACGAGGCACTGACCCCTCCGACCACCTATTCCAAACCCCTCTCGATATATAAAAGATGGTCACCCTTCCGCGAATCGATCTCGGAAATTGTTTTTTAAACCTGATGAATAACCTCCTTACCCGAAGGGTAACCAACGGTACCCTATTACTAAGCTTCCGCTGTCCATCCGTCTGTCTGTCAGCGGACTGTATCCCATGATCCGTAATAGGAAGATAGTCGAAATTTTCACAGTATGTGTATTTCCGTTGCCGCTATAACAACATAATAAAAATAAATACTACTACGATGGTACGGGACCTTTCATGCGCGAGTCCGATTCGCACTTGGCTGATTTTTTAGTAGGATTTGTCCCACGAAAATAAAAACACAAAGCAAAGAGTTGAATCACAACCATTGTCCGATTGCATAAGTAAACCACGTGCATCCGGACACTTCACATAATTATTGTAACGTGACTGAATGATAAATGAAAAACTTTTCGTTCGGTCGTGGGAACACAGATTTTCTCTCTGTAAAAAGACTAACGAGACAAAAATCTACTTATTTGATAACTATTTATTGTTGCACCTAGGTATATTATTCTTATTTTTTTTGTAGTATTTAGTTTTCTTTTAAAATTGCGCCATTGCGCTGTTGGTTGATTGGGGTAGAAGACACTTCATTTGAAAAGGAAAAATAATAAACTCTAAGTATTCTTATGAACCTAAAAAGTGCAACAAAAATACGTTATTATATTTTTGCATACCTTGAGTTGAAATTCTTACAAGAACTAATTAGAAGGTTTAGTTTAGGGTCTGAAGACCATAAACCTTCTAATCACATCACAATTAGTAAGTATATCCCAAACCATACAGCAATAACATAAATCATTTCTGTACATCACTTAGCCGAGCCTTATCCCAACCACGTTAGGAATCACTGCATTTTATTACTTTTACAACCTGTGATTTCTGTACCAATTAAAATAAATAAAGATCGCTGGACATATCACACAGCGCCATCTAGTGCCACACTAAGCAACGAGGCTTGTGTCGTTGACACCAGATAGTTGATACACTACATAGATACTTTTCGTTTGTAAATACATACTTATTATACATATAAACATCCATGACTCGGAAACAAATGTCCATGCTCATCACACAAACATTTGCTCCTACCGGGATTTGAACCCGGAACCCTATAAAGAACGTAAGGCAGCCTCACTAACGCTGCGCCAAGAGATGAAGTTTGGTCGTTTGGATATAGAGGGTAGGTAATCTTCGGAACTTAGAATCTGATTTCAAAAAATATTTTACTAATCGGGAGCTAAATTAGGCACCCCTATGTCATAGGCTATAATTATTTAAAACGTCCTTCTTGGATAACTTTGGGCCATAACTCGAGCGAAGCCGCAGGCAAAGATAATGAATCGACTTGAGCAGATCTAGAAAAGTTATGTGTTTATGTCAGCGGCTCAAGCCATTTAGATTGAAGACAACATTGGCTTGAGCCAATTGTCATAAAACTAATTTTCTCTAACTCATTGCGAATAAAACACAAGTTTTTTAGACAAAAACAGTACCTACTTATCTTTTACCTTTTCAATTCCAGAAAGAAATCCGCGGCAGTCTAGGAACCATTCTACAAATCATGTGTTCCATTGGAATTGTCACCATGCTGTCGATGGGTCCCTTCATATCCTATACTATGCTAAACATGATCTACACTGGCATCATCATAGTGAGCACCATACCGCTGCTTATCCTGCCTGATGGACCATATTCTTTGTATTCTAGAGGTACGTACTACATTTATATCTACAGAGTGTATCAAAAAGGTGTGTCTGTCTGTCTGTTTGTTCCGGCTAATCTCCAAAACGGCTGGATAGATTTTGATAGATAAGAGTTCCTTAGGCTGCTTTTATTTTAGAAAATAAGTTCCGAGAAAAGTAATAACTTAAAAAAACCCCTGAAATTGTAAACAAAATTCAATTTAAATAGGTATAGGTATTCATTTAAACGGATGCCATTAACTGCGTAAGTATTATTATGTAAGTATTACCGGAAAAAATCTAGCAAAAACCGCAGACTTTGCATGTGAATACTTAATATATTCAATTAACTAGAATTTAATTTTTAACACGTTTCGTCTAAAATGTGACTATTACAAAGAAACTGAGTATTATATGAGCAATTAAGCATTTTTGTTGGCTCAAGCTACACAAGGTTAGCACTTGACGTTCCAAAAAGATTATATTGTAATTAAACCAGAAAAAAAACATTGAATTGATGTACCAGGAAGAAATTCATAATAAAAAGATATTTAAATTAATCGAATCACTTTCAAACGTAAAACATACCACTATTAAGCTAGGAATAGGGATAGTATAGAACTACCTTCAGTAAGAACTTTATACGGAAGAAGAACTATTCAGTTTGAGGGAGCGCAGATTTATAATAAATTACCAAAGGACATAAGGGATTCTTCATCTATTAATATATTTAAAAATAGGTTAAAGTTGTATTTGGCCAACCAACAATAATATACCGCTATCTACATTTTGTACTCGATTGTTAGAACGACAAATAATTTACTATTTAAGTTTTTTTTTATGCTAAGTTTCTCATATATAAGTGAACTATGTATGTTCTTTTTGAGAAATAAATGTCTTTAAACCGAATCGGGGGCATCGGCCACAGGTGCCTCGACCAACTAAGCCACGAACCCAAAAAAAGGGTTATGGTTGCTCTCATACAACATCTAATCTACGTTCGCAATTTTCCAAAAAAGTAAACAAAATACGAGTTTTAGGTAAAACAATTTTGAAATCTACGCATACACTTACTTACACAGCGGTAGTGTGGCTGCCTTACGTTCTTAGGGTCCCGGGTTCGAATCCCGGTAGGAGCAGTTTGTGTGATGAGCATGAACATTTAAGTTGTTTCCAAGTCATGGATGTTTATATGTATAATAAGTATGTATTTACAAACAAAAAGTATATATTATGTAGTATATCAACTATCTGATGTCCACGACACAAGCCTCGTTGCTTAGTGTGGCACTAGATGGCGCTGTGTGTAATGTCCAGTGATGTTTATATTTATTATTTATTCATTCTAAAATCAACTTAATTTACACTAACATAAAGTTGTCTTGTATTGAACACAAGGATTTCGGTAAACCCTATACATTGAAATAATGTCCCTTATGGAAGCATTTAAGAACAAAAGCGCCTTCAATCACCAACATTCTTCATACCTGCTGATCCATATGCTAATCATTCCTACCTTCTCCATTCCAGGTCACAAAGCAGAAGCCCTAAAAGTCCTGACATTCCTCCGAGGCTCAGAGTCACTGGCCAACGAAGAGCTAAAAGAATATGACATGGCGTCCGAAACTAACAACACCAAAATATCGAAAAAGGACATATTGACGAACAGACTGTTCTTGAAGTCCTTAATTCTGGTCCTTATTTTGGGTTTCGGAGCTCAGTTTGTTGGGTTCAATGCTGTGACGTTCTATCTCCAGACAGTCTTGGAGTCCACTCAAACGTCTGTAAGACCTGAAGTGGCTTCAGTGACCATTGGGTTGATCCAGCTGTTTGCCAGTTTCTGTACTACTTTGGTGACGGATCGGTTTGGAAGGAAGCCGATTTTGACCGTCACTTGTGTTGGCATGTCGTTGGGAATGGTGAGTTTCTATTGTTATTTTTTCGTGGTTTCTAAAATTAGTTCTATTGGTCATTATCAATAGTTTCTTACGTTTATAGACACAGGTATCAGTCAGAAAACTTTAACACGAAACGATACTTCTTAACTACCTGTATGTATAACGGAAAGTAAAGTATAGACTGCAGCGACACGATAGGTGAATAGGGGACAGGGATTGGGGGTATCATTTCCTAGCTCAGACTTTAACTCAATAGGGATGATGACTGACTAAAAAAAATATGATTATTTTTAGTCCGTCAGTTATATTAGATTATAAAAAATATTGGATACGTGTTTTTTGTTTTATCAAATTAATAAAAATTGACGAAGATAAAACGTATCAAAGATCGTGAGTGGGGGCGCACGAGTTTCCGACGCACGGTATCGTCTTCATTTTTTGTTTTCGAGAAAAAATAAAAAATATGTGCGTGTGTGGTGTGTGTGTGTGTGTGTGTGTGTGTGTTTATTGGAAATGTATATGACGGACTAATTAGTTTTTTTTGTCATCTACCCTATTTTAAGATTTTGGAACTATGCTTCCAAAACCTGCTAAAATTGTAGCGGTCCGTCTTCTAAACCCGTATAATTCTATAAAAACACTTTTGTAAATGGCGACTTTGCCGCTTGTTGTCTTTTCATAGAAATAAGAAAACAATCATGTATCTACTCTACAGTCTACCGTCGCCTTATAAGTTGTTACTCCAAATGGTTTTTTCCTGCAACTCTCTCTTGCATTGCCTGCTAAGACTCTGCTATCTACCTACTAGGTGTCAGGTCTTCAGAGTAATAAAATTAGTAGGCTACAATATTTTTGAAGCTGACACTGCATTCTTACAAATAAAAAATGCGGTAATTGCAAGGTAATTAAATAAATAAAATAATTATTTACCTAAATCTTTTTGCGTCTATAAACAAGAAATCTTAGTATTTAATTATTATGGACTATAATTATACACTCGAGAGCAATGAATCCGGGTCACTTAAAGAATCCTAAAAATCTCGGAAACTAAAAATGCTAGGTTAATGCAATAAATTATATTTAATAGACAATGTAATACTCCTTAAATGAAGGTATTAAAACTTCTTAGTTATTGTATAGTTATATCATAAAAAATCAAATTTGAAAAAGGGCCACTTTCGAAGATGGAACTACGAAATTACAGCATTTGGTTTTGCTTTTGTTTGTAATCTGTCATTTATGTGGGTACATAAACCATGTTGATAGTGCTCTATATTCATTATTCAAGCTGAAATTATGTCGCTTACGCCTGAAGAATGCACCAGAATACTTACAATGCTGGAAACCGGCCGGAGTCAGCGCGATACAGCCAGGACTGTCGGTGTGTCGCTGTCAACAGTACAAAGAGTTCTCCGACGTTACGAAGAAACTGGTTCTAACCTACGCAGACCAGGAACGGGCAGAACCAGGTGTACCACAGCACGAGAAGACCGATACTTGGTGAACACCATGCTTCGAAATCGCTTTCTCACAGGAACTGAACTCACAAATCAGTTTCGACGCCTCGGAGGAAGTAACCCAAGTGCATGGACAGTAAGACGTCGGCTTGCTGAATCTAACTTAAAACCCCTTAGACCTGCAAACGGCTCTAAACTGGAGCGTGGGCATCGTATTTCAAGACTAAGATATGCCCAGAGCCACGTAAATTGGAGTATTGAAGATTGGTCAAAAGTTATGTTCTCCGACGAATCAAAATTTATGCTCTACAAGCACGATGGAAGACACAGAGTGTATCGAAGACCAGGGGAAAGATTCAAGCAAGCATGCATCGAAGAAAAAGTAGCCTACGGTGGTGGGTCTGTACTTGTGTGGGCCGGAATTTCTTCTGAAAGTCGCACAGAGCTGGTGATCATAGAAAACGGCTCTTTAACTAGCGTAAGATATGTGGAAGAAATCCTCAATGATCACGTTGGTCCATTTATGGTCAATTTAGGTGAGGATGCTATATTTATGCATGACAATGCCCGACCTCATACAGGTAGGATTGTGAATGACTACCTTCAAGAGATGAACATTACTCGTATGGAGTGGCCAGCGCGCAGCCCGGATATCAACCCGATCGAGCATGCTTGGGACGAGCTAGGCAGATGCGTAAAACAACGAAACTCTCCCCCAATCACGCTTCGTGAGCTCAAAATTGCTCTCACAGAGGAATGGGAGAATATTCCCCAAAATCGTATAAGGAACTTGGTGTACAGCATGCCAAACCGCGTAAACGCAGTAATGGAAGCACGAGGAGGCAATACGAAGTATTAAAATTCAAGAAAATCGTAATAAAGTTCAAAAATTTCATGTTTCCTATTTTTGTTTTAAGGAGAGATCAGCAGTTTTTTTCTTTATGTAATTTTGTGTTAATAAAATGTATGGTGACTCATTTTTTTTTTTACTTTCATTTAAGGAGTATTACATTGTCTATTAAATACAATTTATTGCATTAACCTATCATTTTTAGTTTCTGAGATTTTTAACATTCTTTAAGTGACCCGGATTCATTGCTCTCGAGTGTATTTCCCACAGTTAATGAAATAAATATCAGGTTTAAATATACATATTTCAAAAATTAAAAATGTTTAACTTGGGTAAATGTCATTGTAGTATTTTTTGCTAATTTGGCTTGATGTTTTTTTTTTTAAATCTTTACTTGGTGTAAATAAACACTTTAGAATACAAAAAAATATATTAATAGTTATGAATTAACAAGATATCAGGCTAAATCTAAATCTCGGAAGAATAAAAGTACAAAAAACAAACGTACCCAAGTCCACCTCCACGTGAGCAAACCCACGGGGCAAAACTAAAACTGCTAATTCATATTTTTTTTTATTTCAGTTTGGTCTAGGATTGTTCTTCAAACTGAAAGAGGTGCAGTCAGTGGATGGATTCCTGAACTATTTGCCGCTAATATCACTTATATTGGTGGTCTACTGTTTCAGTGCAGGTAAAAATGTTGCAATCAATTATTTCTAAACTTTAGTAGCAGTTTTGATTGTAAAGTAATCTCTTATACAAAAGGCACGAGCATTATACTATGTGAAGAAAAAGGGTAAAGAGATACCGTGCCCCCGGAACACAAAGGGCGATGAAGGAACATGGATGGGTTTTAGTCAGTCAAGTCTCACACTCCCTCCCGCTCCGCCCAGAGCAGGAGGAGTCATTTGATGATTTCCCATCCGAAAAATAAAAAAGGTCGTGCACGAAGCAAAAAAACTGTTTATCAGACAGGTATGGTCATATTTCAGGGTGGGATCCAAGTCACCAAACTGAACAACTTTCTCCAAAAAATCAGCTGTCCCTACATTTAGGTCGAGAAGGTATTGAAGTAAGTAGTACTGGACAGCAGATTTTTCTTTTCGTGATTTTGGTGATGGTTCCATGGAGAAAGTTGTTCAGTTTGATGATCACACTCTGAAATATGATCACACCTTTCTGGTACACGGTGTTACATACTGAATCTCGGGGAATGTGTCTTTTTCATGTTCATTCCGAAATAATTCCCACAAAATGTCCCGGATTCATAAACATTAAATCTAAATAGCAGATTACAGCATGCCAAAATAATTTGATGTTTAGAACTATTAAAGACAATGGTACATCTCCATCCATTTAAATGATGATGGATGGAGAGGCAGAGGAAAACCAAGGAAACGATGGATGGATTGTGTGAGGAATAGTATAAAAGAAAAAATGAGTATCTAAATGATAGCGTGACGGTTGACAGGGGTGAACGGAAAAGAAAATCGTGCTGTGCCGACCCCAAATAACATGCGACAAGGACAGGAAGATCTCCATCCTAAATGTCTAAGCGATGTCCTACTTTATCGAATCATGTAATAATTCTTATATTTAAAGATTTAGATTTTTGGTTTTGTGTTTTGTTTAATATTATAAGCGCTAAAGTACATACATGCTTATTGTAGTGAATGAGGACCTGACCGATGAAGCAGACATAGAAAGGGAACGCAAGGCGCTGACGATTCGTTATAATATGCTGGCACGCAGATTTTCCCGCTGTTCTTATGCGGTAAAGAAGACGTTATTTAGGGCATACTGCCAGTCTTTCTATACGTGTAGTTTGTGGACTAGCTCACGCAGCGAACCGTCAGTGCCCTGCGGGTCCAATATAATAATGCTTTCAGGTTGCTGATTTGATTGCCTCGCTACTGCAGTGCGTCAGCGATGTTTGCTGAAGCTCAAGTGGATGGCTTTCATGTCATTATACGTAAGAGAGCAGCATCGCTGATGCGGAGGGTGAGGGGCAGTCCCAACAGCTACCTGAGTGTAATGGCAGACTACATCCATAGTCCTATTTGGAGGCATTGGATTGGGGTGCACATATTGTAGGCAGACGGGCGTTTTTTCTCTTATTTGTGTATTTGTGAGTTACTAACATAGCTATTAGTCATCTTGATGTACTACTAACACTTTATGGACCGAAAAGTCTGAAATAAATGTTTTGAATTTGAATTTTGATACTTAAATAGGGAGTCGAAACTGTCTCTCCTAAATACAGATTGCTCAGCAATCTAGCTAGGAGAGCAGTGATTCACCCAGTTATTGGTTGTACCTACAACATGGAATTATTAATGCATACTTTGTAAATCCCTCATGTACTACAAAGCTTTTAAGAACCTTATTAAATTATATTATTCGTAACCAAAACAAACTTTTCTTTATTTTTCAGGTATCGGATCCCTAATCTGGGTTATCAACGCGGAACTCTTCGATGACCCATCAAGAGGGATGGGCATGTCCATTTCCCTTGTAATGCAAACACTATTCGTCTTCATAACAACTAAATATTTCGCTCTGTTCTCTGCAGCCATTGGTCCAGCCACTACCTACTGGATTTTCAGTGTAAATTGTATATTATTGTGTTTATTCATTATGTTTTGTATCCCTGAAACGAAGGGAAAGAGCTTTGTAGAGATACAAAACATTTTGAGAGGGAAGAAAGTAGAACATTGTACATGTTAGAATTTGTTGTGTTTTTTAAATGTAACTTTTTAAAGTATCAAGGGTGTGCCAAGGGTGTTTAAGATGTTTTTAATGAATTATGTATCTATAATTGGTGCCAGTTAAGATCGCATTCGCGGTCATTGCCCTTTCCCTAATATCTCTTCCTACGAAACAAAACAAATGAACCACGTATCGTTTTTCATTAGAAAAATGTTGAAGATCACGATAGATGACGATTCAAGACTTGAACAGGCTTATTTTTTAATTCCAAAGTTAAGAACTTTAATAAATGTAGGTGGGTCAATGAATGCTTTTGCGATCTTAACTGGCACCAACTATAATAGGTTAATACCTATTTTACCCTCTGGCTTTATTAAGCCAGGGGTGAGCCCAGTAGGATATGCCCTTATTTTCTGAAAACCAGTTATGTTTAAGTCCCATGTAATAGGGAGCGAGCTTATTGTCATCAACCGGCCAGAAATCTAGACTCCGTGACTGAGAAATTCCTGATGGAAAAACCCAATAACACTTTGCCCGACATGGGAATCGAACCCAGGACCTTATGCTCAGCAGTCGCGCTTGCGACCACTAGACCAACGAGGCATTCAAGGTGGATAATTGACAATGGGTTTATTGGTTTTTTTAAGGATAGTAAAATCTCACAAACTACCAGGACGCCAGAATCATGAAGAAGTATTTTCTACATTGCATGCTGCGTGATACTCGAAATGTACACGGATTGATTATGAGATTCCTATTAAATATATAAAATACCTCCTTTATGGTTCTGTCCTCCTGGTAGTTGGTAGATAAATAAAAAATAGAAAACCAATAAACCCGTAGTCAAATTATGCAATCACACCCGTGGTCCCTGTGGGATATGATATGCTGTTACTATGGCTTTGTATTTTCTATCGATATTTTCAGAAGTCCAGGAAACAATCCCTAATGCCATGGGACCACGGGTAATTAAAATTACCCATGGACCCGGTAATGGGTCGACCCACTGGGACCACGGGTAACCACCCGGATAAAACGTGTAACACAAAATATTTTTAATTATTATTACGTATGACTGTGAACTGTGATAAAAATAATCATCATGTAAATAAATTATTTTCAAATTATCTAATTTCGTTTTTTATTCCGTCTCTACAGGGCGGATGGTATAATTAATGCTTAAAACAGTACAATTGGTACCATTTTAATAGTATATTATGATACAAGTGAGCTAAGTTGCATATTATACACGAGGCTCAACATCCTTAAAAATTTTCCTGCCCATCTCCTCTTGAATCTCAGCAAACGTTTTTCCCTTAGTCTCAGGTATTAAAAACAAAATGAAAAGCGCAGTAATAACACAGTTACAACTAAATATCCAGTAAGTGTTGGCAGCTCCTATCGCAAATGTGACGTAAGCAAAGTACTTGGTGGTAAGAAACAAGAAAAAGGTGGCGACACCTATGCCGGCTGAGGAGCCGATTGCTCGAGCTGGTCCATCGAACAGCTCGGCCACTACCATCCAGAATATGGAGCCCATACCTGAAAAAGAGATGATAAATTTTCAGTAAAGTAGCATTGAGTCAAGCCACATTTTGCCGAAGCGATCTTCAGATATGATACACCCATGACACCATTCTCGTGAAATTAGTGGCAAGTCTGTTCCATAACTCAAATCCAGAATAACTAACCTAACCTATAATAAGATGATCGTTCATCGGATCCGGAAATGCAACTATGTACCTATTTTGTTTTATTAGTTGTCAGGTTTGCTACCTATCTCTCCTCTCTCTCTCTCTTCTTCAACCTCTGGCCACCCAATGCTGAGTGTAGGTCTCTTCCAAATCTCTCCATTTTTGCTATTTAAAGGGTGTAAAAAACCTCTTAACGAAGCCGAAATGCACTTGTTCTCCCCGTCATTGCGATCATTTTTTTGTACTACACCATACCTGGGAACCTTGAGGTCTTTCAAATGATCATCATCATCACCATTCTGTTGTCCTCTTCTCAATTTATTTCTTTCAAATGAAAAATTAAAATTAAAACCATATTTTCACACCACGCCTGTAAGTCCCATGTAATAGGGGGTGAGCCTATTGCCATCAACTGGGCACAAATGCAGACTGCTACTGAGAAATTCCTGATGGAAAAAACTTAATACCACTTTGACCTACCCGGGAATCGAACCCAGGACCTCATGCTCATGCAGGCAGTCACAAAAAAACAAAAGTAAAAATATAATTACCTGCATTAAAACAGAATATAACAAGCATCATGGACAGGAGAGGCAGGAAGTTCAGGAACCCTCTGATCGGAACATCCTCTTGCTTTAGTTGAAAAAATGTCCCCAATCCAAGCTGTGAACAAAAATAGTCTTGATCACCATCGTGAACCTAGATGTGCTGCTTTCTATAACTGGCTTTAATACCCTTTTTTTTTCTTTTTCGGATGGGATATCATCAAATGACTCCTCCCGCTCTGGGCGACGCAGGAGGGAGTGTCAGACTTTTACTGACTAAAACCCATGCATGTTCCTTCATCGCCCTTTGTGTTCCGGGGCCACGGTATCTCTTTCGAATAGTCCCGCAGCCCCGGCAGGCATCGGCCCTTGCGGGCTCCTTCTTTTTTGCTGACTCTCTTTGAGGCGCGCGTGGAACACGAACGCGCCGTCGACACGGCCTGTCGTCATGAGACGGACGGACGGCGAGCTAGCCCATAGCTCACCGTCCACAGGCCCGCGCCTACGGTCGCGCCTACGGTCGCCCGGGGCGTCTCTCGCGGCAGGGCGGCTTTAATACCCTGTATTCAAATCTTATCATTTTATTATTGATACTAGTTTTTATAAATATCATTGGGTTATCCCCAAAAACCTGATTGATCACCTAGGTTTCTAATGGTGAGCAAGCAAAAATAAAAATGAAATCCCATATGACACTATGTTCGTCCATACTAAACCCCGAAACCACCGAAGCGATTTCAAAGAAACTTTGTAAATGTGTATGGTTAGTTCCAGCTTGTAAAGATAGGGTATTGGACCCGATAGATAACTGGGCAAAGTAGGGGTGGAGGTTCATCAATCCTAGCCTGTTCCCAACTATGTTGATGCAGCTAATACCAGTATTTTACATGGAGCGACTGCCTATCTGACCTCCATAACTCAGTTAGTACTGGGCAAAACGATACACTTTGGTAAGACTGGTTGTCAGACATTTTGGGCCACTGACTACCTCTAACGACTGTCGAAGATCGACAAATGACAGCCGGGACCAACGGCTTAACGTGCTTTCACTCTGAAACTCGGTAGGTATGTAATAGGTGGTCACCCATCCACAGACCAACCTAGGCAAGCACGGCTTAACCTAAAGATCGACCCGAGCGGCTGTTATTATTCGGCCACGAGCTCCTCTGGGTTGCTAATACTAAAATAAGATTGAAAAACCATCTCACCATCCCCGCAGCCATTCCGAACAGTGTCGTCACCAATATAGGTTTCCTTCCAAATTTATCCGTCAACAGGATAGTGCAGAAGCAAGCCAGAAGCTGTATGCACCCACACACAACGGAAGCCACATCTTCTCCTACGGAAGTCTGTGTAGACACCATCACGGTTTGCATATAGAACATTACAGCGTTGTATCCTATCAGTTCCAGAAAAATACTCAAGAAAATGACTTTTCCTAGTGTTTTTAAGGTCGTTTTGTCTTTGAAGATCTCTCTCTTGGATGGTTTTGGCTGGTTTAAGGAGTATAGTTTGTACTCCTCGTTGGCTAGGTCTTCTGAGCCTCGAAGATTGTTTAGGACTTTTAGAGATTCTTCTTGGCGTCCTAAAAAGATTTAGATTTAAGTTAACCCATGATCTGTCCACGAAGTAGACACAATAGTTAAACAATGGCGTCTCGACCAAATCGGTCATTTGACAGATCATGATTTATCTCTTAATCAATCACAATATAAAATAATAAGCCTGTTGTTTTAGATAGGCAGTGGAATGTTTATAGAGGATGTAAAACATCCTTAACAAAGCAGAGTGGCATTTGTTCTTCTCATCATTGTTCTGGACCATATCTGGAATACCTTCTAGTTACAGATATATATTGAAGGACAAAGTTCCATCGTATTCACACAGGTTTTAACGGCCATGAAATCGGACATTTGCAAGTAGGATTCGTGTATATTTACTCACAAAATATTTCCTGTATGTGTGTAAAAGTAATAAAAGATAATCCTCAATCACCTTTGCACAAACAGAGCCAATGAGAAAATTATTCCAAAAAGTAGAGCTTGGTAACATGAAAAGCCTATAGATAGATCTACAGTCTTTTCACAGTTATAATTACCTCTGATAACAACCCATTGGAAACCTTAGAGAAAATCTAATAAAGATCAATTCGATTTTGACAAAGAAGTGGAAACAGTCAAATTGACAATGAAAGAACTGTACCAAATAAGCAGATCTTACCTCTAGAATACAAGTAATATGGTGTCTCTGGTATAAACCACATGGGCACGGTGATGGCGGCAACAATGATGGTGTAGACCAGGTGCAGTTCGAAGTACGAAACGTAGGGACCGATGGAGAAGAAGATCAGCATCCCCAGTGCTGAAGCCACTTGAGATATCGTGCCGAGAGCGCCGCGGACTTCTTTCTGGAAAAAGATTGATTACTTTGATAAACAGATTTTTAAGAAAGACTACAAAACGATGGATGAACTGTGTGAAGAATGATAATTATGGTTAGAAAGGGGGTGTCTGATGAGATGGCAGAAGTATGGAAGAAGAAGACATGCTACGCCGACCCAAAATGAATTGGGATAAGGGCAAGAGAATGAGGATGATGAATTCGATTTTAAGAAAGCGTTTTGGGTAGATTTGTGTGGAGATCGAATGATATGAGAACCATAATTCAAGGTAACATGCTCTAAGTGGTATTAATATCCTAGTGCATCTTTAAAGGCTTACAAATTTTCAAACTCAGAATTTTGACCGCTGAAGTTAGTACTAGTTAGTAATAGCTTCACCCGATGTGATATTTTGTATGGGAAGTCCATATTATGGTTAAGAGAAGAGGTGCTCATTCTGTTACACCCTGTATCCACATGCATATGGATCAAAACCGAAACGCAGCAGTCTGCGCGTCAATATTCTTTAGTTTAAGCTAGAATGAAAAGTCAGATCGATTATTACACTAGCTAGCAGTGCACTTCAATATTATATCATGACGTTAGTGATTTTTATCAGTATTATCAAAAGTAATTATAAAGCTAGACATAGACAGATATTAGTATTTACATCTAGTCAATGTTGAGATTATGAGGCACATTATCACAGTAACCGCTTACGACAGCGGATGCTGTTGCGTCACTTTTGTTTGTTTATCACCTTAATCACTCCAAAACTAAGAGCGCCTTGTGAAAAGAATACTGCTATTTTCTGTCAAGCTACATTACTGCATTGAGGTGTATGATGGTGTATCTGAGTTTCTAAATACATGCGTGAAAATCTCAGGCATTTAGGTCCAATTTACATTGGTCGAGGACAATGGTAGCAGTATATAGCATATAGCATAGCAGTTCATCATCATTATCATCATTTCAGCCGAAAGACGTCCACTGCTGGATATAGGCCTCCCCCAAGTGTCGCCATATTGACCGGTACCGTGCGAATCGCATCCAGCGGATTCCCGCAACCTTCACCAGGTCATCGGTCCACCGGTAGGTACTGTTGCAAGTAGCGAAAACCTTGACAGTGTCTGTTCACTCGCTACTGTCCGATCGGTTTACACCACTGTCCTTGCCCACTCCAGAAAGGGGGGGAGAAGCAACAATGAACAGGACGGGAGAACTTGTACAGGGTGCTAAGAAGCGTCTGCGGTGATATCTCCTTGATGTTCCGGCCCATATGACCGTGTTGTCGGTGGGGCCAGGAGGACTATTATAATTTGCAACTGATATTGCAAATGTCCACTTAACATGAGGTGGGTGGTCTCGTCATGTAAGCTTGTAAGGTCGCCAGAAACAAGATAAAAAAAAACTAGGTATACTTACGCTAGCAATCTCCGAAGCATACGTAGGCACTACGGACAAAACTATGACATTAGCGAATCCATCGATGGCCCTGCCGAAGAACAGCACCCAGACATCCGTCGCGAACATGAGGGAGAAGCACATCACCAGTCGAGGTACACCGCCGATGATGATGCAGGTCTTCCGGCCAAGGCGGTCCATAAGAAGGCCTATGAAGCAGTTTACTAGAAAACCAATTAGTTTTGAGTAAATACAGGGTGTAAACAACCTCATCACGAAACCGTCAACCAAGCATTCTGTACATCAAACTATAATATGTATTATCTGTGATCAAACTAAGCAACTTTACGAAAAAATTAATGCTGGGAATTTTGTTTTGTGTCTGTGTATGTTTGTTTCTTTTTTAGGGATGAAAAAACTTTTTTTTGTGGTAGAAATCAATGTAAGGCATTTAAAACATTGTGCTAATGGATGGATTTAATAGTACGGGGGTCATAGAGAAGTTTAAAGAAAATCTTACAATAACTTGTTTTAAAAAAAAAAATCTTGACTTAAGTTGGAACTTTGACCCCCAATATCTCCGTAACAAGAAGGTTTCCAGGTATAGTGTAGAACAAAAAAATGATCGCAATGATGGGGAGAACTAGTGCCTTTCGGCTTCGTTAAGAGATTTTTTTACAACTTTTACGTTTCCAAAAAAAAAAACAACCCATTGGTTTTTTTTTTGTAATTCAACCCGTAAAATCGACAAACACGACCGGTAGACGTTGCGTTGGAAGGCCTACCACTAGGTGAACTAATGACGTGGTGAAGGTTGCGGGAATCCGCTGGATGCGAGACGCACGGGACCGTTCAATGTGGCAACACTTAGGGGAGGCCTATGTATGTCCAGCAGTGGACGTCTTTCGGCTGAAATGATGTTCACGATGATGATGATGATGAATCAACGAAGTATTTATCAACGAATTATGTATTTTTACTAGAAATAACACATCTCCGCACGTCTCCACTTTGATGGATTCCGGGCCTAAAACTCGTTTGCTTCAAAAATAATCGTTTTTTAAGAAATATTTATTTGACTTTTAAACAGAACTTGACTTATAAACTTACAAACAAGTCCACAGACACAACCTATGGAAGCAATCCATGATCCTTCTTCCTCAGTGATCGGTCTAGGTAGAACAGTCTCCGTCTCATTCTTCAACTTTAAAAGTACTGGTGATGACCAGGCCACGCTCAGACCCACAGTTATGAGGGATAGATTTGCTGGAAAAAGATTGGTAATTAGAGGAATAAATATATAACCCGCCGACATGGAATTAAATAAAAATAGCGAAATGTGAGTGAACAATTAGGTATACTATTGTTATATTTTATTTGTTTTACGTTTAGTATCAGTTGCTCAATTGATTAAGTGTTTTATTTTTATCTGTGGTTGTTTCATATCAGTTGATCAATTGATTTAAAAGTGTTCGTAAGATGACTGATTCCGGAAGTTACGCTTTTAATTAAAATAAATAGAATGGGCGGTAAAGCAATGGCGGGAATAGCCTAGGTCGCAGCTGTTCTGGACTGAGCGGGATTCATTCTTTCTCCAGCCGCTGCGACTACTACATTATTGTTTAATAACCAGTGCAGTTATATTTGTTGAGAAATATACAACGAAGAAATAGAAAAGTAGTACTGTGCTTTATTTCGCCTCCTTACTTCTGAACTTTATAGTTCAGAAGTGGGATTGTAAAAGGATTTAATTCCTACCGCGCCTACAACTAAGTGACAGTTTAAAAACTTGAAACTGAATATTAACACAAAACCTAACGGTCGTCGTGATGTTTGAAGATGAGGAAGCTCAACGAGAATTTATCCAGGAGTCGGGGACCCCTCCTAATCCAGTGCATCATCGTCGATCCAGAAAGCGGAGTTTCTCACGAAGACGTCGCGATCGTGTCAGCGAATCAAAATCTTCGCCACGTCGGCGACGCAGGCGTCGTGAAAGTGGAACACCAAAGGATCGTCGCAGCAGGTGTGATGACCGAAACCGGAAGCATCACAATCGACACCAGTGGAAGAAGAGGCGGTCTTCGACTGTAAGTACATTATCTTCTTCTACTGATAGTGCCTCTTCAAGAAGCAAGTCTGCTGCAAAATCTAGTGCAAGTCGTTCAAAAAAACGTAACACTAAACAAGGAACCGAGGAATCTGTGAATGTTTCTGCCCGTGAGTTGTTAAATTTGTTAAAGTCATTGCCTACTTCACAGAATCATTTTTCAATAAATAATAATGCTATTCCTGAATTTGACCCATCTAACAAAGAACAGACTGTTGATATTTGGATAAATAAATTAGAAGAATGCTCTAAATTGTATGGATGGAGTGAACCGCAATTGTTGCATTATTCCCTACCCAAGTTAATGGGGTTAGCAAAGGTGTGGTATCAGGGACTTCCTTCTGTCAATTTCACTTGGTCGGAATGGAAAGATAAATTAATTAAAACATTTCTATCCGTTCAAAATTATGCACAATTATTACAAGAAATGTTAGATAGAAAAGTTAAACCCAATGAAACCTTAGAAACATACTTTTATCACAAGATGAATCTATTAAACAGATGTGAAATATATAATAAAAAAGCGATAGACTGTATTATAAACGGGTTAGAAGACAGGAGTATGCGATTAGGTGCTCAAGCAGCTAACTATAACCAGCCTGAACAGTTATTAGCTTATTTACAAACGGTTAAATTAGAAGATAGTAAAGAAATTAGGAGACCATTCATAAAGAAGCGGTTTGAAGGGCAAAGTGACAATAAGAGTAGTAATAGTAGTAGTACGATCAAATGCTTTAATTGCGGTGAATTAGGTCATCCTAGTTTTAAATGCTCGAAACCACTTGTAACCTGTAACATCTGTAAAAAACTTGGACACCAGTCATCTTCTTGTAGACGACTTTTGAGGAACACCATGGATAATACTACTAGTAGTAATAATAATACTAGCAATAAAAACGGTGACAAGGCGGTGTCGGAAGTGAAAATAGCAGGTGACTTAGACAGTAAATACGTTCTAGATATTAATGTTAACGGTAAATTAATGACTTGTTATGTTGATCTTGGAAGTCAGAGTACTCTCATTAGACAAAGCGATTTTGAAACATTAGGAGTGTCGTATACTGATACACATTTGCCATCCCTTAAAGGTTTTGGTGATACATTGATTAGTCCTATAGGTAAATCAATTGTTAATTTAACTGTTCAAGGCGTTTCTGCTGCAACAGAAGTATTGATAGTAAGAAACGACCTGCTTAAGTACCCAATATTATTAGGTCATACATTTACCGAACAAGCCGGCATAATCATTATTAAGACTGATGAGCATTTAATTTTACAAAAGCAAATGTACGATAATGTAGCAGAAAAACTAAAATTAATTATTGAATCAGATACAAGCATTAATTCTATGGCAGCTGTACCAATTAAGGTTGAAGATAATAGGACTTGCACCGTTTATGTACGTGGGTCCGTACGTGCGGTAAACAAACATAATTATTATATAATGCCGGGCGCTTATACAATCACTAATGGTTTTGGATGTATTCTCTTAGTAAATTTGGGTTTGGAAGCTTTAAGATTAATTAAAAACACCTTGCTGACAAGAGCTCCGATTATTAAAGATAAAAATATTTTAAATATAAATAAAGTCGAAGTCGAGGAACCTGACGCTATTATAAATCAAATCTCGTTAGGAGATAAATTAACACCTGACGAGATTTTCAAATTAAAAACCTTGTTACAAAAATACAGCGATTGTTTTTCATTCGGTTTAAGTGACTTGGGGTTGACAAATTTAACAGAAATGACCATAACTTTAAATGACACGACTCCTGTTGTGTACAGACCATACAGGCTAGCTCATGTTGAAAAGGAGAAAGTTAAGGGTATGATACGGGAAATGTTAGATAGCGGAATTATAACGGAATCCACCTCGTCTTACGCTAGTCCGATATTACTGGTACAAAAGAAAACTGGCGACCAGCGCCTGTGTGTAGATTACAGGGCATTGAACTCCAAGACTGTCAAAGAGCACTATCCGTTACCCAGAGTGGAGGACCAAATTGACAGCCTCGGGGGTTATAAATACTTTGTTACATTAGATTTGGCGTCTGGATATTACCAGATTCCAATCGCTCCTTCTTCTCAGGACAAAACCGCATTTGTAACACCTGATGGGCAGTATCAGTTTACTCGTATGCCATTCGGGTTAGCCAATGCGCCGTCTGTTTTTCAAAAAACAATCAACAAAATGTTAAAAACACTAGAAACAGTGAGGCCTTTGCTTTCATGGATGACATTATAATACCGTCACAAAATGTTCAACAAGGAATGGAGCGATTGGAAGCTGTACTTCAGTTATTAAGGAATGCTGGCCTTACTCTTAAAGTTGCCAAATGTAAATTCTTTTATACTAAGATTGACTATCTGGGGTTTGAAATTTCGGAGGATGGCGTTAGACCTGGTTCTGGGAAAACCGAAGCCGTAAGATTATACAAGACACCCACAAACCAACATGAAGTACGACAATTTCTTGGGCTTGCAAGTTTTTTTAGGCGGTTTGTCAGAGGATTTGCAATAATAGCTTCACCTCTAACAAAATTATTAAAAAAGGATAGTAAATGGGAGTGGGGCCGTGACCAAGACCAAGCATTTCTCTTATTAAAGTCAGAACTAATAAAACGACCAATTTTGGCAATATATAATCACTTGGCTAAAACTCAAGTTCATACCGATGCGTGTAAGACGGGCATCGCTTGTATACTTCTGCAAGAAGACGAATCGGGTAGGTGGCGGGCTGTTGCTTATTACAGTCGCCAGACTAATTTCGAAGAGCAAAAGTATCATTCTTTTGAGCTCGAGACGCTAGCGGTAGTTGCCTCTTTAAATCGATTCCGCGTTTATATTCTCGGTATAAAATTTACCATAGTTACAGATTGTAATGCATTGCGAACAACCCTGTCCAAAAGAGATATAATACCCAGAATAGCTAGGTGGTGGTTACAATTGCAAGAGTACGACTGCAGTATCGAATACCGGCCAGGAACTCGAATGAATCACGTGGATGCACTCAGCAGAAATGCGATCGAACAAAATGTTGAGTCCGAACCTGTATTCGATATTCTAGCGGTTGAGACAGAGGACTGGTTGGTTACTATGCAAAATGTTGATGATGAGATAAAAAAAATTAAACAAAACAACAAAACAAACTAAAAATGTAATGGATATCTATCAAAACTACAAGGTTAAAAATGGAAAGGTTTATCGTGTAGTTAATGACCAACTTAAATGGGTGGTGCCAAAAGGGGTAAGGTGGCAATTACTGAAAAAAAATCATGACGAATTAGGTCATTTTGGTATGGAGAAAACTCTAGATAAATTAAAAGATCTGTATTGGTTCCCTAAAATGAGGAAATTTGTAAAGAAATATGTTCAATCTTGTCTGGAGTGTTCTTACCACAAAATACCCGGCGGTAAAAAACAGGGAATGCTTCATCCTATCCCAAAACTCGACCAACCTTTTCACACCATCCATTTAGATCATTTAGGGCCGTTTGTCAAAAGTAAATCTAAAAATACCTACATATTAGTCGTAATCGATGCATACACAAAATATATCAATCTATACGCCGTTAAAAATACTAAAACACGGACAACTTTAAAAGTTTTAAACAATTACGTTAGTCTGTTTGGTGTACCAAGTAGGATAATAAGTGATAGAGGAACGTCTTTTACTAGTAAGGGTTTCAAAGATTATATAAATAAACTAGGTATACGTCATGTTTTAAATGCGGTTGCAACTCCTCGAGCGAATGGTCAAGTAGAGCGTTTCAATCGTACAATTTTAGCTTCACTTGCCACTAAAAACCATAATTGCTCCGAAAACGAATGGGATAGACACTTAGAGGAGATACAGTTAGCTATAAATACAACGGTTAACAAAACTACAGGTAAAAGTCCATCCGAAGTATTATTTGGTATAAGGGTACGAACTAAGGGAGATGGGATGATAGCTTCGTTGTTAGATTGCGATGGAAACGAATCAAAAACATTAAGTGAAGTTAGGAACGAAGTAAATTTAAGGGTGTCGAATGAACAAATAAAGCAGAAAAACAGATTTGATAAAAAGAGAAAAGAGGCTACAATTTATAAAACTGGAGACTTGGTTAGGATAGAGAGGGAAATAGCAAATAATAACGGAAAATCAAAAAAGCTTTTACCTAAAATACAAGGTCCCTATAGAATAATTAAAGCATTAGATCATGATCGATATGTCGTGGAGGACACTCCTTTGACGCGAAAACAAAATAGAAGGTATGAGGCAGTTATATCAATAGATAAAATTTATCCTTGGTTGACATATACCCAAAAGTACTTAGATGACACAGATGAGGGTTCAGATCATTCCGATAAAGAATCTGAAGTAGACAATGACGATAATCAAGACGTAAATAATAATTGAGATGTGAAATATTTTGTTGTGCATAATAATTTTTAACCTGCAAATGATTGTATGAATAATTTGGAAATACTTTGATAAGTTTTACGATAGATTATACGAGTTTAAATTATTAACATAAGTTTGAAAGGTACAAGATGCACATGAGGCCGATAAGCCAATTTTGGGAGCATCCGTGTAGAGTTTAAATTATAAATATAAGTTTGAAAGGTACAAGATGCGTATGAGGCCGATAAGCCAATTTTGGGAGCATCCGTGTATCTAAGTTGAGTATCTGCATACACATGAGGCCGATAAGCCAAACGAAGGAGTATGTAAGATATTTTGACAACGGTATTTCCACACATATGAGGCCGATAAGCCAATAAGGGAGTGTGCGAATACGTTGAGTGATACCTAATGAAAATGATTTTGAATAGATATTAAAATTGTTTTTTAGTTTTATCGTTTTCTTTTATTAGCCACATATTGTATTGAGTACGGTATTTCCACACATGAGGCCGATAAACCAATAAGGGAGTGTGCAAATACTTTACGTGAAAATGAAAATTATTTGAATAGATGAAATTATTTTATATTCTATGTTATTTTTTTGTTACTAGGCAAATCTTGTTTAAGAATTACACTTAATTTTTAAATTGATGGAACAATTTTAGTTTTACTAGATGGCCGAAGCTGTAAAGTTTGATGAAAATAGAAACATGAATGATTGTACGATTTTAGTTTCTGATTGTTTACTTTAATGTAATTCATGCTTTAAGGTCCATGATTGTATTGTTTAAATTCAATTAAATTAAGTTACGAGAGGACTCGCAAAGTTCAGAATGGCCGACTGTTATATTTTATTTGTTTTACGTTTAGTATCAGTTGCTCAATTGATTAAGTGTTTTATTTTTATCTGTGGTTGTTTCATATCAGTTGATCAATTGATTTAAAAGTGTTCGTAAGATGACTGATTCCGGAAGTTACGCTTTTCATTAAAATAAATAGAATGGGCGGTAAAGCAATGGCGGGAATAGCCTAGGTCGCAGCTGTTCTGGACTGAGCGGGATTCATTCTTTCTCCAGCCGCTGCGACTACTACATTATTGTTTAATAACCAGTGCAGTTATATTTGTTGAGAAATATACAACGAAGAAATAGAAAAGTAGTACTGTGCTTTATTTCGCCTCCTTACTTCTGAACTTTATACTATATTAGTCTAACCCTTCGAAGTTTACACGCGAGATGTTATGACTGTCTAGCAAGTGGCACTGCTGTGCGACATGATGGACATCAGTCATCATCAAAACCGATCTTATACTATATTTAGGTACGTTCGCGATTTAACTCCCAAATAATAAATTAACATTGTGTTTATGGAAATACAACTAACACCCACATGTTTACAATAATTCTGAAATTAACTTAATTTACACTGACCTAAAGTGGCTATTCGTTTAAGCGGAAATCACGTCATTTAGAAACCAGGAATTGAAAAGACTTTACCTCCGATGACTGAGACCAAAAATCACTTAAGAATACAAAAAACTTACCAGTTATAATAATTAAATACTGCTTTAAAATAGGATGTCCACAAGGGAACATCTTTTAAACTAAAAAAAATATTACTAGACAACTGCAGACAATATTATTCTCGTCTCAACAAGAAAATGCACTGATTATACTTAGGTAAGTGTTTTACTTACTTAAGGTTAATAACACATTAACCTTACGGTGTGCTTCTATCAAATCCATGGTTGTCGAATAGAAATGGCTGTAGTCACCAAACATGTATTTTTGATTGATGTAAGGACATAATATGGTTCCTCGCCAAATCAAAGCATTTATTTCAAGTAAGCCAGTTACAGGCACTTTTGAATTGTAGAAACAAAAATGAAAATTAAATGTAGCTATAGTCGCAGTCACAACACATAAAAACTGTGAAAGTACTGAAGTTGCCCATTCCCTAGCGTAGATCTCTATGGAGAAGAACGGGCAAGAAACTCCGTGACTCCAACACGGCTTCTCAAACCTCTTTTAAATCAAAATATTGTTACAAAATCTTGGTTAGATCATTCATGTTGAGATGGTATATTATGTGAGAACAATGTAGCAAGATGTGCACGTTAAAAATATCCAAAGTAAAAACAAAAATTTATAAATACAATTCAAAAACCAAAATAATCATCATTAATCGTTCTTACTGCTAAAAACAGACTAGTGATTCCAGACTCTTTAGGAGTAGGGAGGGTCGCAATGGGGTAGGAACAGAGTCTGCTACCTGAACAGCTACAGGCCTAGGACGGCGGCGGGGCGCCGTGTGCTGTGCGGGCCTCTCGTGAGGCACTGTGGTCGTGTACGGCCGCAGAGGCTGATGGGGTCCACATGTTTATGTTGGCCAAAATCTGGCCGTGGGAGCGTGTCAAACTGTGCAAGAGCACCCCGGCCCTAGGTTTTCGAAGAACTCCGGAGTGGTTTTAGTCAGTACGAGTCTGACAAACCCCTACGCCTACTCCAGAGGACATCCATGAGGATTACCATGTATAGAAAAAGGGGTAGGACCATAATCACAAACGGAGCCCAGTGCGAGTTGGTAAAGTCACGTTTATTCAATTAATTTCTGGTTCAAGACATGTTGTTCTACATGTTATTCACCGTTTTGGAAGTGAAGTATATATTTTTTTGGATAACCATTACCAACCATGTGCGAGCCGATATGGTTGCAGTAACTAAGCTAAGGTAAGGTTTGGAATTCCATTATTGGCCTCATAAGAGATGAAGAAATGTTACGGAGAATGACTTTTCAGTTCGAAGAAGAGATAAAAGAAAACGCCACAAAAAACTGTCAGCCCTGTTTTTTGGCTTTACCAAATCCGTTTCATCCACATATTAAAAAGACAAATAATATTTTTTATCTGTATCTTTAAAATTCATTTGTGTTACAAACTTATGGAAACTCGGTTATATCCTTGTATTTACGTTGGCTAATCCAATAAACCGTGTGTGACAATATTTGCTGATTTAAACGTTAATCCTGAGATAGTGAGACCCCTACGCTGTTAAGATAATTAGGATCCATTTCATCTTATTTACCCTTTGTCCTGACATCATCTGCCTAGCCTTTCCCCAACTATGTTGGGGTAGGCTTCCAGTTTAGCCCGATCGAGGCAATACGGCACTCGGTACTCAACAACTGGCCGCAGGGAGCCGTGCCTTCCCCCGGGCACGAAGGCACGGCTCCCTGTCGTTTTGGGCACGGACTCTCGGGCTACAGCTGTTTCGGGTCGCAGGTGCTCTCGGGGCACGGCTGCTTCGGAAAGTACCTATGTCGCATAAGCAGGCAGCCGGACGCTCGGTGCCGTCACTGCGTCCACTGTCTGGAGGACACAGCGCGTCATACGCTGGCCAAGTGTAGGAACACCTCCGATCCTCGACAATCCCCTTCGGGGATTTCTGACGTAAGGTAATGTTATGTCCTTTTTCACACTTTGTCATGTCCAAAACTTCAAAAAAAATGATGACCAGTACTTTCGGACGACCTCATCAGTTCACCAATCCGACAATCATGCATTTTTGCGTTGTTTATCTTATTCATCGCGAGAATATCATGGATGAGGCTGGCACAAGAGCGTGGAGCTTGGCACAAGCAAAGAGAGGTCTATACCCAGCAGTGGGTGAAGTCGGGCTGTGGATGATGATGATGATGGTGATCTTATTCTTTAACGGCCGCTTTCTATAACTTACTTACGAATAACGGTTAGTTAATATGCCTATCTCTCGTAGCTATCGGTGTTTCCATAAACAAAGTTACCTTGGAATATGCTATCCGCGTCACCTGCCTACCTGTCACTCGGAGGACTGTGACTCATGGAAAAAACAAAGAAAGCTTTTCTGATGACGTTTGTTTCTATCGGTTCGCAAGCTAAACGTCAAACAGTTAGAGATAGCAACCTTCCGTTACCTGTTAGTAAGTTATTGAAAATAGCCGTAAATGATCTATCATCTCACGACATTTCCTTCTATCTCGTAAGTGTTTGACGACAAGATGATAACGATATCTGTTTATCTAATATCATAAACAGATAATCCCCATTACAATTTGCCGTGATATAATCCTCAATCCAAGTAAGAAATGATAAGGGCTGAGGCAACATATGACATGGTTGATACAGTATAACTATTGTGCACCTTTTGGCGTGCTAATTAGGTGGAATTTGGAATGAAGGAAAAGGTCTCTAAGGAAAAGAAGTGGCAAAATAGTGTAGTAAAATGAAATCAATGATTATTTAATGCTTTGTTGACCGTAGCATCACTTTGAGCCCTACAAGATTTTTTTTAATGTTACAGGTCCTTGCTTAAATTGCCTTTTGGCCACGTTGTTCGAACAAGTGTTCGATCGCCCCCAGCGTGTAGTCGCTTAGTTTACATTCACCGGCGTAGCACCTCTGCGCGCCATTCATGTAGGCGCGCGAGGACTATCGCCTCCAGATCCCATGGGCCACGTGTTGGTCCCCGGCCACTGTAGGCGCGGGCCTGTGGACGGGGAGCTATGGGCAAGCTCGCCGTCCGTTCGTCTCATGACGACAGGCCCGTGTCGACGGCGCGTTCGTGTTCCCCGCGCGCCTCAAAGAGAGTCTGAGAGAGGGCTGCGGGACTGTTCGGAAAGATACCGTGGCCCCGGAACACAAAGGACGATGAAGGAACATGGCTGGGTTTTATTCAGTAAAAGTCTGACACTCCCTCCTGCTCCGCCCAGAGCGGGAGGAGTCATTTGACGATTTCCCATCCGAAAAAAAAGGCACCCACATAATAGCCGGGTTACGCAGTCAAAAACCTCCTCACTCAATAAAAAAAACGTGATTTTCCTCATCCTTCCATAACACAATGATTATAATTATTAAAATCTGTGTAATCAATGATACTATCCAGTTCAAAGCAGTTAATAACTGGACAATCGAATCGATTTTTTTTTTAACAATTGCATAATATTTTGAAAGAAGATTTTTATAAATTGTTTCGCAATATTATGTAAACATTGGTGAAAAATATTTACGATATAGACTATAATCTATATTCAATAGGGAGACTTTCAGCTTACCACCGGTATTTTAGGGTTGTGGGGACAAGGAATAAAATATTTTCCAAAATTTTATTTTAACACTTTATCGGCGTTATTGATATACCCACACACTTCTACAATATTACAGCATTCTAGTACTAACGGTCTCTTAGCAAAACCGCGGACAGACAGACAGATGTCTGTCTGTCTGTCTGTCTGAGGTTTGGCTAAGAGACCGTTACCGTTGACCGTTGACCGTGACTGTTGACGGCCACGGCCTTCGCCATGTCCGTCTGGACATGGCGAAACTATAAGGGTTCCTTGTCAGGACTACGGAACCCTAAAAAGTATTTGAAAACTTTCCAAATGCCTTTTCTACACCTAAACGGTTACAACATAAAATTCAGTATTTTAATTGCAATTCACTATGAATATTCTAGTTTACTAGTTAGCCTTATTTCTTATTTACATAGTAATATTGCCAAATTAATTAAAATAGGTAAATATTTGACAGCTAGCTGCGACGTTGCCGTCCACTTTTTGGATGAACGACATACAAAATACTTGATTTCATACTATTCGGAGATTAGGGATCGAGATAAAGAACACAGTTCATCAATTACAGATTAGGGATACTGATGTCAAACTTAGTGCCTATTAGAGATTATTTGATAATAATACTTAAATGAGTGGGTAGTAATTAAGTGGCCTCATTATTTTAAGTGGTCCCGTACAGCAAATGTTATACACTATGTCAGTGCATTGTGATTCGGTCTTTCTTTCTTTATCGTGTGGTTAGTGCCTATCCTGGTGTCAGAGTTTTTGAGCCGCCCATGGGCCTCTGACTTGGCTTATAATAATAATAATATATCCAGGGTGATAGTCTGAGTCCATTGTGGTTTTGTCTAGCCTTGAACCCTCTCAGCACACAGCTGGAGCGTTCAGGTCTAGGCTATCTGTTGAGGAAAGATGGTCAGGTCATATCTCACCTTCTTTACATGAATGATCTGAAACTCTTTGCCCCCAACAATTTGCAACTGATGAAGCTACTGAAGGTAACAGAAACTTTCAGTAGCGCCATCAGGATGGAATTTGATGTGGACAAATGTGCAGTCATGCATGTAAAGCGAGGAGAGTTTATGGAATCCGTGGGAACTCAACTCTCGGATTCCATACACCTTAGATCCCTCTCCTCAACAGAAACCTACAAGTATTTGGGTATGTCGGAAGCGTTAGGCATTAACGTGACTGACATGAAGCAATCGTTGAGGGAGCGCTTCTTTGGCCGCCTGAATAAGGTGCTAGACAGTCTTTTGTCAGGCGGAAACAAGGTGCGCGCCTTCAACGGTTGGGTCATGCCGGTTTTGATGTATTCCTTCGGCATACTCAAATGGACTCAGACGGAACTTGATGCCCTGGATAGGAGGGTACGCACACTGTTGACTGCAAATCGAATGCATCACCCACGGTCGTCGGTGATGAGACTGTATATCCCGCGGAAGTGCGGGGGTCGTGGTTTCTTAAATGCTAAGACCCTACACAACCGTGAGGTATGCAGTCTCAGGGAATACTTCCTAGAAGCCGACGGGGAGATGCACCGAGATGTGGTCTCAGTGGACAAGGGCCTCACCCCGCTCTCCCTGGCTAACGAGAACAGGCGCAAGACTAAAGTATTAGACACTAATGACCGCAAGGAGGAATGGCAGGGCAAGGAGCTTCACGGACGCTTTTACCGGGCCCTACATGGCCCGGATGTAGACTTCTTAGCGTCCGTATCCTGGCTGCGCTTTGGTGACCTCTTCGGGGAAACCGAAGGTTTTGTCTGTGCAATAATGGACGAAGTTATGATGACGAATAACTACCGGAAATACATTGTGAAAGATGGCACGGTTGACATATGTCGGGCATGCCACCGTCCGGGAGAATCGATCCGACACATTATTTCCGGGTGTTCTAGTCTGGCTAACGGAGAGAACTTGCATAGACACAACCTTGTTGCCAGGATTATCCACCAGCAACTTGCTTTGAAGTACAACCTTGTGGAATCAGAAGTGCCATACTATAAGTATGCGCCCGACCCAGTTCTCGATAATGGTAATATCACGTTGTATTGGGATCGACCTATCACCACTGACAGGACTGTTGTTGCCAATAGGCCTGACATTGTGGTGATAGATCGATTGGAGCGTCGCACAATGATTGTTGATATAACGGTCCCGCATGACGAGAACCTTGTGAAAGCAGAAAAAGATAAACAATTTAAATATCTAGATCTGGCTCGCGAGGTTGTTGACATGTGGGACGTGAGTACAGCAGTCATTGTGCCGATAGTCGTGTCGGCCAATGGCTTAATAGCCAAGAGCCTCGACCAACATCTTAGGAGGCTCTCGCTTGGCAGCTGGATCAAGGGCTTGATTCAGAAAGCAGTACTTCTGGACACGGCACGTATTGTTAGGAGGTTCCTCGCTCAAGAGCCCTGACCACCGGCAGCTCGGACCCTGTTCCCAGCGCTGGTGGGCTACTATTTTTATATTTTTAAATGTTTTTATTTATATTGTTTTTATATTAGGAATATTTAAAAATTTAAAAATATGTTATAGAATAAATAAACGAAATAATATAATAATAATATAATAATAATAAAATTTATTTCAGACCAAAAGTCCATATACACATACATAAAACACACAACGCTTAACATGCCGTCGAGAAATATCTCTCAGGCATGCTGGTTTCCTCACGATGTTTTTCCTTCACCGAAGCAAGTGATAATTATACAATAAGCACATGAATCCGAAAATTCAGAGGTGCGTGCCTTGGGTTCGAACTCGAGACCTATGACTTGGCAGTCCGACGGTCACACCACTAGGCTATCACTGCTTACATTGTGATTCGGTCATTCGGACGGTAAAATTAATGTAAATGTATTTTGTAAATGTATTGATTAGGCGAAAAAAATGTAATCGGCGACTAATAAATAATAAATAAATATAGCTGGCCACTAACACACAGCGCCATCTAGTGCCACACTAAGCAACGAGGCTTGTGTCGTGGACAACAGATAGTTGATATACTACATAGATACTTTTTGTTCGTAAATACATACTTATTATACATATAAACATCCATGACTCGGAAACAAATGTCCATGCTCATCACACAAACATTTGCTCCAACCGGGATTCGAACCCGGGACCCTAAGAACGTAAGGCAGCCTCACTACCGCTGCGATATTCGGGTCGTAATAAACTGAATGGGTGACTAATATGGTTTAAATACCACCTATGAAACTATTTATTTATTTATTTATTTCATTTTTGGGAAAACTTACAGCTGAACAGATAGTGACTAATAGTTTAAACAAAATATGGCCAATTACAAGTTTCCACATGTATAAAATTTATTCGATCATTAACAAGGAGAACATAGGAATTGCTTCCTATGTTCTCCTTGTTAATGATCGAATGAGTGAGTTGTGTGAGCGAAGCGAGCTCGGGACTTGTGGTACCCAAACTCGGACAGGTTAGGTTCGAAGTGGATGGCGGGGCCTAGTGAGCAGGCGAAGCGCACAAACTAAGACCCCGGCAGCCCCTTCGTGTTAGGTTACTTTAAACCTTGCAAATAGAAATAGGAGCCCCGCGTACATCGATTACGCCTTGTCTATCATTTAGTGTTTAATAAGCTTTTATTTAGTTTTTCTCTGAATCCTTGAATTATCATACTGATCGCATGTATGGAACAACTATAAACTCAGTCTTTTCAAGTCGCCGTTTTCAACATTTGTATTCGCCAACTGTTTGACGCACACTTTGTTTTTCAGTAGCACATATTCAATATTTTTTCTTTTCCACCCATCCCTAATCAAAATGGTACAGTTTTGCAATTGCGGAAAACGTATAAGTAAATGATAATACATAGATAAGTCAGTTCAAAACATCGTGCGTAAATACACACCTATCGAATTAAGTCAAAATAAAATAAAATTATATATTCTTTGAAAGTGCGGTCTCTGTGTGTGAGAGTACATTGTTATCATGGGTGTCATGGTAGCCGAAACTAACAAGAGCATAAGAAAGCAGTTGTTGATAGCAGGATGCTGTAAGTTACATAAAAATCACATGACACTATTTTCATACACGCCATCTCCGAAACCACTCAACAGTTTTCAATGAAAGGAGATGTTTCTAGAAAAATCGAGAAAAAACTGCGGAATTCGGGAAATATACAGAAAAATAGCTTAATTGCATACTTTTCTGGTAATCAATTAATATTTATAGATTACTTTCATCGAATTTCAACATGTAAAAATGTGCATGCGTTTAAAAATAATTGTAATTGCGTTTTTGCCATCGTAGTTTTTTGTTTTACTCCTTATTACATTTTCCATCGTTATATTATCGGATGGTATAATACACCGTGACTTGTTAGTCGTTTTACAAAGGTGCCGCACTTGACCCGCGTGGTGGCCCATTCACTCTCATAGAGAGGAGGCTTGTGTCCCAGCAATGGGAACATTATAGGCTGATTATGTTCGTCATGATTTAAGTTAACCTTACACATTTTTCTCAATTCCAGTATACGTAGGTCAGCTGATAGTGGGGTACAACCTTGGCTGGACAGCACCAGTTCTGGCCAAACTGCAGAGACCTGATGAGACACCCTTGCCGGGGGTCATCGATGATGCCGAAGCAGCATGGATTGTCTCCGTTATTGCTCTTGGAACTATCGTAGGTATGTATGGTGAAAGAGTAGTCTTCCAGATGGTTTAGAGAGCACTGCTGATAAAATAATTTTGGATATAATGTAAACCGGCTGCCTTGGTTTGAATTTACGACCTATAAACTCGTAAGTCACGGACGTTTCCAAAAAGTCACTACTGATCAGAGAAGAAACTGTTAATTGCTAATAAACTTAAACATGGTGCTAGGCAACTCGGCTTATCCCAGTTGTAAGCGTCCTTTTGTGCCTATTGGTCTTGTTTCGTTCTGTCTCCTGCTGATATGGAGGGGGGGGGATTATATTCCCCCCCCCTCCCTCCCTATTCTTTTCTGATTAATTTCGTTGCGCGATCCAATTCCAAAATTTCTCTGGGACTTCGTCGAGCTTCATTGTCACGGCGCCTTTTTGGTGGTCGCCTCTATTGATTCTGGCTTTTAGGAGTTGCAATGGTTTAGTAGTTAATAGAGTGGCGGGTGTCCCAAAAAACAATTGCTAGTAAAACCAAAAAGGCTATAAACGTATCACTCTCAAATTCATAATGTTCCTGCCTTTTCCCATGTTAGTCGGCACTACACGTTTATTTATTGCAATCTCCCCTGTCAACCGTCACGCTACTCTAAAGTCACTATTTTATCAACGTCATCATCAATTCAGCCGCAAGACGTCCACTGCTGGACAAAGGCCTCCCCCAAGTGTCGCCACATTGACCGGTCCCATGCGACTTGCATCCAGCGGATTCCCGCAGCCTTCACCACGTCATCGGTCCACCTTGTGGGAGGCCTTCTAACGCAACGTCTTACGGTTTGCGGATCAATAGCATTAAAAATTATCTTCTATTCCAGGTCCCTACCTCTCCGGCTACCTATGTAACGCGATCGGCAGAAAGCCTTGCCTCTACCTGGGCGGTGCCATCTTTATGCTGTCCTTCATTATCTTGGCAGTGGCCTCGAACCTGGCTACGATATACGCTGGCAGAATTATCGCTGGTGTTGGTACTGGAATAATATTTGTTATTAATCTGGTCTACATTGGAGAGATGGCGTAAGTACCGTTAAGTTTTTTTTTAATATTAAATGGGACAACTCTTGACCTTAATCTTGTCCTGAAGACAGACATGAGGTCAACGAGGGAATGAACTAACCCAAAAGAAGCCTATTAACTTGCAATTCAAATCCTCTCAGCCTCGCCAGAAGATCCTCTCCTTTCTATGAGGTATGAAGAACTTTACACCCTGTATTTCAAACTAAACTTTCTTCTTTTTTCAGGTCAACAAGAATTCGAGGCACATTGTTAACACTGACTGGATTATCAAATACTATTGGAGTCCTGTTCGTGTACTCAGTAGGACCGTTTGTATCTTACTCCGTTATCAGCTGGATAGGCGTGGCTTTAAGCAGCGTATACCTGGTGTTGGTCTTCTTCTTTGTGACTGAAACCGCTGTGTATCAAGTTATGAAGGGTAAGAAATTTTTGTATTGGAGTTTGAGACCTCTGTCTTTCAGTCACAGTCAAAGTTACACTGATTTTTATTCTCGAAGCGAATGAGATGATTGCCCTTGGGTAGCTGCGACTGACAAGTGTGTCAGAATTAAAGTGATCTTTATTTTCGTTACTAGGTTGCGGTTGAAATGAAATGAATGCCAAAATAACTGAAAGGACTGTAATAGTTCACGAACGGTTTAAACCCGAAAAATCAGCATGTCCTGCAATAAAAGTACGAAGACATTCTGACATCCACAAGCCCACATTAGGCCCGCATCGTGGATCATAGCCCAGTCCCCGTCACAGAAAGGACGCGTGTGTCCCAGAAGCAGAAACATTATTCTGATAATGAAAAGGAGTGATCCATTCCTTACGAATTAAACCATTTTACTTTTATTTTTACAGACAGAAGAGACGAAGCAATGGCCAACCTCACATCACTTGGCAGACAAGACGACATAGATGAAATAGTAGCACAAGCAAATGAAAAGCCAAAATCAAACATGGATCAATTGACAGAAATGTATACAGTCAGGTCTAATAGAAAAGCTGCATTTATAATAATTTCCCTAAACATTATGCAGCAAACAAGTGGAGTCATTGCTGTGATGTCCTTTGTTACAATCATTTTTGACACGACTGGATCAAGTATGGAGTCTCATATTTCTACAATTATTATTGGTCTAACCCAAGTCTTTGCGGCTGTTTTTGCTCCAATACTTGTTGAGAGAACTGGGAGGAGGATATTGTTGTTGGTGTCTACGGCTGGTTGTTCATTGAGTTTGGTAAGTTAATCATTGGTATTGTCTGCCTTTTACATTAGTATGATCAGCCTATAGTGAAGGAACTCGTGGCTAAATAATAACAGCCGCTCGGGTCGGTCTTTAGGTTAAGCCGCGTTTGCTAAATTAGCACGTGGATGGAGCCCGTCACACTATTCCCAAACCACTGCAACTCCTGAAAGCCAGAATCAACACTGGCGAAAACCTAAAAAGCGCCGAGACAATGAAGCTCGACGAAGTCTCGAATTTTAGCACTCTCAACACTTTTGTGTAGACATAATTATCATTTTTAACAGACTTCAAAAAGGAGGAGGTTCTCAATTCGTCGGAACCTTCTTTCCGGTTTTTCTATCCAATCCATAACCAAATATCCATAACCTAGTTTTTTTTTATTTTTCTCATGTTTACTTTTTTATATAATTTTGTCATAATTTCTATTCTATCTTTTTGTTTCTATTATGTCCTGTGTGAGTTTAAAACTCACACAGGACATAATAGAAACAAAAATAAATACTTTTTCTTTCTTTCTTTCTAATTACTGTTGTTATTTCCAGGCTGCTCTCGGTGTTTACTTCCATCTGGACATGACCGATCATCCGGCCGCTGAGGACTTACAATGGCTCGCGCTCGTGTCGATTATGCTTTTCTTCTTATCCTATTTTAGTGGTAAGTTAGTTCTATCTGTTGATTTACCAGTTTAGTCTTATGATTTACCATGGTTTAGAATAGCGAAATTTTTACAATACAGAAATTCAAACATTGTTTTAGCTTTTTCGGTTGGTAACTAAACTTGCACTTACAGGATTATCTTCGGTGATTTACAATAGGGAATATGCATGTAATTTTTTCTACACTTAAATCAATAAAATACAGCATTATCAAGCCAAGAAAAGTATTAAAAGTTTAGTTCAACTACTGCTGGTCGCTTAAAAATAATATTAAACTCCTGCAATTTTCTATGACAGTTCAAACGTCCGTGACTGTCGCGGCCATGATGTGACGTCACTTACCTTAATCTGCCTTGTCTAAATCTATTTTTTTGGCCTTACTAAAGTTATTTTACTAATTTTATGTTCTTTATTCCATGGTATAAGTCAACATTTGCAAGCTTGTCTTTTCTTTTCAGTAGTTTGTAATATTTTCAATTACTATTATTCCAGGTTTCGGCATTATCCCCAACACCTTCATCGGTGAAATGTTCACGGACACCTGCAGAGGTTTCGGTGGCACTTTCACGGTCACCATCGGCTGGGTCTTCGGCTTCGGAGTGTCAACAGCTTTCGGTTATATGTGGCCAGCTTTAGGACCTGCTATAACCTTCTGGATATTTGCTGGCGCTTGCGCATTCTCGTTCCTCTTTAGTGTAGTCTTTGTACCTGAAACCAAAGGAAAGAGTCTTTTAGAAATTCAAGAGATCTTAGGTAGATAATTAATTTAAATAGCTGTGATATAAAATTTTTAATTTATTGTGAAATTTTGTTTTAATTTTCTGCACCTAACACGAAGTAACGCTTTGAGTCTCCATGGGATCGGATCCGGAATAAAATGAATTGACAAAGAACTAAAGCAGTCGATCATCATTATCCAGAATAAGCGAGCTGAAGTGACAACATGCTGACAACCTACCTGTTACTACACGAAGGCTGATAATAGAATGATTTGCTGAAACAATATTAATATGCGACATCTAGATTTAACTAATAATTATGTACTTGTCCTTCGCCTGTCGTTTTCAGGGTTCCCTACCTGAAGGGTAACCAACGGTACCCTATTACTAAGCCTCCGCTGTGCGTCCGTCCATCTGTCTGTCAGCGGGCTGTATTTGTACAGTTGAAATTTTCACAGAATGTGTATTTCTATTACGATGGTACGGAACCCTTAATACGCGAGTCCGACTCGCACTTGGCCGGATTCTTAGCCTTTTTCGGAATATTTAAAATTCATGAAAATACGAGTTTATTTATCATTTCTATCTGCTGTGCTATCTTTAGACTGTAGTTGAGCTAATACCTAAATACTTACTTGTCGGTGTGCTGGGGGGAGAGCTATCATCACCTCTTGTATCTTGTGTCAGGGATACATAATTATATCTATGGGTCAAAGTAGCCTGAAATTAATGGTTGTTGTTATTGTTGTATCACACCACACTCATCAACTGCCTAGCCTTTTCCCAACTATGTTGGGGTCGGTTTCCAGTCTAACCGGATGCAGCTCAATACCAACTCAATACCCAGTATTTTATAAGGAGCGACCGTCTATCTGACGTCCACAACCCAGTCAGTACTGGGTAATACGATACCCCTTGGTAATACTGATTGTCAGACTTTCGGGCCACTGACTACCTCAAAATACAGCCGGGATCAACAGTATGGAACAGCTGATGTTATTTTAATATAGTCTTTCAAATAAAAAAGAATCATCAAAATCAGTTCATAAACGATGAAGTTATCCGCGAACAAACATAAAAGAACATACGCTCGAATTGAGAATCCTCCTTTTTTGAAGTCGGTTAAAAATGGATTTATAGCCATTTTATCTTTGGCTAATCGAAAATCAGATTCGTACGATTTCCTCTTACGAAAATCGTATAAATAAATGATAATAATACACAGATAAGTCAGTTCAAAACATCGTGCGAAAATACACGCTATCGAATTATTTCAGAATACAAATAAATAAATTGATAATTTTTAATGCAGTTTGTGTGTGTGAGAATATATTGTTAAGATGGGTGTCATGGTAGCTGAAACTAACAAGAGTATCGGAAAGCAGTTGTTGATAGCAGGATGCTGTAAGTTACATAAAATCACGTGTCACTATGTTCGTAGGTACACGCTAATCTCCGAAACCACACAACCGATTTAAATGAGAAGAGTGGTTTCAAATGGTAAGTGAACGTACCTATTCGTAAGTGTACACTGCCTCGAAATAACGAGAAAAATCCGTGGAATTCGGGAGAACTACAGATAAATAGCTTAATTGCATACTTTGCTGGTAATCAATTAATATTTATCAATATATTTTTTATCGAATTTCAATGTCGTGTCTTACTAATTCAAGTAGGTACTCGGTACTTACAAAAAAAATGACAGTAAACGAAATATCGACCTTCTGGTCTACTGTATGTGTGGCTGCTTCTGAGAAATTCTTGACGGAAAACTACACATTAGGAATCATCTATGTATTAGGAATGTTCAGTAGCAGCACAACCTGGATGAATGCAGTTGATAACAATAAAACTTTTCATCTCAATTTTTTTGATTTATATCACGTTTTCATCTGTCTTACACTCGCTCTAATGAGATTTAAATTAATCTGGCGAAATGTGAGTGTATTCTGGCTAGCAGTTGGACTTTCGACAATAGGCATGACGACAGTATCAAAAAATTGCAAATCTATTTAGTCCGTCAGTATTGGCAATTAATGAACACGTATTTTTTGTTTTTGTAAATCAATGAATATTGACAAAAGATAAAACGCATCAAAACTCGGGAGTGGGGAGCTCGTGACGTCAGAACTAGCTAAAAATTATACAATGGCGTGACGTATTGAGAATTTTAAAAACGTCATATCTTCGTCAATGTTGGTTTACGTAACAAAAGAAAAAACACGGGTCAAATGTTTTTTGATAATCTGACGGATTTATTAGATTTTTTTTAATCGTCTCGCCTATTTGGAGGAACTATTGCTATGACTGAGGAGCAGCGGTAGCTTAGTGGTTGAACCAAGCCAGGCGCATAACTTTGTGTAATTTATTTCATCATCACTGCTCTCAAATCGGTGAAGCAAAACATCGTAAGAAAACCGGCCTGTCCTAGAACCAAAACTTCGAAGGCATGTGACATCTACCAACCCGCACTGGGCCCGCGTGGTGAATTATAGCCTATTCCCCCTCGTGGAAAAGAGGCCTGTGTCCCAGCAGTGGGTACATTATAGGCTGATAATGCTTGCTACCTTTCACATTTTTGTCAATTCCAGTATACATGGGCCAGCTGATAGTGGGGTACATCACTGGCTGGACAGCACCTGTGCTGGCCAAACTGCAGAATCCTGATGAGACACCCTTGGGGGGAGTCATCGACGATGCCGAAGCAGCATGGATTGTCTCCGTTGGTGCTCTTGGAGCTATCGTAGGTATGTATGTATGGCTGAAAGAATACTAGGTTTTGAGAGCAGTGGTGATGAAATAATTTTGGAAAGTAATGTAAAGCGGCTGCCAAAACTCGTAAGTCACGGCCGCGTCCTCAGGGTCGTTACTGCTCAGAGAAGAAACTGATGCCATCAACCGGGTACAAATCTCCGTGGCCACTACTGAGGAATTCCTGATGGAATAACTTATAACAATTATTTTTCCGACCCGAGAATCGAATCCAGTACCTCATGCTCAGCAGTCAAAAAAACCCGTGGCTAATAATTTTTACGAAAACGATCTAAAACTGTCTAAACGTGTCACTCGCGCATTCACAATTCGATCTGAATCAGATGGTTGAGTTGAATGGTGCTGATCCATGCGTCATGTTGGTGAACGGGCGCTATCAGTTGTCTGACTGGCCATCTCTCAGTTGCCATGGCTTATTTGAATGAATTATCTTGTTTTTTTAATTGTTTTTTTTTTTTTTTGTTTTACTATGGACACTTTACCGTGCACATCTTGCTACATTGTTCTCACATAATATACCATCTCAACATGAATGATGTTACCAAGATTTTGTAACAATATTTCGATTTAAAAGAAATATATGTCCATGGAGTTACTTGCCCGTTCTTTTCCATAGAGATCTACGCTAGGGAAAGGGCAACTACAGTACTTTCACAGTTTTTATGTCTTGTGACTGGGACTGTAGCTACATTTAATTTTCATCTTTGTTTCGACAATTCAAAAGTGCCTGTAACTGGCCTACTTGAAATAAATGCTTTTGATTTTGATTTTGATCGCCATCATCTTCATCCCGCGCATGTTTTTTTCTAACTCACCCCAGCCATCACGCTACTTCACATTCATTACGTGATCATCGTCATCTGCCTTACCTTTTTCCTAAATTTATTGGGGTCGGCTTTTAGTCTTACCGGATGCAGATGAATACCAGTAATTTACATAAAGTGACTACTTAACTGACCTCCACAACCCAGTTATTACTGGGCAATACGGTGCCCCTTGGTAAAACTGGTTGTCAGACTTTCGGGTCACTGACTACGTGTAACGAAAGACAAAGATCTACAAATAATAGCCGGGATCAACTCCTTAACGTGCTTTCCGAGGCACGGAGGAAACTCGGAATGTAATGATGGTCACCCATCCACAGACCAACCTTGGCAAGCGTGGCTTAACCTTGACGATCTCCCACGAGCTTCTCACATTCACTACTTGATCAATAACATCAAAAATTATCTTCATTTCCAGGTCCCTACCTCTCCGGCTACCTCTGTAACGCGATAGGCAGGAAGCCTTGCCTCTACCTGGGCGGTGCCATCTTTATGCTGTCCTTTATAATTCTGGCAATTGCCCCGAACTTGGCTGCGATATACGCTGGCAGATTTATCACTGGTGTTGGTACTGGAATTATATTTGTTATTAATCTCGTCTACATTGGAGAGATGGCGTAAGTACCTTCAAGAATGTTTTGTGGGAGAAAGACAGGCAACCCACATTTGTGTGTGCCTACCTAGGCAAAAAATCTGTCAGGCTTAAATGGGATTGGGCAGGTTACGTGATCCCCATAAAGGACGATCGCTGGGCAAAGATTTTCCGGTCTTCTTTTCCCATTAACATTAATGGCAGAATTAATACATCTAAAACTTTGTAGCGGCACTATAAAAAGTACACACACATGAAGAACTAACATCAAAATTCTAAATCGCGCAGTTTAAGTTATCCGCGACTTAAGACTATTTTAACCCGAGAACAACTAGAAGCCCATCAGACACAACGCCCGTCAGGCCAGAGAATCCTCCCTTTTCTATGAGGGATGAAGAACTTTAAACCCTGTTTTTCTTACTAAACTTTCTTCATTTTTCAGGTCAACAAGAATTCGAGGCACATTGTTAACACTGACTGGATTATCCAACACTATTGGAATCCTGTTCGCGTACTCAGTGGGACCATTTGTTGCTTACTCAATAATCAACTGGATAGGCGTGGCTATATGCGGCGTATACCTAGTGTTGGTCTTCTTCTTCGTGACTGAAACCGCTGTGTATCAAGTTATGAAGGGTAAGAAATTTTATCGAAGATACCTCTGTCACGAGTGAGGTTGCTCTTGGGTAGCTGCGACTGACAAGTGTGTTCGAATTAAAGTGATCTTTATTTTTGCTACTACAAGGTTGCGGTTGAAATGACAGAGCCAAAATAACTGAAAGGACTGTAAGGGCACTAGTTAACGAACGGTTTAAGCCTTTCGCGGAAAACGCGAAGACATTGTGACATCCACAAGCCCACATTAGGCCCGTATCGTGGATCATAGCCCAGTCCCTCTTACAAAAATGACACCTGTGTCCAAGAATTAGAAACGTTAGGTATATTCTGATTATGAAAACAAGTGATCTATTCCATTGTTTTTTGAATTGTCATTTTTTGAATAAAATTTTATTATTTCGTTTATTTATTCTATAACATATTTTTAAATTTTTAAATATTCCTAATATAAAACAATATAAATAAAAACATTTAAAAATATAAAAATAGTAGCCCACCAGCGCTGGGAACAGGGTCCGAGCTGCCGGTGGTCAGGGCTCTTGAGAGAGGAACCTCCTAACAATACGTGCCGTGTCCAGAAGTACTGCTTTCTGAATCAAGCCCTTGATCCAGCTGCCAAGCGAGAGCCTCCTAAGATGTTGGTCGAGGCTCTTGGCTATTAAGCCATTGGCCGACACGACTATCGGCACAATGACTGCTGTACTCACGTCCCACATGTCAACAACCTCGCGAGCCAGATCTAGATATTTAAATTGTTTATCTTTTTCTGCTTTCACGAGGTTCTCGTCATGCGGGACCGTTATATCAACAATCATTGTGCGACGCTCCAATCGATCTATCACCACAATGTCAGGCCTATTGGCAACAACAGTCCTGTCAGTGATGATAGGTCGATCCCAATACAACGTGATATTACCATTATCGAGAACTGGGTCGGGCGCATACTTATAGTATGGCACTTCTGATTCCACAAGGTTGTACTTCAAAGCAAGTTGCTGGTGGATAATCCTGGCAACAAGGTTGTGTCTATGCAAGTACTCTCCGTTAGCCAGACTAGAACACCCAGAAATAATGTGCCGGATCGATTCTCCCGGACGGTGGCATGCCCGACATATGTCAACCGTGCCATCTTTCACAATGTATTTCCGGTAGTAAATTTTATTATTATTATTATCGGAAAGTGTTTTTCTTCTCAGTCCTTAGACTGGCTTTGGCTTATTATTATTATTATTATTATTATATTGTATATTTTTACAGACAAAAGAGACGAAGCAATAAAAAATACGAAGACATTCTGACATCCACAAGCCCACATTAGGCCCGCATCGTGGATCATAGCCCAGTCCCCGTCACAGAAAGGACGCGTGTGTCCCAGAAGCAGAAACATTATTCTGATAATGAAAAGGAGTTATCCATTCCTTACGAATTAAACCATTTTACTTTTATTTTTACAGACAGAAGAGACGAAGCAATGGCCAACCTCACATCACTTGGCAGACAAGACGACATAGATGAAATAGTAGCACAAGCAAATGAAAAGCCAAAATCAAACATGGCTCAATTGACAGAAATGTATACAGTCAAGTCTAATAGAAAAGCTGCATTTATAATAATTTCCCTAAACATTATGCAGCAAACAAGTGGAGTAGTTGTTGTCATGTCCTTTGTTACAATTATTTTTGACACGTCTGGATCAAATATGGAGTCTCATATATCTACCATTATTATTGGTCTAACCCAAGTCTTTTCGGCTATTTTTGCTCCAATACTTGTTGAGAGAACTGGGAGGAGGATATTGTTGTTGGTGTCTACGACTGGTTGTTCATTGAGTTTGGTAAGTTTATCATTGGTATTGTCTGCCTTTTACATCAGTATAATCGTGGAGGAACTCGTTGCTAAATAATAACAGCCGCTCGGGTCGGTCTTTAGGTTAAGCCGCGCTTGCTAAATTGGCACGTGGATGGAGCCTGCCACACTGTTCCCAAACCACTGCAAGAGACAACAAAGCTCGACGAAGTCTCGCCCAAGTTTCGTACAGAGAAACAGTTTAACTGTCTTGGATCCCGGAACGAAATTAATCAGAAAATAATAGCGAAGAAGTAGGAAAAACATAATTTCCATTTCCCTTCATATCAGCAGGAGACAGAACAAAACAAGGCCAATAGGCACAAAGGGACGTTTACAACTGGGATATTTAAGTTTTAAACGTCCCTTTGTGCTAAGTGGCCTAGCACCACGGATTTTATTTATAGCATTCAGCTGTCGTATTTGGATTTATATCATTCTAACAGGTCCATACAACATCAATAATGCAGAACTACATCATGCTCCGCGATTTTAGCCTTTTTTAGCAACGATTTATACTGGGCTTATCGGATTGCCGTGTTGGGCTCCATTCCGCCATAGATTCTTCAAATCTTCGCACTCTCAACACTTATGTGTAGACATATCATTTTTTAGCCTCCCGTTCGGACTTTGCCCAGCCATGTTTGTACATTTCCGGATTGATCTAAATACGGGTTTTTAAATAGGAAATGGTTAGGGGCATCTGAAAAGATTGTTTTTTTTTTAATTTCCGGTTTTTCTATCCGATCCATAACCTATTTTTTTTCTCATGTTTACTTTTTATATAATTTTGTCATAATTTCTATTCTATCTTTTTGTTTCTGTTATGTCCTGTGTGAGTTTAATAAATACTTTTTCTTTCTTATTACTGTTGTTATTTCCAGGCTGCTCTCGGTGTTTACTTCCATCTGGACATGACCGATCATCCGGCCGCTGAGGACTTACAATGGCTCGCGCTCGTTTCGATTATGCTTTTCTTCTTATCCTATTTTAGCGGTAAGTTAGTTCTATCTATTGATTTACCATTTTAGTCTTAAGCTTTACCATGGTTTAGAATAGTGTTTTTTTTTACAATACAGAAATTCAAACATTGTTTTAGCTTTTTCGGTTGGTAACTAAACTTACACGGTCACTTACGGGATTATATCTTCCGTAATTGACAATTCGCTTGCAACAGCATCAAAATATCGGGAGCCCAGAATATTTGAAAATCACGGAATATATGTCCCGTAAGTCACAGTGTAAGATTAACGCAAAAATTGTACAATTTGCGACTCCCAAATCCTTTGTAACTGATGACCTAAATAAGTATTCTACCATGCGCTATGGCTCCCGAAATGTTTGGGATGGTTGATCTTTGATTTAGACTCTATTATTATTTTGCTGGTTTTAAGTCAACATTTACCAGCTTGTCTTTTCTTTTCAGTAGTCTGTAATATTTCCAATGACTATCATTCCAGGTTTCGGCATTATCCCCAACACCTTCATCGGTGAAATGTTCACGGACACCTGCAGAGGTTTCGGTGGCACTTTCACGGTCACCATCGGCTGGGTCTTCGGCTTCGGAGTGTCAACAGCTTTCGGTTATATGTGGCCAGCTTTAGGACCTGCTATAACCTTCTGGATATTTGCTGGCGCTTGCGCATTCTCGTTCCTCTTTAGTGTAGTCTTTGTACCTGAAACTAAAGGAAAGAGTCTTTTAGAAATTCAAGAGATCTTAGGTAGATGATTAATTTAAATAGCTGTGATATTAAATTTTTAATTTATTGTGAAATTTTGTTGTAATTTACTGCACCTATCACGAAGTACCGTTTTGAGTCTCTATTGGATCGGATTCGGAATTAAGTGAATTGACAAAGAACAGAGCAGTCATAATTACCCAGAATAAGCAAGATGAACAGTGGCAACAGGCGGATAGCCTACCTGTTGCTAGTCAAAGACTGATAATAATAGCCTGATTCATCGCTTCTTCGTCGTGTCGATGATTTTCCTTTTTAGGGTTCCGTACATCAAAAGGTAAAAAAGGTACCCTTATAAGATCACTTTCTTGTCCGTCTGTCAGTCCGTCTGTCCAGATACTTTTTTGTTTTTTTTCGGATGGGAAATCATCAAATGACTCCTTCCGCTCTGGGCGGAGTAGGAGGGAGTATCAGACTTTTACTGACTAAAACCCATCCATGTTCCTTCATCGCCCTTTGTGTTCCGGGGCCACGGTATCTCTTTCGAATAGTCCCGCAGCCCTGGCAGGCTTCGGCCCTTGCCGACTCTCTTTGAGGCGCGCGTGGAACACGAACGCGCCGTCGACACGGCCTGTCGTCATGAGACGGACGGACGGCGAGCTAGCCCATAGCTCCCCGTCCACAGGCCCACCATGCCACCAGGCCACCACGTGGCCCCCGAGGCCCGGGGCGTCTCCCGCGGCGGCCGGGACGTGTGGATCTTTCCTTATCACGTTCCGCCACCTCCTTCGCTAGCATGACTGCTTCGCAGAAGGAGGTAACGGTGTCCCATTCCGTCTCGCTCCGGACCATGGATTGAACCAGGGCCGGGAGCGAGAGGTCGCCGCCGCCAATCGCCGCTTCGAGGACACGGCGGTGCTCCGCCCAAGCGGGGCACACCTCCACAGTGTGCGCCACCGTGCCCTCCGGTCGATCCTCACAATGAAAGCACCCGGGCGTCTCCTCCCGCCCGATTCGGTGCAGGAACTTACCGAAACATCCGTGTCCGGTAAGAACCTGCGTCAGGCGGAGTCTGTCCAGATACTGAGGTCTATAGTTCGTATTAGGTGTATTAACCAAAATTGACAATTGTAGGTCAACCGGATATGTGCTCGCACATAGCCTATCGAAAGTTGAAAGGACATACATGTCGTGTTCTTGGAAAACTACTTATGGTGTTCCCCAAGGTAACAATCTTGTCCTTCCATTATTTAACATTTACTTATATATGGGTGAATATCAGCAAAGTGCATTTTTTGTCAATTTTGGTGACAAAATTTATTCTTCAGATTTCGTGAAAATTAAGGACCTGGTATAACAATAGAAAGTCCAAGCTTAAATAATCTTCAAGAGGCCCAAGAATATCTCGATAACTTTTTGAGATATTTTAGTTCAAAGTGTAGTGTGGCCACCAAAATTGAAAATCGCCCACCAATATCACAAAAATTGAAAATCATCTGAAAATAAATATGGTTACGTAGCAATCTTTGAAAGTGTCATCACAAAATTTCTGGGCGTTTACATAGATAGTCACGTAACTTGGAAACATCATATCGACGCTTTATCAGAGAAGCTTAGTCAATTTGCGCATCCTCTGTACAGACTATCAAAAACGGTTAACAGCATTAAAGTACAAATAGCTTATAATGCTTATGTGGCTTCTAGCAATAGGTACGGAATCAGCTTGGCAGCTGGATCAAGGGCTTGATTCAGAAAGCAGTACTTCTGGACAGCGCGTATTGTTAGGAGGTTCCTCTCTCAACTCCACGGATAGTTCGGACCCCGATTCCCGATGCTGGTGGGCTACAATTTTTATATTTTCATATTGAATATTTAAAAATGCAAGAGATGTGTTGTAACAGTGAATAACGGAAATAATCAGATCTAATAATTGTAAGTTTAGGTAGTATTGCCTTATCTAATAAGTAATTAAGAAAAAGTTAACATTGGAAATACACATAATCTATCTTATCTATGACATTAATCAAATCAAAATCTAAATCTATTTATAAAAAAATTAATTTTCATAATGTGTCGTAATGTAATAATTATATCGAGATGCGTATTGCCCATTAATCAAAAATGTCATTAATTGACAAAAATAATAGTAATTCAAGTCACGTGTAAGTGTAATAGCGGGCGTTTATTTTTATTACTGTATTATAACTTTCACAAATGGCGATATTGAAATGCTTAAGAGGGAACAGGGGCTGCGATTCTCCATACAAACGTATTCCCCAGAGCAATAAGTTTTTTTTTTCATTAAATCCTTACAGCCCTGTTCCTTCTTAACGTCCATAGATCAGGCTCTCCCGAACTTCATTATGATAAGTATACTGAGGAGTTTAGCTAAATTTACTAGATAAAGAAACTTTAACTTATAAATCTCTGATTGACAAACGTGATACTCGTGAGGTGCGTTTTTCTTGAAACCGCCCATTGTATCATGTTATCTCATCAGCCTAGCCTTTTCCAAACTATGTTGGGGTCGGCTTCCAGTTTAACCGCATACAGCTGAATACCAGTATGTTACACGGAGCGACAGCCTATCTGACCTCCACAACCCAATTAGACAAGTTCTCAGACTTTCGGGCCACCTGTAACTACTGTTCAAGATCTACAAATGACAGCCGGGACCAACGGCTTAACGTGCTTTCCGAGGTACGGAGGAAACTTGGTATTTAAGGGGTGGTCACCCATTGACGGACTAACCAGGGGGTGCATTCTAGATCGAGGAAAAAGGGACTGTAATACAGATGAGCAAGACGAACGCCGCGCTGTACGGTTCGATGAAGTTTACGGCACGATTCTGTATCCTACCAATTTATTCAGAGATCCGTATTTAATCAGACAATGCAGGAATTACCTAGACATAAACACGACATGTTATCTTTTTTATTTATAATCTTTCACAAACTGTGCATTTCTTTTATCAAACTCGTGGATTCTTAAATTAATCATTAGATGTCATTGCATAGGGAGGGCCTTTAATAAAACAAAACCTATTGTGAAAATGTCTACACATCAGTCTGTTACGATAATGTTATGAAATTGTTTTGATAACAATTCGATAGGCAAACTGTGCCTGTTAATTTAAGATAGTAGGTATTGTGAGATTGTAGATAATGTCTTGATAATGTAATCTCGGTTTTCTAAGTCCGCATTCACATTGTTTTTTCTATCTTAAATGAATACCTAGTCTTCGGTGACAGTATGACCAAATCTGAATCTATATGAGGTAACACAGATACTTTCTTAGAAACATTAGCTAGCATTAACTAATTCTTTTTCATGAAAATAATAGGGAAAATACATGAAATAAAAAATTCTTTTTATTTATGAAAAATGCCTTATATTGGCGCATAAAAACATTGTAGTACACTTGTTTAAGTTTCTAATACATCACTTGTTTTTCAATTTACTGTTATAAGTAAGTTTTTGGTGAAACGGAACGCACTGTCAAAACACACCGTCCTCGATAACGCCGGTATTGACGTCAAAGTTCATTTTGTCAAAAAAACACTTTTATTTGAAAAGTGCTAAAAGTTTCAATAAAATTTTATTGTAATATTGTAATTGTAATTTTTACTTGAATAAAGTACATACAATTGGTAAAATTATTTTATTAAGGCCAAAAAGTGAGATGTATACAAGGCAGATTGTGGATAATGACGTCACATCATGGCCGCGACAGCTACGGACGTTTGAACTGTCGTAGAAAATTGCAGGAGTTTAATATTATTTTCAACCGACTTCCAAAAAGAGGAGGTTCTCAATTCGACTGTACCGACGTATTTTTTTTTGTGATTGTTACCTCAGAACTTTCGACTGGATGAACCGATTTTGATGATTCTTTTTTACATGAAAGCTGGTGGTTTCCCGTGTGGTCCCATTTAGATTTTGTGAACATCCGATGCTGATCTTCGGAGATATACAATGGAATTCTTCAAAAATAGACGGCAAATCTGCCGTGATTGCTGCAATCGCTTGGATGTTTATTGTTTATACAACATCATGACGTAACATCACGCCTGTATGCTCTGAGGGGGACGCAGATGTGTACAAAACATCCAGATTTCGACAATTAAGTATGTTAAGTTGGCGCGTTCTTGTTTCACGCGCGCCTCAAAGAGATGTCAGCAAAAGGAAGGGGTCCGCAAGTTGCGATGCCTCCCGGGGCTGCGGGACTTTTCGAAAGAGATACATGGAACATGGATGGGTTTTAGTCAGTAAAAGTATGACACTCCCTTCCGCTCCGCCCAGAGTGGGAGGGGTAATTAGACGATTTCCCATCCGAAAAAAAAAGGTATGTTAAGTTCCATATATTGGGGATACGCCTATTATAATGACATGCATTTTTAACAATGTCAAATAAATTAATGGCAAATATTTGTTTAGGAACGACTAAAATAAAACCGACTTCAAACAAAAAAGTGAAAAGTCGGTGACAAAAAAACTAAATCAATCAAACAAAGGTCACCGACATCTGAAGCTAAAGTTACTTTTCACTTTTTTGTTTGAAGTCGGTTTTATTTTTTGAGTAGTAGTTTTATTTTAACTTTTAATACTTTTCTTGGGTTGATAGTACTGTATTTTATTGAATTAAAATAAAAAAAATAAAAAATTACGTGCATATTCCCATTTATTCTGGCAATTTATTGATCAAGTGTAAGTTGTCCATAAAAATGAGCAGACCAAAAGTTTTACACCCTGATAGAACGATGAACATTGATTGCTTTATAGAAGCAATCAATGTTCATCCTTATAGTGCTAAGAAGAACTTTAATAATTATAAATCCTTAAAAATAAAGTGCTTTGACAAGACAAAAAAAATAATATTAATATCATTAATATAAATAATTTTAATATCATTTCGTTTTCCCCAACGGTAGGCACCGTCTTTATACCTACAGATTAACATTATTTTTATCCGTTATTCTATTATCAACTTGATACGTTTGCGAATATATCGCAAAAGATTCCGGCACATTTTCTTAATGTATCAAAATTGGTTCCGTACAAAATTTTTCGTTCATATTTTGCAGATTTATTGATTTTAAAATTTTTACTAGTCTCAACATTACATGACATGTTTAGTACACCCATGTTTCGCCAATACCATGCTGTAATTGAGCACAGCCTATTAAAACCAACCAGGAACAAATTTAAAACTCAAACGATTTCAGAAATAATGTTGGCCTTAGGACCCCAAATTCTGCAGGTCCTGTGTGCTTGTGAACACTAGACCAGGGACCGCCAACATAGAATATTTTTACCTAATATTCAATTATCTTAACCTGCATAGTCTGGGGCTGGACTCCACCGAAGCCGAGACGAGACGAGACGAGAGATGTGTTGTAAGCCACCAATAGAATTTCCTTATTCACACTTGTCTTTAGTTGAAACGGTTGAGCAGAGATGTCTCGTATTTACTAAATAAATGAAATTTGTTTTTTTCTTAACCAAATCAGAACAATTAGTTGATGATTGGAGCCTCCTTTTAAGCAAAGAAAAAGCCTGTATTAAGAGACTCCGCTCTTTTATAGCTAGACAATTTTGCAACAGAACAGAATACAAAACATAACATTTTTACATTATACACGTGTTAGTGTATTGGTATGGAGGTGGGGGGGTTGTGTTTGCTTAGTGCGTGTGTGTGTGTAGGCGAGTGTGTGTGTAGAGAGAAATGGGTGAGTTAAACTATGTGTTGTAATTGTATAGTAATTGTTATTGTATAGACCACTCGGTGCACAATGGAGACGAGACCAGACATGAGTGGCGTGCGTTTATTTATTTATTTATACTCTTCTCCGCTTCGCACATCTCCGCTCATCTCCGCTTTGGTGGGGTCCGGGCAAACGCTATTATCTAGGGTTTTATTCATTTACCTACATTTGCATTATTCGGGTCACGTGCGGATGACTTGCAAAAAAGTAGCCTGAATTATTTCATTTTTGTACCTAACCCTAATTCATACAATTTGATTCACAAGGAAATATAAGATATGGATAAATATGCCAATAGAAGCCAGTTCAATGCTAGCAAATGAAGGCGATACTTAAGAGCCTTTTAGGAAATTAAATTATTTTTATAGTGTAAAGAATCAGTGCAATGGGTGCCGAAGTTAAAACAAGTTTGAGCAAACAATATTTAATTGCAGCATGCTGTAAGTACTTCCTATTTTATTTATTTAAAATTGAATTTGTGTGTAATTTATTATAAACTAACTATACACCGTGAAATTTTAATGGTTATTTTCCCGCAGCGAAATGGTTTTGTCTTAGTAATACAATCGTTTTATAAATAAATAAAATATTAGAAGCAATAAATGGCAGATTTATCATTGTGAAAAACAAAACTCGAAAGCGACCACGAACCAATAGTAATAATACCTCCCGATACCCCGCAAGCCGAGCGCTGAACGGCCGCGCGGCCGTTGACCCGCGTGCTTTTCAATCAGCTGATAACTAAACTTCTCTTGAGTTAATGAAACATGATAATAATAAGCTGCCCTGCGCATGTGCTGGTGTCTGGAACTGCCCATGATCGAGTAGCCGCTGTGTCGCCACTACGATCGTCCGTGGCGATGGGACTTAGGGGTCTGAACCCCGCAAAGTCGGAGCGACTCCAAGTGTTGCGGCTCCGCGTGAAGTCGCCGGGCAGCATGTGAATCATAATCAGCCCTAGCATAAAGTTGCACCATTGCGACGTACTCCAAATTGCAATAACTGTAGTGTCGTTCCATTGCACTGATGACGCGTGCTGCGCGTGCGACATTCGCGGGAAAACTAAATGCGCTTCCGCACGGATACAATAGGAAGCCGGGGCGCGCGGCTCCGTTTGTAATTGTTGCGCGCAGGCTAGTTTATGCCGTATGACTACAGGCGAGAGCTTATTTTAATTTGAACATTTATAAATCGGTCTTTCTTTTGGCGGCGGTTTTTAGTATTGTTGCGTGCAACGTATTTTATGCCGTATCACTACGTGCGAGAGCTTATTTTGCTTTGAACATTTATGCATCGCTATCCCTTTGTCGTGTGGCGCGTGCGATTTGAGTAGTACCTACAAGTTACATCTAGTGTTACTATTGTTTCTCACATTTTCGAGTTGATGAATATTTTTTTAATTATTTTAAAACAAAAACATTCGTATTTTTTTACTTTGACTCTATGCTTCGAAAGTACTCCATATGGCAAGTCGATCTGCCGCGGGAAAATTACCATTAAAATTTCACGGTGTATACATAATTAATTAAAAACTATTAAATCAACTAACAACAAACTATAAAAGTTTATTTAAAATGTATATGTGAATAATCAAAGGTAAAGCTAAAATCATAAATTATAAGATAAAAAAATATACAAAGTTTTTTACTGAGTACATTTTTTATTCACAGTAAATAAATAAACTGGAAAAGAACTTTCGTTATTTTACCTCTGGTAGAAGCAACCTTATTAAAAAGTTAACAACAAAAAAACAAAAACAAACATTTTTTTTTGTTGTTTGATACGAAATGTGTGGTTGACGGCTTCGTGAACGGTTTTTTTACACCTTGTATATAACTTCTTAAATGCTATACTCCACCAACAACAACCAACACCAACGTTTCGCCAGTTATGTTTAAACCGCATGTAATAGGAGGCGAGCCTAATGCCATCAACCGGGCAGAAATCCAATCTTCCTGGCTGCTACTAAGAAATCCTTGTTGGAAAAACTCACCAGTACTTTGCCCTGGAAATCTAACCCGAGACCAGCTCAGCTCAGCTCAGCTGGGCTCAGCAGTAGCGTTGGACCACAAGGGAAACGAGGCAGAGGCCCTACTCCCTTACGCTTCGTCCGTATATTTGGATCTATCCGTCTCTCTCGCGTACGTCTGCAGATGAGTGCGAGTGAGAGAGACGGTTAGAATATACGGATCCGCATGTGAGAGGAGTAGGGTCTCACGTCCCAAGTCTAATTTCATATGGAATTACTAGCTATGGCAGAACGTTTAAAACTTACATTGACAAAATATATAACCTACAACTTCGTTTATTAAAAATAATAATACCAAATAAAATAAGAAAACACTCTGTGATGGGGATGACGTAACAGGTTACTTTAAATATTGTAAAATTTTGCCAGCACACACAAAAATACGAAAGTGGTTATTAATGGAACAGTTCAACAACAAAGAACTATAAATTAAATTCAATCATGGCAAAGCAAAAAAATTGGCAGCCCAATCAAAACTGGTAGTACCGAGATTCAAGAACTATTACGGGAAACGAACCGTCGCTTATTCAATCCCTACTCTAATTAATGACGTTCCAACAAAAATTCAATCGGAAATAACAAATAGTAATTATAAATATAAATACAAACAATTCTTTAACTCTCTCTGAAAAGCATCATTCTGTTTAAATTTCATTCTATTAGTTATTAGCATCGACTCGATGTCTGACCCGCGCCGTATTTGTTTTTTAATCTTTCTTTGTTGTATTTACGAACTACCTCACAATTTGTTACAAACTATGTGTTAACCATAAATAATTAATAGTGATAGTTTGCGACGTTAGTATTAAGATAGCTTATAAGTGTCTCAACATCCGGACAAACCTATTGAGGTTTTTGTGATGTTTCTTTGTATAAATTTTGTTTTGTTCTTTATTTAATAAACAACAAAAAAAAAACTAACAACAAAATCTAATTTCAGTATACGTGGGCCAGTTAGCAGTAGGCTACACCATGGGCTGGACTGCACCGGTGCTGGCGATGCTGCAGAACCCTGACGAGACACCGTTTGACTATGTCATCGATGATGCTGAAGCATCCTGGATTGTGTCTTTTATTTTTGTCGGAACCATCTCAGGTAAAGGACTTAGTAATAATTACTTCGGTAACTTTGTTACTGATGTTTTTGAAGACTCCCTTTGCTTTGGTTTGTCTTTCAATCAATAATCAATATCGCTGGACATTACACACAGCGCTATCTAGTGCCACACTAAGCAACGAGGCTTGTGTCGTGGACACCAGATATATAGGTAATATACTACATAGATACTTTTTGTTTGTAAATACATAATTATCATACATTTATAAACATCCATGACTCGGAAACGTCCGTGCTCATCACAGAAATATTTGCTCCTACCGGGATTCGAACCCAGGACCCTAAGAACGTAAGGCAGCCTCACTACCGCTGCGCCATTCGGGTCGTCATTGGTTTGTTTGTTACCTTTTCACGTCTAAACCGATCATCCTGAAGTTTGGCATTTACAGGTGTACAGAAACGGAGACAGGGTAACTTGCATCCCGAAAAAAAAAACAATACCGTTCAAGTGTTAATCAATATCGCCACGTGTCTTTCGAATCATGATTTATTTATTAATGTGAAACAATGAAAATAACATAAAAGTGCTGGTATGTATGCGTATTATAGGTATACGCAGCATTCACCATAAGACAACAACATATAATTTTTTAAATCAAATTTGATTCCAATATAAAAAAAAATTACATAATACTAAATGAAATGTTGAATTATATGAGGATGTACATATGCATTATGAGTGTGATGTCTAAAGATTTATTATGACACTATAATAGTGCGAATTTAGGTATTGTCAAATTCTAAATTAACGCGAGCGAAGCCGCGGGCAAAAGGCATACATACAGGGAGTAAACCACCTCATCACGAAGCCGTCAACCAAGCATTCTGAACATCAAACTAAGTAACTTTACGCAAAAATTATTGCTGGAAACTAACTTTTTTTTTGGGGTGAAAAATCATGTTTTGTGGTAGAACTCAATGTAACGCACACAAAACATTGTGCTGATGGATGGATGGAATAGTACCGGAGTTGTCGAGGTGTTTAAAGATCTTACATTAAAAACTTGAATTAAAAAAAAACTTGTCAAAAAGCTGGGACTTTGTCCCCCAATATCTCCGTAACTAGAAAGTTCCCAGGTATGATGTAGAACAAAAAAATGATCGCAATGTTGAGGAGTAAAAGTACCTTTCGGCTTCGTTAAGAGGTTTTTTACACCCTTTAAAATCTCTATATTTCAGGTCCCTACCTCTCAGGCTACCTCTGTAACATAATAGGCAGAAAGCCTTGTTTATATCTCGGGGGAGGAGTTCTCCTGTGTGCTTTCGCTGTCATGGCCTTAGCGGTCAATGTGCCCATGATATACGCAGGCCGCGTTATATCTGGAGTAGGCAATGGAGTCATATTTGTGACAAACCTCGTCTACATTGGAGAATTTTCGTGAGTACCTTTGAATAAAACCTCATTATCCTCATGGCAGTCTGCAGCAGTTCACTACTGGGTATAGGCCTCTCCATCACAGGCCATTCAACTCTATTCTCGGCAATTCTCATCCAGCTGCTCATCATGCATCTACCTCAATAAAGCTACTTAACATAAAATTCCTTGTTTTGAGGTCCGATATTCTAGTCAGTCGTGTCTTAGATACCGTGTTACCCAGAGTACTGAATTCAAGAGCTCAGTTGCTCCAAGTTAAATATTTGTCTTAGCTGCATAGAGTTAGACTTAGAGGAAGGGGTCCGCAAAGGCCGATGCCTGCCGTGGCTGCGGGACTGTTCGAAAGAGATACCGTGGCCCCGGAACACAAAGGGCTAAGAAGGAACATGGGTGGGTTTTAGTCAGTAAAAGTCTGACACTCCCTCCTGCTCCGCCTAGAGCGGGAGAATTTGATGATTTCCCATCCGAAAAAAAAAGGTAGCCCTAAAGTATTGGGAAGAGTAGATTATACTTGAGACACGGAAAGCAAGGGATAAAACCGTTTTGTATGAGATTGATGAAACACTATTTGAAAAGCGCGTGGCTTAATAACAGCCGCTCAGGTCTATAGTTAGGTTAAGCCGTGCTTGCCTTCTTTGGTCCGTGGATGGGTGACCATCCATTACATACCGAGTTTCCTCCGTGCCTCGGAAAGCAGGTTAAGCCCCGGCTGCCTAGGGGTATCGTATTATTCAGTAATAACTGGGTTGTGGAGGTCAGATAGGCAGTCGCTCCATGTAAAATAAAGGTATGCGGTATGTATGTATTTTTATATAACTTATAAAAATACGTACTACAATTTACTATTATAACTTACATATTTTACGAAATACTGCTGTAACATATTGATCGTAAACTAGGTACATCATTTTAGATGTCATTTAACTGTGCAGTGCCACCGGCAACTGCATCGCGCGTGGATGATGAGGACGCAACCTGGAAAGCCGATTTTGATAAAATAAAAGCTAGTGATGTAAGTCGAGCAAATGGGCAGGTTTAGCGAGTAATGAAAGTTTTGACTAACTGCTTTACAATTGTTGAAAATACCACCAAAAGTTGTTGGAAAGATGCTGTTGGTGAAGTACAGTTAGCAATTAATAACACTTTCAGTAAAAGTACCGGTCATACTCCGTTCTAACTTCTTATGAGCTGCGATCAGTCATCTCCACACGACGTATTCAGACGAAACCCCAACAATCGTATTCCCGTTCTGAAGAACCTGACTCAGTAGCAAATACGTTCTTCTCTTTCAGGTCAACCAGAATTCGAGGCACTCTGTTAACACTGACAGGATTCTCCAACACTTTGGGAACACTGATAGCATATGCAGTAGGACCTTACGTATCGTACGCGGCCATTGGTTGGCTGGGTGTGGCTATATGCGGTATATACATTGTGTTAGTCTTTATTTTCGTCACTGAAACGGCTGTTTATCAAGTATTGAAAGGTAAGACTTTGATTCTTTGAAAGAAGAAGAAAGAATTCTTCTCAGAACGCATGGCCATTCAGAAAAACTTACGAAACAAAATCCTTCTTATAAAAAATTTCGTCCGTAGATGTAGGGCCTGCATAAGAATGGAGGGCCGTATTAAATTTTTTGCTTTAGTATTTTTTTCTCCTTGTCTACATTAATAGCAATAATTCACTATTTAAGGCAGACACAATTATGAATTGTACCATTATCAAATCTACTTGAAACCGACATTATTTTAAAATTATTATTCACTCATGTATATTCACTTTTTTTTTACCCAAGATGTTTAAAATTAGTTTAAAAATTAATTCATACTTATTTTTCAAAATAAATGAACTTGGTTACTCATGATGAATTTTTTTTCGTTTTTTTTTTCTATAAGCCATTTTAAGGTTATCCATTAATTAGCGGGCACCCTTTATATAACAAACAAATCTGATTTCAGGTAGAAGAGAGGAGGCGATGGAAAACCTCACATCACTTGGTAGAAAAGATGACATCGACGAAATAGTAGCACAAGCAAGTGAAAAGCCAAAATCAAACATGGCTCAATTGACTGAAATGTACACAGTGAGGTCGAACCGAAGAGCAACATTTATAATAATAGTGTTAAACATTATGCAACAACTAAGTGGAGTGATAGCTGTGATTTCCTTTGTGACGATCATTTTCGATATGACGGGATCCAATATGGAATCACATATTTCTACTATAGTTATTGGTGTCACTCAAATGGCTGCGGCTATCATTGCTCCTGTCCTTGTTGATAGAACTGGACGAAAATCTCTATTGTTGGTCTCAACGGCAGCTTGCTCATTGAGTTTGGTAAGTTCTCTTTGTTTAGCTCCAAAACTATACTCCTTGTGCTTTATAGTTTTGTGTCCGTTTTCAAGTCTATTTTACTCGTCATTAGCAGTCAAACTGTTCCCATTCATTTTAGAATCGACATTTTGTCTAACTGGATGCAGCTAAAAGCTAGTATTTTACATGACCGAATTACTGTATTACCGATGTCCTTTGGAAAGATTGACTGGCTGACTGGCTTCTGACTAACCACTGTAATAACTGCCTGGCAACTAAGTAACCAAAACCCAAACATTAAGAGTGCTAGTCAAAATAGGCATATACGTTCAACAGAATTGAAATACCAACAATTGAATTCGCAAAATGTCCAGCGGTCGAAGATTATTTTGCCATGATTTGACTACTAATGTCAGTCTCTGTTTCTCTTCTTCTTCGACTTTTGTTGTCATAGTATGAAGTAAAGTACCAATTTTACGGGATTTATTGAAATAAATTTCTTTGCTGTCAGTCTTACAAAAAATTGCCAAATGCTATTTCTGCAATCGAAAGATCTTGTCATTGCTTATTTGTTCCTCTAACTAAACCAAAGAGTTCTAAGTTTTGTTTTTCACTATCTTATTATTATTTTTCAGGCTGCTCTTGGAACTTACTTCTACCTGCACACAAATGAGCATCCAGCAGCTGAGGGTTTACAATGGCTATCACTAGCATCCCTCATGATGTACTTCATTTCATATTTTGGTGGTAAGTATTTTTATGATCATCATCTGCCTAGATTTTTCCCAAGTTCGCCATCCGGTCTAACCGGGTGCAGCTGAATACCAGAATTTCACATGAGGCGACTACCGATCTGACCTCCACAATCCAGTAAACGTGTAATTATTATGTGCCCCTAGTAGACTAGTTGTACCATAACCTACTTCAGGAGGCGCGAAAATAACTCGGTCAGTAAAGGATGATCATTGACAAGCGTTGCCTTACCTTGAATATTAACCCATTGAGGCACTTTATGAACGCTAAAATTTACAATGCTATCCCCTCGCCACTTCTTATTGTTTTAGCTGGAGAGTCGTCGCAATTTTTTTTTCCATATTGGCGTGATTTTACGTCATGATGTTATTTAAACAATAAACATCCAAGCGATTGCAGCAATCACGACCAATCTGTCGTCTATTATTGAAGAGTTCCCTTGTATATCTCCGAAAATCAGAATCAGATCTTCCCCAAACTTAAATTGAACCACCGTGAAATAATATACTTCCAAACAAAAAAAGAACTATCAAAATCGGTTCACTATTGGCGAAGATATCGCTGAACATACACACACAAAAAAAACACGACGAATTGATATCCTCCTCCATTTGAAGAAAAAAGAGCTCTTCTACCACTTAACATAGGAAATATAAGTGTATAATGATCCCAATTGTGTAAGGCTGGCTACCTATTGAGAGGGAGTGAGCTGTAAGTCAGTACCGCAGGTTTGATAGATTTCACTACATTCATTATGCTGATCAGGACTTTCTTCTCTCCAGGTTTGGGCATCATCCCCAACACATTTATCGGTGAGATGTTCACGGACACCTGCAGAGGCTTTGGTGGTACGTTCACGGTCACCATCGGCTGGGTCTTCGGCTTTGGAGTATCAACGGCATTCGGTTACATGTTGGTTCCGTTAGGTCCTGCAGTGACCTTCTGGATATTTTCTGGCACCTGCGCTTCTGCGTTCCTCTTTAGTGTTATATTTGTACCTGAAACCAAAGGAAAGAGTCTGTTGGAAATCCAAGAGATTTTAGGTAAATCTTGGCTGTGATCTTATTTATTAATTATTAAATAATTATTTATTAGTTTTGTTTTTATTGTTTTGCCGATACAAGAACAAAGTGCCTATGTATCAACCTTCAGGTGTGCCGCTATTATTAGCGCTATGGCTATTGGGCGTTTTGCATTTATCTTGTGTGTTCCGTTTCGGTCCCCTAGTAACACCCGGGGAAATCTGGTTTTATTTTGGGACCGAAACTCGGTTCCGCATGCTTACGTATGACTATTACAAATTGATTTCTTTTGGTTGCTGAGTAAAATAATTCGATGATATAGCCTATTTGCGTACGCTTAATGCATCGGCGAGCGACTGATGGCGTAGAACTGACCGAGGTGACGCGGACGTCAGGAACTCAAAGACTATACACTGGCCACGGAATCACCGCGGTTCTGTGAGCTTATTATATTTATGATAGATCTTACACAAATTATCATCATATTATCGTCTATCAGCCAGAAGACGCTTACAGCTGGAAAAGTGCTTCCTCGGCTTTGGTGAAAGAAGGTTAGAACAAATTTTCGAAGGTTCTGTCAGATGATCTATGGTCCTGCCGGGGCTGCGGGACTGTTCGAAAGAGATACCGTGGCCCCGGAACACAAAGGGCGATGAAGGAACATGATGGATTTTAGTCAGTAAAATTCTGACACTCCCTCCTGCTCCGCCCAGAACGGGAGGAGTCATTTGATGATTCGAAAAAAAAAAATCAAAAAAAGATGAGCTATGGAAAACTCTGACACATGTTACTCTTTGTCTGACATAACGTCAAGCACACAAGATTATTTCGCCACTTTACGCCCCGCGTAAAAATTGCCGAAATAGTTATAATAAACCAGTTTCCAATTTCTAAAACACAATAGGAAATGATAATGCAAGACTGTTCCAAGTAAACGAATACGAATTACTACATTACTTTCTTACGTCTAGAATGAGTAGCCGGAATTTAAATTCCTGAAGGCAGACTGTTTACGTATTTATTTACATTTGGTTCGGTCCAAAATGAACCTGATTCTGAAAATAAAGGACTTTGGGAACTCCTATAACAAGGTACTTATTACTTATTCCTCTTATGGGTGCTATTGTAATGGAAATGAATAATTTTTAATTGCTGGTCAACGTCATACGTCTCGTCGAATACAATAAGTAGTGCGTGTTATGCTATCAGATCTCTCAGGGATATTTTATCTATTGCCCAACTGCGTACCGTCTATTTTGCTCTAGTTGAATCTAAACTTAGATATAGCATGAAATTTTGGGGAAACAGCTATAAGTATAATATTAAGGCAGCCTTTACTATACAAAAGCGAGCATTAAGAACCATGCTTCGTTTAAATCAGACAGAATCATGTAAAGAGCATTATTATTATTATTAAACTTAGAATTTTAACCGTACCATGTCTTTATATTTTAGTTCTCCTTACTCATTTAAATAAAAACTTAAACGAGTTTGAAACAGACGATGAAAGAAAAAATCGATTAGATACTCGCAGAAAAGATCTTCCTACTTTTCTGCAGGCAACAAACACTCGTCACGCGTGCAGTCGGTCAATCTGTTTAACAAATTACCAGCAGAATTAAAGAATATTCAGAATGTGAACATGTTTAAAAATAAACTCAGGGCTTTGTTAATCAATAAAGCCTATTATAGCATCGACGAATATTGTAATGACAGAAAATCTTAAAAACTCAATTAATAATTCAGTTAAAGTTAAATTAAATATGTGTACCTATTTCTCTTTGACATTTTTATAATTGGTGCTTTTTAATACTTACTCAATATTTTGACATTTAAATTTATGTATTTTATAGCATTTTCTGCTAGGGACTTTGTTCTGTATCAATAAGAATATAAATATTTGTAAGGTTAGTATTTTTTAATATAATAGACGATAACTTCGATGATGGGTGAGGAACGAGGTTACCTATATTGTAATTGTTTATGTGCTTATTTGTGTGTACCTATACTTTGTAAATATTTCGACACAAATATCAATATATATCAATAATCTTTATTATACAAGTGATTACAAAATTGAGTGAGGTCCCTGACTCTCTGTGCTAGGTGATAGACCTGTGATACACAGGAGCCAGTGCCAAATGTATTTTTGTTATGAAATAAATAACTTGAACTTGAACTTCTTGTCCTATAACTTGAGACTTGAGCAATGTGTTTTAAGCTTTCACGGTTCATAGGTTCGGTTTCGGGTTAACCCGCGATCATGGCGCTTTCAACAGCGTCGAAATATCGGGAGCTCAAAACAATTGATAATCACGGAAGATATCCCGTAAGTGACATTTTAAGTTGAGCAATGTGTTAAGATAATAATATCTTTCATCGAAGGTTCAGCCAATACCTCCCTACCATTCCCTCTCATAGAGAGGAGACCGTGTGTCCCAGCAGTGGGACTATTATAGGCTGATTATGCATAGGCTGAAGTCCTCGATAACTTTGGGCCAGGTCTGGGATGTTTAGGAGATTTGAACATTTTAACCCTTTTTTTGGAAATCCCACTCCACCATAAACATTAAGGCTATCAACATAAGGATATAATTTAGGCCAGGTGGCCTACCATGACGTCTTAAAGCAGGATCGTTTTAATCGCGATCCAGTGTGGGTAAGAGACGGAGCTATAGAGGACGTCCAGCGCCATCTCTTTCCCTCACTGGCACGCAATTAAAACGATCCTGCTTTAAGACGTCATGGTAGGCCCGCTGATCATGATAATTTTCAGAGAGATTTACACGTTTTATCGGTTCCGTTGCCAAAATTTGCCAACGGAGCTCGTATAGATTCGTCCTGTCCATCTGTCCGTCCGTATGTCACAGCCATTTTACTCCGAGAAAATTGAAGAGCAGGTGTCTTCTATGAACCGCTACACAAAAAAGTGAAATGAAATTACTTTTTTTTATAGGGGGTGGCCCTCCGTATACAGGGTGTAAACCACCTCATCACGAAACCGTCAAACAAGCATTCCGTACATCAAAGACAGATACAAGAAATGTTAAGTAATTAAATTTCTGTTTAGTGTTTTAATTTATTTGGGTACTTTTTATCCACTCCGCCTGTCGCAGTCCATACTGAACATAGGTCTCTACCAAACTGAGCCACAACAGTCTGTACTCTGCCTTAAATATCCAGTCTTTACTGCCTCGTTGGTTTAGGTCGCAAGCGCAGAGTGTGGCGTCCTGGATTCAATTCCCAGGTCTGACAAAGTGTTATTGGGTTTTACCATCAGAAATTTCAGTAGCAGCCACAGAGTCTGGATTTGTGCCCGGTTGACGGCAATAGGGCCGCCCTCTATTACATGGGACTTAAACATGACTGACGAAATGTGGGTGAACTATTAGGTACATCTCTGCCTCTGGGATTACAGGCATAATGTTGATTTCGATTCCCAAGTCTGACAGTGGAAATCTCTGGATAGACTCCGAACCCAGGTCGGCCGTAGCAAAGACAACCTCCTCAGATGGGGGTTCATGGACGGCTCAGATCTCAAATGTGTATGCGGTGTGTGTCCACAGACAATGGCCCATCTTTCATCTTGCGCCGCATGCCCTGACCCTGCACACTTGACGATCTTATGACTGCACCAGCGACCGGAGTTCGCGTAGCTGAATTTTGGGCCAAACATATTTAATCAAATTTGCCATCGACACGCTAAGAAGCTAAGAAGGTCTGACATTCATTGTGAATTTTTCAGTAGCAATGGTTGGAAATTTACGCCTAAATACTCTTATATATCTTGGAAAGCAAGTTAAGCTGTTAGTCCGGTTCCATTGACATGTTATGGCACATTTAGAAATATACTAAATTATAGTAGACTAGCTTAATACAACGTGCAACATTATGAACGCAGGACTTCTCACGAGGAGAGAGATATCCTCACGTCCCGGCCGCCGCGGGAGACGCCCCGGGCGTCGGGGGCCACGTGGTGGCTTCCGGCCACCGTAGGCGCGGGCCTGTGGACGGGGAGCTATGGGCTAGCTCGCCGTCCGTACGTCTCATGACGACAGGCCGTGTCGACGGCGCGTTCGTGTTCCACGCGCGCCTCAAAGAGAGGCAGCAATAGGGGAGGGGCCCGCAAGGGCCGAAGCCTGCCGGGGCTGCGGGACTATTCGAAAGAGATACCGTGGCCCCGGAACACAAAGGGCGAGGAAGGAACATGGATGGGTTTTAGTCAGTAAAAGTCTGACACTCCCTCCTGCTCCGCCCAGAGCGGGAGGAGTTATTTGATGATTTGATGTCCCATCCTAAAAAAAAAAAAGGACTTCTCACGTGATGTCTCGAACCATAAAACTGAACAAATACTGCTATGTTTTTTTTTTAATTCGCAACAAAAAAATAACCTATCCATGAGGCATTCAGCTGATTATCATGTACGGGAAAACTAAAAAAAAATTGAGTTTCCAAAAGTAATACAACACAAGTGGTTCAGTTCAACCACCGAGAGGTATTGCGTTTTATCTGTTACATCCTGTACACCATTTGTCCTTTGATCGTACATTGCGTGCTGTTCTAGAATAGGTTAAGAAATTAAAGACACCAGTAAATATAAACATTTAATAATAATATCACAGGCTCACAGCCAATCATTTACTCAAGAGCTCTTGAATTTCCAAAAGACTCTTCCCCTTGGTTTCCGGTACGAAAATGATAGTAAAGAAGAACGTAAAAGCGCAGACGCTGGAAAACATCCAGAAGATGATACTAGGTCCCCATGCTGGTAACATGTAACCGAATGCTGCTGCCACTCCGAAGCCGAACAGCCAGCCGATGGTGGCCGTGAAGGTACTACCGAAGCCTCTGCAGGTGTCCGTGAACATTTCACCTACGAATGTGCAGGGGATGATACCCATGCCTGGAGGAGAAAGACATTTTATTTTATTAAGTCATTTTATTTTGTGGCTTTCAAATCTCTTATCGGTTGAAGAAGTCGGCGTGCCCTAAACCAGTAATTTGTAGACACACAACATCGCACTGGGCCCGCATGGCATCATCATCATTTTCCTGCCCTTATGCCAATTTTGACAAACTACACTGTAGTTTGTCCTTAAATTTGTTGTGACCGGTAACATTTGTATTTTAAAATTGGTTATATCCACCTCTACCTCAGTTTCAATGGCAAAATCACAACATAAACTTACCACTGTTATAAGCTACGCAGAACACCATCACAGATACTAACGAAAGCCATTGCAAGTCGTCAGCTAGCGGATGACCAGAGTTGTACAGATAGAAGTACGTTCCAAGAGCAAACTGAAAAAATATAGGGAATAAAAAGAAAACAAAGATAATCATAAGATACATTTATAACATAACATCACAACTGTAATCCCCGCAACGCGAGCGGCTAAGACAAATAGAGTATCAGAAGAACATTTTTAAAAGATAAGAAAAATAAAGATGACCTTACCAAACTCAATGAACAAGCTGCACAAGATGCCAACAATAATATCTTTCTACCAGTTCTATCGACAAGTACAGGAGCAATGATCGACGCAAACACTTGAGTAGCACCGATGATAATAGTAGATATATGAGCCTCCATATTTGATCCAGTTAGATCGAAAATCACCGTAATAAAGGCGATAACAATCATCATACCACTGAATTGGGATAAAATATTTAAAGATATTATTAAAGCTGCAGCTTTTCTGTTAGACTTGACAGTGTACATTTCAGTTAGTTGAGCCATTTTTGGTTTTGGCTTTTCATTTGCTTGTGTTACTATCTCATCTATGTCATCTTGTCTGCCAAGTGAAGTGAGAATAGCCATTGCTTCTTGTTTTTTGCCTGAAATAAGATTTGTATTTATTTTGCTGTCTAATCTCAGATCATCATTCAGCCGAAAGACGTCCACTGCTGACTGCTGGCTTGGCCTTCTCCAAGTGTCGCCACAATGACCGGACCCGTGCGTCTCGCATCCAATGGGTCCCCGTAACCTTCACCAGGTCATCGGTCTACCTAGTAAGAGGCCTTCCAACGCAACGTCTTCCGGTTCATCTAAAAAATCTCAGATGTTCCTGCAAAATATTTAGATGCTGCAATGAATTGATAATTCCCTTTAAAACCTTTGTTGCTTTGTCAACTGTTAGCGCCAATATTAGGGACTGCTTAGCCATAACACTGATAACACATAAAGTACTTACGGGATGATATCCGTGATTTTCTTTAGGTTCTATGAGCTCCCGATATTTCGACGCTGTTGCTTGATCATGATCGCAGGAATACTGAAGAGGTATGCGGGTGGGACGAAAATTATTTATTATGAGCAGACAAATCTGTCTACCCTCTTTCTTAGTCTTTTATTACACGCACTACCGGAACTCGATTGTAACTCACGACAAAACGCACTCACAGTATCACTAGGTAATATCGGGAGCTCATAGAACCTAAAGAAAATTACGGATAATTATCATCCCCTAAGTACTATAAGTGTAGCGAAAAACCGTGAAAGTATAAAACAGTGCATAACACTGATAAATTTTGGCAATGCTATTTATGATGGATTTTCATAATAATATAATTATACAATATTAACTAAAGTTCATATTGATAGACCACATGCCTATACCACTGTAATTGGTTGTCGTGTTAGGGGAATGTGATGCAGAGGATTGAGAAAAACGTCGTGAGGAAAGTTTTGAGCATGAATGTGGATGGGTATAAGAGTAGAGGAAGACCAACGAAACGATGGATGGCCTGTGTGAAGGATGTTATGGCAAGAAAGGAGGTGTCTGATGTGATGAATAGTAGAAAAGAGTATGGAAGAACAAAAATTAATTAGGATAAAGGCAAGAGAATGTTGAGACATCGTCATTCCGTCTAAAAATAATTAAAACTTACCCTTCATAACTTTATAAACAGCAGATTCAGGAACAATAAAGAATAAAGCAACAAGGTACACAACACTTAAACCCGTGGATATCCAATTGATGGCTGCATACGATATATACGGTCCTATCGAGTACACTGTCAGGATACCCAATGAACTTGCAAACCCTGTCAGTGTTAGCAGTGTCCCTCGGACTCTTGTTGACCTGGAAAAAGAAAAAAATATCCTTTTGTTCGATTATGAGTTATTTTGCAAATAGGTTTTTTACAAACACTTTCACGTGTATTTTTCTTTTTTTAACTAGAATCTTTTGTACCTTTCTACTCTGGGAAGAAGCAGCTGAAAGATACACGGAGGTCATAGTCTCTTTTAACGTCCAGACTTTTAAATCTTACTCAACTCACATGAGATCTATGCAGATTAGTGTCTGAGATAGTCTTTTGAAGAAAGAACCACACAGATTTGAGTGGACCTGTCCAGTCAGTGCAAGCATTTGTCAGTTATCGTGTAGATCGACTTACAACTCAAGGAGCTCAACGACACGACGAACAGTACCAAAGAAAGGACATTTGGGTGGAAAATTGTGGGAAAAAAAACAAAAAAATGACCCACATGGTCGTCACATTCACAATAATAAAATAAACTTGAAAATACTTTCCATAATAAATGTCAAAAAAATAACACAAAAATCATTAAATGTCACCATTCACAATTATGAAATATAAATAAATAAAAAATTAGTAAACGATGTAAATTTTCAAGTCAAATCAGTAAACACTAATAAAATAGTAAAAAAAAAAACTTAACTAACGTGTTTAAGATAAAGAAATAATTAATAATAAACAAGTGAATTCCAAAATTCCGACATTCACAGAGCAAACAATTATATGAGCAGCTTAATCCCAAGCCTTTTTATCTTCGAGATAGTGATTAACATGATAGTAGCTTTCAGGCATAGCTTCCGTTTTTTAAACGATATGAATTTATTTAGACTTAGTACTTGATTATAGCTAAAAAGTTTATTGTAAAAACGTATTCATTGGCATTTGAACGTGGAGTACGTTCAGATGCCTACTTTTTTGAGCCTCGTTGCACGAACAAAATCTCTTTACTACACAGGTTACAACACTACTACTTTAGTTCATGGTAGGCCACCTGATCATATAAATAAAATAAATAAATAAATATCGTTGGACATTACACACACCGCCATCTAGTGCCACACTAAGCAACGAGATAAAATATATGAATATAACTGCTTTTCAGGCCCGAAAGCACCTACGGAGACAATTCTTGCTTTCTGTTATCTATGATTCTGAGTTTTGAATTTCTGATACTCACGCCAATTCTCCAATATAGACGAGATTTGTGACGAATAATACTCCGGTACTAACGCCAACCGTAACTCGTGCGACATACATTAAAACCAAGGATTTGGCAACTGCCAGCGAAATGTATGACAGTAGAAATATGCAAATAGCAAAGTATAGGCATGGCTTTCTGCCTACCATGTTGCACAGGTAACCAGAGATGTAGGGACCTGAAAAGAGAATCATTTTGGCTGTTATTGATCAAAGGTGCTATATTATTTCACTGGTTGTGAGACTTTAAGAGTCACCAATCCCATCGGACAATCATGGTAATCGTAAAAAAAGATCACTCACACAAAATTCCAATATCTATTCGACCCAAATGTACGGAACAGCAGATTGTTTTTTCTAGATTCCGATTCTGAGACCACCGTCATAATTGTAACTTAAGCGGAAAATCCCTTACCTCCAATAAGTCCAATAAAAGAAATGGAAGCTATCCAGGCTGCTTCCGGATCAGTGATGACTCTATCCAAGGGTGTCTCATCTAGATTCTGCAGTTTGGGCAGAACTGGAGCTGTCCACCCCATTGTGTAACCCACACCAAACTGCCCTAGGTATACTGAAATTGCAAAATAGTAAGGTGTTAAAAAGTGGTAGTCGTGAATGATATGCTTATCCATATCAGCAAAGGAGGCGACTACTGAGATGATGAGATAGAGAAATATGAAAGTTGAAGACATACTGCGCCGACCCCAAATAAATATAGGTGAACCAGGAAGAAAAAAGGGGAAAACATTTGTATGGAAAATTGCAGCCCCTGTTCCCTCTTAAGGAATTTGTCTAGCGAAATGAGTATAATAAAAACAAAAGTAGGTACTTACAGCATGCTGATATTAAATATTGTTTTCCTATACTTGCTTTAACTCCGGCACCCATTATTATATATTTTTCTCACAAATAAAATTAAATAGGTCACACCGTTATTTTGCACACTGAGATATCGGTATGATGTATACACTCGGTGGTATTCCTTATATCTCATATTTCACTATGAATGTAACGTTAGATAAGCGGTTAGGGGTACGTGGTAAATATAAGAATAAAGAAAACACCACGTTTTTGAAAGTCAAAACAATAAACTGCCTGGTATTTCCAGAGATTAGAGCGTTCAAATAAACACACTCTTCTGCTTTACTATACCTACTTAGTACCTAAAGGGTGTAAAAAGACCCTTAACAAAACCTTATGGCACTTGTTTTCCTCGCCATTGCGATATTTTTTTTGTTCTAAGACCATACCTCTCTGCCTACCCTGGGTCAAAGTTCCAAGCATTTCCAAGTTTTTTTTTAAATACATGTTTTTAAATGTAAGATTTTTACTTTAAACACCTCCGCGACCCCCGTACTATTCAATCCATCCATCAGCACTATGTTTCGAGTGCTTTACATTGAGTTCTACCACAAAACATGATTTTTCACCCCAATAAAAAAAGTCCTTTCCCAACAATATTTTTTGCGTAAACTTATTTAGTTTGATGTACGGATGTACTTGCTTAACGGCTGTTTACACCCTGTATAAGCTATACCAAAATCCTTTTCTTTTTTCGTATGGAAAATCATCAAATGACTCCTCCCGCTCTGGGCGGAGCAGGAGGGAGTGTCAGACTTTTACTGACTGAAACCCATCCATGTTCCTTCATCGCCCTTTGTGTTCCGGGGCCACGGTATCTCTTTCGAATAGTCCCGCAGCCCCGGCAGGCTTCTGCCCTTGCCTTAACCCTGGACCCCTTCCTTATTGCTGACATCTCTTTAAGGCGCACGTGAAACACGAACGCGCCGTCGACACGGCCCGTCGTCATAAGACGAAACCAAAACCCTGGAGTGGAGTAGAAGTATCGGTTAATGTGCAGGACTCTACCTGTCGGCGACGAGACCCTATCTCGACACCAGGGTGCAAGTAGTGGCCGTACGTAGAGTGCAAACACAAATCTAGTGAGTTGAATTTTGTTCAAAAACTTGTGATATTATTGTAAAAACTAGTTTATATAAATTCTTGTTAGAATCTTGCTAGAATCATATTAATTTTATGTTAATTTAACGTTACATTCATATTAGAGTCCAATAAGACTGATAAGAAAGGAAAAATGTTGAATTGAAAATACTAAGTCATATAATTACGTAACTTGAAAAAGTGATTTTTTGTTTATTAAGATATAATGTATAAATTAGTACCAAAGGGTAGATCTTAACTCAAAACCATTTTTAGTGAAAGAATTGTGTAAATCGGTTCAGTATTTTAGGAAACATAAGGAAAAATGTATAATGAAAATTTGATACATTGCAAATTTCAACAGTTAATGTTCTAAGAAGTTTTTTATACGTTATGTAAGGTGCAATATTACTTATTTTAGGTTATAGTTGACATAATAACCTATGTAAAAAGGAATAGTTTGTAAGGATTCTTTAATAAATAAACATAAATACGGGGTTCCAAAGGTCTCAGCTGTCGCGAAAACAAACGCGAAATTAGAGCAAAAAATCACGGTTCCCGTTATGGGCGGACAGGGCCGTATATAAGTTGGGAACGACGGCGAACAATCGTCAGTCGCAGCCCAGCCATCGAGGAAGAAACAACTCAAGAAAGAAAAGGGACAAGCCGAAACCTAGGGAACACCGAACCTTAGGAAGAACGAAAATTGTGTTGTCATTCTACGGTGCCTGCCTACCCTTCTCCCCCGAGGTCCTGCCTCTACTAGGTCGTCGGTACCCGACCATACCCTACGCATTCAGGGGTGCGTGGAGGCGAGCGCCACAAGCAAAGACTGCAAGGAGCGCCGTCTACTATTGTGGGAGATTGTCCCAGGTTGACTGGACCCCAGGGTCTGGCCATCCGAAACACTACCAGTCAGGTAAACCGACGAGATCAACTACGAGCCATTCTGGATGCGGAAACCGCATAAGATCTTGTGGCTTCTGATAGGCCTATTTCCAGCCCGCAGTGGACTGCAAAAGGCTAAGATAATTGATATCAAAACAGTTTGATTTCTATTGTACGGAACCACTGTCAATATTCGCTATCGATTGGTTGAATCGAGATGATAATAGGATAGACAACAGATAAAGATAAAGAGAGAATGAGTAGCGGTGGACTAGTGCTAGCAGCCCCGACTTACGAGCAGTAAGTCGTGGGTTCGAACCCAAGCAGCCGCATTACTTCGTGTTATTTATTTCTTCGCCACTGCTCTGAAAACGGTGAAGGAAAACATCGTGAGGAAACCGGCATGTCCTAGAACCAAAAATTCAAAGACATATGACATCTACCAATCCGCGCTGGGCCCGCGTGGTGGGTTATAGTATAGCCCATCCCCTTTTATAGGGAGGAGGCCTGTGTCCCAGCAGTGGGAACATTAAAAGGCTGTGATGATGATGATGAAACAAAGAAAACCAGAAGGATCTTGAGCTTACCTTCATCATGAATGTCCAATAGCTGTTACCTCTATTATCATATTTAGGATTGGAGATTACTATTGGCTATTAAGTATCTAGCAGTTGACTTTTGAGTTTTATAATATTCCTATCGTGTTTTATCATCTGCCTAGCTATCTCCGCACCATGATGAGGTAAATCTCAATAGAAAACTGATATGACATTAAATAACTTCAAATCTTCCTAGTCTTTTCCCAACTATGTTAGGGTCGGTTTCCAGTCTAACCGGATGCAGCTGAATACCGGTATTTTATATTGAGCGATTGCCTATCTGTCCTCCACAACCCAATTAGTATGATTCCCTTCGAAAAGAAGAAAGAAAAAATATTTATTTGACGTCAGTTATTAAAGCACACACACAATAATATAAAAAAGATAAGGTACAACATAAGGAGGAAAACATAGTATGTGCTGTGTGCCTCACGGCTTCGCCAAAAAAAGGTCCATTTCAGCATTCATGCCAGACAGGTGATGGTGATGCTGTCTGACGCTGGTCTTCCAATGAACCTTAAGAGGGAAGTGATGGAAAACAGTTTCAAACAAAATGTATAAATACTTAAATGGTTATAAATAAATAGATAACAAGTAAATTTGGTAAGACTGGTTGTCAGACTTTCGAACCACTGACTACCTGTAACGACTGTCAAAGATCTACACATGGCAGCCGTGAACAACGGCTTATAGTTCTATCCGAGGCATGGAGAAAACTCGGTATATAATTGATGGTCACGGACCACGGGCCAGCCTAGGCAAGCGCACCTTATCCTTGAAGATCGAGTATGCAGCTGTTATTATTTAGCCACGGGCTCCTCTTAGCCACGAGCTCCTTAACTATCTAAACATACTGTCCTGTACTACTGTGTGCTGTACTGTGAGAGGAAAAATCCGTTTCTACCGGGTGGAATTTTACAACGTCAGCTGCTGGAAGGAAAGTATTCTAAATACTAGAGATAGCAAATTTTACTCAAAGGAAACATTCCTTTATTTATAAAAAGAAACATAAGATTTTCAAGAATTCGCTTGCCACACTCGGAATCGAAGCGGCTAAAATCCGAAAATAACACCCTGTTCTTTTATGGCATCAATCATAGGGTCAATAATGGGAATCAAATCTTTCTAAGAAACGTGATAAATTAAATTATTAAGGACAACCATGAAAATCTATCTTATAAATTCAATGGGTTACTCAAACGTCCATTCGCCAACCTAATTCCCGAGTGGGGCAAACGAATTTTCGATAATCTCTGAATTCATATTTCTTTATTTTCAAAAATAAAAGAATGTGTCCTTTATGTAAAATTTGCAATCTCCAGTATTTAGAGTAGGTATTTTCCCTCCAAGTGCAATTGAAAAATTCCACACTGTATAACGGTCAAACCGTCTAGCGTCTCGGGGGAAATGATTCATAACCCATTATTTTAACATTAATCTTATGTTCAGTGCATCGAGTTCTCTATCTTACAAATTGATTTTCCCGTTCAGACAACAAAGTTCAGTTAGTCAGTCTCCGAAAAATAACCCACTTGAAACAATTTCCAAGTTCAAGAATTATGGTCATTGACTGAATTGAAACTGATTTGAACTGAAATGAACTTTAAGGAGTAGAAAATAAAGTAAATTTTCTTTTCTGTGCTCTGTTTTTAGTTTTATCAATAACGGAACTGGAATATCTTATTTGTTACAAACTCAAATCAAATGGATGGGTTTGGTGCAGATGATTCACGACGAGTTACAGGCACACCCACATTCGCCGATTTAGTCGGCACCATGTTTATTAATGCAGAATGGGTTGGTTGAACGATGGTCATGGAGTTTAGCCAAATACTAGTAACCACTGAAGAGTTCTCTAAGCCAGCTGCAGCTGAGCAATTTAACATAAAAGAGTTGGTCTGAGGTGTAGGTAATAGTACACCCATATTTCGACAGTTTCGTTTAACGTTTACTTAATAGCGAGATTATTACCAACAATTTTATTATATCTAGAATTTCTTTGTCTTTCATCCAAAGAAATGGCGACTTATTTTGTTTTTCTTTTCTGCTACACAAAGTAGTTAACGAAACGCAAGCTGTCAATGTCACTAATTTGTACCTTTGTGTGCGTGTTTTTGAGTGGAGACCACAAATCCGCAAACGCCCTCAGGATAGATATGGTGATAATCTTCTCAGTTAAGATCGCAATAGCGGTCATTGACCCACCTACATTTATTAAAGTTCTTAATTTTGAAATCCAAAAATAAGCCCGTTCAAGTCTTGAATCGTCATCTATCGTGATCTCCAACATTTTTTCTAATGAAAAACGATACATGGTTCATTTGTTTTGGTTCGTACGAAGAGATATTAGGGAAAGGGCAATGACCGCTATTGCAATCTTAACTGGTAGCAACTATAGCACCTGGATGAGAGATGCCGAGAACTGATTTGAATGACGTGCGATAGTAGAGGGGTTCCCTATCCATTTGCATAAAATTTCAAGACCTAATATGACTTGGCATACTTTTGTTACTCCTAATTATATTTTCGCATAACATTATTTGCGCATAACAGCTTACGCATATTTTTTTAAGCATCATTTCTCTAATCATAATAATGATTAAGCATAACATTCTTAGGCATAACTTTATTTACGCATAATGATATTAAAGCATATTTTTATAGGCATAACAAAGAAGCATAATAATGAACTCCTAAAATGTTAGACATACCCTGATTGGATATACCAATTTATTTTGACGATTGGAAAAAAAACCATATCTCCTGAAGCAGGTAATACTTAACATATTTGTTTTGAACATAGTTGATTGCGAACATATGTGAGTTTTTTTCCCTGTAAGAAGCATGCAAACAAGCATACACCATGCATGCAGCAAGCATGCAGCAAGCATGCAGTATGCATGCAGTATGCAACATGCAGCAGGCATGGTTTCTGTCACGGCTCCGGCGCTGCGGGGCTCCAGCGGCCCCACGCGAGCTTATCGTCGCAGATGTGGTTCACGCTCACCACCACGGCTTCGGCTTGCTGCACCTGCTCCTCAGTTCGATTTCACGTTTTGTATGTACGCAGCTGCTTGTACATTTGCCTTTGTCTTCACCGTTCTCTTTGTACCAGAAACGAAAGGAAAGACTATTGCAGATACAAGAAATGTTAAGTAATTGAATTTCTGTTTGGTGTTTTATTTTATTTGGGTACTTTTTTTATCCACTCCGACTGTCGCAGTCTATACTGGACATAGGTCTCTACCAAACTGAGCCACAACAGCCTGTAATCTGCCTTACATATCCAGTCTTGACTGTCTCGTTGGTTTTGTGGTCGCAACCGCGACTGTTGAGTATAAAGAGAAGAAATAGTGAAATATAATGATGAGTGAATCCGGATTTCCACTATTATAACTGTTACAGTACTAATGTTTAGCAATGTAGCACATTAGCTAGATAATGTTAAATATGATAGGCGCCTTGTTGATGAATCAAATCAACAGGGATTACAACGATAAAAATCCTGAAAAACTGCACGCAACAACAGCAAGCGCTTTTTTGCTGTTTCGGTATTCTCAAATATTAAGAAGGAAACAGCTCCAAAATACGTCGTTGACGTAAAAGTGCTAAAAACATTGAATGCCAGTAAAAGTTTTTACCGAAAACAGCAGTGAACACAAAAAAATGTATGATTTCCATAAGTCCTAGAGAACAAAAGTGGTTCAGTTTCAAGGTCTAAGTCACCAGCACCACACTAGAGTCTTGCGTTTATTCTGTAATGCCCTGTATACTACTTGTCATTTGGTCCTTGATTCGACCTGTTGTACTGTGTGAATCAGAATACTGTGCAGTGAAGAAGACGGATAAGGTTGCATGTAGCAGAGATGAGAATGTTGAGATGGATGTGTGGACTTGTGGAGTGACTATTTCTCATCTCCTAATTGTTTTTGCTTTCTTTTCTTATAATTTAGTTACAGTGTTACTTGCCGGGATATTTTTTCCCACTGGGTAACAGTGTAACACAACATGGTGTAACTGAACGGCAACATGGTGTCCTGACTAGACTTATAAACCAATCAAATGAGATTAAGTAAGAAATGAGCATATAAGAGGAAGATTGAAAGTCGGTTTGAAGTGGTGTTACAGAAAAGGTGAAAGGGACTCGTCTGTCTTGGTATGGAGATGTGATGAGGAGGACACAGAGATGAGGAGGGATAGAACACATGTGACTAAAAGAGTGTTGAATATAAATGCTGATGGATGGAGAGGAAACTATAAAAAAAGATGGATGTGTTGTGTGAGGAAAACGGAGTAAGTGATAGCGTGACGATTGACAAAGGAGAACGGAAGAAAAAAACGTGTTGCGCCGACTCCGAGTAACATGAGACAAGGGCAGGATGATTATGATGGTCGTGCATTCTGTGTTTTCTTCTAGAATAGGTTCAGAAATGAAATACACCAGTAAATATAAACATTTAATAATAATATCACAGGCTCACAGTCAATCATTTACTCAAGAGCTTTTGAATTTCCAGATGACTCTTCCCCTTGGTCTCTGGCACAAAAATGATAGTAAAGAAGAACGCAAAAGCGCAGGCGCTGGAAAATATCCAGAAGATGATACTAGGTCCCCATGCTGGTAACATATAACCGAAAGCTGTTGACACTCCGAAACCGAACAGCCAGCCGATGGTGATCGTGAAGGTACCACCAAAGCCTCTGCAGGTGTCCGTGAACATTTCACCGATGAATGTGCAGGGGATGATACCCATACCTGGAGGAGAAAGAAATTTTATTTTATTAAGTAGGTAATTTTATTTTGTGGCTTTCAAATCTCATAACGGCTGAAGAAACCGGCGTGTCCTTAAACCAGTAATTTGTAGACACACGACATCGCACTGGGCCCGCATGGCGTCATCATCATTCTCATAAACCAATTTTGACAAACTATGTAGTTTATCCTTTTTGGTGTTTTTGTTGTATTTTAAAATTGGTTATATCATGCAACATTAACTTACCACTGTAATAAGCTACGCACAACACCATTATAGATACTAACGAAAGCCATTTCAAGTCGTCAGCTAGCGGATGACCAGAGTTGTACAGATAGAAGTACGTTCCAAGAGCAAACTGAAAAATTATAATAAAAAGGTGTCAGAAAACAAAGATAATCATAAGATATATTCATAACATAACATCACACCTGTAATCCCCGCAACGCGAGCGGCTGTTAATATTAATTAGCTACGAGCTCCTCCACGAGATAAATAGTGTATCAGAAGAATATTTTTAAATGCTAAGAAAAATAAAGATGACCTTACCAAACTCAATGAACAAGCCGCACAAGATGCCAACAATAATATCTTTCTACCAGTTCTATCGACAAGTACAGGAGCAATGATCGACGCAAACACTTGAGTAGCACCGATGATAATAGTAGATATATGAGCCTCCATATTTGATCCAGTTAGATCGAAAATCACCGTAATAAATGCAATAACAATCATCATACCACTGAGTTGGGCTAGAATATTTAAAGATATTATTAAAGCTGCAGCTTTTCTGTTAGTCTTGACCGTGTACATTTCAGTTAGTTGAGCCATTTTTGGTTTTGGCTTTTCATTTGCTTGTGTTACTATCTCATCTATGTCATCTTGTCTGCCAAGTGAAGTGAGAATAGCCATTGCTTCTTGTCTTTTGCCTGAAATAAGAAGACTTTTATTTATTTGGTTACATCTCAGATATTCCTACAAAATCGTTTGATGGTGTAATGAATTGATAATTAGCTTTATAATGTTTTTTACTTTGACAATAATTGTTACACCAATATTAGGGAAGCAGAAATTACTGCCTTAACATTGAACATTTTTGGCAATGCTGAGAATAATAATTGTGATGGATCATCATTACATATTCAATATTAATTAATGATTTATCGTTGAGGAAAATGTCGTGAGGAAAGTTTTTAGTATGAATGTGGATGGGTGTAAGAGTAGAGGAAGACCAAAGAAACGATGGATGGACTATATGAAGGATGATATGGCACGAAAGGAGTTGTCTGATGAGATGACGAGTAATAGAGAAGTATGGAAGACAAAAACATGCTGCACCGACCTGAATTAGGCTATGGGCAAGAAAATGATGAGTCATCGTCATTGCGTCTAAAAAGAATTAAAACTTACCCTTCATAACTTTATAAACAGCAGTTTCAGGCACAATAAAGAATAAAGCAACTAAGTACACAACATTTAAACCCATGGCTATCCAATTGATTGCTGCATACGATATATACGGTCCTATCGAGTACACTGTCAGGATACCCAATGAATTTGAGAACCCTGTCAGTGTTAGCAGTGTCCCTCGGACTCTTGTTGACCTGGAAAACAAGTATCCTATTGCTTAGTGTCGCTCTCCTTCTTCTTCGCCTTAGCGCGTCGATGGCAATCTAAATTAAAATAGGTTGCATCCAATCACCAGTAAAAAGAAGGTTAGACCTCCAAATTTAAATTTATTTTGGTGATTATTCGGACCTTACCCGAAAAGCTTGACCAAGGTTTACTACTTCTAGCACTACCCGTAATCTATGTAGGTATCATTCTGAACTTCTGATACTCACGCCAATTCTCCAATATAGACGAGATTTGTGACGAAAAACACTCCGGTACCAACACCAACCGTAACTCGTGCGATGTACATTAAAACCAAAGATTTGGCAACTGCCAGCATAGTGTACGACATTACAAACATGCAAGCAGCAAAGTATAAGCAGGGCTTTCTGCCAACCACATTGCACAGGTATCCAGAGATGTAGGGACCTGAAAAGAGAATAATTTTGGCTATTATTGATCAAGCATGAAAGGTGCTATATTATGTCACTGGTTGTGAGATTTTATAGTCACCAACTTCATGGGACAATCATGCTAATCGTAAAAAAATAGATCGCTCACACAAAATTCCAATATATATTCGACCCAAATCAGCCCAAATGTACGGAACAGCAGATTTTTTTTTCTCCATTCCGATTCTGAGACCACCGTCATAATTGTACCTTAAACTGAAAATCCCTTACCTCCAATAAGTCCAATAAAAGTAATGGAAGCCATCCAGGCTGCTTCTGGATCAGTGATGACTCTATCTAAGGGTGTCTCATCCAAATTCTGCAGTTTGGGCAAAACTGGAGCTGTCCACCCCATTGTGTAACCCACACCAAATTGTCCTAGGTATACTGAAATTGCAAAATGGTAAGGCGTTAATAAATGTGGTAGTGGTGAGCCATGTCAGCACAGGAGGTGACAGCTTAGATGAGGAGAAATAGAGAAGGATGGAAGACGACATATGAGGCACCGACCCCAAATAGAGATAAGTGTTAAAGAATGGTGGCGCTGATGATGAGAACGCGAGAGTAAGTCTGCTAGCCTGAGAGGTCAAACTGATCAGTATTACGCCCAGTTTTTGAAACGAAAATCATCGATGCGTCAAATTTATACAAGGTGTGACATAATAAACGCAAGACCTCCCGTGTGGTCTTTCAGACCATAAGACAGAACAACTTTTGTTCTACGATTTCTTGAAATTCGCAAACAAAATAATTGGATTTTCTATTGGACTGACGCGCGACTGGTGCTATTCTATTCTATCCTATCAGCTAATCAATAATCAACATGTAAGGTAAAATAAGAAAAATTTGAATTTCCAAAAGTTGTTCAGTTTCATGGTATGAGACACCACACGAGAGGTGTTGCGTTTTATTATGTTACATCCTGTATTTTTGTCAAAAATGAAATGGCTTTATAAAAAACAAAAGTACTTACAGCATGCTGATATTAAATATTGTTTTCCTATACTTGCTTTAACTCCGGCACCCATTATTATATATTTTTTCTCACAAATAAAATAAAATAGGTCACGCTGTTATTTTGCACACTGAGATATCGGAATGAGGCATACACCCAGTGTTATTCCTTATATCTCATATTTCACTATGAATGTAACGTACGATAGGTGGTTAGGGGTACGCGGTAAATACGGATTTAAGAAGTATGAAAACACTTCGTTTTTGAAAGTCACAGTGACCCATCGTTTCCTATACAAAAACCAGGTGACGGTGAAATAGTACACGACAGATCTACATTTCCGCAAGCATCGCCAAATGCGGTACATGGCAACGCATGGCATGGATGAAGACATGGACTAAGATGAAAGAAGACCCTGGATTCATTTGAAAGGTTGAGCCTCTTCTAAACCTACTAACAACGATCCTAATGTGCGTAACTCCAGCAATCTATTATTATACTCTACGTTCCACCAGGATGGGTGCATTACCCTTCAACCAGAACCATAAGGACTAACGATGAAAAAAAAAAACAAAACTGACTGGTAGTTCCATAGATCGGTCTTCTGCTTCATTATACTAAGGACTTCTAAATTATACCAAAACCCTGGAGTGGAGAACAAGTATTGGTAAATGTAGTGTAGGACTCCCCCCAATCAGATTTACCGTCGAGATCAACTAGGAGTCTGGGTCATTATAGGTGGAAGGCAGAAACCAAGGTCTTGTGGCAAAGCTTGAGATAGGCCTATGTCCAGCGGGATGAGCCGCGCCGTGCCCTCGTTACAGAGGTGGGAGGAGATCTGTCGCTGCCCACCGTTGTTCGTTCGATGGTCGGCAGCGTAGTCCTGGGACGCGGTTATGCCCTTCTGCGAAACCGTCATGTCGCAGAAGGAAGCTGCGGAAAGGGAGAGATGATGACGAGCTCCCGCCCATCTCGCAGCAGGCGCACTACAACGCACTCTTCCGGCCCCCCTAAATAGGTCCAGGGGCTGGCAGGGGCACTGGACCCGAGACGGCAGCGCGTAGTGTTCCACGCGCGCCTCTCTTAGATGTAACAGGGGGAGGTTTATACCTCACTCCCCCCCGGGACGAGGCTCGCAGGTCAAGCGGGCACTAGTCCGGGGCAGCGGAAGTCGCATTAGATGCCGCTGCCCTCCGACGCAAGTGTGCGGAGGAAAACAGGTGTAGTTTTAGTCACTACGAGTCTGACAGACCCGTCCGCTCTACTCAGCGCGGAGGACATTTCCATTGAGGATTTCCACATCGAGAAAATAAAGGCCTGTGTCCAGCACTGGACTGCCAAAGGCAAAGTTCATCGATATCAAAATACTTTGATTTCTGATGTACGGAACCACTATCAATATTCACTATCGATTGGTTGTATCAAGATGATAGTAGTAGGTATAGACAACAGATAAAGATAAATAAAACCAGTAGAATCTTGAGTTTGAAGTCGTCGTTCGTCCTTCATCATGAATCTCTGATAGCTGATAAGTACCTCTATGGTGTTTTGGCTATTATCTAACTTTTATCTGTTCTTCTAGGTGAGCTGTTGATTTAATGAGTTTTTATAGGTAGGTATCCTAAGCATATTTTATCATCTGCTTGGCTATCTCCGAACCAAGCTTCAAGCTTCTCATACATTATATTATTCTTAATATTTTAAGCTTCTGGAGCTTTCAGTACAAGGGATAGCTTATTTATGCTAGTTTGCGAATGTAATATGGCTATAATAATATGGTTCCTAGGCTCTGCTAGTCTCAAAAGAAATTGAAATGTATACCTTAGTATTATTAAAAAAAAAACACTTTTACACGTATTTTTTTTTTTGGTAATTAACTAGTTGAGGTCAGAGTTTCCTTTCCTCATTTCTGGACGTATTTCATCCAGAACACACAAAATAAGGGCACGAAAAGTATTCCATAAAGCGCACATTTAGAGAGGGACATTGACTTTGATTGAAAATATTGATAGGTCAAAAAATTGTGGTGGCGTTGCAGGAGAAGAGTAACTTATGTCCAAAGGGGCGGCCTTTGCCCAGCAGTTAGACTATCATCTGCCCGCTGTTCCGCAACTATGTTGAAGTCTGCTTCCAAGCTAACCGGATACTGCTGAATACCAGTATTTTACATGGAGCGACTGACTATCTAACCACCACTACCCCTGTAATACGATAGGTACCCCTTGGTAAGACTGGCAGACTTTTGGGCCGGTGATTATCTACTGTAACGACTGTCAAAGATCTACAAATGGCAGCCAGGACTAGCAGCTTAGAGCTCGTGCTTTCTGAGGCAAGGAGGAAACTGGGTATGAATATGATTGTCACCCATCCACGGACCGACCTAGGCAAACACAGCTTATCCTTGAAGATCGAATTGTTTATCAACGAGCTCCTCTTATCCCTGAGCTCCTTATCCGTCTATACTTAATTTACTTACTGTCCTAATATTTGTCTATTTTTTTTTATTTGTATCGCTGAACAATACGCACAGCGCCATCTAGCGCCACACTAAGCAACGAGGCTTGTGTCGTGGACACAGATAGTACTACATAGATACTTTTTTTTTTGTTTGTAAATACATACTTATTATACATATAAACATCCATGACTCGGAAACAAATGTCCATGCTCATCACACAAACATTTGCTCTTACCGGGATTCGAACCCGGGACCCAACGAACGTAAGGCAGCCTCACTACCGCTGCGCCATTCGGGTCGTCAATGAGATGGCAAAACCGTTTCTATATTGGTCTAACCATGATTCACCGAACGCATAGGTACGTTCGGTGTATCGTGTTCCGGTTTCAAAATAAAATATCTTATCTATTCAAATTAGTTTCTCCCGTTGAGACAACAAAGTTGAGTTAGCCAGTGTCCGAAAAATAAACCCACTTGAAACAATTTCCAAGTTCAAGAATCATTGTCATTGACCGAGTTGAAACTGATTTGAATTGAACTTTATGCAGTAGAAAATAAAGTCAATTTTATCTTCTGAGTTCTATGTATTTTATAATTTAATCAATGTTTAATTCCAACTAAACCGCATTTTTTACGTAGGCACACCCACATTTGCCGATTTAGTCTGGGCCATGGTCGCTTCGTAAGTTATCTTAAATATAAAAAACATACACTAAATAAAACAATTATTATTTAAAATCTTACTTACAAAATTTTTCTTCTTATAGGTATCGGTCCGTAAAACCACAGTAAAACTTTTACAATTGCATTTACAACTGCACCTTCCTGGCCTTCTCCGATGCAAACATATCGATGATGTTTTCGAAATTAGTTTTATCCTTCTCTTGTCGCTCTACACTGATCACATCGCATAACCTTTCTTGACCCATTGTGGCCCACAAACACGCAAGTATTAATTTCAGCTTACTAAAAGATCGTTTACAACTTGCAATGGATACTGCAATTTTAAGCAGAATTTGAACAAAAATGCGCAGATTTGGAAATACGCTTTCATCCCATACGTGTACAATAAATTCAAGTAGCTCTTCAGATTTCCGTTTTTTCTTGTAGATCAGAAATTAGCACTCGGACATTCAATATTTCTCCATGTAGGTACCTGTCCTCCGTTAACATCGCAACTATAGAAATCTCCAAATTCTTTACATTTATTTATTAAACCGTCACAGTCGTCAGTGCCGTAACACAGTGTTCTAACATCTAGAAGAAATCCAAATCTGGCATCAGTTTCATGCAAACGAGTAAACCTTTCACTCATTTCACATACAATGCGATCCAGAGATCCCTTCATTAGGTACTCATTCCATTTCTTCTTTAGCGGTCAACTCTGCGTTCGATGCGCTCTCCAGCTATACATTTGTTTCGCCTTCGACGCCTTTCCGTGGCTACATCCCATTCCTGGCAAATATTGAGTCATCTTTTTAATGCCTCATTAACTAATCTCTCCCTTCCATTTGAAAAATAGTCTCGCAGGGCTTTTAACTTCAAGGCAGCAATAAGGAAATTAATACTTGGGTCCTTTAGTTGCCTTGGACACAGTCAATGGAGGCGAGTACATCGTTCCAGAACACTAGCCACGTCAGAAAATCGTTGGATAACATGCGATTAGTTTATTGTAGTGTATTTTGATTTAATTATTTTTTTGCTATTTTTGCGCCCCCCTTCGAAAAGCGCCCGGGCCACGTACTTGCCCCACCCAAGATACGCCTCTGACTGTACCTACACCCAATAGTACACCCTCGACAGTTTCATTTAGCGTATACATAATAGCGAGTTTATTGCCATCAACCGGGTGTTATTTTAAAGAATCTTTGTCTTTCATCCAAATTAATGGCGACTTATTTTGTTTTTTTTTCTTCTGCACAAAGTAGTTAACGAAACGCATGCTGTCAATGTCATTGACATAGCCGTATTTTCCTTTGACATTAAAAAACTTGTTTGTTTACAAATTGCAGGTTGAAATTACTGAAAACTAGTTATTTTGAGGCAATGGAAGACGACGACTACTGGAATACAAGTGAAACAAAGGCCAAAGCTTTTAGTTTTGATGATGATGTGGTACGTATATTTAATTTAATATTGAATCTTTTACTTTCATCAAACTATCTTTCTTGGCTAAATGTTAGGACAATTTTAGTTGTATAGACGACATCAATAACGTGCTGGCATCAATCCTACCAAGTTTGAATTCTTTTGTACTTACTCGTAACTAAATTTAAACAGGAAATTCAGGTGAACCTAGTTCTTCCTATTGGAAAGTAAGCACTCTAAAAGTAAGTAAGTAATGTATTACTATATCAGTCCATACCTACTGTCCCACTGCTGGGCAAAGGCCTCCCTTCAATTCTTCCATTTCTCGCGGCTATTTGTACTTTGATACAGCAATAATTATGTTTGCAAGCATATCAAGTGAAATGTACAAAAATTGAAAGAAATGTTACGTAGGCCAAGTGGATAACTAACTAGTTTCGCACACAGAGAGGAGCAGTCCAAACGTTACTTGGCAAATTGTGGTTATGCTTCAACCGTTCTGCCAGTTCATTATCATTCATTGGTTTAATTATTTATTTCCAGTTATCAACGCAAGAGATCTTGGCCATTGGTCAGAAATCATCTGGACATAATGAGGAGAGCATCTTCAGTAATCTCAGCATCACCACCGTCAAGACAGCAGCGGTACCACTCAATAGTCTGGTGTCTTCTAAAGTATTAGATCTTAGTAAGTTTCTAATCGATGCACCATGATGCATTCATCATCAGCCTACAGCAGTGCACTGCAAGACTTGGCGACTTATCAATCGACAATCTAGTTTCTAACAGCTACCCTGCTGAGATCGTCGCTCCACCTAGCCTAAGAGTGTCCAGCGTAACGCTTGCCTAGTCGTTTTAATGCCTGTTATGTTTGAACCTTGTTGATAAATAGTTTCTTTAGTTGTCAAGTGTAACATTATTGTAATGAGGGTAAAAAGGAAATAAACGAGTTTGCTTTCTGATCTCGACTAGGTTGTATCTTTTAATGCCCAATGATAATAATTTGTGATGAACCTCGGCTGTCACAACGGAGCTTTTTACAAGCATTATATTACCAATTATTATTATTATTAACTTGCTTCATCCCTGTGTTTTCTGTTACTCGGTTTATTTTTAAGTTTACATGCTGATTTAGTTGTGAGCTCCAATCTATTAGGGAATAAACTTAATTCTGTATATTAGTTGGTGTGTCCCAACATACTTGAAATGAAATGTGTCACCAAAATCGAACAGATGATGTATAATCCTTCCTTAGTAGTGAGCACTTCTACTCATGATTTCAAATTTCAACCTTTTGGAATACGCCTTACGATTTTAATTCATAAATTACAAGGCTTGCACTTACCGTTGACCTTTCTTTAATTTCCAGTCCTCCTAGCCCAATCAGGCAATGACCCTTCAAAGCAAACCAAGCAAGACACAGAAGAGACGGTTGCCATGACCCTCCAGAGACTGACTCTTGGTCGGAGCTGTTCCTTGCATGTTCACCGCAGCATGAGGAGTAAAACTGAACTGTTGGATGGAGCCCTGGCTATTGGTGATGGGAATGCTGTGTTAACTGTGAGTTTTGAGTTTAGTATTGTTATAGCATACGGTACGGGCTAACCCATACGGACCCTTGTTCGAAATAAAGTTTTTGATTTGATTTGATAAAGCTTTATTGTCAGTGGCTTTGCCCCCATGGTGGTCCAATATAATCTCATGTAGAATAAAAAGTATTCTATATCCTAACTGTTGAAAAAATGATCGTGTGATGAGCATGGACATTTGTTTCCGAGTCATGGATGTTTATATGTATAATAAGTATGTATTTACAAACAAAAAGTATCTATGTAGTATATCAACTATCTGGTGTGCACGACACAAGCCTCGTTGCTTAGTGTGGCACTAGATGGCGCTGTGTGTAATGTCCAGCTATTTATAACTTACCTGTTAGATATTTTCACAAAAATCATTTTGTGAATAATCCTGTGGTATACCCTTATTTATTTATTTTTGAATGGCAAAATCCTCTTGGATACCCTCTGTCTGGGGCGAGCGCAGTGTTATGTCGGACTCTAACTGACTAAAAACCCACTGTCCCTACTTCTACCATGTGTCGGGGGCCCGGGAGATACAAGTACATTCGCTTGCACCCCCGACTGGTGTTAGGCCGCCATTCCCGGCGGGCGCCATCACCAAGTGCGGTCTATCCAGCGTTTTGTGTTCCGGGGCCACGGTATCTCTTTCGAATAGTCCCGCATCCCCGGCGAATAGTCCCGCAGCCCCGGTAGATTGACTGCCTAAAATAAACTTCTATTTTATACTTAGTACCTATCTAAAATGAAAAAACAGACCCTTTTATCAACAATACTTGTTAAATCAAATAATATTCTTCCCAGGTGGTTCTCTTCCTGATTCAGACGTTAAACAAGAAGCTAGTCTACGAGCTGCTGTCCTCAAGACCTGTGGCCCTCAACCATTACATTGCGTTCTTACATAATGAGGGGAAAATCACTGAACTCACTGATTTGCTGACGTAAGTCATTTGTTTTTTATGCTATTGTTTGGCGATGAGTGCCTCGTGGGTCTAATAGTCGCAATCGCGAAGGGTGAGCTTGAGGTCCTGGGTTCGATTCCCGGGCAAATTGTTATTGGGGTTTTCCATCAGGAATTTCTCAGTAGCAGCCACGGAGACTGGATTTGTGCCCTGATGATAACAATAGGCTCGCCCCCTAGCACATGGAATTTAAAAATAACTGGCGCAGTGAGGCAGCCCGTCTGGTTAGTCACCACTGCTGTCTATGAAAGTCTGTTGAAACAAAACTGGCAAAATATTTCTTGCATGTAGGTACAGTCGTTGTCTTCCGCCTGATCAGTTAAATTTTTTTTCGCTTAAATCATGCGGAGGCGCCGAGCCACTCCACCTTAAACTTTAGGCCTATTAGGAAAGCGTCAACTTTGGCGCGCAAAATAACAATAACTCTCGTTTGGCATGTGTCGCCGATCGGTATTTTTTTCATTAATTATTTATTATAAAGTCAACGGGGCGGGTATAGAGAACGTTTCTATGTTTTAAGTGCAAGCAAAAATAAGCTTAGTGGTGATCAGGCGGGAGTGTCCTCGATAGTACCTAAATATTTATGCAAGAAAATTTGGACATAGTTAAGCAAAAACGATCCAATCCACAACATGCCCAAAAATTACAAACTGATGCTAAATATTGATAATAATAAAAATAATTATTTAAGCCAAATGTGCGTTGGTGCTACATTAACTGTTATATGTTATATACGTTCTTGAACTGAATGAGACGAAATTTAAAACATGCATTAAACGCACACTATGTAAGCAAGCATATTACAAGTTGAGCGATTATATCGCTGATAAAAATGCTTGGCTCAATGCTAGTCCTGCTCCACAAGGACAGGGGCGCTTAAATTGATAGCATTAAATGGTATTGTTGGAGCTGCTGAAGATTGTACAACTATCTTTGCATTGTATAGATTCAATCTCTTTAGTATTATATAATCGCATAGCCCATATTGTGTGAGTACTATGTACTAGAAAGCTATCATTCACTGGAAACCTACGTCTTTTCTTGACTTGAATGTGCCCTGGCGGTTGAGAATATGTCATGCTCACTCAAAAGTCTCGCTGATGGTGGCGAATGTGTCGGATCATTTAGTTCCCTTTAAAATGGTTGAGTTGAATGGTGCTGATCTATGCGTCATGTCCGTGAACGGGCGCTGTGAGTTGTGACTGGTCATCTCTCAGTTGCCATGGCTTATTTTAATGAATTATTTTAGTTTTTGAATTGTTTTTTTTTTTGTTTTGTTTTACTGTGGACACTTTTAACGTGCACATCTTGCTACATTGTTCTCACATAATATACCATCTCAACATGAATGATGTAACCAAGATTTTGTAACAATATTTCGATTTAAAAGAAATATATGTCCATGGAGTTTCTTGCCCGTTCTTCTCCATAGAGATCTACGCTAGGGAATGGGCAACTACAGTACTTTCACAGTTTTTATGTCTTGTGACTGGGACTGTAGCTACATTTAATTTTCATCTTTGTTTCGACAATTCAAAAGTGCCTGTAACTGGCTTACTTGAAATAAATGCTTTGATTTTTGATTTTGATTACATACATGATTTGTACGTTTCCATACTAAAATAATTATGTTATTGTTTCCAGAATGTTGGGTCGCAGTCCAGAGGCAGCTGTAAGTAAAAAAATCCTCTTAATATAAAATATGAATTAAATAAATACCAGCCCTCTGTCTCGCCACCTCTTTCTGTCTTTCGCCTTGGCGGCGCCGTCCGTCTTCTAACAACCATCGTGTGGAGACACGAGGAGGCACGAGAAAAGAGCACATGGAAGGAGTTGGGCGAGGCCTGTGCCCAGCAGTGGGAGACTACGGGCTAAAAAAAACAACAACAACACAACTTTAGTAAGAATTCATTTCAATTAAACGATTTCTGAACTTCATTTCTGAAATGTCACGGACGGCCATTTTCAATAACTTACTAGCCGGTCTCGTTGGTCAGATGACATAAAAAGGCATGAGGGTCCTATAAGGCACAGGTTAACCCAAACAAGAGCAAAATGGAAAGAGCTGGAGGAGGCCTTCGTGTCGCAAAGACACGCCGACGCCCAATCTAATAATAATACAAATTAATGTTAAAATATCTAGATCTGGCTCGCGAGGTTTTTGACATGTGGGACGTGAGTACAGCAGTCATTGTGCCGATAGTCGTGTCGGCCAATGGCTTAATAGCCAAGAGCTTCGACCAACATCTTAGGAGGCTCTCGCTTGACAGCTGGATCAAGGGCTTGATTCAGTGCGCAGTACTTCTGGACACGGCACGTATTGTTAGGAGGTTCCTCTCTCAAGAGCCCTGACCACCGGCAGCTCGGACCCTGTTCCCAGCGCTGGTGGGCTACTATTTTTATATTTTTAAATGTTTTTATTTATATTGTTTTTATATTAGGAATATTTAAAAATATGTTCTAAAATAAATAAACGAAATACAAATTAATGATAGTAATAACATTTAAAAGAATAGAATAGAATAGAATAGAATGTCTCTTTATTCGAGTATAATAAGCATGTATTTACAATCAAAAAGTATCTATATAATATATCAACTATCTGGTGTCCACGACACAAGCTTCGTTGCTTAGTGTGGCACTAGATGGCGTTGTGTGTTAATTAATGTCCAGCAATATTTATTTATTTTATTTATCCATGACAAAAAAAAATGTATATGTGTAGTGTGTGTGTGTGTGTGTGTGTATATATGTATTTAATGAAAATAATAAAATTGTAATAAAAATGAATTTAATGTTAATGCTAATTTAAAATCAAATGAATTTTAATTATAATTGCAATTGTAATATATTAATTATAATGAATTTAATGTTAATGTAAATTTACAATTTAATGTTTTAAGCTAGAAAAAATTATTTAATTGCATGATAAATATAATCAACTACGAAATTTTAAATTATGTATATTGTGTTGGCAATAAAGGCTTAATAATAATAACTAGCTGGTTGCGGTAGGTTGTTATCTCTGTCTGTTTTACATTTTGCTTACTGGGCGTGTAGGGACAAAACGTCACAGAACAGCTTTCTTTAATTTTTCTATGAATCAAGTGACAGGTAGGTGACGCGGATAGGATATTCTTTGTTTATAGAAACACCGATAGCTACGGAATAACGCATATTAACCAACAGTTATACGTAAGTAAGTTATAAAAACGGCCGTTAGTCAATCAGAAACTAAAAATAGTTGCCCTATGGAAAATAACGTAAATATTTCAATCATTTTTTTCAAAATCTAAATATTTTATTTCACATAGGCCTAGATGGGCACTTATAAAACGTCGAAAACGGTGCACGGTTCGCGTTGGTCGTTTCCATGGAGAAGAACCGGCAAGAAACTCCATGGTTACTGTTTTCAAATCATTTGGTATTACAATATTATTTTGTTACAGCATTAGTACTTACATAAGTATGGGGGGACAGCGTAGGCCCGACAATAGGTCGTTGCTTACAATACAAAAAGCGTAAAACAGACTTAACAAAAGTTAACAAGCATCTGGGAATTTACAAAGCCTACAATGTTCACTCATTCACAAATAATAGGTAAAAAAAAGAATCTATACAAAGGTAGGAAAGTTTTGTAATTTTTTTTTTTTTTTTTCATTAAAATATTCATTCTGTTCTAGATGTATCAATACCAACACGCAGTGAAAACTCAAGGCAATAACATAGATGCTCTGTTGAGGAAGCTGACTAATCTGTTGGCGAACCATTTCAACCAACCTGGGGTTGACCAACACCAAGCCAAGATGATTGCTGACTATGTCAAATTGTTAGGTAATGTTATAGTTTCATCATCATGTGCCTAGCTTTTTCCCAACTATGTTGGGGTCGGCTTCCTTGCTTCGACACGACTATCGGCACAATGACTGCTGTACTCTTTTTGTTTCTTAATGTATTGATTTTAGTATCTCAACAGAATGGCAGAAACACGTGAACAAGACAGATCTAAGCTACAAGTCGGTGATACAGTGGCTGGCTCACAACTGTACGAACCACTGGAACGAGGGCGCCGGCAATGTGATGTCACCACTCACGCTATGCCAAAGACATCAGGTAATCTATACTAATATATATATTATTATTATTTAAATTATTTCAATATTATAAAGCTGAAGAGTTTGTTTGTTTGGTTGAACGCGCTAATCTTAGGAACTACTGATTGGAATTGAAAAAATATTTTTGTGTTGGATAGTCCATTTATCGAGGAAGGTTATATGCTATATAACATCACGCTACGACCAATAGGAGCGGATCATAAATGAAAAATGTTGGGAATACGGGGAAAATTTATTCCTTTTGTGAGCTTTTTCTCTCTTATGTGACGCAGACGAAGTTGCGTGAGTCAACTAGTATGTTATAACTAGCTCTTGCCCGGAACCTTCGTCTGCGTGAAATTATTAAAATATTACTTCCCTATTTTTACCCGACTGCGCCAGAAGGAGGGTTATGTTTTTCGAGAGTATGTATGTATAATTATTTGGCACGCTCTGTGGCCTGAACGGCTCGATGGATTTTAGCTTGAGAGGTGTCGTTAGATTCGTATTTACTGTGAGAGTGACACTGGGTATATCAAAATAATAAAAAAACAAAATGGTGGATTTTTGGCGGCAAATTGAAATGAAGCACGCTCTGCAGCTTGAACGGTTTCATGGATTTTAGCTTGAGAGGTGTCGTTAGACTCGTATTTACTGTGAGAGTCACACTGAGTATATCAAAATAAAAAAGAAACAAAATGGCGGATTTTTGGCGCCAAATTCAAATGTTTGGCACGCTCTGCAGCCTGAACGGCTCGCTAGAGGGCTCATCATGAGGATTTTAAAATGGTTTATCTAAGTAACTAAAAAGTGTAAAATAAAAAAAATAATTAAAAAATTAATAAACCCGACTGCTTAAAAATAACTATACTAATAACGGGACCCATTAAATAATCTAGACTAAAATCATTACATCCAATATGAGTCCCGACTGTTGCAGTCAATTTGTCCTGTTTCCTGAACTTGTTTTTTTCTTTTCAGTTTTTATTTAAAGTTATTAGTTATTTTTAAGCAGTCGGGTTTATTAATTTTTTTTAATATATTTTTTTTATCTTCCCTTTCTATTTATTTTTTGGTAACAATTTCAAGGGTTTTCATTTTTTGCACGGACACCTAATTCTTTTTCTAAAATAAATACCGTGAATACTTTAATAATATTATGCATTAATGTTATGTTTATTTGGAAATTTTGATATTCCGCCAATTATGTTAAACTTCTTTATGTAATGGGGCCGAGCCTATTGCTATTACCCGGGCACAAACCAAACTCCAGGATGCTACTGAGAAATTCCTTATGGAAACACTAAATAACACTTTGCGCGATCTGGGAATCGAATCCAAGACCTCAGGCTCATCAGTGTCACTTAAATTGCGACTACAAAACCAACGAGCCAATTATGTTCAAAGCATTTCTAAAAAAAAATTCTACGAAACCAGCTATTTCTTTACTAAGTCTTGCTTTTTTGAAACACGTATATTATTATTGTTTCAGATAACTCCTCAACAGTACGACTGGGTGGTGCTAAATGTTCACGCTAAATCCGGCAAATGGGACATAGTGGAATCTCTGTTTACTAAGAAAGTAAGCACTCGAAAATATAATACTTAGGTACTGCTGAATACAATGTGCAGTCATAAATCATGATCTGTCAAATGACCGATTTGGTCGAGACGCCATTGTTTAACTATTGTGTCTACTTCGTGGACAGATCATGGGATAACATTTGATTCGTCCAAAAAAGAGCTTTCACTTAAAATGTCTTGTCATTCTTTCTTTATTGCACACAATACAAAAAATAAACATACAAATCGCAATAATGTAGCTTATAGCAAAGGCGAGCTTGTTTCAGGAAACCTAATTAAAAATTTATTTGTTAATTTTTTAACCACAAGTATTTCGCATCTGTTAAAATTAACTTCCACGCAAACTCTTATCCCTGATTTAACTCCATTAAAGGCAGAATAAGTATTGTTGCGCTAAATTTCAAGTTTCTAGATAGAGTTTGTAATATTTGAATTAAAAACAATCGTCAGATCGACAGTATAAAGTGCATACATTGTTGAGCCGCCAAAAGGATTGCTTGCCCATATACTAACTATCGATGTTTCTTGTCATTTCCCAAAAACCTCCTCGTTTTACATCCACAACCTGCCCGCAGGACTGGTTCGGCCGTACCACAGTGTCGTCCAACATCCCCATAGAGACTCTACTGGCTCGCCTGAGCGAGTTGCAAGCGAGCAAGCAACTGTTGGCGACCTGCGTCAACAAGGTAGCCAACAGTGACGACCGACTGCGCCTAGCACATATCTACAAGGTAAATCATCATTCTCTTGCCCTTATCCCAATAGGGATGATGACTGACAACAAAATATGATTCTGTTTAGTCCGTCAGTTAGATTATCGAAAAATATTGGATACGTGTTTTTTTGTTTTATCAAATTAATAAAAATTGACGAAGATAAAACGCGTCAAAGATCATGGGTGGGGGCTTGTGACGTCACATTTGAGTAAAAAATGTAGTCAAACGTGACGTCACACGAGTTTTCGATGCACTGTATCGTCTTCATTTTTTGTTTACGTGAAAAAAGAAAAAATAGGTATATGGCCAGTATTTTTTGGAAATTTATCAGACGGACTAATTACTACATTTTTTGTCATCTACCCTATTCATTAGGGCGCAACATGTCTTCTTCTTCCATACTTCTCTATGGTAATAGAGTAGTCATCTTATCAGACACCTCCTTTCTTGCCATATCATTCATATGTACAATATCATCATACAGGGTGTAAACCACCTCATCGCGAAGCCATCCTAGCATTCTGAACATCAAACTAAGTAACTTTACGCAAAAATTATTGCTGGGAAACGACTTTTTTTTTGGGGTGAAAAATCATGTTTTTTTGTTGAACTCAATCTAACGCACTCAAAGCATTGTGCTGATGGATGGATTGAATAGTACGGGAGTCGTGGAGGTGTTTAAAGTAAAAATATTACATTAAAAACGTGTATTTTAAAAAAAGGTTGGCAAAGATTTGGAACTTTCTGCCCCAATATCTCCGTAACTAGAAGGTTCCCAGGTATGGTGTAGAACAAAAAAACGATCGCAATGACGAGGAGAACAAGTGCCTTTCGGCTTCGTTAAGAGGTTTTTTACACCCTTTATGTACAAGGTAAATAAACGTGACATCACGTCTGACAACCAGTTTTACCAAGGGGTATCGTATTAATCAGTAACTGGGTTGTGTAAGTCAGATAGGCAGTCGCTCCATGTAAAGTACTGCTATTCAGCTGTATTCATTTAGACTATAATTCGTTCGAATTACTACATTTCGCCAGTTATGTCTAAGCCCCTTATAATAGGGGCGAGCCTATTGCCATCAACCGGGCACAAATCTAAACCCCGTAGCTGCTACTGCTACTGAGAAATTCCTGGTGGAAATCCACTCAAATCAAAATCAAATCAAATCAAAATCAGTTTATTAATCAATGTAAAAATACAGGTGTGTCATAATAGTCGGTGAGCCACAAACTAAGCATCGCTTGTATCTTCTGGCTCAAAAGCAAACACTAGATTAATAAATAAATAAAATAAATAAATAAATAGTTCTGGACATTAACACACAGCGCCATCTAGTGCCACACTAAGCAACGAGGCTTGTGTCGTGGACATCAGATAGTTGATATACTACATAGATACTTTTTTGTTTGTAAATACATACATAATATACATATAAACATCCATGACCCGGAAACAAATGTCCATGCTCATCACACGAACATTTGCTCCAACCGGGATTCGAACCCGGGACCCTAAAAACGTAAGTCAGCCTCACTACCGCTGCGCCATTCGGGTCGTCAATAGTTATTAAAACACGAATGTGAGTTTATCACACGAGGCGAAGCCAAGTAGTAGTAGCCGAATAGTATCACATGAGTGTTTTAATACCTAATTTAGTACAGACAGTTGCATACAAGACTTTATCTACATCCATGATATGAATCCTCCATAAAAGGTTCTGAAACCATAGGGTGTTGTTGTGTTGTAACAAGTCTATGTAAATTCATGGGAAGTTTAATTGCTGAGTATTTAATACAAACAAACTATGTACCTTTAAGTAATAATATAATTATTTACATTTTGGATCGTACAATTATTATAATGCAATACTAACATCGAACAAAACTGGCGGGATACGACGTGAATTCGAATTAACCTATAAGTATTTTTTAATTACGGCGCTGTGGTAGTGAAACGCGCGTGACAATAATGAAATTTAGTACAACATTATAACACCCGTTTGGATGATATTACGGTTACTATAACACTGGTTGTTTTAATGTTGGCAATAAGCCAACTGTTTCAGATACTTTTATAGAGGATTTATAGCATGGGTGTAGATAAAAGTATTAAAATGTGCTACTTGTATGTTACATTGTAAACATTCCTTCACAGATCCATGCGGTAGTCATAGAAACATTAGCGAAGCAGAAGGACAGGGCGGCGCTCACCAACTACAAGATGACTCTCAACCCGCAGTCTGAAGAGTACATCCTTGCTGAGAACACTCTGAGAGATAATGTAAGTTTACCTTCAATTTACTTACTTTTGTCACCCTGCACTCCATAACTCTGCTTGCTGAGGTTGACCAAAACAACCAAGGGTAAGATGAAATGGGCGGTACACATCCCACGAATGCACCCGGCTAGATGCGCAAAGATTGTCACTTATTAGACGCTTATAGAAGGTGGTGTGACGACCTGTAGGGCTATTACGTATCTCTGTTGACAGCTCGAAATGATAGTAACTGGGCTCAGTGTCCATCAATTAACTGTCAAAAGGTTAGTTTCGTATTATGTATGACCCTGTTAGTCACCGTAAAGTGATATCCGCTCAGTGTGATACGTAATACCAATATTATGACTTTCACGGTTGTCATCTTAGTTCGGTGTACAACCGAAGCTAGATAGTCACTGGATATTAGAGAGATACGTAATAGCTCTGCTGATCTTGTTCGTGGCACGAACATGGCTGGAGATCGCAATATAGAAACGTTTGGATGTTTTGCTTAGTACGCTTTAGAGTTACGTAATTTTTTCCATACATCAAAAGTCATGGCCATCACACTTAAGGTTTACAATATTGGTTCATTGGAATTGAAATCGTAAATTGTGTTTTTTTTTTTTGCAGTCTATTAAATGGAAGAATTGATATTGAAGACTGCAGTCGGCGAAAAAGGATCATGACATTTTAACTTTGGTATTATTTTGTAAAAACTGAACTTATTGATAAAATTAGTTTTTAGGTAATAAGTATAAAGAAAGATCTTATAAATAATGTTAATGTCATTTGTCACATAACCTGTTATTTCTTATGGAACTTTTATAGATGAAATCTACTTTATAATAATAGGCAATACTTAATAAAATTCTTAATCTCATAAAAATTTGACAATTATTTATTATACTGACGGCTAACGCGGCAGTCGCCTCGTTGGTCCTGTGGTCGCGATCGCGACTGCTGAGCATAAGTTCCTGGGTTCGAATCCCACGTCGGGCAAAGTGTTACTTATTGGGTTTTTCCATCAGGAGTTTCCCAGTAGCAGTACCGGAGTCTGGATTAGTGCCCGGTTGACGGCAATAGGCCCGCCCCCTATTACATGGGACTTAACAGAGGTGAACACGCAAATACTCAGAAATATTTTATTCTGAATTTCGATGTTGCGATTATCAAAAGTCCGAATTTCATAATAGCGAAGAATTATAATGTCTTATTAAAAATCCTGAAATTTATTTTACCGAAAGTCGTAAATACGATTTGTTTGTTGTCCGATTTTCATATGTCCGAAGAATTAAATGTTCGATGGATCGTCGGTCCGAAAAACGACATTCCCATTTTCAATACTTCGAATAAACTGCTAAAATTAGGATTCTGATTGTGATTCAATTATTAGTCCCTTTCGTAGAACTCGGTATTGCTTAGTGCTTTTCTGCATTGGGTCTTACTAGCTAGCGTGAGGATTGTAGGCTGAAGGCCCGCGGGCCGACGACGATATATTGTGACAGAAAGTGGGTGTGTAATGTAAAATGCGAGCGTAGCGAGCGCGCGTCACATAGTCGAATTCTAATTAATCGGTGTTTGATAATCGGGATTCGTATTTTTAATGTTTCTTATTATCAATAAGTCGGATTTTTGTTATTCGATCTATTGAAACTCGGTATTTTGAGATTAGTATTTATGAACGTTAGGAATATTGAAATTCTTAGTTGAAAGGAATTCTAAAAATAGGATTAATGATAAATCGGAGTTGCTATATTCGGAATTTTGAACCATTCGGGATTATGAAAATCGTTATTTTGAAATTCCGAATTGTGACTGTCGGAATAAAGTTTTTCGTATATATGTAGTGTACAGTGTGTGTGTTTTTGTGGGATTACAGGCGTAATGTTATCTTAATTTCGATTCCCAGGTCTGACAGTCATTACGAATTTGTCAATAGCAATCCGGTGGTTGGAAGTTTACGCTTAGATAGCCTCGTATCTCGGAAAGCACGTTAAGTTGTTGATCCAGTCTTTTAATTAGTCTACGGGGGAATTCGAAATTAAATCAATCGGAAACACAAGATAAGAATCTCAAAACAAAACCAAAATGCTTAACTGAACTTAAAACATAGTTCTAGCCGATGATAACTAGGATACACCTAAGTTTAACCACCGCACCGGTGTGCGGCTGCACCTAGTCCTAGCCGCTATCATGAAGGCTAAACCTAGTTCTAACCGAAGATAAGAGGATACATCTAAGTTTAGCCGCATGTGGCCGGCTGCACCTAATTGTAGCCGGTTAAAACTAGGAGTAGCCGCACTTCGGCTATTAGCCGTAACATATATACTAAAAGAGGAAAGGACCCAATATTGAGCCTTGCGGAACCCCCATTTTTACTTTTAAACCCTGTGCATGAACACCATTTATTTGAACATATTGTTGTCTATCACTCAAATAAGATTTTACCAAACTAAGTGCAAGTTTACCTTTTTTTTTTTTTTTTGCGCTGGGAAAAAATGCATTACGCATACCCTCCCATCGGGGGATGAGAGGGCTATGTGGGACTCCCCGGGTCTGACCCGGTATACCCACTAAAACAACCCAGCGGCATTCCCGCTTCGTCAGAGTGGCGGGGGGACTGGGAAACCGGCACAGCCTTTACTTCCAGTCCCCCGCCGACGATTGCCAGGCAGGACCCCCTCACACCCTCACGGGTGTGGGGGGTCGGGAATGACTAACGGAGGTGACGGGTGCAATGCGGGCGGAGGCACCCCCGTGCCTGTCGCCCGCCCGTCACCTAGAGGAGGGAGGGCACGACGCCTTCTCCCCCTTCTCCGTCTGCGGAGCGGCGCAGCGAGAGGGTCGTCCTCCCGCGCCCGCTCCGCCTCCTCCTTCTGCGAGAGTACGTCCTCGCAGAAGGAGGCTACTGCTGACCAGGCCTCCTCGCTCCCCAGCATGGAGTCAACCACGCCGGGAAGCGAGAGGTCTGGTCCGACCACCGCGGTCAGACCACGGCGCAGCTCGGACCACGCCGGGCACACCTCGAGAGTGTGCTGCGCCGTGTCCTCCACCGCGCCGCAGTCGTGGCACGCTGGGGTTTCCTCTCTCCCGATCCGGTGAAGGGGCGATCCGAAGCAGCCGTGCCCGGACAACACCTGCACCAGACGGAAAGAGAGGAAACCGTGGGACCGCTCGAGCCAGCCCTTCAGGACCGGCCCGAGCGCGTCCAACGTCCGGCGGCCAAAGGCGGCGCTGGCGAGGTCCTCCGTCCAATGGAGGACGATGGCGTCCTTCGCCTCTCGCCGCACCGCCTCCCGCTCTTCGCCCATGGGGCGCTCCCCAAGCGCCTTTCGGCGCGCCATCTACTCGTACACTCTGGCGAGCACACACGCCTCCAGCTCCCATGGAGGGGTGCCGGCCAGAGCGCACGCCGCCGAAAAGCCCACTGAGCGGTACGCTCTCGCCACCCGCTGTGCAATGGCCCGCTGGGGCCTGCGGATGGCGGTCGCATTCTCCCTCCTATGGAGGGAGTCCGCCCAGATGGGAGCCCCGTAAAGGGCCATGCTCCGCAAAATGCCGGCATAGAGGCGCCGGCACTTTGCTTTGGCCCCCCCAGGTTTGGGAGGAGCCATGAGAGGGCGTCCGCGGCCAAGTGCAAGTTTACCTAGTCCGTAATGCTCAAGTTTCAAAAGTAATGTGTAAAGTAACGTGATTTACACAATCAAATGCTTTGCTTGGTATGGCATCAGCTTTTTTTAGACTTTCACGGTTTTTCACTACACAAGTACTTACGGAATGATATCCGTGATTTTCTTTTCGTTCGATGAGCTGATGAGTATTTTCGTCCCACCCGCATATCTCTTCAGTATTCCCGCGATCATGATGCTTGCAACAGCGTCGAAATATCGGGAGCTCATCGAACGAAAAGATAATCACGGCATCAGCTTGGTTGACTATTTCGTGAAGAGTCTGTTTACACCCTGTATTATTTGTCCTTTGATCGTAAATTGTGTGCTGTTCTAGAATAGGTTCAGAAATGAAATACACCAGTAAATATAAACATTGAATAATAATATCACAGGCTCACAGTCAATCATTTACTCAAGAGCTCTTGAATTTCCAGAAGACTCTTCCCCTTGGTCTCTGGCACAAAAATGATAGTAAAGAAGAACGCAAAAGCGCAGACGCTAGAAAACATCCAGAAGATGATACTAGGTCCCCATGCTGGTAACATGTAACCGAATGCTGTTGACACTCCGAAACCGAACAGCCAGCCGATGGTGATCGTGAAGGTACCACCGAAGCCTCTGCAGGTGTCCGTGAACATTTCACCGACGAATGTGGAGGGAATGATACCCATGCCTGGAGGAGAAAGAAATAGTATTTTACTAAGTCATTTTATTTTAGGGCTTTCTAATCTCATAACGGTTGAAGACGCCGGCGTGTCCTTAAACCAGTAATTTGTAGACTAACGACATCCATTACATCGCACTTCGCCCGCATGGCATCATAATCATTCTCCTGCCCTTATACCAATTTTTACTACACTGTACTTCGTTCTTAAATTTGGTGTGACCGGTAACATTTGGATTTTACAATTGATTATGGGCAAAATAAATACATCATAAACTTACCACTGCTATAAGCTACGCAGAACACCATCACAGATACTAACGAAAGCCATCGCAAGTCGTCAGCTAGCGGATGACCAGAGTTGTACAGATAGAAGTACGTTCCAAGAGCAAACTGAAAAATTATAATAAAAAGGTCTCAGAAAAAAAAAAATCTTATGATTCATTTATAACATCACATCACATCTGTAATCCCCACAACACGAGTGGATGTTAATGTTAATTAGCTACGAGCTCCTCCACGAGATAAATAGAGTATCAGAAGAATTTTTTTAAAGCTATGAAAAATAAAGGTGACCTTACCAAACTCAATGAACAAGCCGCACAAGATGCCAACAATAATATCTTTCTTCCAGTTCTATCGACAAGTACAGGAGCAATGATCGACGCAAACACTTGAGTAGCACCGATGATAATAGTAGATATATGAGCATCCATATTTGATCCAGACAGATCGAAAATCACCGTAACAAACGCGATAACAATAATCATACCACTGAGTTGGGCTAGAATATTTAAAGATATTATTAAAGCTGCAGCTTTTCTGTTAGACTTGACTGTGTACATTTCAGTTAGTTGAGCCATTTTTGGTTTTGGCTTTTCATTTGCTTGTGCTACTATCTCATCTATGTCGTCTTGTCTGCCAAGTGATGTGAGAATAGACATTGCTTCTTGTTTTTTGCCTGAAATAAGAAGATTTTTATTTATTTTGCTGTCAAATCTCAGATCATCAATAATTCAGCCGAAAGACGTCCACTGCTAGACATAGGCCTCCCCCAAGTGTCGCCACATAGACCGGCCCCGTGCGTCTCGCATCCAGTGGATCCCTGCAACCTTCACCAGGTCATCGGTCCGCCTATTAAGAGGCCTACCAACTCAACGTCTCCCGGTTTATCTAAAAAAAAAAATCAGATATTCCTACAAAATCTTTAGATGCTGTAATGACATTTCGCTTTATTATCTTTTTGCTTTGACAACTGTTATTGCCAATATTAGGGATCGGGATCCGGAAGGGGGCTTCCGGATTCTAGCATTTAACTTTATTCAATCTTCATTATAAAAGCAAATATTATAGCCATACTGATAAATTTTGGAACAAAAAACACGTATCCAATATTTTTCGATAAATTAACTGACAAACTAAACAGAACCATACGTTTTTAGTCAAGAATCATTCCTATTAAAACTTACCCTTCATAGCTTTATAAACAGCAGTTTCAGGCACAATAAAGAATAAAGCAACAAGGTACACAACATTTAAACCCGTGGATATCCAATTGATTGCTGCATACGATATATACGGTCCTATCGAGTACTCTGTCAGTACACCCAATGAACTTGAAAACCCTGTCAGTGTTAGCAGTGTACTTCGGACTCTTGTTGACCTGGAGGAAATATTTTCCTATTGTTGAATGTTGCTCTTCTTCGTCTTAGTGCGTCGTTAGCAATCTAAACTGAAATCGGTTGCATCAAATCGCCAGTCAAAAGAAGGCTGGACCTCCAAACTCAAAATTATTTTAGTGTTATAGTCCATGGAAATCGTGCCATATAAGGTGTGTAAGTTGCCTTGCTAATAAGGGGTTGCTCAAAAAATTAACAATGAGGGTTTTGGAGGTCGAAAAATTGAATTTGATATAACTTAAATATATACTTCATCACCCCACAACGTACAAAAAATCAGAACTAGGTACCTTATATGATGCAAGGCAAAATCTACCAATTCCATGGACTATTATTCGAAGCTCACCCAAAAACTTTGGGCAATACTAAGTTTACCGGGTAAACCTAGTTTTACTACTTCTAGCATTATCCGCAACATGTCTATGATTCTGAATTTCTGATACTCACGCCAACTCTCCAATATAGACAATATTTGTGACAAATAACACTCCGATACCAACACCAACCGAAAATCGGGCGACGTACATTGAAACCAAAGATTTGGCAACTGCCAGGATAATGTACGACAGTAATAACATGGCACCACCAAAATATAGGCATGGCTTTCTGCCTACCATGTTGCACAGGTAGCCAGAGATGTAGGGACCTGAAAAGAGAATAATTTTGGCTATTATTGATCAAGCATGAAAGATGCTATATTATTTTACTGGTTGTGTGACTTTTGGGTCACTGACTCCATGGGACAATCATGGTAACCGTACAAAAAAGATCCCTCACACAAAATTTCAATATCTATTCGACCGCACTACACGACTATGCGAACAGCAGATTTTTTTTCTCGACTTCGGTTCTGACACCACCGTCATATTTGTAACTTAACCTGAAAATTCCTTACCTCCAATAAGCCCAATAAAAGCAAAGGACGCCATCCAGGCTGCTTCCGGATCCGTGATAACTCTATCCAAGGGTGTCTCATCCAGATTCTGAAGTTTGGGTAGAACTGGAGCTGTCCACCCCATTGTGTAACCCACAGCAAACTGTCCAAGGTATACTGAAATTGCAAAATAATAAGGTGTTAATAAATGTGGTAGTCGTGGGCCATGTCAGCACAAGAGGTGACAGCTGAGATGATGAGAAATAGAGAAGGATGGAAGACGAAGACATGCGGCACCCACCCCAAATAGAGATCAGTGTTAGAGAATGGTGGCGATGATGATTCTTCAATACGCATTGGTGTCAGGGTGAACTTGGACAAAACCAAGGTTATGTTCAACGAACACGTCAGTCAGCCCAAACCTATTGTTGTCAATGGCGGTCCTCTCGAGGTTGTTCGAAAATATGTTTAGATACAGTCGTGGTCTTTTCCGCCTGATCAGTTAATTTTTTTCGCTTAAATTAAGCGGAGGCGCCGAGCCACGCCCCCTTAAAGCTTAGGCCTATTAGGAAAGCGTCATTTTTGGCGCGCAAAATAACAATAACTCTCGTTTGGTGTGCGTCGTCAGTGCGCTCGGCCGATCGGTATCTTTTCATTAATTATTTCTATACAAAGTTAAAAGGGTGGGGCTAGAGAGCGTTTCTATGTTGTAAGTGCAAGCAAAAATTTGCTTAGTGGTGATCAGGTGGGAGTGTCCTCGATAGTACCTCAGGCAAACTCTGAACTTTGGTAAGAACAACTTTGAGACTCACAGAATAATTCAGCTGGGCAGCATTTGAAAAAGTTCGCCCGGTCTTCTCGTCACGTATTCCACAGTGCCTAAACACGGAAGGTCTTCAACCAATCCGTCCTGCCTGTTATGACTTACGACAATGGGCCGGTCATATTAGCCGTAGAACGGCTGAGCGTTGGGGTAGACGTGTTCTTGAGTGGAGACCGCGAATCGGCAAACGAGGTGGGACGCCCTCAGACTCGAGTGACTGGAGTGACGATCTTTGCAGGGAGGCTGGTGGCAATTGGATGAGAGTTGTTGAGAATTGAGTTGAGTGGCGTGCCATTGAGGAGGCCTATATCCAGCAGTGGTATGCTGTAGGCCGATGATAAAACATTATTCTTGCTTTTCTTCTTTCGTCAAATGAAATGACTATAAATATTAAAAACAAAAGTAGGTAGGTACTTACAGCATACTGCTATTAAATATTGTTTTCCTATACTTGTATTAACTCCGGCACCCATTATTATATATATTTTTCTCACAAATAAAAAATAAAATAGGTCACGCCGTTATTTTGCACACTGAGATATCGGTATGATGCATGCACCCGGTGGTATTCCTTATAATATCTCATATTTCACTATGAATGTAACGTATGATAACCGGTTAGGGGTACGCAGAAAAAACCAGACTTATGAAAACACCTCGATTTTGAAAGTCATAATGACCCAGGATTTACTATGCAAAAAATAGGTGACGGCCCTTTAAGCCCAAAAACATGCAGACGTAGTGATCTTAGCACTGCCACCGACGACGCGGTAGAAGTGGCGAAGGTCTATGGCAAAGCTATGCCTAGCAGTGGACTGTCAAATGCTAATATTATTGATATCAACACAGTTTTATTTCTATTGTACGGAACCACTATCAATATTCGCTATCGATTGGTTGTAGCAAGATGATAAAGATAGACAACAGATAAAAATAAAGAAAACCAGACGGAGCTTGTCTTCATCATGAATCTCCGATAGCTGTTACCTCTATGATGTGAAGGCTATTATATAACTTTTATTTGCTTTTTTTCCAAGTGCGCTGAGTTGACTTATGACGTATGAGGTTTATATTGCTATCATGTTTATCATCTGCCTAGCTATCTCCGCACCATGTTGGGGTAGGTAAACTTCTAGGCGCACTAGTTCCCATGATGCCCGGTGCAAGTGTGGGAAGGGAACACCGGGGTGGTTTTTAGTCGGTTAGAGTCCGACAGACCCTTCCACCCGCCCCAGGGCGGAGGATATCCGTGTGGATTTTCCACCCCGGCAACAAAAAAAAAAGGTAAGTAAACTTCTATAGAAATTAAATTACATTCCAATTTTAATCAAAAAGGCTATTCGAGAGGAGGCTGAATGTCCCAGCAGTGGGAATATTTATGATTACGCTAAAGCGTATTATGTTTATTAAAAAATAAAACACGTCAGTTTTTTTTTATAAATGAGGTCAGTGTTTCCATGCTGACCGCCATGAGAAGAAATATCGAAGAAACAAACTCAAAGGTACGGTCTCCAGACAATGTTTTGCTTTGATCATGTGAGGAGCATGCTGATGAGTGATGAGCTGTCTAACCCTCTTTGGGTTAGAACGCTCATCACTAGCTGAATGCTCTTGTCATCGATTCTACTAAATCCAAGGAGCAAGAATGGTATTTTATTGGGCTGTTCAAGGAACTCCACGTCCAAAACGCGTATTTTGCGTAGACATTTAAATATGTACGAGCGATAGACGGGACAAGACGAAGAAAATCGTAATTCAAATACTTGTTACTGCCTAGTAACAAATCGTTCTGTCTAGTTTCATACGCCCGCTTGTCAGGTAGCATTCGTGTGTCAAAATCGAAAATGTTCATCATCATCATTTCAGCCGAAAGACGTCCACTGCTGGACATAGGCCTCCCCCAAGTGTCGCCACATTGACCGGTCCCATGCGACTCGCATCCAGCGGACTCCCGCAACCTTCACCAGGTCATCGGTCCACCTAGTGGGAGGTCTTCCAACGCAACGTCTTCCAGTTCGCGGTCGCCACTCCAGAACTTTTCGGCCCCATCGGCCATCCGTTCTGCGAGCAATGTGACCTGCCCACTGCCACTTAAGTTTGGCAATTCTTCGGGCTACGTCGGTAACCTTGGTTCTCTTGCGGATGTCTTCATTTCTGATTCGATCGCGCAAGGAAACTCCGAGCATAGCCCTCACCATTGCCCTTTGGGTGACTTTAAGCCTTCTGATGAGGCCCATTGTGAGCGACCACGTTTCGGTCCCGTATGTAATCACTGGCAACACACACTGGTCATGGACTTTCGTCTTGAGACACTGCGGTAAGTTGGACGAGAAGATACCGCGCAACTTCCCGAACGCTGCCCAGCCGAGTCGGATTCGACGATTGACCTCTTTCTCGAAGTTAGACCTACCTAACTGGACCGTTTGTCCCAGGTACACATAATCGTCAAAAATGTTCGGGATCAACATTTTTGTATGACATTATTCCCAATGTCCGCTCTATACCGAATTCTTTTAAATCTCTTTGGTAGGTACCTACGGATGGAAACACTCACGATTTTGGGTTACTGAAGTACTTTGCCCTGAAAGAGGCAATCTCTGGGCAGTAATAGACGCACGTGGGCGGCTCTCTCGTCTTTCTCAATGCAGGTTCGGCACAGTGGCCTATCTGTGAATTCTATGATAAAGAAGTGTTTATTAAAAAGAGCTGTGTCCAGTAATGACGGCTGTAACTGTGCGCAGCTGGCAAGGATGCACAAGTTTTACTTTTTTGGCGACTTAGTTCATCACCAGTGCTGTAAAATGGTGAGAAATCCAGTAAACAATTAGCCAGCAACCCGCACTGGGCCCAGCTGTTGGACTAAGGTCCGCTTTTTTGCAATTTTCAATGTTAGTCTCCTTATTTGATAACATTACGATCGTCGAACATAAATCACGTATGGCTTGTAACAATAAATTTTACATTGCAATAGGGAGCTATTTATTTTTCAAATCGTCGCGTCTCGGGGAATCGATTCGAAACCAAATCTACGTTCAGTGGATTGTGTTCCGGTTTCAAGATAAAAAATAGCAATTTTATAGACGTATTCTCGTCACTAATAAATATCTTATCTATACAAATTTCTTTCTCCCGTTGAGACAACAAGGTTTGGTTAGTCAGACTCCGAAAAATAAACCCACTTGAAACCATTTCCAAGTTCAAGAATCATTGTCTGACTGATTTGAATTAAAATGTATGTAGTAGAAAATAAAGTAAATTTTGCTCTTCTGTGTTTAATTTTTATTTTTATTAATGAACTAGAATAAATCTTATTTGTTACAAAATACAAACTCAAAGCAAATGGATGGGTTTAGTGCAGATGATTCACGACGATTTATCAGCGCCTAGCGTTAATAAGGTAAATTAACGTGACAATACTACGCCTGGCAACTAGTTTTACCAAGGGGTATCGTATTAATCAGTAACTGGGTTGTGTAAGTCAGATAGGCAGTCGCTCCATGTAAAGTACTGGTATTCAGCTGCATCTAGTTAGACTGGAACCCGACCACAACATAGCTGGAAAAATTAATAGTAAAAAAACTTTTTTTAAAAATAAGCTTTTATGTAAATGCGCTAAAAAGCATAAAATAAACTTTTCCTTTAAGTTTAAAACTTTTACTATCAACTTGTAACGTCATTACACAATTTATATATGATAAAAAGCTTGTCGCGAGATTTACGTTACCTACTCGTATTTACTTTAGTTTGATTTATTTTATTAAAATCAATTACTTAGATCAAGTTATTTAATTTGGGTAGGTACTTTTTAATACATTTCATGGTACATGGTACTATCGAGGACACTCCCGCCTGATCACCACTAAGCTAATTTTTGCTTGCACTTAAAACATAGAAACGCTCTCTATCTCCGCCCCGTTGACTTTATATAGAAATAATTAATGAAAAGATACCGATCGGCGACACATGCCAAACGAGAGTTATTTGTTATTTTGCGCGCCAAAGTAGACGCTTTCCTAATAGGCCTAAAGTTTAAGGTGGAGTGGCTCGACGCCCCCGCATGATTTTTATTATTATTATTTATTAAATAAAGGCCAACATGGACCAATTCACACATTACAAAAAAAATAATAATTAAATAACACAGAAATTAAAACACAATACAATACAAAACCATTATCAGAAAATACAATACAATTAAATGTCATCATACAATTAAAATTAAATACAATTAAAACAATATTTCCACATTGGCCTTTACATGTACCATGTCACAGTGATACATGTACTGGCAGTCAAACCGCTGGGCGAAGGCGCTCAGGATACTATTCGGGCTGACCCGCACCCTGCGCACCAGGGATGTGCACCGCCTGCGCATGGTTGTATAAAAACAATCCACACGCGCCTCGGCGAACATCCCCGAAGCGCTACAGAAACGAGGCAGCCCCAACAGCACCCTGAATGCATTATTGTATTGGACGCGTAGAGCGCTGTACTGCTTTTGCGTATAATCCACCCACAGACTGCTCGTGTAGAAGGACGTACAAAATGCCCTGAATACGGTGATCTTGACGTCTCTTGAACAGCGAGCAAATCTGCGAGCTATCATATTCGCACGAACAGACAACGCTCTACGCTCCCTTTCTATGTCATTATCGTCTTTCGGATCCGGGGTTAGACAGTGCCCAAGGTATTTAAACTTTTCTACCCTACGAAGGGGGTAGCCATTCAGCCTAACTTTAGGTGTTTGACTTAGGGACCTTCCCCGAGCCTGAAAGACCATCCACTCACTTTTATTGATGTTGTACATCAACCCGTGTTGCCCAGCATATTTTTCGCAAATTCCAAGCAGCTGCGACAGTCCACCTACAGAAGCACTCAGCAGCACCATGTCGTCCGCGTAGCTAATATTATTAAGGCAGACTCCATCAATATGGCAGCCGACATGAGTGCTGCTAAGCTCCTCTACAAGCGCGTTCACATACAAGTTGAAAAGTTTTGGCGATGTCAGCCCCCCCTGCCTCACGCTGCACTCCAACCTATATGGTGTCGAATACGCCCCCGACCACTGAACAACGTTGATCTGGTTCCCATACCAATATTTAAAAGTGCGGAGTAGTTCCTCGGGCATTGTTGTTTGCTGTAGTTTTTGCCATAGAATATCGTAAGAAACCAGATCAAACGCTTTCGATAAATCAAGAAAACATCCAAAAATGGGCGTATTTTTATCCGTGTAGTACTTGACAGTTTGCTTCAGACACAGTATAGCTGTTTCAGTTGAGAGACCTGACTTGAAACCAAATTGGTTGTCGTGTATCTGTAGATGTTTATCAAGCTGTGTGTTCAGCAAACTGTCAAGCACCTTAGCGACAATAGTTGCCAACGAAATCGGTCGATAATTACATTTGTCACCAATGTCACCGGTTTTGTTTTTGACAATTGGCACCACCACCGTCCTCATCATCGGCGCAAGTAAGTATGAGTGTCCTACACACAGGGAGTAGAACAACGCCAGCACTCTTGGCATATGATATCCCGCGTACGTAAGATGCTCTATGCTCAAGTCGTCATGGCCCGGAGACTTGTCCCGTGACATAGATCTAATGGCCTGCCGTACGTCCTTGGCCGTAAACCGGACGCTGACTTCCCGACCACAACAACCATCATCGCTTGTGAACTGTGTCGACGCCAGAGGTGACTTAACGGTAAAATGGTCCCTAAATAAGTCTGCTATCCCCGACGGGTGACAGGCACCATTGACACTCACAGGTAGACCTGGTTTACTATTAAGTTTGTTTGTTGACTTCCAGAAACTGCGGAAGTCGCTCCCAGAATGATGCGACGCAAGGATGTCCATTTTTATTTGGTCCGCATGATTCTGACACCAGCGTAAACGTGATTTAAAAATCTTACGAGACGTCTGCATGTCATTCCACACGCGACCCTCGGCCGGTCGGCCATACAACACCCACAACTCAAACTTTTCCCTGGCCGCCCTGTGAGCATCACTTACGTGCCTTTTCCAGCCGAGGACCGGCTTCCTGTGTCTGGGAACACGTTTTGATGAACAACTATCGCGAGCTGCCCGGCTTAACATTTGAATAATTTTATCGTACATGCTGTCAATTACCAGTCTGTGGTCCACATTATTACATACACAATCACAACATTCGGTCATTTCAATGGGAAAGTCAATTAATTTTAAATTATCATTACATAAATTACTATACATGTCACATTGCTCAGAGTTTCTGTCACCCCAGCGCACCTCGCTAAATTGCGTACACTTATTATGAAATTTAGATTTGATGCTATCTAACAAAATTTCAATCTCGAGAGGAAAATGATCGGACCACAGAACGTCTTCTTTAACTTGTACATTTACAATAGTCTCTCGAGCTGATGTAGTGACTATACAATGATCAAGCCAGCGCTTCGATCCATTTGCCTCGCTTATAAATGTACAAGTTCCAGAATCCAGCCCTAATAGCTCGATGTCCGCGCATAACCACTGTGATTCTACACAAAAACTCTGTAACTCGTCGTAAAATCGTTCATGCGGATGTGAGTTAAAATCCCCGAGTATGTACACCGATTCTATACTACTATTGTTTATGATGGCACTCACAAGACTGAGACAGTCCGTAAACTCTGTCAAATTCACATCTTTATCCGTCGGCATGTAAACACTGAACGCCATGAATGACCTCTGACCCGCGTTTACCTTCACGGCACACACTCGCGGGTTATCGCACTGCACAACCGACACGATAAGCGATTTAAGCGAAAAAAAAATTAACTGATCAGGCGGAAAAGACCACGACTGTACCTTGACTGACTGGCTGCCTTGTTGTCGCGATCGCGACTGCTGAGCATAAGGTCATGGGTTTGATTCCCAGCTCGGGCAATGTGTTATAGGATTTTTCGATCAGGAATCTCTCTAGCGTCTACGGAGTCTAGATTTGTGCCCGGTTGATGGCAATATAAGCACGCCCCCTATTACATGGGACTGTAACATAACTAGCGAAATGTAAGGTTCTGCCTTACTTTTCAGCGATTACAGGTGTGATGTTTATGTTATCTGTAATTTCAACCAAACCTTGAAACCAACAAATTGAAAAATGTCATAGGTAACGTCATACAACACAAATAATGAATCATCTCTACAAAACCCTTGAGTTGTGACAAACTATTAACATTAAAAGACAATTTTCAATGACTTCAATAAAAATATCGACTTTATTTCTACAACAATAAAGTTGGGTTCAGATTAACATTCAAAACTGACCATGGACAATGACTTCAATATAAAATCGACTTTTTTTCCTCACGAACAAAGTCGGATTCAGTTAGTCACTGCCAATGAGTCATCTTGAAGTTAAGGAAAACGCTTCAAATGCATTTCCTTTTGGTGTGAGTGGATGACCTTCTTTGTTGAGAAAAACCAAATTGTTTTGTTGATAAGATATCTTTTCACGTATCTAGAATAAGAGTAGCATCAAAATTTTTATAAAACTGACATTGATACACTTACTTATCGCAGATACATAGATAGGTAATGCCAGACGACCAGCAGGCCTAGCCAAGTTACAAACGATTCATATCGATTCTCTTTCTACAATCGTAAACGTTAAGTCACGTGGTCAAAACAAACGAACAGAAACTTCGTAGACAAGTTTACATCGATCAAGATGATAGAATGAAATGTATTCGTTTCTACAATCGTGATCGCTACATCCCATATAAATCGTAGCCAACTTACAGTTTTGACTGAACTTTAATGTTTCTATTCGTTTGTTTTGACCACGTGGCTTAACGTTGAAATGTCATTCCCATACATTTGGTTAGTTTTCTATGCGTTAACGATTGTAGATTGTCAACTTGGCCTAAGCCTAAAGGTTTTATAATATCTCGTAAAAAACCGGCCAGTGCGAGTCGGGCTCATGCATGAAAAGTTCCGTACCTACCACCGTAGTAGGAAGCCCCCTTTTATGTATTTTATTTGTTGTTGTAACGGCAACAGAAATACACATTCTGTGAAAATTTGAACTGTTTACCCATTACGGATCATGCGATACAGCCCGCTGACAGACAGACGGACGGACGGGCAGCGGAGGCTTAGTAATAGAGTCCCGTTGGTTACCCTTCAGGTACGGGACTCTAAAAAACCAGTCGACAGTCAGCAACATCGAACTAGTGTATTAGATCACAGAATAAATATTAATAGTAACCTTTTACCAGATACAGGCAGGTACATTTTTAAATGACTTCAAAGGAGGAGGTTCTATGTTCGACTGTACCTATTAAAAAAAAAAACATTTTTTTTTTTAATGTATTTTCACCGATTTCTCTCCTATTTGTAAACCGATTCTCTAAATTCTTTTTTTATTGTAAAGAATTTCCTGAGGTGGTCCCCTTCGATCAATTTAAATGGGACCACGTACGTACAGTCGTGGTCTTTTCCGCCTGATCAGTTAATTTTTTTTTCGCTTAAATCATGCGGAGGCGCCGAGCCACTCCACCTTAAACTTTAGGCCTATTAGGAAAGCGTCAACTTTGGCGCGCAAAATAACAATAACTCTCGTTTGGCATGTGTCGCCGATCAGTATCTTTTCATTAATTATTTCTATTTAAAGTCAACGGGGCGGGGATAGAGAGCGTTTCTATGTTGTAAGTGCAAGCAAAAATTAGCTTAGTGGTGATCAGGCGGGAGTGTCCTCGATAGTACATAATACGTACGTATTATTGATCGAAGGTGGTCCCATTTAAATTTAGTGAAGATCTGATGCTGATCTTCGGAGATATACAATGGAACTCTTCAATTAAAATAGACGGCAAATCTGTCGTGATTGCTGCAATCACTTGGATGTTTATTGTTTACACAACATCATAACGTAACATCACGCCTGTACGCTCTGAGCGGGTAAGCAGAGGGGGTGTACAGTACACCCAGAGAGAGACAGTTCAACAGATAAGTATGTTAAGTTCCATGTTATTGGGGATAAGCTTATTAGGTACCATGGTACCATGAACTGTATTGTTACCAAAAAAATAAAAGCATAGCAAATATTTGTATAGGGTATTACAACTAAAAATGGAAAAATAAAAATTGACTTCAAAAATACTAAAACGTGAAAAATAACTTTAGCTTTTTATGTGGTGGCCAAAAAAAAACTGAATCAAACAAACAAAATTAAAATCACCGACTTCTAAAGCTAAAGTTATTTTTAATTTTTTAATATTTTTGAAGTCTGTTTTATTTTTTGCTAAAAAGTTTTTTTACTTCGCTTGTTTTATGTGTGTATGTGTATTTACAGATGTGAAGGATTTCATGTGTTGCTAATTGAAATATGTAACAAATGTTTCATTTAGCCAGTCTTTCAATGAAAATAAAAGTAGTAAGTACCTACTTTTTTAATCAATGAATGAACGCGAACTCGTTCAGCGCGTGACTAACAAACAATAGATTTACTTAAAGTTAACCTTGAATGATTATACTATTTACACGATTCTTACATAACTAAGCTTTGACTTAGTAACTAAGTTTTGATGTTCGCAAGCGCTACTGCGAATTAAGCAACAGGCACAGGTTTCGATTCCGTCTTGTAGCGTTGCATCGTACGTAGTGTAGGTACCTAGGTATAACAGGCCGGAGTTTAGATTTGTGCCCATTTGATTGCAAAAGACTCGCCCCCTATTATATGGGACGTTAAGTATCTATCGAAATGTGTATTTAACCTACTGTACAGTACACCGCTGCCTTACTCCTCGAAGATTTCGATAAGATATTTTTCAACTCACTTGCTCGTAAAGTGAGCCTTATTACATCGTTCTTAGGGCCATATGCATGGGTTTTAGTTAATAAAAGTCTGACACTCCCTTCCGCTCCGCCCAGGAGCGGGACTCAATTGATGATTTCAAATCCGAAAAAAAAAGGGGCCATAAACCGAACTATACACACACGTGGGTAATAATACTACACACTAGTGCATAATAGAATTATCCCTACAAGTTAAGTTAGTACCTAACTGCAAATTATACCCACCAAAAACATTCTCATGTAAAATATTGCCAAGACGAGACCATAATTATGACTCGCACTGTTAATAACTTTTCAGCTCTCATATAGAGCCAAGCTTCTCACTCCACACATTAACTCTACACACTCTACACCTTAGTCAAATTATGTGGCTTGGCCTGCTGCGAAGCAGTCATGATAGCGAGGGAGGTGGCGGGACGTGAGAGGGAGAGAACCTCACGTCCCAGCCGCCGCGGGAGACGCACCGGGCGTCGGGGGCCACGTGGTGGCCCCCACCACGTGGTCAGTAAAAGTCTGACACTCCCTCCTGCTCCGCCCAGAGCGGGGGGAGTCATTTGATGATTTCCCACCCCTAAAAAAATGGGTACTAAATACTTACCTGGATAGTCCCACTGCTGGGCAAAAGTCTCCCTCCATTTACCCATCGGTCCCGGTTCTGCGCCCTAACTCTTGCCAATTCTTAAAGAAAGACAACCAGCCATCTCCTCCGTGATCTGCCGCAACCTCGCCTCACGCTTCAGGTTACCAATCCAATCCTGTATTTTGCGGGCCTACATCTCGTGCGGCAAATAGGTCCAACCCAGTCATATTTAATCTGAACAGCTTTTTGAGCCACCATGGATTGAACCAGGGGTGTAGCGACCCTAGCGAAGCGATTGCTGATTTGCACTTTTGATGGCCGGGAGCCCGCCGGACTCGCCAGTCGCTTACATACCATCGCCCTGCCACGTCCTAATTTAGTGTATTAATTATAAACCAGTATTTGTGAACCTTTATTAAATTCTTATCAAGTACAGTTCAACCAGAGTATATCATTTATCGGGACCCTACACATAACACGCACAACATATGCATCCCACTGGGTTCTTGTTGGCAACATCCCATATTAATTTCAAGATAAAACCGTTTTGTCTCGATTCACTACTAAAAGTACCTACCTACTGCGTTTCTTTAATTTATTCCGTTTAAGCTTTGGTACCTTCCTACTTAGGTACGCTTGTTATATAGAAACCTATACCCAGCATTCAACACCTGTTTCCTATATCATCTAAGTAGTTATAAATCTGATAAGACAGAAGGTTATGTTATCTGCCATCTATTTATCGGATAAAGGCGAAGGTAAATATTATTACTTTATAACGTTTCATACTAATCAATAGCTGTTTATAGGTAACTATGTTCTGGTAGATTATTATCCAGCAAGATAAAAATGTTTAAATTCCTATTTAGATAACAAATAAGGCAAGGTCTGCATTCTACAGTCCAGTCACAATTAATTTACCTGTTGGCTAACCTGAGGTTAGTGTTGCCATATCAGATTTAGAAGATTTCCCTAGTAGAACAGTTATCATCATCATTCGCCCTTATACCAATTTATTTTTGGGGTCGGTGCTGCATTTTTTTCCATACTTCTCTATTACTCGTCCTCTGAATAGTCACCTCCTTTCAAGCCATATTATCATCCTTCACACAGTCCATCCATCGTTTCTTTGGTCTTCCTCTACTCTTATATCATCCACAATCGTACTCAAAACTATCCTCACGACGTTTTCCTCATTCCTCCGCATCACACAACTTACTTTTCCAGTCACTACAGACTACGTCTTATGTACTCATTTCTTATCATATCCATTCGCGTAACACCACACATCCATCATTACCAGTCTCATCTCAGCCACATGCAAATTAATGCATTTCATTCCCCCATAAAATAGGTTTGAAATTAATCAGCGTTTAATTTTCAAAATCATTACAATTAAGTACATTAGGAAAATGTTACGCTCAACTGTTAAGAAAGAATTAATTAAAAAATAATCAACAACCGATTTTAAGTTATTAAATAGCGTTTATTTCTGATCATAAAATTTAACTCTGTCATTAGTCTCTAAATCTTGGAAGAGAATTAAATTTCTTGGGTAGGAAGGTTATAACAAATACCTACTGAAATCTGAAATATATCATTACGAACTGCCTTGCATTGGTCTAGCGGTTACAATCGCTAGGTACTACAAAGTATTATATTATCTGTGGTACTACTTATCACGAAGTCCTGGGTTCACGATTTCCAGTTCGGGCAAAGTGTTATCAGTGTTAGGGGGCGTCCATAAATTACGTGAGGTGTTTTTTTTAATTTTCTGCCCCTCCCTCCCCCCCTGGTGAGATGTCGTGAGATTTTATTCAACCCCCTCCCCCATCTCCCAATCTCACGTGAGATTTTTCAAAATGTGAGTTTCTTACGTAAACGTAATTATTTTCTAATTTAAAAATTATTTTCTATTGAACGAATTAGTGAATGATCTTTATCGTATTACGATTACGCTTAAGATTAAATCTTATGCATGTACAATCTGGATTAAATGGACCAAAATAGTATAATTTTTTTTTGTTTCAATCAGAAAAAAAATTGCGTGATATTTGCCGAGACCCCCCCTCTCTCCAACGTAAGATTAGATGAGATTTGACTCGACCCCCTTCCCCCCTTAAACACCTCACGTAATTTATGGACGCCCCCTTACCTTTAAGAATTTCTCAGTAGTAGTCTGAAATTTGGATTTGTGCCCAGTAACGGAGAAAAATCGGTATGTAACGGGGTGTCATCCACAGACCAACCTAACATTTAACTTAGAATACATTATCACAGAAATCTCGTTGCCTTTACTAGTCGCCATATCATTTCACCGTCATTACACCTGTGCGAGACAAGATCGGGCCCCTACTATAAAATAAAACTCATCATCAACGATAACACAAAAACATAATTATTATTTAATTAATAAAACGCTTATAACTACTGTTCATCGTCACCACATCCGCAACATCCTTCATCCACTTCGACACCGCACATCCTTAGGAGGAAGACAAAGCAGGTCACACATAGGAGACACCTCAGGATCTTGCCACAGGAGCCACAGTCACAGCTGCACGAACAACACATTTTTGGAGAGTTTTATCAGCCTTTTATCAGTAAACACACGTCCTTCTCTCAAGGATTTTGCACAAAATTTTGCACGATTTTGCAGAACAGTTACACCATTTAGCGTTTGCACAATCAATCTGTCTACAATATTCAACGTTAAATGCGTTTATTCGACAGTAAACTGAAGACACAGTGTATATTGTGCGTCACGGACATTAATTTGAATAAAATGACTTGGTGATAATACCGCGAACTGCGGTGTAATGACGCATGCATTTGTTTGTGCTAGTATTAGTACCAGGTACAGTTATCAGTGGCGCTGTCTGCTGGCGAAGTGGGTAAACAAATGATAAGATACAGGTGGGCGATGATTATTTGCTTTTCCAGTAATTTTTCTGACTGTTTTGTCGAGAAAAGCATATTGTGTACAAGGATAATACAGTTAAAATGTGTACAAACAGTTGATACCTAAGTACCTAGTATCTATTTTCGATGATTTGGTCAGAACTATCTAGTTGATCCAGTGATCACAAGAGTTACAGCTGAGCATGCTCAATTGCCGGATCGGGCAACGTGTTATTGTTTCTTCACCAGAAATTTCTCAGTACCTAGTAGCCCGAAGTCTGGATTTGTGCCTGCTTGAATGTCATCCCCTATTACATGGGACTTCGGGGATGATGTATGTGTCTATGGAAATATAAAATGGTCATCTTGAGAGGATAAGAAGGAGGAGGTCATAAGAAGGTTACAAGACGAATGTGAGTGAAATCGTAGGGAGAGGACGACGCGGCGGCGACCTCTCGCTTCTGGTCCTGGTTCAATCCATGGTCAGAAGCGAGACGGAATGGGACGCCGTCACCTCCTTCTGCGAAGCAGTCATGCTAGCGAAGGAGGTGGCGGAACGTGAGAGGGAGAGAACTTCACGTCCCGGCCGCCGCGGGAGACGCCCCGGGCGTCGGGGGGCACCGTAGGCGCGGGCATGTGGACGGTGAGCTATGAGCTAGTGCGCCGTCCGTCCGTCTCATGACGACAGGCCGTGTCGATGGCGCGTTCGTGTTCCACGCGTGCCTCAAAGAGAGTCTGCCTGCCGGGGCTGCGGGACTGTTCGAAAGTGATACCGTGGCCCCGGAACACAAAGGGCGATGAAGAAACATGGATGGGTTTTAGTCAGTAAAAGTCTAACACTCCCTCCTGCTCCGCCCAGAGCGGGAGGAGTCATTTGATGACTTCCCATCCGAAAAAAAAGGGAGAAGATGACCTTAACCATCTGAGCTTTCTGAAGAATACTACCTGTATTATGGGTAATGCAGGTGGTGATCTTCAGAAAGGCCAGGTGCTTTAGTCCTCGCAACCGGCTATCAAGTCAAATAAAACAATTCATTATTACAAAACGTTTTTTGTTGGTTTAAAGGCTGGATGTGACACCGACAAAATCAGCTGTTTCGTTGTTGACGTGCCGACGTTTGCAGCGAAGGACCTAAACAAGCTTCCCCCCGTCACATTCGACCACGTCGACGTTACGAGCCTATTGAAAGACATCGTTTTTCTTAAGACCAGCCTAGCGGATGTGCAGAAGAGATTGGATGCATCCCAAAACAGGGTTGCTGATTTGCGTAATGAATTAATAGAGTTGCGTAAAACTGTAGCGGTAACTGGGTCACCATCGAGTGCATCTAATATCAACACGCGTCGCGAAGCGTGCCTCAATTTATTGGTGGCAAGTTTCCCGTCAGCAGTTATTTCATCGCCGCACAATGCTGAGTGTGCAGAGCATGCGTCATGCGCGCCCCGCAACCCTGCACCCGTCCCGGCGGCTGCTCCTCGTGTCGCCGCTCGAGTTACCCGACCCGCTGACACAATGTCCGTGTCTAAAGCGCCTGTGGGATTTAACGACCTCGCCAAAGCTCCTGCAAAGAAGCACGTGCCTGAAAAGGCATCGAACCGGGCTGATGACCGCTGCGGTACAGCTCCTATCAAGCCCGATATCCCTGTTTAAGCCGCCCAGCCAAATAATCCCATATATATTTCCCGCCTACACTATACCACTAAGGCCGAGGACATCGTGGAGTACGTGTGCCAAGGGACCAAGTACAGGCCGAGAGTGCAGTTGCTTGAATCACGCCGCAACGTCAACTTTAAGGCGTTCGTGGTGCGAGTACCTGCACCTCGTCATGGCAGAGGACTTTTGGCCGCAAGGTGTTATATTCCGTCGCTTCCGCGGACAAGTGCCACATGATCGCACAAATACCGTGCTCGAGTGAAGTGTGTAGTCGGGGACAAAAAACACCAAGACACTTTAAGCCTTATATTTAGGTGTTTCATACGATAGAATCTGAAAATAAACGATTTGCGAAAATAACACTTTTTTGGCTAAATTTTTCTGTTTTTTTTTCTCCGACAGCTAATATCACATGGGGGCGCTTCAGATCAAATCCCTTGACCCCCCCCCCCCCACAGTGACTTCTGTCACTGTGGGGGGGGGGGGTCAAGGTCTTCAAATTTAGACGACTCGTTTCAATACCCAACCCTTTTTTTATTATTATTTAACAATAACACACAAACATAACTAGTATTTAATGAGACACTTATATCTACTGTGTCTCTTTCAACCGACGTTCCCCCTCAGTCAATCATCATTTAAGGTTCCGCCGCAGGTATCATCAATCTCCACACCAATTAAGTTTAAGAGGAAAACACAGCAGTAGATACATAGAAGACACTTCAGGATCCTGCAACAGCAGCCGTAGCAACAACACATTTTTAAAGATCTTTTGCAGTACCCACTAAAAACACACGGCTTTTCCAGATTTTTCACGAAGTAGCACAGCTTGACAATGTTGGAGCTTATTTGAATAGCATGACTTTGGTGTCTTTATCGCAATGCGCGGAGTTTTCAAAGAGTAAATAATTTAATATTATAATTATATTTTGTCACAAAGAATAAGTAATAAATATTTTTTTTCTGTGACAGCCTGTTACTCTATCAAAGAGTAGAATATTTCAAAATAGAAACGAAAACACTTCAACCAGCCTATGTGTGCAAGCGGGAAAACACAGAACTAAATTATATGTACCAAGTTTGACATATCGATGCGACAAGCACCGCCACCGTGAGCTGCACAATAAAGTGGTCATACTATACATACTTATTTATACAAAAACGTCTATCGGGTCAGCTAGTTTGTTTATGATAGAGGTGAATCCTCTGAAATGCAACCTCGCTCAGTGTTGTCAAAACTCATTTGACGTAAAAATCTAAGACCTCAGAGCAATATACCTACATAAATGCTGTTCCTCAGAGAAACTATGATTACAAAATCAAGGAAACTCGATCGGTAGTCAGTACGGAAAACATTTAAGTCGTTGCAGTAAGGTTCTTTATAATCCACTGCACTATTGGAATTTTTCGAAAGTCTATGACAGCCAGTCTTAAGCCAACCAGTCAAAGGGTTATCGTATTAAAATTGTGGAGGTTATAAAGGCAGCCGCTCCAAGTAATATACTGGTATTCAGCTGCATCCGGATAGACTGGAAAGCCGATCCCAAAATATTTGGGAAAAGGCTAGGCAGATGATGATGATGACATAAGAATTCTGACCATAATAGTGAGTTTCTAAGTTATGATTAAATATCCATCAAACCATCCTTCCGTACTCGATCGCCGGGGTTCTCCAAGTCATCATATGCCCATAGGCCTATGGGTAGACTTAGATGTGTTGCTGCAACTTCTGTGGTAGTTTAAGATGTATCTTCTGTTTCACTGGCATTGCTTACCTGTGCTATCTATGCGGGATCGAGTGCAGCTGCGCCTGTCCGAAATGCCATTATTGTATTCCTGAAGGTTATGACGATTGATCAATCGATAATTTGTTTTATTTTTCGTTTTGCTAGTGTGTTTTTCTTTATCGTATGGTTATGTATGTCTAACCTGGTGTCAGTTTTTATGCCGCCCATGGGCCTCTGACTTGGCTTTACATGCCGTCGAGAATTATCTCTCAGGCATGCTGGTTTCCTCACGATGTTTTCCTTCACCGAATTTAGTGATAACTATACAATACGCACATGAATCCAAAAAATAAGAGGTGCGTGTCTTGGGTTCGAACTCGAGACTTATTAGGTACTTGGCAGTTCGACGGACACATGACTAAACTTATGATCACTACTTGCAAGGGTGATGAAAATCATCTTTTGATAAGTTAGACTTTGTCGTTGCATTATTGGCGTCAATTCTCACAGGACGATTGGGTGGAATCGGCGAATTGGATGTATGGGCATTGCGCCGCGAGGAGAGGCGGTGTGTGCTGCTCGTCCGCGCGGTTGGGCTATGTTCACACCGTGCCACGAAAGATGAGACCTGTCACATCACTTGAAACTAGTGAAACTTTGTGAAATCTTGATTATGCCTCGAGGCAAAACATTAAGAAGACAAAGTAGGTGAGGAGTAAAGTGATTTACGACCTGTACAGATGTCAAAAGAAGTATTTCGTTACACAATTAACTCGTACACAAGTGGTATAACAGGTCTCATCTTTTGTGGCACGGATTGTAGGTACATGTGTTAGGCAGCAACGGATTTCATACAAGCGACGTGAGATCGGCTTCACCGCCCGGCCGCGGACTAGCGGTGGTGTGTGGGAATAGCTTTAGAACCCTCCCCCACCGAAAAATTTTGCAGCGATGGTCTCCTTGCTATCGCTAGCTGTGTACCCGCCGCCGCCCCCTCGACTGCAATGAAAAACTTTACACACTTGCATCAAAAAATGTAGGAAATTACTATAGTTGTGCTTTGATGGTTTCAGTTTAGTTGTGTTTTAAGAGTTGCAGCAAAGATTCTCCTCGAAAAATTGTGGGCGCTCCACTGCACAAGCTACAAATCAAAAGAAATATCCAACGGGCCAACTGCATAAACACAATTTAAAAGCCAGTACCTATCTATTGAGTTCGAAGTAATGATTCAACATTCATCCCAGGATCTTTCTGTGCCCAATCACCAGGATGCTCCAAATTACTTATGATAACCGACCTGGTGAGGGTCCAATAGACCTATGGGAAGACTCAGATGTGTTGCTGCAACTTTTTTGGTAGTCTTAGATGCATCTTCTGTATTACTGGTATTATCTACCTGTTCCATCTATGCGGGATCGAGTGTGACTGTGCGTGTTGGAAAAGCCATTGTTGTTTTCCTGAGAATGGTGATAATTGATGAATCAATAATTTTTGTTTATTTTTTCCTTTGTAACTAATGTAAATGTAATATTTAGTTTTAATTCAGCCAAAAAGATCCCGGCTGGGACGCAGGATGCAACATCGCCCTACCACAAAAATATACAATAGGGAATAAGCATGAAATACAAAACTCTTTTTATTTATGAAAAATGCCTTGTATTGGCGCATAAAAACATTGTGGTACACTTGTTTAAGTTTCTAATACATCACTTATTTTACAATTTACTGTTTTATGTAGCATGTTTTTGGTGAAACGGAACGCACTGTCAAAACACACCGTCCTCGATAACGCCGGTATTGACGTCAAAGTTCATTGTGTCAAAAAAACACTTTAATTTGAAAAGTGCTAAAAGTTTCACTAAAATTTTATTATAATATTGTTACTTATTGCAATTTTTACTTGATTAAAGCACATACAATTGGTAAAATTATTTTATTAAGGCCAAAAAAATTAGATAATATAAACAAAGCAGATTGTGGATAATGACGTCATATCATGGCCGCGACGGCTACGGACGTTTGAACTGTCGTAGAAAATTGCAGGAGTTTAATATTATTTTTGTGCGACAAGCAGTATAGTTGAACTTTACTTTAATTAAATACTTTTCTTGGGTTGATAGTATTACTGTATTATTTTTATTGATCTAAGTGAAGAAATAATTACGTGCATATTCCCTATTGCGGGAAATACGAATAAGTATAATTAAGCAAGCTCCATGCAACTAAACCACACCGCACCGCTTTTCACCCCTCCATGGGATATCCTGAGGGTAAATTGACTCGGCGCGTGGATTTCGGAAACGTAACGCCTGATTCCATGTAAAATCTGGTCATATTAGACCAGAAAATAGGAGTGAAGGTACAAAAATTCGCACTCGGCTCAAAGTTAGTAGGATTGTTCAAAACACCATCATAAATGAAATCTAAAAAGTCATCGATCCGACACCTGGAAAAAGATTTACTCGGGGTCCAAAGCTCACAAAAACGGGGTTCTCGCGATTTTCAGCAAAACGGTAAGTTTTATCATAAAATTAGTTCAGACAAAAATTGTAGATCAGATAATTGTACATTTTTTTTCTATAAAATATAGACATCATAGCAATACATCCCACCAGTAAACATGTCATGGCGTCTAATGTCACCAAAATGTCACCTGCACTTTGCTACGGCGAAAGGACTCTATTATCTTTGCAAGTATGTTGAGAATTGTCTTTTGATAAATAAAATAAATATATAATAATATAATAAATTGTTAATATGAATATAATAAAATAAAATAAATTGTCTATTGATAAACGTGAACATTTGTTTCACACTTCCAGCTCCTTTTAACAATCCCACCTCGAGTGTAATGACAAACTTGCATCATAATGTACCTACATTACGGGAAAAACAAATGTAGGTTTCCTGCACTAAAAATACCTGACACTGACTACCTACCTCATGTTATGTCCTGACTCCTGCCCCAAGTGCACATAGGATACTTTTTATCCCAAGAGTACCTACGATCTCGTGGGATCTCCGTAGCCTAAGCAAAGCGAAGCAGTTGCAAATAAAACAACGTAATTTAAAACGTGAATAGGTATATAATTGTAGATCATGTGGTTCGCTTCCTCCAATTGGCGTTGAAACCGGTGTCTCGAAATAACTGGTCGATATCTTCTTTATCTAGGTTTATTGATGCCGGCTAAAAAAATTAAACACATTAATTTTTAATCGCTGCGAAGGTGGTGTTACGTTCTGTTCTTGTTCTGGGGCGAACATGGCCAGATATCGCACAAGATAGAGTGGTTTGGAATAAGAAATTGGAGGCCTTTGCCAGGCTAAAAACATCCATGCCAAATTAACTTCATAATCAGCTACTTCCCGCTGCTGTACAGTTGTGGTCTTTTCCGACTGATCAGTTAATTTTTTTTTTCGCTTAAATCATACGGAGGCGCCGAGCGCCCCCTTAAAGTTTAGGCCTTAAAATTAGCTTAGTGGTAATCAGGCGGGAGTGTCTACAATAGTACCTATACCTCTACAAGATCCCAGTGAGTCATAATCCGCCTCGAGGGTACAGTACAGTAGGCCATGATACAGCCAGATTTCACATATCTTCAAATTTTTGGTTCTAGGACATGCCGGTTTCCTCACGATGTTTTTCTTCAACATTTCAAGCGCAGTGGTGATGAAATCTGTTTTACAAATTTACGCTCGCCGGTTCGCCAAATAAAATTAACGTCCCAGCAGTGGGAACATTATAGCCTGATGATGCTATGGGTATGGCTCAAATTCCACCAAAACGGAGACGAGCGGAGAGGAGACGTGCGGAATCCAACCAATCGCATTGGTTGAAATCTACATCCAGTCTTTCGTCTCTCCTGTGATTGGCCGAATCTTGCACATGTCTCGACTCCACTCGTCTCCGCTTTGGTGGAGTTTAGGACTTAGGTAAAACCAACTCGTTGGTCTTATGGTCACAAGCGCGGATCATGAGTTCCTGGATTTGATCCTCAGATTACGCCAAATATTTTTGAGCTTTTCGATCAGGGATTTCTCAGAGATGGGATCTGGATTGGTGCCCGGTTGATGACAGTAAACCCCTATAACATGGTACTAAATTGCTCAAACTGTGGGTGCATTAGGCACACCACTTCGGGGATTACGGGCAGACTGGTAAGTTATTCATGCAAAGACTACCCGATGATTCCGAAAGCCAATCAAAACAATACTTACAACGTATTCTTTATGATAGAATCTGCCTATGGATGTGCAGGTGAGTAGAGCATTTGCACCTGGTCTGTAAAAATAAAAACAAACCGTTTTGATTACCGAATTTCAATGACAGGTTTTCTTTTTGAGTATTAAAAAAAAATAGTTTTCATGACGTCGGTAGATGGCGTTGAACTGACTATGTTACTAGGTGCCAAAACCAAAACGCTTGGAAAAAAAAACATTGCGTCACGTCACATACGCTCGTTGACTGACACTTTCGTTTGCTTATGCTTCCGAATATAACCATTACATCCAAGTGAAATAATGTGACGTTCCGTTCCTTGCAGTAACTTACCAAGTTCAGCGCCATCTAACCAGCGACTAGGGAAGAGTTGAAAAAGAAAATCCCTCATTATGAATGTCCATGGAGTTTTTTGCTCATTCCTGTACGGACCGCTTCAGACTGGACCTTTACACTAGTCTATTCATTTGTTATTAAGATTTTCTGACTATATTCAATAAAACCTTGTTTGATTCCGGTCTTCAACCAAGAATAGAAGAATCTTACCGTGGATGCCTAATCCTTGTTTGTCTCCATCTTGGACGGCTATAATTGGTGTCCTGAAAATATAATAAGCATAAGCATAATCAGCCTATAATGTTCCCACTGCTGGGACACACGGCCTCCTCTCTATGAAAGGGAATGGGCTTTAATCCACCATGCGGGCCCAGTGCTGGTTGGTAGATGTCACAAGTCTTCGGTTTTTTGGTTCTAGAACAACTTAATATTAATCTAATATCTATACCTATTGTTATCTTCGTTTATTTTTTCTACTTACATAAAAAAACCGGCCAAGTGCGAGTGATAACTGCACGCCAATGGTTCCGTACAAACTTGTAGGATTTTTTTTTATTAAACTACATATAAAACGGTTTTCAGATACCTACTTATTTGTTTCTTTTACATGTGCTGTAAGACATTGTTTCTTGCCCAATTTCATGATTTTAGGTCAATGGGAAGTACAGGTTTTGATACCCTTGTTAAATCGAAAAATATGCGACATAAAGGGTCATAATAATATTTTTTGATCGCGTTGACTTACAAGTTTGTTTTTTTCACAGCTGAAAGAGACCTTTTATTAAAGGTGTATGTGGCCATACAAACTCAAACTCAAAGCATTTATTTCTATTAGACCATTACGGCACTTTTGAATTTCAAAAAAACGACAAAAAAGCTAAGCTACAGTCACAAGGCATAATAACTTGAGAAAGTACTGTAGTTGCACATTCTAAAGCGTAGACCTCTATGGAGAAAAATGCGCAAAAAAACTCCATGGACACTCTTTTCAATCAAAATATTGTTACAAAATTTTGGTTATATCATTCATGTTGAGATTATATATATATGTGAGAACGATGTAGAATTACGTGCACCTTAAGAGCGCCCAGAGCAAAAGATTAAATCAAACATTTAAAAATAAAGTACCTAATTAAAATGAACCGTGCAGCTAAGAGACGACCAGTACCAACTGACAGCGCCCGTTCACGAACATGACGCATGTACCGGCGCCATTCAACTCGACCATATTGAAGGGAACTAAATGACCCGACACACCCGCCACCATCAGCGAGACATTTGAGTGAGCATGACATTCTCTCGGCCGCCAAGGCATATTCAAATCAAAGAATAATAACTAAATGTAAATGAGGGCTTTACAGTACAGGTATACAGTACTCACACATACTTCTGATGCACATGCTGATACACGCAGTATTAAATGTCATCATCGCGTGTCGATTGTTCGCATTTCCGAAGATAGACGATCATTGCCGAAGCGCATACCTACTTTTGCTATCAGATTTGTATGAAACTCATGAAAATGGTATTTACCTCATTGTCAGTGCTATCTTCTCTAACTGTAGGCCGATAGACCTCCTGAGTAGAGCGTTGTATCTGCAATACACATACATATATAAACCTCACGCCTTTTACCCATGGGGATGACAGAAACTATAAATAGTTACTAACAAGATCTTCTTTCATGACGGAGTGGTGACGTTCAGTTGTAGTACGTTCGAAGGCGTCCGTAATCTCACGACGAGGGATAGTCAATGGAATCACTTCCTCTAAGTTATCTGCATTCTCTTGATTTTGGCTGGAAAAAAACAAATTTGTTGTAAGTAATAGTACATTGTTACCCTAGAGGTGAAAGTAATCTTTAACCCGAGGTAAACACTGTGCTTTTCATTACGAATACAAGGAAAGTAAAAATAAAAACATGAATCAACTCGAAAAAACAAATGAAGATCGGATTGCCGCTTTCCCGCCTATTTTTTTTCTTTTTTCTATGGCCGGCCAGCTATACAGCCTTACCTATTTTTCATTTTCATCATCGAAAAAATGGTAAATATTTTGCCCAAATCCTTACTACTTTCACCCCTAGGGTAACAATGTACTATTTCATCACTCGTACTCTGAAAGTAGGCCTGAAGTTGCCTGAGGAGCGGGTTGAAAGTAATACTTTTCAGCCCTAGGGAGAATCGTTTTCAACGGACAACTGTCAAATTATAAAAAAAAAAACATTTTTCTATTGAACCATGTTCCAACTTTCTATACAGCCACGTTGTAAAATTGAAATAACAAGTAGTTAGTTAGGTATTAATTACAGAATATATATTTTTTAAATAACTTTATTGTAATTAAGTTTCAACTATTTCTTTAAAATAACATAGATTTGGGCAAAATATTTACCATTTTTTCGATGATGAAAATGAAAAATAGATAATGGCTGAATAGCTGGCCGGTCACAGAAAAAAAAAACAAAATAGGCGGGAAAGCGACAATCCGATCTTCATTTGTTTTGTCGAGTTGATTCATGTTTTTATTTTTACTTTCCTTGTATTCGCAATGAAAAGCACAGTGTTTACCTCGGGTTAAAGACTTATTTAGTGCCTCGAACTATTAGCGCCCTCGCTGCGCTCGGGCACCAAACCCCGTCTCGGGACTAAATAAGTTACTTTCGCCCCTAGGGTAACAATGTACTATTGGTATGGTAGAAAAGAAATCTTCTGTGAATGGGCTATGATCTAAGATTGCTGATTCATCATCATCTGCCTAGCCTTTTCCCAAATATGTTGGGTTCGGCTTCCAGTCTTACCGGATTCAACTGACCAGTATTTTACATAAAGCGACTGCCTATTCGATCTCTACAACCCACTGGGTAATACGATACCCTTTGGTAAGACAGGTTGTCAGACTTTCGGGCTACTGACTAACGACTGTCAAAGATCTATAAATGACATGACAACCGGGACCAACGGCGAAACATGCTTTTCGAGGCACGGAGGAAATTCCTTTTGTAACAATCTATTTATTTTCTCAAAAAGTTTTGGAGTGGCGACCGCGAACCGGAAGACGTTGCGTAGGAAGGCCTCCCACTAGGTGGACCGATGATCTGGTGCAGGACCTGCTGGTTGCGAGTCGCACGGGACCGGTCAATGTAGAAACACTTGGGGAAGGCCTATGTCCAGCAGTGGACGTCTTTCGGCTGAAAATAATGATGATGATTATTTATCTTCTTACTCACCGCAATGGAAAATAAGATTTCTTATCATCGGGCCTCTTCCTCCACTCGTTTCTCACAAGAGGTTCAAACTGATTGTCGTACGTGTTCTGGAGTTCCTTGTAGTGCACATTCTGAGCTTTGTTCCGCATTTTCCGTTCCAATTCTCGGTTCAACTGATGGATAACCGATGTTGCTGGACTTGTTGTCACTTCTGTAAGAGTTTCATGTTTATTTGCAACAACAACTACATACATCCATTTTTTATTTCCAGGGCCGGCAGTCTCGACAGAGTTAACGACAAAATCGCTAAATTTCGATTGCTAATTTTATTACTAACGAATAATTATTTAGGTTGCAATGATGATGCTTGCGAGAAACGCATCTTGGATGTAGAGACTTGTGTTACTAAAAACAGAATAAAATAAATAGGTATTTAAGGGGAGGCTCCCATTTTTTTTTACAGTGGGGGACTTTTTTGCCGTTATGTCTTGTGGTTTTATTTTATTCAATAGGAACAGCTTTATATTGTAGCTACAATATAAAGTATAAAAAAGATACACATAACAATTGAACAATATTGTAGCCCACAACGCTGTTCACAGATTAACTGTGGAATGTAATATGTAACAACCACAACGAATGTGTTGTATAGATAATGGTACGAAACCCTTCGTGCGCGAGGCTAACTCGCACTTGGCCGGTTTTTTTCCTTCTTTGGGTCGACGTGCGTATTTCCTGCTTTCATGAATTCAGTACTTGCCTTTTTAAATTAAGTACTAGCTGTTGCCCGCGGCTTCGCCCGTGTGACGTTCGATAACTGTCCCACGGCATCATACTACCGGGATAAAAAGTATCCGATATGTTAATCGGGTTATAAACTATCTATTTGCCAAATTCCGTTCAGCCGTTTGAGCGTTTGAACACATACAAACTTTCGCCTTTAGAATATTAAGTGTGATAATACTCCAGCTTTTGACTGTCCTCTTCACAAACAGAACCCAAGCACGGGGACATCATGATTTTAGTTCTATAATTCTCTCCGCTTCTAAATACCTTAACTTTTTAAGGTTCCGGGTAAAGGGTAAAAACGGGTCCCTATTACTAAGACTCCACTGTCCGTCTGTCTGTCTGTCACCAGGCTGTATCTCATGAACCGTGATAGCTAGACAGTTGAAATTTTCTAAAAAAATAAATAAGTATATATGTATATATACAGGGTGTTAAAGTAGTCGCGTGGCATAGCTTAGGGGTGAGTTCAGTACCGATAAAGGAACCCCTAAAAAAAAAACAATTTTTTTTTTCCTAAAAAACTAATAAAAATAAAAACAAAAAAAAAATTTGCAAGATCAACCTAATTTAGTACCTAGACCTACTAACTTCAAATAGCAATATAAAATAATTTTAATTCTAAACGAATGCTATTTTAAGTTAGTATACAGGTGGTTAAAGTAGTCGCGTGTCATAGCTTAGGGGTGAGAGTTCAGTATCGATAAAGGAACCCGTAAAAAATAAAAACCAAAAAAAATATTTCCTAAAAAACTAATAAAAATAAAAACAAAAAAATATTGCAAGATCAACCTAATTTAGTACCTACTAACTTCAAATAGCAATATAAAATAATTTTAATTCTAAACGATTGCTATTTTAAGTTAGTAGGTATTGTAGGTAAGTACTAAATTAAGTTGATGTTTCAATATTTTTTTTGTTTTAATTTTTTTTTTGATTTTTTTATTATTATTTTTGGGTTCCTTTATCGATACTGAGCCCACCCCTAAGCTATGGCACGCAACTACTTTAACACCCTGTATATATATATATGATAGTACGGAACCCTTCATGCGCGGGTTCGACTCGCACTTGGCCGGTGTTTTCGGAACTCACCTTTATATATTATCTTAGTTTCAATTTTCCTAGACTTGTCATGTGATTCTCTGTCTGTCGTTTGTTGCATCTTACGATTCAAAAATTGTTTGTCAGGCGCCGAAAACCAGAGTACTGGCTTTGAAACATCTCCCACATCGACTGCCGCGACGTCATCTTCTTCATAATCTTCGTAAGTATCGTCAACATCCGCGTCTTCTGGCTCTACAGGGACAGGATGGCGTACCTGGAGAATACAAACACAAATAATTAATTTCTTCTACTACATCTAGCGGTTGAAGTGACCTTTTAGACAAAAATTGCCTGTGTTAGGTCATTTCGCTCTTCCAAAGCTTAAAGTTACGTGGTGTACCTACCAACAATTTTTAATCATATTAGCCTATGAAAACATTTCAAAGTAAACACTGTTTTAAGCTTTCACGGTTCATAACTATACTTAAAATGCACATGTACTTAGGCATTTCAAAGTAATTTTATAAAAAGAAAAAGATATGCCAAATTTTGAATTTGCATAGGTAATTAAGAATAAAAATTCATAGGTACTTATTTCGGTTCGTTTCCTGTGGTCCCGGTGGGTCGACCCATTACCGGGTCCATGGGTAATTTTAATTACCCGTGGTTCCATGGCATTAGGGATTGTTTCCTGGACTTCTGAATATATCGATAGAAAATACAAATCCATAATAACAGCATATCATATCCCACCGGGACCACGGGTAACAAGTCATTGCATAATTTGTCTACGGGTTTATTGGTTTTTTATTTTTTATTTATCTACCAACTACCAGGAGGGCAGAACCATAAAGAAGGTATTTTATGTTTTTAATAGGAATCTCATAATCAATCCATGTACATTTCGATTATCATGTGCAATGTAGAAAATACTTCTTCATGATTCTGGCGTCCTGGTAGTTTGTGAGACTTCTATCCTTGTTTCGTTTGTTCCCGTTCAGTTAGGTACACCATGTTGTGTTACACTGTATTGGAAGAACCGTGGTCCCTGTAGGATATGATAATTATGCTGTTATTATGGATTTGTATTTTCTATCGATATATTCAGAAGTCCAGGAAACAATCCATAATGCTATGGAATCACGGATAATTAAAATTACCCATGGACCCGGTAATGGGTCGACCACCGGAACCACGGGTAACGACTCCTTATTTCAATACAACGCAGGTAGCCTAATTGTCATAATAGCTACTGGAACAAAAAAAGCAAAAGCAGTCATAATAGGGTCCGTCATGTTTCTTTTGGTTCTTGAATGTCATTGAAAGGAATGCAAGAATGTATGTAAATAAAAACAAAATGGCGGCATTAGTTCGCGCCAAAATAACCATAACGCACTATAAAGTAAACTCAGAAATGATCTCAAAGAATAAAAACCGGTGCGCAAAGTAGAGGGTACGCTGTCCTTGGCCTCCGCGCCGTGTGCATAGGACAGGGTGCCGTGTTCCCCGAAACCAAGGTCTTTTGGCCCAGCATGTTGGTGTGGGAGAAGTCACACACGAGGAGAAGGCGTGGGTGGTGGTACCCATGGCGTACGGCGCTGCAGCCGACCGCTTGGAGGTTCCATACTGCTAGTTGGCTAAAGTGACCCCATACTGTGCCTCTGGAAAGATATGAAGGATGCAAAAAACCTCTCAAAGTAATTGCGATCATTTTTTTTGTTCTACACCATACCTGGGAACCTTCTAGATACGGAGATATCGGGGGTCAAAGTTCCAACTTTTCGACAAGTTTTTTTTAAATACTTACTTACAAGTTTTTAATGTAAGATTTTTAAACACCTCCACGACCCCCGTACTATTTAATCCATCCATCAGGACAATGTTTTGAGTGAGTTACTTTGAGTTCTACCACAAAACATGATTTTTCAACCCAAAAAAATTGTAGTTTCCCAGCAAGAATTTTTGCGTAAAGTTACTTAGTTTGATGTACAAAATGCTTGGTTGACGGCTTCGTGATGAGGTTGTTAACAACCTGTAGAAGGTAGAATTAGGGGAATAATCCTTTATGAAGGGATTTGTTTATTCTATCTGTGATTCTATTAAAACATTACGCCCGAGACTTAGGCCGCTAAAATTGTGATAGCTCGACTAATATGCATGATATAAAAATATAATTTAATTAATTTACTAAGAAATAAATAACATAACTCTCACTCTCTTATTTTTTAACTTTCAGCCAGCGAAAAAAAATTTTAGAATTGGATCGTTAGTTCCGGAGATTACCCCGTACAAACAAATGTTACATCTTCATAATATTAGTACCTACCTATAGATAGATAACATAATTCTGCAATCCCCGAAATAAGTCAGAAATGTACCAGCACCTACACACATCCTCATTCAGCCAGTTATGATTATACGCCCTGTGTCCTCAACCTAACACCTCATGCGCTTATGGCCTTATTGGTGTAAGATTGTTTTGTGGTTCTTGTGTTCTTTACCAATCCTATACTCACTTAGCTGTAAGCCTAAAAGGCGCAGTCAATTGTTTAGGCTGCACGCGCCGCCTCTCGCCCCACCACGCGTCCAGCACCCGTCGTATCGCACGTTGCGCGCTGAGCTCGTCCGAGTCGCTGGACCGTCGCCATCGCACCTCACCGACTGTCTGACCAGCGTAGGGGTAGCGGACTGAAAGAAGAAGTATATGGACAATAGGGATGACGACTGACTAAAAAAAAATATGATTCTGTTTAGTTCGTCAGTTAGATTATCGAAAAATATTGGATACGTGTTTTTTGTTTTATCAAATTAATAAAAATGACGAAGATAAAACGCATCAAAGATCATGGGCTTGTAACGTCACTTTATGGTAAAAAATGTACCGAAATGTGACTTATATGTGAATCCTGTATCTGACAATAAACTTGAATACAAGTAATACATACCTGTTGCTCTGCAGTCGTCATGTACAAAATGACACTGGTCTGCTAGTCTTTTCGCTAAGAAAGCCAGTTCCCGATCCCATTCCTGTAATATGTAATATGAACGCATACTTTCATAAAAGTACTACATACATACAAAAACCCACGTCTTTTTGCCTTATAGGCAGGCAGAACTACAAAACTCCATCTGCTACGACTTCTATATACATAGTCCCTTTGCCTCGTCCACGTTCATACACCTGGTCATAGGTACACGCACGCCGGTTGCGAGCACCACGCGCCTGATCTTTCTGAACAACCTCTCGAATAAGGTCAGTGTATGTCTTTCTAGGGCGTTTCCTCTCAGCGTTGCCACTCACATCAGCCTTATAAATACTTATTCAACGCTAGGTGGTCAGATTAAGGTTGTGGAGGCCTTTCTGTATCCAAAACTCCTAAAAGGAAATGCTCTAATATCGACGACGAAAAATATTAAGTATATTTAGCAAAAATGGTCCTATAAGGTGGATGCTCCAAACAGCCCGCGAAATTCAAATTTTCTTACGTTTTTTGCAATTTGCAAGCCAGTGCTAGGTTGTATGTTGATTAAAATATTCCTCGTGACTGTGAGACGTATGTAGTTACAGAATTATATTCATCAAAATCATCAATACAACCCTCCAAGCGCATAAAGGTGCAGGAATGACTTTGATTTTGAAAAAGTCATTCTTGCACCTGCAAATTGCAAAAAACGTAAGAAAATTTTAATTTCGCGGGCTACCCTGACGCTTTTACCTTAACAGCATCTTGCTAATAAGACGATTTGCTCTTCTATTATTTTTTTTGTTCCCTCTCATAGAGAGGAGGCCTGTGTCCCAGCAGTGGGAACATTAATAGGATGATGATGTTTTAATATTAATGGGAAAAATAACAAAAACCACTATCAGTTTATCGTCATGCCACATTATAGCATTTTATTTCCTCCGCTAAAATGGAGAGACAATTAATTATAAAGTACTTCTGACGCCACGATTTTGTAGCGCCAAATCCTACTAATACACTCGAGAGCAATGAATCCGGGTCACTTAAAGAATGTTAAAAATCTCGGAAACTAAAAATGATAGGTTAATGCAATAAATTGTATTTAATAGACAATGTAATACTCCTTAAATGAAAGTAAAAAAAATATGAGTCACCATACATTTTATGAACACAAAATTACATAAAGAAAAAAAACTGCTGATCTCTCCTTAAAACAAAAATAGGAAACATGAAATTTTTGAACTTTATTACGATTTTCTTGAATTTTAATACTTCGTATTGCCTCCTCGTGCTTCCATTACTGCGTTTACGCGGTTTGGCATGCTGTACACCAAGTTCCTTATACGATTTTGGGGAATATTCTCCCATTCCTCTGTGAGAGCAATTTTGAGCTCACGAAGCGTGATTGGGGGAGGGTTTCGTTGTTTTACGCATCTGCCTAGCTCGTCCCAAGCATGCTCGATCGGGTTGATATCCGGGCTGCGCGCTGGCCACTCCATACGAGTAATGTTCATCTCTTGAAGGTAGTCATTCACAATCCTACCTGTATGAGGTCGGGCATTGTCATGCATAAATATAGCATCCTCACCTAAATTGACCATAAATGGACCAACGTGATCATTGAGGATTTCTTCCACATATCTTACGCTAGTTAAAGAGCCGTTTTCTATGATCACCAGCTCTGTGCGACTTTCAGAAGAAATTCCGGCCCACACAAGTACAGACCCACCACCGTAGGCTACTTTTTCTTCGATGCATGCTTGCTTGAATCTTTCCCCTGGTCTTCGATACACTCTGTGTCTTCCATCGTGCTTGTAGAGCATAAATTTTGATTCGTCGGAGAACATAACTTTTGACCAATCTTCAATACTCCAATTTACGTGGCTCTGGGCATATCTTAGTCTTGAAATACGATGCCCACGCTCCAGTTTAGGGCCGTTTGCAGGTCTAAGGGGTTTTAAGTTAGATTCAGCAAGCCGACGTCTTACTGTCCATGCACTTGGGTTACTTCCTCCGAGGCGTCGAAACTGATTTGTGAGTTCAGTTCCTGTGAGAAAGCGATTTCGAAGCATGGTGTTCACCAAGTATCGGTCTTCTCGTGCTGTGGTACACCTGGTTCTGCCCGTTCCTGGTCTGCGTAGGTTAGAACCAGTTTCTTCGTAACGTCGGAGAACTCTTTGTACTGTTGACAGCGACACACCGACAGTCCTGGCTGTATCGCGCTGACTCCGGCCGGTTTCCAGCATTGTAAGTATTCTGGTGCATTCTTCAGGCGTAAGCGACATAATTTCAGCTTGAATAATGAATATAGAGCACTATCAACATGGTTTATGTACCCACATAAATGACAGATTACAAACAAAAGCAAAACCAAATGCTGTAATTTCGTAGTTCCATCTTCGAAAGTGGCCCTTTTTCAAATTTGATTTTTTAATGATATAACTATACAATAACTAAGAAGTTTTAATACCTTCATTTAAGGAGTATTACATTGTCTATTAAATATAATTTATTGCATTAACCTAGCATTTTTAGTTTCCGAGATTTTTAGGATTCTTTAAGTGACCCGGATTCATTGCTCTCGAGTGTATAAAATGCGAAAGTTTGTGAGGATGGATGTTACTCTTTCAGGCAAAAACTCCTTATCTGATCTGGATGAAATTTGGCACACAGATAGTATATAACCTGGAATAACGTAAAGGATACTTTTTATCGCAGTAGTATGATCCTGTGGGACAATTAGGTAACTCCACGCGGGCAGAGCCGCGGGCGTAGGCTAGTCAAATAAAAAAAAAACTATAACTTACAACTAGCATCATTATTTCTGGTTTAGGAAGGTGCACGCCACCGCGGAGCCTTTCGTTGCCAGCAGCGATACGCTGACGACGTCTGGAAATGCCGACAGCATACAAATTGGTTAAACGGTTACAAAACTTAAGATATACTACTCCACAAAGGAATTCCGACGAACGACGATCACTGTAAGTAACTTGACAGAGAGAAAACTTCATACAAACGCGCAATAACAAGTGCGTTTTAAATGCATTACTAAATGCGACAGGACAAAAGTTAGAACTTTGCTTTTGTGGAGCGCGACGTTCGTGCTAAAACAGAATCTTAAAGATTATTACCGAAGCACATACATTTTCTGTACAATGAAATTAATAACACCAAAAATAAGTGTAAATTTAAACGGCTGAATCACCTGTTTAGATAATGTGTGATGAAATTCTTCAATTCAGTGGAAAATTTAATTGGCGTGTAGCGCTCGCATGATGGTCCAGGGCCTGACTGAAAAGATACCATTTTTATTACAATAAGATTAAGTAGTTTATTTTTAACCGACTTTAAAAAAAAAGAGAGGAGGTTCTGTATTCGGCAAATTTCTTTTCTTTATAATTTAACTGCTCCGTTGATCTAGTGGTAGCAAGCGGGATGCGCTGTTCGTGGTATCCTGGGTTCGATTCGTATACTAAATAGGTACGTTTTTTTTACTGAGAAACTTTCTCAAAAAAACTTTTTTGAAAAAAATAAAACTGACTTCAAAAAACGACGAAGTCCGTGACCTTTGTTTGAATGATTTATGTTTTGGTTCTTAACACTTTGTGTTCCGGGGCCACGGTATCTCTTTCGAACAGTCCCGCAGCCCCGGCAGGCATCGGCCCTTTCGGACCCCTTCCTTTTGCTTACATTTTTTTGAGGCGCGCGCGGGACACGAACGCGCCAATTTAATATACCTAACTGTCTTAATTGAAATCTGGATGTATTTTACACATCTGCGGACCCCCTCAGAGCATACAGGCGTGGTGTTACGTTATGATGTTGTATAAACAATAAACACCCAAGTGATTGCAGAAATCATGGCAGATTGGCCGTCTATTTTTGAAGAGTTCCATTGTATATCTCCGAAGATCAGCATCAGATGTTCACAAAATTATTTAAATGGGACCACACGGGAAGCACCAGCTTTCAAATAAAAAAAAAATCATCATAATCGGTTCACCCAGTCGAATGTTCCGAGGTAACAAAACAAAAAAAAAAACAGTTGAATTGAGAACCTCCTCCACCTCCTTCCTCTTGGAAGTCTGTTGAAAATAGTCAGGTGTCCCATTTAAGATTTCAATGCCTAACCGATTCAGATGAATGGTAGTGGTACATCTGTTTTTTTTCGCGGTTCATTAAATATATATATTGCTGGACATTACACACAGCGCCATCTATTGCCACACTAAGCAACGACGCTTGTGTCATGGACGCCAGATAGTTGATATACTACATAGATACTTTTTGTTTGTACATAGGTACTTATTATACATATAAACATCCATGACTCTGAAACAAATGTCCATGCACATAACACAAACATTTGCTCCTACCGGGATTCAACCCCGGAACCCTAAGAACGTAAGCCAGCCTCAATACCGCTGCGCCCCATTTGGAAGGTCCAATAGAGAAATCGGTTCATTTTAAAGGTCTGTACCACAGCCTTAATAAATCTGAAACAATAGATAATCTCTTCTGGTACTATTTCTTACATCAGGAAAGCGGCAAGCTATATGTTGGCCTTTTCCCTGGCAGAGTCTCCGGTATCTGACGGCGCAGTACTGATGCTCCTCCGGTATGGCCACCACCAGACTCGTCAACGACATCCACAGTAATGTCCAGCGGCACATGGTTGGGTTAGCTGGAAATAGAGCTAGTTCTTAAGCTAGTAATTAAGTGACTACAAAAGAGGTAGACTGATGAGAATAATGACGAGTGACTGCGCTGGCCGACTTAATATATTGGTATAGGGTTGGAGAATGATGATGGTGATTTTTAATACAGTGTGTAAACAACCTCATCACGAAGCCGTCAACCAAGCATTCTGTACATCAAACTAAGTAACTCTACAAAAATAATTGCTCGGAAACGACTTTTTTTTTGGGGTGAAAAATCATGTTTTTGGTAGAACTCAATGTAACGCATTCAAAATATTAAGCTATCATGCATAGCATTCAATATATTAAGATCAGTGGATTGAATAGAACGGGGGTCATGGAGGTGTTTAAAGTAATAATCTTACATTAAAAACTTGTATTTAAAAAAAAATTGTCAAAAATTTGTAACTTTGACCCCCAATATAAACTGGCCTGCAAAAATAAGTATCACACTTTTAAAATTGCAATAACTTTTTAAGTACATAAGATATACTTTCGAAACAAAAAGGACTCGAAAAATAGTTTAATTTTGTTTATAGTTTCAAAGAAAGCTTTAATAAAAATTGCTTTATAACGTTTTTTATTTTAAATCTCTAACTTCTCTATTTTAGGAAAAAATTAAATTTTAAGTGTAGTATTTATAGTATTTTAGGTAAGTGTAGTACTTATTTTTGCAGGTCAGTGTAGAACAAAAAAAGAAATGATCGCAATGATGGGGAGAACAAGTGCCTTTCGGCTTCGCTAAGAGGTTTTTTACACCCTTTAGAGAGGAAGGTCTGGTTTTTGCTAAAAGGGAGACAAAAAACGCTAAGCGGAGAGGAGACGTGCGGTAATCGACCAATATAATCATTCTCCAGCACTTATCCCAATTTATTTAGGGTCGGCGCAGCATGGCTTCTTCTTCCATACTTCTCTATTACTCGTCACCTCATCAGACATATCCTTGCATGCCATATCATCCTTCACACAGTCCATTCATCGATTCTTTGGCCTTCTTGAATCACTTATTTGGTTGGAATACACATCGCATCTCCCGAGTATGCTTAGTCAAATTTTGCACGTCTCTCCGTTCGGCTATTCTGGGGTTCGGTGGAAACTCGGCCTAATAGAGGACTAGGAGAAACGGCCGACGAGTTTCAGAAGTTTGGTTTGAACACAGTCAGACACATTAAATACTTTGTGTTAAATATTTCAGGAGCACTGCTTCCAAAATTGTGAAAGAAAACATTGTGACGAAATAGGCTTGTCCAAGAACTGAAAAAATCGAAGATATGTGACATCTACCAAGCAGCACTGGGCTCGCGTGGTGGATTTAGGACAGTTTACTCGCTTTCACAGAGTGGAAGCTTGTTTCCTAGCAGCGGGGACGATAGATACAGTCATTGCTGGTCTTTTCGCCCACGAGCATCGTCAATACCATTGATCTTGTACCTACTGTAGGTATAGCTTACAAAAACATAAAACACTCGACTAACCATTTACAATTGAGACAGCTTAGAACTCCAATAGTACATAATATATGAATACAAACAAAAATGAGACAATACTACATTACTTTAACATAAAATTACTTCGAAAATATATCAGGCGGTAGGACAGCCGGCTGATTACAAGTCCTACAAATCTGACATATCGTTATTATGACAGAAGCAGCGTCAGAATGGTTTCAAGGTTTTATTTTAGTTCTAAGAGTCTATGTCCTACTCAATCTCAGAGGCCTGTGCGCCAGCTGTGGGAAAGGTAGGTACCTATTGGTTGATTATTCCAATTATCCTGCGACATATGGAGTGGAAGAACGCCGACGCGCGCGAAAGCGGTTACCACGAATTCGCGTGATGACGAGTGTCGAGGTCGAGTCATTGTGATGTCGTTTAGTTAAATATTGAGCTAAACTGTGTGAGCTTTAGTTAAGGGAAAAGCAAAAGTGTAGCTCGGGAAATACAAGGAAATATAATATACTTAGACGTTGTATAAACAATAAACATCCAAGCAATTGCAGCAATCACGACAGGTTTGCCGTCTATTTTTGAAGAGTTCCATTGTATATCTCTGAAGATCAGCTTCAGATCTTCACCAGAGTGGTGCAATTACCGTCTGCCTTCCCAACTATGTTGGGGTCGGCTTTCAGTCTAACCGAATGCAGCTGAATACCAGTATTTTACGTGGAGCGATTGCCTATCTGACCACCAAACCCATTTAGTACTGGGTAATACAATACCCCTTTGTAAGACTGGTTGTCAGACTTTCGGGCCACTGACTACCTGTCACGACTGTCAAAGATCTACACTAGATTGGAGTTTCTAGAATATTAATGCCTTGTGGCATTAAGTCCGCATAAGTATCACCTGAACCAGAACCGCCGCATCTAGAAGCGAATGGAGAACCATGCAATACGTAGACAGAGAATGCTATAGACACTTGCAAAGCGTGTCACAGAAAGAGACAAAACATAAAAATAAAAATGGTTTAAATGGTATAAATACTAAGTCTAAATTGTTCACAACAAAATATAACATATTTAACCTTTTGAACGCCATTGTCACATATACGTGACAAGCAAGCGCGTGCCTCGTACGCCAAACGACACGAATATGTGACAAAATGGTAGGTGAAATTGTGGCTTGGCGTGGAGGGCACGTTTATGCTCTGGCGTTCAAAAGGTTAAATTATTTAACTTTATAGCACATAGAACTGTATTTTTTTAATTTATTATTCATTTATTTCATTATATTTATTCAAACTTTGTTTAGCACAGTAGTGTGCTTACCTTGAAAAATGTGGCACGCGGACTGAAACAAAAAATCTCATCGTTCTGTTTCATTTCTTTACACGATATCGGCGTAAGTCGCTCTTTTTCTTGTGTGAATGCGAGCAAAGATATCAATTAGTCTATAGCATTCTCTGTCTACGATGCAATATGTTCAGCAGTGGACGCAAATGTGCTGAGAAGTATCACAATTGAACATGGCGCTTGACGCCATCTTTTTTCCATACACCTATCCTTCTCTATCGTTCAGAACGGTCATTTGGTAGAGCGAGAAACAGAGCGGAACTGCCGAGCGCATCATCAATGCTGCCGCGTGCTAAAGGTAGCACTCCTGCTCTTCAGTTCAACCCATAATGTGATTCTTTTCAATTACCTTGTTAATTCTAAAGAGGTTGATCATTTCATGGACGCTACTGAAAGTGCCAAACTCGTCCCCGAATTTGGGCTGCCTCAATTTAAATTGCCATCGACACGCTAAGAAGAATTTCATTTATCTTTGCCATGGTTTTAGGAAATTTAGCGGTATTTTTGTGTGTCATGCCTAATTTCACCAACTCCAAGTGACAACGTCAATGAATGTCAAAATATTATTAGAATGTTGGAATTTCATCTCGACACTGAACCAAACGTCTTCTAGGTAGGCATTGAATTAGGTGTCACGACCTAGTTTTATCAGATACAACAACAACAAAAAAAGCATCATATATTTTATTCAATAAAACCCAGAAGTATTATAGCTGTTTTAATAATTTAAATCTTTTTATTAACTGAAATAAATCTTAAAAAATAATTGTTTAACACTGTTTTCACTTAAAATATACAATACTATATTATATTTATAAATTAAAATACTAACTTAAAGCATAAAATAATAATAATATTATACTTTTATAAAATAAAAACTAAAATTTTAACAATTTATTCTTTTCAATAAAAGATTTAAATTTTTAAAACAGATCAAATGAAATTGTCATTTATCTAAATTATTCAAACATTATCGCTATGTGAGATTTTTACTTATTACATTTAAATAAATGCAAGTTTATATAGCATTTAAAAAATCATAAGATTTTCATAGAAAATTGAGATACAAAGTTAACAACTAAAATTTATTGCTGTTATTTTGTAGATTGTTCGAATTGTGTGAAATAGTTGGTCGAAATACCTAATTGAAATGAAATTTGACCACAGTGATGCAATTATTTCACTATTGCCTCTTGTATAGTCGAATAGGTAAGGTATCGAATTTTACTTTACCAAAACCACCCTAAACCTCCTTTCATTTCACCACTAACTTATCACTGCTTTAAATAAAAAACGGCCAATACTGTGTATATAGAGCCGCGGTGGCCCAGTGGTGGCGGCCCCGACTTACGAACAGTAAGTCGTGAGTTCGAACCCAGACAGGCGCATTAATTTGTGTAATTTATTCCATCACCACTGCTCTCAAAACGGTGAAGGAAAACATCGTGAGGAAACCGACCATGTTCTAGAACCATACAATTCGAAGACATGTGACATCTACCAATCCGCACTGGGCCCGCGTGGTGAATGATAGCCTATTCCCTCTCATAGAGGGGAGACCTGTGTCCCAGCAGTGGGAACATTAATAGGCTGATGATGATGATGATGACTGTGTATATGTCAATTTTAGGGTTCCGTACAGGAAGGGTAACAACCGGGACCCTATTCCTAAGCCTTCGCTGTTCGTCTGTCCGTGTCATTGTATCTCATGTTCCTATTGACAGTTGAAATTTTCACACAATGTGTATTTCTTTTGCCGCTAGTCCGACTCGCACTTGGCCGGTTTCTTTATTGTATTTATTTAGTTTGACTTTAATAATCCATTTCTTTCATGTATTGGTGAATTTTACAAAAAGAACATCGATTTTCTAGTTTTAATCTATATTTTAATAAAATATAGTATTATCTTCTCCATTTTCACAAAACATTTCAGAAAGCGCAATCAGCAACTAGGAGTTATTGCCCAAAGTGGTAAAGTAATTATTATTCGACTATACAAAATGGCTTCGATCTTTCACTGTAGTCGATATAATTAATTTAACACAGACGAAGCATTTACAGACAGTTCACTTATTATTAACCAAAAGGGCATAGATTAATGGCATAAAGTAGAGAGCTTTTATTTGCCCAAAGAGGTTAATTCGTTTATAAACCGACGATGGAAACTTGAAAATCGAGCGCGCTGACATTTCAAATTTTCACCGTACAAACTTGGTATAACATAATTAATACATCGTAATTGAGGTCTTCAATACATAATTAGCATTTTGTTTGAAACATTTTAATGTAAATTGATACGATATTTTGTACAAAATTCGAGTTTTCTTAAACACAGGCGCTAGCGCAACAAGTAACCAAAAACTGACAAATTTTCTCATTCGATTTTGAACTTAACCATCATTTTATGGTTTAAAATTTTTGGAGAAATTTGACCATTCGTGGTAATTTGATGTCGGCGACTGTAGTGACGCGTCATAAAACATTTCGCCTGTGCAAATCTGTGCCATATATATTTTTACATATAAATTAAATCCGATTGCTGTTTGTTGAAAATATTTCATATTACAGATTTATAGAAAACGTAAATTCTCTGCTAACACTGAGATCACAGAACTGTGATAATTTAAAATGATTTATTTAATTTTGACATTCAATGAACTTTGGCATTACACAAAATGACCATCAATTTAAGACATATTTCAACTGATGCAATAAAAAAGTAAAAAAAAAATAGAAAGGTACACTTATTTTTATTTAATATTCAGAATATCGATACTTTTTACAAATTCGCGATGATATTTAATTGTAATTAATACTAAATAAGGCATAAAAATATTTATGTTGGACTAAAAACGATTTATTAAGTTGCGTACAAAGTTAGCTGGTATTATTAATAATTATTTTATTATTTAGAAACAATACGTCTTTTACATCTAAGGCTATAATACAAAAAATGTGTGTGAATGTTGTGTGGATTTTAAAAACATTTTTAAACTTTTATTATGTCTTAAGTTATTGCTTAAAAGTAATATGATTTCGCCTATTCTCTAGCTGGGTACGATAAATACATATTGCATGTAAAAATATTTCCTAAAGTTAACATTTCAACATCACCCAAAAAAGTTCTTTTAAATTGACACAGAGTGTAAAAAAGAAACATTTTGCAACATGTTCCAAAACATTAAGCAACATGTTCTAAAACATTTGGCAACATGTTTCACAACAAATCCAACACAACATTCACCAACTAAATGCGTTCACACAAAAAAACATTATATTTTACATCATTTACAATTCAGTCGTAATAAAAATATGAATATCGTAGTCTTATCCAAAGCGGCACTATTTACATCTATTCATTATATGCAGTAGTGACTTTACGTATAGATAACATTACTTATTACTATTTTAACTATCGGTTTGGTGGTTTAACTTTGTAAGAAAAAGGTTTAAACTGACTCTGATAGCTCGATACTGGGAAAACTCAACCGTGGTAAACAGTTGTTAAAACTTCATAATCGGTATCCATAGGGTCAGTTCACACCGCGACGCGACGCTGCGCGCAGAGCGACTCAAAATATAACTTTATTTACTACACGAAAAGATACACATTTCATTGTCGAGGCGCAGTGCTGCATGGTGCAACGTATTCTGAATTCTCACAATGAAATGTGTATATTTTCGTGTAGTCAGTAAAGTAATATTTTGAGACGCTCTGCGCGCAGCGTCGCGTCGCGTCTCGGTGTGAGCTGACCCTTACTCTTAACGAAGCCGAGACGCACTTGTTCTCCCCGTCATTGTGATATTTTTTGTTCTTGGGAACCTTCTAGTTACGTAGATATTGGAGGTCAAAGTTCCAACTTTTTCACTAGTTTTTTTTTAAATATACAATAATTTTTCCTATTTTTTAATTTTACTTACGGAACGCAGCATTCTGGGTGTCAAAAGACAAGACAGGGTTCGAAACACCACGCTGCAAAAAAATATTAGTTTAAATACCTCCATGACCCCTGTATTATTCAAAGCATCCATCAGCAAGATGTTTTGAGTGCGTTACATTGTGTCCGACCGTAAAACGTGATTTTGCAACGAAATAACTGGTTTCCCACCAATATTTTTTGCCTAGAGTTAGTTTGAAGTACAGAATGCCTGGTTGACGCCTTCGTGAAAGGTCCTTTAATTTTTTCGGCATATATTTTTATCTTGCTGTGATATCACGTTGATTCATTCAATTTGACCCTGTATACATAAACACGCTAAAAGTATTACTTATTATTAATAATACATAACATCAGAGATAGCTGCCTGATAACACTTATAGTTTAAGTCTACTGCAAATGTATTGTCTTAATGGTACTTATGCAGTAGTCTTTACTCTGATACTGATCTGGCTTAGTCCTGACTAATATTATTCTTAAAAAAAAACAACTGCAACCCGGTTTTTAGCAGACGTGTACCTAATAGCCACATTTCGTCAGTTATGTTTCAAGTTCCATGTAATAAGGCCTATTGTCATCAACGGGGAACAAATCCAGACTCTGTGGTTGCTACTGAGTAATTCCTGATAAAAAAAAACCCAATAAAAAAAATCCCGACCCGGGAATTGAACCCAGGACCTTATGCTTAGCAGTCGCAATTGCTACCACTAGACCAATGAGACAGTCTTAAAGGGTGTGGTATCTGCTAACGAGAGGTTTTCTCCATGTAACTCCTCTTTGATGAGAGAATATAAATTGGCAAAAAAAAAATATATGTTGCTTATTAGACTCTAAACTTTAATTGGTACAATTGAAATAATTCTAACTTTATTATTACTATATGAAAAAAATATTCAAAGTCAAGCATTTTTTCTTTGTAATTTCGCAACTACTCCTAAACGGCATTAAGTTTTAGTTTTTTTTTTCCACACAAATATTTGTCACTTTTTTCTTCACAAAGTGTACAATTGGCATTTTGATCTAATGATTTATTAGGCTACAATTAAATAAAAACCACTCATTTCGCACTATTCGGCCCGCAGTGACTGACGTAACAACCACTTTGTAGTGCAAGCTGATTAGAACTTTATTCTAACAGTATTTCAAACGAAGTTAGAACCACCACAAAAAGAGTTGCTAATTTAGGAGATACCCCAGCCTTAGAATAGAATAGAATAGAATAATTTATTTGTATAAAAACATGGTACATTAAGGTCTTATGGATAGGGTTATGAACTTACATGTTTCGCCATAGAAATGGCATGCAAATATTAGAACATCATAAACGTAAAATTTTTACACAAGGTCAATATTGGTGTAAATATTAATATTACAATGTCTAGATAATAAGAATAGCAGTCACAATTCAGGATTCATGTCTATTTGAAATTATCAGCAATTAATAGACTCTTATAATTATTATGGAGAAAACTAAAAAATATATCAACTTACAATACTTTGTTACTTAGTAGCTATATCTATCGGATACTTTTTTTTTCAAAGAATTCTTTTACACTATAAAAACAATTGTCAATAAGCCATTTATGTAATTTGGATTTGAAATATTTTAAAGGGAGTTCCCTTAATTGTTTTGGTATGTTGTTAAAAATCCTTAAAGAGCAAAGAAAGAGTCGAGGCAGTTCTAGTTAAACCTCTTATTACTAAGTTAAACCCCCTAACAGACAATATACATTGTGATGATACGCATATTTTACATCGTTGTCTTTTTATATTCAACACAGATCAACGCATTATAAAAACTATTTGAATAAAAACTACGCGAAACTTTTTTACGTGAAAAATTGTCTTTCATATTGGCTGTTTTTGGTAGGACGATGTCAATTTCTAAAATATGATATTAAGGTAGGTAAGGTAAGCAATTTTGGTCTTTATTGCGCCTTCATAAAGTTCAGTATAGTACTCACAATTTTTTTTAATCTACTTCCAAAAATCTAAAAGGGGAGATTCGTCATAATATTCAAGTTTTTTTTTTTTAACTATTGACTTTTAAACCTATCAATATCAAGTATAATAAAGCCGTACTTGGTGTAGGGGTGATAAGATACTGAACAAATATTTGTATGGCCTACAGATAGTTGTTCTGGGTCCCATTGTTTGTGTATGTGAGTTTAAATGTTTGTAAATGTACCCGTGGGTACATTAAAAAAAGGTTCAAAATTACTTATCTTTACCCTCCTTTATTTCCTATTTAAATACTGACATCGCCCTACAAAACACCGTGTAATAATATAATTTTGCAAGCATTCCATTTGCTAGCTAAATACACTTACTTCATTGAGAAAAATAAATATTTCATTAATTACAAATATCGATACTCGAATGGCTTAGAATCGATTAACGATATCACTAGGACTAAACTTGATTTTGGTTTTCGTACATTACACAGACTTAACTCAACTTGAACTCGACTCAAAGTAAAGCATTGAAATATGAGTGTTATTTCGGGTTGCTTACGGTAGTAATTTCAAACGGCACAAAAAAGATCATTAGCGACATCTATTGCATGCCGGAGGAGCTATGGGCTAAAGTTACCAAACAATGGGTCCCAAACAGCAGCAAACGGCAACGCGGCAGGCCCATAGGGAGATGGCGGGACGAACTCGACTCCTTTTACAAGGATTGGTGCATAACAGCACTGGATAAGTGGAAGACGGGAAGGGAGGCTTTTTCCCAGCAGTGGGACACAAATGGCTGTTGCGGCTTCTAAAGGGTGTAAAACACCTCTTAACGAAGCCGAAAGGCACTTGTTCTCCTCGTCATTGCGATCATTTTTTTGTTCTACACCATACCTGGGAACCTTCTAGTTACGGAGATATTGGAAGTCAAAGTTCCAACTTTTTGACAAGTTTTTTTTTTTAAATACAAGTTTTTAATGTAAGATTTTTACTTTAAACACCTCCACTACCCCCGTACTATTCAATCCATCCATCAGCACAACGTGTTGAGTGCGTTACATTGAGTTCTACCACAAAACATGATTTTTTACCCCAAAAAAAAAGTCGTTTCCCAGCGATAATTTTTGCTTTAAGTTACTTAGTTTGATGTACAGAATGCTTGGTTGACGGCTTCGAGGTTGTTTACACCCTGTATAACACAAGTTAGGAACTAAAACTTCTGCATCGCAGGTTATTTACATTACGACGCGGTAGTTCCCCACCAGAGAAAACACCCGTCTGGTCGGAGAAACCTCCCATTTCAATGGCTCTGGAACTTTATACTCTGTCATCATACGAATAAAAGTGTATAAAAATGTGTTGAAAATTCTACCGTAACGAACACAATATAGAACTCATTTATAATGGCGGTGAGGAACTTTCTAGCCTGTTCCTCATACGTCTAAAGGTTTAGAAAAAAAATCGTGTTGAAAATTCTACCGTAAAGAACACCATATACAGCTCACATTTCATTGCTTTACTTTGAGTAAAGTCAGATTGGAGTCGGTATCGTTCATGTGTATTGTGTGAAGACCTTTTGACTGGTACAGTTTGCCGATTTGCATTTTACATATTTGTAAGAACGCATATATTATTCATTGTCGCCTCAATTCATACTAGATTCAAACCTTAATATTATAGGCAGCAAATTATTAATGGCAATTGCTATTTAATTGCCTGTAAGCACCATGACAATCCTTATATTCACTTTACATACTTCATCAAAATCGACGACATTATTTTAATTCATTCTTCCATTTCATACCAGCATTATTTTCTGTTTTAACATCATATAAGATCACGCCAGTAATCTCCTAAAGGTAAGCAAAGTTGTACTTTTAATAGTACACCCCATTTCGCCAGTTATGTTCAAGTCCCATGAGACAGCATCAGCATCAACCGGATATAAATATGAGATCCATGGATCCATGGATCCACTAAGATTTTTTTAATAGAAAAAACACATAAAACTTTGCCAACTTGAGAATCAAATCAAGGATCACATGCTGAGCAGTCACGCTTGCAATCACTAGACCAACGAGCCAGTCAGTTTAAATCTATACTAACATTATAAAGAGGAAAGATTTGTATTTTTGTATGTAACGAATAAACGATTTAAAAAATTCCGTTAGAAAGCTATATTACCACCGAGTAACTTAGGCTATAAATAGGCATGACGACAGTATCAAAAAATTGCAAATCTATTTAGTCCGTCAGTTAGAGTATTGGAAATTAATGAACACGTATTTTTTTGGTTTTTGTAAATCAATGAATATTGACCAAAGATAAAACGCATCAAAACTCGGGAGTGGGGGCTCGTGACGTCAGAACTAGCTAAAAATTATACCATGGCGTGACGTATTGAGAATTTTAAAAGCGTCATATCTTCGTCAATTTTCGTTTACGTAACAAAAGAAAAAACACGGCTCAAATATTTTTTGATAATCTAACTGACGGACTAATTAGATTTTTTTTTGTCGTCTCGCCTATTATATTGATATCATGCAAATTAGCCGAGCTATCACAATTTTTGCGGACGACGTCGCGGGCGAAGTGTTAGTATTTGTTAAACACAAGACATCACACATAACTAACGAAATGAAGTACCCCAGGCGCCTCTGCCTACCCTTACGACGATTACAGGCGTAATGTTATGTTATGAACACAAGATTCCTACAAGGTAGACCTACGACTTAGCGGGTCGCGGCTTTCCTCAGGTGGCCTACCATGACGTCTTAAAGCAGGATAGTTTTAATCGCGTTCCAGTGTGGGTAAGAGACGGAGCTATAGAGGACGTCTAGCGCCATCTCTTTCCCACACTGGCAAGAAATTAAAACGATCCTGCTTTAAGACGTCATGGTAGGCCCACTGAGATGATTCGAAAAAAAAAGAAACTTAGTTTTTTATTTACACTTATCTTATGTATCAAATGAGCTGCCATATTTGTTTAAATTCGTATAATATAACAAATCGGCAAACCAGACCAGCTGATAACAAGCCCTTAAAAATAAACGTTTTACGAAATATAAATAAAAAATGCAATGAACTTCTAATTCTACGAATGCAGTCCAATTTTTTTAAAGCAAAGAGGGCTTGTTAATGTAGAAGGAAGTCGACAGGACCATATTTTCTTAGAGGCACAGAAAGATGAAAATATAATTTCAGATCTTCAAAATACATATACATAATAAATTACGTAAATAATACCCGTTTTCACAAAAACCACCTAAATAAGACCGCTCTGTTGGATTTTCAAAGCTTTGCTTAGTGCTGAGAGTTGAAATTTCAACAATACAATAATATTTGGGCATTCATTTATAGTTCAGAGTAGTTTACACCCGTATCTGTAAAACTTGAGTAAAATTAGTTATTTGAGATACGATTTTTATTCTGTAGCTTGAAGTTAGAAGTCTTAGCTTTGCTTTTTTTCAAGTGAAGTGTTACTAATAGGTTTAGTTTTAAGGTTCTATTTAGTAACACAATTTGTAATTTATCACAAATTTATGTTAGTCTGTAAGGGCCGAGGTAGCCTGAAAATAAATAGATTTTGTTGTTTTTGTTTGACGGTTCTTACTTCGTTTAAATTTTTGCCTAGTGTATAAAAATATTTGCATAAGTAATTACTTTAACGTAAGTATAAATACGGGTGTTAATGTTTGTAAAAACGGGTGAGATTCCCGTAATAAATAGAAAACATAGATTCAAAATCTAAGACGGTATAGTAAAAATAACAAGGGATAATAAGCAGAAAGTTCAAGAGAAGAGAAGTAAAGAAATTATAAAATGGTTCTGCAGACTCCCCCCCCCCCCCCCCCTATACGTCAAAACTCCAACAATTTTACAGTAACTTGCAACTAGCTCTCTAAACGTGCAAAACGTTTAAAAGTGATACAAATTAGAGTATTTTGGCAACTTTCAATTATGGAAGTGTAACAGTTAGGTACTTATTTCTACTATGTTTTTTTATTAGTATTTTTTATATAAAACTTTATAATCAACGTTGTTGATGTATTTTTAATGTGTAGCGTGGTTTAGATTTGTTTTTCTAGCGATACATTATCATCTAGATTAAAATGTCTGTCTGTCAGCAATTTGTGATTCAAACAGGCTTTAAAATATGTTTGACCTTTTTGAAACATAATATTACTAAAAACATTGAGCGTTATAACCTGCCAAATGTTCGAAGTTGACAGAGACGGAATGACGTTTATATAAGTCTAGCACTAAACGCATTTTATTATTCATGGTGCAATCTATTAAAAGATGTAATATAATTTTTTTTTCAATTTTTTTTCGGCAGTCTTTACTTGATTTACTTTACAACAATTATTTTTAACAAACATTAGGAACGAAAGTCAGTTTGCCAAAATCGTACTAATATGAGGAACACGAGCCCACATATTCTCATAGAGAGGAGGCCTGTGTCCCAGCAGTGGGAACGATATACAGCACCAAAGACAACATTGTATCGCTAAAATCAAAATTTAGAACCACACGTGTATTTTCGACCATCTGGCATTCATTTTATAGTCATACAAACCATACAATACATTAACTGAGTATTATAATTATTTATACAATGTTACACTTTGAGCAATGCACTACTTGTGTCCTATGTACAAAGTTCAATACATACAATATTGTCTATATACATCGGTGTTCGTATCTGAAACAAGTAAAAATTGAAGTTAGTTTCACTTTTAGGTAAGGTTTTTCTATCCGTAGGTACGTGTGAAAGACGACAATGAGTCACACCAACGGTTTTTGTTATCAGCATGTGTATAAAGTACTCGAGAATCCCTATCTTCAAAAATGACAGAGATATTAAATGTTAAGTACAGCCTCCGCAGCAAAATCTGACCAAGCGACCGCGCTGACGTGTGACATCACGCCGCGGGCTGCGGATAATTTTAACTAAATTAATTTAAATTATGATCTGTCAAAAGACCAATTTGTTCGAGACACCATTTTTTGATTATTGTGTCTACTTCGTGGACAGATCACGGGTTAATAACAATAATATTTGAACGCAAACACTTAAAATAATACTAACACCTAACACTTTACAAATCAAATTTTATGAACGTAAACACTCCGCATCACCCGCAATCGGATATGAAAATCGTGGCGTGACGTCATCGGATTAGCTCGCGAAGCAACAGATAGGAAAAGCGGTAAAACTTTACAACGGTGTAATTTTGGAAATCCTGGTCCAATTTCGATTAAACAAAATCAATTATTATTTATTCGAGTAATGCGCATTAAATGCTTTTTAATGTTTTTTTTTAACTTTTCTAGTAGTAGTTAGTTAGTAGTAGTATTTTGATGTGTTGCTGTGACTCATTGTGTGTCACTGCCTGCGGGGAGCCTTTTTTTTTTTTTTTTAGGATGGGAAATCATCAAATTACTTCTCCCGCTCTGGGCGGAGCAGGAGGGAGTGTCAGACTTTACTGACTAAAACCCATCCATGTTCCTTCCTCGCCCTTTGTGTTCCGGGGCCACGGGATCTCTTTCGAATAGTCCCGCAGCCCCGGCAGGCTTCGGTCCTTGCGGACCCCTTCCCTATTGCTGACTCTCTTTGAGGCTTTGAGGCACGCGTGGAACACGAACGCGCCGTCGACACGGCCTGTCGTCATGAGACGTACGGACGGCGAGCTAGCCCATAGCTCCCCGTCCACAGGCCTACGCCTACGGTGGCCGGAAGCCACCACGTGGCCCCCGACGCCCGGGGCGTCTCCCGCGGCGGCCGGGACGTGAGGATCTCTCCCTGTCCTGTTCCGCCACCTCCTTCGCTAGCATGACTGCTTCGCAGAAGGAGGTGACGGCGTCCCATTCCGTCTCGCTCCGGACCATGGCACGAACCAGGGCCGGGACCGAGAGGTCGCCGCCGCCAATCGCCACCTCGAGGACACGGCGGTGCTCCACCCAAGCAGGGCACACCTCCACAGTGTGCTCCACCGTGTCCTCCGGCCTATCCTCACAGTGATAGCACCCGGGCGTTTCCTCCCGCCCGATTCGGTGCAGGAACTTACCGAAACATCCGTGTCCGGTAAGAACCTGCGTCAGGCGGAAGGTGAGGACGCCGTGGCGTCTCTCTAGCCACTCCTCAAAGAGGGGACTTATCGCCACTATTGTGGCGTGCCCTACCTGCGGGGAGCCTCACACAAGCATGTAACATGTTACCTGTGGTGCTGCTGCGTCAGTGATGGCGCGGGCGCTTGGCGCTGGTCATGGGCGGGTGCTGCGCGTGGTGGCCCAGCGTCACCAGCGCGGACGCCACGGCCAGCCCGCCCAGCGGCGGCGCGCGCCCGGTGCCGCCCGTGGGCAGCCGCACCAGCAGCGACAGCACGGCCGCGCGCCCGCCGCGACACGGCTCCAGGGCCACAGGGGCGGGGACACCTGCGCCTGGGAATGCAACAAGGCATGACTTGAAAAAAATATACGAACAGACAGCCGGAACTAAGGGAGCGCACTGAAGGAATCAGTTTGAGTCTAGACGCCGGCGCATGGACGGTACGCCGCATCTAGGGTTCCTGTAGGATTACACTAGCGTGCGTTAACATGGCGCAGTACTCTGTGAAGGCGAGATAAGGCGCAGTGATTTTTGTTGATTTTTCGTTTCAGATGTAGCCGCAAAAAAAAAGAATTAATAAACACATTTTTACTTATGATACTGTCTTTTCAAACACTGTCTGCCTTCTTAAATATTTTTGTTTTTGTATATAAGCTCTTTTCTATCTGTGAAAACATTTAATTGGCCTTATTTTTGTTACTCTTTGTCATGTGTACATTTTTAGCTGTACGTTTTCCTAAAACTGTAAAAAAAATAAAAAAAAACTCAACAAACAAAAAATCTAATTTTCAAGTTGCTCTCGTAATTATCCAACATGTATAAAACGCTTAACAATTCTTTTAAAAACTATTTTAACAAACGATAAATTTATTTTAAATTGGGTCTAATTCAATAAAAAAGGAATCAAATTTTATTTGTGAACAACACGATAATCTAAAATACTCTGCGCGCGAACGGTGACAACCACTGAGTGGTCACGGAGCCACGCGAAAGTGTAGGCATTTATCGCTGTAGGTAGGGCCGAGTGAAGGAGGCCTGGTACTTACCCGCTCCTCCTTTCTCGAGCTCGACGCATACTTGGCTGAACGGCCGCGATGCCATCTGCTCCATCTCCACGAACAGCCGCTGTCTTCTTCTGTACATGTCGTATTTCTAAACAGACAACACTAATATTACTTGGGAAACTATTAATCGGGCGAATAAAATTAAATTGGCGACTAATATACTGAATGGGCGACTAATATACTGAATGGGCGACTAATATACCAAGTAAGTGACTATTCATCCATTCAGTTGCCGCAATGGCAAGGAGAACAAAGGAAGCAAAAGCGAGCGAAGCGAGCTCGGGACTTGTGGCAGCCCGACTCGGACAGGTTAGGTTCACACAACACGAAGGGGATGCCGGGGTCATAGTTCGCGCGATTCACCCACTTCCTAGACCCCGCCATCCTCTTCGTGTTAGGTTTCTTTAAACCTTGATCTGCAATCTATTGCCTAATAAGCCTGTTTTCGTTTTATTTCAGAGTCCTTGAATTATCACACTGATCGTATCGAACAGCTAGTCATTCAAATTCGTATTTCCAAGTCGCCGTTTTAAATATTTGTATTCGCCCACTGTTTGTCGCCCATTAGTATTTCTTTAATTTGTTTGTTTGATTGGTTTAGTCATAGTTGGACCCGGTAGGTGGCGCTGTTATCGACATCCAGTAAAGGACAGAACAACGCCTAGGCAGCTAGTATCACACTAAAACACTACAAAAACCCAACAAACCTGCTTAATCTTCCACAAGGCAGCAGCCACCAGCAGCAGCAGTAAGAAACACGAGGAGAACGTAATGAAGAACTGTTGCAGATTCAACTTGGGGTACTGAGAGAACGAGATCTGGATCCACAGCGGCGGCCGGAAGTCGTACACGTACACGAAGAACGTCGTCAGCGTCACGTTGTCTTCGACGCCGAATGCGTGATCGGATTTCCCGAATCTGATGAGCCAAAAAGGACATGTAATCAGCTTAGAAATAGGTAGAAATACTTTTGAGTTCTACCTAGCCTTCTCCCAATTATGTTGGGGTCGACTTCCTGTCTAACCGGATGCTGCTGAATGCCAGTATTTTACATGGAGCGACTGCCTATCTGACCTACACAACCCAGTTAATACTGGGTAATACGATATCCCTGGTAAGACTGGTTGTCCGACTTTCGGGCTACTAACTAACTACCTGTAACGACTGTCAAAGATCTACAAATGACAACCGAGACCAACAGTTTAACGTGCTTACCGAGGCACGGAGGAAACTCGGTATATAATGGGTGGTCACCCATCCACGGACCAACCTAGGCAAGCGCGGCTTAACCTGAAGATTGACCCGAGCGGCTGTTATTATTTAGCCACGAGCTCCTCTAGAATTATTAAAAGTAATGAATAAAAACTTACTTAAACCTAAAATTAGTGCAATTAACATCACTAAAGAGCGTTTTCTCGGCAGGATCGCTCCGCGTCCTCACGGTGAGATTCATCCGGGCATGAGCAGAGCAGGTGATGCTAAAGTCTGCGTCCACGTCGGGTTTGACCGGCGCGTTCCTGAAGTTTATCGCGGACAGGTGACGGTCTTCCTTTTTTGATAAGTTGAAGGTGAATTGATAGTCTACTGCAAGGTCATCTGAGGAAGAAAATTGTTCAAAATCAAAATTATACAGGGTGTAAACGGACCCTTCACGAAGGCGTCAACCAAACATTCTGTACATCAAACTAAGTAACTTTACACAAAAATTATTGCTGGGAAACGACTTTTTCTTTTTGGGGTAAAAAATCACGTTTTACGGTAGAACTCGATGTAACGCACCCAAAACATTGTGCTAATCGATGGATTGAATAGTACGGGGGTCGTGGAGGTGTTTAAAGTAAAAATCCTACATTAAAAACATGTATTTAAAAAAAAACTTGTGAAAAAGTTGTAACTTTGACCCCCAATTTCTCCTTAACTAGAAGGTTCCCAGGTATGGTGCCGGCTGCCAGGACTAACCTCCTCGCTAAAACACCATTGACCCGCGCAATTAGGGTTATTAACGATCTTCACTTCAAGATCGATGTAATGACATGCTATTTGAGTGAATTCGCAAAAATACTGTTGTTTACTTTAGGTTATAATGTAGATTAGTTGTTTTTTTTATCATTTAAATATTGTGTTTTTATAGTTAGGGAACGTAGTACAGAAGCTGTGATTATATTGGATGTTGATATTTGTACCTAGTTCTAGTTTTATTTTTTATTTTTTGTGTTTATCACAGTTTTATATTGTAAATAAGTAAATTTAATTTGAGACCGAGCTATCGCATTAGGAACATTCCTGTAATGATAGCTGAAAGGGAGATTCAAATAAATAAATAAATGGTGTAGAACAAAAAAATGATCGCAATGATGGGGAGAACTTTGCCTTTTGGCTTCGTTAAAGGTCTTTTTTACATCCTTTATTTTATTCCACATGGGTACTTATAGAACGTCGAGATAAGGTGCACGGTTCGGGTTGGTCGTTTCCTACGTAGAAGAACCGGCAAGAAACTCCATGGTTTTCAAATCATTTGGTATTACAATATTATTTTGTTACAGCATTAGTACATAAGTACGGGGGGAGAGCGTAGGCCCGACAATAGGTCGTTGCTTACTACACAAAAAACGTCATCATCAGCCTATTAATGTTCCCAGTGTTGGGACACAGGCCTCCTCTCTATGAGAGGAGGATATAATCCACCACGCGGGCCCAGTGGGGGTTGGTAGATGTCACATGTATTCGAATTTTTGTTTCTAGGACATGCCGGTTTCCTCACGATGTTTTCCTTCACCGTTTTGAGAGCAGTGGTGATGAAATAAATTACACAAAGTATTGCGCCTTACTATGACGTACGACTTACTGTTCGTAAGACGGGGCAACCACCACTAAGCCACCAAGCCAAGTTATCAAGCATCTAGGAATCAATGACGGGAAGAACAAGTGCCTCTCTGCCGAGAGGGTAAAAAAACGGTGTAATATTTATTACTTACAATAACAAGCTCCCTTGTTGTAGATGTCAGCGTGATAATGGTTGGTGTTGTCACACTTGTCGCATCGGTCCCCCGCTAGTCCTTTAGTGCTGCAGTAGCATCTGCCGGTGTCGGGGGCGCATGCTACTGCTTGGGCGTTGCATTCACATGCTGGAAGAAAAGGATAAACTTGTAATCAAAGCGGCGCTCTGAGAACTGAGTTTTTCCAACAGGCTTTTTGGCGATTAATGCCATGGCTTGATACTTTTACGGATTATTAACCAACTACAAAAAGGAGGAGGTTCTCAATTCTCCGGAATTCTTTTTTTTAATGTATGATCCCTGATTACTCGAAGATGGCTGGACCGATTTGGATTTTTTTTTGTTTGAAAGCAGGGTATACTTCCCAGGTGGTCCCATGATCATCAAGTCAGGATCTGATGATGGGACCCCGGAGAAATAGAGAGAACTCTTCAAATTTTATGGGCACACTTGAAGCGATATGGGTAGTTTATGGAAGAGTACTTTCTCGGAGTGGTCCCATTTCATTTTGGTGAAGATTTGATGAAGAACTTCGGAGATAGGCAACGGAACTCCTCAATAAATGATAGCAAATGGACTGGGATTGTTGAAATCTCATGTCTGTCTATTGTTTACACCAGTTCATAACATAACATCACGCCGGTACGCTGTGAAGGAGTAAGCACATGTGAACCACTAAAAAGTTAAGTAGTTTTATTTTTTGCAAAATTATTTTTTTTAATCATTAATTCGCTTCTAAAATTAAAAAAAAAATATTTTGATATAATGTCTTTAAAGGCTGCTTGTGCTTTTTGCTCAGCCATTGATTGGTTTCAGAAATAAAAAAAAAATAAAGAGAAAATGTAGTCTAGCAAACAATGTCGTCTATGACACAAAATAGCATCCGGAGAGACTGGGAGCTGATCCCAAAAAAAGGCTTAACCTGGCAACGATATTGGAGCATATCTATCCTAATATTATAAAGAGGTAAAATTTGTTTGAAAGTTTGTATGTAGGAGGTAATCTCCGGAACTAATGATCCAATTCTAAAAAATCTTTTACTGGCAGAAAGCTACATGATATGTGGGTTCTATATGCATTTATTTTTTCTATAAATTATATTTATATCCTGTATATTAGCCGAGCTAACACATTTTTTCGGACTAAGTAGCGGGCGAAGTACTAGTAAGTGATACTTCGGTTTCAGCTTCGTGAAACAAATACCAACGGCTGCTATAGCCTGCATGCAGCGGGCCGCACTGTCTACTGACAGACCTATGGCAGTGTATATACTCACGTGTGCACACGCCGCCGTTGAGCGGGTTGCCCCAGTGTCCGGGCGCGCACACGTCGCAATGTTCGCCCACCGTGCGGCCCGCGCACGGCTGTATGCAGCGGGCCGCACTGTCGCACACCGAGTGCCCGTTGCACTGGCAGGCCGGACAGGCTGTAAAGTGCCACCTGGGTAAAGAAAAAGATGAGATGAAAGAATAGAATGTACGATTTATGTGAGAGTAATTGAGACAAAAGCATAATATGTTGTCGACCTTATCGTGTTTGGTGTCCTGTCGTGGAAATTTCTCGCGCTGAAACGACACTTGAGTTTTGTTTCCTGCTTAAGGTGAAAGCGTCAGGCTAGCCCGCGAAATTCAAATTTTCTAAAGTCGAGGAACGACTTTTTCAAGGTCAAAATCATTCCTCGACCTTTATGAACTCGGGAGGGTTGTATTGATGATTTTGATGATTATAATTCTGTAACTACATACGTTTTACAGTCGCAAACAATATTTTAATCAACATACAACCTAGCACTAGTCTACAAATTGCAAAAAACTTAAGAAAATTTGAATTTCGCGGGCTACCCTGGAGCATCCACCTTAAAGTAGGGTTTTCAGTTGAGATCCAAGTTCTCAAAGGGTCGATTTGAGTCGATCGCATCATACTGGATGATGTACATTGCTCACTACATTTTATAACAACTTTCTGAGCAATACCTACTCGTATCAGGCCCGAAGGCACCAAAGAAGCCGATTCCTACCGGCTTCCCTTCGAGAACAAGGCCCTCTACGTAGTGTCTAGGTGTCCACTGTAGTCAAATAGTATATTACATACACATCTGTGGGTATCACATCGCAGTACAGACATTTAACACATCATAGGATTGAAAACATTATATACAATACCCATGTTTTTCTTCGGCTTCTCCTGACACAAATCTGACCCTTCACCACTTATACGTAGATTATAATTATGCAAATAAACTCATTTTATTCGGGGTGGTGTTAAGTAGCTACGGTCTTACGACGTTTTTTTTTTGGTCTAGATATAAAATTCTTTCTGAAATCGATAATAGGGTAAATGTCAATAAAAAAACTAATTAGACCGTCAGATAGATTTCCAAAAAATATTGGACACATATTTTTTCTTTTTTTTGTGCGTCGAAAACTCGTGTGACGTCACATTTGAGTACATTTTTTACCGGAGAGTGACGTCACAAGCCTCCACTCATGAACTTTGACGCGTTTTATCTTCGTCATTTTTTATTATTTCCTTTATTAATTATTATTATCAGCCATTTGTGTCCCACTGCAGGGCAAAGGCCTCCCTTCCCTCCTTCCACTTATCCCTATCCAAGTTTTATTAATTTGATAAAACAAAAAACACGTATCCAATATTTTTTCATAATCTAACTGACGGACATCATCCTTTATGTAATATTATATTAAGGAGCTCGGTAGGTATAGAGTATAGAATAGTCACCGATGCTGCGCGCACACTTTAGGCGCGTGCGGGCGGCGCGCGCCGCCGGGCAGGCACAGGCCGCGGCCGCCGCCCGCGCCGTCGTCGCACCAGCCGCACGCGGGCTCGGCGCGGCAGGCGGCGCAGGCCACGTGCGCCGCACAGCCGCGCGGCCCGCACGCGCCGCCCGCGCCGCCCGCCGTGCTCCACGCGCGGCAGCCGCCCAGCGGGAACGACGCGCCGTACGCGTTCTGTACCAAACACACTCACTCACTCATGCGACCTATGAAGGGGGGGGGTTGTCGAGGTCAGTCGGTGAATGGGTAATCCATTACATACAGACTTTCTTCCATGCCTGCATGCCAAGCATGCAAGCATGTTAGGCCGTTGGTCCTGACTGATTTTTTAAAAGGTCTTATTTCCACTAACTATAACTTACTAAAAAAATCACTATCGATCCACCTTTCATTATGGGAAATTGTGGTGTTTTGAACAAAGTTCTTACCAGTTTTAATTGTTATTTTGCCAGATGAACACCAGCATTTTACTTAGTATTCAATTGCCGATCTGACCTCCACAACCCAGTTAGTACTGAAGATTGGTTGTCAGACTTCCGGGACTTCAGACTACTTATAAAGACTATCAAATATCGACAACTGACAGCTGCAACGGCTTGATGAACTTTGCGAGTTACGGAGGGAACTCGGAAAGCCCGTTAAGCCCCCACTTTTTCGAACTATCTTGTTAAAACAATGAGATAAAGGCGTGCACATACCTTATCGACGCACCGTCCGGCGGACGCGCACCAGATGCACTCCTCCGCGGTGCAGTTGGCGCACGTCTGGAACGTGGAGCACGGCGCCGCGCACGGGCCCGCCGCCGCGACACTCCTGGACACAAATAGAACTTGTGACCTTGCACCTACAACCAAGCTTCATCACGTAAGGGGTCCTTGTACTCATCATCCGTTGCTACACCAAGGCCACTTTAGCAACACGTCATCATTATGTGAAGAAGTAAAGATAAAGTGTTTATTTGTCTCGCACAGGACAAAACAAAATGATTAAATCTATTTTAATATTACAGGGTGTAAACAACATCATCACGAAGCCGTCAACCAAGCATTCTGTACATCAAACTAAGTAACTTTACGCAAAAATTATCACTGGGAATTTTTTTTTTTTTTTTTTTGGGGTGAAAAATCATGTTTTGTGGTAGAACTCAATGTAACGCACTCAAAACATTGTGCTGATGAATGGATTGAATTATACGGGGGTCGTGAAGGTATTTAAAGTAAAAATCGTACATTAAAAACTTGTATTTAAAAAAAGTTGTCAAAAAGTTGGAACTTTGACCCCCAATATCTCTGTAACTAGAAGGTTCGCAGGTATGGTGTAGAACAAAAAAATGATCGCAATGACGAGGAGAACAAGTCCCTTTCGGCTTCGTTAAGGTGGATGCTCCAGGGTAGCCCGCAAAATTCAAATTTTCTTACGTTTTTTGCAATTTGCGGGTCAGTGTCAGGTTGTATGTTGATTAAAATAGGAATAAATTTGACCTTGAAAAAGTCATTCCTGCACCTTTATGCGCTTGGAGGGTTGTATTGTATTCCGGCACCTCGACACCGAGGTGCACTTTTGCCGTTAATTTGTCACTTTTTTTTCCTTCTTCGGTAACTCACGTAAGTACACTATGTACAATGTAATGATTGTTTCTTGTTATAACTCTGTTGACAACTTCAGTTTAATACGAGTATGTATACACTATCACTGCACATTAACTGTTATGATTATGATTACAGTGTTATTGTTGTTGTGTTGTTTTTGATTTATCTTCTTTTGATTTCTCTTCGCTGTTACTGTTCCAAATCCAAACAAAACAAATATGTCTGCGCCCGCGTCTATCTATGTACATCAGTGTTGCCAGTGCAAGTTATGGCACAGACTGGCGATGGCGAACAGTTTGGTTACGTGGGGTGTAGTTGTAATTATTATTTTCTTCGTATTTATAATATTCCACATGTATGTATTGTTTATTCGTCTACAATTTATTTTTATTTATTAACCTTATCCGTAGCTGACCGTGGCATCACTCTCACTTTAGGCCCTATCAGAATACCAGCGCTGTAACGTTTTTTAACGTGACAGCACCATGCTGAGATAGGGGCCTTTTGGCCTTGTACAGGACCAATTTCGTTTTCTTTTTATTTTTAATTTCTTTTAGTTGTTTTATGTTTAATTTTTATTAGTTGATAATTTCACCATTTTTTTTGTGTGTTTTGTCCTGTGCGGGTTAATAAATGCTTTTTCTTTCTTTCTTTCTTTCTATTGATGATTTTGATGATTATAATTCTATAACTACATACGTGTTACAGCCGCGAATCATATTTTAATCAACGTACAACCTGACACTGACCTGCAAATTGCAAAAAACGTAAGAAAATTTGGTGAACGTCAGAAGGCTGGTTGTCTGTATCGCTCCGCGCCAAGCTGGTGACCAAAAATTGCTACCTATTTGCTACCCATTGCTACCTATAGTCAATTAATTGCTACCTAACTTGGAAACAAAATAAAGGGACTTCAAAATGACCAGCCATTCTGATATCAGGATGGCTGGTCAACTCTCCGTTTGCGTAAACCATTCAAATTCCTGTTATTATTTTAACTTGAGTAATTGCTACCTGATTGCTACCCACACGTCTTTCAATGTCCACCTTGTAGCTTTAACAAGTAAAAAGTTATGATCGTTTGAAATTTTTACAGGGACTGGGTTTAGGATGTATTGGTGGACCTATTGGTCAAATTTTGCATCTGAATTTCAAACCAGTTCCCTCAACTGATTGAACTGAAATATTGCACACACCTTTGGTTCTGATGACAATACATTTTGATGACAGTAATTACTTATTCATACAACCAGCCATTCATATATTCATATTCTTTATTGCACACAAAATTAAAAAATATACACACAATATTCAAATATATAGCTTATGTACAACGGCGAGCTTAACCCAGAATTGGGTCATTCTGACGTTCACGAAATTTGAATTTCGCGGGCTACCCTGGAGCATCCACCTTAAGAGGTGTTTTACACCCTTTATAAAGAGGTAAAGTTTGTGAGGATCTCAGGATCTACTGAACGGATTTTGAAAATTCTTTTACCAATAGAAAGCCACGTTATACAACATGTAACATAATTAACGCACATCCTGAAATTACTTTGTCCAGAATCGTTTACTGAATCGATTTCTATAATTTTTAATATAGGTAATTTTTTATCCCAAAAATAATTAAAGCTACGTAATTTATAGTCACACTACCCCTGTATAGTCCAAGCAAACTGAAATGGACCGTATCTCAAGGCAATAAGACTTTTTAAAGTGCAGTTTTATTTGTATTAATACAAATTCCGCCATTCAATACAAAATAAAGAAAAATGAACCTTATTTCAGGTAAGTTAAAGTAAGTAAGTTAAATACAGTTAGGTAAACTTGGCGATTCAACCGCACGCACACACTAAACAGGCACTCGTTAAAGGACACAATAGATAAACCAACAAAATGCAAAAATGTCATACTTGTTTTCGTTCCCTTTCTCGTGCAAATTAAAAACCTGGGATAGAGCGAGATAGCCACCATGACACCGGGCGGCGCCGGCGCCTACGATCAAAGCTAACTTAAATAAATGTAAACAATATTTAGTCACGCGCAACCTTCCTGCGTAGAGTGTATGCAAATAGTTTTTCGCGCGCGATGTCTTTCCAATAATTAACACTAAATGTTCAGTGAAATGGTGACTAATGGTGAGGACTGTGGCACGGTGCAGTGCGGTGATAATGTGGTTCTAGCTGGCAGAACATTCAAGTCAACCAAAGGTATGGTACAAGTGTAGACCGCAGGGTAGGACTATGCTAGCTGCTACTCCGTGGCCATGGAACGTTCCGTCCGAACACAGCTATCGACCGGGGAGCCGATTGGCGTACACGTACTCGTTTTCAAAACGAAATATGGGATTAAGTCGATGAGAATCCCTAATCAGCTGATTTGACGACTTTTTTTGTGGGGACGTATTAAATCGTTAGTTTATTTTAGTGCAACAACAAGTGCCGAGGATTTAAAAATAGGATAGTGAACGCTTTTAATAAATAATGACGAAGTGCTTTCTAAATTAAAACATCAATTAATTGAACTTTTGTATTGAAGTTGAGTCGAGCGACGACGTTAGCAGCTGTCTCGAACGCAAGCGAATACCTGCTAGGCTAGCAAGACTCACACAGTCGCATACGTAGGTATGAGGCCTACGTATGCGACTGTGTGCGTTCGTTGATTTGTACTATGACTACAACATTCTTCCGGAATTAGGAAAACTAATTAAATAATCATTGCTTATACATGTTTAATTAAAAATTCAGTGCATGTATTATGATTATAACATAATAAACTAATTGGGGTGTCTGAGGGTGTGCGTTAATTACGTTACATGTTGTATAACCTATTAGGCTGTATTTATTACTAGAAAAAAAATGTCCCGTGCGAAGCCGGGACGGGCCGCTTGTTAACAATAAAACAATGTAAGTACAACATTTATCACGGTTGGCCAAAATCATCGGCTCCATAGTGTGTAAGTGCAAATTTGGTGCTGTGCCACAAACAATGGCGTACGAGCAAACCCGTACATTTCAATTGTTTCAATATTATGCTGACATCGACGTGCAGCGAATGAATAATATACACGAATTTGAGTTAGCGATCAGTGGCACATCATCATCATCATAGCACCGTTTGGGCTAACAACAAAGGGACTCATTCGCCGCGAGTCCATCACTTATCAGTTTTGGGTATAATTTCAATACACAAGTTTATCATTGAGACAGTTTATCATTTAAATCTATCAGTACATTTTTGGTCCTTCGAGCCGGATCACATGATATCGTTCTGGGTGCCGAAATGCCTTATTTGATGGAAACTAGTGATAACGCCAAATGCTTATTTACATTCTAGGTCGACTCATTTACAGTGCCATTGACACGCTAAATAGCTACTCGGTATTTTTTTTTCGAACTCACTTTTGTGTTCACTGTCGCTTCTTCTTAGTTAGGGTACACGGTAACAGTCTTACCTGATATCTTCCGATGAATTGACAGGTTTACACTTTATCGTGTCGTAGTCCCAGAAACAGGCACGCTGGCTTAATTCTTCAGATCCCTGGTGGAAGCAAAAGTTCACTTTGTTGTTGTAATTTTATAAATAGAGACTAAATATTGAATGAAATAGATTTCAAAATAGAGCGCAAGAGATGATTCCCTGTAGCGTGTAATCGTGCATATTTTTTATTTTAGATTTTTTCTGCTGTCTATACTGAACCTACAGCAGCGCGGCGCGACTAAGGCAGTCGTACCAGCCAGTCTTTATTCAAACAATATTTGCGTTCGATTTCTTTGGCGCTCAACAATAAGATGTTCCAAATTCAAAAATTGCGCGGCAATAGCTACTTATTCACCAAGGGGAGTAAGGCACAGATTACTAATCGAGTGTGCATTTGAGGCCCGACGCGAAGCGGAGAGCCGTGAACCACACGAGTTTAGTAATCTGTACTTACCCTCGAGTGATATATACTGCTTTATACTACACTTGCTTACAACGTCATAGACTTTAAAAAAAAAAACGCGTTAGTAATGGATTACTACCCTGATTTTCAGGGCAGTAATGAAATTCCATACAGTATAACTGCCTAGATTTTTGAGAAGGTTTAATGAACAGCTTTCAAGCCTTTTAGTGGGGTAGTATTGGTACACTTACTAAGCAAGTGTAGTATAAAAATAATTGCGGTGCACTTATAAAGAGGATTAAAAACTCATTACTGCCCGCTTAAAGTTTCTTATAGAAAACACCACCTTTGGGTGCACTTAAAGGTGAACCAAGTCGTCCTTTTCGAATAGATGGGATGAAAAGATAGAGTAACTCACATGTGTATGATGGTGTTGATGCGCCAGACAGGCGGCGCACGAGTGGTACCGCCCGCACGCTTCCCGCGGCGACTCGCTGTCCGACCCACACTCCTCTATTGATAACGCCATCTGAAAACATTTTACTATCAATACTTTGAACAAATTATCTAGATAATGCTAGATGAAGAATCGAGCCCAGTGTAGCACTGGCGGTCAGTGAGCGCGAGTTTATATAGGTGTAAGGACGGGATGGGGTGAATTCAGTAAATCATACAAAGATGACCGGTAGAAGAAATTATTTCAGGAAGGTATGGGAAATTGGGAATCCAATAAATTGGATTTGCTTATTTCCTGATACGCAATGTGTCGTTACCGTTGTACACGTAGAGAACGGCAAGCGCGACGACGAGTTCGATGAACTCTGTAGCTAGGCAGTAAGTGAGCAGCTAAGTTGTTAATTATATTTTTATTCTACCCGTATTATTTACATAAATAGAGTGCTGCGTACAGAGAACGTAATTTTTCATTGAAATAAAGGAATATTAACCTGCTGTAAATTGCTACGGAATATTGACAGTTCTTGAACCAGGTTAAGTGGCTAATCGCGTTCAGTTTCCTTGGTGAAATTCGCTACGGTACCTGATGCGTATGCCTAACGCAGTACATGGCGGACGGGTAGCACGCGCCGCACCAGGCGCAGCGCGCGGCCGTGCATGCCGCGCAGGACTCCGCCGACGTGCAGCGACGCTCATCTACACAACACATTCAATTACAAATTATAGGAGATCATTCATTTTGTACCATGATTTGGGAAAAAAAAAAGTTGGCGGCCACGAATAAATTAGATTTTATTTAAATGGTGGCAGGAGTGGACACACCTTTTTGTATGGCGACAAGTAATGAATTCGGGAACAAAATATATAAAAATTCAACCTGTATATCTCCGAACCCAAATAGTTTTCGACTTTGACGCCACAGTAAAAAATAATGCGTTACAAGTGTGCTTTAAAAATGTGTAATTATTATTGATTGCCGCTAAAAAAAGAAATATTCCAAAATGATTGATTTCCATTATGCAAAATATACAGGGTTATTTGTAAAACACCGACAACCTCTCAGGACTGTGTTACTAACATCATAATCAACAACTTGTGTTCTATGACTTTTAAAAATTCATCATATTTTAGTTCATAAAATTTTCATTAAAAAAAATTAAAAAAAATTAAATTGAACGCTTTTACGGGCCCTCGCCGCCCTGACCCCGCTCCCCTCACTATTGTACTATCGCTTTCTTTTGCTTCGCATCGATTTCTTATCATTTAGAGCGTTCAATTTCGATATTTTTATTTTTGTACGAAAATTTGATTGATTTGTTTTTTTTTTTTATTTTTTTTTTTTTTTCATATAGTCAGTTAGAGTATTGGAAATTAATTATTATTAATAATTATTATTTTTTATTTTTGCAAATCAATGAATATTGACAAACATAAAACGCATCAAAACTCGGGAGTGGGGGCTCGTGACGTCAGAACTAGTTAAAAATTATACCATGGCATGACGTATTGAGAATTTTAAAAGCGTCGTATCTTCGTCAATTTTGGTTTACGTAACAAAAGAAAAAACACGGGTCAAATATTTTTTGATAATCTAAGTGACGGACTAATTAGTTTTTTTTTGTTGTCTCGCTTTATGTCATGGATTTCCGCAAAGTAAGGCGTGATTCTATAACTTACATTAAATTACACGATCGAGTATAAGAAAAAATAATTCCTTTGAATATTTGGCACGTTAAAACAGGTTTTTACTGATACAATCCTGGATACTTGAATTGTGTAGTCCTAGTAAGTTTAGAGAGAGTATGATTTTGGTTACGATATTATAGGCGTAAAAGTACCTGAAAGGCACTTGAACTCACCGTCATTGCGATCATTTTTTTTTTCTACCAAAATAATAGTGTGAGTTTTCAGACAAAACAATGAGATTGGCCAAACATAACGCTAGTCTGTTTTTTTTAACAAACGAGTACCGAAAATTTTTGACTGCGTTTCTATTGGTCCACGTAATCAACATACGCAAACGCTGTAGTTACATGTACCAATTGTAACAAATTCAAAACAAGAACAAAGGCGTTGGCCCCATCCCGACCAATGACCTATCTCACACTGTCAATATCGGAGATGTGCGAGAGACATACTCGTTTGTTAAAAAAACAGACTATAGTAGGATTTAGTTGGGTTAGTGTAGTGTAGCGCTTACCCTTACCAAACCTAGGCTCCGTGAGGCACGCCTTCACCGTGCCGTCGAACGACTCCTTCCAACCTACCTCTTCTAGCTGAAACAACATAACATTTGAAATTTCATATAAAAATGCGTTTTATAAAAAAGCATTTAAGACCAAATGGAAAAAAACGGAACCCTTATAGATTCGTCCTGTCTGTCCGTCTGTAACAGCCATTTTACTCCGAGACTGTTGGTACTACATATTTAAAATTCGGAGAGTAGGTGCCTTCTATGACCGGGGCTGCGGGACTATTCGAAAGAGATACCGTGGCCCCGGAACACAAAGGGCGATGAAGGAACATGGATGGGTTTTAGTCAGTAAAAGTCTGACACTGCCTCCTGCTCCGCCCAGAGCGGGAGGAGTCATTTGATGATTTCCAATCCGAAAAAAAAAAAGAATAAAAAACAGTGTCTTCAATGAACCGCTACACAAATTGATGTGGTATCATGAACAAAAAAATCGGGGTGGCCCTACATACATGTGAGTGAGGGTTGAAAAGGACAACTGTGTGTGCAGTCGCCTCACGGACGATACGAAAGTGCATATGCCTAAATCTAAGGATCCTGCCGTTCGGGGCGAAATTTGCACTGTCTCTGCAGGGATCAAACGTGTTGCGGCGACACAAAGTAACATGGGGCAAGGGCGGGAAGACGATGATGAGTTTGTATTCTTTAGATGATTACCGGCAAGCAGGCTCTATCTCTTGATCTCCACACGCATGCGACTGCAGTATGCTGCGCGGCTGTCAAGCACGCTGCTTCGTTTGTGTGTCTCGAACAACTTTCGCCTGCTTCGAAGATTAGTGCGTCTGAACGGAGACGGCCGTCGAATCTGTGGAAAACAGAATTCTATATTACTTCTTTTTTTATGGTACGAAGGTCCATGAAGGTATTTTGTCCATATGTAGCCTAGACAGATATGACATGATTCTACGCCGAAAATGAAGAAGGGAAAGAGAATGCTTACAAAGCTGTGCGATTGCGATATAGGGCTTTAGTGCGCGCATTCTTGTGTATTTCAAATAGAGCCTGTAAAACCTGGTTCGGGGAAAAACGGAAATTCCCGGATCGTCAAGTTACGGTGTTTCTAGTCCTTGTACCCCCTGGAGGATATTACTCCCTCCTGTTTATGGTCCTTCGAGCCGGATCCAGAACACTAATTCAGAATCTGCATGCCCTAATGCCAAAGCACTGGCAAAACCGTATAATGAAAGCTCACACTTCGTGTATGTAGGATACTTATTGGGGCTTATTGTCGACAGTAAAATTCCAACAGTGCAATAATATTTGGGCATTATTTTAGGAGTGGCTTACTGTTGGGAAAACATAGCATAAGTGTACATACCCAGCATGTATAACGACGCTCCGTCGGTCCCGTATGAGTAGCGGCGCGGCGGCGTGGGCAGCGCGGGCGCCTTCGCCCGGCGCCGACGCGGCCCACCACACGCCACATCTGTGAATGAACCATAATAACATACTGATTACGTACAGTCGTGGTCTTTTCCGCCTGATCAGTTAAATTTTTTTTCGCTTAAATCATGCGGAGGCGCCGAGCCACTCCACCTTAAACTTTAGGCCTATTAGGAAAGCGTCAACTTTGGCGCGCAAAATAACAATAACTCTCGTTTGGCATGTGTCGCCGATCGGTATTTTCTCATTAATTATTTAAATATATAAAGTCAACGGGGAGGGGATAGAGCGCGTTTCTATGTTTTAAGTGCAAGCAAAAATTTGCTTAGTGGTGATCAGGCGGGAGTGTCCTCGATAGTACACCACCATTGACATTTTCACGTCATTGCCTGCTGAAAATCAACGATGGCCACGGTCACGTACGCCCGTTTTGCGTGTTTGCAAAGCATATTTTCTGACATAAGCGCAACACACAGGGAGCGGGCGCGGGACGTTAGCGGGACAGGTCGGGAGTATGGCGGGTGTAATTTCATGTATTTAAATGGATGACATACAGAGAGCGTGCGGGCGACGAGCGCGTGTCGGGTAACGTCGGTGTCGAGCGCCCGCCGCCCGCCGCAGGTAGCGCGCGGGCCGGCGGGACGGGAGCGGGACGGGGGCGGGACGGGAACGGGCGTTGCATTGCACTTAGGCCATTAACAATATCCTACTAATATTATAAATGCAAAGTTTGTGAGGATGTATGGATGGTCTGTTACTCTTTCACGCAAAAACTACTGAACGGATTTGGATGAAATTTTGCACACAGATAGTTTATAACCTGCGATACTTTTTATCCCAGTAGTAAGATAGGTATATGGCATTAAGTCCTCCTCTGTACTTTTTGTTTGAAGTGTCCCATGGGACAATTATCAAACTTCACGCGGGCGAAGCCGCTGGTAGAAGCTAGTGTTACATAATTAATTTCATCAGTATTTATCTCACCTGACATCATACAATAGTGCTCCAGCTGAGTAACACTTTGAAGCAACAGGATTGGACACCAACGCCGCCGCGCTGTCGTTGTGTGCGTTACCGCCGAAAACCAGCATTATACCTAGAACATAACAGACAAGAATAAATAAATATAAAATAAATATCGCTGGCGATACACACAGCGCCATCTTGTGCCACATTAAGAAACGAGGCTTGTGTCGTGAACACCAGATAGTTGATATACTACATAGATACTTTTTGTTTGTAAATACATACTTATTATACATATAGACATCCATGACTCGGAAACAAATGTCCATGCTCATATTTGCTCCTACCGGGATTCGAACCCCGGGACCCTAAGAAAGTAAGGCAGCCTCTCTACCACTGCGCCATTTGGGTCGTCAAAATCAATCAAACTGCCCTGGTTCTCTCCTCATCAGCATATTTCAGATTTACCAGAATCTTAATTAGGCCCCGAAGGTCGGACATATTAGGTGAGTAACCCCCGAATACTGAAACGTCACTCAAAATTTAAGGGCTGCTTAACATTTGAGCAGCTCCTAAACTTTAAATTTCGTATGGCCAAAAGTCACTTTTGAGTATCTGTTAAATACAAGTGCTACTAAATTTTGAGTGACGTTTCAGTATTCGGGGGTTAGACAAGTGTTTTAATAATGAACATAAATTAATTTCAATAATATTTAGGTTGTCTATATACCTGGTGTAATAAAAGTAGCAGAATGTAAATATCTAGGAGTAGGCGCCGACTGCAGAGGGCGCCACAGTCTTAACTCGGGGTCGTACTCGAATAACGATGCGGATGGGGCCTGCGAACAAAATAAATAGTGCTATAATAGCTATTTATTCACCAAGGGGAGTAAGTCACAGATTACTAATGTAGTGTGTGCATTTGCCGTGAACCACACGAGTTTAGTAATCTGTACTTACCCTCGAGTGATATATACTGCTTTATACTACACTTGCTTACAACGTCATCAAGACTTAAAAAAAAAAAACGCGTTATTAATGGATTACTACCCTGATTTTCAGGGCAGTAATGAAATTCCATACTTACAATAAACTGCCTAGATTTTTAAGAAGGTTTAATGAACAAGCCTTTTAGTAGGGTGGTATTGGTACACTTACTAAGCAAGTATAGTATAAATATACATAATCAATCAAAAAAGAATCAATCTAACAAAGAATTTGTGGCTTATGATACCCCATGCCTCAGTGCGCACGTGGCGCCGTTGGTCCTGCGCCTGATCTCTCTCTCTCTCTCCGCGAGTGTCGGACTGCCGCCCCGCCGGACTATGAGAGTCAAGGAACAGATGGCGCACCTGTGCCTGCGCACACACGCCTGCACTATAATATCTCACGCGTCGATGGCTAACCTGCGTTAAGATTGACCGAAAAAAAAAAACGATCAGGACTTATTATAATCCCGAAAGTCTGATAACAAGTCTCACCAAGGGTAGCTGTCTGTTGAGCCCCGCCGAATAGGCTTGACGATTGTTTAAGGCGACTACAGGAGCTAAGTTTAAGCAACTATATTTGGGGTGGTTCAAAGTTCGTTTGAAATGATGTTAGAATAAAGTTCTAATCAGCTTGCACTACAAAGTAGTTGTAACGTCGGTCACTGCGCGCTGAATAGTGCGAAATGAGTGGTTTTTTGCGATTTACAAAAAATCTATTGATTGGACTACAAAAATAAAACACTATCATGCTAATATGTTGCTTGTAGAATTATTTGCACAGAAAATCTGAATGATCGCATGTATTTTAGTAAGGTTTTTACTCGTTAAAAGAAATTTTTAGAGATAAGTTCGTGATTTTTTTTTTCGAGTAAAATTAGTTGTATTATGTTTTCAAAACACTATCATACTAGCATATATCCTGAAGAATATCTTATATTTTTCTGGTTCTGTTTACAGCAGTGAATCATATGCTTTTTTGCACTATAAAACTCGCGTTTACCTCCTGTAGTCCCCTTAACTATTGTGTCTACTTCGCTAACGGATGAACTATATTTTCCTATTTTGATTCTGCTAAAGTGGCCATTTTAGGCCCCCAGTAGTAGTTACCTGTGTGGCCTCGGACTCGGACACGAGCCCGCCGTGCACGTAGACCTTGCGCGACAGTACGTCCCAGGCGGCGGCGTGCGCGAAGCCGGCGCGCGCCGCCCAGCCGCGCGTCGCCGCGACCGACCACACGCCTTCGTCTACGTAGTACTCCTGAAATACGGTACATGACAAAAAAATCGAATTAGTCCGTGAACAGATAGATTTCCAAAAAAAATTGGACACATTTTTTTTAAAGTGAAAACTTCTTTAGCCCCGTTAAGCACTTTTTGGGTAAACAAAAATCATGGAACTCGCGTCATCGTCACCAAACGCTTTCATAGAACGGTTAGTCAAAATCAACCTCATACAATTAAGATAAAGTTTATTTTGGATTGATGCTATTCAAACTTAGTTTACACTTATATCGGCAGTCCCCAAAGACTGCCCTTTTTCATGTAAAAAAAAAATTAAAACGATACAGTGCGTCGAAAACTCGTGTGATGTCACATTTGAGTAAATTTTTTACCCCCACTCATGATCTTCCTCAATTTTGATTAATTTGATAAAACAAAAACACGTATCCAATATTTTTCGATAATCTAACTGACGGACAAATAATCAGAATCATATTTTTTTTAGTCAGGAATCATCCCTATTAAAAGAGTAATTGTTGAAAAAGCCGGTTGAAATAAAGAGAAGCTTCTATGGAAAATTTTGGCCAAATGAAAAAGTCTTACGAGGGCGGTGATAAGGCGCCATGCAATGCCTCTAACGTTTAAACTATACTAAGGCTTTTACAAACGCAAAGTTAGAAACATAAATCATATTTATACTACACTTGCTTAGTAAGTGTACCAATACTACCCCACTAAAAGGCTTGAAAGCTGTTCATTAAACCTTCTCAAAAATCTAGGCAGTTTATCGTATGGAATTTCATTACTGCCCTGAAAATAAGGGTAGTAATCCATTACTAACGCGTTTTTTTTTTTTTTTAAGTCTTGATGACGTTGTAAGCAAGTGTAGTATAAAGCAGTATATATCACTCGAGGGTAAGTACAGATTACTAAAATCGTGTGCACACTCGATTAGTAATCTGTGCCTTACTCCCCTTGGTGAATAAATAGCTATTATAATAGCCCTAGTATAGTATTACGGTAGAGCTAGATTGGAACTGGCGCTCTCGGCGAGTAGGTTTGGCAACAACGCGCCGCGGAATTCGAATTTGTTCGTACGATAAATGAATAATGATCAATGAGTATGTAAACCTGGCAACCTAGCATCGACCGACGACACGTGGACTTTTATGTTATTATTCTTTAAAAAATCTTCTTTCTTTCAACAAACTCTCAATACGAACCTGCACTAAATGTAGGTACCCGTAATGCGGCGAGTGTCCAAAGAAAACTAACATCACAGGTTTCTTGGTGACTCCTAGGTACACCAGCACTGCCGTGTGACCCGACACATGGAGACCACCTGGAACAACAAAGAATAAACATTATTACGCAAACATTAAAGTATAATTTCGAATGCATCCCCTTCCATCATTGAGCTATTACTACTACGTATAGAGAAGACAGCGCAAACCAAATCTGTGCTCCGTTCAACTGCGGTCGGCCGGCCGCAGTTCACTCAGTCGCTTGCTCGCCACAGCATCTATATGTTCGGGGTTAGCCGCCCCAGCGCGCCCCGCACTGCCGCGCTTGTTGCACAGACTTTGTTCGCGCTGTCTTCTTTATCCCTTGATCTGTCCACGAAGTAGACAATAGTTAAACAATGGTGTCTCGAACAAATCGGTCCTTTGACAGATCATGATCTACACGTAGTAGTAATAATAATAATAATAATAATTTATTTGACACAAAAAAAAAAAAAAAATGTACACAGATATGAGGGTGAGACTTAATTTAAGGTTGAAGCTCTGACCGACAGTCCATACATTTTTGTCTCGTAAAATACACTAAACACAGACACTCTTTCTTTCAAACTAATCGTTTTATCACTTCTCTACAGTGAAATGTGTACGCAACGGACCTTTTTGGGCAATAACTTACATTATTTACTGAGAAAAACAATAATGAAATCCCGGCAAAATTTGACACTTCTTTAGTAGTGTGCGTGACTTTTGACAAGCAAACCAAAAGCGTTGTTTAGACATTGACACGCTAGATGGCGTGCAGACGATCTTATAATTCTGATAAATCAATATCTTAAAGTTCAATAATTGGTTAATTCCCTTTCCAGCCGTTCAAAACAAAAACAATATAAAATAACATAAAACTGATGACATAAACATCAATGTTTTGTTTTTTTTTAAACTTTTCTTACTTATTATTGTTGTATGGCAACATAAATACCAATAGTCGTATAGGTTTTAAGCAACGATGCCGTTCTTCCTAACCTTGACCTACATGCATTGTTGACGAAACAAAGCGTTGCCAAACTTCGTTCACTTGTATAGACTGTTATAAAATACATTCTTATTTCGGTTGTGACGCGCTATGATTTGCGCGCGGAATTTCTTGCGTATTAAATTTTGTATGCTATACATTTTCATTGATTCAAATTGCATTATTTCTCTAGTATATATTTAGTTCATATTATTTAGTAGGCTATAATGTAATTTATCGTAGGTATAGTAATTATTTATTCTAAAAACGCAATTCTATTTTTTTCGGTGGTATTTGAAACAGCAAGTTGACCCGTGATTTTTATGAAATCTCGTCATAATACTAATTACCTACGTCATACGTAGCAGTGATGAGTACAAAGTCAGTGTTTCTTAATATTTGAATGTGTTTGAATATATTTTTGGTCAACAATAGATATAATTATTAATCGGTTAACTACCAAAGTAGTCACAAAATTAAACTTGCAAACATGTGCAAAATATAGCTTTGCCGGGCGGGACACCTTTTACGCATTTTGCAAACAGTTTCAGACAGACAGTCAGACATACATTAATATTAGTTGGTTTTATTTTGTAGTAGGTACCTAACTTACCAAGCTCTCGCTAGTTCACGTCAAATTGTTATGGTGCGTTCAGAAACAAATAGAAATCAGTTACTTACAATCTATTTTGTGCTTTATTTTAAATAAGTAACTTATCTAATCTGATTTTGTTTTCTTATTTGTCGACCAATTCTACCAGGAATATAAAGATAACATTGAAATATAAAGATAAATAAAATGTACTACTGTATAACTTAATATTTTTCTAGATCTTTGGTTTCGAACGCAACCCTATTTTATTATCTATGATTTGGAATATTGCAATTTGCATCATGGTTGTGAAATACGAATTTACGATTAGAGATGCGCAAAACGTGTCCAACAAAAGATAAGGAGTGATATGTATATTTTTGCTTCCGGAACTAGTCCACTCATTTAGTTCATTAGTTCCTTTAGTACCGGGGAACGCTTTCAGTTCATTTAGTACCACGGAAAAGTTCCAGTACCATTGTAGTTCAGAACTATTCAAGCAAAACTGATATATTATTACCTCGGGACTATACGAGTACTGAACAACTCTCAACGTTTTAGTACAGCGGGTGACGAGGGGTGGTGGTAGTATAAGCCCGCGTTAAGTTACAAAAGAGTTAATCTGTGGTTGTTGTACGGTAATACGGTTCGAACATACGATGTGTTCCCATCTCGTTCTATCATAGGCGTGGCGGTGCGTTGATGTGCGATGGCGCGAGAGCTAGCAGAGCGCTTCGGAAATAGTCGGAACTACTCGGTACTAGAGGAACTAAAGGACACATTTGAATTGGTAGTGAACGAGTGAGTGGTGTAGTACCGGGACTGGAAGTATATCATTTTCATGACTCGTTCCGGAACTACCCAAGTCTATTTACGATACTATTACATTATTTTCAATTTTATTGATTGTGGAAGCTGGTTCAAATATCTAAATGATTATCTGAGATATCTGGGCATCGAATTGTGGACTTGAAGGATGTAAATGTAATCGAAATATGTGTAAATCTAACAAATTGAATTTGTTAGTGAAATTGATGGATTTCGAAGTGAATTAATTTTCAAGTGCAATATGTGTCATAAAATTGTTCGGAGAGCAGTGATTAAATAAATACTGGACACAAGCAGCTCACAACAAGTCTTATGGATATTCCAACAATGTCAGCTTTATTTTATTATGAAAGATCAAATTGCTATTCAAAAAGGTTATGATGTGTCTTCAGACGGCGCGGCATTCCATTTGTTACTGTATAAGTAGATTGTAGATGGAGCTTGGTTCAAAGGTCAGGTAAGTTAATATTTTACAAAACACGAATTTGGTTCTGTAAGACATTTCTAATACGTGCAATATTTACAAGTGTTGCTTTTCATTTCCAGGCCTGCATTATTGGTAAAGAAACTACTAAATGTCTATTTCTTGCTGCTAGAAAGAAATATTGTTAGACATGTCAATATTATGAGAGGAGAAACATCGATATGAAAATTATGAAAAAAAAAACTGCTGAAAAAATTTTACTGGATCATCTACAGCAATGGAATCAGAGAGAAATGGCCCGCTTCATGTATTCGGAGTACATGAAAACTGCAAGGATTATTACTGCAATGTCAATAAAACATTGACAGATGGAACTGAAAAGAAGGAAGAAGATCTCGTAGAAAGGCTGAAAAATACTGCTCCAGAGGTGTGGGCTCTGATTTATGCAGCCAATGAAAAAATTGCTTTGAAGGCAGGTCGTTTGTCAAACGAGACAACAAATGTGGCAGAAAACTTTATGAGCGTAATAAACAAATTTAACTGTGGAAAACGAATTAGTTTAGGAAAAGGGGGTTCTTACCAGCGACGTGTTCATGTGGCAGGTAAATATAAAGTCTTTCCTTTTATAACCCAATTTATATCGCCGCAACATGTCTTTCCTGGGATATAACACTTAAAAATATGTTTTCAGGACTATCGCTTGCTAATGGACACAAATGGCATGAAACTGCATGGAAAAAGCAGACCACACAGAGCCCAGGGAAACCTTTTAAAAAATACTTAAAACGGAAAGAACAAAGCAGAATACGACAGCAATCTTCGACACGCAAACGATTGTTTACCAATTTAACAATATGAGAGTGTAGCAAAAAGTATGTTCATGCAACAATATAATAAAATTGTCAGGCCTTCAGGCCTTTTTATTGATGAAGAATTTAGATTTTTAGCTGGCAGTCCAGATGGTAAGTTATTTATTTTTCAAACTTCAATTTTATCTTTGTGTTTGGCAAATGTGGCTAACTAAACATAACACTAGTTATAATTGCGAGAAACAAAGAATAACCAGCACTAGAGACGATTGAATTTCTTATATCAAATCTCATAAAAAGCTACATCTGTGTTTTATATTTTATGGCAATTTGTTACAGGTATAATTGAAAATGAGAGAGCTGTTGTTGAGATCAAGTGCTTTCCATCATTGGCCAGGACAAATATAAGCCTCGAGGCAGCTGCACTAGAAAAGAAGAACTTTGCTCTAAAACTGGACAATAATGTTTTAGTGATGAATAAAAAGCACGATTATTACTATCAAGTAAACTGAAAATTCTATTGCATGTCCACATTTTAATTAATTTCAATATCTGGTTTTCTCTTACTATAATTAAATTCTATTCCAGGTTCAAGGCCAAATGCGTGTCAGCAAAATGGATAAGTGCTACTTCATATGTTTTATTGCAGTCACGAAACCTTTGACTGTAATAGAAGTTTGTCGAGATAATGAATTTATCAGCAATATGATACCAAAATTATCAGACTTTTTTAAAAACTGTGTTCTGCCGGAAATAATTTTGAGACATGTTCAAAAAAATGCTAAATGTATAGATTTGAATGGTATGTACGCAAAGCTTTTCCTTTTTTTTGTCCTCATTTTAATAAATTTCAATATCTGGTTTTCTCTTACTATAATTAAATTTTATTCCAGGTTCAAGGACAAATGCGTGTCAGCAAAATGGATAAATGATACTTCATATGTTATAATTAATAGAAGTTTGTCGAGATGAGATAATGAATTTGTCAGCAAAATACCAAAATTATCAGATTTTTTAAACTGTATTCTGCCAGAAATCATTTTGAGATGTGTTAAAAAGCTAAATGTATAGATTTGAATGGTATGTACACAATGCTTTTACTCTATTTTTTACTTCATAAATTGCATCAATTTCAATGTCTAAACTAAATAGAATATATTAGGTTATTCTAGTAAAAATAGCAAAGAAGAGAAGTAAAGTTTTATTTTAGATCAGCTAAATAATATTTTGAAGTGGTACATAATATGTTTGTATATATATATATATATATATATACATAATATGTATGTGTAAGTTTTATTTTAGATCAGCTAAATAATATTTTGAAGTGGTACATAATATTCCTCAAAAAGTAACAAATATTACCAATTACCTATGTTTTCTTTGCAGCAGCAGTGTAGCAGTGGTTTCCAGACAGGAACTTTCAAAGCAGACAGGGTAAAATCAACTGATTCTAGTTCAAATTGTATTTTGGTAGTAGTTTGTTTAGAATCGACATTATCATGGTATATTTCTTAGTTTTAGATTTGATGTTATCTTTTGTATAAGAATTATAGTTTCTGTGTTATGAAATGTCTAATTATTGTAATAATTGGTACTATTACAAATCAGCATAATTTACTTCAAATACTTGTTTTGATAAAAAATTCAAAAGTGTAATGTAATAAAATAAAACTGCGTTTTATTGTAATTAATGTTGACATAATTTATTTCCCAAAATTATAAATAAATAGTATACGCCAACAAATACAAACTTTTATTTTTATACCTATCTTACGGTCGAACAAGCTATTTGGTTAAAAGTTTAACCCACAAATTACATTGTAAAATATAAACCAAATAGCTTGGTCGACCGTACATATATACCGTAGCAGGTTAAGCAGGTGGCGTTCTGTAGAAATCATCAATCTCAATATAGAAAAATGAAAAACTTGTTTTTTTTCATTCACGCCATCTAGTGTCAATCCTTGTAAACGTAGGGCTTACATACTCACCCACGTCTGTGTGTGTAAACAACACTATGTTCAATAGCAAATGTTAAAATCCGAAATTGTGTCGAATTGGGTGGATTTTGTGGCAATGATATGACCCAGTTCGATAAAGCGCAATGTCCTCTAATCGCTAGCGCTACTCCTACGACCTAATAATTTTCCAATTACACAAAAACCCAAATTAACTAAAAAATGTTGACTTCAACGCCATCTAGCGGGGAAATGGCTGGGAGCAGCCTGAATGCATCCCCTTAAGCGTACAAAAAGTAAATAAAAGATCAACGACCCCTATGCTAGGTAAAACCTGTGTTATAGGGGTCATCCATCCGTCCATTATGGATAATATAATAGTCGCTTTCAATTTAATAATGTGCACTAAGGTAAAAATAAACTGGACTAGTACAATTTTATATCTAGGATACAAAAAAAAAAAAAAAAAATTTTGAAAAAGTGACGTAGGGTAAAAAAAAGAAATGGCGTTTAAGTGAATTAATTAATAACAGGGGAAAGGGAGTATCTATAGAGACGCCGGGTGTGTGTGTTGTGTGATTGTGGCTGTGCAAGTATGAGTGTGGATGTGTATAGGTGAGTGAAGGTGTGTAAGAGTGAGTGGGTGCCTGAATTTTTGATTTATGGTTTGACTAATTCTTCCGAGTCGTTGTAGTTTAGGGTGAGCAGATATTTTTTTATTTTTTGTTTACATTGGTGTTTGTTTAAACAATGAAAGTTCAATGTGTTGTTCAGTTTGTTGTATAGTGAAGTGCTTAAATAGCGATTATGCCGACGTGCAAAGGTGGTATTTGTGTTAACTTTGGGACAAACGGGTTTAGGTCTTCTTCTGAGCGTGGGGCTTTTAGATCTATTGGGAGGGGAGATTTTATGTGTTCGTGTGAGCGCACGAAGCATAAACATTTGACGGACTGTCAGTACCTTAAAATCTGAATAAACTTGCTGAGTGGGATACCTAAATGGTTTATTTAATAAGACTTTGATTACTGCACGCTGGGCTCTTTCAGCTGGTATGAGAATTGTTTTAGCGGCACCACCCCACGCAACGATACAGTAACATAGTGTTGATTCACATAAAGCGGTGTATACCATTTTTAGGATATCTTTATGGGCCGATGTTTTTAACTTTTTGAACACGTATATGAGTTTTCTAGTTCGCGCAGACAAAGATTCGATGTGGGTCTTCCAGCTGAGACTGGAATCCAGGTATAGGCCGAGGTACTTGACGGAGGAGGCTCTCGTCACAGACTGGCATGAACATAGTTTTTTAGGGTCGCGCTCGACACAAACATGGGCTTTGATTTGTATAGAGAGGTCCGATGGAAGGGTAGAGGGTCTGGAACCGAAGGTTATAAAGCTTGTTTTGCTGACGTTCAGGGTTAAACTGTTGTTGCCCAACCAGATCATAACTTGGGTCAAGGACTTTTCAGCGGCCTCCCTTGCCGCTTCCCAATCGTGTCCGCTGGACAGTAAGACGGTATCATCGGCGTATGCTATAATGTGAGTAGAAGGGAGGGTTAGTTGGCAGAGTTCGTTAACATAGATTAGGAAGAGGAGAGGGCTGAGTAGACTTCCTTGTGGCACACCGAAATCTAGTAGTTGTTCGCTACTGATGTACTCGCCTATTTTGACGCACTGGGTCCGGTCCGATAGAAAATCTTTAAGTAGTTTTAGAGCTGGGCCACGTATTCCTATCTGTTCCAATTTTCTGAGTAAGAGAGGGACAGAGACGGTGTCAAAGGCCTTAGAGAGGTCCAAGAATATGCCGACACATTTTTGTTTACAGTCAATTTTATTAACTAGAGAGTCCAGTAGGGTTAATACCGCGTCTTCCGTCGATACCCCCTTTCTAAAGCCGTACTGGTTTTCAGCAATGATTTTATATTTGTCCAGGTAGTTTAGGAGATTTCTGTGGATGATCCTTTCCAGTATTTTTGAAATTGCTGGAAGGACCGAGATCGGTCGGTAGTTATCCACACTGCCTCTGTCGCCTGCTTTAAAGATTGGATGAACGATGGCTTTTTTCAGAGTCTTAGGGTCTTAGTAATAGCTCAATGCCTTCCATGAATGAACGTTGCTATTCGCGGGAAGACGATTTGAAATAAGAACATGCGAAATTCAGGGAGTAGGCTTCCTGATTTTATCATAACTTATTTCAGTGTGAAGCTAGTCGCACTATACCTGGTGCTGCACTACACAAGGTGCACAGTCGCTTACCGCAGTGCTTGAGCGGCGCCTGGCGGTGCGGGGAGCACGTGACGGGCGTCGCGTTGTGCCACTGCGGCCGCTCGCTGTTGAGGCGCACTATACCTGGTGCTGCACTACACAAGGTGCACAGTCGCTTACCGCAGTGCTTGAGCGGCGCCTGGCGGTGCGGGGAGCACGTGACGGGCGTCGCGTTGTGCCACTGCGGCCGCTCGCTGTTGAGGCGCACTATACCTGGTGCTGCACTACACAAGGTGCACAGTCGCTTACCGCAGTGCTTGAGCGGCGCCTGGCGGTGCGGGGAGCACGTGACGGGCGTCGCGTTGTGCCACTGCGGCCGCTCGCTGTTGAGGCGCACTATACCTGGTGCTGCACTACACAAGGTGCACAGTCGCTTACCGCAGTGCTTGAGCGGCGCCTGGCGGTGCGGGGAGCACGTGACGGGCGTCGCGTTGTGCCACTGCGGCCGCTCGCTGTTGAGGCGCACTATACCTAGTGCTGCACTACACAAGGTGCACAGTCGCTTACCGCAGTGCTTGAGCGGCGCCTGGCGGTGCGGGGAGCACGTGACGGGCGTCGCGTTGTGCCACTGCGGCCGCTCGCTGTTGAGGCGCACTATACCTAGTGCTGCACTACACAAGGTGCACAGTCGCTTACCGCAGTGCTTGAGCGGCGCCTGGCGGTGCGGGGAGCACGTGACGGGCGTCGCGTTGTGCCACTGCGGCCGCTCGCTGTTGAGGCGCACTATACCTAGTGCTGCACTACACAAGGTGCACAGTCGCTTACCGCAGTGCTTGAGCGGCGCCTGGCGGTGCGGGGAGCACGTGACGGGCGTCGCGTTGTGCCACTGCGGCCGCTCGCTGTTGAGGCGCACTATACCTAGTGCTGCACTACACAAGGTGCACAGTCGCTTACCGCAGTGCTTGAGCGGCGCCTGGCGGTGCGGGGAGCACGTGACGGGCGTCGCGTTGTGCCACTGCGGCCGCTCGCTGTTGAGGCGCACTATACCTAGTGCTGCACTACACAAGGTGCACAGTCGCTTACCGCAGTGCTTGAGCGGCGCCTGGCGGTGCGGGGAGCACGTGACGGGCGTCGCGTTGTGCCACTGCGGCCGCTCGCTGTTGAGGCGCACTATACCTAGTGCTGCACTACACAAGGTGCACAGTCGCTTACCGCAGTGCTTGAGCGGCGCCTGGCGGTGCGGGGAGCACGTGACGGGCGTCGCGTTGTGCCACTGCGGCCGCTCGCTGTTGAGGCGCACTATACCTAGTGCTGCACTACACAAGGTGCACAGTCGCTTACCGCAGTGCTTGAGCGGCGCCTGGCGGTGCGGGGAGCACGTGACGGGCGTCGCGTTGTGCCACTGCGGCCGCTCGCTGTTGAGGCGCACTATACCTAGTGCTGCACTACACAAGGTGCACAGTCGCTTACCGCAGTGCTTGAGCGGCGCCTGGCGGTGCGGGGAGCACGTGACGGGCGTCGCGTTGTGCCACTGCGGCCGCTCGCTGTTGAGGCGCACGCGCCAGATCTCGTTCGTTACCTCGCCGGCTCGACCTTCTAGACCGGCTAGGCCGCCTCTGAAATAAGGAAACAAAATAGGGTAAAAATCTAAGCAATAATAAAAAATCGGGTTATCTACGATAATTTCGAAAAATATTTAATCGAATTTCATTTTCGAACATGCAACATGCAAACTGGCATGCAACATGCAGCAAGCTTTGTTTCTGTCACGGCTCCGGCGCTGCGGGGTATGGGTGGCCCCACGCGAGCTTATCGTCGCAGATGGTTGTAACGCTCACCACCGCAGCTTCAGCCGCGGCGGCGGGCCTACAAGCCACCGGCTCCTCAGCTCGCCGGCCGCGCCACCCCTCCGCGCCTACGCTGGCTTTAAATACACTCTAGGGGTAGGGCAGACAATACTGCGTGAAGTCGGTTTTGCAGCGATTTGTTTCTGTCACAAATTTTTGTAGCTTGTTTTAAGCTTTCACGGTTCATAACTATACTCAAAATGTCACTTACGGGATATCTTCCGTGATTATTGTTTATTGTTTTGTTTTGGAATATCGGGAGCTCCAAAATAAACAATAATCACAGAAGATATCCCGTAAGTGACATTTTAAGTAAACAGTATCTATGTAGTATATCCACTATCTGGTGTCCACGACACAAGCCTCGTTGCTTAGTGTGGCACTAGATGGCGCTGTGTGTAATGTCCAGCGATATTTATTTACCTAGTGCTTTCATAAAAGACAAAAAGCTTGCCTTATAATTAAAGTTGTCTGGACAGTCTATTTGCCCTATCGGCGATCCCTAGTCACACACCAGGCACAGCTCTGCCTAATGGCCTCCGGGGATTACAAGCATGATATTAATACCGCTTACCCCCTCTCAGGCTCATCGGAGATGACGACGCCGCCGTACACGATGAGCTCGTGTCCGTACAGCACGGCCGAGTGAGCGAACCGCGCCGCCGGGCTTTCATATGTGGGGACCACTTCCCATTCTTGTTCCGCTGATTTGTATCTGGAAATAAACACAATCGGCATAAGTGGAATGGAAATAAAGAGTATAATTTATTGCACACTAGAATTGTATAAATATAGCTCTTTTAAAATACTGTCATAGTATAAAAAAGGGAAGTAGGATATCTTCATACAAACGCCGCGTTTGTTTGAAGATATCCTACTTCCCCTTTTTTTATAGAATGATACTGTTAAACTTATGGGTATAATGGCGGATTTATCCCATTCATATTTGGGGAAGGTTTTCCATATGAATCCTAGTTTAATTTAAAGGTAGGCCGCCAGTATAGCGGGTTGTAAATGAATACAATTTTTTACATAAAGCGACTGCATATATAACCTGCACAAAACATTTACTATGTAACGTGACACACCATCGTAAAACTAGTAACGGTTACTTTCAAATTTTAACAACCCTAGATCTTTGAATGACAGCTAGGACCCTGCTATCTAGACTGGGCATTGGGATTAGGGAAAGTGTTTGTATTTTTTTTCTTTCTGGTTGGCACAATGTCGAACAAAAATTTTTTTATGTAAGTTTTAATTTTATTTGTATGTTAGCTTTATGTCACAATTGGCTGAAGAATCAAACAGTCAAAACAGTGTAAAGCAGATTTTACTTGTATAGTGACATCTAAACAAATAGAATATGTTTTGTAACTGAATTTTCTTTCTCCTATGTTTAATGCATGCCGTGGCAGCCTTTAATTTTTAATAATAATAATAAATTTATTCAAATAAACAGATTGTAGATTTACAACTTTTTTACATTAGATACTTATATTAAACAGCAGGTAACACAGAATTGTATTCTACAACACGGTGGGTGAAGCTCTGTCCTCCTAGCTAGGCTACAAAATAGCCTGTGTTTAGGAGACACAGTTTCGATCCCTAGGTACTAATTGGCTCTGGTACGTGTTACATGTGCAGATTGGCAAAAGTGATAATTAACAGACTGCTAAGCAAGAACAAATCTACAATGATTAAATAACAGAAAAAATAAGTAAAAATTAATAAAAACAAATGTAGCATGCAGTTATGTGTGTGGGTGTGTTTCATGTATGTGTGTATGTGTTTCGTGTGTGTGTGCGCGTTTATTTGTGTATGTGTGTGTGTGTTTGTACGGATGTGAGAGTGTTCGTGCGTGTGTGTGCATCTGCGGAGTAATTAGTAAATGTTGTCAATTTCTTAGAAAGATTTCGGTTTCGTCATAGTTTAGGTTTGATATGAATGAACGGACAGACTTTTTACAATTGAAAAGGGACGAGCCCTAGACTGGTAAATGTGAGTTAATTTTGTTATACAAAGATGGGCCAAGGTAGATGTTGAATTTTTTAATAAATGCTGTGTGTGCTGGTGGAATATTAGAGATTTGGTCTTTGCGACGTTTAGTCATTTTTACATATTGAGTATTACGATGTTGAAGTAACAAGAAGAGAAGTATAAATTGTTGCCGTACATTAAGTACATTGCACGCTTTGTATAACTCTTTGGTTGGAAACAGGATCGGCCGAAAGGTAGAAACCTTCAATATAGCTCTGTGAGCAGTTTCAAGGGGCTTCAATATGGTTTTAGCAGCGCCTCCCCAGCAGGTGATACAATAGGTGAGGATTGACTGGCATAGTGCGAAATATATACGGATGATTGAGGGGTTAGCAACGTGTCGCAGGTTTTTAAAAATATAAATCAGTTTCCGGACACGTCCTGGCAAGAGCGTTAATATGTGATTTGAAGTTGAGATTTTTATTTAACAGAATTACGAGATATTTTATCTGATCAACTGGTGTCAGAGTAGGACATTGACAGTTCATATTGTCTTGCGCAGAACAAAAGTGAGCTTTTATGGTGAAGGCAGTTGTCGGTTGAGAAGCAGTGCTCACAGAAAAATGAATGAAAGATGTTTTTGTAGTGTTAATTAAGGCTACACTATAAATGTTTAAGTCAACATGAGTTCTTAAATATGTATTCTTGGTGTATGCTTTGTTGGTTGTCCTTAAGGGCGCGTTTGCATATCAGGTAAAATTATGCTGTTTTTCCGTAAAATATTATGGCATAACCAAACAAAATCCAATATAACTAATAACTACCTCGTATAGATTGGTTCTTCATCTTCAAATAATAGGAACTTGATCATTGAAAATTTTAGTTTTTATAATGTAAAATCGATCTGTCGTTGCCATTTTCCATAAAATTAACGATACAGGGTTGAGTTTAGGTACATTTTTTGTGCGATTATTAACATATTTTACTATTTCTAAAAATACTGTATGTTGGCAAACATAATCAATTCTTAATGCAAGGATTTTTATTTATCTAAATTGTAAATTGTGTTTTAATTTCTGTGTTATTAAATTTTTTGTAATGTGTGAATTGTTCCATGTTGGCCTTTATTGAATAAATAATAAAAAAAAAAATGATTTATATAGTTGCAGAAAAAATGAAAACCAAATCGTATTTTTTCACATTTTTTGCTATTCTGGATGAATCTTAATCGATTGCATTAGGGGTTATTTTATTTTTGATACCCGTCTTGATTTAGTGCACAAGCACTTTGAATGAAACTTTAGTCCGCGCACGGCCGCCGCCGCCGTCGAGAGTGGACACGTAACGCCTGTTTGGAGCGAGTCGAGTTGAAAAAGATCGCTGTACAAATACAAAATATTCGATAAACCAAATTTGATACTTGACAAGGCAAGATTTTTATTATTTATTAGTTATGATGAGACCTTACCTCCGGACTTGTTGAAGTGATTGGTGACTGCTACTGGAACTCCTTGACGTGTTGTACTGGGTGAGCCGAGTTTGGGCTCGTTTTGTTAGTTATGATGAGACCTTACCTCCGGACTTGATGGAGTGACCTGAAGGTGTACTTCGGTGACTGCTACTGGAACTCCTCGATGTGTTGTACTAGGTGAGCCGAGTTTGGGCTCGTTTTGTTAGTTATGATGAGACCTTACCTCCGGACTTGATGGAGTGACTTGAAGGTGTACTTCGGTGACTGTTACTAAATGTTAAATTATGGCTCGTGAGGTAGACTATAGCCCGAGTGGTTGATTATGGCCCACGTGATGGATTATGGCCCACGTGGTAGATTATAGCCCACCTGGAGGATTACGCCCTACTTGTGGTGGAATATGGCCCACTCACACAGAGATTTAGCCTGTGTCCCAGCTATGGGAACATTATCGACTGATAATGCTTAAGTTCATAGTATACCTGTACAAAAATTCCGCAAACGCGAACGTCTCTCCGCCGACTCTTAACAGATCGTCTCCGTAGGGCAGCAAGGTGTGCGCGGCCACGGGCGGCGTGTCGCTGGCCCAGGCGCTGGCCCAGCCGGCGCGCCAGGCGTCGCGCGCGCACGCGATGCCGCGCTTGAGGGCGCTGCAGGCGCAGCCCGTGTGCGTGCACGTACCGCCACCGTACGCTGCGTTACATTCCTCTGGAATTTGAAAGAAAGAGATGTTAATACTAGGTTATGCCCCCGATATGCCAAAGAAAGGATCAGAATTTATGTGATGGGAAAGTACTACAGGGATAGAAAGGGGTTTGAATTTTTTGGCCGGATTAATTTCCGCCATGTTGATTTTTTCGTAGTAGTGGTCACGTCCAGCGCAAAAGTCTTATGCTTTAGGACATTTTGTCTCGGACAAAACTTGTTTGTATTGATGCCAGCTATCGATTGATACACGTTTTATGCGTGTCAGGTCAAATCATGTTGTACTGAAGATGCCATCAGTGAATGGACTTAAACTTTAATATCTCATATCTCGGAAACATGACACTTTAGAACATTTTGCCTCATACAAAACTTGTTTGTATTGATACCAGCTATCGATTAATATAGCTATATCTCAAGAGCGTGGCCGCTACTTTGAAAAAAAAAAAACAAAATGGCGGGAGTTAATAAGGGGCCAACAATACGGCAAGCCCATAAAGCACTGACTGCCTTAAAAGGGCAAGCCAAGCTTTTAGGTTTTTATGAAAGTACCGCTACTGGTTCGAATGCCGATATGGAGGAAGGAGAATTGCTGCGCCGATCCCAAAAAAAATGAGATAAGAGCAGGAGAATGATGAAGAAATTGCCTCTAACACATCACACACAAAACATTTATCCTAAAACATTCCCCATCTAATCTTATAAAGTTCAATTAATCGCATTTAATACCCAATTAACGACACTCACTGCATGTCCATGCAATAATGAATACTAATGTTGTTCAACACATGTCATGTGTGACTCAAGAGGACGCATGAACACGCATCGTAATGAAGTAATTATTGTTAAAATTGTAATGACAGACATCTGTCAAGCCCCTTCAGCATTCAACACTTTATTGATTTAATAATTTACGACCGCGGCGAAGGTGGTGTGACTATCTGATCATGTTAGCGCAGTGGTTCTCAACCTTTCTTGGATCAGGGACCACTTTGGTGTCTTCATTGTTAGCAGGGACCATAAGGTTTGAGTGGATACCGACAGGATTATGTAACTGGCACATTGCAAAAATTGGAAAACGCGAAGAATTAAGATAGTGAATTATAGTGGATACAAGAGCGACCGAAGTGAGTTCGAAAACTATAGCAATTATTCATTCAAAAATAGGAATGAGTTAGTAGAATTTGTCAAAAATACTACTTATTACTTATGAAGAATCTTGCAAGAGAGAGTAAAAAAAGCTCAAAAAATTTTAACAGACTGTGATAGGTTTTCAATTAGTTTGGGTTGAGCTTTGCATCTTCTGTGCAAGTTAAAAAATACGAATAACCTTTCGCGGAACCACTGTGTTAGCGGGACAAACGTGGGTCAGAAATTGCATAAAACCGAGAGGTTTGGAAAGAGAAAGAGGAGGCTTTTGCCCAGCAGTGGGACAAGAGCTATGAAATTAGCAGGTTCTAGAACCGAAAATTCAAAAACATGCAACGTCCACCAAAGCCACATTGGGCCCATGCAGCACCACTTTTCACTGATAACCTTCAAAATGTCGTTGACACTACCACGCACACTGCGCATCATGGAAGCAATCTTTTTATGCATGATAGTATTGAAACCATCAGTATGTGCTTCGACTACATTCCTGATCCACTATGGTAACGTGAAAGCCCCAAAAAATCCTGAAAGTATTGGTATACTGAAGGCTGCGGGACTATTCGAAAGAGATGTATCTCTTTCGAATAGTCCCGCAGCCAGGCCCCGGAACACAAAGGGCGATGAACGAACATGGATGGGTTTTAGTCAGTAAAAGTCTGACACTCCCTCCTGCTCCGCCCAGAGCGGGAGGAGTCATTTGATGATTTCTCATCCGAAAAAAAAAGTGTGTTGTATGCTCTCTGCGTATATCGAACCCACAAAGTGCATGTGTACAAATATTGGCAAAAAGCCTTAAAAAGAGTTATTTTCACTTCTGGTAACGTTATCACCAGGACCGGCAGTCTCGACATAGATAACGACATTATCGTTAACTTTTGATCGCGAAAATAACAATGAAAAAATTCGGTTGCATTAACGATGCTTGCGGGAAACGCAAGTCTCTACATCCAAGATGCGATTCTTGCAAGCATCGTTATGGCAACCGAATTTTTTCATTGTTATATCTAGCTAAAGTCCCCGTCACGAGAAGCTATAAATTTTGTAAACACACATTCGGGTTTGCAACCTTTGGATCAAATAAAAAAAATTACAGCATTGACAGCGTCAGCGTGAACTTGCTTATAAATGGCGGCCCAAATGTTTACGTTCCATGACTTCAGACGCGTTCCAGTACCACAAAACATTAGACGACAGTGCTTTATATCGCTAACATATAACTCGACCAAGTGAAATTGCTCGTTAGCTTCGTATTACACGTATGATAATTTGAGTTGATTGAATTTGGGATTATTTTGTTGTTGGTTGAATTGTCGCTACGTAACTTGGTAAAAATTCTTTGTTTACAAAAATTATAGCTTATCGTGACGGGGACTATAGGTATTACCTGGACATAAAGGCTGGTCACAGGCTACTCCTGTCCACTCCGGTTCGCATCTACACGAACCGTCTTCACATTCACCGTGATCTGAAAAACAAAACAATAATCTCAGATATATTGCAAAGCATGTCAAAGTTTTTAAAGTTGGAAGCTTGTGCGGCCTGCGCTTTATTGGCAGGCCATTTTTTCATGAACTTCAGATTATAAATCCCAGTTTATTTATGACTTTTACACTACCCCCTGATCACGAACTGCATTGGCCGATTTGGAAATCTTTGAACCGACTGCGTGCTCGAGTTTCATCAAATTGTCAATTTGGCTAGATGGGGTATAATCAATCCATCTCTGACACAATGCGAGTGTGGAGCTCCAACACCGGGTATGCCACACCTCCAGGACCTTAATGAGGCCAACGACAGAGCTGTACAGGTTGCTACGTACAGTCGGACAAAGTCTTGGCTTCTGCCTCTATAGTTCACCAATGGACATACCTAAGCCTTTCGCTTTTACACACTAGATTTAAATCCAAGACTTTCCTCATCATACTTCTTCAATTCTTATCCATCAACAAACATTGATAACTTACTAGAACAATTATTAGTCCTATGATCATTGGAGACCACGTTAAATCCATCCTAACCCCTAACCCTTACCTCTTCAGATCCGATTGGTAACCCCACCACCCCCCGGGGTTGTCGGGGTTCAGTTCCCGGGGTAGAGTTTTGAGGATCGTGTTTTTGGGGTCGGGTTGTCAGAGTCGACATATCAGGAACATTAATTACTTACTAGAACAATTAGTCCTATGATCATTGGAGGGGCAGGAGTACGCGGCATACGTCACGTTAAACCCCTCCATCGCGTACGCGTCATCACTGAAGAAGTGCAGCAAGGCGCTGCCTGAACGGGCTATCACCTGCCTCGTCCAACTTGACTCTCCATTTTCTAGGACACCACTGGAATAAAATACAAATGGTTTGGTTAGAGGAGTTTAAAGTACGATATGCTATCATCGCCTATGGTCCTCAATTTGGTACTATCAGGTACAACCGAGTTCACCGAGGGTCTGCCACTTTTTACCGTTATGCCCTAAGTCATCATCATCTGCCTAGCCTTTACCCAACTATGTTGGGCTTCCAGTCTATCCGGATGCAGCTGAATACCAGTATTTTACATGGAGCGACTGCATATCTGACCTGCCACAACCACTAAGACTGGCTTCTGACTTTCGGGTCACTGACTACCTGTAACGACTGTCAAAGATCTACAATTGACAGCCGGGACCGACGGCTTAACGTGCTTTCCGAGGCACGGAGGAAACTCGGTATTAAATGGCCACTCCATCCACGGATCCTCACGGTCCTCACGGACCTCGGTAAGCACGGCTTAATCTAAAGATCGACCCGAGCGGCTGTTCTTATTTAGCCTCGAGCTCCTCGTGCTCCTTATGCCTTAAGGCGACTACACGAGTTAATTTATCAACTCTATTTGTGGTGGTTCAAACTACGTTTGAAATGCTGTTAGAATAAAGTTCTAATCAGCTTGCACTACAAAGTGGTGGTTACGTCAGTCACTGCAGGCCGAATAGTTCGAAATGAGTGGTTTTTTGTGATTTACAAAAAATCTATTGATTGGACTAAAAAAATAAAACACTATGATGCTAAATGTTGCTTGCAGAATTATTTGCCAAAAAATCAGAATGATCGCATGTATTTTAGTATGATAAATCATGATCTGTCGAATGACCGATTTGGTCGAGACGCCATTGTTTAACTATTGTGTCTACTTCGTGGACAGATCATGCCATGGGTTTTGTTGTCGATCGTCGGTGAACTCTGTAGTTCATGCAGACCTTTTATCATGCAAACTGCTGACAAAGAGTAATGTGTGTACAGAAACACAACGGGGTTTCCTTCAAAATCGCAAATCAATCTTGAAGTTCTTGAATCTCACAAAAGTTGTAATTGGCTGACCAAAAAACCCACAGCCATGACTTTTGACTTAATTTGATAACGCTTTCAGAAAATATGCATATGTATGCAAATTCCAGGAAACCGGTTTGAATAACATTGACCCTGGTTTTCCTTGAAACCGATAATGTGGCTCAGACGGATTTCGGGATCCCGGATGCGGCCTATTGACCTGAGATTAAAAATACATCAGATAATACTGCGAAATAATTAATGATTAAAATTATCGTCGGAATACATCATAGATAGATATTGTTTATGTAGGTAATACTCATAACCTTTTCGATTAATTGGATGAGATGAGTCAGACAGCTCGTTTTTCTACTGGACGTAAAAGCCCCTGCTTAACCGGGATTTAGATCAGTTTTAGACTAGCGTTTTTTAAGCTCGTATCGGCTTACGCGCGTACACGCACTTATTATATTTTAGTGTTAGGTATTCACGCGCGGTTAGTAAGCGCGCGCGCGGAGGCTCTTTTTTTTTGAGACTGTCATCTCGCAGGTCAACCTAAGCTGTAGTCTGCTTAACCGGACTATCCTGTGAGCGCCTTGAGTGTAGGCCTTGAGTGTAAAGCCAGTAGGGCTATTACGTATCTCTGTTGACAGGTCGAAATGATAGTAACTGGGCTCAGTGTCCATCAATTAACGGTCAAAAGATTAGTTTCGTATTATGTAGGTATGACCCTGTTAGTCACCGTAAAGTGATATCCTCTAAGTGTGATACGTAATACCAATATTATGACATTCACGGTTGTCATCAAAGTTCGGTGTACAACCGAAGCTTGATAGTCACTGGATATGAGAAAGATACGTAATAGCCCTGCTGGGCAAAAAAAAAACTTACAAACTAAGCGACTACGCTCTACGCCTCGGCTTAGGGCGTCACTGGGGAGGGCAGCAAACGGACATGCTGGATCTGAGTGAGATCATTATTTAGAGGCTGATTTAAAACTACTGGCTATAGCTTCGCGGCCTGGCTCGAGCAAGTGTGGGGGGTGGGGGGAGTATGAGCTTACGCGCGTACACGCACCACACGGGGTGAGTAGGCGCGCGGGGAGGCTCTCTCGCGTCTCGCGCTTATAACCGCGTCAACACTCGTACGAATCGCGCGTGTGGCAAAAGGCGCGCCCTCCAAAACTAACTGCCTTTTTAAAATGCTACAGGTGTTAAAATTATTTTACCCTTGACAGTAGCATAACAACTGCAACCTTATTTTAATTAGAATAGAAATCATTCTGATATTGACTATGACGGAGAATCAGAAGTTAAATAAAAAAGCTTAGGACTGTAACAACAAGACAAAATGATGACGTCATAGACACATAATATTAGCATCATCTACCTACCTGCCGAGCCTTTTCCCAATAACATTGGGGTCAGCTTCCAGTCCAACCGCATGTAGCTCAAAACCAGTTTTTGGATACGTCATAATCATAATGATCGCTTGCCAGAACACATTATACCTACGTTTATGGTTTCTTTGGCTCGAGACTAAATAACAACAGGCAAAAGGATCCGTTTTCAAGGTTAAAAACACTTGCCGAGGTCATTCCGCGAATGAGTTCGCTATTTTTCCCAAACCAGGATAAAATATATTGGGTGAACCTTGTGGTTTAAAAGAACTCGCGGCTAAATAATAATGGCCGCTCGGGTCGCTTGCTTAGGCTGGCCCGTCAATGACTTGCCACCCATTACGTACCGATTTTCCTAAATGCCTCGGAAAACACGTTAAGGTGGATGCTCCAGGGTAGCCCGCGAAATCCAAATTTTCTTACCGTTTTTTGCAATTTGCAGGCCAGTGTCAGGTTGTATGTTGATTAAAATATGATTCGCGGCTGTAACACGTATGTAGTTACAGAATTATAATCATTAAAATCATCAATACAACCCTCTAAGCCCATGTAACTGTCAAGAATGACTATTTCATGAAAAAGTCATTCTTGACAGTTACATGAACTGATTAAGAATGTTTGATGATTTTCGCGGGCTACCTTGGAGCTTCCACTTTAAGCCTTTGATCCCGGCTGTCATTTGTAGATCTTTGGACAGTCGTTACAGGTAGTTAGTGGCCCGAAAGTCTGACAACAAGTCATACCAAGAGGTAGAGTATCTTATTACCCAGTACTAACTGGGTTATGGAGGTCAGATAGGCAGACGCTCCATGTAAAATACTGGTATTTCAGCTGCATCCGTTTAGACAGGAAGCCGACCCAACATAGTTGGGTTACTTATTTAAATTAGACCATTACGGCAATTTTGAATGCCAAAAGAACAAAAAACAAGCGAAGCTACAGTCACAGTCACAAGGCATCATAACTTGAAAAAGTACTGTAAGTACCTATCTAGTTGCACATTCCGTAGACCTCTATGGAGAAGAATACTCCATGTACGCTCTTTTCAATCAAAATATTGTTACTAAATCTTGGTTACCACGATTCATGTTGAGATTGTGGCGTCTTCATTAATTATTTATTAATATTATAGGTATTACTTTAGTGAACTTTAGAACTTAGTATGTAAATAGTAGTTTAAGTTAACTGTAAAGTACCGCTAGCTATAAGTTCCCACGCAATCCCAGAGATGTTTCATTGCAAGTTGTTTCCGAAGATAACAATAGTTTATTGTAGAGAAAAGGATCCTTGCCCAATTTGTGTATTGTTTCTATTAGCTTTAAGAATTCATAGTAATACAAGTTTTCGATAATTGCTCAAATGTTAGATTAGTCAGTAACTTTTCATCTTTGGGTTCGGTCGGTCGGCATCCTGCTCCTTGTAATTCATTTTAATAAAATTAGTCCATCACCGAATAAATCAAGTGCTTATTTTGCGATTCCCATAACGCCGATACTAGTTAACCGACATATGTGCGCGAAAAGATTATACATTATATGTGAGAACAATGTAGAAAGACGTGCACATTAAGAGCGTCCAGAGTAAAAGATTAAATCAACAATTTAAAATAAAGTAATTAAAATGAACCGTGGCAGCTAAGAGATGACCAGTCCCAACTGACAGCGCCCGTTCACGAACATGACGCATGGTTCAGCGCCATTCAACTCAACCATATCTAAGGGAACTAAATGACTCGACACACCCGCCACAATCAGCGAGACATTTGAGTGAGCATGACATTCTATCCATACTAGGTAATAATATAAATGCGCAAGTGACTTCTGTCTTTCTGTTGTCACCTTAAAAGCAGACGGGATTGTAATAGAACTTGGCGCAAAGGTAGAACATGACCATAGTGCTTTTTTATCCCTGTAGCGTGTTTCCGTGGGATAATTTTCGACCTACACGCTAGCGAGCCGCGCGCACAGCTAATATCCAAACTGAATGGCGAAATATCAGACATCTGCCTTCCCCTTCACAACACAAGCGTAATGATATTATATAAAACATATAGAAACGGGTATTTATCGCGAGAGATCAAGAAGTATCCTAATTTCAATCGCGAAGACGGCTTCACTCTCTTCCGCTTGGAATCCAGTGATCACTAAGTGTACTCGTCAAGTGAAATCATCTCAGTATGCGGACACTCTTAGTGTAGTGTGTTGTCCTAGTGTGAACCGGCCCTAATTAACATTTATGAAGATCAAGTGAGGGTAGTTGAATAAACATCTGCTTTGCTGTGGCGGTACCTCCCAATTCTTCAGTCTTCCCGCGACCACGGCTGGTGCAATCCGGCCGAAATGTCGGACTTATAATAGGCATGACGACAGTATCAAAAAATTTGCAAATCTATTTAGTCCGTCAGTTAGAGTATTGGAATTTAATGGACACTTATTTTTTGTTTTTGTAAATCAATGAATATTGACAAAGATAAAACGCATCAAAACTCGGGAGTGGGAACTCGTGACATCAGAACTAGCTAAAAATTATACCATGGCGTGACGTATTGAGAATTTTAAAAGCGTCGTATCTTCGTCAATTTTGGTTTACGTTACAAAAGAAAAAACACGGGTCAAATATTTTTTGATAATCTAAGTGACGGACTAATTAGATTTTTTTGTCGTCTAGCTTATTAAAGGTAAAATTCGCGATAATTACCCGTTTCCATATGTTTTATAATGTGTTCTGAAAAGGACATGATATTATATGTTAATCGGATGATTCAGTACACGCAATTCGTTGGGTAGCTAAAATACAGCAAGTTAACAATGTAATCAATTGAATAAGTTGGGACTGAACTTTGACACAACTGTTCATTCATGTTGTGTACAAAGTATGTTTAATGGTGCATCCACACCGCTGTTACTTTTTGTAGAACAACGTTTCCTAGTATTACTGATCTCAGTAACCCAAGGAAACCTAACGTTGGATAACATTTAAAAAAAAAAAAAGTTAGAAAAAAAAACTAAAAGAAAGGAAAGGAAAGTTAGTCAGTTATAAAATTTATTGTTAGTATATGTTGTCGTGTTAGTATAATGTTAAGTAATGTTGCATAACTTTTGAAAAAAGTCAACATGTGCTAACAATTGAAAACATTGTTAGAGAATGTTACATATAACATAGAACCAATGCCGTGCAACTCGCTTGTTGCTGAAAGTTACTCCTTGTTATATTTTGTTAATTTAAGTTATTGGCGGTATGCCGCGACGAGTAACATTCAACATATTAACAAGAGGGTAGCCACAAAAGTTACAGATAGTTACCTAATGTTACCGTGTTGTTCAGTGTTGCTCCACAAAAGTAAACTGCGGTGTGGATGCACCTTAAGTTGTCATTGGCCTTCAGAATTTGTCACGGAAAAGTTTTTGGCTCCATGTTTAGCGATCTCTTTGTGTTGACTATTTTTGTTTGCCATTTTCAGACTACCTCGTTGGTTCAGTGGTCACAATCGCGACTGCTGAATATGGGTTCGATTCCCAGGTCGGACAAAGTGTTGCTGGATTTTTCCATCAGAAATTTCTCAGTAGGCAGCAGCCATGGAATCTGGATTTGGCCAAGTTGATGTCAATAGGCTAGCACCGTATTACATGGGACTTAAACATAACTGTCGAAATGTGGGTGTATTATTAGACCTAACCCTTCGGGGATTACAGGCGTTCATTAGAAATTTCTTTCTCAGTAACATCTCTTGGTGGTTTCTTCACAACGCTTACCGTTTTGAGCCCTATTCCTTTAAGTTAATACCCATATTCCATAACTAGGTACTCCAATGGTGACTGAAAGCATCGAGTTAGAGCTACCTATATCGTAACTAACACAGCAATTGCAACTCTATTACCTTAACCTAAGGTCCTCACCTGAACACAGCCAAAAGTTTCTCCGCCCTCACGCTGTCACCGTCGTACACATACAGATGGTCCCACCCGCACTCCGTCGCGAAGGTCTCGAGGCGCACGCGCAGAGGAGGCGGCGTGGGACCAAGCCGAGGAGGCGTTAGAAGCCAGGAACATTGTGTACTGACGCTGTAGTTCCCCGGGCCGTCTGTTATGAAGCCCACTGGTGAGGTTAAACTGAAAAGAGAAAGGTTTTGTTTGAGCCAACAATCACGGGAACATTTGAATGCGTATACGAGTAGAGGAAGATAAAAGAAACGATGGATGAACTGTGTTAAGAATGATTTGGCAAGAAAGGAAGTGTCTGATGAGATTCATGAGATGACGAGTAATAGAGAAATACGGAAGAACAAGACATGCTGCGCCGACCCCAAATGAATTGGGATATCATAAGAGCAAGAGAATATGATGATGATTTGGATGAGGGACGTACAGAAGGGAACAGGTATATATAAGAAAGAGGTGTCTTATACCCAGCACTGGGTGATTCTTGGCTGGATGATGATTTAGAAGAAAATTAGGTTGAAAATCTCACCACAGAACTACAGGCCTACCAATAAACCAATATACACTCGTGTCGCAAAAGCTGAAACGCCGAAACAGCTTTCTGAAGTGTATCACCCACTCACTGGCGAGCGGTCTACGGAAAGAGTTAAGCTGTGGCGAGGTAGTTCATCCTTACCTAACCCATTCGTTCCACCTGCTGAAAATCTTCTATACTAGGACATGAGTTGCTATGGCTGACCTGGAATTCTTCAAATAGACTCCGTACCCAGGATGTTCGCAGCAAGGAAAACCTACTCAGGTGGAGATTCATTAATGACTCTGCCCTAGAGCGTAAATGTGGTGCGGTTCCACAAACGATGGGGCACTTAATATCGTGTCCAGTTGTTTGTTCATTACAAGAACTGATGGATGCTACTGAACGCGCCAAAATAGTGGCTCAGTCCTGGGCCGACACAATTTAGATTACTATAGACACGCTAAGAAGAAGAATCCAATTTGATATAGCCAGAAAGACGGTGACTGCTGAAATAGGCATGACGACAGTTTCAAAAAATTGCAAATCTATTTAGTCCGTCAGTTAAGAGTATTGGAAATTAATGGACGCGTATTTTTTGTTTTTGTAAATCAATGAATATCAAACACACATGACATCAAAACTCGGGAGTGGGGGCTCGTGTCGTCAGAACTAGCTAAAAATTATACCATGGCGTGACGTATTGAGAATTTTAAAAGAGTCGTTTCTTCGTCAATATTGGTTTACGTAACAAAAGAAAAAACACGGGTCAAATATTTTTTGATAATCTAAGTGACGGACTAATTAGATTCTTTTGTCGTCTCGCCTATGGCGACTAAAGAAGAACGCACACTTATCAGAGTCGAAGGAAGCGAAAGAGTGGAAAGAATAAAATTTTAGAATTACTAGTCTGAAATCCTATAACACCTCGCACACTTATCCGCGTCGAATCGGACGAATAGATAACGTTATACGGATGAGAAAATGTTTCTTTCGGCGCGGATAAGTGTGCGTTCACCTTAATAGAGAGTATGGAAGAAGAAGACATGTTGCATCGGCCTTAAATAAATTTGGATATGTGCAGGAGAATGACGATAACCTATAGGCCTTCCGTTTTATTGAGACGGTGCCCTTGATGCTGAGATTGCTGCGCGGTGCGGAAGAAGAGTGTTTTTGCTTGTCAGAGGGTGAATTACTGAGCTCTCGAGCCTCTGGCGACCTGTCACTACACCCCTCCTGCAACGCGCCACTACTCTAGGACTCCAGCATAGGTATTCACAACGCTTCGATTCGATTTTCGATTCGGAAAGTCGTATGTCTATATCGAGCGATTTCGTAATGTCAAAAAAAGATAGATATATACGACTTTCCGAATCGAAAATCGAATCGAAGCGTTGTGAATAAGGGGCCTGGAGGGGTAGGAGGCACCGTCTCAGTTGAGTGCTAGCCCTGTGACAAGATGTGTGTGTGGCACTCAGTCTATGCCAAACCCTTAAGGTGGATGCTCCAGGGTAGCCCGCGAAATTCAAATTTTCTTACGTTTTTTGCAATTTCCAGGTCAGTGTTGTACATGTTGATTAAAATATGATTCGCGGCTGTAACACGTATGTAGTTATAGAATTATAATCATCAAAATCATCAATACAACCCTCCAAGCGAATAAAGGTGCAGGAATTACTTTGACATTGAAAAAGTAAATTTGAAAATTTGAATTTCGCGGGCTACCCTGGAGCATTCACCTTAAGGAAATAAGTACCGGCGTGATTTTTTTTATTTTTATTGTTGTGTTAATGTGTGTTCACTTTTTGTATCTCTGAGTCACTGATCACCACCAATGTGATATGAACTTATCGACATTAAGATAAAGTTGAACATTGACTGCATGCCTCTCATTGTTTGTTTCGCTTGCTCTTTGATAGTATCTACAATTGCCGTGTCCTAGCAGTATGTGAGTGAAACTTATTACAATGTTTTTAATACAAAGTCTAATTTAAATAAATCATGTAAGTAACATAACAAGTCGGTCTACGAGTTTTGTATTTTCTTTCTACATTCAACAGACCAAACATTTGATTTTAAAAGGCTCATCAATTGAGAATATGATAAATATGCTTCTAGTTTGAAACAAGGAAATAGTATGATAATCTATTCTTTAGAAGATTGACCTGTAAACAACATTGTAAGCCATGTAAAGGTGGCGATATCTATACGTATTAATATGAATATTATATATATATAATATTTACCTATATTAAGTATATTATACAGGGTTATTTGTAAAACACCGACAACCTAACAGGACTGTGTTACTAACATCATAATCAACAACTTTTGTTCTAAGACTTTTGAAAATTCATCATATTTTAGTTCATCAAATTTACATAAAAAAATAAAAATATTTAAATTGAACGCTTTTACGGACCCTCGCCGCCCTGACCCCGCTCCCCTCACTATTGTACTGTCGTTTTCTTTTGCTTCGCATAGATTTCTTAACATTTAGAGCGTTCAATTTAAATATTTTTATTTTTATACGAAAATTTGATGAAAGAAAATATGATGAATTTTTAAAAGTCATTGAACAAAAGTTGTTGATTATGATGTTAGTAACACAGTCCTGAGAGGTTGTCGGTGTTTTACAAATAACCCTGTATAATACAAATAAATTATATTGAAGTGTTTCTTTGTAATTTCAAAATAACAGCGGTTTACTAAATGCTCATGAAAATATTACGGTGTTGTACGTAATTATCAAAAATATTTTTTGTTTTGTCTGTTTGTTTCGGCTAATCTCCGGAACGGCAGGACCGATTTTGACGGGCCCGAAACTGGCAGATAGCTGATGTTACAAGGAGTAACTTAGGTTAATTTTTATTTTAAAACCATTAAAATTAAACCCACTGAAATTGTTAATAAAATCCGATTCAAATAGGGAAATTGAAAGTATTTTTATAATTTCACGCGAACAAAAGAACAACAGCTAGACAATGTGACATCTATATACATAAAAGGCAAAAGTGATTGACTGATGTATCAACGCACAGGCCAAACCCTTAGGGCGACGTAGGCATCCACAAAGGAAGGATTTTTCGAAATTCAACCCCCAAGGGGGTGAAATAGAGGATAAGAGTTTGTATGAAGCTTTTTATTCCTTGGACATTTTTGCATGAAATTTCGTATGAATTGAGTGCGGCAAAAATAATGAGTTACGCATTTCAGCGTTTTCCAAAACGCTTATGAGGGTAAATTAAATTTTTGGACACAGGTATTATAACCTCGATTAACACATCGAGTAGCATAATTTTCATCCAATTATCCAACTCCACGCGGGCGAAGCCGCGGGCTACAGCTAGTTAGTAATAAGCGGTGAAATCCTAGACGCTAGTTTTAGATGAGAACGAATTAGTTTTTAGTGTTATTGGCCACTAACCAACAACTAACCAGTTTTTGAGTAGATATGTCGGCGTCAAATTGTAAAACCCGTCAGATTGTAATCTGTCTAGTCAGATTGTAAACTGTCGAAATATTGTCAACTGAACATACTGCTTACAATATTATGGCGCATTGTTTTTCAGCAAATTATGATCTGTCGAAGTGAAACCGTCAAATAATGAAATGAATGCGACCAAAAATTATCTCTGCCCCATTGACTGTTTAACTAAAATATGAAAACCAATTAGACAAGTTGAAGGTTCCCTTTGAATCAAAATAAATAGTACCTTATTGTCTTGGGTTGACAGCGTGTCTGAAATTTAATTTAAACCTAAGGACAATATCAAAAAACGTTACTTTGTTGAATTTAGGGTCTCATTTTGACCCCATACAGAGGTGCTCTTCTTCGTTTTTGTTCTGCAGATCTGGTAGTGTCGTGTGACAGGTCGTTGAGCTCCCTAAAATGTGGTTTGAGCTACACGATGACTGATGCATGCGTGCCGTCTGTCGGGATAGGTCAACTCAAACCTGCTATGGCTCTCTCCTCAAAAGACCATACCAGACCATGCCTACATGATCACACTCACATTGATATAATTTCAAATAATAGTGTCTGGACTTTAAAAGAGACCACGATCCCTGAGTTTGTTTCGGTATTTCTTCTCAGGGTAGTCAGTTAGGAAATGCCGGCGCCAACGTTCTCTTAAAACAAAATATTGACGTGTAAAAGTGATTTATTATCCTATTTGCAAAATAAATCATTTCATTTCGGTGTATGGGGTCAAAATGAGACCCTAATTCAATGTTGTATTGTATTACCTCATTTATAATACACACGAAAAGGTTGTCAACCTTTTAAATATTAAAATGCATTAAGTATCAAAAAAAAACAGATAGTATCGAATTTCCAACACAATAACCATGTCCCTGCAATGTTAATTTTATCTCACACAAGTAATTATTTAAATCAAAAAATGGTGTAAATATATATGATTGACAACGCTTTTCATTTGCATAAAAAAACTTTAATTTATGACTACTGTTTTAATAAAATAATGACATGTAAACAATGGTTTTCATTGTAGGTTGTGGGTTCGAGCCCAGACCGCATTACTTAGTGTATATTATATACATATATATATGTATTTCACCACCACTTTTCTCAAAAACGAACACTTTTCTAGATAACATCATGATGAGGTAACTAACCGGTATGGCCTGGAACCAAAAATTCAAAGACATGGGACATAAACCAACCCGTGCTAGTTGTAATGGGCTGATTAAATGTAAATAACACAGCAGCAGTGTACACACACTCAATAGGGTAACAAAAAACATATCATCAACATTCACTCAGTGATAATTCTTGTGTTACTCCTTTTTTTTCAAACATCATTTCATTAAATTATGTTTACTCTTTCAACTAGACATTCTAAATAAAATCCTGACCACTGTTTACGGAAAATTGTTGACTTGTTGTGAGTATTCATAATAAATGAAGCATGAATGACATCTGCATATCAATGAATGAATGTTACTCGTAACTGATAACACGATTAGCTATACGTACCCTTTTCTTGGCAACGTATTCCTCAAGACGCAGTCAATTTTAAAAAAATCTCACTCAAATATTATTTAGGTGCTCATTCTAAAAAAACGGGCAGGGCGAATCTACAATGGTTCCAGTTTAGCCATTTGGCTACGGAACACTAAAAAGGGTTAAATGTTAGTGTCCACTGTGTGTCACTGAAAATATTGTGTTGCACCAAGCTGAAGTATCAGTTTGGTTCGGTAAAAAGTAACAAAAAAATTAAATACAATACATTGATGTAAGTAGGTAGTTGTTTGAACTATGATTGACCTTAAACTATTTGATTTACTCTAGAACAGTTTAACAGGAAATAAATCTACCTAAACTAATTAAAAAAAACAATGTAGGTACTAGTTAATCTAATAAAATAAGCATGTTTCCGGCCTGATATGAGATAGAATAACTAAACAAATAGTAATTACCTAATTTTATGTTTGGGGAAATTTGATTAAATTCAAGCAACAATAAAAATTGTTTTGATTAAACTTATGTAAGTAAATAAACTTAATTGAGGCTAACCAAAGCTAAAAATTAGGATTTTTTATGTGTATGGCTATAGTTTATGGGAAACCCAACTACCTTTTTTTTTTTTACAGATGGGAAATCATCAAATGACTCCTCCCGCTCTGGGAGGAGGGAGTGTCAAACTTTTACTGACTAAAACCCATCCATGTTCCTTCATCGCCCTTTGTGTTCCGGGGCCACGGTATCTCTTGCGAACAGTCCCGCAGCCCCGGCAACCCAACCCACCCTACTACCCGAAGTAACAATTAATGGACTGTGTGAAAGATGATATAGCGAGAAAGGGCGTACGTGACTCATGAGATGATACGTATAGAGGAGTATGAAAGAATAGATGCTGCACCAACCTCAAATAAATTGTGATAGGGGCAGATGATATCATAGACAAACAGGAATAGTTGGAAGGATGAAGAGTTGTAATGTTTTATAATCACTACATATTATAAAACAAAGTCCTCCGCCGCGTCTGTCTGTCTGTTCGTGATAAACTCAAAAACGACTGCACCGATTTTCATGCTGTTTTCACCAATGGATAGAGTGGTTCTCGAAAGGTTTTAGTATACGACGTGTTTCCGGACGATATCAATAAACTTCGACCGGGCATTGTACTCATCATTATGAACAACTTTTACCATGGGTCCAAACCCTGAATCGCGAAAAAAAATCAGCTGTTCCATTCATTTTGACGAGTTATGCGAACATAATTGTAGAGAACAGCTGATTTTTTTTCGCGATTTTAATGACCGGTCAAAGTTTATTGATATCTTCCGGAAACACGATAAATAATGTCAAGTTTTTGTATTCATTGGCTAAAATATAATGATATTTGTTGGAGGTGTCGAAAAAAATAAGCCGTCTGGGAGCTTTACTTTTAGTCGCGATAACCGACATCCACGCGGGGGTAGCCGCGGGTATCAGCTAGTATAAAATAAATCAAAGTAGGTATCATGGTGCCACTACTACTAGGACGCTGAGCTCTCTGTCAGAGTCAATAATGGGCCAAGTTGCTAATACCAATATTTTATTTGGAACCTTTATGGTCTTATTAATTACCTACAAAACATGGTTTTTCTTTACACATGGTTTTAAATCTAAAGCCCCCAGCACACGGCGTCACGCGCGTATACGCGCTTCAAACTAGATTTGAACGCAACCTTGTAACCTAAGCACACGTTTCACGATCGCCCGATCGTGAAACGCGTGTCTACGCGCAGATATACAGCGATACAGACGCACTGTAGTCGCTTGTTTGGGGCCTAATTGTTTTTTATTTACCTATTTAACCACAATACATCATGCTGGAACAAGGGCAAGAACACTCATGATGACGTTGGAACCATAGCGATATAAGGCACAACAGTATATAAGTGCACCTTATTATTATCAGTGCGACCGCACTTTGAAGACCGCACCAATACAATAGTGACATGCTGTGATCCCTGAAGGTAGAAAGCACTAAAGAGCACTTAGATCAGTGTGGTATGGAAGAATTATGATATTTCTATGCCATTGTGTAATGCCCTCAGTATTGAGAAAATATCACTAACATTAAATAAATAATAAATATTGCTGGACATTAACACACAGCGCCATCTAGTACCACACTAAGCAACGAGGGTTGTGTCGTGGACACCAGATAGTTAATATACATAGATACTAAGGAAGAGATGTGATATACTAATAAACGTAGCGTGAGCTTTAAAGTTCCGTCGTTCGTTCTAGTCCACACTTATCCCAGGCAGCGAGTGCTCGTACCCTTGAAGTAGTTCATCTACTTACTGACAATTTGGTGGTTTTTTTCTAAACCCTAACTAGTGTTCCTAGTGAACACCACATTTTTTTGTTTGTAAATACATATGTATTATACATAAACATCCATGACTCGGAAACAAATGTCCATGCTCATCACACAAACAGGTGCTCCAACCGGGATTCGAACCCAGGACCCTAAGAACGTAATGCAGCCTCACTACCGCTGCGCCATTCGGGTCATCGAACATTACTTTGGTTCCATGTCGTCACATATGAAGATGGACTAGATACCTTTAAAACTATTGTAATAGTAGAATCATTCACTATTACTTAAAATGGGTTCAAATACACAAAGACTATTATTGTATGATTGAAAATAAAACAAAAGGATGTGAGGATGAGGATCATTGCAGGTGGCGTTCCATTGTCTCTGCCTACCTTGCCTCCTATACTTTATGGAAGACTAAAACTTCCGGCGACTTCGTCCGTGAAATCTTTTTGTTAGAAATATCTCAAAGGGTTTGGGCAGAGATTTCGTTGAAAGCTCACAGATGGCTTATCTTTTTCCGACACCTCCAACAAATATCATTATATTTTAGTCAATGTATACAAAAACTTGACAAATTATATACTAAAACCTTCTTCGAGAACCACTCTATCTAATGGTGAAAACAGCATGAAAATTGGTACAGTAGTTTTTGAGTTTAATGCGAACAGACAGACAGACAGTTACGGCAGAGGACTTTGTTTTATAATATGTAGTGAAGTGAGGATATGAGTTTATGTACAACTATTTGAAATGCCTACTATCTTAAGCATATAAGGTTTTAACAAAATAAGCCCAAAGTAAACATAGGAACCTAACATACATTATGAATATATCAGATAACCTAAAAAATTTGTTATCAGACATAACAGCTGATCTAACATTAGAAAAAACTGTAAATAAATAAAAGATAACATATCTTGCTATTATTTACTGATAACATTTCAAATGGTGTTTAGATTTAAGTTTGCTGTGATTTCGGCGAGTTTTTTTCACTATTTCGACATAGTACTCTCCTTTCGAAATACTAATGCAACAATTAAAAGGTTATTTCTAACTATTGTTATTCACAGAAAACAAGGCGACAACAGTTCGCATTACCATGTCGTAACGGCGACTTCGACCTTCAGAATAACACACGGGATGGAGGAAAGAAGCCAAAGTATATAATTGGATAATCCCCGCGGGCTTTCTCTTGCAAATTCTACTTAACAACCAGTAAGGCGCGCCTCAAAAAGAGGTCACTGAACCAGAGACCCAAAAGTATCACAGCCACTTTAGAGACTGAATGCAGGCTTACTTGACTTTGCCGCCGCAGAACTGACACTCCGGACCCTGCCACCCCTCGTAACACACGCACATATCATTTTTACAAACACCGTTTACACAAGTATGATCTCCACACTTAGACAGAACACCATCACAGAACAATAACACTATGAGCACTGAACACAGGAATGGTGAGAACCATGAACATTTTCGTCTGTATTTAGATTTAAATAGAAATAAAAACATTTGTAGCGATTCTACCATTTTGATGTATGCATTTTCAACGAGTTTTATTAGCGCGGACGTAAAAGCGGTTTCGACGTCGCGTAGTTTCGTACGGTACTAAATTTGGGGTTGTCATGCTATCAATAATAAAGTACCTTAATTTTAATCAAATAAACCTTCGGATTAAGATTCTTTATTTGCATGAAATACGATACAATCATTATGGTCTTATAAATAAAATGGTTTCACATACTTCGCTTCGCTGACTTCATTTGGCATCCAAACTTAAATTTAAATTAAAATATCTAACACAATAATTATACTCGTAATTTAGAACCTAGTTACAAATTTTACAAAACATTAAGTATTTTTTTGTTTGAAAACTTAACTAGTTCTTTCCGAATTTTCCGAAAGCAGACCATTAAATCAAACACAGTGAACTGGGGGCCTAAAATGGCCGCTAACAGAATCTTAATATGAATCACGTTCAAAATTTAAAACTCTTAAAATGGACTTTATGTCAAGTGCATTAAGTCCATTGTAAAAAATTAATTTTTTAACGTGATTCATATTAAGATTCTGCTGAAGCGGCCATTTTAGGCCCCCTGTTTAATCATACAATTTAGGATGGATGTATTTATACCAATAAAGATACGCACGATTATCCAAACAACGGAAAGGCTTTATATCCAATACTAGCGATTTTTTTTTTGAAAAGGTTAGGTTTTGCTTTGCCTTTATGTACTTTGAGTGAGGAACAAGTTGCCGTAGTTTAAGGGGAAATCTTTATTACTGGTAACACTAAATTGACATTATGTGAAGTAGGGAATTTAATGATTATGGATGCGTTCATTGTTCTACAGCAGAATGAAGTTTAAAATGCAAAAAAAAGTAATCTATAGATTAACAATTAATTAAATACGTTATTAAATAAACAGACGTAGATCAATCTAAATTACAAAATCGTTGTGAAAAACATTATTTATCGTATAACTTAACTCTTTAGCGCCATCTAGTACAGACATGTTCAAACAAAAACTTTATAGTTCTTGACAAATTCTATAGATGTCGCTAGACGGAAAAATTACCCTCATCTCTACAAAAATTCATTAGAAGATGCACTATTTACACAATCTCCAACCTTAGTACTTTTTTAATTAATAATTGTGTCACTTTTTATCTTCGGCGAGTTTCTCACTGAAGAAAATAAAAAACAGCCATCCATTATTTTTACTTGGCTGGCAAAGAAAAGATGAATGACAGAATATTCTTTTGTGGCGATTTTTGTTTTTCAACTGCGATTGTTCTTTGTTTGTTTTCGTTAAGTGCGGGCACCTAATTAGTTGAATGTAGGAGCACTTAAATTAAAACGAATGGTAAATAAAAATGGTACTTATCCTATTCTTTGTAGACTGGAACGGTAGTGAGTTTTTGTAAGAAGTTGATAGTACCTAAGGTATACTACCGAGTTCACTGACCACTTTTCAGCCTTAATAAGCAGGCTGAAGAGTCGGAACCGCTTCCTTAGGTCGAATATTCCACCAATCGACCACACTAGGGTTGGTTCACCTACCCTAGTGTGGTCGATTACCTAAATAGATAGTGTGGCTCTTTAAACATACCCCCCGGCTCACTATGTTGAGCCTGCAGAAAAGCTCCCAGCGTGTCATCAACTGCCATGGCCCACCTGGAAGACTCTAAACCGACTTAGAAGCCAGGTGGGCCGCTGCAGGTTCAACTTGGTCCGGTGGGGGTATTCCGATGATAAAGCTGAGTGTGACTGCGGAGCCTTATCTCAAATCATGGCCCACCTCCTGAACTGCTCTTTGTGCAAATCCACCTGCACTTTAAGGGATCTGTCTGAAGCCACCATTAACGCCGTCGACGTGGCCGAGTTCTAGTCGAAACAAATTTTAAAAATAAATAACAATGGGATTCATCGACATTTGACGACCCGAATAGTGCGCAGCGGTAGTGAGGCTGCCTTACGTTCTTAGGGTCCCGGGTTCGAATCCCGGTACGAGCAAATGTTTGTGTGATGAGCATGGACATTTGTTTCCGAGTCATGAATGTTTATATGTATAACAAGTATGTATTTACAAACAAAAAGTATCTACGTAGTGTAATGTCCAGCTAGCGATATTTATTATTATTATTATTATTATCGACACGACGAAGAAGAAGAAGACCAGGAAGAGGTATCTACTTAGGGCGAAAGTAAATGGTAGGTACCTAGGAAGATAATGGTAATCATGCTGGAGAGGTACTTATACCTGCTTTATAAGCACTTGCTTTAACTTAGGCCGCGTTTCGACGTTGTCGTGACGACAGATAATCTTGTCGTGTAGGTACCAACTTAGTTTTATGTGTCGTGGCTTGTGTATTTAAATGGAGGTGTTAACTTAAAGGACGACGGACGCGATAATCTACTGTCGTCCACGACTTTTGCCAATTAAAAACCAACGTTATTATTAATCGTCACGACATAGTGGAACGCGCGGCTTTACACTGATCTAAGTAGTAGGAATAAATCTAAGTCCGTTTTGGGGTAAATAATTTCCTCAAATCAGACTAGGTTCGCGTCATCGAATGATGACAACGGCCTCAGGAGCCAAGGTGGAGTGGAAGAAATTAATGAAATATTAGGTAAGTACTTATATATAGTACTTATCGGGTGTTAGACGTGTTCGGTTTTCCCGTCTGTCTTTTTACATAGGTACAGTCGTGGTCTTTTCCGCCTGATCAGTTAAAAAAAAATCGCTTAAATCATGCGGAGGCGCCGATCCACGCGCTCTTAAAGTTTAGGCCTAATATGAAAGCGTCAATTTAACAATAACTCTCGTTTGGCGTGAGTCGTCAGTGCGCTAGGCCGATCGGTATTGTCTTTCATTCATTATTTCTATACAAAGTCAACGGGCGTTTCTATGTTGAGAGTGCAAGCAAAATTTAGCTTAGTGGTGATCAGGCGGGAGTGTCTACGATAGTACCTACTTATTTTGTTGTAGTTTGACATTTACAGGAGTAGAATACATATCGGTTATTCAAAGTAGGTATTTTCCCCTAGCCTGCGCTGTTCCACTACTGGGCAAAGGCATCCCCGCACTCTCCATTCCTCGCGAACCCGCACGTCCTCCTTCCAGTAGGTTAGTAACGGTTATAGATCTCGTCCTTAACATTTGTACTACCTAATTACCGACGACGACGTGCAATCAATTATAAAATATCAAAACACTAAAAATAGAAAATGTCCACCCCATGACGTGAACGATAAAGCGCGCCAACCTGCCGAAAACCCGTTAAAAAGTAGGTAGACCATCAGATATGGTTGACATGGATATGTGATGCTAACGCGCGGCTCGCGTGTCAGTGCCACCGGGCTATGCGACGTGGCCTATTCTAAAAACTGTGATTAATATTTTAAAACTATTTTTTTTGTATTTTTCTTCCTCTTTGGCAACTGAGTCGATTTCAATTTCTGCCAGAGTCATTTAGTGATGGCAGCGTAAAGGTGAGCTGTCGAAGTTTGCACTTTATGGTAGTACCTACCTCGGCGGCGGCGACCTCTCGCTTCCGGCCCAGCATAGCTATTCACAACGCTTCGATTCGATTTTCGATTCGGAAAGGCGTATGTCTATCTCGCTCGATTTCGTAATGTCAAAAAAAGATAGATTTACGACTTTTCGAATCGAAAATCGAATCGAAGCGTTGTGAATAAGGGGCCTGATTCGTGCCATGGTCCGGAGCGAGACGGAATGGGACACCGTCACCTCCTTCTGCGAAGCAGTCATGCTAGCGAACGTGGCGATATTTATTTATATTTATTTTATTTATTATCCTCACGTCCCGGCCGCCGCGGGAGTCGCCCGGGCGTCGGGGGCCACGTGGTGGCTTCCGGCCACCGTAGGCGTGGGCCTGTGGACGGGGAGCTATGGGCTAGCTCGCCGTCCTTCCGTCTCATGACGACAGGCCGTGTCGACGGCGCGTTCGTGTTCCACGCGCGCCTCAAAGAGAGTCAGCAAGGGCCGAAGCCTGCCGGGGCTGCGGGACTATTCGAAAGAGATACCGTGGCCCCGGAACACAAAGGGCGATGAAGGAACATGGATGGGTTTTAGTCAGTAAAAGTCTGACACTCCATCCTGCTCCTCCCAGAGCGGGAGGAGTGATTTGATGATTTCCCATCCGAAAAAAAAAAATTTTAGTACCTACCTATTAGTAGAACATAATGCACAAGTAGGTATGCTATGAGAGAACTGTCTACTGAACAGCCAGAAGCCCGAAAGCCTAGTTCAACAACCAGTCTTGCCAAAAAGTAGATCATGTTATCCCAGTTACTAGGTTGTGCAGGTCTGATAGACAATCGCTCCCTAAAATACTGGTATTCAGCTGCATCCGGCCCCTTATTCACAACGCTTCGATTCGATTATCGACTCGGAAAGTCGTATCTCTATCTTTTTTTGACATTACGAAATCGAGCGAGATAGACATACGACTTTCCGAATCGAAAATCGAGTCGAAGCGTTGTGAATAGCTATGCAGGTTAGACTGGAAATCGATACTTAGGTAGTTGGGAAAAGTTTGGAGTGAGAAACGGGAGGCCGTTGCCCAGCAATGTTACCTGCTAATGAAAAACAGGTATACCCACGTTTTTAGACAAACTATATACGTCTTATTTTTTAAAGTAGTCTAAAAACCTAGAACGGACCATATTCCCCGAAGTCCCGATAAAAACGAACAAGAAAGAGGGTACCTAGACCAATTTGTTTGCACATAAACACCCACCCACAATAACTTTAGTTTATCGGTGATCATGGTGCTTACAAAAGCGCCGAAATATCGGGAACTCACAACAAACAGTACTTAAACATGGTAAATATCGCGTTTTCAGTATTAATGATACCTAATGTTAGTGACCATGACAGTTAAAAACTTTAAATATCATCATCCTTTCAGCCGAAAGACGTCCACTGCTGGACAGAGGCCTCCCCCAAGTGTCGCCAGATTAACCGGTCCCATGTGACTCGCATCCAGCGGATTCCCGCAACCTTCACCAGGTCATCGGTCCACCTAGTGGGGAGCCTTCCAACGCAACGTCTTTCGGTTCTTCAAAACTTTTAATAGTACGAAACATTCTCTCATTTTTATGGCAGAAAGTAGACCGGAGGGTGTTACTGCAGGAAGGGGTCCGCAAGGGCTGATGCCTGCCGGGGCTGCGGGACTGTTCGAAAGAGATACCGTGGCCCCGGAACACAAAGAGCGATGAAGGAACATGGGTGGGCTTTAGTCAGTAAAAGTCTGACACTAACTTCTGCTCCGCCCAGAGCGGGAGGAGTCATTTGATGATTTCCCATCCGAAAAAAAAGGGTGTTACTGAAAATGGATTTGTTGAGGAGATTTGATCTCCTGTTAACATCATACCTATATCATTCTGTAAGTAACTTAATTATGTCATTATCATCATCATTAATCTCCTGCTCTTATCTCTCTGGGGCCGGCGCAACATGTCTTTCTTTATTCATTCATACTTATCTATCACTCGTCATCTCAGCAGTCACCTCTTTTCTAAATGTAAGTAAATTGTGTGCGAATCTAATTTATCGACCGCTCGACATTTTCCCCCTTAGGTACACAAGAATAGGCCCCACAATAAAGGGATTCCGACGTAGTTTCAGCTCTCTAAGCTAAACTTTAAGGTCACTTGATCTTTTATTTAATGAACTAAATATGCAAGGACCTTTGCTTCAATAGGTATATGGTGCCTAAGGTTTGAGGATATTAGTATTTTGTTTTCTGAATATTTAGTATAGAGTGTTGCTGAAGCCTAATCTTTTTGACTATACGAAAGTTCGTATAGCCAGCATCTTCACTATCATCAGCCTGTCTAGAGCAATGCAATGCTGGTGTTAGGTGTCTCCAATCGCAAGCCATTTAAGTGGATTCTCGGCCACTCTCATCTAGTTGCTACCAGCCACCGTGTGAAGATCGTCGTGTCGTTCCACCCAGCATGAGGGCGTCGCATCTAACTATTACACCCATAGCCAGCATGGAGATATCAATCAAATCAATCAAGTGGGTGTTTTTTTTATGACTTCTTCTTCCTCCATAGATTTCGTACGGCAACAGCAACTTGTAACGTCACAAATTTTTGAGGTAGATACTCAATGATTCAACTAGGTACTCTACCCATTAATCAATTTTAAAACAACTAAAAATAAAAATCGAATTTTGTTGTTTAAGTCTACATTATAGTGTGTTTTAGGATACTGTGTCTTGGGGTGTAAATAGTTTTCTTCCGTGCCCCGGAAAGCACGTTAAGCCGTTGGTCCCGGTTGTCAATTGTGGATCTATGACAGTCGTCATAGTTGGGAAAAGGCTAGATGAGTGTCAAGTCAACTACCATATTATACCTAGAAGTTACAAATAGGTAATTTCTTGAACCTAAAAGAGTTCTTCTGGGGAAGAACGGTAATACAGTGAACATTTCAGCAACCAAGCAGGAGTGTCATCCGCCGAACAAGTTCATATCGAAGAAGGGATCTGTCGAAGTAGTGTTTTTCTAAGGTGTGCGTTGTCGAAGTATGTTCTGTCGAAGCAATGAGTAGTCGAACTATTGTTATTCGAAATTGAGACCATGTCGAAATAATTAACTGTCGAAGTTCAGGATGACACTCACCAAGCAGCATTGCCTAAAATATGTTCAGGCACTAGTGAATAGCCTCTAATAAATGACTAATTATTGAGAACCTTCAGTTAAACAAAAAATACACAAAGAACTTTCAAGTGTAAGAACTTTTAAGTTTCAAGTGTGTGAAATCTGCCAGGCAGCATCAAGACTTATCCAACGATGTATTACTAAATAACCTAATGTTTAACCTTTATCCATTTGACATTTCCGTAATTCTATTCTTCCATAATGAAAAAAAAAACTCAATAACACTAAAACGCGAAGGTATTAGTATTTTCAACGAAAACAGTAACATTTTGAGCTAATGCTCTGAGTACATGCGATGGACACAGGAACGTTAATATTTAGGGTTAAAAACGTGTAATTGAAACCATTTGAGTGGTTTTTTAAGCTTTATTTCTGTTAATTATTGTGTGGTTATGGCTTCAAATTGTTCCCGAGTTTGTAAAAAAGGAAAATTCATGGGAATTTCCTTGTAGTTGTAGGCGAAAGTAAATAAACGACTCAGGCTTTTCCAATAAATAAATAAATGCTGAATTCAAGTGACCATGTTATTCACATAGCTGTATCTTTCATGTGTACATGACATGCAATGACAAGCGACTACATATTTTTATGAGCAATGCTTCCCAAACATGTGCACCTACATTTGCAATTACAAAAAGTTTCAATCACTCCACATCAAATGGCCCCCAAATATTCGAAGACGTGGAATGCCACAGCTCGCGTGGTGTATTACAGCACACTCCCTCTCATATAGAGGAGGCCTGTGTCCCAGCAGTGGGAACATTACCTACGGGCTGATTAAGTTTCATCACCCATCTCAGCCCATACAAATGATGTAGTTACTTAGGTACCTAATTGATGTTTTAATTATGTACTGTCACGAGCACCAATAATAATAATATGTAAACACTTAACAACTTTATATAATCTCCTACTGTTCTAATTAAATGTTCTTAGGGAAGTTGCTTATCCGAATTTAGTAAAATAAGAATACGTGTGTACATAAATAGTAAAATAAATAAATAAATGTTACTTTATTTTATTTATTAAAATTTCATGTTCTTACGAACATTATGATATTTGGGAAATCATACTATTTAAAAAAAAAGATCCAAGCCCCAAGTTACATTCATTATTTCTCGCGAAAATTGCTTTTTTTAGGAAATTATTGTTGTGATATCAAAATATACTCAGAACTACCACTAAGACCTCTATAGTAATATCTATGATTAAGTGTCTTTGGTAAACTGTCTTTGTAATATCGTTATAAAATAAAATTAGTCCATTACAAAATTATACTGAAAAAACACGTATGTTTTATTAGGTTATGGGCCCAGAACGCCCAGGCGTTGTAAAAACCAATTTTTAATAGACTCAGCGTTAAGTACTGTGGTTTTGCAATAATAATGACGGCGAACTATGTAGCTAACGTTCCAAAGTTACGCGGCCGTGAAAATTACGAGGATTGGTGTTTCGCAGCCCAAAATGTGTTGGTATTGGAAGGCATGGCATCCGCCATTGAAGAACCGCTACCAGTGACGGCTAGTGCGAAGGAAAAGTCAGAAGACGCCAAAGCAAAGGCGAAACTTGTATTGACCATCGAACCCTCGCTAAATGTTCACATAAAGCAAGCAGCGACAACTTATGATTTATGGAGCAAATTGAAAACCATGTTTGATGATTCTGGGTTTACAAGAAAGATAAGTTTACTCAGAAATCTCATCAATATTCGTCTTGAAAACTGTGATTCCATGACGCAGTATGTGACCCAGATCATTGAAACAGGGCAGCGACTTCAAGGAACAGGTTTTAAGTTGACAGACGAATGGATTGGTGCATTAATGTTAGCAGGATTACCCGAAAAATTTGCGCCTATGATTATGGCCATTGAACATTCGGGAATCGAGATAAGTGCCGACGTCATAAAAACTAAGTTGATGGATATGTGTGTTGAAGCTAGTTCTTCCGGTTCCCAAAGTGCATTTGTAGCAAAAAGGTCGCAGCACTGGAAAAACGAAAACTCTAAGAGCGGTCATAGAGATTTGAAAGCAACGTCAAAATCTGTCAAGGCTGTCAAGTGTTACAAATGTAAACAAACCGGGCATTATTTAAATCAGTGTCCCAACTCGGAATCAAGCAAAAGAAAACAGACCAATGCATTCAGTGCTATTTTTCTGAGTGGTAAGTTCAGTCAGAATAACTGGTATATTGATAGTGGGGCTAGTAAACACATGATGGCGAGACAAGAGAATATCATCAATCCGTCTCATCAACACGATATGAAGGAGATTATTATTGCAAACCAGACTAGTGTTCCAGTTGTATGTTCTGGTGATGTCAACATCATCACAGTTGTGAATGGTATAGAGTATGATGTCACAGTTTCGGACGTATTGTGCATACCGAGCTTAACAAGAAACTTGCTTTCGGTGAGTCAGTTGATCGAGAATGGCAACAGCGTTATTTTCAAGAAAAATAGTTGCTACATCTACAATCAACAGAAAGACCTAGTTGGTGAAGCAGAGTTAGTTGAAGGTGTGTACAGATTATACACGAAAACAGAACAGTTATTAGCAGCAACTGCAATAGCATCGAGTGAGATTTGGCACCGACGCTTGGGGCACATCAACAGTACTAGTTTAAACAAAATGAAAAACGGTGCTGTAGAAGGAATTTCATATCCAGAAGTGGCAAACATAGATAAGGCATCGTGTACTATTTGCTGTGAAGGCAAGCAAGCTAGACTGCCGTTTCAGCAGAGTTCGTCTAAAACGGAGAGCGTTCTAGAGTTGATTCACGCTGATGTATGTGGCCCTATGGAAACTCTATCAATTGGAAGATCGAGATACTATGTTTTGTTTGTGGATGATTACAGCAAGATGGCGTTCGTTTATTTTATGAAGGTGAAGAATGAGGTATTTACCAATTTCAAAGATTTTAAGTCCATGGTTGAAAAACAGAAAGACAGAAAGATAAAAATTCTTAGGACAGATAACGGAGGTGAGTTCTGTAGTCAAGAATTCGATAAGTATCTGAAGGAGCAAGGGATAGTTCATCAAAGAACTAATGCTTACACGCCGCAGCAGAATGGTTTGTGTGAACGAATGAACAGGTCAGTAGTTGAAAAGGCCAGATGTTTGATTTTTGATGCTGGCTTAGAAAAGAAATTCTGGGCAGAGGCGGTTCATACTTCAGTTTACTTAAGAAATAGATCTGTTGTTACAGGACTGAATAGCAAGACTCCATATGAAGTTTGGACAGGGTCGAAGCCAAACTTAAGTCATTTGCGTATTTTTGGGAGTGCAGTCATGACACATGTACCTAAAGAAAGACGACTAAAGTGGGACAAGAAGGCCAAGAAATTGATTCTAGTAGGGTATGCAGACCATACCAAAGGATACAGGCTGTATGACCCAGTCTCACAGAATGTAATAGTTGCAAGAGATGTTGTGGTCATGGAACAACAAAGTGACAGAATGACAACAACACAGGTGGTGGTACAGGAGAGTGCAGACAATCAGCTTTCAGTGGGAGATTTTCCAGATAACATTAGTGAGGATTCATTTACTTCCATGGATAGCACTAATGACAAGGATGAGACTTATGTTCCTGATGAAGATTTTCAGGAAGAAATTAATAAAAAAACTCAACCCCCAAGGGAGAGAAGAAAGCCTGACAGATTCGGATTTTTGTGCACAGAACAGTATCAGTCATTCAGTGATGATCTAACACTAGAAGAAGCACTTCAAGGGCCAGAAAAGGAGAATTGGGAAGAAGCAGTAAAAGAAGAATTGAAAAGTTTCAATGATAACAATGCATGGGACATTGTTGATACTCCTGTTAGTGGAAATATTGTGAAGTGCAAATGGGTACTAAAAAAGAAGTATGATAGCGAAAATAATGTGCGATATCGGGCCAGGCTTGTGGCCAAAGGGTGTTCCCAAAGGTATGGTGTTGACTATGATGAAACATTTTCTCCAGTAGTGCGGCATACAACACTCAGATTATTATTTGCTCTATCAGTGCAGTTAAATCTAGATGTGAATCATCTTGATGTGAAAACAGCCTTTTTGAATGGGGACCTGCATGAGACAATATATATGCAAAAACCTATGGGTTTAGTTTCTATGGATGGAAACAAAGTTCTTAAATTAAACAAGGCAATATATGGTCTGAAGCAGGCATCCCGGGCATGGCATAAAAAGGTGGATGATTGTATGTTAGCTGATGGTTACACTAAATCTAAATTAGAGCCATGTTTATACACCAAAATTGTTGATGGTAGAAAAACCATTGTGGCATTATATGTTGATGATTTTTTTGTTTTTTCGAATGACAAGACTGAAACTAATCATCTTAAAAACATGTTAAGTAACAATTTTGAGTTAAAGGATTTAGGATGTGTAAAAGAATGTCTTGGTATGTCAGTTAATTTTGATAAACAAAGTTGTACTGTTACATTAAGTCAGGAGAAATACATTAATAAGTTATTATGTAGGTTCAATATGACAAGTTGTAAAACAGCTGATACTCCATTGGAGGCAAACTTGAAAAGTAAGAAAGTAGATAATTGTAAAAGTCAAAACCCTTATCAGCAGCTTATTGGGAGCTTAATGTACTTAGCTGTTCTTACACGACCTGATATAGCTTATTCAGTTTCGTATCTTAGTCAATTTAATAACTGTCACACTGAAGAGCAGTGGCTCTATGCTAAACGTGTGTTACGCTATTTAAAGAAGACACGAAATTTAGGTTTGAAATACAGTAAATTTAAAAATGTTAATATTGAAGGGTATGTAGATGCTGACTGGGGCAATGATGTTAATGATAGGAGATCATACTCAGGCTTTTGTTACGCTTTGTCAGGATCAGTTATATCTTGGAGCTGTAGTAAGCAGAAATGCATAGCACTTTCAAGTACAGAAGCCGAATATGTATCAATTTCAGAAGCATGCAAAGAGGCAGTGTATTTAAGAAACTTGCAGTATGAAGTTACTAAAACATTGTATAAAATAACTTTGTACAATGACAGTCAGAGTGCCCAGAAACTATTAGTGAATCCAGTGTTCCATAATAGAACAAAACACATAGATGTCAGATACCATTTTTGTAGAGAAATGGTAAATAATAATATTGTGAATGTTAATTATTTATGCACATCAGATATGCCAGCAGACTTGCTTACAAAAAGTTTGGGTGCTGTAAAACATTATAAGCATTTGAATGTTTTAGGAATAGTTGCTGTGTAGTGTGTGTGTATCTGGATTGTATTTTTTTTTTGGGTAAACTATATTTTGAGTGGGAGTGTTGTGATATCAAAATATACTCAGAACTACCACTAAGACCTCTATAGTAATATCTATGATTAAGTGTCTTTGGTAAACTGTCTTTGTAATATCGTTATAAAATAAAATTAGTCCATTACAAAATTATACTGAAAAAACACGTATGTTTTATTAATTATATACATATTGGTGCTCGCGACCTGTATGCATAGCAACAGAGCAAGCATAATCAGATTTCTAATAGAAAGGTTTTTAAGTTTGCTGTTAATTTTCTAGCATAATTTTATTATGAATATAATCAGAGAAGGTTCTAGGTACTAGTCAAGTTTCTACAAAAAGGAGGCTCTACCGCCATTTTAACATAACCTTTCAGCTAGTCATCAGCTTTTTTTTATTCCCTCAACTGTCTATACCTAGCATATTACGTGTTTTTTAATAAAACTAGCGCCAAAAGTGGTCACCTGCCCGCAATTTTTGTATTACAGAGGCATGTTCGCGTGTTTTGCTCGGCATTTTGTAGTGAAGGTAGGTACGTTAAATTGTTGTTTTTGTGCTAAATATGCACTGTCGCGGCGAACGGGTTAGATTCGTGCTGACAGGGGAATAATTATGTTAGTTTGATGGGTTGTGTTTAGAAGGGGTTTCCCTAAACCACAGACATCACATCTCTACAGCTCTTAGAATTGGTTGTTAATGAGATTTATTTTATTATTTTAGGGGATTTTATTTTGACCACCTCGTTGGTCTAGTGGTAGCAAGCGTGACTGCTGAGCTTGCGGTCCTGGGTTCAATTCCCAGGTCGAGCAAAGTGGTACCTAATGGGTTTTTCCATCAGGAAAGTCACGTAGCAGCCACGAGGTTTGCATTTGTGCCCGATTGATGGCATAGGCTCGCCATTGTGGCAACTAATCATAACTGGCAAAAAGTATACCTCTACCACCCTTCGGGATTTGGTAGGTAAGCATGCGTGACGTTATACCTAAGTAATGAAAATGATGACTTAGGGACCTATCTTTTTTTGCGAGTGCGTCCTGTACAGTTGTAAAGTAAAAGAAGTCAGGTCCTCAAAATCAAAATCAAAATCTATGCCAGAAGAAGAAACCTACATTGGTTTACAAAGTATGATCTTAAAACTATTATTGCCCCTTTTACATTCTACCATTACATATGGTGTGCAAATATTTAATTTTAATCTGCACAAAATTATTGATGTAGTCATGTGCATTCAGAACCAAATAAAAATAAGATTAATAAATAGTCAGCAACAACACTCATGCATCGATTTGAGGAATGAATAAAATATTTAATTGACGTCAAAATTGTTGTCAAAAATGTTCAAGAGATTGTAATTGATAATGTCATAATTATTAATTTGAACATCAATTAATTATTATAAGTATAACGGCGGTAGCTTTGCGGGCGGAGAAATGAAGCGCACGGGATGGTGATAAATGTATATTAATCAATAAGGCACACGATACACAATCTCAAATACTACGCAACGCGGTATAGGGCTCCCGTACAATGGTTTAGGTATCTGGCGCCGCCCGATTGAGCGTGCGCACTCTCTTGCAACGACGTAGGCCGACTGCCGACGCGAGCGGCGCGCGGCGGCGGCGGGGAGCGGGGGGACTTAACCCCGCTCGAGCGGGCGATGCATGGACGAAGTAAGTTAGGAGCGAGACGGTGCAGCGCGCGTACGCGATTTTACGTTGTTACGTTGTCCCCCTCTAGTTCGAACATAGCGCCCTCGCGTTCGGGCTAGCAATCATACCTACGGGGTCGACCACGTCTGCGTTTTTCCCTAACCGGAACCTCAACATCACCGATGAACGGTGTCAGATCAGAGACATGGTAACGTCCAATGTGCTCACCTTTGACGGTTCCCTCTACCAGGTAAGTAGCGGGGGTTACAACTTCTCGTATTCGGTACGGACCATCCCTACGAGGTATAAATTTCGCAGACTGTCCGGGGCCAACATCGTTCAGCCCTTGCGTCCTCAACAAAACAAGGTCACCTACCTTATAGTCGGGAGGCGGTCGTCTACCTTCGTCCGCATACTTTTTCTGTACGGACTGGGCACGTTCGTGGACATCCCTAGCGTCGAGCAACACCGTCGACAACTCACGAAGGTAAGGAGTGATGTTATGCACGAAATTATCGCTATCCACGATGGTCTTCATGTCCGCTACGACGTCCGAAGGTGCGCGCAGCTCTCTCCCGAAGGTAAGGAAAGCTGGTGAAAATCCAGTACTCGCTGTAACAGCGGAGTTCATCGCAAACCTTATGGCTGCAAGGTGAATATCCCAAGAAGTGTGGTCTTTTCCTACTAGTATCGCTAGTTGAGGCTTCAGGTCCCGGTTCTTTCGCTCTACAGGGTTCGCTTCGGGATGATACAGCGGCGTCAAAGACTGTTTGATACCCATCACATGACACGCCTGCTGCATCACCCCAGCAACGAATTGGACGCCGTTGTCGCTTATCATCCTCCGCGGGACTCCGAACCTCAAGAAGACCTCGGAAATCAAAACTTCAGCGCACTCCACGCTGGTGGCGTTCTCTAATGCAAATAGCTCAACCCAATGGGAGCATGTGTCTTCTAGAATCAAAATCCAACGGTTACCTTTTGATGTTCTTGGGAGAGGACCAAATAAATCGCCTGACACCACTTCGAACCTTCGGGTCGGTGCCGGGGTTTGCAGCAGTCCTGCGGGCTTCCGGTTGTCGATTTTGTATCGCTGGCAAGCAGTACAGCGTTTGATGTCTGTGATGAAGGATCTCATACCTGGCCAAAGGTATCGGGCTCTGATGCGTTGCAGGGTCCGTTCTGCACCGAAGTGGCCTGCTGTGGGAGCGTCATGGAAATCTGCAAGGACACTCTCCCTCTCATGCGTAGGTACCACGAGACAGGCGGAATCAGCGTCTTCAGAGTCAGGCGCGCACCTGTACAACACACCATCCGACATCAGGTATCCTCTCTCTGACCAGCCTCTCCCCCTAAAGGGATCGTCGGTTGCCTCCAAATCCTCTATAACGTTCTTCAACTCGGGGTCTTTGAGCTGGTTAGTGCGCACGTCATCAGGTTTCCTGTGTGGCACATCTACTGTCACCAAGCATACCTCGCAACCACCTGGGTTTTCTTCGCAACAGGGTGGGCGGCTCAGTGCATCAGCAATCACGTTCACCTTTCTGGGAGTGTACTCGATCTGTAAGTCGTAAGCCTGGAGGGTTAGTGCCCATCTGGCCAGACGACCGGTGGGTGACTTCAGGCTCATCAGCCAACGTAACGGCTGATGGTCGGACTTAACCACCACTTTTGATCCTTCCACGTAACCCCTGAATTTTGTAACCGCCCATACGACGGCAAGGGCCTCCCGTTCGGTGGTGGTGTAGTTGCGCTCAGCTGGCTCTAAAAGACGGCTGGCGTACTCTATGGGTCTTTCATCAGGGCCCTCCCCCTGCATCAAAACTGCGCCAAGACAGTAGCCACTGCTGTCTGTCCGGAGGGAGAAGGGCTTGCATTCGTCGGCTTGGCGTAAGATGGGAGCTGTGACCAGGAGTTCTTTGATACGCTCAAAAGCAGCTTGCTGCTCATCATGCCATCTCCAAGTGCCGTTTTTCTTAAGAAGGTCAGTTAAAGGCTTGGCGATTGCAGCGTAGTTCGGTACAAAGCGCCGAAACCAACTAGACGTCGCCAAAAACCCTTTTAACTGCCTCACGGTCTTTGGAGAGGGCATGTCAGCAATGGCTGAGGTCTTACCTGGATCAACTTGCAGACCGCCAGGGACGATGATGTGACCGAGGAACGTAACTGAGTCTCGGGCGAAACAGCTCTTCTTACGATTGACTCGCAGGCTAAACTGTTCGAGTCGGTCAAAAACCGATACAAGATCTTCGATGTGACCCTCGTAGGTCTGTGAGAGGATTATCAGATCGTCAAGATAACCTAAAATGGTCACAGGCCTGCTTCTTTGAGGGTCCGAGCATACATCGGATCTGTCATTTACCTTCTGGTCTCGAATGGGCACATTCAAGTTCGATTTGAATCGGTCTATTAGCCGTTGAAATGTGGCACCAGAGTTGCGTAGGCCCATTGGCATCCTCTTAAACCTGTAAGTGCCGGAGGGTGTCACAAAAGCAGTTTTGTCGCGATCTTCTTCTGCGACACAAACCTGGAAATAGCCAGAGTGGAGATCAAGCGTGGTCATATAGCTGGTCGTCTTCGCCGCATGAAGTACGTCTTCCATGCGCGGGAGCGGGTAACGATCCGGTTCTGTCACCGCGTTCAACTTCCGGTAGTCCACACACAGGCGAACTCCGCCGTCCTTCTTCGCTACTAAGACTACGTTGGCAGCCCAAGGCGACTCACACTCCTCTATAACGTCTGCTCGCAGCAGCTTCTCAAGCTCACCGTCTAACAACTGTTTCTTACCTTGCGACATTCTATAGGGTGGTGAAGCGGTCGGCTCCTGCTTCTCGTCAACCCGAATGCGATGAGTGGCATAAGTTGTAGGGGGTCCATCGGTGGCGAAGCGCTCAGCTCTGCTTACTATGAGCTGGTTGAGCTGCGTTCTCTGGGCAGGTGACAGCTTCGTTCCTTCATCCTCTCTCAGTGATAGGCTAGTAGAATCGACCTGCAACAGCTCTTCGCCACTGGTGGAATCGATTTGCATTAGCGCTTCGCCACTGGTGGAATCGATTTGCATTATCGCTTCGCCACTGGTGGATTCGAGGCTGTATGACTGTACAAAAGTAAACTTTTGCCTAGGCGAATCACGAAAATACCAACAGTTATGTTGGAGGTCTAACAATATACCCGCTCTAGCAATGAAGTCCTGTCCTAAAAGCGTCCTATTATTCGCTTCTGGTATCACTAAGAAATCGGTGGGAATTACGCGTTTCTGAATTGTGACGTTCGTGTTACATACCAATAATTCTCGTACCTGCTGCGTTCCGTCGGCGAGACTGAGATTTCGGCGCGTTTCCGTGAAAGTGGTACCGCTGTCGAGAAGGATTTTATATAATCCAGGACTAGCAAGACTCTCGGTGGCACCTGTATCTAACACTGCGACACCTAATAAAGATGCAACTCCTATCTTTACTGTTGGATGCGACCGGTCCGATGAATGGGTGACAGCACTTTGGAAACTCGCCTTATCGGCGGACGGTGTACCTTTACACGTCGGACACTTAGAGCGTATTACCCCTTTTTGACCGCAGCCGTAACAAGACAATGGCGCGTTATCAACATTTGTATCACTCGATTTCGATTTATTTCTACACTCATCTACCGAATGACCAAACTTCTTACAAAAAGCGCAGCGTGGTCTGACACGTTTCGAATTCGCATCACTACTATTATTCGAACTAGAGTTGGGTGTGGCATGCGAGCGGTTATTTTGAACAACGTTCGCAGTCGGAGGGTTAATGTTTACATTTCGAGAATTCGTAGAACTTTGAATATTATTCGCGTGATCGTGATTCGAGTTATTATCGCGGGGGGAAATTAATGATTTAGGTAGACTTACTTCGGCCAGCGTCTCCTCTACGTACCTTGCTCGCTCGAGTAGACAGTCGACACTACTTACACTATCACGTGACACTCTTTTTCGGATTTTACGATTTAACAGGCCGTAGACAATATCCAATTTCATTATTTCTGGTACCTCATAAGGTATTCGCGAAATGTTGGCGCGCACTCGCGATATATATAAATCGACACTATCACCATCACTTTGTTCCTGTGCGAAGATTTCTCGAAGAAGCCGGTGGGCGGGGCGAGGGGCGCCGTACATGAACCGAAGTCGTCGTATCGCGTCGTCCCAGGTCTCCACGGTAGATTTAATGCCTTGCCACCACACGGCGGCTTCCCCTGTCAACAACATAGGCAAACCTCGAAGCGCATGCTCGTCGGACACGTTTGCGCACTCTTTATAGATGAGCACGCTCTCGACGAAAGCTTCCAAGGTTTCCGCGCCACGTGCGGCTCCGTCGTAGCGGGCCGTGCACCGGGTGAAGTTGCTATGCAGAGTCAGCGTCGGCGCTCCAGTGTGTGTAGCGGTGGGATGAGTCGGTCCTGTTGGCGAGCTCGGCGTCGGCGTCGGCGTCAAGACGCTTCTCATCACGTTCGATAATAGCCGCGTGAGTTGTTCTTCGGACATGGAGATCGTGTTACCACCCGTTGTCGGTGTAGGCGTCACCGTGGTGCTCATGCTCGCGGGGTTAGCTACCGCGTGGTTTTCTTCGTCGCTACTGGAAACATCGTGGTTATCCTTGGATGCGTGTCGGCGTGTTTTCGGCGGCATCTTCTCGTCGATGACGCTCGGCAGCGATCCAATACGATAAGTAACGGCAGGGTAGTCCAGTACGTAGGACTCAGTCGCGTGGTTTCAGTCCGTGCTCGCGTCGTCCGGGCACGTGCCACGAGTTGGGCGCAATTTATAACGGCGGTAGCTTTGCGGGCGGAGAAATGAAGCGCACGGGATGGTGATAAATGTATATTAATCAATAAGGCACACGATACACAATCTCAAATACTACGCAACGCGGTATAGGGCTCCCGTACAATGGTTTAGGTATCTGGCGCCGCCCGATTGAGCGTGCGCACTCTCTTGCAACGAGGTAGGCCGACTGCCGACGCGAGCGGCGCGCGGCGGCGGCGGGGAGCGGGGGGACTTAACCCCGCTCGAGCGGGCGATGCATGGACGAAGTAAGTTAGGAGCGAGACGGTGCAGCGCGCGTACGCGATTTTACGTTGTTACATAAGGTATTATCTAATATTATTAATTGAAAAACTTCCGTCCAATCTCTCTTCTGTGCCATACATACAAGCTTTTCGAGAGACTGCTGCTGAACCGACTTACGAGCGTCATTGACCCGAAATTAATACCAGAGCAAGCTGGTTTCAGACCCGTCAAGTCTTGCAGTAACCAGACCCTTAAACTCGTTCAACACCTTGAAGATGGTTTTGAGAAAGGAATGGTCACAGGCGCTGTGTTCGTGGACCTTTCAGCTGCCTACGACACAGTCAACCTAAAACGGCTGTTGTGGAAGGTGGAGACCTTGATCAGCGACTGGAAGTTTGTCCGAATACTCCGGGAACTTCTCCACAACCGCCGTTTCCAGGTCCACCTCCTCTCAGACAAAAGTCGCTGGAGGGCACAAAAGAACGGCCAGCCCCAAGGTAGTGTCTTGGCACCGCTTCTTTTTAATATATACACCAACGACCAACCATCAAGTCCGAATACGTCCCGCTTCCTCTACGCAGACGACCTTGCCCTCACCTTCCAAGCCACCACGTTTGAGGAGGCCGAGGTCCACTCGTCAGATGCTCTTGGTGAATTAACCACATACTACCTCGCTAATTCACTCAAACCCAATCCGAGCAAAACACAATCTTGTATTTTCCACCTTCGAAACAGAGAGGCTAGGCGCAGACTTAACATCGTTTGGGACGGGGTGCCTATCGAGCACAGTAACTTTCCAAAGTATCTTGGAGTTACTCTGGACAGATCATTGACCTTCAGCAAAAACTGCAATACCATCAAGCAGAAGGTGCACACCCGCAACAGTCTCTTACGGCGACTAGTCCTTTCTAAGTGGGGTGCTTCGCCTCATGTCTTGCGGACTACTGCGCTGGCGCTATCTTTCTCAGCTGGCGAATTTGCGTGCCCCGTGTGGAGCCGTTCAGCCCATGTAAAGTTAGTGGATACAGCTCTGAACGAAACGTGCCGGATTATCACTGGTTGCCTTAAACCAACCCCGGTACAGATGCTGTACCCACTGGCAGGAATAGCGCCACCAGAAGTTCGCAGAACAGTGGCAAGCTCTAGCGAAAGAGCCAAAATGGCTTCTGACACACGACACCCTTTACACCTAAATACCCTCGTGTCGCAAAGGCTGAAAAGCCGAAACAGCTTTCTGAAGTGTGTCACCCCACTCAATGGCGAGCGCTCCACGGAAAGACTAAAGCTGTGGCGAGGCAGTGCATCCTTACCAATCCCATTCGTTCCACCTGCTGAAAATCTCCCACCTGGACATGAGTTGCCATGGCTGACCTGGAAGTCTTTAAATAGACTCCGGACCCAGGTTGGTCGCAGCAAGGAAAACCTGCTCAGGTGGAGATTCTTAATGGATCTGCCCTGGAGTGTAAATGTGGTGCTGTTCCACAAACGATGGGGCACTTAATATCGTGTGCTGCGTGTCCTGTTGTTTGTTCACTGCAGGAACTGATGGACGCTACTGAAAGCGCCAAACTAGTCGCTCAGTTCTGGGCCGACACAATTTAGATTGCCATCGACACGCTAAGAAGAAGATTAATTGATATTTTTATTTCCCTCTCCGCGATCTGACACGTATTCATTAAGATTATTTATATAATCTTAATGAATTCATAATTCATATTATATTATATATAAATAAATATATATTACATATTAACACATACTACACATACACATACTTACATATTACATTATTATTTATTTATTTATTATATAATTTTTATTAAATATATGTATTTATTATTATATATATTAATATATAATATAATATTATATATTCATTTTTTATTATATATATTATTATTTTATTTCATATTATTCTTATTTTTTTCATTCTTAATTTTGCGTTCTTATGAACGCATCAGCGCATCGCATCAGCCGATAGAAAATAGACAATAAATAAGGAAAGTAGTCTTGGCTACCCAAGTCATCTTCAGAATAAATTAGGTTAGCGTTATGTCAGACTGGAGTCCTTAGCGCTGTATCACATTTGTGATCATTATAGCGGTCAATGGAATCCTAACATACATTCTACAAGAGAAATTCACCATTATATTACCAACCTCGTCGACACGAAAGGGGTAAATTCGTATTCAGGAACATTCAACGTTTTCTTGATATAAATAGTATTCATTCAATCATTCATCATCAGCCTTTTTCCCAATTCATTTGAGGTCGGCGCAGCATGTCTTTCTCTTCCATACTTCTCTATTGTGGACGGCTTCACCTCTGTATAAGCTCGTAGGCCTACTTTTTGTCGGAGGCTACCTTCGGTACCTTTGATCTTGTGGACTGTATATTCTGGTATCATGACCTTTGATTTAAACAACTTGCTGATGTTATAATACTTTAATGCTCACTGTAGGTATACGTACGTATACAGACACCACGCGCGTTCAATGGCAAACGACTAAGTCTATAAACGAAAGAGAGAAACATAGACAATGTTGACCATAGACTAAAAAACTAAAAGTAACTTTGTGTTGCCATAAACATCTATTACTCGTCATCTTAGCAGTCACCTCCTTTCTAGCCATATCATCCTTCACACAGTCCATCCATCGAAATAAACAGTATAATATAGTCACTTAATTTCATTTGGATTATATGCACAAAGTTTTTTGACCCCATCACACAATAATTCACCAATAATGGTGGATTGGTGGTAATTTGGTGCATTTTCAGTGCGCACTCATGGGTTACTAAATGCTTTGACCCTCGTATTGTATAATGGACTAGTGCATCTACTTAAATGATCATGACCAATTCAGATCATTAGGGCATTGACATTTTGACATAGTAATTAAGGTTATTTGGGGTCAGTCACCCTTCACTTGCATGGTTTCTTGAAGGTAAACTAAGTACTTGATCATCCCTCGTCAAATCTTAAGTTAACAACCTGCTGATAGATTATAAAAGCCTGCTACAGTTTGCACCATCATCTGCCTAGCCTTTTGTTGGGGTCCGCTTCCAGTCTAACTGGATCCAACTGAATACCAGCATTTTACATGGAGCGACTGCCTATCTGACCTCCACAACCCAGTTAGTACTAGGTAATATGATACCCCTTGTTAAGACTAGTTGTCAGACTTTCGGGACACTGACTACCTGTTACGACTGTCAAAGATTTGCCGTGACCAAGGGCTTAACGTGCTTTCCGAGGCAAAGAGGAAACTCGGTATGCCATCTAGGCAAGTGCGGCTAATTCCGAAGAAATGAAAAGAAATGAAATTTATTTGCGAGAATATAGGTGCTTACAAGAAATGGTAAAATAATTTTAGTTTCACCATATTCGACTTATCAGTCGTGGAAATATTTCTAGTACATGAAAAAATCCAAAAATTACGTTTAAATATCATGTCATAATTTTAGGTCGCTGGGCCGTAATTTAATGATTTTAAAAATTGTCTTGGGCCGGAGTGCAAAAATATTTTTGTCATTAAATTAGGTCATTGGGCCTTACCAGGCTATATTACATCAATGTCATTAATGTCATTAGTCATACACAAAATACTCATCATTGTCATAGTAGAATTTACAGTCTTGCTTTGATTTAATATTAGTCGAACCGAGCGCTGTTATTATTTAGCCACGAGCTACTACAGCTTGCACTTTTCCGCTTCTTTGACGACAGTTTAATTTAAATGGGAGTTATAGCAACTTGGGTTTAAAATTTTAGGCCAGGAACTCTGTCACCAGGAAATAGAATTAAGTGCAGAATTCTGCCTGTGAATATCAATGTGTGAATGACTGAACGCTACAAACAAACAGAACCTGTATTCTTTTCTGTTTAATTTCGTTGCAGGACCCAAGACGCAGTAATTTTTTTTTTTCTGGGATTTTAATCGAGCTTCTTTATCTCGGCGCTTTACTGGTGGTCGCCGCTGTTGATTCTGGCTTTCAGGAGTTGCAGTGGTTTGGGTAGAGTGTGGCGGGCTAGTCCCAGATTTTAAGAAAAATCTCCATACTTAGAGAGATTGACAACAAAATTACAATTGTTTAGAGGAGTGGAGTTGATAGGAAATCTTCCATGTTTTATCTACCTGCCTTTGAAACCATGAAAAATTGTTAAACCTATAAAACGTGTTCTCTTTTCAAAAGATTAAGTCGTTGTTCAATTATTAATACCCTTTTAAAAACATGTTCCATGGCAATGTCAAACGGCAATAAATGACGCTTTACCATGTAGTGACAGCTTGACAAGTGGTAAACTTGTGTCATTAGTCAATGGTACAAAATAGCTTGTGGCCTTTCCCATCAGTTGACTTTATATCAATTTGCAAGGGCTAATTAACTCGGTTAATGAGTTGTAGCGAATTAATTCCAATGAGATATGGAAGGGAATATTATTATTTTTGTTATTTACATCGTCTTCCGTCTTTGTTTAACAATATATTGATCATCACCGTCATCTGCCTAGTCTTTTCCTAACTAGTTGGGGTCGGCTTTCAGACTGCCCAGGTACAGCTTTAAATACTAGTATTTCAGCTAGTAGTTAGTAGCTTCTGCAAGCGGCTTCGCCCGCGTGAAGTTTGATAATTGTCCCATGGGATCTAAGATTATGTTTTAATCCAGGTTTTTAAACTATCGGTGTGCCAAATTTCATCCAAATCCGTTCAGTAGTTTTTGCGTGAAAGAGAAACAAACATCCACACTCACAAACTTTCGCATTTATTATATTAGTAGGATGAAGCGACTGCTTATCTGACCCCTTGGTAAGTGGTTACCAAAAAATGGATATTAATGGTTTATACATATACTTACTTTTCTTCACAAAACCCCGTCATGGAGAGCAATGTTTATTAACTGTAGCAAAGTGAGCAAAGTGAAGAGCAAAGTGAAGAGAATCGACAAATCTTTTGTTCACCTGTCATTGAATCGACAAAATGACAGATGAACAAAAGATTTGTCGATTCTCTTTCTTGTCTACGGTGGTCATGCTACGCGGGCACGCCCTGTAATAAAAAAATATCTTCGCATGACTGTACTAAACGAAAATCGAATATAAAAATCCGTGTCGAGTCATAAAACTTTTGATATCAGCCTGATTGGCAGGTTGTATTTTATTTATCCTTTTTTATTATTCCATTGAATTACAAACAAGCACAACCTGAGTTTGGAAACATAAACGGTCCTGAAATTTAGGCAAGCCATTTCTTGCTGTTATTAATGTGTGCTGAACATTTCAGTCAGTCGAAGCTGTTCCCGCTGCACGAACACAGACCTGACCAGAGTGGGCCGCAGTACCAGAAAGTAAAGTGCCTATAGATTTACCTATTACACAATCATCATAATCCTCATGCCCTAATTCTAATTTATTTACTGGGGGTAATGCATCATGTCTTCTTCCATCAGCAGTCGAGTATTCACCTCCTTTCTTGTTATATAGGCAACAAGATTATTACACACCCCGTCGCCCAGATTTTTCAAGTTTAACTGATGCCAAAGTTTCTTCTTTACCAACCCTATCCCGCTCCTCGTCAGTATATTCCTACCTTACTTAATGCGTATAAATCCTAGACTTCGAAAAACAAAAAAAGGAGCAAACCGACGCCGAATTGGCGGGCCGAATCGTCCCTACGCAGCTGCAATACCAAGGTCAGTGGCATTGTGCGCGAGAGTGCATTGCCCAAACAACTGCACGCCGCGAAAATGCGCACACACCCGTGCATAGTGCATGTGCAGGGGATAGTGCAAGTGTGCGTGATCGCACGAACTCCCGACAAAAAGTATCCGAATTGCATGGCACAGAGTAGCTTGTGGTCAGATGTGAGAGTTCAAAGGTAGCAGCATAGAATTTCTAAGAGGTTCTGGTCTTCAATTTCATTAGTGTTAAAAGGTCTGTAATCAGCTAGAAACTGAGGCTTGGCATAGAGATGCGTAAAAAAGATTAAACAACTGATTAATTCAAGTCCTTAAAGCCTTTGGCGTAAATATTCCTTCGTCCTCCCCTGAAGAACGTGATCAATATTCAAGGAACTGTAATAGGGAATATTGGTACTGGTACCAAGGAGCTTGAAAAATTCTTGCTATCAACATCATATCCATCAACAAAGTGGCGCCACTTTGTTATATACCATTTCTGGAGCCATTAACCACGATTGGCTTAATTTTCAGGATTTCTGGCAACATCTTCACCACCCACGATTTTTATGCAAATGTTTTACGTCCTCTCCGAGATTTTACGACCTTCCTCAATAGATTTTACTTAACCCTACTCATCGTCCCCGCCCATCTACTCTTTGGACCTACAAATAAAAAACTGCCAACCAGTCGAAAGTACCCGAATTACATACAAACGCACACACACAAGCCTCAAGTCAAGACTAAGGTCATGGCTTCTCTTTTGGCGACGATTCGGCTCATTTCGGCAGGATTCGGTTTCGTTCGGCGCGCGCGCAGGGTCAGGGTTGGACGGTGATTTCTTTCAATCTTTTTGTTGTAGATGGAACTCTTTTGAGTTGGAACTTTTTGATATTGAGGTAGGTTTATGTAATGTGTGTAATGTTTTATTTTTATAGGCGTTAGGAGTTTATTGATGTTTTTTTTGAGTGTTAGGATATTTTAATGGTCGTTTTTTGGCTGTGGGATGGTACTTGGGTTACTTAAGTTGGGATGCGTGATTTATTACTGGGATGAGATTTATACGTTCAGGTAGGTAAGTATTGATACTGTTGAGCAATAGGTAGTTATTTTGTTTTGTCATTTATTAAACTGATGGTTACGAAATGTAGGTATTATTAAAAAATGTATTATTTTATGTGTAGAGATAAAACAGACCTAGCAACCAGTTTGAGGATAAAATTGATCTAAAAAGTGAAAGTGAAATATAACCTAATAACGAAGCAATGGTATTCCTTCCTTCGTTGTTCTGATCATCACAACTATAGGTATTATTTTTTATTTCCGTTTTTTATTGTTAAAGCCCCAAACAGAAGCCATAAAAGAATAAAAACAGCAGGCGAACCTACATTCACCATTCTAATTAGATAACTCAAAAACATACAATTCAATGCTACCCGACTTAAAACCAATAATTTGAAACTTACCGCAGGGAACATTTAAACCTAGCATATTATTTTCTTTACAAAAATAGATGTTACATTGCCCCTAGCAAAAATAACCACCAAATTGGTCCCGCTTCGAACGGGTTCCATTTTATTTTTTCCAACGGGCCGCCATCTTGGAATTTAACTTTTTTACAATACCAAAACGGAGGCCTTGCTCGCAAGTGGTCCGCCCGCTGGCAACGTGAAAAATGCTTGTAGATTGAAATAACGCTTTAGTTAAGGAAGCCCGTTATTTGTGGTCGAAATTATCTTGCTACTGTTTTTTTTGTTAGAGGGGTCTTGGGTTCCGTAAAGTGGTTGTAAAGTTTTAGTTAATATTTTTGAGGGTTTCAAAATGTGGAGGTTATCAACCTGGAGAAGTTTAGTTTTTTCACAAAACCGAATTTCAACCAGATTGACCGTAACCTTGTCGGTAGATTGTCAGTATTTTTTTTTATTTTTCCATCATAGTTTTAAATGATAATACTCCTTAGGACCAGTTTTGGTAAATATAGGTTCAGGTAAGCTCTATTCTTCTTCAGTCTGCTCGCCTTCATCGTCATCAGTACCATTATGTTTTATAATTCAGAATTAAATTCTGAAAAGGCAACATGATAAACTTTGCTAAAAACTATTTATTCGTTCCTACGGAATTCAACCCAATAAAATGCCCGTCACCACTATCTTTAAATATTAATATTTTCCTACAGTACAAAACCGAATAAGATAATATGACATTTGGTGGACGCGAACTGTCAAATTAGCGCGCGTTTTTGTCTTTTTGGCGGGAAACCAATATGGCCGACAGGCATATTTATTGTTATCCTACTTATTGGTAGTTATCTAGATTACATCCGTTTATTTATACAATTATTATAGGTTGAAAATATTTAATTTTATGTAATTTGTTAGGGAATCAATGGAGTTACGGGCTGGCCAATTGTATTCGGCTTTTTATAATAATTAGGTATACAATGCTTTATTCTTAATGTTTTGTAATATGGATTTAATTCATTTAAGATTATGACAGAATGATATAACATTAAAGTTTAACGGAATTTTTAACGAGACATCATCATCTGTTATTTTTGGATCTTTAAATATTAGAAAATGGAGGTTTCAAAAGATAGCAGATTTAGGTAAGTATGCAGGTAGGAAAGTAAGTACTTACCTAGAGTACTTACTTAAACCAGCCCAGCCGCTTGATTTCAGCGATGATATTTTCTTTAAGAGGGCTGTTACAGTTTTTCTAGTTTTTGAGTGTTTTATGAGTCTAGCACTCAAATACAAGAAAAAAATTAAAAAGATTTTTATTTAAAGCGCCCCATGAAATAATCAAATATTTATTTTTTATTTTGTGGCCATATCTAAACCATAATCACACATAAAAAATCTCAGTTTAAAGTAAGTACTTATTTACCAATATTTTTTACCCAATTAGGTACCTATAGCACAATTTCACTAACTTATCCAAATTTTTCGTGATCTATAACAACTCTAATTTTCTGTATTAAGTAAGTACCTACTTACGCAATTCCATACTTACTTTTCATAGATCTGCGGGCTCTTTAACCGGCAGGTCTTCCACCGGAACAATATCTCAGCATCCACTTTTATTTAAGTATGAAGACTGATTTTTAATTATTTATCATTAAAAATCCCGGGCCCTTTTGTATGAAGTCTGGCCGGCCTAACTTCCGCCTTTTTTATATTCAAAATAACGGTCATTCATAAAACCTACTTACATTGATCGATAGCTGGTATCAATACAAACAAGTTTTGTATGAGACAAAATGTTCTAAAGTGTCACGTTTCTGAGATATGAGCTATCAAAGTTAAAGCCCATTCACTGATGGCATCTTCAGCACAACTTTGATTTGATTAGCCATGCACAAAACTAATCTACTAGCTTTTGAAAGCATTTTTTTTGCACATTTATAGGAACAGTAGATAAGCCTGTAATTCCCAAGGGTGTGTGTGTAGGTATCTACCTGTTTGCATTATTTATGAGAATTTTAGTTATTACCAACAAAAGGCGACATGTTGCGAACTGTCCTTCATAATTACAGCAAACAGACAGTTGTCGCCTTACCTAGATAAGTACTAAGATTGGACCTAGATCTACTCGATATGCTAAGTCGTAGGTAGCATCAGGCTCGTGCGTGAAATAAAACAATAAAAAATTTCAACAAATGAAAGAAATTTATTGTATACAGGTTTTAAATATCCTCGCACATCATTACACCTGCCTAACCAGCCATTTCATTATGATATTTAACGTAAGGTATAAAGATCCTATAGATAAAAGGACATTACATATGAAAAAACATTACTTTTTCACTTTGAAAATCATCCTATTCAAGTTACAGTATAAGTAAGAAAACAGTATTTTTACAAACATCGGCTACAATTCCACAATTTCAAATCAACTTTTTTTTTAAGTCGCCAAGCGACGGTTTTGGACGTTTGTTTAATTTTTTTTTATCAAAAATTCAGTCGAATCATCGTAAGCTTAGCTTCTCAATTTTTTCACCATCCTAAAAATTTGACTAGATTTAATACAATAGTGTTGTGCCAATCACATTTTATTCGCCAATTTTTACGATTTTCGTTCGTTCATGATATGGGTTCTGAAATAACCTATAAACATCACTTTTCTTACTGAGGAATTGAAAGATAAGTAAGTATATAATATTTTTATAATTTATAATAAAAATAATTATGAGTCGCTTAAATTAAACTCGAAATCTAATCATCTGTTTATGATTTAAACAATAATAATAAAAACTAAAGGAACAAAATAACAAAAATAAAGAGGCGAGTAAGGTATATTGAAAAAAAATATTTCATTAAAACTTGTACTCAATAATTAAATAACAATATTATAATTTGATCTTGTTAGCTCATTTCGCAGTTTATATATTATAAAAAAAACGTGAGCCTTTATCGATTCTTTAGGAAATAACAGTTTTATCTAGCTTATACATTGGTCCGTTACCTAACTGATTTCATTTTAAATCACAAAAAGAATCCCAATAATAAAAAATATTGCAAAGAAAACATTCTGAGAAAATGTCCCCCAGCAGTGTGATGTAGTATTTTTAAGCGTTAATTCGAAATAAATACATCAAGATAGCAAATACCTGATTTGCTATCGGTTTCAATAAATTTATAACATTATAGGTATTTTAATATTTCTAAAATTAAATGCTTCTTGTTGTACATAATTTTTTTATAAAAAAAAACACGAATGTGGAACATCCGCGAACTGCGTCTAGCAAGACATTAAAAAACTTTCATTCAATATTCTATACCTTTCCACGATAATGCTAAATGTCAATAATAATAAATCAATTATTGTAATAATAGTACAATAATAATTAATGTTTTAAAATTAACCATCTAGAAATACATACAAGATGTAAAAGGGAAAACAATTAGTGACGACAATAGGTGATTCTTACATTTATAGATATTATGTCGGTTTTCAACTATACACAGATAGGCACAGTGTTTATGTAAGTAGAATACTAATTTAGTATAACATCTCCCGTAAGATCAAACAAACACGGTTCCACGGTGTATAGTTGGGGACCGACACGAAGTTAGGTACAGTCATACAAACAAACAACTTGTGTCCATAAAATGCTTCGTAAAATAACATCCTGGCAATGTCTTTTACGAGTAACTCGCGAACGTAAACGTTCAAATTCAAAGATCGAATTCTGTTGGTAATTCGAAAGTCGAATTTAAAAATTGTGTTATTGTTTGCACTTCGATCGGATACGTGTACGAGAATAGACGTATCGGATACGAGTAGCAATGCCGCGGTCACATAAAGATTATAATTAATTAATGATTTAATTAAAAATGCAACTTTCCCTTCATTGTCTTTTGTTCCTGGACCAGTTGAGGACCGTTCAAGACTAACCTAACCCTTACGGAGAATTTATTACATTTACGAAAAAAAAAATTAACAAGAAAATATTAAAGAATTGCTACGGACTACCTATTTAATTGAAAAGTACACTACGATATTAACTAAAATTCTTAAACTATGTGGAAAATGATTGAACAATATACAATAAAAATGATTCACTAATAAACCAGTGACCTCTTCAGTGTAAAAAAAACCTGTTGTTTTCAAACTACATGTACCAATAAAATGTGTTTCGTGATAATGGTATAACTTTGCATCGCTATTTTGAAATGAGGTATTTGAACGGAGGCAGTTGATTTTTGTAAATATTTTGTTTCTCCTTTGGTTTCATGTGATTTGACAACAGCAGTTTTGATCCTGTCTTTCTCAAAAAATAATCAACGTTACGGAAATTATTTTAACTAATATAATTAGCATGCTATTTCGCGCGCTACGTTATTTAGCGCGCGACGTTATTGAGCATGCTTCGCTATTTAAGTAAAATTCCCTCGCCCGCCTCGCCTTGATGATTATTTTAAGTAGTAGAGATCACTGTTAATAACATTTTTAAGTGTTAAGGCGGTGTATACCATTTGTACCGACCGAGCCAGTGCCCCAGCACTCGGCTATTTTCTACTACATATCAGTCGCAACTCTCTTTAACCGGGAATAGAACCCCAAACACTTTGCACAAAAACAATGAATGTATAACATCTCAATATAATATGACAATTAATCATATATAAAGGTTATTTTTAAAAAATAAAGCCACTTAAAAATTAACTAACGTTACAAAATAAGATTAAACAACATAATTATTTGTTCCCGATGCAAAAAAAATAGTTATATTATTAATTAAAAAAATCTAATAACATTCTAAACGGAATGTTGATTATTATCTAAATTCTCTTTGCAAATTGTCCCATCCTATGTCTGTACAAACTTATACAAAATAACCGTTTTTTAAGCTATATCAACAAATGTCAGGCATAACACACAGATTCGTGTACGTATTTTTGAGAAAAAAAAAGTTGTTCGATTTTCAACACTTCAAATTTTTCGAAATGCGGTCTGGTAGGGATGTCAACACGACGGTAAATAATCTTATATTTGTTTTCAATATACAAAAGTATTCATCACTCAGTTAAATGCACATAACGTTTATAGATTAACTTTTTTAAGATTAAATGCTAAAAAGACGTCGAAAATTATGCACAGAGAAACAAAAGTGAAAGACATGCTATCGACTAGTTTAAAATTTTGAATATAAAAATTTTTGTTTTTTTTTACCTTTTATTGAGAGAGCTCGACATCTCGTCATTGGGGATATGTATTTGTTTTTGGATAATGACGTCGAATATTACTTGTATATTTAATAAATTGTTTTGTTTCGGTCCGAGAGGATAATATAGTTAATAGAATATGATGTCGAAATGTCGAGGACAATCTCATGTACTTCTATTTTGCACATCACTTGTGGTCTCCGAAGAAAAATGTACGACATTAAATTTTAACTTGTATATAATATAATTATGTATATTTTAATTACATACATAATACAAAGACTTCTTAATTTCCATGAGGCGCACATGTACACATAACTTACAATAAGTATCGTATGATAATTTTATATCCAAATAGTTTTTACCTAAATTTAATTCTGGGAGAGCGTATACATTTTCATCTCGTACTTCCATAATATATTTTTGATTGAACACCAAAAAATTTCACAAATTTGAAGATATCAATTTTTTTTGAGGATTTTTGGGCTAATTTAAATTTTTAAAGTCGACAAGAATATAATAATGATTATCCACATTTTGTATAGTCGATAAAACATTTAAAACTTGGACCATGAAAAATAAGAATATAATCTTCTTAAGATACAATAATAGTACATAAAATATAAGTTCACTAGATGTATTTAATGTACGTACGTGTATATAATGATGGGGCCCGGCGGTCCCCGCAGGTCGTCAAATCGTGATCAAACCGCACTCGTAATACCTAAATATCACATTCAGTAATATGGAAATCCACGTGTTAGCTTAGACACAGTTAAAATTACTATTTTATACAAAATAATAATTGCACATAAGTCCGAACATAGCTCCGTGTAGGCGAAGCCCTGCCGACGGTTGAGACGCCATCCCCGTCTACAACTAGTGCCTGCCACTGTCGCGCGGGCATCACGACAACGCGACAACGCGACGCGGCCACGACGCGCGACGCGACCAACAATACCACAACTGCACTACCCGCCAATAGCGCTAATAATTTCATTCAATATATTACCTATCTAATTATAAAAACACCGCACAAAATCTGCAATAGTTCACTTAAAAATCGATAACATTTACACTCATAGCTAGCTTTATAATTAATTTGTTACATTGTTTTTTAATTACTTAAAAAATATTTTAAATAGTTAATTTTATAACGTTAACTTTTGGTTGTCTTTTACTTAAAAACAAGGTCAAAACTTGAGGCTCTCTGGATTTGCGTGAATTTTGGACAACCCTGGCGCCGCTTGCAACGTGCAGTGTCGTTCTACCCTACAAAGGTTTCGATCTAATTTGAATTTAGAAGACAAAGTAAACGGATTGTGACTGAGCGCCACGTAAGCGAGGAGTTACAGAAAACGAGAAAGTTCATACTAGGCATTACTCGACTAATTTTAAGATTAGTGATTACGGTTTACGTTAGGTACATCAACGCGACTGCAAGCCACAACCGACGGCATCCGAATCTCTGTCATGGGACACTAAACACTATTATAATATTGTGATATTGCATTAGTAAAGCTGTGATATATTGAACTGGTTGTGACTTTTAGGTAACTATTGTGATATTTGGTGATTATGTGTCGATGTGGATACGTGTGTTTGAGGACTGTCCGGACTGACCGAGGAAGCGGAAACATAAAGAGGAGACGTTACATACCGATACGGAGAGCGACGAAGTCACCCGACACACGTCGATGCGAGGAGAAGCCTGCGACTAAGTTATTGTCACTACAACAGTATACACGGATACGCGAGTCTCGGACGACAAACCTCAGCGGGCCGTATTGCACTAGCGTGAGTCGGCGAGCCGGCGGAATGTACTTTACATAATATTATCACAAAGACTGAGGAGATCGGGACGCCACTAGGCGCGGTCGGGCGGCGCGGCCGGCGGCGGCGCGGGCGGCGGCGTGGGCGTGCCGTTGCGCGGCCGCAGCTTGTCGGCGCGCAGCCGCTGCACCGCGTCGCGCATCTCCGCCGCCAGCGCCTGGTCCGAGCTGTCCAGGCGCGCGCGCCGCGCCGGCGGCTCCTCGTCCGGCGCGGCGCGGCGCTCGCCGGCCGGCGGGGCCGCCAGGCGCTGCAGCAGCGCCGGCCGCTCCAGCGACGAGCGGATGATGCCCTCCAGGAACGAGCCGTTGGCGGGCGGCGGCGCCTCCTCGCGCAGCCGTCGCATCATGTGCGAGGCGTACAGGTCCGGGGCGGGCGGCGGTGGGAACCCGCTGCCTGCCCAGAACGGGTAGCCGGGAGGGTAGCCCGGGGCTTCCGGCCCGTTGAGTCCGTTGGAGAACGGTTTCGTCGGTGGTTTGGGCGGCGGCGGCTTGGGCGGCTGCGGCTTGCCGGCGTCCTGCGGCGGCTTGGGCTCGCGCTTGCGCGGCCGCATGAGGTGGCGCTCCTTCACCTTGTACTCGAGCGTGGAGTGTGGCACGCCGTAGTAGGAGCCGGCGCGGTGCACGGACATCTCCCCGCGCTGCACCGCCTTCACCGCCTCCACCAGACTGTCGCGGTCGTAGTTCCGGTACTTGCCGCGCTTGGGCCGCGTGCCCTTGCCGCCGGCGGCCGGCTGCCCGTTGTTGTTGGGCATCTGCTTGGAGTTGCCGGGCGCGGGGTAGCGCTGGTTGTCCGGCGGAGTCTTGATGACAGACACGTGCCGATCAGGTCCTCGTGCGTACATCAGTTCACTAGGCTGGTGCTGGTGGTGCGGCCTATCTAAAGGTTGCTGGAACTTTTGGCTGATGCTTTTAGCGATGACGTCACTTAGGGACGTAAAGAGGTGTTGTGTTGAGGGAGGGTCGGCGAACACCGAGGGCGGGAGCAGAAGCTGCGAGGGTGGCTTGAGTGAGGCTTGTCCCGTAGGGAGCATCGGTGTTATGGGCGCTATGGGGCCTTGGTGTGGTCCAGCTGGGGATGGGCTCTTGTCGTCGGGTGGGGGGAATGTGGGAATTTTGAGGATGACTGAAGGAGGCGAGTCGGCGCGGTCGGCATCGCTGTCGTTGTCAGAGTCGACGTGGTCGACGACGGAGCCGAATTTGTTGAGTTTGTTGCGCAGCGTGGAGCGCGGGATGCCGTAGATGAGGGCGGCGCGGCGGGTGCCCAGCCGGCCAGACTGGATGTCCCGCACGGCTGACTGGAGCTCCTCTTCAGTGTACGCACGGCGACCAGAACTGTTGCTGGCACTCTCGAGAACTGCTCGCTTTAATCTGCAACAAAGGTAAAATAACATGAGCACCCAGCTAAATAGCATTAAACTCAAGGATGGAGAGAATGTCGCAGTTGGTTCGTAGTGTACTGGAAGCGTTTCCGAGTGAGAAAGGACTAGAATCGAAATGATTTGAGTAAGTAATTAATCAAGCTTTGCAGAGTTCATTGCTTTGCTATGACAATTTAAATAACAACCCTACGTAACACTAACAATATCTAGACATCACACCCACACGAATATTTAAATTAAACTACCCTGTGAGCTAAAATAATATTTTCATAAATACAATTTTCTACCCGAAAGAATTCAAAAGAATGTAGACGCTGTCCTGAATATGCAACGGGATAAATCAATAAACTTTGCATACTGAACGGAAACCCTGAGACACAAAAGAAAAAATAACCTTTCATCTTTTTTGTTCGCAACGCTCCTTCGAAAGTGAATTCGTTCGTCAGACTCGCATCGTTAGTTGAGGTGTGGGTATCATATCATGACGATACAAGACGGTGACAATGCTCTGACTCACAGTTGGGACTGGTCAACGGCCCACAATCGTCTAAATTCAATATTTCAAAACCGTACGACGCCGTTTTAATCCAAGATAACGCGAAATATTTACTCTCGGTCTCACCGATAACGGGCCACTATGAATGCATCTTTATCATACGCCCTACCCTCACACACTAAACGAAATTCAGCTTTACTACCTTTTAATAGAGCATAAAATTTATTGGGTGCAGCTGTCGTCTTCGGTTTCATCTTGAATTGTGCTTTCTTATTTTTCGAGGAGGGTTTTAGAGGAGTTTCAGTTATGTTGTTGGGTGGTAGGGTGTGTTTTTGCTTGGCTGTGTGTGTTCGAGGATGCAAGGTCGATGCTCCAACAGACTATCGGTGCATTTTTATTTGTTTTGGCGAGTCATACGACCCAGATCGCAGTCCCAGAGAATGAATTTATTCAGATATCGATTTTGTATTGTGTATAATATCGGTTCAAACTGGGTTTTATATGAATGTATCGAGAGGCAATTATGAGTTTAATAACTTTGTTGAAGAAGGGAAATTAGCGGGGTCGTTGGCGCGGAGACGACTGTATTATTGCGATGTTTTATATCGATTCTTTGTGTGACAACGTATGCTTCGTTCGTGGTTAATTAGCATCTGTACAAAGTAATGAATATTTAATTGGCAATCAAAGATTTGGCGATTTACCCAAAACTTGTAGCCGAAACCTTGTGCAGTGTGCTAAACCGAACCTTATTAATGAAGAAACGAAGAGAGATCTTCGACCAGTAATTTGGAAGCTTTGTGTTGTGCGCTCTTCTTTCATATGTCTTACTAGCGATCCGCCCCGGCTTCGCACGGGTGGTACAGTAATAAATATAGCCTATGTTACTCAGGGATAATGTAGCATTCTAATGGTGAAAGAATTTTTGAAATCGGTCCGGTTATTTGTTACAAACAAAAAAAAAATACACATCTTTCCTCTTTATATAATTAGTGTAGATTTACTTATAGTTACGATTCCTACATGCAAATCTGCTCACCCTAAGTCTTGCACAAGAATTACTTACAGTCAAACGAAAATAAGGACAAAACTACCATAAAAACACTTCCTATATTTTTCCTCAATGCATTCGGAACACGTAAATACAATTGTGCGGAGTAAAGCTCTTCAATGTCGTATTCATTATTGGAAATACTCTGTTACTTCTCTATAAGTACCTCTAAAGACCCCTCCCTCCCCCCTTGCCTCCCGTAAATGTCTTTAAGAACAAAAGTAAGTGATTTTAACAGGTGCATACACTTGTGTTTTGATAAAATCTGAGAGGGAACCTGTTTTACCAGTTCTGCCCGCTAGATGGCGGTGGTTTGGCGTAGAATGCGAGATGGTTACAGTTTTATTCTGATTAAACGATGTAGATGTGGAGTGGTTAGATTTTTGTCATAGACTGTGAATGTTTTAAGGCTTTAAGGGGAATCAGCTTGAGGTTAAATTTCATTAAAAGGCTAATCTTAACAACGCCTGCCTAAATCGCCTTTTAAAGCATCTTAAACTAAGATAAATTTGGGGAAAACCGAAAGTGTGACCAAGATTGATGGCCTAGTGAGATCATTAGACGAAAAACCAGGTAAAAGTTCTGTAGGAAACTCCCTAGTGTAGGGTAAGGTAAGTCTGTTTCATCCTCAATTAAAACGTTACCACAATAATTTTTGACATTGCCAAAAATTGTGCAACACATAAAATTAAATCCACCCTAATCTTATCAATCTTAACGATTTTTCCAACTATAAAAACCTCAAGATAAAAACAAAGAAACTCCACTTAAAAACAAAACAATATTTTTCAACTGTGTATAAAAAACAACAAGGAACAAACACTTCAAGGAGTTATCATAAAAAAGTAAATAAATTCCAATTTCATCACGCGCGAATCAGCAAATAATAAGAAGTCTTTGAACGTAGGGTTTGCGATAAACGTCGTGCCTTTCGCAACGTTGTTACAGCTAAAGTGGAGCATTGACATTGCTTTAGATATGGGTTCCTTGACTTTGAAACTATGCTGGAAACTGACGGCTGTCAATCTGTTCGCTTATTTTTAACGCGGAGGTGGAACAGAATGGTGAGGGTCTTAATTTTTTTAGGCTTAGCATAGTATGCGAAGGGAATCTAATATTTAGAAAAATCTCGTGTCACAGAGTTTGTTATCGAACTCTTCAGATACTGATAATCGACTTTTATGATTTTTTTGTGTATAATTGGTAGGTTTGAGAATAGGTTGTAGGCTAGTTTTTATACCCCTTCACGCGGGCAAAGCTCGCGGGCATCAGCTAGTTAATTTGTAAATTATTAATCCTTGTAAAAACCTAGTTTGGTAAGTTTCTTACTTCATATTAAAAGTTAAGTTCAACTACTGCTTGTCGCAAAAAATAATATTAAACTCCTGCAATTTTCTACGACAGTTCAAACGTCCGTAGCTGTCGCGGCCATGACGTGACGTCATTATCCACAATCTGCCTTGTTTACATCTAATTTTTTTGGCCTTAATAAAATAATTTTACCAATTGTATGTGCTTAATTCAAGTAAGTGTTTTTTTGATACAATGAACTTTTACGTCAATACCGGCTTTATCGACGGTGTGTTTTGTTTCACCAAAAACATGCTACATAAAACAGTAAAAAGTAAAATACGTGATGTATTAGAAACTTAAACAAGTGTACCACAATGTTTTTATGCGCCAATACAAGGAGTTTTTCATAATTAGAAAGAGTTTTGTATTTCATGCATATTCCCTATTGAATAGATGGTAAAATAGTCTTCTTTAAATTCTATAATCGTCTTCAACCAAAGAGATTGAAAAGACTTATAGAGGTATACGGTCACTGAGAATATTTTCACACAAAAATTTAGATTCCGAACCTCTTCCGAACATTTTGAATTTTGACACAGGAATGGACACACCTGACAGGCGGGCGTATGACACTAGACAGAAAGATATGTTACAAAGTAGTAACAAGTATTGGATTACGATTTTCATCGTCTTGTCCCGTCTATTGCTCGTAAATATTTGAATGTCATTATCTTCAACATTAATAGGAGAACTCAAAGCGGCGATGGCTCTAAGGCTTCAAGCATTCAGGCCCATTCATGAGAACTCCCACAAACCATATCGCTCTCAGATAACAGCCATTAAAATAATAGAACCCGATACGAATAACAAACAACAAAACAAATTAAACAATGACGTATTATTTTTAATGAATATGTCGCGATAAAATGGCGTCAAATGAACATCTGTGGAAGTGACGGCGTTAGCTGTCAAAAGTTCACTGACCCGCGTCGGTCGTTCAAAGTTTCGTGTTTTAATGGGTGCGTTCACGTTGCTATTGTTTGAGTTATCCAAGTAGGTTCCAATAGGAAGTAGGATTATTACGAGTCCATTGCGAATGTGATCGTGTTATGAGCAATGGTGCTGTGGCGGTAGCGTGGAGAATTGTTAATGCTACATGACGCTGTAAAGTGCTGGTGGAGTTTAGAGTGATTTTTAGTTTCTGGTCTTGAGTTGGGATTGGACTATTACCTGTGTGACAAGACCACCCGTGATGAAGGTCATGAAACTGTGATCGGAAAATCCAGACAAAGATATCTAGACGAACTCGTAATCTATCAGGGCTAATGGTGATGGGAAGCACAAAATAGTATTGGGATAACATAAACGCTACGGAAAAACCTAGTCGATCTTGTTGAAAGACGTTGCAGACATACGAAACACTCGTGCAACATCTGTAGCCCTAGTACCCATGGCTTCCACGTTATTTCATTAACTATCTCTTTCCGTGTAGCCGAAAACTGCGAGACTTAAAGACATTGCTCCTAAATTATTCACATCACACACCCTCTTTAAAAGACTTGGAATTTATTGATCGTGGAAACATTTCTTGCCTAATAATTCTCATAGTTGAGGAGCTGACATATGAAAAAGAATGATGAGAAAAAACGTATGCTCATCGATTACTGTTTTATACCCCTTGCACGATAATTGAAGCATCGAACTAGGGAAAATCTCCAGATAGGCAGTCGCTCCTTATAAAATACTGGTATCCAGCTGCCCGGTAAGACTGCAAGCCTACCCCAACCAACATACTCGTAGTTGGGAACAGATAGGCAGATGATGACTAGGAACAATCTTTGTATTTGTATCACAGGTAACAAAAAAACAACAAATAACAACTTTGAATGTAGAAATAACAACTTAATACAAGCTAGCAAGAACCACGCTTCATCTAAAGAAACATAGATAGACGGCCACACCCCAAGTGGTTCTAGTACCGACTAAAACAAAAAAAAAACAAACTAATCAGATCCTTATCCCCCACAAAATAAGCAAAGAAGATGTCGTTTCGAGACATTAATCTATTTAAGCTCGCTTCGTTCGTATTTCCAATACGTTATAGAAAAGAAAATAGCTCTTTTATTTTTAGTTTTCTGAATGTTTTATTTTGCGATTCCTTCTATAATTTTTAAAAGGTTGAGTAGAAATTAATACTTTTAATAATAACCTAACAACATTCGAACCGTTTTTTTTCTTTTTTCGTAATAGCATCTCGCACCTATGAGGCTGATGGTTTTTGCTTAACCGGAGTTGGTCTCGACTGTCATTTGTAGATTTTTGACAGCCAGGGTAGTCAGAAATTCTTCCCAAGAAGTTATTAGTGGGTTTATTCTTCCCTTCTTAAAAAGAGAAAAGGGGTAAGTTATAAGATTTGTTGTTTATGCCTCGTTGGTGCGGTGGTTGTAACGGTTGGAACCTCAACTGCTGGGTATATGCCGACGCCAACGTTCTCTTAAAACAAAATATTGACGTGTTAAAGTCATTTAATATCCTATTTGCAAAATAAATCATTTCATTTCATTTCATAGTGTTATTGGATTTTTCCATCAGGTAATTCTCAGTACCAAAACCCTTTTTTTTTCGGATTTGAAATCATCAAATGACTCCGCCCGCTCTGTCCGGAGCAGGAGGGAGTTTCAGACTTTTACTGACTAAGACCCATCCATGTTCCTTCATAGCCCTTTGTGTTCCGGGGCCACGGTATCGCTTTCGAACAGTCCCGCAGCCCCGGCAGGCAGTACCGAACCCTGGAGTCTGGTTTCGTGCCCAGTTTATGAAAATAGGTTCGCTCACTATTACATATTCTTCGTCCTAGCTCTATCCCAGTTTATCGTCCACTATTACATGGGAATTAAATATGGCAGTACCTACACCTCTGTCGGAACCTTCCGGGGAATTACAGGCGTGAGGTTGTGTTATGCCTGATATTATATTATTAAGGGTGTAAAAAATCTCTTAACGAAGCCGAAAGGCACTTACTTGTTCCTCACATCATTGCGATCATTTTTTTGTTTTACACCATACCTGGGAACCTTCTAGTTACGGAGATATTAGGGGTCAAAGTTCCAAATTTTTGACAAGTTTTTTTTAAAATACAAGTTTTTAAAGTAAGATTTTTACTTTAAACACCTCCACGACCCCCGTACTATTCAAGCCATCCATCAGCACAATGTTTTGAGTGCGTTACATTGAGTTCTACCACAAAACATGATTTTTCACGCCAAAAAAAAAGTCGTTTCCCAGCAATAATTTTTGCGAAGAGTTACTTAGTTTGCTTGGTTGATGGCTTCGTGATGAGGTGGTTTACACCCTGTAAGAAATTTTTTGGCTCTTGTGATACAGAAACTCCTAGTACAATAGCCAGGAATACACTGATGTTTGTGAGTAATCACTAGTCAATCAAGTTTTTTTTTAATTCTGGCGTTGGTTTGTTAAGTCAGTTATGGTAAAAGTCGTATTTCCATCACATAGTGCAAAATAAGTACCAAAAGCATATAACTGATCAAATTCATGTCCAAACATAAACAATTACTCCCCGTAATGGTCGAATAAAATAAGGTTGTGTACATACGCGGCTAAACGCACATTAGCAATAAATTAAGGCCAGCGGCTAATGTGTAATCCAATTTAGCCCGTTTACCTAGATTAGAGAGATAAAAGCCTTCACTAATCGGTCACTTTGATGGCTACAATTAGTTTTTACGTTTCTAGTGGCTTTTTCCATGGTTTGAGTGAGGAATTAAAGAAAGTTTTTGACATTATACAGAGTGTTAGTTCAGTAATCCGCTATTCTATATATTAAAAACCGGCCAAGTGAGTGTCGGGCCACGCGCAGTCTAGGGTTCCGTTGTAGCCCGTTATATTTTAGATTATTTTTTTAATGTAAGTCAACCACTTAATCTTAGTCACTTTATAGGATTTATTCTAAGGATTTTGTATTTGTTACAAAATTATCCAACACCCTAGTTCAACGACTATTACTGCAAAACTAATAAAGTTATTATAACCGCTATAGTTTTCCTTTAAATTTCATAAAATGCACTATCATCACGATTTTTTCCAGATTTTAGCCAGCAGTTTAGCATTTAGAGGGAGGGGGACGCCCTACTGGAACCAAAATTTGCACTTTAAAGTTGAAAGTGAAAAGAAGTAGTAGCAACCACCCCTAAGTCATTTTAAAAGACCTATTCAACGATACCCCAAACGATGCGGTACACGACGAAAAAAAAATTCATCCCCACTTCACATGTAGGGGAGATACCCTAAAAAAATACATTTTTAAAAATTTTATTTTACCATTTTGTCGGCGTTATTGATATACACACTTCTACAAAATTACAGCTTTCTAGTACTAACGGTCTCTTAGCAAAACCTCGGACAGACAGACAGACAGCGAAACTATAAGGGTTCCTTGTCAGGACTACGGAACCCTAAAAAAGGAACAAATATTTTGGCCCACCGATGTTCCGGGTCGAGCTGTTTGCGAGTTTAAATGTTTGTAAACGCACCCACGATACAGAAAAAATACTTTCGGTGGGGCAACGTTTAAAAAAAATGATAACTGACACAATCACAGGATGTGTCATTTTTTTGGAATACTTCTCCAGGCATCATTTACTGAGATGGAAATCTTTAAAACACAAAAAATATTTAGTCTCGCACACGTAAACATAGAATAGGTTAGGCAGACGTGTGCCATATAATAAATAAATATAAAATCCCTGGACATTAATACACAGCGCCATCTAATGCCACACTAAGCAACGAGGCTTGTGTCGTGGACACCAGATAGTTGATATACTACATAGATACTTTTTGTTTGTAAATACATACTTATTATACATATAAACATCCATGACTCTGAAATAAATTTCCATGCTCATCACACAAACATTTGCTCCAACCGGGATTCGAACACCGGACCCTAAGAACGTAAGGCAGCCACACTACCGCTGCGCTATTCGGGTCGTCACAGTATAGTGCGCCTACTTATGAAATCTGTTTTATCTTACCTGTTATCCAAATGCTTGGAGTCAGGAGGTGGTGTGCCACTGGTGCTGGAGGTAGACTTGGCGCTAAGGTCCAGGGGCTGTTCCGCCAGGTTGGGGGATGAAGACGCCGGCGCCTTATCGCACACCTCCTGCGGTAGCCTAGTGAGAGGAAACACCTATTAGTATACAAAATAATAACCATGGTATTGGGAATAGTATAAGGGTTTCAATTAAACCCTTTTATAGGACTTGTGAAAGTTGGAGATCAAATTAACAATAATTGTAAGCTGTCGCTTACTTTTCTTTAAGTTGGTATTTTCCTTAAAGTCTAAGTGTAATTTTGAAGTAGGTTTCAATCATAAGTAACTTTCTTAAAAGCTGTGATTTAAAATATGATCAACTACTTAATTACAATATAATTTTTCAATCTAATTTCAAAGGTAAAAAATATTATTTTAAAAGTCAGGGAGAATTTGGCTTTTCCTTGTTTTTTTTGTCTATGCCAAGTTTCCAGTATTATTTCGGTATTCAATTAGTCTTTCTTAATTACCTCTGTAACACGTAATATAACATGTCATAACTAATACACACATCGTACGGTCTCCACAAAATTTTCGGAATTTTCGAAATCATTTACGACAAAAAAAAAACACTATCGATATGATTTCAAAAAGAGAACAACGTATCTATTGACACAATAACACATATTACACGTTGCACTCGATAAAATTCGGTACTCATTTTAATATTCTTTTTGTAGGACTCGATCTTTTAATGAAAAACACAGAGGGTTATTCTGAAATTTGTCGGCTTATCTTAGAGATAAGGAGAAGGGGTGATTGGCTTGCAAGTCATCGCTTTAGCTTATTTCAACAGATATCTATTGTATTTGTAGATTTTATCAGTTTTTGGACCTGTTTTTTTATTGATAAGCTTAATAAACACGAGGCAAAAATAAATTAGGAAAATATTTTTACTGAATGTGTCAATATTATTGCGATTGACTTCATGACTTTCACAATAATTCTTAATTTTTATTTCTGAATTTAAATTCAGAATAAGTTTCATTTCAGTTCTGTTTTGGACAGTTGATAGCGTCTTCAGGCCTGATTTATAACGATTTAAAAAAAAAAAAAAAGTATTTTTTTATATGTTTTTTTCAGATGAGTGCGTGGCAGAGTCGGTATTACAAACCTTTGCTGTAAATCATCAACGTATATCATGTTTATTCCAATTATATTTAACGATTTAGTTTTAATACATAGCCTTAATATCTTTTTATTATTTTCATAAAGATTTTTCAATACTTTTCGGAATATCCCTTTAAAGTGATACAATATTGTTTCAGCCATTATTATTTAACAAACACAGAAAATGTGCAAGTGAAATTCATTTGAACGTGTGTGTCATTTATTCAGCTGTGAACCAATGTATGCAAAACGCGAGCTTTTGTCTCATATTTACATAATTTTAATGAATATGTGTGTCGCGATGCATATTTTTTTAGTTTAATATTTCACGGTGAATTTTAGGTTATTGACTCTAAATGTTGAATAACAGATCCTGACCTACCTCTATGATAATAATATTAATTATTAAAGAAATACTGAAATGTATCTGCCTACCATTCTTTCATTTTGTTAGGAAAACATCGTGAGGAAACCAGCATGCCTGAGAGATATTTCTCGACAGCATGTTAGGCCCATGGGCGGTTTAAAAACTCTGACACCAGGTTAGGCACTAACTACACGATAAAGAAGAACCATTCTTTTGTTTTAATAATTTCGGAAACACTGACTGGCTTATGGTGAAAAAAACAGACAAACAGAAGGAATGACCAGATGTATGAACTTGGATGAGGCGCAAGGAGTATGTTAGGACTCGTTCGGTGCAACACGTTTTCTTCTTCCATTCTCCCCTGTCATACGTCAAGTCATTTACTCCTTTCTCTTTCATATTTGTTTATTTATTTAACACTTCAAGCACAAAGTACAGAGGTGGACTTAATGCCATAGGTGCATAGGCATTTTCTACCAATCAACCTTTTAGTGCTGCAGAGACAAGCAGTGGTAGTTGTCATTTCTGAAAATCATAGAATAATTTTTCATATCATTCCTTTTACAATCGCGACGTCTGACTATGCTTTTAAAGCTAAGAAGGCTGGCTAACCGACCAGGCGTTATATGACCTAAAATATTTTTTTCGGGTTTATTTTTCTGTGGATCACGTGTTCTTAGTTGTTTTTATTTATTTTTTTAATTGATGAGGATTTTAATTTTGTATTCGATGCTCTTTTTAATGATTTGTGTTTTTACTTTTTATATAAAATTGACCTGTAATTATTCATAATTATTAATAAATAAACTAAACTAAACAATCCATCTATCTTTTCTTTGGCCTTTCTCTCCCTCTCCATCCATCCACATTTATCCATCAGTCTTTTAGTCACATGCGTTTCATCCCCCTTATTACGTGTCCATACCAAGACAAGTATAAAAAAAAACAATAGTATGGAACTAGGTACTAACACGACTAAGCGTGGTGTTCAATCCTCGTTCCATTTCTATGAGAGAAAAACCTGTTGACGTACAGTTACACAATTTTAGGCTGTTACTTTCTTATCTTAAGACTCCTATTTAAATACCGAACACACATAGGATTTGAGGTCAATGCCTAAACAACACTAGACATACTTTTGACATTTACGCAAACATTCGAACTGATAAAAGTGTCAAAGTCATGTCAATGTCAATTAATTGTATTTCTAAATCATTATCAGCAATATAAACTGCTGAACTTAGGCTTCCTAATTAACTTGGTAACGTCATCTGCCTAGGACTACTGTAATCAGCTGTATATCAGTGTTTTACATTAAACGGCTGCCAATCTGACCTCCACAACCCAGTTGGTACTGGGTAATGCAATACCTCTCGATAAGACTGGTTGACAGGCTTTCGGGCAACTGACTACCTGTAACAACTGTCAAAGATCTACAAAAACAGCCGGGACCAACGGCTTAACTTGAAATGTAATGGTCACCCATCCACGGGCCAACCTAGGCAAGCGCGGCATACCCTTTTTTTTTTTTTTCGGATTGGAAATCATCAAATGACTCCTCCCGCTCTGGGCGAGCAGGAGGGAGTGTCAGACTTTTACTGACTAAAACCCATCCATGTTCCTTCCTCGCCCTTTGTGTTCCGGGGCCACGGTATCTCTTTCGAATAGTCCCGCAGCCCCGGCAGGCTTCGACCCTGAAGACCGACCCTTATTATTTAGCCACGAGCTCCTCAACTTGTATGGTTACAAAAACCCCTTATTTTTAAGTAAAACCAGATAAGTCGGTTTTAGTGTCTCATGTTTATAAGTTCCTACAAGAAACAGCTTCTTAGATAAGAATCACGATTAATCATCAATATTCGTGATCTCGAATAACATTAGAGTTCAAATTCGTGATGTTATATCATATCTAGAATCTCTGAATGTGACCTTGAATGAACCTATCTGGTGCATCTAAAATGATTCTAAATGAATTCTTTGCCGTTTCTACTAGTCATCGATAGATGACATATTATGGAGATGACAAACAATGTAATAAATAATAGTTTAAATAACTAAAAAACACGCTTTCTTGTATTCTTCTCAGCAAACCCTTTTATTTGTTAACCATAGTCATGGGAATGCATAAAAATAACTAGTCCGCCATCATTGGCAGTTCATCATATGGGATTTAGAATGGTGTCGCTTAGCTAACCATGCATTGTCATCCAAACTAAACATGTATGCCAAATTTCAGCTCAATCGGAAACCGGGAAGTGGTTCATATTTAACTTCTATGATTTTGTTACATAGTTAGGTTGAGGATAAGCGAAGCTAATAAAAGCGTTTTGAAATGTAAACTCAAAAAATCTCTCTTTCTTACTTAATTTCTTTTTAAAGGAGAAGGGCATTCTTAGGCTATAGTTAACGCCCCAGGCGTTAACTATAGTTGAAATGTCCCCAAAAATATAGATCGATAAAATGTGTAGGAGATCTAGGATCAAGTGATAATTGTTTCTCAATCGATTGAACATTGCTAATCGGGTTTCTTTAATTTACTAATTCCATAATTTAAAAAAGCATTCGTACGTTTTTGTTCGTTCCTAGATTGCAAAATTTTCAGTGAAGGCTTGTTAATAAATCCTCTCTCAAATAAGCTTACTTTGGTTTAGTTAACACCTGGGCCCACGACCCTCTACTTTTGGTAATAGGGAAGATGCATGTATTTTTTTTCTTCACTTAAATCAATAAAGTACCTACAGTATTAACAACCCAATAAAATAATTAAAAGTTTTAACAACTGTTTGTCGCAAAAACTAAACTTCTACTTGCAATTTTCTACGACACTTTAAACGTCCGTGACTGTCGCGGCCATTCATGTCATAGCAGTTGTCGTCATTTAAGTCTATCTGCCTTGTTTACATCTAAGTTTTTACCCTTAATATAATCATTTTACTAAATGTATGTGCTTTATTCAAGAACACACTGCAATAACCAAATTATAATATCATCTTATTGAAACTTTCAGTAGTTTTTAAATAAAAGTGTTTCTTTGACATATAACATTTGACGTCGCTACCGGCGAAGACGATGCGTTTTGAATTTGCGTTCCGTTTCACCAAAACCACGCTACATAAAATATTAAATTGTAAAATAGAAAGTTAAACAAGTGTACCACAATGTTTAAACAAATACAAGGCATTTTTAAGGAATAAAAAATGTTTTGAATTTCTTAGGGATATCGTATTAACAGTTTTTTTTCGTATTTTATGAGACACCCACATGGGCCCCCTCGACCACAACCTTTCATATACTTACAGCTGCCACTGGCCAGAGGCTATAGCTGACCTCTAGTGGTGTTCATGAGTGGTCTGTGGGACTTCATGTACTACCTATTATCATAAATGATTTTAACCAATTTATTTGGTTTTGGCGCAACATGGACTTCTTTAGAAGACAACTTAGTAGTTGCCCCCTTTTTAACAATATTCGTAAAACACGTGGGAGTTCTATAATCATATCTCATGATATCTGTATAGTTTTTCAGTAATATTTGCTTATCCTTTCGACCTACAGCCGTTTGGCGACCTCTGTCGTCCTATTTGTTTAATAATAATTGTGTGTTTGTATTACAAAGTATTGTATGAATAAACCATTTGTTGTTTTTCATAATTATAGCAGCTTTTGTTTGCGCTATTTGTACTTTTTTTTTGTTTAATTCCGATTTAGATGTTAAAAAGGACACGTTGTTAAACGTCATGCTTAGGCCTACGTAGTTTTTAAAATATTTTTCCTTTGGTAAACAGCAGATCAAAAAGTTATAAACAGAGTCTCCTGAAAGGATGTTTGATAAAATTAGGTATTATATATATATATTTAGTTGTTCTAAAAAAAAAGTATTTTACCTATTACTTAATTTATTAAGAAGATTTATTAAAAGTATAAGACACTCTTCATATCGGTATACAGATACGAATATGAAGATTGTGTCCTAACTTTAGCAATCAGCGCGCAAACACGTCACCTCCGCGATACTTTGGTGCGCGTGGTCACGTCGACTTGTCGCGTTCAGGTTTTTCGAACAAATGAGTAACATATTAAACGACTGTCGTTTATTTATATTATGGCTATGTTCCTAAGCTATATCGTCTTTTAATTGTTACAGGAGTTCAATAAAAGTTAAATCTTCAGCCAATGTTTATTTAACCAGACCAGTAGAAAAAGAGTTTATTCCACATTCGTCGAGTTATAGGCGAGAAGACAAAAAAAAAACTAATTAGTCCGTCACTTAGATTATCAAAAAATATTTGACCCGTGTTTTTTCTTTTGTTACGTAAACCAAAATAGACGAAGATACGACGCTTTTAAAATTCTCAATACGTCACGCCATGGTATAATTTTTAGCTAGTTCTGACGTCACGAGCCCCCACTCCCGAGTTTTGATGCGTTTTATCTTTGTCAATATTCATTGATTTACAAAAACAAAAAATACGTGTCCATTAATTTCCAATACTCTACTAACTGACGGACTAAATAAATTTGCAATTTTTTGATACTGTCGTCATGCCTATTCATCAACTCATCCCACATGCCTGCGGGGCATTTGGGACGAGTTGATGAAAATCTCTCACTCTCTCTCTCTCTCTCTTTTTTAAAATAAAAACACACACTAGGACACCAGCATAAACCATAACTTTATCAAATTATTCTTACTTTCATATTTGTCATACAAACCGAGTACCTTAACCCTTAGTACATCAAAGTAATTGCAACTGTCATGGCCGCCTAATTTCAAATGATTATATCTCCGGGCGTCACTTAGGGTGTGTTCAAACTGCGCTTTTTTTTAGCAAAAGAAAAAGAAGAAAAACATTGTGTTGCGTTCACAACTAGTTTGGCCTTTGTAAATCCAAATAATTAAAAAATAAAGATTCATCTATGAATGCAAATGCAGATGATAGTAATTTTTGTGACATCAATTTAGGTGTGTGTCGAAAAATCGTCAATTTAAAAAATTTAATAAATAATAATAATAAAAAGTTCATTTCGTAAGGTTTTAACAGATACATTGTAGAGGCCTTCTTTTAAGTATGAAAATGCCTGTAACAGAAGACCTCCCTCTGTCATGTTTATGTGCAAACATTTTACAAAGCCTGTTAATAATTAAAACAAAGTAGGTAAAAAAAAACTTATCCAAGAGAATTAAATAAAAAAAAAAGTGGCGACTGTGTTGTGTGTGGGTGTGTATGTGTGTGTGTTGGTGTGTGTGTGTGGGTGTGTATGTGTGTGTGTGGGTGTGTAAATGTGTATAAATGTGTGTGTGGGAGTGTATATGTGTGTGTGCGTGTATGAATGTGTGTGTGTGTGTGAGAGTAAATAGGACTAGTGTGGGTATGAGAAAGAGGAAACCAAAAGCATATTATCAGTGTGAAGTATATGTATACAGTAGAGTAGTAAAATTGATAAATATTTCAAAAAGGCAAACTTTATGAAGAATAAACGCATATTGTACCTTTTTTATTAGGTTCTTTTAAATATAATAACAAAAAAAATATCGTCCTCTGCACATACCCTAACAGCTACATAACTCGCACCGTAATAAACCTTTAGTACGAAACACTATGCGTCATGCAAACCATTAATTTTATAATTATCTGACAATGACAGGAATACCTTGAACTCTGCTGGTCCACTTTTGAAAAGGTCGCGTACAAGAACGGCTTATATAAGTAAATGGTTCGAATGTGAGACGAAATAGGTTGAAGTTTGTCGTGTTTGTAGATTTATAAATTGTTTGAAATTATGTTGAACTTATAGCTTATGCACGCGGCGTCGCCCGCGTTGAGTTCGATAATTGTCCCACTACTGGATAAAAAATATCCCATGTGTAAATCCAGGTTATCACCTATTTAATTGCCAAATTTCATATAAATCCGGTCAGTAGTTTCTGCGTGAAAGAGTTACAAACATCCATACATCCATTCCTCCTCAAACTTTCATAGTAGTACGCCGGCGTATTTTCTTCGTTTTTGTCTTTACTTCCAAGAATGTGATTATTAGTGACACTTATCGAATGGTGTAATAATACAGTGTGAGTTTTTCAAAAATAATATAGTATAATAAATCAAATGATGCAGTTTTTGTTTTAATCAAAATCGGGCGCGAGACACCGTTACATTTCGCTATTCCTCATAGTTTTGGTTTTGAAAAATTCATCCTGTATACTTTCATATGCATTCAGTAAAACGCTGTTATTATAAAATTATAAACAGACTCTTCAAATTTATTTTATTTGTATAGGTTCAAACCAAACATACGTATCAGTTAGGTAGTTCCATTTCAAACCCCATACCTCTACTGGAAACTACCCCTATTATGTGTCACAGAAACTGAATCAATTCCTATTCGAGTCAGTTTCTATTGTGCGCCTCTGAGCACAATGTCTTGCGACTGAATTTCCATTGGTATAGCAAGTTGTGGCATTTTCACGTCTCGCGTAATGAACGGAGACATTGTCGAACTGAACAGGTGATGGGCAGGGGGTTGGGAACGGGGGAATTACGATATGAAAACGTTAATAGACGTGGTTGAAGATGTCAGACTTAAAAGTGAAGAAAACGCGGCGACTTGATTGCGTTGGCAACAAAGCTCGAAAGAAGTTGAAGACAACGAAAGAAGAAAGATAAAGTATTAAACATTCTTGAGGTAACACGTAACTTGAAAGAATAAATTTGTTCACATTGACCAGCAAAATTGGTGAAAAGTTGAGAACCAAATGCAAGCGCCATGGTTGTTACCCGCGATCATGGCGCTTGCAACAGCGTTCAAATATCGGGAGCTCAAAATAAATAATAAACACGGAAGATATCCCGTAAGTAAGTAAGTGAAATTTTATTTGTTTAAACATGGTGTACAAGTGACAATATAAGTTTAGTTTTAAACCGTGAAAGCTTAAAACAGTGACCAAATAAATAGTTGATGTGTCTCATAATAAATATCTCAATTATTGTATAAATCTCAATCTTGTAAAAGAGTTGAAGAGTTGTTCAGTTATATTTAACTTAGTTAACTTCAAATTGATGGCAAAAGGAATAACGTTCTACCACTTCAAACTTCTACATCATCATTATCATTCTCCTGCCCTTCTCCTAGTTCATTTGCGGTCGGCGCAGCATGTCTTCTTCATCCATACTTCTCTATTACTCGTCATCTCATCAGACACCTCCTTTCTTGCCATACCATCCTTCACACAGTTCCACCTAAACACCATCCACTTCGAACTAAAACACCATCGGAAAAGTTGTTTTCATCTCGTTCCTCTACATAGCAGCATAGTGACAGACGTGTCCGACCCACAAAGACCTCGGTGTGATGTTATTGTGTGCATTCTTAAAGACGTGGGCGCTGAATTTGTATGAAATTTAGTGTTGGGATAGGCGTGGGGTATAGGCATGACGACAGTATGATAAATACAGATATAAAAAATTACAAATCTATTTAGTCCGTCAGTTAGAGTATTGGAAATTAATGGACACGTATTTTTTGTTTTTGTAGATCAATAAATATTGACAAAGATAAAACGCATCAAAACTCGGGAGTGGGGGCTCGTGACGTCAGAACTAGCTAAAAATTATACCATGGCGTGACGTATTGAGAATTTTAAAAGCGTCGTATCTTCGTCAATTTTGGTTTTCGTTACAAAAGAAAAAACACGTGTCAAATATTTTTTGATAAACTAAGTGACGGACTAATTAGATTTTTTTTGTCGTCTGGCCTATTGTCGGGCAGTCAGCAGTCAGTAAAAAAATTGCAGAACCAACTGACATTCTTCTTATGTCATTAACTTATAATTATTTTTTTTAACTAATCTGTTAGGTGAGGCGCCATTGACGCTTGCACTCTCAACCTCATAGAAGTTGACTCATTCAATTGTTCTCTGAGTGAGTTCACAAAAAATGTATTGTTTGTGATTAGTTACAAAATTTAATATTCTTATTGTGTACACTAGCGCATTAGTAGCCTGTAAAGATACTCGTAAGATGGAGAATAATAAATAAATAAATTTTACTGGTCTATTTATGTAGATTGTAAGCGTTTTTTTCAGGATAAGGCGTCAAGGGTTTTTAAATTCATGCACTTACACTTTTTTTGACAGTTCAAATACAGGGTCACTTTAAAATTGTAACAGAGTAAAAGATTTAGCCCCGAAGGAGACGTAATATTTTTTTATGGGACTCCGGCCATACCTTTTAGGAAAGCTGGGAAACTAACCCCTGATTAGAATAAAGTAACATTTTGTCCTTAATATAAAGTGTTTTTATGCACACAATAAAAATTAAAAATGTTTGACGTTTATCCTGACAGTTATGACAGGTTCTAGATATTCAATAATATAGAATAGAATATGGTAATAATTGAAAAACTATTGTTTTGCGTGCACAAGAAATTAGGCTTAAATTCACGAAATAATATTTTTCCTCAATTCGTGGGATTTTTTCCTCTTTTTTGATATAAATGTTCATCTCATGGTCGAATATGAAGGTCTCCTTTCTTACGCAACAGTTTATAAAAATGATAGAATTTGAAATCGTCAACAAGAGCAGGCGCCAACAGCCGCTGTATAGTTAGCAATTAACACTATATGCATTAATCTCCTACTTCTTTATCATCTAAAAACTTTGGCACAAGTATTCACACTGAACCTCTGACCCAGTCCATTCAGTATCGTTCGCTCAATGTCGCAAAACTCTCGTTCTCCGCATAGCGTCGTCTCCTCACAAAGCCGTTCAGGTGTTATTGTGCTCCCTTCTTAGAGACACGCGTCCGTCTGCCCGCGTACTGAACTCGTGGTACTTTGTGCCCATTGATTTGTTAAGCTGTGTTATGTTTTGAGATAGAAGTTTTGAATGCAATTGTTGTTTTTGTGGGGCAGGAGAGTCATACGTTGCTGTGAGGCTGTGATCAATAGGGTCAATCAATATTGGTACCTACTTAGATTTCAGCTAACTTGACAACTTGTATAACCAGTGGAGTGCCTAAGGCAAGTAGACTGTTCAGGAACCCTAACTTCATGAAGATTTAGGCTATGAGGGCAAGACAAGATTTTAGGCTTGTATGAAAGTACCACCACTATGTATAACAAAGAGATTTTTAAGATACTATGGAGTGGTTATCAGAAAAAATGTGACCCTATGTTCAGTCTTCCAGCGTGAACCAGAAAGGTTACTTGATTTTGTTGGTGCTCCCATGAAGAAAGTTGTTGAGTTTGATGGTCGGATTCACACCCCGAAATATGATCACACTTTTCTGGTACACTCTGACACAGTCACAGCAAAATGGCATGATTGGCTAAGTTTGATATGATTTCTTGTACCGACATCAACTAGTAGGCTAAATCATGTACCAATTTTGTATTCTGAGAAATATTAAGAATTTTAGATGATTCTCGACACATTTAAGGTGATAATAAAAGTCCGCTCATTGTGCGATACGAAAAACAAATTAATTTTGTAAAAATATTATGGTTATTAGAATTCTACATAATTATTATGCTTCTTTGGTTCGTAAAGCTCTCTATTGTTGAAAATCACAAACTTTCATCCATTTTCCTACTAGTACTTTGGTGTATTATGTGCTTCCAAGAAAAACTTATAACTGATAATAAATATTCCGATACCTTGTTTTTTACTACAATTTGAGCTTTTCCGTTTTTGTAAAACTACTGAGGTGTTGGTAATTATGGACATAGATATGGAAGAAGAAGACATGGTACGGCAACCTTAAATTAAATTGGTGCTAATGATGATAATAGTTACTTTCATTTTATTATTTATATGGCAGATTATAAATGTATAATTTGACTATTTAATAGAATCAATTGTTATATCAAATAATGTATCGATAAATTCACAATTATATTAAATTATAAAATTATGAAATTTTATAAAATTAAGTCAAACGATAGAGCATTAGGTACTGGAATAATTAATGTCAGGAATGTTACCTAAATTAAGCAACACTAATATGTTTTTTTTTTGGTTAATGTCAATATTTCGTTTCTTAAGGTTGCAAACGATTCTAGCACTGCATGACATAGTTTTTATTTTTGAAAAATTTATGTTATACGCTATACTTTGGGAAATAAATGGCTTTGGTCTTATACTTAAGGAACTTTCTTAATTATTTATACACCTTTTTAAATTTTTTTTTTTTTTACAACATTTTATATCTCTCGGATTTGTAACCCTTGAGATTATTTTCACTGTTTTGTATCTTAGAGTTAATCTGTGAACAGTGTTGTGGGCGGCAATATTGTCTTTAAGTTTTGTATATGTTTCTTATTTCTACGTTTTATATTGCAGTTGTTTGTTGTTCTTTTTGACTAAAAATAAAATAAGATAAAATAATTCTTAATGATGAAAATGAGGTTTTGCTAAGATCTGCGTAGAACAATGTATGTCGTGTACCTACTCTTTCCTATTTTAAATTAGAACCTATATCTACTTTCTTCCATTCATATATCATTATTTTCTTGCCCGTGTCACATGTTACTTTGGTGTTAGGCCGATCTCAAGTAACTCCTATTTTCATCCGTTTTCCGCTGTTAACCGTCACGCTATCATTTACTCATTTTTATATCAATGGCATAAATTTAAAGAAAAATGAGTACTTACTTCCAACTAAATCTATAAAATAATTCTTTTTTTTTTTCGTGTGATTAGTGCCTAACTTGGTATCAAAGTTTTTATACCACCCATGGGCCTCTGAATTGGTTTTACAGGCGCTCGAGAAATATCTTTCAATTCTGTGCTGGTTTCCTCACGATGTTTTCTTTCACCGGAGCAAGTGATAATTATACAATACGCACATGAATCCGAAAAATCAAATGCACGTGTCTTAGGTCCAAACTCGAGACCTATGACTTGGCAGTCCGACGGTCACATCACTAATCTATCAATGTTATAAAGGGTGTAAAAAACCTTTTACCGAAGCCGAAAGGCACTTGTTCTCCCCGCCATAACGATCATTTTTTTGCTCTACATCATACCTGGGAACCTTCTAGTTACGAAGATATTGAGGGTCAAAGTTCCAACTTTTAGACAAGTTTTTTTAAATAGGTACAAGTTTTTATTGTAAAATTTTTAATTTAAACATTACCTCCACGACCCCCGTACTATTCAATCCATCCATCAGCAATGTTTTGCGTTACATTGAGTTCTACAACAAAACATGATTTTTCACCCCAAAAAGAAGTAGTTTCCCAGCAATAATTTTTGCGTAAAGTGACTTAGTTTGATGTAAGTACAGAATGCATGGTTGACGGCTTCGTGATGAGGTTATTTACACCCTGTATAAAATAATCGTTCAGCAAACACAAATAAAGTAAAGAAACACACACAAATAAGACTTAATCTCGGCTTATGCAGCCAAAGGAACAAATCTCTGAGTGAGGGTGCGCCGGAACTCAGATTGTCGGTGGCATATCCGTTGTAAGTAGCAACCGTCTGTGGCTTCTTATACTGCGGTAAGGGGTTTAGATGCACCAAGTTTTAAGGGGTAAGCAGGGGTGTAAGGAATTTGTTCTAGAGATAATGAAAATTGAGTTTTTATGTCTGATTTCTGATGTTATGGTTACAGAAACGTGTTTAGGCACGGCTACAAAGTTATACACGCACCGATAATTGTGAAAGATATGAAGATTTAGTAAGTAAAATGAGTTTCAGTGGTGGTTATGAAACTCTGTTGAAAGATTTGACCAATACATACTAACAAACTAACTAACAAAAAATTACGGTAAAGATGTCTACTGGTATTGATACAGAATATAATAGCTGATAAAAAAGGGAAATCTATAACACAAAATGTTTGATAATAAAAAATGCACCCTCTTTTATGCAATAAGTTTATCGTCGATTTAGAAAAACTTGACGAGCTTTTTCATTTCAAATGAATTATAAAAGCGAAAGTGATTGAAGATGGTATTTCAACTCCCTAAGAAATTGAGAATCCAGAGCAAATAAAAACTAAGGAATGAAGCATTTAAAACGCTTATTGAAAACTAAATTCTGTACTAACTTAAACTTTAAAACCATTCTAACATAATTTCAAACTAAACAAAACAAATACTAAAAACAAATTACCTTAAACAAACATTTAAATATAGACAAAAGAACGTTTGAATATTATGACGTCACGTCACCTGTCATGGCGGAGATGCATCAACAATGGCGGACGCAGTGGCGCGAATTCAACTAAACGTATTTAAATTACAAATTGAAACCTTGAAGCTGCACCTGATACTGAATACAGTATGTAGTGCTTGCAGAATTGTTTTAAGTACTGTTCGTTTGATAAACGAGTCTTCTATGAGGTGAATAGAATTGTAGAAGTTAATAAATTATGCTCAATGGAGTACAGTCATAAATGGAATGGTGGAGTAATTCTTGACACTGTCTCATATTTATACTCTCACACTAAAGATGATTCAAAAGAGTATCCATGGAGTTTCCTGCCCATTCTTTTGCATAGAGATCTGCGCTTTGGAATAGGTACTTTCGCAGTTATGGTGCCTTGTGGTTTCATCTTTTTGCTTTTAAAAATTGTAAAGAAATAAATGCGTTAAATTTGAAATATGATGTTTCTACTGATAAGAGGGAGACTCTCTCTATGAGAGAGAGTGGGCCACCACGCGGGCCCAGAGCAGGTTGGTAGATGTCACATGTCTTAAAAATATTTTTTGGTGCTAGGATATGCCGGCTTCACACACTTGTCGAAGGTAAGTCGGGATCTACTTATAAACTTCAATAATTATGAGAATAATTGTATCTCTTATTTAATTCCCATAAAATATATATTTCAACAATCTTGTTGTGAAAATAGATGCTGTAATAAAACGTTGTTTTAGCTATAACATCCTCCCGGAGTTCTATGTGAAAAATCTGCTTTGAATGATGTGACTGCGATAAAATTATAGTAGTCCTAGTAGTCATCATAATTCGTCTTATTTTGATCAAATTTTAATACAAAACAGTAAAGGAAAACGTCTTGAGGAAACCTGAACTCGGTCTTCGTCCATAAACATCTTTAAAAAAAGTCAATGTTCTATTTAGCCAACCAACAATAGTAAATCAGTACTTCATAATTGTATGGTTAGTGCCTAACCTGGGGTCAGAGTTTTTATGGGCCTTGGCGACAAATGCCGTCAAGAAATATCTCTCAGGCATGCTGGTTTCCTCACGATGTTTTCATTCACCCAAGCAAGTGATAATTATACAATACGCACATGAATCCTAAAAATCAGAGTTGCGTGCCTTTTTTTTTTTTTTTTTTTTTTTTTCGGATGGGAAATCATCAAATGACTTCTCCCGCTCCGGGCTGAGCAGGAGGGAGTGTCAGACTTTTACTGACTAAAACCCATCCATGTTCCTTCATCGCCCTTTGTGTTCCGGGGCCACGGTATCTCTTTCGAATAGTCCCGCAGCCCCGGCAGGCTTCGGCCCTTGCGGACCCCTTCACTGTTGCTGACTCTCTTTGAGGCGCGCGTGGAACACGAACGCGCCGTCGACACGGCCTGTCGTCATGAGACGGACGGACGGCGAGCTAGCCCATAGCTGCCCGTCCACAGGCCCGCGCCTACGGTGGCCGGAAGCCACCACGTGGCCCCCGACGCCCGGGGCGTCTCCCGCGGCGGTCGGGACGTGAGGATATCTCCCTCTCACGTTCCGCCACCTCCTTCGCTAGCATGACTGCTTCGCAGAAGGAGGTGACGGCGTCCCATTCCGTCTCGCTCCGGACGGAGCGAGAGGTCGCCGCCGCCGATCGCCACCTCGAGGACACGGCGGTGTTCCACCCAAGCGGGGCACACCTCCACAGTGTGCTCCACCGTGTCCTCCGGCCTATCCTCACAATGATAGCACCCGGGCGTTTCCTCCCGCCCGATTCGGTGCAGGAACTTACCGAAACATCCGTGTCCGGTAAGAACCTGCGTCAGGCGGAAGGTGAGGACGCCGTGGCGTCTCTCCAGCCACTCCTCAAAGAGGGGACTTATCGCCACTATTGTGGCGTGCCCTGCACGGGGTTGCGATAGTCGCTCTCTCCATGTCGCCATGAGATCCCGCCGGAAGTCCGTCCGCTGAGCGACAATTTGCCGCGGCAGCGGAGTTTCCCCCCGGCGTAGCGCCTCCGCGCGCCACTCATGTAGGCGCGCGAGGACTATTGCCTCCAGATCCCATGGCGGCAATCCGGCAAGGAGGTTCGCCGCCTCGCGGGAGATCGTGCGGTACCCCCGGACCAGCCTTACGGCTACCACCTTCTGGGGCACGTTCAAGTGGTGGGCGGCACGCCGCCTCAATGAACGTGCCCACACCGGGGCCCCGTAAAGGGCCATGGACCGCACAGAGTTGCGTGCCTTGGGTTCGAACTCGAGACCTATGACTTGGCAGTCCGACGGTCACACCACAAGACTATCCTACCAACTGTATAATGTACTCGATAGATCGAACGACAACCATGTTTATTATAATGGGCATTGTTCATTTTTTTTAATGTTGTAATTGAAAAACCATTTCGAGGAATAGCGTTACTGATCATGACGGACTAATTAATCATGAAAAATATTCATATTTTATTGATATTTTTGATAAAATACGATTGACCTTCATTGCCCTTCAAATTACGTCAGCTTTAGCCGTACAGTGTTGTATCGTTGCCTCAGAAATTAAAAAGTAAGTGGCAAGTATTGTCTACAATCTGTCAAGTGTCAAATTATAAATGTCAAAAATATAAACACATAGTAAGTTTCAAGTTTTTACGATTATTGTTACTGCGACTTGCCTTATAATCTCGTAAAATCATCAATTCAAATTTCATTACACTATCTCAACACTCGGCAATATTTAATATACTGGGAGAGCTAAGGAACACAGGAAGTGCTTTGTTCCAACTTGCAGCAATAATAGTCCAAACAAAATTTTTGTTCCTTTAAGAGAAGATTTGCGAGAAAAGTGGTGTCGTGATGTAGGCGTGCAAGGTTTATGTAATGTATTGTTGCAAAGATCACTTTGATGTAAGTATTTAAAAAATACGTTTATATTTTGATAGGATTCGAATTTATGTGACGTTTATTGACACTGACAGATGTTGTGTTGACAGATTTAATTTGTTTATTATGTACTGGTGAGGCAACGGCACAATCTTTTGTGCCACTGATGACGTCATCTACCTTAATAAATTAAATATTAAATAAAAAATAACTATTGAACCAACTATCAAAATATTCAAATTAGTTTCTCAAAATGCTCTAAATTTGCAAAAAATTAAATAAAAGTAATGGTTAAAAAATTAAGACAATCCCCATTAAGATATTTTTGTCAAGTTTGTGAGTTTGTGAGTTTATCTGCTTGTTGAGAAATAAACCGAACCTGCTAGTCCTAGAACCAAAAATTCGAATACATGATACATCTACCCATCAGCACTGAGCCCACTAATGGTGGAAAACCCTCTCTCAAAAAGAACAGACCTATCTGCATTGGTAGCATTATGTGCTGCTTGTGTTAAGTACCTTGGTCCCTACCGAAGTTAATGTAAATCAAAATAATTGGCTAAGGTCCAGATTTCCTCTATTAGCAAGTATTCTGGTCACATAACCAGAAACGATATGAATTCTAATACAAACCGAGCGAAGGTTAGATTTTAATACTTTTGACATTAGGGGGTTAGGTTGATTTATAGTGTTCATTTTATCGATTCGTCTCTGTGAACTTGCTCGACTGATATCTTTAGTGGTAATATTAACTTATCGTTCAAATTGGGTATTCATTAGAGGAGGCCTATGAATAGCAGTGTTTCGGCTGATATAATGTTTTAGTGATAAGAGAATAAAGTTTTCTTATCATTTTAGACTCGCTATCAATACCATGCTGATTAACCTTTTTACCCGACTGCGCCAGAAGGAGGGTTATGTTTTTTACCATAGCATAAGCTATTAATGTCATCATCATCTGCCTAGCCTTTTCCCAACTATGTTGGGGGCGGCTTCCAGTCTTACCGGATGCAGCTTAATACCAGTATTTTACATGAAGCGACTGCCAATCTGACTTCCTCGACCCAGTTAGTACTAGCGTATGCTATTAGTGTGTCGTACAAAAACAAGTAGGTAATGGATGCGTCATGGATGCTTCAAAAAAAATCCACATCCAGAAATCTACAAACATTAATAGCTATGAAGAGGACGTCTTATGGATGTCCAATAAGAGTTCCATCAAAAACAAATGGTTAGTTTGTGGTCAGAAGTAAAGACTAACCTAAAAGCCTTTCATGGGGATGAAGAATGAACACTCCTTTTTGGGAGATCTCTATGTATGGCAAGACATTCAGATTCATTGATTGACGACTTAAAAAAACAATAGTACAAAGTGGAACAAGGACGGTATGATGCACTATTGACCTAGTAAAGCCTTTTTTGAACAGTTTCCAAAAATGGAGGCGGCTTTCAATTTGATTGTATTGATGTTTCAAGCGCCCTCTGAGAATCCTGAGCGAATTAGGATTAACTTTTGTGTCATGGAGTAGATCAAAGATAATAATTTCGTCATTACTTCATATGACTCCAATCTATTTAAGGCGCGAGTTAATAGGTTTCTTTTGTTACATCGTGGACCTCATCTGTGTCCTCATGAGGACAAAATTGAGGTCATGAGTAGGCCCATTTAAAAAAAACAAATGAACTACTATCAAGGCAGGACAAGTCTACAACTGACACTGGCTTTTAAAGCGTTTCTAATTTCTTCATCGACTTGATAAACACGAGTTACATTTAAGGTATTTAAGTAGCTTGTCAATTCAATACAATTTCGAAAATTTTCTTCATTGCATTGGTAGAATGTCGCTTTGTCCTACAAAGGTCTATAGCTAAGATCAAAACATACTGACAAAACATTTCCGTTTAAAAATAATATTTTGAATCCCGTGTCAAGGAAAGCTCTATTATCAAAGGAATACAGTTGCCACCCACGGGTCTTGTATCAAAGAAGTAAGAATTGGGTCAGGAAATAGCAGTAGGATCTTCCCACATATTTTTATAGGCCACTGGCATAAAAAGTACCTTGAAGGTATAAAGTTACGGTCTTACTTTAAGGCCTGATCAGACAATGGACTATTTATTTTATTCAGAAATACATTCTAAGCTTATAGTTTTTTACCAAAACGCTTAAAAGCTGACAATAATCATAATACAATGTCAATGACATCATTAAATCATAAACATTCTGTGATATATTTGTAATAGTGTGTACATAATATTAAGATATTTGTACGTTGCAAGTGTTTTTCCATGACGTCAACAATAGGCGAGACGACAAAAAAAAATCTAATTAGTCCGTCAGTTAGATTATCAAAATATATTTGAGCCGTGTTTTTTCTTTTGTTACGTAAACCAAAATTTACCAAGATATGACGCTTTTAAAATTCTCAATACGTCACGCCTAGGTATAATTTTTAGCTAGTTCTGACGTCACGAGCCCCCACTCCCGAGTTTTATCTTTTGTCAATATTCATTGATTCACAAAAACAAAAAATACGTGTCCATTAATTTCCAATACTCTAACTGACGGACTAAATAGATTTGCAATTTTCTGATACTGTCGTCATGCCTATTTGTGCCAACGTTTTGGTTTTAGGTTTAACTGGCGTACACAAATCCACATTCAAGCAGTTCATAATACTCCGCCGTGATGGGGATCACTGTTATTAATGTAGGCACTTGTAACTCGTTAGGGATCTTGTTAACTAAAAAATATTGAAAACACTGTTTTAAGCTTTCACGGTTCATGGCGCTTGCAACAGTGTCGAAATATCGGGAGCTCAAAAACAATAAATAATCACGAAGATATCCCGTAAGTGACATTTTAAGTATAAAAAATATTGTTCTAGACGTTCCACGTACTTACAACCGCCAATCATCACTGTGGACTTTGAACTCAGCAATTTTACCAATCGACATTTCTGATTATTATGGTGATACTGTTCCTGTTTATTTAATATTGCACGAATCACGCGTAGAATTGTCTGTCCTCGTCGCCATTGAAGAGTATGGGAACTGCTGGGACTATCGGGAGCACAATTAAATATGGACTTGTCTTATAAGCGTATATTCGTAGACTGACGCGCGCTTGCAACGTACAAATATCTTAATACTAAGTACCCACTATTCATCACAAATATATCACACATTCTGAAAGTGTCGGTATTAGTGTTCATTTTTCCGCCGTTGATGGATTCTTTTTGTATTGTTACAGGAACTGATGGACACTATGTAGGCTCCAAAATCGTAGCCCAGTTCAGGACCGACACAATTTAGGTTGCAATCGACATGCTAAGAATAAGAATAGACTATTTGTTCGCTGTTATGCGTGGACATTTTGCACTAACCTATATGGACGTCAAACATCATCATCTGCCTAGCCTTTTCCTAACTATGTCGGGGCCGGCTTCCAGTCTAACCGGATGCAGTTGAGTACCAATATTTTACATGGAGCGACTGCCTAACTGACCTCCACAACCTAGTTAGCTAGTACTGGGTACGATACGATTGTTCTTGGTAAGACTGGTTGTCAGAATTTCGGGCCACTGACTCTAGTACATCGTCTGTCCGCGCACTTAGACCCTCAAGAAGTCTTTAATTATACCTAAAAGGTATACGTAAATATAAATACGTAGCTATCAAAGAAACCTGACTAACAGGATATGGCTTGTAAATGAATCAATCCGATCTGTTAGCAATTTCAAATCTTTTATTCATTCATGAATTCTTAATGAAAATAGCATCGCAATGGATGTAGGTTTATTCAATGCCGAGCGGATTGGAGGCAAAAAAAGTTGTGTGACAGGACTGACAGGCCTTTTGAGATTATTCTCCTTCTCTTATGTAAGATCTATGACGAGAATGGTTTTAGTTCTGGTAAAAAGGATAACCCAGACAGCAAATTGGATGCGGCGCTGATTGCCCAGGCCCCAGATGATTTGGATTGACATGAGTTTTTCAATAGCTACGTCATTTCTTAACATTTCTGACTTTTAAGCTCTAAAAGACCAGCCAAGTGCGAGTCGGAGTCGCGCATGAAGGGTTCCGTACCACCGTAGTATAAATTAAAAGTTAAAGGGGGGCCCCCTTTAACTTTTAATTCATGTTGGTAGAGCGGCAACAGAAATACACATTCTGTGAAAATTTCCACTGTCTTCCAATTACGGATTATGATATACAGCCCGCTGACAGACAGACGGACGGAGCCTTAGTTATAGGGTCCCGTTGGTTACCCTTAGGATACAGAACCATGGTATATTTATCATGATCGACAGTACGTCAGGTTATCCTATAATGATGTTTTTTTTTATCTAAAGCCCCAAGCCCAATACCAGACTAACGATCAAAGTTCACAGGTTACCATTGTTAATCAAGAATCAAACATCAATCGTTTATTGTTCTACAAAATCTTGCGCTAAAAGGCTCTGATATTTCGCCTTAAACTTTATATATTCAATGCCGTTAGAACGGCACCATTCATAAGATGTATAATTTTGTGATCATCGTAAATCCTTTGGGCTAGCCAAGGTGATATCATTCCTTGATGCTTCATACAAAAAAATATATCGTTTCATATCTAGACACATCCACCAAGACGCAATGTGCTCGTTTGGTGGATTACGGAGAAATTATTACTTACTTACTTACTACTGATTACTTCTCTATGAGAAGACTTCCTCTCATAGAGAGGCCACCTGTGTCGCAGCAGTGGGAATTTAAAGGCTGATAATGCTCTGTTTATTAAATAACTATAGCTGACCCGCGCAACTTCATCCGCGTCACATAATATAGCTATAACCTTCCTCGATAAATGCATTATCCAACACCAAAATATTTTTTCAATTCTAACCAGTAGTCACTGAGATTAGCGCGTTCAAACAAACAAACTTTTCAGCTTTATAATATTAAGTATAGATATTGTCGCGTACAATCTGACTTTTTGTCATGCCTCTTATCATTCAGAGAACAACAGTTTCAGTTAGAAAATCACAACAATTAAGGTTTTTACTGATTAACCCTCGGATTCGGAACTATCGCAAAGTGGGTAGGTACATTTCGGTAGATAGTACGTCTGATGCACCCCTAGAACGAACGCTCTTTGTACCACGACTTAAACGGCTGTGATCCTTACTAGTTAGGTACTATGTTTTGTCTCTGCATCACCCTAAGGTAGGACAGTCGAGGACTTTGATGAGCCACTTGCCTCTATTCGTATTTTAGCCGTGTAATGCAAATCGGGTTTAGTCGGTAACATTCGTACTCGTGAAAGTATAAAACTGCAAAATCGGAAAGAGTGAAAGTGGCTTATGAATTAAAGTCCTCGACTCTACACTGAGAGAAAATACCCAATGTGTGTGTTAAAAGTCCATCTTTAAACAATTATTTTCACTTGTGCATAAAGTTTTATATTATACATGAGAGCAATAGTATCTAAAGATTTTTATTTAGCCTGTACTGTCCCGCTGCTGGGCAAAGGCCTTCCATGTGCTCTTTTTCCGTAATCATCACCACCACCGATGACTATCAAAAAATACCTTCACGACAATCCGGCTCGAAGGACCATGAACAGGTTTGTCTAAAGAAATACTTACAAATTATTATTTAAGGAATATGATTTTGTATGAAACATTCCACACGCATCCACCTTAATATTACTAGGCACACTTACAACAAATCGTCTATATTGAGGTCAAGGTGTACTCTATTCATTGTTGATTTTTCTCTCAATAATAAAATCATGGTGTTTGTAAAATTGTACGTTAGACGATGTGAATTATGGCTATGATCCTTGACTGGTTCAATGGAGATACTATTATAGCTAAAATACTGCTTGAAACACGTTTTAATATTAATGTTTTGAACTGAACTGTCTTGGTAGGCGGTGACTTTTAAACTAGGTAGATGTAGCTCGTTGCGTCGCCTACATCGGTCCTAAAGGAACGTACTATAGGTATAAAGTTTATCTTATGACCTAACCCAGGTCATGGTTTAACTGTGTTTCAAAATAGGCATGACGACAGTATCAAAAAATTGCAAATCTATTTAGTCCGTCAGTTAGAGTATTGGAAATTAATGGACACGTATTTTTTGTTTTTGTATATCAATGAATATTGACAAAGATAAAACGCATCAAAACTCGGGAGCTCGTGACGTCAGAACTAGCTAAAAATTATACCATGGCGTGACGTATTGAGAATTTTAAAAGCGTCGTATCTTCGTCAATTTTGGTTTACGTAACCAAAGAAAAAACACGGGTCAAATATTTTTTGATAATCTAAGTGACGGACTAATTCGATTTTTTTTGTCGTCTCGCCTATTAATCGAAATCGGTTCAGCTGTTAAGGTGTTGAAAAGGTTAGACAAAATGACTTTTGTATATGTTCACACCTCGCCGGCTAATCTTAAGTTTATGTTCACACCTACCTTTAGCCGTAAATAATATAAAATTAGAATGGAAGTCTCGTTATAAGTGGAATCATTCAAGATACTTCCGATTTGGCACAGAACAGACATTAACCTTAAAGGACGTATCCTTGCTTATTTCCTTAACAAAGAAATTCCAGACTTCCCCTCACGCATTAGCTCGGATTTACCCACATGTTTACCCAAACAGTTTTTCCGTCGCTTGTGTCAAGTGGCAAGCCTATCAGGCCCGAAGGCACCTAAGAATCCGATTCCTACCGGTTTCCCTTCGAGAACAAGGCACTCTACGTAGTGTCTAGCCTATTGCCAACAATCGAGCACAAATCCGGACTCCGGGCTGCTACACAGTTTCAATTATTTGAGTCTTCACTGTACTACATACTTCCTTCGTCTTGCTAATTTATATCTGGCTACTTGGTTAAGTGCATTATCATTTACCTTCTTTAATTTATAGCAAACTAGCTACATTTTCCCGATGGACGTCTTGTCAAATTATATCAGGCCTTGTTAAAAATCTACCTTAACGATAATCAAAATCCAAAGACTCACCTCTCGTTCTGCCTATGCACCATCCGCTGCATCATCCAGGGCTGCGACATCGGCGGCGGCGGCACCAGCCCGCTGCCGAGCGCAGCCAGAGCCGTCAGCATCTGCTGAAACTGCAGACACATGTCTGTGTACCCCTGCTTGTGACATCGCTTAGGATTAACATACAGGTTATGTTGGAGAAGAATTTTTGAGAAGAATTACAGAAATAACGGTATTAGTTCGGGGGGTTGACATCGCTTACGATTATCACACAGAGAGTGTGGAGAAGAAATTGGAAGAATGACTTCTCTCTTGGATATTGAAGGTAAGTGTGTCTTTTGCCATAAAATGCGACAGTTATTGTCGTCTGCCTAGCCTATTCCCAACTATGTTGGGATCGGCTTCCAGTCTAAGCGGATGCAGCTGAATACCTGTATTTTACATGGAGCGACTGCATATCTGACCTCCACAACCCAGTTAGTACAAAAGTGCGACAATACGGCATCCTAACGTAGCACACTAAGAATCACAACCCGAAATATATTGAACGAAATTGTGATGTTTGAAAAATGTATCGAACTAAAGACGTAAATAAAGCAATGAATGTCATCGAATTGTGAAACTATAAGGAATTGCAAGTTCCCTTTTTCGAAAGACATTATAATATGAATAGTATGGAGAGAGTCACTGTAATGAAGTTACAAGGACAGTATGGACTAAAACCAAAACCTAAATAAACTACCATCTGACGAGAAGAAAAGGTAAAGAAAATATTTCCAAGATCACCCTATTGTAGAGTAGTAAATTAAAAGTCATAAAGCTTCGGGTACAGACTCAAGGCTCATATTATTTTGTGATGGCTTCCGTATGAAAAGCCAAATTAGATTGTGGAAATACTTTCTTCTTTCCAATTTCTTTATAAAATTGATTAAACTGGTAGAAAAGTCCCAAATAATACGTAGGTACTGAGGGCATATACAAAGTGAAATTCTGTCAACGATAAACAGTTGAAAATGTATCGGATCCACTATGCTACCGAAAAGATCATGTCAATTCTGTTGAAGTCCTTGTGCAATACAAAACGTCTTGAACAGCATTGTTTGTCTCTGGTCTAAGCCCTCATTTTTTCATAAATTACTTATCAATTTGATCGATACTCGTTATAACAGTCTTTACAATAATAACTTTAACATTGTTGTCCATATTTACTTGTTAATACATGGAGAACAAAGATATTTCAATTCTCTTGTGCCAGTTGTTCTATTTCAATAAACCTAGTTACTGTTCCAGATGCTGGAGGTCTAGATAAGTAGAAATCGCTTTTAAATAAAGTGTTCCTTTGTACAACTACAGTTTCAACAGCAATCTGATTGCGGACTACACCTTTCCGTCGCATACTGAAAATTTTTGAATGTATTCGTAAAAAGTTGTTAGTTATTTTTGAAAAATTCGACAGCTCAACAATGAGAAAAAAACAATTGAGATTTAGTCAATTTAGTTTTTGAATTGTCAAAAAGAAAAGCATTTGCAAAGCGAGCGTGTTACGCAGTCTTCTTTTTATCGTGTGGTTTTATACAAGGTAGAATTTTTCAATGCTGGAGATAGCAAATTTTACTCAAAGGAAACATTTCTTTATTTTTAAAAAGAAACAAATCTGTATTCACAGATTTTCGAAAATTCACTTGGCACACTTACGAATTGAACCGACTATAGTTTGAAAAATAGCCTAGCCTGGTGTCAGAGTTTTTATGCCAACCATGGTGCTCCGTTACGCAATGACTCCGCTGGATTGACATACAATTTTTGGTAACTGTAACCGGCTGTGACAAACCAATATTTATTGTCTCTTTCATTATTAAATGCTATGTTAATGTTAAATGTCACTTTGTGTAGGCCCTCTGGTCCTTACGTTCTCTTAATAAACTGGTTGGAAACATACCTGTGCTATAGTCTGTGGGTTCTGCGCCTGCAGTTGGAGCAGGTGTTGCAACAGCGGCGGTGCCGACGCCGGGCTCTTCGCCCCCGACACCGAACTGCTGTCCGACTCCGATGCGGGACTCTGTGGCAGAGGATAGAGGAGTATGAGAAGGTGGAGCATAACAACATCATACGTGTAATCCTGGAAGGGATAAGTAAGCCCCAGACCCCATGTAATAGGAGGTGACTCTATGGCACTCAATTAGGCATAAATTCAGACTCCGTGGTTGTTACTGTTACTGAGAGAAAATCCAATCATACTTTGCCGGAGCAGGGATTCTAACCCAGGATCTCGTGCTCAACAGCTCACAGAATAAGTAAGCTGAAGTGGCGATGACCGTTGGGGTATACGTGTGACACTTAGGTCTACTTACACCACAAATCTCTAAACGCATTTACGTAACGCTAAAAGTATTAAAAACATAATTCTATTGTAGCGTGTGTGTATTCGTTCTAGATTTCCACTACCTACCAAAACCATAGACCAAATTTCTCCATATTCACAAAAACAAATATGAGAGCTAAAATTAGATCTCAATTTCAAACTATCACCGGAAGAAATTCTACTTCAGTTTAAACAATCAAATTCGTTTCACAGACCAAGTAGTAAGTGGTTAGCTTAGCTTTGATATTAAGAGATACTCGGATCCTTGTGATTGCAATTATTGGAACTGTTTCGACGATTTCTCGGTCTTAATAAAGAATTTTCCTAAAACGTATGTAACAATAAACATATTTCCTAGATGCAGCAGTTGTTGCAAACCTCTGTTACTCTTTCTTCTAAAAAATAACTATACTAACTTCTGATTCTAACAAATCATATTCTTCTGATTCCGAACAGAGAACGCCGGACTATTTTGTGTTTAAGTTTAGCTCTAGATTCCTAAAACATGTTTCGTAGTATAATATATACTAAAACACAATTTTGTGCAAATACAAAAGCTTTTACCCAAGATAATAGAAGGTAATCATGATCATAAGGCCATTTAAATACATCTATATCATATGCAATTGAGAACCCTACACACAGTCTTGTAATTTCAGCTCCAAGTGATCAAACCGCATCAATCTATGTAATTATAATCTGAATCAAATGGCGGATATCAACCTCAAGTCACTGTAATCATCAGATTAGCGTCTGTAAGCAGATTAAAACAATTAACAAGTCAGATGCAATCCGCAAGGCTGATTTTGATCGTAAACGGTCCTCTCTTACGTCACAACTTGGTCCTTCTTTCCGGTGTTTCACCACTGACCTTATTCGTTAAGGAAACATGAACCAATTAAAAGATGTTTCCTAGAAATATTCGATGTTTATCTTAAGTTTAGAAACTGGTTTTTGTTCGAGTGTTTTCTTGGTTAGTTACGTGCAGTTTTCCTTGTGATTTTGGCCTTGAATTCTTGGGAGTTTTCATCAAATTAAGACTGCTATTTTTTGTAATGAATGAAAAATGTAAGACAGTAAAACCTTGGTAAGGCGGCAAGGTTTCGCGTAGGTTGCTTTTAACTTAATTAAATGTTCAATAAAATAACACTAGAACAAACATTATTTCCATTTTAATAAAAGATAATTATGCAGAGCTACATTTGTTTGGATGACATCAATAAAGCCATGTTAAAAGCAATTATTTCCTTCAACAATTAGCGGAAACATCGTTAGGAAACCAGCATGCCTAAGAGATATTTCTCTAAGGCATGTAAAGCCAAGACAAACGTCCCTGGGCGGCATAAAAATCTGACTCCAGGTTAGGCACAAACCACGCGTTATATAAAGAACCACTGGCGAAATAAAATACATAATTTCATCATTCTTCTGCCTATTTTTTTTTTCCTCATCCTTCTCACAGTTCATGCATCGGATCCATTGTTTGGAAACAATTTATTCAGCATAATCAGTTATTTAACAAAAACGCATCAAGCAGTACCGATAGTACCGATATACATTTAAAAACAATTACTTAAACAGGTGTTTACCTAAAAGGACCACTTTAAGTATAAAAGAAACAATATTATAAATACTTATACTTTTTCGGCTTGTACACAATATTACGTAATATTGAATAGTTCCGTCATTCGAAGGACTATACGTGCTTGTAATCTGCCCATCGCAACTATTTATCATTAAAGTATTAATTACGTTAATATTGCGTGTCATTTATTGATATAATCTATGGTTAATAGGCAACGAAATTGTCGCCATTCTGAAGACTATACTTTTTAAGTATTGGTTCTTATTAAAAGTTAAATGTTCTACGTAATAGCAACGGACTTAAAATAAGTACATGATTGTCTTGTTATTGTTGTATAAAAAAGTGTGCATGCCAAGTGTAAATAAAGAATACTTGTAATAATTACTTTACCTGTAATAATTATAAATTAAGATGTTAAAGGTTAAAGCTTAGCCCATATCAACTCCCAAACTAGGCAACGTTATTCTTGAAACAGAATACCTACTAGTTTTTGATAAAATCAGTGTAATTTGGCTATTGGAACACTAAGTTTTAGTGGCAAAGCATAGGTAATTAGATCTTTATTAAGTTAAATAAACGGTGAATGAAGACATTGTATGTATAAGGAACCGGCAAATCCAAGAAACAAAGATTAGAAGACTTGTGACAATGGTGGATTCCAGGCCTCTCTTTCTCATCGAGGGGAGCCCTGTGTCCCAGCAGTGGGAACACAGTACAGGGACATTGTGTGATTGTGCATTACTACCTAAGGTGTCTTGAATTGCTTCGGTGATCTAGTGGTCGCAAGTGCGATTGTTGAGCTTATGGTGCTGGGTTCGATCCCCGGGTCGGGCAAGGTGTTATTGGGTTTTTCCATCAGATTTCTCAGTTGCAGCCACGGAGTCTGGATTTAGGCCCGGTTGATGGCAATACGCTCGCCCCTTATTACATGGGACTTAAATATAACTGTCGAGATGCGGGTGTACTGTTACGTAAGTACTTACACCTCTGCCTAACCTTTCGGGAATTACAGGCGTAATGGTAAGTATCTCGTAGTCATGGCCCACTGCCTGAATATAGACAATATTTTGCTTTATTTTCTCATTTACTTTATCCTGACGGAATGGCGTTCTAAAGTATGTTTTCAAAAGTAGTAAACATTGTGTGTTCCTCTGACGCATATTGTGGTTTTTATCTTTAAACAAAGAACTAAGAATCATGTCAATTTATTTGAATAAATAATGCATTTTGAATGCTTTAATTTATTGCGTTTTTAAACGTTTATAATACAAAACCACATATTACAATATAATGGGTTTTATTTAATTAATTGCACATTGCGTTTCCATTGCGTCATACTATATTTTACAATTAAGTAAAATAACATAAAACTGCTGAATTATTCTTAGGATAAAAGATCTAAGGTTCTTCTATTCTTCAAGTAATTTTATAATCTGCTTACCCTTTCCCAAGTTTTATCCCCGAATTAGTCCGTCAGTTAGATTATCAAAAAATATTGGACACGTATTTTTTCTTTTGTTACGTAGACTAAAATTGACGAAGATACGACGCTTTTAAAATTCTCAATACGTCACGCCTAGGTATAATTTTTAGCTAGTTCTGACGTCACGAGCCCCCACTCCCGAGTTTTGATGCGTTTTATATTTGTCAATATTCATTGATTTACAAAAACAAAAAATACGGGTCCATTATTTTCCAATACTCTAACTGACGGACTAAATAGATTTGCAATTTAGTGATGGTGGAAACTAGCCAATTATGTAGGGGTCGGTTTCCAGTCTAGCCGGATGCAGCTGAATACCAGAACTTTACATGAAGCGACTGCATATCTGACCTCCACAACCCAGTTAGTACTGGGTAATGGGTACGATACCCCTTAGTAAGACTGGTTGTCAGATCATCTGGCCAATAACTACTTTTAACGACTATCTAAGATCTAAGGCTCTGGCTTAGCGTGCTTTCTGTGGCACGGAGGACACTCGGTATGTAATGGGTGGTCATCCATCCACAGACCGACCTTGGCAAGCATGGCTTAACCTGAAGATTGATCCGAGCGGCTATCATTTAGCCACGAGTTAGATAGGGTCGCTCCATGTAAAATACTGGCATTAAGCTGAGTCCGGTTAAACTGGAAGCCGACCCCAACATAGTTGGGAAAAGGCTAAGCAAATGATGATAAATAAATAAAATAAATAAATATCGCTGGACATTACACACAGCGCCATCTAGTGCCACACTAAGCAACGAGGCTTGTGTCGTGGACACCAGATAGTTGATATACTACATAGATACTTTTTGTTTGTAAATACATACTTATTATTTATATATACATCCATGACTCTGACACAAATGTCCATGCTCATCACACAAACATTATAACATGATATACTACAACATAATATGACAAAATAAGTACAATGAGGATCAAGACCGAACCTAAAGACCAAATGACACATTTGGCTAGGGACCTCGGTTACCGGTACTTACGTGTATTGTTTAGACGCAATATAAATTCCACGCATGATCTTGTATACAGGGTGTAAACAGACTCTTCACGAAGCCGTCAACCAAGCATTCTGTACATCAAACTGAGTAACTCTGCGCAAAAATTGTTGTTGGGAAACTAGGTACTTTTTTTGGGGTGAAAAATCACATTTTGCGGTAAAACTCAATGTTACGCATTCAACACATTGTGCTGATGGATGCTTTGAGTAGTAAACGGGTCATAGTAGTATTTAAAGTAAAGTTATAACATTAAAAACTAGTTTAAAAAAAAAACTTATGAAAATGTTGGAACTTTGACCCCCAAAATCTCTCTAGAACAAAAAGAAAATATCGCAGTGACGAGGAGAAGAAGTGCCTTTCAGCTTCGTTAAGTCTATTTACAACCTTTATTTATTAAATCTTCCTATCCCATTCACGATTTCAAAAACTTCGTCTAACTTCAAGAATTAGATATCATAACATCACGTCTGTAATCCCAGAAGAGTTATTCAGAGGTCTACTTAAGTACACCCACAATTCGCCAGTCATGTTTAAGACCGGGCACAAATCCAAACTCCCGGCTGCTCCTGAAGAATAAAAGACAACTAAATAAGATTGCCCAACCTGGGAATAGAATCCAGGACATCATGCTCAGTAGCACTTGCAACCACTGGACCAACGAGACACTTATAACAATTAAAACAATCGAAATCAGTGTATTAATTAATGCAGCCATGACTTCATGTGGACGGACTGTGATCATTGGACTTCGCACTTTTGATTAAATACTTAAAATAATGTGTTTATAGACGGAATTGAGCTGCAGTTTAGTTGAAACGTCTCAAGAATATAATATAATAGTAATAGTATATATAATATTAATCACCAGTCACAATTATAATAGTAATAGGTAACTAGTAATAGTCATATATAAGATTTGGGGGTAAAGCTATCAACTTTGTATTTTTTATTTAAATATTCATTGTGACAATAAATCAGATTTCAGTTCTAATATAATTTTCTGTACAACACTGCCTGTTATCATAATCAGTCTATATCTATAATGTTGTCACTAAAAGTCTGACAACCAGTCTTACCAAGGGGTATCGTATTACCCAGTACTAACTGGGTTGTGGCCGTCAAATAGGCAGTCGCTCCATGTAAAATACTGGTATTCAGCTGCACCTGGTTAGACTAGACCGGTCTCAACATAGTTGGGAAAAGACTAGTCAGATGCTGACAAAAGGTTACGAGCGCTTTGCCATCAACCAGGCCCACATCTTCCGTAGTGTTCCTCACCTTGAAAACGCTTATAATAAATTTTCCACTATCCTAAAAGAAGTCGTAACCGAACAGGTATTATCCTCGCTAGGCAGACCAACCAGTTGGGTTCACCTTGACGTTTTGCTAATCACGCCCGCCTTGAATATTAACTAACGGCTTGTTTAGACTCACGTCATTGCCTACATAAGTATCTATATGCGTTTGTATATAAATATACTCGTGTATACTTTGGTTTTTAGCAACGACGGTATGAAAGATGTGTCTGAGATTTGAGACGTAGCTTGCACAGTCACTGTTATTATCTCCCTGCCCTTGCCCATGATACTCGGGGTCAGCGCTACACGTTTGTTTCTTCCATTCTCCTCTGCCAACCCTAACGCTATCGTTTACTCCTTTTTCTTTCATGTCATTCCTCACACAATCCATCCATCGTTTCCTTGGTCAGAGGAAAATTTCGACCGGTGGAATGTTCTAAGACCAAAAATTCGAAGAAACGTGACATCTACCAACTCGCATTGGGCCCGCGTGGTGGAATATGGCCGGCTGCTTCTCATAAAGAATAAGCCTAAGTCTTAGGGAGTGATTCAACAAAATCGACATCTAGGTGAGATAAAAGAGAATCAAATCAGCAATTTAAAACACCAATAATAGTTTTTAAAACCCATAAGGCAGGCCGCATGCATCTGAGTTTGGTGACGCCTGTAGATAGAGATGTCCGATCATAGGTCAAGCAAATTGGGAAGTAACAAGACTATTTCAACGATGGGTTTGCTCAGACAGTAAGACTACTAAATAAGACTTCTGGGTTTATGCTTATGCTACTGTTTGGATAAGAATATATTAATAAAACAGATCTTCATGGTATTCGATGGTCCTAACAGAATGGAGAGTAGAAAGACCGCATGCTATTAGATATCAAAATCAAAACTAATACTGTGTTGGTGGATATTACAAAAAGTATGTAAGCCTACGTATAGTATAATGGGTATTTTTACGGTTACGAGGATTCCTATTCATTGTTTTTGTAAGTAAATGTGAGGAAAACATCATAAGAGTAGAGGAAGACTAATGAAACGATGGATGGTAATGAGTAAAGGATGATATGGCAAGAATGATGGTGTCTGATGAGGTGACGGGTAATAGAGAAGTGTGGAAGAAGAAGACATGCTGCGCCGACCACAAAAGAGATGGGAGAAGGGCCAGAGAATGATAATGATGTGAGAAAATGTACTTGGAAAAAATCCAGATTTTAATAGAATTTGACGGGTTTTGCGTCTTTGCTTATTAAATATCATACCTTACGAACATGTCTAGGTATAGGTTGTTATTGATACCAGCTTAGATTTCCTTATAAGGAGTTTACTAAGTGAGGAGTTATTTCGTTGATTGGTGACCCGCAACTATTTAGAACTCAAAGGGCAGGGCAATCGTGTCAATGCCATTTGTCGTATCTGTTTTTACATCACCCGTTTTGGTATAAACGCGAGCAAAGGTTAAATAAAAAAGGAAATTACTAAAGATAATCCTAGGTCCGTAAATGAAATTATTACGGTACGTAATAATTTCATTTACGGACCTAGTAGGAGTACACCGTGTAATTACTATTCATTCCTTTAATAGCCCTAGATAATAGTCGGAACTTAACAACCAATCCACAATAATTGACGGGTTCAAATCCCAATCTGTTTTTTCTAACGGCCCAACCGTTCGTAGGATAAAAAAAAACGTTCGAATTACGAACAGCTGCTTATTTGAACTTGGAACGTAAAAACTGGCAACATAATTTGCCGCTCGCCAAATGGTGGGGTCTACATTCTAATTCTAAACTCGCGGCCTCCACCAATAGCGGGCGAGGACGACCCAACATGGCCGCCGTGGGAACCGGTTAATGGGCCGTTTGAATTTAGAATAGTATTTTTATTAATGCGTTCGAGAACAATTGAATTTTTTTTTCTTTAAGTTCTAATTCGGTATTCATTCGAATTAGGGGTCTTAAAGTATACATATTCGTTTACATAAATATGTTAAGTGACTTAGAATGTTTAGCGTATGTTAATGGTTTTTAATAATAGGTAATTATTATTCAGTATAGCTAGATAACTTCACTCTAGTGCTATAACCAGGTTAGGCAGATGTTTCTATCGAACAAAGTGCACTTTTATACGTTTCTTGGACTTTTTTTTATTTTTACCCTATTAGAAAATGACCAATTTTATGGACAAAATATAAATTGTATTGATTGCAACGAACCGTAGGTAGTAGTTAATCCAATTTGGAGCACAACTGAACATTCAATAGCATCGCAAGATCAAGTCTTAAACGTTTGGCTACTTACATTGATAATGTATTTATAAATGGAACTGACTGCTAACGGTGATCATGATCAATATGTTTACGTTTGCAATCAGCATTTATTTCAACATTTAAAGGAAACGAAATCTATAAAAATACAGGCCGTTTTCAGTATTTTTTTATACTCCTACTCTTGCTTATATCCTCACTTATTTGTGATCGACGTGTTTTTCCATACGTCATTTTACTACCTGTTTCATTTCTAGCTCAATTATCTTTCAAATAATTCATCCGTTCGTTTCTTTGGTCTTCCTCTATTCATAAATGGTCATTGATATAGCGTACGTTGCTATCAATTTAAGCAACTAATGGCCCAAAACAAGAGATGAACTTGCTACTACGGATTTTATAAAAAACCTTTTAACATAACCAAATGAAATAAGGGTTTTTTAGATGAATGTTGATGGATGGAGAGGGAGAGGAAGACCAAGGAAACGATGGATGGATTGTGTGAGGAATGTTATGAAAGAAAAAGGAGTAAATGATAGCGTGACGGTTGACAGAGGAGAATGGGAGAAAAGAACGTGTTGCGTCGACCTCAAGTAACATGGAACATGCCATTGTTCCATGTTACTTGAGGTCGACGCAACACGTTCTTTTCTTCCAAGTGAAGAATCATTCTACAGAATAGGCTACACTAAAGATTCTTCACTTTTAATTTAGGATTAAGAAAAAGTAGTAAATGATAGCGTGACAGTTGATATGGGAGAATATAAGATACAAACATGTTTCACTGATGAAAGATGATGTAATAGGCATGACGACAGTATCAAAAAAATGCAAATCTATTTAGTCCGTCAGTTAGAGTATTGGAAATTAATGGACACGTATTTTTTGTTTTTGTTAATCAATGAATATTGAAAAAAGATAAAACGCATCAAAACTCGGGAGTGGGGGCTCGTGACGTCAGAACTAGCTAAACATTATACCATTGACGTATTGAGAATTTTAAAAGCGTCGTATCTTAGTCAATTTTGGTGTACGTTACAAAAGAAAAAACACGGGTCAAATATTTTTTGATAATCTAAGCGACGGACTAATTAGATTTTTTTGTCGTCTCGCCTATTGATCTGTAATTCAAATCTGACTTGAAAGACATGAATAATAAAACAAAACACATCGACACCGCCACTAATCCCAGCTTACGTTACCCGCCACTAGAAAACCGAGGTCATGTTAAACTAGACATGTTATCAGCTGTACTAGCATAGTTTAAGCTATTGATAACCCACGTTATCTGAGCCAAGGTCGCAATAAAGTAGAATTAGGTATTCCTGACGTAAATACTAGACATAGTTACTTAGTAGAACGTGAAGAATTTGACATTAAAATTGGAAAAATGATCCAAGGTAAGGAAAAGAATTTGGTTGAGTCAGGTCGTGAGTTTTTACTAGGTCTACTGGTTTTATTGGTGATTCAAATTGAAAGAAATGAAGCAAATATTATGTGCATTTTTGTCTTTTCTTTATCGAAGACTTTTCGATAGTTTACAAAGCCAGTTCCTCCGTTGGTTTCGGCTGTCATTTGAGATCTTTGACAGTCGTTATAGCTAGTAGTGGCCCAAAAGTCTCACGACCAGTCTTACCAAGGGGTACCCAGTACTAACTGGGTTGTAGAGGTCAGATAGGCAGTCGCTCCATGTAAAATACTAGTATTAAGCTACATTCGGTAAGAGCATGGGAAGACAGCTTTAGTTCAAGAACAAGTAGCAATTGATCGGGTCACTCTTCAGCATAAACTTTTAAAATACATGACACTATATGTTAGGTAGACTTCAACATTTTAGTGCTGTAAAGAAGGATTCCGTTTGAAGAACTTTCTTTAGAAAAAGTAGAAAGTCAGGTTTTAAAAACGAAAGAACAAGTCTATTAAAAAGATCTTTTATTTTAGAGAAAACAATTGCACGTGCACCCTGCCTAGGAACTTTTTATCTTCTATAGCGATAAATAGTAAATTTTACTTTTGTAAACCAGGAAATAACAATCTCGAATTTAGTACGACATTTTTTTTACATAGTCCTCTATAGCCGTTGAATTGTTTATTGCGTTTTATTCAGTGGTTTACAAATTCTGTACTTGTATGAAAAAAGTACTTGACCAAATTCTTCGGATGAATAATATTAATGATTATTTGCCACGATATTTTATTGTATTTCCATACCCTACTTTAGTGAGCTTTCAAAACAAGTGTTACTTTCATTATAAATTAACGCAATAGAAGCCGTAGTAACACTTGTAAGTCGATGAGTGAAGCGTCGGCTTGGTACAAATCAAGAGGCTGGAGGGCCTTACGCCTGGCGGGTTATATCAAGTGGTTTGAGGGAATATTAGAAAATGAGTTATTTGAAAAATAACCGTTTTTCTTTAATTAATTCGTTCGTGATCATGATGTTTACTTTTTATACAGATAGTAGTAAGCTACACGTCATTATTGACATGTATGGTTTAAATAAATAGATAAGGTATTTTTAAACAAGTCTACAAGCTTGCCGTTATAACCTACTGATGCCTTTTGGGCTTGCCGTATTGTTGGTCTCTAGGGATACTACTTTGGAACGGACGCCCGACGTGTTTCTTATCCGTTAACTCTGAGAAAAAACACCGAAATAAAGTCAGAGATAACAGTAACTATCTTTTAAAGTCCAGAAAATAATCCTGGTCACATCTAAGCACAGGAGTCCTCCTAGTTTAAGCCCAGTTGCACTTGTGTTGTATCTTGCCACTAAATTCGTCTAATTAAGGTACAATAATTGTAAATAGGTTTAAGTCTTGAACAAATAAATATTGTTTATTGTTTATATGGCTATATAAAATTATATAATAGTGATGGAGAAGGAGGTGATTGCTGAGATGACAGGTAATCAAGGAGTAAGGAAGAAGAAAGCAGGCTGCACCGGCCACAAATACATTGGGATAAGTTCAAGAGAATGGTGAATAGTAATGAAGAAGTGGTATTTTATGAAGATGAACTTACAATGAAAAGTTATTTAGGGAAGAAACCACTAGAATATGATTTCAAACAAGTTAAGAAAAGCATTGTAGAAAATATGGTTCTTAAATCTCTAGATGAAAATGTTAGTTTTCAAAATATACTCTCCGTAGAAGAAAATATTCGCTACGGATATTTTTAAAAAGGGCAAATTGAATTTCTTTAAAACATGTTTACACAAAATGTCTGAAGATAATATTTAACAAGAATGTGTAACAGACTAACAGGGTGGTTAAGTTATAACTAGAAAAATAGTAAATCTAAGTTCACATACAAATTAATAGATTTTGGTGTCTTTCTTACTAAATGTTATTAAGATACTAGAAAAATAATGATGCAAATAAAGAGTGCCTAATAAATTGTGGAAAAATCGCAAACTGTTGAGAATATTGACTTATCTACCAAAAGCAAAATAAAAATTGAATTAAAGAGTGTTGTCTATGCTACAATATACAGTGGAATACAGAATGAATCTCAGAGCATAAACAAAAGAAACATGTATCATTATCGGCTAATCACTCGTCAACATGCACTAATGCACTTTATTAATAGCAACCAATCAACCTAATTCAGTTTATCTTAACACGTTACAGAAAAAAGCAAAAAAAAAACAAACTGACGCATTCAATCTAAACATAGTATATTTCATGTTTGAAACTAATAACTCCAACTAACCATGAAATCGGCTCATGTTGCGTTTAACATTTCACACTCTATAAAAAACACTCGTACAAAACGCACACTTAACATCGGTTGCTTAAACAGAACAAGCCCGTCAGAAAAAAAAAACAAATCGCAATTGTTTGTCAAAAATTGACGTAAAACGTCAAAATGTTTTTTTTTTTATTTTCGCGAGCGGCAATGATTAGTAAAGGCGTTCGTTCTGCGAGGCTATTTGGCCGCACGTGTTTCGCCGAGGGGTGGGTCTTGCACGTGAAATTTCCCAGGTTTCCACCCTCCGCGGACCGCCCCTATAGGCTTTTCTGTCCGGCCTATGCTGTTTAACCGATCGGCTTGCGAAAGCCGCGGAGTCGACTAATCTTTAAACTTTTTTTTTTTGCATACTTCGATTTTTTAAATATTTTTTTGTAAAAAGACTAATATACATTCAAAATATTATACTTTTTGTAAATGTTAACAGATAACTAACAAAAAGCTAAGTTAAAAACTAATCAATTGCTGTACAAATTTACAATTCTAATGAAACACGAATCATTAAAAGTAGATCATCGTAACGTTACAATTATCAACAAGTGTATTTTGAAAAATCTAAAGCGATAGTATGATGTGAATTAATTTCATGCATCGCCCACTTTTCCTGTGCAATTATACTCAATACCTTCATAGTTTTTAACAGCCAAACAATTGCTGGTTTGTGTAAATTTTTATACAACACGTAAATGGTAGAATTAATTTACATTTTTTTTAAATTTCTTCTTTCGTAAGTTAATTGTGATAGTTCATGTGGACAGGTGCGCTCGTTTTATCATGAACGCTATTTTGATGAATTAGCTTTGAAGAAATTGTTTTTTTTTGTTGACTGGAATTTAATAGGGATGATGACTGACTAAATACTATGACTATTATCGAAAAATATTGGAAAACTACGTGTTTTTTGTTTTATCAAATTAATAAAAATTGACGAAGATAAAACGTGTCAAATCTCTCATGAGTGGAGGCTTGTGACGTCACATTAAAAAATTAAAAAATGTACTCAAATGTGACATCACACGAGTTTTCGACGCACTGTATCGTCTTAATTTTTTGTTTACGTGTATTTTTTGGAAATCTATCTGACGGACTAATTCGATTTTTTTTGTCATCTACCCTATTGACTATGGATATTTTTTAATAAAATGTTATGGTGACTTTGCTGAAATATTATTAAAACTTGATAAACCTCACCTTGAAACACATTATTCACGTTTTTGAAACAGTTGATTAAAATTCACAACGAGTTCCAACCTACGATTCAATCAAAAACACACATTTCGTTGATTACAACTCATTGTTTGTTCCACGAATCCAATTCCAAAGAAAACATCAATTTACAATTCAATTAAAAACACGGCTCCACGCAATTTAATAAACGCGAACAAAATTAATTACCACAAGTAGGAACAACACATTAAAAAAGTACACTCAAAAAGCACAAAGAGACAATGTCCACTCCACTCTCGGCTCTGTTCTTACACTGCCTACTTTTCATGCTCTACGCCTACACATTCACTATTTCAGTAACAACACAACGTGGAAATGAGAACTCGACTTTATTTTTCCTAGAACAAGGTTGAGAATACTTTGCTTTTTGCGAGCCACGCACCCCATCTCTTTCGCGCGTATTAATCAAAATACCGACTCTACTTTGACGTGGAATCGTAGAAAATGGATAAGCCATTGTATTCTAAATTGAAACTATGGTTTGCACGACCGTTTTAAGATGGCCTCTTTTCGTTCGTGTGTTGTCGGGAAATGTTCGGGATGTATGGAGAAGAGGGGTCTTGTAAGAACGGCTGTGTCATTGCTTGGTTTAGACAGAATACATAATTGCTATTGCTTGCTAAAGGTTTTACAATAAAGTGTAATTACGGACGGACAGTGATTAGAATGTTGTGTTGTTATTAAGATGATAGTATTCATATCTTAATTAAATTAGATCCAGTTTCAAAGGCATTCAAGTTTCATTTTATTGCATTCCATTAAAAGATGAAACAGTACCGACAGTGACGGATATTGAGAATAATTAAATTAGTTGGTAATTGGCTTTTATAGTTAGCTGTGGAATCTTTGATTACTTATCCAGTTTCTTGATAGTTTCATCTTTGATAGGATGCTCTCAATACAACGCCATTTTTCTCTGTATCTACCATTCCATAATTATATTCTATAAGTTAAGCCATAACAATGAGAATTTTCCCTTTTATTAATGTTTAACGAAGTAGCTAAGAATTAAATCAATATTCAAAGAAGTTATTTTTTCACCTCAAAATCATTTACTGTCTTGGTTGAGTAAGTTAATATAAACCCATTAATTTTAAACAGACCAAAAAAGGTTTTCATTTTGCAGTTTTTTTTTGTTGAGTCGTCTACGCATGAAAGCTAAAAACATTAGAGGCAACAACAACATTGAAAAAATTGAATATCCTTACCATTTTTGTTAACCAATGACGCGTAAATCCTAATGGACGCACTTAAACGCCATTAATCACAAATCAAACACATTTATTTCCACAAAAAAATAAATAGTTATAACTCTATTCCCTTCGAGATTTATGTCAGAAACAAGAACCATAAACAATAAAAAAAACATTCCACACATAGTCTATGGTATGTTTTTGCCGCCGAAGCAATAATTTTGTTGTGATTGCCTGTGAGTTTCCCATGGGCATACAATACTACCCCGTAACTGTACTTCGATAATTCTATACCAAACCCTATGGTTTCTGTGTAGCCTTCTCTATTATTTTAGATTTAAGTATGATTTTTCATATCCGTATTATAACTTTAATTTATTTATATGTCGTGTGCTTGTTGTGATTAATATGATCCATCGGCACAATTTTACTTGTCAACCTTACTTGCAAACAAATAAACTACCCCATTAGGGTTTTTTTTTTTCAAAAATTCTTCCATGATGCTCATTTGCATTAAAGAGTATTTGGTGCACCGTTTGCCAGATTAAACGGGCTGAAAGGACTCATTTGACCTCACTGATTTTTCATTTATTTTTTTCAGATTTATTTTCAAAAGTCGCAAAATTTGACATTAAAGTCGAGTTTTTTTAACCTTATGACGTGTGTGTTAAAATGCCATTTATGTTACATAGAACCAGAAAACAGTAGGCATCAACATTTAAAAGATTTATCTCTTTATTTTGAAATTTAACATACACAACATACAATAACATACAATACAACTTATATGGACCTACTGCAAAGCCAATATGATTATTGAAGAAAAAGGAAAATCTAACACAAAGAAGAGTTGAGTACAGTTATTGTTACAAAGTCTAAAGAATTCTCGCACAATTCTGAAGTCATCATGACATCAAAACGCAATGCATAATTTATTAATTAACAACAAAAGATGACCTAATGAATGATGCTGATAGTACTCATAAAATTACATCTTGAACTTAGCAACCAGGCTAAATCTACATCTACACTAATATTATAAAGAGGAAAGATTTGTATTTTGTGTGTTTGTTTGTAATGAATAAACTCAAAAACTAATGCGCCGATTTAAAAAATTCTTTCACCATTAGAAAGCCACGTCTTTACTGAGTAACATAGGCTATATTTTATCCCCGTACTCCCACGGGAACGGGAACTACGCGGGTGAAACCGCGTGACGTCCGCTAGTCTATAATAAAATAAACAACAGTAACTATATATACCATATATACCAGAGGAAGACCAAAGAAACGATGGATGGACTGAGTAAAAGATGATATGACAAAAAAGGAGGTGTGTGATGAGATGACGAGTAATAGAGAAGTATGGCAGAAGAAGACACGCTGCGCCGACCACAAATGAATTGGGAGAAGGGCAAGAGAATGATGAATAGCCATATTATACGTTTTAGAATAAAACCATTATTGTTTTATTACTATTTTACAATGAGGACAATTCCATTTGCCTACTTAAATATATATCTACCATTTGACATAGCTTCTATATCCTCAAAGAAATAAATCATTCTGCTAGCGAACCACAGCTTTAGACGATGCCTTTCAAGAATCTCTGTACATTTTGGCATACTATTTGAAGAAGAAGTTTCAGAGATCGCTAAGGTTTAAAAAGACAGGCCGTAGGCATAAGTAAATAACCACTCACACAAATTCATTTCAAGGGTAAGTACCCTTGAAATGAATTTGTGTGAGTAAGAAACAGGGATCAGAAACTGAGTAAGCTAAGATCAAGGAAACGATGGATGAACTCTATGAAGGATGATAACGCTAGAAAGGAGGTGATTGTTTAGATGACAAGCAATAATAGTAAAGAATAGTTATTAAACAACCAACCACGTGTAACAGGATGTCAGTAATCATCGATTCCTAAAATATTCCATCATGACTAACTGCATCGAGGTCTAAAGGCCAAGGACTCATCATTTTGAGTCACGCAAGTATTCGCACTGCATTCTTATGCAAGAGTTCGATGATATCATGCGTTAGGAGTTTGTTTTGTTAATATGTCTTCCTCGTGTGTAGTGATTTTGCCAAATAAACGTTACCGGGTACCTTGAGTCTCTTGTGAATTGATTTATTAGTTTTGTCGTTAAAAATGGAGAAATCAAATCAGGATATTAACGTTCAAAGACAAAGACAACTAAAAGAATCATCGTGATGACAAAGGCAAGGATATTCAGAGCATTTCGATTAGAAATAGCTAATGTTACGGCAGTCGGTTAGTAAGGCAAAAATATTGTTACATTTGGTTAAACCTTGTTCTGTTGTCATCACTGTTGTCAATAAGTCCATGTATCATCAAACGTAGTATCTCAATTTGAATTGATTTACGCTCAAAATTGCCGTCTCCTACTGATATCGATTATCGACCTACACTTGTTATAATGACAACAGTCAACATCGGATTTAACATTACGTATCTAGTTCACTAGATTATGGAGTCAGAGTAATCCTATTTCAACTCATTCATCAATTATCCATTTCGATTTATTTGATGTCATCGCAGCATGTCTTCATCTTTCATACTTTTCTTTTTGTCATTATCTCACGACACACTTCCTATCTAACCATTCTTGATATTTTAACAATCATACATCCTACTAATAGTATAAAATTAAGTGCGAAAGTTTGTGAGGATGTATGTATGGATGGATGTTTGTTACTTTTTGACGCTAAAACTACTGAACAGATTTGTATGAAGTTTAGCACACATACAGGGTGTAAACAACCTCATCACGAAGCCGTCAACCAAGCATTCTTTAATTACATTAAACTAAGTAACTTTACGCAAAAATTATTGCAGGGAAACTACTTTTTTTTTGGGGTGAAAAATCACATTTTGTGGTAGAACTCAATGTAACGCACTCAAAACATTGTGCTGATGGATGGATTGAATAGTACGGGGGTCGTTGAGGTGTTTAAAGTTAAAATCTTACATTAAATCTTGTATTTAAAAAAAAAAACTTGTCACAAAATTGGAACTTTGACCCCCAATACCTCCGTGACTAGAAGGTTCCCAGATATGTTGTGGAACAAAAAAATGATCACAAGTGCCTTTCGGCTTCGTTAAGAGGTTTTTTACACCCGTTATAGTTTTTAACCTGGTTTGACGCATGGGATACATTTTTTATCCCGGTAATATGATCCCGTGGGATAATTATGGTCAGGAGTCTGCGATCATCACAAAACCGTGTTCTTCACTGTCCCTCTCACCGCACTGACTTCATTCATCGTTCATTCTTTGTGCAATCTATTTCTCTGTGGAATGCGCTTCCCCAGGAAATCAGGATGGCAACCAATCGTTTGGCTTTCAAAATTAAAGTTCGAGAGTACATTCGCAAGAAGCTGGCAGTTTCATCACAACGGTAATGTTTTCTCTATTGTTTGTCTTTTATTTTAGTAAATCCGTTTATATATCTATTTACAGTTATAAATAGTTTAATATATATTTATAGTATTTATTTATATTTATAGTATTTTATATATCCTTCTAATTTACCTTAGTATTAATTAAATTATTTTCAGATGTACACCTACCACTGCTTGTCTCTGCATCACCCACAGGTTGACTGGTAGAAAATGCATACGGCATTAAGTCCGCCTCTGTACTTTGTGCTTGAAGTGTTAAATAAATAAATAAATTATAGAACTCAACGCGGATGAAGTCGCGGGTATAAGTAAGTACTATAATTTCTTAAAACATTGTGCAAATCAATCTCCAATCTTTCAGCTGTATCATCGCCACATGTCGACCACAACACACACACGCACACACGCAGCTATTACACCGAACATCTGGCATGCTAGTCGTGTTCAATCTAGTCTCTGAGTTTATGTTAGTGCCTGCTATAGCTGTCCGTAATAACCTAGCACAGGTTATAGCAGCACCTGGTCCTGTGGCTGTATTTGAGTGAATTAGGGAAGTTGTGCGAGGTTTAGTGGTGTGAGATGTAAGTTGGGATGTGTTGTTAGGGAGTTTGATTGATGAATTTTTATTTTTTTTCTCTTTAATGTTTAATAATTTACCAATCTATCAATTGTATTCAATATTATTCAATGTTATTCAATGAATTTTAATTTTGTGACGATCTTTATTTATAACTTATCGATTTTATCAATTCACCAATGTAATATATATATTTTTTATTAATGTTGTCATTTTCATAAATTAATCAATTTTATTTTTAATCAATTTTGTCATAATTCTGTTTTTACAATCTCAAGTTTAATTTAATTTAATTGAATATTGGCGCCGAGATTTGAACCCGACCCTAAGAACGTAAGGCAGCCTCTCTATTGCTGCGCCATTTGGGTCGTCAATTATAACATACCTAACCCATTAATAGCAGGAAGTAAAAATTAGGTCGCCTCAGATCTCGCTTAAGCTTCAGATAGAGTTTAATATCAATCGATTGGAAAATGAAAGGGCTAATTCTAGTATGTCTAGAATTGAATCAAGCCATAAACATATCCTAACAAGTCTTTTCTCTCATCAACTCCCCAACCACACAAAACAACATCAAATAACACTAGGGCCGTGTTACTCACCATAGCGCCGCCCGGCCTGGTCTCGCCCCCGCCAGGCTCACCATCCGTACAGAAGTAACATTTGTCCTGTGGCTTCCAGTCTGCTGGTTCCTCGGCAACCTCCAGCTTGGGCTGAGTGGCAGGCCTCTTGATCAACGACTCTAGGATCGTCTCCGGCCTTCGGGCCACCTTCTCCTCCACCCTTTCTTCCTTTGCTTCGTCCTCGTTGATCTGTTCTATAGTCTTGATCTTCAACGCCGGCGGAGGGTCGGTCTGTACCGATTCCTCGTCGCTCGATAATTCTGCCTCCCCCCGTTTTGGAATTAATGCGTCCTGATATAGTTTCCATTTTCTTCGACCCATCAACTCCTCCGCCACCCGTTCTAGACCTGGAAAGAGGGATAGGGTTCTATTAGCACATTTGATTTCAAAAGTAAAGACAAGACAGTCAAATTGTCTATGTTGGATATTATCCCACAGGTAAGTTATGCCGTCTAATTCTACGTTTACCCCAAAAAAAGATGAAATTATGTAGTTTGCTTTCAAAAACAGTCAGGGGTTCACAATTTAACACACGACATGCCTGTAATCCCCACTATTGGGGCATAGACCTCCTCTCAGTACGAAAGAATGGGCCATTATTCACCACGCAGGTCCTGTGTGGGTTGTTGAACAACCCAATAAAAAAATCAAGCATCAGAAATCATTAATACTGAAAATAGTAAATATCCCGTTAATGATAATGTTAGTGACCATGTCAGTTCAAAAACTTTTAACATCAAAGTCATCCACAGTTAAACCTAAAATCTATGAGTACCGCAAATCGTAAACATACTTCATTACATCGAAAGTGCACAACGGTATTGAAATTCAACCAGTCTTGTGACTTTTCCATCCAATAAAACTTTCGCGCGACCGAAAAGTCGTCGAACTGTGTTTGCAATTTATAGCGGTGTTTTCGTCTCTAGTAAATAATTATCGAATATTAATTAATGTGCTTATTTATTGCGGTCGATAAGCGGTGTTGTGGCACCACTGTATAAATGGGATGGGTAGAGGCTATAGTGAGTGCGGGGAGCGGGTAAAATTGGACAGTATTCATAAGAAACAACGGTTTGCGTCGTGTACTTGAATTTTGATTTTGGTGTGGTCTAATCATTAATTTTTATATAAAAGATAATCAACTATTCGATAGGGTACATGGATTTTTACTTTTTAGAGCTCTTAAGGTATCAAAAACTACGTTATTTTTTATTAACTTGAACTTTTTCGTTTTGATCAATGTCAAGTAACATAAAATCATGCCGATAATTCAATCGATAAAATTGAAATTGCCTTGGCATTGGCAAAGATTTGGGCCACTAACATTTGGAAGACTGTCATGCTTGCGACACGGTGAAAAAGAATAGAAATTTAACAATTTGTATTGTGAAATGCGCTAAACTTGAGGTTCAAACAAGATTTAATTATTATATCACAGAAGAGAAATTCACATCAAAACCCTCCTAGTGTTATAAACCCCAGTAATCACAGATCTGAAATAACGTTAGCTCATGACTATCAAGCTGTCACAATCAGATAGCATCTGATGAGTTAACTAGCTGTGCATCTAACTAACACATTTTATTTTTAAATAGATGTTATGTTGCGATGAGATATTTATTAATAAAAGTGGAGTGTGTTCTTAAGTTGGGCTAACTGAATAAATGTAGTGTCATTAAAATTGTTTTTTTTTCAATGTTTTTATATGAGTCAATGTGTCATGTGTGTATGCTGTGTGTTCTACAAATAAAAATATATGAATGTATGTATTATTAAAATCGGTTGTAATTGTCGCTCATTCTTACCCCGAGATTTTTTAAAATTTTGGACTGAAAAATTAACAATTATTTGCAAAATTCTGTTACTGTCAAAATATCATTGCAATAAATCAGATTCTGGCAGTAAAATTAGCATAAATATGTATTAAGCTTTAGTTGCCTAAAATACCAATTTTGAGGAGATTTTGTTTCATTCAATGCTCTCTCCCGCTATCAGTATGACCTCATCCTTACCCTCACATAACAATATAAAATAACTCTTCCAGTTGATATCACGTCAAAACCTCGGCAAAGGGCCGAATTACTGTTTAAATGTATTTTTCATACATTATCGATTGTAGTATGAATAATTGCATCGTTCAAAAGGGTCACTGCACCTATTATCTACTTGAAATAGTTAACTGGTACTTTCTTTTGTATTTTTTTATATTATTGTGTTTATCGTTATATACTCGGCGGAAGGCGATGTGACCTCGTTGGAAATGAACAGGACAAAACCAACTACCAATGGTCTTTAGTCCTGGATTGAAAGAACTAGAAATCATGGGGTCTTTGCCCAGCAGTGGGATGACGCAGGCTAACAGTAAAAGTAAGTGATTTTTTCCGTTAGTGTTTTGTATTTTGTTTGTTGTTATCTTTAGGTATGGCCGTCTTTTAAGACGCTTTTATAGGATTAGATCTAGAGGGTGGACGAAAGCGTCTCTATTTATAGATTTATCTTTCATTGCAGTAGTTATGAGTCAATGTTTGATATGTTTAAAGGTCATGTTATAAAGATTGCAATGTTTGGATTCTACATTTCTGTTTTGTTCACCAGAAATGTGTCCCGTGTCCTGTTTTACTTATTTTGGATGAGAATCAGACAGTTTTTTTGGCAGAAAATTTTCATACATAATTTTTTATAATGGACCTATTCATTATGAAAAAATATGTATGAAAATTTCTTATTTTTTCCTATAATATTTAAATAAGAAACATAAGAAATGTAGCTATCTTCTTCTACTTAATCTTAAATTCAGTACCATACAACTCAGAGCCTGCAAAGGCTAAGTTGCCTAGCCTTTTCCCAAATATGTTGGGGTCAACTTTCAGTCTAACCGGATGCAGCTGAATACCAATATTTTACAAAGAGCGACTGAATATCTGACCTCCACAAACCAAGCAACAGCTTAACGTGCTGTCAGAGGCTCGGAAGAAACTCGATATGTAACAGGTGGTCACCCATCCATGCACCAACCTAGGCAAGCGCGGTTTAACCTGAAGATATCCTATCGAACACGTTTAAATCTTCGAAAACACTCAATTTCCGAAACCAACCTCAACAAAACAACCAACGAGATAAAATAAATTTATGCAGTCCACTATACCAAGTGCAGTAGGTTGATTACAAAATACAGTACCCCTGCACTTGCAGGTATTACTGCAATTTGCAGTCGTTGCCAATGTCAAGTTGCAAAAACGACATCACTAGCATTTAGGTACCCGTCCCAACTTAAGCGATAAGCGAGACGCGATTTAAATTGGATATAGGAGTTCATGGCTAAATACTAACAGACGCACAGTTTGATTAAAGGTAAGCTACGCAAGCCGTTGGTCTCGACTGTCATTTTGTAGATCTTTGACGTTCGTTACAGGTAGTCAGTGGCATAAAATTCTGACAACTGTTATTTTGTTAGACTGGAAGCCGATTCCAACATAGTTGGGAAAAGGCTAGGCAGATGGGCTAGCTAGCTACTATACAGGGTGTAAACCACCTCATCACGAAGCCGTCAACCAAGGATTCTGTACATCAAACTAAGTAACTTTACGCAAAAATTATTGCTGGGAAACGACTTATTTTTTTGGGGTGAAAAATCATGTTTTGTGGTAGAACTCAATGTGACGCGCTCAAAACATTGTGCTGATGGATGGCTTAAATAGTACGGGGGTCGTGGCGGTGTTTAAAGTAAAAATCTTACATTAAAAACTTGTATTAAAAAAAAGAAGTTGTCAAAAAGTTGAAATTTTGACCCCCAATATCTCCGTAACTAGAAGGTTCCCGGGTATGGTGTAGAACAAAAAAATGATCGCAATGATGAGGAGAATAAGTGCCTTTCGGCTTCGTTAAGAGGTGTTTTTTACCCTTTATACAGTTGTTTTTTTACTAGCTTTATTTTCTTTCTACTTTTATTTTCTAGGGAGAATACGTTTGTATGGGCTAATATTATTTTATCGATCAATTATTACTTTATTTATTCATGTCTCTTACTCTGACACGGGATCTACATTTGTGCGTTACTTGAGCGACAAAATCGTCGAAAGCTTGTCGCTTACGGTAGGACAGAAGCTTTATGATCAGTTGTAGAAACTGGTTTTAAGCTAAAGCTAGGCTCACATGGAATTAGTATCGCGGGATGGAATTGATTGTGGAGTTTTTGCGTCGTCGCATCAAAATGTTATAGCGGATGTTTATTATGCTATACTAGTATTGCCTGTGGCTCTGTCCGATTTTAAGATATAAACAAGCTATCATTAAATAACCATGTTTTCCCCCATAAAAGTTCTAAGCAGGCGGATGAACATATTACGATCAACTTAAACGTGTTCAAAATATGGTACAGTTTGACCTCTCTTGTAGTTTGTTAGTTTAATTTTATGGCAATCTGCTTTAAAACAATTTTTAAGTCAATGACTATCTAGCCTACCTATACAATTTAAGACATACATTAATACAAAATTATGAAAACACATTTGAAGTCCCCTGCACACTTGACAGCACCTTGCATACAATGCAGGCAACGCAGAGTATCTACTATTACTTACGTTGTGAGAAAACCCTAACGCTCATTTCTTATGAAAAAATAGAATGACGGTAATTAAATAGTATGTACTAGATGTATATCTCAATATTCTCTATAAGGGCTTAGTATTGAAGATATTATGCAATAATTAGTCCAAGGGCTCGCCTGTTTCTTTTAAACGTTCCTTGAAGATTATTTAGATTTTTTGTTTAATTTGTAAGTTTTTTGCTTAATTCATCATCATCAGAAACCCCGATTGCCCACAAAATCATAACCAAAGAATGACTTAGCAGAAAATAGTAACTGTCCTGCAGGCCTAGCCAAGTTACAAACGATTCGTATCGATTCTCTTTCTACAATCGTAAACGTTAAGTCACGTGGTCAAAACAAACGAATATAAACTTTCGTAGACAAGTTTACATCGATCAAGATGATAGAATGAAATGTATTCGTTTCTACAATCGTGATCCCTACATCCCATATAAATCGTAGCCATCTTACAGTTTTGACTAAACTTTAATAATTTCCATTCGTTTGTTTTGACCACGTGACTTAACAATGATAGATGTCATTCCCATACATTTGGTTAGTTTTCTATTAGCGTTAACGATTGTAGATTGTCAACTTGGCTAAGCCTACTGTTTTTTTCTTTCTTAGAGAAATATTTTCATAGGTACCCACTTTTTCAAGGTAAGGGTCTTGACTCTTAGCAGCCAAAATAATGCGGTAGCTGACCTTTGGGGGGTTGGTACTACCTTAGTACTTAACACTGATTTTATCTCGAAAAATTCGTAGACACTTAGGTAATGACATCCAGCAAACCGAACTGTCCGCGGATTGTGTCCCACTCCCTCTAAACAAGGAGGCCCATGTCCCAACAGTAGGAACGCTATAGACATTACATATATCATGTAAACTTACTACAAACAGCCATAGTAAACTAAGTTTACCATAAACTGTAACTTTCCCGTAAGAGCGCGTTACGCAGCAGCGTAAAAGTATATCGTAAAAAAGAACGCGTCATCATTTGAATTGCAATCATAAAATGGCGCATATTAGCATAGACTATAAGAAGTGCTCATTGTCTATTACATCCGTTCGGGGCCGTCAACCTTTGGTAACTGTTATTGTTTTTGAATTAGGAAGAGTTTTTTGTGTAGTTCGCATTTTTTTTTAAATTTTACGGTTCCAAATGATAAGACTGACTTTGATAGATGTAGTATGTATTTCTTGTGAAACTGAAAAATGTTTGCAGGTAACAAAAAACTGTTATGCTTAAAGAAAATCTTGAAATATCTCTCGCTTTGACACTTAACAGTGCTGCTGACCACTTCATGAAATTTTTCTTTTTTTTTAAAACCGATTCTATTAAATTGGATTTTTTCCATTGAACTATCGTACACTAGGTGCCCCAGTTCTTGAAAGATACTCATTTATTCAGAACCTATGTAACTAATAAAATTCCTCATTAAATTCAACAAACAGTACAATAAAACAAATCCTTTTACAAACTAAAACAGTTATCTATTAGAAAACAATTTTTCCGCCTCATTACTGTTCTTGTTAAAACAAAAAAGAAAAAAAATTAAGAACCCAAGTAAATTAAAAACTGTAAAACCAACCGTTCTCTACAATTTCCTTCACCAAAGTATTTTTAACTTAACTGAACAGAACTAAGGTGGTTAACTGAAGCAGAACCTTCACATGTTAATATTGTAATTAATGGACGCCGTTGAACTTCCATAGCGTGGAATAATAAAAAAAATAATTACATATTAGACTCGCTTCCAAGTAAATCGGACTGGCTAATGTGTTTTGAAAGCGAGAATAATCTCCGGACCGTACGATCTCTGGCAAAGGTAGGTAATCGCCTAATTGTTGCATAGATTTAGTCTTTACATGTGATGTTTCAATCTTTTAGTATAAAGAAACGACTGATGACAGAAAGATGATTCAAATAAAAAATCCTTTTTGTAGTATCACCAAAAAATCTTTTACTACTATTGGTCTGCACGGTAAACAGGGGGGCGAGTCTGCTATTAAAATAGTGTCACAATGATCTATCATTGATTTCATAATAGTTGATTTTGACAAGTTTCGTAATCTACTAATATAGTGGCGTCATTATGACTTTCCAATGACTTTCCAATGATCAACCACTGACACTCCATTGAAAGAAATGGCATAGAATGGTAATCTCGTACACAATGACAAATGAATGACTGACTTACGCGGTAATCTGCTAAAATTTTGACAGTTCCAGCCGAAATTTTCTCAATTGGCACCATTTACTATTGCTATAAATATAGGCTTCTGTATTAAAGATAATTTTAAACACTTAAATGAAAATAAATCAAAACACCGACCGCTAGAAATAAAAACAGATAAAACGTCAGTAGGCAGTAATGTCACATTTGATTTTGACAGCTAAACAGATAAATATTATTGAATTGAATAGTTTCACATTAATCCGCGTTACACATAACTTAATGTTTTTTGCTATTTACGAACTTCTTACTACTTCAGATTGCATAGAACACTAATAAATAATATGTAAAAACATAGGTAATATATAAATGAAATCTGGCATGATTAGATGTTCAAATTTAATTCTAGTTTTTCGAAAATCATTTCTATTAAGGTTTTTTAATAATGGCAATACCACAATGTCATTTTATCACAATTCTATTACGAGACCATTGACCGAACAATGATCGACCATTATGAATTTAGCAGATTACGAATATTTAGCAAAATGACCATTGTCATCGAACAACAATTATGAAATCAATGAAAGACCATTGTGACACTATTGTAATAGCAGACTCGGCCCCCAGATGTGGTTATCGTGGGCATGTGATTTTGTCTAAAAAAATGAGCACATTCAACTTTTGGGCATAGTATACCTATGGAAAAAGACATAAATTACCTATGGTGTGTTACCTTACCCTGTACCTATGTTGCGTTGACCATAAGATCTCAAAATTTTCACTGAGGAAAGAACACTGCAGGGTCTATAAATATTTGGCTACGGGACTATTCGAAAGAGATACCGTGGCCCCGGAACACAAAGGGCGATGAAAGAACTTGGATGGGTTTTAGTCAGTAAAAGTCTGACACTCCCTCCTGCTCCGCCCAGAGCGGGAGGAGTCATTTGATGATTTCCCATCCGGAAAAAAAAAAGTTCTATAAATATTTAGTCCTAAACACCGAACCTCAAAACGTGTTTGCAGTTTTTGAAGTTCCCGTGGGCACGTAAACTGTTTAGCGGACGAAGTCGCAGTTATTTCTCTAGTGATTACACTGGCCGTCTGAGTGTTGTTTTGACCCATTGATAAATTGTTTTGTTTTTATGATTTTTGCTTGATAATAAACGTATTTTTATTTCTTATTACACTAAATTAGCTTGTCAGGTTAAAGTCGCCCGATGTGATAACTACGGTGAGTGGTGTTAAGGAGAAAAACTGCTAAATTACAACGTTTATATACTTAACACCAATGTCAAAACAATCATCAAACATTTTCATTAAATAAATAAACAAACAATGACAACTATTTTCTCAAACCACTTCTTCACATTCAACAATGGCCAATTTGAACCGCCGTTTAAAGGTAATAAAACTTCAATTATTTAAAAATTGTCGTAGTTAGCGAAAAGGATGCACAAAATGGCGTGATGGAGGCGTGATAAACAAAGGATGGTGTGTGAGCGTGTTCTGACTACTGATTGGCTAAAACTACGATTAGACTGGTCTATCTCAAGGTCGTCGTGAGTCAGTTTGCATTTGTGTATGCGTGCCTGATTGTGGGGTGCGAGATGTAAGATATAGCGGATGCTGGTGGAGAATAAAATGTAAAAATAAAAAATGTTGTTAAAAAATCTAACCATAAAATCAAAGCATTACAAAAAAAACTCCAAAACAATCAAACGTATCAAAAGAAAAACTCATCTGTAAAAGGAAGGACTCGATTTGAGCCGCAATGAGTCATATAACATTTCGGATAAGCCATCAGACGATCTGAGGTGAAGGCTATCAAAACAGACATTCTTCAAGACCTTTGGAAGTAATCCTATTACACATTGTGACTGTGACTCATACAAACCGAACTTAAGGTGTGAACAATGATTCAATAGGAAATTTAAAATAGCACCATTCATAAGAGAGAATACAAAGGCTTTAACAGTACTAAATCAAAGCTATTATGATATATCATCCGCTCAATGAGTAGATAATTCTCTTCCTTTTTACACCTATAATTTTAAGTCACAACCAGCTTACTTCTACGTTTTAAATCTGTCTTCCCATCTCATTAGTCAGTCAATTATTTGAATCAGTTGAAATCGTCTCGTTTAAGACTTGAACCATGCAACAAATGATTCAACGCGGAAACAGCCGCTGTCCTTGTTTGGCACATCGCGAATATGCGCACGGAATTGCACATATTATTCGCTTTTAATTATTTATCATTATTAAACACTGTCCTTCTCAGGCTTTGCTGCATTAGTTTCATGTTTTTTTCTAACATCATTATGGTTACATGTTATCACCTTAAAAGGATCTCAAGTAGCGCAATAAAAAACGGTAGCCACACTTGACATATTCTTGTAAATTACAAAAACGTAATCGGGGTATTTACGTGGATTGTATGCCCTTGAAAATTGTTGTAAATATGTATGTCAATATGTTAATATTTACGGTTTTATTACGATATGTTTACCTGGGTAGAATATTGAATTTAGCATCGGTGTGAGCGATGGTTGTATTTAGCGAAAATAAACGTGATAAATATTTGCATTACTCGTCACAACCTTGACAGAAATATCTTTTGAACTCTCAATCATACATACATACATAAATTCACACCTTTTTCCCATTGGGTTAGGCAGAAACCACAGAAAGCCACCTGCTACGATCCTCCCCGCGTTGCAACTCTCAATCAAGTTAGCATATTTCAGTCCACAGCTGGACTTGGCCTCTCCCAAGCTGCACCACAATACCCTCTCCTCTTCCTTATGTATCAAGTATGTCTTAGCAACTTTTTCAAGGTCGTCATCCATCAAGCTTTTGACCCTAACATCTTAGCAAAATAATACAAAAATAACCATGTGAATCTTAACTCCAATAGAAAATTCTCGATGTAAAATATAATGAGCGTAAAAACAAAAACCTTGTAAGACATATGCCAAATGAAACCGGTTCTGAATCTCGGTAAAGACAATTGTCGGCCGGATGTAGTGCATCCCAGCAGCCTCGTGGGGCACTTGATCTTGTATCTGTAGCCTTATCTAGATCAGTGTATTGAGCTTCAAGCTTGAATATAAAATTATATTGGAATTAGTAAACTAAAGAAACGATGGATGGACTGTGTGAAGGATAATATGGCTAGAAAGGAGGTGACTGATGAGAGGACGAGTAATAGAGAAGTAAAGACGGGAAGACGACGGGATAAGGGGAGACATCATTGGAATTAGTAATAATACACATCTTTTTCGCTGTATTTTAAGAGACAGACAGAGGAGTGTTGTAATATTGGGAATTGTAGTTTGATGATTTTCTGCCTTCATGCCCAGAAATTTTTGAAACCATTTTTTTTTGTAATAAATCAAAGTGGGACGCTAAAGGTAATTAACGTTAGACATTTTTTTGTTTTGACTTCTGAGCTTTGCAGTAAAACGCCCCGTGTTTATTTTTTACTCTCATATTTTTCATGTTCGCTGTATTACTGTACAGCACGCAAGAAAATGTAACTGAGTTGACATAGTCACAGCTTTTTATATACTTACGTGTCTACCACTGACTATGTATATCAATTACTATAGAAAACGGTTATGTATTACTTGAGGTAACCAACTTCTTCATAAATACCTCAAATATGTAATTACTGCGTCGCCAGTTAATAGGTATTCGCGTGAATTAATGAAACACAACGAGAATTGACGAAAAAATATCATAAAAAAACTTTATTACCATGAAACATTGTTTATCTATATTCCATCACGCCCGCGGCACACGCAACCACGCGTAGCCATGGTCATGGAAAAAATAAAATCCATCGATCATAACCTATGATAACAATTATAATTGTTAAAAAAATATGACGTTAATGCGTTACATAATGAATTCAACTGAAATACGTGACAAAGAACAAAAAATTATGTAAAAAAAAAGTTCTATGACATAAAAGGTTACAGACCCCTGGAATCGAACGCGGGCCATTTGAATGAGGAATTAGAATAAGATGGCAAAAAATATGAGCATTAGAAAGAGCGGTGCGACCAGTGTGCGAGCGAGACGGCCGATGCACGTGGGACGCGATTGGCTGACCGCTTTTTATGCCTTAGTTCCCCTAATCTTCATTTCGAACAACATCTGCTACGCTAATGTTTATTCGAAATAGTTCTTTAAATTTATAGTATTAAGATCTCATTTGCAATTCCCTAGTTGCGTCTTTTGTTGCTTTTTCGCAGCTATCTATCGCGCGGTCGTTGCACGCAAGTTGTTATTTCAATTTTTAATACATCTCCCATCGAATGGGTTCCTTTTAAGGTCAGCGTTTGTTGGAAAAAGGCTCACAATGTTTTTTTTTTAAATTATAATTATTTTTTGCTGGTTACCTATTGGTGGGCAGATGGGCATAGTAATGGCCGGAGGGATGTTTTTGCGTCTGTCGTTTTAGTTTAAATGTGTGACTATAAGGAATCTAATTTATGAGTAAGAATTTGTTGGTATGTAGTAAGTTGTTAACTATGGACGATGGACAGATAAATGAGCTCTATTTATGGTCACTGCCTTTAAGGTGTTAATTTGACACAATAATGAATATATTTTTCCTTTTAAGAATAAATATTAAAGACTTCAAACCGACTTCAAGTTTTTTTTTTTTTTCACCGTAAAATTTTATTAAGTATTTCTTTTAAAATGCTGCAATAATGTTAGTTACCTATTTCATCGTTTTCCTAATTAAAACAAAATAATAGGTCTAAGTACATAATATTGTATGCATAAAACATATTGATGCAATATATAATGTTCTAATCATACCTAAGTTTCCTAGAACTCATTAGTTTGCAAAATATTTAAAAAACATTAAAACAAGGAAACAAATTGAATTAAACACGCTAAGCTATTAACTAATATTATTTTGTTATTAAAATATTTAATTGAATTACTTATTGGTTGCATTTGAATAATAAGTATTTTCTGATTGTAGTTATAAAGGGTGTAAATAAACCCTTAACGAAGCCGAAAGGCACTTGTTCTCCCCGTCACGTCATTGCGATCATTTTTAGGGTTCCGTACCTCAAAAGGTAAAAAAAAGAACCCTTGTATAAGATCACTTTCTTGTCCGTCTGTCACCACCGATTTTCCCAGGAATTGGTGGACCTAGCAAATTGATTTTATATCAGATACTGAGGTCTATATTCCATATTAGGTTGTATATTAGGTGTATAAAAATCAAGGTCCTGAGTCCACACGATAAAAAGATATGGGCAAATTTTGATTTTCGCGAAAACTTGTAAGTACCAAAATTTACCTTAATCTTCAACTTTTTAATTTTTCGGAATTTTCCCGTTACTTGTGCTGTAAGACCTTGCTTTTATCCAAAATTGATAATTCTAGGTCAACCGGAAGTACCCTATAGGTTTTGGGTCGAAAACCTACATGGTAGTTTCCGTTGACCTAGAATCACGGAATTTGGCAAAAAGCAAGGTCTTACAGCACATGTTAAGGAAAAAATCTGAAAACCATTAATATGTAGTTTAATAACAAAAAAAAGCGATTTTACTATTACAAACTTATTATTTGCGGTTGGTGCAATAGCCGTTTCTAGGGATCGAACAGCAAAGTTAAGTTTGTCCTTTAAAAAGCTTGTACGGAACCCTCGGTGCGTGAGTCCGACTCGTTCTTGTTTTGTTCTGGAGCATACCTGGGAACCTACTTACCTATTAGTTACGGAGATATTGGAGGTCAAAGTTCCAACTTTTTCACAAGTTTAAAAAAAAAAACTGGTTTTAAGGTCATAAATTTATACTTTAATTACCTCCATAACCACTACAAATGATAATAATTAATGAGAATAATTTACTATTAAATTCGTCCATAAGCACAATGTTTTGAGTGCGTTACATTGAGTTTTAGCGTAAAACGTGATTTTTCACCCCAAAAAAATTGTCGTTTCCCAATAATGATTTTTTGCATAGTTACTTAGTTTGATGTACTCTTAAGTACTTAAGAGTACATCAAACTAAGTAACTATGCAAAAACTTACAGAATGCTTGGTTGACGGCTTCGTGAAGCGTCTATTTACATTTTAGTTATTTTTTACTGATGTATTTTATAAAGGGTGTAAAACACCTCTTAATGAAGCCGAAAGGCACTTGTTCTCCTCATCATTGCGATCATTTTTTTTGTTCTACACCATACCTGGGAACCTTCTAGTTACGGAGATATTGGGGGTCAAAGTTTTTAAATGTAAGTTTTTAATGTAAGATTTTTACTTTAAACAAGTCCACGACCCCCGTACTATTCAATCCATCCATCAGCACAATGTTTTGAGTGCGTTACATTGAGTTCTACCACAAAACATGATTTTTCACCCCAAAAAAAAAAGTCGTTTTCAGCAATATTTTTTGCGTAAAGTTACTTAGATTGATGTAAGTACAGAATGCTTGGTTGACGGCTTCGTGATGAGGTGATTTACACCCTGTATAATTCATTTAAAAATATTATTTAACAAAAAGTAGACTTTCTCACAAGAATGAATAAATTTGGTCGTTTACCTTATAAAAAAATACCTAATCTTATTTAAAATAAAATACTAATTTGATAGATTCACATAATTAGTCAATTGGTAGTATGGCCATTTATCGACAAAAAAATGTGAAAAGCGATGAACAGCCAATAAAAATTCATTGTCATCACAATCATAATGTCGTTGCTGTCTACCAGAACTATAAAAAACAAACCGTAAACAAGAGATAGTTAAAAAACTAAAAAAATACCTGCAAGTGATCGAAACGAAAGATAGAAAAATTACAAATGTACCGATTACTCCAATTAGCTTCACAAGTTTCCGACTAGAGCCGCCCTGAACGTGGAACGAATAAATTATCGATAACAGTTTTATCGATAGTATCGATAGAAACTGTTTCACAAGAGTTTTTGTAAAAGGTTGAGCGCGCCTGCTTTGTAAGAGCGTGTTCACATGGAGCGGTTTCGATTTATTGTGTGTTTCATACATCATCATCATCTGCCTAGCATTTTCTCAACTGGTCGGCTTCCAATATAACCGGCTGCAGCTATATGGCAGAATACTAGTATTTTATATGGAATGACTGCTTAGCTTACCTCCACAACCCAGTTCTGAGGATCACGATACCTTTTGGTGAGAGTGGTTGTCAGGCCATCAGGCTTCTGGCTACGTGTAACAACTAGCAACCTGTTAGAGATTCGACTTTGTGGTTTAAACATTTTTAGTTCTTTTTTTGCATTAAAAAAAAAAACTGTTAATTTGCTGTCAATTATTTGTGACGCGTTCGAATAGTTTGATCTTTCAGCTTGTTTTTTGGGAGCGCTACTTGTGCGTTTATTTATTTTTCTTATAAATGTTAGCAAACTACAACGGGATTTAGATCCCGTTTTAATCCTAACACCTAGATCCCAACCTGGAAGTACAAACTATAACAGCTAGCTCAACAGGACCACGGCAATTCCGCAAATCATTTCGCACTTTAAAATGACAATAATGTTCAAAGGTAACGAGGTGACAGAAGTACAGAACCCACGCGTTCTCATTTACATCCTCCAGACGTTTTTTTATGACTTCCACGATTTTACGAGTGCCACAACTAGGCGGAGCCGCCATTTTTTAATTTTTATATTGATATTTATTTAAATGAATATTTGAGTACTAAAGTAGGATTGCAAGGGTCACGAGCTCAGGATTTCCGAAGGACGGAAGCCAGTAGGAATCGGGTATAGTTGAGACCCGACGCCGCAGTTAGCTAAAAACCAGTGGCGAGGTCTTATTGTGGTAGTTATTCTTTTATTTTGTGTTTAAAAATCGTAGCAAGATTGCTTGAATTGAATAGCTTAGTCAGCCTATAATATTTTCTGCCGGGGCACGGAGCCCGTTTCTGCCTTCAAGCTGTAATCCGCCTCTTCACTTCGTAATCAATCGCTTGAATTGAATGCACAATTTTCTGTAAAAAACTTTAAGAAGGTATTGTAACAGTGGCTTAGATAGAGGTAAGGTTACCTTACCTAGAATGTTTACATCTTTTGTAGATTCCGACCCAAAATGATAAATTGAAACCTTAATAATCTCACTTTTTGTCCGGATCTACGGTTTAACGTGCTGTCCGATGAACGGAAGAAACTCGGTATTTAATTGTTGAAACCCATCCACGGACCAACCTAGGCAAGCGCAGCTTAACCTGAAGATCCAACCGACCGGCTGTTATTATTAAGCCACGAGCTCCCTATATGGTACAATCATCATTAAATACAATCAAGACTAATACGCTCATATAATTTTTATAAGTACAGTCGTGGTCTTTTCCGCCTGATCAGTTAAAAAAATTTCGCTCAAATCACGCGGAGGCGCCGAGCCACGCCCCCTTAAAGTTTAGGCCTATTAGGAAAGCGTCAACTTTGGCGCGCAAAATAACAATAACTCTCGTTTGGCGGCCGATCGGTATCTTTTCATTCATTATTTCTATAAAAAGTCAACGGGGCGGGTCTAGAGAGCGTTTCTATGTTGTAAGTGCAAGCAAAAATTAGCTTAGTGGTGATCAGGCGGGAGTGTCCTCGATAGTACTTATATATGCTTCAGCCAGTAACTCAAGTTAAAACGCTCGTTCCAACCGTCATTCTGAACAAAGCATAAGTAATTACAGTACATATCAACGGGTAATGTTTAAAGTATTAATCAATATAGATTAAACTTATATTATACTATGTTATTAGTTACTTTATACCTGTTATGGTTGCCGTAGGAATGATTTAAAAGCTCCGGTCATTAAAACAATATGGTGTTTTTTTTGTAGTTTTGCGGTAGTATAACGCAATGAAAAAATCTTCTAGTAGGTATAGTATGTACCCAGACTTTAGAAAAGTTTTTTTTTGTAGCACGTAAGCTGCAGCATACAGCTTGAAAAGTATCATTAAAGATAAATAAGTATTTTATAGTTTATAGAGGAAAAACGCCAAGCGAAAACGAATTTAACGATTCTTTTATTAAGAAAAACCCGTTTGCTAGGCTCATTTCAGAAAAAAATGTCTTTAGAACAGGTTAAGATAATAGACAATTTAACATCTAGGAAAAGAACTTAAGACGCATTTTTTCCTAACAGGAGTCGCCACAAAAACCCAACGGTTCTTTCTGCAACAGCTAAAAACGTTTTTAAAGTCTATAAATTATGACCCCATCAAATAGCACTTAGGATGCCAACCCCATCATTTTGAAACACCTTACAAACTAGTTTCTACATTAGAATACTTATTTCTAAGCACCTGCTTAGGTCCAGTAAATTTTCCATTATTTCTAGATGAAAATTAAATACAATTACAGTTAATCGCATCAGTGACATTTAACTAAGTAGAGAGTGGGGGGACTCAGGGTACCAACCTAACAAACAATGCTACGCGTCAATAGACATCAGACTTTCAAGTAAGAAATGTAATAAATTTAGCATTTTTCGTACAAAAAATGCAATTAGATTTAATTAATAATCGATAAGGTAGAGGGACTTTTCTTTGTTTAGTTTTCATTTTATGTGTTTCTTTTCCAAACGTTTAAGAAAAATAGCTGATTTAAATAAAAGTATTTACTTACAAAAATATGGTGTATGACCAAAATGGTTAAGACTGTTTCAAATTAATCAGTAAAAGTTACTTATGTACAAATTTACTCAATATTACTCAAAATTTACAAAAAAAAATAATTCTTTGATTTAGAGGTTCTATTAAAATCAAATAAGTAAAAACTCCTTGTACCTCACAAGACGATAGCATGAAATCATTTTTATAACCACTATCATTTAAAAAACCTATTACAAGTTACCAACTTCAAAAAACTGTAATCCCTAATAACTTGAGCTCCAAACATGACATCAAAGTATTCTGTATTCTGATTCGCGATAGTTTCTCACGGTGTCCGCGCCCGCTCATCGATGCGTAACGTAACCGCTACCTTATATCATTACTACTTCAAAACTAATTGTACACAATTAGTGCCTTTCTTTTAGATTGCAGCTTTAAGTTTGTGAGTGCCTGTTGCGACGGTAAATAGAGCTTATTTTGAAGAAAGAATGACGGAGACAGACTGTGAAGAGATTGTTTTAGTTTTGTTTTGTTTAATTTTAAGAATGTTGGTATAGTTTTAGCTGCCAATATTCGGAAAGAAAAACTGCGTTCGGTTTTTGACATAGTTTTGTTTGAACGAGTATTTAAGTGATCTTATAGGAATATTCGTCAAATAGAATTTAGCAACGATTGGCATACCCCTACCCACGTATTCACGTGGTCGATTCATAAAAGTTACGAAGCGTATTTTAAAATAATGAAGTCTATTTCACATCAATTATTTTCAAAACATAATATCACAGTAAAACTATAATAGTTACCACAATTTTAAACAGACCAATTTTTAACATAGGCATTGGGAAACCAAGTGTGCGAAACGCTTTCATAATATTATGTTTAACTTACTGTTAATCATGTAAAAAATCAATTGAATAGATGACTAGGCCGCAGGTGTTAGTTATGCAATAATTAAACTCCTGAACTATTTTAATATAAGCAGCCATTGTACCAACTTGACGACATTGCTGCCCATTGACAACAAAACTTTAGCGGAACTATTTTCATTGAAATTGTTTTGGTATTTAAACTACACGATATTGATTTTATTCGTGGTCAGAATATTGTACGGTTTCAAGGAAACTTTGCGTTTGACGTGAATTTTGCTGGCCGGCTACGGCGTTATTAAAATATGTTCTGAAGTGTGTATGGACAAGATATTTAATGAAAGAGTAGCTACAAGCTTAATACTTTTTTATCGTTTTGAAGCTTATTTAATGTTAGTTTAGTAACTTAACGTTGATTCGCATTAAAGCATATTTTATGAATTTATGTGACGTTAGTTTCAAGCTTTCAGTAAGTAGAGGAAATTTTATTACATATTTTGTTGTCAATCTGCAAGATTAACTCGCTCACAACTTAAAACTGCAAAGTCACGTATATTTACAGTAATGGCATAATAAACACCGATTTCTTTTCTTTTATAATATTTTAGTGCCAATCCAAAACCATTCTATAATGTGTCTTAAATTACTTTATAACCGGCACGAAATTAAGCACGCCTCACACACAACGACTGCCTAAGAACCCATAATTTAATAGTTGAACGCAACCATAACTCGTAATTTCACAATGTTGGCATCACTGCCTAATGACAGTTGGAAGCGCGCGCAAATTCCAAAATGGCGGCCGCAATAAAGAAATGATGGTGCGTTTCAAATCATACCGAATTAACTTCTTTTGTTAACTTGAAACTTGAACTTGTTGTGGGGAAAACTCTGTTTCCGCGTAATGCCCAGGAAAATTACTGATTAATACAAATAAATCGTGAAATCATCTAATGCGTGCACTGTGAATCATTTTCTTGGTGTAGGTAGGCTTAGAAAAACTGCAATAAAAATCGTTGATAGACTAATATCTAGCAAACATTACGCAATATAAAACACGTGTTAAAAGTGACTGTTTTTGTTGTTTCAGAATTTTCCGTGGACTGAGGAAAATGGAATTGTTCTTTGGGAATCACATGCAACATTTTTGTACGGAATGATCTGACGAAAACAGACAATGGTGAGTAACCATACTCGTCACGGATTGCCGAGACCTTTAATGGTAGCCGAAGACAACTAACGACGGAAAATTATTAATAGAAAGATCCCTTAGCCCTTGTTATTGTCATTTGCTTTATTGTTTGTTCACTTTTCTCAAGCCTATGGTTATAATAATGAGATGGATTCAGACAAATCAAATAACAGTTTATCGAATAATTTTAAATTTGGATTATCACAGCAAAAAAGGCGGCCATTTTCTTTTTTCACGAGAAAAACCCGCGAAATAGTTCACACATAACAAATTACCAAGTCAAACAAAATTATACTTAATCTTTTTATAAACATAAGACGCAATTCGTCTTAACTCCGTGAACGCGTCGGCAGATACCCACAGATTAGAGATCAGGGGTCAAAGACTTTCTACCGCCTAAATAGCGAAACTGTAAGCATTGTGAACTTAGGAGACATTAGAAAATAATGTGCCGTAATATATCATTATGAGCTGTTGATCTTTGTCCCTGCAGAAATGTTGCTTGAGAAAAACTTACGATTTTATAATGGAGCCTATAATAAAAGAAGTAGGAAATGGTTTACTCAACATTGTTTTTAGTCAGACATCGACTTTGCTAAAAGGGATCGGGTAGGACGTAGTTGATCACTGTTTTATGCAAATGGGTTGGTATTCATCAGTTTTTGTTTGCACACAAGAGGTTTCGTAAAAGCCTACCAGTTCTGATAGAGGTCTATCCTCTATTAAAAAGCTTAGCTGTCTTAGCTTCCAAAATATTAAAAGATTGAGAGGCCAGTATCGAAACTAGTCAAATAAGGTGCCAAGTTGTTGTTTTGTAACCAGAGATTTTGCCATCAGACTTCCATCGATGACCGATTTTGACTGAATGGCATCAATAATCTTGCTAGAATAAAAAACTTAGATAACTACGTCTGTTTCACACACGTAAAACTGTCTAGTTATTAGAGTATTATAAATTATCAAAAATTAAACATGGAAATGCTAATAAAAATTAATTAAACGAATAAAAACAGCATGTTAATATCAAATAGAACATGGGAATTACTCGCGGTTCCTTTTACTACTATAATACTACTCACAGAAAGTTTATAGCTTCTATAGTTTACGACTAGAGAAACACTAATTAATTTCGTGTATTTGTTAAAATTATTTATGTTGGACACAATTATAAATGAATTGAATAATTAATTTTGTGTGGTTACTGCAAGGGAACCTGTTACTAAAGAAAACACTGCTAGATTGTTTAAGATAGATAAAGAGAGAGATCATCATGGGGTCGGCTTTGGATGGCCTAGGTGGTGCAGTGGCGTGCCTAGGGGTCAACAATACGGCAAGCCCATAAGGCCTTCTCAGACTGTTCAGAAACCCTGACATCATGAAGAGTGGTAGGTTATAAGAGCAAGCTAAACTTTTAGGCTTATATGAAAGTACCGCCACGAACTTTGTGTATGGGAGATGCTGTGAGTGGAATGGGCGCAAATGGAAAAGTTATGGCTGACAGGTAGAACGGAAGAGAGTAACATAGCGCAGACTCCAAGTAACACGGGACCTGAGCAGGAGAAGATGAAACAGAGAAGAAGAGAAAGTTAGGCATCTGAATAGTTATAGTAACTGGCCTACTTGAAATAAATCATCATCATCATCATCAGCCTATTAATGTTCCCACTGCTGGGACCCAGGCCTCCTCTCTAAGAGAGGGAATGGGCTATAATCTACCAAGCGGGCCCAGTGCGGATTGGTAGATGTCACATGTCTTCGATTTTTTGGTTCTAGGACATGCCGGTTTCCTCACGATGTTTTCCTTCACCGTTTTGAGAGCAGTGGTTATGAAATAAATTACACAAAGTAATGCGCCTGCCTGGGTTCGAACCCACGAGTTACTGTTCGTAAGTCGGGGCCGCCACCACTGGGCCACCGCTGCTCTCAAATAAATGCTCTCTGAAATAAATGCTTTGATTTTATAAGACAGAGTAGGGTGTGACCAAAATGATAGAAAAAAATGTGTAAAAGACGATATGGTAAGTAAGGAGCTAAATACTGAGATGAAGACAATGATTATAGAAGAAGGAGATAAGCTGCGTTCACACCAACTAAACTGGGATAAGCAGAATGGTGATGACGAGATTCATAGCTAGGAATGATCTCATTACTACTATTTCAAATTATTGTCTAGTTTATTACTATCAATTACATAATATTAGGTAAGCTACTAAACAACAACGGGAACATAATTACATATACTCCAATTATCGGTTTAATATTCTAAGTAAACTATGTAAATTGGATAAACCCAGCACATATAGTGATTAATAATATACATATGTACAAATGCGTTCAAATTCTAGCCAATAGCAAAATGTTTATGTATTTTGTAAATACAATGCATTAACTATTCTAGTTGGGTACCTACACGTAATAGTTTTTGACTATATTTTCCGGTTAGTTATTTGTTAATTCCAAGGTTTTATGCAAATGATTTGAATTGCAGTTGCAGTAATAGATGACGTGTCTGAAGTCTGTGCATATTGCATATGAAACAGTTGAGTGTGTGATTGACAATGCATATGAATTTAAGGTTGAATTTTGGGGACCAGCCATACTCCAGCCCTAGTTTCTAATTTTATTATTGTTCGATTGATGACACCAGTGTAGCTGACCGCAATCGCGCGAAATAAGAAAGTGAGGGTGATCAATGCACTCTACACTTCTCTGCGTCAGAAGAGGCTAAGCCCTGCTGTGGAACAATTTACAGATATTTAAGTTGTCAAATGGAAGACAACCGACTAGGTGGACAGACGGTCTCATTAAAGTGGCCGGGACTAACTGGGTACCCATGCCACAAAACCGCTAAAAGTGGAGATGTTTGGAAGAGACTTACAGTCGGCATTGGGTAGTCAAAGGTTGAAGTAGAAGAAGTTTTCAAACTCTCTTCTATGCTTATTTGAAAGTTTCTGCGTAACCTCATAGTCATGAAGTGTAACTTTTAAAAACAAACTAACCCTGCTAACCCTCAAACAATCCAAAGCGACATGACATAAGCAACGACCTTCATATACCCACAAGGGTGTCAACAAAACTGCGCGCAGATAATGCATAGATAGATACGACGCATTCGTGTTACGCTCGTAACTATGTAGCCATAGTATGTCATGGCCGCTGAACATGTGCTAGGCTAGGTATACAGCTGATGTGGCTGTCATTTGTTTTATTATGTTTCGGCAGGAGTGAGGCCTGGTGAGGAGGGTTGAGTTCAAGGGAGGACTAAAGTAAAGGGTAACGGGATTCAATATGATGACGATGCTGGCTTTAGAGGTTGCCATAACTGACAGACGGTGGTTTTTATTGCTACTCCAGGGAGTGATTATAGGTCTCTTTATCTGTAATCTTAACAGCATCAGTTCAGGGAGAAAAAAATGTACCAAGTAGTGATGGTATTATTTTTCGGACGCACCCTTTTGCTGGGTTAACTGCCTTTTTTGTCTTCTGGATCCTAGTTTGTGAGTCTACGAAGAATAGACCTAGAGTAGACATAGTCTATTCTTCTTAATATCAGACATTCAGAACAGTTACACTTTTTTTGATTACGAAGAAATAAACACTCTTATATCAATTATTGATGGTTTAACGGTACCTTGTAAAAGGCGCAGAAATTTCTAGAAAGCTAATATCAATGAATTTAAATATAACGATATTGCGTTGAATAACAGTCAGACTTCATTTTGAAATTTGTTAAAGAACTTTAGACCATTTGTGAGGTATTAATTATCAAGTTTTCCGTATAAGTATGTATACGTTAGTAACGGGTACTATACACCGTTGAAAGTCTATAGGTCTAATATATATATAATTTAGTATGTTTTAATGACTATGTTTTATGTCGTTTTCCTTCCGCTAAGTTGTATTTTAACGACTCTGGAATTGATAAGTTAGGTCATGTTACTTTCTGGGGTCATCAAATTAACTGCATTTGTGCAAAAATTATACTAAGTTATTTTTTTCGGTTGTTTTTCCTCTGTTTACATATTGGATAATTTATCAAGTTACCCAGGCACGTGGAGTTTTGAAAGCCATATTCTATATATAGCAACAATATTTTTCCCTCTCCTAAAATATAAAAAAAATCACAAAATAAATAATCCTTTGGCCGAAACATATTTTTTTCTCTATTCTAAACAATAATTTAAAAAAAGAACTTACTTTACTGCACATGCACCACAAAAAATTCTAACAAATACCCACTAGTACAGCTAAAACGTAACTATTCTATAAATGTACAAACTAATATAGCAACGCCCATTTATCATACCAAAACCGACCAATGCCATGTCAACTGGTTTAACAAATTATTTGCTGTCACACCTCCACAACATACCTCTCTAACACAACTGCACAAAGTTCAAAATCGCATATTCTAAAGTTGTTTAGATATCCGTGTCGGTGTGTTGATTCTAATGACGCACACAGCTGCGCAAGCGCACGATTGCCTGAATGGGGACGCACACATGCGCACGCGGCGAATGTCACGAAATCCAGCCCGTTTCTAGGTTAGATCATGCGCGCTCGCGTGTGAGGTGACCATGAGGTTGCGCGGACGGTTTTTCGTGTTATCCTTCTTTGGTTGTTTCTGATTGGTTGGTTAGATTTCTGTCGGCGTTTCTGTGTTTTGTTTTATTTGATAAGATTGTGAACTTAAATAGGTATTATTATAATAAACTCGAAATTATTAAGTACCGCCATAAACCGTTTAGTGATAGATATCAGTTTAATGAATTGTCGACGATTTGGATGTATCACAGACAAAACTGACTTTAAAATCTGTATATTTACGGATGGCCTCAATTATAAATATCCAGAATCACTTTAAAATACTAATAAATTTCTAAGATAGTAAATGCGTACTGCGATGGATGCTTCGAGGTGACGCATGAGAAGAGTAACTACCTGGAAAGATATGGAGGAGGCCTTTGCCCAGCAGTGGGACATTAACGGCTAATAAGTATTGTTAAAATATTTGTATCAGGTCAAAGTCATTTTTGACTGCGGCAGATATAGGGACGTAATGGAGATAAAGTACTTTATCCGTCCGTACGTGTTAAATTGGCGAGTGAAAAATCCAATGACTATTTTCCTTTTCAAAACTTAAAAGGCCAACTTAAGTCCGTCTAAGTAAGCCTTAAAAATATCTTAATATCAGTAGTATCTGTGGGGGCTTTGTTATGCGTAGGTTGGTATTTAGGTAACTCACTCTCTGAGCTGTCGCTAATTTGGCTGAATAGTGCCTAGATTGCATGCATAATAATTTATCAACATTGAGAGAGAAGATCCTCCTAATTCCCTATTCCAGACCACACTGCTGTCAAATATTACCTAGAGCTTTATAAAGGGAACGGCCGTACTCTGATAATAAAGACAAGAAATGCAAAATAAATAATTAATTAGTTGGGTACTTCAAAATTGTGATACCGGGAATTAGCAAACAAAGAAAGCATTTTTTTGTTTAAAAATTCTCAATTTTCATTAACACTTGAAACGGGATATTTAACATGTAATTTGTTTTTTTTTACAAAGTTTTCCATTAATCCCTCAATCAATACAAAAAACCACTAGGCAATTGTACAATTGTAGTAAGTACATTGTTTAGCAAATAAAAAAGTTAGTAACAAGTCCTATCTTCATCCCAGTCCCCAATAACCTTTTAATCCCAACAATAAACCCAAAATGATTGTAATAGGTCCGCCTTCTATTAACTTATTGCAAATTCCAACCGAACTGTCAAATATTATAGACACTTCTGCCGTTACCTTTGGGAATTACATGCATGATGATATTTGATATGATCCAAACTAGGCCAGCCCCAGTCCTGTTCTTGGGCCTTAACAAGTCCTATTCCCAACCCAATATTAATCCATTTAACCCAAAAGTGGGCCAAACTAGGCCATCCCCAGTCCTGGTCCTGTCCCGCCATCCTCCGTCGCATGGAGTCCGGCTAGTGACCTTGTGCGAGCGGCGGCGGCCTAGACCGCGCTCCGGAGCGCTTTATTTACTGCGCCCGCGCATCAGGCCGCGCAGACAGATCTTATAGCTAGTATAGTCTGGGGATTGTGAACCTTTTGTGCGCGTTGCTTTTTAACAAATATGCAGTTAATTAGATTATGTAGATCAGACAGGGACACATCTATTCAGTTAACCCAAATTTCGCCACTCAAACAAAAGGTTTATTTTGAACGATTTACGTCAAATGTTGATTTACAAGACAAATTACACAAGACTAAACAGAAGCTAGGTAAATTATACATTGTATGTTCAGAAGAACGTCCATACGTTTTCAAAAATTTTGTATTTGAAAAAAATAATATAATGTAGCAAATTGCAATCAGGCTCAGAACTTTCCACCTTGGGTTTGACAACCCTGATGCAGGTTTTATAGGCTGTTCAGCTGTGCCGTTTGCAAACATTCAATCACGTTTATTAATAGGTTCAGCAGTTTAATTAGTAATGATTGATGGTGGCTTTTTGTAACTGTTTTAGTTTAAAGTCTATCGCTCTATCTGCTGGCTAGTCTTTGACCAAGGCATTAACCGTTTAATCTCTAAAGACTTTTGATACTTGTAGTGAAAAAATCCATAGGATGAGATTTAAATAAAAATGGGGTTAATTAGAGCATGTTATGAGCATACTTTTCTTTAATACATCTGTGTTTTCTTTGCATGCAATTATTATCGAAGATTTATAAGGCTACCATGGGAACCTTTAAACATTATTTAACATATGCTTGGTAGGGGTCTATGTCCAAAAGTTAGTAACATGAGCGATGACTTATATTTTTTTTGTTTTATCTGGAACATGGGAATCCGCCTTAAGAGACATATGTCCGATTTTCTATCTGTTTTGATGTATTTATGTAGTAAGCTTCTATGAGATGAAATATTCCATCAGAAGCTACTCTTCAACGTGTGGTGAATATGGTCGTTGACTTTCTTGACTTATAAGTTTACAATTTACATAATTGACTGTAATCTCTAAAAACCGATATTGTAGAGTTGATTTCTAATATGAAATATCACTGAAATAGTATTCGCCGGAGTCACAAATACCTTAAGAACTAACCCAGGAATGTCATAAAATGACATTCAAACATATTCAAACATTTACAGTCCTCAGTTTTATGCAAATAATGCCTTATACCTTCGTCTATGGTTTACAGAACAAACAATTCGTCAAAATTAGTGGTTTCAGTTAAGTTTACTGGCACTTAGCACGTCATTTAATTTGTGTGACCAGTCAACTGAGACCAATTGATTGTTTGTGTAATTAGTGTTTGTGTGTGAATGAAATTGTGGAGGTATTTTGAGATGTTTTGTAGGTACCTTTTCATTGTTCCGTATCTCAGTCGGCAAAAACGGAACCCTTATGGGATCACTTTGTTGTCCGCCTGTCCATCTATCAAGCTGAGATAAATATCAAATACTCAACTCATTCCCTTGGATCAGTGAAAAAATCAAACTTGTAAGTCAACGCGATCAAAAATATGACGCATTATGTCGCATATTTTACGATTTCACAAGGAAATCAATTTTTAGGAACAATTATATTCTAACAAAAATCCTCTTATTTACTTACTTTTATTTATGTTTGACATTGTATCTTTCGAATTTAATTCAAACGTCTATTTAATGGTTTTTAGTTGGAATTACTTGTAGTTCAAATAAAGCCCATAAAAACTGCTGGCTAGGCTTTAAATAACCAACAAACCGGCTTTTAAAAAATAAGGTCACCCAAATATGACTAGCGATAAAGATCGACCCGTGTTAGCACAAGCCCTGCCGACCACACAATTAACAGTCGTTTATCAAAATGACAGATAAAAGCTCGTTAGTCTAACTTGATGCTATTCAGGTCATTTCGGAGCCATACTTCAACGTCACGTCGGAAAAAAACGTACAAATTAGGAGGATTGGTTGGTATTTTTTTATATATGACGGACTAGCTTTTGCTCGTGGTTTCACCCGCGTGGAGACTGGAATTACTCTCGCGGGAACGTCGTACCGGGACCTTCTTAATTATTTGTCGTGTTGTTAGTGAGTAATCTGGTGTCAGAGTTATTATGCCCTCCATGGGCCTCTGACTTGACTTTACATGCCGTCGAGAAATATCTCTCAGGCATGCTGGTTTCGCACGATGTTTTCCTTCACCGAAATGAGTGATAATTATAAAATACGCACATCAATCAGAGGTGCGTATCTTGGATTCGAACTCGAGGCCTATGACTTGGCAGTCAGACAGTCACAACACGTTTGTTTAATGGGATAAAAACTATCCTTTATCCAAACCCTGATCATGGTCTAATTTCATCCAAATCCATTCGACTGCTAAGAATATCTTTGCTTCTTTTGGTTAAGTTAGGTAGGAATCGGTGAGTATCTGTCTCTTTTAAGGAATTGACTTTTTTAATGCGACCAGATTCAGGACTATAGCCGTCTCATCATTTACCCAGTTCCACTTCTTAACAAGGGTATCGACTCACCCAGTAACTGGGTTTGGGGTAATCAGATAGAAAAGTCGCTCCATGTAAAATACCGGTTTTCAGCTGTACCCGGTTTGACTGGATGCCGGACCTCAATATAGTTGGGAAAAAGGCTGGTGATGGAAAGGATGATGAGTTTTCCAGTTACTCAATTTTTACTTGCCTACCCTCAAATGAGTAACAGCGAGATGACAACAAGGTCGTTCTATTTACCTTCAGCAAAGGTTTCATGTTAACTAAATGTTAACACTTCAGTGATGTCACTAACTGTGTCAAGGTATCTTTAGTAAATACTGTAAATATATACTAAATTATAAGTACTCAATTACAACTAGAGTACTTACACTAGAGTTTCGAATCGATTCCGAAAAATCTTTCACTAACCCATGATCTGTCCACGAAGTAGACACAATAGTTAAACACTGGCGTCTCGACCAAATTGGTCATTCGACAGATCATGATTTAAAAGGGAAACTATGCGCAAGAAAATTATGTTGAATTGATTTTATTTTTTAAATAAACCGTAGCTTTGGGTTGAAACCCTTAAAAACCTCTAAGCTAGATCTCTGTGATCTTGCAGTAGGTTCTTATTTTACGTTAATGAGTCGCGATTCTAAAAGATCAGTTTTTATGTTTTAGACCACGGCGAGTGCAAGCAGGCCAAAGAAGCAGTTCCTACTATCGACGGCCGCCTCACCAAACGCGCGTTTCGGTTAACCAAACTGCAGCTGCACACAGTTACAGCCGCCGTTACTGGACACGGCTCTTTTAATAAACACCTCTTTGTCACAGGAGTCACAGACAGCCCCCTGTGCCGTGCCTGCATGGAGGAAGACGAGACAGCAGCCCACGTGCTTCTGCACTGCCCAGTGGTTGCAACACACAGGGCAAAGTACTTCGGTAACCCAGGTACTCTCCGCGACATTGCCACCATCATCAAGGCGCTGCTGGCCTTTCTCGGGGAGTTAGGGTGGATCGAATAAATTTCCCACCCGTACGCAAAATACGCGCCTTGACGTGGAGTTGCAGACACCAGCCCGCTATACAATACAATACAATACAATGTTACCCAAAACAAAGATAGGTTCTTTTCTCTCCATTTCATTATGCATAGTTAACATACTTTTACGCTATTTTAACACGTTGTAGTCAACGTTTAATACGTTGATCAAGAGTTATTTGTTCTTTAAAGTAATTAACAATCGAAAATTTCGTTTTACAATACGGCACCGCTTTTAAATTATATCCATTTACCAATCATCATAAAATCAACGTTATTAGTAAAAGTGTAGTGAGTTTACACAGTTATTTTAAATAAGCAACCTCATTCTACAGCCCCGCTTGCCTAGGTGTTTCTTGAATGGGTAACCACCCATTACATACCGAGTTTCCTCCGTGCCTCGGACAGCACCTTAAACCGTTGGTCCTGGCTTTCATATGTAGATCTTTGACTGTCGTCATAAATCGTAAATCATAATTTATTTGTTGCCGACCCGAATGGCGCAGCGGTAGTGAGGCTGCCTTACGTTGTTAGGGTCCCGGGTTCGAATCCCGGTACGATCAAATGTTTGTGTGATGAGCATAGACATTTGTTTCGGAGTCATGGATGTTTATATGTATAATAATAAGTATGTATTTACAAACAAAAAGTATCTATGTATTATATCAACTATCTGCTGTCCACGACACAAGCCTCGTTGCTTAGTGTGGCACTAGATGGTGCTGTGTGTAAAGTCCAGCTATATTTATTTATTTATTTTAAACCAGCATATTTTATTCGTCACAGGCCCGAAAGTCTGACAACCTGTTTTACCAAAGACTATCGTATTACCCAGTACTAATTGGGTTGTGGAGGTCAGATAGGCAGTCGCCTTATGTAAAATCATACATCGCCTTATGTATTCAGCCTTACCCGGTTGGACTGGAAGCCGACCCCAACATAGTTTGGAAAAGTTACATGATGATTCTTCAGCTTAAAATATTTTCGTAATAGAAAGAGTGAAAACTTCTAAATACACTTTCTATGTGACAATATCTTTTTACCAGTAGATAGATAAAGAGAAACCGATACATTGTTAAAAACAATCGTAAAATCTATTAGTATGTCGGTTTTTATGTTTTATTAATAGAAGTACTACGTCATGCTATTAGCAGTAAAAAAACGACTTGATAGTAAAAAAATAAAGCCTTTTTCCAGTATCATAACATCACGCCTGTTATACCCGAAAGGTTAGGCAAACGTATACCTAATACTAGAAGCACATTTCACCAGTTATTTAAGGTCCATATATTTTTTTCAGTTTCTTATCTCTGAAACTAAATTTTAATAAAAAAAAGGTTCACTGAGCCTACCATGCAATTCACAATATATATTTTCTGCCATAGAACATATACCAAGCGTATAACGTAATCGGATTTTAATCATACGAAGGACCTGCAATTAATGGTGTTTTCTGCCATAGAAAGTTTTCAGAAACGTAGTAGAATTTTTATAAATATTGAACAGCTGAAGTAAGAACACATTGCCGACGGGAAATGAAACCCGACGGCAAGATAGCTTTATGGAACTTCTACTTGGACGTCTACTTTTTTAACTCATTGAATATGTTTTTTGATTCATTAGTACATCTTTGAAGGTCAAAGAAATGATGAATGGACTCCGTGATGGATGATATGGCAAGAAAGGAGGTGTCTGATGAGATGACAAGTAACAGAGTATGGAAGGAGACATGCTGCAGACGCTTTCAAAAGGATTGACGTTGTTATTGTGTTGTCTTTTCCATTATCATTGCCTCCCATAAAATGTCATTTCGTCTAGGCCCTCAGATTTATAACCATAGTAAGATAGTATATTCATCATGTAAAACACAGAAATTACAAAATTAAATTTCAATGTAAAATTCGGGGTATGGATTAATTAGAAGATGTTGCTACGCCACGCTACGACGTGCGGCTACGGCGTAGCGAGACATTTTTTTAGCAAACGTTCTTCTTTCGTAGAGAGAGAAGCGTAGCAATCTATCAGAAGGCGAAGATTGATTTGATGGTTTTCTCGTCGAAGAACTACTGATACAAATAATATTACATCACGCCTGTAATCCCGAAGGGTTAGGCAGATGTGTAGTACCTAATAGTACACCCAAATTTCCCCGGTTAAGTTTTGAGGCCCATGTAATAGGGGGCGAGCCTGTTGCCATTGCCATCATAAGCCGGAACCGATTCCAGACACCGCGGCTGCTATTGTAAAAAATCGAATTACAATTTGCCCGTCACGGGAATCGAACCCTTATGCTCAGCAGTCGCGCTTGCGACCACTCTACTACTGCACTAAGAACTACTGATACTGTTATGAAAGTGTGATATTAAAAAACGAATATAAAATTTATTAGATTCTTAGTAACTTAGAAACTTGATAAAACGACAGATTTTACACAGAACATGATCTCCACTTTAAACCCCTCATCATCATCAGCCTATTAATGTTCCCACTGCTGGGACACAGGCCTCCTCTCTATGAGAGGGAATGGGCTATAATCCACCTTGCGGGCCCAGTTCGGATTGGGAGATGTCACATATCTTCGAATTTTTTGGTTCTTGGACATGCCGGTTTCCTCACGATGTTTTCCTTCACCGTTTTGAGAGCAGTGGTGATGAAATAGATTACACAAAGTAATGCGCCTGTCTGGGTTCGAACCCACGATTTACTGTTCGTAAGTCCACCGCCGCTCATCTCATTTAAACCCCTACCTACGTAGGTAGGGGTTTAAATGAGATGAGCGATATCTAGATATCTTATTACGTAATAAGAAATCTAGTAAACGAACCCATAACCAAACTAACAGTTACATAATAAACTCTCATGAAAAGTAGTTTCTATTCCTGCTCGGTAAAATTAATATGACATTTACCGACATACAATCGTATTTATTTATTGGACCGCTTTACTGGTTCGGCCTTCAACGAATCACCGATCTAAGGTTAGAATTTAAAATTGTGCTATATTATGTAATGTTGTATGTTATATATCTATAGTATGTTAGCGTGATTGGAATTGATAATCATTTGTGTTATGGACGGCATTTGAATCTAGCCTATTTCTGTTATGAAAATCGTTCAAAATCTAGTCGTAATTTCATCTAAACCACAGTAAATGCACACAAATAAACACTTATTAAAAATGACGCATTTGTCATCTACACGCCTTTTCCCAACTATGTTGGGGTCGGCTTCAGTCTAAAACTGGATGCAGCTGAACCAGTATTTTACATGGAGCGACTGCCTATCTGACCTCCACAACGCAGTTAGTACTGAGTAATACGATAGCCCTTGGTAAGACTGGTTGTCAAAGACTTTCAGGCCAATGATTAGCTGTAACGTCTGTCAACGATCTACAAGTGACAGCCGGTACCAACGGCTTAACGTGCTTTCTGAGGCACGAAGGAAACTCGGTATGTAAGGGTGGTCACCCAATCACAGACCAACCTAGGCAAGCACGGTTTAACCTAAAGATCAACCCGAGCGGCTGCTATTAATTAGCCAGGAGCTCCTCTACTACTTACAACACAAAAAAGGATATCAACATTTTCCTTAGTATATTTTATATCGAGGGACTAAACGAAGCCATAGTATACCAGAGGTGTTTTGACTCCCGAGCGTGCGAGGGATTCAATGAAACTGAGGGTATATTAAGTTGGCGTTTAGTCTCGAGGTGCAAACTGTACTTTTCACTTTGAGTGCGAGAAAAATAGTCAATTTAGTACAAAAACATTTATTATTCCTCCAGTCCATAGAACTTTCGTAAGTTTTTAGGTAAATCTTCCGCGATTTTGGCGGCAAAAGATTATCTATTATGTCTTTTGCTCTTTGCTCGACGTCAAAATCTTCACTGTCACTGGACATTCTTAATAAATTTACTTAAAACCTAACAAATTTACACTTGACAAAAATTCCGAAATTTTCGCGGTCAGTTTTTTCTTCTAAACCAGTCACAGATTAACAATTTAAAACGCATGGCGCCACCTTCCTTGCGGAAAAACCATGGAACTAAAACTCTCAACATTTTCGCAATGAAGATGGTCCACACTCCACAGATAGAATATTAACTGGCTGTTTGAGTTTGTCTATGTCAAATGAAGGAAATTAAAAAACTAATTACTTTTCACTCCCTAGGGACTAAAGTGGTCATTTTAGTCCTGCTTCGTAGGGCTATATTGGCGTACTTTTAGAGCATGAGAAGTGAAAACCAATTTTACTTCTCTACCTGTAACTTATTAAAGCAAGGTGTACAAGAAACTCAAGGAAATAACCGAGATGTTATCTTTAACAATAGGCACTAAAATATTCCCGGCATATAATGTCTATTGTCATTCTACTATTTCAAGTAAAATACGGAAACGAGTGATCTCCTTGCAGTCTCCTTGGACAAGCTTAGAATGCAAGATTTCTTGATATTTACAATATTTTCCTGAAAGTTTTTCGCAAGAATTTGCGATTGAAATGTTTGTGTCGTACTTAAGAAGTGGATTGGAATAATAAGTTAGAAGATGATTCGAAACAATTAATTTCTTGTTATTATTTAGTTTGTTACAACATAATTAAGTAGTACCTCTAAGTATGTCTTGTCTTAGACATGAGTTGCCATGGCTGACCTGGCAGTCATTCAATAGACTCCAGGCCCAGGCCGGTCGCAGCCAGGTAAACCTGCTCAGGTGAAGATTCATTTATAACTCTGCCCTGGAGTGTAAATGTGGTGCTGTTCCACAAACGATGGGGCACTTAATATCGTGTCCTGCGTGTCCTGTTGTTTGTTCACTATAGAAACTGATGGACGCTACCGAAAGCGCCAAACTATCGGCTCAGTCCTGGGCCGACACAATTTAGATTGCCATCGACACGCCAAGAACAAGGAGAAGTATGTTTTGTTTACCTTGAAGTATGGAAGAAGACATGCTGCGCCGATCCCAAAGAAATTGGGATAAAGGCAGGAGAATAATGATAGAGGAAGCTTAATACTTGAATAAAGATGTAGGATTTCTTTCATCCCAATAATAAAACATAGTTCGTCTGAATCATAGTCGACGCTTTCATAACTTTACATAGCTACATATCACCGAGGTTGAGTCAAAAACATCACATTACACTATGAAGGACCCTGTTATCAGTCTGATAAGGGGATTAACTCGTCTCCAACCAACTGATAAGGTTCCATATGGATTATACTCACTAAATGCCGCTTTCAACTTCAAATAAGTCATAAAAGTTATTTGTTTTGTGTTTAAAATATAACCTAACCTAGATATAGATAGTTCTAATGGGTGGTGCTTCTCTCATATAGACATAGTACATATGGGTATGGAACTACATAGTTTATTTTGTGACGAAAAGATTATAAAATCAGCTAATGATGGTTATGGTCATGTTGATGGATGGAGAGGTAGAGGAAGGCAAAAGAAAATATGGATGGATTGTGTGAGGAATGATATGAAAGAGAAAGGAGTAAATGATGCCGTGACGTCTGACAGGGGAGAATGGAATAAGTAAATTTGTTGCGCCAACCCCAAGTAGAATGGCACCAGGACAGGAAGATGAGGATGATGAAATGATGGTAAGACTTAAGAGTTAAGAAATCGTTACTATAATATTTGATGTCCTTAGCAGTAATTTCACGATTTACTTTATTGACTTGGCTCACCAACAATTGAATACATTAATACAAATATATGAGATACATCCAATAGACTTATAGGCTGGTGAACCAATTTCTTACAGGTTAGTAAATAAAAAAGTTTTCGCACGGAAGTTTTCGATATTGGAAATCGCGTTACGGAACTCAAATAGAATTGGGCAGGACATCTAGCAAAGCACAGTGATGACAGGTGGACCAAGGCTGTCACCGAATGGCGTCCAAGAACTGGCAAAAGGAACGTGGGTCGTCCGGCGGCGAGATGGGCATCATAGTTGCCGTTGGGTGAAAAACCTGGATGAGGCTTGCACAGGACCACCGAGATTGGCATAGGAAAAGAGAGGCCTATACCCAGCAGTGTATGAGTTCGGGCTATGGATGATGATAAAGCAAATCATGCATCACTTATTTGTCGATTGATGTTGAGTGCCTACTTGAAATTAGTTGAGTTATTAATAATTACACACCGGACATAATAATGGTTTTGATCGGGATAGAGACCTAACCTGCCTGAGAAATATTTCTCGACGGCATGTAAAGCCAAGTCGGTGGCCCATAGCCATGACCAGTTTAGGCACTTACCACACGATAAAGAAGAAAGATCAGTATAATCGTGATTATGTATATATGTATTCTGACGCAAATAAAGACAGGTCGTATGTTCAGTCTCTTTAAACTGCTATGAAATGATTTGATGGCCTGATAGAACTGGGAGCTTAGAGGAGACTTTAAACCCAACCATTTGTTAGTGGACAAAGGGCAACAACACAGTTATCATGCCTGTGGCTGGACTGTATCTTATGACTATGCAAAAATGCCTGTCACGGGTGTATAAAAATAATATCAAATATATGCTTGGAGGGTGATAAAATGAAGATTTCACAGACGCAATTCTACGCCAGAAAAAACAGACTCTTTTTAAAGTAAAATGTTACGTCATGGTATTAAAAATCATAATAAGGTAAGTCACCTGTTATACTTAGTACAACAACCATCGACCATTACAACAATGTAATCACACACATATACAAGCCTTTCATTAAGCAATATGACTGCCCATCAATTATCTATTAGTAGGGTTTACAGTTAATGAATGACATACGATTCTACTGTGTATCACACACTATATTTACTGTTAATGACGTTTTATAGAGTTCAAAGTCGTGATATTTACATTGTGTGCAAGTTACTGTGTTATGGATTATGTCAGTTATGTCATGTGTTGTGTTAAAGGCTGTTATTATATTCCTAATGAATGAATGTATTTATATTTTTACAATGTAAGTAAATATAGTAACCTTTGCGGGAACTATAGTTTCGAGACGTTTTGGGTTGAAACTCTGGGGCCTTGAGGTCCGAGTGCTCAGAGCCTTTTTAAGGAAATTTCTAAACGCTTAGCAAGGATTCCTGTGACCCTGCGGGGCTATGGGACTGTTCGAAAGAGATACCGTGCCCCCGGAACACAAAGGGCGATGAAGGAACATGGATGGGTTTTAGTCAGTAAAAGTCTGACACTCCCTCCTGCTCCGCCCAGAGCGGGAGGAGTCATTTGATGATTTTCAATCAAAAACTTTGGCCAAAGGCCATACAACCGTCGCAACGCCACCAGTCTCTAGGGCACATTAAGGGCACATAGGCCAACTGGCAGCGTTGTCGAAACTTCAAAGAAACGATGGATGGGCTGTGTGAAGGGTGATATGGTCTGATGACATGACGAGTATAGAAGAAGAAGACATGCTGCACCGACCCCAAATGAATTGGGAGAATGATGATAAGCGTTGTCGAAACTTGTCCTATCATTTTTTCACTAAAAACTAACCTTCACAGACCTCCAACACGAGTTTAGTCATCTAAATTTAGCTCACAGATCGCTGCAGAACTAAATAAATATGTAATTACATACATATAGGGTATTGGTGTCGAGCGCCAAGGGCGGGACCTTGGTACCTAGATTATTTTACACTTCTCTTGAACGTACTCTGACACACAAATAAAAAGGTACTGACAAACTGGCATGGACATATTGTGGACCGGACAGTGACAACTACAATCTAATCCGGACACGGACAACTTCGCAGTTATTAAACGGACTGCAGCTTCATTTTTTTTCTTTTAATAACATTTTGACAATTCAAAAGTGAAAAATTTGGTGTTGCCCCACAAACGATGGGGCTCTTGATATCGTGTCCTGCCTGTCCTGTTGCTTGCACATCACAAGAACTGATGGATGCCACTGAAAGTGCCAAACTCGTCGCCAAATTTTGGCTTACTAAATTTGAATTGTTATCGACACGCTAAGAAGAAGAATTTATAAGTGCCTGTACTTGATCTGATACAAACTCAAACTAAAATCATTTATTTCAATTAGACCATTACGGCACTTTTGAATGTCGAAAATACAAAAAAAGCCAAGCTACAGTCACAGTCACAAGGCATAATAACTTGAGAAAGTACTGTAGTTGCCCATTCCCTAACGTAGATCTCTATGGAGAAGAACGGGTAAGAAACTCCATGGACACTCTTTTAAATCTAAAAATTGTTACAAAATCTTGGTTACATCATTCATGTTGAGATTATACATATATGTGAGAACGATGTAGAAAGACGTGCACATTAAGAGCGTCCAGAGTAAAATAATAAATCAAAAATTTAAAAATAAAGTAATTAAAATGAACGAACCGTGGCAGCTAAGAGATGACCAGTCCCAACTGACAGCGCCCGTTCACGAACATGACGCATGTATTGGCGCCATTCAACTCGACCATATTTAAGGGAACTAAATGACCCGACACACCCGCCACCATCAGCGAGACATTTGAGTGAGCATGACATTCGCTCAGCCACCAAGGCATATTCAAGTCAATGAAAGATAACTAAATGTGCCATGCAATTGTATAATACTAAAAACTGGAATCTATACAATGCAAGTAGGTATATTTTTACAATCTTCTGCAGCTTCCACAATACATTAACATGGGAATCAATTCTAAACAAATACTTCATACTGTAAATAATTTGTCCAAGTCTGGTGTCCACAATTTTTGTGTATGTAATTTGTAGTACTTACCAGGTTTGGATGAGCCTTGAGTCAGTGCGCAGTTGAAAACTAAAAATATTCGGTGTCGATTGGAAAAGTTTCTGTCTAGAGAGTTTAGGTTTCTATTCCGTATTTTGCAATTTAGCTTCCGAACATAAACAAATATTAATGTTTTAGATTCTAGGAGTTTATTGAAGAAACATTTACCTATGGTATAGTTTTTGGGGACAGCAATTCAGCTTTAGGCACAGAAATATGTGAAAATTATATCGTTTTAGGGAAACTGATCTCAGCTGCTTTCATATACAAAAAAATTGGTTTTTGTGAGAAAATTGTGTCATATGTTTAAGAAAAGAGAAAAACACTCAATTGATTCCTTTTGTTGAAAATCTTAATAAGTGGTAACTCATTTAATTTTATTTATTGGACAACATTACCATTTTATTATTAGTAACACTCAAATGAAGTGTTTTCCAAAGTAACGTTGACCTAGGCACTTGTGGTGCAATTTGAACATCCTATGTGCATTACAAAAGCTATTTCCTGCAATTGCCTTCAACAACTTGTGCTGAATGTAAATTAGGGACCACACTTTACTATTTGATTCACTGATCATTGAGAAAATTCGTTTTAGGAAACAAAGTGTTCTAGTCCGCCATTTTGCAACATTTACGCGCGAAAATGTGACAGCTGTCTATGCTAGTAGTTGTTTTTCTTTTGAAGCATAATTCGACGTGCATTCATCCTTGTTCACAATTTCAAATTACATATTGTTCGTACAACTGCGCATTCCAAATAGGGCAACCAGAGGAGGAAACATTTGCCTATTATTACTAGGTAAACTAACTAAAAACTGGCCAATTAGGTAATGTGTTGATTCTAACAGCCAACCACAGAGTAGCAGCGATGATTAATTCCTATTAAACAGAAAAAATGGCGGCGATCAAGGAAGCCATAACAATTGCATTCGTGTTGTCAATATTTCTTGGTTTTTCAATAGTTGGTCATTGACGTCATGTTATGATGATCCATTGGGTGTTATTGTCTATGGACATAATAGATTAGGGTATGTAAAGACCCTGAATGCACCTATTATTCACACTTATTCTTGGATAATAGGTATAATTTGTGTTTTGAACATATTTTCATTATGAAAAAAACAATACTGGCCTTTGCTCTGTGCTCATTGAAAAATAATATAAAAATACAGTCATCTATATCCATTCAAAATGTTGAATATAGTATTCCTGCTCGACCATTTCGTATTTCCGAGAAGGATGCCACAAATTTTGGCGGATTTAACATTAACATACAACATACACCCAATCATATTACCGCCATTTTGTGAAGAGAAGGTTCTTTATCGTCGCCAAAAGTCAACATCGTTACGGGAACGGCCTTAGATACGGAACCGTTTGGGCCGTTATCTAACCGTGAAAAAAAACCCAACGCCCGCCCACCGCACTACTTGCTTACGGTATTTCGAACGGGGGAAAGAGATAGATTGCGCAGTTTTCCGTATAAAAGAACGGGATAGATGTATTTTTGTGCGTGCGTCGTCAACGCTGACTCGGTAGTTTGTTTGGCCTAAATGAAGGTTTTATTATATTAATTGCTTCTATAGTGAATTGTTTTGTTTGAATGTTTGTCCGCTCCTTTTGTTTTTGTCGATCGGAATGGATGTTGATGTTTTCGTGTAAGTGTTAATTTAATTGGTAATTAAGTCTTCCTGTTGAAGTAAGATGATTTGGTTTGTTTTCCTATGTTGTTAGTTTAGATATGCCGTAATTAAGTTAATGATAGCTGCAGGATTACGTAATTTCTGTTTGAGTACTAATGCAGTTGTTTTGTTTGCTTGGTTATTTTTGTTAAGTATTTTTTGAATGAATGTGGGTTATTTGTGTTCGATTTTTGTCATTTCATTATCTAATTCTAAATTACCGTCATTACAATAGCTTTTAAAACCGTAAAGATTCTTTGCATATTCGCAAAAAAAACATAGGGACTTCCTTTATTACAAAATAAAGATGAATATTCTATTAAATAAGTAAGAAACTGCACGTGGCAGAATCTCAGGTAAATTACAATTTCCAAACAAGAAGTTTTTTAGATGAAACGCTTGAGTAAACTCAAAAACTTCGAGATGCTTCTCATCGGAACTTCAAAAACATATTTCATTCGAACTATCTTAAGAAAGTTTATTAATTAAAATAACTTTAGATCTTGTATTAAACTTATTTGATATTTTCTTCTTTAATTTAACGGTAAACAAACTTTTGCCAGACTTTAGTATCTGGTCAATCTGGGCGAATGGGCCTGTGTGTTCTAATTTATTTAAATTTGGGACCAAACAAATTATACCTTCTTACTTAATTAGGAAAGTCATACCAAAGTTAAAATAGGTAGCTATTGAAAACTCTTTAATTGTTTCTAAAAAGTATTTTGTTTTGAAACAGGCGGAAAATTTTCTTCAAAAAAAATGAGCATCATTTACTAAAGAAGTATTTCATGAAGGCCACCTTACAGCCTAAATTAATATTAACAAGTCTGTATAATGTTTAGTCCTTTGCCCACTTCTACTTTTTTAATCAGAGTAGCTTGGCAGCAATGACAGCTCAGCTTTTTAAAATTTTCAGTCCGCCAAAATTACACAGGCACGCAAAGCTTTCAAACAAAAAGTATCGTTCAAAAACGTTGACAAGCTCATGTATTTCGCCATTTTTAATCTTCATGTTTTCACAAACAGCAGTAACCTACCTACTTACATAGTCAAAAACATGTTTTTTTCAGTACAAAGACATGCCATGACGGTCTGATTATTTTCACATGAGATGCTTTATCATGGGAACTCGACACAGCTAGCCAAATTACTGACGTACCATGGTATTGTGCAGTGTGCTGTTATGGTGTTTATAGTAGTTGGTATGGCAAATGAACAGTAGTCCTCAGTTGGAAGAAGTCTACTTAATCCTACTTTGAATCAATGTAGGAAATTATTTTCAGAACGCTATTTGTTGCAATTAAAACATTTCCAAGTCTGCTGAAAAGAATGTATTTTTACAAAATTACAGTTTTCAAGATTTTCTGTAAGTCGGGTATTTTCTTTAAGTAAGATAGGGACTCTAATCTTTAGGTATAGGTACCAATAATGAAATAAAGGCCTAAACATGATTGAGTAGGACCTCTCTAATAATTTGCTTTTTGGTAGTATTTTCTACAACTAAAGCGTTTACAGAATGTGACAGCAAGAGCTCCCTGACTGGCAATACAACAATTTGTACTATCTAACGATTAGTTTTGTTATAGAAACTGGTTAAGGTGGATGCTCCAAGGTAGCCCGCAAAGTTCAAATTTTCTGTGTAACTCGATTGAATGACTGTTTCATGAAAAAGTCATTCAATCGAGTTACATGAACTAGGAGGGTTGTATTGATGATTTTGATGATTATAATTCTGTAACTACATACGTCTTACAGCCTCGAATCATATTTTAATCAACAAACAACCTAGCACGGGCCTGCAGATTGCAAAAAACGTAAGAAATTTGAATTTCGTGGGCTACCCTGGAGCATCCACCTTAAATCAAAGCCAACGCACCAAACTTTTCAGCTCCTAAAACACTCATTATAATTGATTACCTAACCACACAAAACAACATAATTTGCTAGTATAATCCTATATTTAATGTAGATAATCTATCACTAGCCCAGGTAGTACCATTACAGCGACATTACGAGCTAACAAGCTATGTCCAAGGTCAGATATAAGCAGACAGATCAGAAATCTAAAGTATCTACGCATATAGTTAGGGAAATCTTGGGTTAAAATATTTTGATCTTTACATAAACTGTTTTGTATGAGTAATAACGTGGTTTCGTTAGATCACCCTTTTAGAAGGAAAAGAGCTCTTTTTAAAATGGTTCATCATAAGACTGGGGTAGATAACACACATTTCAATTGAGATACTTTTTTAGAGCTTTCAAAACGCGGTTCTCTCATAGATTTTGTATGGCAATAGCAAACTGTGACGTCACTGTTTAGTCAACTCAATGCCTCAACTATTTATTGATTTCAAAGCAACTAAAACTCGAATTTGGCAATTGAAAATAAATCGGGTTTTCAGGCCCAAAAAAAAGTGTTTTTTTTAGAGATTGGTGTGTTGGAATTATTGATTTATGGTGTCATCTACCCTATTAATGACATTTATAGTCTTTCAGCCACTATGGTTCCATAGGTCTTTCAGTCATCATGCAACCTTACTTATGTTGCTATTTGAGGGAGTACAAATCATCATTTTGCCTAGCCTTTTCCCAACTATGTTGGGGTCGGCTTCCAGTCTAACCGGATGCCAGAGTACAAATGCTGGGAAAAAATAAATGACATCTACATCATCATTCATTTGCTCTTATCCCAATTCATTTGTGGTCGGCGCACCAGTCTTCATCTTCCATACTTCTCGTCTTCATCTTTTACTCGTCATTTCAAATTACATCCACATGATAACATTTTATGTTTTCCTTTATAAAAGAATGGCAGGGGTTCATGCACGCTTAGGACCATGTTTAGAGCTCGCATTCATTCATTATACGTAGGTAATGACAAAAACCTGTGGTGTTCTTCAGGTAGCAGTATAACCAAAAATTCCGCTCTCTACTTACTTACAAAATTAGCTGTGCCCGACAGGGTCCCTAACTGTCACTATTTTATTATTTACCACCTGTAAGTGTACAACATTATGGATATAGCAATAAACGATTTGAGATTTGAGAACCACTTCCGCCTCAAGGAGATTCAAACTTCCAGAGTTCACACTACTAACGCACTCACACACACACTACTTAAAATCTCCTAAGAGGAAACCACATTAACACACGTTTACCTACCCAAGCTCAGGATTTGTATTTGTGACTACTAGATTAACGAGGCAATCAGTCCAAACTATATACGTCAACATCAATTCTAGTGAGCAGATAGTTATACATTTTTGGTCATCGCCAAACGGATATGACTTGGTCTATCAACTGTCGGAGCTTGTTACATATATATACATGTGTATACCTACATGCATGTGTCACTATCATTTGCTAATTGGCTGTGTATGAAAAGTCATCACATAACATCACGCCTGATTCTGAAAGAAAATAATTAAAAAAATTAAAAAACGCGACCTATATTGGATGTAATGATTTTAGTCTAGATTATTTAATGGGTCCCGACTGTTGCAGTCAATATGTCCTGTTTCCTGAACTTGTTTTTTTCTTTTCAGTTTTTATTTAAAGTTATTAGTTATTTTTACGCAGTCGGGTTTTTAATTTTTTTTTTTTACACTTTTTAGTTACTTAGATATACCATTTTATAATCCTCATGATGAACCCTTTATCTAGCTGTTTAGGCTGCAGAGCGTGCCAAACATTTGAATTTGGCACCAATAATCCGCCATTTTGTTTCTTTTTTTTATTTTGATATACCCAGTGTCACTCTCACAGTAAATACAAATCTAACAACACCTCTCAAGCTAAAATCCATCGAGCCGTTCAGGCTACAGAGCGTGCCAAACAATTATACATACATACAAACATACATACATACTCTCGACAAACATAACCCTCCTTCTGGCGCAGTCGGGTAAAAAATACTATACACTATGTATGTGGAGGCTATAAGAATAAACGAAGACCTAGAAAAAGTTGTGAAAGATGATATGGCTGGACAAGAAGTGAAAGAAATAAAAAAAATGTGTTTATTTGGCATTAAAAACAAAAACACCTTAAAAATGATACAAAATACATAAACAAAACTAATAATACCAAAAGGGCCTCAACTCAGCGTAATGCCATGTGGCAACACAGGGTGTACCACCTGATTGAATGAATGAGAATACTGATATAATGTCGACTAATAGAGATGTAGGGGAGAAGAAATAAAGCTGCGCTGCGTCCAAAATAAAATAGGGATAAGAGCAGAAGAACAATTATTGTGGTAGAGAACTAGAGAACAAAAGGATTATACAATTATAAAGAAGATTCTTTGCCTACTACCAAGATAATTATAAAAGACTCTAGAGAATGAGAAAATATGTTACCCCATATCTGCAACAAGGATGTATTTACAAACAAAAAGTATCTATGTAGAAATATCAACTATCTGGTGTCCACGACACAAGCCGCGTTGCTTAGTATGGCACTAGATGACGCTGTGTGTAATGTCCAGCGATATTTATTTATTTAAAACATTGGACTTCAAAAATAACAAGCGAAATGTAGGTCCCCCTTCGGGAACAACTCGTGTGATGTTAAGTTTATGAGTTCGTATATTATGTGTATAGGTACATGTAAGGACTGGTCTCCACAGTCAAGCAGACGGCTTACACAATGTAAGACGTTACTGATATCTTATCTTTCACAAACAAATTCATAGGAATTTCAAAATGAATTAGACATCATAAGTATTTAGTTATCAGGTACGGTAAGTGTATGTAATTTATGAATGATCTGGAGAGTTCTAGGTATTTGAAAATGAAGTATTCTTACTTAGTTTCAATTTTGAAACAAAAGACTGTAAATGAAAAGTATGTATATCAGAACGGTCAACTGGAAGTTACCAGCTGTTGTATTTTTAACAGTTCAAAAATACTTGAAAATAGAACTCCGTTTGAAATGTCGAAAATTTGGGTCATTAAGAACAATATTTCATAATTTAGATGCAGCAGTAACTATTGCTGAACTGTGAAGAAGATGGATGAAAAAAGTTTTTCATGTAGCGAAGGAGAGCAGCGGTGGCCCAGTGGTGGCGGCCCCGACTTACGAACAGTAAGTCGTGCATTCGAACCCAGACAGGCGCATTACTTTGCGTAATTTATTTCATCACCGCTGCTCTCAAAAACGGTGGAAGCAAAACATCGTGAGGAAACCGGCATGTCCTAGAACCAAAAAAATCGAAGGCATGTGACATCTACCAATCCGCACTGGGCCCGCGTGGTGGATTATAGCCCATTCCCTCTCATGGAGAGGAGGCCTGTGTCCCAGCAGTGGGAACATTAATAGGCTGATGATGATTATGATGAAGGAGAGAATAGTGTAGTATGACAAGAATAGATAAAGTAAGGAGTGATTATATTACGAAGTTTGAAAGTTGCGCCAGTTACAGAAAAGTTGAAAGGGAATTGACTGTCTTGGTATGGACATGTGATGAGGAGGGACGAACCGCACGTGACTAAAAGAGTAAAAAATGGAGAGGGTGAAGAAGACCAAGGAAACGATGGATGGATTGTGTGAGGAATGGTTGACAGGGGAGAATAGAAGAAAAAAGAGAGAAAGAAAAACGTACGTACCCCAAGTAGAATTGGACAAGGGCAGGAGATGATGAAGTACAGCAGTCCCTATAATTGTAACAGTGTGAACATAATATAATGCTCGTCGTCTATCATCAACTGGATAGATAAAGGGGGTGTGAGAGAGTTTATGACAAGTACCTACCGCCTTTCTGTCTACCAACAACAAACTACAATAACCAATCTGTCTACCAAGGATTCCCCCAAGTGCAAAACTAGGTTTTTTTTTAGTCTGATTAGGCTTGCATTTGGCCGCAACTAGCCCGATGTGAAGCGATGATGCGGTCTAGGGTGGAGCACGCTTGCCTAGAAGAAACCGATTCACTCGAACTTTGGTTGGTGAATCATTAGCATAGCAAATCAATAGCGGTCTGGTGACAATTTAATAAGTTCAATCTAAGACTTTGTTACCAAAACAAAATGAACAGTAAGCCCAGTAACCCTCACTAGTGTGTCCATATTACATTTCAGAAAATCAAAATGGCGTCGCAAAACGTCAATATTCAAACTAATTTTCGGTTTGTAACAGAACTGCACTTGACTGTGATACGTTATCACTATTATCACGGTTGATAACAGCCCGTATTACCATTTTATCAGCTTATGTGTTACTTATGTACGTAGGTTAGGTATTATGCTGATAAATTAAGTGTGCCTATATACTATATTTATGCAGATAGAATATTTTGTGTTGGTCTATTTATAAGATTGAAATTCTTGAGAGCTATAGAAAAGATTTGGTGGTAAGTAATTGTACTACTTCATTGGTCTAGTGGCGCGACAGCGCGACTGCTGAGCATGGGTCCTGGGTTCGATTCCCAGGTCTCACAAAGTGTCATTAAGTTTTTCCATCAGGAAGAGAAGCCACGTTCTAAGTAGCCACGTTGTCTGGATTTGTGCTCGGTTGACGGCAACAGGCTCGCCTCCTTTTACATGGGACTTTAACATAACAGGCGTAATGTGGGTGTATTAATGGATACCTCTGCCTATCCCTTCGGGGATTACAGGCGTGATGTTATGTAATTGAGCTATCATATATGTGCTTTAACAGGCGCCCGTCATCGATTTTAACATAAATACTTTAATCCTACAAGACGGGACGGCATAGTGAAGAATGGCTCCTGTTTTTAATAACTCTAAGCCACATCTATTATATGACTAAGTACCGCACTGTTAGAATTTCAAGTCTCAGTGCTGGACCGTTATCAGGGCAACTAACGTCTAATTCTACCAATGCCGTAAAGTTAAGTAAGGGATGGGCATATAGCTTCTTTTTGTGCTATAAAAACAACATAAAACAAACAAAAATCTGTGTTCCAAGAGTAGAAAAGTTGTTCTAAAAATTAGTTTTCTTTGAGTTTTATGAGTACTAGATACATACGTTTAACATTTAATATTAAAGGGTTAAAACAAAATTTTGTACTCTTAAAATCTCTACAAACAGACACAATACAAACGTACTCGGATACATTTAAAAGCATAAATAAACTGATATTCGATAACACAGCTTGTTAAAAATAACACAATCACAACTGAATATTCAGTTTCGTTTAAAAATAAATAACACAATACCCTTATTTCTGAACTGAATAAAAAGTATGTCAGTGTTCTCGAAATTATTTCAATAATTCATTAACGAAACAAACAAATAAACGGCCGGACGAAAAAAGGACAAAGAGTGACACATACATACATACAAATATAAAATTATGTATAAGTAGGTAGAGTGCACTATAAGGATGTTGCTACAGCGTAAGCGATGTGACAGAGACTATGATGCTATAGATATTTTTATGAGACAATGGCTGACACTATAGCTTTTTTTTAGACGTACCTACGTAGACGTAACTGTAACTGAAATGTCATAATTTTGAATATTATACCTATTAAGTTATCAACATTATCTGCTCAACTATTTGGGGTTCGCTTTCAGTCTAACCGGATGCAGCTAAAAACTAATATTTTACATGGAACGACTGCTTATCTGACCTCCACAACCCAGCAGTGACTGAGCAATATTAGAGTACCTACTGTTTTTCATTATTTCATTGAACTCCATAAAAGTTCGTCATCTATCATTCTAAAATGAAAAATAAATCAGTCTGCATAACTTGCACTACTGCACAAACCTTACCAAAAACAAAAGCTTTGTCCATGAACCTTCACGCCAATTGAACTGGGTCAGAACAGACATAATGCTCACAGCCAACAACATTAAATTTGATAGCGGCGCCACTGTCTACGTCGAAACGTCAACGATGTGTCAAACTCTATACATTTTAATTTAGTTCCGATCTTCACCGAATGTTGAGTTATGTTGGCCAGTGAATAATTTGGTGATAGACCTTCAGAGTGATGGATATTGTGGTTGCTTGAGTGTTTTATTAACCGACTTCCAAAAAGAGGAGGTTATCAATTCTTCTTTTATTTTTTGTGTGTATGTTCAGCGATATCGTCGCCAATTGTGAACCGATTTTGATGGTTCTTTGTTTGTTTGGAAGAATATTATTTCGCGGTGGTCCCGTTTAAGTTTGGTGAAGATCTGATGCTGGTTTTCGGAGATACACAAGGGAACTCTTCAATAATAGACGGCAAATCTGTCGTGATTGCTGCAATCGCTTGGATGTTTATTGTTTACACAACCACATTACATAACATCAAGCCTATTATAATGAAGAATTCCCTAAAAAAAAAACTGAACGGAAAAAAACTGAAAAATTAAAAACTGTTTTAAAAAAAAATAATACCGACTTCAAAAACACAAAAAAAGTGAAAAATAACTTTAGCTTCAGAAGTCGGTGGCAAAAAAAAAACTGAATCAAACAAACAAAAGTCACCTACTTCTAAAGCTAAAGTTATTTTTCACTTTTTTTGTGTATTTGAAGTCGGTTTTTTTAATAAAATATGGTATCAAAGATAAAAGATAATGCATGTTTGTTAATAAGTAAAATAAGTTACTTATCATGTCTTACTATGCCATAAATATTTACAGCTAATAGACTTTAGAAAACTCGTTGTCTGGTGAGATGACGAGTAATAGAGAAGTACGGAAAAAGAAGACATGCTGCGCCGACCACTAATAAATTGGAATAAGGGCAGGAGAATCGTGATGATGACTCTTTAGAAAACTTGTTGAAGCTCAACAGGCATTGCCGTTGGACTGGACGACATTTTGTGAGGTGGGATCCCGTCAGATGCATTAGAGACACCTCTATTACAGGAAACTCTAGAGTTCAAAATCGAGAAACAGACGAGAACAAAGCCTTTGATTATGACAAATTCGTTAAGGTATTGCCAATCGATTCTGTCTTGTTTCTTATCATCATCTGCCTAGCCTTTTCCCAACTGTGTTGAGGTCGACTACCAGTCTAACCTGATACAGCTGAACAGCAGTATTTTGACACGAGTGGCCGACTAAGTAGCTTCTATCAACACCTAATTGTAATTTAACTTATCCCTTATAAACTAAAAACCGGCCAAGTGCGAGTCGGACTCGCGCACGAAGGGTTCCATACCATTATCTATACAACATTAGACAAAACGGCCAAAAAACATGTTTGTTGTATGGGAGCCCCCTTTAAATATTTATTTTATTCTGTTTTTAGTATTTGTTGTTATAGCGGCAACAGAAACACATTATCTGTGAAAATTTCAACTGTCTAGCTATCATTCATGAGATACAGTCTGGTGACAGACAGATGGATGGACAGAGGAGCCTTAGTAATAGGGTCCCGTTTTTACCCTTTGGGTACGGAACCCTTAAAAACCCTCTCTACAAACATAACAATAAAACTCATCATTTATCTCCGAAACTCACTTAAACTTACAAATTGCCTTAAAAACTCCGAAACTACTTTGGAAATAAAGCAATTCACAAGTTCTCAAAGCAACACCCAGGACCCAGGTTAGTTCGGTGTATATTGCTAGAAAAATGTCTGGCTAAAGAAAATGAACTTTCTTAAAAAGTAAAAAGTCCTGACCTACGAAATTACTTCCTCGGACAGTGCAATAAAACTCTTTGGGGAAAAGTTCGGGCTTCAGTGTCAGCGGGGAATTGGGATTTAAATATTCATGAGTGGGTAGCGGTTGGCTTAATTTGAGTTTTAGTTTGGTTTTGTTATAATTTTTGAGATGTTTCATGAGATGGTTTAAATATTTTTTTATAAGTAGGTACTAGTGATGTTTGGTAGTGTCTTTGGAAGACATTGCAACAAAATGAAGCTCAAAATTTGGTAAGGAGTCTCAAATATCTTTTAAATTTTTGCTAACAAGGCTTAGATAGAAATGAGACATCGTCAGACATATTAAGTTCGTCACAATATTTCATCGCATTAACGAAAGTTTCACATCTGTAAATCTCTGAAAATATCCAATTGAATAGCTCCGGGTTACATAGATTTTTGTATTTTTAATTCTACCACTTATTTTCTAACTCTCGACGGACAACATTTAGTTTTATGTCGCAAATACTCGTAAACATCAATTACGATTACGAGCAAGTACTTAAATATTATAATTACACAGTACTTAACGTCTATAAGGTGATTTTATATAATCCAGGCTGTATATTTTATGTTATTATGCATTTATGAGGCACTAGATGCTAAAACTGATTTTGTGGCGGGAAACATATTAAAGGCAGCTTATGTACTTACAGACTTGGGGTGCAAGGACCTTATTCCCCTATGAAAAGGCATTGAGATTACGAAGATATGCTGTCCCCACCACAAATTGTTATATTCGCAAGAGAATGGTGAAACGCGTAACTTAGAAAACTTGCAATAATTTTTCAAAAAACGTTTTGATCGACGCATGTCCAGATAACTACTTCTTCCTCTAAACAACTCATCCTTTTTTTGCTACAAAACATCCATAACACAAACTCATAATCCACCCAACCAAGATAAACCGTAACATTAATATCAATAAGCGATTAATCGCTGTCACTGGGACCCACCCCTGTCGGGGGAACAAGGGTCGTCAGCGGAATGGGAAGAGCGGTCAGGGGGAACGACGGGGGGTGGAGGGGGGTGTTCTAGGAGCGTAATTGGGACTTTTTCTTTGGACTTTAGCCTTTTGTTTTGCAAAGTGACTTCTTTCTTATGTCGGGGAGCCGGCAATCGATTGAACGAAATGAAGGTTTTAAAACTATTCGAAAGTGGTGGAATATTTTGTTGAAGTTTGAGTGAATGAATGAAAGTGGAATGTTTTTGAAATTGTGAAGGCATTAGCATATTCTTTGGGAGCGGTACCTACGGAATTCTAATTTAAATTAAAGTTTAGTACGAAAATTGCATTGTGATTTTTGTTTTTCTGACGGGTTTGATATCGAGTGTGGGATACATCTCTACCTGAGTATAGTTTAATTCACAAACAGCTATTATAACAATAATTATAATAGTTGATTCATTACAGTTACTGAAACTTATTTTCAGGTACAGTTGCTTACACAATGGACGCAACATTGACTGAAAAAAAACCGGCTATAATAAATAGTAAAATCGCTTTTTGTGTTATTAAACTACATATTTACGGTTTTCATTTTTCCCTTTACGTGTGCTGTAAGCCATTGCTTCTCGCCAAATTTCATGATTCTAGGTCAATGAGAACTACCAAATAGGTTTTAAATTTTGGTTAAAAGCAAGGTCTTGCAGCACAAATAAAGACGAAATTCCGAAAAATTAAGGTAAATTTTGGTATGAAGTTTGGTGAATCTAAATTTACCTTGATTTTTATACACCTAATAGGGACTATAGACCTCAGTATCTGGTATAAATTTCAACTCGCTAGGTCCAAATCGGTGGTGACAGACGGACGGACGGACAGATGGACAAGAGAATGATCTTTCTTCAGGTTCCTTTATTACCTTTTGAGGTACGGAACCCTAAAAATGTTTAATAATTTCGTTCAGTGACAACTTGCCCAGAACTAGTTTAATACCTACACAAAGATTGAAGCTTTCGTTTTATAACAACAAAAACATACCGGCTTGATCTTTCACAACAGCTTTAAACTCTTATGCTAATCGAACCTGTGCTGTATGTATGTATGGTACGCGAAACAATATCTATTGTAATTTAATGAGCCAATTCGGATGCGATCCAAGTATTCTAATTCTGAGTTCGTTTTAGTTTGCAAGCTGGCTAGGGTTAAGAAACGAATTTTAAAGATCGAACGATGATTGTGTTTTGTTTCTTTTTGTGTCTGTCTGATCGCTTGTTTTTGTATTTTGAAAATGGAACTTTAGATGGGATACAGTCTTTTACATTTTCATAAGTATGGGTGAAAGCATAAATATGGGTGAAAGTATCTTTCAGTATTTGGTGGGATGTTCTAAAATGATTTGGAGGTCAGTCTACCTGAAAATAAGTATTGAATCTTTTAATAGGTACAGTGTCTAAAGTAAAAATCTTTGCTAAACCTGAAAAATCCTCCAAAACAATAAAATTTATTCGAAATGGGAATCAAACTGACAAATACAACCTAATGACACCTGCTCCGGCCTAAAATCCATTTGAGAAGATCTGATTTCACACACATACAAGGTCTAAACGGTCCCGGTTCCTTTTCAATCATCTGATAGAAACAAACAGAATTTTCAACATCGACACCACTGCCATAGAAAAAAAAATTGGTAGCTCACCTGTATAGGCAAATCATTTTCTTACACAATCTTACAAGATCATATCCCCAGCAAGGCTGAAGGTAACACACCCAGATTCCGGCGAACAGGATAGGGAGCATCTGGCCGTCTCTGATTACAGTGTTATAAGAGCTAGGGCTCGCACTGAACTAGGTACCTCGATGTAGGCTATTGACTGATTAAGCTGTTGAACGAATATGGATGCAGCGTCTTGGGAGAATTGGTGAGGATATTGTTTTATACTGAGATAGTTTTGGTGTTTTTGAATCTAAGAAGGCAGCAATTTGAAGTTGTTGACGACATAACATTGATGATTATTTATCAAGTCATAAATCATAAGTCATTTATTCATTTGTTTAGCATAGGTACAGTCGTGGTCTTTTCCGCCTGATCAGTTAATTTTTTTTTCGCTTAAATCATGCGGAGGCGCCGAGCCACTCCACCTTAAACTTTAGGCCTATTAGGAAAGCGTCAACTTTGGCGCGCAAAATAACAATAACTCTCGTTTGGCATGTGTCGCCGATCGGTATTTTTTTCATTAATTATTTATTTTAAAGTCATTGGGGCGGGGATAGAGAGCGTTTCTATGTTTTAAGTGCAAGCAAAAATCAGCTTAGAGGTGATCAGGCGGGAGTTTCCTCGATAGTACAATAATAATGGTATCAAGGCAATAATGTTTGTAAAAAAACAATTTAATGCTATTTGGAAATCAAGGCAGCCAAGTCTAATAAAATAAAATAAAAATAAACCTGGCCAATAAAACAAAAAAAAAACAAAAAGCAATTTTAAAGAATCGCATATTAAAAATTAATTAATAAAAATAACAATTGAAATCAATGTCAATACAAAATAAAATCAAAAATCTAAATAATACAAAAATAAAAAATTTCACTAAAATGTCAATACATTACGGCATGTCAAGACATAGACTGAAAAAAAATAATTACACAATGTCAATAAACAAAAAAAAAAAATGCAGATGGTCAGAGGATGTATAATAAAAAGCTAATGGCGGCAGGTGACATTCCGGAATTACCTATTCAAGATTTTGTACATGCTTTTCCGTGAAAATGTGTAAATTTTTTTTTTGACAAAGTTGTCGCATTAACTAACTTGGTCTAAGTGGATAGCCCAGGCTGAAGATTGACTTGCACTTTTAAGTGCTCAGATGATAAATTTCTAACGCTAGTAGGACCTACGTAAGATGTTATTCCCGACGATTGTTTTTGACGACCCGAATAGCGCAGCGGTAGTGAGGCCGCCTTACGTTCTTAGGGTCCCGGGTTCGAATCCCGGTTGGAGCAAAATGTTTGTGTGATGAGCATGGACATTTGTTTCCGAGTCATGGATGTTTATATGTATAATAAGTATGTATTTACAAACAAAAAGTATCTATTTAGTATATCAACTATCTGGTGTCCACGACACAAGCCTCGTTGCTTAGTGTGGCACTAGATGGCGCTGTGTGATAATGTCCAGCGATATTTATTTATTTTATTTATTCCAAAAAAACAAAAAAAATATTGCAGTATTGTATTAGATCAACCTAATTTAGTACCTAACTTAAAATAACAATCGTTTAGAATTCAAATTATTTTATATTGCTATTTAAGGTTAGTAGGTACTAAATTAGGTTGATGTTTTTTTTTTTTTACGGGTTCCTTTATCGATACTGAACTCACCCCTAAGCTATGGCACGCGACTACTTTAACACCCTGTATAATAAGAACTCTGCCATTGAGAGTGGTGATTATAAAGGTCTCCGGCCGGTCTCCTTTGACCTATCAAAGGCCTCTTTTAAAAGAGACCTTAATAATCAAAACTCTTTCACACATTTCGATCTACATAATACATCGAATACTCCCCAATACGGTACCTATCGAATATCTAAAACCTCCCATTATTTTCTAATTACGTCAACAAGAAAAACCTTTTCTACCACAACTTTTTCCAATTCACATTAAAACCGTGTATTTTTGTCTTCTCTACCCATCCCTGTCCCACGCATGGTAATTATAGGAAGGTAAATATCCTTTGTCTCCCTCACTCTCTCAGTTCTTATTTCGCTCACGTTCAATTATTAAACCGTTCTGATCTAATTAACAAATGCCAATTTAGTGAACTAAATTGAAACTAGGAAAGGAGTGGAGACGAATTTGTGGTAAATATTTTTCAGAAGTAGGTAATGTCTGACAGAGGAGAATGAATGAAGAAAACGTGTTGCGCCTTCCCCAAATAGGATGCGACAAGGGTAGGAATATGATGATGATTTTTCATAAGTAGGTACCTTGACATGTTGATGTGAATAGTGCTGTAATCCTATATCTTTACTAAAAGGTGTAGGCCTCTAAAATAAACTCATCCGATATGACACCACCACTGCTTAGTTGAGGCATCTGATGTAAATCTAGGGTATAGGTACAAGCCAAGTAAAAAAATTCTAACGAAATTTCGCAGATTTGATGATGTTTATTGGGTCACATGGTTCCTATTTTTTTAAAGAGAGTTAGGCCATCTTTTTCGTTCATGTTTTAAGACAGGCCAGATTCCTAAAGATGTTTTACTTAACCATTTTTAGATCATCAACATTGCCTAGCCAAGTTGTGACTTGCAGTTCAACTAAATGCAGCTGAAGATCAATGGAGACATAATACACAACGTAAAATAAATAAATAAACATATTACGTGACAGGCAAAAACAAAATAAGCTCAACAACTACTCCTCTCCCGGCGCTATTCCGCGACAATTATGGCCGACCGGAGAAGTCGCATAATTGGAAATATAGACATAAGGTTAAACATGTGATTATTTATGTTGGACTTGTGAAAAACAAGCGCCCAATATGGTTGGTTTATGTGGAAAGGGATATTACCTTATAAATGTTGGATAGTACAGAGAACAAAGGTTTTATTTTACCGGACTATGTCGTGGTGGTCTTAGTGTCAATGTTCTCCACTGTATGGTGGTAATCCACCATACGTGCCCTGTACAGTGGAGAACTTTGAAGAACATTGAACATTGGAGAAGGCAATAATTCGCTTTCTCCCTTTGGCCCCAGCAGTGGGAACATGATATCGGTTATTGTTAAATAAACAAATGTCGTCAAAAAGTGATGAATTTAAAAACCTGCTCTGCCAAGAGCCATCAATTTGTTAGATTGATTTAGTTATAACAATTTATCTAGGAACTTAATCACTTAGATGATTTTAAACTAAGAACAACAATTTTTCATGAAAAACCAGTTCGAACCGTCGAACCGAACGATACCATTCTTTATTTAAACTTTTCCGTTGGAAAGCTGTGCTACGCGTTGATACACTAGCTATGCATCTTACATTCTACTACTATACATGATACTAGTTTTCTGAGATTACCATCAGCGGAAATTAGTTTGGATATTTTTAATCAAATCTCGAGGCAGTCAGCCTATATGCAGACATACCTAATTGCACCGTCCAGGACTTGAATGAGGCCAACGACAGAGCTGTCCAGGTTGCTACGTACTAATACAACTTTTGTCAAAACAAATTTTGTCCGTACGGACAAAATTTGTGTCATCGATTCTTAAAGAGGAGGAATCTATAGCATTTACAGTGCTGGAGAATCGGAATCAGGACCTCCTCTCTATGAGAGGAAGAGGATCATCCTCCATCATATGAGTCTAGTACGAGTTGGTAAATTTCACAAGTTTCCGGATTTTTAGGGTTCTGCACCCAAAGGAGACCCTATTACTAAGACTCCACTGTCCGTCTGTCTGTCACCAGGCTGTATCTCATGAACCGTGATGGCTAGACAGTTGAAATTTTCACAGATGATGTATTTCTGTTGCCGCTATAACAACAAATACTAGAAACAGAATTAAATAAATATTTATAAGGGGTTACCGTTTAACAAACGTATTTTTTTTGCCGTTTTGTCTAATGTTGTATAGATAATGGTACGGAAACCTTCTTGTGCGAGTCCGAATCGCACTTGGCCGGTTTTTTTTTTTGATTAAGGACAGTTTAAGCAAATTATATTTTGCTTGAACTCAATCTTCAAAATATTTTTCATAATATTACAGAAAACTTCCTGTTATGCCTTTGAGCTGCCATTTTGATGGTTAAAAGTCGCCATATTTCAGGTTTTTATCTTCATTTAAGGATAAATTTTCAAAACTAAGACACCACCATCTTTAATTCCACTAACATATCTCCAAAACCCGCTAAAGACGGTACACAACCGCAACATTACTCTCCAACGAACCACTTCTATCTCCTAATACCTACAGATCTGCTGAGCCCGATATTGATTGTAAGCTGGCGTAATATAATTATCTGGATGGACAGAGGTATGGCTGTAACATACAGACATACACCTATAGGTTGGTCAGTAGTATACAATGCCGAATTACAACGGGGAGATGGGGGGGGAATGGATAGGATATTGTGTTTAAGGCTGGGGTATCAGCTAAATTAGCAACTCTATTTGTGGTGGTTCAAACTTCGTTTGGAAGTAGATCAAAATGCCAATTAGTAAAGTACACTTTGTGAAGAAAAAAGTGACAGATATTTGTGTGAAAAAAAAATACTAAAACTTAATGCCGCTTAGGAGTAGTTACGAAATTTCAAAGAAAAAATGCTTCACTTTGAATATTTTTTTCATATAGTAACAATAAAGTTAGAATTATTTCAATTGTACCAATTAAAGTTTAGAGTCTAATAAGTAACATATATTTTTTTTGCACCTTTATATTCACTCATCAAAGAGGAGTTTCATGGAGAAAACCTCTCGTTAGCTGGTACCACCCCCTTAAAGGGACCACAGGAGCTAAACGCGAGTCTTATATTGCAAAAAAGCATATGATTCACTGCAATAAACAAAACCAGAAAAATATATGATATTCTTCAGGACATATGCTAGTATGATAGTGTTTTGAAAACATAATACAACTAATTTTACTCGATTAAAAAATCACGAACTTATCTTTAAAAATTTCTTGCAACGAGTAAAAACCATACTAAAATACATGCGATCATTCTGATTTTTTGGCAAATAATTCTAGAAACAACACATTAGCATCGTAGTGTTTTATTTTTTTAGTCAAATCAATAGATTTTTTGTAAATCGCAAAAAACCAGTCATTTCGCACTATCCGGCCCGCAGTCACTGACTTAACAGCCACTTTGTAGTGCAAGCTGATTAGAACTTTATTCTAACAGTATTTCAAACGAAGTTTGAACCACCACAAATAGAGTTGCTAATTTAGCTCCTGTAGTCGCCTTAAGGAGTTGGTATTAGAAGTGGGATATTATTATATTGTGACGGTTTTGGTAAGAAAGTGATATTTGAAAGGATAAGCAAAGGCTGAAGTAAAGATGGGTGGGTTGTGTGAAAGATAATATGGTAGTGAGTGGGCTGAAAGTCTGACAGCCAATCTTACCAAAGGGTATCGTATTACTCAGTACTAACTGGGTTGTGGAGGTCAGATATGCTCCATGTAAAATACTGGTATTCAGCTACATCCGGTTAGACTGGAAGCCGACCGCGATATTAGTTGGGAAAACGCTAGGAAAAATGCTAAGAACTAGGAGCGAGGCTAAAAAGTTTTTATTTTACCCTTTTTAGTTGAGGTATCCCACACAAATCCTTGTCAAGTATCAATTTTACATTGTAACTAGAACTTATTAGTACATACATCATCCACGAAGTAGACGAAGAAAAATAAATGCATATTATAGAGGATAACCCAGAAAGTACCGAAACAAAGTTATAAAAATTTATATGCGACCACCGCGCGCGAGCTTCCTCTACCGAATAAAAAAGAATCCCTTGGATCGGAAAAGAATGAAAGAAAAAACATTCATTAGCCCGCTTAGGCCAAAACACATAAAATAAAATGGTGAAATTTTCAACTAATAAAAATTAAACATGGAGAAAAAAAAATTGCACTTTTAATTACGGACAAATTGGTGAACATTCATGAAAGAAAAAAAGTGATGCCGGTGGAATTCATAATCTGCTTCTTTTTAGATGTCGGTTAATACGAGTGTTCCTCTCCATGGTTATAAAATCACCATTTCCCTATTCAAGAATGGAACACACTATCCAAGATTAAAACGGAAAAACAAACTATAGAGACCTTGAAATCTCCACCGAGCACAGGCGATATTCACATACAGCCTACGTTTTATTTATTATCTGTGCAGTGACGACATCCGCATCGGGACGTGTCCCACTGGCTCGTACGAGGATTATATTGAATACAACATTTTTGTTGTTACAATATTTTTGAAGGGGTAATATTTTATTTGGTGCCGAAACACGGAATTGTTGGAAGTGGTTATTGGGGAATTTTTCGTGTTTTTTCAAGGTTTAAGGCTCACTATTGATTGTTATTATTCAATGTGTCGTTTTGTTACGTAATTTACCAGCTTTTTGGGACACCTCAGTGTAATATTTCTTTTCTTGGTTTTTAGTAAAAAATAATGAAAATGTTCACATAATGAAGTGCCTGTAATTAACTGAAACACCGAAAACATATACTAGCAAATACCAGTACCAGCTAATAATAAAAAATACACACAAAAAACGGTCTTCACTCACACATTTAAAGTCACACACACACACAAACCACAATAACGGGGCATTTACGCTTGTGTGCGTGCACCCTAGTAATTTTTCGCCTAGGTCCCTGTCTAGCCCGAATCGAGGCTAGGGAATAGGGTGCGCCTAGATAAATGTACTGGTAGCATAGAAAGAAGACTATTTGTCAATTTTATAATAACATATTAAAGTCATGTATGAAATGATTGTATGGACGTCGATGAATCGTATCAAATGGCGTTCTGTAGTTCCTGCTTACCCCCGTGAGAAAAAGGCGTGATTTATGTACGTGTGTATGTTGTTAAAGTTATCTATGATTCTTACAAATATAATTTTTTTTGTGAGTAATTGTATGATTAATTTTAATATAATTAATTAAAATTACTGCAGCTTAAAGTAAATACTGAGTCACCATAGAATTTATGATCAAAATACTTCAACATTAAATAGGCCAAAACGAATTCTAATAGTAATAAAAATAACTTAAAAAAACTCGTGCTACTGAATAACAGTCATCCATAATAAGTACTTGAATCTCGCGTTTATCAATTTCACAGCGTCTGTCAACGAAGTGTTGTGCTTTGACCACCGGCCATGCAGAAAACATGAACCTGCCTACTTACTACGTCAAAAAATATCAGAAAATTGAACTTCTAGTGACCCTATTATTACAGCTGAATATCAGACTTCTATAAGAGACCCCCAAAACGTAAGTACCTACCTTATACATAAATAGAGATTTTTTTAGAATCTTCTCAAGAAATTTCCTCTCGCTGTTTGTCAGGAGCATGGTGTCTTAAATGATATCATAAAATTAAAAAAATACGCTTGCGAGATCCAAAACCGCCAAAAAAAGTAATTAAAAATATAATTACCGCCTAATTTGCGGACGCTACTGAAACCGAACCCTTTCTACAACGATTTGTTTTAAAGGTCGTCGCCCTCACTTTCTCGCTTACTAACACTAAGGAGTTCGTATCCTCTGTCTCACTCGCACACGCATAGGGAAACGCGACCTACGGAACCATGGCCAGGATGAGGTTTTTTTTTCAAACCGGAAGTTTGGATTTTGGTAATGTCTGTGCGAAATATTATTCATAGGGGATTTTAACACAAAAATATAAAATTTATTTATCTATTTTTATTTTAGAAGGAAAATAAATATATCTTAACTATCATGTCATAACAGACTTAGTGGAAGATGGCGGAACGCGCTGGACAAGACCAGCAAACCAGTGGCCCACATTGGCCCTGGATCGAAACAACTGGAAGTCAGAGGTCTTTGCCCAGCAGTGGGATGACGCAGGCTAACAGTATCATGTCATGATTAAGTCATCACGTCGTAATTGTTTAATTTAACGCAACGATAGTGAGTTAAGTGAAGTTATTTGTAGACTACAAAAACTTTCTTTTAAATTAAGGAGTCTTCTTCAGTGCTCCTTCACAAGAGGCCATTGTTTTTTAATAGTTTCTACGACTTTCAACAAGATTGAGATAATTAGATAGCCTCCCAGTAGCATACTCGTATGTCAATGTCAAAATGACAATTTCATATTTGACATTTCAGTATTATAGTTGATATAATGACACTTTGTTTATGCCTTCAATAAGAATGGATTCAAATATTAAACGTTATATTGTTACTAAATTATTCTTTTTTGATAGCTAAGTGATTAGTGTAGTGAATCTGAACGTCAGTTCCTTCTACTGGCCTAACGCTTGTTTCCAGTCTGCTTAACATTCCAGTCCAGCCAACAACATGGTAATAAGACCGCTAAGATCCTAACACAAGAATCTTCTACCGAGATTACATAGCTAATCGTATGTAATGAGATCGAACAATAAACTCTAGAATAACAAACTAATAAATATCTGAACGAAAACCAGTGAAAAATTAACAGAAAAGTTTACTAAGTAGCAGTTCGGATAGCTGTCCTATCACCCTATCTAATATGGAGGCCTATTAGGTAAGTAGTACCTATACGGGAACTAAAAATAAATCGCGAAATGTGGGTGTTCCTATTAAGGCACACTACTGCCTGCCCCTTCGGAGATGAGGTTCAAAAGTAATTTTCAGAATGAATTTTAAGAGAAAAGAAACTCGCATTTATTTATAATTGTCACATTGACTTGTCCATAAAATGCATTTCAATGACAATAAAAGTCGTAAGTAAGATAAATCCGGCAACACCTCAATCGGTTGAAATAATAAATCTGCTTATTCTCAGACACCCAAAGGGTAGGCTTATGATAATTAAATAAAAGAAAAATACCAAAGACGGCCTGAATCAGGTTCGATTCCACTAGTTCTACTAAACAGGCCTCCATTCTTTCAAAAAAGTTTTAACGTATTGATTCGATTGAACATAATTAATTGAGACGCATATTACCAATATTGAATGTAGGTACTAATTAAAAGGGCAATAATTTTCCTCAATTTTCTTATCAATTGAAACTACTACGCACCTTACGCACAATCCGCAAATCCTTTTCCTCATAGCTAAGTACAAATAAAAAGTACGGCATACAAAATGGCGATGACAGCTGGAGTACTTAAGAATTTATTTTGCAAGTTTCCTTCCTGTCACCCGATTGACGCGCCAATTTTCTAGAATAGGACCTCAAGTTATGACCTAAAGTTACACGTCAATTACTTGCATAACTTAAAACTTTATTAGGTAGGGCAGGTGAAACGCAACAGAACATAATTTTTCCTTTAAAAATAATATTATGCAATAATTTCAGCCATTTTAATTCCTATTTTGTCTATGACTGGCTATAGACAAGTTACAAAGTGCGTTTTCAATTACAAAAGTTTTTCCATCCGAAAAAAAAATAGTTAAAAAAACTTAATTTAAAAAACGAACGGCCTGCCATTGCCATAGGTCAGTAACCTAACCGTCATTCATTCCAATTTCAAACTTGGAATTCCGAGCGAAGAAGCTACGCACACGAGCGCGCGGCACGCACACAAATTGGGAGGGTTTAATTTGTATTTATGTAGGGCACGCATACATACGCGCGTTATATGGGTCGGCTCACAAACACAATGAATGTTTTTGACGAGTCATATAAGACTGTATTTATAAAGAATTATTGTTGTTTTGAAAGGGATTAATCGTTTGTAGCAGGGCTATGAATATTCTGTTTCGAATGAAAACTATTTCGCTTATAAATTAAGTTGTTAAAATCTGTCGAAAGTTGTATAAAACAAGTGTTTTGCGTTGTTACAACAGTCCCAGACAAAGTCCGTAGGCGGGCATGACATAAGACCCAAGTGATCAGTTCAGCCTCAAGCTAATCTTTTAAAGATACGGCAGCCGTCAGCGGAAAACATTGTCCCGTAGACATTCCGACTGACATTCGTCAAGGCAAACGACCTATTTCGTCTGCATACAAATACTCTGATGTAAGCATTTTGGTAGCACATACTTAGCTACAACTTCACCGTTAGTAAGCTACCGAGAATTTAGGACATGTTTTTTGGCGTTATGCAACCGCTAAGCTAGTTTTCTTTGAGTTGAGTAACTGTATTACAACTACAATGACATCTAGAAATGTAGTGATTTAATCGTACAGTATGATAACACGATTACGTATTACGCTGTAACCTCGCGATCTCAATGTCACGATCACTTACATAACATAACAGAACTCGAATGTAAATAACCTTCCTCAACATTGAGCAAAAAGAAAAAAAAACGCAGTTGTCAAAAATATTGTAAACAAGAACAAACATGAAAATAAAAAAAGAAGTCGTTCGAAATTCGCCGTGTCGTCATTCGCAAGGTGTTCAGTTGTATGTGTGCGTTTGGGGCACACAGACATGTCGTGCGTCCGCTTGGGGTAGGTTAGGGACGGAATTGGGGTGGGCCCCGCGCCGAATGTTCAACAGCGTTGTTTGTGATATTGTCGGTATGTAAGATGTTGGCGTAATTTGAGAGTTTTATTTTTTCTTGGATAAGGTTGCGAAAAGTGTTACTTTTCGCGTTAGGTGATAATAGTATGCGTAGATAACATACTTATTGGTTAAATTATCTAGATATTAAGCGATTAAGTAAATTAAAAAAAATCTCAAACAACTTATTCTATAAGTAGTATTTCTCTGAAAACTGCCATGAAAATCAATACAGTGTTAAAGATATTCCCAGTAGAATACTTCGGAAACTACAAGAAACAATTGATGGATGATATTACAAGCGATCCTAATAACGCGAGAGTGTTTCTGCGAAACAAATTTCCTGCTAAAATATTCAACTACGTGTGAAATTGCAAATAATATTACCATTTTTTTTATCTAAAAATAATTCGATACCCGATACTGATGAAGTTATAAACCAAAACATTTATTCCTCGAACTTCGTTTAAACAAAATTATTGAACGAGGTGTTATTTGCTCCAAAAGTTTACCTATAATTCATTTCATATTCCATATTCAAATATCGTCCGGCGCTAAAAAACTGCCTGTAACCGCTTCGATCCGGTTTAAATGGGACAAGTTTCGACCATTAAACCCTAGTTGACGTTAACTCGTAATAAAACGCATTTAAAACTAAAATATTTAAGCGTTTGTAATAGATGCGTAGGAACTAGGTATCTTTGAGCTTACTTTGGTGTGGAAAAGAGATGCAGTTAGATGTCCTGTATACCTCCATCTCGTTTTCTCACTAAAGTAATACTTTAAGAGGTGGTGATTCGCTACCTGATTTAGGTTTCCTTGGATAAATTGGTGATAAGTTATAATCTAGTGGCCTTCGAAACACTGCGACTGCGTTAATTTGATCGTGATTTATGAAACTCCGTATAGTTAGATTCGGAATTATTTCGTAATATAATGCAGGTTGCAAGTAACTAGACTGGTGTTAAATACTGGTGTTTAGGCTACTGTTTAGGAATGTAATACGTAGTTAAAGGTTATGTTTACCATATTAGACTGATATTAAGCTCCCAGAGTTACCCATTTATCTGAAATCATATTCTAAAAGCATGCTTTACTACTAAATTATTTACTAGAAATTCGATAAAACCCTCAACACTCAATCAAATCTAAGTTAGACAGCACTAACTGACATTTAAGATAAATTTTATCCTATCACCTGTCTTAAGATTCAATTTAAATGTATTTATCTCGTGTATCAAAGCAAGGTACTACCTCTTGTGTTACGGGTTGACAAACCGCTCGCGTCTCCGAATGACTTGTCATGTAACATTCATTGGGTTGACAGCGACCGACGATTGTCTGACGTATTGACTGCTACGATGCTCACAGAAACTGCTTTTTACTCCTTTTACTATTTAAAATTGTAAAATGTTTAAAGGAATCCGTAGTTGATTTTAAAGCATTCACTGCAGGACTGGTTATTATAGAGAGCCCTATGTTAAAACATGTTACTTAAATTTGAAACAAATGAATTCAAAATATCCTTTAAATCGCTTTACCATTATTATATGATTTTAAATACGTGTCCATAAGCGAACCTCAATTTTAAAATACAATTTTATAAAAACAACTACGAGCACAGAAAATGCCAGACCATCTTAACCATTAATTAAAGTGGCAATCAAAACAAACGGGATACATAAACCGGTATTAAGAAGATATATAAAACAAAAATAAATAACACTGACATCATATCCCTATTCCCACAGAACATAAAAATAGCATAGTATCAACTGTCGGAGTGAACGATCTTCGGGTGTTTCGAAAAAGGAAAAAAAAAGTAAAAAATTGTGCAACGGCCAATGCTCTTGGTCGCTAGTGGAATACGCGCTGTGGCAAAAAAGCGGGGTCGTTGCCCGTGTCCTTCGCGCGCGTTAGTGTGCGTGTCACCGCACGCACGCACACACCTACAGGCTCGCATTTTTCGCGTGCGCACACAATTTTTGCGAGTGTGCGTAACGCGGATGCTTTTGAGTGCGTTAACACGTAGGACGCACGCAAAAAAGCGTGCGTTAGGACCGTCGCACACTTACGCATCGCAGTGTGTGTTGAGGTAGGTTGCGTTAGGAGGATATTGATGGAGTTTAAATAAAAAAAGGTTTAATTTTTGCAAATTATCGTTGGAGGTACTTTTGAATAGGATCTTTGAACTGCTGTAAGTTAAGTTGCTTGATAATTGGTTTTATTTAAGATTTCATCTGCCATCATGAAGATGATTTAATGACATTTTAAACTACTTATTGCATGTCAAGTCATATCATGTGCTGAATAAATCGCGCATCGAACGATCGACAATTTCGATTGTTGTTGTCGTCGTACTATCAAAAATTAGTGTAATTTGATCTCTGCAATTTAAATAAAACCATAAAGTTTTGGAAAATAAGATGAAAAAAAAGTTCTTGAATGTTTGATGTCCTCAAAAACATCGCTTTCGTTATTAAAATAAATACGATCAGTTTTAAACATAGGTAAGTACAGCAATTCAAGATCATGTTCAAAGATAAACTTTTCAAATAGGCCTACTTTTAAGCAAAAATAATAATTTCCATGTAATGCGATGCGTGCCGCAGCCAGCAACGATGTATGCTTCACCTTTATCGTTGCGTTGCGTGCGCGATTGCGGGCGCGGCTGCCTCTTAATTTTGTCATTAGAAGTCTACAATGTCGACTAAATTGCGGTAGTGATTGCCCGCGCTTTTTGCTTCGGCAAATAGCTTCCATTTTCGAAAATACTTGCATGAGAAAACAAGTGCAACTTTTTTTCATTTTTTTTTTTTAAACTTAGTTCGATGTCTTAAGTTTTTTTGCTTTCCTTTTTGTTTATTTTCTGGGAAGTGCTTGGAGGTCAGTGTTCTCTTTTCAAATAAATGATGTGCTTTGAGTTTACAGAACATTCCTATTATTTGTTTTAAAGCTGTGTTGTGTGTTTAGTTTTGTTACTGATATAGTATTATTATTTCGCTATTTTATTGTGATTGCTTTGTATTTATAAATCCAGTTGGCTCTTATTTCATACGTGTAATAAACTACTACTAGGTACTGATGTTTTACTACCAATAAATAAAGTAAAATCATTTTTGATAAATAACAAAGCATGTTTTCCGTCGCAATAAGCCATATAACTTAAAATGGCAACGCTATTATAAAAGAGGTATTATATCTACCTGATATTTGAAAAAAATCTCATTGTTTCTGTTTCCTTCCGTATTTACCAAAATGTGTTTTTATTGTATGTACCTATCTAACTATAAACGCTAAAACACTAAGCCAAACTGTGTACACTGTGGCTTCCACATTTCTAACGTTTACACATTAAATCTACCCTCGAATTCACCGAAAATAAACTTAAAAAGCCAGCAAAACAGTACTAAAACCACAACAATCCAACTAAACGTCAATTAGGATAAAGTCGTGCGCACACCGAGTGCAAACAGCGCTCGCAAATAAGGGCTAGTTCACATAGTAATGCATGGGCTTGGTGCTGGTGTTCAAATAAAGTTTGTAGGTCACGGGACGCGTGCGATCCAATCACGACATCGCTGAAAGGTAGCTGTGATAATATTGTTTAAGAGTGAAAGTTATCACTATGTCTTGATAGTGGGCCTCTGGGCCAGGGTGGTGGATTACGGCCCACTCTATCACGTAGAGAGAAGGCACATTAAATTTGACGAGTAATAGAGAAGCATGGACGAAGACATGCTGCGTCGACCCCGAATAAATTGGTATAAGGGCAGGAGAATGATGATGATGATGAATGCTCATCATCTTTTCCCAACTATCTTGGGGTCGGCTTCCAGTCTTACCAGATGTAGCTGAATACCAGTATTTTACATGGAGCGACCGCCTATCTGACCTCCACAACCCAGTTAGTACTGGGTAATACGATACCCCTTGGTAAGACTGGTTGTCAGACTTTCGGGCCACTGCCTACCTGTAACGACTGCCAAAGATATAACGTGCTTTCCGAGGCATGGAGGAAACTCGGTAGGTATGTTATGGGTGGTGACCCACCCGCAGACCAACCTAGGCAAGCACGGCTTAACCTAAAGATCGACCCGAGTGCCTGTTATTATTTAGCCGATAATGCTATTGTTTCTATCTATCTATCTTTCGCTTATTGTAAGCAAGTATTTACGTAGGTACTATAATACCGAGAGCACTGACGGTCGATCAATTTTCAACTTTATTACTTAGCGCTACTACTCACTACTACCCATAAGCGCCTAACCTAACCTAACCCATAAGGGTTAGGTTAGGTTAGGCGCTTATGGGTAGTTAACTAATTTTACTCGATAAAACAAAATTACGAACTTATCTCTAAAAAAATCTTTTAACGAGTAAAAAACATACTAAAATACATGCGATCATTCTGATTTTTTGGCAAATAATTTTACAAGCAACATATTAGCATGACAGTGTTTTATTTTTTTAGTCCAATCAATGGATTTTTTGTAAATCGCAAAAAAACCACTCATTTCGCACTATTCGGCCCGCAGTGACTGACGTAACAACCACTTCGTGGTGCAAGCTGATTAGAACTTTATTGAATTCTAACAGTATTTCAAACGAAGTTTGAACCACCACAAATAGAGTTGCTAATTTAGCTCCTGCAGTTGCCTTATTAGAGCATATGTTATAGCTTCCAAAGAAAAAACAAATCAACTGCGAAGCGACAACTTCAATATTACTACGCCAATTAGATAGCACCACTGAATTCACTGAAGTGGGAGTAAGCAGGCGCGTAGGTGTGATAATAGCAGCGTTTGTAGGTCACGGGATATACGGGTACGATTCAATCACGACATATCAATCTGAAGATCTCTATAACACAGTGGCTCCTAACGTTTTTTGTACCAGGGATATTTATTTGATTATTTTTTTTGTTCAATACAAAAAACTGTGTGAAACTCGAAATGTTTTAGTCTTGTCTCTAAAATAGTCTTGTCAAAGTATGGTTCGTTAACAATAGGTTCTGTAAAAGTCAAACAACAACTCGCATCTCACATCGCTATTCACTCTCACTTCGCATAAGGTTCAAAATGACCTTGATTTTGCATTCTGTAAGCATCCCTAGTCACTTGCTAAGTGAAGTGAGCTCCGAAGCGACCAATGCCACTTTCTTACGTCATCTCATACTTTATCTGTCAAAATATCCCTGTTAATTTAGTGCAACTCGCTGACACGCTCGCAAGGGTGGCGCTAGTGTAAATTCGAATTATCAACCGAGTTTTTAGAATGCCAATCAAGATACTCACAGCGAATTCAGATTCGAAGTTTAGAATGAGATCTTACATAATCACACGGCTGGTATAGAAAAAAAACACAAAATATTTTCATATAAATCGATTTGCAATTTACATCGATGTGCATTTTGAGCTTTCATCTTTGTACACCTTTTTTTTAAATATTAGTCCTTTCGTGGACCATATTAGACTTGGGAGCCACTGGTTGGAAACCAATGCTCTAACAAGAAAAATACGCAGCTAAGTGGATCGTTTGACCGTTGTCTTATCTGATTCAGACGACACAAAAATTACTGTTTTGTGTGGGTTTGAGTGGGCTATAAGTTTGTGAGGCGGGGCAGGTGTTTTTTTTTTAATTTGAGGTTTGTCATTCCGTCATCGGAAACCCAGTCACTACTGGATAATACGATACCCCTTGGTAAGACTGTTTGTCAGACTTTTGGGCTACTGCTAACTTTGTAATAACTGTCAACGATCTGCAAATGACAGCCGGGACCAACGGCTTAACGTGTATTCTGAGACACGGAGGAAATTCGGAGCCTACGTAATTGATGGTCAAGGTTTGTCAAGGTCGGTCTGTGGATGGCCACAGACCGACCTTGACAAACGCGGCTTAACCTTGAAGATCGACCCGTGCAGCTGTTATTATTTAGCCACGAGCTCCTTCGATCAACAAATTAAATTCTGAGAACTAATTAAATTATATCTGAGAAGCACACACTATAAAGGGTGTAAAATACCTCTTAACGAAGCCATCAGCACAATGTTTTGAGTGCGTTACATTGAGTTCTACCACACAACATGATTTTTCACCCAAAAAAAAAAGTCGTTTCCCAGCAATAATTTTTGCGTTAAGTTACTTAGTTTGATGTACAGAATGCTTGGTTGACGGCTTCGTGATGAGGTGGTTTACACCCTGTATAACCAAATAGAAGTACTACCGACTTCACTGATTTTTGGTTTGGTTGTCCACATTTCAACCTTATTACTTATAGGTACGAGTACAAGGTGTCCGCTTTGCATTCTAGTCAAATTCAAGGAGGTATCTATGCTAATGATTCTCGACCCGAATCAATAATAAAACGCTTAAGTTTTTTTTTTTTTAATTTACGGAAATCGGTAGGTGTAGACCACCCGTATTTAAAAGCAGCCCGTCTGTTACTTGCCCTATAACCGCGCCTTCACACACACAACGTCATGTCACGCGATGGGTGATTCTGTTCATTACTTTCGTGTTATTCTGAAATTCTGTCAAAGTTTAACAATTTAAATAGCAGCTTTATCAATTATTGACCGGGTATCGTAATTTAAATTGATTATTTTGTGATAAGCTCCTGAATTTCGAATACGATGCAAAACTACACCGTGTCTAAGGTCATAAGGGTGAAAAGTGGCAGACCGTCTAGTGAACTCGGTAGTATAGTATCTACCTTAATACATTATCAAAATAGGTTATACAAAATACTAATATTAATTAGAAAATTTCAATGCACCAAGTTGAAAACAGGAAAACCTTGTTACCAATAATACATGTTAACAAATAAATAATTGCATGCAGTTTGATACCAAAAGTACTTTAGACTGTGCATTCGATGCTAAGGAAATTGTTAATGTTAATTAGTTTATTTACCGATACCTATATATATTTCTGTGGCTCACCGCAATAATACTAGGGATCTTACTATATTTGATATTTAAGTATGCTAAATAACAGTGCCACGTCAGTAAATAGAACTGTCACTAGTTCAATTTATTTGATTCAATAATTTCAACAAATCTAGGGCAGAATTATTTTTTAAGACTTTATTTCGAATGTGTTATTCTACGAGAAACGTATTTTTAAAATGATATTTTCCTCGTTAGTTCAGTCTGTAACTTTATAAAAGCAGTAATGAATATTGTTTTTAAATCACTGCTCCAATCTGACTGAAATTGGAAGTCGACCCCAACATGCTTGGAAAGAAGCTAGACAAATGATAATATTTTTAGATTATGACTAAAATAAGTACGTAGTAGGGCTTACAAAAAATACGTGTAAAATAGTGGGTCGATTTAGCCAGATAAATATACCGCTTAGGTAAAACTATACACAGGATAATTTTAAATATAGGGATTTAATAGTGACGAAATGAACTTCAAAATAAATAGTTATTTAAGTATAGTTATTTATAACTTTTATGTTTCCAATAATGCACATATATTTTGCCTGTTGTTAAAATATATGCATTTTGTATTTTATAAAATGCAGTCTGTTACCTTAACCATGGCGTATAACTAGCTATAGAAAAACAAACAACAACTGCAGACAATTTTAAATTTCATTACAATTTCAACAAAAGTAACTTAAAATTGAGTTGCATTAAAGAAATGGTCAACCTGTGTCTGTGAACATCACGATTGTGATAGAGAGGGACTAGAATGACGCACCTTCATCATCAACATCATCTACCTAAGGCTTTTCCTACCTCAAGATGCTAAAATACACTTTCAAGTGTTAAAAAACAAAAGTTCCATGGCATATGGTTTTTGCTCGGCCTTGTCATTTATCGGGACTTTAATTTGACTTAATTTAATACTGAACCTAAAAGAAAGATATAGAAGTAATGTTTATGTCCGAATTTGCTTGCAGACGTCTAACTTTTGGTCAGTCCTTTTAAGGCGACTACAGGAGTTAAATTAGCAACTCTAATTAAATACTGTTAGAATAAAGTTCTAATCAGCTTGCAGCTACAAAGTGCGGTTGTTGCGTCAGTCAATAAAACACTATTATGCTAATATGTTGCTTGTAGAATTATTTGCCAAAAAATCAGAATGTTCGCATGTATTTGAGTATAGTTTTTACTAGTTAAAAGATTTTTTTAGAGATAAGTTCGTGATTTTTTTAATCGAGTAAAATTAGTTGTATTATGTTTTCAAAACACTATCATACTAGCATATATCCTGAAGAATATCATATATTTTTCTGGTTTTGTTTATTGCAGTAAATCATATGCTTTTTTGCATTATAAAACTCTCGTTTAGCTCCTGTAGTTCCCTTATATTTCGAAAGAGAAAAAAGGAGAATAATAACATCATAATGAATTGACTCTGGTCGTCCATCTTGCATTGTTCGAATGTTCTTTATTCAAAATGTATTAGGTATCTATAAATTCTATGGTTGTTCCGAAACATACGATGCACCGAAACTAGTATGACCGTCACTCGGCCGCGTCTTCGCCAATCTAATTAAAGTAAGAGCTCTATGTGCGTCACGCTTTAGTGCCGTGAGATACGTAGTGACGTGATGCTTTAATTTGTTGGGGGTTAGCAGTGTTGGTGGGTTGAGAAAAATGGTGTTGGTTCAGTGTGTGTATACTTTTTTTGGAAGTGAATCTGCGAGAGTCAACAAAACAGCATTTTTGCATGTGACTGAGTATAATTGTAAAAAAATGTGTAGGCGGCGTTTTGTAGTTTCTGCCTACCCCATAGCAAAATGGTGTGAGTGAATGTATTTAAGTATTCGTAAGTGACCAGGTTAGCATTTCTCAACGTTTCGGGAGGAATTCATTTTTTCGGTGGGTTTCAAAACTGATCAAGTCTTTCTTAACTCTCTTTGAAGATCAGGTCAGCTGTTATGGTTGGCTGATCATGTAATTTTTGGACTATAATTTCAGTTAAGTATGTACCATAAAACTTAATTGCCGTTGTTCAAAATTCGAGAATGGATGACTTTGTATTCAGAGACAAAAGAAGAAGAATAACATTATAAGTAATTAGACTTTTACTATTCAATAAACAACTGGTCGTCCATGGTGCATTATTCGAATGTTCTTAATAAATTCAAAATGTAATAAATAAGTATGATCTTTATATTCGTCGTTCCATTTGCTTTGTTCTGCATTCAAAAGGTTTATTTTTCCAATGTGGTTTATTTTGTTTATGAAAACAATTTGTCTTTTCTTATATGTTGAATTAATTGATTTGTATCCGTGATTGGAATGTATTGGGGATTGAAATCATTATCTGCATTAGTTAGAACTTGGTTAAAAGTCATCATCGATTTTAGGAAGCATTTTTTTCTATTTCTGTAATTTATTGTTTTTTTTACTAAAACTTGTAATTGCAACATACCTAATGATCAATAAAAAGTTATGAAAATAGGGGTTTTAACATTCTGTTTTGTTTTATTCGAGTAAACCTAAAAAGTACTGTGCCTCCTTCACAATTACTATCAAACAATATTTAAACCATACCAGTAAGAATTCCTAACAACCCAATTCCTAAAAACGAACGTCAACACCAAATCAAAAATCGAACACCACCGAGTGTTCCCCAAAAAACAGCCAGAAAGAAACACTAAAGAATAAACCTGACGCCAAAAAAAAAAAACAAAAGCGAAACAAGAGAATAACGCATCTAGCAAGAATCATCGAACACAAAAACAGGTCATTGTCGAAAGTCACCGGAATCGAGAAGCCCCGCCCGCTCGCGCCATTGGGCCTCCCAACCGACGCACTTCGGAATTTTAACAAAAACCCAGCCTAGTTCCGCCTTCTAAAATGTTTTTTCCGCACGCCAAAATGGCGGTGCCACTATTTGTTTACAGATAGTATTGTGGATTAACTTTGCTTTTTAATAGAGCTTTCGTGGCGTTTATCTGTACGTGGAAAATGGTGGCTTTTTGTTTTTTTTTGTTCGATGCTAGTTTGGTGTGGATAGTGTGTTGTGGGCTTTGAGTTTTGGTTGTTCGAAATTTTGAATGTGTTGAAATCTATTCGTGAATGAGGATTATTGTAGCAAAACTGGCCAGGTAGTTTTGTCAGCTTCGCATAAATTATGAGAATGGACGTCACGCGTTTTTTCACAGTGGAAAGATTCGAGGTTTTACACCTGTTTAATAATAATATTTGCGATTTGCATTATTCATTTAATAACGGCTATTGCTTTAGTAATTAGATACTTGCTTAGCTAGGTGTATGTATGTGAAGGTACCTTCACATACATACACCTAGCTAAGCACAAGGCATTTGATGAAACCGTTACCTACAATGTCAGATTCAGAGATGCTAATCTATGCACAGTTAGTGGCACAAATATCTTCAATGTCTTGGCCTATCAATGCTAAAGCTTTTTTAGTTATTTTACTATTAAAACCACACTCAAAATACAGTAATAACTTAACAAACTCGCAAAAAAAACAGCTCAAGACAAGACAATCATTCAGCCTAATCTGTCAAAAACACTCAACATAAACACTGGCCGCAAAAAGTGCAATCCGTTGCGTTTTTTACGCCTACACCGTGCGATATGCATGTCTTGTTGACTAGACGTTATGTCTGTGACGTCACAGTAGCGTGGTAAACACGTGGCGTGCTTATATGCTCAGCACGTGCTCAACTCACAAGTGAACGGGAATTATCTCAAATTAGTGTAGTATAGAGTTCTGTCTAAGTCAGTTCTGTAGAAGGTGTACAGAATTAATTTATCAAAAATATATGTTAATTGCAAGGCTGATATTTTTTATTTTTTCTGTCAGTTATACTTAGGTCCTATTGTTCCATTTTTGAAATTCACCGCTTTTGAATGTCAAACTCGAATTTCAAATATTGGTTGATCATTGAACGAAAACTAAGATGGCGACAGTAATTGCCTCAAGGTGACATTTTGACAACAATATTAGTCTCAATAAATTTGATACTGTAGCCTTTTATAGCGTACACTGTCTGATTTGCTTTGCCTTCAAGTACCAAAAAGACTTTTCATATTTTTCTTATTCGTACTATGTCAAGACGGATACAATGCTTATGCTCATTTATTTCAATATCTCTCACAAATCTATTATCTATTACTATATTCCCTTAAATTAAAACCTTTTTCATAGACAATAAGTTTCCTTCAGTATCGTCTGACTCAGGCTTGACTATCAACTTACCTACTATAAACTAAAACACAAGTAGTTCAAGATTTCACTCTCGCGCAGCATCCGTGGCGTGATGACAGAGACTAATTTGTACTCTATTAGCGACTGTGTGTATGCTGCTAAGTTATTTAGTTCAGGGGTAAGCAGTAATATCAGAAGTGGCAAGCTTTGGGTGAGAAAAAAGTAAAATGTTAGATCATAACGGGTGAGTGAAATAGTTTGGTACCTACATTCTATAGCTTAAACTGCTAAACAGATTTATAGGAGTGAGGTGTCTTTGGATTTACATAACAAAACATCACGCGTGAAATCCCCGAAGGATAAGACGTAGGTGTAGATAATTCATCCACATTTCGCCAGCCAGTTATGTTTAAGAAGAGCAATAGGAGACGAGCCTATTGCCATCAACTGTGCACAAATCCAGGCTCCGTGGCTGCTACTGAGAAATTCCTAATGGAAGATCCAATAAACCAGGGAATGAAGCCCAGGACGTCATGCTCAACAGTAGCTATTGCGACCACCAGATCAAGGAGGCAGTTAGTCTTTGGATTACTCTTGATATAAACGATGTCTAAGTTAGGAAGTTTCTCGTGACAGTCTGAATTTGTTAACAGTCTCATGACTGTTAACAAATTCAGACCGTCAAAGAGTGTCAAAGTAAGAAACTAAAAAACTTATGTCATGACCTGTTTCGACAAATCTGGTTAAGTGACAGTAATATATTTTACTGATAACATCCATAGTACCCATTAACTTACTTACATAATTGACTGAAAATATCACATTCATTAAGTTACATTAATTGATGTAAATCATGATCTGTCAAATGACCAATTTGTTCGAGACACCATTGTTTAACTATTGAGTCTACTTCGTGGACAGATCAAGGGATAACTGACTACCTGTCCCAATGCTGATTTAAGTAACAGAATAACGAAACTATCCTAATAAATGCTTTTTCTTTATCCATAAACCATTGTTGTTATTTTCAGCCATTAACTTAAAACAACGCTTTAAAAACTTGACTTATAGACACTGAATAGGGTCTACAATCTCCTATTCAATTACTTACTAAGACAAGATATTAAAATTGAAAACTTATTGAATTTCATCATTATGCTCCACAGCTTTATTGGAAAAAGACTTAAAATACTAATTAGATGCTTCTCAACTGTTCAGTACCATACAGGTAGAAATATATTTATTATCAAGGTAAGCTTACACGAGGGGCAGTACGTAGGAATGTTTTTTTGTGTAGTACACCCACGTTCTGCCAATTACGTCTAAGGTGGATGCTCCAACCAGCCCGCGAAATTCAAATTTTCTTCCGTTTTTTGCAATTTGCAGGCCAGTGCTAGGTTGTATGTTGATTTAAATATTGCTCGCGACTGTAAGACGTATGTAGTTACAGAATTATAATCATCAAAATCATCAATACAACCTTGCAAGCTCATAAAGGTGCAGGAATGACTTTGACCTAGAAAAAGTAAATATAAGTTATAATAAGTAAATTGCAAAACACGTAACAAAATTTCAATTTCGCGGTCTGGTTGGAGCATCCACTTTAAGTGGTAAGTGAAAATATGTAGTAAGAAAAGAAACGGAGAATTTGTTGCCTTTGATTGGTTACAAATCCGGATTTGAGCTGACTGCTGGTACTGTCGGAAATCAAGATCAGACCCAAGACCTGAGGTAGGACAGGAGTACTACTGAGTTCGCTGACGGCCTACCACTTTGCACCCTTATGCTTTAAGTAATAAGGTTGAAAAGTGGGCGACCGTCGGAGAACTCGGCAGGTAGTACACCTATGACCTCCTTTAAGAAAACTTCTTGAAGCAACCATGTACTACATCCGTGGAGAAAGAAAACGTATAGGCCATAAATTGGAGAGAAAGCTTTCCTATCATATTTGGTAACATCATGATCATGATCACCAATGATAGCAAAAGCTTACCAAACCTGCCATAGAAAAGGTCTAGGGATGATAACGTGGATGATGATAAGAATATTGCAAAAGTAGAGTAGAAAGAAAGACAACACTAAGATACTACAGTTAATAGAGATGTCTAAAGGAAGGAAGGAAAAATAAAGTGCAGCAAGCCATTAGCCCGGTGAAGGAGACGCTATCCCTGAACAAAAAAGAATCACATAAATCGGACCAGTAATCACAGAGTTATGAGGTAACAAACATTAAAAAAATACCACCGAATTGAGAACCTCCTCCTTTTTAGAAGTCGGTTAAGTTCACCTTTGGCTTTACTTTAGTCGGGAAAAAAGACCAGTACAGTCCTAGTTAGTAGCCAGGGTTAGTCATTCATCAATAGTGATTTATTTAGTTCAATAGGCATGACGACAGAATAAAAAAATTGCAAATCTATTTAATCCGTCAGTTAGAGTATTGGAAATTAATGGACACGTATTTTTTGTTTTTGTAAATCAATGAATATTGACAAAGATAAAACGCATCAAAACTCGGGAGTGGGGGCTCGTGACGTCAGAACTAGCTAAAAATTATACCATGGCGTGACGTATTGAGAATTTTAAAAGCGTCGTATCTTCGTCAATTTTGGTTTACGTAACAAAAGAAAAAACACGGGTCAAATATTTTTTGATAATCTAAGTGACGTATTTATAAGATTTTTTTTATTGTCTCGCCTATTGTCGTTATATTTCATGCCAAGCTTGCTGCACTAAGCGCTGAGAGTTAGGTTAAGGGCATGATTATATAACCTTTTTCACAATCCTATAGAAGCAGAGAAAGTATTCCCCAGCATCCCGGGACCAAAGTTTATCTCATGCGGTAACGTTTCACTCTCGTTGACAGCATCTGGCAAGGTGCCAGCATCAATTTGGCTCGACTATTAACGTCTATCAGTCAGTTTGTTTGTCACTATGGTTATTTGGCGGGAGGAGATTTTGAGGAGATTTTTAAGGTGTCTCAAGAAGGATGAAGCTCATAGATGAGACCAATCTCATCTATGATCATCATCCTTCTTGCAATCTGGCTCTTTCCTGTGCCAACACAGGAAAGAGCCAGATTACCCAGCTAGGTGAAGTCGGGCTGTGAATGATCTTATTGGGATAAGGGTGTAAGCTTTTACATTATCTTTTGTTTCGTAATATGTCATATTAGGAAACAAAGATAATGTATATAAACATCAAAAATCCTAAACCACCAAACACACACCAAACACCAAACTAAACACCGAACACACCAAACACCAAACTACACACACCAAACACGCACACACTAAACAACAAACACACCAAGCACCACACACCACACCACACCACACCACACCAAACACACTAAACCACATCAAACACACTAAACCACACTAAAGACATCGCTAATAACCTAAAAGGAAGAACTGATAAATTCTATTGCACAATTTTTCGAGAATTTTGCACAAAATTGTACTTTACCTATACTGCCATACGTGATCATAAGTACCGAATCATAATATCGATAAAAAACACATGAAAAAGACAAAATTCTCCATAGAAGGAGATGAATTCTCAAATACGTCTCAAGACTCTCCACCAAAATTCATCTCCCAACCATACCCTACCCCACTTTAACGTACTGTCCGAACTTCTAGCCAAACAAATAGCCTGTCTGCATTGTCTACAGTCTAAAAAGTACAGACACGTTCGGGATCTTTGACCCTCAAGATATACCCGGATTAGGGAAGCGAATCTGGATGGATGCGGCATTACAATTCGGGAGGATAGAATAGAAAAAAAGTAAGTTTGAATATGAATAGGTATGGTGATGGCTTTAGAATTAAGAAAACTTATCTACAGGCAAATAGAAAGGATAATGATTTAAAAAAAAAAGGTTTATTTAAACATTTTTGTTACAGTACTTCACAAGATGTGAAAACAAACCATTGCTTAAATGCCTCCGCCAAGTTTAGTATCTTTTAAGATTTGTCTGACCTATATTTTATTTAAGTAAGGCTAACAAAGTACGGGGGTGCGGGACTGTTCGAAAGAGATACCGTGGCCCCGGAACACAAAGGGCGATGAAGGAACATGGATGGGTTTTAGTCAGTAAAAGTCTGACACTCCCTCCTGCTCCGCCCAGGGCGGGAGGAGTCATTTGATGATTTCCCATCCGGAAAAAAAAGGGCTAATAAAGTTAAGCAAAGATTTTTATTTTTGATAAGAGCTTGGCTGTACCAAAACAAAAATGCTCAACAAATGATTAAGTCTTACTTGTGCCTTATGATCAAGTTGACTAACTCGTTGATCTAGTGGTTGCAATCGCGACTGTTGAGCATAAAGCTATATTATAAAATCATAAAGATCGATATCAGAGTGTCGGTTAAATTTATATTAGGTTTTTCCATCAGGAATTTCTCAGTACCCAGTTGACAGCAATAGGCGCGTCCCCTATTACATGGGGCTTAAACATAACTGGCGTAATGAGGGTGTACTATTAGGTACTACACCTCAACCTCAACTAAACCTTCGAGGATTACAGGTGTGATGTTATGATTATGTCAAGGATGTTTCTGTTTTGTTCCACACAAAAACCCGTACAAATCAATCAACACCCAAAAAAAACATAATCCGCACCTTATCCACTAACTTAGTTCATCTCATCTCAACCGCCACCCCAGGCGATCTCACCTCAGCATCTTAGCAGTTTTATAGGTCGACGTCGAATCGTCCACTCGACCGGTATCGATCTACCCTCCCACTCTTGTTGCTAATATTTCATGTCATATTTTTCGGTGTTTTCTTCTTTTCGAGGTTATTGTTCTGTGTTTCGATAAAGCGGGAATATCTGGCTGTATTGAGTGTTCGGGGTATGAATAGTATACCACTGTGAGGTTCTGTGTTGGTTGCTTAGTTATAAAAGTGTATAATTTGTACACCTTTACTTCTAAGTGCCTTGGAGGTGTCTTTTGTAAGGAAACTGTTGATGACGCATGAAACCTCTTTTGATAGTCTTTGGTTTCACTGTTTTATATGTTTGTATTGTCGTCGTCATTGACACCTTCTTTTTGTTGTCAGCGTGCTTCAATAAAAACTACTACTAAGATAATCGGGCAATTTTTCTTGGCACTGCTCAAAAGTAATTAACCGTGCACAAAAACTGAAAGTCTTCTACTTAAACTTAAAGGTTTAAAATACCTGTTCCAAGAGCACTAAGTTATGAGGTTGAAACTTAAATCTTACTGAAATCTTGGATAGTACTACCATGTGATAAAAAAACATATCGTCAGGGAACTTGAATTTGAGTTTAATGTCACTCAATCGCACAGAGATAAGGCAATAGCCATTCACTCATACCTGTATTGTGTGGAATCGACTCTTCTAATGCAGTGAGGTTTACAGACTGGCCACAATATACGCTTGCATATGTCAAAAACATTTAATACTTAGAACAAAGGCCTGCATATCAAGTTACCCGAAATTGATAAATTTCCCCAATCAACCTTGAACCCAATGCTTTAGCGATAAAGTTGAAAATCTATTAAGGAAATTTGACAGATTGTAGCAGCTTGATTTGTTGGCCGTCTGTACTTGTCAGTTTCTCAACGAAATCTCAATGAAGTCTTTAACTTCCTGATTAAGGCTCAGACAACTACAAACGTTTACAATAAAAGAACTACATCTACGCAATATTTCCTACCCAGAAAACTACGCGCAAACTTAAGATAATGTAGCAAAACAATGATAAAAAAAGTATTAAACTAACTAGCGATAAAATGTCAGGACCGTTGTTTTCCATCAAGAGGTTATCGCCCTGATTCGGTACGTCATAGCCAGACAGACACTTTCTAGTACTTTTGTTAAAGACTTTTTTAGCTTACATTCAAGTTCGATATTGGATTGTGTTTGGTTTCAAATGTTTTGGTGATAGGGATGATGACTGACTAAAAAAAATTTGATTCTTTTTAGTCCGTCAGTTAGATTATCGAAAAATATTGGATACATGTTTTTTGTTTTTTCAAATTAAATAAAATTGACGAAGATAAAACGTGAGGATGAGGATTTTTTTAAACAATGTATTTTTTTTTATTTTTGTCTTCGTGTTTGTTCCGGCTAATCTCCGATGTGGCTGGCTGATTTTGACGGGACTTTTACTGTCATATAGCTGATGATATAAGGAGTAACTTAGGCTACCTCTATTTTAGAAAAAAAAATATGGTTCCGTGCAAAAAAAAATAAAACCTTTGAAATTGTTAATAAAATCTATTTCAAATAAGGAAGTAAATATTTTTACAAAATCAACTTTAAGTCTATAGTAATACAAAAACTGTCTCGTTTACAATATCAACCCCACCAAAAACCTCCGCACTCAACGTCTATCAATTACCAAGTTTACACACTTCAAATTACTCCACATTAAACAGCAAACTTGATGAGCACATAACATGTCAACTAGCAACATTGGTTGGTCGTATCTTACCTTCGTTTATGGTTGCCTGGTGACTCAACCAGGTCAAATGGTTAGCTACTTAATATTTGATAGTGGAAATATAGGAAGGAGATGACTATGCAAGACAGTGGCTGAGTGGGGGCAAATTTCTTTCTTTGGGAAATTGAATAAAGATTTTTTGCCTCCTATAAAATGAGACTTAAAGACACAACTAGTAAAATGTGGGTGTTCTTCACGCTGATCTGACGTTTCTATTTAGGATACAGTGATTTTGTCAGCTTCGTTTTGGGCAAACTGTAGCCAAAAAATCTTATTCTGGAATGGTCATGTTTACAGAAAGAACACCATGTAGTTTTCATGAGACAAACACTGGTATCTATGTCAAGTTAAAGTGAGTTAATAATAGCAATGCAATAGACAAGAATTTGAACGAAGTAAGAACCGCTAATGAGGCATAGTTAAGAATTCTAACTTTTGGCATTTCTAACTTTAAGCAATTACTGAACTACAGATTCAAAATCGAATATTTGTTTTACTCAAATAATCACTGATTTGATTTTAGACACGAGTGTTATAGTTGGTGCCAGTTAAGATGAGAATAGCGGTCATTGCCCTTTCCCTAATATCTCTTCGTACGAACCAAACCAAATAAACCATGTATCGTTTTTCATTAGAAAAAATGTTGAAGATCACGATAGATGACGATTCAACACTTGAACAGGCTTATTTTTGTTTTTTTTTAAGTTAAGAAGTTTAATACCTAAATGTAGGTGGGTCAATGACCGCTATTCTCATCTTAACTAGCACCAACTATAGTGACAATTCAGAATCTGGGAGTTAGTCATGTCAAGGGGGACTTACAGCAAAACATGATACAACATAACCAAACAATAAATATTTTAGAAAACTCCCAATACAACAGACGAATGTTCATTAAAATAAATTAATAAGCCAATGAGTTTCTGTCTTGTTGACAAACACGGACACACACCGGAATTCCTCATTGTAATGACTAATGTTACTGCTGCCTCCACAGTTACTTCCTCGGTGTTCACTATGTTTATAATTAGTTAATTATATGATTAATATGTTAATCAGGATAAGAATAGAGCTTGTGTGAGCAGTCTTGGGAATTGTAGGCTCTTGCCTTTTGTCATTTGAATCAGCCTGTGCAATGTGCATGTGTGTTTAAGTAGCCGATAGATTTTACCTGGGAGTCTTTAAGTCTGGAGTGTGCTTTTCTGGTGGTCGCCACTGTTGATTCTGGCATTAGGAGTTGCAGTGATTTTGGAATAGTGTGACAGCTTGTCCCAAAAAAAAAGTCTGGAGTGAATACGTTATAGGTGTATCTCGCTTTACTCGCTTATGAGGCGTTTCGTATATTTACAGCAAGATTGACATGTCGAAGCCTTTCGATTCACTTAATAGATTTGTGACAATGCCATGGTCGTTTTCGCTGAAATATAACTTTGTCTGGGCCTTCTAGTGATCTCTATATCTTCGTCAATTTTGGTTTACTTAACAAAATAAAGAATACGGGTCAAATATTTTTTGATAATCTAACTGACGGACATACATACATTTGTGACGTCTGTTAGAATAATAATGGGTTTATTATTTATTAATATAACAAACGTAGGTATATGAAAAGTGCAGCAACCTCAATAAGTGCGTCGAACGACTCAATAGTTCATATTATAAACACATTGTGACTCATAAAAAGCATTTATTAAACTGATAAAACTGTGACCTTATATTAATGCTATCGGTGGAAACGTATGGTTGTTTCATACTAGGTAAAACACTCGGTTTTGTTCGGGGTTTAGAGCTAATTATCGTTACCATTCCAAACTGACAGATGATGAACATTGCAGTCCATAACGACGAATGAGAAGTATGAAAGAAGAAGACATGCTGCGCTGACGCCAAATGAATTGGGATAAGGGCAAGATAATGATGATTAATGACATATCTTGCAGAACCCACATACAGATAATTTCCACCAAGATAGGAACGATAAAATGAGGTCAACATTGCCAAGATCGATGACGAACTCCTAGATGCAAGAAGTAAGGTAGATTTCGCCAGTAATCCCATATAATAGGAGAATCCACATTATCTGTAAAATCCAGTACCTACCTACCTTCTGATGCAGCATTGACTTCGATCCTCACGATTTAACGACTACTAGCCAAGTCAGAGGCCCATGGGTGGCGTAAAAACTGACACCAGGTAAGGCACCAACCACACGGGAAAGAAGAGCGAGGCCAATAAGTCAGTCAACCATAGGTTCTAGACAATTGACAATCGTTTATGTCAATCCAATACATTTTTAACTTTTCCATCAACATTTTCGCTGAAAGAATGTCAATTTCTCAAACCCCGTGGTACAAGAGAAAAATTGTACCCATTGCAGTACCTTATGTATTGATTAATTCAAAGTTTAGAAACAATGCAAATCATTACAAGTCGCGGAGTTTTGTGGTTTCTTATACATGTGTGGACAAAAACAAACTTATTGTTTCTATTTATAGTCTGTTATATTTTGTTTATTGCATTTATTTGCCGTGTTCAATATAATTGGTTATTGTTTGAATTCGAAATGTATTTTAATACGCAAATAAATTGAATTTTGTGTAGGTTAATGGTCCAGTTTTATAACTTAGATTGTGTTGTGTGCATATCTATCAGTATTGTTTAGTTTACCTTAATATTGAGAAAAAATATAAATTATAGCAAAGATTCTTGGTTGTATTATCTTAGTTTGAAAGGAGGTTTCCAATGAGATGATGAGCAATAGAGAAGTATGGAAGAAGAAAATATGCTGCGCCGACCACAAATAAATTGGGAGAAGTGCTGGAGAATGATGATGATGATGTTCTCCAGTAATTATTTTAGTTCTATTTTATTTGTTCCCTTTGGTCAATATATAGAGCTTTTTACCCATCTGCCCAAAAAGGAGTGTAATGATTATTGTACGTGTGATTCATTGTGTGGCTGGCACTTTTTAACCTATCTTCTGACTAAACCAAACAATGAAAACATCGGGGATTCCCTTACATAACCTACGTAATATTTACTAAATCATAAACAAAACAGCATATAGCGCGTAAATTAATCTAAATATTGAAATTATTTAAAACGAGAACATATTACTCATTACATTCTCATTGTGACCACATAGAAACCACATATCAGCCGGTTTTCCATACACTGACTAATGAACAAAACTTGTACAGATAAAATATAAAAGAAGAAAGGTAGAATGACTGGCAACCTAAGCCAATCGAATCAAAAAAGATACTCTACGCCCACAATTCAAAAAGCGAACGCGTCTCAAAAGCTGTCAAACTGCCCGCGCTGACGCATGATAGTAGGGTTGGCAATAGCTTTACAGGAATTAAATGTACTCTGGCTGATTTTGATTATATTTCTAGGAAATTGAGGTTTCTGGATCTTAAAATAATTAATGTTAAGGTGTCTTCTCCAAAAAGGCTTAATTTCAACTTTTAAATTCGCAATCTTAAAAGGACACTGCATGAACGATGAGGAAGTAGCGACATCCAAATGTTATTTTAGAGAGAAAATTCTGAAGGTTATATTTCCAACAAGGAAGCTAAACTAGAATCATAACTTCTTTAATTGGTTTTCAGAAAGAAATAAGTACATGATTTCATTTCATTTCAGCTCATGAACATAGTAAACCATTCTATTATAATAGCCCATTCTCAGTAGATGTTTATTACAGTCATTTTATAACAGTAGCTCCACCACAATCTGAGTTTCATCAGTGGCCAGCCCTGTGCAAACCTGCCCTGCCTCAACCGAACGCGTCCATGTTATGCGTTCTTTTTTTGAAATCACTAAAAGAGGTATGACAGGAATATCAATGCATGAAATGGTCAGTTTTACAAAAAGAAGTTTGGAATTTTGAAATTCCTTTTTTGAGAATCAGCTTCTTTTAATGAATAAGTCAAATAATTATCTAAGATATTAAAGTTGAAATATTACAGGGAAGCTTTCTGAAGAAATTCCATAGGAAAACCTGTTCTCATATGTTTAAGTGAGGACCGTAAAAGAAAATGACATTATTGTAAGTTTGGCACGTCACAAAGCAACCAGTTGGTTATTCCAAGTAAATTACATCGTTGTTTGCTTTGTCCCGTCTGTTGTAAGTATATATTGACATGTCCTTGCTATAAACACCTTGCGTTTTTAATAGTTTTTATGTAAGTATACCTTTCAAATGTTATATTGCATTAAAAGGTGATTCTTATCACCTTTTAGTTTAGCTGTTTATGATGTTGAATGTACTCTGTATTCATTTGTTTTTCATTTGTCCCGAACAGCTCCCAAATCATCATTAAAACATGTTAGACTGTCTCAACCTCACATGGTTTTCATTACAGTGTTTTTTAACATCAAACGGGACCTCCGGTTGGTCAGCCCTAGCACTCCGGCGCAAGCGGCCATTCACCGGCTCTCATTTTGTTTTTTATCCCGCAATCCCGCATACACACTGAACAGAACATGCGCTTCTTCGTTCGGGTGACGGTGCCTGTTATTGTCTTGTGTAATATAACAATAAATAAATTCAATGTATGCCACGAATTCATGCTAACTTTAGTAATTACTGAAATAATTGCTCATTTTTCTTCCGTAAGATTATCACACTTCTTATTCTTCTTTATCGTGTGGTTAGTGCCTAACCCTAACACCCCAGCCCCTTCGGGGGTTAGTGCCCCAGATTTTCGCTGAGAGTTATTTATTTTTTACAACATTAGAATTAACTGCTCTAAATTACGTGTTCTCTAAATATAAATTTTCTTTAGTATCAAAGTATAAATCATGATCTGTGGAATGACCAATTTGTTCGAGACACCATTGTTTAACTATTGTGTCTACTTCGTGGACAGATCATGGGTTAAAGCTTTAAGATAAATATGCTCTTGTCCGGTCATCGTCTTTTCACTCTTAACCCAAGTTATTTGGTGTCGGAGCAGTATGTTTTCTTCTTTCACTTATCAGTCTTCTGGCTGTCTCTTCAGTGTTCGCTCTTTTTCTGGCTATAATAAACATCTTTCACACAATTTATTGATCTCTTTCATAATTATCTTCTTTACGTTGGTAATTTACCTTAATACTTATAACTTCTTCCATTGATTTTAACTTTATTCTCGTTCAATTATGATACAGTATAGGTAATATATAATTACAACATTACGATGAATGGACTGTGTGAAGGATGATATGGCTAGAAAGGAGGTGCCTGCTGAGATGTCGAGTAATAGAGAAGTATGGAAGAAGAAGACATGCTGCGCCGACCACAAAAGAATTGGGATAAGGGCAGGATAATGATGATGATGATAATTTATATATTACATCAGTAACTTTTTACCTTCTTTTCGAAGGTCTCTCTATTTTTCTATGGTATTTATTTATTACTTCAACTAATTGATGTCTTAATCCGTTTCAAACGTTATTCAACAGAATTAACTGTAATCCTGTCATAACTAATACAGACATCCATTTTAGGAGAAGCAGGATTTCTGTAATACCCTCAGTTTAAGTGGAATACAATCACTTATTAATGTTAAAGCATTAATTGATGGCATACGTGTTAGTTATTGATTAGTTTGAGATCTTGATTGCGTTTGTATCGGCAAGTTAAAGATTAATATTGGGGCAATGTTAGAAAGATTTTGATTGAAAATTGTAGCTAGATTTGTTATTATACACACTTAGTACACCTTGGTTTAGACAAAGAAATAAAACGGCGGTGACATACTTACAGACAGACGGACAGGACAAATTTATAAGAGTTCCGTTTTTTTGCTATTAGGCAACGGAACCCTAAAAACAACTGACAAGCGAATAAATTGGGTCTTGTTTCTCTAAGTTTGTAAAGATTTGTTGTTAAATGATTCACAAATTCTCATTTTTCTGTTCTTACCGTGAGATTCAACAACAAGGAAGTTCAAAAGATAAAATTATAATTGCTTTTTCTGTAATTTAAGAAATAAACATTCTTCCGAGATCAAATATTGGCATTTACACCCAAAAGTTCATTGTTGTCAGCGAAATATCAAGGTTTTAAGCATCGATATCAGGGACTATAGGTTATTATCATTTTAAACTTGTTTATGTTTCAAGAGATAAACTTGTCAATGAAGAAACATACCCTTTTTTTTTCGGATGGGACATCATCAAGTGACTCCTCCCGCTCTGGGCGGAGCAGGAGGGAGTGTCAGACTTTTACTGACTAAAACCCATCCATGTTCCTTCATCGCCCTTTGTGTTCCGGGGCCACGGTATCTCTTTCGAATAGTCCCGCAGCCTCGGAAGAAACATACCCTAGAACCATAAATTCGAAGATATGGGTGATCCATCTACCCGCACTGGGCCTGTGTGGTGGATTACAGTCCTGTCCCTCTCAAAGAGAGGAAGCCTCTGTCATCATCTGCCTAGCCTTTTCTCAACTATGTTGGGGCGGCTTCCAGTCTAACCAGACGCAGCTGAATACAGGTTTTACATGGAGCGACTGCCTATCTGACATCCACAACCCAATATGGGTAATAAGATACTCCTGGGTAAGACTGGAGGGGCGGCCTGTGTCCCAGCAGTAAGCTGATTATGGAGTTAAACTGTCAGTAACTTAGTCAAAGCTTGCAAGTTACGCAGGTGCTGTAACAGTTGCCAGCATGACTTCTGACTAAGTTTCATTCCCTGAGTCGTGCAAAGTGAAATTGGGTTTTAAAATGAGGAAATTCTTCAATATAATCCCTTGTCTACACTTTTCTAATTTTGTAAAACTAACCAACACTAATTTGGGTGTTATATTCACATTTACCTCTACCCACATCCTTCATGAATACAGGCGTAATATTATCATATTTGCATCTTACATAGTTTATTATCAGTAAAAGCCAAGTACACTAGTCTCTCTCTCACATTTTAGTATTGATTCCTCGAACTCATAAACACCACGCGCTTCAATCCCACGCAAAATATAATATTGGTAATCTCCTTTGCAAAAAGTCAAGGACGAATTTAGATGTTTTGCTCATGTTTGCTATCAACATTAACGATTTTATTCTGAGCCTACTTTAAAGTAGGGAATAAAATCGTTAAGGGTTTTGTTGCTAAGGACTTAGCCAATTTTTTAAATATCATTATCTATTAGGAAAATGTTGAGTATGAATCTAGATGGCTATAAGAGTAGAGGAAGATCAAAGAAACGATGGATGGAATGTGTGAAGGATGATATGACAAGAAGGGAGGTGTCTGATGAGATGACGAGTAAGTAAGAGTTAATAGTATACCTATGGATGAGATGAGATAAATTGAGATAAGGGCTCCTGAGAATGATAATGATGATGATCTATGTTACTTAAGGGCCAATTTCACCATCGAACTGAATGCTACGGAATATTGACAGTGATAGCTCTTGATAACAATTTGTATACTTTCTGTTGAATTGGTAAAATTTGTCCTAAGTTTACTAAATAACTTCAAATAAAATTGTGGAAGTACGATGTTGTTAGATCTAAAATAAAGACCATACCTACAAACTAAACTTAAGCTACTTTCTCGGAAAAAATGCCGAAAAGGTCAACCTATTTTCATATCATCCCACAACCGTCCGTACTTACATCTTTCGCGCTCCTCACCCTACAGTAATAACGTTCGGTATAAATATAAGGATTGTATCTGATGGACCACTGGAGTCTGGACCAAACTGGTTCTGGTATTAAAGATGTAAGAAGCCTTCGGTAGCTTTGGGCAGAGCGATTATCTAGTGGGGATGTTCCTGTCTCGTGAAGAACGTATAAGAAGATATAAAAAAGCGAATATTGGTAGTCGCCTTTGTGAAAATGTTCCTGAGGTTTGGAATTGAAACTAAATGAAGGATTTGTGAACCTTCCTGATTTTTTTTATGTTAAATGAAAATCTTTATGGTGTGGCTTTATATTTTCTTCCATTTCTAATATTACAGTTTTTTCGTACTGAAATTGGGCCATTTTGAAAGACTTCTTTAAGTTTACATTTGTTGTTTGTTCGCATTTGTTTGTCCAAGTGAGAGAGTTCTTGATAATTGCCCAGAACTTTTTTATTATATGTATAATGTTTGTTATTGCGAAAATTATGAGCAGACAATAGACAGTGAAATAGAATTAAAATTGCTTATTTTTTCAGAACTTACAATAAGCATGACTTTAAGACAAGATGAAGAAGAGTCCTCTAAAAAATAAGTTAATGGTATCGATTCTGTTGTGCACAAACTAAACTTAATTTAGGTTATTGCTATCTTTTATTAAAAGGCAGTGCGAGAAAAGGACGGCTATAGCTATGAACTAAGTTAGAGATGTCAAACTAGTTTATGCCTTGCGCTTCACCGTGTTTTTAGTCGACATGTTTTTACGTGCACCCTTCATTTGTATGGAAATATTAGTTCCAATTAAATTTGACAGCTCTAAATTACGTCCGTCTCTTTCTCGTTTTATTAGAGAGAAAAAGATAGCAATAGCCTAAATTAAGTTTAGTTTGTGCACAACAGAATCGACACCATTAAGATAATTTTAATATCTTCGTATATTCTAAATAACATCCTAGTAAAGCAAATACTTCCATGAAAGCTGTTGCTCCTGTCTACACTTTAATAAGACTAACAAATAACCTTCTCAACGTAGGAAAGTAAACATCAAAACAAGATGAAGTTAAACGTACGAAGGTAACATTTTCTCAAATACTAAGTAATCCAAGGACACACCCGCCAACAGGTGTACCTACTAAAGCATGTCAATGCCAATCTTATAAATATCTAGAGACTTTAGCAAGAAATGCTAGATTTTTAGAAAAAAAACTGTTTTTATGTCGGGCACGTGCGAAAGGACTAATTCTTCGAAGATGAAAGGTGAAGTGCTGCTCTATGGTTTGAAGGTTGAATTTCGAATCTTGGGTTGAGATTTAAAAAAGATGAGACTAAAGCTGATTTTCTATGATGTTGAAAGTCTTTGTAAAAATACGATAGCTTTTGAAATCGATTGTCACTTGTTGGCACTTGGATCTTCAAGAAAGAACATAGAAAAGAAAAGAAGAACAAGAAAAGATGATGAACCATAAAGAGTAAGAAGACTTCGACATGAAGGCTTTTATCAGACTTCTCAGTGGTCAATAGGGATGATGACTGACTAAAAAGAATATGATTCTGTTTAGTCCGTCAGTTAGATTATCGAAAAATAATGGATACGTGTTTTTTGTTTTATCAAATTAATACAAATAGACGAAGATAAAAACGTGTCAAAAATGGGTGGCTTGTGACGTCACATTTGAGTAAAAAATGTACTCAAATGTAACGTCACACGAGTTTTCGACGCACTGTCTTCATTTTTTGTTCACGTGAAAAAAGAAAAAATATGTGTCCAATATTTTTTGAAAATCAATCTGACGGACTAATTAGATTTTTTTTGGTCGTCTACCCTATTATTTGGATTGGGTAGAAAGGCTTCATACCTTTGTGTTTCACCTGTCTCTTTAGATGTTGCAAATCGGCGTGATTAGATCGTAATTACAAAATTATTGTTTTAATTGAATTTTAGTAATCCGTCTGTTTCTATAATACGATCTCATTTTTATTACTACGACAAAACTTTAGAAAACAGTATTTTAAGTATTTGCAAAATTTCAACTCAATCAGAACATCGACCACAAGTTTCTATAGTGCCTTCAAAACTAAGAGAAATTGTGCAAAAATGCTCCCATAAACCTCCAAACTTTAGCAATATACTTCGGATACGTACGGAAAGGGTAAGTAACCTTCTCTCGTCGTATTTCGGCCGCCTTGTGTCTTACTGTATAAGGAATACGCGAGTGGGGTAGGTCATGTCGACCGGTTTCCCTCCACGCCGCCAAAACAGGATATCAAATTTCAGTGAAAGCCTTTTATGCTCAAAATAAACGGGCGAGACCCTGTTTTTCCATGTAATTCTGGTGTTTTAACGGTTTAATTGAACGTTCTGTTTTCATTTCCAATAAAATGTCATTTGAGAAGAGCTAGGTAGGTATGCGATGTATTTGTTGTCATGTCATTTTAAAGCAAAATATAATTTTCAAACGCGCCATAGACAAAATAAGAAGGCAAAGGCAACAAACGAGTAATGCCTTAGAACCGGGCAAGACCTTTTTGTATAAAGTCTTGTTTCTCGTTTTAAACTGTAGACGGATGAGGTGCATCAGTTTTTACTGAGAATTTATTTTGTGCGATAGGTACATATTACTGATCCGAGCCAGCAGCCATTTTGATTTTAGTGTTGCTACTTGAAATTGCGTGGTCTTGCAGGATAATGTTTTTTTATATTTTGTTTTTCTTGTTTTAAAATGGTTTTTAATGCGTTGAAAGTTGATGTTGGAAGTGATTGTGGTTTTTAATGAAACTATTATTGGATTTTTAGAAAAGTTGGGCTGTTCATATTTATTTTTGTTTTGCTTGTGATTGGGGTATATCTATCGGAATTTTAGGTTGAAAATTAGTTTATTCGTTTGTTTTCTGTTAAGGTAGATGCTCCAGGGTAGCCCGCGAAATTCAAATTTTCTTACGTTTTTTGCAATTTGCAGGCCCGTGTCAGGTTGTATGTTGATAAAAATATGATTCCGGATGTAACACGTATGTAGTTATGGAATTATAATCATTAAAATCATCAGACATTCATATTCAGTTCATGTAACTGTCAAGAATGACTTTTTCATGAAATAGTCATTCTTGACAGTTACATGAACTTAGAGGGTTGTATTGATGATTTTAATGATTATAATTCTGTAACTACATACGTCTTACAGCCGCGAATCATATTTTAATCGACATACAACCTGACACTGGCCTGCAAATTGCAAAAACCGTAAGAAAATTTAAATTTCGCGGGCTACCGTGGAGCTTCCACCTTAATACGTAACATTTTTGAATCATCATAAAGTCTGTCAAACTGCAGATGGTAAAAGACTAACTTTTCCCATCTACAACTTGTCAGACTTTAGGCTTCTTTGATTATACGCATAACAACATAAACGGATAACATTTCATTTAAATTATACGTCAATTTGCCCCGAGCAACATGGCTGACTCAACATTCATTTTAAACAACGTGTCCTTCAAAGTTTTTGGAACTCTACTGTACTTACAAGTTTATTCTTGGAATTCTTATTAATACACACTCACAGTGTTATTTGGGGGTAAGCGGAAAACACAGCGACACTTGTTGTTACGATCCTTTTGTACAGGATGTGTCAGAAAGATGTGGTCATAGTATTTGAGGGTGTGGTTCAGATCTTCAAACTGCACAACTTTCTAGAGGGGACAAACACTTTAATCGCGAAAAAATAAAAATGACCACACTTTTCTGACACCCGCTGAATATGTAGTTTTTGTCAAGACACAAGTTTCAGCTCTGTAGGAAGCGAAATACGAATGAATACTAACGTTAATAAACAAAATCTGACGAGGAAAACCAATTAATCACAAAAATATTTCGTTATTCACTGCAGTTTGTTTAAAAATTCGTCAACGCAAGCGACAACATTGTATCGGGGAACAGTTTAGCATTTTATTTACAAACACACACGCGTAATATAGTAAATTGTTTACTATTAGTCAGTGAGTAAAGTAAATAGGAAGTATATTTGATGAATGAAAGTGCCGCTTTTGTCTACACAGTAGAAGATAATATTATGGCGCCGATTTTAATGCATTTTGTATAAAATTCTATTTTTAAATAATCCCAGAAGAAGAGATTAGAAGCTTACATCCACAATTCTTACTGCAATTTAAATAAAAGAAAAATGGTAATTTTTCATGCATTCATATACAAAATACTCTAACAAGATAGCTTTCGGTCATATTAAGTAAAGGTCCCACCCCATTTTTTAATATCGAGTTTATTAAGAAAACGTGGTATATATGGGAACGGTTATTAATTTAATCCATGGCTTCATGTGTTTCAAAATTCGTCTGTAAGGACGTTGCCTTACAGACGAATTTTGAAACACAAATGATAAAATTAATGTTGATAAAACATTTGCTGAGAGAGCATGTTGCCACGTTCCTGAGATCAAAATAATGACATACATCCCCTCAGCCTTAATATAAACAATAAATAAAAGGAAGACTTATTAGTTTTATGTGTAGGTATCTACCGGATGTTTACTGCTAGGAGAAAGAAAAAGGAAACTAAATTCTTATTAAAATTGATTTTATTAGCATTATGAAAGCTTCCATTAGCTTAGAAAATGTGAGTTTTTTATATATATATGTCTGATATAAAATGTATCCTATACCTAAAGCTTTTAAGAATCTAGGCAAACTGACATCCAGCCAAAAAGCTTATGTCAATACTTTCGAAAGTAGTTATAAAAATACGAAAATGTTTGATAGCGATTGCAACTTGTCTTGCTGGATTTATTTATTTAGTTTTATTAGCAGTAACAACATAATGTTCTCAAATCAATGGATTGGATTTCTTATTTATCTATTTCGGAAGCGTGACTTTGCTTAGCGTTTTGTGTCTGTATGATCGTAGCTGCTCTTATATGGAACATGAACTTGCCAAGATGTTTTGTGAGAAGACAGCATGATAGGAGTAAATCATGAAGTAATTGAGACTTCAGTTTAAAACAGTTCCTAAAAAAATTCGAACAAAACGCGCTTTACAATTAAAAACCCCCAAAAATATATAAAGGGAAACCTTATAACTGACCTGACGTAATTAAAGGACCACCACACCATCTGCGCGCAAGACGGACGGAAAACAATACGTCCCGGCTTCCAGACAGTAATCGAATGAGCGACGAAAAAAAAACACACGACACGATGCTTTCGCCGCCCGTCTGAATGACCTCATTTTTGGGCATTCTCCTTTTTTTTCTTTCTTTTATTTTTGGACCAGTTATTATTGTCTGACGACAATGAATGTTTAGTTATTTGTGTTGAGCGGTGGTTGGGGTTAATTGGAATTGGCGAAATTAAGAAGCGTCTGGTTAAGGACGTTTTATATCAAAATTTAACGTGGACTAACGTAGACTCAGATTATGGGTCTAAATATGTAGCAAATTTTATTTAAATCCATTCAGCGCCTTTAAGGTATGAAAATTTAATAGACAGATAGAGTTAGCATTGATTATATTAGTGTAGATGAATTTTATAGTCGTGTCCAACTCTCATATAATATAAAACACTAAACTACAGTAAAATAGATGGAGGAATAAGTCACAAAACCTTATTCCTCTATAAATTTTTGTATTTGTTACTGTGATAACAAGTTTTCTTTAAATTTTCCAATCCATTGTTATAATAATTTTAAATCAAGAACTCTCAAATCTCAAACCATCAATAGCCTCAAACATTCCATTTTCAAACCACAATATCGTCATTCGAATTTCAAACAGGGAGATCCGTTAGCGGCCAGTATTTCGACTGGTTTGGTTGCAGTAGGGTAGCTGCACCTGTCTCGGCCTAGTGTCCACAACCTAGATTCACCGCACGAACATAGAATACAGGTAGATTTATTTTAATCGCTTTACATTTACTGTTATACCTTGTTTTGGATGTGAAATGCTGTGATCTAGAATATAATACTCTGGTGAGTGTTTGACAGATAAATCAATGAAGATGTAAATATGAAATTGACAGACATAAAGAGTGTAGAGATGGAATAGGATAGACACCATACCTTATCATAAAGGTCTGTGTAACAATTTTGATATGCAATTCTACCTAAAACATGTGAAGTTATAACCACCACCTACCTATAGGCTGCAGACTGCCCTTTAAGATTTTAGTTTAGCATAGTTGTCTTTATTCCGTGTAGGTTTTATTTAATTGATTAAAAATGGCAGAATCTTCAAAACTTTGTCCTTCAAAATGAACTCTAGCACATAAAAGAATGTGACGTATGATGATGAATGTATTTTATATAGGTACTAGGGATCATTATGGTTGATATAATATATACTACATTAAATGGTAAGCACTTATATAGATATTATAACATAAAGATCTTATACCTAATAGCTCCTTGACGTAAATCTTTTTATGTTTATTTAAGTCACTCTGTAGGTAAGTAAGTTATATGATATTTGGGACGATAAACATCTTATCACTAAGGTAAACTAGTTATTAAAATAGAATAGTTAAAGAAAGTAGCAAAATACTGGCAACTATGACAGGCAAAGTTGAACTACCCTACTTTTGTGAGAAATCTTATTCTTATTATGAATGTGAATATGATAAGTGGAATAATGTGTAGGAGTACCTATTTTTTTAACTTCACGCGACCTAAGTCGTATGTAGGGGAACCTATTGCCATCAACCGGTCACAATAAGTCCAGGATTTCATCTGCTACTGAGAAAACTCCAAATAACACTGGTCCACATAAATTTTATGTGTTTTAACTAAAATGTGTATTGACCTTTTAAAACACCTTTAGATTAAATTAAATCTATAATATTAAAACTAAAATTATAACAGTTATTAAAATGCGCCCACAAACCGTTATTTCGTGTCAATATCTAGACCGCTAGCATGCGCAGGCGTCTATTATAAATATCAGCGAGTTAGGCGGGAATAAATTCAACATGGCCGCTTGATAGTGAAGCGGTTGTGACATTGAACGTTTTGTATACCTACTGCCTTTATATGTTGTAATAGTGTAGATACTTTGATAGATTCAACTAAATATTATTATTAGGTATTTCTGTCCTATTGATTTTGGAGTATTTAAGTATGTAAATGCGTAGGATGTATTTATGTGATTATTGAAATTGTTTTACCGTTTGATTACCGAATTAACACATAATCCTGCCCGTCAACATCTATTTCTTCTTTACCCAATCTTCGTTTTACTAAATTGATTGCGAATTATTATTAGTTCTAATTGCTTTTTTAAATTATATCAGAAAAAAATAGTAAAAAAAAAACATAAATTCATGAAAATATCTTTACGATTTAAAACATAAAAATGATGCTTAATTTGGTTTTTAATATTGCCACTTAAAATTGGAATGATACAAATTGTGCAACGCGATAAGAATTCAACAATTTTATCGTTATCGTCATCAACTTCAACTTAATACCTACCTTGACTATTTCTAACTTGACCGAAATCTCTCGCTCTAAACAAAAAGAAAGTATTTTTTCTGACCTTTTAGATAACATAATCATAGATTGCACTTGAATATCTATTGACGCTAAATTACAATGGCCCGCTTAAAGAACAACTGTCCATAAAGGCATAAAAAGCCGGCAATGCTTAAAAAAAAACTGATAAATGACGTTTATTTATTTTTCCCAATTTTAAATAATTAATTAAAACAAAAAAAACAAGTTGAAGGGTTTTCCTGACCTCACTAAAGTCTAGATCACATAACAGGGTAACCTAGCGCCATCTATCGTCAAATTAAGCAGACGTCGACTAGATTGTGCAAGCGCGACTTTCGCCTTGGCCCCTGCGCAGGCGCACCTAAATACCCGCTACGTCCGCTAGTAACTTGCATAATTATCAACTTTGGAAAATCATTAATGACCTTCTAAAAGTATTTTTGAGCCCTTGATCCTTGTGGTCTTAAAATGTAGTTTTTTGTCATTAGATTTAAAACTGAAATATTTCGGCAAATAAGTCTCAAATTGGTGAATTATTGTTGAAAAGCTCTTAGTTTAGGAACTTCTGTAAGAGAACATAGTCAAAATTGTGAAAACAAAACCAAAACCTTCATGATTTACCAGAAGACCAAATAAAATACCAAATTAAGACATCCATGCGTTCGAACAGACATAAACCTAGCAGAAACATAGTTCAAAACTAAGACATCGGCCATGCGTAGCCTTCAAACGAGTCTGAATTCAAGATGGCGGGCCATAAGGCTAGCAGTTGTAGGTTATGTAGTAACATTGACAGTCGTTGCGCCTGCGCTTGCCTTGGCCGCGCGCGCAAGGACCCGGCTGCAATTGAAGGGCGCGAACTTGAATTTGGTTGATGTTCTTTTTATGAATTTTGACGGTTTTTGCGTTTTTGAATGACGAAGATAGAGGAAATATAAGAACTGTATGAGTAAAAAAGGTTTTTTCTTCGTTATGTTTACATTATACATAGTAGGTATAGCGTTTTTTTTGTTACCGAAGAGGTAATGGTTAAATGATGATTTAGTCTATTTTTTTACAATTATTTCGGGAATTAATAAAAGAAAATAAAATTAGCTTCTTAACCTCGGTTTAAGAGATGAAATCATGCGCCTACAATGTCATAATTGCGTGTAAACCCAATATACTACCTTTAATGACCAAGATATTCAAAGTTATTAAAACAATAGCTAAAGAACTGGTTTATTTTTCACAATGAAAAAGATCTTTTATGTATTGACGATAAAATATAGGTCACACAGTATGTCAGTGCATACATAAGTACATTACTTCCTGAATGCAGATGACCTTATTTTTGTTTTTATAAATAACTTGTTTTTGTCATACAGTGATAAATGCCGACTGATTTGTTAACCAAAATATGGTTTGTTATGCATTTTATTTGATTTACAAATTGTTAGGAAATCAAAAGTTTCACTTAAAGGTTAAAAATGTTAGATTTGTCGTTAGAAATCCATATTAGGTTATTATTTAAAAGAAAGCCTAAGTTACTTTTCGAAGTAAACCACAAAATCTACAGAAACTAATACAGCATTATTTTTTCACTAATTCAAACTTATTTTTTGTTATATAGGTACCTAACAAAAAATAAGTTCTATTCATAAAATAAAATATTTAAAAGTAGCTTTGCTTTTGTATGTAAAATTACTATAAAACTTCTAAAAGCGCGTCGTAAATGAAACCCATAATAATCTTGGCAAAATCAATAAAATAATATCAGACATTGTCTATAAATAATCAATTAATTACAATTTCAATAAAAAAAAATGTATTGCGAAGCGCACGTCAAAAGTTCCGACGGCTTTATTTTAGCCTACGATTGCGCGTAGACCTTCGTAGCACCGGTAATAACTCATTTATTTCACTAATAAACGGTTTTTTGACTTTCTATTAGTTTTATTTATTATTAAAGGGCAAAGAAAATTGATAATTTGAAGTTATTTGACGGTTTTAGGAAAGTTTTTTTCGTCAACCCCAAAAATTCGTTGCCAAAAAAGTTCAAACTCCGAATTCCAAAAAGTATCAACTTCTTTTTTGGTGCCAACACCTCTATAATAGATATCAAAAAGAAAATTTGAAAATAGAATCGTTTTCTCTATGCCGTCATTGGCCTTCGATCAAAATATAGGTTGCAATTTATTAACGCACACATGTGCGAGGTACGCACACTCGCACAACGTCGCAATGTTAAACGAACGTAGTCATAGAAAAAGAGTGGGACAGATAAACGATAACGAGTATAGGTGGGGAGAGTGGAGGGGGGCTCGTAAGAAAACACAAAAAAATGTGCGTGAACCCTACGCACACATCCACCGTTACGCGTGCATTTACATATGTATTGCACACACACCACTTTAAGTCAAGGAGAACGCAAGATTAAGGGCACACATTATTGACTTTGAAAATTCATTAAAGTTCTTTGTTTAACGCGCCAAAATTGTACTCACATGCGTCAGAGGTGGCCGGTTCCTCTTCCGTCCAGTTTGACACCTCGGTAGTAATTTTTGTAAAAAAAAGAAAAAAGTTGCAATAACAAATCGGCGTCACCTCGTCATGTAATCACAAATCCATTCAGCCGTATTTCACAGCGACAGCACTGTCACAGCATAATATATTGTAACACATCACGACAGTCACTTTTCACAAAAATATTCCTTTTATTACTTATTTAATACTAAATAAAAAATATAGTTCGGGTCCTAAGTTTCCATGTGATATGTGTCTTGCATCTCAGCGAAGTGAGCCGCACTTAAATACGAGGAGAAATTCGGAAAAAACTCACTAAATCCCAAAATACTTTTTTCTTAGATTTTGTTTTGTTTTTGTCGAAGCCACTACGCGATGATATGAATATTTTTTTTATTATAAAATATAGTCTGTGGTCAATTTTTTTAAGATATTTTTGTTTATTTTTCGGAGGTTTTTAGCGGTTAAGTCGCGTGTTGTGGTCCAGTTGTGTGCTGGGAACGGAAATGCGACGCTCCACCGATTGTGCATAGGCGGGACTGCACTGAGCGCGCACACCGTACTAGACGGCGTGCGTACTTAGCCATTACCTTGTATTTACTGCGACCGAGCTCCGGCGCTCGCCCAGTCTTGATACGTGAAGCTGACAGTCGTAAATGTGAAAAAAAATGCCGAAAACTTGGGGGATTTTGGATGAAACTGCAGCTAATAACAATCAGTAACACCAGCACTAGTCAAAACACATTTTTACCTGCCTTTTTACGGTAAAATTCCATCAATTTTCACAGTTTTGCGCTTTAAGCCACACTTTTGCGATGATTTTAAACAAACAACATTAACTAAATATTATTTTAGTCTCACCAAAATATAAGCAACAAAATCCTTTAATATAACTCAACAATTCTATATTAATCACTGGTAAAACCACAAAAGTTTCTATACCGAGTCTTTCCTCGTTCGGAAACACAGTGCACGGCTCTAGATCACTCTGTCGTACTATAGCACAACTACACTGACAGAGTGCAGTGTCGTCGGCAGACGCGCGCCTGTGTGAGTGTCCCGCGCTTGTATGAACCTTGTACATTTCAGTTCTACCGACTTATCTTACACTTCGTAACAATCCAAATGACATCTAACTTACATAACAATGTATTAAAATCCTCCAAATATTTTCGGAGTCCTAATTCGATTTTTTTCTAAAGAATAGTCCATCCTTGTCTAGTGTGTGGATAGAAGTTGTGTTTGTGTGCAGTTTTTTATCGTTTTTTTCTTCGTCGTGTGGGTGCGTTCGATTGTATAGGCACGCGAGGGTGTGTGCTGAGTGCACAGAGAATGCAGCAGTGTGTGTAGTTCTTATAAGAAAATGGTTCAGTGAAAAATTTTGTTGGAATTCGTAGAGATGGCGCTGTTACTATGATGAACGTAGCATCAAAAAATTAGTTACGGGGCCCTCGTGCGATTTTACTGTCTATCTTTCTGTGTATAGGGTCCAAATTTGCGTATATAACATTTAATGCTTTGTAAAATTCGTTTGTGACTTTTCTGGCGGGCGTGAGGTAATCGTAAATGGTGATTAGAACTATTTTGATATGATAAAACACTTGAAGATCGTCTAGTTGCGTTTCTTATCTACATTAAGCTATATGATAAGGGTTTAATTAGTCATATTCATTTTAATATCGCTGAAACTTGGTTACATAGCTACTTTTCCCTTTGTTAGGGAAAACTAAAGTCGGGTACGCTTGGAGGTAATCTTAGAGGGTGTATTTCAGCAAAAAAAGTGTCATTAAATATGCAAAAAGTGTAAGCCGCCGTCGAGGTACGAATTTTAAAGTCGTAAGCCGAGTTTCAGAGCTTATGAAGAATGAGAAACGGTTTAAATCAGCGATACCTACTTGAGATAAAGGCATTTACTACGAGATGGAGGATACGTATGCTGTTTTTCTTTAGAGCTACGAATGTGTGCTACGAGATTATTAATTATAATCTTTTTGGAGTGAGTAACATTACTTAGATTACGGACGTATTAGGTAATGATTCTTTTCGTACTTTACATTATATTTGAGATAATTTTATTACAATATTATTTGTTTTTTGCTTGTTTATTGCTACGAGATTTGATACAATATTTTGGAGTCAAAAACAGTGTCTTAAGATTACTTTCATGATTTATTTTGCATAGTTATTTGAGATCAATTTAAGTCAATATGCGGTACTTAAATTACATATAAGAGTGTCGCTTCTTTAGTGCTACGAAAATTGCTACGGAAACTGATAGGGTACATTTGGAGTAGTAATTGGGATACATTACCTACTATGATCATTGATTTCCTTGTTTAACAAAATTATCGTCCCTGTAGCGCGAAAAGTTATTAACTCGAAAAACTTAGTTTTAAGATATCGAGCGTTAATGTTTTAAAAAATATAAAAAATCCTTGGCTTGTTATTACATAATTATGGTTTTTGCTTTAAATTTTAAAGATAATAAAATGATAATAACACATGAAAAACTTCTACATGAAAAGTAAAAAAAAAACACAAGTAGTTGCTCACTAAAATTCTCTGACTTAGTTGTAAATTAGTGAATTTTCGACCGTAGTTAGTGAGTTTTCTCTCAGTTCGAAATTGCTTAAAAGAAATATAACTAGAGTTAGGCAAAGTGGAACTAACGGTTAGATGTACCAAATGTGAATAATAAATACTACCTATCTGTTTACGAAGCTTGTGAGGTTAGTTATGCTTTAAATACGGCATTAATTAGTTTTGAAACTATTTGAGTAACCTCAATCAAAGTTTTATTTAAGTTACATGCGACAACTAGACAACTTAGACGTGACATAGATACATCAGAGACAGCAATTATCTTCTTTGTTTTCTGTTTAGATGTAAGTTTCCTTGTTATTTTGTGCACTTGAAAGGAGGTGACTGCTGAGATGACAAGTAATAGAGAAGTATGGAAGAAGAAGACATGCTGCGTCCAAATGAATTGGGATAAGGGCAGAAGAATGATAATTATGTTGTGTGCACTTGTGGCATGTGCCAAATAAGCCAATATTTATTTATTTGTTTCTTTGATGTATATATGGTGAAATTGAGCTCAGATTGATACGATAATGATCTTTTCTGTCATCAGTGACTGTGGTCAAGCAGTTCCCTTGTGATGATGTCAGTGGCTAGATGGGTAGTCTATTATGATAAAATTTCATAGAATATTTTTTTTCTTTACAATCGAATAGACAATTTTTCCCGTATGTTGTTGTGAGATTGATGTTTATATTTGTGCTTATGGTCACCTCTATTTATGACACTTAATGATAATAGGTCATTTTTATGTTTTTAAGCTATTGAGTGGTAATAGATATTTATATGGTGCCTATTTTGGTATCGGACAATGGTACCTAAGTCTTTTGTGAAGAGAAACATAAGTGGTCTCAGTATACGTTTATGTTTTTATCTGTGATAGTTGACGGATTTTATTCATTGTTTCAAGAATTCATTGAGATGCTGTGTCTATTTAGGTAGTAATACAGTTTCCCGAAAGTCTGACAACTAGTCTTACCAAGGGGTACTCTATCGTATTATCCAGTATTAACCCTTGATCTGTCCACGAAGTAGACACAATAGTTAAACAATAGTGTCTCGAACAAATCGGTCCTTTGACAGATCATGATTTAACTGGGTTGTGGAGGTCAGATAGGCAGTCGCTCTATGTAAGATATGGATGCAGCTAAATAGCATCCGGTTAGACTGAAAGACGATCCCAATATAATTGGGAAAAGGCTAGGCATGATTATGGTCTAGCTCCTTAACTTGAAATTTCATTTAGGTACAGGCATTTGTCTCTTTGTTCCACTTCGGACATATTAAGATGAAATTATTTTACTTGTGAATTCTAATTAATCTGTGCACGTAGGTAGTACTCATACTAATTAATTTATGCCCCCTCGACTGTCGTTGAACTGAATCAGGCATCAGTCCAATGATGCGTATCTAAACGCTACCTTCATTATTGTTGTTATTTAACGGATTTTATCATCTTAGGGATATTCAAGTAAGGATTACCGATAATTATAGTGCCTGGAAGCATAGATTCATAGCTGGAAGGTACCTATGTCTTGAACATGAATGATGTAACCAAGATCTTGTAACAATATTTTGATTTAAAAGAGTGTCCACGGAGTTCCTTGCCTGTTCTTCTCCATTGAGACCTACGTTAGGGAATGGGCAACTACAGTACTTTCTCAAGTTATTATGCCTTGTGACTGGGACTGTAGCTTTGATTTTTTTTTGTATTTTTGACATTCAAAAGTGCCGTAACGGTCTAATTGAAATAAATGCTTTGAGTTTGAGTTTTATCTAATACATTTGACTGTAACAGGTTTTGTCTTGTAGTTATTGCTGATAATAGGTAGAATTAAATTAAATGTCCTTTATCAGGGGTGTGCTTAAAGACCAACTATACGGCAAGTCCGTAAGGCTAGCAGGCTGTGCATAAACCCTAACATCATGAAGAGTAGAATAGCTAGGTTATGAGAGCAAACCAAGCTTTTAGGATTGCATGAAACTCCGCCACTACGTCCTTAGTCAAATTCCAGGGTCCAGCAAAGTGTCTAAGAGTTTTAGAGGTAGGAATTTTTCAGGGTTCAGACCCGTGGGGAAACTGGCATGTCCTAGAACCAAAAAATCGAAGACATTTGATACATGTACCAGGCCCGCGTGGTGGTTTGAGTCCCACTCCCCATCACAGAGGAGGTCCGTGTGCCAGCAGTGGGAACATTACAGGCTGAATTATGATAATGTTTGTTCAGATTTGTGATCGCTAAAGCTCGCCTATATATATATATATAACGTGGAAGCCTAATAATGATTTGGGATCTTTAACATTACAACTTAATCTTGTAACTAAACAAGCTCCTAATTAAAACATTATGCCTCAATAAACATATAGGGGATGAAATAGGAAGACATCTCTGAAACCTCACGGGTGGCGCCAATTATGCTCACCTGAGTGCTTCCTTCAAGTTTAAATATATTCTGGTAAGTTGTTTACACGTTATATCTTGTATTAAATTAATATTGTATGTTTATACAGGGTGTAAACAGACTCATCACGAAGCCGTCAACCGAGCATTCTACATCATACCAGGTAACTTTACGCAAAAATTATTGCTGGGAAACGAGTTTTTTTTGGGGTGAAAAAACACTTTTTAAAACTCAATGTAACGCACTCAAAACATTGTGCTGGTGGGTGGATTGAATAGTAGGGGGGTCGTGGAGGTGTATAAAGTAAAAATCTTATATTAAAAAGTTGTATTTAAAAAAAAACTTGCCAATAAGTTGGAACTTTGACCTCCAATATCTCCGTAACTAGAAGGTTCCCAGGTATGGTCTAGAACAAAAAAATGATCGCAAAGACGGGGAGAACAAGTGCCTTTCGGCTTCATTAAGTCTTTTTACACCCTTAGGGTACTAGCTGCTGCGTGAAATTCTGCCTAGCCTTTTCCCAACTTTGCTAGGGTCGTCTTCCAATCACACCGGATACAGCTGAATACCAGTTTTGTTTTATTCGTCCGCGTGAAATTATTGTAAAAACATGTCTTCCCTATTTGAAACGGATTTTGTTAGCAATTTCAAGGGTTTCAATATTTGCACGGAACCCTAATCCTTTTTCTAAAAATAGGTTCTCGAGAAAATGGGTAGTAAGAGGAAGTCAATTCGTTATAACTTCTTGGAAAAACTAAGGGAAAACTGCGCTTTACTGGAAAATATTCTTTTGTACAGAGAAGGCTTGTTTATGTAGGTACAATCACGAGCACCAATATGTAAACACTTAACAACTTTCAAAAGAATTTTCTCCAACTGCTCTGATGAAAATTTCATGTTGTTACGAGAATCGTATTTTTTAATTTATATTTATATGAAAATAATCCTATATCCACGTTACAATCGTTATATAAAAGAGGAATGATGACTGATTAAAAGAAATATGATTCTGTTTAGTCTTAATAAATATTGGATATTATCTTCCTATAAAATATTGGATACGTGTTTTATGTTTTATCAAATTAATAAAAATTTACGAAGATAAAACGTGTCAAAGATGAGTTGTGACGTCACATTTGAGCAAAAAATGTACTCAAACGTGACGACACATAAGTTTTCGACGCACTGTATCATCTTAATTTTTTGTTTGTGTCCAATATTTTTTGGAAATCTATCTGACGGACTAATTCGTTTTTTTTTCATCTACTCTATTACATTTAAATTATTTAAAGTGTATTCATATTGTTGCTCGTGACTGTACCACTCGACTATAGGAGGATATAGGCATCAATGCCTCAAATCAATTGATACAAGAAAAGGTAATATTCCTAGAATCCGCCATGTTCCTATGGAAACCAACACCCTTGACCTAATTTCGTGGAATAAAACATTTATCATATTTTGCTTATGCTTCTAAAAATATCAAGTTTGGCTTAACTTTAATATCACTGTTAGGTAATGTGATATTATAAGTCGTATATATCATCACGCCTATATTCATTGAAGGGTTAGCAGAGGTTTATTTTTCTGGTAAAAATGCCTATCACTACATAGTATAAAACAAAGTCGCTTTCTCTGTCCCTATATCCCTATGTATGCTTAAATCTTTAAAACTACGCAACGGATTTTGATGCGGGTTTTTTTAATAGATAGAGTGATTCAAGAGAAAGGTTTTGGTATATAATTTGCGGGCGGGCGAAGCCGCGGGCATCAGCTAGTAGTAGATAATAGGAACCGAGGTTATTGCCATCGAGCGGTTCCAATTCCAATTTTTAGGTTACTACTAAGTATTTCTTTTAAGAAAAAACGAAAAAAAACGTGGTAATGTGTTTTTTAATTGCTTACTCATCTGTTTAACCGTTTCCCAAATTCGTTGTCCGTCAGTAACAATCTAGGACCAAATAAAAAACCAAGACATAGCGCTGCGAACAATAAAGTGAGGCCAGCTCAAAACTACGTCTCACTCTGTGCATACACGCTCACACGCACACATTTACATCAAACTACAATGAAACTACGTCTCAATAAATGCACACATGTTTACGAAACCGGCCTCACTTCTCTGTTCGCAGAGTTCCGTCTTATCTTTTTTATTTGGTCTGAGGTAACAATATTTTCTGGTCAGTTTCTAGTCCAGTTACAATATTTTACATGGAGCGACTGCCTATCTGACCTCCACAACCCAGTTAATACTGGGTAATAGGATACTCCTTCCTAAGACTGGTTGTCACTGTCCACTGAATAACTGTAACATTATAATTTCTAACTGCCATAGACTTAATTTACATGCTAACTCCAACATAAAGGAACTTCAGTAACCTTCACGCTATCACCAATACCAGCTAAGCAGGCACAATTTCTCATAAGAAAAAAAAAAACAGAACAATAAAATCGCTAACGAAACCCATAAGCGTGTGTTCATCAGGCTAATTGAAACAATAATGTTTCCGAGATAGGATCGCACACACACACTGACACGGATGAAGGTCGAACGTAACTCGCTATTGAGTTACGGACTACAGGCTAAAAGGCTAAAAGTTCTATAGTATAGATTTTAGTATGTTACAACATAACATAACATCACGCCTGTAATCTCCGAAGGGTTAGGTAGAGGTGTAATAGAACACCCATCATTTCGTAGTTATGTTTAAGTCCCATGTAATAAGGGGCGAGCTTATTGCCATCAACCGGGCGCAAATCGAGACTCTGAGGAATTCCTAATTGACCCAATAGCACTTTGCCCAACCTGCAGGCCTAGCCAAGTTACAAACGATTCGTATCGATTCTCTTTCTACAATCGTAAACGTCACGTGGTCAAAACAAGCGAATAGAAACTTCGTAGACAAGTTTACATCGGTTAAAGACGATAGAATGAAATGTATTTATTTCTACAATCGTAATCGCTACATCCCATATAAATCGTAGCCAACTTACAGTTTTGACTGAACTTTAAAGTTTCAATTCGTTTGTTTCGCCCACGTGACTTAACGTTGAAATGATGTCATTCCCATACATTTGGTTAGTTTTCTATTGATTAGCGTTAACGATTGTAGATTGTCAACTTGGCTAAGCCTATAGGTTACACGATACATCTTGCAAACATAGAAAGCAATAGATTATGAATGTCGTTGAAAATAAAAGAGATTTTAGGAATTTTGCAATTGATATATTAAATCATGATCTGTCAAATGACCAAATCAAATCAAATCAAATCAAATCATCTTTATTTGTGAACACAGGTATTGAAATAAAGGTCTTATTCATACATTTTAGTTGAGCTCTATGTCCTACCAATGAAATTGGTGTACAAATATTGTTTTTTTTTTTTTTAATAATAAGTCTAGATTTATACAATACGAAGTTAGGTTTGAGTAAATAATGAGAATTCAATATATTAATCATTAATGAATCAATTATAATTTATTTTTCATGCATGTCAACGGTAAATTATTTAAATGTCAAATTTTGTAATATTGTAAATAATGTCAATTAAATGTACCTATTACTAATAAATAAATTAAAGATAAATTATGATAAAGGACTGGTAATGTCATATTTTATCATTTAAAAATTCTTCGATAGAGTAATACGTCTTATCTATTAGAAATGAATGCAATTTACTTTTGAATTTGCGGACATTAGCTTCACTCCTTATACATTTTGGTGATTTTTTTTTTTTTTTTTGGTATTTTTTTTTTTTTTTTTGGTATTTTTTTTACCAATTTGGAAGAGACGCCATTGTTTAACTGTTGTCTACTTCGTGGACAGTTCATGGGTTATGAAAGAAAAAGGATAGCGTGACGGTTGAAAGAGAAAGAATAGAAGATAAAACGTGTTGCACTGACTCCAAGTTACATGGGACTAGGGTATAAAGACGATGAAGAAATTTTGCAATTAGGGTACAGGTTTTCACCAGTTTTCCTCAAACAGTGCCCTTTTCCGGAAACCAGCGTATAATTATACTTTTAGGTCAGCTTCAAAGCCATGTGTCCCATTTTTAGGACAAAAAATAGAAAAAAGAATGCGTTTTTTATTTAACCTTGACCAACTGACATGACATAGTGAACTAGAGAGTTAAGAGGGCTATCACATTTTTTCATAGTGTAAGAAAACACTCAAATACAAGAAACATTTTGATTTTTATTTAAATCGCTCCTTAAATAAACAAACTTAAAAATATTAATTAATTACTAAAACTTAATTAAATTTTGTGGCCCTATCTAAACCATAATCACACATCTAAAAGCTACTCTATATTTTCCTTCATTTCTAGGCATAAAAAGTACGTAACTATTTAAGATATTATACTGATAGCACTTTAAACAATTCTGATTATTTTTTGGGCTATATTTTTTTTTTTTTAAATGTTCATCTAAAAACAAAGCGCACCGCCCACACATAAACCAGTTGTTCCTAACAGTATAAAAGCTAAACCACGCTACATCTAAGACCTTTAAAGTGCTAATGAGGCACATAATTGACTAATTAGTGTCGTAATGTTTTAATAACAACAGCCTCTGCCGCTGACGAGTTCCTTTCCGCGTTTTTGCCGCTATACGTGGCGAGGAAGAGATACATTTAATGGAAGCGACAAATTACTGATGAGTGTAGTTGCGGGAGAGAATCGGCTAGTTTCCACCATCAATAAATTGCAAATCTATTTAATCCGTCAGTTAGAGTATTGGAAAATAATCAACACGTATTTTTTGATTTTGTAAATCAATGAATATTGACAAAGATAAAACGCATCAAAACTGGGGAGTGGAGGCTCGTGACGTCAAACGCACTAAAAAATATAGCACGGCGTCAATTTTGGTTTACGTAACAAAAGAAAAAATACGTGTCAAATATTTTTTGATAATCTAACTGACGAACTAATTCGATTTTTTCAGAACACAAGTCTATTGAGCGTACCTAAATGTTGATTGACTCCCAAAATAAACAAGAAGTTTTGATCGTTGAAAGGGCGTTCTTATGACTGATTTGATTTTAAAGCCTTTATTTTAGCTGTATGACCAGATGTATGAACGAGGACGAAAAAAAAAAGAAGTATGTAAGGATCGTCGATCCATGGGAAAAAGGCGTAAGTTTAGGTATGTAGGTATGTATTTTAACTATTTTGGTGTGGTAACTACACTTCTGTGGCTAAATTACGCCTGGAATCTGGATATAGTTCATACAGACGAACAGATTCTCTGTAACTTTTCCGAAAATGGTTAACTGATACTGTGTCTATGTGGCCAGTTTAAGCTAAAAAAAAAAACATAATAAAGTTACATGTGTTGCTGTTGTCAAGTTTTATTACTGAAATAAAGGAGAAAGTTTAATTTACTACCAAACCATCCTCTAACAACGTTACAGCAAAAAAGCGACACTCTTTGTTACTGATGAATGATTCTGTGACACAAACACGCTTACACTAAAGTGCTAACCACATCTAGTTTAACTGTTTCTTTGTACAAAAATGTAGGCAAAGCTATGAAAACGCATCTAGTTCGTGGACTGCTCACCTATTACGTAATAATGCTTAGCAGTTTTCCTGTTTCCACTATTATGTGCTAAACTAGTTTAAATACGTATTTAAAATAGTCTAATGTCCTTAAATAATTGCTAACTTCATTTAGAAACGTGTGTGACTGTGTGGCTGTGTGAAACCGTATGATTTGGGCTTTGTTTAGTTTGCAGTGGAAAATTAGTGAAACTAGAATGATAATACTCGCTTACTGCACTCGTTTAGTAATAAAATTAAATAGTTGTAGTAGTCCGTGCCTGGAGCACGTTGAGCCGTCATTTATAGATCGTTGACAATCATTACCAAGGGGTATCGATTACCCAATACGAACTGGGTTGTGGAGGCAGTCGCTCCATGTAAAATACTGGAAGTTGGGAAAAGGCTAGGCAGAGGATGACGAGTGCTAGTAGTGCGAATACTTACATTAGCAGATTGATTTAAGAAAGTGGATGAGGCAAAAGGAGTATGTAGGCATCGTAGCAGGTGGCGTTCTGTAGTCTCTACTTACCCCCATAGGAAAAAGGCGTGAGGTTTACGTATGTATTCTAGGTATGTACATTTTTTTGGAAGCAATAGCGATGAGTTCGCAGTTTTCACGTGGCAAAGTGTGAATCCGCATGTTTAAAAATTTGCGTTACGGGAATTACCTAGTTTACTATGTTGACTATTTCTGGTAAACTATGAGTGATATCACTCATAGTTAAAAACCTAAGTCTTTAGCTATATTATCTATAGCTAAAGACTTTGGTTTTTATTTCATTCATACCAGACGTTTGTAATATTTATCACCACGGTTGTATCGTCGATAGAGCTAGCCCCATTTTTTCCTGAAATTTTCAGGCGAATACTCTTGAAGTCTTAGTGGAAAGTATATAGGGGTAAATTTTTACTTCATCTGACGCAGTGGACTATTCTACGAAATGATTGGCATCTTATTCTATCCAGAAGTTCTCGTTAAGCGTTAGGGTTTCTGAATTGGTGTCAGAAACTTGCTGACCATCCTTAGTTTTAAAAAGTGTTGTTGTTGTTGGGGTAATGATGATAACTTGAATTTCATGCCTTACCAGCCAGTTTTTAATCAAAAGACATTTCTACATAAATATTTTCCAAACACGCTGGGTTAAGGTGGCGATGACCGCGGCAATAATGAAGTTCTTTCTTCTTTCTATATTTGAAATTTTAGCCCGTTAAACATTTTTTGTTGTCAAGTACATTTTTATGGCTTCGCTGTTTCAACTGAAATGTTGCGAAATTTCGAGAATGAAAAGAATCCGTAGTATTTTCTTTTTATGGTTGAATTTTTGAGAGATTTGTCTAAGTTTTGATGTAGGTTTCAGGATTGGGTTAAATGTTGTCCGAGGTTATGAGCTGAAAATTATTTGTCGTGGTATTTCCACGAATTTCGAGTTGAGGGTAGTGATTTTGGGCTGTGGGAATGTTCGAAAGAGATACCGTGGCCATGCAACACAAAGGCGGAAGGAGCATGGATGGGTGTTAGTCAGTAAAAGTCTGACACTCCCTCCCGCTCCGGCCAGAGCGGGATTTCATGATTTCGGAATCGTTTTACGGAATTATTTGATGATTTCCCATCCGGAAAATAAATAAATAAATGGGTGGTGATTTTTTTTTAATATTAGCTTTAATTTGTAATTGTTTTTGTTATCATTGTTTTTTATTTCGGGTTCCGAGAAAATAAAATTAATTTAAAAAATCCACTAAAATGTCAATCAGGCTTCCCACTTCCTCGTTCATATTACGCAACAAATAGTCCCAAACAACAACTTTGGACGACGACATTCCAAAAAAAGGCCAGTATGACAACATGCCAATCTTTTTACAAATGGCCTTATAATACAATTTTATTTTTCCACAACTCGAACCTACCTACGTCTGTCGCTCACAGGACCAAATCCCACGTATATTAACCACTGAACCGAAAGGTTGTCAGTTACAAAACCGAAAACTGTCGACAAAATATTCGAGTGAAAAATGTCGCCGTCGGAAAATATGGCGAAATAAGATTTGGCGTAATTCGTGAAACGGACCAATTGTTTAGTGAAATCTGGGGAATTGTTGCGTAAATTATTTGTAGCAGGCCGTTTTCTTTTTTGTTATCTGTAAAGTTTAATCTTTTTAAAAGGAAAATGTTGTTGATTGTTTCTGTTCTAAATAAACGTCTTAATTTTTAATTCGATAGTTAGTAGATCTTATCTATAACATTTAAGTTGTATTGATTGAGACAGTATACTGCAACATCATTAAGCCGAACAAAAATAAAAACGTGTATTTTTAATTGACATTTATGAACGCTTCTTGAAAATTAATTCCTTAAGACGAAACTTAAGAAAACCTGTTTTTTAGTCGGGAGACACCAAAATAGGCAGATCTTAGAAACTAGAACAAAAATCTTCTTCCGTGCCAGACGCCATGACACTTTTTTTGTCGATCTAAGATGGCGTGACGTCTACACGCTAAAACAAAAGAAAGCCCCACCCACTCACGCAAAAAACAACATATAATACACATGCATGCCAAAAAAATGAAGCAATAACCTTTAAACTGCTGCGGAAACTGGGAAAAAGCACGAACGTGTTATATCAACAGTGGCAGTAAATCAACAAATAGGAACAACGAAAATCCCGAATTCATGGCACCGGCGGGGAGTACGTAGAGTAATCCCGGCACAGCGGGCATGCAAACTCGTAACAGTGGCACATTTACCGGGGAAGGCATCAGACGAACACTTGTTGCTTGTGAATGCCAACTTCACGTTTCCAGACGCCGCTAAACTTCACCAACCGCCACCAATTACTCCCCACAACCGAATTAGAATTCCGAAACCGAAATTCGATTTTCAAAATTAACTTTACCCAACTTTCGCGTGAACTTAGCAAAACTTTTACTGTACACGAGTATAAATATATTCTAAATTTAAAAACGCAACGAATAACTGGCTAATAAAAAATATCGGATATTTAAAAGCACCTATTTATTTCACTGAGCACTTCACTACGGCGTCTTGGTCTTAAGACGTGACTTCGCGACGCACTTTACAAGACGTTCGTTCTAAAATTTGAATTTTTACGGGTCCGGCGGTTGGTATTACTGGTTGAAAAATTGCATGCACTTGTGTTGTAAAGTTAGAATTTAGAATTTAGTTTTTCGGAAACGTTAGCCGTAGTTGGTGACTAGATATTGAATAATTTAGCTCCTGATTGCGGGGAGAGAAGTTGCATTTGTGCACGCCGTCCCGGTTGCAACAGGTTGTTTGGCAGAGAACAGTAGGGCGCATGCGCGCTGCCGCGACCGATGCACCGCTCTATAATGGTCGCAGCTGAATTTCGATTAAGTGTGCGTTTTAAATTTTTGGTCTGGTTTTCGGAGAATGGGGGAGGGGGAGGAGTAATCATCTCTATCTCCATTTATGGTATATCTATTTATCATAATTAATGAGTTAAGTAGACATTTTCCTAAGATATTGGCTTTTTATGTAATCGTAAACCGCCAAAGCAATAAACCCGAAAAGAATAATTGTACCGATTAACCGTTGCTGGTTTTAGCGCTGGGGACCGAAAGTGAAAAAAATAATTTGTGGACACTATGATTACTGGTGCAATTTGGTGTGACTATTCTTTTGGAAAAAAATCTGTGTGTGGTGTGTGTAACTTCAGTTAAGTAATGAGAGTAACAGAGCCACAGTACGACTTGTTCAAAAGTCTGGTTTTGCTTTATATTCTCTAAATATAGTTTCAAATCTTGATTCATGTTTGTGTCTTTTGATGCGCAAAAACAAACATAAAATTCCTTATTACTTAAACTTCATTACCAAGGCTGACTGATTTTCAATTAATTTTCCCTTTGAACTTAAGAGCTAGTAAAATAGGTCTTTTTTTCTTGGAAATAGAACCTCTATTTTTGTTTTTTACCAACAACACTCATGGAACATAATTTGACGAAGTCGACGGATTTCCTAAGGAAATTCTGCGGCTGCAGTATTTATAAGGCTATGGTGTATTTTTGGTTGTCATTGAAAGTTTTAGATTTTTCCTACAAACAATAAATAAACTCGCGTACCTTTCCCATTGAGGTAGATTTTGTCAAAGCTGCTCTTGAAGCCGCTTAAAAAAAATATTTTTACATATTAATTTACTTATAATTTTCTACGAATTGACCAATATAGAACTTTTGTTACTGTTCACCAATTCACTTAATTTTATTTAAGCAATCGAATTGAATTCTGTTGAAATCATTCCACACATCTAAAAAATAAATACCTATTCAAAAATCCAAATAAAAAATTCCTCTACATGACGTCAAATCTGCGGCCATTGTGGATCGTTCTCTGCAACGCTCTTGGCCTCCATAACCACGTGTAGACTTAGGTACAGCGCGGTACGACTACAGTCTTATCTCTAGCGCCAAATTCTAATCATTTCTTATCACCACGAGGAGTTTTCGACTCTAGTTGGTGATTCTGGTGATTTAGAGGTATGACTCGATTGGAATTAAGTACAGCGATAGAACTACAGTCTTATCTCTGGTGATGAGTTCTAATCACTAAGACGATTTTTGTTCACCGATAGGAGGTTTAGACTCAGATTGGTGATGTGGTTTTATGGTAAGTGTAGAATTAGGTTTGATTAGCCTTATTTCCAGCGCCAATTTCATATCAGCAGGAACAGATTTAGACTAGGTGGTGATGAAACTTCACATTTTAGCATTCAGGTGATGTAGTAGTTTTAAGTTTGCACCATTTGAATCTAAACACTATTATGATGATATTGCTTTGTAAAATGTGTTTCATAATATTCAAAGGCAAATTATTGAAGATTTTAGAAAAAAACATAAAATAATTATTTAAATCACCACTTGGATCACATTCGCTTCTCACCAGGTTAATATTTGGTCTACCATTATCTGAAATAGCCAGGTCATAGACGTATTTGGAAGTTCGTTTCCTATTTTTACCCATTCAATATAAATCACCACTTTGAGTTAATCACCGGTATGGACCTAATATAGCAAAACAGTTATAAATAGAATTTTTTATCGTGATAAGACAAGAAATGTATAGATTTCCACAGAAGTCCTCCACAGGATCTACCATAATATAGCGAAATTTAAACTACCCAGATAAAAATAGAGAAAGGAAAAACCTACTAGATATACCCTTTTTCGTTTTAAAAAAACATTATAGCCATGAACAGTGCAAATAAAAGCGGCTACCTAAAATTGTACAACTGAACCCCTGACCTAGATACTGAAAAATATATCAGTCACTCATTCCGAGGTTGAACTACATTATTATGTACTATGAAAAAAGTTACAGATAGCCAATTGTAGCTTGAAATTGCCTGACGTCATCCTGCAATTGATGGTTAAAAGTATTTAATAAAGATCAAAATGCTTAAGTTGATTTTAAATCCTTTATGGTGATGAGGCATACGGTTACTTCATCGTCACACATCACTTCCAGATCTTTCGATCTAGGGCTAATGTGGGCAACGAATCCTTGGTTCTGTCCAGCTCGTCCCGCCATCTTCTGCGAGGTCTACCGCGTCACCTTTTGGCTGTGTCAGGGAACCACATTGTTATATAACGGCCCTCAGCTCGTCGAGCATACGGCAGACATGGCTAGCATAGTCCCACTTCAGCTTAGCGGACGAGGATATGAGGGATAAGACGTACTCTACCAATATTCTGTTTGTAAAACTCGAAGTTTGCCCACCTACAGTCGAAATATTACGGGAACACTAGCCCGTGGCTTTGCTCGCTTGAAGGTTGGAAGTACCACGAACGTATTAAGGCTCCCAAATACAGGCGCGTTTTTGCGTCCTGCCATATTAGTTTTTAGTAAATTAAGTATTTAGACGCAGAAACGCCAAAAACGCAGAAACGCGCCTATGTGGGGGAGGCTTTATGTCCTAAGCCTCCGCATCGCCAGACAAACAAACTGATAGACAAGTAAACATCGAAGTATGGATGGTCAACCCCAACAAAACCACAGAATAGATGCCCGGCCAACTCAAAACCAGACCTGCCGCAAGGCACACAAGAGTACGCAATAACCCTCGAAACTCTATTCAAAAGCTAACTCTATATAACCCTAAAACTAGATTCGCAATAAGGCCGTAAAACAAATAAACACACAAACAAAATTCATACAAGTTGCTGTACAAAATTTTCACGAACTAACGTTATAGAGTAAGTATGGGACAGAGACTTTAACTACTTACGAGAAGTTTCGAACATTTTGAATACACGGTACTGGAGGTGTGGATGTGTGCGTAACGTGTCTTAAACGAGGGTAGACAATATACTGAAGTTGGACAATATCGTCAATATATTATGATCACCAGCATTAATTATTGAGCTGTGTTGGGCCAGTGGCCGCGACTTTAAGGTAGTTATCAGTAAGACACTTGACTGAGTGTGTTATATTGTTGGTATTGTACATTCAATTAATCGCCATCGCACCTTAAATCGGTGAAAGAAAACATCGCCAGGAAATCGGCATGAAAAATGTTGATGTCAGTTCTCTTCTATGAGACCAGAAGCTACCTAGCGGGTTTGTGAATGTCACACGACTCACATGTCTTCAAAGATTTTATGTTAGGTCATGCCTTTTTTCTCCAGATGTTTTCCTTCACCATTTTGAGATCAGGTTATATCTACTTACATATACAAAAACAAAAACCTTCTAGTAATAATGTAATTATTTTAAAAATATCTTCCCTCATTAAACCCAACTCTAAGCCCCTGAGCTTCCATGAATATTCTCGAGCTTTCTGGCTAACGTATGAAGTTCAGTCTCTGTCGCATATTTTCTCCTCTGCCAACACTGTTGCTTCAGTGAACGAGTATGTAACTGGTTCCACTGGATATTTTTACTGTGGCAAGATAAGCACAGGTTTCGTGTAGTGTTGCTCTTTTATAAGCTTGCAAGTTGTGACAAAATGGAGGGAATTTTTCGTTGGTAATTTATAAAACGGTTGGATGTCTGTCTTATTTTAGAAGCTTTAAATGTGGACGTTTAAAGTAATTTAATTTAAGTGCTGTGGTAAGCTATAATTGATTTATTTCCAAGTATCAATCACCAATGCCATAACTATTTATGAATGTATTTTCATGTTTCAAGTTACAAAATTCGGAAATTTAATTTTTTAAATTAATGCATTCTTCGTATTTCGAAAATGATTGCATTCTTCATATTTTGAAAATAAAAACATTGTTCGAATTTAAGAATAAATATGGATTCCAATTCCAAATTCAATATTTAATTACACAGGCTTAAAGGATGTTTTAATTTACATTTCGAATTTCCGTCGTTGATTATTTTTATTTTATTGAATATCAAAGTAAATTATGGAACATCGTCGTTTACACTTCAAGTCAGGTGCTGGCCCATCACGAGCCAACCAAAAAACCTACAGCAATAAAATCCAGGATATCACTCACCCAATATATAGACCATGTTCTTAGTCCAGCGCTGCAGCTCCTTGCGTATCGCGCGACGTTCTTGCTGGCACCGCGCGAACGAGCACTCCGCCATGGCACTCGTGCGACAACCCTGGAACATGAAAAGACGGCTCGACTCAGGAATTCAATAAAATTGTGGGCATACAAACTCTTCACGAAGTCGTCAACCAAGCATTCTGTATATCAAACTGTAACTCATGCGCAAAAATGTTTTTGCTGGGAAACGACTTTTTTTTTGGGGTGAAAAATCACATTTTACGGTAAAACTCAATGTAACGCGTTCAACGCATTGTGCTGATCGATGCATTGAGTAGTAAATGGGTCATGGATGTATTGAAAGTAAAGTTATAACATTAAAAACTAGTATTAAAAAAAAACTAGTGAAGTATTGTCTAGAACAAAAAAAAATCGAAGTGACGAGGAGAACAAGTGCCTTTCGGCTTCGTTGAGTGTCTATTTACACCCTTTTTTTCGAGTATTTCTATACGTCACACTATACAACACCTAGGTACCTAATCAATGCACCTGTTCGAAAACAAAAGAACGTTTGACTCCAAAACAGGCTAAATAATATAGTGAACCATACATACAGTAAAGATGTAAGTTCCAATCAATCAAGCCGTTCAAAGGTATTTTATACGCCTAGATATTTTGATAAGCCATCTTTTATAACTAATCATATTCTTGAAGTTTAAACATAATCCCACCTCCTAAAATAAAGTAAACGGTCAAAATAACATAAGCTCCAGGGTGGCCCACAAAATTTTTCATGCATTTTCCGCAATTTGCAAAATTGGCCATGTCAGGTTGTATAGGTTGATTAAAATGTGATTCGCGATCGTAACAATTATGACCTTACAAAGATAAAATCATTAATACATCCCATAAAACCCTCTATGGGATGTATTAATAATTATAACTTTTTATTGATATTCATGTTTTAATCCCATATAATGACTATTTCATGAAAAATCACGGGCTACCCTGGCGCTTCCACCCTAAGTGATCAGCATGTTTGACATGGAATTCTTTAATTGATCTTTATCAGAATAAAGCTGGCATCTACTAAGAAGTTAGCAGATAGAAGACGCAGCTACGTTCATTACTTATTTGAAACGAAAGAGTTGCTGGGCATTCAGTTCCATCTGATCTTCTCTGGAACCAATATAACCCAATGTTGGTAAAGTAAAAAAGGGCCTGAAGCAAAGAGAAGTTTGTGCATACTCATGAAGATGTAGATAGTATTCACATATCATAGGTACATCATACTAATAATATAACATCATTCAATACAAGAGAAACATCCAGAACACATTAAAATGTTTGTGAAAAATATGTTTTGTAGTCTTGCCAAGACTTCAAAACATATATTTTCACAAACATTTACTCCTGTATTCCTGCACTCCTGCATTACCTACATTCAATTCACCCAAAAGATCGCTAATGAATGAATGAGTGAATGAAAACAAGACCTTCAAAGACGCATGAATGAATGACATCATTAAATTAATTAAATTATTATCCTTGAGAAGTTACAAGATTTCCACGAAAATCGAATAAGGTGCATTCACACCGCAGTTACCTACTTTTTGTAGAGCAACGTTACCAAGTGTTATTTATTGTTAGTAGACGTTGCCGTGTTAGTATAATGTTATGTAATGTTGCCTAACTTTTGAAAACAGTCGACACGTGGTAACAATTGATAACATTGTTATAGAATGTTACCTCAACATGCGGTGTGGATACACCATTATCTTTGATTCACTTGGGAACACTAAGCTATACTCCTGTCTACCCCCAAAAATCTTCTCGAACATTCTACGTTCGATGTAAATATCTCTATACTTACATTTAAAAGTAACAGAACAATAATATAATATTGGACGGTCACGTTCATTTTCATTTGCACAATGGATATAAATTCGTTCTACAAAACCTTTGATCCGTTACACAGAAATGTGTTTCCCGCGAAAAATAAAGCCCAATATTTTGGTCGGCTTACTGAATATTTTTGTCACTACAATATGAAAATGGGAATCGGAATATCTACGCAGAATTAACCGGTATTTTTATGCTGTAGGTAAATAATATGTAGCTGTACTCTTTATACTTAATGTTCACTTCACGAAACCTTTTACCTCAAAATGCCAAACATTTTGAAAGCCGAGGTCAAACTTAATTCAATTCAGCCGTAGCGATGGAATCGGCCCACTAACTAAAATTTCATTAACTCCTATTTCCTGAGCGCACCCAGCTATCTTCGAATATCGATACTCGGCATCTCGAGCAAAATAAGAAGTGTAACTCTATTCAATTACTATAACATTCATCGAAGTATCGAACCCGCCGGTCAATGAACCCGAAAGGAGCTAACGAAATTCTACGAAAAACCTCCGATCCTCATCAAGAACACCCGACACCCACCGAATATACCCGAACCACCCGAATCTGGCCCCCGAATTCTTATTTCAAACTCCAGACGAACGGGGGTCCGGGGGGTATCGCGAAACTATTCTTATTTTAAAATCTCTCTCCACGGAATATGCCACGAAAGAGGTTCTTATTTTAAAAATATCACGCTCCACCGAAATTTTCTTATTTTAAAAACTTGAGGGGGGTGCGAACGTTCTTCCGAAATCCACCGCCCCCGCCCCCCCCTTGGGGGCCCCTCGGTGGCCAGTTATGATATTCTTATTTTAAAAATCGCTCGAAGCGTTCCGATTCTGTTATTAAGATGTTGGTGTGTGCAAGCTTTTATGAGGCCGCTTGTACGTGAGCCGGGATCATCTAAGACACAAAGGGGTATTTCGCTAAACCTATACATTGTTATGGACCGCATCGAGGTCGTTCAGTCTCGCGATAAAAGTAATAATAAAGCTGAAAATAAATATTAAATCTCCATTCGCCATCCCTGACCTGACCCAGTTGCGAATTATGTAGCCGATTCTCGATTCACATAAATTGTAATTCCTAATTTCGCATAACGAAGTGCGAGTAGACGATTGGAAATTCAAATTTTCGTATCGTGAATTTCGATTTGTGCATATCGCGCGAGGTTTTGACAGGGAGTGAGCACATCTCTGCGAGATAATGAGATTCCCTGTATTAGGGCATAGCCTGAAGACACGTGTAGCGTATTGATTCGAAGATTACGTGTACAAGGAACATGCCTTGCCTACATCTAACGTCTGTGTGAACCACGTTCAAAATTCAAATCCACATTCGAATCGAAAACAGAATAAGCTCATCTATCATTTCGAATTATTCAAAATGAAATCTCAATTCTAAAACAGATAAAAAAGGAGTTTTAAAAAATTCGAATCGGCGACCAATAACGCTTCCCGCCAATTTCCATGGCTGTCAAATTTGGGGCCGCAGCGCCCACCACCCTTCGCAGATCAATTTACGATAACTCGGTTTGAGCTCCGTCCCGCTCAGCCTTAAGACGGAGCCCTATTCCCATCTCCCCGCGGATAAGTTCTAGAACTGGGTAACTGTTGAGCGGCAACACCCGATAGGTGGAAAGTGTAATTTTATTTAAATTTATTTAGTTTAGAATATGTCATTGTTTCCGACGATGTTGTCTTTGGTTTGGAGTTAATTGAAATTGGACTAACAAGTGGTTTGGAGAGATTCCTGTGCTGTTTTTAATTTGGGTCAGCAGTCAGTACCGAAATTGGTTTAAACCAACTGAAACGTTTTTACGTTGTGATTATTTCCATTAGTAAGTTTATCTATAAATAAAAATCATTACTAGTGCTTTTTCGAGTAAACTCTACGCACACACTATTTCAAAACGGTACCCCACCCATACATACAAATTGATCTGTAGCCCCCTATCTATTCGGCAGAATATCATTATCAAACCCCTAGTAAATAATACTGACCCTATTTCTACTAGATACCGTATTCTGTCGTACAACAGTCGCGGGACCATTCTCTCACGCGGATATGGCCCGGGACTTATTTTTAACTGTTGTGTGCGTCTTGGGTGTGTGTGTGTGCATGGGGGTGGGGTGTGCGTGTGTGTGCGTGCGTTTGAAATATTCCCCCGTAGTGTGGCGCGGGGAATTGATGTTTTTAATTAGTTTCCAACGGTTTTCGTTGGTGGCCTGCACTGCTCGATTTTATTATTATTTATTAAATTAATTTATATTTACAACAGCGTTCGATGCGCAATTAAGAAAAAGAATTTCCATTTGTCGAAATTTACATAATGGAACGCTGAATGGAAACTTTAAATGAAACACACTATCCGTTGAACAATTTCGTCAAAGTTAAACTAAATATAAAACAGGGCGAGTGGAGTAACCCGGTACGTTTCCTGAAAACTTTCCTTTGTAGGCGAAAATTCAATAGGCGGGAAGTTCGGTCGCGCCTGTGCCAACCGACACCCATTGTGCGCCCTAACGGACATTAAAAAGTGTCTAATAAAATGTATGAGAGCATGACGAAATTTTGTAGTCGTAGTACATAATGTGATAATTGATTTACATTGATTTTCATGCGTACTTTTGACACTAACTTGAAAATATTGATGAATATTTCCCGGTATTTTTTGTATTCAGTAAAAAGAACGCCAAAATAAAAATATTTTTTTACAAATCGCCCATGACGAATTCGAATTCAGATTTTAAAATTCAAATCTCGCAGCCAAATACACCTGCTCGGATTTAAATTCGAACGTATGGAATGCATTCGTTGTCACAGAATAACTTTAAGCCACGTTTAAATATTGAACAACTGTTATTTTGTGCGTAGTTTTATATGTGGTTGTATTATTCTGTGTCAACTGTGGAATTTGATACAGAGTAAGTTTGTTTGGTTGATGGAGATAGTCAGACTGGTGTTCCATCGAGTATTTTGTACAGAATTTTGTTGGACTGTGTGTAGTTGGTATACCTGTTGCGTTGTGCTTTTGTTTTTGTTGATCGCTAGTTTTGGAGCTGGCCGCCGCGCCGTTTGATACGAGTTTATCATGAACCGAGTAAAGGCTTACCTATACGTCGTTCATATTTTTTTATCCGTTTTTGTGCGAATTTCGAACGTTGGTTTTCGCACTTGGAAAATTTGTTTTATGAACAGGTTTAGCTGAACGGTTTTTGTGCCAGTATTGGATGATATTTTAGTAGTATTTTATTAACGGTAGCATTTTCGGATTTAGAGTAGAATGGCCACTGATTTCTCTGAGCTTTTTTAACCAGTAATAGTCATGCTATCTTTCATTACCTGTTTCATTATTTCAGTACTTACTTACAATACGTTGAAATTTCTTCTGTCATAACTACCATCAGTTTCGAAGCCTAATAAGCATTTTATACATACTTATTACCATTTAAGTTGAGCTACAAAATGCACGAAAGTCTACAATAAGTGAATTTAAAGCCAGACTAAGTTTACTGTAGGCTGTGTTAAATTTGCATGGCCGCTTTCAGACCTGTTGCGTGCCTGCTGTTAGCACATAGATTTATTTGGTGACAGTGCTAGATTCACTTCCATCTTGTTTACTGAGTGTAATTTCAGTTTGGATGACGTACGGTATGTTTTAACTTAGAATTGCTCTACATGGGATCTTTACTATTGGGGTTTTGTGTGTTCTAAAGTATTGTATATTGGTGTATAGGTAGTTTATTTGCCTTCAGTTAAGTATGACTTAGCTTTTAATGCCATCATTATTCTTTGTTTGAATCGCAGAAAAAGTATCGACGTCCAATAATGAACTCTTTAAACATTAGACATTCGATTTTCAAATATAAATTCATTCAAAAAAAATAAAAAAGGTTATTAGAATTTTGAAGTCCCGAACACATTTCCAAACCTCATTTCCTTTTACCAGCCAGCACCCAATTTCGAATAAAGAAAAGAAGAAAAAAAAAAAGAGATGACCAGACCATATCCCGAAAAAGTCTTATCCGAGTTTATCCCAAGTTCGTATAGGGTGACGGAAGTGGGGGGTGGCGGGTGGGGGTGCTCCTCCGCGCCTGTGTGAAAGAATGCCGGAGAATCAATACAGCCGTGCACATTAAATTGGCCAGGGAGAGAGGCAACCACCCCTCGTCAATTTTTTTCGGTAATTTCAGATGTTTAGTTTTATGTTAGAGGGGTGGATTACGATTATGTGGTTTTGGATTAGGGGAGATAGGTAGTGTTTTAATTATCTGTCGTAGATTTTTAATGCAAAGATTTTTTTTTCGAATATAAAAAATAGCAAGGTCTTTTTTTCGAATAGACATACAATCTGTCTGATATGTTCTCATTACACGTTAGACTATCTTTTATTACATGGAGTAAGAACACAACAAATATTGAAAAAAAAAATTTTTTCATGATGACAGAACTAACAATACTTACAAAAAATATTTTCAGAATTTTGACATTTTCCCTTTAAAGCTTTTGCGTCGTACGGTTTTCATGATATATCAGACACATCTTAATACTCTACTAAGTGCATCTTATGTATACTTAGGTGTTATAAATGTATACCAGTATTATATTCTGTGCAAATCTTTATATACTTGAAGATATTAACACAAGACAACTGTGTATAATGGCTATTGAGTTTGAGTTTGATTTCGTCGGAAGCGGAAGGCGTCTTCTGCAGAAGCCTGTTGCTTTTGTGACTAACTTGCGGCTCGGAACTTGTGTGGAAGAAAATAAATGTAAACTTAAAGAGAGACGGTGTTATTTCCATTTAATATTTAATACGTAAATTAGTACTTACTAGATTATGTTTTTTGAAATTATATTTAATTAGTTGACAAAAAATACAATAATAAAAATTATGACAAAATCTTGGAATGTTATTTTAAACATGACATTTTTGTTTTGTTTTTCTTTTCTATAAGAATAATATTTTATTTTATATTTTTTTTAACTTTAATTATGTAAATATTATTAGTCTAGTTAATTCTAAAGAAAAGCAATGTAATTAATCTTAAGATTTAATTCCCCAGCTTTTCCCAGTCCATCACAATCATTTTAAAATAAGAATAACGAGCGCAACAGACGCGATATGGACATAGTACGCATTTCTTTTTGCCCCTTCACTTCCATGCATCCCTGGTATTTTTCATGCATGCTAACAAAGTTTAGAAGTATTTCCGACTTAAGTTGATGTAGTGGAGAAGATGAAGCTATTTTGCAGTCGTGAACCTTTTCTAATAATTATTAAAACCTTAGCATCACGCCTGTAATCCCTCTAAGGGTGAAGCAGAGGTGCATCTATGTAATAGTACAGTACACCCACATTTCGTCAGTTATGTTTAAGTCCCATGTAATAGGGGGCGAGCCTATTCCCATGAACCGAACTCATGTTCAGGCTCCGTGGCTACTACTGGGAAATTCCTAACACAACACTCGTTTCCGAATAATAATTAAGTTATTAAAAAGCACAATTTGAATAACAATATAACAATGGCAGCTGCTAATTTCAGTCACAATCAAAATAACAAAGTAAGTATACAAAAACGTTATAAAACACCGACCCATTTTCTTAGTGCTTAATTGTCACGGAGGGAGAAACGGGGAAAAGTGAACAAAAATAGCCCAAGTTTTCTTTCCGCAGACTGAAAAATCTTAACAAAAAACTTGAAATAAAGGGTAGAAATGAGCCATCAGTACACCAACAATGGTAGGAAAAACAGTCGGGTGAAATTGGTCATAATGAGTGTCTTCTGGCCCACCTCCCCCCCCCACTCCCGTCTTCCCCTTTGGGTCAAGCGGGGAAATAAAATTTTAAATTGAAGCCGTGAAAAAGACAAAAATGTTGGGACCGGGAGAATTAAGGTTGGGGCACAACGAGCTTAATATTTATGTTTGGGTTTTTAATGTGTTGTGTTTTTATTTTTGCGAATAAGCAGAATAGGTTTATAAACTGTTTTGGAATTGACTTGGAGCTGCTGTGTGCTTGTAACTGGAAAACATTTTTCTTTAATAAGTAGATATGTCAGATAATATAAGCTTATAGAACTTGTAACAATATCGAAAAGAAAACTTGATTGTTTTAAGATGACCCCTTTATCTTACCAATTAGTTATGTTAAAGTTAGATTTAAGTATTAGATATTTATTTATAACCACTTCATTCTCTCATAGAAAGGAGGCCTGTGTCCCAGCAGTGGAAATAATTATTATAGGCTGGTTATGCTATGCTACCTTCATTCTCGAATGAAATAGGTAGTTGAATAGCGTGGTGTAGACCAATCTTTATAAGAAATGAACCACGTCTAGGGAGAAAATGGAAATTATTCAGCGAATTTAGTATAAATGTATATGTGGAGTAATATGCATAATCTTTTATACATTTTAAACGACTGTCGAAAAAAACCGTCTTTCATTCTTGAACGTTTGAAATTGTAATGTCAGCTATTCGAAATTCGGAAAATGAAATAAAAAGAGGTTCGAATTGGATTCTCTTTTATCTTGTTGTAATGATTCTTTATTCGAAATATTGGGCTTTGGTGTACTGTTCGTGTTTAATCTTTTATGTTCTGTGTTGGGTTCTGCTTACAATTTGCTTTTGCTACAATTCTAAACTGTTGTAGTATTCTTTTAAGTGATGCGTTAAATACGGACCATTAAGATTGTTAAGATTGTTAATGTGTCATTAGTAACATACTTCTGGCTACTACATTTTTAATTTGTAGTCAACATCTATGGCTAGTATACATAAGTAACTTAGAACCCGTTCCCTATCCTGGATTTTCCCCCAATAAATCCCAATAATAATACACAAATTAATTATCTACCCAAATATAATTTTCCAGTGAACTGAACAGAATATTGTTATCTAGACTGAATCGACCTCGTTGAACTAAGTAAGTAGGTACTACCTAGGTACGAACGGGTGACGTTTCGTCCTTACATCAAGGTTACGATAAAATTTATGATGAAATCGTACTTACCTTCAACCATGCACAAATTCGGGTCAATATTTTTTTGTAGAATAGAATCTATTTTTTCTGATCATTCTTTAGGTGTTCTCTTTTGCTGTTTTTTTTGTGTAGTTATGAGATCACCTGGACTGTTCTAAGCTATAGTTGGCCCTGGTAGGTGGCGCTGTTGTCGACGAAAACAAAGCAGGCGAAGTCGCGGGCAAAAAGCTAGGTCATTTTATTATAATTATGCATTAAACCTGGTTTTCGGGTCATTCTGGGTGTGGGTGGCCTTTAAACTTCGCAACGGATTTTGACGCGGTTTTTACCAGTGTTTAGGAAATATATGCTGGAGTGTATGAGTTTACTTTTGAATTAGGTGCTCTGATATTAAAGTGACGAAAAATTAAGTAATCTCGATGTATTTTCAAGTCACAAAAACCCTACGAAGGGCGATTCTCAGCCAAATATTATGTTACTTTTCATTTAGACTTTTTAGTCTACGTTATGAATAAATCTTTTTATGTTTTGAATGTAACGTGAGATATAATATGTTGACAGAGTGAAAAGTGTCTTCTTTGACGCAAAAAAAGTCACAGGTTGTTTCTTTGACGTTAAATGGATGGTAATAATGGCGTCAAACCCTGTGAATAGTTTTTGGCATTGAGGGGATTCGACTTTCGAATAAAATGCCTTCAAACATCATCATCATTCTCCTGCCCATGTCTTCTTCTTCCATTCTTCATTTGTTTTTCTAGCCTTTCATGTGTCCCACTGCTGGGAAAGGCCTCCCCTTTGTCCCTCTAAACCTCTCTATCTTGTGGGATTTCTCGCCACGTTCGCCCCGCAAACAAGATCAGATCGTCACCACCTTCGCCGCGGTCTTCAATATAAGAACATAATTATGCATTCGTTTTCCAAAGTACAATCCCTTTGTCAGTCTAAATCCATTAAAATTAAATGTATCTTTAAAGCATTTCGCTTTGCATACAGTGTCGGTTGCCAAAATTAATGCTTGGCTTCATTTAATTAAAACCACTTACACTGCGAGCTTTAAATTAAAGTAATGCACTTTTATTTGAGTGCCCTTTATGTTTTGGTATTCAATTTAATTTTAATGCAAATGTTAACTGGCGAAACATGAGTGTACTAATAGGTACACCTCTGCTAACCCCACGGGGATTACAGGCGTGAAGTTAATGTTTTTGTGAGTCAGAACTGTTATACCCCAACCTATTATCATTAGCCTTTTCCCAACTATGTTGTAGTCGGCTTCCAGTCGGCTGCAGCAGCTGAATACCAGTATTTTACATGAAGCGACTGCCTATCTGACCTCCGCAACCCAGTTCTGGGTAGCGTGATATCCTTTGGTAAGACTGGTTGGCTTTTTACCTTTATTTTTTCGGATGGTTAATCATCAAATGACTCCTCCCGCTCTGGGCGGAGCAGGAGCGAGTGTCAGACTTTTACTGACTAAAACCCATCCATGTTCCTTCATCGCCCTTTGTGCTCCGGGGCCACGGTATCTTTTTCGAACAGTCCCGCAACCCCGGATGATTCCTGACCTTACCTGACCTGACCTTACCTTACCTTTTTACCTGCCTTTCCAAACAGCCTTTACTATGAACCCGTCGTCATCATCCACCCTCATACTAATTTATTTGGGGTCTGCGGTCTGCGCAGTGTACCTACTACTACCAGTCTCCCATATATCTCTCATGTGTCTCTATCTGCAGATATCTCTCTGTCCAGATACTGAAATTTTCAGACACGTGAAATAGTCCACAAAACCAACGATATTTTAGTCCAATAGAAGAATGAAGAGACGCAAGAATAAAAAGACTCTTTGGATGACCGATTTTATCTTAGGAGCGTCTATTTTTGTCATTCAATGTCTTTCAACGTATTTATAGACGGAGTAGCTAACTGTTCCTATTTAGGAGTTTTCTTTAGGAAAGTCTTTTAATATAGAAACTTGGTTCTGAATTTTTATATGGCTTTTGTTAAAAAATTGTGGCTATTTTGACTTATGACTAGGCCACACATAGTGATATTCATCGGTTGGCTTGGCGCTAAGAGATGCAGATGAAATTCTAATTTATATCTTTTTATTTATTTATTTTACTATTTATGTACACACAGTATACAACACAGGAAAATACATTATAAAATATGAGTACATAGGTATACTACTTATTTCTCTATCTAAGACGTATGACTTTTTTGTGTGTTTGTTTGTTTGTAACGAATGAGCTCCGAAACTACTGGACTGATTTTAACCATTTTTTCAGCAATAGAAAGCTAAATTATCAGGAAGTAACATAGGCTATAATTCATTTTCAAAGAAATTAGAGATCCCACGGAATCGAAACTTACGCAGGTGAAACCGCAGGGCGCACAGCTACTTATACCTATGTCTAATGTCACTCAGACATTAGATTTTAAACATAAAACTGGTCACTACCTTGGTTTCTTCTGTTTCACCCCCATGGGGACGAATGGGGGGTGAAAGCACATACAACCAACAAGAAATCTTATCCCTAACGATATTAATCATATTCATTAAAACACAAGTAATTAGATCACAACAACCTAACTATAACACATAATGAATCAATGTAATTAATAAAAACATATCGCCCCCTTCGGGGCAGCTTCCCCCTTCGGACACACAGGCGCCCGATTCTCCCCTATCTTCGGACGTAACACACACAAACTAATAATTAATCATCCGGGCGTCTTCCCACTTTTCTTGCCCCCTCTCCACCCGTATTTAATTCCTCGTACAAAACACCCCAACCTCCCCTTTTTTTTACTCTCCCGAAGTGTTTTCATTCTGCTCAGTCTGAGTAGAAGCGGGGTTTTCTGACTACAAATTGAATTTTGTGGTTACTTGTGAATATTTCAACGTGTAGCAGGATATTAAGCGGTTTGTACACCTATTTGTATGTATGTATTTAGTTCTGTTTTGGTTTCCTTGGTTCTTGTGATCTTTAGTTTCCAAGTATCTAAATGAACGTCATTAGGTATACTGGCTTTATTCACAATAAGTTTAAATTGATTATCACCTACAATATAATTTAACTGTTCATTTTTTTTTTCTTCACCCTGTATTGTCCCACTGCTGGTCAAAAACCTCCCCCATAGCCTTCCAGTCTTCTGTCCGTCAGGTTTTCTACCGTTCATTATAAAACTCTAAACATTTATCGACAAAAGAAAAAGAAATCTATCGAGGGAGACATTCAAAATGATTAATGTATTGTCCTCAAAGTAATCATAAAAACACAAACTACTTACTGAAAGATTTCATTGAATCATAATTTGTATTACTCTCATCTTATGGATCAAGGCCTGAATAAAGTTTTATTTTTTTTTACAATCAGTAATCACATATTTTAATTTAGTTTATTTTTACAATCTGACATTTGGTTTATTTTTACAATCTGACATTATTATTATATTATATTCATATTTTAATCAAGTGTACTATTAGTAAGCATAAACCTCTGCCTAACCCTTTCGGGATTACAGTCGTGATGTTATGTTACCATCATTTTGCAATGACAGGTACAAACGCCCCTGAAAAAGTAACCCTCTTCCAAAAAAGAACGAACTTTTATTCCTCATTCTTTGTTTCGATTCGCGACTATAAACATCTACTATGATATATATACACGCTCATACTCTTGACCCGCTTGGCAACTTGCCTGAAACAGGAATCAAATCTGAGACTTATCTCAACAGGTATACATTCATTCATTGTTATTCATGCTTTTGAGAATGTTGTTAGTACTTATATGCAAGGATTCTTTTGTTTCATTGGGCATTATTTGAGAAAGTGTTCAATATAAAGTAATTATCATTTTCATTTCTGACGAAAGACGTCCACTGCTGGACTTAAGTCTCTCCCAAGTGTCGCCACATTGACCGGTACCGTGCGCCTCGCATCACCATTCACCAGGTCCATCTAGTCTAGTGGGAGCCCACCAGAGAAAATATAAAGTACCTAATTAATTGCAGTCTGTCTCAAGACAATGCAAATCAACTATTATAAATCTACACTAATAATATAATGACTTGTATTTTTGTGTGTATGTTTGTAATGAATAAACTCAAAAACTACTGCTCCGATTTCAAAAATTCTTTCACCATTAGAAAGCCACGTCTTTACTGAGTTACATAGGCTATATTTTATCTTCGTACTCCCACGGAAACGGGAACTAAGCGGGTGAAACCGCATGACGTCCGCTAGTTAAAAATAAACTAAAGACTACTTTAGTTTATTTTTAATTTGATTGTTGCTCCTATCCTACCAACAATAAACACTCATGAGGGCTTGTTGGTTTTCGATCATAAACACTATTACTTATGAAAAAAAAGTTTTTTTTTCTCGTAAATTAACCCCACACACCAACCACACCGCCACCACCACCAGGACACCAGGCTATGCACCAACCACACGATAAAGGAGAAGGAGATTAACCAAAGGATCACCCCCACATAGACTTTAACATCTCAATATAAAACATAAAACAGCTTAAAAAATCAATCAACAAATCCAACCCATCCCATATCCAACATCACACAAATCTATTTCAAAGCCCCACTCTCCATATTTCGCGACAATACACGTCTCTGCCTACCCCAACTTGAATGGTGTTTCATGCCGCGTCAGTAACAGGGCAGTGTGGCGGCCGATGTGGGTTACTGTAACATTCACGTTGCAACATCTGGTTACGTTACAGGCGGCCAGTGTGATGTGTATTGTGGAGAATGAAGGGTTTGACGTCTGAGGTGTGTTTTGTACTATATAACAGGCATGGCGACAGTATCAAAAAATTGAAAATCTATTTAGTCCGTCAGTTAGAGCATTGGAAAATAATGGACACGTATTTTTTGTTTTTGTAAATCAATGAATATTGACAAAGATAAAACGCATCAAAACTCGGGAGAGGGGGCCCGTGACGTCAGAACTAGCTAAAAATTATACCTAGGCGTGACGTATTGAGAATTTTAAAAGCGTCATATCTTCGTCAATTTTGGTTTACGTAACAAAAGAAAAACACAGGACAAATATTTTTTGATAATCTAACTGACGGACTAATTAGATTTTTTTTGTCGTCTCGCTTATTTTATGTGAAAGTGTGAGCTTTGGCCCGCGGTTTCGCCCGCCTGGAGTAAAGGTAAAAATAGGTTATAAATAAATAAATACAAAATAAATATCGCTGGACATTACACACAGCGCCATCTAGCGCCACACTAAGCAACGAGGCTTGTGTCGTGGACACCAGATAGTTGATATACTACATAGACACTTTTTGTTTGTAAATTCATACTTATTTTACATATAAACATCCATGACTCGGAAACAAATGTCCATGCTCATCACACAAACATTTTGCTCCTAACTTCGAACCCGGGACCCAACGAACGTAAGGCAGCCTCACTACCGCTGCGCCATTCGGGTCGTCAAAAATTATAAATTCGTCGTAAGTCGTTATAAATTATCTGTGTGTCAAATTTCATCAAAATCCGTTTTGTAATTTTTGCGTGACAGAGTAACAAACATCTATCCATCCATCCATCCAACCTCACATAGTTTCGCATTTATAATACCTATTAGTATGATATGATAATGTCAATCATGGATAAAAAGCTATACGGATTTGGATGGGTACACAGGTTGATATTAGTAGACAAAAGCAAAATAATTAAAGGGAAAAACATGCTGCATCGACCTCAAATAAATTGTGATGAGGGTAGGAGAATAATGATATTTTTTTAGTCCATACGAGATAATAATTCGTGAATAGCAAGCCGGCTATAACAGTCAAATAAAAGGCTTTAATGCATACCAGGATAACGACATACATAGTTAACACTTTTCACTTCAACACCACAAAATTTTAAGCATGTTCTTTCCACAAGTATAAAGTCGTAAATATACCAAAAACAGGAAGAAATTGGTACAAAAACAACGTGTTCTATCAATTGATTTAACCTAAGATTACCAATGAACACTTTAGAACAAAGAAAAAGTTTGCTACACATATTGATTTACCGTCAAAGACATGGGCTCCTGGTACCCATTGATTATTTCTTTAAAGGAAAGTCTCATTAGAAGGCTAATCCCTAAATCAATACAACAGACGTACCATAAACATACGTTGATGATATAGTTAAGTATGCAAATTAATGGAAAAAAACAACAGACAGACATGAACTTTTCAGCAACAGAAACAACACGGAGATATGAGAAAAAAAAGTAGCAAAAACCAAAAATCATAAAAACCACGCCAACCAAAAATCTAATTAACCCTACCTAACAAAGAAAGCTTTGTAACATCTTAGGGGCAGAAAGAGAGAGGAGACCACGAGAAAAATGCATCCTCCACCCTAAGGGGGGAACCCACCCCCAACGGGTGGCTGTATACATTTTTTCTTTTCCTTTTCTTAAGACGAAAATTTGTTACGCTTTTTATACTTATACACCCGGGGTGGTTCGCCCGGATCGATAGAAAGGGGAGAATGCACCCGTTATCACTACCACCCCTTATCAATTTTTCGTGCAGTTTTTTGCCTTATTATACTGTACCTTTACTTTAATTATTGGATATATTTTGATATTGTACTGAATTGTTTACGGTGTAAGGTTTAAAATCGTGTATGAGTGTTTTGAGACAAAGGGGGTATTAGTATGTATGAATCTTGTTCTTTTATGAACATGGAGATTCTTTCTTGTCTGTTTTAAGTATAGAGTATCTTAGGGGAATATTGAGAGGCTGTGGACGATCATTTTAAGACATGCATGGTAGATTTTTAGCTCAAAGACTGGATGTTGCTTTGGTTGAACCTGAGGAGTGTAGTGGATAAGTTGTGTAGTGTAATAAGTTGAAATTAGGTCACGAGAAAGATGTGTCATTTCTCGTTTCAGTGGTTCGATTAGCGTTATAAGTTCCTGAAGGATAATTTCCGTGGTGTCTGATGAGATGACGAGTAATAGAGAAGTAATTAATCATTTCCGTACGCAAAATACGCGCTTTGACGTGGAGTTGCGGACATCAGACCGTTATACAATACAATAGAGAAGTATGGAAGAAGAAGACATGCTTCGTAACCCCAAATAAATTGGGATAAGGACAGGAGAATGATGATGACGATGACGTGAGCGAAAGCTAGTGCTGAATAAGTGAAGCTTATTATCATTATGAATAAAGGATCCTCTGCTGGAGTTAGGCAAACTTGAAGTTTGGGTCCTACATTGGCATTATCACTGTTGTTATCAAGTAGTTTTCGTAGTATGGTGTTCTTCTTAGCAAGTCGATGACAATTTAAATTGAGTCAGCCCGAAATTTGGCGACGAGTTTGGCTCTTTCAGTAGCGTCCATCAGCTTCTGTGATGTGTAAGCAACAGGACAGGCGTATCCTACGATATCAAGTGTCCCAATAAGTACGGTGTTGAAGTAGCTGTAAGATGACTGCCTCTTAAGAAAACCCCGTAACGATTTTTTAAAATTTCAGATCTAGATAAACAATATCTAATAACCAGGAATTAACCCGACGTAGAAGACAGCAAAATATAAGAACCACATTTATCTTAGAGCAGCAAAAAATAATATTATTTCGCCGGAGCAAGTTTTAAATGGCTTGGCGAAATTATGAAACGCCACTTTGCCGTCAAAGGGTGACTTAAGATAATTTCAGTCAAACGTGTCTCTGAGCCCAGAGATTAGTGGAAGGAAATATGAGGTTTTATGGTGATATTATTATGTTTATAGAAGATGGTTTTAAAGAGGCTATTAGTAGAAGAAGACCCAAAACGATGGATGGACTGTGTGAAGGATGATATGGCTAGAAAGGAGGTGACTGCTGAGATGATGAGTAATAGAGAAGTATGTAAGAAGAGGACATGCTACGCCGACCACATTTGTGGTCACATCAACATTCTCCTGTCGTTATCTGAATGTATTTACATTGGGATAACGACAGGAAAATGTTGATGATAATGATTTTAAAAGATAGTTATAAAGAGGCTGTTTTGACTACGTACTGGGACTTTTTGGCGTAGCAGTAAGACACACAATTTTTATTTTTTTGTTGTTTTGGGGCGAGTCTGTTGCCATAAACCGGGCAGATACAGATGCTACTGAGAAATGGAAAAACTTCGTCCGACTCGGGAATCGAACTCAGGGGCTCAAATATATTCATTCAATAATCTAATAATAGTTCAAGATTACATGCATAGATATCTAATTCATTAATTATGTATAGTACCAGCAGTTACCTAGCCCTATGGCAGAAGTTTATTTTTAAATTATTCTACAAGACAATTACTAGTTAGTAGCCAGTTTGAGAGCGGACTTAGTCAACTTTGCAATTAAAGAAACTGTTCAACACACACAAATTATGATAAATTATGTATGTCTTTTCTATTTTCTTAAGTTCTGTATCTTACAACTGTGGGATTTTGTATTATTTTTACCCTTGTAAGAAATTAAAAATCCTTAAATACTTAACACCCTAATAACTTAACATTATGTTGTTATGAAAAGGTATGAAGGATATCACACTTCATCACGGGCATTAGCAATTTTGGCAGTTCCATACGAGACGTTTGTTAGCATGTATCCATGGCCAGTCGACCTAGCTGGCGGCCGTGGCGGCGGTTACATCTTGGTAGACAGAGGAACTCCAGTTCTTAAGGGGAGTACAGGAGCTAAACCCGAGTTTTATAATGCAAAAAAGCATATGATTCACTGCAATAAACAAAACCAGAAAAATATATGATGTTCTTCAGGATATATGCTAGTATGATAGTGTTTTGAAAACATAATACAACTAATTTTACTAGACAAAAAAAAATCACGAACTTACGTCTAAAAATTTATTTTAACGAGTAAAAACCATACTCAAATACATGCGATCATTCTGATTTTTTGGCAAATAATTCTACAAGCAACATAGCATGTACCACCACTTTGTAGTGCAAGCTGATTAGAACTTTATTCCTAACAGTATTTCAAACGAAGTTTGAACCACCACAATTAGAGTTGCTAATTTAGCTCCTGTAGTCGCCTTAAGAAAGATCAAATCAATCAATGTGCATTCTCTTGCCTTCCCTGTGTGAGGAGAGATGTCGCCTTGCAGTGGGATAGTTACTCAGTAATAAGCTGGTATTGTTATTCCCATAAAGGTGATGATCACATTATCCATCGGTAATCATTCGTCAGTAATGTGTAATTCGTCAGTGAAAAGATTTCTTTTCGTTTTTCTCCTGACGTAAGTACTTACTTATGTCTGTTTTAAGGTGTGTTCTCAATACGGTAATCTGTGGCATGCTAAACGGGTAGTCCTGTTCTGCGCGTAAAAATGCGTTCAAGAAACTACTGCTACCTTACGATTTTGATATGGAAATTGTAATAACGGATGAAATTACAAACAAAATATACTTGATCTTTTCTCAAAATAGGCCATGCATCAGCAGGAAGAAGTTGATAATCAATTTCTTCGTAGCCAACAAGAATTTGTCAACAAAATAATCATTGAACCTTTCGTGGGAGTGAAGATTGAGGTCATGTGTTTATTTATGGTCAGTTCCATACACAATGACCTATTGAATTCCATAGACTACACCCTGAAACGGAATATAAACAGACCTTTTCATAAAAATCAACAAATATCGGAAGACCGTAAACGAACAAAAACATTTGCATAACAAGTTTATAATAGTTAGCTAGGTATAGTTGTTATAAAGACAACGTTATTCTAATGCAAATCAGAATAATCAACAACGAATTTGCATCGTTTGAAAAACGCACGAAACCGGTCATTTAATTAAACAGAAACAATGACACTGGTTGCGTTAGCGCCCGTCGCCATATTGAATTTTCGTCCAATCGCGCGCGCTCGTTGCAAGGTCACCGGCAATGTCAAAACTGGCGCGTTGCTTCCTAGTAAATCGTCTAGGCCAATGATTGTTACTATGACAGATAGAGGAGGCCATTTTGTTTTAGATAACTCGTTTTATCGGTAGCGTGGGTGAGATAAGTGAAAATGATAAAAAGCTGCACTAAATGAGTTATGATATGAAATTGTTTGTTAGAATATTGTTAGATGCATTTTGGTTAGGTATGTAATATTCTGCACTATAAGACGTTATTTTATGTTTTATGCTCATACTAGACTATGTGTCATTATTTCATTAGCTTAACTATTGTGTTTATTTTTGCTAAGTGGCTAAGGTACGAATTAATTACAACTGCGACTGCTCAGCATCGATCCTGGGGTCGATTCCCGGGCCGGGCAAAGTGATATTGGGTTTTTCCATCAGGAATGTCTCAGTAGCAGCAACGGAGTCTGGATTTAAGCCCGGTTGTAGGCAATATTCTCGCCCCTTGTTACATGGGACTTAAACATAACTGGCTAACTTACACCTTTGCCTAACCCCTCGGGGATTACAGGCGTGATGTCATGTTATGTTAAATCATTTATTCTAAGCTGAAAGCAACGTTTTATTTATCATCTCCGAAATACATTCACAAACTCATTTCTATTGAATGTTTTCTTATCAGTTTTCAGAGTATCTACATAACCTTGCATTGTCTTACGAATCTAATGGAAACATGAATTATGTTCGTCAATATTCGACTTCGTTTTTCACCAGTTTAATATTAGACGTAATAAGATTCCAGGGTAATTTATTATGTAGGTAACAGTCGAATATCCTATACTGTTATATAAGAACAAATTTTGATATATTTTGAAAACACGTTCTCGAAAAAGGCTCTAACGATTTCTATAAAACTTGCACTAAGTATTGGGTTTTGCAAATAGGCAATAAATCGATATAGCTAGGTCTCATATCTGGCAAAATTCGTTTTCTCTATTTTCACCTGAGCAGAGCTCAGTCACACAGATACTACTATCTAAAAACAGATGACCATGCACTTTTATAATTCATTTAGTTATCACTGCTCTCAAAACGGTGAAGGTAAACTCCGTAAGACTGGTAAGACCTGCCATAAATACGCTTAAACCCATCAAATACCTTTAAAATGTTCCCAGGAAGGATACCTACCTACCTAACAAAATATTGTATAACCATAACGGGCACAAAACAAACGGGCATTCCGCCAGTGAAAGCATCACCTCTGCCCTTAGAAACTACGCGTCGCCCGGTGAATCTGTAATTTGTAAATCTCATATGAGAATTTTTACTGCTGTGATATCGAAATTAGATACAGAATTTATGAGGTTGATATGCCATAAATTTGCGACATCTCAGTTATTGACAACTCTTATTTATACTCTGTAAAGGGAGTATGCAAGCTATTGGTCTTTAGATTGCAGGCCAAGGATCGTCTTGGCCAGTAATCAGAATTTGATAGGAGGCACAGGATTGCAAAGTGTAGTGCAAAGGTCTTTTTCAAAATAAAATAAGGTTCTAGCTTGAAAGTGGCTTCGAAGAGTGAGAATTTGAGTGGTAATTGTTAGACAAAATATGTGCATTATGTGAGATACGAAGGAATGAAAAAGTTCTGAGTGAGAGTGAGAGGGAAGAAGAAGGCCAAATAAACGATAGACGGGTTATGTGTTTTATAAAGGGTGTAAAACACCTCTTAACGAAGCCGAAAGGCACTTGTTCTCCTCGTCATTGCGATCATTTTTTTGTTCTACACCATACCTGGTAACCTTCTTGTTACAGAGATATTGGGGGTCAAAGTTCCAACATTTAGACAACTTTTTTTTAAAATACAAGTTATTAATGTTAGATTTTTACTTTAAACACCTTCACGACCCCCGTACTATTCAATCCATCCATCAGCACAATGTTTTGAGTGCGTTACATTGAGTTCTACCACCCACATGATTTTTCACCCCAAAAAAAGTCGTTTCCCAGAAATCATTTTTGCGTAAAGTTACTTAGTTTGATGTACAGAATGCTTGGTTGACGGCTTCGTGATGAGGTGGTTTACACCCTGTATGACTGTGGTGTTTCTGAACGCATCCACGCGCTGTCAGAACGATGAGCCAATGGGAGAGACGAGGGGCTTTAGAGAGAAAAGCTAGAGAGTGGGAAAACGAAACTCGAGCCGGTCAAGAAGACAATTCGAATCCGGGACTTAGTCCTTCATGCTTCTCTACGATCTCAATAAAATTAACTTACTTCAGTGAAAAGAACTGTATTTGTGAATTATCTACCCGGCTAGTATTCTCCTCTGGATCCTCCAAATCACCAAGAAATGTGTATTTATGTATTAACATCATCATTTGCCTAGCCATTTCCCAACTATGTTGGGGTCGGCTTCCAGTCTAACCAATTGCAGCTGAATACCAGTATTTTACATGGAGCGTCTGCCTATGAGATCTGACTTACACCACCCAGTTAGCACTGGTAATACGATACCCCTTGGTAAGACTGGTTTTGTCAGACTTTCGGGCCCCTGTCTAACTGTAACGACTGTCAAAGATCCACAAATGACAGCCGGGACCAACGGCTTTACGTGCTTTTCGAGGCATGGGTGAAACTCGGTATGTAATGGGTGGTCACTTATCCATGTACCAACCTAGGCAAGCACAGCTTAACCCAAAGATCGATCCGAGCAGCTGTAATTATTTAACCACGCCTCCCAGACTAGCATTTCAAGCGTTTTGGTCAGTTCCAGTTCTGAATGTGAATTGGAACAAACTCGTTTAAAGATTAAGCTAGGACAACAGCAGTTTGCCCATGAAATGCAACCCGTTTACCGAGCCAGTGATGCGACACTATCGATATAATATCGATAAATTAATTTATTAAAACTAGGATTATTTTGAGCGGAAAATCTTGGACAGGTTAACCTGGTTTTTTGGTTAATTTACTCGGTTAGTTGAGTAGAGTGATCCAATTAGTTTTTCCATGTATGGTAAGACTTTTATGTTCATACAGAAAGGATTTTTCTATTATGCGTTAGAGTCTGGTAGTTGCAAATGCAACTGCTGAGAGTGGAGTCCTTAGTTTGATGCCCTGTTGATGCAAAGTGTTATTGAGTTTGTCCCTTTTCAAACTCTCAGCACCCAGCTGCTGGATTTGTGTCAAAAAATACCTTTAAAATAAATAGTTCCTATAGTTCCAATTACAGTGTGGAGCCGCTCTGCAAGATATGCCCTACCTTCTGTCTTGCTCATCCTGCACAGCCACCTGTACCTTCCAGGATTTTAACGAAGCCTACGAAAGAGCTGTGCAGGTGGCTATACAGTGGCCGCCGCGGGAGACGCCCCGGGCGTCGGGGGCCACGTGGTGGCTTCCGGCCACCGTAGGCGCGGGCCTGTGGACGGAGAGCTATGGGCTAGCTCGCCGTCTGTCCGTCTCATGAAGACAGGCCGTGTCGACGGCGAATCCGTGTTCCACGCGCACCTCAAAGAGAGTCAGCAATAAGGAAGGAGTCCGCAAGCGCCGAAGCCTGCCGGGACTATTCGAAAGAGATACCGTGGCCCCGGAACACAAAGGGCGATGAAGGAACATGGATGGGTTTTAGTCAGTAAAAGTCTGACACTCCCTCCTGCTCCGACCAGAGCGGGAGGAGTCATTTGATGATTTCCCATCCGAAAAAAAAAACAGATAAAGTTGGCTATACAGTATATAGCCACCAGGGTTGGGTATTATTTGAGTCCCTCTACATTTCGACACACAAAGAAGAAAAAACAAACACACAAAGAAGAAAAAACAAACACACAAAGAAGCTAATATAAAATACCAATATTTATCTTCTCCAAAATTTTTATGGATATCCTTAGAATTAATGGAGCTTGTGGCTAAATAATAACAGCCGCTCGGGTCGATCTTTAGGTTAAGCCGTGCTTGCCTAGGTTGGTCTGTGGATGGGTGACCTTTACATACCGAGTTTCCTCCGTGCCTCGGAAAGCACGTTAAGCTGTTGGTCCCGGCTGTCATTTGTAGATCTTTGACAGTCGTTACAGGTAGTCAGTGAACCAAAAAGTCTGACAACCAGTCTTAGCAAGGGGTAACGTATTACCCAGTACTAATTGGGTTGTGGAGGTCAGATAAGCAGTCACTCCATTTTAAAGGCTGGTATTCAGCTGCATCCGGTTAGACTTGAAGCCGAACCCAACATAGTTGGGAAAAGGCTTAGGCAGATGATGATCCTTCGAATGAACGTGTCTGCTGTAATAACGACTCTTAAATAAGTATATTATATAGATATAAAAGAAGAAGACGGAAAAGAGCATAATTGTGCTGCACCGGCCTCACATAACTTGGCATAAAATTAATCAAAAAAAGCAAAAAAAAAAAAAAATTATGTGGTTTTTATAAATATGTACTTATGTTAGTCTGTAAGGTATATATGATAAGGGTCTTTTGTTACCCGAATTAAATGAAATATTATTATTATAATCTCCTTTATTCATCTTAAAATCTTTTAGTTTACATTTTTAAATATTTCTTATAAAAAAAATAGTAGTCCACCGGTGTTGGGAGTGTTGCGGACCGGTGGTTAGGGCTGCAGAGACCGGAACCTCCTCACAATGCGAGCCGTATCGACGAGTACTGCCTTCTGAATCAAGCCCTTGATCCAACCGCCTAAAGAGAGCTTCGATAGATGGTCATCGAAGCTCTTGGCTATAAGGCCATTGGCCGTCACGACAATCGGCACAATGGTAACCGAGTTCATATTCCACATGTCGCGAACCTCGTGTGCCAAGTCGAGATATTTTATTGGTTTCTCTTTCTCAGCTTTATTATTATTATTATAAAGGCAAGGAAAATGTTGACTAGCTGACGGAATGTGTGTTTGCTGCACACTGAAATTATACAATCGTAAATGTTATGCTGTCCTGCTTTAAAATTAACATCAATAAACGATGTAGTAGCTTAGCTATTAAAACCCGTACGAATAACATAAATAACGTTAAAAGTAACGGTTATGAGCCAAAGCGGTTATTTTCTAAATTTTAATGAAGCTGGTTTTATCAAGTTATGATGGGTGAGGGGTCAAACTAAAATACTTTCTCCTTAAGCTGTTAGTTTTAGCAACGATGTGCCAATGTTTTAGAGTCTTGAGAATGTTTATTTTAATAAGCTTGTGTTAATGGGGGGAGAATAGAAGTATTAATTAAGAACCAACGTATCTTCGATCCAAAATAGATACAATTTTTTAAGAATTTGGACTTGTTTGACGACCCTCACACTATTCAATGCATCTATCAGTTTTGTGTTTTGAGTGCGTTACATTGAGTCCTACGGTAAAGCGTGATTTTTCAAACCCAAAAAAAAATTCGTTTTCCAGCAATCATTTTTGAGTAGAGTTACTTAGTTTGATGGTAACATCAGTACAGAATGCTTTGTTGACGGCTTCGTGAACTGTTCGTTTACAAATATTTTTTACTAATATTTTAAAGGACACCCTAAAAATTTGGTTAAGGCGACTACGGGAGCTAAATTAGCAACTCTATTTGTGGTGGTTCAAACTTCGTTTGTAATTCTGTTAGAATAAAGTTCTAATCAGCTTGCACTACAAAGTGGTGGTTACGTCAGTCACTGCGGGTCGTATAGTGCGAAATGAGTGTTATTTTGCGATTTTCCAAAATTCTATTGATTGGTCTAAAAAAATAAAACACTGATGCCAATATGTTGCTTGTAGAATTATTTGCCAAAAAATCAGAATGATTGCATGTATTTGAGTATGGTTTTTACTCGTTAAAAGAAATTTTTAGAGATAAGTTCGTGATTTTTTTTATCGAGTACAATTAGTTGTATTATGTTTCCGAAACACTCTCGTACTAGCATATATCCTGAAGAATATCATATATTTTTCTGGTTTTGTTTATTGCAGTGAATCATATGATTTTTTGCATTATAAAACTCGCGTTTAGCTCCTGTAGTCCCCTTAAACCGTCAAAGATGAAGCGGAGAAGTTTTTTGGGTCATATTGACGTCAAAAGTTTATAGCTTGTTCTATCGACTCTTACCCATCCTTATTTATTTTAAATTGCGTTATATTACAATCAGAGTATACAGCTCGGTGCATTTCCTACAGCGCTGAAACTTTCAGTACGCCTGACAAAGAATTTTCAGTCTACCCACATACACGCCATTTCACCCCTTCCTTCTTCAAGAATAAAGGCCAGTCTCCTTTGTACTATCTAAAGGTTTTCTATTTTGTTTTCGGATGCAACTTATTTGTGAAAACAGGAGTGAAAGAGATGGCTAGAGGGGTGTTTAGTGGGTGTGAGGGGGATGGAAATACACTAAATTTACGAAGCCACAGGTGGTGTACCTCGGGTACAGGCACAGGAAGCTTTGGATCGTGAATATTTTTAATCTTTAAGAAAACTCTGAAACAGGAGTCTTAAACATAGTATTGATCGACAAGTCTCAAGCTGTACCAAACTTACGAGAGTGCTACCAATCTAAAGTTATCCAATAACAGTTCCTTAAGGGGACTACAGAAGCTAAGCGCGAGTTTTATAATGCAAAAAAGCATATGATTCACTGCAATAAACAAAACCAGAAAAATATATGGTATTCTTCAGGATATATGCTAGTATGATAGTGTTTTGAAAACATAATACAACTAATTTTGCTCGATAAAAAAAATAACGAACTTATCTCTAAAAATTTATTTTAGCGAGTAAAAACCATACTAAAATACATGCGATCATTCTGATTTTTTGGCAAATAATTCTACAAGCAACATATTAGCATCGTAGTGTTTTATTTTTTTAGTCAAATTAATCGATTTTTTGTAAATCGCAAAATAACACTCATTTCGCACTATACGACCCGCAGTGACTGACGTAACCACCACTTTGTAGTGCAAGCTGATTAGAACTTTATTCTAACAAAATTACAAACGAAGTTTGAATAACCACTAATTTTGCTCATGTAGTCGCTTTAAAGAAAACTTTCAAACAGGGGTCTTAAACATAGTATTGATCAATCGATCGATATCTCTATCTCAAGCTGTACTAAACTTACAAGAGTGCTAACAATCTAAAGTTATCCAATAACAGTTCCTTTAAGACAAGAAATTACCCTTCTCAGCATAACATAACAATAATCCTGCCTGTATATGACAGAACACCCACATCTTGCCAGTTATGTTTAAGTCCCTTGTAATAGGGGGAAAGCCTATTGCCATCAACCGGGCACAAATCCAGACTCCGTGGCTGTTACTGAGAAATTCCTGATGGAAAAATCCATTTTCCTATAACACTTTTCCCGATCTGGGAATCAAACCCAGGACCTCATGCTCAGCAGTCACGCTTGCAACCACTAGACCAGAGGTTCCCAAACTTTTTTTTCTGGTAGACCACTTTCAAAATTTCCTGGTTACGGTGGACCGGGGCCTGCTGCATTTTTTTCAAGACCGTGGATCAAAAAAGAAAAGCAAGAAATTTGCAATATTATTTTTTCGCGCTATCCGTTAGGATTGCATGAGGACCTAAGACTTTTTTGGGCAAAAAATCTGAAAATTTCGAAGCCACAAGGGCTTCGAAATGCTTTTTTTAAAGTCTCAATACGACCATTTTCACCGAAATACAACCTGTCGTCACCGTTATATTTGTTTTTTTTTTTACTTTTTCGAGTAGCTTATTATCTGCCTACATTGGTAGATAAAGCCAAGCCAACATTTTTGTTCTTTAGTAACGAAACCAGATAAATTTTCGTGGACCTCCACTTACAACTTGTGAACCTTTTTTTCACGCCAACGTAGACCGCCGGCGGGTCTCCCGTGGACCCCTGGGGGTCCACCTGGACCACTTTGGGAATCACTGCACTAGACCAATGAAGTAGCCCCTTACCCTTAGTAAACCAACAGGGCAATGTGGTTTCTTGGCTCAACACCGTTATGCACAATGTACCAAAAATCTCCTCCAACTATATCGAAGTATTCTCATAAGCGAACTCTCAACGTCATCCTTTTCCGAATTTATTTGAGTTCGGCGCAACATATCTTCCCATTAGCCACCCTATGCTGCAATAACAAGCATTTTCCCTACCCACCTAATAAATTACCCAATCGTACACAACTGACCTATAAACGTTCCTCAACCAATAACACAGTTCAATAGCCGAGCAAAAATAGCTCTTAGGTATACAAAAGAACAAAGAAAACGATTGAATATTCTAAACCTAACAGACGATAGGACATGTGAATAATTTACCCTAATCAACAACCATTTCTACCAACTCACCACTCGCACTCGTCCATTCTATACAACTAACAACAGGCTAGCTGAAAACAATGAAAACTTCTAAGGAAACGAAGAGGCAGTCTACTTTTGATAATTAAAAAGTAAAGTTGTCTATGGCAGCCGTTTACCGCATGACATATGGAAGTTCCCATGAAAAGTTCAGGCTATAAAAAAGTCTATAAGTGGACTGTTTGCTTTGTCTCTGGTATTCCTTTGTAATAATGTTGTCGCGGCGTTGCTATTTTTATTTTGCTATGTAAAGCACCAACCCGTCAAGTGGTTTCATCAACTTTACTATTCTATTCATATAGTAAGTCTTCTTCTTCTTGGCGTGTCGATGACAATTTAAATTGAGTCAGCAACGAGTTTGGCACTTTCAGTAGCATCCATCAGCTTCTGTGATATGCAAGCAACAGGACAGGCAGGACACGATATCAAGTATCCCATCGTTTGTTGGGCAACACCATGTTTACACTTCAAGCAGAGTCATCTATGAATCTGCACCTGAACAGGTTTTCCTTGCTTCGGCCAACCTGTGTCTGCAGTCTAAAGTCAGTAATATTGTTGTAGTCCATTTCCGTATTGTATTTAGCTTCATGATCCTTTTACCGTCATCCAAATACATATACAAATGTATGAATTTGTAGTCGACAGAGCCATCACCTCAATGTGCATTTCCTCTATCGTTACATCATCTTTCGTACCTACATAGAGGTTTGATTAGAGTTAACCTACTTCCAAACTGTTTCCTCATCTACCAAAGAATCATAACGGTAGAATCTGTAATCATTTATGGTAGCAGCACCTGGTACTACTATACTATTCCAGAATAAAATGCATTCAAAGCGTTGTTGTGTTGACAAACAATGTTCTAGAACTTTCCTAAGCTCGGGGACTGGAGGGAAAAACACCATATTATGCACTTTTAACTCATTGAGTTATAAAGACAATAACATACCTCTACCAAACTCTGAATAAACACAAATAATAACTGCAATCTAACACTTTCATTAAAACACATTTCTGCAAAAAAAAAACCGAATTAAGTACAAAAATAAAAACAAAAAAAGTTCAAAAAACTTTACAGTTGGTGGCATAAAGTCAAAAAAACAAACAAAGTTGCCAACTTCCAAAAGTTAAGTTATTTTAGATTTTTTTAGTGTTTTTTTGGAAAACTGTTTTGTTTCAGAAAATTTTATTATTTATATAAAATTTATAGAAAATTTTATTATATATAGCCTTTTTTGTTGTAGTATCCTACACACATTCTTGTCATTCATTATTTTAAATTGTAACTCGAAGTTACTAAGGGACCATCATGTCATCAACATAGCCCAAGAAGAAAAAAATACGTATGATAGCATTAACTAGTCAAGTAAAGTTAATAATTGTATATATAAAGGACCACCACACGGGCTTCTTCTTACAAATGAAGAAATTTTCACGTAAATTATTTAATAATGCGAAAGATTTGACAGACAATTAAACTTCTTGTTTTTTTTTCACTTATATGATTTGTCATTTCGAATGATCAAATTTTAGTCGCTATAAATCCTAAATGGGCATTTGAAATGAAAAATGATATGAGAAAACCAAGATGATTTTTAATTAACTATTCAATGATACCCCATATAATATAGTTCGTCGTCTTTATTTTTTTTTAATTTTTCACAAAATCGTCTTTGTCTCCATATATTGAATTTTGATTACTGTCAAGTGGACACGCATTGAATCATTGCCATAAAAATCATCAAAATCGGCCCACGCGTTTGGTCTCTAGAGCGCAAAGGAACAATCATACATATAGGGCCGATAAACACATTACACACCTCAGTCGGGTAATAAAACTGTTACGAAAACACGTCCTGAACACAAGAAACAGGTTTATTCCTAATAAATATTACAAAAACATTTATGTGTGTAATATACAATATTCACGAGATTTGCATCGGACCTACATATTTGTGACCTAGAATACGATATCCTATGTATCAGACGCTTTGAATTTTATTGATCTAGATTTGAACCTAGCTTGTCAATAATTTGCTGCCTGTAGAATTTTTTAGTGCGAATTATTGTTTCATAATTTATGTTACTGCAAAATTCATGGAAGTTTCTTTTAAACGTTACTACTAGCGTGGCCTTCGATTGCTGTATTTTTTTATCTTGGATATTTTCCTCATTTCTTTTGTTGTTGTTTTGTTTTAGCTTAGCTTTATTTTTGGCTACCTGTTGGGATTTAGTTACTTCTAATCTCAATCCTGCTCTTTATGATTCATCAGAGGAGAATATCACACCTTCAACATTATTGTTATGTCAAACGTTAGACCGTCGTCATCATCATTCTCCTGCCCTTCTCCCAGTTCATTTGCGGTCGGCGCAGCATGTCTTCCTCTTCCATACTTCTCTACTACTCGTCATCTCATCTAATCCCCCATGCGTTCTTGCCATATCATTATGTATACAGTCTATCCATCGTTTCTTTGATGTTTACAATAATTGTAAATATACCTTTATTTTTCTAATACACGACTATATAAACTAAACACAACTGACTACTACAAAACACAACAAACTAGACTAAAAAAAAACTGATTTCTCAATATTTTTACGATAGGGGAATATCAAAATAACTCACGAAAATAGATAATACCAAACTACTAAACGATAAAATAATTGGCTTAAAAGTCGTACGGTATAAAAATTGTATTTAATTCGATAATCGACCGAGCATTCAGTTTTTATAAGTCCGATATCATGGGAATCGGGGCAAGTGTTGAATTCATCAAGCGATTTTTGCATGCCTTTAATGTTTCTAGTTTTTTTGTTAAAGAAACTTGCATAATAAATGTAAAATTTTCATGGAAATTCATTGTTTATTATGGGAATTTCTGGTGGTATTTTTGTTACTGAATCAGATACTTACAGTTTGAACAGATTTGAGAGACTGAGGCCGGGGTTAAGCTTGTCCTTAAACCAATTATGATTTTATCAGCTTTGCCAAAGAAAAGATGGATAGATTGCGTGAGGAATGATATGAAAGAGAAAGGAGTCAATGAAGCCGTAACGTCTGACAGGGAAGAATGGAAGAAGAAAACGTGTTGCGCCGACCCCGAGTAGAGTGGGACAAGTATTGTCGAATGATATGAAAGAGAAAAGAGTAAATGATGCCGTGACGTCTGACAGGGGAGAATGGGAGAAGAAGACGTGTTGCGCCGACCCCAAGTCGAATGGCACAAGGGCAGGAAGATGATGCAGATGTTGAAGGACCCCAACCGAAAAAACAAAGGATAACTTTGATCATTGTTCTATACGAATGTTTATCCTCTTAAGGAAAATCGTCAAGACTACTACTGGTATTGAAATAGATTGTAATTGTATGTGAAACAAACAGAACAGCCTTGACGCAAACATTGGAGAAATGGTAATAGGGCAGAACTAGGTCTACTTAATTAAATTTCAATGACGAGGCGTGAGCCGAACGTTTTGAGCGTGAAACACGTTTCGTTGTGGACATATTTAGAACACTGATGGTCTCTGAATTGAGAGTTAGAGGCTGAGGACTTGGCCAACAGAACTGCGGACTTTCAGTGTAATTTTTTTCAATGAAGACCGCGAAGTTAAAAATTTGCTTACTTTTTGCGTAAGATTATTTGGGTTTCGTAGGAATCAGTGCGATCAAACGAAGTCAAGTATAAATACTAAAAGCTGAAAAAGCTGTCTATACCTATACTAAAAGTGAATGAGGTAAATGATTGAGTGCTGATTTATTTTAAAACAAAATTTACAAAAGTAAACCAAAGATTTTTGATGTGGGGCATGCCCGCCACACAATTCCCGAAACACTGCAACTCCGGAAAGCCACAATTAACAGTGACAACCACCAGAAAAGAGAGATTGGATAACGCCAAGATAATGAAGCTCAGCGAAGTCCCAGAGAAATCCAAAAATAAGAGAGAGGGCCAAAGATTTGAGAAATGTGTGCAGAATAGTCTTTCATCTAATAGATGTATCTCACAAACACTCCAAAAGACACCAATCTTCAAGAAAACAGTCTTCCAACATCCACAATACCCTACAGGTGTACGCTAACTGTTGCTCCTCGCTTCCGTAGCTACACCTACACGTAGAGATGGACGTACACGTTAAAAACAGTCGTATTGTATTGATTTTGTTCGATCCGAGCCAGCGAGGCTTCGTCTAAAGACTGCACTGTGCTAAGATCTCGTGTTTGTAGTCCGCTGGAGGTAAATGCACTCCATATTGTTTACGTGGAGGAGTTGAAGTTTTTTCTTTGATGGTTTGGTGTTAGATGTGACGTCTTGGAGACGTAAAACTATGCAAAATTTGTGAAAACTTGTGGAAAAGATAGATGAATTGTGCGTGAGAAATGATATGAGAGAAAATAAGTAAAATGTAACGTGGTGTCTGACAGGGGAGAATGGAAGGAAAGATTGTGATGCTTCGATCCTAAGTAATAAGTTATATAATTATAATTAATTGTAATAAGTCAAATAACTAATGTCAAATAATAGTTCTAATATCTTTGTAGCGTTCCCAAGACAAGCCGTGAAAACGGTTTTGTGGGCATTGTCATAAACTAAGACTTTTATAAACTTTCTTTTAATAAATAAATAAATGTATATAAATAAGGGAGAAAGAAGTAGGGTTAAGCATTTTTGATGAGATACTGAAATAAAGTACTTAAAAGGTCAAAACTTTATGCGGTTCCTCTTTTGGCGTCACTTCGTTCGTTTGTTTAATTATCGTGTTTGGAAGTTGCTAGCTCAGAATTGTAATGGTAGAAGCTATGTTAAGAAAACGGAAGTTTTTGTTATTTATAATGTCTTCAACTTTCTCGTAATTCAAAAAAAAACCAGCCAAGTGCGATTTGAACTCGCGTGGAGAGGGTTCCGTACAATGCCAAAATCTTATATTGAGTTTACCACTTTATTTTCAATTGATAGAATTATTATAGGTTTTCTTGTAATCTATACAAGCAACTAATTACATTTTGTTATTTTTTCAAAATTTTAGGCTCAGCAGTTGCGGAGATCAGGGGGGGATGGTCAATTTTCGTCTCCTTTATTGAATAAAATTAAAACAATTTATTTTACAAGGAACAAAAATAAATTTGAAATCCTCATAGCGAGGACTTTCATTTGATATAAGACACAGTAAGGGCTGCAAAACTTTTTTTTTAAATTTCTAATTTGTCCCCAGAAAATAACCCTTATTTAAAAAAAAAAAATACTTTGCACATCTGTGTCATAGGATTACACCATCCTACCAAATTTCACCTGATTTGGTCCAGTAGATTCGGAGCAAATTGGCTGTGACAGACGGACGGACAGACAGACAGACAGACGCACGAGTGATCCTATAAGGGTTCCATTTTTTTCAATTTTTCTACGAAACCCTAAAAAACAGCTGTTTCCTACAAAAGTGCAGTACCTACAGCTACATGGTCAAAATGTATGGAACAGCACTTTTTTTTTAATAACCGATGAAAAATTTTGTCCCTTCCACTCCGTATAATAGGCGAGACGACAAAAAAAATCTAATTAGTTGTTTTTTCTTTTGTTACGTAAAACAAAATTGACGAAGATACGACGCTTTTAAAATTCTCAATACGTCACGCCATGGTATAATTTTTAGCTAGTTCTGACGTCACGAGCCCCCACTCCCGAGTTTTGATGCGTTTTATCTTTGTCAATATTCATTGATTTACAAAAACAAAAAATACGTGTCCATTAATTTCCAATACTCTAACTGACGGACTAAATAGATTTGATACTGTCGTCATGCCTATTGTGGTGTTGTAGATGGCGCCACTGACCATTCCCTACTACCTACCTTCACAAGTTTATTAAACTGTCTAGAACGTGGCGGAAAGCCGTGTAATCGGAAATATTTGACCGATATGGAATGCATAATATTTGACGTCAGCCATTCATGCTCCCACGCATGTAGGCGATCTATTTCTGGACACAAACTATGTGTTCTAGTTCCAATCGATGGACTAATAAACGTCGGTATGGGTTATTTTTAGATAAAGGTTGAATATTTTCGTTAATATGGACTATATTAATCTGTTGGTGAGTTTGGACATAAACATAACATCACGCCTGTAATGCTTGAAGGGTTAGGCAGAAGTGTACCTAATAGTACACCCACATTTCGCCAGTTATGTTTAAGTCCCATGTAATAGGGGGCGAGCCTATTGCCATCAACCGCGCGCAAATCCAGAATCAGTGGCTGCTACTGAGAAATTCCTGATGGAAAAACTCAATAACACTTTGCCCGACACGGGAATCGAACCTAGGATCTTATGCTCAGCAGTCGCCCTTGCAACCACTAGACCAACGAGGTATTCAGTAAGTTTGGAATCTTGTAATATCAGCTTGTTGCATGAGAAATAGGTCTTCTCATACATAGAACTAGTATTAATCACTTGCTCAATGCGTGTGAACGATTTGACGGTGTAGTGTACGTTTTCACAAAAAAAAAAAATATAAAACCACAAAAACCACCACCACCACCTAAATTAATGCAAAGTAAAAACGTTGAACTTGGGTTTTCAACCCTTGACCCAGTACAGAAAGGTTAAAATCCTACAGCGTGCTTTTATTTAGGCATTCCTTGAGATTTAAAGACCTAATGCCCTAGAGCTGGTGTAAATTAGTATTACATGTAACATTATTAAAGATTTAATTGCACAGTCCGTTAAATTAATAGTAACTTCTATTTCTATAGTTTAAAAGGATAAAAAAATGTTGATGCCTTGATTTTGCTAAATCTTGCTTTAAAATCTGCTCTTAAATGCTTGCTTTGTCTTAGCTGAACATTTTGTTTGAACCATTCAAATTTTATTGTACAACATTTTTGACCATAGGTATTTTATGCAAATATCATATGACTTATTTTTATTACAAAAGGGCCTAAGTTTCATTAGGTACTATATTTCCTTACACCCTAATCAATGGTGCTAATCTTAAAAAGTATGTCGGTACAAATTTAAAATCATGATAAACACCACGGTTTTAAAACCGTCCCTTTGTACTATAAAACCTCTTTTTCAGGGTTCCGTACCCAAAGGGTAAAAACGGGACCCTATTACTAAGACTCCACTGTCCGCCTGTCTGTCACCAAGCTGTATCTCATGAACCGTGATAGTAATAGCTAGACAGTTGAAATTTTCACAGATGATGTATTTCTGTTGCCGCTATAACAACAAATAATAATAAAAAATAAAAAGTTGTTACGGAACCCTTCATACGTGAGTTCGACTCGCACTTGGCCGGTTTTTTTAATAGCCTACACTGTCCCACTGTTGGGCAATGTCCCCCAACTTTATCCAAGTGTCTTTTCCTGAGCTCAAGGCTTACGTTAAACCTCGTAAGTAATCTTAAGTTATAATTACAAAACATAACAAAAGATCGAGAAAATTTAAAAATTTAGTTTCTATTGTCTGGCAGCCAACGTTTAAAAGGGTAGGGTGGTGTGTCGTGAAAGTGGGGCGAATAAAATCAATAGGGGGTGTACGACCACCCCGCTAAGTGAGTGAAACAGATCGGCCGGACGAAAGTCGGACGGACGGTTCACAAAATCGGACACCCGTGCGGACAGTTGAGATTTCTTTGTTATATTGTGTTTTGTATTTATGTTTATGTTGTGAAGTTATTTTGGAAACATGGAAAACTGGTAGGAATATGTAGGTCATTGTAGGTGTGTATCGAGTTTGGGCTTTGCTTAAATATTATGTTTTAGTGTATCGCTAGGTAATTGTGTAGTCTTTCTTAGAACTAATGGATGCTTAATTGGGTTTCATATTTTTAAATACACTGACCTGCAAAAATAAGTACTACATTTAAAATGTCACTTACGGGATATCTTCCGTGATAATTTATTGTTTTTTGAGTTCCCGATATTTCGACGCTGTTGCAAGCGCCATGATATCCCGTATCCCGTAAGTGACATTTTAAGTATAGTTATGAACCGTGAAAGCTTAAAACAGTGTTTGATAAGTACTACACTTTTAAAATTTCATTTTTTCCTAAAACTATAGAAGTTAGAGATTTAAAATAAAACAAAACGTTATAAAGCAATTATTATCAGCTTTCTTTGAAACTATAGACCAAATTAAACTATTTTTCGAGTCCTTTTTGTTTCGAAAGTATATCTTGTGTACCTACTTAAAAAGTTATTGCAATTTTGAAAGTGTGATACTTATTTTTGCAGGCCAGTTTATTATGACTGAATCGTTATTTTGCATAACTTACTTTCCTCAATTTCACTATCTAAATAATGACGCGTTCATTGTAACATAAATTCATATAACATAATTTCACGCCTGTAATCCCTGAAGGGCTAGGCAGGGGTGTACCTAATAGTAAGCATCCACATTTCGCCAGTTATGTTTAAGTCCCATGTAATATGGGATAACGTAAATTCCCTTGGTCTAAATAAACTTTTCAGCAAAAAACTAATCTTGGGTTTTTGATGATTTGAAGGTCCTATTTAATATGCACCCAAATATAACTTATGAAAAGAAACTGCTAGAGCAGCGGTGGCCCAGTGATGACGGCTCCGACTTACGAACAGTAAGTCATGGGTTCGAACCCATTACTTTGTGTAATTTATTTCATCATTGCTGCTCTCAAAACGGTGAAGGAAAACATCGTCATGAAACCGGCATGTCCTAGAACCAAACAATTCCAAGACATGTGACATCAACAAATCCGCACTGGGCCCGCGTGGTGGATTATAGCCCATTCCCTCTCATAGAAAGGAGGCCGTGTCCCAGCAGTGGGAACATTAATAGGCTGATGATGATAAGAAACTGGTAACCTTTTTCGCCATCTAAGCAAATGATATGGAGTATAGCATCACACAGCATTACAAAATTGAACATCCCTTTTTAATCTAGCTTTTATATCTATCAAAATTGAACGCGTATACAAAGTTTCGTGTCCGTGAAATTAACTGTTGAGGAGTTCTTGTTGTGAGGAGACGTTCTGAGCTGCACATGTCTCTCATAAAAATATATTGTCACCAAAACCAAAGGTGTGTGCAAAATTTCAGCTCAATCGGTTGGGAGAAGCTGGTTTAAACTTCACATGCAAGATTTGATTACTCAAAACTTGATTGATTAATTTAAACTTGCCTTAAGTTTAATAAAAACTTGTAAGCAGAATGAAATAAAGCCTTCAATAAATAAACGCCATATTAAGTAAGACCATAACATCAGAAGCGAAGTATAACTTGACGAAGCCCGATTTAAGCCAAACTAAGTTTACAGTTTCGTACTTGATGGCAATTCTGTTTAAGTTCGTCCTACATGGTTTATAAGCATGAAATGGTGTATTTAGTTAAACTATGAACCATGATCAATTATGAATAAGACCATCTTAATTAGGTATGTCTTACTATACTAAAATAAATGCGAAAGTTTGGATCGATGAATGTTTGTTACTCAATCACGCCAGAACAGCTGAACGGATCTGTATGAAATTTAGCACAGAGGTATATAAATTATAGTCTGGAATAGCACAAAAGCTACTTTTTATTTTCACACATATACATCATCCATGTGAACGAATTTGCGGGCAAGAGCTAGTAAATTCATAAATATTTCGGCATTCTCAAAGGAGTTGTCTGAGGTATGTAATTGTGTACAAGTTCATTCACTCGTCACACAGTATCAGTTAAGTATCATATCAGTGGGATATGGCAATAAGGCCTCTTGCCAGAATCTAGAACTCTTGTGTAATCTGAGGATCTTACCCAGGACCATACGCTCAGTAATATCACCTTGCTGGCCAAAATATTGCCTACAACGTGAGCTTTTCTGTGACATAATTGATATTGTTGTGGTTTCGTATAATTATCACTTGCTTCGTTAAAGTAAAACATCGTGAGGAAACCAGCATGACTGAGCGATATTTCTCGACGGCATATAAAGACAAGTTAGAGGCTCATGGGCGTCAAAAAAATTCTGACACCAGGTTTAGCACTCACCACACGATAAAGAAAGAAAAAATAGTGGCCATCATGGGTAAACCTGTCACAAACGTGGAGATTGGCTCAAGCAGTAATCTAGATATGCTCAGCTGGGTTTAGTCAAGCTGTTAATGATGATGATCATATTGGTGGTGTCAATAAAGAACAAAACGATTACATCAAAAATCTCCACAAAATCAAATAAGATTGATCCAAATGTTATCTCGAATCAGTTTCCACGTGGCGAAGAAAATAATAGTGTTATGTGTAAGCAAACGGCAATATGTGTTACATGTGCAGAGCGTTTGCGAAGCCCGTCTGAATCAACAAGTATGAATCTACTGTCGGGCCGGAGCTATAGTCCAGCTGGATTATTGGTTTTCGAGTTTCATTACTTTTCTGGATTTCGGGATGCACATGATGGTTTTAGCAGTTTTGTTATCGGGGTAGGTCGCTTTATTGACAGGCTTGCTATAAAGAGGAAAAACCTAGATCAGGCTAGCACATTAACGTGGAGATTGGCAACAAGCAAAGAGAGGCCTCTCAACACCCAGCAGTGGCTGAATTCAATGGATGATGATGCTTATGAGGTTTAAACTTTTGTATTTCCCTCATACGTTTTACAAGACAACCAGTTTGGGTCAGGACCTTTTTGGCAAGTCAAGTGTTACATGTCAGCTCTCTTGACAGGCTGTCATATAAGACCCCGCTACAGAAATATTTAAGTAATGAGGAGGTCGTAGATGCTATACTTTTTAAATAGGATTATGCTACAGCGAGTAGATATTGTCTGACAACCTACACTTAAAAAATCACCTAATTGCTGACACATTAAATTGAATTAATTTAATTGCCTTTCAGAAACCATGGGTGGGTAGGTCGTGGAAAGCAGATTAAAAATGTTGCTGTTTAAAACAGTTTCTGAAATCATACGTTTTAATGGCGATGGCATGTGTATTTTAGAATCAATTACCTAGAAAAAAATGGTCGCTTGCCGTTTTATATCCTTCTCAGTTTCAATCAAATTTTTATCGTTACTAACTGTTATGCTCACGTTTTATGTACAAATTGGGTTTGCCTTGGTTGTTCATCCCTTTTGTATGAAAAAATACCTTGGTATTTCACAATTGTAGTATGTTTTTCCGACTTCACAACAAACTTGAAACACCTTCAACCCAAAACGTTCCGACATCCCACACTATGAATACAGCCCATCACCCTTGGCTGGCGCTACTCGCAGTTCGCACACATACACACTCAAACTCACACAGACGTCACAATATTGGATTTTGTTTATGCAAAATGGCTTCACATCCTATACCCTTTAACTGTTAATCAAATTATGAATAGTAATTAGTTTGCAGATTTAGAATTATAGCGTATTAGGTTTGTAGTTGCTGAAGTGTGGATTAGGAGGGATTCCAAAGGATTGGTGATTAGAATATTATTTTGTTGTGTTAAAATTGTTATAGAATCTATTTTCTTCTTGTCTCAATAGTGGAGTTCTGATAATGTTCACACGCATATCTTGGACCATTTGGGTGCGGTTATCAAACATGGATATTCATAGACTAGCAGTAGTTATGTTAGTCTTTGGTAGATATGGAACATAGGATATGCCCACAGGGTTACTTTAGGATATCCTACAGGAAGTCAGTTTCAGAGATAAAGTAAATAAATACGCCAGCAATGTTAATACTGCTATTTTATTTACAGTAGTATCTTTTCAGGGGAAATATTGTGTGGCAAAAATAAAACATGAAATTAGGATAAATGCGTTCCTTGTGAAGTATGTGTGGTTTGACTTTGAATGATTTTAAGAATTGATCAATAATGTGATAACACAATTAGGTTGTGATTTAAAAGAAGACATGAGGCATGAGCTCCACCGGGGCTGCGGGACTATTCGCAAGAGATACCGTGGCCCCGGAACACAAAGGGCGATGAAGGAACATGGATGGGTTTTAGTCAGTAAAAGTCTGACACTCCCTCCTGCTCCGCCCAGAGCGGGAGGAGTTATTTGACGATTTCCCATACTAAAAAAAAAAAAAGCAAGTATCGGCTGAGATGACGAGTAATAGAGAAGTTTGGAAGAGGAAAACATGCTGCACCGACCCCAAATTAATTGGACAAAGGCTGGAGAATAATGATGTTGTCTTGTCTTGACTTTCTTCCTCGAAATCCCATGATAAAAGGTCTCAAAAGGCGAACAATCACATGACATCAGCACACAAATGTTTGACAGGATGTGGATTCCAAAACACCTATTATTATGAATCTATTTGATCCTAGACTATAAAAACAACTGCTTTTGTCATATTGACCTTCGGGGAATAGATAATAGGTCGTGTTTTCATAGCTATGTTGATCCTAGGTGGAGAAACTAACATTAAAATTTCGTAGGTTTGATGATTTATAATTCAAATCTTGATAAATTATAGTTGGCGTCGAAGTGGAATGTATTGAAATATGTTGAGGAAATAAGTTTTTTTTTAAAACCAATCACGTGTTTATAGTTTGCAAAAATAGGAGATTGTTTGCCAAAGCAGCACACATGTATTTTAAGGCGACTACAGAAGCTAAATTAACAACTTTATTTGTGGTGTGAACCACCACAAATAAACTTCGTTTGAAAGACTGTTAGAATAAAGTTCTAATCAGCTTGCACTACAAAGTGGTTGTTACGTCAGTCACTGCGGGCCGAATAGTACGAAATGAGTGGTTTTTTGCGATTTACATAAAATCTATTGATTGGACTAACAAAATAAAACACTATCATGCCAATATGTTGCTTGTAGAATTATTTGCCAAAAAATCAGAATTATCGCATGTATTTTAGAATAGTTTTTACTCGTTAAAAGAAATTTTTAGAGATAAGTTTGTGATATTTTTTACTAGCATATATCCTGAAGAATATCATATATTTTTCTGGTTTTTTTATTGCAGTGAATCATATGCTTTTTTGCATTATAAAACTCGCGTTTAGCTCCTGTTGTCGCCTTAAAGGCGAAAGTGTTTCTTTGAATCCACTCTGGAGTGAAGGATTGTATTCTATAGTAGAACCCTGAACGCAGCGAGGGATTCAAAGTAGCTTAAAATAGTGTGCTCTGGAAATGGACACTCTATTATTATCAGCTTCTATGAGAAAATAAGTAAATGCAATTTGTGAACAGTACGTAAGTAACATACGTGCGGTCATTGAACAAAAACAAAAAGCGAACCGGACAAAATTGCATAGGGAAAGCTATTTTAATACCTATACAACGATGTTCAAAAACTGACAAATAATATTCTAAAATTAACTCCCACGTAAACAGGTGTCAACGTAAAACAATTAATAATATTTTGACGCCAAAGGAAAAATGTCATCTATTTCGATATACCGAAGTATTTTTCCGCCTAATATGGTCTTGGCAACCGAATCGGTCGAATTACGTCATGTACCAAAACTTGAATACAAATAATACAGGTAAGTTTATAATGCATGGTATTTGCAATTCGTCTAGCCTAGACAAAACTGCATTTTGACAAGGCCTTGTCTAGGTCGGGGCGTTGCAATGGCACTGAATTTAAAATAAAATCTGTGAAAAAAACGCAATTGAATATTTTGAACTACATAGATCGGACCAGAGTAGTAGATTGATTTTTGTGCTATGTTGATCCAATCAAATGAATGCAAAGAGTTAAAATCATTTCCATCGGAAAATTTCATCGTCATCTGCCTTTTCCCAACTATGTTGGTGTCGGCTTCCTGTCTAACCGGATGCAGCTGAATACCAGTATTTTACATGGAGCGACTGCCTATCTGATCTCCACATCCCAGTTAGTACCAGTTCGTCTTCAAGAAAGGAAGGTCACTAGTAGGTCTTGGGTGACACATCATTATTCGGAGACCCACCGGTGGGTCTACTTGGTGGGTCCTTGAAGACGAAGCTATTAGAACTGGGTAATACGATACCCCTTGGTGGTACGAAACTTTTGGGCTCGACAATAATCTTCCAAAAACACACTCAACTAAAATAAAACGCTTAACAAAGACACAAATTCTATCAATAGCTGATCACGCAACTATAGACGTGATTGTGAAACAATGCTGATTCACAATAACCGAATATTTAGCTGTTTTGTCTGACATAGTGACACACTAATGTTTTATAGTCATAGCCAAATTGACGGACTTTGAAAAGGTAGACTGAAATATAGTTTAAAGTGAAATAATGACGAAATTGTGTAGAACCAACCGCAGTTTTAAAGACAACGAATTTTTGTAGACATTTTCCGGTTAGTTACTTATGCATAGTTATTAACTTTTCAAGAACTTACTGTCAACTGAATATCAGAAGGCAAAGGAATTCCTGCCTACCAACATTTTCACACGTTATGACAAAACAAAATATTTGAGGCAACTAAATAATTATAGAGCTATGTTACAAAATGGGAGTGTTATATTGCGCTCGATCATCTAATTGTTATACAGGTTGCAGACGCCGCTGACGGTTATTGTGTAGGTAAAGCGTAGACTTGTGTTGTCACCTGGATTTGTCTTACATCTTAAGTTCTTAACTAATATTATAAACGCAAAAATAAGTTTGTTTGTTACCTTTTAAGCCCGGTTAAGCAGTAGCCAGTCTCTCTAGACTGAACTGCGAGATGCCATACCCATAAAAAAAAAAAACCTAAAACACTGAACCGATCATCCTGAAATTTTGCATATACTTTGTCAGGTGTACAGAAACGGACATAGGGTACCTTTCATCCCGAAAAAAACTACTGTTCCCGAGGAAAACAACAATAACGTTCTTATGATAATAGATGGCGCCACGTGTCTTTCGAATTAAGATTGAGCTGCCATAAAGTTTGAACAGCACTTTTAACTCGGTTGTGTAGATATGTATTTGATCCATGTAACGTAGGAAAAAGCGACGAGGAGTTTAGTTTACGTGTTATTTAGGGTGTTAAGAACAAAAAGGATCTCATGTGCATGGATGCTCATAAGGAAAGAGGAGAACTTTGCAGGAGGACAATATACTTGCCTAATTTACAGTATGGGCACAAGTCAAACTCTGACGTCTATTGTTTCATGATATTGTATATATGACACACAGACAAATGATCCTTCAAATAGTGTCATATAGTAATTTCTATAGACATGAGAAGTTCATCATTCTAGCAACATAATACTTGTCGTTTTAGTCATAATATCTGATTGCATGCGAAATATTTTAGTATTCTTTTCACACGCTAGTTTCTGCTAAGTGGCGATATTTGATATTTAGGACGCGACGAGATTTTTACTTATATTTTTATATAGGTTTGTCTGTAGTAAGTACCTAAATTATTGTTAGTTGTCGCCAATTAGGCAAACAATCTTATTTTAGTTTATTTTATTTTATATTTCTTTGACGCCTAAGCGTCCTATTGTTTAAACTTATGTTTGGTTTGTTTATTTTATATAAATTAGTTTTTTTTTGTTGTAAAATATAGTTTTTAGATTTCATTATTTAATGTTAATTTCGCCAGTTTTTGTCTGAAATATTAATTTGAAAAATAGATTCAAACTCCTACTTTAAAAATTAATTAAATAATTTTCTTATTCTATTGAAACTTTGTACTACGCTGGGCCAGCTAAATATCAGTTTTCACTGACATTCGTTCTTCAAATCATATTCTGATTTGAAGAACGGATGTCAGTGAAAACTCAGAGAACCAAAAATTACTATTTTTAATAGAAATTATTAATGACATAAACAACTTATTAAGGCTTAGCCAAACAATGTTCCAAATAAAGCATGTCAAACCAAAATAACATCAAATATAATTTTTTATATAAATTATTAATGTCATAGGCACCTAATTAGGGCTTTGCCAAACTGTGTCCTCAACAAAGCATGTTAAACCAAAATAACATTAAACACTAATAGGGCTGTCTACCTACCTCTTACATAATCATGACTCGAACACGTGTCCCTTCAATCTAGGCACGAAATATAATAGCCTATCGCTCGGCCTAGGAATGGACACAAGGTCTAGGATCTAGGTTGACTAGTTTTGGCTAGCTAAGTCTTATTAGACGGTGTGACAGACACGACGGTTTGCTGTCTAAGGAGAGGTCTCGTCTTACGCTGAGATGGAATGAGATGCATCACGCTTGCTGTGTTTGGGGATCTCAAACTATAAATCTTGGTTTACTTATATTTTGACGACCCGAATGGCGCAGCGGTAGTGAGGCTGCCTTACGTTCTTAGGGTCCCGGGTTCGAATCCCGGTAGGAGCAAATGTTTGTGTGATGAGCATGGACATTTGGTTCTGAGTCATGGATGTTTATATGTATAATAAGTATGTATTTACAAACAAAAAGTATCTATGTAGTATATCAACTATCTGGTGTCCACGACACAAGCCTCGTTGCTTAGTGTGGCATTAGATGGCGCTGTGTGTGTTAATGTCCAGCGATTTTAATTATTTATTACTTAGTCAGTGTGTGGTATCCTCGTCATCATCATCATCAATCATGCATCATCATCCACAGCCCGACTTCACCCACTGCTGGTTATAGGCCTCTCTTTGCTTGTGCCAAGCTCCACGTACGCTCTTGTGCCAGCCTCATCCAGGATATTCCCGCAATGGCAACAATGTCGTCTGCCCATCTCGCTGACGGACGACCAACACTTTTCTTTCCAGTCTTTGGACGCCACTCGGTCACAGCTTTAATCCACCTGCCATCACCGCGCCTTTGCTATATAGGTGTCCTCAGTCCTGCCCAACTCCATTTGAGTTCCCTAACGCGATTTCCATAATATCTAAGTCTTGCCGTACCTTCTTACGTCGTATGCGTCTTACATTTGCCAAATACAAACCCAGAATCTGCTACTCGAGATCCTCTAATCTCTTGATAGGCAAAGATGAACTAAACACCCTTATCTCATCAAAAATACTAATGGACAGCGAGCCTGTTGGCTTCAATCGATACTATTGAGAAGTTTCCGTTAGAATATCCTGAAAATCAAGATCATCACCTCTGGAAATAGGTCTCCTCGCGTTTCGCCACATTGACCGGTCCCGTGCGTTCCGCATCCAACGGGTCACCGCAACCTTCACCAGGTCATCGGTCAAAATCACGATCCGGGAATCGAATTTCAGATACCCACACACTAAACTAGATTGACGAAGCAGAGAGACAAACGTTTACTACTCATAGATGTCTTTATAAAGATCATAATCATAACAGCATCAAGTTATTATTTAATATAATTCTCTGAATCTAAACACAAATTATATTAGCCTATCGCTTAGTCTAGAATGGACACAAGGTCTTAAATCTAGGTCAACCAGTTTTGGTGCTGAGCTAAGTAGCTATAAGTACTAACGAGCGGTCAGCGCGTTTTTCGTTGCGTTTTTTGTTTAGTTTCAGTAATTAAATATAAAGAATTTAAATATCGCTAGACAATAAATTATGCCACGGAAAACACGTAGATTCATGTCGATTGTTGATCTTTGACAGTCGTTATAGTTATATTCAGCGACCCAAAAGTCTGACAACCAATCTTACCAATCATATTACCCAGTACTAATTGGGTTGTGGAAGTCAGATAGGCAGTCGCTCCATGTAAAATACTGGTATTCAGCTGCATCCTGTTAGACTGGAAGCCGACCCCAACATAGTTGGGAAAAGGCAGGCAGATAATGGGCTGTAAACCAACACGTGAGCCTAGTGTAGGTCCCATCGGTCTATTCAGTCTGATTCAAACTGACTCACACAGACCGACTGACAGATCCTTTAATTTTTTTTTTCGGATGGGAAATCATCAAATGACTCCTCCCGCTCTGGGCGGAGCAGGAAGATCCTAGGTTTGACTCTTACACATAACAAAATAATGATGTTTAAAGCTCATAGCCCACTTTACATTGGCAACATAAATTAGCAGACTGCTCGGTTGCCAATGTAAAGTATATCTAAAGAGCTTTACTTTTACCCCATATTTGAATTATATTATTATTTTTCGGGTGGGAGCGGAGTCGTTCATGTGGGATAAGACCTTTAGTCCTTCAACACATTGAAATATCGAACTTTAACAAAACTATTAAAACAATAAAAATAAACACCTTTATTCATTATTCTATGTTTACTAGACAAACGCTAATTAAAACTTCCGTAGTCCTTCCAGGACTTCAGTCAGCAATTATTAATAGTCAACAGTATATAATTAACGAAGGGAAAGCAAACAGCTGATACTAAGCCGTAACTACAGCCTTTATGTGTAATAACTTCATTTTATTTACTTATAGGAACCATTCTTGGAAGGACCAGACAAAGAAATTTGATGGGTTAATTAAAATTGATTGTCACTTTGCATCTAAAGTAATCTTACCATGGCAATACCTTTCATTTTGACAATACAATTCTACCTTAAGTGTGTGAGCATTGGTGGTACTCAAGTAGCCGTTTCTTTGGTCTTCCTCTACTCTTATGGCTATTAGAGTAGAAGAAGACCTAATAAACGATGGATCATCCATCGTCTCTCACACACTTCTCAATTCACGATGATATGGCAAGAAAGGAGGTGACTGCCGAGATGAGTTATAGAGAAGTATGGAAGAAGCAGACATGGTGCGCCGACCTCAAATAAATAGGCATAGGGGCAGGAGAATGATGATGTGGTGGCTCTCTAATAACAGCCAAGAGATAACAATGAATAATAGGTAACGGTCTAGAGTATTTAAGATCATGGTCTATGAATCCATGGTCTACAACTCGCGGCCCGAACACAAACACACAAAGAACAACACAAAGTACACAAAGTATCTGACAGATACTTATCTCAGATACTTTGTGTAAATGATTTCATCACCCCTAACTCTCCAGAGCAGCGGTGGCCCAGTGGTGGCGGTCCCGACTTACGAACAGTAAGTCGTGTGTTCGAACCCAGGCAGGCGCATTACTTTGTGTAATTTATTTCATCAGCGCTGCTCTCAAAACGGTGAAGGAAAACATCGTGAGGAAACCGGCATGTCCTAGAACAAAAAAATCTAAGACATGTGACATCTACCAATCCGCACTGGGCTCGCGTGGTGGATTATAGCCAATTCCCCCTCATAGAGTGGAGGCCTGTGTCCCAGCTGTGGGAACATTAATAGACTGATGATGATGAACTCTCCAAACCGTGAAAGAGAACATCGTGAGGAAACCGGCATGTCCTTGAACCAAAATACCCAAGACATGAGACATCCTTCGACCTCCGTCACGAAGAGGAGGACTGTGGCCCAGGAGTATTATAAATCCAATACTATTGATGAATGCTTAAGATGTCAAGACTGACATGCGAATATCGAATTTCAGTCAAACATACCAAGGCTATGTCAGCTCTAAAATAACTTAAAAATTATGATTATGTGCACAAATAATATTTTGTTGAAGCCAAAATCACGAAACCACACAAAAATACTGGAAAGTAGGTAAATGCTTAGTTTACTTCGGCACGCTACATCGCTATTACTTGCTAAAATGGTATTGCTAAAAACGCTGGGTTCCGCGGTTTTAGGAACAAAGGTAGATCCTGAAACTTTACTCTTTCATTCTTAATTTAGGTCTCCCAATGAATGCAAGAAATTGTAATTACCAGACCATCATCATTATCATATTCCAGCCCTTGTCCCATTCTACTCGGGGTCGGCGCAACACGTTTTTTTCTTCCATTCTCCCCTGTCAGACGTCACGGCATCATTTACTCTTTTCTCTTTCATATCAATCGACAATACTTGTCCCACTCTACTCGGGGTCGGCGCTACACGTTTTCTTCTTCCATTCTCCCCTGTCAGACGTCACGACATCATTTACTCTTTTCTCTTTCATATCATTCGACAATACTTGTCCCACTCTACTCGGGGTCGGCGCAACACATTTTCTTCTTCCATTCTCCCCTGTCAGACGTCACGGCATCATTTACTCTTTTCTCTTTCATATCATTCGACAATACTTGTCCCAGTCTACTTGGGGTCGGCGCAACTCGTTTTTTTCTTCCATTCTCCCCTGTCAGACGTTACGGCATCATTTACTCTTTTCTCTTTCATATCATTCGACAATACTTGTCCCACTCTACTCGGGGTTGGCGCAACACGTTTTCTTCTTCCATTCTCCCCTGTCAGACGTCACGGCATCATTTACTCTTTTCTCTTTCATATCATTCGACAATACTTGTCCCAGTCTACTTGGGGTCGGCGCAACACGTTTTTTTCTTCCATTCTCCCCTGTCAGACGTCACGGCATCATTTACTCTTTTCTCTTTCATATTATTCGACAATACTTGTCCCAGTCTACTTGGGGTCGGCGCAACACGTTTTTTTCTTCTATTCTCCCCTGTCAGACGTCACGGCATCATTTACTCTTTTCTCTTTCATATCATTCGACAATACTTGTCCCACTCTACTCGGTGTCGGCGCAACACATTTCTTCTTCCATTCTCCCCTGTCAGACGTCACGGCATCATTTACTCTTTTCTCTTTCATATCATTCGACAATACTTGTCCCACTCTACTCGGGGTCGGCGCAACACGTTTTCTTCTTCCATTCTCCCCTGTCAGACGTCACGGCATCATTTACTCTTTTCTCTTTCATATCATTCGACAATAATTGTCCCACTCTACTCGGGGTCGGCGCAACACGTTTTCTTCTTCCATTCTCCCCTGTCAGACGTCACGGCATCATTTACTCTTTTCTCTTTCATATCTTTCGACAATACTTGTCCCACTCTACTCGGGGTTGGCGCAACACGTTTTCTTCTTCCATTCTCCCCTGTCAGACGTCACGGCATCATTTACTCCTTTCTCTTTCATATCAGTCCTCACGCAATCTATCCATCTCTTCTTTGGTCTTCCTCTCTTCATCCATGTGGTATCTAATTTGTTAGTATATTCTCAAAGCGCGGAATTTTACGGATACTTATAATAAGTTTGGTAAACTCTCTCATCAAGGTTTTAGATGTTGGTCTAGACTATGGTCAAGTTGCATATATCGGGCAGCTTAACAAGAAGCATGTTCATCCTCTTAATTAAGAAGAAGTACTAGTTAGTGGATCTTGCCCAGATATTTCACCAAAGAGACGTTCTACACTGCATCCAACGGTTTCCCACGACCTTCGCCAGTTCGTCGATCGACTTATTGGGGACAGAAAACTTTATCCATCTTGACTGTTTCAAAGCCTCATCTCAGTAACAAACGAACAGCCTCTAAACCAGTTTTACTTTTCAAATGAAAACATTCAATCGACCTAAATAGGAAGCCACATCAAAACGATCCCTAAACCCAGAAATGGAGCAAAAAGTCCAGGTTTCAATAGCATTCTCACTTGCTGAGGCTACGACACAACACCACTTCTCGTTTTTCGTCAATAGCTCGTTGTTTTTCGTCGTTGACTTGGTCGTTTTTCTCGTTGTAGCCCGTCGGTGGCTACCGAGCGCGGGCGACCGGCCGGCGCGGCTTTCAGTTTTTTTCCACGAATTTTACTCGCTCAAAGTGGGTAGGTAGCGATTTACGAAATATTTTCGTACTTAGAGTGCACTGGAGTTGTTGAGTTGACACAATTTTTGTTTTGTTTAGGTCTCCGTTAGCTATTTTAAAAAGGTATTACAGTCGCACACTGATCTTACCAAATTTATAGAAAAAGTTGGCCAGTGTATAATTGAGGAGCTCGTGGCTAAATAATCACAGCCGCACGTGTCAATTTTCAAGGTTACGCCGTGCTTGCCAAGGTTGGTCTGTCGATGGGTGACCATCTTTACATACCGATTTTCCTCTGTCCTTCAGAAAGCTCGTTAAGCCGTTGGTCACGGCTGTCATTTGTAGATCTTTGACAGTCGTTACAGGTAGTCAGTGGCCCGAAAGTTTGACGCCCAGTCTTACCAAGGGATCGTATTACCCAGTACTAACTGCGTTATGGAGGTCAGATAGGCAGTCGCTTCATGTAAAATATTGGCATTCAGCTGCATTAGGTAAGACTGGAAGCCGACCCCAATAAATTTGGGAAAAGGCTAGGCAGATGATGATTGTACAAATATTATAGTGGTGAAGTTAATTAACTACTTAACTGCACAGCGCTAGACCAACTAAGTTTGACGACCCGAATGGCGCAGCGGTAGTGAGGCTGCCTTACGTTCTTAGGGTCCCTGGTTCGAATCCCGGTAGGAGCAAATGTTTGTGTGATGAGCATGGACATTTGTTTCCGAGTCATGGATGTTTATATGTATAATAAGTATGTATTTACAAACAAAAAAATATCTATGTAGTATATCAACTATCTGGTGTCCACAACACAAGCCTCGTTTCTTAGTGTGGCACTATATGGCGCTGTGTCTATGTCTAGCGATATTTATTTATATTTATTATTATTTATTAAGTATCACCACCACTTGTGGTTCTATTACCCTGTTCTTATAATAACAAAGGAGTACGAAGCGAAAGAATTGAAAATTTTGATATTGATAAAGCTTATTTTCAAAGTTTGCTTTCTGACATAAGCAGGTTGCATACCCACTTGACTTTGAAACTTGAATCTGTTAAGTTTAAATGGTGAACTATCATGTTAACTGTGACTAACAATAGGGAACATGAAAAAAAAATCTAAATAATCCGTCAGATTGATTTCCAAAAAAATTTGGACACATATGAAGACGATACAGTGCGTCGAAAACTCGTGTGACGTCACATTTGAGTATATTTTTTACTCAAATGTGACGTCAAAAGAGTGTGATCGTGAGTGGGGGCCACTCACGATCTTTGACACGTTTTATCTTCGTCAATTTTTATTAATTTGATAAAACAAAAAATACGTATAAAATATTTTTCGATAATCTAACTGACGGACTAAACAGAATCAAATATTTTTTTTAGTCAGTCATCATCCCTATTATACATATAACTAAATTCGTCTCATAACCCCGAAGGGACGTGTACGGACTTAATAGTACGCCAATATTTCGCCAGTTTGACGACCCGAATGACACGGCGGTAGTGGGGCTGCCTTACGTTCTTAGGGTCCCGGGTTCGAATCCCGGTTGGAGCAAATGTTCGTGTGATGAGCATGGACATTTGTTTCCGAGTCATGGATGTTTATATGTATAATACCTAAGTATGTATTAACAAACAAAAAGTATATAATATGTAGTACCTATATCAACTATCTGGTGTCCACGACACAAGCCTCGTTGCTTAGTGTCGCACTAGATGGCGCCCTGTGTTAATGTCCAGCGATATTTTTTTTTTTTGTTATGCTTAAGTCCCATGTAATAGGGGACGCGCCTATTGCCATCAACCGGACACAAATCAGCCTCCGTGGCTGGATACTGAGAAATTCCTGATGGAAAAACCCAATTACAATTTGCCCAACCTGGGAATCGAACCCAGGACCCCATACTCAGCAGTCGCATGCAATGATAATGTTCAGAAATTCATAATTATTCTGGTTAGACATTTAATTCTCACAAAGAAATTTACATTTCACTTACATGAGAACAAATTTAAACATTTTAGTATAAACTAATCATTGTCCTTCGACACTCGGACTTACTTATTACGTATTCAATACTTTTTTAGCAGTAACTCTGCTCCATAGCTTTTCGTCGCGATCCATTTCGGCTAACTAGTACCTAACTACTGCGACTAGAATATACCTAGTCAAGTGTTTCAGTTTCGTGAGTATTCGTGTCGGCTCGGCACCATTCGTAAACGTTCGGAACAGCTCGTGACGCGACGCGACATTCGGGGAAATTGCGTTTTTTTTTTAGATTTCCCTAAACGACAAAGGAAATTAGGCTGCATGAAACGGACAGCGCTTTTTTAAGTGATTCGGCGAACTAGGGTATTCGGTAATGGCTCTAAAAAATACTGGGGAATGCTTTTTGGTCGATTCAATGAATGCCCTAAAAAAGGACTGGCTTATCTGAACTGGATAGACTGGAAGCAGATCCCAGTCTCATTGGTAAAAGGACAAGCAGATAATGATGAATCTGCAAGTGGAACCCTTTGCTTAAGTATGTAAGGAGATTTTTGTACATAAGAGAGAAAAAAAACAGAGATAAGTCACTAAAATTCTTGGCAAGCCACATTTAGGAATTTTCAAAGCTTTCATTTTTTTGGTTTCAGTCTCCTGCTTCGCCGCTGAGTTAAACTATGTTAGGCATACATGTTACTGTATTTTATTGCAAAACATTAAGTATTGATAGCCTAGTGGTGTGACCGTCGGCGACGGACTGCCAAGTCATAGGTCTCAAGTTCGAACCCAAGACACGCACCTCTGATTTTTTTATTGTATAATATTATAACTTGCTTCGGTGAAGGAAAACATCGTGAGGAAACCAGCATGCCTGAGAGATTCTCGACGGCATGCCAAGCCAAGTCAGAGGCCCATGGAAAACTCTGCACAAAACATTGAGCTATTACTAATACTACTACGTATAGAGAAGACAGCGCGAACAAAATCTGTGCGCAGTGCGGGGCGCGCGAGAGCGGCTAACCCCGTATGTATAATACTGTGGCGAGCAAGCGACTGAGTGAACTGCGGCCGGCCGACCTCAGTTCAACGGAGCACAGATTTTGTTCGCGCTGTCTTCTCTATACGTAGTAGTAATAGCTCAATGGCACAAAACACTTTAATTACACCCAAATTAAAGATCTACCCGCCTAGACCTATTAACTACTGTTTCCTTCAAATTACACCAGATCTACCTATCCACGTTAACATTATCCCTTTTCTCCATCCAACCCTCGTTTTCAAACTCTTTTCGTTCCATTTTGGCAAAATAGAGTATTTAAGTTCGCCAACCGCCTGTAAAATTGCACTATCCGTAATTATCCTGAAATTTTCAGCTGAAACTCGTTGTGAAACAGACTGTTGTGTGGGTAGTTGCATGTTTTTTGTGGAAACTATTATATTATACCGTGTTACGGGTTTGGTACAATGCCCTGTTGGGTAGGTTTTTGAAGTGTCACCATTTTTTGTGATACTTTAAATATGTTTTATAACACATTTGCTCGTAAAGGGGCTTATTTCACCAATTTCAATATCGTAATGTATCTCATTACGTACTTGGGCTGTAAAGTAAAATGCACGGTTTATACTTTTTTAAATCTTAGCAAAGAGTTTTTATGTCAGAAAAGTGGTCAACATTTTATTAATAAAATTAACTTTGGGAGATGAAATATAATAAATAGACATTTAATTCTTTAATTTAATTAATTTTGACAATAAATTACAACCTGTAACAAGAACACAAAAATATTAATTTACTTTATTAGTAATACTGGCTGTTTTTTGTGTCTTTGCCTTAAAAAAAAGCGCTGATGCGCGCGCATCGCTAATTTGTGAACAAGTAAAAATTATTCCGCGCGCTTTTTCTTTTCGCTGTATTGTTTTTATTAGTTTTATTTATTTCGTTGCAAATATGTTATAAAACTTCGTATGACATACGTGCGCTTTGATAATTACAGCCTCTGCTTTTTTATCGCCCTCGCCTACGGCTCGGGCTAGCAATATCACCTAGGCTGTAATTTTCAACTTACCGCACTTATATCATAATGTACAATTAACGTAATCCCCAAAGAGTTAGGCAGAGGTATGACCTAATAGTCCCACATGTCGTCAGTTACGTTAAAGTTTAATGTAATAGGGGGCAAGCCTATTGCCATTAATGACGACCCGAATGGCGCAGCGGTACTGAGGCTGCCTTACGTTCTTAGGGTCCCGGGTTCAAATGTTTGTTAGATGAGCATAGACATTTGTTTCTTTCCGAGTCATGGATGTTTATATGTATAATGAGTATGTTTTTACAAAACAAAAAGTATCTAAGTAGTATATCAACTATCTGGTGTCCACGACACAAGCCTCGTTGCTTAGTGTGGCACTAGATGGCGCTATGTGTAATGTCCAGCGATATTTATTTATTTATTTATAAATCGGCCACAAATCCAAACTCCGTGGCTGCTACTGAGATATTCCTGATGGAAAAATCTAATAACACTTTACCCGACCCGGGAATCCAACCTACTAGGTACTACTTGTTTAGCAATCGCCATTACGACCACCAATGTCACTCAACCTTCCATAGTATGGTTTAAGAACATTATTTCTCAAAAAGAATTACTTTCACAATGAGAAAAAACTTATTTCTACATAAGATACATTAGCGACGCGACTGTTTCAAAACAAAAATAGTTTAGATTAGTACACTACCCGAAATAGCTTAAAATTTTAAATCCGCTAAAATGTGTTTCTGTAGATATTTTTTAAAACTATAACAAATTGCATCGGAATGTATAAGATCAAATTTGATCTTTTACATTCCGAGGCAATTTGTTGTAAAGCTGTGCTCCTTCATAAAGAATAGTACTCCTGCAGTAGTTTGTTCTAAGGTCCCGCAACGCTATGTCATTTGCTTGTCTAGTTCTGTATCAGTTTTTTTATTTCTGATTGTTTTGTAAGAGTTATTTGTGTGTGTATGTTTTTGTTTAAAATTGCATGTAAGTACAAGTTTACAAGTATTGAAAAGCTGAGAAATATTCATGAGCTTTCTGTTATTGTACAGTTATAGTGTAGGTGTTCGGTGGTTGTATTTAAAAAGAACTTTTACAATTATATTTTGTACTAATAAAGTATGTTATCCTAAAATATCAGTAAAAAGTTGTTATAAGTATATTAATTACGACCACCTTCGTGAAAGTCCCCTCTATTAATAGATTCCCTCGTTAAACCTTAATTCATCGTCCACTACAAAACGACGCTCGTCCCCGGGGCTTCGTTCTAGTTCCAGTTATCAGGCACACCATTGATTTTTGGTCAAACAACCGTGGGTGGTAAAACATTTAAGTGTTTTTCAATAATAGTAATATGGGGTACGGTTTTTATTTATACACCACAAATTTTTAATTAGTACAAAAAAATGGGGCTCTATTCATATTCTACTGGTCATATTTATGTAGTCAAAATAAAAAAAACGAAATTCCAAAATTGTCTACAAAAATTTGTCATAATTGGTAAACTCATAACTGAATCAATCATTCATAACAATTGTTACTAGAAAGTGACCACGCGAACGCGAGAGCGACAGAAAACGATCAATTACTACGATTATAAATGGCCTGTACAATATATCCATTAATTGAGTGACATTTTGGGACATAAACAATACGCTAATAACTTTGCTGTATAACAATAGTATGTATTGAGACTATATTTAATAACAACCTTCTTTAATAAGCCCTTTAAGGCGACTACAGGAGCTAAATTAACAACTCTATTTTGTGGTGTGCAATTTACAAAAAATCCATTGATTGGACTACAAAAATAAAACACTATCATGCTAATATTATGTTGCTTGTAGAATTATTTGCCAAAAATCAAAATAATCGCATGTATTTTAGTATGGTTTTTCTCGTTAAAAGAAATATTTAGAGATAAGTTCGTGATTTTTTTTTTATGGAGTAAAATTAGTTGTATTATGTTTTCAAAACACTATCATACTAGCATATATCCTGAAGAATATCATATATTTTCCTGGTTTTGTTTATTGCAGTGAATCATATACTTTTTTGCATTATAAAACTCGCGTTTTGCTCCTGTAGTCCCCTTAAATCTAAATATCAGAGCCACAGTAAAGTAGCTATTCGCTAGGTGCAGTCAACAGGTGCGGCAGATCGGTACAGTTTGGGTAGTTCTGTAATCTCGACAGATTTTGCTGACGACGCGGCTTGCTGCCGTGAGCACTGGCGGGGAGAAAAGTGTTAGAGATATGCTTTTGGAGAAATGTTTTTATATTACTTATACGAGCAAGGCCTTGACCGAATGGTGGCCAAGGTTTAGCCAAAGAAACCAGGGCCATCTTAAAGCTCGTTGGGTTGACGATATTGTCAGGGTCGCGGGAAACACCTGGATCAGGGACGGACAGAACCGGGAAGTGTGGCAGAAGAAGGGGGAGGCCTATACCCAACAATGGGTGATTCCGGGCTGATGATGATGATGATGATGATTACTTATACTTAGCTCATCACATGTAAATGGCAATTAAAGCAACGTTTCCTCACTATTTTGTCGCTGTTAAACATAATTTGGTCCACAATTTTGGAAACACACATAACATCTCACCTGTAATCCAGAGGTGTATCTATATCTAATTAAATGTACACACCCACATTTCGCCAGTTATATTGAAGTCCCATGTAATAGGGGGCGAACCTATTGCCATCAACCGAGCTTAAATCTAGACTCCGTGACTGTTACTGAGAAATTCCTGACGGAAAAACACAATGAAGCTTTTCCCGACCGGGGATCGAACCCAGGACTCCTCAAGCTCGGCAGTCGTGCTTGCATCTACTAGACCAACGAGGCAATCATGGACTTAAACTACATATTATACTTGTGTAATTGTGTAGTGGAGGTACTAAAACAAAAGTCTTCAGCATTTACAACTTCAAAGATAGATTTATTAGCTAATAATTTGAAATATTCCGTTCAAAATCTGATCCTTCTGAGACAACTCTCGCTTAAAACCAAGGAAAAAAAAAAAAACAAATCTCCCAAACGCTTTTGTTCACAACAGTCTCAACTTCCGGTATCGTTGTTGTGTCTGCGTTTCGGTGCCGACTTCGAGTGCCGACAACCGGCACAGTACACACAGATTTTAGTTCAGCAAAACACGCCGAAAGCCGAGCGTGTGGGAGAATAGGTGCTGCTCTATTTAAATAGAATAAATAGGAGATGTTCTCTGTTGTGTGGTTAGATAAGATGAGGTTTATTTTGGTAAAAATTTTGAATGATAAAGTTAGATATAATGAGTATTTTGTGTCTTATGGCAGATACTTAGATGCTATAGATTAAGGGCCTATACGCAGACGTTTGAATGTCCATTGGTAAAAAATTAAATCCTTTGCCATGCCACCCCGGTCTGCGTAGGCCTTTTTTTTTTTTCGGATGGGAAATCATCAAATGACTCCTCCCGCTCTGGGCGGAGCAGGAGGGAGTGTCAGACTTTTACTGACTAAAACCCATCCATGTTCCTTCATCGCCCTTTGTGTTCCGGGGGCACGGTATCTCTTGCGAAGTCCCGCAGGCCCGGCAGGCATCGGCCCTTGCGGACCCCTTGATTTTTGCTGACTTTCTTTGAGGCGCGCGTGGAACACGGGAAGAGTACATGCAAGATCTGAATACTGGGACTCTGAATAAACAAAATAGAAATTTGGTGTTCCCAAATTGTGATGGATATTATGGACCATAAACACAGCACGCGGTACATAATCAGTCTTACCAAATGGTATTACAATAGTATTACCCAATACTAACTGGGTTGTTTAGGTCAGACAGGCAGTCGCTCCATGTATACTGGTATTCATCTGGTTAGAATGGAAGCCGACCCCAACATAGTTGAGAAAAGGCTAGGCAGTTGATGAGACGCAGCACGTGGTATTCAGCTGCTTTCGCATAGCCTAGAAGTCGACCTCAATATATTTGGGAAAGACCTGCGCATGATAACGAGGTACCTATAGCACGTGGGTTATACAGTTTTTTGCTAACCCTATTGGGAACAAACTAGGTTTTAATTGATTCGAGAATTACTGAACTGCTTTTGTTTTTTTTTGTCGCAGGAAACACCTGGATAAGGGGGTCTGGGGCTATTAGGACCGGGACCACGGTCCCGGATTCCCCCTAAATATTTTTGAGTGGTATTTTGGGACCACAAGAAAAACAAATTAAAGAACAGTAAGCAGAAATAATATTGTGATCGACGCACAGAACCGGGAACTGCGGCAGAAAAAAGGGAAGGCCTATCCCCAGCGGTGGGTGATTCCGGGCTGATATAATGATGATGATGATGATGAAACTGCTTTCTCTTTCTAGAAACTAATATTAACAAGAGAATGATGAAAGAACGTCCAGTTGTCCTCATGAGAAGCTGTTCGCAGAAATAATTAAATTGTATAAATAAATGTAGTCAATTTATTTTATTATTTTCTCTAACAACCCTTTCAACCAGCGCGTACACTCACAAACAAAAGCGTCTCTCATTTAAATTAAACAATACTTACATATGTACGGCAGCCGAGTTGGTATCGAAACAAGTCGGAACTTTAATTTCCTAACGCGAAGCTAAAGCCGACGCGTTTCAAAGCGCTATTTATTTAATAATACTGTTAACAATTCTGGATTTGTCTGTACTGGGGATGTGACAGCTCATTTATTTTATAACTGTGTGCGCGGTTTGCGTAACAGGTTGTTATTTTGTTTGGATTATGTGTTAATCCGGGAGTGAATCCTAGTTTCGCTGAATTAAAACAATGTTTCGCAAATTCCCAGATATTACTAGTTAGACAGGTAAATAAGAGAAAGACTGAAAGTGGCGCCGGTGTTTGAAAAGTTGTGTGGTAATCGGTGTTGTGGTAATTATGGACATGTGATGCGGAGGAATGAGGAAAATGTAAGAGTAGAAGACTGAAGGAAGACAACAAAAACGATGGATGGACTGTGTTAAGGATGATATGGCAAGAAAGGAGGTGTCTGATGAAATGGAGAGTGATAGAGAAGAATGGAAGAACCCGAAATAAATTGGGATAAGGGCAAGAGAATGATGCTGACAGGAGATTTGCAATAGGGCAGTAAGTAAGTATTTTTTGAGAAATTTGAATCTGCATTCACAGATTCTGTGAAAGTGGGAACGTTATTTTCTGGTTACACCTACTTATGCTTTAAGTAATGACAAGTCAGACTATTTCAGAACGTTTTACAGGTGACCAAAAAGGGTTTGCAGTTTTGAAAACATACCTTGCCAATGCAGTTCCACATCAATACTAGGTCAATTCAAAGTCATCCACACATCATTGTAATGTACCATTGCCAACGGACCGCATCGGAGTCAATCGTGCCATAGAGCACGAAGTTATGGCGGCAAAACCAGAAATAGACCTCAACTGGTAAGTAATCCTACAAAACAGTTTTTTGTTAAGAACTGGCTGTTCAGAACTTCATCGTGAGGAAACCGAGGACTGAAAAATGGAAGACTTACGACATCTTTTCTTTTAACCCGCACTGGGCTCCCATGTTGGATTATGGAACACTTCTCTTCTTGTCACAGATACATCTTGGATCTATCATCATCATCATCTGCCTAGCCTTCTCCCAACTATTTTGGGTTCGGTTTCCTGTCTAACCGGATACAGCTGCTATTTTACATGGAGCGACTGTCTATCTGACCCCCACAACCCGGTTAGTAGGTACTGGGCATTCTGATACTCCTTGGTAAGCCTAGGTAGTTCTCAGACTTTCGGGCCACTGACTACCTGTAACGACTGTCAAACTTCCACAATACACAATTAATACAGGTAAGTACATAAATAAGTAACATCTACATTTCAAAGACAACGGTTTATAATCCCGAACGAAAAACTTATTATTCAGGGATGAAACAAACGTTGATCGCAATGACCACACTTTTTCTATGTCCACCAAAAGTCAATGAAAATAGACCATCAACTTGCTTATAATTTATCGTAGTAACTATGATTCGAATGGATACCGAGTCCCAAATATACTCATCCAATTCGAAAGATGTTCCTTATGAATATTGGTAAATATTTCATTGCCAAAGTATACATAACTAATTAGCCAAATTAATTATCGGTAGCAGAATGACAGCTGAATTGGCCATTTTCCCCCGGGCCGACCATTTGTTCATTCAATCATTCAACCAATTAGTTCACTCCAAAATATCGTACAGCGGAAACAATAAAACAGAATTCAATCTGTAGATCATTACAATAATCGGCAATCAAATAATGACAAAGTTACAAATACATTCAGTAGCAAAGTGACGAAACCTTATGTCAGAACAATATAAGCATCAAAGTAGAGTAAATAAAATTTTACAAACAGCAAAAGCAAACGTTGTGGTTCGCCGAAACCGTTCTGAATTCAAACATCGTGTCGCGTGTCCTTCCGCGGAATTGGCGCGGAAATTTTTGTTATCTTTTCGTGTTCCCCGAACGGATTTTAAATTGAGAACACAAATGTGAGAACGATAAAATGTCGCTTTGTTTAAGGTTTGATCCAAGTTCCAAATACAAACAAGTATTCGAAACCACGCATCATTGAGCATGTGAGTAGAGAAACATTCACGAATGATGAAGACGAAAGAGCAAAATAGAATTACCCTTATGAAGGATTTTAAAGTAAAAGTCATCATCTACCTATCCTTGTCCCATTTAACTTGGGGTCGGCGCAACACGTGTTTTCCTTCCATTCTCCCCTGTCAACAGTATTGCTACCGTTAAGTCCTTTTTCATTCAGACCACGATCCTACGTGAATGAAGGAAAGTAACCTTCCTCATAGTGTTTTCATGTGAGTGACTATCCTATAGGTACCCAGACTAAGAATTAACAATCTGGTTTGTCACTTAACTTCGTCAAGGCGTCCTAAGTTTTGCGTGATCCAAGTTATGTAACAATCAAAATTCTAGGACACCGCAAAATCTGACGATATTTGTATACCTATCAAGGGATGTTTGTATCTAGGCCGAGTTTCAACGGCGGATAACTCAATTTCGGAGGGCGGAAATTCCCCTAAACTAGATTTGCTTTGAACTTTTGAAGTGGATTCCCCTGAAATAGCTACTAATAAAGGTTTGTAGATCACTTTTAATTCGGTTTTGCCTAGATTTCAATGTGCCTCAAAGGCTAGCGATGGGTCGATAACTAAGTAATTCAATGACTTAATCAAATCTTGATTTAACCAATATTGCAGTTATGTTTTATGTTGTTCAGGATCGTGAAAAATTATAAAATCAACGGTTTTAAAAACCGAATCATGTATTTCCTATCGAAATTAACCCTTGATCTGTCCACGAAGTAGACATAATAGTTAAAGAATGGTGTCTCGAACAAATTGGTCCTTTGACAGATCATGATTTAATTGCATTGCAAAAGCAGAATAGGTTATTTTTATTTTAAGGGCCTCCCCCGTTTCTTTCCGACAACTAGTATAGTAGGCGTCACGTAGGCATCAATCTCAAATGGTGGGCACTTAATTTAATTTAAAGTTTTGCAGTTCCAGACTTTTAACCATTTGGAACAGACGTCTAGGCTATTACAAGCAGATAACAAGTAGCATCTTCTAATGAATACTTTAGGACTCCACTTAAGCCTGTCGTGGCAGTAATTATGGCAATATATTCCCTGCATCAGTCAATTTATCGACTGATTTGCAGCTTGATAGTGATTTGATGACGTTTTTAAGACTCGGCGACTGAGTAAAATCTTCAGTTAGTCATTTTGGTTACTCAGGTTACTAGAGGTCCAAAACTGCTGGAAGTTTTTTCTGGACGAGATTTTTCTTCGCTGTTCTGCAAGTGAAAAACTTGGAGGAAACACTTGAATTTTGAGTAAAAGTGGTTTCGGAAGTGCATGAGAAAATTCGAATTTTAGTCAGTTATGTTTGTCGTTTCCTCATTAACACAAAATTTGTTAGAATGGGAATCATTCATAATCATTCCGAATTGAAAGGAACTAGATATTCAACAAGAATTCGCAAAGATAGAACGATAGAAGGTAAGACTATGGGGTAAGGCTCTATAATAATGATGTGTATATTTTTTTTGAAGCCTACATTAGTGCTACGAGAACACTTTAGCAAAAATAAACATAAGAAAAAAGAACGGAAATTTTTCTAATAGAAACTAGCCTTCGTCTAGTTTCCGTTAGTCAGAAGCGACATCTTAGGGCCCCAGCGTCGTGTTGCCGTATACCCGGCCAGTGATAAGAGCGCATTGTTTTATAATACGTATCGATTACTTCGTGACCGATCGTTTTCGTACAAGCGAATGCTTACAATCAATTCCATTCGCTACATTATGATAATGTGTTAGGTAAGAGAAATGAATTTTAGGGAAAGTCTTTTTTCATTTTTATGATGTAGTACTATCTGCTGCGTAGTTGCAACTGCGACTGCTGAGCGTAGGGTCCTGGTTACAATTCCCAGGTCGGAAAGAGTTAGGAATTTTGCAACAGCTGGACCGAGTTTGAGGTTGTGGTGTGTCAACCCCGTGCCTCGGAAAGGACGTGAAGCTGTTGGTCCTGCACCTGGGGGGCGAGTCTGCTATTACAATAGTGTCACAATAGTCTATCATTGATCTCATAATTGTTGATTTTAACAAGTTTGGTAATCTTCTAATATAGTGGCGTCATTATGACTTTCCAATGATCAACCACTGACACTCCATTGAAAGAAATAAAATGGCATAGAATGGTAACCTCGTACACAATGACAAATGAATGACTGACTTACGCGGTAATCTGCTAAAATTTTGACAGTTCCAGCCGAAATTTAATCTATTAGCACCATTTTGTATTGCTATAAATACAGGATACTTTATTAAAGATAATTTAAAACACATAAATGAAAATAAATCCAAAACACCGACCGCTAGAAATAAAAACAGATAAAACGTCAGTAAGCAGTAATGTCATATTTGACAGCTAAAACACAATTCTATTACGAGACCATTGACCGAACAATGATCGACCATTATGAATTTAGCAGATTACGGTTTTTTGGCAAAATGACCATTGTCATTGATCAACAATTATGAAATCAATGATAGATCATTGTGACACTATTGTAATAGCAGACTCGACACCCTGATCTCTTTCTTGTTGTGTCGGAATGCCGTCCCGGTCAGACTATGAGAGTGAGGGTAGCTTGGCCTTTGTCTACGCACGCACTTATGCACTATCTAAGATACAGGTCTGCGCGTACCTAGTTTAGGAGCCCTAATACTGAAATAATTTTAAAATTGGTAGTACAACCCACTGTTTCCATATGCTGTGCTGTTGTTTTTTTGTGTTATGTACTATTAAACTTATTATTTCTCACGTCGAAGGCTTGTCCTCCGCCAAGATTCGCTACCATGAACAGTTGGGAGGACTAACACCTATAGAGGCAAATTAGGATTACCTTAGCTTAAAGCAGTTTCTATCTATTACCTATTATGTGAACTGTCCAAATCATTGTAATGTTTTTGATTGTCATAAAAGTGCTTTTTCTTTTAATAGAGACTGATTTAGAAAACCACAGTTTCGCCACATTGAATACTGTCACACTGACGTAATAAACAAAATATGTCAACCCTCTCATTAAAAATACAACCTCAACAAAGTTAAGTATCCTTTCCCCTTCGTAGAAAGTACTAATTCATGGATGCATGGTGTCAATTAAGATTCCGACGAACAAAAGGCATGCGAAGACCTCAGACATAAAAAACACGGTTTAATAGCCGGCTAAGTAAAACTGCAGCCCTTTATTAACGGACTATAATGAACCAATGTATCCGTGAGAACTACGCACGCGCGAAACCAAAGCTAAATAACGCGGTAGCAGCAAATTCAATGTAAAGATCAAGACCTTTATTACGAGCAACGTAAGAAAATGACAGCGGTTGCGCGCCATTTGCGACCTTATCCATTCATAATCGACACGCAAATGAGCGAAAATTAACTCTAAAACAAAGTGATAGAGTGCAAATTACATGTTTGCAAAACTAGTTTTTGTTTAGAACGGTTGGAAATGTCAAACCTTAACCTCAAAACCGTGACGCGGGCCGCCATGTTAGATGCATTCGGCTCCGTTCGGAGTTACTCGGCTAATGTCGAGAGCGCTTGTACGACTAATTTAAATTGACCTGTTGCGCGGACGGCTGTTTGAATCGTTCTGATGTAATAGATGAATGTTAATGGTTGGCGGGAGGTCAAGTTGAGCTGGTTAGCGTGTGGGAAGGGTGCTATTGAATTAGATAAAGACACCTTGTATCTTGAACTATTTGATATGCGCAAGATAGTTGTATCCTTGATAGAAGCTACTATTATTAGATTTTTTAAATGCCATTCCGTTATTTAATTTATATGCAATGACATCATCTTCTAATGGGATTTTATTCATTTTAGCAAGGTTATTTAACCGTTTAATTGTACTCATTAGTAACCACTTAATAAGTGATTAACATAATACACAGGTGTTAAGATTTATGGCCATTACGAATACAAGTAGGTATACAACACAATAATAAGAAAATTGATCCTTCTTTGGTCATTCTTATTTCTAGATAAAAAAAACCTCCTATTTAGTTCAAAGCATCTGCAATACACATAAAACGACCATCATATTTTTATACAACTTTTATGCTCATATACCTTTAAAGTCATAATAAAATTTCTAATGGGCAGCTAGGCCAAAAAAATAAATAAAAATATCTCCATCATGTAGAGCAATTTACCGTGCGTTGCCACTGCGCATAGGAGGGGGAACGTAGTGCCGTGTGACGAAAATCTAACGTCGCTCAACTCAAAACGTCACACGTCACCTTCCCTGCCAAACAAAACCAAACTTTATGTCTTATAAAATAAAATTAAGAATCCATTGGAAGCAAAATTACAGATGGCGGCTGAATTCTGTGTTCAAAAATGACTTGGCGAGCCTAATGACAAGGTTAAGTGTATGAAACGCAAGAAACTGGTTCTAATACACGCCTGGCTGTTAGTGAATAGACAAAAAATTGGCGGCCATCTTGAATTGTGGACTGATGAGGCTTCTTGTTTGAAACAGACAGGAAAGATAATTTAATTTTCGAATTGGAGTTTTTTTTAAATGTGCATTTGTTTTTATAGGTTGCCTGTTTTAAAAATAAAAATGTGAAGTTCATTTGTGCTGAAAGAGAAATTAAAATTGTTTTATGAATAAAAAACAATATTGTCACCATAAAAAAATGCATGTTTATGTGTCCGAGTGCACATAACTCTAAAAATGTTTTTATGATCACTGAAACAATAGTCTGTCTATTTGTCACAAGCGCGACTTTTAAGCATGGTCCTCGGTTCGATTCCCGTGTCGGGCAAAGTGATTGAGTTTTTCTACCAAGAATTTCTCAGTAGATTGATTGAGAATGGATTTGTGCCCGGTTGATGGCAATGAGCTCGCCCCCAATAATATGTGACTTAAAAACCTAACAGATGAAATATGAATGTATCTACCATCTGCCTAGCCCACCGGGGATTACAGGCATGAATATTATTTGTTAAAATCTACAAAAAATGCAGGTGACTACAAACAACTAAATTTTATTTTAAGATTCGTTTAAAATACAAACGCAAAGAAAAATGGCTGCTTAGAATCCTGCGCACGTTTTAATAGCTTCGATACACAATTCATCGTCCATTGGTCGATTACTAAACACTTTTATGTACTTGTGTAGGTACATAAATATTAGAGTTTGATTAACATAAGTAAGCCAGTACGTGTATGTCTTAGGTATATACTTTATATATAAAAATATAAGTACGTAAGGTTATTTATTTATCAAACCTTGCAAAAAAAACTATCTATCTATTCTGTTTCTGTTTCTAGTCTTTAATTTAAGAACATCGATAATTATTTTAAATCATGATCTGTCCAATGACCAATTTGGTCGAGACGCCATTGTTTAACTATTGTGTCTACTTCGTGGACAGATCATGGGATAACTTGTATTGAAAACCCAGGAAATTGAAAAGAAGATTATCCGCTTAAAAATTAAGAAAAAATACAATGCATTTTTTTTTCTAACTTCAATGTTACTTTTCCTCCATATCTAGAGGGTAAGTATAAGTGAAAACACCGTGTTTGTAAGTGGTACTTACTCTGCGCGCACGCATCGCGGCCGCCTCTGATCGTTACCGAGAAATGCTAGTGGCGCCACCTGCCGCTCTTACAGTGAGTTACTGTCACGACTGCCTCAACACCGCTAACTGTGCTTTGGACTTGAGTAAGTAGGTGTTATGCTGATAAAATGCAACCCTTTTGAGATAGAGTTCTTTAAAGGCGAACTGGTTTAGCTTATTAAATAATTGAAAGATTGTGTGTGACTCTAAGTAAGTACCTAATATGAAAATCTCGTAACTTCCATAACATATTATAACATCACGTCTTGTTATCCCGAAAGGTTAGGCAGAGGTATACGTCACAAGTACACCCACATTTTGCCAGTTATGTTTAAGTCCCATGTAAATGGCGAGCCTATTGCCATTAACGCGGCACAAATCCAGATTCCGTGGCTGAGAAATTCCTGATGGTAAAGCCCAATAGCACTTTGCTCGACCCCGGAATCGGAATGAGGACGATAGTAGTCAGAAAAATAATAAATCTCATGCACAGTTTGACTTACAGGTGCTTAACTTTTACTTTCTTTAACAGTTCATACTTAAGGGGAAAGCGACAGGGTATCCCACGAAAATCATTTTTTTTACGTTTTTTAATAACTTCTTCATTAAAAAGGCTTTCAATGGTATGAGATGAACTAAGAATATTAGCACAAGCTTGGAAGAACTCAAAACTCAAAGCATTTATTTCAATTAGACTTTCACACTTTTGAATGTCAAAAATACAAAAAAAGCAAAGCTGCAGTCACAGACACAAGGCATAATAACTAAAGTGCTGTAGTTGCCCATTCCCTAGTGTAGATCTCTATGAGAGAGAAGATCGAGCAAGAAACTCCAAGGACACTCTTTTAAATTAAAATATTGTTACAAAATCATACTTATTTATGAAACTTGGACAGTCAACCGCTACAACCTTGCTACATCAAACACAAACTATGATCGCAAAAAACGAAAACCCGTTACTGGTCAGTGGCCCCAAGTAGCGGTACTATGAAAACTATACCTCCATCAATATTTGCATTTTTGATTGAATGATAAGTTGAAGACTAGATAGAATTTTTTGTTGATTTGCTGCTTTATGAAGATCAGACTTGGAGTAGTGAAAGGAACCTCTGCAGTGGGAAAATACAAAAGAATATTGTCATTAGCCATTTTTGTCCCCCTGCAGGGCAAAGACCTCCCTGCCTTGCATCCACTTAAAAGAATAACAAATCAGTAATTGTTTTAATGACGGAAGGAGCAGATTGTAACGTCCAGGATGCTACAGAACAATTCCTCCTAAGAGAACTCAATAACATAGCTCCATCTGACAGCCGCCGTCTTACAGACGCCAGCAAATCAAATTTCTGGATTCTACAACCTAAATTTCGACTGTTAGATGTAATGCATTTATCCCCTTTTATGATGCTTTAAAAGGTAGCAAAACTGGTTGAGAAACCATTTAGGAAACTAGTCTATGTATTACTTATAAGTACGAATGCACTAACAAAGTATGATGACAAAATATTCATAGAATATACATAAGTACATAAAACATGTCCTGTATCAATGCAACTGCACAGCAGTCGTTGCATATAAGGAAAGAATAATTTAAATTACTTGAGAAGTATCGTCAATAGACTGCAATTAAATAATTAGATGCTGTAGGTAAAATAACGACTCACAAGGTTCTCGCTATTAATACTATTGCTCCTAACTTATTAAATTATGTCGTAAAACATTAAAATTGCTACCAGATAAATGGTTTTTAAGTTATTGGCTTTAAAATAAACCTTACATGGGATGATACTTAAGCGGGTAAGTATATCTGACGATTAAGTTGTGAAGCTTGACCTGTAGCAAGCTTGCTGACAAGCCAATCATAAAACAAGGCTTGAGCTATTGTTCAACAACAGCCACATTTAAATCCCTACTTAGAAGATATAAAGCGTCAATAATGCCTAACAAAGAAACATTCTATTAGCGAACGACGGTGTATAAGTCAAAAATGTATTGGATCTCATTTAAGCTAACGAAAAGCAAAAAAATCACTACTCAATTTGAAAGTCAGGCAAAATTTCTTCCAAATTCACGAGCTGGTAACTAGTAAAAGAGCCAACCTACCGAAACAAAACACCGACCAACTTTTAATAAATACCTCTAATTTGACGACATCAGGAATCCTCGAATCAATTTCCTAGCAATCTGCGAAATTGCCCTAAATAGTCGTTCACCGTCTAGTCCCGTACGATGAACCACGGTAAAGCATGACAATTTACCTGTATCGATTGTCCTACCCGAATTGACCGGCACGAATATTAAATGCACCTTTGGACATATTTCTCGTGGATCGATATTTTCTTTCGTGCAGCTAACAGATTTAGCTTGACATGTATTTTTAAAGGGTTGTTTTTGCCAGAGGGTTGTAAATTAAAATATAGTTCATGGATTGTAAGTTTAGTAATATGGATACGATTTAAGAGGTTACTGAGCAGAGATCGGCGCAGCATGTCTTCTACTTCATTGGTTTAGTCAAATAATTTGAGATACCAAGAGGAAAAAGTTGATGAATGAAGGATTTGTTAACAGTGTGAGAAATGTTCGTGAAGATACGAAATATTATGCTGAATGGCCAAACATGATCAAACATTAGTACAGCTCAAAATCTTTTCTAAATTCAAACCAAGGAACATTCTGCATCAAGACCTATGTAAATAGATGTTGATACTAATCTCAGAATAAGTATGATCCTAATATTGGAATGAAGTCACGCGTAAATGCTTACATTTGCGCGTTGCGAGCAAAAATGCTTGCAATAATAAAAAGTTAAATTATGAAAACTGTAACAATCGACAACTTGATAATAACATTTTTCGGGTCGGTAGGTACTATAATATAATTAACTGGTACATAACATAACGGTTATCACATCACTAAAAATAGGTTTAATTAAAATGTTAAGTGCGACACTTTAAAACAAATAAGTACCTTTATGACGTCGGTGAGCCGAGTCATAACGAAACAAAACAATATTTTTCTGACCAAATTGCTAAATCTATAGGACCTAAGTTATCATAAATAATCAAATTAATTTTCTAAACTCAATACATAGACAGGATAACGTTTAATCAGAGATGATGAAAAAGTAAAAAAATATGGATAGGTATAAGTAAGTAAGTATGTTAGTAATATACTAACATAGTTTTAAGTATAATTTACTAACAATGTATGGAATATTTTTTTTATTCTGATAATAAATGAATAATAATAATAAACTACCGAAAAGTTCATGTCAATATTAATTAACGTCGTTGTATGAGATAATACAAAGCGCTTTGAAAGCCATTTCGACTTGCGTAGTGTTTCATTTTTATTTTTTTATACCAACTAAAACTAGAAAAATGTTTTCAATGAACTTAATACGTTTAATGGATAGAAATACACTTTATTTTTTTTCAAAGTTGAGTGTCCACTTTTAAATAGAATCATCAATCATCAAGCAATGACACTCGGCGTTCCTCGGGGAACTGTGATTGGTCCACAGCTTTTCCAAAAAGAAATTAAATTACTCGAACAAAATGAATTTACGATTCATGAAACATTACGGTGACATCATAAAGGTAATAATAAGGAAGGTTTATTTCGGTGAAACAAACACGATTGTTACTAGCCGCTGCTGATAAATATTTAGGTAGGTAATACATGAATTTTGAAAGTTAAGATAACAAAAATACCAGTTATTTTTTGGTCTAAGAAGGTTTAGTTCTGTGAAACAAACACGATTGTTACTAGCCGCTGCTGATAAATATTTAGGTAGATAATACATGAATTTTGACAGTTAACATAACAAAAATACCAGTTATTTTTTGGATATTGTTTCTCATTAGTACTATCACTACATCGTTCATTTAGAATAATTATAAATTACCTTTATCTGGAATTTTAAGGATTCTGCAAATACCGCGAATAGTCTCAAGATAATTATTGATTTACCATTATACCATTACTTGCAGAGAAGCGCATTCAATCGAACCCGAAAACTTAACCATAGAAATAGACGCAAGGGACATTAGTCATAGCAAAATCGAAGGTTCTGACAGCATAATGTCTGGTGGAATGTAAGAAGACAAACGACTTGGTAGACATACGATCTCATTAAAGTGGTCGGAAGAAACTGGATAGCCATGACACAAAACTGCCAAAAGTGGAGAGATTTGGAAGAGATCTACACTCAGCATTGAGTGGCCAAAGTTCGAAGAAGAAGAAGGTCGTCGACATCCTATTAGCTTTTAGAACGGATAAGTCAATAATGTTGAAAATATTGTTTAAATTAATTTATATTATTATGTTCAAAGTCGGTTATAACCGACAAAAAATGTCGTACGAAGGTATCATCCAAATTCACTTTTTCATCGTTTTTCAATTTACCTTATCCTAATAATCGTATAAATAGATGCGGTTTAAAACTAAACGTTTCAAACTAACCTAGTTTTGTGAACTGTGTCACAAAACTACAAATTTTACAGGTAAGCAAACAAAATAATTACTCTGTTTCCATCAAATAATGGACACTGTGGTTTCCTTATTTGTCATCCTTTTTTGTGGGAATATTAATGTGACCCATGAGTGTATTCTAAAACATGTTTACCCATAAATGGGTATTCCCTAATTTGCTATATTTTATTTTATCTGCACCCGATATTTTAGGAATTTTAAGGTAAATAATTAGTTTAAAAGCCAACTTGGCTGATAGTGCTATCAATACACGGGTTATAATTTTTTTAAATAAAATTAAGTTCAAACTCACGTTATATAATCAACTTCTTTGCTTGGCGATAGACTCAAATTACCCGACCAGTATGTTGCCACCTGCACAGCTCTGTCATTGGCTTGGTTTAAATCCTGGAAGGTGCAGGTGGCTGTACAGGATGGGCAAGAATGGGGCATATCCTGCAGAGGGGCTCCACACTGACATTGTCTTTGGGACGGGTACCCCATATGGCCAGATTACTTCTAGAGCGGCCAACCTGGGCCCGCAAACGGTTAAGATATAATAATGAGCGTATCCTATCTGTATCCCTAATTACGATGATAAAGAACAAGTACCCCATAACCTGACCAAATTACAGGCGAAAGCAAAAGATTTTCGGACTGAAAAAACCATTAACGATCTGCTTGATGATGTGTATAATCAGCAGTAAAACCTACGTGAAATAAGTGAACGATTTTGACACTCTCAAACTATAGCGTAATGTAGTTGTAGATTTTGTTAAAGCACGAAATAACGATGAGGATATAAATTCTGATCACAACAAAAAGATCGCAAGGGAATGTAGAAGCAGCTACAGTAGCAACGGGATAGAAGTAGCTGACTATTAAATTGTATGGCGTGTGATTGGAGGGAGAGCCATCCAACAGTTGCTATGGGCTGATGATCATGATGGTGGTTACCATTGGAAAGATATTGCCGGCCCTTTTTTTTAAAATAATCCCTTGCCCGCGTAAACGAAAAAGAAAAGCTCGTTAGCAAAGTTAATGTCCCTAATTTTTCACAAGATATTATTATGAATAGTCATCGTGGGAAAGAACATGACTAAAACGTAATTTGGACATTCCCGCTTAGAAACAAAACAATAGGTCAGTGGTCAAAGTTAAGTACCGTTTCAGTGGAAAGACATGACTTTTAATGTTTGTTGAACCTATTATTGTTCTGTCTAAAAATTATCCTTTGGGTAGCTTCCCTCTCCCCCCTTGTTTTGGGTTAAGAGTAGTTTCTCTTCCATTCAGTTTCTTTTCATTCACACCATCATCGCCAACACAATCTATTAATTCTGTCTTACCTCTGGCTCGCCTTTGTCCATCTAAATACAAAAATCTCTTTAATGTGCAATATCACGAGGTAACCCATCTTGACGAAATATTCTTTGTCTATGACACCCAGGAACACACAATCACCTGCATTCCAGGATTTGAACGATACAATTCACAGAGCTGACCTGTAAGTTAAGTAATTTAGAAAGAATTAAAGGGCATCAAAAATTCACCCTGATCACGGTCAATGGTAAATGTGGCCAGAAGGCTGACAGCATTGCTACGTCGTATGATTATGCTGAATATTAGGTCAAAAAATTGGCTAGACCTCTGGTTACGTGGAAACTCGACCAACTGCTTGACGATGTCCCGGCCTCCCGGGATACTGTGTGGGTCTGACTCCATGGCCATACTTACTGGTCAAACAAAACTGTACGCAAATCAACACGAAAAGAAGTGGAAAGAATAAGGTGTGTTTTCTGCCGGAAATTAAATCGCCATCAGTACCTAGTCTAGAGTTGTATAAACTACAGAAGACACGTGAATTAACACTATCTTTTGTTTTAAAAGACAATCGGGCTTCCTTGAACCAGTGACTATTGAATTTAGTTTAGAGGTGAGTTGATTCTTATGATTCATTGTGAATGTTATTTGTTTTAGTATAATATGATGTTTTTCTTGCTCCCGTCTTTCAGGAAAATAAATGTTCTTGAGTGTTTTCAGACGATAGTTGTTTAATTACTGTTTTAAGTAAATTCAATTCAGCATTATTAATTTTGGCCACAATATTCTATAAGTGTGACGTGTTATTTTTATTTCTTTGTTAGTCTTACTTGCCTTATTTCATTTAAATGCTTCTTATTTGACATAAGCCTGCTTTAATGGATGTAAATTAATGTGAAATGATGTGTGATGTCTTAATAAATTCATCTTCTAAAATTGTTGTTGTGCTTCTACAGAAATTCAAGCCCTAAAAGACAAACATGAAGACAGTCCTTTACAGTTTACACCAATTTATCGTAAAAACGTTAGTTACCCAGTGCTACTAGAAATAATAGTATCACTTCACTAGTTCATGATCAGCCTGATCTATGGTCATATAAAGTGAGCCGGTTTCCCGCCATTCACTAACCACCTAAGTACCTGGGTTCTCGCGGACGGTAAAAACTTGTTGCGACAACTCGATATTTTTCTTTGTTCTTATTTCAATTAAAGAACCGTTTATAGTATCCTTTTTGGTGAGATTATTTTTATGAAAATTAAAAATAAAGTAAGGCTGGCTGAAAAGAATTTGGAAGGTTTGAAATATTAGGACGAATTCAAAAAGTTTTGCTAACAAAAGAGTATTAAAATATCGTAATTGAAACTCCAGCGAGTCGAACTTATTATCGCTACAAACCTAGGCAAACTAATAGGTTAGCGTTCCTATACCTACGCTGATAGCACGAAGGCCAGTCGTGAGCACGCAAGGCAACGCACTACAAAAACACTCATGTGTCCTACCAAACAAAAATATCTTTCACCAAGTTCGTCAACCCAAAAATATCACGATACAAACAAAACAGAACCTATGTTATCTTAAAATTATGTCAATAAGCACCCTTTTTCCTCGCACCGTCCAGTAGGAACGAAGTTTGCGATAGTTACATGGGTGAGTTTGCAGGCGCAATCTAGCAATGCAACTCACACGCAGACAACTTCACTACGCTCGAATCATCAAGTTCATAGATTAAGATTGGCGTCCATAGAACTGACTTAATAAATTACAAACTACTTGTTTCAACGACGTGATTATTTTATAAAACGTACTCACCTAAAGTCCATGCAGTATCTGTCCATATGCACATAAAATGTTCGTTCTCGTTTGTCTCTCCATTAAATAATAGTTCACTAACACTCTATATCCTAGTTTTATCTAAGTTTGCACTTTGACATCACAATATTCCATAAGTTTTGTACGACAAGGCACTATGGCTATATCACAAAATTGAGCAAAGTGAAAGAAAAAAATAGTTTCACTTTATGAGGTCATCGAACGCGCGGTCGCGACTATTCCGCTGCATTCGAAAATGGAACGTTTTGAACACACTCACATGAAGTTCGGAAAGTGAATTCGGCGGGGTTCGCCACCGACTCGGGGTCCATTCGGTGGATTTTCGTAGATTTTCGTGTCGGATGATACGCGAGGCGCGTGCGGGGACAGCTCGCGCGCAACTGAAGATTGTCGTAGGTTAAGTTAGGAAAAAAACACCGCTAGCTCAATTTTCCGCGTTACACCCGCCACAGTTTCTCCGCGCCAAAAACTAGTTGCACTGCCACACATCACGTCGACCCCGAAGGGGTACTCCGATAAAAATCACAGTCCACGAGGTTGCTATTGTTTTGACAGCTCCATGAAATACAACCATGTGTATCTATGGAGAGCGGGAACGGGACGAAGAGGGCGCCACCGCACCGGTCCAAACGCAGCCGATTAGAAAAACAAACCGCTATTAACCAAATAAACTAGCACAGCGCGTAAACACAACGAAATTACTGCCACTTTTCATTATATTTCGCTATGCACCGGCCCGACGTCACCTAAATGCAGACGCTCGAAGTTATGTTCGTCTCTTTCCCGCGCGTGTTGAGCGGACATTTCTAAATTCGAACATACTGAATTTGAATTTGAACTGTCATCTTTTGATGTGTTTTACGAGCAGTTTTAATTTTTTTTTCTGATCGTGTGTGCGCTGGGCGAAGGTGCACACATGCGAGGTATCGCACTTGTACTGAGCCAATGAGCCTAGATGACATTCGCAGAGGCTTAAACTCGCAAGTTCAGACGGATGCGGCGTCAATAAACTTCGATGCGATGGTGCGTTTGTAATGTGCGAACGATGTAACTTTATATCTGTTACATTCGTAGGCTGGACCTCAGCGATTACGTCATAGGGTTTCATCGTTTCAAATTGTCGAGGAAACTCTCATTGTTCGTCAATTCTCATAGTTATCTTCATTATCATCGCTTCAATGTCACGTCCTACCTATAGTCAACTCATTCCATTTCTGTTCACTTCTAGCTTCAATTCAAATCCAAATCAAATAAATCAACGATTTCTACATCTGTTTATATGACATCAGCAATATAATGTAGGCCATAGAAATGTGGTTCTAGCATAATTTCAGAATCTTCCGATGCTTTCCTAAAAACTGCAGTTTTTGCATACAGTGACCCACTTGAGAATTATTGTGACTATGCGCGTGCACTTGTTCATCGACAATTATTATTGTTTATTGATAAAGTAATAAATGAAGACTTATTCGATATACTTTCTCTTTAGATAAGACTGTTATGTTAATAATACTCATCGGTCAAGTATTAACGTGTAGGTGGTTGTGCGCACTTTTTAACGAAATGCCTGTTTTAAAGTAGTTTCTGCACTCATCAAGTCTCCATCAATATCCACTAAAGTATCCTAAGAAGAAGAAAACCTTCTTTACATTCAGAGTCCTTAGACTCATAACACGAACCATCGATTCATGAAAAAACAACGGCTCTATCAAAAACAAAGCTCTCTATGACGAATCGCTGGGACAAAATCACTCATCCAGACACCTGGGTATAAAATGTATCTCTAGTTACTAATAATTACTCTTTAAAATATCTTCTACTCTCAATTTCAGACCAATCTCTCAATGAATATAACAAGCACCCACAATATAGTCAAGAACTGTATAATTGTGTTTTATAACAATCCAAAGTTGTCCACCATTGTCTTATTCATTGTTAAGCAAAAACTCTTCACCAGTTATCCCTCCGTCAATGTCCTTTTCAAAACTAATATTATTAACACTAGGTTAGACAAAGAACTTTTGTTATCATAACAGATTTTATTCATTAAATACCTTAATATCCAATCTACCATGTCATGCGACAATTTTATAGATTCTTTATGTCAGTTTACATTCGAAAACTCCTACTTGTATAAAAATTAAAGCCGATCTATTTTTTGGGACAAACCCGCCACACTATTTCAAACCACTGCAACAGAAAAACAATAGCTACCGTCAAAAGAGTGATGAATTCTCCCGGAGAAACAATTCAACTGTCTTGGATCCCGCAACGAAATTAAGCAGAAAAAGAACAGAGGATAAAAACATAATAACGATTACCTAAGGAAGATTCTCTTGAAATAACTTAAATTAATCAACTGGGGCTACTGGACTCGCCACTCCCGGGTCTCAATCTTCTACGTCCTATATTGTCTGTGCTTACCTGTATTTTCAATTTGCTACTGGTGACATAACTACACACCTTTCGGTCGTGCCTGACTCATTCATTCATTACTACTACGGTACTAGACAGGATATCATCAAATATTCTAAATGACCATATCTATCATAAACGACAATATCTAATTAACTACAATCTTAAGACTAATTCATTGTCAAGAACAACCTCTATCTCTGGAAATATAACATAAACGTTCAAGATTACGTCAAGTCTCCGAATCTTTACCTTCGCATCTCTCACAGATTCTACGCCCTTGACACGGCACAGCTGCTGAAATTCTTGGATAATTTTAATATCGTTATAATTAATTTACTTACTTATGGTTGACGTAATCAAATTATTTTGACAATCTTCAAACAATTTGATCTTTCCATTATTACTTTTTTTGTTAACAAGGCCTTACGACACTTTTTTCGTTCACTCCTTTGTCAACTGTCACGCTATCATTCACTCTTTTCTCTTCCAAATCATTCCTTATACCATCTATCCATATTTTCAGACCAACCCAAAAACTGAAACCTCTGAAACTTGGTAAAATTATTCCAGAATGTATTAAAGTATCACGAAGATTTTGTACGATAATTTTAAAACGCAAGAGTGAGCACCAAAAAGTTCAAGTACGAATTTGCTGCATTGAGTGAAATGACTCATTTATGTCTCAGATATCAGGATATGAGTCTTACGAACAACCCAAATTTATTTAAATTAATATTATTTTGCGTTCTACCTTAAATATTTTTTTTGCATCAGGTTTTCGCTTTTTTTCCTTTACGATTATCATTGGTCCCAATTTGTATTATCATGTTATCATTGCGACAGAAAAGAGACTTTAGTAAGAAACACGGAAGAGATCGGGGGTCAAGGCAGAGACTGGCCTAAATAATTTATACTTAATCTGATCAGTTATCCAAATTTTAACATCTTGAAATTTACTTCTAATTCCTCAAAAGTTCAATTAAAAAGACAAAAACTCTAAAAGGTAAAACTTCATCTCAAAATTAAATCCGACCAAGCGAAAACGAAAATCGAACTGCATTCAGCCAGTGAAAGTGACATTTTACTTTTTTTTAACTCGCGAGTCCTGCCGAATGCATCGCACATTCAGCCTCGGTAGTGTCATCGACCCCTGTATTCGGCGGCCGCCATTACGTTGGGAAAGGTCAGGCTCACACACATATTGACAAATTGTTTGTTTGTGTGCGTGTCTGCTTTTACTTTCAATTTATTGTGTATTTAAATTTTGCGAATTTAATACTTTGGATGGTGTGTGTCACATTTCAGTTTCGCTTTGGTTTTTTGGTTTGACCAAAGAGGGAGAGTTGTCTTTCTTGTGTTTTTAATTTGTGTTTTTTGGTAAGTGTTGTGAATGATGAGATTCTAATCATTTTTTATACATTTAAAATTAGTTTTAATTGTAAGTTTTACTTATAGTTTCTTAACACGCTTTTTGGGGCAGGCGTGTCCTAAAAACAACTGCATATAGGGTTGAAAATGATAAATGAATAGGTATTACAGCAGAACTATTTAGTTTTTTATAAATTGCCTTCGACATTTCTCTATTTTTTTTTTTATATCATCCACACCTCAATTTAGAAAAATTCCAATCGTCTTATAATTTCCAAAAAGTCCATTCATAACCTACCAAACTACATAGACATAATATATCTACATAACACACACACACACATATACACCTTGCTATCAAATTACGTCACGTTATCGGTCAACAAATGTCAAACACCAAATTAAAAAAAGAACTGCCAAAATTAAGTACAACGCCGAAATTCATTGATAAGCGTATCTTATCAGGGCCTGACCATACCAATTCGAACAGTGTTGTCTGGGGTCAGGGTTTTTATCCATCTCTTTCACTCTTGAGAAAAGATATATTGCTTTCTCACTCACATGCAGAATAATCCACATAATATGTTTGTTCAGTTGTTTATGTTCGTAATTTAAAATTTTAAGGGTATTTTTCATAATGTCGTTTTTGCATGTTGAAATGGGCTGTTAGTAGGTACTCTGTAGTTTTGTAATGTATAGAAGTAAGGTTAATAATATTAAGGTAAGCAGTAGTGGTAGTGTCACCCATATTTATACTTTGTAGTTTTTCAACTTCACTAGGTACCTAGTGAAGTTAGTGAAGAAGTACATAGTATAAAACAAAGTCGCTTTTTCTGTCCCTATATCCCTATGTATGCTTAAATCTTTAAAACTACGCAACGGATTTAGATGCGGTTTTTTTAATAGATAAGTAGAGTGATTCAAGAGGAAGGTTTTAGTATATAATTTGCGGGCGGGCGAAGCCGCGGGCATCAACTAGTTTAATATAAAACTCATAAATCTTCCACCAGGAATTTCTCAGTAGCGGCCATGGAATCTGGATTTATGCCCGGCTGATGGCAATTAAGCTCGCCCCCTATTACATGGGACTTAAACATAACAGACTATACAAAATCTGGGTGTACTGGCACGTACCACCTCTGCCTAACGGGCATTCCAACGCGTGATGTTATAATGTTACGTTATTTACCTAAAGAAGGTGCCTCAAACAAATATCATCCAACAAGACTCAAATTACTCAAAAAAACATAAACCAGAGTAGTTTACGACGGTGTCCCCTTATATCACAGACAGAAATTTCATAGTTTTTTGTTTCGCAGAAAATGTTTCTTATAGACGTAATGTTTGGTCCTTATATTTTATTTCCAATATTATTGTTTTAACGACTATTTACTTCAATGAAACTATGTCAAAAGAAACACAATTCAATGAATTTTATAATCCCATTTTTTTATTTAACGAACTTATCATTCAGCAGAATTCTTTTTTAACGAATATTGTTTGTTCGGTTTACTTTTCCATGGTATTTTATTTCAACGAAAATGCTATCCCCTTCGTGTCAGGTTACTTTAAACCCTGCAGACAGAAATAGGAACCCCGAGTAGCACTCCGACCAAATAGGTTAGATTAGGTTAGAACTGTGACCAGCTACATCGAAATTGGTCGCAATAACAAAATTAGGACTCTCCGACAATTATAAACCGCTTTTATATAACTATACTAAGGTATAAAGTGTTATCATTTATAAAATATACCAAGTAAAATTATATCCATAGGTGTGCAAGTGTGTTTTAATAATAATTGCTACAGATTTCAGTTCTGCGTGTATTAATTGAAACATTTAAAAACTGTCACTCGATACAATGTTTTTCTTGGTAATAAGTTTTATATAAACTAAACAATATAAGTATAAAGAATATTTGATTTGTTATTCTATGAAAATATCGAGACATTATTTTATTTGAAACAAATTTTTTTTTTTTTTTTTTTTTTTTTATTCTGTGAAACAATAATATGAGAAAAAAATTATATGAAACGAAATTCTGTAAAACTTTTGTCTATAAAACAGTGTTCTGTTGTGTATATATAGTGGTGTCGTAAACGGATGATCGGTTTACGACATAATATACATTCACATCACGCAGTCGAACTCATGAAAAGTTCACTTCTTAAAAAAATATGTATAAAATAAAACTAAAAACAATGTTCTCGTATCCAAAGGTCAAGGAGACGACCAATCGCTTCCTTCTACCAGTTTATATATCTTTGTACATTATTATGACAATTCGGCGATAATTTTTGGTCGTATTTTTATTATTATTTTAGTATCGTTGTTACTTGGGAACCGTTAAAACGTGAGTTATTATAATGTATGAGAATCTGCGTAAGTTAAACTAACATCTCGTTAATCTACTCCTAAGTATGAGGTTTTGGGTTCGAGTCTCAAGTTGGACAGTGTAATTTTAAAGTATGAATGTAATAAAGAATACTTCATACTTTAGAAAGAAAAAGTACTTAATAGAGTCGTACAGGATAAAACAACAAAACGAAAGTAAATAAAACGAGAACAGCAAAAAAATATGCAGTATAATGGATTACGAATTTCCTTGGGTTAGTGATATTCAATTCAATTCAATTTATTCAGGAACAATTCACATTGTGTTTGAAATCATTAATCTATACAAAAAAAAAATAATCACGTTCATTAAAATTATAAAACTAACACATTACCTGTAGGTGAGTAGATAAGCATGTATACTTATTAACAATAAAATAAAAATTCAATAACATTAAATATTAAATAATAAAAAGTCTTTAATTTACCAATATTACCCAGTCTCACATTAACTGATATAGGTAATTATATAAAAAATATTAAAATGTGGATATGTCATTGTCTATCGAAAAAGTGTATTTCAACGTTTCCCTTTGATTAGAACGCGTGACCTTTGTGCTGGTTGTAACAGTCAACTGTCGTCAAGTTGTCAACTTATCTAGAAAAGATATCGGTGCCCATCAGTAATGGGAGGCCCAGGGCAGGCGGTTAGTCCACACGTCAATCGCTTTGAAATAAGTGGTCTTATGCTGCATCTAAATTGGATGACACACTTTCTATAACAAATTCAAAATCTGAAGGATGTTGAAGGAAATTCGTAATCTGTTGCTTCTGGCATGTTGAAAAATCACATTAAATAAGTATAACGCAATGAAAATTGTTCAATATAGCAATATTAGTTGAGAGTGTAACGTACGCAGTTACCATGTCATAAAGCAGTGAAAATATTTGGAAATATGGTGAAAACTAAGAACATAGAATTATGAACATAATTATGAAATATATATTATATATATTTAATATGTATTTTAATATACCTTTGTGCTCTTCTATCGTAATGTAATGTCCTGTTGCCGGGGCTGCGGGACTGTTCGAAAGAGATACCGTGGCCCCGGAACACAAAGGGCGATGAAGGAACATGGATGGGTTTTAGTCAGTAAAAGTCTGACACTCCCTCCTGCTCCGCCCAGAGCGGGAGGACTCATAATTTGATGATTTCCCATTCAAAAAAATAAAATAAAATGTCTTGTTAAGTATTTTGTGTGTATAAATAAATAAACATGGTGGCGATACATTACAAGCGTACTTTTTTAACATCAAATAAAGTTAACTTTGAGAATTTTGCGACTCTTTTTCTTGTTATTTAAACAAATATCTAAGTATTCAAATTACCTATGGCCCAGGCCACACCGTTTAATTGGAAGGAAAATCGATACGATAAGAAGAAGAAGAAATTACCTATACCTAGTTATTATTTGAGACGGTAGGTAGAAAGATAGAAATAAGACATTAATATATAAAAACAAGTTAATTGTAATAACTATACCTAGCTACTAACAAGAACAAGAAGAAATAATTGTACATAACAATGTTGAATAATAATAGTTCTATAAATCTAAATAATTCTCCACGCGCCACTAAACCGCAAAGCTTGTTAAATCTTCTATTAAATTCTATTCTTCCATCACAATTTATTAATGGGCAAAAAACCCAAAATTGATGACGAACTCCCAATTAAAGCTTAAAACAAACATAACACACACGACGTTGTATTAACCTCCTAACACATTGTATTTCCTCTACGCTCATTATTTCAGTAATTCTTAATTGCTTCAAAATGATAAAAACATTGGCCCTTCAGTCTGGTAGTTATTTTGTAACTTTTCCTTGTTTTGAACTAAGTTTAGTACCTACCGAATTCTGCCATGACGCATTTGATAAATGTGTAACTTAATTTTGGGAGTCATGCAAGAAGCCAATTTGTTTCATATTACCACGAAAACTAAGTTATGACCTTGTAAGTGCAATTGCACTGGTATTATAATATTTTATGAACACACGCAATTAAATTCAATCAAATTAAATATTCTTTTTTAAATGTTACCATTATACAAACAATTTGTGGTTTCCATTATCAATATTAAATATACTTTGAAATTAGGTAAATAGCGTCAAAAGCTCGCAATGCGTAATTCAGCGGTCGTATAAACATCGAATTGCAAAATTGTTTACTTGGATAGCAGAGCCCAAACTGAATTGTTGAAGAACTGTTGGCAGACCAACAGAAAGAACAGTGGATGACCTAAAATAAAACGGACCATAGCTATCTTCATGAGCCACCACAGATCTCAATAGAAGATCGATACAAAAGAGAGGAGAGGCCTTATAAACTATAGAGTTGGCAATCGCTTACAAATACGTTTTGTTTTTCCACACAGACTTTCAACAGTGTTGTCGTCATAAGCTTTTCAGTTGCTTAAGTCAATCCAATACATTATTGACTTCCATGATTGCAAAAGTATACCTCGACCAACATGTATTTGAGCACGCGGTAATACACAGAACTAAAAAATATACAAAGTGTAAACGGACCTTGGATGCTTGGTTCACGAAGCCGTCAACCAAGCATTCTGTACACCAAATTAATTAAGGCAACGCAAAAATTATTGCTGGGACTTTTTTTTTTGGGGTGAAAAAACACGTTTTACGATAGGACTCAAAACATTGTACTGATGGATGCATTGAATAGTACCTAAGCGGTCATGGAGGTATTTAAAGTAAAGGTCTTGGGATACACATCAGTATTCGGAGACCCACCAGTGGGTCTGCTTGGTGGGTCCTTGAAGACAAACTGTCTCAGTATACCCATTTTCAAACAATTAATTTGTCGTTTTCCTTTATCTTGTTCTATACCTCCTCTAATTATTTCTAAATATATTTTCTCTTATCTGTGGCTTTAGCTTTGGGTAATATTACGTAAAATTAATAAAATAACAATAAATATTTGTTCGTTTTGGACAATCCCACTAAAGGGACATAACCGTTCTAATTACGTGGTTGGCCTGATAAATCTAAATAAATGATGTATTGTTTGAATAAGAAGAACACCAGAGAATATACCTACCTTACTCGTGTTCCTACCCACATAGAGGCATAAAAGCAATATAAATGTAAACAAATATTAAGACAAAATAAGTAATTAATTCGTTTCTATAATTAAACAGCTGAAAAACAACATTGTTATTGTTTAGATTAATCATCCAATTTCGAAATGACTTATGGCAAAAAGAACAGTAGGTAGTACCTAGTTTTCAAAGAATGATGGTGACTTTCTGTCATTACGTCCTCAGTATGCTAGGCATTGGCAATAGAACCTACAGCCACACACAGATTATGATACTTAACAACTGTACCATGGTGTCTGTACAAGATGTTTTAGGACTAAGTTTTGTCAAATCGGATAAATTCCTTCTTACTCAATTTTCTGGCTGATATCATCATTTTCTTGCCTTTTTCCCAATTTATTAAGAGGAAACACAAGGGCCGTTTTTCCATACAAACGTAGTCCCCCTGCTTCCTCCCTGTAAAAGGCCGGTAGAGGCGGTAGAGCAATATTATATTTTCCAAAAAATCTATGACCACTATTGGCATGTCCCTATGTTTTCTTTTTTTTTCACAAATTATTTATTAAAAGGGATAAGAACCTTCAAAAACCTTAAAAATGGCCAGATTTACCGCTGTGTTCAAACATCCAGAAAACAAATTTGACTAACAAAAAAGTAAACATGGGAACACGGCCAAAACCTTTCTTTCATTTTTAATGAAAAATTAGATAAATCTATCAAGTTTTGGAGAAGTAATCAGGGGACTACGAAACGTTGTTTTTGTGTACTTTTAATTGGTATTTTCTGCTGTTATCTCTTTCGCGCTCTGCGCGCGGTTGTTTGGGCACTGCGCGACAGCAATACCTACATTTAACAAATATCTATTTCTCAATTCTCTCGCCCTTTTTGTGTCCTCTTAAGGTGGATGCTCCAGGGTAGCCCGCAAAATTCAAATTTTCTTACGTTTTTTGCAATTTGCGGGTCAGAAAATACGTAAGAAAATTTGAATTTCGCGGGCTACCCTGGAGCATTCACCTTATGAAGAAGTAGTAGAACAGGCATAAATACCGACAGACACGCGAAACACTTCATTTCAGCCGAAATACCTCTACTGACACTGGTACTCTTAGACCACACACATCGACCGGTCTTGTACTACTCCCATGCAGTGGATTCCCACGGTCTCCTCAAGGCCCAAAAGTGGTGCTAGCTGACAACAAGTCTTACCAAGGGGTATCGTATTACCCAGTGCTAACTGGGTTGTGGAGGTCAAATAGGCAGTTGCTCCAATTAAAATATCGGTATCCAGCTCATTCTGATTGGACTGGAAGCCGACCCCAACAAAATTGGGAAAAGGCTTGGCAGATGATGAATTTTTCTTCCCAGAAACTATACTACATCACAAATCTAAATAGTACTACAGCCAGACTGAATTAGATTAATTTTTTTCTTTATCAGGAGGTCTTCGACCGATTGCCGACGATATGGGGCAGGCAGACAGTGCGTCATGTGTGCTGGATTGACGAAATGTGTCCCAAGGGTGGGCAATGTCATCGGTGTAGTACACCTAGCTTAAAATGTGTCATCGCGTAGCGAATTTAGTAATTGTAATTTCTATGCCTAAATGGAGACTCCTTGACATGCTATGTTACCCAAATTGATACGCAATAATCTTATTTTATTCATTATTCAATTGTAGAGGGGCTCCCCCTTTGCAACTCAGACCAAATTAAAAAACCAAGACATAGCGCTGCGAACAATAAAGTGAGGCCAGCGCAAAACTACGCCTTGCTCTGTGCATACACGCTCACACGCACACAATCACTTTACATCAAACTACGATTAAACTACGCCTCAATACATGCACACAAATGCTTACGAAACCGGCCTCGATTCTCTGTTTGCAGAGTTCCGTCTTGAGTTTTTTATTTAGTCTAAACTCCGCAATTGAATTATGCAAGACATTTGGAGAAATTGCCTACCCGTTTTCGGTATACTTATCAGTTACTACAAACTGACTTTTCTTATTCGATTCGACTCGATTTTGAACTAAAGCATTTGCTTCTACCTCTGTCCCCACTGGTGGCAGATGACACTTAATTTAGTGGAATCCTCCACCAGTAGTGGCAGACACGATGATCAAGACCAAGTATTTCAATTAACAAATAGAAAGAAGCATGGCCTTTCTGGGCCCAGCTATTAACAATTAATTAAATTAAATAATTCGTCATTTAATTTTGTTAAAACAGAACCGTATCTAAAAGCGGAATGTCATCCGAATATGATTAAAAGTCAACGGTTTATTAGCACGCCGAACATCTGGGTCAATACCGACTGTTTATTGATTTCGTTCAATAACAACAACCAATGTAATATTACCACTCTTATAGATCAGGCACACGCTTCTAAAAAAGACAGGACAATAAATAAATAAATAAATAAATATCGCTGTACATTAACACACAGCGCCATCTAGTGCCACACTAAGCAACGAGGCTTGTGTCGTGGACACCAGATAGTTGATATACTACATAGTTACTTTTTGTTTGTAAATACATACTTATTATACATATAAACATCCATGACTCGGAAACAAATGTCCATGCTCATCACACAAACATTTGCTCCAACCGGGATTCGAACCCGGGACCCTAAGAACGTAAGGCAGCCTCACTACCGGTGCGCTATTCGGGTCGTCAAACAATACCTATGATTTCAAGAAAAAAAATAACTTAGGTACTGGTATTGAATGGCTTTAATTCCCCCTAACGCATAAGTTTAATGCGATCAAACGCGCACAAATCCAGACTCCGTGGCTGCTACTTATTAATTTCTGATGGAAAAAACCAATAACACATCGCCCGACCCGGGAATCGAACCCAGGACCGCATGCTCAGCAGTCGCGCTTGCTACCACTCGACCAACGAGGCAGTCCAAGACACTCCAATTACAATATTGGTATTCCTCTACATCTCATAGACTAGAAGCCGGTCTCAACACAGCCAATGTTGTCTGCTTTAGTCCAAAATAAAGCCTTATTCTAGTCAGGTCGTCGGACGTCGTAAACAGATTGAATGGAGAACCCATTCAATGTATTGAAGCCCTTGTCCGTTTGTATATGTTGTTTTTGTCCATTTTTATATCAAATATACGGTTGGTACGAGGAACAAGAACGAGGAAAATTGTTTCCTAAAAACGAGTCCCTTTAATTGGTTCATGAGGGGAATAAACGATTCATAGAAAACATAGTATAATTTGACAAAATAAACAGGATAGAAGAATAGTCATTTATGTGCTCGGAACGTAGGTAATTACAATAAATTTAATTTAATTTATTTATTTGCAATTTTATTTTTTTTAAAGTTAGAGAATCCACACTTCCGTAAGTACATTCTACCATTTTGGCATGCAAACATTGATGCAGTTCATCATCATCAAACACACAAAACATTGACACACCACTAAAATTTATCAGCTAGAAAATCCGATACGGAATTACGGAGTGATAACATTTATTTAATAAAAGTTCAGTTAGTTTTTTTTTTACATTGCTGCGGGTTCCTCTTTTATGTTATTGGGAATGGGTTAAAAATATCCGGTGCCATACCAAAAATACTTTTCCTCAACAAAGCAGCCCTATAGCCACCTGTGCGTAACAAATGTTGTTATTGAGATCGCAGAGTTACATCTTTATTATTAGGTATATTATTATAAGCCTATATTGTCCCACTGCTGGGCAAAGGCCTCCCTTCCCTCCTTCCACATTTCGCGATCTAATGCGATTGTAGGCCAATCCTTTGCAAAAGAGTCTAGCTCATCCCGCCATCTCCTTCTGGGCCTGCCGTGTTGTCGTTTCCTGCTACTTGGTGGATACCAAGTAGCAGGAAACGGAGGAGCAATGGGCAAAAATTACCACTCAGTGGATACTGCGTGGTAATTTTTGCCCATTGCTCCTCCGACATGCGGCAGACGTGGCCAGCCCAGTTCCACTTCAACCTAGCAGCTGTAAGGCCAACATCAGCTATTTGGGTTTTGGAGCGAAGTATGGAGTTTCTGACGTGGTCCGTAAGTTTGACACCCAGTATACTTCGCTCCATAGCTCGTTGGCAGACCCCAAGTGCGGACTTCTGACGATTTGTAAGTGACCACGTCTGCGCTCCATAGGTGAGGGTGGGGAGAATAAAGGTCAAATCTCGGCCATCTGCTTTCCGATAAAGTTAAGAATAGCTGCCGATTACATGTAACAAACTAATTACTAAAAAAACAAAGAGCAATTACTAAAATGTAAAGACACGGAAATGTCAATAAATTATGACTTTTAAACATTGGAACACAGCTGTCTGTCACTTTCAAGCCAAATATTGCTCGTAAGCAGCGTTTTTGGCCTTTAAAAATACTCTCTCTTTCGGTACAGTTGCCCCAATATATAATACCAAACCTTAAAATGGAAACGACAAGACTTATTTATGCTCAAGTAGTACTGTTTTGATATAAACTTTTTTTTTAAGATTATAAAGTGCATAATGCGGATGCGCTAAGTTTTTTACAGATTCCTTCTGCCTGTGCCTTCAAAGTCAGTTGATTGTCAATTAAAATGCCTAGAAATTCCTGACCTGTCTAACATTAGGAATTCATTAATTTACTCATCTACGTGTATAAAGTGGGAAAACCAATTCATTTGCTTAAGTAATTATTCATTTATTTTCTTAATTTTTAAGTTTATAAAAGTCTTAAATTAAGAACTATGCCCACAAAACCGTTTTCATCGTCCTCCGCCTAGCCTTTCCCAACTATGTTGGGGTCGGCTTCCAGTATAAACGGATGCAGCTGAATACCAGTACTTTACATGGAGCGACTGCCTATCTATCTACAACTTTTATGTTAGCACTTTTTTCTATGTGAAAATGTGTTCATTTTTTGACCATTTTAATTGTGACCATTTTCAAAGGTATCTGCACTGGTCTAATAAGTGCAACAAAAGTCCTAAAGTGTGCCCTGAATTAACGGCCCCGCGCTGCTGTAAACATACTTGAAGGTTCACGACTATTTTTAGATCGTTCTAGAACCGAAAGCCATAAACTCGATCATCGAACTCAGAACGATTGGCAGTTTTTTGTTTTAAATAAGTAACTAAAAAAAAATATTATAAAATTAATTTTTCGTGTTTTTTTTTTTTAAATTATATCGAAAAATTAAATTTATATATATTTTTTTTAAATAACCGTGTTTTGAAGAAACTAGACCAGAGGAGCCATGAGCTAAATAATAACAGCCGCTCGGGTCGATCTTCAGGTTAAGCCGCGCTTGCCTGGGTTGGTCCGTGGATGGGTGACCACCCATTACATACCAAGTTTTCTCCGTACTATCTCAGTACTTACCTCGGAAAGCACGTTAAGCCGTCGGTCTTGGCGGCTATTTGTAGATCTTTTTGAAAGTCGTAGCAGGTAGTCAGTGGTCCGAAAGTCTGACAACCAGTCTTACCAAGACGGGTATTGTATTACCCAGTACTAACTGGCTTGTGGAGGTCAGATAGGCAGTCGCTCCATGTAAAATTCAGCTGCATCCGGTTAGACTGGAACTCGACCCGAAAGATCATTGCAGAAAACTAAAAAAGATCCTTGTTTAGCTATACTTACTAGGGATAAACAATAATTAAAACTAATAATAAACTGAAGAAACAATTTAGGCAGCCAATTTATTACTATGGTGATACATATTACTACGTGACCGCATCATATTTGGGACGACTTAAATACAAGGAAGGAAGGTTTAACAATAAACTTTCCGGTTATTTTGTTTGAATTCGGTTACAAGATAAAGGGTTCCACGTAATATATCTAAATATGTCTAGTAAACACTTTAATTCAATTCCTATTTTAATCAAATAGTACCTTTTGATGTAGATATCAAATGAATTGCTTTGAGTTAAGTCAATCTGGGCAAACGACATTGTTGTCATCGGGGCTGAAACCTGGATAAAGCTTGCACACGAACGTAAAGATTATATAATTAAGCTTACAGTAGGTATATAAAGACAAAAATCAAGCTTTTAAAATATTTGTGACGTAATTTTTTTCGTAGTTTTCTCAGCCAACCCTTTCATAAGATATTTAATATCATGGGATTGCATAAAAATAACCAGTCCTTCATCTTCGAAGTCTGTTTTATTGAAAGAATGATTGATTGATATTGGATTTAGAAAGACGCAAAATTTTAGCTCAATCGTTTGGGGACAATGGTTTTAAAATTCAGTTGTAAAATTTGACATGAACAAACAAACCTACACACAAACACAATGGCTATTCAAATAAAAACTTGTAAAAAAGAGAGGCCTATATCCAACAGTCACGTGGGTGAATTCAGGATGAAGTTGATGATGAATCACCCTGTTCGACGAGGGGTTGAGATCTCGACGAAGTGACATTATACATACATACCTATGGTATAGAGATATCTAAAATGTGTAAGACTGACATTTAAAGTGACCGAAAGTTTTGGGTCAACAAGTGTGTGTTGTAGACACAAGAAACGCTTCGCAAACAATAGGGTAGATAAAAATAAAATCTAATTAGTCCGTCAGATAGATTTTCAAAAAATATTGGACACATATTTTGTCTTTTTTCACGCAGACAAAAAATGAAGACGATACAGTGCGTCGAAAACTCGCGTGACGTCACAATTAAGTACATTTTTTTACTCAACTGTGACGTCACAAGGCCCCACTCACGATCTTTGACACGTTTTATCTTCGTCAATTTTTATTAATTTGATAAAACAAAAAACACGTATCCAATATTTTTCGATAATCTAACTGACGGACTAAACAGAATCATATATTTTTTAGTCAGTCATCATCCCTATTGGCTTGGCACTAGTATAGGTCTGTTTGTCAAGGTTTTTCTTTACACCAAATAGGCTTGCCTTTGCCCCCAACTCACCATATGTGAAGCGATGACTCGGCCCTGGGTGGAAAACGCTTGCCTAGAAGAAACTGATGTACTCAAACTTTGGAGAAATTCAGATTATAATGATCGGGAAACATATAGTGTATTAGATCGTATTTGATCATTTCAACCTTTCCTTAGCAACCATAAAGCTCCATTTTACTGAGAATAGGCATGACGACAGTATCAAAAAGTATTTAGTTTGCGCACAACAGAATCGACACCAGTATCAAAAAATTGCAAATCTATTTAGTCCGTCAGTTAGAGTATTGGAAATTAATGGATACGTATTTTTTGTATTTGTAAATCAATAATTATTGACAAAGATAAAACTCATCAAAACTTCGGAGGGCTCGTGACGTCATAACTAGCTAAAAATTATACCATGGCGTGACGTATTGAGAATTTTAAAAGCGTCGTATCTTGGTCAATTTTGGTTTACGTAACGAAAGAAAAAACACGGATTAATTATTTTTTGATGATCTAAGTGACGGACTAATTTGTTTTTTTTTTTTGTCGTCTCGCTTATTGTTGTTAAAATCAGTAGGTAGGGCAATAACGAGGTCTTAACAACTAATTCATAAATACCTGAAGACAACGCCATCATTATCTTTCACAGCTATTGTCCATTCATTTGCAGGACTGTGCCCAAGTGCCTTTTGTACTGCTTGGAGCCTCGCAGCTTCGAGTCCTATTAGAACACAAAAAAACTACACTTAGCACATTTCAAAAGTAAACTATTTTTATTTATTTTATTTAAGTGAATTGTTACCGATTCACACTTCAACACCGGTCGAATTTCGTAACGATACTACGGGTCTTTCCGGCGAACTTGATTAGGAACCCATGCTATTGTTATTAATTCATTTTGCTTTTAACTTAGGTGAATATCCTCCTTCCCCTCTCTGAGGCCCGGTTTCGCTTTGGTGGAAACCTGGCGGCCTGGGACTCATGAAGCTTAATAAACCATTGGTGTCTGCGGTCATTTGTATATCTTTGACAGTTGTTATGGCTTGTCAAAAATTTTGATTTTGATTTGATTTTTGTTGTGGAGGTCACATTGGCAGTTACTCCGTATAATAAATAAGGGTAGTTTATAAATACTTTGCAATACACTTCCTTGAAAACGGGTTCTTATCGCACTACGATTAGGTTCAACATCCAATGTATACCACACGCGTGCATTTTCATTATTCTTCAAAAAAAAAATCCACAGGTAACATAAATACTTATTCGAAGTTCAAATCGGTTCAATGCCTATAGTCGGCGGTCAATGTTTTTTTTTTAATTTCGGCAAAGCAATATGCGTCTTTACGGCGTAAATATTTTTTGAACATTCAAATTGTGTTTATAAATAGAATATCATAGAAAAACATGATTATTTAAAACTAATATTTACTTTTATAAACAAATTAACATTTATTTGTGTTCTAAATTCAAAAATACAAAAAAAAAACTATTTTTATATGAGGCTGTTTAACGGCTTCATACCTTTGTTTCTCCTTCAACCTGGCGAAAGCAAAGCGCGGAAAAAAAGAAAATTAAAATGATAGTCTCCATAATTCATGGCAAAAATATTTTTCATTCTTTTATTTTATTTCATCAAAAGTGTATTGAAAAACGTCGTTTGATACACGTGGACATTTGTTATTGCAGTTCTTGGCTCATTATCACCCTCGCCTACGGCTCGTGTGTTAATTCCGCCTCGAATACAATAACAAACTTTCTCCACTTGTATCAAAATGTACTATTATACACAACTCATCATCCTCGGCTTAGCCTTTTCCCAACTAATGTTGGGGTCGGCTTCCAGTCTAACCGGATGCAGCTGAATACCAGTATTTTGCATGAAGCGAATGCTATAAATCTATCCACAGGTATTTTACAATATTTCTAATTCTATGGGTATTACGCCAGTATTATCGCTGATAGCGATATCCTCCAGACTACACTCCGACAGAAAATTCTTGTCTTCAGCAATATACAGGCTACTACGCTGATAATCTTCCTCACTCTCGCCATACATTATCTAGACCAAACAGTAGGTACACAGCGACCTGGACAGCTCTGTCGTTTGCCCCATTTAGACCTGGAAGGTGCAGATAGTTGGGCACAACGAGCAGGACAGAATATGCGGTAAATCTGGAGACAAGTTTCCACACTAACTCTGTGCTTATATAAGAGAGGCAAATGATGACTCATCATCGTCTGCCTAGCCTTTTCCCAACTATGTAGGGGTCGGCTTCCAGTCTAACCGGATGCAGCTGAATACCAGTATTTTGCATGAAGCGAATGCTATAAATCTATCCACAGGTATTTTACAATATTTCTAATTCTATGGGTATTACGCCAGTATTATCGCTGATAGCGATATCCTCCAGACTACACTCCGACAGAAAATTCTTGTCTTCAGCAATATACAGGCTACTACGCTGATAATCTTCCCCACTCTCGCCATACATTATCTAGACCAAACAGTAGGTACACAGCGACCTGGACAGCTCTGTCGTTTGCCCCATTTAGACCTGGAAGGTGCAGATAGTTGGGCACAACGAGCAGGATAGAATATGCGGTAAATCTGGAGACAAGTTTCCACACTAACTCTGTGCTTATATAAGAGAGGCAAATGATGACTCATCATCGCCTGCCTAGCCTTTTCCCAACTATGTAGGGGTCGGCCTCCAGTCTAACTGGATGCAGCTGAAAACCAGTATTTTCATGGAGCGACTGCCTATCAGACCTCCACAACCCAGTGATGCGAATTAGACATTAAAGTGCGCTGTGCAATCACATATTTCCAAGTGACTCGTCTGTTTTCCAAAACGTTGCATTCCCAAACATTATCTTATACAAATAATAATGTGTATGAGTATGAATTGCATACAAAAACGTGTTTTTTGACATTGAGGACAAACGTGGAGCGACTAAACTGATAATCTGATATCGGGCGCGATAAAAATATAAATTGGAGTAAAATGATAAGAGGACGTCGACTCCGTGGGCGAGCCTTTGTTTTGATAACAGAGGCTTTTAGTCTGGGAGGTGAGTAGTGTATTGTGGTAGTATTTTAGTTGGTAGTAGAGCTTCTGCTTACACTTACCTATTTACTTAAACAACAACAACATCCAATTTATTTCAGGCTACAATGGCCCATAAATAAACAACATAAACAATAAACACAACACAATAAACTAACATATATAAAGTAAATACAAGACTTGTGTTAATAAATAAGACTTAAAAACTATGTTAGTAGCACTTCACTTGTGTTGGCTGTCCAGTGGAACTTGTCCGCGGAAGCGACGGAACACCACGTCCCGCGGCCAAAAGTCTTCCTCCGTCACCATGGGCAGATAACAATTCGGTATTCGCACCACGAACGCCTTGAAGTTGAAAAAAAACACCTACTTATTTCTGTCTTCAACATTGTAATGCTTCGGTTTGAAGCACGTTTGCAAGATTTTTTTGCTTGTCCCGGCTGTCCCTCTGCTGGGCAAATGCCTCGCTACACTCCTTCCAATTTTGGTCAACCCGCGAGTCCTTCTTCTAGTTTTGACGGAACCTGTCCTATTTGTCCTGCCGTCTCCTTCGTGGTCTACACAATCGTCTACGCAATCCCGCGCCTGTTCAGCGCTATTTTGGCCCAAAGTTTCTGAATGCGGCAGTTTGCAGTATAGTTTAAAGGATATTCGGATGTAAAATACTGGCTTTCAGCTGTATCAATTCCGACACATTTGAGGAAAGACAGACTTAGGTAAGCAGTATGATTTGTCATGGGAAGTGGCTTTAACTATGGATAGGTATGAGCGGCAGGCTCGAAGGTACCTAAGAAGCCGATTCCAGCCGGCTTCTCTTCGGAAACAAGGCTCTACGTACTTAGTGTCTATGTGGTTAATTGGGCGACCCACCATAGACACAACACCCGTCTGGTCGGAGGATCCCCCGTTGTCTACGGGGGATGAAGAACTTGACACTTAACTTCTTCATATCCCTAAAGAAAGGTATAAGTAGTATTCCCTAAAACTCATTTTTCACCACTAGACTTTAGTAAAATCCGTTACCCTGTGTCCAAACAGACAAACACAGTGAGTAAACCCTTCTTAGAAATATTGTGAAACGAATTGGGCAAGCAAGCGGCGCGTTGAGGAAACTGGTCTCAAATCTTTTTAACGAGTAACTGACGCATAGTATCATGTGACCCTAGTATGATTTTAAATTTTCCATCTTGTTTGTTCATGGCCCTTTTCCGCGTTGTTAATTAAGTAATAATAGTTTTAGTGGATAAACCACGAAGTCCCGGGGCTACTTACGTCACTGACGAATTTTGTCGGTTGAACCGTTTATTCAAATTCAAACTCAAAGGAACATTTCAATTAGACAATTACAGACTCATTTGAATGTCAGAAAAATAAAGAAATCGAAGCTGCAGTCACAGTAACATATAACTTGTGAAAGTACTGTAGTGACCCATTTTAAAGCTTAGATCTTTATGGAGAAGAATGGGCAAGTAACTCCATGGACTCTCTTTTAAATCAAAATATTGTTTCAAAATCTTGGTTACATCATTCATGTTGAGATTATTACATTAGGTATCCTCTTTCTGGGACAGTCAAGTAACTAAAATGAGACTGCCTCGTTCGTGTCGGCAAAGTGATAAGGAGAGGTTTTTTCGACGAAAAGAAGAAATGTGTTCCCTGGTGGCCTACCATGAAGTCTTAAAGCAGGATTGTTTTAATCTTATTCCACAGTGAGAAAGAGATGGCGTTAGACGTCCTCTATAGCTCCGTCTCTTTCCCACACTGGAATGACAATAAAACAATCCTGCTTTAAGACGTCATGGTAACCATGCTGTTCATCTGATCTGCATTCTTTCTTAGTAAGGAGGCCTATAACCAAAGAGTACAGACGTCTGGAAAGGAATCAGCCTAAGCTTTTTTTTTTCAGAGGGATCATTTGATGATACTTTAGCATCGATGACGAATCGGTAATAGAAAAACAAAAATTGTTGAAACAGTTGTGAATCGTGATCTTTTGTTTTTGACGACGAGAAGGAACAGTGAAGAGTCGGGCATAACTCGTTAATATGAGGTATTCTAGAACTTATTTAAAACAGTTCTAGAATACCTTAGTATTGTGATGGACGGAGGGGGAGACTACGGCCAAAGCAAATCGATGGATGTATTGTGTGAGGAATGTTGTGAAAAAGAAGAGTAAATGATACCGTGACGTCTGACAGGGGAGAATTGAAGAAGAAAACTTGTTGCACCGACCAAAAATAGAATGGGACATGAGCAGGAAGATGATATTGAACACCTAAGTAGATCTCCACTAGGTTCCATAACTTAGATCGACCCTAGTCTAAGCAGTATCTCAGCATTGTTTTTGAATATCGTTTTTAACAATATTTGTAATAATCATGGCCACACAAAAGATCAAGGAACTCATTTATTTCGTTATCACTTTAGTACTAATTAGGCACATTTGTGCTAATCAGTAACTACGTATAAAAAATAAGCCTGCTTGATAAACCACGAGTACCTACCTACTAGACACAACAAGCTAAAACAAAAACAAGTCGCAACAAGTTTTGCGTTGCGTTGACTAGTTGCGCGATAGTGAAACTGAAACTAGCATTGAGTGTTACTGAAACTAGCTGCTAGTTCTCCGTTTTTTCTCAAAACGGATCACATCCTGCATACCGGAAGACGTTGGAAGGCCTCCCACTAGGTGGACCGATGACCTGGTGAAGGTTGCGAAGGATCCGCTGGATGCGATTCGCACGGGACCGGTCAATGTGGCGACGCTTGGGGGAGGCCTATGTCTAGCAGTGGACGTCTTTTGGCTGAAGTGATGATGATGATGATGGATCAAATTCCCTGTAGGTACCTATGTTTGAAAGAAGACACACTAAAGGTCATATCAGTGGACTGTTGTGTTTAACAAGAGCCCACTGATGTAACTCATACATACATCACCCATATTCATGTCTACCTTGTCTAGTCTGTTGCCATCAACTGGGTACAAAACCAGACTCCGGGATTGCTGCTGAGAAATTCCTAATGGAAAACCCAATTACACTTTGCCCGACCTGGAAATCAAACCCAGGACTTCATACTCCTGTGGAAATTCGTTATAAAAATACTTTGGAAGACTATTAAAATTTGTATGAGCCCTCGGGCCCAGACATTATTCAGGACGACCCGAAAAACGCAGCCGTAGTGAGGCTGCCTTACGTTCTTAGGGTCCCGGTAGGAGCAAATGTTTGTGTGATGAGCATGGACATTTGCTTCCGAGTCATGGATGTTTATATGTATAATAAGTATGTATTTACAAAGAAAAAGTATATATGTAGTATATCAACTATCTGGTGTCCACGACACAAGCCTCGTTGCTTAGTCTGGCACTAGATGGCGCTGTGTGTTAATGTCCAGCGATATTTATTTATTTATTTATTATAACCCAATTACACTTTGTCCGACCTGGAAATCAAACCCAGGACTTTATACTCCTGTGGAAATTACTAATAAAAATACTTTGGAAGTCTATTAAAATTTGTATGAGCCCTCAGGCCTAGACATTATTCAGGACGACCCGAAAGGCGCAGCCGTAGTGAGGCTGCCTTACGTTCAAAGTCAAAGTCAAAGTCAAATCGTTTATTGCTAAATCCATAATGTACACTTACAGGTGGTAAATAAAAACATAGAAACAATTATGGACCCTGTCGGGCACAGCAATTTTAGAAAAATATGTAGAGAGGAAGACCGCTTTTTTTACGTTCTTAGGGTCCCAGTAGGAGCAAATGTTTGTGTGATGAGCATGGACAGTTGTTTCCGAGTCATGGATGATACATGTATAATAAGTATGTATTTACAAACAAAAAGTATCTATGTAGTACCTATATCAACTATCTGGTGTCCACGACACAAGCCTCGTTGCTTAGTGTGGCACTAGATAGCGCCGTGTGTAATGTCCAGCGATATTTATTTATTTCTTATTTTCTCATGAGAACGGGCTCGTAGTTCAAGAATTGCAGCCTCTCGGATCAATCTCTAAAGTTATGCCTCGAAAAGAAGTTGGTCAGGGGTAGCCGGCTGCCCGAAAGCCTTACCAAGGAGTACTATGTAAACCAGTCAATGGCTTGTGGAAGCTAGATAAGCGTCGCTGTATAAATATTAAGCGGCAACCGGTAAGATTGCGTCTCATCATTAGCATTCTCTTGCCCTTGTTCTTATTCATTTGGGGCCGGCGCAGCAGGTCTTCTTCTTCCATACTTCTCTATTACTTGTCATCTCAACAGACACGTCCTTTCTTGCGACATCATTCTTCACAGATACCCGTAAGATTGCGTCTAAATAGTGGAAAAAAGCCAGACAGACATTGATTGCAAGAACACCTAAACAAACAAAAATATCATCATGAGACATGACGTAATCAGCATTCCTTTGGCAAAAAACGTGATAACATGTTATTTTTTTTAGATATAGGTACTTAGTTCTTTAAAAGGCCTTGAGATAGGCCCACGTGTGGAGCGATGTGGCGCAACGTTGACGCCACATTGTGCAGGTCAGTAACTCAACGAAAATTGTAGCACAAATTGAACCTTATGCGTAGTATTAAAGTACTCGGTACCAGCAAGGTTGATCTTCATGGTTAAGGTGGATGCTCCAGGGTAGCCCACGAAATTCAAACATTCTTACGTTTTTTGCAATTTGCAGGTCAGTGTCAGGTTGTATGTTGATTAAAATATGAATCGCGGCTGTAACACGTATGTAGTTATAGAATTATAATCATCAAAATCATCAATACAACCCTCCAAGCTCAGGTGTATGAATTTACTTTTTCAAGGTCAAAGTCATTCCTGCACCTTTATGCGCTTGGTACTCACCAAGCGCATAAAGGTGCAGGAATGACGTATAGATGATTGATGTATAGATGATTTTGATGATTATAATTACTCTATTAAACTACGTAGAGGTTATGATTATTGATATCTAAACAAAATGCAGAATAATTAACTAATACCTTTACCTAGTATAAAACCTTGAAACCAGACCACGCGACGTGGCGCAACGTTGATGCGACATTGCGCAGGTCAGTAACAAAACGGTCTGATAGTGGCTTTATGTAGTGGTAGCATAAAAAGTGTCTGGCTGGCTAAATATTGTGAAGGTTGTTTCGAAGATCAAATTAAAGTGTGTCCACTACGTCAGCGTAGAGCAGTGCTTTTCAACATTTTTCATGTCTCGACCGTCATAGTGCGAAAAAATATTTCGCGACCCCCCGACCCTTCGCTTTTTTTCATGTATTTTATTATGTTACAAATATTCAATCCGTATCATATTTTTATGCATACCTATGCGGGAATGACTAGGATTCGGATTAATACATAAAACCTCATACGACCCTTCTATAGACGCTTTGCGACCCCTAGGGGGGTTGCGACTCGCAGTTTGAAAAACACTGGCGTAGAGAACTGAGAGAGGGATGGCTTATTAGTTATTATTATCAAAAGCCATTTGTTTTTCAGTGCAGGGCAATGGCCTCCCTTACCTATTTCCTTCTCTTGGTATTTGTGGCCAATCTTTAAGAAATTTATGAGTCAAATCTAGTTCGTCCCGCTCCCGCCATCGCCTCCTAGCTGAATAGCTATATTTTATTCATTTTTCTCAACAACGTTTAGAACTGAAGCCTTAGTTTGAAAGAAGATTTATACCTACCCGAAAATCCGTATTGGAAAAATGCATGAAACTCAATCCTCAGTTCAGTTAGAACTTTGTACGGAAGATGAACTAATTCAGTTTGAGGGAGCGCAGCTTTATAATAAGTTACCGAAAGAACATTCTTGATCAGTGAACATCTTTAAAAATAGGAATCATCAATCAGAATTTGGCTTGTTGTATGTACTCGATAGATCGAACAACAAGCATTTATTACATATGATATTATTATTTTTGTTAAGTTTCTTAAATTTTTATGTAAACTCAGGCTGTTCATTAAAGTAACTTCAAACAGCAATTTAAAATAATTTTAATTCTAAACGATTGCTATTTTAAGTTAGTAGGTACTAAATTAGGTTGATCTTTTAAATTTTTTTTAATGTTTTATTTTATTTTTTTGTATTTTTTTTTTTTTCGGATTCGTTTATCGATGCTGAACTCACCCCTAAGCACGCGACCACTTTAACATCCTGTATAGTTTTTTTTTTGAAAAATTAATTTCTTGAAAGTGAATCGTTATGAAAAGCGATTGTTACATGTATAGGCCCACTGGTGTGTCTACTTCCTAAGATGGCAGAAAGGGCTTAGTTTTATTTTCAAGAGAATTGTTATCTCTGGAACATTATGAGAGCAATGAAATGAAAACTGGATCCGTTTTGGGAAAAATAGATGGAAATTACACTTAAGTTGGCAATGACAAGATCAGAATTTTCTTGAAACTTAATATTTAAAGTTGAGATTTTTTTTTTTCTACAAACTTTTGACCTTAGTCTCCGTGAGAGTGGTCCATGCTTCATTTAAATCCGTTTTTTTTCAATTGTTTAAAAAATCTTCCAAAAAAACTAAAACAATATACAAGGCTCACATAATTGCAAACCATACATCTATAAATAAATATATGTCGATGTCTGTATGTATGTGTCGCGATGCATCATCAAATCCAGGTTCAATGCACTCGGCTGATTCACGACTCTTTTTGTATGCATCTGTCTCTTTCACACCCATCTTATCATACATAATATCGCTATCTCTGTCTGGCGTATGACAAATTAGTGTAGACTGTGGAGATTTTGTGATAAAACTGTTTGCATTTTAATTTTATTTTTTGCTTGTTTTTCTTTTACAGATGGCCATGTTTGTCTGAGATTAAAACTAAGTGAGTTGTCAACGTTGGAAATAATGTAAATAGCTTGAAATGGTTTGTTTATTTAAACAAAGATCAACCTTATCAGTTAGGTAGTGTAGTTTTTCAGGGAATCTACCTTTTCTGTAAAAAAATAGGTTCAGGTTGTCTTTCTAGAACAAGTAAGTCACCCAACATCTCAAAGACTCCATATAGACTCCGAGTCGTAAACTCATAGGAACACAACAAGGCAAAATAGACAATTAATTGTAATTATTGTTTGATTTCGATAATCAAATTATCTCAAGAAACTGATAAATCAAAAATGCTCATCAATTAAATTCTTAGTTTAGGTAAATAAGCTTGTTTAAATTTTGGCCAAAAATTCACAAATCCTGCTGTCTTTGACATTGCGCAGATTTGAATTTGGAATAAAACCTTCAACTATTATCTATTGCTTAGCTCTGAAAAAAGGCGTAGGTCTTAGTACCAATATAACGCGTTCATTTATTTCAAACTTCGAATTTCAAAACTACATTACAAAAGGAAAACTGCATCGTTATTTTACGTAGAACTGGCTGTTGAGTTAAAAATATTTAGTTTATTAGTTATTGTTGCACAAATATTGCATGTTATCGGCGAGTCAGTGACCCTTCTGATAAAAGTTTCAGGTATTCCTGTAAATAACGGTTTGTTTCGAAGCGTGGGCTCGCTTGATTAGTTAAGTAGGTGCAGTTATTGAACTGAAATAACTTAATAACTTTTTTTAATACTAAATAGGTTAAATAGGTTGCGTTTGGCCGCAACACCTTGGTGTGAAACTATGATGCGGTTTACTTTGATAGATGGACTGAAAACCACTTTGTTTTATAGGCTTGTAAGTATTTAATTTGCTTCTGACTTCTTTTTATGTCCTCTATTGAAAGGGCTGAACAATTATGAAGAATGTAAAAAAAGTCCTATTTTTATCACCTATTATCATTAATTATTCAATTGCATAATAATAAAGGTAGGTAGGTGGCCTATAATGTGCTTACTGCTGTTCCATATAGCCCTATGTAGCCCTTTATCCACCACACATAATTACATATAGGTGTACATTATAGTGCGCTAGAGTTGGTAAGTTTAGTCCCTAAAGCTAACTTTTCGTAAAAACAAATACCTACACGCGTTTGACTTTAATAGTACCTACCTACATACACACATGCACCCCGAAAGTAAGATGCCTGGGTACTCTTTTTTTTGAACAGTCATTAAAAATGAGAAAAGTGACAAAAAATAAAAAGACTGCTAACCCAATTATTCTGCTCACAATAAAAAAGGTTCAACATGAAAGTTCGAATCAAAGAAAAGCCAAACATAAAAAAAACCTACCCAACCGCGCTCCGAACGCAACAGATACCAAATTTAAATTACTTTCACCGCCAAAATGCGTATTCCATTTACGAACATCCGTCACAATTCACAGAACGGGGACAACCGAATTCGCTTCAAGGTCGTTGTGGTAGGTCAGTGTTGTGACGTCAGAGGCGCCCTCCAAAATGCGGGGTCAATAGCCTCGGTACCGCGGAAACTGTGCTGTGCGCGGACCGAATGCGAATTAGGGTGTCTCTGTGTGCGTGCGGCCGGGGACACACGATGGAGTTCCGAGAAATATTCGGAGTTATTCGGATGTTGATAAGCTGAGGTTTTGTGTGAAAAATGTAGCTAATTTGTTTAGGAAGTAGGTCAGATTTGATTAATGTTGGATTGGACACAGATTAGTGTCCTATTAATTTTAAAGAAAAACTTAATTATACAGAATAATCTAAGTTGGTACAAATACTGTGACAGCGACTGTCAAAGGGCGTTGCTTACGCCTACCGACCTAATGATGGCAATTTTTCCAATATAATAGTTATTGCGTTACAAATAACAGCTTAGTAAATCGTTTCCTCTTGATTACTCTAGGCGCAAAATATACCTACCTACATACTACAATAGAATAAAATTTAATTGTTGTTGTGGCTACCAAATAAAGGTGATAAAAATACATCTGCTTTACAATGATAGGAAGAAAATAAACTAAAGAAAGAAAAAAATCTGATCAAAAAATGAAAAAAAATAATGAAAGAATGAATCAATTCAGATTCTAAGAAAAAATTCTTTGTCAATCAACTCTTACACAAAAAGTTTTGTTACAGCTTCTTTTTCACGCCAAAATATCGTGGAAGAATAACCCCAACGCGTATTGCGTGGCCTCCCCATTATTTCGTGTGCAGACTCAACACCAATGTGTGCGTAAAGTCGTCTGGCTATACATGTGTGCGTGCAATTCGGCTAAACGGTCTCAGTTGAGTAATTTCTTTATTATGACAACATTTTTGGGTTATAAATTTTATTCGGTCAGTGGTTTACTTTTTTTCCGTAATCATTTTGATGTTCTTCTTGGTTAGTTGGACCGTTACGACTGTTTTAAAATGGGGTAGACAGAAGTACTAAATACCGACACCTGACGTGTTGATAATTTTTTTTTAAGTCTCACCTTTAAGCAAGGTGTTGCCAGTAACCGAGTTTATATACTACATCTAAACTTTGAACTTGTAATAATTTTATTAACAGAGTTATTTCCTAAAAAAACCGCTAAGTAACACCTACTGGCTCGGGGATTGAACCCAGACGATCATCAGTTGCTCATGTGTCTACTAAAACAATGAAGAAATCTTGTTTTATTCAAGTAGGGAATGTAAAGTACTTTACAACTACAGTACTTTCTCTAGTTATTACCTATGCCTTGTGACTGTGACTGTAGCTCTACTTTTTTGTATTTTTGACATTCAAAAGTGCCGTAATGGTCTGATTGAAATAAATGCTTTGAGTTTGAGTAAATTAAAGTACCTAATAATTTTTGATAATACACTACGGTTTTTTAATTGTGACGACATTGAGGGTATGTAAATTTCCTTGCGACAGTATTTTCATTCCTTATTTATATATATTTCACTACTTTTTGTTTAACTAATCTTTCTGTATATTTCTATGGATAAATAAAATGTGAAGTTATCAGTATAAGAGTGTCTGTGTACCTACTTACCTTACAAATTGTGGTTAATATTCACGTGGTCTGTTTTGACGAATTTCTGATTGTGGTTTTAATTTTATTTTCTTGCGTTTAAATAGCTAGCCCCCCAGTTTAGGCCTCTCTTTGTTATTGTTTTAGGTAAGTTTAACAGTAAATTTAAAGGAGATCCCTACCTATTAAATACCTAATAAATATACCTACGTACAAATGTTTTCAAAATTTTGACGACCCGAATGGCGCACCGATAGTGAGGCTGCCTTACGTTCTTAGGGTCCCGGGTGCGAATCCCGGTACTTAGGAGCAAATGTTTGTGTGATGAGCATGGCCATTTGTTTCCAAGTCATGGATGTTTATACCTATGTTTAATAAGTAGGTATGTATTTACAAACAAAAAGTAGGTACTCTACCTATCTATGTAGTATATCAACTATTTGGTTTCCACGACACAAGCCTCGTTGCTTAGTGTGGCACTAGATGGCGCTGTGTGTAATGTCCAGTGATATTTATTATTATTAATGTAGATATAGAATCATGAAATAAAAAGAGGATAATCCAAATCTCCAATTTACTAGGTAGGTATAGGTATCACTAAGCAATAGAATTAGAATACAATAATATTTATTAGTAAGTAGGTATAAAAAATGGTTAAATACAAAAAAAAACAAGCAAGTAAAACAGCACGGACCAGTCTTCATTCAAATACTTACATTAAAAAAATATACCTATGACGAAACACTGATTGTATAGGTAGTACCTACGACTAATATTATCTACTTACTATTAGATATGTAGACCTACCTACGCTACAGACCTAAGAAATGAAACAGCCAATATCAACTTAGGTAGGATACTTACTGGCAGTATGGTTTGGTAACTTAACCCATTCTTTTATTTTATTTATTTATTTATCTAACAATTTATGTAACACACTAAATATAAAAAAGTTGAAAAGAACAGAAAATAGTACAAAGGTGATGCTTATTTCTGAAGAAATCTCTTCCAGCACACCTGCGAAACGAGATACAAAAAAAAAGAGATGTAGACATAGTCTGTAAAAAAAAATGAAAATGGAATACATAAAACAGATAAAATATTCAAATATAAAATACTTTACATACATACTACATACATACTACTCGTAAATACAAAGAAAAACATATAACAATACCATAAACTTACTACTACTTACTTACTTTTCATGGGTAACGTTCCCATGAAAAGTAAGTAAGGTAGTTACATAACTATTTATCAACTAAAGTAAGCCATTTAAATTATAATTTGTTGGATATTACAAAGTATGCCCTACATACTTAGAAAACACAACTAAAGTTAAAAAAAAAACACATTCGGACCAGACCCTGGAACTCCTGGAAGGGTCAAGTAATCTCCATTTAATTTAATAAATAAAACCATCTAAAATAATTAATTCCTATAAAAATATGAAGCAGCGACGCTCAAATCTTTTATGGCGGCCATCTTAAAAAAAAAAACATAAAATAAAGAATGTAACGAGTCCGGTTCGTCTAGCAGGTTTTAGTACAAAAAAAATCCAAGATGGCCGCGGGCCAATCATCTAACGCGGTTCAAATTTCGGATGCGCAAGAGTGGGGCGGAGTACCTATGTTAGACGCACAATAGAAACGTGTGGTTTTGAAATTGGGGTCCATGATTAGATCGAGGTCTGTGATTGGATGACGGCGTCCATTTTGGTTGTTTAGATGATGGAGTTCTTTGTTTAAATAGAAATAAAATAAGTCAAGTGAAAAGATGGTGTTGTAGTTTTCTTTTTAATTGTATCTGCAGTTTATTTTTGTTGTTAGGTATGTGTTTATTTAGAAACCAGTGACAATTCTCGTTTTATTCGACGGAAAAGTAATAGAAAAACAAACAAAAATTAAGAAAAAAAGTAATAATTTATTACTGACCTAATTTAGTTGGTCAGCCTATAGAGACCAAAAAAATGCATACGAAAACATTAAAAAAAAACAATGAAATGCGTGTATCAAATAATCTAATAGATAATAAGCACACACCTTCCTATATAATCTAATATAAAACTACCAATAGTAGACATCACTATCTAAAAATAGACCCCCCCAACTACACCAATTTATCACTTTATCAGAGACAGCCAAAAAAATACGACCAATCACATAGCGTCACTCTGACCTTCTAATTTTTTCTAACACAACGACAACCAATAGGAAACGCCCAAATTTTGAAGATGCGCCCGAGTGGACGAAATTTTTAAACGGGTTAGACGCACACATAGACGTACCCGTATCTGAAGGTTAGCGTACTTACACTGTCGTGCGTGTAAAGAGAGTGAATGTGTGAGTGAGCGAGTGAGTGTGTACTTATGTGTGTGTGCCATTAGCATTTAGTGAATAAGTGTCAAGTGTGAATGGCTGTGAATAATTTATTTTGTTTGGTTTTCGGTGATTATATTATGTAGGTATGTCTTTATTCAAATATATTTTATGTAATTTAAGTACGTTAATAAAGCACATGGTCGTATTCATTGATGATTCTTAATTTTTTATTCACGATTTGATGTCAGTTAGAAGTTTAGTAAGTAATATATTATGGCCAATGATCAAAACAATGTTATACCTAAGTACTTAAGGTAACAGTGTTAACTTCAAGACAAAAACAAACAGCTGTTTTATTGAATTGTACTTATATACCCATTCATCATATTTTTACCTGCCCATCACGACTGCGGAGGTTCGTTAAATAATTATGTTTTCTCACACTTTTTAAATTTGTAGTCGGTTTATACCTACTTACTTTGAATAGCTTATTTTCATAAATAAATACCTGCTTACGATAGAATATGTTGTGACAGTGACAGTTGGACTGATGACAGCCCGCCTTTTAAGTTCTGTGGGCCTTGTATGGGCTTCTCATGTCATTGGGACTTGTGAGTTTAATTAAGTTATTTGGTTAAGCAGTACTTATTCTTCTCATTCAAGAACCCTGTAGACTAATAGAACAGAATAGGTACTAAAGAATATGATTGATATTTAAGTAAACAATAAGTGAAATGGTCTCACCCGAAGCCAGATAGCTTAAGAACAGACACATTGCAGACCCTACACAACGGCGACCAATTTAGTGCACTGAAGTGTACACTGGAGGACAAAGTTAAGGGAACAACTTTTATTTTTCTCCTGGTACAGAGAGTTGATCATCGAATGCTAGGTTTGGATTAAAGTGAGAAGTCTTTTTTTATTTTTTTTATTTATAACACCTTAAACTATCATTACAGGGTTTACCCTAATGCGACAGCTAAGAACTTAAACTAGACCTAAACCTACACTTGCAACCAAATTAGAAAAAGATTAAACTAACAACATGATTAAAATATTACATTATAAACACAAAAACATAACAGCATAACATAAACATATTTTTTATATTCAGTGTGTACATAAATTGTTAAATAAATAAATAAATAAAATAAAAAATAGTACAAAAATGAAAGTAAAAATTTATTATTTTGAAAAACCATATTTACATTATATACATACTACAACTAGAACTCTAAATAATTACAAAAATAAAACTAAACTAAGTACTTACATATATCCAACGACGTCAATAGGCGTCAAAGTACTCCTCCGCATCGCTGTCATTCGGAAACGTGCCCAGAAGACTGGCAGCATTGCCACGTTGAATGGCAATGCTAATTCTTTGGCCAAAGAAAGAGCCAGCCCTCTGGTCACGCGAAGTGTCGACCAGTCGGTGAGAGATTTCCTTAAAAAGGAGACGCGCACTCGGACCCCATGACCCGAGCGTTTCGACCCCAAACGGCTCAAAGCTGTAATTACCAATAAGGTTACAGTATTTGTACAAAAATAAAGTTAAAATTAGTTATTATTTCGCCTGTAACATAATATAAATAGTAATACCCTTGCGAATTCACTAAAACAACATGTAAACACATCAATCTGAGTTTGAAGATCGTTGATGGTACGGATAGCTCTGGTAAAGGGTACCTTGGCAAGTTGTTTAGTTCTGGCTGTAGGTAAGTAGGTACCAGTATAATAGCAGTGGCGGGCTGCGCCGCCGCCACACGTAGCGGTCCGGCACATTTTAATGACAATTAGGTAAACTCTAGATTTGTTGTACCAAATGTAGGTATATACTTATAACTAAGTATTATCAGTCTATTAGAACTATTTAGTTATTAAAATGGCCTTAACTCTATTATCAACACTAACAAAACAAACAGTGCATAATTATGCAAGTGATGCCGCCTTAGATATTTTTTGTAGAAGTCAGATTTTTATTATAAGTATTTGTAGTTTTAAAAACGTTTGATAGTCTCGCAATCAATGAGTTAGAGCCCAATAAACTTATAAAACGTCCTCGACAACAGATTTTTGTGCAATCCACACTCCCCAATGTCAGGAACCTCCAATAAAAGCCCCACTAACGTTAATGAATCCCATCTCTTCCTCACACAACAACGACGCTGTTCCCTTCACCTTGTCCGCCAGTGTACAAGTACAGTGGGCGCGCAATTTTTAAGACTAATTATCGCCGTACGTCAGTGTCGCACGGTGACACCACGCATTTTTCGTTGCTGACTGTACTCTAGTACCAGTTCCCAACTTAGTTTTGTTTTGAGAGCATATTTTCGAGTGTTTTTGACAAAGTTTTGTTCTAGCTAAAATTAGACGAGATTAATTTACATGAAGGATTAAGGGGACTACTGGAGCTAAATTAGCAACTCTCTTTGTGGTGATTCAAACTTCGTTTGAAATACTGTTAGAATAAAGTTCTAATCAGCGAGCACTACAAAGTGGTTGTTACGTCAGTCACTGCGGGCCGAATAGTGCGAAATGGGTGTTTTTTTTGCGATTTACATAAAATCTATTGATTGGACTACAAACATAAAACACTATCATGCTAATATGTAGCTTGTAGAATTATTTGCCAAAAAAATCAGAATGATCGCATGTATTTTAGTATGGTTTTAAAGAAATTTTTAGAGATAAGTTTTTGATTGTTTTTTATCGAGTAATATTAGTTGTATTATGTTATCAAAACACTATCATACTAGCATATATCCTGAAGAATATCATATATTTTTCTGTTTTGTTTATTGCAGTGAATCATACCTACCTACCTATGCTTTTTTGCATTTTAAAACTCGCGTTTAGCTCTTGTAGTCGCCTTAAATTTATGTTTTTGCTGGTGACTACTGTGTGCCTCTACCTATTTCAACAATTTTATTTTGAAAATAAGTGGGTAGGTACTGTGTTACCTACTTAGGTATAAGGTAGTCATTCTTACACCTATTCATATTAGTTAGTAGATACCTAAATAGGTAGGGGCCTACTTATTTTCAGTGACAATGAACATATTTTAATAGCGAATCCATGTATCCGATTCATAAAAATATATTTTTGTAGCAAAGATGTCAAATCACGGTGTCACTAAAAGTGTGCACAAAAAAGAAATTTTATATAGCGCCACCTATCGCCAAACTAACGAAACAGCTTGCACGGTCGAATCAATCAATAAATACATTCCAAAGAGGTTAGTCTAGTACTGAACACATAATTAGGTTATTAATTATGTGTTCAGTACTAGAAAATCTTTAACAAAAACTACCGTCGAAAGAATATCGCAGACCACAAAAAATTTTCCGGCAGAATTACCTGCCCATTCTCACAATAAAACCGTACACACACTTAAAGCACATTATTTGCCGTAATTATTAATAGTGTGTCAACGTGAAGCTGTGTGCCTACGGAATGTCCAGGGGTCACGATTATTGTGTCACCGGGTACTATAGTGGCACCATGACTTCGTATTATTGGGGACTGTCCCGAATCTTGAAGTTTAGACAAGGTGGCGCCATCTATGCCACCACATACGAACTATGGTGTCATATTATACATAGCGAAATTTGAGGTTATGCTCGCAATGAACGTTTATATTTAGGATATTATTTTTAAAATAACGATGTCTGAATTATTTGCCCAAGTATTATGAGCAGGCGCTGATGGATGGACTATGTAAGGAATGATATTATGAAGGAAAAACGAGTAAATGATAGCATGACGATTGACAGGGGAGAATGGAAGAAATAAACGTGTTGCGCTGACCCCAAATAACATGGGATATGGGCAGGAAGATGATGACTAATAAGTGCAGGCGCTGAAAAGTCTTTGAGAACTGGTAGGTAATTTATTTAGAGAAATACTTTTCCTATTATTTTATACCATTACGCCTGTTTCTCGTTGTTTCGTATTACCCAGTACTATCTGGGTTATGGAGGTCAGATAGGCAGTTGCTCCATGTAAACTATTGGTATTCAACTGCATCCGGTTTCACTGAAAGTTAGATAGATGATGATGACGACTGTTTTTTCTGCAGGATTTGGCAGAGGTGTGTCATATTACACCCACATTTTACTAGTTAGTTAAGTAAGTAAGTCTCATGTAGTAAGGGGAATGTCAAGTCATAGGTCTCGAGTTCAAACCCTTGGACCTCTGATTTAACAAACAAAAAGTGTCTATGTAGTATATCAACTATCTGGTGTCCACGACACAAGCCTCGTTGCTTAGTGTGGCACTAGATGGCACTGTGTGTAATGTCCAGCGACATTTAATTATTTATTTTTCGGATTAATGTTCGTATTGTATACTTGCTTCGGTGAAGCATCGTGAGGAAACCAGCATGCCTAAGACATATTTCTCGACGGCATGTAAAGCCAAGTCAGAGGCCCATGAGCAGCATAAAAACTCTAACACCACAACACAAGGGGAATTTCCTAAAAGAAACCTCTTTCAGAATATCGTTAAGATTTGGTTAGTCGACTTTTCACGTGTCTACAATTTTAGTCAAAGAGTCACGCACACAATTATTGTTGTGCCCTCCAACATGGCCATGCTGCAGCCTTCTGGCCACTTTTCCTTTTGACAGCGATGCGGACGGTTTTTCAGACGCCCTGTGATAAATTTGTAAATAATATACAAACGCAAATTAAATAAAATCTTTATGAGAGAAAATACAGTAGGACTACTTATTTAAATAATTATTCAGTAGGCACTTACTAATCACAAACAACACAACCAATATTTTATTTGGTTTCTTTGGCGCGATGATGCTATTGTCTCACCATTTTCCTCAACTTATAGGCTCTCACCTTATTTAGAAACCACTTCTATAATAATGAATTATTAGAATATGCTAGATAGGTACCTACTACATTTCTATTGTTTTACATAACTTAGATTTTACAAGTCATGTTTGATACTAGGCATATGAGTTACTCGCTACCTAAATTTATACCACAATTATTATTCATATTATGTTTAGACAATACAATCGAACAGCTGTCAAAGTTTTTAATGTTATTTTCCTTAATAAGAAATGTTGTGAAATAATAGAAAATACCCCATTAATGGGTATAAGAAAATCCACCTAAAGATATAACCAAACTGAAAACTTACTTACTACCAACAAAGTACTTACCTTTAGATAGGATTTTATATAATTCTGAATGAGTCAACAACTGTATGCAGACAGTAGGTACTACCCCTAGGTACCACCAAAATGGGGATCATACTCACATTTTTGTTAAATCTTCCTTTATGACAAATATAATTATTTTCTTTGCCCAGAACTAAAATCAAACTCAAAACTCTAACCAATTATTTCAATTAGACCGTTACAGGCACTTTTGAATGTCAGAAAAACAAAGAAAGTGAAGCTACAGTCACAGTCACAAAGCAAAATAACTTGTGAAAGTACCATTGCCTTGTGCCTAATGCTAAGTGTAAGTACTATCGAGGACACTCCCGCCTGATCACCACTAAGCTTATTTTTGCTTGCACTTAAAACATAGAAACGCTCTCTATCCCCGCCCCGTTGACGTTATAATAAATAATTAATGAAAAAAATACCGATCGGCGACACATGCCAAACGAGAGTTATTGTTATTTTGCGCGCCAATGTTGACGCTTTCCTAATAGGCCTAAAGTTTAAGGTGGAGTGGCTCGGCGCCTCCGCATGATTTAAGCGAAAAATTTTTTAACTGATCAGGCGGAAAAGACCACGACTGTACCTACCCAGAAAGGGCCCAGAAAGTCATAATGCCAATTGTGAAAATCCAATTATAGGTAAAAGGAACTCACGCAAGAAGATGAGTACAAACTTCCCTTTTTTTATTTACATCAGGACAGTCCCCCAGCCTCCGCTCACATGGTCACTCGGCGGGAGAAAGTCGCGACACTAGCGCCCAATTAGTCGCGCGACCGGCGCTTCCCGCGCATTTAGCTTGCATACTTACTTGCGATTTATTATTTTGATAGTGTGTGTGGAATTCCTTTTGTTAACTTTTTCATAAGGTCATTCAAGTTAGTTTATTTTTCAGAAACAGTTTTGGCCTTAGACGTATGATGCTGTTGATAAACGCTGTGGCAACCAACATCAGTTTTACCAAAGCAGCTTTAAACTCTACACACTTACCTACTCTCCTAACTTATGTTATTTCAACGTGTTGGTACCTGCTGGAGGTATAAGAATAGCCCATACATTGGGCCAGCAAAGTTTGAAGCGAAACCAGCACTTACTCTGTTGAAGGTACTTCTTAATGCATCTTAAGTACGAATCATCATCATTTCAATGCCCTTGTCACATATATATGTTACTTGAAGTCGGCGCAACACGTTTTCTTCTTCCATTCTCCCCTGTCAACCGTCACGCAATCATTTACTCCTTTCTCTTGCATATCATTCCTCACACAATCCACCTATCGTTTCCTTGGTCTTCCTGTCCCTCTCCATCCATCAATATTTATGTTAATCACTCTTTTAGTTACATGCGATTCCTGCGATCTAGGTGAAAATGAAGGTTTATCATGATTATTCACCAAAGCAAAGCTCTATGCCTTAAATCTTGGCCAAAAGAAATGCTCAACCATAACAATTCACGGCTTTATCTTGTCGTGACTAACTTGTGATTCAATAACAAATAAGTCTACTTTCGTATTTGCGTCGGCTCCAATTGGGATAGCAAGATAGTGGGCTGTATGACTGTCGCTTTTGTAAGCGAAATCTGATGGAACCACGGAGGAGTGAGGAATGGAGAGTTCCTGGTCATCTGCTGGAGAAAGCCTTGCCATATATTACTTATGCTTTGTTGCATTATTAGTTTAATATCATTGACAAATCCCCCTGGATTTTCATCTAACATTTGGATTCAAGCAAGGGGTGAATAAAGAACGGCTGATAAAGACTATCCTAATACACAGTCATGTGACGACATCAACGACGCCATGTAAGTACTACGCACCACACCCACCTCGCAAAATCCTACAGCGCGTAAGTTGAGTTATCCGCGAGATCATATAAAAGCCCGACCACAAACTGTCGGGCACTACCCCACCAGACTTAACACCTGTCTGTTAGGAGGTTCCTCGCTTTTTAACAGACGTTAAGGAACTCGACACCCTATTCTCAAACCTCGGAAGTCCCATTTAAATCGTCCGTAAAACTGCACACAACTGCACCTAAATTAATACTCCATTCGTGCCTACTCCGTGGCTAGATCTTAATTCTTAGTGGGTTGTCTGTCAGGGAGAAAGTTGTGACTCCAACTATTTTTATGTAACACCATTCACAATCTAAAGTTGTACCGAAAGAGGCTAAGCTTTTAAAGAAATTGAACAATCTAGGAGCATTTATTTATCCTACTTTTGCGTTGGCGCATCGTACAGTCATGTCATTTTAGTTTCCATATTAAATAGAGTAGGTTTCCGAAGAAACTTGGAGGAAGAATGATTTTAAAATACCTAGTTCATGCTAGCCAATTTCAGGGACAATATTGGTGGCTCTACGCGGGAGTCGTGCGGTCCATGGCCCTTTACGGGGCCCCGGTGTGGGCGCGTTAATTGAGGCGGCGTGCCGCCTACCATTTGAACGCGCCCCAGAAGGTGGTAGCCGTAAGGCTGCTCCGGGGGTACCGCACGATCTCCCGCGTGGCGGCGAACCTCCTTGCCGGATTGCCGCCATGGGATCTGAAGGCGATAGTCCTCGCGCGCCTACACGAGTGGCGCGCGGAGGCGCTACGCCGGGGGGAAACTCCGCTGCCGCGGCAAATTGTCGCTCAGCGGACGGACTTCCGGCGGGATCTCATGGTGATATAGAGAGAGCGACTGTCGCAACCCCGTGCAGGGCACGCCACAATAGTGGCGGTAAGTCCCCTCTTTGAGGAGTGGCTGGAGAGACGCCACGGCGTCCTCACCTTCCGCCTGACGCAGGTTCTTACCGGACACGGTTGTTTCGGTAAGTTCCTGCACCGAATCGGGCGGGAGGAGACGAGAGGATTGACCGGAGGACACGGTGGAGCACACGGTGGAGGTGTGCCCCGCTTGGGTGGAGCACCGCCGTGTCCTCAAGGTGGCGATCGGCGGCGGCGACCTCTCGCTTCCGGCCCTGGTTCGTGCCATGGTCCGGAGCGAGACGGAATGAGACGCCGTCACCTCCTTCTGCGAAGCAGTCATGCTAGCGAAGGAGGTGGTGGAACGTGAGAGGGAGATATCCTCACGTCCCGGCCGCCGCGGGAGACGCCCCGGGCGTCGGGGGCCACGTGGTGGCTTCCGGCCACCGTAGGCGCGGGCCTGTGGACGGGGAGCTATAGGCTAGCTCGCCGTCCGTACGTCTCATGACGACAGGCCGTGTCGACGGCGCGTTCGTGTTCCACGCGCGCCCCAAAGAGAGTCAGCAATAGGGAAGGGGCCTGCAAGGGCCGAAGCCTGCCGGGGCTGCGGGACTATTCGAAAGAGATACCGTGGCCCCGCAACACAAAGGGCGAGGAAGGAAAATGGATGGGTTTTAGTCAGTAAAAGTCTGACACTCCCTCCTGCTCCACCCAGAGCAGGAGGCGTTAGTAAAAAAAAAAAAAAAGGGACAATATTGGTAATATAGTATCTGAAGTTTACACTAAAAACGTAATAAAAGCATCCTTTTATGAAGTTATTGGTTATTGTATATGGCAACTACAGTACTTTCTCAAGTTATTATGCCTTGTGACTGGGACTGTAGCTTTGTTTTTTTTTTGTATTTTTGACATTCAAAAGTGCCGTAATGGTCTAATTGAAATAAATGCTTTGAGTTTGAGTTTATGAAATAGAATTATTGACAAGACCTTACTCGGCAGTGGCGTCAGCTGGTGAGCCCAAAACGATACCCCTCATTGTAATACCTAATAGAGCCTACCTACGTAAAAAAACATACAGGTCACCCTGGCAAGCTCCACTATCAACCTGCTGACTGGCTAATCTTTAACCACGAGCTAATAATCTTCACTAAGACCTCGATAGCGCCGACACGGCAGAAAAATATCTTGCTGAGTGCACATCCTTGTTGTGTATTTAGAAAAACCGAGGCACGAGGATTCTGAGAATTTAAATATGACTTTAACTTTAAGAAAGTAAAATATTAGTATGTTATTCCTCTTCATAGAGAAATGGGATTCTGAAATGTCACACTAATATCATGAATCATCATCAGCATAGCCTTTTCCCAACTATGTTGGGGTCGGCTTCCAGTCTAACATGCATGATGCAGCTGAATACCTGTATTTTACATGGAGCGACTGCCTCCATCCAACCTTCACCACCCAGTTAGTACTGGGTAATACGATACCCCTTGGTAAGACTGGTTATCAGACTTCCACTGACTATTAGTAAAGACTGTCAAAGATCTACAAATGACAGTGGCTTAACGTACTTTCCGAGGCATAGAGGCAACTCGGTATGTAATGGGTAGTCACCCATCCACGGACCAACCCAGGCAAGCACAGCTTAACCTGAAGTTTGACCCGAGCGGCTGTTGTTATATAGCTCTTCGCTACCTATACCTGCTCTTTATTACCTATTGGCATTATTTCTTTACACAACAAACTTAAGTACCTCATTTTAAACTAGGTTACAATTGCTGCGTCATTTTTGGTGTAAAACTAATGCGCAATTAATGAGCAATAAAATACATATTTAAGCAATTTAAAAGTAACCAAACCCAACTCGTCAAGGTAGGAAGTTCCTTGAGAACTAATACCGCGCAATTTATATTGCTCGACTAAAAATAGTGTTGTGACGACTCGCCAATTTGGCTGGAATGTTGCGATCGTCTGGCGCCCACATTGCCCTAATAAATAGGGATGGGACGTGGAGGACAAGTCTCGTGTATTAAATTGTCACTGGTCACCGCCGTATCATCAATTTTGGGGACTGTTAGAAAAAAATACTCAAATTAAACCAAGTCTTGACTTAGTTATAAACACGAGAAATATTGCACTTTGCACTGGTCACATTTTGATAGATATGCGAGCGTAGGGACACACAAAAATTACACCACACACTCAAAAATCGAGAAAACACACACACAAAACATACACACATCAAAAAAAATCAATCATCAATCTCATCCACATCGAAAATTTACTTTTCTTTTAGGTGCCGCACTGCAGTTCTCAGCTCCATAACAACCTCGCCTAGTGCTCGGGTGTGAATTCCGCCTCGACTGCAATATCAAAGTTTCCTCAATATCAAAATGTTCTATTTATAAACCGTTTGTAGAGTTAGTAGACTCGAACCTCTCCAGTTCGAGAAAGCCAGAATGATACTATAACCTAGGAACCTATTAGTAAATATACCTTAGCTTTGTGAGCATCACTATTAATAAACTCGTCTGGTGACACGTGGCCCGAGTATTGGGGCAGGATGCCGCGATTTATACACCAAATAGATTTACTTCATGTTTCTGTTGCAATGTTAACACTATCATACATTTTGATGTCATATTTAACGTCGTCTCCTTGTCGTGTTGGCTTGAGCTACCTAAATCTGCATAAAAACTGTAATCTGACTGTTTATCTTAGTGACTTATTGTGCAATGATAGGATATACCAGACGAGAATAACCTCAGTAACTGACCAAAGAGGCAAGACAAGAAGCAAAGCGTTACTTCAGCAGGATGGGGAAAGCGCCAAGGTAGCCCGAGATATTATTTTTATAAGTTTTTTGCAATTTGTAGGTCAGTATTAGGCTGTATTACTTAAAATACCTCCACAATGCCCGTCTTTTTAATCAATACTAACTAATCAAATTGCAAATTTAATTAGTCCGTCATTTAGTGTATTGGAAATTAATGGACACGTATTTTTTGTTTTTGTAAATCAATGAATATTGACAAAGATAAAACGCATCAAAACTCGGGAGTGGGGCTCGTGACGTCAGAACTTGGTTTACGTAACAAAGAAAAAACACGGGTCAAATATTTTTTGATAATCTAAGTGACGGACTAATTAGATTTTCTTTGTCGTCTCGCCTATTCTGATTCATACAGTACGACAAGTCTAATCACGGACTTGACACCCAAATTGATATTGACAATATTACTTGTAAGGCTGACGTGATGATGGAACTTTAACTTAATTAATTTACGGAATCCTACTTAAAAGTAAATAAACTGCAATAGTTTTCACCGTACACGTCACTCAAGCCTCAGCCTGCACATTAGGTAATGTTTAAGGTAAACAGTGCAGGCATTGCATTGCTACGGCTTCCACTAAGTCAATTTATTTCGCGACTAACCGAACATTCTAGTAGCTTCACTTGTTGCTAATTATTATATGTTCATGGAAAGTTTGTTCGGCCAAAACAAATATGGATGGATTGTGTGAGAAATGATATGAATGAGCAAGGAGTAAATGATGTCACAAAATAAAATGACATGAAACAAAACCAAATATTTCATGAGCACCTCTTGTTATGATAAAACTGGGAATCCCCAAAAACCACATAGAGATTTTCATTTCTCATAAAATCAGTTGTCTTTCGGCCGCTGGTGCATCCGGCTCGAAGGACCAATACATTTAAGGCCCTGTGGCAGTTAGGTTTAAATTTCTCGTTTACACGCAAAGCACTGAACTTCTATTTCCCAAAGCTTCCAATTTCATCTAGAAATCGAACCGGTACTCCACTGCCATTCCACCCACTGAGCCCACAGCGCTCTGTTTAGCAGTATTTTGTGCGACAAATCTAATTAGCAGCCGTGACGTAACAGTGTGCGCGGAACCTTAGCGTGATTCACTTAATCCATAGCCTATTGAGGAATGCTAGTACCCTCCCTGGTTGGAAGGAATTTGTATGATGATCATTCATCGGCTGGCAAGCTCTTTTAGTTTACAATTGTGTATGAAATAATATTTAGTGGCCGGAAATTGGTCAATAGAAAAAGCTCAATGGTTTTGAGGTTCTGGGTTCGATTCACAGGTGGGGCAAAGTGTTATTGGGTCTTTCAATCAGGAATTTCTCAGTAGCAGCCACTGAGTCTGGATTTGTACCCGGTTGATGGCAATAGGCTCACTCTCTATTACATGGGACTTAAAAATAACTGGCAAAATGTGGGTGTACTATTAAGTACACATCTGCCTAACTCTTCGGGGATTACAGGCGTGATGTTATGTCTTAGTTTTGGATTAGAGCAGAATGGGTGACAAAATTTGAAAATTAGTTAAACTTGTACAAATTGTATCACGCGAAAATGGTTTTGCGGATGAAAATTTGGCATACAGATACCTAAACCTGGAATCCTTCTTTCTTTATCGTGTGGTTAGTGCCTAACCTGGTGTCAAAGCCACCCATGGGCCTCTGACTTGGCTTAACATGCCGTCGAGAAATATCTCTCAGGCATGCTGGTTTCCTCACGATGTTTTTCCTTCACCGAAGCAAGTGATAATTATACAATACGCACATGAATCCGAAAATTCAGAGGTGCGTGCCTTGGGTTCGAACTCGAGACCTATGACTTGGCAGTCCGACGGTCACACCACTTGGCTATCACTATGCTTACCTGGAACCTGGAATCCTGAATCAACACTGTATAATATAAAAAGAAGAAACGAAATGGCGAATGCGACAAAATCTTATAACAAAGCCGTTTCCCTTCGGAGATTGAAATACGATTGCATTGAGTCGAATTGAAAAACGAAGATGCAAGGCAATTCGCTAAATGAAATGACAAAAAGACAATTATGTTTTTCTGTATGATGACAACGTATACATAATTATCTTCGACGTCTCTAACATTGCGGTTGCCTAAATCCGCATTGACTGGCTCTACCCATTATAATATTTAAATTAGTTATTGCTATCAAACTGCCTTGTTAGTCTAGTAGTCGAAGCGCGATTCCAATTTATTTGTGGTCGACGCAGCTTGTCTTTTTCTTCCATAGGTACTTCTCTATTACCTGTCATCTCAGCAGTCACCTCCTGTCTTGCCATATCGTCCTTCACACAGTCCAATAGTCCATCCATCGTTTATTTGCTCTTTCCCTACTTTTATAGCCTCCTCTTTCTCTCTCTCTTTCCTACTATTAAGAAAGTGGATACATTCATACTCAATATTTTCCTTTTTGATCCACAGAGCCAACGTCCTAAGTATCTGGTCAAAAAAAATTACAATTAAACTTTTTTGCTAAATACTTAATAACAGAAGTAGAAACCTACAACAGCACATGTTACAACAGCCATTAAAAGTAAAAATTAATAAACGCAGCACTCGCCATTGGAAAGTAACTAACGCACAAGTTTAAATACGAATGACACAAAGAGACCACACTCGATAGTCATTTAAATGTAACACATATCGACCGGGGAATGGGAAATGTACGGAATGAACAGACGTGGATAAGAAATCAGTATCTGCGGGGTTTTTGAATGAAAGAAAAAGTATTTATTAGTCCTCGCACAGGACAGAACAAAAAAAAGGTTGATTTAATTAACCTTTTTTTATCCCTTGTATGAACCTTTTTATAAGAAAAAGATAAAACAAACGAAATTGGTCTCGTACGAGGCTAAAATGTATCTCCGCATTGCCATGTGCTGTAACGTAACGTAACTGTATGGAAGATTTACAGCTAAAAGCTAATGGCAACATTATTATTCTCTTTTTATTAGCCTATTCTGCCTACAAAGGCCCATTCCTTTCCAACTCTCCCGGTATTTTGTTTTGTTTTTGTTTTACTCAATAATAGCATAAGACCCCAAGTCAAGCTCACCGTGAGCTCTGGCGACCCTCCAACACCCTCTAAACTAGCCGCCGCGCTAGTCTAGTAGGTGTTGGAGGGTCGCCATCGCGTCGGATATGGGTCCAACCCTTATAAATGGAAAGCACAACGACAACATGTCCCCAAGTTCACGGCGACTCCAGCTGCGCTCTCTAAACTGGGCACAAAGATCCAGACTCCGTGGCTGCTACTGAGAAATTCCTGATGGAAAAACCCAATAACACTTTGCTCGACCTGGGAATCGAACCCACCAGGACCTCATACTCAGCAGTCGTGCTTGCGATCACTACACCAACGAGGGACCAACATTCATCATTCTCTTGCCCTTATCCCAATTCATTTGTGGTCGGCGCAGCATGTCTTCTTCTTCCATCCTTCTCTATTACTCGTCATCCCATCAGACACCTCCTTTCTTGCCATATCATTCTTTATACGGGACCAATATTGTCATAGCGAAACAATAATCAGCAGCCCCCCATACATTTGGATCGAGAGGGTAATATACATGAGCATAAGGTCCTGTCATGCTCTGCATACGAATTGAATGTTATGAAACACATATATCTTATGGATACTAAAAGATTCACCAAATAGTAAGAATTTTCGTGATCGTTTATTCATTTTCATCATATTATAATCTCTCTCTCAAAAACCGTAGCCACATAATAGTACATTATGGTACAAGTGTGTAATGTTGGTGATTACCGCTGAGGTGCCATTGAGACCCGAGCTGTTAGGTGAGGGTCTTAAGAGAGCCAAGGACGGTAATCATCAATACACACGTGTATCATACGACGTTTTTCACACTCTTGTGAAGAAAATAATACTAAAAAATCATTTTCAACAGTGTAAACGAGTTGTGAAATTTTACGCAATGGCGGTAAAAATTAATCAGTTTTCCTATGCGCGCGCATCTAACAATGGCGATTGGCCATAGACTAAAAGAATGATTTTCTTTTTTTTTGGCTTTTCGCGGATAGCGTTTTAACCACGTACAAAATGGGGAATTCAAAGTTTTCTTTATTACAGACAAAACAAAAGTTATATTTGAGTGAAAGTTTTATTTATTAAAAACGTACAAGTTGAAATTTTATCTATTTGAATACGAAGTTGCATGAAATGAGCAAGCAATAGGTTACATTAACTTATTTGTACAAGTGAACAAAATCTTTTTTGTATCGAAACTTATTTAAGAACAAAGCAACTCAGCCAATAAAATAAAAAAAACCTTATAACTCACTTGTGAATAATAGCAATGAAAAAGTCACAGTTTGATTACAGGTGTCATTATGTGCCTAATTGCGGTGAAATTAGAGCTATTTTATGAACAAGTGTATTGAAAAATACATTTACTATCCACCTCACACGGATCCAAGTACTCCTATTACCAGCATGCCATAGTTTCGCCGTGGATATTTTCGCTGGACACTATCGCTTACTGTCGGATGTCGTCGCGTAACTTCGTGTGTTTCCGTGCGTTGGGGGGGAGCACACCAACCAGGCAGAGTGGGGGGAGGGGTTCGACTAATAAACGATTATTATTTTTGATATCGGGAAATGGACGCAGAGATTAGTAATGGGTGCGTTTGCGATGGGAATGTTGTAAAATTGTCGTTGCGAAGATTTTCTTTTTGTGAATAGATTTGAAAGTGAGGTTTGTGGTTATTGAAAGATAACGTGTGTGACATTGGAGATGATATTATAGCTACTGCTTTGGTAACTTGTTGACGACTTAGGTAATTATGTTTTTTTGGTTTACGGTTAGCCAGTATTGTCTTTCAGAGTTTCTGCTTCAAACAGGTTATTATTGAAGATCTTATCTTATCTTAACTTTACTTATTTTTCGCCTGATGTGTTGCGTTGATACGGAACTAGGGTGGAGCACGCTTGCATAGAAGACACCGATTCACTCGAAACTTTAAGGGACCCAGATGATAATGATCGGGGAACAGGGAAGCCGTTTTTGGCAAATCACCACAAGTCGGAACTCGAAATAAGTTTACCATAGATATTATACAGGGTGTAGACCACCTCATCACGAAGCGACAACCAAGCATTATGTACATCAAAGTAAGCAACTTTACGCAAAAATTATTCCTGGGAATAGGATTTTTTTTGGGGTGAAAAATCATGTTTGTTTGTAGAACTCAATGTAACGCACTCAAAACAGTGTGCTGATGGATGGATTGAATAGTGCAGGGGTCGTTCAACACCTCCAGTGTTTAAAGTAAAAATCTTACATTAAAAACTTGTAAGTATTTTAAAAAAAAGTTGTCAAAAAGTTGTAACTTTGACCCCCAATATCTTCGTAACTAGAAGGTTCCCAGGTATGGTGTAGAACAAAAAAATGATCGCAATGATGAGGAGAACAAGTGCCTTTCGGCTTCGTTAAGAGGTGTTTTACACCCTTTATTGTACCGGCCCTGGCTTACCAGCGTGGAAGATTACGGCCTACTCCTTCACACAAAGTGGACGCTGTGTCCCAGCATCAACATCATCATCATTTGCCTGCCCTTTCCCAACTATATTGGGGTGGCTTCCAGTCTAACCAGATTCAGCTGAATACCAGTATTTTACATGGACCGACTACCTATCTGAACTCCATAACCCAGTTACTACCGGGTAAATGATACCCCCTGGTAAGACTGCTTGCCTGTGGACCCGAATGGCGCAGCGGTAGTGAGGCTGCATTACGTTCTTAGGGTCCCGGGTTCGAATCCCGGTAGGAGCAAATGTTTGTGTGATGAGCATGGACATTTATTTCCGAGTCATGGATTTTTATATGTATAATAAGTATGTCAACTATCTGGTGTTTACGACACAAGCCTCGTTGCTTAGTGTGGCACTAGATGGCGCTGTGTGTAATGTCCGGCGATTGATTTTGCTAACCGATACAAGACATATGAAGGTAAGTGAGCTTGGGAAGACAGCAAGAGCCGATTTTGTTTTTGTTCCAACAGTAGAAACGCTATAAACTGCCTATGGCAATAACGGTAAATAGATGATTTCGTAGCACGATGCCTACTTTCCAACTATGACAACTTTTTTGTTATTTCAAGTAATCGGTAGCACGACGCCAACGTTTTGAACATTAGATCGCACGATGCAACAATCGCATATTGCACGGCTATCTTACTGAAAAGACAGTAGGCTTAGCCAAGTTGACAATCTACAATCGTTAACGCTAATAGAAAACTAACCAAATGCATGGAATGACATCTATCAACGATAAGACACGTGGTCAAAATAAACGAATGGAAACTTTAAAGTTTAGTCAAAACTGTAAGTTGGCTACGATTTATATGGGATGTAGGGATCTCGATTGTAGAAACGAGTACATTTCATTCTATCATCTTGATCGATGTAAACTTGTCTACGAAAGTTTATATTCGCTTGTTTTGACCACGTGAGTTAACGTTTACGATTGTAGAAAGAGAATCGATACGAATCGTTTGTAACTTGGCTAGGCCTGCAGATCCAACAAGTTCTATCAAGATCTCACCACATCACCTATAGTCGAGATTCTAGACGAATGTAGACAGCATATTTCTTCTCACCCGCAGCAAGGTATATTGATTCATTTCGGAAAACCTCTAAAAGAGGTTTTAAAATTTTAACACGCCTCGTACACCGGTATACAGGCACACACCACTACTTCGGGTTCTCGACTCTTTTTGACACCTTGAATTATGCAGGGAAAGTTAAACTGTCTTCTCTGAAGGCTCCAAAGTTTATTTTCTTTTACCAGAAAAATACCGCCAATGGGAATCAGCAAAGCGTTGTTTCTGTGTAGTAACATAACAACACGCCTGTAATCCACGAAGGATTAGACAGAGATGTGTCAAGAACTGGGCACAAACCCAGACTTCGTGGCTGCTACTGAGAAATTTCGGGTGGAAAATTCCAATTACAATTTACTCGACCTGGGAATCGAACCCAGGACCTCTTAATTTCTGATTCGATCACGCAACGAAACTCCGAGCATAGCCCTCTCCATTGCCCTTTGGGTGACTTCTAATGAGGCCCATTGTGAGCGACCACGTTTCGGTCCCGTATGTAATCACTGGCAACACACACTGGTCATAGACTTTCGTCTTGAGACACTGCGGTAAGTTGGACGAGAAGATACCGCGCAACTTCCCGAACGCTGCCCAGCTGAGTCGGATTCGCCGATTGACCTCTTTCTCGAAGTTAGACCTACCTAACTGGACCGTTTGTCCCAGGTACACATAATCGTCTACAACTTCGAGTGTAGAGTCTCCGATCTAGATAGGAGTGGGTGTGACATGGGCATTCAACACGACCTTGACCAACCGGGCGTAAATTCGATAAATTCGTGATGAAAAAACCCAATAACACTTTGCCCGACCTGGGAATTGAACCCAGGATCTCATGCTCAGCAGTCGCGCTTGCGACCACTGAACCAACGAGTATTCTCTGTATAGTATTTGGTGAAAAGGGGCTTATAATACTACTAAACCATATTACCAGTAATTTATGGAATAAGACCTTATTGGATTATTCCAATAAGGTCTTATTCCTAATATTACTGGCTAATAGGCATGACGACAGTATAAAAAAAATGCATATCTATTTAGTCCGTCAGTTAGAGTATTGGAAATTAATGGACACGTATTTTTTGTTTTTGTAAATCAATGAATATTGACAAAGATAACACGCATCAAAACTCGGGAGTGGGGGCTCGTAACGTCAGAACTAGCTAAAAATGATACCATGGCGTGACGTATTCAGAATTTTTAAAGCGTCGTATCTTCGTCAATTTTGGTTTACGCAACAAAAGAAAAAACACGGGTCAAATATTTTTTGATAATCTAACTGACGGACTAATTAGTTTTTTTTGTCGTCTCGCCTATTGCCTGCAAGGAAGACAATATGAATGTGGCAAGGATAATCCTTGCCACATTCATATAGTCTTCCTTGCAGGCAATAGTTTTTCTGTCTTACCAAGGAGTATCGTATTACCCAGTACTAACTGGGTTGTGGAGGTCAGATAGGCAGTCGCTCCATGTAAAATATTAGTATTCAGCTGCATCCTGTTAGACTGGAAGCCGATCCCAACATAGTTGGGAAAAGGCTAGGGAGATGATAATGATTTTTGTGCCTGACAGTACATTTCATCAAAAATTGCTTTGAATTAAATTTATCGAATCGGGGGCGTCGGCCACGGGTGCCTCGACCACGGGTGCCTTGACCACGGGTGCCTCGACCACGGGTGCCTCGACCACGGGTGCCTTGACCACTGGGTGCCTAAGCCACGGACCCAAAAAAAACTTAGGTATTGCTGATGGGAGCTATCTCCGGCACTTCTTTTTCCCAAATTTTGAACATACGCCTTTAAAATTTCAATAGAGTTACCGAGAAAAAGTGCTGTCTACACGAACTCCCCATAAGCGACATACTTCTGAGTTCCGATAGTACTCCTGGAACGTCTACAGCTAATGCAGGAGGCAGTTACGAGCACTCCCAATTTACGACCCCCATAAACCCACAACGCTCAGTCGCACCTAAGTTCTGTAACCATACACACCATATCGCCCCCTTATTACACCCCGGGGGCAGCAGGATTTCATAAAACTGTCATATATTACATAATTTATCTTTCATGGGTGATGTCACGTAGTAAAGATGCTTTGATTTATCATCACGCCTGTAATGTCCAAAGGTTAGGTAAAGGTGTACCTAAAATAGTACCTACATTTCGCCAGTTATGTTCAAGTTCCATATAATAGGGGGCGAGCCTATTGCCATCAACTGTTGCTGCTGAGAAGTTCTTATCAGAAACACCCAATATCACTTTGTCCGATCTGGATATCGAACCCCCATGTGAAGGAAAACATCGTGAGGAAACCTGTGTGCCTGAGAGATATTTCTTGTTCTTGAGGCCATGTAAACCCAAGTCAGAAGCCCATGGGCGGCATAAAAACTCTGATAGGCGATAACCACAAGAAAAAAAAAAAGAAAGAAGACTTATGCAGTGAACCAGTTGACATGCTCCGGTATGATCCTCAGATTTGTTACTATTTCGTAAGAGTACGAGGGATAAAGTCTCATAAACCTAGAACGCTCAGTCGCACCTAAGACCCCTTCATACACCCGGAAGCAGCAGGATTTCATAAAACTGTCTTATATTACTTAATTTATCTTTCATGGGTGATGTGCTAAAAGATGTCGTAATTTATTTTTGTAACCAGACTTAACGTCAGTACTGCTCCCCTTAAAGCTGTTTAGTAAAGCCATTACTTATCATGTTTTAGGTAACTAGTTAGTTATAGCAGTGGTGGCGTTGTGTTTCGGTTTTGGGTTTGAACAACCTGGGCAGGAAACTCCCTATGAGTGATTTAGAATTCATCTCTCTCCACTGCTCTTAAAAGGGTAAATGAAAACATCGGCATGTCCTAGAACCATGAATTTATATAGTTTAGATATGTACGCTATGTGAGGCTGTAAGCCTGTTGGCGCAGGTAGATACTTCGGTTAGACCCTGAGGTTATGGGAAATTTCAATGACACTGCCCAGCAATCGAAATATTAATATCGATAATTTTATTTTATGTTTTTTTTTCTTTCTTTCAATTCAATTTAAGACCTTTTTAACCGACTTCCAAAGGGAGGACTCCACGCGGGCGAAGCCGTGGGCATGAGCTGGTCTGCACTAATTACTGAAGAGTGAACAATTCGGTACAATAAAACTGAATCCAAGATTAAAATAAATCGTAGTTCAGTTAATTACTTTGAAAGTGTCCGCCATTTAAGAGGATTAGTGTAAAGGCTAATCAAGACAAGCACTAAAAACTGTCTGATTGCCGTGAAATGTCTCGTCTAGTTTAAGTTTTATTGTGTCGTTGTACGGGTATTATAGAGCTTTCAATTTGAACGATTGCAAAGATAATTGTTGTATCATGGATTTGTGTGTATGCTTGTCAGATTTTCCTGCAAAGTTTCAAGTGGTTTTCAAGCTATTTACTCTACTTGTTATACAACCTGTATATTTCTTTCTTTATCGTGTGGTTTGTACCTAACCTGGTGTCAGAGATTTTATGCCGTCCATGGGCCCCTGACTTGGCTTTACATGCCGTCGAGAAATATCTCTCACGCATGCTGGTTTCCTCGCAATGTTTTCCTTCACCGAAGCAAGTGACATTTATACAAGACGCACATGAATCCGAAAAATCAGAGGTGCGTGTCTTGGGTTCGAACTTGGCAGTCCGACCGACGGTCACACACACCGCTAGGGTATCACTGCTTGCACCCTGTATACTTATACAGGGCTATGTGGGTTCAAAATAATGTACTGAAATCGTGGTAAAAGTTTGTGCGTCGATGTCCCTTCCGATGATATTTGAGACTGTCAGAAGAAATATAAAAGGGTGTTAAAAGACTCGTTAACGAAACGAAGCCGAAAGGCACTTGTTCTCCTCGTCATTACTATTTTTTTTTGTTCTACACCATACCTGGGAACCTTCTAGAACTTACGGAGATATTGGGGGTCAAAGATCCAACTTTTTCACATGTTTTTTTTTTAATAGGTACATGTTTGTAAAGTATGATTAATACTTTAAACACCTTCACGACCCCCGTACTATTCAATCCATCCATCAGCACAATGTTTCAAGTGCGTTACATTAAGTCCTACCGAAAAACGTGATTTTTAACCCCAAAAAAAAAGTCGTTTCCCAGCAAAAATTTTTGCGTAAAGGTACTTAGTTTGATGTACAGAAAGCTTGGTTGACGGCTTCGTGATGAGTCTGTTTACACACTGTAGGTATGTGTGTAAGTTACAGAAAAGTGTGATCCCATGTAACAGTGAGGCTTTATAGCAAAATAACTTAATTTCCAAGTGTGGCACGTCACATTTGTACCGACTGCACCCAGCAGTTGGCATCGCAAGTAGATTACACATTTGTGTGCGTTGTTCCGTATTTCGTAAGTAAAACGGGTGTAAAATACCCGAGATGCACTTGTTCTTCCCATCACTGCATCATTTTTTTTGTATTGGATCATACCTGTAATATTGGAGGAACTTATAATATTGGAGGTCAAAGTTCTATAGATTCTTTAAATATAATTACTTCACTTTAAATACCTCCATGGCCCCCGTACTATTCAATACATCCTCAGCACAATGTTTTGAGTGCGCTAGCGGTCCTAAAACCAATTAAAATTCGAAGACATGTGACATCTACCAATCCGCACTGGGCCCGCGTGGTGGATTATAGCCCATTCACACTCATAGAGAGGAGGCCGTGTCCCAGCAGTGGGAACATTATAGGCCGATGATGACTTAGTTTGATGTACAGAATGCTTGGTTGACGGCTGTGTGATCCGGGACGGGTCCTTTTACACCCTGTAAGTACCTATGTATGTATATTTAAGTGAAATTATTAACTCGTTTTTTGCAATTTTCAAGTCAGTGTCAGGTTGCATGTTGATTAGAATATGATGAATTTTGCTGTCTACCCTGGCGTTTCCCCCTTAAAACATGAATACCAACAACGAGTTACAAGTACCTACAACCATTTATTTATTCATTTAATTACAACGGTTGTTTTAAACCAATTACAGTAACTAAAAGAGAAAGTTATTAATGTTGTTAATGCTAATGCTGCCAGTCTTCTGGGCACGTTTCCGAATGACAGCGATGCGGAGGAGTACTTTGACGCCTATTGACGTCGTTGTATATATGTAGGTACTTACGTTTAGTTTTATTTTGTAATTATTTAAAGAGTTCTAGTTGTAGTATGTATATAATGTAAATATGGTTTATAAATTAAGCTAATGTTAATTTATAACACTTTCATAAATTCCTCTCACAGTACTTGACTGACATAGCATTAAAATCTTCGTCCATCCATCCGCAAACAGATCGTCTGCTGGATTAGAATCCAAGAGATCATAAAGCGCGGCCAGAGTGCGAGGAATTGGTGACTTAGCACGTGCAACAGTGCCATCATATAACCATCCTTTAATGTAAATCCATTTCCCACATCATGCCCCCGGAAACATGAAACTTTGAGCAATGTGTAGTGAGCCACAAAAATGATAAGGTACACAATTAATGCCCGCTCGGTCAGTTTGGCCAGTAACCCAGTGGGCTATGGCGCCCGGCTGTGATCATTGCCCGGCAGATATTGCCCAATCGCCACGCTTGGAGCGGTGCGGTGTGACCACTCATATACCGTCTGCATAATCTGAATGATTTTGTGATTAAATTATCGTTTTTGGATAATTGCGGATATAAGTTTGCGATCTCTGGATTTTAAGCACTTTCATACATGTTGTTTCAGGAGTTGAAAACATTTTTGTGCGTTTTTTTAAATGGAATTTGGACCTAAATTCAAATGTTTTTTTTGCGTTTGTTACATTAGAAACATATTAGTATTTCGTTCCACTTGAATTACTTTGGAAAAAAACTCATGGCACATTTATTCATTCATGAATTAAAAGCAGAATTTTGCAAAGATCCTGTTTTGATTCTTTGTATGTACCTAATTAAAGTAATTTTTGCTTTTATTAAGAAATTAAAGATGCCTACAGTACCTTTATTTGTAGACTATTTCCACAGTAAGTAATTCTAAAATACTACTTAAACAATTTTTTAAATTCTAAAAATAGCTTCCCCCACAATCCACACATTTCTGCCGACGCTACCCATCCTAAACTCACGTAAGCGTGAGCCTTCACGCCGCGACACACGGTGACCAGCAGAGCTATGGGTGAATGTCCGCGGAAAAAATATCCCGGCACTATGTTGATCATCTCTGTTTTATTGAGACCAACGACCTTTTGTGGGCGCGCGTTTTTTGAGCGAGCGAGTGGGATAAAAGGTGTTATGTGTTTTTGTTTTGGATTTCAAGAATGTGTGGGTTGGTGATGACGTAATAGAAGGTTAATAAAGTTATGCCCAATTTACTGTGCATCTTTATCTACGAAACTTATAAAACTTTTTAAAAAACAACAATAAAAATATTTTACAAATCATCATCTGCCTAGCCTTTTCCCGACTATGTTGGGGTCTGCCTCCAGTCTAACCGGATGCAGCTGACTACCAGTATTTTACATGAAGCGACTGTCTATCTGACCTCCACAACCGAGTTACCTAGTACTGGGTATTTACGACACCCCTTGGTAATACTGGTTGTCAGACTTTCGGGCCTCGGACTACCTGTAACGACTGTCAAAGATCTACAAATGACAGCCAGGACCAGAGGCTAAACGTGCTTTCCGAGGAGACTCGGTATAAAAAACATTTTATAACACATTTGCTCGTAAAGGGTCTCTTATTTCACCAATTTCAATATCGTATTGTATCTCATTACGTACTTGTGCGTTATTGTAATGTAAAACGCACGGTTTATCAAGATGCTCCGTCTAAAACGAACGGTACTTTTTTAATCTTAGCAAAGAGTTTTATGTCAGAAAAGTGGTCAACATTTTATGAATAAAATTAACTTTGGGGAATTAATTAAATTAAAGAATTAAATGTTTATTTATTATAATAAATAAACATTTAATTCTTTAATTTAATTAATTTTGACAATAAATTACAACCATTTATCTGTAACAAAAACATTAATTTACTTTATTAGTAATACTGGCTGTTTTTGTGTCTTTGCCTTAAAAAAAGCGCTGATGCGCGCGCATCTCTAATTTGTGAACAAGTAAAAATTATTCCGCGCGATTTTTCTTTTCGCTGTATTGTTTTTATTTGTTTTATTTATTTCCTCGCAAAATGTTATAAACCGCGGGTCGTATGACATACGTGGGCTTTGATAATTACAGCCTCTGCTCTCTTGTAGCCCTCGCCTACGGCTCGGGCTAGCAATATCGCCTCGGCTAATTTTCAACTTACCGCATAATGTATTATTACGAACCAAAAAGAATATCCAATTTAAACTCCCAATGATAATTATAATGAAAGAGCGCTATCGCGCGCCCTCTAACGTCCATAGTAGGTCTAAACCAGTTTAGTTCTAAACACATCTGCCTGTCGGCCTAGGGGACAGGTGCTTACTTTATAGCTAGCGCATCTAGATCCCTAGCTGGCTAGCCTAGGTCGTAGGCATTAGAATCTAGTGTTTGCGTTTGTGGATAAGAATTATTCTGGATGTTTTAAATAATAATAATAATAATAAAACCTTTATTTTCAGGCTACTTTGGCCCATAGATAAATACCTTACAGACTAACATATATATAATAGTACATTGTGTGTTAGTGTTTAAACTTAAAACTATGTTAGTAAAACACACTTCACTCGAGCACTGTCTTTGTGCGATCGTGTGGCACTTAAAAAATAACAGCATAGCATACACAGCTTAGCATTTTAAAATGGTGATGGAGAAATAATGTTTTCAAAATAAACAGTAAAATTGTTATTCGGTTTTTCTATTAGGATTTCTCAGTAGCAGCCACAGAGTCCGGATATGTGCCCGGTTTATCGCAATAGACTTGCCCCCAATTACATGGATTGGGACTTAAATATAACTGGCGAAATGCTGGTCCAGGTTCACAAGGAGCTCGTGGCTAAATAATTACAGCAAAACGGATTGATTTCCAAGGTTAAGTAGTCCTGGGCGTTCGTGTTCCACGCGCGCCTCAAAGAGAGTCAGCAAAAATGAAGGGGTACGCAAGAGCCGATGCCTGCCGGGGCTGCGGGACTGTTCGTAAGAGATACCGTGGCCCTGGAACACAAAGGGCGATGAAGGAACATGGATGGGTTTAAGTCAGTAAAAGTCTGACACTCCCTCCTGCTCCGCCCAGAGCGGGAGGAGTCATTTGATGATTTCCCATCCGGAAAAAAAAGGTTAAGTAGTCCTAGCCAAGGTTTGTTCATTCCGAGTTTCAGGCAGTTGGTCACTTGGTCTCGGCTGTCATTTAAAGATGTTTGACAGTCCAGTCTTAACAAGGAGTATCGTATTACCCAGTACTAACTGGGTTGTGGAGGTCAGTTTGGCAGTCGCTCTATGTAATATATTGGTATTCAGCTGCATCTGGTTAGACTGGAAGCCGACCCCAGCATAGTTGGGAAAAGGCTAGGCAGATTGTGAGGCCCAGGTCAATTACACCTAGACAAAATATAGTCTTACACTAAGAGTTAGACCTCTGCCATACCCCTCAAGAAAAACAAGCTCTACAATACAATTTACAAGGTTTTAAATACAAGATGGAGGTCCGTTTAGCATACAGGATCAAGGCTAGCGATTGTTTAAAATTTTCTCGAACGAAGGCTCCGCTACTAAATGTCAAGATATTGCTAAAGCTCACGGAGTCAATGTTTCGAGAACTGCGCACGCGACGCGCAACTGACATATCTCAGATTTCGAGATTTTTATCTTTTTGCGTCTGTGTGTGTGCTTTGTGGTGGAACACTGGTTTTAAGTTGTTTGCTGTGTGCATTGCAGTGTAAGATAATGTTGGTGTGTTCTTGGCTAGCTTGCTACTGTTATACGCAGAAACGGCGGTTGTAAACCAGAATCTAGAGGCGAGAGTGATTAGAAGATCGTAGAGACAATACAGTTCCTTTCCTTTAGCTAGAGAATGAGTTGATTACAGTTCTTATGTAAGTAATTATTGTCTGTAAGACGTTAAGGTTTATTTTCGGTTAAAGATGAAATAAGACAATTTTTTCTATGACGATCAGAACACATTATAAAAACATTTGAGACGGGTATTTATGGGGGATTTAAAAAAATAAATAAGTAATAAAAACTACTTTATTATTTAATTCATCATATTTTTTTTCAATTTAATTTTTATTATTTTATTTCATTTAATTTCTGATACATACCCGTTTCCATATGTTTTATAATTTCTTCTTTGCTTTCTGCTATTTCTGAAAGATTATAACGCACCCTGGACTAAGAAGATCAGATACTTAATATTTTAATATCATCATCTGTTTTTTTACCTGGGTTGGGTTGGCTTCCAGTCTAATCGGATGCAGCTGAATACCAGTATTTTACATGGAGCGACTGTCTATCTCACCTTTACAACCCAGTTGGTAATACGCTACCCCTTGGTAAGACTACTATAATAATGGCGTAAACTATTATCGTTACATTCGCGCCGATACGAGCGAAGTATCAGTTGAAAACATCAGAGCTATAATATTAAAGGCTTTTCTTTGGCTCTAAATTGTGCAAACACTCCTATAAAGTAATTGTCACTAGAAATGCAACCTAAATAAAATAACAGCTTTTTTAAATTCCTCACTTACCCCTATCGTACCAGCGACCGCGCTGCGCTTGCGCCGCGAATTCGACGCGGCCTTGACGCCGGTCGGCGACTCGCCGCAACCGCGAAAATAAGACCAGCGACTAAATGACGACTTTTGTAGTGTTGTTGGACGGCAAACCCCACGTCAGTGAATATGTGAGCCAAGATTACTGACAATTTGCTACGACGCTGTCAAAGTCGAATTACTATAAATAAATAAATAAATATCGCTGGACAATGCACACAGCGCCATCTAGTGCCACACTACGCAACGAGGCTTGTGACACCAGGTAGTTGATATACGACAGAGATACTTTTTGTTCGTAAAAACGTACTTATTATAAATATAAACATCCATGACTTGGAAACAAATGTCCATGCTCATCACACAAACATTTGCTCCTACCGGGATTCGAACCCGGGACCCTAAGAACGTAAGGCAGCCTCACTACCGCTGCGCCATTTGGGTCGTCAAATTATGGAGGTGCAGATGACTTTACGGTAGCCTATGGAGCTAATACTTTAAGATAAGTCGTGTAATGTCAAGGATTTAGCTCCAATAGTCCTCAGGCTCAATGGAGTTACGATTTTCGCAGGGTGGCTGGTAGCAACTGGATGAGAGTTGCTGAGAGAATCATGTTAACTGGCGTGCGATTGGGGAGGCCCATGTCCAGCAGTGGACTACTGTAGGCTGATGATGATGAGCTCAGTTTCTTGGAAAAACACCGTTTTCTTTATTCTGCAACGAAATCAAAAATTAGGTTGAGATTTTTGCTCTTCACTTGTTGATAATTATGTTAAGATGAAATAGTAAATAGCAAAGCAAATTTTGGCCAACTTCTCCAAAACTTGGTTTCCATACAATGATATTTTGTTAAAATTTCTTTCTTTTAAGAAATATTTTTTTTTATATTTCTCTTTGCCTTCAAGAAACAGGCGCAGCATAGTTTGGGGACCTATGTTTTCTATGTAAAACTGTAAGTTGATACTTACGATTATTCATAGTGCTAAATTAGATCAACAAAATGTTTAAAATCTTATGGAATCGTCTCTCTCTGCATGAACTGCACTCTATAACGCTTCCTGATATCATTTTAAAATCTTGTAATCATAGACAAACGTTATGGTTTGGACAATGACCAATTATATAAAGCCAGCGCGTTGTTCTAGTAAGTATTAAAATAATTTCATTCGTGCAAAGAAATTACATCACATACCACGTTTAAAATATTTAACGTTTTTAATTATGAAAAAAATCACTTTTGTATGTTTTAAATTAAAACCCCTTAGCAGAATTAGCTATAACAAATTCAAATACTTAAAAGTAAAACTATGTACTTATGTACTTATGTCCGTTAGGTCTGGTACTATTCTACGAAACAGCTGGACACTTTACCATCATGTTTTTAAAAACGCACCTGCAAGCTCTAAGTTTTTATTTGACATTTTTATTCATTTATTTTAATAACATTTTTAGTTTAAAACACACGAATATAATCTAAGTCATATTTTTCTGGCAGAATATTTTACAAAAATAAGACATCATAATTATTACTTTTTATATTGTCTACATACGTAAACAAATTATTTAACTCTATTATGGTAATTTTTAATTTCATAAATGTCAAGTATGAAGACTTTAGAACAAGTTCGTCTGTTCTTTAAATAAGTAAAAATAGTTACAAAAAAGTTCAAGTTAACCAAACTGACTCTACCCTGAGGGTCAATGGCCTTAGACGCGTCATTCTTATATTGGCCGCTTTTTGGCCGGACGAAACAACGGAAATATACCTGTCCTGCTCACACCCATTATGAAACATACACATTTTCGTGTGCACAATGAATACCGATTATCTCATTCACGGCGTTCGCTTTTTGAAATTTTGCGTCGATGTGCGTTTTTACGTTTATGTGTGCGTCACAAAAATTATCTGTCCCGCGTTCTGCGATGCATTCGAATGGCGGTTCGCGCCAAAAATATCTTTTTATTATGAATTTTTATGATATTTTGTATTCAACAGGCGTGTGGATGCATACGATGTCATATAAGTTTGTGTTTTTAATGTATTTTTGGATAACGTTGTGGTAGGTCACGGATGTTGCCCGTGTGTGCGTCCCGGCGCGTGATTCGAATTTCGGCATTCTAATATCGAACCGGATTTTGTGTTTGAACGCGCCATTCTTGTTTCTCATTGGTTAGACTTTTTTTTAATACAGCAGCACCTTTCCGCCTTATCGTTTTTTAATGAGGCTCTAATTCTTTTTTTTTACTTTGAAAATGGCTGACATGAGAGTATGAAAAAACGCATGACTTAAAATGATCAAAACTTCTATCAAATGACACAATAATAATAGGCAAGTAGTCCCTACGTCAGGCATAATAGCCATTTTAATAACTTTTTCCATAATTTTATTTCTCTATCATAAAAATATTTTGTAGCTCATAATTTTTTTATGGAAAACCCGCAACCAAAAGCGCATAACTCAAAATTATTTTTTTTGCAAAAATGTTAATTAACAACATTTTTATTGCTGCCACGTATAGAAACACAAACCAACCCAACAGCGTTTCTAATTAAATTCAAACAACAACAAGAGGTATAATTAAAAAAAAACGAAAAAAAAAAACACAGTTCAGTTACGGCCGATCGGTTCGCCATAAAATCTCAATGTATAACGCAACTTGTTCACACAAGGTTCTTGACCGACACCACAATAAGAGGAGTCGGTATCCCGTCACCTGCCGCAACAAAAACACAAACCGACCCGAACCGGTTCGGTCTAGTCCGCTTCGGACCGGCCAGAGTGATTTAATGATAGAAACACGGTTTTTAGGTATGGTCGCACGATTTTTAGATTATGCTGCTTGATTTATGAGGGATTCGTTTTTTGAGAAAAAAAACCTTTTTTGGCCTGAGAAAAGGGTCTTTTCTCAGGTATCTTTGCATACAAGCAAGACCTAAAGCGAAATAAATGAAAATCTGTTTCTTCATTTATTTTTTGTATAAAAGGCATGCCTTCATTGTAAGTAGAAACTGTCCTAATGTCCACACTCAAATTTCCATAAGACTAAAATATCATTCATAAACATATGTACTCACAACCACACACTTCGTTAAATGGCCATCATATTGCCATGCATTTCCCAAGTGGATCGATTATCGCTGTCATTTCACGACAATGTTTCACCCCCTTTTCATTAAAACATTATTCACCTAGAAAACTATACATTTCGCGACATAAAATATCAAAAAAAATAACACTTAACGTACCAACATCCATATTTAGGAAAAACAATGCCTTCGCCCGTCACCCATTTCAATAAATTAATTTAAATGCTTAATTAATTTTATGCAAACCAACCAAGCTATATAAATTTATGCTCAAACGAAGCTGAGCGTAAATTGCAAAAATAGCTATTCAACTTCTCGGTCATTACCCCTTGAAACTAGGACCCTCGCAGATTAGCGGGAAAAAAAACTAAAATGGCGCATTGTTTTGTTTAAAACCAGTGTTGGCATAAAGGGTGGTATTTTCATGATTTTAGTTAGAAAACCGACGTTAGGCCTCCACCAATAGCCGGCGCCCCTGTTAGCGATAGATAGGGGATGAATTTTATAAAAAAAGCTAAAAGCGCTTCATAGACAAACGGTTACAGCGCTTTTCGCTTCATCTACATAAACTCACTTTCTTGCACACTCACTCACTTAACACAGCAAACAAGAAATAGCAAAATTTGTTTCCAAAAACCATAACCCCAATCCAAATATAGCCTTTAAACACACAGCCTGGTCTATAAAGCGCTTTTCGCTGCAAGGGTGCGAACTGCCCCTAGCTTGCATCTAGGTCCCATCCCGGGCGTTTACACACATTATTGCAGTTTGATGAATTGCGCCGCACGCCGTCACTAGCGGTCATTCAACTTATGAAACGTATCACTCAGGATATCCCTCAGTGAGCTGGACTGGAGAAATAAAAAAAAAAAACGTAGAAATAATCTATGATCGCACAAAAGAAGCTGATTGACAGCTGGGTATTAAAGCTTCAATTGTTTTGCGATGAGCCGTAGGAAAGACTAACAAGGGCCTTCAAGGAAAAATAATTCAAAATATTTCGGAAGATCGAAAGTAAAAAAAAAACTTATGCCACTGTGTCTAGACAATTAGTCTGGTAATGCCCAAAATTAAGATTATCAATCAATCTAATTTTTTTGCAAAAGGAGAGAAAAAAACTACTTTTTTTAAATATTCGGAATCAGGGATTCCCATTTGGAAAAATCTCAGTTAAGTGTCTCCAACACTTTGCAAGTTACAAGATTTTGTATAACGATCTGCAGCTACCTAGCGCCACCTATCATCTTGACCAAGGCATAATACAAAACTAGCAAAGATCAGATTTTTCTAAAGACCTCAAAAACTACTTTATGAAAAACTACGTAAAAAGTATGTAATTGGCTTATACTGGCATCGCACATCCCCAGAGCGGTGTAACTAACCCAAAAATCGGGAAATTAATGAGGTTCTACACAAATTGACATATTGAGGCATTTGCATCAAAGAAGTTTTTGGGAACACGAACCCAAAAATAATCAGATTGAGGCTTCTCCATTGGTGCAATATTAAAATGGTTAGAAAATTACCCTAATTTCGTCACTTATTCCGTAGTGCTTACCTAATCTATTAGCAGATTTTGGGTACATATTATGACCTCAAAATTTCAACATTTGCTTGAAATATGCATAGCCAAGAGGCAATTTAATGATCCTTGTTAATAAAGATGTTGATGTTTTTAACAGGACCTAGAAATTTTGGGAATACTCCTAACATGAGGTGAAATGCTAGCCGGAAAGGGTCTTGAGACTTCGAAGGGGGAGGGTGGAGGATAATTCTTTAAAAAGCATCAAAAAATCATTTGGGGAACCGCCATATACCTAGTAAGTACGTTCATCTTCGTAGACAGCATCCAAATGTTTCCGAAAAAAATATTTCGATTAAATCCTCATTCGAGACATCATTAATTAAATATTCACCGCCAAAAACCAAAGCTTCGAAAATTAAAATTCGGAAAAAAAATCCGGTACCAACCTTAAACTTTGCTCGTAAGTGATTGGTGTAATTAAAAATCGTTCAATGAACTTGGCATAACATAACTAACCTACGGCAACGTGTCCTGTGTTGTGTGTGTGTGAGTGCGTTCATTTCGTGAGTTCATTCACCTTGCCAGTTGGGGAAGTTGGGAGTAGGGGAAGGGATGGAGTCGTTATTTAATACTATATTTTTTATTAAAAAAATATATTAACTGGGTTCACTGATACTAGCAGCTTCTATTTTTATGGACAAAAAAAGATAAAAGATTTAAGAATAATTGATTGATTATTTTGATTGGATGGTTTTTGAGTTTTTGGTTGATTAAAATTAGATAAAAGTTGCCTTTAAAACTAATTAGGAAAAAACATAACACACACATACATGTAGCACACTCAAAACATTGTGCTGATGTATGCATTGAATTGTACGGAGGTTGTAGGGTGTCAGTGTTGGAACTTTGACCCCAAATAAGTATCTCCGTAACTAGAAAGTTGGTCTAAATAATAAAAGTGATCGCAATTACGAAGAAATAAGTACTTTTCGTGTTCGGGGTACTTTTACTCCTAATAATTATGAATCAAGTAGGTGTAACTTCCGCATTTCAACAATAAAAAAAATGGCACAAAAATAAAACAATTTTTTTAATATTAAATCAATAAAAAGCATTAACACATCTCCACTGACCCTCTGTCCGTCCGATATTTAACCAAGTCGCGGAGTTGCATTTTTGCCATACACGCACTAAACGCACGCGTGTGCGTGGCGCATACACTATGCACATACACGTGCCACGCACACTCTCTGCGTATGATGGACGCTTTATTTTTTTTTTTCTTATACTCAGTACACACTGGCCGAAGGAACTTTTTAAGATTATATTTAAATTTTAAATGATCTCAGAGTTATTTTTGTTGCGAATTCTTTGTGCGACTTTTTTGGGTTTGGTTTGGTAAAATGGTATTACGTTAGTATTTTTACTAAAGTTAGGTAGTTAGGATTATAAGGTACTTCATAAATTGGTTATGAAAGACTGCAGGTGGTTATTTTCAATTAAAAATAACGGTGTGCTAAGACAACTCTCTCTGGGTCACATTTTCATCTGCACCACTGCACGGCTGCACAGAGAGCAGCAGTGGCCCAATGATGGCGGCCCCGACTTGCAAACAGTAAGTCGTGGGTTCGAACACTTCGAATCCAGACAGGCGCATTACTTTGAGTACTTTATTTCATCACCACTGCTCTCAAAACGGTGAAGGAAAACATCGTGAGGAAACCGGCACGTCGTAGAACCAAAAAATCGAAGACATGTGACATCTACCAATCCGCACTGGGCCCGCGTGGTGGATTATAGCCCATTTCCTCTCATAGAGAGGAGGCCTGTGTCCCAGCAGTGGGAACATTAATAGGCTGATGATGATGATGACGGCTGCACACGTGTTACTAACAGAAAAGTTTTAAGAACATTTTGCAAGATTCAAGGGTTCGTATCTAGGCCTTCACACACGGCAGCCAAACTAAACTTGCCACTGACTGACTTAGACAGTGTGCTTTATTATAGGTTCGTCATCGGGAATTATTAAGAAAATTAGGTTTTAATGTCATGTTTCGCGCTAAGAATAACATCGCCATACAAAACATCGGTAACGGGACTTTTTGTTTGCCATTTACTCGTACCTACCTAAATGACGCAGGAATCGAACCCGTCACCTCATCTATGACACAAGAGAGGGCAATTCAAAATTGACACCAATTATGCCATGTTGGTGTTGGCTTCGTCATTAGACTACATCTTGTGCCGAGCCTTTTCCCAAATATGTTGGGGTCGACTTCCAGTCTAACCGGATGTAGCTGAATACCAGTATTTTACATGAAGCGACTGCCTACCTGACCTCCACAACCCGGTTAGTAATACTGGATAATACGATACCCCCTGGTAAGACTGGTTGTCAGACTTTCAGGCCACTGACTACCTGTAACGACTGTCAAAGATCCACAAAATTACTACTTACAATTACAAATAGCAACAATTAGATATGGTATCATTGTTTTTCTATGACAAGTCTTCTGTTAGCGTCTCTATGGCAAGTCATCATCATTCTCCTGCCCTTATCCCAATTCATTTGAGGTCGGCGCAGCATGTCTTCTTCTTCCATACTTCTCTATTACTCGTCATCTCAGCAGTCACCTCCTTTCTAGCCATATCATCCTTCACACAGTCCATCCGTCGTTCCGTTTGCATTCGTCTACTCTTATAGCCATTTAGATTCATATTTTGTACTCAACATTATCTTCTTTCCTCCGCATCACATGTCAAGTGGCAAGGCCTATCCTAAATCTATTTCCGTTAAAACACAACACCTCTCTCCAACAGTCGGTTAAAACAATGAGCACCACACCTAACGCGTATCAGTTTACGCGTGATGTCCGGTGTCCGCCCGTGCAGTATCGTCCGGTGCCGTCCGGTGGCGCTTCCGTCATCGTATTGTTTTAACATTCTAATTTTATGGCATTTCTCTCATCTCGCCGTTTCTCTTGGAAATTAAGTTTAAAGCTAATAGGCATGACGACAGTATGAAAAATATGGCAAATCTATTTAGTCCGTCAGTTAGAGTATTGGAAATTAATGGACACGTATTTTTTGTTTTTGTAAATCAATGAATATTGACAAAGATAAAACGCATCAAAACTCGGGAGTGGGGGCTCGTGACGTCAGAACTAGCTAAAAATTATACCATGGCGTGACGTATTGAGAATTTTAAAAGCGTCGTATCTTCGTCAATTTTTGTTTACGTAACAAAAGAAAAAAACACGGGTCAAATATTTCTTGATAATCTAAGTGACGGACTAATTAGATTTTTTTTTGTCGTCTCGCCTATTCTTACGATACCTTTCTTTTCTTTTTTTTCCGGATGGGAAATCATCAAATGACTCCTCCCGCTCTGGGCGGAGCAGGAGGGAGTGTCAGACTTTTACTGACTAAAACCCATCCATGTTCCTTCATCGCCCTTTGTGTTCCGGGGCCACGGTATCTCTTTCGAATGGTCCCGCAGCCCCGGCAGGCTTTGGCCCTTGCGGACCCCTTCCCTATTGCTGACTCTCTTTGAGGCGCGCGTGGAACACGAACGCGCCGTCGACATGAGACCTGAGGCCTGTTGTCATGAGACAGACGGACGGCGAGCTAGCCCATAGCTCCCCGTCCACAGGCCCGCGCCTACGGTGGCCGGAAGCCACCACGTGGCCCCCGACGCCCGGGGCGTCTCACGCGGCGGCCGGGACGTGAGGATCTCTCCCTCTCACGTTCAGCCACCTCCTTCGCTAGCATGACTGCTTCGCAGAAGGAGGTGACGGCGTCCCATTCCGTCTCGCTCCGGACCATAGCACGAACCAGGGCCGGAAGCGAGAGGTCGCCGCCGCCGATCGCCACCTCGAGGACACGGCGGTGCTCCACCCAAGCGGGGCACACTTCCACAGTGTGCTCCACCGTGTCCTCCGGTCAATCCTCGCAACGGAAACACCCGGGCGTCTCCTTCCGCCCGATTCGGTGGAGGAACTTACCGAAACAACCGTGTCCGGTAAGAACTTGCGTCAGGTGGAATGTGCGGACGCCGTGGCGTCTCTCCAGCCACTCCTCAAAGCGGGGACTTACCGCCACTATTGTGGCGTGCCCTTTCAGTGTTTATGCCTGGATGCAAGTAGGTACGATGAGTGAAGTTGATGATTGAAAGCGTTAAAGGATGATCAGATGGTAAGAAGGCAGGATGCCTGTGTTCGTACTCTAATCCGGATCGAGAAATCCTGCCGCCCACTCTGAGCACTCCCTGGTCGTCTAGAAACGGGTTCAGTTTTCGAAAAGGTTTCGATAACACTCTTTTTGATTTTAAGTTGGAGATGGCTACCATACCTACCTAATAAACATCACTCATCTATTTCTTGTAGGGTTATGCAGTAGTGTATCTAATAGTACACCCACATATCGCCAGTTATGTTTAAGTCCCATGTAATTAGGGGGCGAGCCTGTTGACATCAACCCGGCTTAAATCCAGACTCTATATTTGCTACTGAGAAATTCCTGATGGAAAAAGCACATAACACAAGGACCTAGGAACGGAACCCAGGACCTCATGTTAAGGCTTAACCTCAAGTTCGACCTGAGCGGCTTATTATTTAGTTTTCACTTCTCATGCTCTAAAAGTACGCCAATATAGCCCTACGAAGCGGGAGTAAAGTGACCACTAGGGAGTGAAAAGTAATTCGTTTTTTAATTTCTTTCATGTGACATAGACAAACTCAAACAGCCAGTAAATATACTACTATTATCTGTGTAGTGTGGACCATCTTCATTGCGAAAATGTTAAGAGTTTTAGTTTCATGGTTTTTCCGCAAAGAAGGTGTCGCCATGCGTTTTAAATTGTTAATCTGTGACTGGTTTAGAAAAAAAAATTGACCGCGAAAATTTTAGAATTTTTGTCGAGTGTAAAGGAAACAATTTTTTTTGTTTGGAGTTTAGGCCACCCACATAAATTGTAGCGTTTAGTAATGAAACGTACATTGATTTCTTCCCTAAAATATCTAGATTACAGTGGTTATATTAGCTAAGCCTTGTCTAACCGGAATAAAGCGAAAACTGCAAAAACACTTTTACGAAAATCGAAATAAACAGAAAGAGTAAATGTCAAAATAATGAAGTTGCCTGTCAACCACTAAAAAGGCGGATTTACAACGCTCCGTGACACGTTGATTGTTTCAACCATCTACGCGAACCTTTAAAAATAGCATTAAAATGCTCACAGTTTAATAATTATTTATTTCTAAATTCTATTCTGTTTTAATTAAAGCAGATATGATTACCACTGGGTACCGTACTTTATTTTTGTAAACGGAAAAAACGTCCCTATTTACGTAAGTATTTTCTATCAAATGACATTGACCACAACAGGAATGATTTGACTCGCAAAAAAAATCATAATATAACTTTTTATTATGATTTTAAGATTCCGGTTTCGTTTTTATTTAATCTTTCGTTTGTTACTATGATGAAACTGTTACTTATTTTTGGTGTAATATGAATAATAAACGCAACGTCCAAGTGGGCCTAAAAAAAATTTTCTCCTTTGTTCGATTTTAAGTAAATTGATTAAGAATGTCCAGTGACAGTGAAGAGTTTAAGGTCGAGCAAAGAGCAAAAGACATAATAGATAATCTTTTGCCGCCAAAATCGCGAAAGATTTACCTAAAAACTTACGAAAGTTCTATGGACTGGAGGAATAATACATGTTTTTGTACTAAATTGACTATTTTTCTCGGACTCAAAGTGAAAAGTACAGTTTGCACCTCGAGACTAAACGCCAACTTAATATACCCTCGGTTTCTTTGACTCCCTCGTACGCTCGGGAGTCAAACCACCTCTGGTATATTATAACTTCGTTTAGTCCCTCGATATAAAATATACTATTGTGTCCTATAGTATCAAATTATTAATACATCATAAATAACTTATCGTAAATTAACTTAGGTACATAATAAACTCGTGCAGTAGCAATGAGCTACCTACCTACTACACACAAACTATAGCACATTAATAGTCAGCTCAGAATCTGAATCAAAATATAAAGCGGTATGAATGTCGCTGTTCTCAGTAATTACAAGTCGTTGAGTCGAGCCCTGTACCTTACGACGACTGTTGGCGATGGGACAAGATAAAAGCAATGAGCGGTGGAGTTAATTTGTAAATATGTCGCACATCCTCTAAAAAAGTCTCTTGTAAGTCTTGTGCCATTTGGCCACTTATTTTTGTATAGGTACTGGTACATAAGGTGGGTTTTATTTTTCAAATAAGGAGCAAAGACAATTGAAGTTGAGTGGGATATTATCCAAAATACCTACATATTTTGTGTTATGACAGTTTTTAGAGGATGTGCGCTGTAATTTCCAAAGGATTAGATAGATAGATTAAGTAGGTATTTAATTAGATGAGAATCATTAAAAGCTTTTTTTGATTAGGTTAGGTTATTGCCTTGTTGGTCTAATGGTTGCTAGCTCGACCGCTGAGCATGAGGTCCTGGGTTTGATTCCCGGGTCGGGCAAAGTGTTATTGGGTTTTTCCATCGGGGATTTCTCAGTAGCAGCCACGGAGTCTGGATTTGTGCTCGGTTGGCAATAGGCACGCCCCCTATTACAATGGGACTTAAACGAAACAGCGAAATGTTAAGTGTATAAGTGGGTACTGGTACTCCTCTACCTATCCGTCGGGGGATTACAGCCGTAATGTTAGATAAGTATTGGAGTAGGTCATCTTCTGCCTAGCCTTTTCCCAACTATGTTGGGGTCGGCTTCCAGTCTATGCATGCAGCTGAATACCAGTATTTTACATGGATCGACTGCCTATCTGACCTCCACAACCCAGTTAGTACTGCCTACTGGGTATTACGATACCCCTTGGTAAGACTGGTTGTCAGACTTTTTAATTTTCACATGCTTTAAAAACAAAATAAAATGAAATTATGTCATGTGATCATTGGAACTTTTGTTATTATATCAAATGGTACGCACCCAACATAAACATCCATCTCAATTTTATGAAGGATTGATCAATCACTTGAATACGGTTCGACTTATTATGCTGATTTTTTGTTTTATTCGTTATTGTCATGAAGAAAAGTTTTTGGAAAATTCACCAGAAAAGCTCTGTAAAATTAACATGATTCCAAGTGAAACCTGAAACCGACGTAAAACTTGTCATTGAAAATGGACAGCTTCTTTAAACCCTTATTTTAATCATCAAATGACTCGTCTCGCACTGGGCGGAGCGGAAGGGAGTGACAGACTTTTACTGACTAAAACCCATCCATGTTCCTGCTTAGCCCTTTGTGTTCCAGGGCCGCGGTATCTCTTTCGAACAATCCCGCAGCTCCGGCAGGCATCGGCCCTTGAGCCCTTTGAGGCTTCTGTTACAACACACTGCCTCGGCCGATCACAGCGCGCCACTCTAGCAGGCCAATCGCAGTCAAGCCAAGCCACCGCCATAACTGCCGGACGCCGCCGGTGGGGGGAAAGCTACATAAGGCCCTACAAACTCATTTTCGCGCTCCTGTCGCTGCAATTATACAATTAAGCTGAAACTCTGTTCAAATTGTGTCGAAGGAATTAAATCAAGTGTGATTATACAGTCTGCCTTTCTGATTATTGCCCTCCTGTTTCACTTCTTAAAACCCTCATTTATAGAATAACTGCATTTCAGCAACACATCAGACTTGGTACTTAGATTCTGATGTCGTTAAATTCGTATAAAGACATCATGATCATTCTCCTGCCCTCATCCCAATTTATTTGCGGTCGGCGCAGCATGTCTTCTTCTTCCATACTTCTCTATTACTCGACATCTCATCAGACACCGTTTTACTTGCCTTTTCAAAGTCAAAGTCAAAGATTTATTTGCCTATAAATATGGTTACAAAAGTTCTTACAATGGAAATAATAGTAGCTGAATGTAATATAATAGTAGCTTAACATAAATTCAATCATAAATTAATGACATGCAAATTTTTGGTACAATTAGGTCATTTAAATTTAAACTGGAGGAATTAATTTATATTTTAGAAGGGATTCTCAATTAACCATCTGTGTTGCCATTTTGAAGCGGACCATTGGAAGTTCTTTAATTTGGTTAGGAATCTTCTGAATACACCATAGGATAGCAACTCCGCCTATATAGTTCAGTTTTCGTTCATCCTCTATAAAGTCCATTCACGGATAAAGATAGATTATTCGAAAAAAAAAAAAACATTATGAAATCGCTGCCTCCAGTATCTTGTAACCGATATTCGGCTGTGCCCCTTATTTTGGTAGCTCCTCCAATTATCCCGCGGTCCGTTCTCGTGTGAGTAATTTTAATGAATTCAGCACTTCTTTTGATCTAGTTATGTAGTTTTAGAATAGTTTCCCGCTTATAAAACTAAATTATTCTGAAGGGTTCATACAAAGGTATAGGGACATGCTTTGTGAAGTAATTGTGTTGATTGTCACCCTTAAGAATTAAAGGGAAGATGTGTGTAGATTTAGCGATTTGTTCATTAACGATGAAAATATCAATATGGCCTAGCAGAGGTTTCACGGACTTGCTCTATAAAGCAAAAAGGCGGTGGCGTTTGCGTTTTTGAAACCAACTTTCAAAAGACCATGTGCAAATTGCTAAGAAATCTGAGACTTTTTTTATATATTTCAAATAGTAACTTATAATAATTAGGAACTCACTTCATTCTTTAACAACAATTACCTAAGTCGCCGTAGAACTGAAAAAGAGCCACTTTAAATACGTTGCGTTTTCCTGCATTTCGCCAAAGGTTTGACGTAATAATAAATCTATAGTTGAACAAGGGAATTTCGTTACAAAGCCTAAGCAAAGCTTAGTTGATTGTAGGACATCGCCAGCCAAGCTAGGATGAATTACTTTGTGCTTAGCTTTGATAAAATATTTTAAACTTGATCCACTTGAAAAACAAATGGCTGTTGCAGTCAAATCTTGGACAAAATACAATATTTGCAACATGTAACGCAGTCTCCGGCGCAATTTGGTTCCTTGTCAACTTGGATAAAAGCATGAATTGAAGTACTCAGTATGAACTATGATTTGAGATATACATATTTCAAATCTGCTGGACTTACGCCCATTTTGACCAAGACCCTTTAATTGTCTAAAAAAATATAGGACACATTATTGCATTACTTGTAAGTAACTTGGTGCAAAAGGTGTGCTATATACCCACCTACCTAGGTATGGGCTGGTTTCACGGCTCCATTAAAATCCACGAATTCATTAATTCGGAGCGTTGAAGCGTTCGCCGAAAAAGAATTGGAACGAAAACCATTAGATTAGAAGGGCGGTGGATTAGAAAAATGAGGTCAGACAAGATTTCCCAAGAAGATAGATCTACTCTACATTAATCTCAATATGAGAAGTTTTGTTCATGATCCTTTAGAAAAAAACCGGCCAAGAGCGAGTCGAACTCGCGCACCGAGGGTTCCGTACAAACTTTTTAAAGGACAAACTTAACTTTGGTGTTCGATCCCTAGAATCGGCTATTGCACCAACCAATAAGTTTGTAATAGTAAAATCCCTTTTTTTGTTATTAAACTACATATTTACGGTTTTCAGATTTTTTCCTTTACATTAGACCTTGAGAGACCTTGCTTTTTGCCAAATTTCGTGATTCTAGGTCAACGGGTTTTCGACCCAAAACCTATAGGGTAATTCCGGTTGACATAGAATTGTCAATTTTGGTTAAAAGCAAGGTCTTACTGAGCAAGCACAAGAAAAGGGAACATTGCGAAAAAAATAAAAGTAAATCTAAATTTGCCCATATCTTTTTATCGTGTTGACTCAGGACCTTGATTTTTATACACCTAATAGAGACTATAGACCTCAGTATCTGGTATAACTTTCAACTTGCTAGGCTCACCCGTTCCTGAGAAAATCTGTGGTGACAGACGGACAGACGGACAGACAGACAGACGGACAAGAAAGTGATCTTACAAGGGTTCCTTATTTTACTTTTTGAGGTACGGAACCTTAAAACGAACCTAGGTAGCGGTACGGCTTCTTGTGGAATACCTACAGCTCTTTATAAAAGAATTCGACCTAGAATTATTTGCACAGGGACAAAACGTTTCTCAAATTGGAAAACTTTCCACGTGGAAGAAATATCTACCTACACTACTTACTAAATCTAATACCTACAACGAAAAGGAAGGTGTGCAAACCGCTTTTCGCCGTTTATTCAGTACCAAATAGGTTTTAGTCAAACTTCGCACCTTTTTGTTAATCTTTTTTTATGGTTATGTCAAATCAAACTGTCATTTCTCTAGACCTATAAAAATAGGAAAAAAGAGCAATTTCCTTTTGGCTCCTCTTTGAAAACAAATATGTCTTCGGCCTTCACAGAGAAAAATCATTTGGAGTTACTGGACAAACTCCTCTCAGAATCGGTGTTGCAGTGCTTGAGAACGCCAGTGGTGTCCATCGAGTCCTTGGTCAGTCTCGGAGACAGTGAGGAACAGGGTATGTAGACCAACAAGCTAGTGCGGAACTAGTAACAGGTATCTTTAATTTTTGCGCTTGCCAAAGTCGGTCTGTGGATGGGACCATCAATTACATATCGAGTTTCCTCCGTGCTTCGAAAAGCACGTATACCCGTTGGTCACGGGTTGTCATTTGTCGAGTAGTTTTAGGTAGTCAATGGCCCGATAGTCTGAGAACCAGTCTTACCAAGGGGTATCGTACTACGCCGAACTAACTAGGTTGTGGAGGTCAGATAGGCAATCGCTCTATGTAAAATACTGTTAGTCAGCTGCATCCAGTTAGACTCGTAGCGATGTGTGTTTATTCGATGCTTCTTTATTTCTCGTTATCACAGCAGTCACCTCTTTTCTAGCGAAGAGAAACGATGCATAAACAAAAAATAAATAAATAAATGGTTTCAAAGTCAAACCATTTTTCACACAGACTATCCATCGTTTCTTTAATTCCGATACTGTTAAAGCCACCGACACTCATACTCAAAACTTTCCTCATGCCCACAGACTACCACACAACTGTTCAGTCACTTCTTTTACTGTTACCTTAAAAATATATAATTATCCTGAACCAGATTTTGTAGAAGCAGAAGAAGAACACACGCCAGAGGTGGTTGTGGAAGAGGAAACAAAGGCAGTCGTCGAGGAAGCCGAGCTCGATTTACTGCCAGAGATATTCCCCACGCCATCCCTGCGCCTCATCCTGCCTGATCATGTCAGGGTCATTGAGAAACAGAACAGGTAAACAAATAATGTAACTGATTCGATTTGTTAAAAAAATCCGGCCATGCGCGTGACGGACAGCCCGTTATAAACAAGCAACTACTTCATCTTAGTCACTCTAAAGGATTTATTCTAAGGATTTTGTATTTGGTACAAAATTATCCAACACCCAAGTTCAATGACTATTACTGCTAAACTAATAAAGTTATCTTAACCGCTATAGTTTTCCTTTAAAGTTCATGAAATGCACTATTATCATGATTTTTTTCCAAATTTTTCAAGCCAGCAGTTTAGCTTTTAGAGAGGGGGGACGCCCTACTGGAACAAAACTTTGCACTTTATAGTTTAGTATTTCGTATATGGAGCATTAAATCGAAAAGTAGTATTGGCAACCCCTAAGTCATTTTAAAAGACCTAATCAACGATACCCCAAACGATGGGGTAGACGACGAAAAAAAATTCATCCCCACTTCACATGTCTAAGCCTAAAAAAAAATATTTTACAAAATTGTATCTTACCACCGTTTAGTCTACATTTGACAGATTCTACTTTTGACATCCTATTCTACATTTGACGGTTTCTACATTTGACAGATTCTACATTTGACAGATTCTATATTTGACAGATTCTACAATCGACAGATTCTATGTTTGACCGATTCTACAATCGACAGATTCTACATTTGACAGATTTTCAATAAGTTATGAGTTAACAGGCAACAATCATTTTTATCACATTTATTATAAGTATTAGTTTGTAACATAGTTACATAGGTATTTATACAATTACACTGAAAAAAAAAAACGAAAAGTTATACTTATTTGTAAAAAAAAAAAAAAAAAAAGTATGGATTAGAAATAAAAATAACCGGAACAGTTGGATATCAATTATTTTCTTTAAAAAAACGAAAAATTGTACTTATTTGTAAGAAAAAAAAATAAAGTTAAAAAAAAGAAAAAAGTAAAGATAGAAATAAAAATTACAGGAGCAGTTGGATATCAATTATTTTCTTAAAAAAAACGAAAAATTGTACTGATGAAATGAAATGAAATGAAATGATGATGATGAAATGATGTTTATTTTTGCAAGTAGGTTTTTACAAACACTTTTACACGTCATTTTTTAAAAACTAGATGGGGCCAGTGTTTCGTACCTGACTACTCTGAGAAGAAACAGCCGAAACAAACTCAGAGGTCATAGTCTCTTTTGAAGTCCAGACATAATATTGCTCAATTAACATGAGGACTATGCAGATTAGTGTCTGAGATGGTCTTTAGAAGAAAGAACCACACAGATTTGAGTGGACTTGTACAGTCAGTGCAAGCATTTGTCAGTTATCGTGTAGCTCGACTTATAACTCAAGGAGCTCAACGAAACGACGAACAATACCAAAGAAAGGACATTTGGGTACGTCGCTTATAGTACTCAAACTGCCAGACAGTCGTGGGGTTAAAATGTAAAAATAAAATATGTGACCCACATTGTCCTCACATTCACAATAATTAAGTAAAATTAATAATAATTTACAAACAAATTTACTTATTTGTAAGAAAAAAAAGAAAGACAAAAAAAAGAAAAAAGTAAAGATTAAAAATAAAAATGACCGGAACAGTTGAATATCAATTATTTTCTGAAGAAGTTGAGAGAAAGCGGCCGGAATTAATCAACAGAAGGTGTGGTTTTTTTTTTTGTTTTTTCTTTTTTTTTTCTTACAAATAAGTATAATTTTTCGTTTTTTTTCCATGTGATTGTTTCAATAACTTACTAAACACAACTGCTCCTGTAATTTTTATGTTTTACCTTTACTTTTTTATTTTTTGTTCCTTTTTTTGCTTTCTTTTTCTTTCTTTTTTTTTAATTGCAAATAAGTATAATTTTCCGTTTTTTTAAGAAAATAATTGATTTCCAACTATTCCGTGTGCTGTTTCGAAACAATCACATTGAAAAAAAAACCGAATTTTTTCAATGTGATTGTTTAAATAACTTAGACTAAACACAACTGCTCCTGTAATTTTTATTTTTTATCTTTACTTTTTTCTTTTTTATAAAGTTTTTTTTTTTTTAATTACAAATAAGTATATTTTTTCGTTTTTTTAAGAAAATAATTGATATCCAACTGTTCCGGTCATTTTTATTTCTTATCCATACTTTTTCTTTTTTTTTTCTTACAAATAAGTATAACTTTTCGGTTTTTATTTCAGTGTAATTGTATAAATACCTATGTAACTATGTTACAAACCAATACTTATAATAAATGTGATAAAAATTATTGTTGCCTGTTAATTCATAACTTATTGAAAATCGGTCAAATGTAGAATCTGTCGATTGTAGAATCTGTCAAATATAGAATCTGTCGAATGTAGAATCTGTCAAATGTAGAATAGGATGTCAAAAGTAGAATCTGTCAAATGTACACTAAACGAAAACCTCGGACAGACAGACGGACAGACGGAGATGACGAAACTATAAGGGTTCCTTGTCAGGACTACGGAACCCTAAAAAGCAGTGTTAGTCTAATCGTGTGACCGTCGGACTGCCAAGTCATAGGTCTCGAGTTCGAACCCAAGATACGCACCGCTGATCTTTCGAATTCATGTGCGTATTGTATAATTATCGTTTGCTTCGGTGAAGGAAAACATCGTGTGGAAACCAGCATGCCTGAGAGATATCTCTCGACTCCATGTTAAGCCAACTCAGAGGTCCATGGGCGGCATAAAAACTCTGACGCCAGGTTAGGCACTAACCACACGATGAAGAAAACTGATTCGTTATGGACTGACCGAAATCGTCGCGGGTCGGCTTGAGCTGATCACTAGCACCACATATTTTATCGCAGGGTCGCGCCGCGTCTCCGGAACTGAAGTGAGGGGAATGACGACTTTTTCGCATTTTATTTGCTTGATTCAAAGCTCTATCTGGTCGGCTGAAGTCAGATCTGGCCAGTTTTCCCTTTGGGTTAGCTTGCAGTCTCTTACTGGATATCAGCTGAATATCAGTTGTACAATGAGCGGCTGCCTATCTGACATCCAAAACCCAGTTACTTGAGTAACATGATACCCCTCAGTAAGACTGGTGGTCGCGACTTTCAGGTTTTCGAATGTCAAAATGATACCCGACACCATCGGCTTAACGTGTTTTCTGAGTTACGGAGGAATGTGGGTATGGAATGAATGTATGATGGTCATGTACCCATCCACTGACTAACCTAAGCAACTGTTGCTTAACCTTCGATCACTACATAGCTTAGCCCCCCTTAAATACCCACTAAGGTCATCATCAGCCTATCCTTTTCCCAACTATGTTGGGGTCGACTTCCAGTTTTACCAGATGCAGCTGAATACGTAGTACTTTACATGAAGCGACTGCCTATCTAACCTAAGGCGCGCGTGGAACACGAAGGCGCCGTCGACACGGCCTATCGTCATAAGACGGCCGGACAGCGAGCTAGCCCATAGCTCACCGTCCACAGGCCCGCGCCTACGGTGGCCCCGGTTCGTCTCCCGCGGCGGCTGAGACGTGAGGTTCTCTCCCTGTCACGTTCCGCCACCTCCTATTATTATACCCACTTAGGTAATATTATAATTTACAGGATCCATGTCTTACCAGAGGAGTTTAAGACCGATATCAACCCTGACCTAATCCCGAAGATCCTGCATACGCCCCAGCAGAGGTACATAGATATCCTGGCAGAACTGACGGGATGCACCAGGTATAAGAGCAGTAGGGCCGAGTACTGGTTTCTGGATACTTTAGCCAATCTTCTGAGGCGGAGCCAGGAGGACGGACTAAATAGACGTAAGTTTTTGAACTTGAATTATAACTGACGAACTGAATGGCGCAGCGGTGAGGCTGCCTTACGTTCTTAGGGTCCCGGGTTCGAATCCCGGTAGGAGCAAATGTTTGTGTGATGAGCATGGATATTTGTTTCCGAGTCATGGGTGTCTATAGGTATCTATACGTATGTATTTACAAACAAAAAATATCTATGTAGTATATCAACTATCTGGTGTCCACGACACAAGCCTCGTTGCTTAGTGTGGCACTAGATGGCGCAGTGTGTAATGTCTTATTTTAATATTATTTATTATAACGGGTGTAAAAGTACCCTTAACGAAGCCGAAAGGCACTTGTTCTTCTCGTCATTGCGATCATTTTAGGGTTCCGCACCCAAAGGGTAAAAACGGGACGCTATTACTAAGACTCCACTGTCTGTCTGTCTGTCACCAGGCTGTAGCTCATGAACCGTGATAGCTAGACAGTTAAAATTCACAGATTATGAAATTCTGTTGCCATAAGTCTATACGTGAGGACTTGTAATTGGCTTTCGACTATGGTTTCCTTTTTTTACCCGACTGCGCCAGAGGGAGAGTCGGGACCCATTAAATAATCTAGACTAAAATCATTACATCCAATATGGGTCCCGACTGTTGCAGTCAATATGTCCTGTTTCCTGAACTTGTTTTTTTCTTTTCAGTGTTTATTTAAACTATTATTTTCTGCTTTTATTAGCTGTAAGTCCTCCATGTACTGAATAAATAAATATTAAAAATAAAAGGGAGCTAAAATTGAAACCAAACCTGGGAACCTTCTAGTTACGGAGACCTATTGACGGTCAAAGTTCCAGCTTTTTAACAAGTATTTTTTAAATACAACTTTTTATAGATGATAAGAGTATCTAGGCACTAATCGTTTTCACAAAACTTAAAGCGCAGCGGGGCGAACGACCCCTACCGCCTACAGAACCTTCTGGATTTAACTTACAACTGTCATGATTTCATTACAGCATCACAAGCAATTCTAATCTTATGGTTCTGCGAGTGGATGAAAGAGATGCAAGTCTTCGATGCTGCTGACAGGAACCGTATGATGAGGAGGTTCCAGGTATTTCATACAGCAATTAATGTACCTAATATTGCGTACAGAAAGAAAGAAAGAAAAATATTTATCTGACGTTAGTTAGCACACACACATATAAAAAAAAAGATACAAAATAAGGAGGAAAACATAGTATGAGCTGTGTGCCTCACGGCTGCGCCAAAAAGGTCCATTTCAGCACTCATGCCAGTCAGGTGATGCTGTCTGACCCTGGTCTTCCCATGAATCTTTAGGGGGTAGGTAAGTGACGGAAAAACAGTTTCAAACAAAACGTATCAAACGGTTACTAATAAATGGATAGTGAGTAAATTAAATTAAATGTGTATCGAACTCTGGTGGTCTACCCTCATCTTTCACTTTATCACCTATAACTTAAGCCTGGTACCAGAAATTAAAAAAAATCTTGATTTAAAATGGACTTTATTTACAAACACAGTAATCAGTCATATGATGTGCACACTGTGTAGGTACTATGTTCGGGTTATCATGATCTAGCACAGCTAGGTGGCAAGGTTGAATATTGGTAAAGGTCTAGCTTAGCTCGAATTGTACCGAGGCGAACTGAACATGATTTAGCGATGGGTGATGAACGGAATTTGCCGGTCGGCACGAGCTGAATGCTTTGTTGTGCAACAGACTGCCAAATCGGATGTGCTGACCCGAACAACGAGTAGGTAGTGTGTAGCACATATTCTATAAAATAGAAAATATGTACAGAGGGTGAAGCAAATAAGTACCTAACCATGGTCGTCAGATATACCTACTTGCAGTTTTTTTTTCTCGTCTTCAGATGAAATTAAATTATATTCACTTTGTGTTGTGTATGTGTGCTAATGATGTGTATGTGTGCGTGGCTGCGCCTATGCGAACGCGATGTGTGTAGATAAATCAGGGTCAATAGCTGTCGTGTGTTTCACTTCTCCCGTACCAAGAATATAACAATGGCGACGAGTTTTACCCACATCTTTATTTTATAATCGGAAAATGAATAGTTTTGGCATTCGATCACAACGTGCAAGAATGGAAGTCGTATAAAGGCCGAATTACGCAATGGTTTATTGCAAACGACATCGTCCCGAAGAATGATGCAGCTGGAGCTAACAGGCGGGCAATACCTAGCTGTCGTGTGTTTCACTTCTCCCGTACCAAGAATACAACACTTTGAATATTTCTATCAATTTAATTACATTTCATTCGAAAATATCCACCGGTTTCTAAGAAAACTGCAACTATATTTTCGACCCTGGTATACTCAGTTGCTTTGCCCTCTGTACATACTCATCGTAGCTTGTTATTAATTCCCAAATCATCTTCACAGGACAATATGCTAGCAGCTTCTAAGTACATAGTCGAGATGGACAAGCTGCCCACCCCCGCGCAGGCCGGGGTGTTCTACAAGGCACAAGATCCCCCTAAAGACCCTCCAACAACCTCTCGAATAATGCCTACACCTTCTGACAGTGATGCGAAAGTACACTTTGGTAATGTTGGGCCACACTATGAATGCTGTATTCGAGATCTTGCGAAGATAATTCACTACATTTTTGATCTGTTAGTATGAGTTTATGATTTTTTTCTGGCAATTTGAACACAGGCTAATTAGCAAATACTGTAGGTACGCAAGTTGATAAAACTCTGAGACATGGAGAAAAGTGACCTCGTGTGTCGTCCCTGTAAGAATCCCTAAGTCTTTAATTCAAGGGTATTCACAAGTGTGAATGGGTGAATCAAAAGACTTACTTATGTATTTAAGGCAAACTGTCATGACGAAAAACAAACTGAAAACATGGTATCCACCGGCCCGCACTGGGTCCGCGTGGTGGATGACAACCCAATCCCTCTTACACAGGTTTGTGTCCAAGCAGTAGGGATATTTTAAATCCCATTTCATCCTTAGTTTCAGCACAGACTACCAGTACAACCTTGTTCGTTCAGTGTTCACGTTCACTCCTGATTACTCGCTGATAGACGCACCCAACCAGATTCAGGACCCAAAAAGAATGTATGCACCTTTAAAATTTGGCAAGAAACCTGAGAAAAAGATACCAAAAGACAAAGACAAAATCACTCCTAAGTTGAAAAAGAAGAAGGATGAGCCAGCTAATCTTGTCTATTTGGAATTTATCGAGGTCAGAGTTTTAGGCTATTAAGGGCGCCAACGTAGCCCGCGAAATTCAAAGTTTCTTAAGTGTTTTGTTGGAACTTGGAGGGTTGTATTGATGCTTTTAATTATTATTATTCTGTTAATACATACAGGCTGTAAACAGACCGTTTCACGAAGCCGTCAAACAAGCACTCTGTACAAATTAAGTAACTTTACGCAAAAAATATTGCTGGGAAACGACTTTTTTCTTTTGGGGGGGAGAAATCACGTTTTACGGTAGAACTCAATGTAACGCACTCAAAACATGTGCACAAAACATGTGCTAATGGATGGATTGAATAGTACGGGGGTAGTGAAGGTGTTTAAAGTAAACATCTTACCTACGTTAAAAACATGTAAAAAAGTGGAAAAGGGTTTGAATTTTTTTGAAAAAACTTGACACTTTAGAACATTTTATCTCGGACAAAACATGTTTGTATTGATGCCATAATCCATTGATACACGTTTTATGCGTGTCTGATCAAATCAAAGTTTTGCTGAAGATGCCCTCAGTGGATGGACTTAAACTTTGATAGCTCATATTTCGGAAACGTGACACTTTAGAATATTTTGACTCATACAAAACTTGTTTGTATTGATACCAACTATCGATTAACATAGGTCTCATGCGTGGCTGCTACTTTGTAAAAAAAAAAACAAAATGGCGGATGTTAATCCGGCCACGCTTCATTCAAAAATCTTCCAAGCCCTTTGATCCCCAATATCTCCGTAACTAGAAGGTTCCCATGTATGGTCTAGAACAAAAAACTGATCGCAATGACGGGTAGAACAAGTGCCTTATTTCGACTTCGTTAAAGGGTCATTTTACACCCGTTATTTATATTTCGCGGGCTATCATGGCGCTTCCACTTTTTATTATTACATTTGCCTTCGTGAGACAAGTAACAATTTTCAAAGCGTTTTGCATTTCTGCAATGACTTTCAGCAGGCTTTTTGGTGGCTTAAGGCAATCAACTATAGGTACCTCGTTGGTCTAAAGCGCGATTGCTAAGCATAAGGTCCTGAGTTTGATTTTCGGGTCGGGCAGTGTTATTAGGTTTTGCCATCAGGAATTTCTCAGTTGCAGCCAACGGAATCTGGATATTAGCCCGATTGATGGCAATAGGCTCGCCTCCTATTACATAGGACTTAAAACATAACTGGCGAACTGTGGGGGTACTGCAAGGTACACCCCTGTCTAACCCTTCGGGGATTACAAGGCGTGATGTTATGTTAATATGTTATATAGCAATATGCTCACCCGTATTGCATATGACTTTAACATATCGCACACAGCACTCTAAAAACCTGTCATAACACAAAATATGTAGGTATTTTGGACAATATCCCACTCAACTTTAATTGTCTTTACTCTTTATTTGAAAAAAAATACCCACCTTAAGTACCTATACAAAAATAAGTGGCCAAATGGCACAAGAGAAAGTTTTGTACGCAAAGCATCGATAAGAACACAAAAAACTTTAAATGCGTAAGATATCTCAAAACTGCTATTTTTGTGTTTAGTTTTTTAGAGGATGTGCGATATGCCTAACCTAACATGCACAATGTGCGTGTACCTTTTGAGATTACAGGCGTGATGATATTTCATGATCTCCCACAGAAAAAAGCTGAGGCAGACCGAAGACAAGACGAAGAGGAGCAACTGGAGATGGAGGAATGGAACCGCAAGAGTCATATTCTGCCGCTAGGCTTTGCGGCCACTGCGGAACTCTTCGACAAGTACTGGCCGCCCCCTCCCCCACCGCCTCCTGCCGCTGATCCCTCTTTTGTTTCTCCAAAGAAGGGAAAGGGCAAGGGTAAGAAGTAAGAGACGGAAGGGTAAGAAGTAACAAGTGTAAGTGAAAGGGGTAAAAAGTAAGAGAAGGAAGGGTAAGAAGTAACAAGTGTAAGCGACAGGGGTAAGAATTAACAGGGAAATGGTAAAAATGGAACATTAACAAGAGCAGTCATCGTTTGACACCCAGTCTTACCAAGGGGGGTATCTTGCATTATTTGCTAAGTGTATACATTTTATTGCTCATGACTGTACACATACAGGGTGTAAATAGACTCTTCACGAAGCCGTCAATCAAGCATACTGTGCATCAAACTAAGCGACCCTACACAATTTTTTTTACTGGGAAATGACTTTTTTTGGGGTGAAATATCAGACTTTTCGGTAGGACTCTATGTAACGCACTTAAAACATTGTGCTGATGGATGGATTGAATAGTACAGGGGTCGTGAATGTGTTTAAAGTAAAAATCTTGCATTAAAACATGTAGGTATTTAAAAAAAATGTGAAAAAGTTGTAACTTTGACCCCCAAATATCTCCGTAACTAGAAGGTTCCCAGGTATGGTGTAGAACAAAAAATGATCACAATGACGGGGAGAACAAGTGCCTTTCGGCTTCGTTAAGAGTCTTTTTACACCCTTTATAGCTATACAAGAATTCTTTGGTACAGACACTTCAAGCTATTACAATCTGTCAAATTTATTTAATAGATTTTCAACTTTATCGCTAAGTCATTAGGTTCAAGGTTGATTGAGAACATTTGACAGTTTCGGGTAGCTTGGTGTGCTGGCGTATATTATGTCACCGTAAATTTGTAAATACCGTTAGATTGTAATCTGTCTCACGAGATTGTAAATACTCGAAAGATTGAGAACGTGTCCCTGATTGGTCGGTCGTACAGAAGGCCGTTCTTTTTGTTTCTAATTAATCACAGATTAATTTTACTTCCACCACAATTTCATGTACCTAACTAATTCTAAAGCTGTCAGTTATTCTCAACACGAAATCAATTTACAATCACCAAAACACTCTTCGTTTACATTCGACAACAAACGAATTAACAAACAAATATGGCGGCGCGGGGGCACATGACGTTCAACCAATCAGCGCGCGAGGTGTGTTCCGTGTTCACAATCTTTCGAGAGTTTACAATCTCGCGAGATAGATTATAATCTAACGGTATTTACAATTTTACGGTGACATAATTTATGGCCAAAATCCTTGTATGGAGTCTTGACTTCTTAACCTATTTATTTTAGTCATAGGGCATTTAGGTCTTAAAAAGTAGACAGTGGTAGAAACGCTAGAATAGTAGAGAGAAAATGAAGAATTATTGTATCTGTATTCTTAATTTAGAAATAAATATATATTTATTGTACGGCGTGTTATTAATAACTTTAATTATTGTACCTGTATTCTTAATTTAGAAATAAATATTTATTGTACGGCGTGTTATTAATAACTTTAATTATTGTATCTGTATTCTTAATTTAGAAATAAATATATATTTATTGTACGGCGTGTTATTAATAACTTTAATTATTGTATCTGTATTCTTAATTTAGAAATAAATATATATTTATTGTACGGCGTGTTATTAATAACTTTAATTCAGTAAAGGATCACTACAAACGGGTACGAACGAATTGCAGACCTGCAGCCGGACCTCCAGTGTTGCGTTAAGCTACAATGATTGCTATTTATCATCTGCCGAGCCTTTACCCAACTATGTTTGGGTCGGCTTCGAGTTTAACCAGATGCAGCTGACTACCAGTATTCTTACATGGAGCGACTGCCTGTCTGACCTCTAGGCGTGTGTAACTCTTTACGGAACCGACTCACTGATCCGGTTCATTGAAGTGATAGAAAAGATTGGTTCAGTAACAACGTTTCAAACGCATCATTCGGACCTGAAACATTACTTTATTTGGATCTGAAACATTACTTTGCTTTTTCTCATCCCGTGCGCGACGCGTCGCTCGCGAGGCGACTGAGCAGTGAGCGAGCGAGAGAAAGACTCGCGAGACGCGAGTGAGCGGGCGACATAATTACAATCTATACAAGTCAGAAAGAGATACCAAATGAGATGTGTATCACTCATACCTACTCACACAGATTTTCGATGTCGTTATCCATGCACGTAAAAATTACCAATAGGGCGTTTACGTATCAAATACCATACGGTCGTTTTTTGCATAAAATGTTTGCACTAACAAGTCATCGTTTTACGTTGGTATTATCCTTTGAGCCGATGATCCAAATGAGTCAAATGAAACATTTCAGTGATTCGGATCATTTCAATGATCGAGATGCTAATGTTCCAATCTCAAAAATGATACACTTTGACCACCTCTACTGACCTCCACAACCCTATAACTGCGCAATACCCCTTGGTAAGTCAGGCAGTCAAAATTCTTAGCTTCTGACTATACGTAACGACTATCAAAGATCTATACAAATGACAGCTAGGACCAAAAACTTAACGTGCTTTCCGAGGTACGGAGGCAACTAGGTATGTAATGATGGGTCACGCATCCACGGATCGACCCAGGCAAGCACAGCTTAACGTTGGAGATCGACCCGTACGTATGTTATTATGTAATCAAACTTATAGAAATACAAATAAAAAGGACAAAACTTAATACAGGTTACAGTTCATTTAATTTCCTATATCTTACATCACTGACAACTGTTATTCAATGTACAAGAATAATGTATCTTTATCAGTTCCCACTGTTTACGCAAAATATCTTCATTTTCATATGAATTGTGCTTTATACTATATTGCGGGCCTAAAACGGCCGTGTTAGCAGAATCATAATATGAATCTGGTTAAATTCTTAAAATATTTTATTCAAGAAAAAAATATTGAAACGTCGAAGAAACAAAAAAAGTAGTAGTAGAAAAAAACTTAAAATGGACTTTATGGTTATGACTATAAAGTCCATTTTAAGAATTTTAAATTTTTAACATGATTCTACTAAAGCGGCCATTTTGGACCCCCTGATATTGGCTAGGCGAAATGCTTGAGTTTTTGAGCCGTTGTTTCTTTGACTTTTACCCTAAAATAAGGGAAAATGCATAATTGATGATGGCAGTAAAAATATTTAAAAACAATAAAATTGTAGGTATTTTTTATGGTTAGTTTATTTGACTGTGATAAATGTAGTAACTCAAACTATCTAAACCAAGTCATTTAGGAAACATAAAAAATCTAGCTTTTAAAACCAATGGTGTTGACAAACACGACGTTCAAATAGACGTAAGTAAATGCAAATTATAATACTGTAAAATTTGAACTAGAAAACCTTAAAATTATTGTTTTCATTTGTTAACCTTTTGACCGCCAGAGCATAAAACGCACGCGCGTGCCCTCCGCGCCAAGCCACAATTTCACCTACCATTTTGTCACATATTTGTTTCGTTTGGCGTATAGGGCACGCGCTTGCTTGCCACGTACGTACATACATATTATTATGTGTCAATGGCGTTCAAAAGGTTATTGACAAAATATAGATTACTAAAAATCTCAAGCATTTCATCTAGCAAACATTGAATAAAAATGGCTTTAATACATACACTAGAATTCCTAATACATTATGTACATCGATAAGTTTATAAACTTATTCACTAAGATACGACATGTAGATTATATTTGGTTGAAATCGAGTTTTGTCCTCTCGGTTACTTTACCTTGGATTTTCACCTTTATACTCATTCACATAAGGATGCTATTAAGTTGCTATCATTGACAAGGCTGTCTTAATCGCAAATTGATCCTTATGCCCGTTACTGTAAGGCTGTATTTGCATACTATCAGAGATAAAATAACTGAAATTTAGTCTAATATTTTATTTGTTTAACTATCTCATGATATATTTATACTGCAGTCGATAACAAGACAAGATTTTAGATAACATCTTTTTGAAAAAACGAATTCCTGAATTCCACTTCCACTTACGCTTAACACAATGTATACTCGTACGCGCGACCGACCGTACGCGACCGACATTAGCGTAGGAGGAATTCGGGCCTAAACCAATTTGAAAAACATTTGGAAAATTGCTACTTAATAATTAATTTAACACAAATAATCACATATTCATGGAATTGTTGATTAATCTTTAGTCTACAAATTGAGTACAATGAAATAATGATGATGCAACGCGTTACACTTGTCAAAATAAAATAATATTCGATAGTGAACTCTATGGTATAGGAAATGAGCACTTTTTCTAATAGGTATTTAGATAAACTAAAAATAATATAATAGGGATGATTCCTGACTAAAAAAAAATATGATTCTGTTTAGTCCGTCAGTTAGATTATCGAAAAATATTAGTTAGATACGTGTTTCTTGTTTTATCAAATTAATAAAAATGGACGAAGATAAAACGTGTCAAAGATTATGAGTGGGGGGTTGTGACGTCACATTTGAGTAAAAATGTACTTAAATGTGACGTCACGCGAGTTTTCGACGCACTGTATCGTCTTCATTTTTTGTTTACGTGAAAAAAGAAAAAAAGTGTCCAATATTTTTTTGGAAATCTATCTGACGGACTTATTAGATTTTTTTGTAATCTACCCTAATGTATTTATAATAAAATATTGCACCTAGTTATAATGTGGAAGTTTCACTATTTCATTATAGAAACACGGTAAAAGGGTATTGATGCACAAACGGTTACTAACGTGTTCAGTAGATCATTCCGAACCAACCCATAGAAACGTGGTCACCGGTTATTAAAAAAAAACCTGCTGTTTCCTACAAAGGTGTATTACCTACATTTAAGAGCGCGTATCCACAAAGTTGGCAACCTCGCAAATACCTGTCAAATATTTACCTGTTTTAATGAATTTCTAAATATTACTGCCATGTATGGAAATAAGAAACGTGGCTAACTAGCGAACTAGAATGGCTTATTGGTTTAATAACTAGGAACTCGACACTAAGTCACGCCAAAACACAGTCACAGTATCACCAGGTTTTGGTATCACCAGGTTTTATGGAGTCCTTATCACAAAACATGTCATTTTATGTTTAGTTAAAAACCGTGAAAGCTTTTAAACAGTGTTTAAATTTAATGTACTTTACGAAATTTACGAATGACTTACTTTCTATCATGAGTGTACACATTTTAAAAATGACTTTTTGTTAAATAGATGTTCTGCATCTATTTCATCATCATCATCAGCCTATTAATGTTCCCACTGCTGGGACACAGGCCTCCTCTCCATGAGAGGGAATGGGCTATAATCCACCACGCGGGCCCAGTGCGGATTGGTAGATGTAACATGTCTTCGAACTTTTTGGTTCTAGGACATTTTCCTTCACCGTTTTGATAGCAGCGGTGATGAAATAAATTACACAAAGTAATGCGCCTGCCTGGGTTCGAACCCACGACTTACTGTTCGTAAGTCGGGGGCGCCACCACTGGGCCACCTCTGTCCACTACATCTAATTAGCAAAAGTAAAGTACAATGTCCATGTAGCAAAACGTCCAACTATCAGATTATAGTTGGACGTTTTGCTACATGGACATTTTGCTAATTAGACTTACTGCTCAGGAGGGTTCGAAATGATGGAACCTACTGAATAAGTGGAAATCGTTTGTGCGTCAAAATCCCTATACTAGCATTATTGTGTATTGCAGTGTAGTGCATGAATTAATGCTAAATTATTAATATTACATAGATTGATTGGCCAGTGACTTTGATCAGAGTTTACTAATCAACCGTTAATGGCAGTTTTAGAGTTAATTTATTATTGCTCATTTAAAAACTAGGAAATTAAGCTTATAATGTTGGCTTGGTGATGAAAGTAATTTGACACGATAGAATTTATTTATTAGCAGTCAAATTAGAAAATTCTAACTACAAGAAAATTGAGCGATCAAACAAATTTTGAGCACTCGCGTGCAATGGGACGATTTAAATAGAATTTTAAATTAATAATTAACTTTTTTTTCCAATGATATGAAAATCAACAATTTTCTAATATTGTATTTACATAACTTTCGTCAATTTTAATACTTTTAGACCGAAATCAAATCTGTTAGAAATTGGAAACAACTAAGTTTTAACGAATGTCCAAAAATATGTATCACACAATCATACATATCTACATGTTGTTTTTTTTTCCTAATAAAAATTAAATCAGTCTACTTCTTACAAAGGAACACCATAGTGTTGTGCAATATTAATTTTGGAAAAAATTGAGCACAAATATGTCCCATTTCTAGGCAACATCTCAATTAAGAAAAATGGAATAAAAACGTATCACAATTCAGATATTTTTCCTACTTAAATATTAATAAAGGAAGATTTTTTGTTAGAGAGACATACATATGATAATTATTAAAAATTACACTATTTTCATTAATTATTATTTAAACATAACATTAATAATTGCACCGATACCGATAACTTATGGAGCTACACTACTTTAGACATCTTAATATATATAAATCTCGTGTCACAATGTTTGTCCTCAATGGACTCCTAAACCACTTAACCGATTATAATAAAATTCGCACACCATGTGCAGTTCGATCCAACTTGAGAGATAGGATAGTTTAAATCTCAAATTATAGTCGCAATTTTAATTTATTGCTAATTATTTGTCTGTTATTATTTGACAGTCACAATTATCTGTTAACTCCAAATGATTCTAACAGATGTCGATACCTTTCGACTGGGTTGAGTAAGTAATCAATAGATGGCGCTGCTATGGTAAATCTACGAACGTGTCATATAAGCTACATTTTAACAGCATAATTACCACGTGTTGTTGACGCTATAAAATTAATTAAATTTATTTTGTAGTGAACGAAATACCGTATAATTCAGCTAATTATTTGTCTGTTATTATTAGTAAAAAAATATGAATAGGTACATATGTCGGCAGATTATATTCATCTATTTGGTGGACTAAAGGATTTACAATAAAACAAAAAAAAAAAAAAAAATACCAAACCCGTGCGAAGCCGGGACGGGACGCTAGTAAAATTATATGAATTTATACAATAACGCGCTAACATGTATACACTTCACAACTTTAATGGGATTTCCTTCTACTGTATTGATTGTTATTTTAGTTACATAGTTTAAAGAATCCCTACTATTATTACAGCAACTAAAGTACCTTCACAAGTTATTATGCCTTGTGACTGTAGCTCCGCTTTTTTTTTGACATTCAACAGCCCGTAATGGTCTAATGAGGGCTATCGTTTTAGAGCTCACCAGATGGCGCCACTGTCAAGTAAGGTCCTGTCAATAATTCAATTTTATACTTTAAAGTACCAATAACTTCATAAAAAGTTTATATTATTACGTATAACAACATGGTGTAAACTTCAGATACATATTTACAATATTCTCCCTAAAATTAGCAAGCGTGAAACATTCTTCCAAATACTAACAAATAAGATCTTAAGTTGCTACTAGGAATGGCTCAATCTAGACTACAATCGTGAGTATTAGTAAAAATACGTGATAAAAAAGCACGCAACGCGCGAACACTGTATGACATCTGACATTTCGGAAGACTACTCTACACGAACGCCTCTAGCGGCGGATTCATGCGCGATAGCCCCCATTGAAATAAATGCTTTGTGTTTGAGTTTATTAAATAGGTCTAATATCAAAGTTGCAAGTGTATAAATATTTGTGCCTGTGACTATTTTATATTCTATAAACTAGCTCATACAAAAATACTTTTTTTTTTCACATACACGACTTGGTCCTTCTTGATCCTTCAAGGAGGCGAGCCTACCCGTTATATTAAACAACTTTCTCAAGAAACTCATATCCGATTCTTGTAAAATAAAAACAAATGCGCTCTGAAATGGGCCTCACAACTTGTAAATAAGTGATAATTTATAGAACGTTATCGGTATCGGTACCAAAATCATACTCACATTAAGATTATTGAGAATTAAATTCATAATATTCACAGGGCATTATACCCTTTGATTATAATATAGACGCCATATATACAGTCCGTTATAAATGCAAGATTAACTAACATGTTATATGAAATACATGGTTTTATACTGGTGTTTTTTAGGGTAAGCTGAACTTTTGGCAAGTTGGATAGATATTTGAAAATGTGACTTTACAAAAAGTAATTGTAATTTCGCAATAAACAAAAATATATTTTCTTTACCATAGAATCTAATTTAATGGGAAGTTTTGACCATGTCCCGCAGCGCTGCTACACTGCGTCGTTGGTCGAAAGCAAGGTGTACTATCGAGGACACTCCCGCCCAATCACCACTAAGCTAATTTTTGCTTGCACTTACAACATAGAAACGCTCTCTAGCCCCGCCCCATTGACTTTGTATAGAAATAATGAATGAAAAGATACCGATCGGCCGAGCGCACTGACGACGCAAGACAAACGAGAGTTGTTGTAATTTTGCGCGCCAAAGTTAACGCTTTCTAATAGGCCTAAACTTTAAGGGGGGCTTTAATGGCGCTGATCCATGCGTCATGTTCGTGAACGGGCGCTGTCGGTTGGGACTGGTCATCTCTTAGCTGCCACGGTTCATTTTAATTACTTTAATTTTAAATTTTTGTATTATTGGATTATCTTTTACTCTGGACGCTCTTAATGTGCACGTCTTTCGACATCGTTCTCACATATATGTACAATCTCAACATGAATGATGTAACCAAGGTTTTGTAACAATATTTTGATTGAAAAGAGTGTCCATGGAGTTTCTTGCCCGTTCTGTAACACTTTTGTGATTATACTGACGATTGAGCGACAAAATTTAATCAAATCCGTTCTTAACTTTTTTGGCAAAGTTCTACTTACCCCCAAAACAAAAAAATACCAACAATACACATAAAGATACATCTTAAACCTAGAGATATTAACACCATTAATTGGCAAACATACATATTTAATTACACCTATTATAGTAATATGCACAATAATGCCGCTTAAATAAGAAAGCTCGCAGAGATCTGCCAACTCCCTGTGGGGCCGGCGTGACGATACGAAATACAATTCCGAACTGACCTGAGATTCTTCTCGTAAATGCTGTTTTTTTTTTGTTGGAGAATTTTACTTATTTTTTGGGCATGGCAACACTAACCCCCGAATACTGAAACGTCACTCAAAATTTAAGGGCTGCTTAACATTTGAGCAGCTCCTAAACTTTAAATTTCGTATGGCCAAACGTCACTTTTGAGTATCTGTTAAATATAAGTGCTACTTAAATTTTGAGTGACGTTTCAGTATTCGGCCATAAGTCAAATAAATTGCTATTTTTTCTTAACAGGCAATACAACATAATGTTTGACCCTTGACCGCCTGAGCATGACGCACGCGCGTTCCCTTCATGGCAAGCCACAATTTCACCTAACATTTTTTTTTTGTGTCGTTTGACGCGCTTGCTTGTCACGAAAATGTGACTATGGCGGTCAAAAGGTTAAACATGTCGTTTCGTTGTTTCTTTCTCATTCATTAAAGAAAGGAATAAGAAAACGAACTAACTTTGATCTTTTCTACATAAATTTCAACGGAATTGGTATTTAGAATCTAAATGTACATGGAATGTTCTTGAAGATGGTATGAAACTTTTACATGGCAAGTAATCAGGTGTTACCATTAAAAATTAATTAAAATTCCCAACAAAGCGAAATCAAATAACCATGGATTTATAAAAATGTCGATGGCACGTCTATACATTTGTTCGCTACTTCGATGGCACATAGCAAAGTCGCAAGTTTTCATTTACACACAATTTTGTACCCTATCACTCACAAAATAGGGTTTAGAATCCACAAAATAAGTATCGAATATTTAGTCCTGTTAATTTAGTACCCTATTTTTCACTAAACAGGGTTGACAATCCACAAAATGGCACATTAAATGTGCCAGAAAAGCACTAGGGAATCTTTTAAAGTCGATGGCACATTAGACGCGAATGATTCCAGTTTTGAAGTCAGTCACACTTCACATGTTACCGTGGTTAGTCCCAGTGGTGGTGGAATCACATGTGGAGTGCGGGGGGCGCGGGTTCGAGTCCCGTGCGAGGCTCTGAGTGCTACAGGAGCGCTCGTCGGCACTCGTCGCGGTATGCGCCCAATGTGCCCCTGTTTCAGGTTTGCCATCTGTAATGAGGTTGAGAATTTATTAGTTTGAGAGAAGGATAAAAATGTTATCTATTTTGTTCTTGACGCTAAAAGTAGAATCGGGAATTCTAAAAATCAGAAATTTTGTCAACAAAACGTGAAGCGAATCAGATATTTTGTATCATTACCTTACCATACCATTTTTTTTTCAAAGAATTAAACTAAAGATTTTTAAGTTTATAAGTACCAGACAAAAAAATATCCTAAGATTTTACTGTCAATATATATGTTGTGGCAATGTAAGCATCATTCCATGACACTCCAGCTCTGTTGTTCGTTTCCAGTACAATGATGGATAATAGATGGTCACAAACATTCCGAGTTTGGAGAGTGTTATTTAACCTAAAGGATCGACCTGTGCAGTATTATTTAGCCAGGACCTATTACGGATCATTATGCTACGGGATCATGAGATACTGCCCGCTGACAGACGGACGGACAGCAGAGGCTTAGTAATAAGGTCACGTTGGTCGGAACCCCTTTTTTTTTTTTAGGATGGGAAATCATCAAATGACTTCTCCCGCTCTGGGCGGAGCAGGAGGGAGTGTCAGACTTTTACTGACTAAAACCCATCCATGTTCCTTCATCGCCCTTTGTTTCCGGGGCCACGGTATCTCTTTCGAATAGTCCCGCAGCCCCGGCAGGCTTCGGCCCTTGCGGACCCCTTCCCTATTGCTGACTCTCTTTGAGGCGCGCGTGGAACACGAACGCGCCGTCGACACGGCCTGTCGTCAAAAACCATTTTTTTTTTCACAGAATGTGCATTTCTGTTGCCGTTACAACAACAAATAATAAATTAAAAATGGCTCCCCTACTACAGTGGTACGGAACCCTGCATGCGCGAGTTCGACTCGCACCTTGTCCGGTTTTTATACTTTTTGATACTTTCTGCAGAACTCCTTATAGTTGGCTCGAGTTTCAGCAGTCCTCCTTATTTTGTATCTTTTTGTTTTTTTTTTATGTGTGTGTGCTTTAATAAGTGACGTCAAATAAATATTTTTCTTTCTTTCTTTCTTTCGGTTCATATAATGATACTCCACGGACGATATTATTACCTGTAGATTCTTACAGTTAAACGTATCCACATTACCTCATCCTCAACACAATCCTAAGTCCGGCAGTGGGCCGCAGCCGGCAATGTGACTCCTACCTGGCTTTCTGCAACTCAATCTGCCCCTCCAGGGTCTTAGCGAGGTAGATGACGAACAGTTGGGATAGGGCCACCCCTAACGCTACGGACGCGATGGTGTAGAGGTTGCGCTCGGCCCAGGAGCGGACGATTTCGATGCAGCCGCTCGTCCAGACGCGTTTACTTGCTTCGGCAACCTGGAATTTGAGAATGGGTTTTATATAACTGGTTGGTAAGTGGAAAAAAACCCGGGAGTCGCGTTTTTTGGGTTCCGTACCTCAAACGGATAAACGGAACCCTTATAAGATCACTTTCTTGTCCGTCTGTCACAACCGATTTTCTCAGGAACGGGTGGACCTAGCAAGTTGAAATTTATACCAGATACTGAGGTCTATAGTCCCTATTAGGTGTATATTCATACTCATTTTATTTTGCATTAGGTGTATAAAAATCAAGGTCCTGGGTCAACACTATAAAAAGATATGGACAAATTTAGATTTTCGCGAAAACTTGTAAGTACCAAAATTTACCTTAATTTTCAACTTTTTTTATTTTTCGGACTTTTTCCTTTACTTGTGCTGTAAGATCTTGCTTTTAACCAAAATTGACAATTCTAGGTCAACCGGACGTACCTTATAGGTTTTGGGTCGAAAACCTATGTGGTAGTTTTTATGGTGATTTTTTTTCCTAAATTTTAATTTCATAGGATTTCATACAAGTAATTCTAAAAATCGATTCGTTCGGCGCGGATAAGTGTGCGTCCTCCTTTAAAGACACTTGGGCGAAGCGAGGGACTTAAGAGAGACTCCTGAGAGCAGTGAGGGAATAAAGCGTTATCCCCGAGGAGCATACTCTAGTTTTTACATCTACGGAGAGGAAATATAAACCAATTTGATTTTCGAAAAAGACATGGGATCCGGAGGAATGAGGAAAATGTTGAGTATGAATGTAGATGGCTTTATGAGTAGATGAAGAGTAAAGAAACGAGAGCAGCGGTGGCCCAGTGGTGGTGGCCCCGACTTACGAACAGTAAGTCGTGGGTTCAAACCCAGGCAGGCGCATTATTTTGTTTAATTTATTTCATCACCACTGCTCTCAAAACGGTGAAGGAAAACATCGTGAGGAAACCGGCATGTCCTAGAACCAAAAAATTGGGAGACATGTGACATCTACCAATCCGCACTGAGCCCGCGTGGTATATTATAGCCCATTCCCTCTCTTAGAGAGGAGGCCTGTGTCCCAGCAGTGGGAACATTAATAGGCTGATGATGATGAAAGAAACGATGGATGGACTGTTTGGAGGAAGAGATGTCTGATGAGTTATAGATGTTTGTTACTCTTTCACGCAAAAACTACTGAACGGATTTATATGAAAATTTGCACACAGATAGTTTATAACCTGGATTAACACATAGGATACTTTTTATCCCGGTAGTAAGATCTCATGGGACAATTATCAAACTTCACGCGGGCGAAGCCACTTGCAGAATCTAGTAATGATTATGATGACACCTGGTACCTATCATCATCGTAGACTGGACAGTACTCACCGGATAGTTCTGGACGCCATACCCGCACATGATGTTGACCAGCCCCGAGGAGATGTCGGTCGCGTTGATGCAGCACGAGAAGGGCACTCCACAGCGCTCCACGGACGGAGAGGAGCAGTTGAAGTACTCGTTTTTCGACCAGTCCATGTAGCCGTCTGACGTTAGGCCGCAGCAGTGGAACTGGAACAACGAGAAGAGTATAGCTTTTTAGAAGGGTGTTCGCAACGTACCATCTGTCGTGTTCTCTGGTTTTCCAGATATAGATGGGTCTATCTAAAACCGAAGAATACCGTTGTTCTCTGCTTAAAGGTGGACGCACACTTATCCGCGCCGAACGAATCGACCGCGGCGAAAGATTTTTTTTTTCTACAATTCGAATCGTTCGGCGCGTTCTGCGCGGATAAGTGTGTGTCCACCTTTAGATAACAAATGACTCGACATAATGTCTGTTCAGTTACACTAGCAACTACAGACAAATCAGTCAGTGCCCGATGCCCAGTCAGTGACTGACAGATACCTACTATATTGAGCACTATCAAAAAATCTATATAAAAATTTCACGTGCACGATGGACACGGGCAACAGCCCGTGTCCATCGTGCGCGTGAAATTTTTATGAAAAGATTACTTCTCTTTGAAAAATCAGATTTTGTTAGCAATTAAAACAACAAACAAAACCCTAATCCCTTTTCTAAAATAAAAGTAGCCTAAGTTACTTCTTATAATAAGAGCTCGCTACCAAAAGTCCCGTTAAAATCGGTCCAACCGTTTCGAAGATTAGCCGAAACAAACAGGCAGACAGACAAAAATATAAAATGTTTTTTTTTTTTGTTACAAGTAGCTACCATATATACTTTCATATGAATTCAATAAAAACCCATTACGTTATAGACATTTCAATTTGATATATATTTTGTTATTAATTTTTATGAAGGTGTCCGTGTCCTGAACAGCGTCCGGAATGTGTCCGTACCGGTTTGGATGAACCTTCACGCAGTGGACGGCCTAAAGCACTGTATCAAAGAAAAGAAAGAACCGCCTTCGTGCTTAATTCTCTCGCAAAGCGGGTGTGTTATCGTCTATTGATAACCACAAAAATCTTACGATTTCTGCACATTCAAATTTTCCTTATTCAAGCAATTTTAATCACGTTAAAAAAAAAAACAGGAAAAAACACAAGTGGAAGCGGAATTTATGAACAGCCAAAAAATAATCGATTAAAAATACTCACATCACTCTGAGCGAAATCGATGAAGTTCTGGAGATCAGGGTCATCTCTATAGGCGTGGACCACTCGCTCAGTGAAGCTCAGCTCCAGCAGTCCGTGCAGGGACCGAGGGAACACGAACCCGCACACAGCGCCGCCCATTTCAACCAGGAATAAGATGAGCAGGCAGAGAGAGTACTGTGGAGGAAAGTGTTTTCAGGGTTATTATAGATAAAAGAACGCTGACGTAAACACTATCTATTTTTTTAATTCCAGTCTGTTCAAACATACTAAGTAGCTAGTAAAGTACCTATTATGATTAAACAATTACACTTAAGGTGAAAGCGTCAGGCTAACCCGCGAAATTCAACGCGAAAAACAACCCTCCAAGTCCATAAAAGTCGAGGAACGACTTTTTCAAGGTCAAAATCATTCCTCGACCTTTATGAACTCGGAGGGTTGTATTGATGATTTTGATGATTATAATTCTGTAACTACATACGTCTTACAGTCGCGAACAATATTTTAATCAACATACAACCTAGCACTGGTCTACAAATTGCAAAAAACGTAAGAAAATTTGAATTTCGCGGACTACCCTGGAGCATCCACCTTAAGTATTTTAAAAACATTGAGCTTTATAAAGGGTGTAAAAAACCTCTTAACGAAGCCGGAAGGCACTTGTTCTCCCTATCATTGCGACCATTTTTGTGTTCTACACCATACCTGGGAACCTTCTAGTTACGGAGATATTGGGGGTCAAAGTTCCTACTATTTGACAAGTTTTTTTTTTTAAATACAAGTTTTTAATGTAAGATTTTAGAATAATACCCCTGTATTATTCAATCCATCCATCAACACAATGTTTTGAGTGCGTTACATTGAGGTCTACCACAAAATATGATTTTTCACCCCAAAAAAAAAGTCGTTTCCTATCAATAATTGTTGCGTAAAGTTACTTAGTTTGATGTACAGAATGCTTGGTTGACAGCGGTTGAGTGACGGTAGGACTAAATGTAACGCACTCAAAACATCGTGCTGATAGATGCATTGAATATACGGCGGTCGTGGAGGTATTCAAAGTCAAGTTATGACCTTATAAACATTTATTTGAAAAAAAAAACTAGTGAAAAAGTTGGAATTTTGACCTCCAATATCTCCCTCCGTAACTAAAAGGTTCCCAGTTATGGTCCAGAACAAAAAATATATCGCAATGACGGGGAGAACAAGTGACTTTCGGCTTCGTTAAGAGTCTCTTTACACCCTGTATACATCTCTACATAAGACTTCGGGGAATTCAGACTTGATGTTATCTTGTTTTGACGTAGCATATTAACAGCTGTGTTTTCCTCAGACTAATAACTGCCATTTAAATTTAACAGGTAATACGTACCACCGCAAATTGAATTAAATTCCAACAGTTACGATGATTCACTTTAACAGACTAACTACACTATTGAACCAATTTGACTAGACAGAAGGAGGTTTTAAATAAATGTGGTTATACTCGTATACATCAAATTTAATTTCGGAAAATGAGATCTCTATTGAAATAAGATATGCCTTTGTACTGTAAGTAATGAGGAAAGATTTGTATTTTTGTATGACTGTAACGAATAAACTTAAAAAGTACTGGACCGATTTCAATTTTTTTTTGTCGTTAAAAAGCTACATTAGCACTGAGTAACATAGGCTATAAATTATATTGATATCATCCAAATTAGCCGAGCTATCACAATTTTCGCGGACGAAGTCGCGGGCGAAGTGCTAGTAAATGATAAAATAAATAAGGGGCCATCCATAAATTACGTCACACGAATTCCTTGTTACATCTGGTCACATTTGCGAGACCCCCTCCGCCCTAGTGTGACGTCACAAATTTTGCAATTTTACATCTATAAATTATTGAATTAAAAAAGCAGTTCCTTAATTAGTTTAATTTAGATTTAAATTCTTAGAGGGAAAATCTCTCTCGTTGGTTTTGTGCTGCTGAACATGAGGTCCTGGGTTCAATTCCCAAGTCGGGCAAAGTGTTATTGGGTTTTTTCATCACGAATTTATCGAATTTACGCCCGGTTGATGGCAATAGGCTCGCCCCCTTTTACATGGGACTTAAACACGACTGGCGAAATGTCGGTGTACTGTTAGGTACACTTCAGCCTAACCTAAGATTACAGGCGTGATGATATGTTATGTTATGAGGAAAAACTCTTACAACAGCAAAAAAAGGCACCCACATAATGTGTCCGTTAACAACAGCCTCGTCAATAAATATGCATTATGTAGGTAGAGACGTGCCGATAAGAACACAAACCGCTACTGCACTGATAAGCGAGAGATAACACCCACTATTGTCATGCAAATAAATAATACGGTAGACATTTTGGGTTTCTTGAAAAACATTTGTTTTTGTTTTTTATGCAAGAATGAAATAGTCTAGTTTAAGGTGACACTAGTCGACATTTTGTCCATAGAAATTTCGGGGGGGTATTACTCCACTGTTTGACACTGTACATCCAAAGTTGAACATGATATCGTTTTGTCTCATTATTAACTTTGTATGTGCGGAAACAGAATAGTAAAATAAAAAGCCATTAAAAAGTTACGAGCTACCAAAGATTCGTTTTTATTGCCAATTTTAAAGCAACTTTGGGCGTAAATTAGTAATAAAAGAAGTGTCAAATTTCCAAAACAAAGTCGGTACCGACCGGTTTTTTTCATAAAACTCGATTTTTCAAAGGCCTTTTAGTATTTTTTTACGTGCGCTTTTTACTTTGAATTATGGTGCATCTCACTGAACTCACTCTGTCGGCCACTATGCCAGGTGAGACAGCATGCTTTTTGGCCACGCCCACCAATGAGTTCGAGCCCGTGACTAGTGTCACCTTAAGATTCATCATTCTCTTGCCCATATACCAATTTATTCGGGTCTGCGTAGCATGACTTCTTCCTCAATAGGCGAGACGACAAAAAAAATCTAATTCAATCAGTTAGATTATCAAAAAATATTTGACCCGTGTTTTTTCTTTTGTCACGTAAACCAAAATTAATAAAGATACGACGCTTTTAAAAATTTCAATACGTCACGCCTTGGTATAATTTTTAGCTAGTTTTGACGTCACAAGCCCCCGCTCCCGAGTTTTGATGCGTTTTATCTTTTGTCAATAGTCATGGATTTACAAAAACAAAAAATACGTGTCCATTAATTCCCAATACTCTAACAGACGGACTAAATAGATTTGCAATTTTTTGATACTGTCGTCATGCCTATTGTATATTAGTCATATAATCTCATTTTATCTTTAGTTTAAGCGGAATTAAAACTGAATATTTTTGGATAAAATTTAACTGTCATATGGATTTCCATAAATAACGCCTGATCGTACGAACTTATCTTCCACCGTCTTTTTTATCACTAACTACCCAAGTAGGTATAATAGGCGTGCTTTTAATTGTTGGCGTGGAAAACAACAAAAAAAATCGCCTAAGAGCAAAGAAAACGTCATAAGGTCTTACAAAACACTTAGTGACTTTCTGAAGTCTGTAGGGGTCTGAATGATTCCGTTCGCAGAAGGCGTCGTCGGCTTATACCGAAACCACCTGAATCTGTTAGAGCAGATTTTGGAGTCACGGGCGCGCCAAATGGGGAGTGCCCGCGCACTGAGTGACCCCAGGGAAGACGGTAACACAGTGATCATATGCTGCCGTGCACGTATTCTCTCTGAGAGCGTCTATGAAGTTCGCAAAGTTAACTACAAAAACGCTGCCGCGCTAAACAATCAGAAGACTGATCAACATAAGAGTATTTACAAACTTGACCCGTTGTTAATCCAGTCAGTTTTCCAGTTCTAATTTAACACCATGTCTGTATGTTTAAACACAATGTATAAAGTAATTTGTCGGTATATTACTTACAAACTTGATTCATTTGTCGGTATATTACTTACAAACTTGATTAATTTGTCGGTATGTTACTTACAAACTTGATTAATTTGTCGGTATGTTACTTACAAACTTGATTAATTTGTCAGTATGTTACTTACAAACTTGATTAATTTGTCGGTATCTTACATACAAACTCGATTAATTTGTCGGTATGTTACTTACAAACTTGAGCAAACACGTGTTTTCTCTGAGAGCGCCGACGCAGCCCGCGAAGCTCACTACGAAGACAACAGCACCGAGCAGAGCGATCAGGAGACTTATGTTCAGCATTACATCGTAAACGGTATCCAGCTGAAAATAAACAGAAAATGTTGTAGTGTCTGTAGGTTAAAATGGTGTATGCATTGTGTCCTGTTATTTGTTCATTACAGGAACTGATGTACGCTACTGTAAGCGCCAAACTAGTGGCTCAGTTCTGGACTGACACGATTTAGATTGCCATCGACACGCTAAGAAGAAGAATGGTGTGCATGTTTAGGAAAGGCATCAGATATAATATAAATTGGTATCAGCATCTAAAGCCATTATTGCACGGTTGGAATTTAAATTGTCGGCGCGTTGCCAAGCGTTCAGAATCTTACATAGCCTTATTATTTTTTAAGTACACACATGAAAACCACCATCTACAACAACACGAGGATAACAATTGTATAAGTAGCAAATTTCTAGTTCATGCGGGTAAAACTGCACAACACGGTAAATAGGCATACATACATTCGTAGTGTTAGCTAAGTTTAATACCAAAAACAGAAAGGTCTGGGAAGTTTCCCTAATTAATTCAAATAGGGGGGCCTATTTGAGAGAAGTTTCCCTAATTTATTCAAATAGGGGGGCCTATTTGAGACAAGTTTCTCTAATTAATTCAAATATAAGTCGCGTGTAGCCTTGATATTGTATATTTAAGTAGTTAAAACTTTAGCAAAAACCCTCTTTAAAATATCAAATTTGTGCTAATTCAAAAGAAGTTAATTTTAGAATGACTTCTACTATAGCAAAATTCATAAAAATGTTTGAAGTTGCAGCGCAAACTGAACTTTGCGTGTGAGAGTTGAAGTAGTTTTTAACTAAATCGCGATCAAAGAAGCGAGCGTTGACAGGACAATGTGCGAATTAGAGCCAGTTGCATCTGCGTTACAAGGATGTTATGTAATAAACGTGTTGCTGCTTATTTAAAAATGCTAAACGACGATATTACATAAGTGAAGGAGTCATCTTTGTATTTTGTCAGCGTGTCCTAGTATTGCTGCAATGTTACATTCATACACATTTTTATAACTCGGCACACAGACATGCAGTTGGAGAATTTGCTCCGTCACTTTTTCTTTCAGTTAAAACACTAGACTAGTGAAAAGCGGGCGTTTTAGAGGCACGTCTTATTAGGCCAGTCGTTTAAAAGATGTTAGGTCGCATTATTATTTTTTTGACTATGAATTTCTTGTGTCGTGGGTGTGTTTACAAACATTTAAAGTCACATACACAAACATCCAGACCGGGTCTGGATTAGCTCAGCCGCTGCGCCAACCGTGTCACTGTACTTATTGTTATGGGATTTTTTTAGGACAAAAATATTGTTAAACAAAGTTTGCAGCTTCGAAAGACTGGTGCTAAAAATTGTGTAGGGAGTCGTGTCCAAAAACCTCGAAAGTTTGTATCACAAGATCCCTTACACAATGAACATTACATAATATTTTTTAAAAAACATAAATTATTGAGTACATGTCTTTTGTAGTTATAAAATCGTATAAGGCACCCACGCCACAGCGACTACTTTAAGCAACTAAGAAAAAATATAAAAATAAAAATTCAGTCGACTTGATAAACTCCTCTTTTTGGAAGTTGGTTAAAAAAATTGTCTGTTTGCCAGAGTTTAGGCTGGCGGTGTGAACAGACAGCGATAAATTATTAACATAATGTATCTCTTTTCTGACTACTTATAGTAGATTATTGCATCGAGCACAAAGCAATTTATTATTGCACCGAGTGCCTGATTTAGAGCCCAAGCGTTAGCGAGGGCTCTAATCTAATAGGCACGAGAGCAATATAAATTACTTAAGGCGAGGTGCATAATCTGCTTTTCTTTCAACTATTACCTATAGGAATAGTAGATAAAAGAAACTCATATCAAACAGTTAAAATAGAAGTTTAATTATTGAAATTAAAAGTTATACTTGAGCAATTATTAAACGTAAGGTTAGGAGTTTTGTTGGGCAAAATTTCTTTCATTTTTAAATCAGAGTTAGCAGCAATCATTTTTTAAATTTGGAACAAGTAGGATAGAAACGAATAATACGTACGTAAAAAAAAGTATTCATATCGGCTGGCTGAATAGAGCTAATCCATTGAGATTGGCACCATTTGGTGCGATTAAAAAAAAAACTGTGCAATAATGAAATTTCATACATTTTTATTGCTCTAGAGCATTAAAGACTCGCTTTGTACTGAGTTTTTAGTGTGATTGTGATGAAATTAAAGCATAGTTGGAAGAAAAAATCTTTTGTATGTTTCTTGAGCGAGAAGAAGTCGATCGCTAGTCGCTTCCTCATCATCATTCCCCCCCTTTCCCCTACTATGTCGTCAGACCACAGTCGGCTTCCAGTCTAACCGGATGCAGCTGAATAACAGTATTATACATGGAGCGACTGCCTATCTGACCTCCACAACCCAGTTACTGGGCATTATACGGTACCCCTTGGTAAGACTGGTTGTTAGACTTTCAGGCCACTGACTACCTGTAACGACCGTCAAAGATCTACAAATGAAGCCTATCATGCTTTCAGAGTCACTGAGGAAACTTGGGATTTGGTTTGAAATGGTCACTCATCCACGGACCGACCTTCGCAAGGGCTGCTTAACCTTGGAAGATCGACCCGTGCGGCTGTAATCACTTCATAGTATAAATAAAAGTCACTTTCTCTGTCCCTATATCCCTATGTATGCTTAAATCTTTAAAACTACGCAACGGATTTTGATGCGGTTTTTTTAATAGATAGAGTGATTCAAGAGGAAGGTTTTAGTATATAATTTGCGGGCGGGCGAAGCCGCGGGCATCAGCTAGTTAATTATAAAATTGATATATCAAAGAACAATACTATTACACCAGAGTTTGCATAAACAACTAAGTTAGATAACATTTTCCCTGTTCTCCGAAAAACCATAAAATAATCAAATTATAATTGGACCTTTGTTTGAGTCTATCTCGGCGATATGGGGAATCTGAACCCACATCCGTTTTACGATTTGCTTTTTTAATCAAGACTACATAAATTTCAATTTAGTTGCCAGTTTATTTTGACCATTATGTTGAGAAATAAGATACCTACAACAAAAGGTGCTTAGTTTGACATCTGCTCGTTATGTTTTTACTAGACGACATTTTATTCGCACTAATATTATAGAGGCAAAATTTTGTATGTGAGTATGTTTGTATGTTTGTTACTCTTCCACGCAAAAACTACTGCACGGATTTGGATGAAATTTTGCACACAGATAGTTTACAACCTGGATTAACACATATGATATTTTTATGCCTGTAGTAGAATCCCATGGGACAAGTATCAAACTTAACGCGGGCGAAGCCGCTGGCAAAAGCTAATGAATACCTAAGTCACAGGTTGAAGATTTTCAACGCCAGGCTCAGTGCCGAAGGGCACGCCACAACAGTGGCGGTAAGTCCCCTCTTTGAGGAGTGGCTGGAGAGACGCCACAGCGTCCTCACCTTCCGCCTGACGCAGGTTCTTACCGGACACGGATGTTTCGGTAAGTTCCTGCACCGAATCGGTCGGGAGGACGGTGGAGCAAACTGTGGAGGTGTGCCCCGCTTGGGTGGAGCACCGCCGTGTCCTCGAGGTGGCGATCGGCGGCGGCGACCTCTCGCTTCCGGCCCTGGTCCAAGCCATGGTCCGGAGCGAGACGGAATCGGACGCCGTCACCTCCTTCTGCGAAGCAGGGTTGCTAGCGAAGGAGGTGGCGGAACGTGAGAGGGAGAGATCCTCACGTCCCGGCCGCCGCGGAAGACGCCCCGGGCGTCGGGGGCCACGTGGTGGCTTCCGGCCACTGGACTGTGGACGGGTAGCTATGGGCTAGCTCGCCGTCCGTCCGTCTCATGACGACAGGCCGTGTCGACGGCGCGTTCGTGTTCCACGCGCGCAAGCAAGGGCCAAAGCCTGCCGGGGCTGCGGGACTATTCGAAAGAGATACCGTGGCCCCGGAACACAAAGGGCGATGAAGGAACATGGATGGGTTTTAGTCAGTAAAAGTCTGACACTCCCTCTTGCTCCGCCCAGAGCGGGAGGAGTCATTTGATGATTTACCATCCGAAAAAGAAGAAAGAAGCAGTGCCGAAATTTGAAAATCCAACAGAAGTTTTTTATTTGGGCATTCGTTCAGGTAACACTTTTCTTAGTTAAAAAGACATAAGTAAGCTACACTGTCATTTACTACATAGCTGTCAAGCTGTATACAGTATACAGGTGTCTCAAAGTCTCAATAATCTAGGCAGCTATTGGCAATTGAAAATAAATCCTAGTTTAAACTACAGCCCGCATACAATAGATCTATTCTTGATACAGATAAGTTCTTTGTTGTAATCCTCAATACTGAGAATCACAACCACATACACGACGCGTCTCCAAGTAACGCAGTCTTCTACGGTGTGGCTTTGGTCAATGTTATGAATAAACTTACTTTTATTAGTCCTGTGGCTTGCCATTTGTCTATGAATGCATAGAGTCCTACCGCGATCAGCAGACCTCCAAATAACTGAAAATAAAATAAATTCATTTTAGGTACAACTTCACATAACCCTTCGAGGAAACATGATGTTATGCAATATGTGAGGTTTTTAAGTGATATTTTCAAAGCAGTTGAGGTTCTCAATTCATCAGAATCTTTTGTTTTGTTAAAATATTGTTTGTATCACAACAGCTATTTGATGAATACAAGTTTAATAAGCTATTGATGAATACAGGTTTGATATGTGACCAATAAAACCAAAGTTATCCTGATGGTACCATCAGTGAATAGATTCAAATTTTGATGACTCGTATTTCGGAAATGTGACTCTTTTGCTGCTATTTAAAAAATCAAAATAAATAGAGGAAGTAAATCAGGCCATACAGCAGCCATAGAGACCTCAACTGTGCCACAGACAACGCATTGGAAGTGGAGAGGTTTTGAGCTAATAAAATTAATGTCGTGCAAGCGACTCAGAAAAAAGAGTTTATAGTGACGGCACAATTGTCGCAGTGGGTGGCTGTCTTATCATCATCATCATCATTTCAGCCGAAAGACGTCCACTGCTGGACACAGGCTTCCCCCAAGTGTCGCCACATTGACCGGTCCCGTGCAACTCGTATCCAGCGGATTCCCGCAGCCTTCACCAGGTCATCGGTCCACCTGGTGAGCACTGGTGGCTGTCTGGCTGTTTTTTAGTTTTTTTTTAAATTTAGGATTACATAAATAACAGTAAGTGTGCAAGGATTGTATCAAGCTGCAGGCGGCATTCTGCAGTTTCCACCTATTGTATCCGCATAGGAAAACAATGCGAGTATATGTGTGGTTTATAATTATCAGCTTTTTACTGTTAATCTTTTACAGGAAAAGGAAACAAAATTTACATAACTTTTTATCTAAAAAAATACCCTTTAATGATGCATGGCCGAGGAAATATGAAACAATACCTAACCCAAATCCCGGTTTATTATGTGAAGGGAAAAAATGATTTAAATATTATACTTTAATTAATCCTTCTAACCTAAAAAAATGAGACCATTTATGATTTGTTACTCCACGATTTCCTGATATTAGCTGGACAGACTGATTACTGGGTACAATTTAAGCATAATCTTTTATTGACGCACAAAATATTTCTCCCCAGATCTGAATAAAACCCCACACAAGTTAAGTTTTGCACAAGGAAGACTGATATACCGTATATGTATACTGATACAAGGGTCCCATGTTCGAAACCCAGTAGGGGAAAATGATCTGAATAAAACCCCACTCAAGTTAAGTTTTGCACAAGGAAGACTGATATACTGTATATGTATACTGATACAAGGGTCCCATGTTCGAAACCCAGTAGGGGAAAATGTTTGTGTGATGAGCATGGACATTTGTTTAAGAGTCATGGATGTTTATATTTATAATAAGTATGTATTTACAAAAAAAAAGTATCTATGTAGTATATCAACTATCTGGTTTCCACAACACAAGCCTCGTTGCTTAGTGTGGCACTAGATGGTGGTGTGTGTCATTCAAATTCAAAATAATTTATTTCAAGTTTTAAGAAACCAGGTTATTTTACGGTGTGATTTATTATGAGGAAAATTAAAGCTATAATAAATTAAATCGAATATATTCGTGTTTTACCTGTAACATTGCACATGCAAAGGACTGTGATGTAACCACAGGTTACTAAATGTGAAATATAATATTCTATGCAGTGGTGTGCCAACAATTTGGCAAGCCCATAAGGCCAGCGGACCGTTCAGAAACCCTGACATCATGAAGAGTAGCAGGTTATAAGGGCATGCAAAGCTTGGAGGCTCATAATATGAAAGTACTGCTACTAATTATATGTAGTGGGAAATATGAGTGTACTTTTATAAGGTACAATGATATGGTACGATGTACTATTATATGGTACAATGTACTATTATATGGTACAATGTACTATTATTTGGTACAATGTACTATTGTATGGTACAATGTACTATTATATGGTACAACCTCTGCCTAACCCTTTGGGCATAACAGGCATAGCACTGGCTAACTCATTTATGTTAATATTCTACATGGCAAACCTGTCTCTAAATTTGCAAGTATTTGCTGTTCTTCTTCTTACCGTGTCGATGGCAATCTAAATTGTGTCGGCCCAGAACTGAGCGACCAGTTTGGCACTTTCGGTAGTGTCCATCAGTTCCTACAGTGAACAAACCACAGGACACGATATTAAGTGCCCCAAAGTTTGTGGAACAGCACCACATTTACACTCCAGGGCAGATTCATGAATGAATCTCCACCTGAGAGGTTTTCCTTGCTGCAGCCAACCTGGGTCCGGAGTCTATTTAAAGACTTCCACGTCAGCCATGGCAACTCATGTCCAGGTGGGAGATTTTCAGCAGGTGGAACGAATGGGATTGGTAAGCACAGCTTTAGTCTTTCCATGGAGCGCTCGCCATTGAGTGGGGTTCACTTCAGAAAGCTGTTTCAGCTTTTCAGGCTTTGCGACACGGTATTGGCTGTTGAAGAACTGAGTTTGTGTGCATACAAATCCTGCTATCTAAGTTTTGATAGCAGAAGATAAATCTTGGAGTTACTGTCAATATGAGTCCATTTGAACCCTCCATTCTCAGTGGCCAGAGAGCACCCCTAAAAATAGAATGTCAAAAAAAAAAAACATTGAAATTCTTCAAGAATAAACTATGACATCACAGATCACATCTCTTCTGAGAATTCACCAGTGATACACAGTGAAGATATTTTTCATTATCTTGAATAACAAGACAGTTTATTATTTTGCTTTGCTTTCCTGTTATCAAACATGTATTGATTGATTTCCGGATTATTATGCCTACTCTCGAATTGTTTACGAAAGTCTTTTGTCTGCAACAGATAGACATCAGAGTTATAAATATTGTTAGTTAGGTTTTCAAACATCGAACAATAGACAGCATTTTAAACGGTTTTATCACATTATCGCCACAAAGGCCTTAACAAAAGAGGACGGATGCGGTCGCGAAGCAATCGACACTGGCAGATTTCCCATGGCTACATGTATCACCGAAAACAATGATTCACACACAAACAATCATGAATGAAATCTCGCAATCTTTTACTCTCTAACATTGAAAATAAGCCGAATTTCACTAAAAATATCTACCTAAAATATAATTCTTTTAAATAATCAAATTATAAACAAGAAATAACTCACCCAGAATATAAAATTCAATACAAAAATCATGTATTTCACACATCCGCTCACATATGTGAAGTTCGGCCCTCGGCGACGATGCATTTTGATTTAATTTTCCAACAATCACAATTGAAAACAATACACGAGCCACTGTTTATTTTTGTTGTTAATATTAATTAACTTTTCTCTAACTCCACATTATTGGCGAATGAGTAATCAACGTCCATCTCCGATTGTTCTACTGTCACTTCTGACCATAGAGTAGGAAGGAACATTGGATCGTCGCACAGTGGGACGAAAATCGAGTTTCATAGACATTGACCACTAACTATTTTTTTTCCCGTTTTCTGGCTGGAAACCAATGCAGACCAGTTAAAGAAGCCCCAAAATTATCATATTTTTACACTTCAGGTGATTTAGAAGCGAAAATATGGTTTTTCAATAAAAAATGAATGGATGAAAACAGATAAATCCATTTTAATCGAGACTCGTGAAAGTGCGAAGTATATCCTCTGGTATGATTTTTGTCCTCATTTTTTACTATTTTTTGACATATCGCACGACTGAATTAAGAAGTTCATTATAAAATGGTGAAGACTGTCAATAAACTTCGCACACTCAAGAGTCTCGATTAAAATGGATTTATCTGTTTTCGTCCATACATTTTTTACTGAAAAAAAATATTTTTGCGTCAGAATCACCTAAAGTGTTTATTTGTGTGTAAATTTTGGGGCTTCTTTAACTGGTCTGCATTGGTTTCCAGCCAGTAAACGGGAAAAAAAATGTAAGTGGTCTATGTCTATGAAACTCGATTTTCGTCCCAATGGGCGTCGGTCGGATTGCATTGACATTTTATACAGACAATAAATTGAAAAATAAAAGATTTCTGTATGGCCTGTACTTAAACAGAAAGCTACGGGCCTTGATAATAATGTGTAGAATAATTTTAAGGGTAGAGGTACAGGTACATGTACAACAGAAAATAATATGTCTTTGCTTCTGAGTACAACAAAGTTAGTGACAACACTAGACTGACTTCCTCTTCCTGCTGATTACACTGGTCAACAAAAAAACATTTTTTGCATGTAACAAGTGAAATACGATAGATAGGATGATTTTAGAATTTATCACGAATAGTTTTATTATATTTGAATGTTTTAATAAACAAAAACAAGTTGTAGGTATTATGGTATTGCAGTAGTATACAGAACACTTAAACGTGTGAATGTAAATAATTAGCTAACTTCTTTAAAAAAAAATAACTTATGCATATAAATAAAGCTAGCTGTTACCCGCGACTTCGCCTGCGTGAAGTTTGGTAACTGACCCACGGGATCATATTATAGGGATAAATACTATCCTACATGTTAATCCAGGTCATAAACTATCTATGTGCCAAATTTAATCATCACAATCACCATCACTATCACTATCACCATCACTATCATTATCACTGTCACTGTCACTATCACTATCAAAATCACTATCACAATCCACATCACTATCACAATCACCATCATCGTTATCACAATCATTATCATCGTAATCACAATCATTATCATCGTAATCACAATCATTATCTTCGTAATCACGATTATCAATATCATCGTAATCACAATCATCATTATCACAATCATCATCATCCTAATCACAATCATTGTCATCGTAATCACAATCATCATCATCATTATCATAATCATCATCATAGTTATCACAATCATCACGATAAATCAACAATAACCCTGTAAGGAAGTCGAATCCGTCATCTCTGGATCTCACAATAAATGTCATATTCGTAATCAGCACCCCTGATAATCTCGGAATCGACACCCATATTGAGTTTTTTAGACATTTCAACCCCATCGCACCCGAAGTCCCGAACAGGGGATGATGGCATTTCAGTTAATACACCCGATGACCCGACCCGATACACCATACAAACAATAACCATGTTGTTTTCAGACTTTGTCACCCCATTTCCCCCTCATATGGGTGGAATTCTGAAAAAACCTGAAACCCGTTTCTACTCATTTATCAATAGGAGTACTCCTGTGAAGTTTCTAATAAAATAGTCTAACTAATGTTGTTTCCCCTTACAACAAACTTTGGAGCCAATTTTGAAAAATCCTTTCATAGTGCACCCCTAGACCAGTTATGGAACCTACTTGCCAAATTTGGAATCTGTAGACCGAGCGGTATGGGCTGTGCGTTGATATGTCAGTAAATGTTGATATGTCAGTAAATCAGTTTCTTCTTTTATATATATAAAAGATTAGAATACAAAATTTAGCGAATGAACAACTTCAATACACAACTTCGTCCCCCTTTTCACCCCCTTGTGGGTTGAATATTAAATAAAAACAACAACAATGTGCGTTGTTTTAGTTTCCAACCATAAGCCAAAATATTAGTGATTAAAAAACTTTATTAAAAACAAAATTTCATCCCCCTTTTCACCCCAAATTCTAACAACACCGTTGCGTTAGTTTCCATCCATACGCCTATATAATACATTTTATGACTTTTACTTCGAAAATTAAGGACTATACAACTTCATCCCCATTTTTAAGCCTTTGGGGGTGGAATTATCAAAAACGTTGAGACACGTTTAAATTAATTTTTAATCGTAAGCCTAAACACAAAATTTGAAGATCGTAACTTTAAAACTGACGATTTTCCATACAAACTTTCATCCCCTATTTAACTCTCTTTTCTAAAAATCCTTCCATATTCCTTGTCTACATTATAAAGGGAACCTCTGTGCAAAATTTCAGCTTTCTAGGTCCAAGGGTTTGGGCTGGGCGTTGATGAGTCAGTCAGTCAGTGAGGCCTTTTGTTTTTATGTAGATAGATAACATAATATCCTCAAATTAATCAAACATCTTAATAAATATTTTATGGTCAAAATAGTTTAATCACAGTCGATTTCCTGCCACCCCTTTTTTGCCTTTTTTGAGTCAATTTCCTCCGTAAATATATTTCTTCTGTCTCAAATCTTTAATTGTTATCCTTTCTGACCCGTGAAACACCAAAGTATAAGTTCACCTAGGTGTTCCACGGTTAACTTTCTGTACCCTTGGTTCACCTAATGAGTGAACCATGGGTATTTATACAAAATAATGCACAGTCGTGGCCTTTTCCGCCTGATCAATATTTTTTTTTTCGCTTAAATCATGCGGAGGCGCCGAGCCCCTTAAAGTTATGGCCTATTAGGAAAGCGTCAACTTTGGCGCGCAAAATAACAATAACTCTCGTTTGGCGTGCGTCGTCAGTGCGCTCGGCCGATCGGTATCTTTTAATCACCTTCTATCATCTTTTTTTCTTTTTTTTTTTTGGTTTCTTTTGGATCGGTATCGGGAATGAAACCCACCCCGCCCCGTTGACTTTATAGTCAACGGGGCGGGGCTAGAGAGCGTTTCATTAATTATTCATTTCTATGTTGTAAGTGCAAGCAAAAATTACATTAGTGGTGATCAGGCTGGAGTGTCCTCGATAGTACCTGTAGTTCGCCTAACTGGTGAACTAAGAATGATTATATAAAATAATGTAAGTACCCATGGTTCACCAAACTGGGAAACCTCCGGAAATTATGTTAAATATCTAAGTACCTACGGTGTAAAAGGAATAGGTACATAACGACGTAGTACCTAGTAAATCGCGTGTTAGTACATCATTTGGAGAAAAAAAATCTGCTGGTCCATACATTTTGACTGATTATGTAGGTATTGCACTTTTCTATGAAACAGCTGTTTTTTTGCCTAACTTTACGTAGGTAAGTCGTTTGAAGGTTAGATAAGAAAAAAAAAACAATTTACGACAAATGGATGCAGAAACTCTTTGTAATTGTCTGTACTCTTTGTAATTGTCTTATAATCATTTTCCAATAAATAACGCAAAAATAAACACAGTTTTCATCAGTGCCCTTCATCGATGGTCATGGTCATAGATTCAGGTTCATATCCGTAGTCAACGTAGCGGTTCTTGATGATGTGCTTGTACACAAACGCGGACTTTCTAGGAGTGCGCGTGCGCGCGGGGTCTTCGTAATCCACGCGGTACAGACCGAAACAGGCTCTGCGAAAAAATAAAACCATAAATATGTGTAGGCACTCTACTTACTGTTTTTCTGTTCAGTTCCCGGTGAAAAGGGCATCCTATCAAAGGGATGATTCCTGACTAAAAAAAATATGATTCTGTTTGGTCCGTCAGTTAGATATAGACTATATCGAAAAATATTGGCTGTGTGTTTTTTGTTTTAATAATAATAATAATACCAGCCTATTACTGTCCCACTGCTGGGCAAAGGCCTCTTCTCATACAGAGAAGGCACGAGTTTTTTGTTTTATCAAATTAAAAAAGAAATTACGAAGATAAAACGCATCGAAGATCGTGAGTGGGGGGGGCTTGTGACGTCGCTTTCCGGTAAAAAATGGGTTAGAGTGTACGCATCGAAAAAAATAAAAATTTAGCCAAAACTGTTATTTTCGCAAATCGTTTATTTTCTCGATTCTATCGTATAAAACACCTAAATGTAAGGCTAAAAGTGTTTTGGTGTTTTTTGTCTCCGACTAACCGTTTGTTGTAAAAACGATGTCGAAGGGATTCCGTTCACTCGAACCACATAGGTTAGGTTAAGTTAGAACTGTGACCAACTACGCCTTATGTAGGTACCTCAAAATTGGTCGCAGTAAAAAAAATTGTGCTCCGTTTCGTATCCACTGACCAAAGTTTCGAAGCACTGTATCGTCTTAATTTATTGTTTACGTAAAAAAAGAAAAAAATATGTGTCCAATATTTTTGGAAATCTATCTGACGGCCTAATTAGTTTTTATTTGTCATCAACCCTATTCTGAAGAGTGCTTAAACAATACTATTCAACTCTCGTTGTCAACGAAAAGGAAATCCCACCAAAAACATTTTTATGTAAAATGTTGCCAAGACATGCACATGTCGTCTCCATTTGGGCCGATTTTGTGCCTAATTTTCATTTTATTTGTAGTTTTACCTTGAATCCTTGTGATAATATAAAAGCCATACAACTTACATGTACCCTTCCAACCACTCCATGTTATCCAACAGACTCCACGCCATATAGCCCTTGAGGTTCACTCCAGCATCAAGAACATCCAACATGCTCTCCATCGAAGCTCTGTAGTACGTGATCCTGTCATCATCTATCAGCCCACTGTCTGGTAACGTGGCCCAGCCGTTCTCCGTGATGTAGATCACTGGGTTGTTATATTTCTCCTTCAGGTGGGTTAGGGCGTGGTAGATGCTGTTTGGAGCCAACTGAAAGAAAAATTGGAAAGGTTTCTTAAGAGGTCGGTACTATGATACTCCTGGATTCAACTAGAGATAATCAGTAAGGGTACTGAATGCTGAGGCTCTATACAAGGTGGAACGGACAAACGGCTACTATCTATTCAATACTGATAAAAAATTTGCTAGGGTGGGGGTGGGGAGTTGTCAGAATGATGTAGGTACCTACTGAATACCAGCTCACAGCGTTGAGGAGGAGTTTTTTGTTGCCCTTTTAAAGTTGGTTTGTCAGTAAGTCTAAGGTTACTTTATTGAATTTATGAATAAAAATTGAATTTTATTTGAGCTTGTTGTTATTAGCAACACACGGCTCGAGTAATCTCCAGTCTTGATAACACACATTTCGATCAAGATCAACTATGCTTTACATTTTATCTCATCGGAAACAGTTTGTAAATAAGTCGCTTAAGTAGCCAACTCACGGCAGATAAGTGTGCTAAGGTAAGGTTCTATTTGGATTATTATTTCATATAAAATAAGATGATACAAAAATAAAATGCTTTTTGGTCCGAAATACCAATCTAGGCTTTTCTTAACTCGCGGGCCTGTGGACGGTGAACTATGGGCTAGCTTGCCGTCCGTCTGTCTCATGACGACAGGCCGTTTCGACGGCGCGTTCGTGTTCCACGCGCGCCTCAAAGAGAGTCAGCAATAGGGAAGGGGTCCGCAAGGGCCGAAGCCTGCCGGGGCTGCGGGACTATTCGAAAGAGATACCGTGGCCCCGGAACACAAAGGGCGATGAAGGAACATGGATGGGTTTTAGTCAGTAAAAGTCTGACACTCCCTCCTGCTTCGCCCGAAGCGGGAGCGGGAGGAGTCATTTGATGATTTCCCATCCGAAAAAAAAAAGGCTCTTCTTAACTATGTTGGAGTCTGCTGCAGTCTAACCAGATACAGCTGAATACCAGTATTTCGTATTATGAAGCCATTGAATCCGACATCCAAAAATGCAGTAAATGATATAAAAAACGTACTTCTGTTTTTTTTTTCTAGTCCCTATTAGCATCGGCAAAATCAAATGCAGACAAACTAAATGACAAATTAATGTCTTATGTGTCGGTACCTCACCGACCCCCATCTCCTGTAACGGACCTGACTCCCGACTACATGATGGTTAACGATAGTGTCCTCCCTCGACCCCTCATTTAATCTTCTAAAGATTTTGATGTATTTGGTATAGAAAAAGTTTTTGTGTAAACTGGCAATTTTATTTCTGACTCTACACTTTTCCAAAATCTATGAATGCTGATCGATATTTCTTAAAAAGCTATGGTTAGTCTCCTAGGACCGCCAGCCCTTACTGCTCCATCCCAAAATTCCACCCCGTCTATCTTTATCTCCCTACATTTTTTGTGCTGATATTCAGTTTCTAATGAAGGAGTATCAAAAATTACTTACAACAAGCCAAGGTGACGCAGATTTTGGCCAGTCTTCATGATAATAGTGGCCAACATCTGCATCATCCATCATGGAGGGAGCTGCATTAACTTGTTTGTGTTCAGTCGCTGATACTAGGACAGTGGTGTAGTGGTTCACACCGAAGAAATCATAAGATCCTCTGACGAAAGCCTTCTCTTCTTCAGTGAACTCGGGCAGGCGAGAGCGAGAGAACCCTTGTGCAGCGCTCTTGGCAGCGACTCTCTCCGACAGCTCCTTTGGCCAACCACCTTCGACTGAGAAGATGGGTTCCGCGTATATGCCCCACTGGAAAGACAAAAGAATCAGTTTTCAATGGCAATTTTTATAGCCAACTCATCTATAGTTCATCAAAGCTAAATTAATAGTGCGACCAGCCTTTGCTTTTTCATTGCAGGTGCGAAGATGTCGATAGAATGATTCACGTTTTGTTCATTAAGCTATTATACCTCCTAAAAAGTCATAAGTAATTTTCACACCTGGGTTTGACGCATAATTTCAGCAGCAATTTGATCCTCCGCAGAATCAGTACTCGGTCCAAACCAATTCACACTGATCGTGATACCGCACTGCCCGTTCTGCGTCGGCCTGAACACCTTGTCGTACAAATTGTAGGCCTTAGCGTGGGCAACCACCAGATTCTTGGCACACAAGTAAACACCCACACCAGACGTATTCAAGTAAGGAGCCTTGTTCAAGTCTTCAAGACCTTCAAAGCAGATTTCTCTGGGCTCGTTGAAAGTGATGAACATGTTGACTCTGTCTCCGAAATTCTCAAACACAACCCTCGCGTAGTCCTCAAACCAGTCGCTGAACAGAGGGTTCATGAGACCTCCTAGTTCTTGCAGTTTTTGAGGCAGATCCCAGTGGTATAGAGTAGCCATTGGGGTAATGTTGTATTTCAACATTTCGTCGATTAAGTTGTTGTAGTACGCGACGCCAGCTGGGTTGATCTCGTTAGCCATGCCTGTAGGTAGGATTCGAGTCCATGCGAAAGAGAACCGGTAAGCGTCCAGCCCTAACTCCCTCATCATCTCGACATCACGCTCGTAGTTGTGATAGGAGTCGGCAGCGACGTCGCCGGTGCTCAAGTCTTGAATGATGGTGGGGTTGGTGTGGACTAGGTGGTCCCAGATACTTTCGCCTTTGCCTGAAATGATGAAGAAAAAATTGGTGATATTACTACTTATGACTCCTTTTAGTGTGATTTTAGATGGCTACTAGGTCAAGTTTGATCGATACTACACAAAATTAATCTGCTTACCATCTTCGTTCCACCCCCCCTCGATCTGGTACGAAGCAGTGGCTGCTCCAAAGAGGAAGTCATCCGGAAACCTTCGCTGCTGCCTCACGGTCGAGCCGTGACAAGCTGCCATCAACAAACTGCAACCACGGATTTATTTTTAAGAAAACGATGCTCCCTTCAAGAATATTTATTACGACTTTTTCTTTATTTCTTCATCATGTGGTTAGCTGTGCCTAACCTGGTTTCAGTTTTTATGCCGCCCATGGGCGTACGTCAGACTTGGCTTTAGTTACATGCTGTCGGAAATATCTCAGGCATGCTGATTTCCACACAATGTTTTCCTTCACCAAAGCAAGTGATAAATTATGCCATAAGCAAATTAATCCGAAAAATCTGAGGCGGTGTATTGGGTTCGAACTCGAGACCTATGACTTGGTATTCCGGCGACGGTTAGACACTAGACTATCACTGCTTATATTTTTTCCACTGCATGCGTTAATTAAATAAAATGAGGATTTCAAGGAGTTGGTCCTTGAAATCCTCTTTAGATAATTAGACTTTATTTTTTTTAATTTTAACAGAAAAATAAATAAAAGGGAAATGTATGAGGGAGATTTAAAGATATCTTGTTTCTAAAGATACCCACGTACCTTAACACCAGTAACTTCATCTCGGCGATACCGTTCAACCACTCAGGTGGCAATGCATGGAGTCATCGAGAACATTGTTATCTACAACTCCCCTTTATCTCAAAGTTGGACCACTTCAATTATATCTAAGATCTGCTGGATTTTGCGAAGATTACCTACAATGTGTTATGTAATTTATACGTGTCACTTAGGTATAGTAAGTATATTAAAGAAGTAACTTTTAACAATGGGTGCTAAATTAAATTTCTAATAAGACTAGTAACTACACAATATGTAAAAACATAAACAAATTGACACTTACATCATGGTCACCGGTTAAAACTGCCTGGCGAACCGCTATTCGCTCAGGACCCGACTCCATCAAAGCGAAGACGCTTTGATCGCCTAGTCGGGACATGAGCGAATAGCGTATAGGAGCGGAGACGTGACTTGCGAGAATCGACCAATCATCATCATCATCCACAGCCCCAACTCACCCGCTGCTGGGTATAGCCCTCTCTTTTCTTGTGCCAATCTACACGGTACTGTGCCAGCCTCATCCAGGTTTTTCCCCCGATGGCAACTATGTCGTCTGCCCATCTCACCGCTGGACGATCCACGCTTCTTTTGCCAGTTTTTGGATGCCATTCGGTGACAGGCGCGTTGAATGGCAATACTAATACTTTGGCAGCGTTTAATGGCAATTCTAATTCTATATCTAAAGAGCAAGCTCTACCTTATGAAGGCCTTTCAGTTATGCTGATGTTAAATTTAATGTTTCAATTTTATTCAATAAACATCTTCGAGTTTCAAGATTACCTACTAGTTCTAGGTTTATTTTTACCTTTGACAAATTGAATTCATTTACAAAATACTAATTAGAAATCACGATATGAAGTGAGTACTGTAGGAAATAGGTAGCTTAATTGTAACAGACTGGAAAATAATTGATTATTTATAGATCATGACTGTGATACTAATAATAGGTATTACATTCTACAAATCTAACACTAATCGTCAGTGTCCTTCATCGATGGTCATAGTCATAAATTCAGGTTCATATCCGTAGTCAACGTAGCGGTTCTTGATGATGTGCTTGTACACAAACGCGGACTTTCTAGGAGTGCGCGTGCGCGCGGGGTCTTCGAAGTCTACTTCATATAGGCCGAAAGGCTCTCTGTGGACATGAAACAACGATTATGTAATGATAATATATAACTGCCTCTATGGTCTAGCGGTCGAATTAGTCCTAGGTGGAGAGCCTATTGCCAAGTATACGCCGCTCCAAAGCAGGCTACAGCTACGGTCTTTCACTTTCGCTTTTTGTAGTTTTGTCGTGCTATTCGCAAACTTAATGAGTCGAAGAACAGGTAAGAAACTCCAATGACACTTTCTAAAATACTAAAATACCTATTGTTTTAGACTTTCACGGCTTTTCGTTACACTTAAAGTACTTACGGGATGATATCCGTTCCGTTCCCGCGATCGTGATGCTTGCAACAGCGTCGAAATATCGGGAGCTCATCGAACAAAAACAAAATCACGGATATCATCCCGTAAGTACTTTAAGTGTAGTAAAATACCTATTGTTACAAAGTCTGTAAACAGCAGGCCTAGCCAAGTTACAAACGATTCGTATCGATTCTCTTTCTACAATCGTAAACGTTAAGTCACGTGGTCAAAACAAGCGAATATAAACTTTCGTAGACAAGTTTACATCGATCAAGATGATAGAATGAAATGTATTCGTTTCTACAATCGTGATCCCTACATCCCATATAAATCGTGGCCAACTTACAGTTTTGACTAAACTTTAAAGTTTCCATTCGTTTGTTTTGACCACGTGACTTATCGTTGATAGATGTCATTCCCATACATTTGGTTCGTTTTCTATTAGCGTTAACGATTGTAGATTGTCAACTTGGCTAAGCCTACAGGCTTTCGTGAATCCGACAATAAGTAAAATATAAAATAAATCAAACTCAAACTCAAACTCTTTATTGCATTCATGTGTACATTTAGTTGTTACATATAAAGTAAGTAAGTTTCAACATGAAACCCGGTTCCCATAAATCATCATCTTCTTTCAGCCCTTTTCACAACACGTTTTCTTCTTCCATTCTCCCCTGTCAGACGTAATGGCATCATTTACTCCTTTCTCTTTAATATTAAATTATTCCTCACATAATCCATAAAGAAATACAATAATAATAAACTAGTAGTCAACGCTTCTCACAACTCTGAAAATAAATCAAGGACAGCAGGTCAAGCACGTAATTGATACGCTTTCGTTTGACCACTACCTCGCCTGACGCAATCGATGATGGTAAACCACGACCTTACGTAACTTAAATCCAAACTTACGTATAACCATGCTGCCACTCAAAGTTATCCATCAGACTCCACGCCATCGCCATGTAACCCTTAAGGTTCACTCCGGCATCCAGAGCGTTCAGCATGCTCTCCATCGAAGCTCTGTAGTACGTGATCCTGTCATCATCTATCAGGCCGCTGTTACGTTTTGTGGACCAGCCGTTCTCAGTGATGTAGAAGACAGGGTTGTTGTATTTTGTCTTCAGGTGGGTTAGAGCGTGGTAGATGCTGTCTGGAGCCTGCTGTAATAGAAGACAAAGATAAATTCAAAGAATAATATAAAACAATAAACTTTACGCCTGAATTCCCCGAAGATATTACTTACAGAACACCCACATTTCAGTCCCACGTAATAGGGAGTGACCCTATTGCCATCAACGGGGCACAAATCTCCCGGGACAGACTCGAAGCTGACTATAAACTTGGATTTTAATAGCCAAAGATCCCTTACCGTAAGCCAAGACGAAGCAGATTTGGGCCAATCATCAGCCATATAGGCGCCAACATCCATATCACTGTAGAAAGAAGGCACAGGGTAAAACCATTTGTGTTCTGTAGCTGATACCAGGTATGTTGTATATTGGTTCACGCCAAAGAAATCTGAAGATCCTTTTACGTAAGCCTTTTCCTCTTCCGTGAACTTTGGTAAGCGGGAGCGGCGATATCCTTGCTGAGAACTTTTCTCTGCTATCTTTTGTGCCAGCTCCTTAGGAAAGCCACCTTCGGATGAGAAGATGGGATGAGCGTAGAGACCCCACTAGAAATGTAGAACATTACTGTGTATTTTATTTTGGTAGAAGTTATTTCAAAATATAAATGCAAATATTGGACTGCTGTATGTTATCAGGTTTAGAAAGAAGAATACGCCAAATCAATGCAATCACATTCTGATTATGGCATCATCCGCTTTGCCTTTCTTGACTATTTCCCTATTAACTTCTAGTTTAACCAATAACTATAACCGAGTTCTTTGCTCAGCCCAGGCTATCTGTAGATCCTTGTTTCGGGTGTATTGAAGCCCGAAACTCAAACAACCAGTATTTTACCGAAGGGAATCGTATTATCCAGTAACAGGTTGTATGTAGAGTTCAGATAGGTAGTTGGAAGACAGGTTAGGCTGGCAGCCAGTATAACCCACTGACCTCAAAATAATTAAGAAAATGCAAGGCGGACATATGATGATATTAACAATACCTATAACTTTCTTACCTCGCCTTGTCTTGCGATTTCAGCAGCGATCACATCCTCAGCTGAATCAGTGGCTGGAGCAATCCAGGTAACGCTGATTGTGATACCACACTGTCCTTTCTGTATCGGCCTGAATTCTTGGTCATACAAGTAGTAAGCCCTTGCATGGGCCATCACTAAATGCTTTGCACAAAGATACGTTCCCATAGCTGTGGAGTTTAGGAAAGGAGCCTTATAACTGGCTCCATATCCTTCATAGCAGATTTCTTTAGGCTCGTTGAACGTGATGAACAACTTGACCCTGTCTCCGAAATTCTCGAACACAATCCTCGCGTAGTCCTCGAACCAATCGCTGATCAGAGGGTTCATAAACCCTCCTAGTTCTTGCAGTTTTTGGGGCAGATCCCAGTGGTATAGAGTGGCCATTGGAGTGATGTTGTATTTCAACATTCCGTTAATGTAGTTATTGTAGAATTCGATGCCAGCTGGGTTGACCTTATTGGACATGCCTGTAGGCAGGACCCGAGACCAGGAGCAAGGGAACCGGTAGATATCTGAGCCTAGTTCCCTCATCATCTGAACGTCTCGCTTGTAATTGTGATAGGAGTCGGTAGCGACGTTGCCGTTGCTCCTGTCTGTTATGACGCTTGGATTGGTGTGGGTTATGTGGTCCCAGATGTTTTCACCCTTACCTGTAAAGTGCAAAATTAAGCGTAAATTACATTCGACTTCTACGTTGGATATGCTCGCAGAGGGTTGCCACGTTAGCCGAGCGGTTGATATTTCATCATCATCATCCACAGCCTGAATCACCCACTTCTGGATTTAGTGGGTATAGGCTTCGCTTTTTTTGTACCAATCTGCACGTTCAGCTTCATCCAGGTTTGATGTTTGCCAGTCACGATTTCGTGCGTAACGGATGGATGGACTACTGAACAGATTCTAATGAAACTTTGCAGTTATGCAGCGTTTATTTTGTCCCACAGCTGGGCAAAGGCTGCCTCCATCATGGCTTTCCATTATTTTTAACATTTGTCTTCTCCGACCAATACGTTAAGAATGAGACCAGATTGTCACGCCAGCGTTTCCTGTGCCTGCCTAGGATACGACGCCCGTCTTCAGGCACCCACTGTGTGGTTATCTTCATCCATAGAAGTCATAATTAATAGGATATTGTGTAAAAAAATTACTTACGCGGTCGAAGTCGAATAGCGAACCAGCGACCCGAAGGTAGGAACCCTCGTAAGTCAAGACTGCTACCCTATTGTGATAACTCACCATCTTCATTCCACGCTCCCTCGATCTGATAAGAAGCAGTAGCTGTCCCGAAGAGGAAGTCATCCGGGAACCGTCGCTGTTGCTGCACGGTCGAGCCATGGCAGGATATCACTACCAAACTGCATCAACAGAAAAACACATGTTTTTCATTTAGTGTATTCAACCTATAGGTAACTCCCACTGTAGGAGCAAATGTCCTTAGAGAGACGGCTAAGCCTTAATCAAGCACGTGGTTTCGAATTAAGAGTCCAATTCTTGGTTCTAGGACATGCCCGTTTCCACACGATATCTTTCTTCACAGTTTTAAGAGGCTATTCTTAAACCTGCTGGACCAGTGGGTTTTTCGCGCAAATATTACACACTATTTTCTAAATTCCAATAATTAAGTCCCGTGGGCCATTAAGAGCAGCGGTGGCCCAGAGGTGGCGGCCCCGACTTACGAAAGTCGTGGGCTCGAACCCAGGTAGGTGCATTTCTTTATGTAATTGATTTCATCAGCGCTGCTCTCAAAACGGTGAAGGAAAACGTCGTAAAAAAACCGGTCCCGAAAATATCGAAGACATGTGTGACATCTAAGTATCCAACAGCCCGTATTGAACACAGCACTTACAAATACAGTCAAAAGAAAGTTCCTGAACGGTTAAACTTTCATTATAAGTTGTTTTAAATTTACGCTCAGGCTACTATTATTAAGACGACCTAAATGGCGCAGCGGTAGTGAGGCTGCCTTACGTTCTTAGGGTCCCGGATCGAATCCTGGTAGGAGCAAATGTTTGCGTGATGAGCATGGACATTTGTTTCCGAGTCATGGATGTTTATATGTATTATAAGTATGTATTTACAAACAAAAAGTGTCTATGTAGTATATCAACTATGTGGTGTCCACGACACAAGCCTAGTTGCTTAGTGTGGTACAAGATAAGATGGCGCTGTCTGTAGTGTCCAGCAATATTTATTTATTATAATTTTTCTTATATACATATATGTTATATATGTATTAGTATTTAGTACCCATTTATGTGTTTTAATTAAAAATGGTATTTTTCTTATTTATTTTTATTGTACTCTATCACAATGCTGTCTTATTTGACCCAAAGGTTGACTGGTAGAGAATGCCTTGTGGCATTAAGTCCGCCTATGTACCACTCTTGTACATGAAGTTTAAATAAATAAATTATTATTTATATTAAGTCCTATAGTGTACATATTAGTGTATTGTAAAATGCAAGTATATAAGAAACCTTTTTATGTAACTCGAGGGGGTTGGCGCTGTAAGCCGAAATACAGGTTCCACCTAGTTCAGCTGCAGAGGCTAAAATCATTTTGGTTACAAATACTGTATAAAGCATTTTGTAAATTTTAAATACTTTTTTGTGTAAGAAAAAAAAATGTTCGATTATAACTAGGTTTAGCCTTCATCATAGCGGCTAGAACTACTTTTTTCATAGTTAAGAAGTAATTTTTTTTTTTTTTTTTTTTTTTATATTTGCGCATGAGATGTCTAGTTCTTTTACTTCTGAAGAGAAGATTTATGATATTTTGAGTTTTAAAATATCACTTCATCGTCTTTTATTTTTTCAATATAATCGAATCAATTGGGAAACGCAAGGTAAGGATCTCAAAACAAAACCAAAATGCTTAACTGAACTGAAAACCGATTCTAGCCGATGATAAATAGGATGCACCTAAGTTTAACCACCGGTGTGCGGCTGCACCTAGTTCTAGCCGGCTAAAACTAGATGTAGCCGCACTTCGGCTATTTGCCGTAACACATACACTTACACTTGACGACCCTAATGGCGATGGCGCAGCGGTAGTGAGACTGCCATACGTTCTTAGGGTCCCGGATCGAATCCTGGTAGGAGCAAATGTTTGCGTGATGAGCATGGACATTTGTTTCCGAGTCATGGATGTTTATATGTATTATAAGTATGTATTTACAAACAAAAAGTATCTATGTAGTATATCAACTATCTGATGTCCACGACACAAGCCTCGTTGCTTAGTGTGGCACTAGATGACGCTGTGTGAAATGTCCAGCGATATATTTTTTTTTTTACTTACTGGCTTTTGACCCCGAGGTGGCGATTCAAACCGTCAAACTGGACAACTATTACCCTTTATTTTTAATTATATCCCATGATCTGTCCACGAAGTAGACACAATAGTTAAACAATGGCGTCTCGACCAAATTGGTCATTTGACAGATCATGATTTATTTGATAAAGGTAATTGTTCTAAATTATAACTTAAAACACTAATCAAATTATTTATGCTGTCTCGGCTTCCGTACGTTTTTTCACGGGTGATCAGCGCTGCGCTGCTGTGCTGTGGGGCCCCCATAGCACAGCACCATGGTGAGTGGTGACAAGCTTGTCGCAGTCACGAAGCTGAAACTTTTTTGTTTTTGTTCCATCCTGTTGATTTTGGTTATGCATTGTATTTTTATTGTTATTTTTCGTTTCATTTTGTATGATGCACGTCATGTCCCTGCGACAAATAAATCATTTATTCTTTGTTTTCTTTAGTACCAAGAGTCGAAAAAAATATTGGACTTCCCAAACAAAATAACGCACTGCCTGACGCAATTAATACAAAGAATCAAAATTAGAATTACATCTTCCATAGAGTATCATAAAATTGGTCAACGGGTTCAGTCGACCTATTCAAAAACTCATTAGGTCGACTGATCCCGCGGGATCCGCCTGTGTGGGATCAGTTTACTAAAGAGCCATAATATCATTATTGTACAACAAATAAACAAGTGAATACATACACAACAATTACGACCAATTTCATTTCGAGACACTGAAGGTTTTTTTTAAATTAAAATAAGTACACAGAGTTTAGAGCCACAAACAACTCGCCTATGATGCACTTCACACTTCACGAACTGCACACATAATAGTTACTGATGCGTATTACGTACTGATATTTTATCTGGATTTCCAGAGTTATGGCCCAGCGGTAAAACATGAACGAACAAAATCAATTCAATTATGTATGTATGTATGGTATGTTCTGCGAAAAATGTAGCGTAATTTTTCACATTTTTTTTTTGTTGGGAAAAAAATGCTTTTAGATCATCAAAAATGTCAAGATTTTTTGTGTATGGATTGAGGAGCCATTTCATAGAAAAAATATGAGTGGAATTTGTAGGCCACTTGTAACGATTGTCAAAGACCTACAAATGACAGCCGGTACCAACGACCAGTCCGCGATTCTAAGGGTGTTTGAATTTTTTGGCCGGCCTTATGTTCCGCCATTTTTTTTCAAAGTTGCAGCCACTTCAGAACATTTTGTCTTAGACAAAACTCTTTTGTATTGATACCAGCTATCGATTGATACACGTTTTATGCGTGTCTGACCAAATCAAAGGCCGGTCAGGCTTCATACAAAAATCCTCCAAGCAGTTTCTTAGTTTTATGCAATTTGCAGGCTAGTTTCAGGCTGTATGCAATTTGCAGGGCAGTGTCGGGTTGTATGTTCATTGAAAATATGATTAGCGACCGTAAGCAAAAGCGTGAAGCTGTTAAATAGGTTCAAGCTACACTCGACACTCGGGATGGGTAACAGAAAGAAAAAAAAAACTTGATAAAAAAATAATAATTTAAAAAAATCAAAAACGCGACTGCGTAAAAAATAACTAATAACTTTAAATAAAAACTGAAAAGAAAAAAAATCACCAAGTAAAAAATTCTAAGAACATTGACTGCAACAGTCGGGACCCATACTGGAGGTAATGATTTTAGTCTAGATTATTTAATGGGTCGGTGACCTTTGTTTGATTGTTTAAATTTTTTTGGCACCGACTTCTGAAGCTAAAGTTATTTTTCACATTTTTGTGGTTTTTGAAGTCGGTTTTATTTTGTAAACTTTTGTCTCGATGCTCCCCTGCCTCTCTATTCACCTCGTTTTACCCGGGTTTTGGGTTTGTGCTCCGTTGCATGTCAATAGGCGCGCCCCCTAGGGACTTAAACATAACTGGCGAAATATGGGTGACGGGTGTATATGACACCTTTGCCGACCCTTCGGGTATTACAGGCGTGATGTAGGAGGCAGAGATGAACCTTTTTGTTCTTTTTTTTCGGCTGGGAAATCATCAAATGACTCCTCCCGCTCTGGGAGGAGCAGGAGGGAGTGTCAGACTTTTACTGACTAAAACCCATCCATGTTCCTTTATCGCCCTTTACGTTCCGGGGCCACGGTATCTCTTCACATTTCACCAGTTATGTTTTATGCCCCATGTAATAGAGGCGAGCTTATTGCCATTGACGGAGCACAAATACCGACTCCGTGGCTGCTACTGAGAAATTTCTGGTGGAAAACCCAAAAACAGTTTACCCGACCCGACACAACATACCATAGTGATACGCAGGGTTTGTCTCCACCGATCACAGTATTAGATCACGTTAGCCACGGATCACGACGAGTTGTATCCACTGATACCATTACCTATCCGTTTCCCTCGTTATCGTGTTACTAATCACAATATCGGAGGCGACATGAAAAAAAAAACAAAATCGAAACAGATCACGGTGTACTGAGACAAGAAATAAAATAAAATATTTTTCGAAACTGTTTTTTTTATCTACTTTCCTAAGCGAAAAAAGTCATATTTGAAAAAAAATGCAATACTACAGCTTTCAAGACATGTTTATCTTCACAGCATCCCAGTCTGCAACAGATCTTAGATAGGTGAAGTGGTCCACCTGTGTGATAAAGGCGTTATGTAATACTGTTCGCGATGATTCGGTGCATTAACAACCGAGTGATTGAGCGATATCGTCGAGATGAAGTTACTGCTGTTAAGGTACGTGAAGCTGTTGGTTTTAATTTGCGATAAGTAATGTTTTTTTGTCATTTGTTTGACAAAAGACTATCGCGTTGAAACCAAAGCGGGATAAGCAACACCAAGGAGACATCATCAAATCTCTCTCTCTCTCTCACACATGCACACACACACACACACGCGCGCACACACACACACACACACGCGCACACACGCTTATACAATTAACGTTCTTTGTTTAATTTTGTTTTTTTTTTTTTTAATTTTTACTTTTTTCTTACTTATTGTTACTTGCCTATTTATTGTGTATCTTTATGATGTAAGGGAAGAGCGGAACCTTCAATTACAGGCATTTTCTATGCCTAAATGGAGACTTCTTGACATGCTATTTAACCCAAATTGATACGTAATAATTTTATTTTATTTTATCATCTGCCAAGCCTTTTCCCGCAAAGCAGAGGAATATTAGTATTTTACATGAAGCGACTGCCTATCTGGCCTCCTTATTTTTGAGGAGTAAAAGTGTTATTTACCCTAGACTCCTAGAGCAAATAGTTGGAAGAAATTGCCAATAATTCATCGACAAAAACAGTTTTCTTTTTCATTTGTTTATTCTTTTTTCCAGTTTGTTGGTGGCAGCCTGTCACGGCTCGACCGTGAGGCAGCAGCGAAGGTTCCCGGATGACTTCCTCTTCGGAGCAGCCACTGCTGCGTACCAGATCGAGGGGGGCTGGAATGAAGATGGTAAGTCCATCTGGCTGTTTTTGAAAGGCAAAGAGCACATATTCGTATTTATAGTAAAACTGAGTGTGACTATAGAAATAACTCGTTTTATCGAGTTTCTCGTTCTGACCTCTTTCGACGCAATTAACTATTTGTGTAATGCACAAATAGTGAAAATCCAATTAAACAATTTTTTTTTCACATTTTTAGGCAAAGGCGAAAGCATCTGGGACCACTTAGTTCATACCAACCCGACCGCCGTGCAAGACTTGAGTACCGGTGACATCGCTGCCGACTCCTATCACAACTACAAGCGTGATGTCGAGATAATGAGGGAGTTAGGGCTGGACGCTTACCGGTTCTCTTTCGCATGGACTCGAATCCTACCTACAGGCATGGCTAACGAGATCAACCCACCTGGCGTCGCGTACTACAACAACTTAATCGACGAAATGTTGAATTACAACATTACCCCAATGGCTACTCTATACCACTGGGATCTGCCTCAAAAACTGCAAGAACTTGGAGGTCTCATGAACCCTCTGTTCAGCGACTGGTTTGAGGATTACGCGAGGGTTGTGTTCGAGAATTTCGGAGACAGGGTCAAGATGTTCATTACTTTCAACGAGCCCAGAGAAATCTGCTTTGAAGGTCTTGAATACTTGAACAAGGCTCCTCTATTGAATATGTCTGGTGTGGGTGTTTACTTGTGTGCCAAGAACCTGGTGGTGGCCCACGCTAAGGCCTACCACTTGTATGACGAAGAGTTCAGACCGACGCAGAAGGGGCAGTGTGGTATCACGATTAATGTTAACTGGTGGGCTCCCGATACTGATACTCCTGAAGATGAGCTAGCTGCTGAGCTCATGCGGCAATCTCAAGTGAGAAAGCAGTTTATGCTATTTTTACCTCGTACTCTTGAGCCTAGAAGAAAGTACATTACATCTACCTGTTACCTCTAATCATACCTAAAACATACGGGCTTTTTTTTTTTAGGATGGGAAATCATCAAATAACTCCTCCCGCTCTGGGCGGAGCAGGAGGGAGTGTCAGACTTTTACTGACTAAAACCCATCCATGTTCCTTCCTCGCCCTTTGTGTTCCGGGGCCACGGTATCTCTTTCGAATAGTCCCGCAGCCCCGGCAGGCTTTAGCCCTTGCGGGCCCCTTCCCTATTGCTGACTCTCTTTGAGGCGCGCGTGGAACACGAACGTGCCGTCGACACGGCCTGTCGTCATGAGACGTACGGACGGCGAGCTAGCCCATAGCTCCTCCGTAGCGCCTCCGCGCGCCACTCGTGTAGGCGCGCGAGGACTGTCGCCTCCAGATCCCATGGCGGCAATCCGGCAAGGAGGCTCGCCGCCTCGCGGGAGATCGTGCGGTACCCCCGCATTAGCCTTACGGCCACCACCTTTTGGAGCGCGTTCAAATAATTGGCAGCTCGCTGCCTCAATGAACGCACTCACACCGGGGCCCCGTAAAGGGCCATGGACCGCACGACTCCCGCGTAGAGCCTCCGGCAGGAGGCGTTTGGCCCCCCCAGGTTGGGCAGGAGCCGCCTGAAGGCAGCCCCTGTCCGTTCCAGTTTGGAGGCCAAACGTCGGAAATGCTTCACGAAGTTCCACCGGCTGTCGAGGACAAGTCCCAGGTACTTCAGCGTCGACTCGACGCCGATGGAACCCCTCCTGCCATCACTGAGGATCCTGGAGGTGGCGCATTCCGAGGCCCATGAAAGTACATGGCCCCGGACTTGTGCAATGCCACCTCGAGACTCAGTTGCCGGAAAACATACAGACTACAAATTGGTAACGACAACGAAGATCGAAAGAGAATGGATCGGTTCATATTCACGAGGTTCACCAAGATACAAGAAGACTTTTATTAAAATATGTTCATTCGATCAACATTAACTGGATAAGTTTTTTTCTCCAGTGGGGCATATACGCGGAACCCATCTTCTCTGTCGAAGGTGGTTGGCCAAAGGAGCTATCAGAGAGAATCGCTGCGAAGAGCGCTGCACAAGGGTTCTCTCGCTCCCGCCTGCCTGAGTTCACTGAAGAAGAGAAGGCTTTCGTCAGAGGAACCTACGATTTCTTTGGCGTGAACCACTACACAACGGTCTTGATATCAGCGACTCAGCATAAAGAACTCTATGCTGTGCCCTTTTTGCTTGATGATACGGATGTTGGGTATTATTGGCATGATGACTGGCCTAAATCTGCGTCTCCTTGGCTTGCAGTAAGTGGTCTTCAAAACATCATTAGAAAGAGCTCCTGTTTAAAATTTTGTAGCGACATCTATGGTACTATAGCACTAAGTTCAATACCGCAGGGATAATTGTCAATAGATGGCGCCACTAAATACTAGATCAAGAAGCATAGTTTATAGTACCTACCTAGGAATTTAACAACATTCATACGTATTCATTCAGAACGTTTGATTTTCTCTAGCTATCATTGTGCGCCTTTTCTGACTTTGACAAAGGACAATCCTTTCAGTCAGTCAGAAAGCAAAGCCTAATGAACTAAATTGAAGATAAAATTAGATAAATTATTGTTAAGTACCACATGATATAATGAACATTTTACTTCTCTTCTCTTCTCATAATTAACCAGTGTAACAATAGGGTAGATGACAAAAAAATACTTATTAGTCCGTCAGATAGATTTCCAAAAAATATTGGACACATATTTTTTTTTAGATACAGTGCGTCGAAAAATCGAGTCAAAAGCCCCCACTCATGATCTTTGACACGTTTTATCTTCGTCAATTTTTATTAATTTGTAAAAAAAAATTCTCGTACTTATCCAATATTTTTCGATCATCTAACTGACGGAATAGACAGAATCATATTTTTTTAGTCAGTCATCATCCCTATTAACATTTTTACCTAGTCCTATTTTCCAGTTGGCTCCAAATAGTCTCTACCACGCTCTAACTCACCTGAAGGAGAAATACAACAACCCAGTGATCTACATCACGGAGAACGGCTGGGCCACGTTACCAGACAGTGGGCTGATAGATGATGACAGGATCACGTACTACAGAGCTTCGATGGAGAGCATGTTGGATGTGCTTGATGCTGGAGTGAACCTCAAGGGCTATATGGCGTGGAGTCTGATGGATAACATGGAGTGGTTAGAAGGCTACATGTAAGTTTGCCTTTGTTTAAACATAACATAACATGACGCCTGTAATCCTCGAAGGATTAGCGGTGTACCGAACAGTACATCCACGTTTCGCTCTTTTATAAAAATATTTGGTGACACCAATCTGCTTAGGTCTATCAAATGTCGACATTTTCATTACATGCTTAAGTGAAGTATGGTAAAACTAAAACTTATTTTAGAGTCGTAAGACCAGCTTATATAGTTGTTTGAATGAGCAGATTTGATGATCCATAATATCTTCTATGAGTGTACCTCACAATTTGCTCCGTTGTTTTTTTTTTTTTTTTAATACTAATAATTAGTATTTTACTCTTTTAGTACGACTATATACAGGGTGTCCGGCAACGAATGGATAACCTTAAAATCGCCCATAGCAGAACCCATGGCCACACAGAAAAAAATACGTAAAAAAATCTATCTTATAAAAAAAATATTACAATTGATACATTTTTTTGCTTTAGTATTTTTTTCTCCTTGTCTACATTAATAGCAATAATTCACTATTAAAGGCAGATACAATTATGAATTGTACCATTATCAAATCTACTTGAAACCGACATTATTTTAAAATTATTGGTCACTAATATATGCATACATTTTTTTTTACCCAATACGTTTAAACTTTGGTTAAAAATTAATTCATACAAATTTTCCAAAATAAATGGTCCCTACCACACCTACGCACCCTACCTAGGTACTTACTACATATGATAGTATTTTTTTCATATTTTTTTCTAAACGGCCATAAGTTCTACTATACCTAAGCTATTTCAAGGTTATCCGGACACCCTGTATATATAATTATTATACCAAGTCGTACTAAGTTCTCTCTTTTCAACAGGAAGTTATGGTAAACAAATTGCTAGACTAGGTACTCTATCTGTTTTTTTCTGCTTTTCGCAGAGCCTGTTTCGGTCTGTACCGCGTGGATTACGAAGACCCCGCGCGCATGCGCACTCCTAGAAAGTCTGCGTTTGTGTACAAGCACATCATCAAGAACCGCTACGTTGACTACGAATATGAACCTGAGTCTATGACCATGACCATCGATGAGGGACACTTCTTTTGTTAAATAACAAATTAATATAACAAAAGATAAAATAAAAATAAAGATGATGTTGCATGATGTCTATCTGTCTTTATTTAAATAACCCAATATCTTTTGATCTATCTTTTGGCACGTGGCCATAGTCGGAACAAAAGCTGCCATCTTGCTTTTTCAATACAGTCGTATTGAACGCTAAGCTACGTCGGTAACCTTGGTTCTCTTGCGGATGTCTTCATTTCTGATTCAATCACGCAAGGAAACTCCGAGCATAGCCCGTTCTATTGCCCTTTGGGTGACTGGAAGCCTTCTGATGAGGCCCATTGTGAGCGACCACGTTTCGGTCCCGTATGTAATCACTGGCAACACACACTGGTTATAGACTTTCGTCTTGAGACATGACTGCGGTAAGTTGGACGAGAAGATACCGTGCAACCTCCCGAATGTTGCCCAGCCGAGACGGATTCGACGATTGACCTCTTTCTCAAAGTAAGACCTACCTAACTAGACCATTTGTCCCAAGTACACATAATCGTCTACAGCTTCGAGTACAGAGTCTCTGGTCTTGATAAGAGTGGGTCTTACATATGCATTCAATATGACCTCGTTTTGTCCATGTTCATTTTAAGACCCACTCTTTCGGAAGGTCTACTGAGGTCATCGAGCGTTGTACTGAGGTTCAAAAAGTACTTGGCTATGTATATGCTATAGCAGGTGTGTATCTCTAACTACAGATACATACCTTATTATTATTATTACACCTGCTATAGAATGCATAAAATAATATAATATTGAACAGTAATCATTAAAAAAAAGTAATTATTTGTTAAAAACCTATTTCGTCAAAAATGTCACATGTGGTTTTCAAAAGTTACAGGGTATTAGATTGTCAGGGCAGTACTATTAGGTATACCACTGCCTAACCCTTCGGGAATTACAGGCGTGATGTTATGTGTTATGTTAATTTCAAAAATGTTTACCATTAGTGTCCAGCTGAAAATACCATTGAATAGCCAATAGAATCATGCTGCACTATTACGTGTCTGGGTGCCTGGTGGCAGTTAAATTTTGACATCGAACTAGCTGTGGCGACATCTACTGAACGTAACAGTCAAACCACCTGCTGTAATTCTAACAAATGACGCTAGATGTCTCGTATAGAAAATACATTCATGGTACCGTAACCTTAGTACACCATTCCAAACCCCATTACTAGATTTTTTTTTAAATAAATTACTACACACAGTACCACCAATATGTATAGATTCGAAACCAGGAACTCGACGTAAGTCAGGATCAATACCACTGTGTCATCATACGCTTCGCATCAGCATCGAAAATAAATAAGATGATAAAAATAATATTGTATTCTTCGGTTATGAGACTGGTACCGCGGAGGTGTGGAGGCCTTGGCTTTTTAAATGATGAGACTCCACAATTTCGAGATATGCAGTCTCAGGGAATATTTTTAAGAAGCCGACGTGGGGATGCTTCGAGTGGTCGTGGTGGACAAAGGTCCTGACCTCGCGCTCCTCGGCTAAAGAGAACTGGCGCGAACTGAGTGCTTACCACTAACGACCACAGAGCAGAGTAAGGAACTTCACGGACGCTTTTTATGTACACCAACCATAAAGGAGACATTTTATATTTTCAATAGGAATCTCATAATCAATCCGTGTACATTTCGATTATCATGCAGTATGCAATGTAGGAAATACTTCTTCATGATTCTGGCGTCCTAGTAGTTGGTAGATAAATAAAAAACCAATAAACCCGTAGTCAAATTATGCAATGACTTGTTACCCGTGGTCCCGATGGGATATGATAATGATAATTATGCTGTTATTATGGATTTGTATTTTCTATCGATATATTCAGAAGTCCAGGAAACAATCCCTAATGTCATGGAACCACGGGTAATTAAAATTACCCATAGACCCGGCAATGGGTCGACCCCCCGGGACCACGGGTAACGACCCGAAGGACATCATCTCAACGTTAAATCACGTGATCAACACAAACGAATATAAAATTCGTAGACAAGTTTAGATCGTTAAAAATAATAGAATGTAATCGTTTCTACAATGTTGACCGCTTACGCCGAAGCGATTACGATTGTAGAAAGAGTATCGAAATGAAACGTTTGTAACTTGGCTAGGACTGCTGGTTACATTTCATGGACCTCTTCGGAGAAATCGAAGGTTTTGTCTGTGCAATTATAGAGGAAGTTATGACGACGACTTAACTACCGTAGATTTATTGTAACTGACGGCACGATTGACATATAATGTCGGGCATGCCGTTCTCCTCCTCGTCCCTCTCTCTGGAGCCCTAACCGCTGGCGCAGCTTGGACCCTGTTCCTGATACCGGTGGACTACTATTTACCATACTTACTTTTTTTAAATAATATTTTGTATACAGGGTGTAAATAACCTCATCACGAAGCCGTCAACCAAGCATTCTGTACATCAAACTAAGTAAGTTTACGCAAAAAATATTGCTGGGAAACTACTTTTTTTATTGGGTGAAAAATTATGTTTTGTGGTAGAACTCAATGTAACGCAATCAAAACATTGTGCTGATGGATGGATTGAATAGTACGGGGGTGGTGGAGGTGTTTAAAGTAAAAATCTTACATTAAAAACTTGTATTTAAAAAAAAAAAAAGTTGTCAAAAAGATGAAACTGACCCCCAATATCTCCGTAACTAGAAGGTTCCCAGGTATGGTGAAGAACAAAAAAATTATCGCAATGACGGGGAGGACAAGTGCCTTTCGGCTTCGTTAAGAGGTTTTTTACACCCTTTATATAGGAATATTTAAACATGTATTGAATGTGTTGAATAAATAAAGGATATCGTAAAACTAGACTGATATATCGATTTAAGATAAAAGAACTCACTGCTGATAAATCTCTCTGTTTTCATACAAACATATCCAAGTGGTCCACTTATCTTGAAACTTTGCTTCTAAATTCTAGGTACCTTAAAATGTTGTAAGAATTCCGTAGGTACCTTATTTTTCAACCGCACTTCGCCTGCGACTTCGTCCGCGAAAATTGTGATAGGTCGGCTAATTTGCATGATATCAATATAATTTATAGCCTTTGTTACTCAGTGATAATGTAGCTTTGTAACGGCAAAAGAATTTTTGAAATCAGTCCAGTAGTTTTTAAGAATATTCGTTACATACAAAAATACAAATCTTTCCTCTTAATAATATTAGTGTAGATGTAGACAAGCAAGAGCCACAGTTGTTCTATTTAACTGAAGTTCCGGTGGACGGGCCAGATCCGTCGAAGGCTCAATGATCACCAGTAAGAGTCCTTTTATTTTGTATTGTATTTTTGTGGCATGTGCCAAATAAACATGTCTTTTTTCTTTCTTTCTATTTTACTTTCTTTTTTACATGTATTGAGTAAGGAAACAACACCTTCGAAATCTTGGTCATCATCGTCATCATCATTCTCCTGGCCTTATCGTAATTCATTTGTGGTCGGCGCAGCATGTCTTCTTCTTCCATACTTCTCTATTACTCGTTATCTCAGCAGTCACCTCCTTTCTAGTCATATCATCCTTCACGCAGTCCATCCATCGCTTCTTTGGTCTTGATATTTATTGTATATCATAATATTGACGACCGAGTCTCTAACGGAACCCTAACGATAGAAGTTACTTCTTATGTAATTCTATATGAATTTGTGTGATAAGATAATATTTGTTTTTTAGTAAATAAATATGTACCTACAGAAAACAAGATGATAGGTATTATGCATTATTAATTTGTGGTGTTTTTGTAAATATGTACATTTTTTTTAAACTCGACTCCTTTTAAGTGAATTAAAAAGATAGAAACAAAATCATGTAGAAAGCAAAAAGAACTCGATAAGAAAATGACATTCTGAAAGATTCGGCTGAGTTTATTTGATACCTTTTCATTCTCTCTTGAGTTGGTAACCATAAAGTAAAAAAAATAGCGGGAATGGTGAGAACAAAAAAACAGCAAACTCATCATAAAACCATAGTGCGATCTAACTCGATGCTAACGCCATCTATCAAGCACGGTGATAACTCAGAGCGTGTAATATACATTGCGAATCGACCTTTGATTTCATAATATTTACGTCTCAATCTCATAAATAATAATTCAATTCCGCAGAAGTGCAGCCAGCACGAATAACTAGTTTTATTCGAAAACAAAACCCTGAACTTGCATATAAACAAGATAAACATCTGCTGATAATAAACACTTGAAGTGGTCCTATCCCAAAGATTTAAGATTAAATGTGTCACGAAGATCAGCTCGGTATATAAATGCAACTAGATTGTGTCAGCCGCTTAGTGCTTCAATAATATCGCTGATATGAAGTTACTAGTGGTCCTAAGGTACGGATTTTTCATAACTGTTAATATTTTTTACTAAATACTTTTCACTCATTCTTTACACCACATTTTAAGATCTGAATTTGTTTTTTTTATTTATATTTTTTCTGAAATCAAGTCCATGGTGGCAATAGCTATGTAAATTCAGTCATAATCTAAGTGATTCTCTTTTTCGGGGATCTCATCGTTGTCCTTTTTGGTGCAGTTTGGTGGTAGCAGTCTGCTATGGCTCAACCGTGAGGCAGCAGCGAAGGTTCCCGGATGACTTCCTCTTCGGGACAGCTACTGCTTCGTACCAGATCGAGGGAGCGTGGAATGAAGATGGTGAGCTAACTATTTCTACCTTCATTTATTGATAAACATTACTGAAAGCGGAAGAGCTGCTTGGAGACTGATAATCTTCGATTTAAATTTGGAACTCTGATCTATTCTGGTTTGGACTTTGAAGGCCATAAGACATAAATAAAACTTCTGAACTTTATCTCTGCGTGGTGTTATGATCAGCGCGTGACCTAGAACTTATAGTATGATGTCAAACGGAAGAGATAATGCTATTAAATCAGCCAATGCTATAATCTCGACTCACTGCAATGTATTTTACAGGCAAGGGAGAAAATATCTGGGACTACATGGTCCACAACACCCCCGAAGTCATCAGAGGCCACACCAACGGCGACGTCGCTGCTGACTCCTATCACAACTACAAGCGTGATGTCGAGATGATGAGGGAGTTAGGCCTGGACGCGTACCGGTTCTCCCTTTCCTGGTCTAGAATCCTGCCTACAGGCATGGCCAATGAGGTCAACCCAGCTGGCATCGAATTCTACAACAACTACATCGACGAGATGTTAAAATACAACATCCAACCTTTGATAACTCTATACCATTGGGATCTGCCCCAAAAACTCCAAGAATTAGGAGGATTCGCAAACCCTTTGATCAGCGATTGGTTTGAAGACTACGCGAGGGTTGTGTTCGAGAATTTCGGAGACAGGGTCAAGTTGTTCATCACGTTCAACGAGCCTAGGGAAATCTGCTTTGAAGGCTATGGAGCCAGTACCAAGGCTCCTATCCTAAACTCCACGGCTATTGGAACTTATTTGTGTGCCAAGCACTTGGCCGTAGCTCATGCTAAGGCCTACAAATTATACGACAACGAATTCAGAGCGACACAGGGAGGACAGTGCGGTATCACCATCAGTGTCAACTGGTTCGGTCCAGCCACTGATACTCCTGAGGACGAAGTTGCTGCTGAACTTAGGAGACAAGGCGAGGTATGATTAGCATTTCTTAACATTTTCTTTAACTGTATGTCTTTGCCAATCTTCCAATTGACTCGCCTCGGGCCAGAAATAAAATCAGGCACTTGGATCGGTCTTGACATTGTATTTTTAAGACCCTAATGATGTATTTCAATTACAGTGGGGAATCTACGCCCACCCCATCTTCTCCGCCGAAGGAGGTTTCCCGAAGGAGTTAGCACAGAATATCGCAGAGAAGAGCGCCGCGCAAGGTTACGCCCACTCCCGTCTGCCAGAATTCACTGAAGAAGAGAAGGCATTCGTCAGAGGCACTTCAGATTTCTTCGGCGTGAACCATTATACGGCGTACCTGGTATCGGCTACTGAGCGCAAATCTGCGGTTCCAGTGCCTTCTCTGCAGGATGATATGGATAATGCCTCCTTTTCTGATGATGAATGGGATAAATCTGCGTCCGCTTGGCTGACCGTAAGTGATATATTTTTTTTCTGTTTCAGTCTGGTTTTTTTGTTAGTCTTTTGATTTTCGAAGCTCAATTTAGAATTGTTTTTTTTTTATTATTTTTGAGGTGAAATAAACGTAATTCTGCATTTTTCCCAGTTGGCGCCAAACAGCATCTACAAAGCCTTTAGCCACTTGAGAGACAAATACAACGACCCAATCTTCTACCTCACTGAGAACGGCTGGTCTACTTGGGAGGGCACAGACCTGATCGATGATGACAGGATCAAGTACTACAGAGCTTCGATGGAGAGCCTCCTGAACTGCTTGGATGATGGCATCAAGCTGAAGGGATACATGGCGTGGAGTCTGATGGATAACTTCGAATGGATGGAGGGATACATGTAAGGCTTTGGAGTTTTTTGTCCTCACATGCAACTTTTACACCAATTTTTTTTTGCCAGGGCAGGACGAGTTGTACCTACGAGAATATTTAGCTTATGCCGTTGTAAAATATATGCAGCCGGTTGATAGTTATTGAACAGTTGACAGGAAAGACAAATTACTTATCCTTTGGTATGGGAAAGAAAATGTTTAACAATGATGTTGTCAGAGTACAACTTTGACTAAATAATGTCTTTGAAGCAGGTGCATGGCATGAACAGGGAATTTGGTATTGATTTACGTTGAAAATCGACCGAAAGAAACCCCTCATTTTTGTGTTGTGAGACTTATTATTTTCTTTCTTTTCACAGTGAGCGTTTTGGCCTATACGAAGTTGACTTCGAAGACCCCGAGCGCAAGCGTACTCCCAGAAAGTCTGCGTTTGTATACAAGAACATCATCAAGAACCGTTACGTTGACTACGAATATGAACCTGAGTCTATGACCATGACCATCGATGAAGGGCACTGAAGTCTTATCGTTATCTGATATATTGTTGTGTTGTGACGTTTAATTAAAAGTATTTTGCTGTATAGTTTCAAGTTTTTTTTATTACCTTATTCTGGAGCTGCCATTAAAAAAACCTTGTTTAGTAATGTAACTTAGCAACTGTCTGGGTTGCAAGTCAGATGAAACAAATATGATTAGGTTTGCTTTCGGCCTTAGCATTAGGCATTAGGTCCGCCTTTGTAATATTTTTACGAATAGACCATTTAGTGTCGGGTGTTTAGCTTAATGTGGAAAAAAAATGCTGAGGTTACTAAAGTAGCTTGGTAGCTTTATAAACTGGCCTGCAAAAATAAGTATCACACTTTTAAAATTGCAATAACTTTTTAAGTACACAAGAAATACTTTCGAAACAAAAAGGACTCAAAAAATAGTTTAATTTTGTCTATAGTTTCAAAGAAAGCTGATAAAAATTGCTATAAAACGTTTTTTTTATTTTAAATCTCTAACTTCTATAGTTTAGAAAAAAATAAAATTAAAAGTGTAGTAGGTACTTTTTTTGCAGGTCAGTGTAGATAACAACGGTTAGCAGTCACTTTTAACATAACATGAGTGCCTTGTTGAATGCGGTGATCAGCGGTGCCTACACATGGATAAAGGCAGGAGAATGATGATAAAGTCAGTGTTTTAGACAACATAATAATTTGTGACATTACATACAAACTTTTGGGGATTTTTTTGTGAAATAAACATCTATAAAGGGGTGACTGGTAATTAGTATTTCATACTTAAACACGTGATTGTACTCATGATAACAAACAACTTTTACTATGGGACCAAACCTGAAATCGCGAATATTTTTTTAGGGTAGTTCTCCCCATGATCTGTCCACGAAGTATACACAATAGTTAAACAATGGCGTCTCGACCAAATTGGTCATTCGACAGATCATTATAAACATGTGAAGTGGGAATAATTTTTTTTTCGTCGTTTACCCTATCGTGTGGGGTATTGTTGAATAGGTCTTTTAAAATGACTTCGGGGTTTTTAATACTATTTTTCGATATCTGTTTCCATTAATTCCATTCCATTAATTTGCTACATTTACGAAATATTAAAATTCAAAGTGAAATTTTTTGTTCCAGTACGCCCTATTGAACAAAAATTTTCACTTTGAAGTCTTCTTCTCTATCGCATCGTGTGGGGTATCGTTGAATAGGTCTTTTAAAATGACTTTGCTGATAGTATAGGGGTTGCTAATAGTATTTTTCGATTTAATGCTCCATTTACGAAATATTAAACTTCAAAGTGCAAATATTTGTTCCAGCTTCGCCCTCCTCTAAAATCTTAACTGCGGGCTTGAAAAATCTAGAAAAATTCACGATGATAGTGCATTTCATGAACTTTAAATGAAAAATGTAGCGGTTACGATAACTTTATCAGTTTTGCAGTAATAGTTGTTGAACTTGTGTGTTGGATAATTTTGTACCAAATACAAAATCTTTAGAATAAACCCTTTAAAGTGACTAAGATGAAGTAGTTGCTTGAATAGAACGGGCTACTACCATATGAGTAAGTAAACGGAACAGAGTATAAGCTTCTTAAGAACGTGCAAAATTGTTAACTATTTTGGTAGGGTTGACACAATAGGTGAAGACAAATTAAACAAAACATCTATACATATAATAAAATCGTTGAGACCAAAAAATCTGTTAATTGAAGATAAAAAAATAAACCAGCCAGTGTGACTTGAAATAAGTAACTGAACATATTAAAACCATTTAAAAAAAATTTGTTTGTTTGTTTGACCGCGCATCACGTAAAAACTGCTGAACCGATTTTGTTGAAATGTTCACACATCTGTTTAAATACATTCAGAATAACATATAGGCTATAGAAATTTTGGATTTTTTTGGAAAAAGGGGGGGTAAAGTTTGTATGAAAAATAAAAATAGATGGTTCTAGAATCATGAAACTCAGAATAAATACTTATTAATAAAAATAAAGAAATACCTGTCTTAGCATATTTTTAAATCTCATCCAGAGGCGCAAAAAAGAGGGTTTTGTGTTTAAAATTAATAAACTTCAAACACCTATACAATCAAAACCAATGAAGTGTAACCTTTTAAAGTTGCTACATATACTCCATATCTAATACAGGTAAATATAATTTCTCAGTTTTCTTGAAATTTGATTTTTGAGGTGAATACGCACAAAATAGCGGAACTCAAGAAAATCAGCTTTCCTTGGTTTAAGTAGTTGGTACGAAATGTTTGTGCGCGCATCACGTCAAAATTACTGCATAGGCTTCTTCAATATTTAAACTATATATTATCACGCTACTTCCTTAAGGGGTTAGGCAATTTTGCATTATTTCCGTATACTTCAATTGTTTGACGTTTCAGTCATGACGTAAGTACATGAGAACGGCTATTTGTGGCTTATGTCAACGAAGTTGCGGTTTCATGACCGCTCTGTATACTACGTGGTTGCAGGTTCAAACCTTCCAACATTATTTTCACTTTTTGTGATTTGTTTAATTTTTTTTTGATGCTGTGAGATTTCCTATATTTCATTTTGTATTTAAGTTGTGTGCATTTCTTATTTTTTTCGTGAAATATTTTTCCAAAAAGTAATAGAGTAGTACATAAGGAAGAAGAATACAATCATGCTACCCCCAAATAAATTGGGATAAGGGCAGGAGTATGATGATGAGGATGATTTCTCCAAAAAGAAGTATAACGAACACCAGAAGCCTGATAAATCCACGTGTTCTTGCCGTGCAAGAACTGTGCTATGCTATTCGCAATAATCAATAATCCATACGCAGTTTACGTAGATTATATTTACAGCTAAATTGTTATTGGCCTCATATCGTGTTTTCGGGCGGGAGGAGACGCCCGGGTTCTTCCATTGTGAGGATCGACCGGAGGCCACGGTGGAGCACACTGTGGAGGTGTGCCCCACTTGGGCGGTGCACCGCCGTGTCCTCGAAGCGGCGATCGGCGGCGGCGACTTCTCTCTCCCAGCCCTGGTTCAATACATGGTCCGGAGCAAGACGGAATGGGATGCCATCACCTCCTTCTGCGAAGCAGTCATGCTAGCGAAGGAGGTGGCGGAACGTGAGAGGGAGAGATCCTTACGTCCCGGCCACGGCGGGAGACACCCCGGGCGTCGGGAGCCACGTATTGGCCCCCGGCCACCGTAGGCGCGGGCCTGTGGACGAGGAGCTATGGGCTAGCTCGCCGTCCGTCCGTCTCATGACGACAGGCCGTGTCGACGGCGCGTTCGTGTGCTACGCGCGCCTCAAAGAGAGTCAGCAAAAAGAAGGGGTCCGCAAGGGCCGATGCCTGCCGGGGCTGCGGGACTATTCGAAAGAGATACCGTGGCCCCGGAACACAAAGGGCGATGAAGGAACATGGATGGGTTTTAGTCAGTAAAAGTCTGACACTTCCTCCTGCTCCGGGAGGAGTCATTTGATGATTTCCCATCCGAAAAAAAAAGCTATATCGTGTTTGGGCTCAATTCATGCACCTTGATGAGAACTTTCGACCTAGCTGGAGTATGACTGTCATCGAGTGTCTAAGGATGAAAACCTAAGGCTGTCGAGGGAAGCCCCAAATTGGAAAAACATAGTACAATATTTTAACGATGAATGCATATAATTCCGAGAAATTAAATTGTTACCTACTTGAATCTATACTTATTATAAAGGAGAAAAGTTTGTTTGTTTTGGTTGGTTGAACGCGCTAATTTTAGGAACTACTGATTCCAGTTAAAAACATCTTTTAGTGTTGGATAGCCCATTTATCGAGGAAGGCTATACGTTATATAACATCACGCTACAATCTATAGGGGCGGAGCATCAATGAAAATTGTTGCAAATACAGCGAAAAATTATTGCTTTTGAGAGCTTCCTTTCCGTGCGCTGCGTAAACGGTTAAAGTTACTCAACAATCATACATGTATGACGGGATTGTTCCTCTTAAAAAGTTCGCTAAAGCATATTATCTGCATTTTTGTAGGTTGACTCACACTCTCTCTAAGCCTCTCTCTCTCTCTTACGTAACGCAGACGAAGTTGCGCGGGTCAGCTAGTTTGTGAAATAGTTTTATTATTTCGTATGATAGAATACTTTACAAATTTACTTACGTAACACACATACCCAAATGTTTAGTAAAAGCTTATATTAATAATACAAAATTTAAAACACACTGTGTAGTACCCTCTTCTTATTAAAAAAAGGATCATACAATAAAATAAAGGTCCTTACTTGAAAAAGTAATAATCAAATATTTACTACCTACCTACCATACTCCTTGGGATAGTTAAAGTTTATATTTTTATTTTTCTAGTATTATTCATACACACAGTACAATAAACAACTATTGTTAATAAATACCACGTTTTTACATTAAAATATTCAAACTTGTCACAAAACAAACAACGTGTGTTGCCCTGACAACCCTGAGATTCCCAACTGGCTGTGACAGCGTAAACCGGATTTTTCCACTCTTGCCGCGTACGCGACAAGCGGCCAGTGGTCACGCACACCTGCTCCGCGTGCTTGTAGTAGTGCAACCGATTCGCGCGGTTGTATGAAGCTTATAATCTGTTCCGTTTACTTACTCATGTGCTACTACGGAACCCTATACTGCGCGTGGCCCGACACGCACTTGGCCGGTTTTTGTACTTTCAAGTAATCGGTAGCACGATGCCAAAATTTTGAAACCACCATACATTAGATCGCACGATGCCTACTTTTTAATTTTTGTCTCGGTTACATCGCAGTTTGCCAACTTTATGAAAAATTGAATCTAACGATAGCAATATGTCTACTTTTGTACAATCTAATACAAATATTTCTTACCAAATAGTTTTTACACTTAAAGTGACGAAAAATAAAAAATAAATAAATTTAATACCTACTTATGCTATTAATTTAACGTTACAGGCATGGACGATGATTTTTAAATAAAATAATCAATCCTCTGTCGGGCCAGCTAGTATTATAAATAATTAAGTAAGTATACAGGTAAGCATAACCGCGGGTAATTCAAGTCTATCATAAAATTGACAGTATTCCAATTGTACATTAAACTTTCAGAAATTAGATAAAGGCAACAAGATAACATAGATAGTCGAAAGTTTAAGCTAGCCCTTCAGATAAATGTGTCCGTTTATATAAAATTGTACTTACATAATAACAATTTGCTTAGTGCTTCAAAATGACGACATGAAGCTGCTTGTGGTCTTAAGGTAAGGAAATCGATAAAAATAATACCTACTTAATAAATAATAATACTTAAATAATAGCAGACGCACGGGTCGATCTTCAAGGGTAAGCAGCGTTTGCCAAGGTGGCACCTAAGACCACAAGCTGTGGATGGGTGACCATTCATTACATAGCGAGTTTCTTTGGTCTTGAAAATTATCGATATGTCGCAGGTTTATCGTATGACACGCCGTATTACATAAAGACGCGCCGGATTGAAAAACGTCGCCTATAGTGCGGCGTCTAACGTTCAGCCGGATTACAATTCGGCTGAAATAAAGTACGCCGCATTAAATGAGAACTTTGCGTTCGTACAAGCGGCGCGGCAGCGTAATAACGTTTCGCCCAAATACGAACAGGCGCATCGTCGATACGCCCGCCGCTTTGACAGCGAGCGAAGCGAGCTCGGTACTTAGGGCACCCGACGTTAGGTTTGGTTAGGTTCCTTTAAACCCTGCAGACAGAAATAGGAGCCTACGCCTTAACACATTTTAATATTTTTCTTGACGTTGTTTTTATTCCTGGTTTATTTATTTAATAGGTTATTGCGCAATTTAAGCTGTTGTAAAATCAATACGTCAGCAAACTTGGTCGTTCCTTCTTGCTGACAATAAAGCTAAACGTTGGACGCCGCTTTGTCGAACGTATCGCCATCACAATCCGGCTGAACGTAAGGATGCCGCGTTCGACGTTTTAATATCCTCCGCGCCTTTATGTAACACGGCGTGTATTACATAAAGGCGGTAGGAATAACTAGTTTTATTCGAAAACAAAACCCTGAAATTACATAATGAAACAAGATAAAAATCTGCTGTTGATAAACACTTGAAGTGGTCCTATTTTAAAGATTTAAGATAAAATGTGTCACTAGATTGTGTCAGCCGCTTAGTGCTTCAATAATATCGCTGATATGAAGCTACCAGTGGTCCTTAGGTACGGGTTTACTTTTAATATTTTTCTGAAAATAACTATTAAGAAATTTCGCTTATCCCTACCACTACATTAAAATCTGAATTCGTTTTATTTTTGATATTTTGGCCGAAATATCTCATCGTTGTCCTTTTTGATGCAGTTTGGTGGTAGCAGCCTGCTATGGCTCGACCGTGAGGCAGCAGCGAAGGTTCCCGGATGACTTCCTCTTCGGGTCAGCTACTGCTTCGTACCAGATCGAGGGAGCGTGGAATGAAGATGGTGAGCTAACTATTTCTACCTTCATTTATTGATAAACATTACTGAAAGCGGAAGAGCTGCTTGGAGACTGATAATCTTCGATTCATATTTGGAACTCTGATCTATTCTGGTTTGAACTTTAAAAGCCATAAGACATAAATAAAACTTCAGAACTTTATCTCTGCGTGGTGTTATCATCAGCACGTGACCTTTAACTTATAGTACGATGTCAAACGGAAGAGATAATGCTATTAAATCAGGCAATGCTATAATCTCGACTCACTGCAATGTATTTTACAGGCAAGGGAGAAAATATCTGGGACTACATGGTCCACAACACCCCCGAAGTCATCAGAGGCCTCACCAACGGCGACGTCGCTGCTGACTCCTATCACAACTACAAGCGTGATGTCGAGATGATGAGGGAGTTAGGCCTGGATGCGTACCGGTTCTCCCTTTCCTGGTCTAGAATCCTGCCTACAGGCATGGCCAATGAGGTCAACCCAGCTGGCATCGAATTCTACAACAACTACATCAACGAGATGTTGAAATACAACATCCAACCTTTGATAACTCTATACCATTGGGATCTCCCCCAAAAACTCCAAGAATTAGGAGGATTCGCAAACCCTTTGATCAGCGATTGGTTTGAGGACTACGCGAGGGTTGTGTTCGAGAATTTCGGAGACAGGGTCAAGTTGTTCATCACGTTCAACGAGCCTAGGGAAATCTGCTTTGAAGGCTATGGAGCCAGTACCAAGGCTCCTATCCTAAACTCCACGGCTATTGGAACTTATCTGTGTGCCAAGCACTTGGCCGTAGCTCATGCTAAGGCCTACAAATTATACGACAGCGAATTCAGGGCGATACAGGGAGGACAGTGCGGTATCACCATCAGTGTCAACTGGTTCGGTCCAGCCAGTGATACTCCTGAGGACGAAGTTGCTGCTGAACTTAGAAGACAAGGCGAGGTATGATTTGCATTTCTTAACATTTCTTTTAACCTGTATGTCTTTGCCAGTCTTACAAATAACTGGTCTCAGGCCCAAAATAGGTTATCAGGAATTTGGGTCGTCTTTGACTATGTATTTTCAAGGCCCTAATCATGTTTTCCGATTACAGTGGGGAATCTACGCCCATCCCATCTTCTCCACCGAAGGAGGTTTCCCGAAGGAGTTAACACAGAATATCGCAGAGAAGAGCGCCGCGCAAGGTTACGCCCGCTCCCGTCTGCCAGAATACACTGAAGAAGAGAAGGCTTTCGTCAGAGGCACTTCAGATTTCTTCGGCGTGAACCATTATACAGCGTTCTTGGTATCGGCTACTGAGGCCAAATCTGCGGTCCCAGTGCCATCTCTGCAGGACGATATGGATTATGCCCACCTCCTTTTTGGTGATGGATGGGATAAATCTGCCTCCGTTTGGCTGAACGTAAGTGTTCTTTAATCTGAGGGCACGGTTGTGCCCCCGCCAAGATAAGCCAAGCGAAGCGCAACCTACCTTCACTCGAAACGCTTCGTCGTTTTTTTGAACCCTTATAACTTGGGTTTGGATTATACCAGATAAACAAAATTCTCGGGATATGTTTTCAATAGCGGACTTATTAAACGTATAAAGTGTTAATTGCATAGCTCTTAAACTTTAGATTTTATTGATATCTAAAAACCCTAATTTCGTCACTGACTCACTGATGATCATAAAAATTCTTAGGGTATTTCCTTTTTAATGTCCTAGAAAGCTGAAATTTAGTATGTAAGCTATTATTAGTGCACAAACTACAAAAAAAAAAAAACTTGTAATTTTGTGTGAGACTGCCGCAATTTTGACGCTAGAGGTCTGATTAAAGCAAAGATATAGAGTAGGCTTTAAAAAAAGGCGCCTCTGATGTGCTAGTAATACACCAAAAAAAAATATTGTTGTCACAAGCAACTTACAAAAAGAAATCAAATCCACCAAAACTATTTCATGTAAAATGTTGCAAAGACGAGACCATATGACTCGCACTATCAAAAAGTTTTCAGATCTCATGTAGAGCCAAGCTTTAAACTCTACACGTCCTAACTTCACAAACTCTACACCGTAGTCAAAATATGTGGCTTGGCCGTTTCGTTGCTACAAGAACTATTGTATACTTAACATAAACAGTGGATAAATTTTTCATCTTACGCCCATGTGAATGTCACTACGAGTCAATGGTCTCGTCTTAGAAACATTTTACATGAAAATGTTTTTGCGTCGATTTCCACTGGCCTATTGTGTTGGTTTTTTAAAAGACCATCGTAACGTCTTTTGATTTTCGAAGCTCAATTTAGTGCAGATTCGTTCTCGAAGAATTGTTTTTAATTAGTATTTCTGCAATTTCCCCAGTTGGCGCCAAACAGCATCTACAAAGCCTTTAGCCACTTGAGAGACAAATACAACGACCCAATCTTCTACCTCACTGAGAACGGCTGGTCTACTTGGGAGGGCACAGACCTGATCGATGATGACAGGATCAAGTACTACAGGGCTTCGATGGAGAGCCTCCTGAACTGCTTGGATGATGGCATCAAGCTGAAGGGATACATGGCATGGAGCTTGATGGATAACTTCGAATGGATGGAGGGATACATGTAAGGCTTTGGAGTTTTTTGTCCTCACATGCAACTTTTACACCAAACTTTTTTTGCCAGGATAAGACGAGTTGTACCTACGAAAATATTAGCATAAGCTGTTGTAAATTATATACAGCAGGTTGATAATAATATAATCGAACAGTTGAGTGGAAAGATTAAATTACTTATCCTCTGCTTTGAGGAAGCTAATATCCCACAATATCTTGTCAGAGGACATCTTCGGCTAAATAATTAATAATTTAGAAGCAGGATAAACGGCATACCAGCATGGCATAAACTGGGAATTTGGTATGCTGCTGCATACCAAATATTGTGTTGAAAATTTACAAATGGAACTTCAAGTTTGTGAGACTTTCTTTCATTTCACAGTGAGCGTTTTGGCCTATACGAAGTTGACTTCGAAGACCCCGCGCGCACGCGCACTCCTAGAAAGTCCGCGTTTGTGTACAAGAACATCATCAAGAACCGCTACGTTGACTACGAATATGAACCTGAATCTATGACCATGACCATCGATGAAGGACACTGAAGTATTATCGTTATCTGATATACGTTTGGTTGTGTTGTGACGTTTAATTAAAAGTATTTTGCTGTATAGTTTCAATTTCTTTTTATTACCTTATTCTGGAGCTGCCATTAAAAAAAAACTTGTTTACTAATGTAACATGGCAACAGTCTGGGTGGCAAGTCAGATGCAACTAATATGATTGGGTTTGGTTTCGGCCTTACCATTAGGTACGCCTTTGTAATATTTTTGCAAATATACCATTAACAATCGGATATTTTAGGTTCTTAAATGTGGCAAACAATTGCTTGAGGTTGCTAAAGTAGGTAGGTAGCTTCACTATCACTACATATTATAAAACAAAGTCCTCCACCGCGTCTGTCTGTCTGTCTGTCTGTTCGCGATAAATTATAAAACTACTGCACCGATTTTCATGCTGTTTTCACCAATGGATAGAGTGATTCTCGAAGAAGGATTTAGTATATAATTTGTCAAGTTCTGTTGCGGGAACGGGATCTAAATTTCGTGATTACTTTTGGTCGCGATAACCGACATCTGCGCGGGCGAAGCCACAGGCATCAGCTAGTTATAGATAACCAGAGTAAGCAGTAACTTAGCTGACGCCCAGTGCGTCTCCCGCGGTGGCTGGGACGTGAGGTTCTCTCCCTCTCACGTTCCGCCTCCTCCTTCGCCAGTATGACTGCTTCACAGAAGGAGGTCCCATTCCGTCTCGCTCCGGACCATGGATTGAACCAAGGCCGGACGTGAGAGGTAGCCGCCGCCGATCACCGCTACGAGGACACGTCGATGCTCCGCCCACGCGAAGCAGACCTCCACCGTATGCTCCACCGTATCTTCCGGTCGATCCTCACAGTGGTAACACCCGGGCGTTTCCTCCCGCCCGATTCGTTGCAGGAACCTCCCGAAACATCCGTGTCCGGTAAGAACCTGCGTCAGGCGGAAGGTGAGGACGCCGTGGCGCCTCTCAAGCCACTCCTCAAAGAGGGGACTTATCGCCACTATTGTGGTGTGCCCTAAATACCCTACAGCACTTTAGTTAATTGTTTGCAACAAGCACAATCAGTATCATACATAGAATGAATATATTCTTAAAATGATGAAAAAAAAATTGTGGAACGAAAGCCGTTAAATGCCGCTAGTGCTATGTCTTCAGGTCGTGAAAGAGATGCTGGAAAGCAATAGGTGCAACAATTTGGTAGCTGCTATAATCATACTGAATGCTGTAGAAAACCACTGAGGACCAGATGCAAATCCACATTAGGTACGTGACAATAATGTTGTAGTGTATTTATACTAGAAAATGTCACGGTGACTCCAAATCTCTCTTATAACATCAACATGCGTGTCAAAATTATCCGTCAATCCATCTTTATCGAAGATGTTATCCTCCCCGCGAGGCATGAAGGAATCATGACATTAAAGTTTGGTAGGGGTTCCGTATGCTATGATGTTATATTATTACTATAGCTTTACGTACTTACAGCATCAAAAAATATAAATGTATACAGGGTGTATCATGTGACTTAAATCTCCTAATACAAGCAATTCCTTGCTTAAAAGGTGATCTCCAATAATATGTATCGAAATGCCTATTGTAATTGAAATAAACGTTTTTTTTTTACTTAAAACATACAGGGTGTAAACTACCTCATCACGAAGCCGTCAACCAAGTATTCTGTACATCAAACTAAGTAACTTTACGCAAAAAATATTGCTGGGAAACGTCTTTTTTTTTGGGGTGAAAAATCATGTTTTGTGGTAGAACTCAATGTAACGCACTCAAAGATTGTGCTGATGGATGGATTGAATAGTACGGGGGTCGTGGAGGTGTTTAAAGTAAAAATCTTACATTAAAAACATGTTTTAAAAAAAAATTGTCAAAAAGTTGGAACCTTGACCCCCAATATCTCCGTAACTAGATGGTTCCCAGGTAAGGTGTAGAACAAAAATATGATCGCAATGACGAGGAGAACAAGTGCCTTTCGGCTTGGTTAAGAGGTGTTTTACACCCTTTTAAAACTAAATAAAAATAATAAATAATAAAATTTTATTAAAAAATATAAGGTACATGTTTACAGTTTTTCTTAAATCTATGTCAAGTTCACCCATGCTTTGAGCCTGAACTAGGTAATCCTGTGTTTCAGGCGATTTGAGGTAACATTAATTGATTAAATAATCATATGTCTTATTAATAATATTGGTAACAATGTAAAAGGTATATAACATTTTTACTATTTTAACTTAGCAAACTAATTAAAAAAATAACACTAATGTGAACAATATTTACTTTAGCACAAGTAATAACTTCTCTGTATCTTCATAGGACATAGTTTGAAGAGCTTCCTTGAGGATTTTCTTGCAGTTATTGTGATTTAAGGAGTAGATGCTTCCTTTTTCATTAAGCCTGTTATAGAGTAGCGGTCCGAGGTACATATAAAACTTGGCTGTGAAAGCGTGTTTTGTACTTTTTTGAGGGCAAACTATATCTTTCCGTCTTTTTTTTGTGAATTCAGTGCTGAATGGAAGTGCTGCGTGTTGTTTTAGTACAGTGCTCATAATAAATAACTGTCGAACTGTTAGTACTTCACAAGATTCATACAGGAGGTTAGTGGGGAAAAGGAAAGGGCGGCAAGTAGCCACCTTGAGAATAGCTCTTTGAGCTCTTTCAATGGGCAATAACAGAGTTTTTCTCGCCCCACCCCATGAAGTAATGCAGTAAGTCAGAATTGACTGACAAAGAGCAAAATATACTTGCCTAAGTATTTTTGGATCTGTAATATATCGTATTTTTTTGAATACGAATATCAGCTTCCGAATTCTATTATTTAGAGCTTCCATATGTTGTTTGAAGGAAAGGGTTTCATCTATTATAATACCCAGGTATTTTATTTTATCAGTCTTCTTAATATTGGGACACCTACACTGGCTATCAAATAATGAATCAAAGGAGTTTGTTGTTTTGTTTTTAACGATCTTCGTCTACCTTCGATTAACTTTTAAGCCGCTATTACTGCAAACAGCCTAGAATTGAGATGAATAAGATACTTCTGTCTTTTTTTAGGGTTCCGTAGTCCTGACCCTTGTAGTTTCATCATGACTGTCTGTCCGTCCGAGGTTTTGCTCAGAGACTGTTAGTACTAGAAAGCTGGAATTTTGTAAAGGTGTGTATATCAATATTACGCCGACAAAATGGAAGATAAAATTTTGGAAAATATTTCAAAAGTAGTAAAGTACCTCCCCTACATGTGAAGTGGGGATGAATGTTTTTTTCGTCGTCTATCCCATCGTGTGGGGTATCGTTAAATAGGTCTTTTAAAATAACTTGGGGGTTGCGAAAACTATTTTTCGTTTTAATGCTCCATTTACGAAATATTAAACTTCAAAGTGCAAATATTTGTTTCAGTAGGGCGATTCATGATGAAAGTACATTTCATGAACTTTAAAGGAAAATTATAGCAGATGATTTAAATCATGATCTGTCAAATGACCAATTTGTTTGAGACACCATTGTTTAACTATTGTGTCTACTAGTTAGCAGTAATAGTCGTTGAACTTGGGTGTTGGATAATTTTGTACCAAATACAAAATCCTTAGAATGAATCCTCTTAAGTGACTAAGATGAAGTATTTGCTGTAGTTGCTGAACTGACAGATGTCAAATTTTATATATTATTTTTCATTTATTTATTATTATTATTAACTGGCTACTACAGAACCCCACACTGCACGTGGCCCGCCACGCACTTGGCCGGTTTTTTCTTCGACTTAAGGTAAAAAAATGGTGTACCGTGGAACTAGACACCGCATCAGCTTACTTTGTGAGGAATATAGACGTGGAATTATTATGGAGGAATATACAAACGCACTTTAAAAATAATGTTTCACACAAAATGTATAGCTTTAAAAATTAAATAATGAACTGTGAAAAATATGGTTTCCACTATAAATATGCTTAGCTTGAAAATTAATTGAACGAACGATAAGACATACAAATGGCCAGACCCGGAACATCTTCCTGTAGGTCACACAAATGTTAGTTCCGTACAGTGCAGCGCAGCGAAACTATTCAATAAAATAGTTTGCTACGGGCTACTGACTGAACCCTAAAGCAACATGTTACATAATAATGTGATCTCGCTACTTGACTCTTGATAACCGACAAGTACCTACGTAAACATAAACAACTACGTTCATATTCTATTGTAAATATGGGGGATAAAACACGTTTTTTTTTTCTTTTTTAACTTCATAATTAAAACAAAACTGTTTAATCAGTACTGGATAATAGGTACTCAAAGAGGCTGTCCAAAGAAACCTTACTTATCCCAGGCAAGACCGCAGGATACTAAAATTTTAGGGCTCGCTCCGCTCGCTTTTGCATCTAGCATTTCAGTATGCAAGTTAATAGTTACATTAACTGAATGGTTTTTTAGGAACTGAGAACTTTAAATTGAAACAAAACACAGAATAAACTGTTTAATGTCCTTGTCATTGTGTTTATTTGACTGATAATTTAATGCCATTAATGTTTGTTGGCCAGGAGCCTATGACAGGAAACCTTCCATTGGCAGTCGAGCGAAAAGTCATGGACATGTGCAGTCATCCCATTATGACGGACCAGACTTGGTCCTTTGAAATCACAGGTGTGCACATTATATAATGCTTTACTAACAAGGCACGACAAGTTTGTAATCATGCCTCTGTAGTGCTCACCGTTGACCGTAACGTTCTGAGCATCATCATTTTTGAACCTTCGACGAAATTAGGAACAATTGCGCACTTGGAAGCCAACATTCAACGCATTCTTGCCGGAATACAGTCTGCACCATCAGATTTCGGCATGTTCGCACCAGCCGCGTTAGCCATATGACCGAAGCCATATTTATATGTACATTCGTCACATCACATTAAATTATCCGTAAAATAAAACCAATTTTAAGGATATCAAATTTTGTATTGTGTATTTATTTCTGTTTTATTTTAAATTAAGCAATTAGTTTTCCACTTCCAAAAAAAAGCACCTACTATTTATGTATGTTCATACAGAAATAGTGGGGGTATTTTGACAGTTCTGCCACAAAAAAAATAGGGGTGCAAAAACAATCGAGCTCGCTTCGCTCGGTCTTGCTTCCTGCAAGAGAAAGAGAAAAGAGGAAAAAGTTTCTCCAAAAGAGGTTAAAGTTGCTCTTTTTAAAGCATAGCAAGCATGCCAGACATTTTATACCTGCAGCCTGTGGGTCCGCTATACGCGTAGATCTTTCAATGCCCTACGGGTCCTGTACAATAATGGTTTTAGGATGCTATTGGGGTTGCCTCGCGTTTGCAGTGCATCAGGTATGTTTGCTAAGGCCAGCACTGACTGCTTTAGGGCTACAGTACGGAAAAGAATGGCGTCCCTGATGCGTCGCGTGCGGGGCAGTACCAACAGCCTTCTGAATACCATATTGGAAAGGGTTGATTGTCCGGTTGTGAGGCACTGGAATACCGTTCACGGATCTGGAGGGGTCCTTTTCAATGTAAAATAAATTAAATGTAATAAATTAATAATTTAATGTTGACATTGAATAGTAATATAGGTACTAACATAGTTATAAGTATGATTTACTAACATTCTATGGAATATTTTTGATTCTGTTAATAAATGTATAATAATAATTATTCTCAAGTGGCTTCCAATTAGTTAAAGACGGCCTTGGACGTAGGTACTGCACCTATTCCAGACAAATTGTGATAAAGCATGGATAAAGCCAGGAGAATGATGATAAAATCAGTGTTTTAGACAATATAATAATTAGTTACATCACATACAAACTTTTGGAGATTTTTTTGTGAATTAAACATATTACGAATAATAATTAAGTATATAGGCAAGCATAACCGCGGGATAATCAAGTCTATATTAAATTGACAGTTTTCCAATTGTAAATTGAACTCACAGAACGTACAGATAAAGGCAACAAGAAAACACAGATAGTAGACAGTTTAAGCTATCCCTTCAGATAAATGTGTCCGGTTATATAAAATTGTAAATACATAATAATAATTTGTTTAGTGCTTCAAAGTGCCGACATGAAGCTGCTTGTGGTCTTAAGGTAAGGAACCCGATACAAATAATTCCTACATAATAAGTAACAATATCTAAATAATTACAGCCGTGCGATCTTCAAGGTTAAGCAGCGCTTGCCAAGGTCAGTCCGTGGATGGGTGACCATTCAATACATAGCGATTTTCCTCCGCACTGCGGAAAGCCGATGGTTCCAGCTGTCATTTGTAGGCCCTCCTGAAAGTTTCAGTGTTACCAAGGGGTATCGTATTTTACCTATACTAAAGTACTAACTGGGTTGTGAGTTTGTGAAGGTCAGATAGGCCGTCGCCATGCAAAATAGGTACTGCTGCATCCGGTTAGACTGGAGGCTGTCTCCAACATAGTTAAGAAAAGGCAGATGATGACCTAGTTATCAAGAATTAAAACAAAACGTATTAGTTACCTACCGACCTTAATTTAGTACAAGCATGCCGCCGAAAACGAAATTTAAATCAGAGCCATAGGCAACACAAATAGAGAAATACCTTAAACGTTCTTGTAAAAAGTTACACAACAACAGTTACGGTTTTTACACCCAGTGTTGTCAGCTAAGCGTCCGGATTTTATACCCAAACCGTGCCCAAACAAAATGAGAACGAATAAAACAACGTATGATTCCAATCTTTAGGAATTTATTCCATCCGAATAAAATAAGTATACCAATATTAAAAGTGTGTTTTGTCTGACGCAGTTTGGTGGTGGCAGCCTGCCACGGCTCCACCGTGAAGCAGCAGCGAAGGTTTCCAGATGACTTCCTTTTCGGGACAGCCACCGCAGCCCATCAGATAGAGGGAGCGTGGAATGAAGATGGTGAGTCAATTGTGTCCTCACTATTAATCTCAATTGAATTGATTATCACTTAATTAAATCAGTGTAGGCGTCGAATTTGTCCTATACTGATGACTTTTCAATATCTGCCACTAATATTATTATTGCTTTGATCTAATGTATGAATATTCTATATTTTCCAGGCAAAGGAGAAAATATTTGGGACTACATGACCCATACCAACCCAACCGTAATCAGAGACGTGACCAACGGTGACGTCGCTGCTGACTCCTATCGTAACTACAAGCGTGATGTTGAGATGATGAGGGAGTTAGGCCTGGATGCTTACCGGTTCTCTCTTTCCTGGCCTCGGATCCTCCCTACAGGTATGGCCAATCAGGTCAACCCAGCTGGCATCGAATTCTACAATAACTATATCAATGAAATGCTAAAGTACAACATCACTCCAATGGCAACTCTATACCATTGGGATCTGCCACAAAAACTGCAGGAGCTAGGTGGATTTGCAAACCCTCTCTTTAGCGATTGGTTTGAGGACTACGCGAGGGTTGTGTTCGAGAATTTCGGAGACAGAGTCAAGATGTTCATCACTTTCAACGAGCCCAGAGAAATCTGTTATCAAGGCTACGGAGGTGATTTAAAAGCTCCCATTCTAAATTCCACTGCTTTTGGAACTTATCTATGTGGTAAGCACCTGGTCGTGGCCCACGCTAAGGCCTACCACTTGTATGACAAAGAGTTCAGACCGACGCTGAAAGGGCAGTGTGGTATCACGATTAGTGTGAACTGGTTTGGTGCGGCTACTGACTCTGCTGAGGATCAGCTAGCTGCTGAGCTGAAGAGACAAGGCGAGGTAATACAAGAACAATGCTTTAAATACATTATGAATTTTTAGTTGAGACCTAAATATAACCTCTTTTTCAGTGGGGTATCTACGCGCATCCCATCTTTTCGTCAGAAGGAGGTTACCCAAAAGAGTTTTCTGAAAGACTGGCTGAAAAGAGCGCTCAACAAGGTTACCCCCGCTCACGCTTGCCTGCGTACACTGATGAAGAGAAGGCCTTCGTCAGAGGAGCCTCTGATTTCTTCGGTGTGAACCATTACACAGCACGATTGGTGTCAGCGACGGGGCATAAAGATGTGTTTCCTGTGCCTTCTCTGTTGGATGATATGGATGTTAGACACTATGTGCCTGATGACTGGCTTACATCCGTTTCGTCATGGCTAGTGGTAAGGAAGTTCACTATGATATTGTAAACAATTCGGTCCTGATTTCTAATTGTTTTGTATTAGTCAAAACAGCTTATTGGTCTTCGTTGACATTATCAGCAAAACGATGAAAAGTCTAGCTTGCTGCCAAAAGTTCTATGTTTGTCTTATATGTATCTCTCTGTATATGTCTTCTATAGACATTTAAATTATTTTATTTAATTATTTTTCTTATTTTAATCCCACCTCCCTCAAAATACTTTCTCTTTTTTACAGTTGGCTCCAAACAGTATCTACAACTCCTTAACCCATCTTATGGAAAAGTACAACAATCCTGTATTCTACATCACTGAGAACGGCTGGTCCTCAGATCCTGAAGGTGGCCTGATAGATGATGACAGGATCACGTACTACAGAGCTTCGATGGAGAGTCTTCTCAACTGCTTGGATGCTGGCGTGAACCTCAAGGGTTACATGGCTTGGAGTCTGATGGATAACTTCGAGTGGATGCAGGGTTATCAGTAAGTATGGATTTTAATGTTAACATTCGTTACTATAATATATTATTATTCATATTTCATACCATTTTTTCCACAGAGAGCGTTTCGGTCTGTATCACGTGGACTTCGAAGACCCCGCGCGCACGCGCACTCCTAGAAAGTCCGCGTTTGTGTACAAGAACATCATCAAGAACCGCTACGTTGACTACGAATATGAACCTGAATCTATGACCATGACCATCGATGAAGGACACTGAAGAAATTATAATATGTCCCGATATTATTTATTTTATTTATAAATTAAAAGCATTATATATGTTTAAGTATGTTTTGTTCCCAAAGGATCACGATTTATCCTGTGGACGGTGAGCTATGGGCTAGCTCGCCGTCCGTCCGTCTCATGCCGACAGGCCGTGTCGACGGCGCGTTCGCGTTCCACGCGCGCCTCAAAGAGAGCAAGGGCCGATGCCTGCCGGGGCTGCGGGACTGTTCGAAAGAGATACCGTGGCCCCGGAACACAAAGGGCGATGAAGGAACATGGATGGGTTTTAGTCAGTAAAAGTCTGACACTCTCTCCTGCTCCGCCTAAAGAGGGAGGAGTCATTTGATGATTTCCCATCCGAAAAAAAAGGATATAACGATTTACTAAATTTCCGCAAAAATAGTACAAAATTATGAAGTAAACAACGAAGTTTTTCGATTAGATACAAACATGGCTCTAAGACGCGTAAAAAGTAGTTACTTGACAAACATCTATAAATTGTATTTCTCACATATCAGTCATGAAGTAAAGTTAAAATAAGAAGTTATTATTTCATGCTTTTTACTGTCTCGTTGATCGAGTGGTCGCAAGCGCCAATGTTAAGCATGAGGTCCTGGGTTCTATTCCCTGATCGAGCAAAGTGTTATTGGGTTTATTCATCAGGAATTTCTCAGTAGCAGCCACGGAGTCAGGACTTGTGTCCACTATATCATGGGACTTAAAACATACAGGTGTAAACAACCTTATCACGAAGCCGTCAACCAAGCATTCTGTACATCAAACTAAGTAACTTTACGCAAAAATTATTGCTGGGAAACGACTTTTTTTTGGGGTGAAAAATCATGTTTTGTGTTAGAACTCAATGTAACGCACTCAAAACATTGTGCTGATTGATGGACTGAATAGTACGGGGGTCGTGGAGGTGTTTAAAGTAAAAATCTTACATTAAAAACTTGTATTTAAAAAAAAAACTTGTGAAAAAGTTGGAACTTTGACTCCCAATATCTTATATTAACTTTTATTTTTCTGGCCCCTCTAGAGCCAACTTCAGGTAACAGCTGTTTTTTTTTTATTCCCATGTTTGTCCGTCTGTCCTGTATTTTTTTTTTTAATAATTGGTTTAAAGCCGTGATTCCAATTAAAGATTTTGGCTACTGAATTTTTTGTTACCTTTTCGACAATAATTGTCTTGCGTGTTACTGGTTCACACATGTTTGAATAAGTACAAGTCCTCGTGAAACTGAGGCAAAAATGTGATAGTGATTGTACTTTAGATAAAATCGCACTGTATAGCATCAACATGTCAACTTATCCGTCAATCCATCTTTATCGAAGACGATATCTTAGTACATCATGAATTGAGAGTTTCGAAAAAATAAATAAAAAAATGTGAAATGATACAGATATACTATACACATGGACTGGTTTATAAAGCCAAAAAGTGTGAATACATGGTCTTTGGTGTCGCTGGTAAGTGCCGGGAAAGTACTTTCGAACTTAAAACGGTACGTAAATAAGTAGAGTGATAAAGTTTAAGTATCTTGGGCATTTTCTTACCGACGACCTCAGTGACCATGTTGACATTGAACGGGAGCGTAAGGCTCTGGCGGTCAGGGGAAATATGTTGGCACGAAGATTTGTTCGGTGTACTGACCAAGTAGAGGTAACGCTTTTGAAAGCTTATTGTCATAGTTTTTATACCGGTAATCTTTGGGTCAACTACTCGAAAAGATCGCTGGAAGTCCTGCGCGTCCAATACAATAATGTTTTTAGGATACTGTTGCGATTGCCTCGTTTTTGCAGTGCCTCTGGAATGTTCGCGGTAACTCATACCTATGGGTTTGATGCCATCATCCGCAAAAAAACAGCCTCGCTCCTGAGCAGAACAAGGGGCAGTGACAATAGCATCCTGAAGGCTGTGGCGGCTGATACTTCCTCCACCACAATAAGGCGATTTGTGAGAAGACTTATACCCTAGTATTTCGTTGTCCCAGTTATAAGGACTATGTGTAATCCTCTCATTAACTCGTCTTTATTAGTTAAGTTACTAACAATAGTGTTTAAGTGCAAAACTGTTACTAACAATTTATGGATCTCTTAGTTGTCCGAAATAAAATGATTTATTATTATAGTGTTTTTATGACTCTTTTATGAATATAATTTAAAAGTCAGGTGCTATTACTGCAAAATGGTCTAGAATTGAGATGAATAAGAAACTTGTACCTACCTATCTTTTTTATTGACTTAATCAATATTAAAAATCCTACCTGCCTACTCAATGCCCATTCTCCTTTATTCGAACTTCATAAAGCGAACAAAAGGAAATAGTAACTTGAGAGTGTGTCTCGGTGTCTCGCAGTGCGATCCCAAATCAATCCTAGATTTTCAAAAATACTTAAATTCTAAATTCAAGTAAGGCTGTCATCAGAATCAGAATATTTGAAATGACAAAAATTACTTAAGTACTTACACTATAAGGAAGTTCCTCAAATCGCCTGCTCTAATGGGGAGAAAAAGTGATATCAGAAAGGGCCAATAGTAATTGAATGAAAGGGTTTGCTGTGAACCCTCCAGCAACTTGTCCCGGCTACTTGACTCTTGACAACCGATAAGTACCTAGCTACGTAAATTTAAATATTCACTAAATATGAGACTTAAAACATAATTTACCCGACTGCGCCAGAAGGAGGGTTATGTTTTTCGAGAGTATGTATGTATAATTGTTTGGCACGCACGGCTCAATGGATTTTAGCTTGAGAGGTGTCGTTAGATTCGTATTTATTGTGAGAGTGACACTGGGTATATCAAAATAAAAAAAAAAACAAAATGGCGGATTTTTGGCGCCAAATTCAAATGTTTGGCACGCTCTGTGGCCTGGACGGCTCGATGGATTTTAGCTTGAGAGTTGTCGTTAGATTCGTATTTACTGTGAGAGTGACACTGGGTATATCAAAATAAAAAAAAAACATAATGGCGTCAAATTCAAATGTCTCTGCAGCCTGAACGGTTCAATAAAGGGTTCATCATGAGGATTTTAAAATGGTATATCTAAGTAACTAAAATGTGTAAAATAATAAAAAAATGAAAAAACCCGACTGCTTAAAAAATAACTAATAACTTTAAATAAAAACTGAAAAGAATAAAACAAGTTCAGGAGACAGGACATAATTATTGACTGCAACAGTCGGGACCCATTAAATAATCTAGACTAAAATCATTACATCCAATTATGTCCTGTCTCTTGAACTTGTTTATTTATTTTCAGTTTTTAGGGTTCCGTAGTCATGACAAGGAAACCTTATAGTTTCACCATGTCCGTCTGTCTGCCTGTCTGTATGTCCGAGGTTCTGCTAAGAGACCGTTAGTACTAGAAAGCTGTAATTTTGTAGAGGTGTGTATATCAATAACGCCGATAAAGTGGTAAAATAAAATTTTGGAAGATTTTTTTTTTTTTGGATTTTTTTTGTTCGGGCTCCCCCTACCCTACGTGCGAAGTGAGGATGACTTTTTTTTTTCGTCGTCTGCCCCATCGTGTGGGATATCGTTGAATAGGTATTTTAAAATAACTCGGGGGTTGCTAATCCTACTTTTCGATTTAATGCTCTATTTACGAAATGTTAAACTTTAAAGTGCAAATTTTTGTTCCAGTAGGGCGTCCCCCCCCCCCTCTAAAAGCTAAACTGCGGGCTTGAAAAATCTAGAAAAATTCATGATGATAGTGCATTTCATGAACTTTAAAGGAAAACTATAGCGGTTAAGATAACTTTATTAGTTTAGCAGTAATAGTCGTTAAAATAGGGTGTTGGATAATTTTGTACCAAATACAAAATCCTTAGAATAAATCCTATAAAGAGATTATGATGAAGTGGTTGCTTGTTTATAACGGGTGAAGACTTGCATTGAAAAACAAAATCTGAAATATAACGGGCTACTACGGAACCCTACACTGCACGTGGCCAGACCCGCACTTGGAAGGTTTTTTATTTAAAGTTATTAGTTATTTTTTACGCAGTCGGTTTTTTCTTTTTCATACAATAATTTGTGACATCACACAACCACAAACTTTTAGGAACACTTCTTGTAAAAATATTAAGTACTTTATGCAAGCGTAACCGTGGGCAATACTTGTATTATTATCTTGGGAAGAATTGAGATAAAAGCAACAAGAAAACATAGATAGTAGACAGTTTCAGATAAATGTGTCTGTTTAGATAAACTGTAAATACTTACATCATAAGTAATAATCTGCTTAGTGCTTCAAATTGCCGACATGCAGCTGTTTGTGGTCTTAAGGTACGAAAATCAATAAAATTATACCTACATCATATTAAAACTAAACGTTACAGGTACCTAACTGCTTATTTCATCGAATACATACAACAAAATCGTTTTTCATGTCTGTTTGTGCGACCGCTAAGTTCTTTTTCTAAGGCTTGAATTCCTGCAACGCTCATGTCGGTCGCGTACGGTCGGTCGCGTACGTCAGCGAGAAATACAGTAGCAACGTACGCGTACGTACTACGCGCCGCAGCGCCGCCGTCAGCGTAGTATGGTGCTATATAGAACATAATATATACTCGTATGCGCGACCGACGTACGCGATCGCGACGTCATCATCATCATCATCATCAGCCTATTAATGTTCCCACTGCTGGGATACGGGCCTCCTCTCTAAGAGAGGGAATGGGCTATAATCCACCACGCGGGCCCAGTGCGGATTGGTAGATGTCACATGTCTTCGAATTTTTTGGTTCTAGCATGTCCATGCTGGTTTCGTCACGATGTTTTCCTTCACCGTTTTGAGAGCAGTGGCGATGAAATAAATTACACAAAGTAATGCGCCTGCCTGGGTTCGAAACCACGACTTACTGTTCGTAAGTCGGGGCCGCCACCACTGGGCCACCGCTGCTCTGACCGACGTAAAAAAATACTATATCCAGGCCTAGGTCGCAACCTAGGCTACCTGGATTTCACTAAAATTACTAAATTAAGACTTTAAAACTCCACTTTCGAGGTTATATGAGTCTAGTGGGTATGTAAATGACTGTTTACTAAATCTAATCACTGAATCACTTATTTAATCGTCACTGTTATTGCCCATATCACTGACTATATAATGTTTATGGTAAAAACACTATTTACACATAGTTTTTGGTGACGTTCGTCGCGAACAAAGTCAGAAGTAATCTGATCTAATGAATAATGAACACACGTATGAAATAATCAAGGAAATATTACTGATACTATAATAGTAATCCTGTACAATCAGTCAAAAGTATGAAGTCAAAGTCAAAGTCAAAACATTTATTGCGAACCAAGTGTACAATGTGGTGTTATGTTATGTTAGTGGTACTTATGACTTAGCAGCCTTTTACAAGCATTGCAATTTCATATTATATTTAATTTTAATTTTAATTAGCATGCATTAAACATTGTTATTATGTTATCATTTTATTTTGTTATTACAATTCGATTCAAAATTTAAATGTCAATAAAGTGAATTTAATACAATTTATATATAATAGTTATGTCAAAAGTTAATGTCAATAAATCAGTTTAATACAATTATAAATAATAGTAATGTCACAATTATAATGTCATTTAATACAATTATTCAGGAATGTCAATATCATCATTTTCAGGTAGCACGAATTTTAATTTGATATGTAGTTAAATATAGACTCAATCTTACTGTTTGAAATAGGACAGATCGCCACTTTTGTACATGAGACAAAGTCGTTATTTTAAGCTAGACTCTAAATATTCTTTTACTGAGTAGAAACATTTTTGGATAAGGTACAGTTTTAGCCTTTTTTGAAATATTATTATAGATTTTTCAGTTTTAAACATGTTGGGCAGCTTATTATATATTTTTATTGCCATAGAGTATGGGCTATCGCTTAACATTTTAATTCTTGAGGATGGAGCGCATAACCTTTTTTTATGGCGAGTGTTGACGTTGTGTGTATCTTCAATTTCGGTGAATTTGTGGATGTTTTTGAAAACAAATACGCAAATGTCAAGTATGTATATTGAAGGCAGAGTTAGCATCTGATAGTTTATGAAGTATGGTTTACAGGTCTCCGTATTATCTATTTGAGCTAGAATTCTTACACACTTCTTTTGTATTATGAATAGTTCCTCTACGTTAACACTATTTCCCCATAGCATGACGCCATATCGCAGCCAGGAATATGCGTATGCGTAGTAAGCAGCCATAGCTGTTTGTGTGTTAGTGCTTTGTTTAATTTGAAAAAGTGCATAAGAGAATCTGGAGAGTTTGGTTTTTATATGTTCTATATGCGACTTCCAGTTAATGTGCGTGTCAATATTTATGCCAAGAAGGCTAAATGTATTAACTTCTTCTATTTGCGTGTTTCTGAATGTTGTTTTTATATTGAGAGGTGGTTTTTTATATGATCTAAATTGTATTATTTTAGTTTTATTGCTATTAATTTCCAAGTTATGGATCTGGAGCCAAGTATCTACAGTTTGGAGTGTATTTTGTATTTGTAGACTAGGGTTATTTATGTTTCCACACTTGATTAATATTGAAATATCGTCTGCAAATAGTACTGGTAAAGTGTTTTCTTTATCTAATATTATGGGAAGGTCGTTAATGTAGATTAAAAATAGTGGGCATCCTAGTACGCTTCCTTGTGGGATTGAGCAAGTAATTTGTCTTTTTTGTGATCTAATATTTTTAATATCATTTTTTCCATGGTCGTAGTGTTCAACTTGTACTATTTGTGTCCTATTTTGTAAATATGATTTAAACCACGAATAAGCTGGTCCTCGTACACCGCAACCATGTAGTTTACTAAGTAAGATGTCATAAAGGACCTTGTCGTATGCTTTTGTCATGTCTAGTAGTAGCCCAATTACATATTGTTTGTCGTTTATATGTTGCAGTGCTTGTTGAACATATTTATAAACTGCTAATGTTGTTGATCTACATTTTCTAAATCCATTTTGTGCGTCGTCAAGAATATTAAACTTTTCTAAGAATATATATAGCTGATTACACATAGCTTTTTCAAATATTTTGGAAAAGGTTGGTAGCAGTGCTATGGGTCTATAATTGCCAGGGGTGTGCTTGTCACCTTTTTATGCACTGGTTTTACTAAAGCTACTTTAAGTGCGTCTGGAAATTGGCCATCTTGGAAGCTTTGATTGATCAAAAACATCAGAGGAATGGAAAGTTCTATTGCACATTGCTTTAATAAAATTGGTGGAATGTCGTCGATACCGCAGCTATGTTTATTTTTAGTTGACCTTATTATGTTAAGAATCTCTTTTTGGTCTACCGGGCGTACATACATTGAACAAGTAGAGGGGTTGACCACGGGTTTTCCAATGTTATTGGTCGTGTTAGTGGTTTGACTTTGCCCTACCGTCGCAAAGAATTCGTTAAATTTGTTGAAGAAATGCGGCCAAATTTTTGACAACATTTAAAAACGAACCATTGGAAGTGAACCAGAACCAACTAAACCACAGAGTACATTAAACTATGAACCAAACCCATACACAAAAATAGAGAAGAACATAAAGAAGAAGACATTGACATTTTTTGACAGCGCACGTCAAGACAAAAAATGTCTAAAGGCAATCATAATTTTAATAAATTAATTTAATTTATTTATTTGGTGCGAAACATTGTATGTTTCGGAAATTCATTGGTGTCAAAGACTACAATATATATATTATATTGACAAATTGGTGTGTATCGTGTGTATTCATCTCACTGCGTTGGAAACTATCGTGACTTGAAATGTCAAAAATTCGTTGGATCTTTGTTGAGGAATGATGTTGATTTTACCATCTAGCATACCACAGTTGACTGGTACACATTAGAGTTTTAAAAGGAGATACGAGTTCGACGCTGAGGCGAGGCGAGACCAGGCTCCCATTTACCTGGCAAAGGTGCCCGAGGCTGCGCCGACATGTGTTCTTCGGCGGTGCGATACCCCAGGCCCCCAGTGTGTGTTCCTCCGCTCCTGTCTTTTCATCACAACCTACAATAGACTGATCAGTGTTTGTTTTTTAGTTTAGTTTAATAAAGTTATTTTTATTAAGTTTATTTTTAAGAGGTACTTTATATTTAATGAGTAGTAGCAGCAGCGATGCGGTGGGTAATAGTAGTAGTCAACCTTCAACATCGCTGAACACCCTGGAGAGATGCCCGCTTTGCGCCCAGGCACGATTTTTTAAAGGTAAGCGGGGTCTGAATGTGCATATCGGTAAGGTACATAAACCTCCAAATGCACCCTCAGACCCTGTCTCAAATCTTCCACCTACAACTTCGGATACATCCACTTTCGACCCGATCTGGCAAACCCTTTCCAAATTCAAAAACTCTGTCCCTGTTTTAAAGCGAGTTCCCCGCGGTGCTAGGCCCTTAGTTGCACAAAACCTAGCAGGTTGTGTGCGCCTTGTCGTCCGAGAGAACTCGCTAAGTGCTTGGGAGCAGTTGCTTACCTTCCCTTACCGAATTCTGCATGTTCAAAAGAATTTGGCCACAAAAAAGACTTTGACTGCTCAAATCAAAGATAACTGTAATGTTTCGGCTCAAAATTTTGTTTCAAATTTATCGGCACAGGGATATACCTCTTCGAGAGGTATATCTCATCTGGTTGAATCAAAGTTAGGGGAAGGTGACATTAGCGGTGCAGCCAGGATTCTCTTCAGTAGCGATGTGGTGGCACCGTGTTCTCCAGAAACACTCGCAGCTCTGGAGACCAAACACCCTGCCCCCGCGGATGGCCTTTCTTTTCCCGACCCTCCTGATTCGGACATTCACTCCCTCACCATTACAGGTCGAGAGGTGGTCACAGCCGTTTGCTCTTTCCGAAGCGGCTCCGCCGGCGGCCTCGACGGCCTAAGTCCTCAGCACTTAAAGGACCTAATTTGTTCAGGCGCCGGGGAGGCCGGTGAATCACTCTTGAAGGAGCTTACGGCTCTGATTAACCTTCTACTCTCCGGCAAGGTGAACGAAACCGTCATCGACGTCTTATACGGGGCCAATTTATGTGCCCTGCGCAAGAGGGATGGCGGCATTCGTCCCATTGCCGTGGGTACTACTTACCGTCGTATGGCAGCCAAGATTTGTTGTAAATTTTATGGTGAGGCTGTTTCGGAAAAATTTCAGCCCCTGCAGCTAGGTTATGGTTCCAAAGGGGGCTGTGAGGCTGCCGTACACGCTTTGTCGACCTACCTAAATTCTGGCAAAGGTGAGGTCATCCTGAAGGTTGATATTAAGAATGCCTTCAATTCAGTTAATAGGGACACCTTGTTAACAGAAATTAAAAAAGAATTACCTCAAATTTATAGTTTTCTTTGGCAGTGCTACAGACACCCTTCTAAATTACTGTACCGTGACAACCTTTTGGAATCTGCTGTTGGCTGCCAACAAGGTGACCCCCTCGGGCCAGTGATATTTAGTTTAGCTATTCACCCAATTGTTAGACAGCTAAATTCAAAATTGAACGTCTGGTATCTTGATGACGGAACCTTGGGCGGCGATGTAGATACAGTTTTACATGATTTAATTTTCTTAAAAAATAATCTTCACTCCATTGGCCTTGACCTAAACCTTGCAAAATGTGAATTGTTTTTAGCAGACTGTACCGACAGACAAATGACTATTCCTAAATTTAACGCAATAGCCCCTAACATCAAAATTATTGAAAAAAGTTCTCTTCGTCTCCTTGGGTCTCCAATCTTCGAAACTTCCTTTCCCGATTTCATCGAGGAAAAAATTCAAAATTTCAATGATATTTCGGAAAGGTTACTCCAAATTAACATGCATTCGGCCATTACCATTATCCGTTATTGCTGTTTTGGCCCTAAATTAACATATTTCCTACGTGCTTCTTCTTTATGGAAGCACACTCATCTTTTAGACAAAATGGATCAAATTATCAGAAATACTTTATCATCCATTTTAAATGTGGCCTTGGACGACCGAGCCTGGACCCAAGCTACTCTTCCCATTCGTATGGGAGGGCTCGGTGTCCGCAAAATTTCTAGTATTAGTTTACCGGCTTTTATATCCTCGGTCCACGGCACTGAGAAATTAATCAGGAAAATCCTGGCTTCCACACTGATTGATTTTGATGTGCCGTGCTTCTCCGAGGCTATCAACGCTTGGAAACTCGCTTGCCCGAATTCTGAAGAACCCGACCACCCATTTTCCCAGAGACGGTGGGATGAGCCGCTCTGCAAAGTAGTTCAGATAAATCTACTGAACACGTCTGCTACTACTGCTGAGCGTGCGCGCCTGCTGGCTGTGGGTGAGTGGGAATCGGGTCTTTGGCTTCACGCACTACCGTCGTCGAGCATAGGCACGTTGCTCGACGACACCACTTTCCGCCTCGCTGTTGCTCTACGCCTAGGCGCCCCATGCTGTTCTCCTCATCGCTGTCACTGTGGTGAAGTTGTCAATAGCCTCGGACACCACGGCCTGTCTTGCAGCCGAAGTGCGGGCCGTTTTGCACGGCACGCGAATTTAAATGACATCATCCGTCGATCTCTTGTCACCGTCGGCGTTCCAGCTTTATTAGAACCCAATGGCTTGGCACGCGACGATGGCAAGAGACCGGACGGCATGTCTTTGTTTCCATGGAAGATGGGTAGGCCTTTAGTGTGGGATGCTACATGTGTCGATACTCTTGCGCCTTCCCATCTTCCTAGTTCATCGTGTTGTGCAGGGGCTGCCGCTGCGGCAGCGGAGAACCTCAAGCGGCGAAAGTATAGTAACCTTATTGGTAACTATATTTTCGAGCCGTTTGGGGTTGAAACTCTAGGACCGTGGGGTCCGAGCGCTCACAGCCTTTTCAAGGAAATTTCCAAACGTTTAGTTGACACTTCCCGTGACCCTAGGGCTGGCTTTTACCTTGGCCAAAGGCTTAGCGTTGCCATACAGCGTGGTAATTCCGCCAGTCTCTTGGGGACATTACCAGTTGACAGCGTTGAGGAGGAGTTTTTTGACGCCATTTTTTAAGTTTTTAGTTTAAGTTAGTTATCTTAGTTTATTTTAATTTTTTTTAATATTGCTAATGCATTGTTTTAGGTTCATTTTTAATAAATAGTAATTATTGACATGTGTTATTGTCGAATAAAATATATTTATCCGGAATAAATGATACAAGAAGAAGTTAAGTTTCCGGATGATTATACCCGAACCGTACCCAGACAATGTGAGAGCGAATAAAATAACTATTTTTCCATCTCAGTCTTTAGAAATGGTGCTTCCATCCGAATAAATCACAGAAGTAAAAAAAATATTTATTTGACGTCAGTTAAGCACACACACAAAAATATAAAAAAGATACAAAATAAGGAGAGTTTACGATGTCAAAAACAGTTTTGGACACCCATGATAATAATATAATATCTTATGTACATATTATCTGACGCAGTTTAGTGGTGACAGCTTGTCATGGCTCCACCGTGAGGCAGCAGCGAAGGTTTCCGGATGACTTCCTCTTCGGGACATCCACCGCAGCCTACCAGATAGAGGGAGCGTGGAATGAAGATGGTAAGTCAATTCATCATCATCATTTCAGCCGAAAGACGTCCACTGCTGGACATAGGCCTCCCCCAAGTGTCGCCACATTGACCGGTCCCGTGCGACTCGCATCCAGCGGATTCCCGCAGCCTTCACCAGGTCATCGGTCCACCATCGGCGGGAGGCCTTCCAACGCAACGTCTTCCGGTTCGCGGTCGCCAATCCAGATTTTTTCGGCTCCATCCGTTCTGCGAGCAATGTGCTCTGCCTACTGCCACTTAAGTTTGGTAATTCTTCGGGCTACGTTAGCCCTCTCCATTGCCCTTTGGGTGACTTTAAGCCTTCTGAAGTCAATTGTTTCGGCTATATTAAACTCAATTAAATCCTTTATCGGAATGATCTTGTAATTGACAAAAAAAAATATGGAGACAAAAAATAAAGAGTATGATCATGTAGTTTAGTTTGGTCATGTAGTGAGATGTGTGAAATGCGACTAACAAAAGATCTCCAATTGTTATTATTGCTTTGATCTAAAGTTTAAATATGATATACTTTTTAGGTAAGGGCGAAAGCATATGGGACTACTTGACCCATACCAACCCGGCCGTAATCAGTGATGGGACCAACGGTGACATCGCTGCCGACTCCTATCACAACTACAAGCGTGATGTTGAGATGCTTAGGGAGTTAGGCCTGGACGCTTACCGGTTCTCTCTGTCTTGGTCTCGGATCCTGCCCACAGGCATGGCCAATGAGGTCAACCCAGCTGGCATCGAATTCTACAATAACTACATCAATGAAATGCTAAAGTACAACATCACTCCAATGGCAACTCTATACCATTGGGATCTGCCCCAAAAACTGCAGGAGCTAGGTGGATTTGCGAACTCTCTGATCAGCGACTGGTTTGAAGACTACGCAAGGGTTGTGTTCCAGAATTTTGGAGACAGAGTCAAGATGTTCATAACTTTCAACGAGCCTAGAGAAATCTGTTACCAAAGCTACGGAGGAGCTGTGGGACCTTATTTGTGTGCTAAAAACCTGGTATTGGCCCACGCTAAGGCTTACCACTTGTATGACAAAGAGTTCCGACCGACGCAGAAAGGGCAGTGCGGAATCACGATTAGTGTGCCTTGGTTTGGTGCAGCCACTGACGCTGCTGAGGATCAGTTAGCTGCTGAGCTGATGAGGCAAAACGAGGTACTACAAAAACAATTCTTATTTAATATTCGCTTAAATTCAAGACCTAAAATGACGTTTATCTCCAGTGGGGCATCTACGCGCATCCCATCTTCTCGTCCGAAGGAGGTTTCCCAAAAGAGTTTTCTGAAAAAGTGGCTGAAAATAGCGCTCAGCAAGGTTACTCTCGCTCTCGCTTGCCCGCGTTCTCTGATGAAGAGAGGGCTCTAGTCAGAGGAACCTCTGATTTCTTCGGCGTGAACCATTATACAGCAGTATTGGTGTCGGCGACTGAGCATAAAGAAGAAGTTTATGAACATTCTCTGTTGTATGATCTAGATATTGGTACTTATGTTCCTGATGACTGGCCTGCATCGTCTTCGTCTTGGCTCGTGGTAAGACTGACACATGATATAATTTAAACAATACGGTCCCAGTTTCTCTTTTTTCGACTTTTTAGTAGTTTTTAGTACTTAAACTGTACAATTATTGTTCTTTACTGATAACATAATTATAAGCAACAGCAGGCCTAGCCAAGTTACAAACGATTCGTATCGATTCTCTTTCTACAATCGTAAACGTTAACTCACGTGGTCAAAACAAACGAATATAAACTTTCGTAGACAAGTTTACATCGACCAAGATGGTAGAATGAAATGTATTCGTTTCTACAATCGTGATCCCTACATCCCATATAAATCGTAGCCAACTTACAGTGTTGACTAAACTTTAAAGTTTCCATTCGTTTGTTTTGACCACGTGACTTATCGTTGATAGATGTCATTCCCATACATTTGGTTAGTTTTCTACTAGAGTTAACGATTGTAGATTGTCAACTTGGCTAAGCCTACAGGTTACACAGTCTTGCTTGCTTCTATAATTTTTCAACGTAATCATATGTTGTACTTTACTACATTAGACATACACATGGACTCTTTACACTTTAAAGGTTAAAACTCCAAATTCTGTCTCTTTTTCCAGTTAGCTCCAAACAGTATCTACAACTCCTTAACCCATCTTAAGGAAAAGTACAACAATCCTGTATTCTACATCACTGAGAACGGCTGGTCCTCAGATCCTGAAGGTGGCCTGATAGATGATGACAGGATCAGGTACTACAGAGCTTCGATGGAGAGTCTTCTCAACTGCTTGGATACTGGAGTGAATCTCAAGGGTTACATGGCTTGGAGTCTGATGGATAACTTCGAGTGGATCCAGGGTTATCAGTAAGTTTTGTTGTTCCACCAGTATTTTAACTTTAATGCACATTTTAATATTTATATTTTATACCATTTTTGCCGTAGAGAGCGTTTTGGACTGTACCACGTGAACTTCGAAGACCCTGCGCGCACACGCACTCCTAGAAAGTCCGCGTTTGTGTACAAGCACATCATCAAGAACCGCTACGTTGACTACGAATATGAACCTGAATCTATGACCATGACCATCGATGAAGGACACTGAAGATTCTAAAATGATCCTGATATTTTATTTATTTTTAAATTAAAGGCATTATAAATGTTTGAGTACGTTTTATTCCCCAAGGATAACGTATTCATCTGCACATGATTTTCTCAATGTTCGCCAATAGTACAAAATTACGAAAGTCACAAAATAAAATAACGAAGTATTTCGATAGTTACACAATTAATGCGCTAATACGCGTAAAAGGAAAACGTTCATTGTTCTATAATAATATTTGTATGTGTTTTACAAACATCTAAAAATTGTACTTCTCATACTCACTTGGGGCTACCGCACACTATAGACAAGACTGTCTTTAGACAGCCAATTATACAGAGAATACATAGTCTGTCTCGCTCGCACTAGTAGGGTCATTGTCTTGTCTATAGTATGCGGTAGTCCTTAATCATGACTTTAAGTGTTTTACTGTTCATAGAACGATAAATAAAAATAAGAAGGTACCTACTGTTACAATTATCCTGCTTGTTTACTGGTTTAAACAAGATGTAGACCTACTAACAGATGTAAACATTATTTCAACAATTCTTATCAGGACCAGCAACATTAAGATAAAAGTAACAAAAACAACGGATAAATGAGTTGTGTTTCAAAGTGCTGACATGAAGCTGCTTGTGGTTCTAAGGTATGAAACTCCAATAAAAATAATACATCACCATTATCATCTTCTTGGCCTTGCCCATATTAGTTACGGTTTGCGCAACATGTTTTTTTCTTCCATTCTATTTCTTTTAATAGTACATTATGGTACAAGTGTGTAATGTTGGTGATTACCGCTGAGGCGCCATTGAGATTGTATTAAGAGAGCAGAGGACGATAATCATCAATACACGCGTGTATCATACGACGTTTTTCAACACACTTGTCAAGAAAATAATACTAAAAAATCATTTTATTTAGTAGATAATAGAAAATTATGGTATGGATTGGATCTCTTTTATCATTCTTGGCATACCAAAGTAAGTCTCTTTGCTTAGTACAAATTGCGTTCACGTGGCTGTATGGCCATAAATGCGTTTGCCTTTCGGCACAGATGATAAATAGAAAATAGGCGGCAAAGCTGAAAATTCGTCTTGATTTATTATTTACATACATAATAAATGTAAATTTAATAAGTTATTATTTACATACATAATAAATATAAATTTAATAAGTTATTATTTACATACATAATAAATATAAATTTAATAAGTAAAATGAGTTCTAACGGTTCAGAGAATGAAATTGAGATTAATTGTACTCCACCAGCTTTAAGATCAGAATTAATTTATTTGTACTAGATTGAACACGATCTTTTTTGTATCGAAACTTTTAGAACAAATCAATTCAACCAATAAAAAAACCCTATAACTCACTAGTGAATTTATAATGGCAATGAAAAAGTCACAGTTTGATTACAGGTGTCATTATGTGCCTAATTGCGATGAAATAACACTTTATGAGCAAGTGTGTTGAAAAGAAACTTAAACAACTATTTTAAAATTCAGTTGCAAGATTTGACATAAACAAACAAACAAACATAGCTATCATTGAAAAAACTCATTCATCTGAGTATTGTCGGACCCAAAAAATGTGTTTTTTTTTTCTGAAGCAGTTTGGTGGTCAGTCACAGTTTGATCGTTACGCCACAACGCAAGTTCCCGAATGACTTCCTCTTCGGGACAGCCACTGCTGCGTACCAGATCGAGGGAGCGTGGAATGAAGATGGTGAGTCAAATACATAGTTCTGTCATCATCATCATCATTTCAGCCCAAAGACGTCCACTGCTGGACATAGGCCTCCCCCAAGTGTCGCCACGTTGACCGGTCCCGTGCGACTCGCATCCAGCGGATTCCCGCAACCTTCACCTTTCATAGTTCTATGGATTAAGTTAATCCAAAAATTACACCTTAGATCATGATCTGTCAAATGACCAATTTGGTCGAGACGCCATTGTTTAACTATTGTGTCTACTTCGTGGACAGATCATGGGATAAGTACCTTTTTTTTTTTTTTTCTAGCCTCCTCTGTCCCAGTCTTGGGCAAAGGCCTCCCTCCACTCCTTCCACTTCTCGCGAACCCGCGCGTCCTCCTTCCAGTTCGGACGTAACTTCTCCAGTTCGTCCCGCCATCTCCTTCGTGGCCTACCGCGACCCCGCCTCACTGTGTCAGGGCACCAGTTTCCAGCAATTTTGGCCAACAGTTTGTCCGGCATGCGACAGACATGACCTGCCCAGTCCCATTTCAGTTGGGCAGCCTTTTGAGCCACGTCAGCTATATTTGTTTTGGAGCGCAGTATTGTGTTTCGAACACGATCCGTTAATTTAACACCTAGTATACTGCGCGCCATTGCTCGTTGGCAAACCTTGAGTTTGGACTTCTGAATGTTAGTCAAAGACCAAGTCTGTGCACCATAGGTTAAGACAAGTACCTGCAATCAATTAATATACACTCGAGAGCAATGAATCCGGGTCACTTAAAGAATGTTAAAAATCTCGGAAACTAAAAATGATAGGTTAATGCAATAAATTGTATTTAATAGACAATGTAATACTCCTTAAATGAAAGTAAAAAAAATATGAGTCACCATACATTTTATTAACACAAAATTACATAAAGAAAAAAACTGCTGATCTCTCCTTAAAACAAAAATAGGAAACATGAAATTTTTGAACTTTATTACGATTTTCTTGAATTTTAATACTTCGTATTGCCTCCTCGTGCTTCCATTACTGCGTTTACGCGGTTTGGCATGCTGTACACCAAGTTCCTTATACGATTTTGGGGAATATTCTCCCATTCCTCTGTGAGAGCAATTTTGAGCTCACGAAGCGTGATTGGGGGAGGGTTTCGTTGTTTTACGCATCTGCCTAGCTCGTCCCAAGCATGCTCGATCGGGTTGATATCCGGGCTGCGCGCTGGCCACTCCATACGAGTAATGTTCATCTCTTGAAGGTAGTCATTCACAATCCTACCTGTATGAGGTCGGGCATTGTCATGCATAAATATAGCATCCTCACCTAAATTGACCATAAATGGACCAACGTGATCATTGAGAATTTCTTCCACATATCTTACGCTAGTTAAAGAGCCGTTTTCTATGATCACCAGCTCTGTGCGACTTTCAGAAGAAATTCCGGCCCACACAAGTACAGACCCACCACCGTAGGCTACTTTTTCTTCGATGCATGCTTGCTTGAATCTTTCCCCTGGTCTTCGATACACTCTGTGTCTTCCATCGTGCTTGTAGAGCATAAATTTTGATTCGTCGGAGAACATAACTTTTGACCAATCTTCAATACTCCAATTTACGTGGCTCTGGGCATATCTTAGTCTTGAAATACGATGCCCACGCTCCAGTTTAGGGCCGTTTGCAGGTCTAAGGGGTTTTAAGTTAGATTCAGCAAGCCGACGTCTTACTGTCCATGCACTTGGGTTACTTCCTCCGAGGCGTCGAAACTGATTTGTGAGTTCAGTTCCTGTGAGAAAGCGATTTCGAAGCATGGTGTTCACCAAGTATCGGTCTTCTCGTGCTGTGGTACACCTGGTTCTGCCCGTTCCTGGTCTGCGTAGGTTAGAACCAGTTTCTTCGTAACGTCGGAGAACTCTTTGTGCTGTTGACAGCGACACACCGACAGTCCTGGCTGTATCGCGCTGACTCCGGCCGGTTTCCAGCATTGTAAGTATTCTGGTGCATTCTTCAGGCGTAAGCGACATAATTTCAGCTTGAATAATGAATATAGAGCACTATCAACATGGTTTATGTACCCACATAAATGACAGATTACAAACAAAAGCAAAACCAAATGCTGTAATTTCGTAGTTCCATCTTCGAAAGTGGCCCTTTTTCAAATTTGATTTTTTTATGATATAACTATACAATAACTAAGAAGTTTTAATACCTTCATTTAAGTAGTATTACATTGTCTATTAAATATAATTTATTGCATTAACCTATCATTTTTAGTTTCCGAGATTTTTAGGATTCTTTAAGTGACCCGGATTCATTGCTCTCGAGTGTAATATACATAATTAATATTAATATCTGCAATCAATTTGCCTTATGTTTAGCATGATATCGGTCCATTTTAAATCTCCGCATTTTGTATTTTTTTTCAGGCAAGGGAGAAAGTGTATGGGACTATAGGAGCCATACAAACACATATGCCGCCAAAGACGGGACCAGCGGTGACGTCGCTGCCGACTCTTACCACAACTACAAGCGTGATGTCGAGATGATGAGGGAGTTAGGCCTGGACGCTTACCGGTTCTCTCTTTCTTGGTCTCGGATCCTGCCTACAGGCATGGCCAATAAGATTAACCCAGCTGGCATCGCATATTACAACTTAATCAACGACATGTTGAAATACAACATCACTCCTTTAGTAACTCTATTCCACTGGGATTTGCCCAAAAATCTGTACAAGCTAGGAGGAACTGCTAACCCCCAATTTACGAGATGGTTTGAAGACTACGCCAGAGTTGTATTTGAGAACTTTGGAGACAGGGTCAAAAAATTCATCACTTTCAACGAGCCGAAAGGATTCTGTTACCTTAATGAGATTAGAGCTCTTTTCCCGGGCCAAAACGCTACAGCTTTAGCAACTTATCAGTGTGCCAAGAACTTCTTGATTGCCCACGCTAAGGCCTACCACTTATATGACAAAGAGTTTAGGCCGACGCAGAAGGGGCAGTGTGGTATCACGTTTGGTGTGAACTGGTTTGATGCAGCTACAGACTCTGTTGAGGACCATCTAGCTGCTGAACTGAAGAGGCAAGGAGAGGTATGCATTACCAGATACCTAATTAACGTATTCTTCTTCTTATTCAAGACCTAATCAACAACCGCTGAATTTATATTTCCAGTGGGGCATCTATGTGCATCCCATCTTCTCGACTGAAGGAGGTTTCCCAAAGGAGTTTTCTGACCGAGTGGCTGAAAAGAGCGCCAAGCAAGGGTACCCCCACTCTCGCCTGCCGCCATTTACTGAAGAAGAAAAGGCTTTAGTCAAAGGAGCCTCTGATTTCTTGGGCGTGAACCATTACACAGCACGATTGGTGTCAGCCACGGAGCATAAAGATGTGTTTCACGTACCTTCTTTGTTGGATGATGTAGATGTTGGTACTTATGTGCCTGATGACTGGCCAAAATCGATCTCCTCATGGTTTGTGGTAATTTAAAAGTTCAATTATATTTTACATAGGCACAGAGCCTCAATAGACACTAAGGCAGTGTAAATAACAATGTTGTCTCTTATATAATACGCTGGTATAAATAATCTATTTTTTTCAGTTAGCTCCAAACAGTATCTACAACGCCTTAGCCCATCTAAAGGCAAAATACAACAACTCAGTGATCTACATCACTGAGAACGGCTGGCCCACAAAACCTGACAGTGAGCTGATAGATGATGACAGGATCACGTACTACAGAGCTTCGATGGAGAGCATGCTGAACGCTCTGGATGCCGGAGTGAACCTCAAGGGGTATATGGCGTGGAGTCTGATGGATAACTTTGAGTGGACGAATGGTTATCGGTAAGTATGGTTGTTGTATAAATTATTTCTACTTAAATAAAAATAATAATGTGTTCTTGTAAATAAAAATATCAATATTAAACGTTCTTTAAAAATAACACTTAAACCATTATTCCATAGAGAGCGTTTCGGCCTGTACAAAGTGGACTTCGAAGACCCCGCGCGCACGCGCACTCCTAGAAAGTCCGCGTTTGTGTACAAGCACATCATCAAGAACCGCTACGTTGACTACGAATATGAACCTGAATCTATGACCATGATCATCGATAAAGGACACTGACGATTTTAAAGTGGCTCTGATAATTATTATTTATTGTTAAATACAAGGCGTTCAGTACCGGTTGTTTTTTTATTATCCATTGGTAAGACACTCATCAGAATATACTTCCTCAATGGCAGCACGCACGAAACACGCACCAAACACACAACGGAGTATTTTGGTTAGTAAAATGATCATGTCAAAGCTTATTACTGTCAATTGGAGGCAGTCATCCGACGATCATGGCGCTTGTAACAGCGCAGCGTTGAAATATCAGTACTAGCTTAAAATAATTAATAATCACGGAAGTTACCCGCAGGGGGGAGTCAGTTAGAACATGCACAACTTCAGTGAAGAAAGAGTCGCCATCTACTTTTCTTAACCAATAAACTAAAAACGAAATATCTCATAATTAACGATAGATGTCTCTGTTCAATTATGAAGGTAAAATAAGTTCTATAATTTAATTTAAAGTAGTTTTCTAGAGAATAATTGTTACATTTTTCATAAAAATTATCACGTTTTTAAATTTCAAGGCTGTTTCGTATTATCAATTATACCACAACCTCGTCTTGGAAATCCTATTTTGTGTAACATAATCTGGCAACATCCCCTTGATCTGTCCACGAAGTAGACACAATAGTTAAACAATGGTGTCTCGAACAAATTGGTCATTTGACAGATCATGATATATTATATTATTAATTTTATACAAATTCTCTGTGTAACTGTCAATTCTGTTCAAATATAAATGTAGCCGGCGAAATTCTTTCTTGTTTTTTGCAAATAGAAGGTGTGTTTACATCGTATTATGTGATTCAAAATGCAATTCGCGAATTAAAAGATGGCTCGTATTAGAATGTATCATCATTAAATTATGTATTCGCAAATTTCATTATGATCAACATACGACGTAAACAAAACAGCTGCTATTTGCAAAAAAAAAAAACAAAAAAGCTTGAATGATCACCTATAGGTGAACAAATATTGACCTATACGTAGGAAGGTATACATACATTCCTATCTACCTATAGCTATCTATAGAGCCTTAGTTCTCGTTAAGAAATCCAGAGGGCGCTTCAAATCGGATGCTTCAAAATGGCACAAGAGGGCTCTCTTCTCCCATATTATTATTATACTCTTTGGTTACCCGTATGTGACAGTATAATTAAGTTTAATTTTATACCGTGAATGCGTAAAGCAGTGTTTGATGATGATGTCGTTAGATGAAAATGTTTTTAGTTCTACAATTTCCGAATTATTGTCCCTTTTAAAAACAACATTTTGGATAGTTTTAAAGTGTAATTTAACTTAATGTTTCGGTGACGGCTACCTGAATTTACAGGTCGTGTATAAATACAAAATGGGAAAAAGCCAAAAGCCATTTTCAACTATTTGCTTTCAACATTTTCTTCAGGTACCCTGTAACAGGTCTAAACACTTTTGAACAATAGTTCTCGTTAAATGCACTTTGAAAAACGTAAACTTAATCGAAGATGACAACGTTGTTTACTTTAATTTTTAACCGACTTCGTAAAAAGGAGGAGGTTATATTTTCGCGTGTTTGTATTTTATTTCTACTATACTATAAAGCTGTTCTAGTACTTTCGACCTTGTAGCAGTTCTTATGTATTTTTCTTTCATATGATTATCATGTATGATGATTTATGATCCGTAAAATGATTGCTCGTCAAGAAAAGGGAAAACTCATGGAATTAAAAATTATCTAAACTAATATTATTAAGAGGAAAGATTTGATTGTTTGTTTGTTAAAATTTAACTCAAGAACTACTATACCGATTTTAAAAATTCTTTCAACATTAGAAAGCTACATTTTTGCCGAGTAACTTAAGCTATAAATTATATTGATATCATGCAAATTAGCCGAGCTATCACAATTTTCGCGGACGAAGTCGCGGGCTATATGCTAGTCGTGTATAATGTCACAACATTACTATTTTGTATAGATATAGAGCATGTGTGACAACTGACGACCTATGCCCTAGTATGTTGATAACATTTGTACAAACATTAGACAAAAAAATATAATCTAATAACTCATTACAGAGTAGATAATTATGATAATTAAACCCAACAAATTAAATCCAAAGATTGAGCAGTAGTAACAAGCTACTCTTATGTAGACAAAGATCTATAAGCAACAAGACAATGACAGATCAATGAGTCTATTTTGTATAAATTGTAAACACAAAATAATTTTCGGCTAAGCAGTTCAAAGTGCTGACATGAAGCTGCTGGTGGTTTTAAGGTAAGAAACATCAATAAAATAATAAGCGATCATCTTGTTCCTGACCAAGGTTAGCGACGTAGCCCGAAGAATTGCCAAACTTAAGTGGCAGTGAGCAGGACACTTTGCGCGCAGAACGGATGGCCGATGAGGCCGAAAAGTTCTGGAGTGGCGACCGCGAACCGAAAGACGTTGCCTTGGAAGGCCTCCCACTAGGTGGACCGATGACCTGGTGAAGGTTGCGGGAATCCACTGGATGCGAGTCGCACGGGACCGGTCAACGTGGCGACACTTGGGGGAGGCCTATGTCCAGCAGTGGACGTCTTTCGGCTGAAATTATGATGAATGATGAAGATGATCCTGACCAAATAAACGATGGATGGACTGTGTGAAGGATGATATGCCTAGAAAGGTGACTGCTGAGATGACGGCTAATAGAGAAGTATGGAAGAGGAAGACATGTTGCATCAACCCCAAATAAATTGGGATAATGGCAGGGGAATGATGATTATCATTTTCCATGCTTTTGGACAAACAGACGCAACAAGAACCATGTAAATGATCTATTTTCGAGACATAGCAATACAACATTATTTTATTGTATTTTGTTTATTTTCTATTTCTATTAACTCCATCCCTGACCCACGTATTTGATCTATGTATGTGAAGGCGCGGCCCTAGCGCCATCTAGTAGGAATAATTGAAGACCTTATTTTCACATTGACTGAATGATTTAACGAATGAACATCATGCGGACGAGAGTGACAACGGGGTTGTCACTCTAGCGAAACGTCAAGAAAACGTCAACGTCACCTCCTTCTGCGAAGCAGTCATGCTAGCGAAGGAGGTGGCGGAACGAGAGGGAGAGATCCTCACGTCCCAGCCGCCGCGGGAGACGCCCCGGGCGTCGGAGCCACGTGGTGGCTTCCGGCCACCGTAGGCGCGGGCCTGTGGACGGGGAGCTATGGGCTAGCTCGTCCATCCGTCTCATGACGACAGGCCGTGTCGACGGCGCGTTCGTGCTCCACGCGCGCCTCAAAGAGAGTCAGCAATAGGGAAGGGGTCCGCAAGGACCGAAGCCTGCCGGGGCTGCGGGACTATTCGAAAGAGTTACCGTGGCCCCGGAACACAAAGGGCGATGAAGGAACATGGATGGGTTTTAGTCAGTAAAAGTCTGACACTCCCTCCTGCTCCGCCCAGAGCGGGAGGAGTCATTTGATAATTTCCCATTCGAAAAAAAAAGGTACCCACGTGCCTTTATATAAATAAAATTGCTATTAGATGTAGGTACATATATTCAGTGTCTGAGTATCCTCATAAAATTCTTTTTCAAAAGCACACGGTAGATTTTGATACGAGATGGTTTCCACCATCATTCGGAAAATATTATTCTAGAAGCTTTAACTTTTCGAGTTTAACACTTCCATGTACAGTCGTGGTCTTTTCCGCCTGATCAGTTAAAATTTTTATCGCTTAAATCATCCGGAGGCGCCGAGCCACTCCACCTTGAACTTTAGGCCTATTAGGAAAGCGTCAACTTTGGCGCGCAAAATAAAAATATTTCTCGTTTGGCATATGTCGCCGATTGGTATTTTTTTCACTATAAAGTCAACGGGGCGGGGATAGAGAGCGTTTCTATGTTTCAAGTGCAAGCAAAAATCAGCTTAGTGGTGATCAGGCGGGAGTGTCCTCGATAGTACATCAAAGAAAAAGAATTCCTTTATCAATAATCTCCAAAATTATTATTTTAATTAAACTATTCTTTGATTTGAAAGGTACATTGTAGCAGAAAACGGTCTCAAAAAAATTTAGAACTGCAAATGTGTTTTTGTCCATCGCAGTTTGATGGTGACAGCCTGTCATGGGTCCTCTGTGAGGCACCAGCGAAAGTTCCCTAATGACTTCCTCTTCGGGACGGCGACATCTTCGTACCAGATCGAGGGAGCATGGAACGAAGATGGTGAGTCCATTAAATTGTGCTATGAACTACACGGGTTTAACGCACTTGGTGCACATCTCAACTTGTACACCATGCTCAAATGGTGAACTTAGCAACTGGTGCACTTCACATATGGCACACTTCGCAACTGGTGCACTTCTCAATTGGTGCACTTCGCAAAAGGAGCACTTTTTAAGATGAGTGGAGATTTGGTGGAAAAATTGGCTAAAAATGAAAGAATCTTTCACTGGCCTGCAAAAATAAGTATCACACTTTTAAAATTGCAATAACTTTTTAAGTACACAAGATATACTTTCGAAACAAAAAGTACTCGTTATTTTGTACATAAAGACTTCATAGTCGGTAACATTATTTTAAAAATTAAAATTAAAAACGTTTTTATATTTTAAATCTGTAACTTCTACAGTTTAGAAAAAAATAAATCATTTGTAGTAGGTACTTATTTATTATTTTTGCAGGCATGTTAATCCAAAAATTACTATTATTAAGGACGTAGGTCCATAAGGTGTAATTTTTACATAATAGTTAGGAGGAAATTAAAAAACAAACGAGAGCGAGTCGGACTCGCGCACCGACGAGGGTATAAACTTTTTAAAGGACAAACTTAACTTTGCTGTTCGATCCCATGAAACGGCTATGGCACCGCAAATAATAAGTTTGTAATAGTAAAATCGCTTTTTTTGTTATTATACTATTACGGTTTTCAGATTTTTCCCTTTACATGTGCTGTATAAAGAAAGAAAGAAAAAAATATTTATTTGACGTCAGTTAATAAAGCACACACACAATAATATAATAAAGATACAAAATAAGGAGTAAAACATAGATGTGCTGTGTGCCCCACGGCTGCGCCAAAAAGGTCCATTTCAGCATTCGTGCCAGACAGGTGATGGTGTCTGACGCTGATCTTCCAATGAACCTTGAGGGGGAAGTGCGGAAAAAACAGTTTCAAACATAATATACATAAATAAATGGTTACAAATAAATAGATAACGAGTAAATTAATTACCTACTTAAATGTGTATTTAGGAGTTCGTATAAAAAAAATGTATGTAATAATTGTATTTTTGTGTTCTAACGTAACACTGGTAACAATAAATTAGTACAGAGATAAGCCAAGACAGCTTAAATATTAATAGCAGAGAAAAAAAAATGGTATACAGAATTTTAGTTTTAACATAAAACAACTACTCACACAAAAAAAAACACAATTCAATTCACAATTCACACGGGCCGCATTTTGCAAAATTACTCTTGGATTTCAAAATAAATAAATCTATTCTTAGTAAGCTATTGTAAACTTATAACTACTGTATTGTATTAGGCACTTAAACCTGTAAAAATAGCTGTATGTGTTGTTTAATAAATAAATAAATAAATAATACTTATGTAGGCATATGAAATATAATATCCACTACAAAGAAAATAACAAGTATGTGTTAATGTGTGCAGGCTAAAAAAAAAAAACCAAATGAACCTATGTAGGTAAGTACATGATTGTACAATATTATAAGGACATGGCGTGTTTTTGTCTCGCTCGTTCCCACCCCACCTCCCCGCAGCCGCGCGCCGTCGATCATACGACTACATAACACACTACTGTAAGACATTTCTTCTCGCCAAATAGGTAACCATAACCGTAATTATAGGTTTTCGACCCAAAACCTATGGGGTACTTCCGGTTGACCTAGAATTGTCAATTTTGGTCAAAAGCAAGGTCAGCACAAGTAAAGGTTAAATTCCGAAAAATAAAAAAAGTTAAAAATTAAGGTAAATTATGGTACTGTTACTAAGAGTTAAGTACTAAGTTTTCGCGAAAATCTAAATTTGCCCATATCTTTTTATCGTGTTGACTCAAGTCCTTGATTTTATACAACTAATAGGAACTATAAACTTCAGTATCTGGTATAAATTTTAACTTGCTAGGTCCACCCGTTCCTGAGAAAATCGGTGGTGACTGACGGACAGACGGACAAGCGAGTGATCTTATAACGGTTCCTTTTCTTACCTTTTTTACCTTTTGAGGTCTGGAACCCTAAAAACTGCATCCTGTACATTTTTCAGGCAAGGGAGACAACATATGGGACTACAAAATCCACACAAACTTGTGTTTGTGTAAGTCTTGTGGTCTGTGCGCAACCAGAGACGGGAAGAATGGGGACATCGCTGCCGACTCCTATCACAACTACAAGCGTGATGTCGAGATGATGAGGGAGTTAGGCCTGGACGCTTACCGATTCTCTCTTTCCTGGTCTCGGATCCTGCCCACAGGCATGGCCAATGAGGTTAACCCAGCTGGCATTAGTTTCTACAACAACTACATTAACGAAATGTTGAAATACAATATCACTCCATTGGTAACACTATACCATTGGGATCTGCCCAAAAATCTGTACAAGCTAGGAGGAACTGCTAACCCCTTATTTACCGGATGGTTTGAGGACTATGCGAGGGTTGTATTCGAAAATTTTGGAGATAGGGTGAAGTTGTTCATCACTTTCAATGAGCCCAAAGGCTTCTGTACCAAAGATGAAATTAAAGCTCTTTTTCCGGACCAAAACGCCACTGCTATGGCAACTTACCAGTGTGCCAAGAACTTCTTGATTGCCCACGCTAAGGCCTATCACTTGTATGACAAAGAGTTCCGACCAACGCAGAAGGGGCAGTGTGGTATCACGATTAGTGTGAACTGGTTTGGTGCAGCCACTGACTCTATTGAGGATGAAATAGCTGCTGAACTGAGGAGGCAAGGAGTGGTATGTATTACCAGTAACGTGTTCATGTTATATTCTTCTTCGTTCAATACCTCAAAATATTGATTTTCCATGTTTCCAGTGGGGCATCTACGTGCACCCCATCTTCTCGACTGAAGGAGGTTTCCCAAAGGAGTTTTCTGACCGAGTGGCTGAAAAGAGCGCCAAGCAAGGGTACCCCCACTCTCGCCTGCCTCCATTTACTGAAGAAGAGAAGACTTTAGTCCAAGGAGCCTCTGATTTCTTGGGCGTGAACCATTACACAGCACTGTTGGTGTCAGCAACGGAGCATAGAGATGTGTATCATGTGCCTTCTCTGTGGAATGATATAGATGTTGGTACTTACGCCCCTGACGGCTGGCCTAAATCAATTTCCCACTGGATTGCGGTAATTTAAATGTTTAATTAAATAATATATGTACCTTTTTTCCATCATGGGTGTCGTCTTCATGGTTTTCGGGGTCGCTGATAGCTAAAGTGAGGTCAAAATGAAAATCAAAGATGGCGCTGAGGAAATTTATCGGTTTTTCCATCATGGGTATCGTTTTAATGGTTTCCGGGGACTCTGATTACGCAAACTAGTCTCCAATATTTTGGGTTTTGTGCTTTACAAGGTTTCTAAGCCTTTTCCATAAGTTAACCAATATTTTTGATATATTTTTTGCTGTTTTTGTAAAATTACAAACTAGAAATTACAATTCAATGGCTTAGCACGTCTAAAATAAGAATAATATTCACTTAATTCCACTCCAGAAGAAAACCACAGCCCCGAGTCAGAATGGACAGTGTACAAGAGGTGGCCCTACCGTTAAATTGCCTCTTTTAGAAACAGAACCTGAACTCATATATCTTTTATTCCAGTTAGCTCCAAACAGCATCTACAACGCCTTAACTCATCTGAAGGAAAAGTACAACAATCCTGTTGTATACATCACTGAGAATGGATGGCCGACATTACCTGAGAGTGGACTCATAGATGATGACAGGATAACGTACTACAGAGCTTCGATGGAGAGCTTGTTGAACGCTCTGGATGCCGGAGTGAATCTTAAGGGTTACATGGCGTGGAGTCTGATGGATAACTTTGAGTGGCTAAATGGTTACCTGTAAGTAAGGTTGCTTATTTTTATTATACGGGGTGTAAACGGACCCTTCACGAAGCCGTCAACCAAGCATTCTGAACATCAAACTAAGTAACTCTACGCAAAAATTATTGCTGGGAAACGACTTTTTTTTGGGGTGAAAATTTTCGTTAAACTCAATGTAACGCACTCAAAACATTGTGCTGATGGATGGATTAAATTGTAGTAGTAGTATGGATGGATTATAGGACGTGGAGGTGTTAAAAGTAAAAATCATCAAAATCTTTAAAAACCTGTCAAAAAGTTGGAACTTTGACCGCCAATATCTCCGTAACTAGAAGGTTCCCAGGTATGGTGTAGAACAAAAGAATGATTGCAATGACGGGGAGAACAATTAAGTACCTTTCAGCTTCGTTATGAGTCTATTTAGATACACCCATTATTCTTTTTACACAATACAAGTACCTACTTTACAAAATATACGATGTAATGTCATTGTTTGGTATGATGGTTCTGTTTCTCATTACATGTATATCTTTGATTTCTCCGCAGAGTGCGTTATGGATTATATCAAGTAGACTTCGAAGACCCTATGCGCACGCGCACTCCTAGAAAGTCCGCGTTTGTGTACAAGCACATCATCAAGAACCGCTACGTTGACTACGAATATGAACCTGAATCTATGACCATGACCATCGATGAAGGACACTGAAGATTATTGCCCTGTTCATTGGAGTAATTATTCAAGTCATTAACATTGCAGGCTATTAAGGCTAGGCGCTAAAGTAAATAATACTCAAACTTGTAAATAACATACATACATTAAGTAGGTATACAAAATATGCACAATATTTTTTTTTTGTAAAAAATGTATTCAGTAAAAAACTGTTATTGTGAAATTAAAATCAGACACTACAATTGTATAAATATATGTAAATTTTATTTTTTATTTTTCTTTAATTCAGGTAGAACCCGTAAATTTGTTAGTATTCCTTAACCTATGTTAGTATAATAGACTAAAACACACTATTACTACTAATACTTAATTACGCCACCTCACGGAGACACCAGGCAACAGTACATGCACTGCGCACAGGTGCCCCATAAGGTGGCCTTCAGTCTTACTAGCAACAACGCTCAGAAGACTATTGTCGCCGCCCCGCATCCGACGCAGTAATGAAGCGGATCTTTTACGAATGATCGCAAAGAAGTCGTCTGTACACGCTGCTGCGAACATCCCTGACGCGCTACAGAAACGAAGCAGCGACAGCAGTATTCGGAAAGCATTGTTGTATTGCACACGCAGGGCATTAAACGTTTTCTGCGTGTATCTGGTCCACAGACTGCAAGTATAAAAGGTCTGGCAATAAGCCCTAAACAGAGTAATCTTTACATTACTGTCGCACTTTGCAAATCTGCGGGCCAGCATGTTGCATCTTACGGCCAATGCCCTCCGCTCCCTCTCAATATCACAGTTATCAGTGCCTTCCTCTGTAACCCAGTGACCAAGGTACTTAAACTGTTTGACTCTGCTTAGAGTAGCACCACATAGCGAGACTGCATGGTGGTACCACCTCATAGGTCTTGTTTTGTGCCATAAAAACTAACAGCTCGCTTTTCTTGGCATTATACCTTAGTCCATGGGCCGCAGCATAGCACTCACATATATTTAACAGCTTCCTAAGAGCACTGATCGACGGACTCAGCAGCACCATATCGTCAGCGTAACTGATGTTGTTGAAGTCAGTAAAGTTTACTTGTTTTATTTTATATCCTTCTTCTTGTCTTTGTTATAATTCCCAAAGCATTCACCGTCATCTATCTAATTCACTGTCACATGGTTTTTTGGTGTTTGTTTGCGTTAAAAAAAAAGATGGCGCTGTTGGCGCCAAAAGAACTATACAGGTGAGGTGTAACAGCACTATGTTCCTCTTTGGCCATACTCTTCAGAAAATAAACATAGATGGCGCTTCGCTATGAAATAAACAACGGCATAGTGCCACGACTGTAAGTATAGATGGCGCTCAGAGGCGGGAAAAGAAAATGTTGATCTACATTTTCCCGAGTGAATGACCTTTTTATATTTCTATGATGATTATACTTGTTTCAAAAACTATAATAGGTACTTAATATACCTACTTACCTACTAATATTATAAAGAGGTAAAGTTCTATAATGTAGTCACTTATTCTTTGGAACTTGCGCTGATCCGCTTGCGAAAATCCTTTCACAAATGTGAAACTTCATTATCCCAGTATATAGGCTATATTTTTAACGTTCCCTGGCGACAATTTTCGACAAGAACGGGAGCAGAACCGCGCAAAAGTTAGTAGATAAGTACCCGACAATGACAAAGCATATACGAAGTCCTTGACATCAAAATCCAGCAAGTGATTAAAAGAAAACGTAAGTAATTGATAACCACTAACTGATATCTTATCCCAAGATAATATAACGAAGACATACGTAAAACGATTCAGTTTTAATTTACACAATGCGCGTCGTGGTACTGTGTTTGTTGAAGTAAGAATTTTTAATACTTAAATTAAAATGTTTTTACTGTTTTATCATGTGTCTGTGAAAATGATTGGTTTTCTGTCTTGAGAAAAGGCCCCCCTTTTCCTTTTTATTCAAGTGAATGGGCAATGAACTCTTTACCAACAATGTGTCAAAAGTGTAGCAAAGGAATTCACTGCATTCTACCGGTGATACTAGACCCGTATTGCACCAGAGTGTATTCCATAGATTTTGGAAAAGGAACTCCTTTTGTGTGATTTTATAGTAAACAAAAAAGCTAGATTCTGAAATTAGTCAACAGAAAACGGTCTTGAAGGAGTACCTATATACGATTCACAAAGTAAATAGCAATGACTTGATTTATTTGAACATTTTTATAGCCCGTAATTTGTGAGAATCGTACGTTTTGCCTCAAGACTGAAGAACGCCTGATTACAAACGATTATTATTGCTACTATATTAAATGTATTGTAATGGAAATATGTACACACGCCAGCATATCAAGCTTCCCGAAACTGTCAAATTTTTCCAAACAACCTTGAACCTTATGCTTTAGCGATAAAGTTGAAAATCTAATAAAGAAATTTGTCAGACTATAGAGCTTGAAATGGCGTCTGTATATTACTTAATAATTATGTTGACCTTGGCAATGATATTCCTATTGCTAGAGGTCACATATTGATTAAATAAATTAGCATTCAAGGTCGTTTGAAACGATTGGTTAGTAAGAAGTCCGGACAAAAAATTACCATCAACATGACATTCCATTAGAGTGGATCTAAATAATAACAGCCGCACGGTTATATCGAAGGTTAAGCTACGCTTGCCGGGGTCATTCCGTGGATGGGTGACCAATTACGTATTAGATATTTAGATTTTTAGCTGGCACTTCACTTGCTGTATTTGTAATTATTTTTGCGGTATTTGATCGAAATAAAATGTTTAATGTTGTTAAATTTCAACCAAATCCGTTCAACCGTTTTTGCATGAAAGAGGAACAAACATCCACATATCCTCACTAACTTTAGGTACATTTAATTGACATTATTTACAATATTACAAAATTTGACATTTAAATAATTTACCGTTGACATGCATGAAAAATAAATTATAATTGATTCATTAATGATTAATATATTGAATTCTTCATTATTTACTCAAACCTGAATTCGTATTGTATAAATCTAGACTTATTATAAAAAAAAAAAAAAACAATATTTGTACACCAATTTCATCGGTAGGACATAGAGCTCAACTAAAATGTATGAATAAGACCTTTATTTCAATACCTGTGTTCTAAAGATGATATATATGATGTGTGTGATAAAGATGATTTGATTTGACTTTCGCATTTTTAATAGTAGTACCTAAGAGGGCGAATATTTGCCAAGATCTGCCAAGTGTTATGCCATCAATAGACAGAATACACTCGAGATCATTCGTTCATACAACCGGTCTCTTTCAGTCTCCTCATAGTCATCGGTTCTGATGGCTGGACGGACAATAGGATACGGAAGTTCCCACCCAACTTCCTGTTCGGTGCTGCCTCGTCTGCGTATCAGGTGGAAGGAGGATGGGATGCTGATGGTAAGGATATCTCAGTTTTTAGGCTAAAAAGAGGGAGTAGAAAGTTTAGAGGAAAAACGGGTGATGGTGAATGAGCTCTTGAATTCTTTCAATTTTATTTTGAACTAGCTGATGCCCACGGCTTCGCCCGCCCGCAACTTATATATTAAAACCTTCCTCTTGAATCACTCTGTCTATTAAAAAAACCCGCAACAAAATCCGTTGCGTAGTTTTAAAGATCTAAGCATACATCGGGACAGACAGACGCGGCGGGCGACTTTATTTTATTGTTTATTTTATTTGTATTTCTGTGGATACCCAAGTAGTTAATCAATCTGTCTAAAACACATATTCTATCTACATTTTTGACGATTTTTGACATCGTTTGTCGCAGAGTATTTTATATACTATAAATCGGCCTGCGTTTGGTTGCTACTCACCTGATGTGAAGCCATGATGTGGCTTAAGGTGGAGCACGCTTGCCTAGAAGAAACAGATTCACTCGAATTCTGAATAGATCCAGATTATAATGATCAGGGAACAGGGAAGCCAACAGTGAATTCCACAGATGTGGAAGCATAGCCCTTTGATTGGGTTAGTGGAACTTCAACCATATAACAGTGACGCTTTGCCGTACCCCTGCTAATCCGATGATGAGATGAGATTAAAATTAGAAATTTAATTATTTTTAAGTAATATATTTATATAGTCGAAAAACAGCGTTTCTGTTTGCGGATTAATACCGTGTTTTAATTAAACATATTTTAGAAGACACGCTGTTTTTCTGTTACGATAGCGTAGCCGCGTTCTGCAGCATCATTAAACAATAGCGTAAAATGTCAGCAAAATCATGGTTGACGTAATGTCAACAAAACATGATAATACGTTTTATTAACCTACATGTCGTAATAACATTGTAATCAGTCATTCACGCATTACTAAAATGTTGTTTATTTTATAACATTACTACCATTGAATAAGTTTTATCGTTTTCGGGCGGAAGTAACTAGAACTTGGTTTAGGCTATGTGAAAATGAAAACATGACGGCAATCATTAAGTTAGCTTTAAAGATTATCAGAAAGAAAAATGAACTCCATGGTTAGACTAAGGTTACGTTAAAAAAATGCTGCGGAAACGCAGCCTAAAGCAAATGTATACAAATGTATTTTGTTAAGAATAAATGACTAATGACTACATTAGTCATTTATTCTTAACAAAATACATTTGTGTCGAATACAGAGTAGCACAATAATAATAATCAATAAAAGTTCTAATCAATAATATATGTCGGGTTGTCAGGATTTTATTTCGTTAGGCTCAAGCATTATGTGGGCAGAAGATGGGTTTCGTGCAATGAAAACACACAAGATGCGATACGCTAACTATCAAAGTATTTTATTTCACATAGGCCCAATGGTGCACGGTTCGGGGTGGTCGTTGCCATGGAGAAGAACCGGCAAGAAACTCCATGGTTACTCTTTTCAAACTGATACACTGAGTAAACTAACAAATTACTTGACATTACACTTTCACACAATAACACTAGGCACAATGAATCGACTACAGTTTCAAGACGTCTTAACTCCGCTGCGATCAGACTCAGAATGTCTTGCTCGCCACGAGCTGTTAACATCAGGACTCTGTACAAGCACGCCATGGTGGGGTAGTCTGGTAAGTACGTCGCGTGATGTCACCACTGGCGCGCTTTCGATCCATTTGCCCGTCCGTACTCATGACCGGATCCGACATATAGATAAAATTTCAAAAATAAAATATATATCAACAACATAATTAGAATGAAAAACAAAAAACACAATTAGCCTAGTCAGAAAATAAAACAAACATTCAAATCAAACAATAACATGTCAAGAGTTAGACTTAAACTTAAACAAATAAACAAGTCACACTGTGGCATTATTTTTGTCACTAAAAAACTCTTCTATACTATAGTAGCACTTCGTTAATAGGAATGAGTTTAATTTGAATTTAAATATTCTTGGACTATTAATCATTTTTAGTTCAAATGGCAATTGGTTAAAGAGTTTTACATACTGTACTTTAGAGCTATGTTTGACAACATTTAATTTTGGCTGCAAATAATTAGGCAGATCTTTCCTGCGCGTTTCCACCCTAGTTTCCCTTTCTTCCTTTGTGTTGTCTCATCATTTGTCTAGGTTTTTTAGAAAACTACTTAGTAGAACCAAAATATAGAGACAAGGTACAGGTAGAATTTTTAATTTCACAAAATGCTCTCTACAAGATTCAGTCTGGTCTATGCGAAGTATAGTTCTAAGGGCTCTTTTTTGCATACCAAAGGCTGCATCCATATTGTATTTATAACTGTACCCCCATAGTTTAATACTGTACCTCAGCTTGGACTCAACTAAGGCAAAATAAACATTTCGTAATTGAGCAATCGTTAGTTCGTCCCCTAAACTTCTCAAGGCATAGCATGCACTGCTGAGAGAATTTGTGATTGATTCCAGTTCTTGTTTCCAGCTTAAGAGCGCATCAATTCGTATCCCTAAAAATCTTAAGTTTTGTACAATTTCCACTTTATTTCCCAATGAAGCTATTTTAATACTATCATTATTTCTCACAGTTGATTTGAATAGCATACATTTCGTTTTCTCCACATTGAGTTTTAAATTGTTAGTGAAAAACCAATGTTCAAAAGCAGACAGTGCATGATTCACTTTATTTTCTAAGTCCCTTACAGAGATATCGTTCATAACGGCACTTGTGTCATCAGCAAAAATAACCATTTTGATGTCTGGTACTATCTTATTCATGTAGTTTGCTAAGTCATTAAGAAATATTATAAAAAATATTGGACCCAAGACTAAGCCCTGTGGAACCCCCTTTTGTACTCTAACAAGCTTAGATTTGTTAATTTTTTCATGTCCGCTTTCAACTGACTTAGTAAATGTAAAGTCATTTCTTGAACGCATCTTATCACGTTACGATAAACCTCTACAAAACAGATAGTAACGCGGAACGCCTCATTCTTTTCTATTAGCAATATGTATACTACAAGATAACTTTTTATTTTTAATCTGTAAATAAACATAATAAGTTAATTTGTTAATCTCTTGATACTGTAATGATAACAATATGCCTTATCTTTAGAGAAATACGTGTAGGTAAGTACGTGTAGGTACCTACCGCCTCACTTTAAATTACGTGGCCTTATGACAGTCTCTCAGACGTTACAGGAAGTCAGTGGCCCGGAAGTCTGACAATCCAGTCTTACCAAGGGGTGTCGTATTACCCAGTAATGGGGTTTTGGAGGTCGGATAGACAGTCGCTCCATGCAAAATACTGGTGGCGACTTAAACATAGTTGGGAAATGGCTAACTGATCATGATCAGTTAAACTGGAAACCGATCCCAACATGCAAAAGGATAGGCAGGTAGATGATGATTACAGTCCCTCAGCCCATTAAGCTCAGCATTAAACTCAGCCCAGCAACTCAAATGCGTGACACAGTTACAATCACAATTTGAAAGATCTTGAAGGAAATACCCTATCCACTGCTTCTAAACATGTTTGAAAAATTAACCAGCTCAACAACGTAAATAACGCCGTTTTACTAATTGATTTAACAGCTCATGCAATCCAATAGTGCATTTACAAAAGGATGAAGTATCATCATTCAAATCAATATATCAGGCAGATTATGAACCGGGGCTGCGGGACTATTTGAAAGAGATACCGTGGCCCCGGAACACAAAGGGCGATGAAGGAACATGGATGGGTTTTAGTCAGTAAAAGTCTGACACTCCCTCCTGCTCCGCCTAGAGCGGGAGGAGTCATTTGAAAAAGGCAGATTATGAAAATTTAGATAGGTCAGGTGCGTAGTACTTGCAAACGGCGTGCGTGTATGAACGTGGATGAGGCAAAAGGAGTATGCCAATCCCCATGGGGAAAAGGCGTAAGTTTATGTATGTATGAATGTACTCATAGCTTTTGCATGCGGCTTCGCCCGCGTGGTGTTCCATAATTGTCCCACGGGATCATTCTACCAGGATAAAAAGTATTGTATGTGTTAATCCAAGTTATAAACTACACTGGCCTGCAAAAATAAGTATCACACTTTTAAAATTGCAATATTTTTTTAAGTACACAAGATATACTTTCGAAACAAAAAGGACTCGTAATTTTGTATATATAGACTTCATAGTCGGTAACCTTATTTAAAAAAATAAAAACGTTTTATAATTTCAATCTGTAACTTCTATAGTTTAGAAAAAAAAGGAATTTTTAAAAGTGTAGTACTTATTTTTGCAGGTCAGTGTATTTGTGTGCGAAATTACATCCAAATTCGTTCAGTAGCTTTTGCGTCAAATAGTAACAAACCTCCATCCATCCATTCATCCTTCCTCACAAACTTTTGCATTAATAGTATTAGTAGGACTAGGAAGTAGGATGTACTATGAAAATTATTGTTTTGCCACATTTACCAAATAATCACAAATCATCAAAAAACCGTAACTTATTCTTTTTTCCAGGCAAAGGGGAGAGCATATGGGACAGGTTCGTCCACGAGAAGCCGGAGATGGTGGCGGATGGCAGGAACGGTGACGTCGGCAGCGACTCCTACCACCACTGGCAGCGGGACGTGCAGATGTTACGGGAGCTGGGCGTCGACTTCTACAGATTCTCTATATCCTGGAGCAGGGTACTGCCTACAGGTAAGACATCATCCATCTGCCTAGCCTTTTCCAAACTATGTTGGGGTCGGCTTCCAGTCTAACCGGATGCAGCTGATTACCAGTATTTTACATGGAGCGGCTGCCTATCTGACCTCCTCAACCCAGTTAGTACTGGGTAATACGATACGCCTTGGTTAGACTGGTTGTCAGACTTTTGGGCCACTGACTACCTGTAACGACTGTCAAAGATCTACAAATGACAGCCGGGACCAACAGCTTAACGTGCTTTCCGAGGCACGGAGGAAACTCGGTATGTAACGGGTGGTCACCCATCCACAGATCAACCTAGGCAAGCACGGCTTAACCTAAAGATCGACCCGAGCGGCTGTTATTATTTAGCCTCCTTACAGGTATGGACGAGAGAGATAAATATAATAAATATCGCTGGACATCATACACACCGCCATCTAGTGCAACACTAAGCAATAAAGCTTGTGTCGCGGACCTGGTGTCCACGACGTCCATAGTTGATATAATACATAGATACTTTTTTTTTGTAAATATATTATTTTATTATTATATTATATAAAGCTGAATTACCACTGACTCACTGATTGACAGAATTGTTCTCCGAGATGGTGGATGGGGAGGTGGGTATATTTTTGCAGATTCGTAAACAACTAACTCTGAAACCTATGGGAAAAGTGCCAAACCTCCCCTTTTCACCCCCCTTCTCACCCCTCCCTATCGTATCTCGGAAACCAAGAGACTTGGAACTTTTTTTTTTTCAGATTCGTGTAGAGGAGGCTCGGTAAAGTAAAAATCAATTTTCAAAGTTGTCCCCCTTTCCCCCTTCTCCCCCCCATTAGGTGGATCTCGGAAGTTAAGAGACTTGGAACATTTTTTTTTTCAGATTCGTATAAAGGGGCAATGCATTAGTCGTAATCATTTTTAAAAACTCCCCACTCTCCCCCCCTTCACCCCTCCCCCCATCGTATCTCGGAAACTAGGACACGTAGCGGAATTTTGATTTTTACTTTACTTTATTATTGGGGGGCGTTGAAATTTTTATACCCTCCCCTCCCCTCCCCAACCTCCCCTAAAAGTCCTGAGTGGAGCGAGCCTGCGAGACCGAGTAGAGCGAAGGGGGGAGGTGGCGAGCGAAGCGAGCCGGCGACCTCCGTAGCGTAACGAAGGTTGAGTGGGTGAAGCTCCCCTCCCCAACCTCCCCTAAAATTGAAAGGGCTGTAACTTCATAACGGTTAGAGATAGCTATTAGGTGTTTGAACAAATATTATAGTAGGCGTCGAAACCTGTTCGGTGGGAGGTAGGTCCTTTTTTTTTTTTTTTTTAGGATGGGAAATCATCAAATGACTTCTCCCGCTCTGGGCGGAGCAGGAGGGAGTGTCAGACTTTTACTGACTAAAACCCATCCATGTTCCTTCCTCGCCCTTTGTGTTCCGGGGCCACGGTATCTCCTTCGAATAGTCCCGCAGCCCCGGGGAGGTAGGTCCTGAGTGGAGCGAAGGGGGGAGATAGTGAGCGAAGCGAGCCGGCGACCTCCGTAGCGTAACGATGGTTGAGTAGGTGAAGCGTAACTCAGGGGCGACAACAGGCAAACTTTAGGTCAAAAGGTTTTAGATTTAATTAGGGGTTCGTAGGGGTTTTCATACTGTTTTAGGGGTAATTCTAACGGATTTTCCAATTCATTTGAGGATGCTTGCTTATAGATTGTCAAAATTTTATAAGGGTAAGTAATACTTCTCAAAAACACCAAACACGCGAGCTGCGCGCAGCTCGCGCACCCAAGCAAACTAGTTATATTATATAAAGCTGAATTACCACTGACTCACTCACTGACTCATTGACATAATTGTTCTCCCAGATGGTGGATGGGGAGGTGGGTATTTTTTGACAGATTCGTAAACAAGTAACTCCCGCGAGTATGGGAAAAGTGCCAAACCTCCCCTTTTTGCTCCCCTTTCTCCCCCTCCCTATCGTATCTCGGAAACTAAGGGACCCGTATTTTTTGTTTTTTACGGAATCGTATAGGGGAGGCTCGGAAAAGTAAAAACCAATTTTCAAAGTTGTCCCCCTTTCCCCCCTTCTCCCCCCCTTTAGGCGGATCTCGGAAGTTAAGAGACTTGGAACATTTTTTTTTTCAGATTTGTATAAAGGTGCTGATTTTTAATTAAAATCATTTTCCAAAACTCCCCCCTCTCCCCCTTTTCACCCCTCCCCACATCGTATTTCGGAAACTAGGACACGTAGCGGCATTTTGATTTTACTATACTTTATTATTGGGGGGCGTTGAAATTTGTATACCCTCCCCTCCCCAACCTCCCCTTTGCTCCCCTCCGCTTTCCGGTGGTAGGTAGGTCGTGAGTGGGGCGAACCTGCGAGACCGAGTGGAGCGAAGGGGGGAGGTGGCGAGCGAAGCGAGCCGGCGACCTCCGTAGCGTAACGAAGGTTGAGTGGGTGAAGCTCCCCTCCCCAACCTCCCCTATAATTGAAAGGGCTGTAACTTCATAACGGTTAGAGGTAGCCATCAGGTGTTTGAACAAATATAATAGTAGGCGTCGAAACCTGTCCGGTGGTAGGTGAGTCCTGAGCGGAGCGAACCTGCGAGACCGAGTGGAGCAAACGGGGGAGGTGGCGAGCGAAGCGAGCCGCCGACCTCCGTAGCGTAACGAAGGTTGAGCGGGTGAAGCTCCCCTCCCCAACCTCCCCTATAATTGAAAGGGCTGTAATTTCATAACGGTTAGAGATAGCCATCAGGTGTTTGAACAAATATTATAGTAGGTGTCGAAACCTGTCCGGTGGTAGGTAGGTCCTGAGTGGAGCGAAGGGGGGAGGTGGCGAGCGAAGCGAGCCGGCGACCTCCGTAGCGTAACGATGATTGAATGGGTGAAGCGTAACTCAGCAAACTTTAGAGTTATTTTTTTTATGGAAAAGGTCTGAGTTTTTAAATAAGGTTTTATTAGGGGTCCGTAGGGGTTTTCATACTGTTTTAGGGGTAAATCTAACGGATTTTCCAATTCATTTAGGGGTGCTTATAGATTCTCAAAATTTTATAAGGGTAAGTAATACTTCTCTAAAACACCAAACGCGAGCTGCGCGCAGCTCGCGCACCCAAGCAAACTAGTTATACTATATAAAGCTGAATTACCACTGACTCACTCACTGATTGACAGAATTGTTCTCCCAGATGGTGGATGGGGAGGTGGGTATATTTTGACAGATTCGTAAACAACTAACTCTAAAACCTATGGGAAAAATCCCAAACCTCCCTTTTTCGCCCCCCTTCTCCCCCCTCCCTATCGAATCTCGGAAACCAAGAGACTTGGAACATTTTTTTTTCAGATTTGGATAGAGGAGGCTGGGAAAAGTAAAAACCATTTTTCAAAGTTGTCCCCCTTTCCCCCCTTCTCCCCCCCTTTAGGCGGATCTCGGAAGTTTAGAGACTTGGAACATTTTTTTTTTCAGATTCGTGTCAAGGGGCCCCGAATTAGTCGAAATCATTTTTCAAACCTCCCCACTCTCCCCCCCTTCACCCCTCCCCCCATCGTATCTCGAAAACTAGGACACGTAGCGGCATTTTGATTCTTACTATACTTTATTATAGGGGTGCGTTAAAATTTTTGTACCCTCCCCTCCCCAACCTCCCCTTTCCGGTGGTAGGTAGGTCCTGAGTGGAGCGAACCTGCGAGACCGAGTGGAGCGAAGGGGGGAGGTGGCGAGCGAAGCGAGCCGGCGACCTCCGTAGCGTAACGAAGGTTGAGTGGGTGAAGCTCCCCCTCCCCAACCTCCCCTAAAATTGAAAGGGCTGTAACTTCATAACGGTTAGAGATAGCCATCAGGTGTTTGAACAAATATTATAGAAGGCGTCAAAACCTGTCCGGTGGTAGGTAGGTCCTGAACGGAGCGAGCCTGCGAGACCGAGTGGAGCAAAGGGGGGAGGTGGCGAGCGAAGCGAGCCGCCGACCTCCGTAGCGTAACGAAGGTTGAGTGGGTGAAGCGTAACTCAGGGACGACGACAAGCAAACCTCAGGGTAATGTTTTTTTATATTCTCAAATGTTTTAGGGGTTCTTAAGGGTTCTCATACTGATTTAGGGGTAATTCTAACGGATTTTCCAATTCATTTAAGGATTGAGTATGGGAAAAGTCCCAAACCTCCCCTTTTTGCTCCCCTTCCTCCCCCTCCTTATCGTATCTGGGAAACTAAGGGACCCGTATTTTTTGTTTTTTACGGATTCGTATAGAGGAGGTTCGGAAAAGTAAAAACCACTTTTCAGAGTTGGCCCCCTTTCCCCCCTTCTCCCCCCCTTTAGGCGGATCTCGGAAGTTAAGAGACTTGGAACATTTTTTTTTTCAGATTCGTAAGAAGGGGCAAAAAGTTGGTTAAAATCATTTTACAAAACTCCCCCCTCTCCCCCCCTTCACCCCTCCCCCCATTGTATCTCGGAAACTAGGACACGTAGCGGCATTTTGATTTTGACTATACTTTATTATTGAGGAGCGTTAACATTTTTATACCCTCCCCTCCCCAACCTCCCCTTTCCGGTGGTAGGTAGGTCCTGAGTGGAGCGAACCTGCGAAACCGAGTGGAGCGAAGGGGGGAGGTGGCGAGCGAAGCGAGCCGGCGACCTCTGTAGCGTAACGAAGGTTGAGTGGGTGAAGCTCCCCTCCCCAACCTCCCCTAAAATTAAAAGGGCTGGAACTTAATTACGGTTAGAGATAGCTATCAGGTGTTTGAACAAATATTATAGTAGGTGTCGAAACCTGTCCGGTGGTAGGTAGGTCCTGAGTGGAGCGAAGGCGGGAGGTGGCGAGCGAAGCGAGCGGGCGACCTCCGTAGCGTAACGAAGGTTGAGTGGGTGAAGCGTAACTCAGCAAACTTTAGGGTAATGTTTTTTATGGAAAAAGGTCTGAGTTTTCAAATAAGGTTTTATTAGGGGTCCGTAGGGGTTTTCATACTGTTTTAGGGGTAATTCTAACGGATTTTCCAATTCATTTAGGGGTGCCTATAGATTCTCAAAATTTTATAAGGGTAAGTAATACTTCTCAAAAACACCAAACACGCGAGCTGCGCGCAGCTCGCGCACCCAAGAAAACTAGTTATATTATATAAAGCTGAATTACCACTGACTCACTGACTCATTGACATAATTGTTCTCCCAGATGGTGGATGGGGAGGTGGGTATTTTTTAACAGATTCGTAAACAAGTAACTCTGGTGAGTATGGGAAAAGTGCCAAACCTCCCCTTTTCACCCCCCTTCCTCCCCCTCCCTATCGTATCTCGGAAACTAAGGGACCCGTATTTTTTTGTTTTTACGGATTCGTATAGAGGAGGCTCGGAAAAGTAAAAACCAGTTTTCAAAGTTGTCCCCCTTTCCCCCCTTCTCCCCCCTTTAGGCGGATCTCGGAAGTTAAGAGACTTGGAACATTTTTTTTTTCAGATTCGTATAGAGGAGGCTCGGAAAAGTAAAAACCAGTTTTCAAAGTTGTCCCACTTTTCCCCCTTCTCCCCCCTATAGGCGGATCTCGGAAGTTAAGAGACTTGGAACATTTTTTTTTCAGATTCGTATAAAGGGGCAATGCATTAGTCGAAATCATTTTTCAAAACTCCCCAGTCTCCCCCCCTTCACCCCTCCCCCCATCGTATCTCGGAAACTAGGACACGTAGCGGCATTTTGATTTTTATTATCATTTATTATTTAGAGGCGTTGAAATTTTCATACCCTCCCCTCCCCAACCTCCCCTTTCCGGTGGTAGGTAGGTCCTGAGTGGAGCGAACCTGCGAGACCAAGTGGAGCGAAGGGGGGAGGTGGCGAGCGAAGCGAGCCGGCGACCTCCGTAGCGTAACGAAGGTTGAGTGGGTGAAGCTCCCCTACCCAACCTCCCCTATAATTGAAAAGGCTGTAACTTCATAACGGTTAGAGATAGCCATCAGGTGTTTGAACAAATATTATAGTAGGCTTCAAAACCTGTCCGGTGGTAGGTAAAGAGACTTGGAACATTTCTTTTTTCAGATTCGTATAAAGGGGCAATGCATTAGTCGAAATCATTTTTCAAAACTCCCCACTCTCCCCCCCTTCACCCCTCCCCCCATCATATCTCGGAAACTAGGACACGTAGCGGAATTTTGATTTTTACTATACTTTATTCTTGGGGGGCGTTGAAAATTTTATACGCTCCCCTCCCCTCCCCAACCTCCCCTTTCCGGTGGTAGTTAGGTCCTGAGTGGAGCGAACCCCATAGCGTAACGAAGGTTGAGTGGGTGAAGCTCCCCTCCCCAACCTCCCCTATAATTGAAAAGGGCTGTAACTTAATAACGGTTAGAGATAACTATCAAGTGTTTGAACAAATATTATAGTAGGTGTCGAAACCTGGCCGGTGGTAGGTAGGTCCTTAGCGTAACGATGGTTGAATTGGTGAAGCGTAACTCAGCAAACTTTAGGGTAATGTTTTTTTATGGGAAAAGGTCTCAGTTTTTAAATAAGGTTTTATTAGGGGTCCGTAGGGGTTTTCATACTGTTTTAGGGGTAATTCTAACGGATTTTCCAATTCATTTAGGGGTGCCTATAGATTCTCAAAGTGTTATAAGGGTAAGTAATACTTCTCAAAATAAATAAGGTTTTTGATTTTATTAGGGGTTCGTAGGGGTTTTTAATACTGTTTTAGGGGTAATTCTAACGGATTTTCTAATTCATTTAAGGATGCCTATATATTCTCAAGATTTTCTAAGGGTAAGTAATAATTCTCAAAAACACCAAACACGCGAGCTGCGCGCAGCTCGCGCACCCAAGCAAACTAGTTATATTATATAAAGCTGAATTACCACTGACTCACTCACTGACTCATTGACATAATTGTTCTCCCAGATGGTGGATGGGGAGGTGGATATTTTTTGACAGATTCGTAAACAAGTAACTCCTGCGAGTATGGGAAAAGTGCCAAACCTCCCCTTTTTGCTCCCTTTCCTCCCCCTCCTTATCGTATCTCGGAAACTAAGGGACCCGTATTTTTTTGTTTTTACGGATTCGTATAGAGGAGGCTCGGAAAAGTAAAAACCAGTTTTCAAAGTTGTCCCCCTTTCTCCCCTTCTCCCCCCCTTTAGGCGGATCTCGGAAGTTAAGAGACTTGGAACATTTTTTTTTTCAGATTTGTATAAAGGGGCTGATTGTTAGTCGAAATCATTTTTCAAAACTCCCCACTCTCCCCCCCTTCACTCCTCCCCCTATCGTATCTCAGAAACCAAGAGACTTGGAACATTTTTTTTTTCAGATTCGTATAGAGGAGGCTCGGAAAAGTAAAAACCATTTTTCAAAGTTGTTCCCCTTCTCCCCCCTTTAGGCGGATCTCGGAAGTTAAGAGACTTAGAACATTTTTTTTTTCAGATTCGTAAGAAGGGGCAAAGAGTTGGTCAAAATCATTTTTCAAAACTCCCCCCTCTCCCCCCCTTCAGCCCTCCCCCCATCGTATCTCGGAAACTAGGACACGTAGCGGCATTTTGATTTTTACTATACTTTATTATTGAGAAGCGTTGAAATTTTTATACCCTCCCCTCCTCTCCCCTCCCCAACCTCCCCTAAAAGTCCTGAGTGGAGCGAACCTGCGAGACCGAGTGGAGCGCAGGGGGGAGGTGGCGAGCGAAGCGAGCCGGCGACCTCCGTAGCGTAACGAAGGTTGAGTGGGTGAAGCTTCCCTCCCCAACCTCCCCTAAAATTAAAAGGGCTGTAACTTCATAACGGTTAGCGGTAGCCATCAGATGTTAGAACAAATATTATAGTAGGCGTCGAAACCTGTCCGGTGGTAGGTAGGTCCTGAGCGGAGCGAATGTAATGCAATGTTTTTTTTATAATTCTCAAATGTTTTAGGGGTTCTTAAGGGTTCTCATACTGATTTAGGGGTAATTCTAACGGATTTTCCAATTAATTTAAGGATTCCAATGGATTCTCAAAATTTTATAAGGATAGGGAATACTTCTTAAAAACACAAAACACGCGAGCTGCGTGCAGCTCGCGCACCCATGCAAACTAGTTATATTATATTATATAAAGCTGAATTACCACTGACTCACTGATTGACAGAATTGTTCTCCGAGATGGTGGATGGGGAGGTGGGTATATTTTTGCAGATTCGTAAACAACTAACTCTGAAACTTATGGGAAAAGTGCCAAACCTCCCCTTTTCACCCCCCTTCTCACCCCTCCCTATCGTATCTCGGAAACCAAGAGACTTGGAACATTTTTTTTTTCAGATCCATATAGAGGAGGCTAGGAAAAGTAAAAATTATTTTTCAAAGTTGTCCCCCTTTCTCCCCTTTTCCCCCCCTTTAGGCGAATCTCGGAAGTTAAGAGACTTCGAACATTTTTTTTTTCAGATTCGTAAGAAGGGGCAATGCATTAATCTAAATAATTTTTCAAAACTCCCCACTCTCCCCTCCTTCACCCCTCCCCCCATCGTATCTCGGAAACTAGGACACGTAGCGGAATTTTGATTTTTACTATGCTTTATTATTGGGGGGCGTTGAAATTTTATACCCTCCCCTCCCCTCCCCAACCTCCCCTAAAAGTCCTGAGTGGAGCGAACCTGCGAGACCGAGTGGAGCGAAGGGGGGAGGTGGCGAGCGAAGCGAGCCGGCGACCTCCGTAGCGTAATGAAGGTTGAGCGGGTGAAGCTCCCCTCCCCAACCTCCCCTAAAATTGAAAGGTCTGTAACTTCATAACGGTTAGAGATAGCCATCAGCTGTTTGAACAAATATTATAGTAGGCGTCGAAACTTGTCCGGTGGTAGGTAGGTCCTGAGCGGAGCGAACCTGCGAGGCCGAGTGGAGCGAAGGGGGGAGGTGGCGAGCGAAGCGAGCCGGCGACCTCCGTAGCGTAACGAAGGTTGAGTGGGTGAAGCTCCCCTCCCCAACCTCCCCTATAATTGAAAAGGGCAGTAACTTAATAACGGTTATAGATAGCTATCAGGTGTTTGAACAAATATTATAGTAGGTGTCGAAACCTGTTCGGTGGTAGGTAGGTCCTGAGTGAAGCGAAGGGGGGAGGTGGCGAGCGAAGCGAGCCGGCGACCTCCGTAGCGTAACGATGATTGAATGGGTGAAGCGTAATTCAGCAAACTTAAGAGTTATTTTTTTTATGGAAAAGGTATGAGTTTTTAAATAAGGTTTTATTAGGGGTCCGTAGGGGTTTTCATACTGTTTTGGGGTAATTCTAACGGATTTTCCAATTCATTTAGGGGTGCCTATAGATTCTCAAAATTTGATGAGGGTGAGTAATACTTCTCAAAAACACCAAACACGCGAGCTGCGCGCAGCTCGCGCACCCAAGCAAACTAGTTATACTATATAAAGCTCGATTACCACTCACTGACTCACTCACTGACAGAATTGTTCTCCCAGATGGTGGATGGGGAGGTGGGTATATTTTGACAGATTCGTAAACAACTAACTCTGAAACCTATGGGAAAAGTGCCAAACCTCCCCTTTTCGCCCCCCTTCTCCCCCTCCCTATCGTATCTCGGAAACCAAGAGACTTGGAACATTTTTTTTTTAGCTTCGTATAGAGGAGGCGCGGAAAAGTAAAATCCAGTTTTCAAAGTTGTCCCCCTTTTCCCCCCTCTCCCCCCCTTTAGGCGGATCTCGGAAGTTAAGAGACTTGGAACATTTTTTTTTTCAGATTCGTAAGAAGGGGCAAAGAGTTGGTCAAAATCATTTTTCAAAACTCCCCCCTCTCCTCCCCTTCACCCCTCCCCCCATCGTATCTCGGAAACTAGGACACGTAGCGGAATTTGGTTTTTACTATATTTTATTATTGAGGGTCGTTGAAATTTTTATACCCCCCCCTCCCCAACCTCCCCTTTTCTCCCCTTGGCTTTCTGGTGGTAGGTAGGTCCTGAGCGGAGCGAACCTGCGAGACCGAGTGGAGCGAAGAGGGGAGGTGGCGAGCGAAGCGAGCCGGCGACCTCCGTAGCGTAACGAAGGTTGAGTGAGTGAAGCCCCCCTCCCCAACCTCCCCTATAATTGAAAGGGCTGTAACTTCATAACGGTTAGAGATAGCCATCAGGTGTTTGAATAAATATTATAGTAGGCGTCGAAACCTGTCCGGTGGTAGGTAGGTAACAAAGGTTGAGTGGGTGAAGCGTAACTCAGGGACGACGACAAGCAAACTTTAGGGTAATGTTTTTTTTATGGGAAAAGGACTGAGTTTTTAAATAAGGTTTTAGATTTCATTAGAGGTTCGTAGGGGTTTTTATACTGTTTGAAGGGTAATTCTAACGGATTTTCCAATTCATTTAAGGATGCCTATAGATTCTCAAAATTTTATAAAGGTAAGTAATACTTCTCAAAAACACCAAGCACGCGAGCTGCGCGCAGCTCGCGCACCCACGCAAACTAGTATAATATATAAAGCTGAATTACCACTGACTCACTCACTGACTCATTGACATAATTGTTCTCCCAGATGGTGGATGGGGAGGTGGGTATTTTTTGACAGATTCGTAAACAAGTAACTCCCGCGAGTATGGGAAAAGTGCCAAACCTCCCCTTTTTGCTCCCCTTCTTCCCCCTCCCTATCGTATCTGGGAAACTAAGGGACCCGTATTTTTTTATTTTTACGGATTCGTATAGAGGAGGCTCGGAAAAGTAAAAACCACTTTTCAGAGTTGGCCCCCTTTCCCCCCTTCTCCCCCCCTTTAGCGGATCTCGGAAGTTAAGAGACTTGGAACATTTTTTTTTTCAGATTCGTAAGAATGGGCAAAAAGTTGGTCAAAATCATTTTTCAAAACTCCCCCCTCTCCACCCCTTCACCCCTCCCCCCATCGTATCTCGGAAACTAGGACACGTAGCGGCATTTAGATTTTTTCTATAGTTTATTATTGGGGGGCGTTGAAATTTGTATACCCTCCCCTCCCCAACCTCCCCTAAAATTGAAAGGTAATAGCTTTCCGGGGGTATTTGAAGAAGGTTGAGTGGGTGAAGCTCCCCTCCCCAACCTCCCCTATAATTGAAAAGGGCTGTAACTTAATAACGGTTAGAGATAACTATCAGGTGTTTGAACAAATATTATAGTAGGTGTCGAAACCTGGCCGGTGGTAGGTAGGTCCTTAGCGTAACGATGGTTGAATTGGTGAAGCGTAACTCAGCAAACTTTAGGGTAATGTTTTTTATGGGAAAAGGCCTCAGTTTTTAAATAAGGTTTTATTAGGGGTCCGTAGGGGTTTTCATACTGTTTTAGGGGTAATTCTAACGGATTTTCCAATTCATTTAGGGGTGCCTATAGATTCTCAAAATGATATAACGGTAAGTAATACTTCTCAAAATAAATAAGGTTTTAGATTTTATTAGGGGTTCGTAGGGGTTTTTAATACTGTTTTAGGGGTAATTCTAACGGATTTTCTAATTCATTTAAGGATGCCTATATATTCTCAAATTTTTTTAAGCGTAAGTATTACACCTCAAAAACACCAAACACGCGAGCTGCGCGCAGCTCGCGCACCCAAGCAAACTAGTTATACTATATAAAGCTGAATTACCACTGACTCACTCACTGATTGACAGAATTGTTCTCCCAGATGGTGGATGGGGAGGTGGGTATATTTTGACAGATTCGTAAACAACTAACTAAACCTATGGGAAAAATCCCAAACCTCCCCTTTTCGCCCCCCTTCTTACCCCTCCCTATCGTATCTCGGAAACCAAGAGACTTGGAACATTTTTTTTTACAGATTCGTATAGAGGAGGCTGGGAAAAGTAAAAACCACTTTTCAGAGTTGGCCCCCTTTCCCCCCTTCTCCCCCCCTTTAGGCGGATCTCGAAAGTTAAGAGACTTGGAACATTTTTTTTTTCAGATTCGTATAAAGGGGCAATGCATTAGTCGAAATCATTTTTCAAAACTCCCCCCTCTCCCCCCCTTCACCCCTCCCCCCATCGTATCTCGGAAACTAGGACACATAGCGGCATTTGGATTTTCACTTTACTTTATTATTGAGGAGCGTTGAAATTTTTATACCCCCCCCCCCTCCCCAACCTCCCCTTTCCGGTGGTAGGTAGTTCCTGAGTGGAGCGAACCGCGAGACCGAGTGGAGCGAAGGGGGGAGGTGGCGAGCGAAGCGAGCCGGCGACCTCCGTAGCGTAACGAAGGTTGAGTGGGTGAAGCTCCCCTCCCCAACCTCCCCTATAATTGTAAAGGCTGTAACTTCATAACGGTTAGAGATAGCCATCAGGTGTTTGAACAAATATTATAGTAGGTGTCGAAACCTGTCCGGTGGTAGGTAGGTCCTGAGTGGAGCGAAGGGGGGAGGTGGCGAGCGAAGCGAGCCGGCGACCTCCATAGCGTAACGATGATTGAATGGATGAAGCGTAACTCAGCAAACTTTAGAGTTATTTTTTTATGGAAAAGGTCTGAGTTTTTAAATAAGGTTTTATTAGGGGTCCGTAGGGGTTTTCATACTGTTTTAGGGGTAATTCTAACGGATTTTCCAATTCATTTAGAGGTGCCTATAGATTCTCAAAATTTTATAAGGGTAAGTAATACTTCTCAAAAACGCCAAACAAGCAAACTAGTTATATTATATAAAGCTGAATTACCACTGACTCACTGACTCATTGACATAATTGTTCTCCCAGATGGTGGATGGGGAGGTGGGTATTTTTTGACAGATTCGTAAACAAGTAACTCCCGCGAGTATGGGAAAAGTGCCAAACCTCCCCTTTTTGCTCCCCTTCCTCCCCCTCCCTATCGTATCTCGGAAAGTAAGGGACCCGTATTTTTTGTTTTTTACGGGATCGTATAGAGGAGGCTCGGAAAAGTAAAAACCAGTTTTCAAAGTTGTCCCCCTTTCTCCCCTTCTCCCCCCCTTTAGGCGGATCTCGGAAGTTAAGAGACTTGGAACATTTTTTTTTCAGTTTTGTATAAAGGGGCCGATTGTTAGTCGAAATCATTTTTCAAAACTCCCCACTCTCCCCCCTTCACCCCTCCCCCCATCGTATCTCGGAAACTAGGACACGTAGCGGCATTTTGATTTTGACTATACTTTATTATTGAGGAGCGTTAAAAATTGTATACCCTCCCCTCCCCAACCTCCCCTTTCCGGTGGTAGGTAGGTCCTGAGTGGAGCGAACCTGCGAGACCGAGTGGAGAGAAGGGGGGAGGTGGCGAGCGAAGCGAGCCGGCGACCTCCGTAGCGTAACGAAGGTTGAGTGGGTGAAGCTCCCCTCCCCAACCTCCCCTAAAATTGAAAGGGCTGTAACTTCATAACGGTTAGAGATAGCTATTAGGTGTTTGAACAAATATTATAGTAGGCGTCGAAACCTGTTCGGTGGGAGGTAGGTCCTTTTTTTTTTTTTTAGGATGGGAAATCATCAAATGACTTCTCCCGCTCTGGGCGGAGCAGTAGGGAGTGTCAGACTTTTACTGACTAAAACCCATCCATGTTCCTTCCTCACCCTTTGTGTTCCGGGGCCACGGTATCTCTTTCGAATAGTCCCGCAGCCCCGGGGAGGTAGGTCCTGAGTGGAGCGAAGGGGGGAGGTGGTGAGCGAAGCGAGCCGGCGACCTCCGTAGCGTAACGATGGTTGAGTAGGTGAAGCGTAACTCAGGGGCGACGACAGGCACTCTTTAGGTTAAAAGGTTTTAAATTTAATTAGGGGTTCGTAGGGGTTTTCACACTGTTTTAGGGGTAATTCTAACGGATTTTCCAATTCATTTAAGGATTCCTATGGATTCTTAAAATTTTATAAGGATAGGGAATACTTCTCAAAAACACGAAACCCGCGAGCTGCGCGCAGCTCGCGCACCCAAGCAAACTAGTTATTTATATTATATAAAACTACAAAGCCACTCACTCATTGACATGTCGTTTCTCGGATTGGGTGAGAGATGGGTTAAGGGTATGTTTAGCAATAATGTATAAAACCATAAAGTGAGTAGAGGAAAATTATAGAGGAGATTCAAATCCAAGATGGCGGCCAAGTCCATTTCCGGTTTCGGTGGGGAAAAGACTTGGAGGAGTTTCGACTCACAGGTCCTGTCAATGATTTGGAATGATTAAAAAAAAAAGTAACAAAAAAAAAAAAAACAAGATGGCGGCTGCGCTAGGACGTTTTGAAAATTGCGACTTTTCCCACTCGACTCTGACGAATTGTTTTATTCTACCGATTCCAAAAGTTGGCAACACCAAGTACACCAATCGGTGGCCTATATCCTTGAGATTTCAGAAAAATTGTGACTTTTCAGAAAAACAAGATGGCGGACGCTGTGGCGGCCATTTTGTGAACTGTTGGAATTTTCGACTTTTTTCAAATCCATTTTTCGTGTAGTTGGCAACATCCGACGGGTTCCAAATGTACAGAGCGTTTGTGTGTTTTATTGACGAGTGTTGCCTGGTGAAATAAATTTCCCCATTTTTAGGGTACTTTCTCAGATTTTCCCCAAAAACATGAAAAGTAGAAATAACGACATTTTGAATGAAAACTTTGACTAGCTGGCAGCATTGAGGTGCCCCAAATGACATTTGACCATTTTGATGCGTTTTAGTTGGCAACCCCAAAAAATATTGAATATTTTAATTTTTGGGACTTTTTGACTTTGGCGAATTCATTTGTTCTACAAAACTCAAAAGTTGGCAACACCAAGTACACCGATCGGTAGCCTATATCCTTGAGATTTCAGGAAAATTATGACATTTTAGAAAAACAAGATGGCGGACACTGTGGCGGCCAACTTGTAAAAATGACGAAAAATCCCAATTTTCGACACGATAAATGGGACAGCTGGCAACCCCCGACTGGATTGTGTTGTATAAACCGGTTGTGTATTTAGTCGAGGAGTGTTGCCTGGTGCAAAAATTTTCCCCACTTTTGGGGTACTTTTCCAGATTTTCCCCGAAAACATGAAAAGTAGAAATAACGACATTTTGAATAGAAACTTTAACTAGCCGGCAACATTGGGATCCCCCAAATGACATTTGATCATTTTCATCACTTTCAGCTGGCAACCCCGAGAGCCATTGGGGCTTGAATATTCGGGTCAGACCCGACTTTGGCGAGTTCTTTTGTTCTACCAAACTCAAAAGTTGGCAACACCAAGTACACCAGTCGGTGGTCTGTATCCTTGAGATTTCAGGAAAATTATGACATTTCAGAAAAACAAGATGGCGGACAGTGTGGCGGCCATCTTGTAAAAATGACGAAAAATCCCAATTTTCGACACGATAAATGGGACAGCTGGCAAACCCCGACTGGATTGTGTTGTATGAACCGGTTGTGTATTTAGTCGAGGAGTGTTGCCTGGTGCAAAAATTTTCCCCATTTTTAGGGAGTTTTCCCAGATTTTCCCCAAAAACATGAAAAGTAGAAATAACGACATTTTGAATGGAGACTTTGACTAGCTGGCAACATTGTGGTCCCCCAAATGACATTTGACCATTTTCATCACTTTTAGCTGGCAACCCCGAGAGCCATTGGGGCTTGAATTTTCGTGTCAGACCCGACTTTGGCGAGTTCTTTTGTTCTACCAAACACAAAAGTTGGCAACACCAAGTACACCAGTCGGTGGCCTGTATCCTTGAGATTTCAGGAAAATTATGACATTTCAGAAAAACAAGATGGTGGACAGTGTGGCGGCCATCTTGTAAAAATGACGAAAAATCCCAATTTTCGACACGATAAATGGGACAGCTGGCAACCCCCGACTGGATTGTGTTGTATGAACCGGTTGTGTATTTAGTCGAGGAGTGTTGCCTTGTGCAAAAATTTTTCCCATTTTTAGGGAGTTTTCCCAGATTTTCCCCAAAAACATGAAAAGTAGAAATAACTACATTTTGAATGGAGACTTTGACTAGCCGGCAACATTGGGGTCCCCCGAATGACATTTGACCATTTTCATCACTTTCAGCTGGCAACCCCGAGAACCATTTTGGCTTGAAATTTCGGGTCAGACCCGACTTTGGCGAGTTCTTTTGTTCTACCAAACTCAAAAGTTGGAAACAACAAGTACACCAGTCGGTGGTCTGTATCCTTGAGATTTCAGGAAAATTATGACATATCAGAAAAACAAGATGGCGGACAGTGTGGCGGCCATCTTGTAAAAATGACGAAAATTCCCAATTTTTGACGCGATAAATGGCACGACTGGCATCCCCCGACTGGATTGTGTTGTATAAACGGGTTATGTGTTTTGTTGAGGAGTACAGCCTGGTGCAAAAATTCTCCCAATTTTTAGGGTATTTTCCCAGATTTTCCCCAAAAACGTGAAAAGTAGAAATAACGCCATTTTGAATAGAAACTTTGATAAGCCGGCAACTTTGGGATACCCCAAATGACACAGCTTCACTTCTTCTTCTTCTTCTGCACTTCTTCTTCACTTTCAGCTGGCAACCCCGAGCGCCATTAGGGCTTGAATTTTCGGTTCAGACCCGACTTTGGCGAGTTCTTTTGTTTTACCAAAGTCAACGAACAGCCACCGTTTTTTTACTGACAGGTACCTTGTATCCTGGTTACTTTAGGAAAATTGTGACATTTCAAAAATTCAAGATGGCGACCGTGCCATTTTCGGTTTATTACCACTCACTCACTGACATAATTGTTCTCCCAGATGGTGGAGGGCGAGTGGGGTATATTTTTACAGATTCGTAAACAACTAACTCTCAAACCTATGGGAAAAGTGCCAAACCTCCCCTTTTCACCCCCCTTCTCACCCCTCCCTATCGTGTCTCGGAAACCAAGAGACTTGGTACATTTTTTTTTTCAGATTCGTATAGAGGAGGCTTGGAAAAGTAAAAACCATTTTTCAAAGTTGCCCCTTTGCCCCCCTTCTCCCCGCCCCTTTAGGCGGATCTCAGAATATAAGAGACTTGGAACATTTTTTTTTCAGATTCGTAAGAAGGGGCAAAGAGTTGGTCAAAATCATTTTTCAAAACTCCCCACTCTCCCCCCTTCACCCCTCCCCCCATCGTATAGAATTGATCTCCCAGATGGTGGATGGGGAGGTAGGTATATTTTTACAGATTCGTAAACAACTAACTCTCAAACCTATGGGAAAAGTGCCAAACCTCCCCTTTTCACCCCCCTTCTCACCCCTCCCTATCGTATCTCGGAAACCAAGAGACTTGGAACATTTTTTTTTTCAGATTTGTATAGAGGAGGCTCGGAAAAGTAAAAACCAGTTTTCAAAGTTGTCCCCCTTTCCCCCCTTCTCCCCCCCTTTAGGCGGACCTCGGAAGTTGAGACTTGGAACATTTTTTTTTCAGATTCGTATAAAGGGGCCGATTTTTAGTTAAAATCTTTTTTCAAAACTCCCCCCTCTCCCCCCCTTCACGCCTCCCCCAATCGTATCTCGGAAACTAGGACACGTAGCGGAATTTTGATTTTTACTATACTTTATTATTGGGGGGCGTTGAAATTTTTATAAGCTCCCCTCCCCTCCCCAACCTCCCCTTTCCGGCGGTAGGTAGGTCCTGAGTGGAGCGAACCTGCAAGACCGAGGTAGCGTAACGAAGGTTGAGTGGGTGAAGCTCCCCTCCCCAACCTCCCCTATAATTGACAACGCTGTAACTTAATAACGGTTAGAGATAACTATCAGGTGTTTGAACAAATATTATAGTAGGTGTCGAAACCTGTCCGGTGGTAGGTAGGTCCTGAGTGGAGCGAAGGGGGGAGGTGGCGAGCGAAGCGAGCCGGCGACCTCCTTAGCGTAACGATGGTTGAGTTGGTGAAGCGTAACTCAGCAAACTTTAGGGTAATGTTTTTTATGGGAAAAGGTCTCAGTTTTTAAATAAGGTTTTATTAGGGGTCCGTAGGGGTTTTCATACTGTTTTAGGGGTAATTCTAACGGATTTTCCAATTCATTTAGGGGTGCCTATAGATTCTCAAAATTTTAAAAGGGTAAGTAATACTTCTCATAAACACCAAACACGCGAGCTGCGCGCAGCTCGCGCACCCAAGCAAACTAGTTTATATTATATAAAACTACAAAGCCACTCACTCATTGACATGTCGTTTCTCGGATTGGGTGAGAGATGGGTTAAGGGTATGTTTAGCAATAATGTATAAAACCATAAAGTGAGTAGAGAAAAATTATAGAGGAGATTCAAATCCAAGATGGCGGCCGAGTCCATTTCCGGTTTCGGTGGGGAAAAGACTTGGAGGGGTTTCGACTCATAGGTCCTGTATAAGATCTGGAATGATTTAAAAAAAAACTAAAAAAAAAAAAAAAAACAAGATGGCGGCTGCGCCAGGACGTTTTGAAAATTGCCAATTTTTTCACTCGACTTTGACGAATTGTTTTGTTCTACCGATTTCGAACGTTAGCAACATTAAGATCACCAGTCGGGGGCCTATATCCTTGAGATTTCAGAAAAATTGTGACTTTTAAAAAAAACAACATGGCGGACGCTGTGGCGGCCATTTTTTAAACAGTCGGAATTTTCGACTTTTTTCAAATCCATTTTTCGTGTAGTTGGCAACATCTGACGGGTTCGAGTTGTACCGAGCGGTTGTGTGTTACAACAACGAGTGTTGCCTGGTGAAATAAATTTCGCCATTTTTAGGGTACTTTCCCAGATTTTCCCCAAAAAGATGAAAAGTAGAAAAAACGACAATTCGAATGAAGACTTTGACTAGCTGGCAGCATTGGGGTCCCCCAAATGACATTTGACCATTTTGGTGCGTTTTAGTTGGCAACCCCAAAAAACATTGAATATTTTAATTTTTGGGACTTTTTGACTTTGACGAATTCATTTGTTCTACCAAACTCAAAAGTTGGCAACACCAAGTAAACCGGTCGGTAGCATATATCCTTGAGATTTCAGGAAAATTATGACTTTTTAGAAAATCAAGATGGCGGACAGTGTGGCGGCCATCTTGTAAAAACGACGAAAAATCCCAATTTTCGACACGATAAATGGGACAGCTGGCAACCCCCGACTGGATTGTGTTGTATGAACCGGTTGTGTATTTAGTCGAGGAGTGTTGCCTGGTGCAAAAAAATTCCCCATTTTGAGGGAGTTTTCCCAGATTTTCCCCAAAAATATGAAAAGTAGAAATAACGACATTTTGAATGGAGACTTTGACTAGCTGGCAACATTGTGGTCCCCCAAATGACATTTGACCATTTTCATCTCTTTTAGCTGGCAACCCCGAGAGCCATTGGGGCTAGAATTTTCGGGTCAGACCCGACTTTGGCGAGTTCTTTTGTTCTACCAAACACAAAAGTTGGCAACATCAAGTACACCAGTCGGTGGCCTGTGTCCTTGAGATTTCAGGAAAATTATGACATTTCAGAAAAACAAGATGGCGGACAGTGTGGCGGCCATCTTGTAAAAATGACGAAAAATCCCAATTTTCGACACGATAAATGGGACAGCTGGCAACCCCCGACTGGATTGTGTTGTATGAACCGGTTGTGTGTTTAGTCGAGGAGTGTTGCCTGGTGCAAAAATTTTCCCCATTTTTAGGGAGTTTTCCCAGATTTTCCCCAAAAACATGAAAAGTAGAAATAACGACATTTTGAATTGAGACTTTGACTAGCCGGCAACATTGGAGTCCCTCAAATGACATTTGACTATTTTCATCACTTTCAGCTGGCAACCCCGAAAGCCATTGGGGCTTGAATTTTAGGGTCAGACCCGACTTTGGCGAGTTCTTTTGTTCTACCAAACTCAAAATTTGGCAACACCAAGTACACCAGTCGGTGGTCTGTATCCTTAAGATTTCAGGAAAATTATGACATTTCAGAAAAACAAGATGGCGGACAGTGTGGCGGCCATCTTGTAAAAATGACGAAAAATCCCAATTTTCGACACGATAAATGGGACAGCTGGCAACCCCCGACTGGATTGTGTTGTATGAACCGGTTGTGTATTTTTTTAAGGAGTGTTGCCTGATTCAATATTTTTCCCACTTTTGGAGTTTTTTTTCAGATTTTCCCCGAAAACGTAAAAAGTAGAAGTAACGACATTTTAAATGGAAATTTTGCATTACCACCAAGAATGGGGTACTGCAAATGACATTTGACCATTTTTATCACTTTCAGCGGGCAACCCCGAGAGCCATTCGGGCTTGAATTTTCGGGTCAGACCCGACTTTGGCCAATTCTTTTGTTCTACCAAAGTCAACGGACAGCCACCGTGTTTTACTTACAGGTAACTTGTATCCTGGTTACTTGAGGAAAATTGTGACATTTCAGAAATTCAAGATGGCGGCCGTGCCATTTCCGGTTTATTACCACTCACCCACTGACATAATTGTTCTCCCATATGGTGAAGGGGAAGGGGGGTATATTTTGACAGATTCGTAAACAAAAACTCTCACGAGTAAGGGATAAGTGCCAAACCTCCCCTTTGTGCCCCCCTTCCCACCCCTCCCTACCGTATCTCGGAAACTAAGAGACCAGTGTTTTTTTTTTACGGATTCGTATAGAGGAGGATCGGAAAAGAAAAAACCAGTTTTCAAAGTTGGCCTCCTTGTCCCCCTTCTTCCCCCCTTTAGGCGGATCTCGGAAGTTAAGAGACTTGGAACATTTTTTTTTTCAGATTCGTATACAGGGGCAATGCATTAGTCGAAATCATTTTTCAAAACTCCCCACTCTCCCCCCCGTCACCCCTCCCCCCATCGTATCTCGGAACTAGGACACGTAGCGGCATTTTGATTTTTACTATACTTTATTATTGAGAGGCGTTGAAATTTGTACACCCTACCCTCCCCTCCCCAACCTCCCCTTTCCGGTGGTAGGTAGGTCCTGAGTAGAGCGAAGGGGGGAGGTGGCGAGCGAAGCGAGCCGGCGACCTCCGTAGCGTAACGGAGGTTGAGTGGGTGAAGCTCCCCTCCCCAACCTCCCCTAAAATTGAAAGGGCTGTACCTTCATAACGGTTAGAGATAGCCATCAGGTGTTTGAACAAATATTATAGTAGGTGTCGAAACCTGTCCGGTGGTAGGTAGGTCCTGAGTGGAGCGAACGCGGGAGGTGGCGAGCGAAGCGAGCCGGCGACCTCCGTAGCGTAACGATGATTGAGTGGGTGAAGCGTAACTCAGCAAACTTTAGGGTAATGTTTTTTATGGTAAAAGGTCTGAGTTTTTAAATAAGGTTTTAGATTTTATTAGGGGTTCGTAAGGGTTTTCATACTGTTTTAGGGGTAATTCTAACGGATTTTCCAATTCATTTAAGGGTGCCAATAGATTCTTAAAATTTTAAAAGGGTAAGTAATACTTCTCAAAAACACCAAACACGCGAGCTGCGCGCAGCTCGCGCACCCAAGCAAACTAGTTTATATTATATAAAACTACAAAGCCACTCACTCACTCATTGACATGTCGTTTCTCGGAATGGGTGAGAGATGGGTTAGGGGTATGTTTTGCAATAATGTATAAAACCATAAATTGAGTAGAGGAAAATTATAGAGAAGATTCAAATCCAAGATGGCGGCCGAGTCCATTTCCGGTTTCGGTGGGGAAAAGAGTTGGAGGGGTTTCGACTCATAGGTCCTGTATAAGAACTAGAATGATTTAAAAAAAAAGTAAAAAAAAAAAAAAAAACAAGATGGCGGCTGCGCTGGGACGTTTTGAAAATTGTGACTTTTTACACTCGACTCTGACGAATTGTTTTGTTCTACCGATTTCAAACGTTTGCAACACTAGGTATACCAGTCGGGGGCCTTTATCCTTGAGATTTCAGAAAAATTGTGACTTTTTGAAAACACATGATGGCGGACGCTGTGGCGGCCATTTTGTGAACAGATGGAATTTTCGACTTTTTTCAAATCCATTTTTCGTGTAGTTGGCAACATCTGACGGGTTCGAATTGTACCGAGCGGTTGTGTGTTACCTCAACGAGTGTTGCCTGGTGAAATAAATTTCCCCATTTTTAGGGTACTTTCCCAGATTTTCCCCAAAAACATGAAAAGTAGAAAAAACGACAATTCAAATGAAGACTTTGACTAGCTGGCAGCATTGGGGTCCCCCAAGTGACATTTGACCATTTTGGTGCGTTTTAGTTGGCAACCCCAAAAAACATTGAATATTTAAATTTTTGGGACTTTTTGACTTTGGCGAATTCATTTGTTCTACCAAACTCAAAAGTTGGCAACACCAAGTACACCGATCGGTAGCCTATATCCTTGAGATTTTAGGAAAATTATGACATTTCAGAAAAACAAGATGGCGGACACTGTGGCGGCCATCTTGTAAAAATGACGAAAAATCCCAATTTTCGACACGATAAATGGGACAGCTGGCAACCCCCGACTGGATTGTGTTGTATGAACCGGTTGTGTATATAGTCGAGGAGTGTTGCCTGGTGTAAAAAAATTCCCCATTTTTAGGGTGTTTTCCCAGATTTTCCCCAAAAACATGAAAAGTAGAAATAACGACATTTTGAATGGAAACTTTGACTAGCTGGCAGCATTAGGGTCCGCCAAATGACATTTGACTATTTTCATTACTTACAGCTGGCAACCCCGAGAGCCATTGGGGCTTGAATTTTCGGGTCAGACCCGACTTTGGCGAGTTCTTTTGTTCTACCAAACTCAAAAGTTGGCAACACCAAGAACACCAGTCGGTGGCCTGTATCCTTGAGATTCCAGGAAAATTATGACATTTCAGAAAAACAAAATGGCGGACAGTGTGGCGGCCATCTTGTAAAAATGACATAAAATCCCAATATTTCGACACGATAAATGGAACAGCTGGCATCCCCCGACTGGATTGTGTTGTATGAACCGGTTGTGTATTTAGTCGAGGAGTGTTGCCTGGTGTAAAAAAATTCCCCAAGTTTAGGGTGTTTTCCCAGATTTTCCCCAAAAACATGAAAAGTAGAAATAACGACATTTTGAATGGAAACTTTGACTAGCTGGCAGCATTAGGGTCCGCCAAATGACATTTGACTATTTTCATTACTTACAGCTGGCAACCCCGAGAGCCATTGGGGCTTGAATTTTCGGGTCAGACCCGACTTTGGCGAGTTCTTTTGTTCTACCAAACTCAAAAGTTGGCAACACCAAGAACACCAGTCGGTGGCCTGTATCCTTGAGATTCCAGGAAAATTATGACATTTCAGAAAAACAAAATGGCGGACAGTGTGGCGGCCATCTTGTAAAAATGACATAAAATCCCAAAATTTCGACACGATAAATGGAACAGCTGGCATCCCCCGACTGGATTGTGTTGTATGAACCGGTTGTGTGTTTTATCAAGGAGTGTTGCCTGGTGCAAAAATTTTCCCCATTTTGAGGGAGTTTTCCCAGATTTTCCCCAAAAACATGAAAAGTAGAAATAACGACATTTTGAATGGAGACTTTGACTAGGTGGCAACATTGTGGTCCCCCAAATGACATTTGACCATTTTCATGATATTCAGCTGGCAACCCCGAGACCCATGTTGGCTTGAATTTTCGGGTCAGACCCGACTTTGGCGAGTTCTTTTGTTCTACCAAACTCAGAAGTTGGGATCACCAAGAACACCAGTCAGTGGCCTGTATCCTTGAGATTTAAGGAAAATTATGACATTTCAGAAAAACAAGATGGCGGACAGTGTGGCGGCCATCTTGTGAAAATGACGAAAAATCCCAATTTTCAACACGATAAATGGGACAGCTGGCATACCCCGACTGGATTGTGTTGCATGAACCGGTTGTGTGTTTCATCAAGAAGTGTTGCCAGGTGCAAATTTTTTCCCCATTTTTAGGGTATTTTCACAGATTTTTCCCGAAAACGTGAATAGAATAGAATAGAAATGACGAAATTTTAAATGGAAATTTTTAATAACCACCAAGAATGGGGTGCGCGAAATGACTTTTGACCATTTTCATCACTTTCAGCTGGCAACCCCGAGAGCCATTGGAGCTTGAATTTTCGGGTCAGACCCGACTTTGACCAATTCTTTTGTTCTACCAAAGTCAACGGACAGCCACCGTTTTTTTATTGACAGGTAACTTGTATCCTGGTAACTTTAGAAAAATTGTGACATTTCAGAAATTCAAGATGGCTGCCGTGCCATTTCCGGATATTACCACTCACTCACTGACATAATTGTTCTCCCAGATGGTGGAGGGGGAGGGGGGTATATTTTGACAAATTCGTAAACAAATATCTCTTACGAGCACGGGAAAAGTGCCAAACCTCCCCTTTTTGCTCCCCTTCCTCCCCCTCCCTATCGTATCTCGGAAACTAAGGGACCCGTATTTTTTGTTTTTACGGATTCGTATAGAGGAGGCTCGGGAAAGTAAAAACCAGTTTTCAAAGTTGTCCCCCTTTCTCCTCTTCTCCCCCCCTTTAGGCGGATCTCGGAAGTTAAGAGACTTGGAACATTTTTTTTTCAGATTTGTCTATAGGGGCTGATTGTAGGTCGAAATCATTTTTCAAAACTCCCAACTCTCCCCCCCTTCACCCCTCCCCCTATCGTATCTCGGAAACTAGGACACGTAGCGGCATTTTGATTTTTATTATCATTTATTATTTAGAGGCGTTGAAATTTTCATACCCTCCCCTCCCCAACCTCCCCTTTCCGGTGGTAGGTAGGTCCTGAGTGGAGCGAACCTGCGAGACCGAGTGGAGCGAAGGGGGGAGGTGGCGAGCGAAGCGAGCCGGCGACCTCCGTAGCGTAACGAAGGTTGAGTGGGTGAAGCTCCCCTCCCCAACCTCCCCTATAATTGAAAAGGCTGTAACTTCATAACGGTTAGAGATAGCCATCAGGTGTTTGAACAAATATTATAGTAGGCGTCAAAACCTGTCCGGTGGTAGGTAAAGAGACTTGGAACATTTCTTTTTTCAGATTCGTATAAAGGGGCAATGCATTAGTCGAAATCATTTTTCAAAACTCCCCATTCTCCCCCTCTTCACCCCTCCCCCCATCATATCTCGGAAACTAGGACACGTAGCGGAATTTTGATTTTTACTATACTTTATTATTGGGGGGCGTTGAAAATTTTATACCCTCCCCTCCCCTTTCCGGTGGTAGGTAGGTCCTGAGTGGAGCGAACCTGCGAGACCGAGTTAAGCGAAGGGGGGAGGTGGCGAGCGAAGCGAGCCGGCGACCCCCATAGCGTAACGAAGGTTGAGTGGGTGAAGCTCCCCTCCCCAACCTCCCCTATAATTGAAAAGGGCTGTAACTTAATAACGGTTAGAGATAACTATCAGGTGTTTGAACAAATATTATAGTAGGTGTCGAAACCTGGCCGGTGGTAGGTAGGTCCTTAGCGTAACGATGGTTGAATTGGTGAAGCGTAACTCAGCAAACTTTAGGGTAATGTTTTTTATGGGAAAAGGTCTGAGTTTTTAAATAAGGTTATAGATTTTATTAGGGGTTCGTAAGGGTTTTCATACTGTTTTAGGGGTAATTCTAACGGATTTTCCAATTCATTTAAGGGTGCCTATAGATTCTCAAAATTTTAAAAGGGTAAGTAATACTTCTCAAAATCACCAAACACGCGAGCTGCGCGCAGCTCGCGCACCCAAGCAAACTAGTTTATATTATATAAAACTACAAAGCCACTCACTCACTCATTGACATGTCGTTTCTCGGAATGGGTGAGAGATGGGTTAGGGGTATGTTTTGCAATTATGTATAAAACCATAAAGTGAGTAGAGGAAAATTATAGAGGAGATTCAAATCCAAGATGGCGGCCGAGTCCATTTCCGGTTTCGGTGGGGAAAAGACTTGGAGGGGTTTCGACTCATAGGTCCTGTATAAGATCTGGAATGATTTAAAAAAAAAGTAAAAAAAAAAAAAAAAACAAGATGGCGGCTGCGCTAGGACGTTTTGAAAATTGCGACTTTTTTCACTCGACTTTGGTGAATTGTTTTGTTCAACCGATTTCAAACGTTTGCAACACTAAGTATACCAGTCGGGAGCCTATATCATTGAGATTTCAGAAAAATTGTGACTTTTTTAAAACAAAAGATGGCGGACGCTGTGGCGGCCATTTTGTGAACAGTTGGAATTTTCGACTTTTTTCAAATCCATTTTTCGTGTAGTTGGCAACATCCGACGGGTTCGAGTTGTACCGAACGGTTGTGTGTTACGTCAACGAGTGTTGCCTGGCGAAATAAATTTCCCCATTTTTAGGGTACTTTCCCAGACTTTCCCCAAAAACATGAAAAGTAGAAATAACGTCATTTTGAATAAAGACTTTGACTAGCTGGCAGCATTAGGGTCCCCCAAATGACATTTGACCATTTTGGTGCGTTTTAGTTGGCAACCCCAAAAAATATTGAATATTTTAATTTTTGGGACTTTTTGACTTTGGCGAATTCATTTGTTCTACAAAACTCAAAAGTTGGCAACACCAAGTACACCGATCGGTAGCCTATATCCTTGAGATTTCAGGAAAATTATGACATTTCAGAAAAACAAGATGGCGGACAGTGTGGCGGCCATCTTGTAAAAATGACGAAAAATCCCAATTTTCGACACCATAAATGGGACAGCTGGCAACCCCCGACTGGAATGTGTTGTATGAACCGGTTGTGTATTTAGTTGAGGAGTGTTGCTTGGTGCAAAAAAAATCCCCATTTTTAGGGAGTTTTCCCAGATTTTCCCCAAAAACATGAAAAGTAGAAATAACGACATTTTGAATGGAGACTTTGACTAGCTGGCAACATTGTGGTCCCCCAAATGACATTTGACCATTTTCATCCTTTTTAGCTGGCAACCCCGAGAGCCATTGGGGCTTGAATTTTCGGGTCAGACCCGACTTTGGCGAGTTCTTTTGTTCTACCAAACACAAAAGTTGGCAACACCAAGTACACCAGTCGGTGGCCTGTATCCTTGAGAGTTCAGGAAAATTATGACATTTCAGAAAAACAAGATGGCGGACAGTGTGGCGGCCATCTTGTAAAAATGACGAAAAATCCCAATTTTCGACACGATAAATGGGACAGCTGGCAACCCCCGACTGGATTGTGTTGTATGAACCGGTTGTGTATTTAGTCGAGGAGTGTTGCCTGGTGCAAAAAAAATCCCCATTTTTAGGGAGTTTTCCCAGATTTTCCCCAAAAACATGAAAAGTAGAAATAACTACATTTTGAATGGAGACTTTGACTAGCCAGCAACATTGGGGTCCCCCGAATGACATTTGACCATTTTCATCACTTTCAGCTGGCAACCCCGAGAACCATTTTGGCTTGAAATTTCGGGTCAGACCCGACTTTGGCGAGTTCTTTTGTTCTACCAAACTCAAAAGTTGGCAACAACAAGTACACCAGTCGGTGGTCTGTATCCTTGAGATTTCAGGAAAATTATGACTTATCAGAAAAACAAGATGGCGGACAGTGTGGCGGCCATCTTGTAAAAATGACGAAAATTCCCAATTTTTGACGCGTTAAATGGCACGACTGGCATCCCCCGACTGGATTGTGTTGTATGAACTGGTTATGTGTTTTGTTGAGGAGTATAGCCTGGTGCAAAAATTCTCCCAATTTTTAGGGTATTTTTTCAGATTTTCCCCAAAAACGTGAAAAGTAGAAATAACGCCATTTTGAATAGAAACTTTGATAAGCCGGCAACTTTGGGATCCCCCAAATGACATTTCACCATTTTCATCACTTTCAGCTGGCAACCCCGAGCGCCATTAGGGCTTGTATTTTCGGGTTAGACCCGACTTTGGCGAGTTCTTTTGTTTTACGAAAGTCAACGAACAGCCACCGTTTTTTTACTGACAGGGACCTTGTATCCTGGTTACTTTAGGAAAATTGTGACATTTCAAAAATTCAAGATGGCGACCTCGCCATTTCCGGTTTATTACCACTCACTCACTGACATAATTGTTCTCCCAGATGGTGGAGGGCGAGTGGGGTATATTTTTACAGATTCGTAAACAACTAACTCTCAAACCTATGGGAAAAGTGCCAAACCTCCCCTTTTCACCCCCCTTCTCACCCCTCCCTATCGTATCTCGGAAACCAAGAGACTTGGTACATTTTTTTTTCAGATTCGTATAGAGGAGGCTTGGAAAAGTAAAAACCATTTTTCAAAGTTGCCCCTTTGCCCCCCTTCTCCCCGCCCCTTTAGGCGGATCTCAGAAGTTAAGAGACTTGGAACATTTTTTTTTTCAGATTCGTAAGAAGGGGCAAAGAGTTGGTCAAAATCATTTTTCAAAACTCCCCACTCTCCCCCCTTCACCCCTCCCCCCATCGTATCTCGGAAACTAGGACACGTAGCGGCATTTTGATTTTGACTATACTTTATTATTGAGGGTTGTTGAAATTTGTATACCCTCCCCTCCCCAACCTCCCCTTTCCGGTGGCAGGTAGGTCCTGAGTGGAGCGAAGGGGGGAGGTGGCGAGCGAAGCGAGCCGGCGACCTCCGTAGCGTAACGATGATTGAATGGGTGAAGCGTAACTCAGCAAACTTTAGAGTTATTTTTTTTATGGAAAAGGTCTGAGTTTTTAAATAAGGTTTTATTAGGGGTCCGTAGGGGTTTTCATACTGTTTTAGGGGTAATTCTTACGGATTTTCCAATTCATTTAGGGGTGCCTATAGATTCTCAAAATTTTATAAGGGTAACTAATACGTCTCTAAAACACCAAACACGCGAGCTGCGCGCAGCTCGCGCACCCAAGCAAACTAGTTATACTATATAAAGCTCGATTACCACTCACTGACTCACTCACTGACAGAATTGTTCTCCCTGATGGTGGATGGGGAGGTGGGTATATTTTGACAGATTCGTAAACATATAACTCTGAAACCTATGGGAAAAGTGCCAAACCTCCCCTTTTCGCCCCCCTTCTCACCCCTCCCTATCGTATCTCAGAAACCAAGAGACTTGAAACATTTTTTTTTTCAGATTCGTATAGAGGAGGCTCGGAAAAGAAAAAAACCAGTTTTCAAAGTTGACCCCCTTTCCCCCCTTCTCCCCCCCTTTAGGCGGATCTCTGAAGTTAAGAGACTTGGAACTTGTTTTTTTTCAGATTCGTATAAAGGGGCAATGCATTAGTCGAAATCATTTTTCAAAACTCCCCACTCTCCCCCCCTTCACCCCTCCCCCCATCGTATCTCGGAAACTAGGACACGTAGCGGAATTTTGATTTTTACTATACGTTATTATTGAGGGGCGTTGAAATTTGTATACCCTCCCCTCCCCAACCTCCCCTTTGCTCCCCTCCGCTTTCCGGTGGTAGGTAGGTCCTGAGCGGAGCGAACCTGCGAGACCGAGTGGAGCGAAGGGGGGGAGGTGGCGAGCGAAGCGAGGCGCCGACCTCCGTAGCGTAACGATGGTTGAGTGGGTGAAGCGTAACTCAGGGACGACGACAAGCAAACCTTAGGGTAATGTTTTTTTTTATACTTCTCAAATGTTTTAGGGGTTCTTCAGGGTTCTCATACTGATTTAGGGGTAATTCTAACGGATTTTCCAATTCATTTAAGGATTCCTAAGGATTCTCAAAATTTTATATATATATATATATAACTCTCGTGAGTATGGGAAAAGTCCCAAACCTCCCCTTTTTGCACCCCTACCTCCCCCTCCCTATCGTATCTCGGAAACTAAGGGACCCGTATTTTTTGTTTTTTACGGGATCGTATAGAGGAGGCTCGGAAAAGTAAAAACCAGTTTTCAAAGTTGTCCCCCTTTCTCTGGGCGGAGCAGGACGGAGTGTCAGACTTTTACTGACTAAAACCCATCCATGTTCCTTCCTCGCCCTTTGTGTTACGGGGCCACGGTATCTCTTTCGAATAGTCCCGCAGCCCCGGGGAGGTAGGTCCTGAGTGGAGCGAAGGGGGGAGGTGGTGAGCGAAGCGAGCCGGCGACCTCCGTAGCGTAACGATGGTTGAGTAGGTGAAGCGTAACTCAGGGGCGACGACAGGCAAACTTTAGGTTAAAAGGTTTTAGATTTAATTAGGGGTTCGTAGGGGTTTTCATACTGTTTTAGGGGTAATTCTAACGGATTTTCCAATTCATTTAAGGATGCTTATAGATTGTCAAAATTTTATAAGGGTAAGTAATACTTCTCAAAAACACCAAACACGCGAGCTGCGCGCAGCTCGCGCACCCAAGCAAACTAGTACTTAATATAAATATAAACATCCATGACTCGGAAACAAATGTCCATGCTCATCACACAAACATTTGCCTCTAACGGGATTCGAACCCGGGGACCTTTATTACGTTCAAATTAAGGGTTTAATTAAATTAGCTAGCGAAATTTCACAGACAGAGTCTGAATTTGAGTTTAAAATTATATTTTTTATGTTTTAGTTTCATCGGAAATTATAAAAAAAAACTGTTGTTTCATACAATTTCGTGTTGTTACTTACCTACCAGGTATAATTTTCTATTATGTTATTTTTCCATTATATTAATTTCATATAATTTTCTATGTAATCGGGTCTACCTACAATTAAGTAACAAGACTATTTCTGGATGCCCCAGTCGGTCTGTCCTTGGCCCACCACACTCCAGGTTATCACTAGATAAGTGATAACCCACCGCATGCAACGTTGATTCTGTTCCAAATCCATATCGTGCAGTTTACGATAATATTTATTAATGACTGACAACAAATTAGTTATTTCATATTAAATAAAGTGGTTGACATACAGGGTGAAGACGAAGCCGTCAACTAAGCATTCTATACATCAAACTAAGTAACTTTACGCAAAAAATTATTGCTGGGAAACGTCTTTTTTTTTGGGGTGAAAAATCACGTTTTGTGTTAGAACTCAATGTAACGCACTCAAAATAATGTCCTGAGGCATGGATTGAATAGTACGGGGGTCGTGGAGGTGTTTAAAGTTTAAAAAATCTTACATTAAAAACTGGTACTAAAAAAAAAGTTGTCAAAAAGATGGAACTTTGACCCCCAATATCTCCGTAACAAAAAGATTCCCAGGTATGGTGTAGAACCAAAAAATGATTGCAATGACGATGAGAACAAGTGCCTTTCGGCAACGTTAAGAGGTGTATTACACCCTTTATACTTGAGATTGTCAGCAAAAAATAACCTAACAGCTCAAAATATATTTTTTACGGTTCCCTATCCATTTGCATAAAATTTCAAGACCTAATATAACTTGGCATACTTTTGTTACTCCTAATTATATTTTCGCATAACATTATTTACGCATAACAGCTTACGCATTTTTTTTTAAGCATAATTTCTCTAATCATAATAATGATTAAGCATAACATTCTTAGGCATAAATTTATTTACGCATAATGATATTAAACCATATTTTTTATAGGCATAACAAAGAAGCATAATAATGAACTCCTAAAATGTTAGACATACCCTGATTGGAATGAATACCATTTATTTTGACGATTGGAAAAAAAACCATATCTCCTGAAGCAGGTAATACTTAACATATTTGTTTTGAACATAGTTGATTGTGAACATAATTATGTGAGTTTTTTTCCCTGTAAGAAGCATGCAAACAAGCATACACCATGCATGCAGCAAGCATGCAGCAAGTATGCAGCATGCAAACAAGCATACACCATGCATGCACCATGCATGCAATATGCAAGCAAGCATGCAGTATGCAACATGCAGCAGGCATGGTTTCTGTCACGGCTCCGGCGCTGCGGGGCTCCGGCGGCCGCACGCGATTTTAAATAACACTCTAGGAGTATGGCAGACAAAACTACGTGGAGTCGGTTTTGCAGCGATTCGTTTCTGACAACTAACTTACGGTCACGGTGTCGTCTAAAACCTCACTCAATATGCTTTCACTCCTACACTTAATGTTAAATCCGAAAAGTAACTCTGATGGAGTCTTTTGCGTCGTTTTATGAGTCGTAGTATTTAAACCTAATTGTATATCGACAATCTGTTCATCCCAAGACTTTTCGTCTTTACCGTGGGCTGAAGTAGAAAGGGCGTCTAATATGGTCCTGTTGAATCTTTCAACTTGACCATTGGCCCTGGGAGTTGCCACGGCATTCATAATGTGCTTAATGCCGTATAGCATTACAAACTCCCTAAAAACCCCGCTAGTGAAGCTGGTGCCCCTGTCGGTGATAAGGCGTGTTGGCACACCAAAGTAGCTGATATGGTCTTTGAGTACTTTTATCGTAGTCGCCGATTTGGTGTCTCTAACCGGCTTTACGATAACATATTTTGTAAAGCCGTCGACCAAAACGAGTAAATAACAATTGCCCTTTTTACTCCTTATAAATGGACCCAAGTGGTCAGCATGAACCGTATGAAACGGTACACTTGGCCTTTCTATAGGGTGCAATTCACCTTCACGCTTACCACCAGGTGTTTTGTGGTGTAAGCATTCGAGGCAGGATGAAACGTATTTCTTCACGAATTTGCGCATTTTGGCAAACCAGTAATTTTTACGGATCCGCTGTAAGGTTTTATCATAACCACAATGACCGACGTCGTCGTGATTCATTTTTAAAATCTGCCAGCGAACGCCTTTCGGTACCAGCCATTTTATGTCATCCCCGACTATTCTGTAGATCCTATTGTTTTTTAATTTGTAATTTTTGTGAATATCCATCACTTGCTCTGAACCAGGATCCGATAACGTATCTTTTATCTTCCTGACCTCTTCGTCAGCAGACTGTACAGTAGCAATCCAGTCTTGCTCGCAAGTTTCGATGGTTAGGACATCAAAACACGTCGGCGGCTCTGATTCGCTTCCATCGACTGGATTGCGACTCAGCGCGTCGACGTGAGACATGCGCAATCCCGAACGGTATTCGATGGTGCAGTCATATTCTTGTAACTGTATCCACCATCGGGCTATTCGTGGGATCAAATCGCGTTTGATTAACGTTGCGCGTAATGCGTTGCAGTCGGTGAGTATTTTAAAGGGAATTCCGATGAGATAGACGCGAAAACGATTGAGTGACGCAATTACCGCCAATGTCTCTAGATCGTACGAGTGAAGTTTTCGTTCATCTACGTTAGTTTTTCGACTAAAGTACGACACTGGCTGGAATACACCGTTTGAGTTAGCCTGTAATAAGATACCAGCTAGTCCGGCTTTGCTAGCGTCAGTATGCAATTGGGTTTCCGCACTATGATTGTAGAGCGCAAGAATGGGTCTATCGACCAGGAAAGCTTTGATTTTGTTAAATGCTGAATCCTGATCTTTGTCCCATGCCCATTTAATATCCTTTTTTAATAAATCAGTTAGTGGGGCCGCTAATATAGCATAATTCATAATAAATCGCCTAAAATATCCCGATAGCCCAAGGAATTGTCTTAATTCATGTTGATTCCTGGGTGTCGGAAATTTAGATACCGCCTCAGTTTTTCTCTGGCCGGGTCGTATACCTTCGGAACTAACCTCATAACCGAGAAAGTCTATTTTTTCAAGAAAAAAGTGGCATTTGTTTAATTTTAGTGTTAGACCGCCCTTTTGAAGAAGTATTAAAACTTCTTCCAGTCGTTTTAACCCTTCGGTAACGTCCTTAGCTGGAATAAGGACGTCATCCATGTAGACTATTGCATATTTTATCTTAGCCTCGAGAAGTATTTTATTGATAGTGCGCTGGAAAACTGACGGCGCATTCACCAGACCAAACGGCATCCGATTATATTCATATTGGCCGTCTGGTGTCACAAAAGCGGTTTTGTGCCGCGACTCTTCAGCGATTGGTATCTGGTAATACCCAGAGGCTAAATCGAGTGACGTAAAAACTTTGTTACCTGACAGTTGATCCAGTTGATCCTCGATCCGAGGGAGAGGGTAATGTTCCTTTTTAGATTTGCGGTTCAAGGCACGGTAGTCAACGCACAAACGCTTATCTCCCGTTTTCTTTTGTACGAGGACAATAGGGCTTGCGTAAGATGAGGTAGATTCCCTAACAATACCGTGGTCGATCATGTCCTGCACCATATTCCTTACCAAAACGCGGTCCGCGTAAGACATACGATACGGCCTATAAACAACTGGTTCTGAATCCTCAAGCTCAATCACCATCTCTGTCAGATCTGTGAACCCCAAATCGTCAAGTCCCTTTGAAAAGCAGTTACTATATTTATTAATTAGTTGTTTTAAATTTAATTTATCTTCTTCACTTAGAGCATCGTTACAGTTCAAAACGTCATTTTTTTGGGATTCGCAGATTGTGACATTGCACGAGTTTAAGATATTTTCCAAATTGTCTACATGCTTATATTGTACTCGTGTCAAAAGGGTTCCTTTCTCAAGTGTGATTGAACTGGATGATGCATTGTGAATCAGTAGCGCGCTACGCCCACCCTTTACCTCATATTCTCCAGGCAGGAGGTAGTATTCCTTCCCTTCTGGACCCCGCAAGGAACCATTAACATAAACTCGTGCATCTACGCTAGGATCCGTAGAAACTTGCACAGCGCGTAAAGTATTCGACGGGATTTCAGCACTGTCGCTAGTTGAGAGACGCATTTTAACGCTCGGAATTTTGTTAAATATCACAGCGGTAGGGGTTTTCGTAATAACGATATTTGGTTTCTCGGTAAAGGAATGTCCTAATAGAACTGACTGGTTGATTACGAAATCGTTTACTACATATAAGTTTATCGTCTCCTTTATGCCTTGAACTTCGACGGAAACAATCGTCATACCTACTGGAGAGATTAGGTTAGCGCCTATACCCCTAAGAACAGGTAAATCTTCCGGCACCACTATGTCTAAGTTGAGCTCCCTAGCTTTTGTTAGCTTTATAAGAGAACATTGACTCCCTAAATCTAGATGACAATCTAAATTATGGTTATTGACTTTGATCTCAAGCATGTACTTAGCAGTTAAGTCTTCAGATAAACATAATTGGGACACTTGTTTTTCGGTTTTGTTATTATTCAGACTAGTTTCCTTTTCGCGATCTTTATTCAAGCGTTTGTTTTTAAAGCAGTGAATTGACAGATGACCCGATTTATCGCAAGTGGCGCACTTAGCTGGGGGTTTATCACAACGGAAACTTGGATGACCAATTTGATCGCAATTGTAGCATGTCATTTTCGAACCCGCTGGTTTTGATAAAAGAGTTGTACCCTTACGTTCGTTTCGGAATTTAAAACTAGAATCAGGATTTTCCCGACCATGCCCTATTTTCACAGTTCTGAAATATTTCAGCACTTGCTCTGGCTCAGAGAATTGTGCAGCCTGCGCACCTATTCTAACAGCCCTATCTTCAACGCCGTATAGCAAGCAATCGACAGCCTGACGCCCATAGATCTTACATCTATTTAGCAAATTAATTTTGGCGTAATAGTAATGTTCAAGTGACTCTCCATATTTAACCCTTTTGCCCAGCATTTCAGTCAAGAGTTCAGCATAGTCTTCGCGAACAGGAAAAGATTCAATCAACTTCTTTTTCCACTCACTCCACGTATACATCATTGTTGGCAAACTCTGGTACCAATTCTTCGCTACCCCTGTCAACTTTGGCAGGGCGTAGTGAATTATTTCTCTATCTTCCCAGCCATAAATTTCTGAACATTCTTCTACCTTTGTCAACCACGTCAAAATAGTCTGTTCCTTTGTCATAGGATCAAACTCGGGAACAATATTAGTATTAAAAGGCAACTTCGACTTTTCTGAACTCTTAACTGATTGCAAAATTGACAAAAATTTATCTAAAATAATCTCAGTGGAGTCTACACTCCTAGGTTTCTTATAAGTAGATGATATTTGTTGCTCACCCTCGTCTCCTCGCTCAAGGTGATGGCTCTTCTTCCGGTCACGACTAAAACCCGACCTTGAATCCTTATCTTCCTCCGGTGTCCTACCTCGTCGACTCGTACTTCTCTCTCTGGTACCCTCACGGCTATAGGATCCATCGTTCGACGAACGGTTACGCCTTGACCTCGAGGGTGTGCGAAGAAATCTCTCCTTAACCCTTTGTGGACGAAGCACCCTTCGTCCTTGACGCTCTCCGTCAATATTGTCATAATTATTATCAACCTCAGTATCACGCACTCGTGATACACCTGGTTGTTCCGAACATGTCCTCCTAGCCAGACCCTCATACATGGGTACTCTTGGTCAAGTTGCGTGGCTAGACTCACGCCTCAAATCTACCGCTTCCCGACCCTGACCCTCAAACCTGGGTACTCCTGGGCCCGGACTAAGAGTCCTATAATCTCGGGTTTGACTCTTGTCTCTCTCCATGTCGAGCACTGAAACTGACAGACGATAGCTTAGTAAACCATTATTTTTAACATCATTAACATAGATTAATTTTATGCAGCTATATGTATATTTCTTTAATATTTTTCGGTTATAGTACTGCTACTACCACCGTAGCACACGTCACAATGTTCATCTCGAAATATGCAATCATTTCAGAGACAGGGAGAAAAGAGAAAAAAAAGAACACATTTATTCTCATCGATTGCAACAATCGACCCCAGTACCCTTGCCAATCGCGAGCAACGATAAATAATGCTTTCCAAAATATTTGTATTACTTGCTTTGTACAGCAAGCACCGAAATTCTACATATAATAAAAAAAAACAATACTCGTTACTTTCGACAAGCGTGGGTACTTACACAAGCGCCAAATAGTTAAATGATAATTCCATTTATCTTATTGTGAATCAGTATGTTTGGTTGTTAAAATTAAATACTCTTATTTACGGTAAACTTTCTAACCAACTAGCAACCCGTTATAATTATCACTTTCAACAGGAGATAAATAACCTCAATTCGAATTCGTCGTAATTACGTAGTGGTAATATTTGATTTACATTTTTTTTTTTTTAAATATATGAAGACAACAGTCATACATTTTTCACGCTACAAAATTCAAATCAAACAGTTAAGTTGTTGGTACAATACAAATAAATGTACTTACGTTTTTTCTCGTAGGCGTAAGTCGAAAAGAGTAATACTTTTCGTTGATCCCACTTCTGAAGCTATTGGGATAGCCTCAGAAGTATTGCAGAAATAAAATCCAATAATATATCCACAGCACTTTAATCACTAAATTCACCTCTTCCTTGTACAACGGCTACGCGATGACTGCCTACCGCAACGACTGTCAGTTATGACATTAACTTCGATTATAAATACACTATCTTAAATTAATATAATGGCTATTAACAAACGATTACTCATCTACAATTAGTTGAAAATTTATAATACATTTAATTATTATCATTTAGATTAACAATGTAATATATTTCATTATAAATCAAAACTGTTTAAACTTTAACATCTGCCTACCTGTTGCTACTTAATACAGTCAATACAACATCTATATATTAGATTTAGAGGTATAATAATTCCAGGATATATAAAATAATATTAATCAGTCGTACATTAAACTAATTAGGCTTACATAATGTTAACTTGCATTTGAGTCTGGATTGTAAAATCGACTTTGACTCATAACTCTGTTTTACCATTTCCTAAATAGTCAGATAGGATATGTCGACTCCACCAACCTTATTTTTTTAAATATGACGTGTAAAAGTAATTCTATCTTACTTACAGAATAAATAATTTCATCTCATTTCAAAATAATAAAATAAATTTTAAACCTTTCACAGGGTTCTTACACGAAATCAACGAAGCAGGCTTCAAGTACTACGACGCCCTAATAGACGAACTGCTCAAATACAACATTCAGCCGATGGTAACCCTCTACCACTTCGACCTGCCCCAGGAGTTGCAGGACCTGGGAGGATGGACGAACCCCCTCTCCATAACCTGGTTCGAAGACTACGCTGGACTGGTCTTTAAAAGATACGCAGAGAAAGTGAAGTTCTGGATAACCATGAACCAGCCGAATACTATTTGTATCGACGGGTATGCCAGTGCAGGCATGGCTCCAGGTCTTAATATTAAAGATGGGGGCGCTTATGAGTGTGTGAAGAATGTTTTGCTAGCTCATGCGAAGGCTTATCGGCTGTATGAGAAGGATTTTGAGAAGGAGCATCAAGGTAAGGGAGTTGGTGAAAGGGTATTCATTCTTCTTTATCGTGTGGTTAGTGCCTAACCTGATGTCAGAGTTTTTATGCCACCCATGGGTCTCTGACTTGGCTTTACATGCCGTCAAGAAGTATCTCTCAGGCATGCTGTTTTCCTCACGATGTTTGCTTAACTTCACCGAAGCATAATTATGCAATACGCACATGAATCCGAAAAATCAGAGGTGCGTGTCTTGGGTTCGAACTCGAGACCTATGACTTGGCAGACCGACGGTCACACCACTAGGCTATCACTGCTTCTAGGGTATTTATTAATTCTAGGTTTCTTATTGAAAGCTTGTTGATCTTTAGAAAACGTGAGGTATGTCCAATTCAGAATAGTCTTGTGAGCAGTTGCGACAAGCCACATTATCCACAAGTATCCACACCGCACTAACTTTTTAATATCTGTTGGCACTTGTTGCCCACTCGCAGACGTCCGTCCACTGGCCGCGTCGCACGCACCGCATATGCACGGCCTGTCATGAGTTGAACGGATTTTCTGATGGCATGCGTTCACTGTATCCGGATTTTTTGTTTAGTTTCGAGTGTTTTCTTGTCGTGACTTGACGTATTCGGTCATGGACATTGACGAAGATTATTATTATTAGTTGCTGGAAGTTTAAAACTAAACGTAGAATGTGGGTTCATAATATAAATTTGAAGCGACCAATATTTGGAGAGTATCATTTATTATTTGTTCCCAATTTACATCATGACGAAGAAAGATTTTTAATTACATTCACATGTCAAGAGCTAAATGCGGTGGTCGGCGATGCCAGCGGCGAACTGATTTATGTGACGTCACCGACACGGATAGTGGACGCAGCGCTATGTAAACTCATACAAAGCAAACTAAAATCCGTTGCGTGCCGTGCGTGCGGTGCGTCCGGCGCGGTCCAATGGACGTGTACCTAATAAGTAACTTCAGTGCACACCTTTGAATGTCCAAGATTAGTGTATACCAGGAGTAAGGTACTCATTTTCATGTATAAATCCCATCTGCAAACAAGATCATATGAACAGGGCCCTGGAACTCTGATCACTTTTTATGCAAAAGTAGCTGCACGTGAACAATAATCTAGTATATCAGGGTAAATAATAACAATGGGTCGGCAATGAAGTTAGTTGGGTGAAACAAAAATAAATAAGTATGTATGCAGCCTATAAAATATTGCAACAATAGTATTAGCTGCTCACGCATTACGTTTCAGGCAACGTCGGTATCGGAGTGGCAGTGAACTGGTTGGACCCGCTCAGCAACAGTACGGAGAACGTGGAGGCTACTGAGAGGGCCAGGGCGTTTGAGGTGAGTCAACACAACTATGAATAGTCCTCCTGACCGTTTTCGGTCTTGGCGTCTTCCAACAGAGGCCAGCAATATGGCAACAACTATGAATTACCTATAACAATTTAAAATCCCATTGCTAGGCAATTCGAGTGGCAAGAGAATTAAAACTGCCTTGACGTTTTTACCAAAAGACCATTCTGGTGATCCGTCAGACTACATCGGAATGTTTACTAGAACAAGTTCTGGCAAAAAATGCGTCTTTAGGTCTTTATGCGTCCTTAGGTCAGGTGTACAGAAACGAACATAATATTGTACCTTTCATCGTGGGCCTTTGGACGGTGAGTAATGGGTTAGCTGGCCGTCCGTCCGTCTTGACTTATGACGACAGGCCGTGTTGACGGCGCGTTCGTATTCCACGCGCGCCACTAAGAGATGTCAGCAGAAAGGAAGGGGTCTACAAGGGCTGCCGGAGCTGCGGGACTGGAACACAAAGGGCAATGAAGGAGCTACAATAGGAAAGGAACAGTAGGGAAGGAGATACAGTTTTTCAGTAAAGTAACATCAAAATTCTAATCTGTTCCAGTTCGGTATCTACTTGGACCCCATATGGGGTAAGGAAGGAGACTTCCCACCCCTCGTCAAGAGTATAGTGGACAAAAAGAGTAGGGAGCAAGGGTTCAAGACTTCCAGGCTACCCAAACTATCTGCTGCTGAAATTAAACTTCTTAAAGGTAGGTACTGTTTGTTTGTTGTGTGTGTGCTAGCTCGCCGTCCGTACGTCTCATGACGACAGGCCGTGTCGACAGCGCGTTCGTGTTCCACGCGCGCCTCAAAGAGAGTCAGCAATAAGGAAGGGGTCCGCAAGGGCCGAAGCCTGCCGGGGCTGCAGGACCGTGCCCCCGTAACACAAAGGGCGATGAAGGAACATGGATGGGTTTTAGTCAGTAAAAGTCTGACACTCCCTCCTGTTCCGCCCAGAGCGGGAGGAGTCATTTGATGATTTCCCATCCGAAAAAAAATTAAAATAAAATGTACTGTTTTAGACTTTCACGGTTTTTCCCTACACTTAAAGTAGGTACTTACGGGGAAAAAAAAGAAAAAAAAAATCTCGGATGTCATCCCGTAAGTACTTTAAGTGTTTGTTAAAGGAATGTTTCACCTTTATTTTTCAAAGAAAATATATTGTTGAGATTAAAGTCTCCGCCAGATAAGTAGGAATTAAAGGTCATTACTCTTTCCTTAATTTCTCTGCGTGGGTACACCGACAATACATTATAAATCGTTTTTTATTACTAGAAAAAGTCAAGGATCACGATAAAGGTCGTTTCGGGACAAGTTTATGTCATTATGTCTGTTTTCGGAATTAGGTACGTATTTGAATAAATGTATACGGGTCAATGGCCTTTAGTTCCTACTTATCTGGCGGAGACTATAGTAAAAAAGCCGTAAAAATTCATGACAAAAGAAGGTACTAGGAAAGTAGGAACTCGGACCAAATAAAAAACCAAGACATAGAGCTGCGAACTATAAAGTGAAGCATGCGCAAAACTACTCCTCGCTCTGTGCATACACGCTAACACACACACATTTACATAGAACTAAATAGCACAGCACAAACGCATCAAACTACGTTCTGCTTTACGTTCTAAGGGTCCCGGGTTCGAATACCAGTAGGAGCAAATGTTTGTGTGATGAGAATAGACATTTGTTTCCAAGTCATGGATGTTTATTAATATGTATAATAAGTATGTATTTACAAACAAAAAGTATATATTATGTAGTATATCAACTATCTGGTGTCCACAACACAAGTTTCGTTGCTTAGTGTGGCACTAAATGGCGCTGTGTGTATTGTCCAGCGATTCTTTTATTTTAAACTACAACTAAACTACGCCTAAACTACGCTCAATAAATGCACACATGTTAACGAAACCAGCCTCAGTTCTCTGTTCGCAGAGTTCCGCCCTAACTTTCTATTTGGGCTGAGACTAGGAATCAGAGTTATGCGTCGGTTGCCCTATACGAAGGTGGCTCCTTTAAGCTTTTTAATCTTAAGATACTCGAGAGTTAGCGGTTGTCTTTCGTCTGACTCCGGAGTTTCCAAAAGGTCCGAATGAATATTTTCTCTGTTTCTGATTGAGGCTAAAAGTTCCTCTAATATTAAACAACGCCATTTGTGATTCTTTGTGTGAATAAATAAAGACAGTAAGTTAGCTTGCTACATATTGTCTTTAAGTTTGACGACCCGAATGGCACAGTGGTAGTGACTGTTACGTTCTTAGGGACCCGGGTTCGAATTCCGGTAGGAGCAAATGTTTGTGTGATGAGTATAATGACATTTGTTTCCGAGTCATTAATGTTTATATGTAAAATAAGTATGTATATTTACAAACAAAAAATAGTTATTTGTTATACAAGAGTGCAAAGTTGCTTTTTAACTGCATGCTCAATTTTGATAACCGAGCAAGCGAAGGATTCTAAAATTGAGTCACGAGCGCAGCGAGTGATTCAAAAGTTAGAATCCTGAGCGTTAGCGAGGGAATCAAAAGAGCACGAGGTGAAAAATCTTTGCACTCGAGTGCAACACGTAACTTTTCATCCCACCTCAGCGAGGAAATGACTAAATGCAAAAAAAAAACATTTACAATCACAAGATACTTTTACTTTTATTTCAGTTTAGGTGTTAACTACTACATTATGGTAGGTAAGTATTACAGAATAATCTTTAAATTATAACAAATAATACTTAGGTACAATTAAGAAAAATTTAAAGTAACGTTGCTACAGTTAGTTAAGTTGAGTGTAATATTTATTTATTTATTAAAACTTTATGCACAAGTAAAAACTGTACAAAGGCGGACTTAATGCCTTGGGCATTTTCGACCTATTTTTTTTCAATTTTTTTAATATCGTACTGTTTCAAATCCTTCTCGCGTGATTGTTGAGGGAGAAAGCTCATTTGCGCATTATTAACAGTTTCAGTCAATTCTGTTGGCGTCAAATAAACTTCTTGGTCGCCAAAACCACTTATTTTCCGTTTTTCACTTGTTTTTAACCTAAGGTTTTAACAATTGACCTGACAAGAAAATGGCGCGCGCAAAGCAAATTATAAAAGTACACCAAAAAGGTTCCGAGTCTGAGTTTTTAACAAATTAAAAAAGGTTGTACCTATGATAAATTCGGCACCATGGAGGTAGAAGTAAATAGGTTTAATGATGTTTTGAATTCACAAACTTAGTGCACACGATGTTCTAAATTCAATTTACTTTATCCTCTAAAGGATAAAAACGACTTTTGCACTCAGATATCGAAGAGCAAAAATACTCTTTCCGAGATGGGGGGATGAAAATATCTATGTAGTATTTCAACTATTTGGTGTCCACCACACAAGCCTCGTTGCTTAGTGTGGCACTAGATGGCACTGTGTGTAATGTCCAGCGATATTTATTTATTAGCTGTTACAAACGGTTGTTTCTCATTTTACAGGCTCTGCAGATTACCTAGGAATGAATCACTATACCACATTCTTGGTGCAGCCCAGTAAGACGAAGTACGAATCTCCCTCGTTCGAAGATGATCGCGACGCGGAGTACACGCAGGGTCCTGAGTGGAAGCCTGCCAAGTCTCCGTGGTTGAAGGTAAGCTACTGCCCATATAACTCATCACCAGCCTAATCCTGGATTGGCTTCCAGTCAAACCGAATGCAGCTGAATACCAGTATTTTACACGGAGCGACTGCTTATCTGACCTCCACAACCCCAGTCACTGGGTATGTATGCGTAACATGTTACGTACCCACAACAACTGTCAAAGATTTCGACGACCCAAATGGCGCAGCGGTAGTCACGCTGCCTTACGTTCTTAGGGTCCCGGTTTCGAATCCTGGTTGGAGCAAATTTTTGGGTGATGAGCATGGTCATTCGTTTCCGAGTCATGGATGTTTATATGTATAAAAAGTATGTATTTACAAACAAAAAGTATCTATGTATTATATCAACTATCTGGTGTCCACGACACAAGCCTCGTTGCTTAGTGTGGCACTAGATGGCGCTGTGTGTAATGTCCAGCGATATTTATTTATTTATTATTTACAAAGAACAGTCGGGACCAACGGCGGTAGGGTGCCATCACGATTATGAAAATGTTGGTCACCCTTTGTGTTCCGGGGCCACGGTATCTTTTTCGAACAATCCCGCAGCCACGGCAGGTAACGTTCCTTTTGCTGACATATCTTTGAGGCGCGCGCGTAACAAGAACGCGCCAACTTAACTGTCGAAATCTGGGTGTATTGTACACATCTGCGTACCCCCTCAGAGCATACAGGCGTGATGTTACGTCATGATGTTGTATAAACAATAAACATCCAAGCGATTGCAGCAATCATGGCAGATTTGCCGTCTATTTTTAAAGACATCCATTGTATATCCCCGAAGATCAGCATCAGATGTTCAAAAAATTTAAATGGGACCACACGGAAAGCACCACCTTTCAAATAAAAAAAGAATCATCAAAATCGGTTCACCCAGTCGAAAGTTCTGAGGTAACAAACACAAAAAAAAAAAAATACAGTCGTTTTCAGAACCTCCTCTTTTTGGAAGTCGCAGCCGGTTGAAAAACTAAATTAACCAAACAAAGGTCACAAGTTCTTAACTTTGAAATCCAAAAATACGCCTGTTCAAGTCTTGAATCGTCATCTATCGTGATCTTCAACATTTTTTCTAAAGAAAAACGATATTCATTTGTTTCGGTTCATACGAAGAGATATTAGGGACAGGGCAATGACCGCTATTGCGATCTTAACTGGCCCTTACTATACCTTAACCTCGAGTCGTAAGCTACATACAGGACGTTCCATTGCGGTAATTTCCGACCAATACGAGACTAATATCGTCATCACCTCTTTCAGAGCGCCCCCTACGGCATCTACAAAGCCTGCATCCACTTGAACCTGAACTACGACTACCTCCCCATCATCATCACGGAGCACGGCTGGTCTTCGGACCCTGGACTGCGGGACCAGACGAGGGTGGACAACATGAGGGCCTACCTCGGGGCTCTACTGCTGGCCATGGAAGATGGGACTGAAGTCAAGGGGTATACCGTGTGGAGTCTCATGGATAATGTGGAGTGGACTGCTGGGACCAGGTTAGTAGATGGTCGAAGAGGTTTTTATTAAAGCTATGTATGTTAGTTCGGGCCACTGATTACCTGTAACAATTGTCAAAGATATAGACAACAGATGCCAGGACCAACGGCTTAACGTGCTTTCCGAGGCACGGAGGAAACTCGGTATGTAATGCGTGATCCACAGACCAACCCAGGCAAGCGCAGCTTAACCTAAAGATCGATCCGAGCGGCTGTTATTATTTAGCCACGAGCTCATTGTTTGTTTTAATGATTCTGCCAAAGACACAACACCCAGGTATTGCGACATCCGTCTGGTCGGAAGATTCTACCTTTTCCATGGAGGACCAGGAACTTAATACCCTGCTCCTTGTAACTCTATAACTGCCTTATTCTGCTACTAATCCTCTGTCTTCCCTTCCAGCGAACGTTTCGGCATCTACGAGGTAGATTTCGAATCAGAATCGAAGAAAAGAACAGCTCGTCTCTCTGCGCTAGTCTACAAGCACATCATCCAGAGCAGGGTGGTGGAAGACAACTGGAGCCCCGAGAACTTGAGGATAGAGATCACCAAGAACGATAAGAAGAATAACTATAAGGCTGAGTTGTGAACCTAGCCTATGATGATCAAGCATTAAAACAATTCAATTTAGACAGGACGGAAAAATCCTCGCGCAATTTACTATTAAAAATAGGACCGTATTACTACTTATTGTTTAAACTTTTAAAGTAGAAAATTGTATAAAATAATATCGACGCGGACATCAAGAAATCTAATTTATTAAAATCGCCAAGATCCCGCGAGCAAGTTCTGCACGCCAAATCCCAGTTTTTCGTGCAATAAGCTCGCGTGTCTTCTCTCAATGTCGCTCTTGCTCTTGTGTGAAGAGCTAGAGCCTGCGCGAGGATTTTTCCGTACTGTCTGGTCTTCAACAGAAGTTCTGCTTTAAATTACACTTCAACCAACCTAACTGTGCAGGCAGGGGAAAACACGGAACTAAAATAAATGTACCAAGTGTGACATAAGGATGCAAATTTTCTTGACAAGCAACGCCACCGTGAACTGCACATTTAAAGTGGTCAAACTATAGTGATTTGTGCTGCTAGTGGGCAATGCAATGTTATGCTTGTTTGGTTGTTCCACATTAGGCAAGAACGTATTATATCTAATACCGATAAACTAGCAATTCTTGTATATATGTTTAGGTTACAGTTAAAACGCGTTTTCCCTAGTTAAAACTAGTTTTTACTAACTGCCTTTGTTAGAACTAGTATTAACTGCTGTTCAAAAATGACTAACAGTGAAAACTAGTTTTAACTAGGGTAAATCGCGTTTTGTCGAAATGATTTAGTTAAAACTGTTTCATTTCATTTTATGTAGGACGTTTCTTTCTTTTCGCTGTTTTTGACTTTTCCTAATTTGATTATTTTAATTTCTTAAAATGAATGTTGTCATTGTCACCCTGTCGCATTTAAAACTAGTATTAAAGAAACTTGTTGGGGATTGAAAATATGGACAGTCATCCAGATATTCCGAAGTGACAGTTTATATGTTTAGTTTTTAACCTTGAAAGCTTAAAACAGTGTTTGTATTACATGAATTTGTAGTTTTATAAAATGTACTTAAATAAATACTTAATCAATTGACATAAGCATTTTTTTGTCTCCAAAATAGATTAATTAATTCTGACATTGTGTTTGTGGAAATTGGTTGTAATTCCACGACATCTATCGGGAATTATACGAACTACTTGTCGTCACGTTTTGCTGTTCTTCAGTGGGATCAATAGTATTTACTGACTTCAACAGATGGCTCTACTTATTTTAGTTACAGAATATTCATAGCAGATGGCGTTACTCGATTCACAATTTTCAAAAAAGTTACAAAATTGTCTAAAAACTTTTTCACGAAATCATGATTTATAGCATTTTAGCAAGGAATACCTACCCGTGTCTTGTTGATGGCTGACCTTCTTCTTCTAGTAAGAAAAGTGAAGTTTTTTTTTTATTCTAGGTAAGGCACATAATTAAAAAAAATGATATTACAATGAATAGGCATGCAAATATTCTTATCGAATAAATAGAAGAGCGCTGTAGCGTAGGTACGATACGCAACAATCTAAATTCTTGTTTCCATAGATTCCAATCAAAAAAAGTCTGAAAACTTATCAACTTTAAATCTTTTTAACTCAAAAGGAACTTCTCCCATCCTCTTACCTACCATAACAAATCAAAACGACCATATTTTGAAACACTCAAGTACAATACAGTACTTTACGTACCGAATAAATAGGTAGCCGCCACGAATCAGCAAGCATTTAGGGGTTAATTTGTCAAAAACAACTTATTTTCGACCATAACCGGTGAACTATAAAGTTGATTTTACTTTGTCTCTGTCTCCGAATATAATATTTGCCACCCGCAGTGAATGTTTGGGAATAGTTTTTTTTAACCCTATTGTTGCGATTTTTTATTTTTATTGTAAGTAAACTAAATACCGTATGTAATATGTGTTCAAATTGGATCGAGGGCCTGTCCTGTATAATCTTTTGTGTGCTTTGTTCAAATATTTAGTTTTATTTTTTGTTGTTCTAATATTTATTTTTATAAATAAAATACGATTAGTCTGTTGAGAGATAGAGGAAAATGAAAGTAATGCCGATTTCATTTTCTAGTTTTAAAAAATGACGTGTAAAAGTGTTTGTAAAAACCTACTTGCAAAATAAACATAATTTATCCAGGTTGCGACTGAGAACTGCCTCAATTTTTTCATTTATTACACCTAACTATTCAAACGTATGTGTTTTTTTTTTTCAACAGAAAACAAAAAGAATTTTGGAAACATTATAACTTACTTCTAGGTCAAAATATCGAGTGTAGATTATTTTCTTACCAAATCTCCGCATCTTCATCACAATTCTCCCACACCTCATGAATAAAAGGTATCTATCTACACACATACATACACAGTTATACGCACATATCATACAGGGGGAACCTTTTATTATATTTGTAGGATTGCGTCAAAAATGTATGGGATGCGACGCGTGCGTAATATATACATATTTATATGATAATGGAGAGCGATAAGGGTGGAGAGGGATTTTGATAGTAAAAAGATTACCTGTGACTATTATTTGACATAAAAGTTACAAAGTTTGCATTTAGTTCTAGAAGTCAAAAGAAAGGTCGACTGAACTTTAAACTGCAAATACAGGAAGTTCAGGCAATGTCTAATTCGTAGTCATTTTGATACAAGTGGTGAAACCTTGTCGGTTGGAGTGTAGCCTTAGGGGCGCTTCGGCGCGAGGACAGAAAAATTAAGCCAAAAAAGTGTTATTTTCGCAGATCTTTATTTTGTCGATTCTATCGTATAAAACACCTAAATATAAGGCTAAAAGTATCTTGGTGTTTTTTGTCTCCGACTAACCGTTTGACTTAAAAACGATGTCAAAGGGATCCATAGGTTAGGTTAGGTTAGAACTGTGACCAACTCGAAATTGGTCGCGAAATTTTTATAAGTCTTTTTTTCATAGTGCCCATAAGACGACCCACTGACCACTTTTTCATTGCAGCCGAGGCGGAATTCACACCCAAGCCGTAGGCGAGGCTGTTATAGTGCCGAGAACTGCAGTGACAAATGCCCACGTGAATCCAATTTAATTATCGATAGACACGAACTCCTTTACCTGCTACGGTCCTCGTAGACCCCTTGTACTTCGTTCACGTTCATACAATTGGAGGTCTAATACGGCCGCTTTAGACATACCTAATAGGATGATAGTTTACGAATCACCTTAAAATTGTTAAAGAGGACACAAACGCAGTTAATATTTGTCAGTTATTTTTAATTGTCACTTTGTGAGTATATTACGAATTGTAACGTAATTTATAATATGAATATTCTTTTTAATAAAGAATATTATAATATGTATACGAATATTATTATTAACATTTTTAAATATTTCTTAAAAAAAAACGATGTAAAAAACATTTTAAAATATCATAAAAGTAGTCCGCCCGTGTCGGGAGCAGGGTCCAAGCTACCGGTGGTTAGGGTCCCAGAGACAGGAATTATACATATTATTATTATCCCACTTTGATTTTGTTAAAGCTGCAATTTAAGACACCCTGGTGCGCAGTTCCTACGATCAGCGTGCGTGTATGAACACGCACGCTGATCGTAGGAACTGCGTACATGACCTTACCACCAAGTATCCAGAAGAAGCCGTCTCCACACCATGACAGCGTCCATCCATCGAGCCAGATACAATGATATACCTACTCCGGCGCGCCCTCAATCCCTCTAAACTTTACCATAAGAAATCCGGTGAGTAGCTCTCCTTATTACATCACGGTATTATATCACCGTCTTTTTGTTTGTGCGTATATTTTTGACGGAATTAGCCAGTTAGGGGAGGGTTGATATCACAGATTATGCTATGGTGGCTGTGGTGTTCGAGGACGTATTGAAGACTGCGTTTTGTCCTTGATAGTCACAAGTATCATAAGCATCTCCTAGCTAAAAGCTGATGACCAAATCATGTGTGCTACAAGCAGTATGTAATAGGGTAGATGACAAAAAAATCTAATTAGTCCTTATGATAGATTTCCAAAAAATATTGGACACATTTTTTTTTATTTTTTCACATAACACGTCACATTTGAGTATATTTTTAACTCAAATGTGACGTCACAAGCTACTCATGATCTTTGACACGTTTTATCTTTCGTCATTTTTTATTAATTTGATATAACAAAAAACCCGCGTTCAATATTTTTCGATAATCTAACTGACGGACTCCTCCCTATTGTAATATTTTAATTTTTTTAGATTATGTCTCTGTTAATTAAATGTAATTAAATAGCTGTTTTATATTAAAGTAAAAATGACTGTAATAGAAGAACGAGAGAAAAATTACTGAATTCTGTGAGTAATGGCAAAAACAGACAGTCGTATGACCGGATAAGTTTCTTAACTGTCGAACGTCAGCTTGTCCTTCTGTGAAGATTTTGAAGCGACATAGTCAAAAATAAAAAAGATTTGCCAAAAGTCGAAACCAACACAAAGTATGTAAAACTTATAATTCACCATCTTGAACACCAGGTTTACGAAAAACGTTTCCATAATTTTGACAACCATCCAAAAATTTAATATTATTCTAATCACACTCAAATCCAAGAGCTATCACTAGTCTCAACATAACAGACAAATCCAATTTTGTAATAACACATTACAGCCCGATACCTACCTATAACCGTATGAAAATGTACGCTTTGATCATATTCCTTTATTTTTAAAATTTTCTTATTTTCTTAGCTTTTACACGTAATTGATTCGAGGGTAGACCGTAGACTGCAGTAGGTGGGTATAAACTTATTGAATAGCTTCAAAGCTATATAACTAGCTTTTCCAGCAGATTTTTCTGCTTGGATTTTGTTTTTTCTTTTGTTTGAGAAAATTCGTTTTTTTCTTAATAAGTCTGAAAGTTGGACAAACATGTTGCATCTAGGGAAAAACGCGAAAACTAAGCTGTAGAGGTCAGATATGTAGTACCTTGTGTTCTTAGGGTCCCGGATTCCAGTAGGAGCAAATGTTTGTGTGACGAGCATGGATATTTGTATTCAAGTTATGGATGTTCATAAATAAATAAATATCGCTGGACATTAACACACAGCGCCATCTAGTGCCATACTAAGCAACGAGGCTTGTGTCGCGGACACCAGATAGTTGATATACTACATAGATATTTTTTGTTTGTAAATAAATACTTATTATACATATAAACATCCATGACTTGGGAACAAATGTCCATGCTCACCACACAAACATTTGCTCCAACCGGGATTCGAACCCGGGACCCTAAGAACGTAAGGCAGCCTCACTACCGCTGCGCCATTCGGGTCGTCAAATAGTAATATGTAGAATAAATATGTATTTCCAAAAAAAAAGTATCTATGTAGTATATCAACTATCTGGTGTCCACGACACAAGCCTCGTTGCTTAGTGTGGCACTAGATGGCGCTGTGTGTAATGTCCAGCGATATTTATTTATTTTTACTCTAGCTCTGTACAAAATACTGAAATTCATGTACATACATTAGAGTGAATCCAGACTTGGCAGATGACGCCAGTTTTTCAAAGTTCAACCCAAGGAGTAATGCACAAATATTCCATACTAGCAGGGAATGCCGATCTCTTATAAAAATTTTAACACACTATATCGCTTCCTAAAAGAGTTGATTTTCAAGAAAGTCAGGCATTTTTGTCGTCCAAAAGTTCCACTGGCGGTTGCCAGAGCAACTATAAGGCGGTAGCACCCCGGAACCTGCATAGCTATTCACAACGCTTCGATTCGATTTTCGATTCGGAAAGTCGTATGTCTATCTCGCTCGATTTCGTAATGTCAAAAAAAGATAGACATATGACTTTCCGAATCGAAAATCGAATCCAAGCGTTGTGAATATGCGGCCTGGATTTTTGCCATAATGCCATTGTTTGCCCCGTACTTATAATTATGTTTTGCCCGCGTATCCCGGATAGCAGCCTTGCCTAGCAGTGGGCGCGTGAGCAGAAAGTCGTATGTCTATCTCGCTAGCTTTCATAATGCCAGCAAAAGACAGACATACGACTTCCCGAATCAAAATCGAATCGAAGCGTTTATGAAGACCTGGGCTGATTTTAAAGGACTTACCAATCTACCTACAACATAACCAGCGAACCATCTGTACGATTGTATGCTCTCTGCCTATCCCGTCGGGGAATACAGGCGTGAAGTTACATTACAAAAGTCTTTATACCGTCGGCTTACTCAAAGCCTCACAAGCACCTATAGATATCTCAATAAATTCACAAGTACATAACAAAAGACGCTAATTCCGTTCAACTGTGGTCACCTTCATTGTGCTTGGTCGTAATGATACACAATAGATATTATAATGTATTGCATGATGTCCGCTGTCCAGATTATACTAAGAGGAAGATCATCTTAGTGATTGATTTTTTTGGTAAAGCCCTTTCATACCTGAGCTGCGAATCGCAGCGGGAGCCTTCAATGCGTTTTATTTTTGTTCAATGTTGTGAAACAGTAGCCCCGCTTATCATGTAATTTTTTTTAATGATAACTAAGTTTGAACTTTGTCAAATTATGCTTCTTCATTCAAAATTCCTCGTACCAAACATGGTTAGGTAGCAAAATCACCTAACCTGTTTAAAAGGATTTTGCAATTGCCATCGTTTTATGGAAACATCATCATTTATGGAAAAGTTACACTTCCTTTAGTTTTATAAAATCGTCTCTGTTTAAAAAAAAATAAAACTAATTGAAGAAGAAACTCATATATTATCTTAGTCCCACAATAGCACAAATCATTAAATTCATTTAGCACAGATCGAATTTAAAACATCTATCTATTTATGTATAGGTATAGTTTTAAGGTGGCAGACACAGAATGATTATACGTTTAGCGCATTTAGCCATTTGTGGTGGAAGCGAATCTTAATCTTAAAATCATCATCTGTCTAACCTTTTCCCAACTTTAAAATATCAAAATGAAATCACCCACAAAGATTATCTAAACCGCCCGACTTACGTATTCGTCTGAAACGCCTCAACACAAATATTCCGCCGAACTCTCTCGCAACTGAGCCATTGTGCACATCGGCCATTGTTGGTTATTTACGTTAATACCCGGTCAAGTGTGAACTTAATGCGATACGCTACTTAGCATTGTGTCGAGTGCTTCGGATTAGCTTTTAAGTAACCGACGTGATCTTATGAATTATAAAAGCGTTTACAAAACGATTTACTGGACCGAATGGTTTTTTTCTACGATTACTAAGATACCAGCATGCATATGCTATTGCTGCGTGATTGTGAAATAATGGTTTACACTTATATATTTTGTTTAATTGTCTATACATATAATAAAATTGTTGAGACCAAAAAATCTGTTCATTGAAGATTAAAAAAAAAAAACCAGCCAGGGTGACTTAAAATAAGTAACTGAAGATATTAAAACCATTTTAAAAATTTTTGTTTGTTTGTTTGTTTGACCGCGCATCACGTAAGAACTACTGAACCGATATTGTTGAAATGTTCACAAATCTATTTAAATACATTCAGAATAACTTATAGGCTATAGAAATTTTGGATTTTTTTGGAAAAAGGGGGTGAAATGGGGGGGTAAAGTTTGTAGGAAAAAAAAAATTAGATTGTTCTAGAATCACGAAACTTAGAATAAATACGTATTAATAAAAATAAAGAAACACCTGTTTCAGCATTTTTTTAAAATCTCATCCAGAGACGCAAAAAAGAGGGTTTTGTGTTTAAAATTAATAAACTTCAAACACCTATACAATCAAATCCAATGAAGTGTAACCTTTTAAAGTTGCTACATATACTTTGTATCTAATACAGGTAAATATAATTTCTCAATTTTCTTGAAATTTGATCTTTGAGGTGAATACGCATAAAATAGCAGAACTCAAGAAAATCAGCTTTCCACGGTTTAAGTAGTTGGTACGAAATGTTTGTGCGCGCATCACGTCAAAATTACTGCATAGGCTTCTTTAATATTTAGACTACATATTATCACGCTACTTCCTTAAGGGGGTAGGCAATTTTGCATTATTTCCGTATACTTCAATTGTTTGACGTTTCAGTCATGACGTAAGTACATGAGAACGGCTATTTGTGGCTTATGTCAATGAAGTAAATAGCCTCCGCTACCGCTCTGTAAACTACGGGGTTGCAGGTTCAAACCCTCCAACATAATTTTCACTTTTTGTGATTTGTTTAATTTTTTTTTTTGATGCTGTGAGATTTCTTATATTTCATTTTGTATTTAAATTGTGTGCATTTCCAGGCCTTGTGGGCATTTAAGGCCACCATAGACGCGGGCCTGTGGACGGGGAGCTATGGGCTAGCTCGCCGTCCGTCCGTCTCATGACGACAGGCCGTGTCGACGGCGCGTTCGTGTTCTACGCGCGCCTCAAAGAGAGTCAGCAAAAAAGAAGGGGTCCGCAAGGGCCGATGCCTGCCGGGGCTGCGGGACTATTCGAAAGAGATACCGTGGCCCCGGAACACAAAGGGCGATGAAGGAACATGGATGGGTTTTAGTCAGTAAAAGTCTGACACTTCCTCCTGCTCCGGGAGGAGTCATTTGATGATTTCCCATCCGAAAAAAAAATAAGCTATATCGTGTTTGGGCTCAATTCATGCACCTTGATGAGAACTTTCGACCTAGCTGGAGTATGACTGTCATCGAGTGTCTAAGGATGTAAACCTAAGGCTGTCGAGGGAAGCCCCAAATTGGAAAAACATAGCATATTTTAACGATGATTGCATATATTTCCGAGAAATTAAATTGTTACCTACTTGAATCTATACTTATTATAAAGGAGAAAAGTTTGTTTGTTTGGTTGGTTGAACGCGCTAATTTTAGGAACTGCTGATTCCAGTTAAAAACATCTTTTAGTGTTGGATAGCCCATTTATCGAGGAAGGCTATACGTTATATATCATCACGATACAATCAATAGGAGTGGAGCATCAATGAAAATTGTTGCAAATACAGCGAAAAATTATTGATTTTGAGAGCTTCCGTTCCGTGCGCTGCGTAAACGGTTAAAGTTACTCAACAATCATACATGTATGACGGGATTGTTCCTCTTAAAAAGTCCGCTAAAGCATATTATCTGCATTTTTTTTAGGTTGACTCACACTCTCTCTAAGCCTCTCTCTCTCTTACGTAACGCAGACGAAGTTGCGCGGGTCAGCTAGTTTATTTAATATTTTTGTTAAGTCCTGTGCTACACAAATAAATACATTTTCTTTTATCGGTGAATACTTAAAGACCAAATGTTATGTTACTAGCAGATTGAGTAGTATTGTTGTAGCTGTTTTTTAATGTGATATAGTGGCAAACAAATGGTCCGCCTCGCGCCCGATAGATAGTGGATAGTTGGATACCTACGGAGTAATAATAAATAAATTAAATAAATAAATGTAAATATCGCTGGATATTACACACAGCGCCATCTAGTGCCACACTAAGCAACGAGGCTTGTGTCGTGGACACCAGATAGTTGATATACTACATAGATACTTTTTGTTTGTAAATACATACTTATTATACATATAAAACTCCATGACTCGGAAACAAAATGTCTATTGCTCATCACACAAAAATTTGCTCCTACCGGGATACGAACCCGGGACCCTGAGAACGTAAGGCAGCCTCACTACCGCTGCGCCATTCGGGTCGAGAAAATATAGTAATCTGCAACACTTGCAGAGAGCAATCCTAGAGCAAACCCGGTAATGTGTGGTCTTTGACAGAGAGCTCTAACTATTACCATTAAGGCGACTACAGGAGCTAAATTAGCAACTCTTGAAATACTGTTAGAAGAAAGTTCTAATCAGCTTGCACTACAAAGTGGTTGTTACGTCAGTCACTGCGGGCCGAATAGTGTGAAATGAGTGGTTTTTTGCGATTTACAAAATAACTATTGATTGGACTAAAAATATAAAACACTATCATGCTAATATGTTGCTTGTAGAATTATTTGGCAAAAAATCAGAATGGCCGCATGTATTTGAGTATGGTTTTTACTCGTTAAAAGAAATTTTGAGATATAAGTTCATGACTTTTTTTTATCGAATAAAACTAGTTGTATTATGTTTTCAAAACACTATCATACTAGCTTAAATCCCGAAGAATATCATATATTTTTCTGGTTTTGTTTATTGCAGTGAATTATATGTTTTTTTGCATTATAAAACTCGCGTTTAGCTCCTGTAGTCCCCTTAATAGATAGCCAGCCACTCTATCTGTCCTTTTTCATGGAATTTTCCATCTTCTGGGCAAGAAGTCTTGCTGACGGGGTAGCGCCTTACCCAGTAGCTGGGTTATGGTAGATCAATGGATTCGCTCCAAGTAAAATACTGGTATACAGCTGCATCGATTTAGACTGAGGCGCCCCCAACATAGTTGGGAAAAGGCAGACGATCATTGAGAAAACATTACCTACAATTCAAAATCCAATTCTTTCACCTGGGCAGAGATAACGTTAAAATCGCTAGCTTTCGATCGCTGATTACTAACGAATATATTCGGTTGCAATAATGATGCTTTCGAGAATCGCATCTTGGATGTAGAGACTTGCATTTCCCGCAAGCATCGTTACTGCAACCGAATTTTTTCGTGAGTTATTAGCGATCGTAAGTTAGCGATTTTGTCGCTACCTATGTCGAGTCTGAACATAATTCCTGATAGGCCGATAACACACTACCCCAAAAAGTAAAGAAGATACCACCATTGTTATTTATTTGTGTAACTCGATACTGGTGTTTACTCCGTCGGTGTTAAGTCGGTGACAATCGTCACAGATTGTACGAAAGATAAGCTGGATTACTTTACTTTGAAAGTAAAAGTGTTTTTGAGATTTCTGAAGAGAGATAGTTGAAGAGTAGTACAAATTGCGCTATGTGTTCACAGGTTTAAAAAAGAAGCTTGAAAAGGTTTTTTTTTTGAGTGGGTGTTGTAAGTAATCGTGTAGTCTCAATCAATCGATAGTCTTTATTTGTAAACACAGGTTACAACAGTGTGCAGGATGGTACAATACATATTAAAGTTTCTCTATGTTTTTTTTTTTCAATAATGAGTATTTATGTCGTGTCATTAACATACTTACTTGCTTCATTAGGGTTGTTATGGACGTCGGGAAAATTCGAAAAAGAAGTGGTTTGAGACATTTTTATCTCATTAAAATATCTACCGAATCTTTTGCTTGTGACCAAGCAAGAACTTCTAGCCGCACGGGTCAATCTACAAAATATGCAACGCATGTCGAGGTCGATTCTTGGATGGGGACCATACCTTACATCAATACATTGGAAAGCGCGGCTGTCAAATGTAGATCTTTGACAATCGGTCGATAGTTTGACAATCAATCTTGCCGAAAGTTTACCCGACCGAATTGCAGAGTTCAGGCCCCTTATTCACAACGCTTCGATTCGATTTTCGATTCGGAAAGTCGTATGTCTGTCTTTTTTTGACATTATGAAATCGAGCGAGATAGACATACGACTTTCCGAATCGAAAATCGAAACGAAGCGTTGTGAATAGCTATGCAGATAAGCAATCGCTCAAATGCATTCCTTTTTCATTCATAACAAATCACTACATATTATAAAACAAAGTCCCCCGCCGCCTCTGTCTGTCCCTATGTATGTTTAGATCTTTAAAACTTCGCAACGGATTTTGATGCGGGTTTTTTTAATAGATAGAGTGATTCAAGAGGAAGGTTTTAGTATATCATTTGAGCGCAAGCGAAGTCGCGGGCATCATAGATAATAAATAGATAGATAGATTTCTAATCGAACTTTCCTCTCGCAGGTCTTTTGGAAGAGATTTCTTACTTCTTAAGCAGTACCTTTGTGCTCCTCTATCTTAATGTAAAGTCCTGTTAACTATTTTGTGTGTACATAAATAAATTAATAAAAGTAAGTAATAAGTTGACTGCCTCGTTGGTCTAGTGCTCGCAAGCGCGACTGCTGAGCATAAGGTCCTGGGTTCGATTCCCGGTTCGCGCAAAGTGTTATTAATTTGTTCAGCAACTTCTCAGTAGCACCCACGGAGCCTAGATTTGTGCCTGGTTAATGGCAATAGGCTCGCCCCCTGTTACATGGGACTTGAACATAACTAGCGAAATGTGGGTCTACTATTAGATACACCTCTACCTAAAACTTCAGGGATTACGTGCGCGAACAATTTAAGGAATTTAACATCCAAATAACTTACTCTTCTTTGTCGTCACAGTCTTGGCAGAGTGGTCGTGGTCGTCACATCAGGGATGGTGGCAAGCTTCACAGTCCGTCGCCATTACTCCCGCACTGAGGCTTTTCTTGTGCATTCGTGGAGTGGACCGTTGAGTGCAGTTTTGACTTGGTCGGTCCAACGCATTGATGACCTGCCGCGCGCTCTTGTGCCTTCAACCTTTCCCTGCACTACAAGTTGCTCCACAGATGTGTCTTCTTGACAGAAAGTGTGAATACGATATTGGACGATGAAAGAAAGACGCTGTTTGATCCGAAGTTCCTGGAGGAGTGAGACGTTGGTTCGGAACTGTGTCCAGGTTATGCCAAGCATTCTCCTCCAGCAACACATTTCGAGGGCGTCTATCTTCTTTTTCTCGCTTTCTCTTAAAGTCCATGTTTCAGCACCGTAAAGAAATATGGGAAACACTAAAGCCCTAAAAAGTCTCACTTTAGTGGCCTTTGTGATGTTTCTGCTTCTCCATATTTTTTCAAGCCGATTAATGGAGGACCTGGTATAATAACTTACTCACCCACTTAAAATTCCATACAAGACATACCCACACAGCCTCTGACGCAATCCCGCTAATCCCTGCGAGTATTTGCCTATAGAAAGCCGAGCACTAATCTGTTAAACACCATGGATTGTCAGCGACTTAGCGAAGAAAAAACGTGTATTGTGTTATTTGAAAATGGTGAGCGGTGCTTGACTACCGATGTTAAGATTGATAGAGGTTACTGGACCAGATATCATTGTTAGGACACAGTTTTCAACGTGTTTATCATTATCTTCTAGCCCTTGTAGGTACTGGTAGGACCTTAACCTTTGTGGTAGTTGAGGATTTAGCTCTGGCACGTAATAAAGAAAAAAAAAACAATCAGAAAGACCAAAAATTGAAATTAAGAATAAGAAAACAAGATACGGTTGAAGTGAACGTCAGAAGTGTGATGTGTGTAATGAATGGGTACATGATTTTCTTTTCAATAATTATTTAAATCAACAATATTAGAGCATTTCATTTAAAGTAGGTACCATGTCATTTGGGGTCGGTGGCAGAGATGTTCTTGAGTACACCCACATTACTCCAGTTATGTTTTAAGCGATAACGACCATAGCGACCATTTAAGAGGACTACAGGAGCTAAACGCGAGTTTTATAATGCAAAAAAGCAAATGATTCACTGCAATAAACAAAACAAGAAAAATATATGATATTCTTCAGGATATATTATGCTAGTATGATTGTGATTTGAAAACATAATACAATTAATTTTACTCGATAGAAAAAAATCACGAACTAATCTCTAAAAATTTCTTTTAACGAGTAAAAACCATACTCAAATACATGCGATCATTCTGATTTTTTGGCAAATAATTCTACAAGTAACATATTAGCATGATAGTGTTTTATTTTTTTAGTCCAATCAATAGATTTTTTGTAAATCTCAAAAAACCACTCATTTCACACTATTCGGCCCGCAGTGACTGACGTAACAAGCTGATTAGAACTTTTTTCTCACAGTATTTCAAACGAAATTTGAACCACTACAAATAGAGTTGCTAATTTAGCTCCTGTAGTCGCCTTAAGCGAGCCTATTGCCACCAACCGGGCACAAAACCAGACAGCGTGTCTGCTACTGAGAAATTCCTGCGAGAAAAACCTAATAACGCTGTGCCCGACCCGGAAATCGAAACTCAAACGCTCCTAAAATATTGGCCATACTGCCTAAACCCCACGTCACACATCACAATGACGCAACTCAATACAGTGGCGATGTCCCAAACATCTAATTTACACTAACAGCTATTTGGCGCTCTCAGCTAATCTTCGTAAACATTGCGTACGGTGCATTGAGCACAAAGTGTTGTTACTGGCCCCTGGTTCAATGACAGACGTGACAGGCGTGAGTAGGGAAGGAGAGACAGTTGTCGTCATTGTAGATATTAAAGTGATTTTATTCAGGTTATCAGTTTGAAAAGAGATTGTAGTACCTACTAAAATTAGAATACATTAAGAAACTCAGTTGTGTAGGAACGGGAGACTACAGGGTGTGTGATTTTGGACATTCATAGCTTTTTTTTAGTATTACGATACATCAGCTGTAGGGCTATTACGTATCTCGGTTGACAGCTCGAAATGATAGTAACTGGGCTCAGTGTCCATCAATTAACTGGCAAAAGGTTAGTTTCGTATTATGTATGACCCTGTTAGTCACCGTAAAGTGATATCCACTCAGTGTGATACGTAATACCAATATTATGACATTCACGGTTGTCATCAAAGGTCGGTGTACAACCGAAGCTTGATAGTCACTGGATATCAGAAAGATACGTAATAGCCCTGCAGATCGCGTCAATTCCTATAAAAAGTCCAAATTGTTTTCATGAACTTGTACTTAGAACAAAAGTTGGTCAGTTTCATGATCTGAGACACCACACGGGAGGTCTTACGTTTATCATGTTATACTTCGTATATTCCATAAATAATAAAAACAAAACCAAATCTCCTCCTCCTTGGTCGTTTTGCTAATATTGGGGGTCGTGACCAAGCCGTGGTTTTACGAACTTCTCTTTGATGCTGTTCCACTTGCTCCTACTTTCGGCAACATGCACGGCTTCCGAAGCTTCGATGTTTTACGAGGTGCGGGTTTGGTGTGACCAGCGTAAGCATACAGAAATCGTTCTTCTAGGTTTTGTGCTCTTGACAGTAACATATACGTACCATAGAATTTTGACTCCAATGATTGAGTTATATTTTCGTCAATATTCTTCTTCTTAGCTTGTCAAAGGCAATCTAAATTGTGTCCCAGAATTTATTTGGCCTAGAATTTATATTATGGCCCATAATCGAGCCACTTGTTTAACGCTTTCGGTAGCGTCCATCAGTTTCTATAGTGAACAAACAACAGGACACGCAGGACACGATATTAAGTGCCCCATCGTTTGTGGAATAGCACCACATTTACACTCCAGGGCAGAGTTATTAATAAATATAAATAAATATTGCTGGACATTAACACACAGCGCCATCTAATGCCACACTAAGCAACGAGGCTTGTGGGCCCTAAGAACGTAAGGCAGCCTCACTACCGCTGCGCTATTCGGATCGTCCAATAAAAATAATGAATCTCCACTTGAGCAGGTGTTCCTGCTGTGGCTAACCTGGGTCCGGAGTCTATTTAGATACTTGCAGGTTACCCATGGCACCTCATGCCTAGGTGGGAGTGGGAGTCTGTCGCCAATGTTTTAATTCCTACACGCTCCAAAATTCCTCGGACGACAATCACCCACCTCACCTCACTTCGTGTCTTTACACACTTATCTCCGCATCGGCGTCACTACAATCACTTTCCCGCCATTATTTTGTAACTTATTGTACTTATACCGGCCTGGTGTCCGCAACTCCACGTCTAAGGCATATTTTGTAACACAACACTATGTTTGTCACAAGATTCCGCTAAGTGAAGATACTTAACAGATTAACAAGCGTTACAGTAGGATTAAGATTTGTCAAGTAAGATTATTGTTAAGTAAGATGCATTGCGTAGGTATGTTGTCTGTCGTGTTTGGTGGACTATCAAGAAAAGAAAAAAAAAACAAAAGATTGAAAGTTTGTTTTTAGTACAAAAATAACATAAACGGAAACTTACAAAACGTAGACTTATTTAAAACTAATAATTAAGTTAATATGTGTCTACGTTTTGTAAGTTATTAAAATCTGTATCTTGATGTATTATTTTATAATTCATGAAATTATTTTATCCCTATCGGTCTATCAAAAGAGCCAACAAACACGTTTTTCTTCAACGTGACGTTTCACATCAGTATTAAATAGTTATAAAAAATCAACAAAAACTAATGTAAACATTGTTTTTAGTACAATTTTTACTTGAGCATAAAATTTTATAAATAAATGTAAATAAACCGTGAACTGAAGAACCGGGAGCTCGCTGGGAACCACACATGAACTCACTGTAAAAAGCATCATTAAGTAAGTATGAGAAAACTAACCTATTATCCCCCAGCTACGTAATCAATACTCCTTTACAACAATTACCAAAAAGCCCTCTTAACAAGGGTATCACAATTACTATCACTATTAAAATACCAAAAAACATTGTTACCGGCCCTATGCAGTCTGTAGTACGTACTCCAACCTAAGGGCAGCCACGCGCCGCCCATTACGGGAGTAATTCCGTTTAATTAAATAAAACGCACGAATATGCTGCGTGCCGTGTGAAACGACTTTAGTGGGTGGAGGTCGAATAGGATTGTAGGTGATTTTCGATGTTGGTTATTTTAATTTTCGTTTTTTTTTTTTAATAATTATTGATTGCCTTGTTGGTGTAGTGGTGGGAATCGCGACTGCTGAGCATGAGTTCCTGGGTTCGATTCCCGGGTCGGGCAAATTGTTATTGGGTTTTTCCATCAGGAATTTCTCAGCAGCAGCCACGGGGTTTTGTGCCCGGTTGATGGCAAAACGCTCGCCACCTAGTAGTAGTTTATGGGACTTAAACATAACGGGCAAAAAGTGGGTACTCCCCCGTACTATTCAATCCATCCATCAGCGCAGTGTTTTGAGTGCGTTACATTGAGTCCTACCGTAAAACGTGATTTTTCAACTCAACAAAAAAGTCGTTTCCCAGCAATAATTTTAGGTATTTAGTTTTTTTAGTATGTAGTTATAAACACTGTTTTAAGCTTTCACGGTCATAACTATACTTAAAATGTCACTTACGGGATATCTTCCGTGATTATTCATTGTTTTTGAACTCCCGATATTTCGACGCTGTTGCAAGCGCCATGATCGCGGGTTAACACACGCGCGGGCACGGGTGGCGCTTGCAACAGCTTTGAGTATTTGCTTTAAGTATGTATGTAGTTATAAGTTACTTAGTTTGAGGTACAGTATGCTTGGTTGCAGGCTTCGTTTAGAACTATCGACTATCATTTCAAGTGATGATATTGATGAGAACTATGTTAGCCCTAAGGGGCACAATCTTCTTTCGGGATATAACAATACAATAACAATGTAGTTATGATTTTTATACCCCACTTATTAATTTGCGCAATTTTATTCAATTCCCAGTGAGAGTTTCCCTTTTTTTCACCGATCCCATACACTTTCAATACATGTAAGTGTGCCGCGTGGCGTCCCATGCACCACTCGACAATAAAGCGCCCCATTCACTCTCAGACTCGAGACCCGTCGCATTATCGCACACGTCGGTAATTTTGCAAAGGTTTTATGTGTGTTTCTTTTTAGAAAAAACAACAAATAGATCAGTTGTTTTTTTTTTCTAAGCATTATTAGATATTCTATGATATGATGCGACTGTAAATAAAGACTACTTCAGTTTAAAAATATGGAAGAAAAAAACGCCGTCGTTTTATTTAAACTGCATGTTTTTTTATTTGAAATTAGATATTCTTAGGTTGAACTTAACCGGTATTACTTCGGGATATCGCCAAGCCGTTGGTCGACTGTTCTCGTGACCCGAGGGCTGGTCTATATCTTGGCGAAAGAATCAGCACTGTGCAAGAGTTAGAATAGATGAATCTAATCATTATTATTGAAGCCCCATGACTAAGGAACGACCCTATTGCAACTAACCAGGCAGTACTCCACTGCCAGAACCAGGTCTTTGCAAACATCCTCAGATTGGACTTTTACAATATGAAAACCTTTGGGGTTGAAACTCTGGGGCCGTGGGGTCCGAGTGCTCAGTGCCTGGTTAAGGCGCTGTTAACACCAAAATCGCGCACACTGTCTATTTGTATGGGAGTTAAAGACACGTCACTATTACTGTGCGTAGTGTGTAAGACTTTGTGTATTTAGAAGCAAGATAATAATCATGGTATTCAAGCCATTTTAATGTGTATTTCATAAGGTCCTGTTGACCAATAATAATGTGTGTATTACCTATTACCTGTAACCTTATTACTGGGCGGACCGGTTTTAGAAGAAAATAATTAATAAATATTGTGATAAAAAAATTATTATTTGTGGATAATTTGTGAAATATGACTCGTTAGCGGTTTAGGTATGAATATGTTGATTTCATGTTTTTAATTGCAGATCCATACGTCAAAAAAAGAAAGACAGAACCGTTAATGATGATTTTAAGACAAATTTTTGCAAGTATTTTCTATCGAGCTGATTTCGTCCAATTGTGTATCAGGTCCGTCCAAGGTCTTTAAAATATGATGAATATTAACATTTCTTATTTTTTTGATGTGCTAGAACAAACAATATTTCTTACAAAACTGCTTAAATAACATCAATTTCAACAAATTAGGTGTTGTCAGCCCCTTGAGGAAATTTCTAAACGCCTAGTAGACGCTTCCCGTGAGTGGATGGGCTGGATTTTACCTTGGCCAGAGGCTAAGTGTTGCCATACAACGTGGCCACCAGTTTCTTGGGCATATTACCAGCTGACAGCGTTGAGGAGAAGTTTTTTGATGACCTTTTATAGTTTTTTTTTAGTTTAGTTAATTTAATCGTTATAATGTAGATATATAATTATTTTATATGAAAATCTAAATTACTTTTAGATGGAACTAGAGTAAAGTGATAAGAATGAAGTAAACCAAATAACCTTTTAAAATTACTACCATCATCTCCAGAAGCACCCAATTATTCTTAAACCCAACTTCTGTAACCGCATACTTGAAATTGAAGTAAAACCTCACAAGTATCACTTCTGGAACCAATATCAATAAATAGTCATCAACGACTCAATTCTGTGAGCAGTAAAGAGGTTTAACTCGGTCACCCCCAGCCCCCAGCGCCTTCATCTGTGAATTACCCCCCACCGCCGCTGTCTTACCAGGCCCTTGGTAATAGGGTGGATATCATTTGAGAGATGTGGGGATTTTCCTACTTCTTCTTGTCGGGTGGCTATCTGTATTGAAGTTGAAGCTCTACGAGTTTGGCACCTCCGGTAACCTCCATCAGTTGCAGTTATGAGCAAATCACAAGACACAAAAATGATTATAAGTGCCCATGCATTGTTTGTAGAACAGCCTCACATTTATTCTCAAGTGTAGAGTCATCTATGAATTTCCATCTGAGCAGGGTTTTCATTGCTTTCGCCGACTTGGGCCCGGATTCTCTTTAAGACTTCCAGGTAAGGCAAGGCAAGGTATAGTCGCTTGTCAGGGATAGTAACATGGTTTAAAAACTACGTTGCAATTTACATCCAAATTAGTTTAAAAAGGATATTTATTGTACGTTTTCCCATTGCATAATATCGTTGCCTATATACTCGTATTATAATTATAACCCCATCCTTCCCCGCATATACTGCCTAAATCCGAAAAATTCCCATTCATACTAATAAAGCAACACCGGGACTGTCCTGCACCAAAATATGGTAACCCTACCACTAGGGCTTGTATTACGCGGCATTCCAATTTAGCCGGTAATGTGGACGGCTTTCAAGTAACACTGTGTTATTTTGTGCCAGTGTTCGTACAGTTAGAGAAGACTCATTTTGTTTAATTTTATTAAAATCAAAACATTTTATTCCACATAAGCCTACATGGGCACTTATAAAACGTCGAAAAAAGGTGCATGATTCGGGTTGGTCATGGAGAACCGGCAAGAAACTCCATGGGTATTCTTTTCAAATCATTTGCTATTATCATGTAACAGCAGTAGTAACAGCAAACGACCGCAAACTACCTCTTATAATACAGGTACCCTAGTTTAAGAGGTAGAGTATTATTCTTGTACAGAATTTGCAACATAAACTATAACGCAAGCACAGTAAGGAAACTATTGGCAAAGCCATTTTTTGTACAGGAGGCACCGCACCTTCTTGCTCTTCAACTGGTTATTTAACAAGTTAAATTATTTTTTAGATAAATTATTAACAATTAAATAAAATTAGCCAACTTTTTTAAATTAATCAATAATTAGACAGAGCTGTAGTGTTAGATTATTATGTAATAAGGAACTAATATATAAATATATGTATATATATATTTTTCTTTCTCTTTGTATCTATCTGTGGAGGCTTGTTATTAGCAATTTAGTTATATATTTTTGTTACTATAATGTTATCAGTCAGTAAGCTTTCCTAAAATAAAATAAATAAATATAAATGTTTTTCTAAACCAAATATTAAGCTGTATTTAAAACTCTGTATGTTTTTTGGATAAATAAAGATTTATATTATATAGTACTTAAGTATGGAGGGACAGCGTAGGCCCGACAATAAGTCGTTGCTTACTACACACAAGGCCCCAATAATAAACCCCCGTGGGGGGCCATCGATAGGTTAAACCACGCTTACCTAGGTTGGCCCGTGGATAGGTGACTACCACAATACCAAGTTACCTCTGTGCCTCGGCGTTGGTCCCGGCTGTCATTTATAGATCTTTGACGTTAGTCAGTGGCCTGAAAGTCTGACAACCAGTCTTACCAAGGGGTCTCGTATTACCCAGCAATAACTGGGTTGTGGAGGTCAGATAGGCAGTCGCTCCATACACAATTCTGGTATTCAGCTGCATCTGGTTAGTCTGGAATCCGACACTAACATATTATAGTCGGGAAAAGGTGATGAGTTTATTTCAGCTATTAGATGTTTTTTTTTTCGATTTAGATTATAACATTATTTTGGTTTGCTAATAGATATATTATTTTCAATATTTTTTCAGCATGATTGTTTTACAATTTCCCTTTTTGAAGGTAACCAAATATGAACGTACAAAAGTTAAAGCGTAGCTTGGAATCGGCGTCGTAAACTAGTTTTATTATAACGATGTATTTTGGCTGAGTGTACGCCTGGATTTGTCACTGGCGTAATGCGTAATGTGGAGCTGACTGTACTTTAAATAAAAGGGCAGAAAATAATAAGTTTTAATTTTTTTTGTAGATTTTTTTAGATTCTTTAAGTATTATTACTTTGTGAGTACCTATGTAAACGACTTCCCCTTCAAAAACTTACTAAAAATACTCGATTAAGTACCTAATTGTGTTCAGTAGAATAATGTCAAGTAATAATTTGTTTATTTTTTTAAATGTAAATGCAAACTGACGAAACCAAATGAAAATCACTACAAAATTAATCTGTTTCGTTTTCAACCATCAAATAAAAACAACAAAACGTGTTCCTAATTTGAAAAAAAAAAAACCAAGTCACATCTCCACAAAAACAACACATAATAAAAACGAAATGAAATAAATAAATTCACACCTAACTGGAAAACGACGGTGGCAGAGAAAGTTAATTTGAAAATGGAATCAGCATAGTCGACCAATGGCGGGGGTGCCCGAGGGACGCTCGACCAATCGCGGCGCGGGGATTTTCGCGCGCTGAATTTTTATTAGCTGAGATAATAACGCGCCATTTTCCGACAGGTCCCCTTTTTCGTTTAGGATTCAGTGAGCGTAGATGTGAAACGATATTGAAGTAGTTGATTTTTATGGCGAAATTACTTATGGATGATTTTACCAACAGTACTATTTTATACTTAAAATGTCACTTACGGTACACTTAATAATCACGGAAGATATCCCGTAAGTGACATTTTTTTGTATAGTTATGAACCATGAAAGCTTAAAACAGTACTATTTTAGTTAAAAGGTGGTGCTAGGTTCGGTTCAGGCGCAGAAGGCCTAATTCTCAAAATGGCAACAGAGTCGCAAAAGCACTAGTTCGTATTCCAAACATGAAATGACAGTTGTATGTGCTTGCTGAAGTCTATAATTGAAGAAGCACACGTAAAACAACTTTTAGTATGCTTAACATAATTCTTATTGTACGAGTACTTGTATATCCATGTGAACTCGTATACTAAATAAATAAAATAGAGTAAGTACCATTAAAACAGTGATATTTTCCTTTGGTATTTATTTTGGATTTTGTTTTTGTTCAGCGATATCTTCGCCAATTTTGAACCGATTTTGATGGATATTTTTTTGTTTGGAAGAATATTATTTCGCGGTGGTCCCGTTTAATTTTGGTGGAGTTCTGATGCTGATCTTCGGAGATATACAAGGGAACTCTTCAATATTCACATCACGCCACGGCGTGATGTTACATCATGATGTTGTATAAACAATAAACATCCAACCGATTGCAGCAATCACGACAGATTTGCCATCTATTATTGAAGGGTTCCCTAAAAATGGAAATATTAAAAAACTTATTTGCATAAAAATAAAACCGACTTCAAAAACAAAAAGTGAAAAATCGTAGCAAAAAAAACTGAATCAAAAAAAAAAAATCACCGACTTCTGAAGCTAAAGTTATTTTTAACGTTTTTTTGTGTTTTTGAAGTCGGTTTTATTTTTTTGCAAAAAAGTTTTCTTGTTATTTTTTTTTTGGTATTTGGTGTTGGTACCTAAGAGTTAAAAATTCAACTGTCACTTACAATGTGACTGAAAACTACGAGATTAAAAACCTGAACAGGTTGCAATGACCCAGCCAATTTCATTACATTCAATTTTAAGAAGCCCACCGTTAATTAATTTTCCATTAAAGATATTATCTGCAGAACCCTCTACCATTTCTTACGCGTCTCGCCGCTAACTGTGCTATTTCTCAGTGTTGCCACTCGCGAAATGGGAAGTGACGTGAATGTGCGCGCGGTGACACGACGTCGATTACTGGATTCTATTCGATTTTCTATGTTTGTAACACAGCGGTTATAATTAAGGGGAGGGGCGTTTTGTGTAGGTATTATTACATACATAAAAGTAAGATCGTTTTTTCAAGGTTTTTATAATGAAATGTAGGTAGGTTATAATGAGGAAACTTAATAGGAAGTTCTCTAAATCATATTACTTTTAATAAGCTTTTGATGATAGATAATCTAGACGAGCATCACAAAGGCTGATTCGAGGTGGCGCTGAAGAAGAGTTCCTGGAAGGATATAGGGAGGTCTTTGCCTAGCAGTTGAACATAAAAGGCTATTGAAAAAAAATTGCTTTTACGTCCCGTACCTTCTATAAATTGCCTATTGTAAACTGACAAATCATTGACATATTATATATTTTATTAACATATTCTATAATTTTGCATGCTGGTTTTTGCGACTTGTATGACCATCTGTACTACAATTCTAGCAAATAAAAAAAAAACAATTCATTCACATGACCTCACGCGATGCGACTTGTGTTACGACTTGGGACACGATCGACGCATGTCACTTCCTTCGCGTGATTAATATAGTATCGCAAGACGCTTCGCGTTGACTCGTCTAAGCAATTTCTATCAAATCTTGTTTCCTCCGCAGTCACTTTACCAACATTCACAACACGCGTGTCACCGGAGCGTTTAGTTCGTGGCCAATCGGTTGATGTCTTTTCCCAACTTTTGATCTCAACGAATGATCAAGCCAAAATTAAGAATGAGTCGCTGTCATCGTACAGTTTAACTTTATCACATAACATCCACCTAAAACACTGTAAAATTGTCCATAAATCATTTATTTATTTATTTCGCCTGATGTGAAGCTATGATGCGGTCTAAGGTGGAGCACGCTTGCCTAGAAAAAACTGTTTCACTCGAACTTTGAATAGCGTTCATTCCAATCAGACAATCATTCTAAATCCCATTCAAAAACAACTTCAGACCGTTCGAAATTCAAAACAACCGCGAGGTCCACAACAATACTCAATGAACAAGTTCCTATTTTTACCAAAAAAAAGAAGAAAATCCAAGATGGCTACTTTCAAACTTACATAATACAATTTCGCGGGGGTTGTTAACTTATAAAATGTTTCTGAGTTGATAGCGAAGTTTCTATCCGGCTATTTTCCGCCCCCGTTCGTTCAATAGGGGGTGAAACAAAGGGGATGGAAGTACCCTGGACCGAAGGGTAATTGTTGCCCACAATTGTTTTAAAGCTTTTAAAATTATTATTTTTGCTTTTGTTTTGTGAGTAATAATGGAGTTCATTGGTAGACGTTTGTTTTGTACTTAATAAAATAATAATTGTTTTGTTTGCAATATTTCTTATAATAAGTTAATTTGGGCTACTTAATTGGTTATACTTTAAATAACTATCTATGAATTGTGTTGGATTTGTTATTGAGTTGTTCTTTATTGTGGTAAATTATAATAGAATATAGTTTTTTTCAGGAAATAGTCATTCTATGAGATTAAATGAACTTAGAGAGTTGTATTGATGATCTTAATAATTATAATTCTGTAAATACATACCTCTACGTGTTACTTACGGTTACGAATCATATTTTTTAACATAAACCCTGACACTGTCCTGCAAATTGCAAAAAAACGAAAGAAAATTAGAATTTTGATGGCTGTCCTGGCGCTTCCGACTAAATTAACCTATAGTCAGTATAATGTATTTTTTGCTCTCTAGCAATTCATGACCACCATTAAAAGTGTAGGTGGGGCTAGTAGAGCACTGGCAGGAACTAACAGAACAGCAATGGATGAATAACGTTTATCCATATTTAAATACACACTCTAAATAACTAACGGTATTGATATTGCCATCAATAAAAGTTTCACAAAGAAATTTCTTCACAAATTGAAACTGGCAACTTCACCAAATAGGTCTCGTTAAAAATTTAACGTAGGAAAAAAATAAAAAAAGGCAAAGGAAAAAAGTGTGAATCCTAAAATTCACAACTCGTTCGTTCGTGGAGTTACAGGCAGGCTGTATGGAGCGTTTCCTTCGCCCGCGGCGAGCGCCGGCGACGGCTAATTATTTCCCGCCCTTTCCGTTTCCTGCCCGATCAACGGTTTCAAACTCCGTTCTCGGATAAACTCCGAATTCGAATTTGAAAATATTTCAATGTAGAACGTGGGAGTTTTTAACGCTACCTATAACATTTTGGTAAGGGAGCAGTATTGTTAATTTTATCTCAGGTTTTTATTTAATCTTTAAAATTATATTGTATCTTGTAAATTATATACATTAAATTACGCCAGTAACCCTCTCTCTCTCCATCTATCAACATTTATTATTCATCTCTCTTTTGGTCACGTAAGATTCGTTCCTCCTCATCACATGCCCTTACCAAGACAGTCGATTCCCTTTCAACTTTCCTGTACCTGGCGCAATTTTCAAACTTCCTTTAAAATAGGTACCATCTCAACGAACGAAATCTCACTACCAATACGGCTCTTTTTATTTGCAGCATCCGGCCGCTATTGAAGCGCTAAACTTTCTCTTCCCTGTTTTTTTTTTGTTTTTAATCCAATTAGTCAAAAAAGGTGGTCAAACAATAGAATAAAATTTTTGTAAAACAAAGGATAACGTAAAAATGGGTCGCATATTTTATGTCGTTTTACTACTATTGGTCCGCACACTCTTTGTACCAATAGAAGTTCTTCTTCTTCTTCGTGTTGATGATTTGTTAAGGGTGGGAAACAGATGTGGTCATCGTGTGCACGGGATTTTATTTTAAATATGAGCAGATTTCGTTCGAGTCCATGGTACTTATTCCTTAGTTTATCCATTCTTGTCACACCACACATCCATCTCAACATTCTCATCTCCGCTAAATGCAATCTTTTTCATCCGAGTGTCATTATGAGTTATGAGTCGCGTAATTTACGCCACATTTTCATAAGAAAGTCTGGTTTGTGTCACGTACCTACGTAAAGTGCGCCCAACTATGTATGAAACCGAATTTACGCGACTCATACAATAGGCATGACGACAGTATCAAAAAATTGCAAATCTATTTAGTCCGTCGGTTAGAGTATTGGAAATTAATGGGCACGTATTTTTTGTTTTTGTAAATCAATGAATATTGAAAGATAAAATGCATCAAAACTCGGGAGCAGGGGCTCGTGACGTCAGACTAGCTAAAAATTATACCTAGGCGTGACGTATTGAGAATTTTAATAGCGTCATAGCTTCGTTAATTTTGGTTTATGTAACAAAAGAAAAAACACAGGACAAATATTTTTTGATAATCTAATTGACGGACTAATTAGATTTTTTTGGTCGTCTCGCCTATTACGCTCGTTTGGCCTCACCCTTACGCAAGCCAAGGCCCTAGTTATAGATATTCCTTTACACTAAAAAGTAAAGCAGGGATTACTCCAAACCAGGCCACAACACAGTCTTAAAAAGTATCCCGATTGCGCCGTGATCAGCGCTACGTCTCAAGACACGAGGCTTCATTATGTCGCTTTGTTTTAAAGTTTCAGAGAGAATTGCTTCGTTCTCATATGTCAGGCTGCTCGGAGGAGTTTTGTACTAAGATTGTACTTATTGTTTGTTTGGGGTATTGAAAATATTTTCGGAAGGAATTCAAAATTACGGCTTACCCCTGATTACCCGACTTTGCCAGAAGGAGGGTTATGTTTTTCTAGAGTATGTATGTATGCATGTATGTAAGTATGTATGGTATGTGTTTGGCACGCTCTGTGGCCTGAACGGCTGAAATGGATTCTAGCTTGAGAGGTGTCGTTAGATTCGTACTTACTGTGAAAATGACACTGGGTATATCAAAATTAAAAAAAAAACAAAATGGCGGATTTTTGGCGCCAAATTCAAATGTTTGGCACGCTCTGCAGCCTGAACGGCTCGATAAAGGGATCATCATGAGGATTTTAAATGGTATATCTAAGTAACTAAAACATGTAAAAAAAAAAAAAAACAAAAAACAACTGATAACTTTAAATGTAACTTTTTTACGCAGTCGGGTTTTTTTTTTTTTTTTTTTCTCTCAATACCTTTATCAGCTAGTACTAACTAGTTTTTGAAGGCCTTTTCAATGACATTTTCGCGGAGTTAGGATTTGTGGCTTGTTCTCTATTACTTGGGTCTTAAACATAACTGGCGAAATGTGGGTGTACTTACTATTAGGTACAACTCTGCTTAACCCTTCGAGGATTACAGGCGTGATGTTATGTTTATATAGGTATGCATTTATATAATATTATTAAATAAATAAATATCGCTGGACATTAACACACAGCGCCATCTAGTGCCACACTAAGCAACGAGGCTTGTGTCGTGGACACCAGATAGTTGATATACTACATAGATACTTTTTGTTTTAAAATACATACTTATTATACATATAAACATCGATGACTCGGAAACAAATGTCCATGGTCATCACACAAACATTTACTCCAACCGGGATTCGAACCTGGGTCCCTAAGAACGTAAAGCAGCCTCAGTACCGCTGCGCCATTCGGGTCGTCCAATTCTATGCTATATTCTATTCTATTCTATTCTTTGCATACTGAAATACATTATCTACTACTAACAGATTGTCCCTCTCATTGAGAGAAGGCCGTGTCCCAGCAGTGGGAACATTGTAGGCTGATGATGATAATGATGAATAGATTTTTACAATTGATATTATACAGACTTCACTTACGAAAAGGGTGGAGCCAAAACTAGTAAAGTAGACAAACTAGACACATTTAAGTTTAATACAATTATTTCAGAAATTCCATCTCTTTACTACATAAAGTTACCTCAATCAAAATCCATTTAATATCTCCCTAAGTACAGTCACGTCCATAATGAATTATACGTCGTAAACGGACGGGTATAATGACGCACACAAGTGAATAAGTTGCGTGTAAGTAATTACTGAGTCTCTGTGCAACTTTATTTATTTCGGCGAGTCGCCTTCGTCTGAGATGCGAGTGGTTAGTGGCGGGAGTGGTTTTGATACTTGTACATAATTATGATCTTTAGTCACTATAACCCACACTGAAGTATTATAACTAAGAGGAGCATGGGCAGGAATTAATCTATCAATTTGATGACACATCTGCAACTTACTTGACTTCTTCGAAGATTCTTCGTTCTTTACCGTGTGGTTAGTGCCTAACCTGGTGTCAGAGTTTTTATGCCGCCCATGGGCCTCTGACTTGGCTTTACATGCCGTTGAGAAACATCTCTTAGGCATGGTTTGAAGATTGAAATAAGTACCCATTATTAGGCATGGGGGAGGTTAAGCGTGAAGCTCAAGGCCGATCGCGATGGAGGACATCTGTGAACGCCCCCTGCCCCATCTAGAGGTCATAGGACATTAAGTAAGTAAGTAAGTATTAGGCATTACTATTTCAATCTCATAGGCTACTGCTCGTATAATTTATTGTTCTAAAGGTTGTTGTATTTGACTTTTGTTTTATTACTTGCTTATTATTAAAAGTTTTCGAAAGTCCAGCTTTCCCTCAGAATTTTGTCGCTGCCAGCTACACGATCTCAAAATATTTGCATATCTTTTCACAATGTGACTTTCAATTTTTTATGCATATCAATTAAGTCGCAAGTATCAACTAGTGTTAGTGCGACTATAAGAGTTTATTCATGCTCTTTAGAAGAATATCTCAAAGGTGTAGCTAACTTACAATATGCGGTACAGTCGAGTACAGAAATGTTAATGAAAAAATGTATTTTAATTACAGGTACCTATTTCTTATTTGCGACAAAATGGGCAGGCGATATTATTGTCATTGGTGGAAAAGTGTGAATGAGCCCAGCACAGGACCGGGGAACAAGAAAAGAAAAGCCTAAAACCAGCAATTTATGATGATTTCTTATTGATTGCCAGCGTGGGAATTTGGCTAGCTGGCCTGGGCAAATATAAATCTCAAACCCATGCTGATACGTTTTTTTAGCAACAAAGAAAGCACAGTAGAACTGCATGTGGTTACACATATACCTACATTAGTATTATCTAAAGTCTCGCCATATGAATGGGCTGTGGGAATGCTACGATTCTCAATTCCTTTTACGTCGTCTATGTTCTTAAATGTAGTTCTGCCAGTTACAATTACACCAAAGTTCTAAATAAATTTGATTATGATTTAGATTTCCAACAAATTCGTGAATCCCTTATACCTATGCATAATAAATTTTATTACATTTGCAATTCTATAGTTTACATTATTACAAACATCCAGCAAGCCAAATAGCTTTCCATTACGCAAAATGAACATCTGAAACACTAAACCACTCAGCACTCACACAAAATCTTAATATAAAATATAATTTTCTCCGAGCCATCACCATTTCTGTGCTCCTATATACTCCTTATAAGACGTCGCCGCACCGCAGCAAATTCGGGCGCTGTTTAACATTTAAATGTTGAATCATACTTGGTATCATCCCCTCCCCTCTCACTCCCCACCACCCCACCGCGACGGGGATAAGGTGGATAACGCCCGGATTATTATTATAATGCTGGTTGGATTTTGTGCGTGATTGTACTTTTTTGGGATTAGCTGGTTTAAGGTGGTGTTAGGTTATACAGTGTTGTGTAAAATTAATTAGGTAGGTACTAAACTAATTACAAAAATAATTATTAAAGTTGTGATTTTGGCTTTCTAAGTAAATGTGAATAGTCTAAGAAAATATGTAATATTTAGAAAATCTAATAAAATCACCAGTCGAAGAAAGCCGCACGTAACAAATAAAAATCTCAAGACATACTTTTGCGTCACACATCAACATTCGCGAATGGACCGGAATCACGAGTGCTGCTAAGCTGTACTATCTCGCAAAAGGACAAGGAGAGATATAAGAATAGATACGAGAGATATAAGCGATTCAAAGTTAGGAACTTCAAAACCTTTAGGTGCCTGAAGACGAGCGTCGTCGCCGAGGAAGGCCTAGAAATCGCTGGCGAGAAAACTTGGAAGAGTTTGTGACAGATTGTCCGGAGAAAACCGCACAGAGAGAAGAGTGAAAGGCTAATGGGGAGGCTTTTGCCTAGCAGTGGGACAATATAAACTAAAGAAAAACAAATGGCCGACCTTCAGTAATGTAATAACGCAGTAATGCACCAGAAGAAGGATTTTAACTTGTTATTGTTACCCACTAACAGTACAGGGAGCCACATCGCTAAAGAGTTTTGGTTTGTTAGTGAAGTTTGGTCTCTCTGGTCTCTAGTTAGTGTAGGTACCTACTAGTCGTGGTCTTTTCCGCCTGATCAGTTAATTTTTTTTTCGCTTAAATCATGCGGAGGCGCCGAGCCACGCCCCCTTAAAGTTTAGGCCTATAGGAAAGCGTCAACTTTGGCGCGCAAAATAACAACAACTCTCGTTTGGCGTGCGTCGTCAGTACGCTCGGACGATTTCTTGACTTGACTTTTCATTCATTATTTCTATACAAAGTTAACGGGGCGGGGCTAGAGAGCGTTTCTATGTTTTAAGTGCAAGCAAAAATTTGCTTAGTGGTGATCAGTCGGGAGTGTCCTCCATAGTACATTAAATAATACTTTATCCATTTGTGTATCAGAGTAATCTTACTTCATTTGGGAGTAGCTAAACAGTCACTCAGTATCATCAGTCTAGCCTTTTCCCAACTATCTTGGGGTTGGCTTCCAGTCTAACTGAATTTAACTGGATACCAGTATTTTACATGAAGCGACTGCCTATCTGACCTCCACAACCCAGTTACTACTGGATAATACGGTACCTCTTGGTGAGACTGGTTGTCAAACTTTCGGGCCACTGAATACCTGTAACGTCTGTCAAAGATCTATAAATGACAGCCGGGACCAACGGCTTAACGTGCTTTCCAAAGCACGGAGAAAGCTATGTAATGGGTTGTCACCCATCCACGGACCAATCTATGCAAGCACGGCTTAACCTGAAAATTGAGCCGAGCGGCTGTCATTTCTTAGCCACGAGCTCCTCCAAAAGCAACTAACATTATAAATACAAAGTAATCCCAAAATCTTATCCACAATAATCTCACCACATCCCTATCCCAGCTAAGAGCGTCGCAAGAAAGTAAACTCAAGTAAATTTTAAGTAATAAGGAACCCCGCTAATCAGGCAGAGTTGGTTAATTACGATTAATACGCCCCCAATGTCCGAGTGCTGGCGGAAACACCCGAACGCTCACGGAAACACCCGAGGATCCCCACGAGATGAATAGGTATCGTTCGTGTTCTATTGGTGTTCTGAAGAATTTTGAATTTGAATTTAAAATTGCGCAGACTGGATAGGTTGGGTTTTAATGCCTACTTTGAATGGAAAATTGTGAGAGAAGATTTGGAAAGGGGTTTGATTTTTTTGGCCGGATTAACTTCCGCCATTTTGTTTTATTTTCAAAGTATCCGCCACGCTTAGGATCTATATTAATCAATAGCTGGTATCAATACAAACAAGTTTTGAATGACAAAAACGTTCTAAAGCGTCACGTTTAACGCGTCACTTATACTTAGCTCATATCTCGGAAAAGAAAGAAAAGATCTCGGAAAGGTCTTGGAAGATTTTTGTATGAACAAAAATTTTCCAAGACCTTTCGAGATGGGTAGTTTAGATTTTTCTTATTTCAGTTGGCGTTTTCTAATTCATCACACCGTAATTAATATTGGATAACCTATATTGAGACTAATTACACAAATAGAATATCTTAAAATTGCTAAAAACTTTGAATGGTTGATGAAGGCGTAGGTAAAAAAATAAGATTCTGGAAAACTCCGCTTTATTTTCATTCCAGTACTAACTGCAGTATTTTAACAAAGAGGGTAGTTTCAAGTTTTCTCTATTTCCATTTAACCTCAAAAATACTTTAAAGTAACGTCCAATCTGCGCCACCAACTAGTCTATTTCAACTTCACTGATTCCAAGTTTAAATTTCGTCCCCTCGATAGAATCATTCGTAAATTTGAATTAAGAAATTGGATTGGTGTTCTCTTGTTTAGGTGTAATCAAAGGATTTGAGCGGGATAAGCTCAGTGTCTACTTGCTTTTTGATGAGAGAGGTCGTGTATTTTGTCATTTTATTTGGTTTTACTTAATTAAGAGGCGTCACTATCGTGGGGTTGGAGTTATGATTGATTAATTAATGTTTTAAGATGATTTAAATTCAAAATGTAATTGGAGGTAGTCGTAGATGTTGTTCAATAGACACCTTTTGCAAATAGGTATAATTCTGTAATAATTTGATTCTAGATCTTGTTTAAAATTGAAACGCTGCTCATTTAATATTGTTTGAAATCTTAAATATTTCAAGATGCATGTAACAAAAATCTTTAAACAGCTAGATTTAAAACATAACATAACGCCTGTAATCCCCGAAGGATTAGACAGAGGTGTACCTAGTGGTACACCCACATTTCAGCCCCATGTAATAGGGGGCTAGTGTATTGCCATCAACCGGGCACAATAATTTTAATATCTTTTCATTTTTGTTACAAAAAGGCATGTGCGATGCATTTTTCACCAGGTAGACACTAGGCATGACGACAGTATCAAAAAATTGCAAATCTATTTAGTCCGTCAGTTAGAGTATTGGAAATTAATGGACGCGTATTTCTTGTTTTTATAAATCAATGAATATTGACAAAATATAAAACGCATCAAAACTCGGGAGTGGGGGCTCGTGACATCAGAACTAGCTAAAAATTATACCTAGGCGTGACGTATTTAGAATTTTAAAATCGTCATATCTTCGTCAATTTTGGTTTACGTAACAAAAGAAAAAACACGGGTCAAATATTTTTTGATAATCTAACTGACGGACTAATTAGATTTTTTTTGTCGTCTCGCCTATTCCCAACATAGAACAGATAGGTACATACATCCAAGTTAATTTATTTATTTATTATTACAAAATCCACAGCTCTTTACAATCTTAACCTAAACTATTTTAACTAAACCTACAGCCAATTAAGGATTTACAATTTAACATCTATACATAGCTAAGAATACAGCGTGTGAGAGTGTGTGTGTGTGTGTGTGTGTGGTGATTGTCTGTATCGCTTCTGTACAACCCTACTTATTTATTTTATTTCGTTTAGATGTGTTTGTCAGTTCATCACATACTCACGTTATTAATTTTTTCCTAAGCATACCTTTTATATTTACTTAGCATTACTTAGCGTCCTACCAATGAGTTTTGAGCGTAGTTTGTACCACTGCGTGGTACTTCGAATAACTGCGTGTGCCTAGTCCGTCGATATGGAGCACTTAATTTTGTATCTAAATTATTTTTTTTAAAAATCTTCAGTTTTACCCAATCCCAACAAATATAACATAAATTCAAACCGAAAACTCAATAACACAGCCACGTCAAAGCAACGCCAACACACACGTACGACATCGTACCAAACATCAGTTATTTACAGTATTCGGTAGATTCCACACAAAACCCGGATCAATGCGAGATACAGATATATTACTTAACTGTCGTCGACTTAGATGGATCGGCAATGGTAGCACAAAGAGATACATGGGAATGCCATCAGTTACGAAGCAACGTTAGGTGAGGCACACACTGTGTATGAAGAATGAATATTAAAGTTATCTTCACAATGCATGCTAGGCGATAAAGCAGCTGCAATAAATGGAAAATTCGCTTATCATAATTTTCCTGTACTTGTAAAGTATTGCTTGTGGCTGAGCAGCGGTGGCCCAGTGGTGGCGGCCCCGACTTACGAACAGTAAGTCGTGGGTTCGAACCCAGGCAGGCGCATTACTTTGTGCAATTTATTTCATCACCACTGCTCTCAAAACGGTGAAGGAAAACATCGTGAGGAAACCGGCATGTCCTAGAACCAAAAAATTCGAAGACATGTGACATCTACCAATCCGCATTGGGCCCACGTAGTAGATTATAGCCCATTCCTGCCTGAAGCCTGTGTCCCAGCAGTGGGAACCTTAATAAATTGATGATGATGATGATGCTTGTGGCTGTGTCTGTCCGTCTGTCAATACACTTTTTCTCAGAAACGTGTGGAGGTATCAAGCAGAAATAATATCAAATACTCAAGTCTACTACTCCTTGGAGCAGTGAAAATATCAAACTTGTAAATCAACGCGATCAAAAGATATGACCGTTGATGTCGCATTTTTTGCGATTTCACAAAGGAATACCTATAGGGTAGTTCTCATTGACCTGAAATTTGGCAAGGAGCAATGTTTGACAGCGTATGTAAATGAAAAAATCTCTGTAAATATATAGTTTAATAAAAAAAACTTACAAGTTTAAATAGAACCCTCGGCGCGCGAGTCCAACGAATTCAAAGTCTGATGGGGCCCCAATGATGATGTTAGTGACGAACAGCACAAAGAGATGACTGGAGATGGTATCAGTTACGTGGCAACATCAGGTGAGGTTCATACTGTACGCCATAAGATAGGTACGTAAGTTGTGAGGAGAAAGTTAGGCCACCAACACATTGCACGATAGGCGAACAAGAATCTGTATTAATCAAAAAGCTGCACTTGAACAACATCGATTTAGTGTATGATTCGTTTAATAAGGAATATGCATAACTTTTCTTTTTTTATTTCGATACGGAATGTAAAAATACTATTAAATAATGTCAAAAAGTGAAAACAAGACCAATTTCGGTCAAACAACACAAAAGTTATAAACCAATAAAACTTTTGTTTCCATCTCTTTCTAGACAAACGGAATTTAGTATGGATTTTGTACGTCTATGTGTCGAATGACGTCATGAAAGGTATCGGATCTCTCTGTCTCATCATCATCATCATCATTTCAGCCGAAAGACGGCCACTGCTGGACATAGGCCTCACCCAAGTGTCGCCACATTGACCGGTCCCGTGCGACTCGCATCTAGCGGATCTCTGTCTAATCTAAAAAAATATATTTTATGAATATTTAAAAAATATTTTCACTTTGCTATTTCTTACGTTTAATACGCTTCTTTTAGAGTGATAAAAAAAATCATGCATAATTAAACCCTATTACGTAGTAAGTATCACTAGGACACTTATAAATTGTAGCGTCTTAACCTATATGGGTAGGAATGAAAAAAAACTGTTTCATAATTAATACTAGCTTAACCACATTTTCAAATGGTGAATATATTCCTTGAACAGTGTATGGTGCATGCAATACTGCATTAAATGGATACGAAACGGCACAAAGACACACATGGGGGATACCATCAGTTCCGTGGTAACGTTAGGGAAGTTCACACTTTACGCTACAAGATTAAAGTGCTGCATGGTTATTTTGGCTGTCATATTTTAGGGTGTATTATAAATTTAACAATACGACTACACGATTATCATACGTAGTGGTAGGTAGTTTATACGTTAAACACTAACTATTATTGAGCGAATAAATTAAACTATGTTAATTTTCAGCAAACATTTATATTAAAACAAAACCTTTAAAACAAACGAATCAAGAGTACGAACTGATTAGTTAAACTAAATAAATAATAAAAAGCTGTTTCCAAAATAATAGAGCTAAAGATGACTGTTCCGTCGCACGGTCCAGAAGCAAAAGAGGCCGGCGCACCGAGCGAACCGCTCGCCAGCCCGTCTCCTCCCCACCAGGTGCAGTCGTGGTGGTCCGATGCTGACGTCACCACTAGCTAGGCAGCGCCCGCAGTTCCATCCGCCGATAACAGATGGCGCTTGCTCCACGTAGTTGCCAACACGGCCATTCTGCAAGGCGCATGTCCCAGGCGCCCCACGATGCTAGGTAAAACACTGAAACAAAACCAAAATCAGAACTAGTTTTCTCAATCTACAAGTACGAATCACAAGTCATAATACGCTTTTGAACCATCAGCAAGTGCCTACTCTATTGCTGCTAGGTCAACCGTACTTAAAGGGACTATGCCACACTTAAGAGTCCTGGTTTTCCTAGAGCTTACCACTTGGAATCACTTGCATTTAAAGAGCTTTTCGCTTCACTTAAACGTACCAAGTTGTTTTCCAAGCTATATTCACATTTGCTGGTGTTTCTATCCTGGCGAGAATTAAGGTACAAGTGTTTTATCTAGCCTCGCGAGTAAAATATAAGCAATAGCATTACTGTTTATAAGACTTTGTAACCACTTAATTTTATTTGCAATAAAATTATAAAGCAGAGAATTTAATAATTATTAACAGCAGACAAGAAAGTGTAGTTACATACCTTTAAAACTATGACTTGCCAACACGGACCTTATTGTTAGTAGCTTATTCCAATTTCCAGTCATCTATTTGTATCCAATACTTCATATTTTCAGCAGCTGCAACGCCATTGTACGGTTTACTGCTCCTTTCAGAACCCCTTAGGTCTGTTACCTCATATCTGTCATTACCCAGAACCTTTTTTACTCGAAATGGTCCTTTGAAGGTGGGCAAGAGTTTTCTGCTTCGACCATCGTTGCTCTGGCTTTGTATTCTGATCAATACCAAATCTCCTTCTTCGTAAACCTTGGCTTTTGACCGAGTTTTATCAAACCTTTGTTTTTGTGATATTGCACTGGCTTTAATATTTTTATCTACGTTTGCTCGCAACTCTGTTACGTCCACTAGCGAATCATCATCAAGCTCTGGCTCTACATTATCATTGTCAACGCGTAAACGATATCCTAATAAAACCTCACTTGGAATGGCATTAATAGTTTTATGGATTGTACTGTTTAAACCTTGCTGTATTATTTTAACATATTGATCCCACCTATCTTCAGTAGTATCTGCCCCAATAGTTTTTAATGATTCTAGAATTGTCTTATTAAATCTCTCTACCTGTCCGTTTGAGCGAGGCATACCTGTTGCCACAATATGCGCGCGAATATTTTTGCTCTTACAGTATTCTTTATACATGTTGGAAGTAAAACATGACCCTGAATCAGAAATAATTCGTTTTGGATTACCGAAAATTTTTGTTATATTATCTAATTCGTTTATGAGATCGGATGTTTTTGTAGATTTTACTGCACAGATGAACACAAACTTAGTGAATGCATCTACTAAAACTAGTAAGTACATATTGTCATTTCGTGTTTTAACGAACGGACCTAAGTGGTCCGCGTGCAAAGTGTGAAAAGGCTGCGCATATTTTGGCAACGGGTATAACTCTCCTTCCTTAGCACCACCCTTATTTTTGTAATAAATACAGTTCAAACAGTTTTTAATGTATTTTTTTATTATGTGACGCATCCGAGAAAACCAATATTTGTGCCCTATTCGCTCAAACGTTTTATCGACAGAAAAATGGCCCACGTCATCATGGTTGTATCTTATTATTTGCCATATACAACTCTTTGGTACGACCCATCGTCGCCCTTGGGCTGTTCTTCTGTACACTTTCCCACCTAACAGTTCATACGTGTCAAAAATGATTTTATTTTCATCTATTTCACCAGATTCTAAAACAGTTTTAATGTTCACAATGTTAGGGTCTTGCATTTGTACAGAAAGTAACCAGTCTCCTTCGGTTATTGATAATATTATTTCCCTTTCCGACCTCTCACCTGAAGGAACGGGATTTCGACTCAAGGCGTCCACATGTTGTGCATACGTGTACCTTCTCTATGCTTTATTTCGTACACGAACTCTTGAGTCGAAAGAACCCATCGTGCGATCCGGGGAATAATATTCTTTTTAGTCAACGCGTACCTGACCGCGTTACAATCTGTGATAACGGTGAAAGGTGAACCAATTAAATAAAGACGAAATTTTTGGAGTGAAGTTACGATTGCTAGGAGTTCCAACTCAAATGAGTGGTATTTCTTTTCGTCCTCAGTTGTCTGACGGCTATAGTAATACACAGGTTTTTCACCCTCATCAGCAACCTGAACAAGAATACCCGCAACGCCATCTCGACTAGCATCCGTATACAAAACGGTTTCTTTATTTGGATCAAAAATAGATAATACACTATCTGATGTTAATTTTGCTTTTAATATTTGAAACGCTTGATCATGCACGGAATCCCAATACCAAGGAGCATCTTTTTTCAATAATTTAGTAAGAGGGGCAGAAATTATAGCGCAGTTTTTAATAAATTTGCGAAAATAATTAATTAGACCCAGAAACTGTCGCAACTGGTGGACAGTTTTCGGTACGGGAAATTTCTTAACGGCTTCCACTTTGGTTTCGTTCGGCATTACGCAGTTTTGTTTTATTCTGTATCCGAGAAACTCTATTTCTGTTTTAAGGAAATGACATTTTTTTAAATTTAAAGTTAGTCCAGTATTTTTAAATATTTGTAAAATGTTTTCCAAGAGCTTTAAATTTTCCTCAATAGTTTGTGTCATTAGATAAACGTCATCTAAATATACAATGACGTTCTCGAACCTCAAGTTACCCAATACCTTATTCATCATTTGTTGAAAACAAGAGGGTGCATTAGCCAAACCGAATGGGAGCCGCAGAAATTCATAATGGCCATCTTCGGTAATGAATGCCGTTTTCTCGATGGACTGTGGGCTCATAATAATTTGGTAGTACCCACTTTTTAGATCAAGACTTGTAAAATATTTATAACCCTGTAGTCTATCTATAAGATCCTCTATTCGGGGCATTGGGTACTTGTCCTTTACTGTTATTTTATTCAATGCGCGGTAATCAATGCAGAGTCTTTTCTCGCCATTCTTTTTGTTCACAAGCAGAGCGGGACTCGCGTAAGGGGATTTACTTTCTTGAATTATTTTATTATCAACTAATTCCTGCACCATATCTCGAATAATCTTTCTGTCTGAATGAGAGGCTCGAAAAGGTCTGCACTGCACCGGTCGTGGGTCTGTCAGAGTAATAACCATCTCGTGGTTATTCACTTTCCCTAACTCTTTTATGTCTGACGCGATACACTGTTTATATTGTCTAAATAAATAAATCAGTTCATTTAAGTGAGTGCCAGTATCGATCTTAGTCTCATGTATAGTGTCACAAAATTCACTAAGTGATCGCGCATAGTCAAACTTGAATGAATTACCTACACGTGAATATATCAAATCATTTCGCTCCGTTATGTTACGGCCAATTAGTATTTCACAACCCACCAAGTCATCAATGACGTAAAAGTTCACACCAGTTAAAGACACGCAGTCAATTTTTAAGTCTAGAGTGACTTTTCGAGTAACCGGTTTAGAATTATGCCTAGAAAACCCTTGTAACAAAACTGGCGACGGTAGTACACTGGTTTGAAGCGAATACTTTTCCACCACCCATTCAGAAATTAAGGAACAACTGCTTCCCGTATCAATAAATGCTTCGTGGACAAAATTGTCAATGTTAACCGTTTTTACAAATTTATTTCGCGGGTCGGAGGTGTGAATCAATTTAGTTTCCTCAGTTTCTGGTTTGATTAATCCTGTACTCTTCTTACTACGGCACACAGCCTCAACATGGCCTTTTTTTTTACAAAAATTACATTTAATGAGATCACATTGATTCCTTTTATGATTTCCACCGCAAGTGTAACATTTAATAGGTTTCTGAATATTTGTTGAACCGGTTTGATTACTTTCATGCGCACTACGATAATTGGCATTATTATTTGAAGAGGTAACGTTCGTGGACGGCAGGCTAGAATTATTCGTTTGATCCACTGTTTTATGTTGGTTTTCACGTGTAATACCCGAACTGGTTTGTTTTGAGTTTTTGCCTTTGTAGGTTCGACCATGAAGGTAACTAGCTAAATCATAGCAAGATTTAAAATTACTCGCCTCAATAGATGCTCCTATATTGCTGTCACCTATGCTCCCGATAATTATAGATATAATATCTTGCTCAGTAAAGTTTAAAGATAATCGATCGACTTTACATTTTATATCAAAATAAAATTCGTATAGTGATTGGTTTTCTACTGGTTTTTTATTAATTATTTCTTTTAATAATTCAAACATATTACGACGTGTTTGAAAACTACCAGCCAGGCGCCGATTCCAATCACTCCATTTCCATGCAGGCCACTGACTATCAGTACGCAACAACGAGTCATACCAGACTTTGCCAGAGCCTTTCAACTTATTAAGAGCTTGATAACGTATCGTTTCGTCAGTCCAGTCAAACGTTGCCGCATAGGATTGTATAATATTAAGCCATGCATTTATATCATCATGTAAAGGGTCAAACTCCGGTATAATATTGTTTAAGGTACTCACAGCTTTGGTATCTTTATGACGCGATACCTTTGACTTCCTTCTGGGCGGAGGTGACGGCGTTCTGGAGCTTGTGCTCGTTGTGCTACTGCTACTTGACGATTGTGCTCGCCTGCGATAGCGCCTGCGTTTGCCCATGACGCGTAGGTGCCACTTCTGATATTATAAATTTAACAATACGACTACACGATTATCATACGTAGTGGTAGGTAGTTTATACGTTAAACACTAACTATTATTGAGCGAATAAATTAAACTATGTTAATTTTCAGCAAACATTTATATTAAAACAAAACCTTTAAAACAAACGAATCAAGAGTACGAACTGATTAGTTAAACTAAATAAATAATAAAAAGCTGTTTCCAAAATAATAGAGCTAAAGATGACTGTTCCGTCGCACGGTCCAGAAGCAAAAGAGGCCGGCGCACCGAGCGAACCGCTCGCCAGCCCGTCTCCTCCCCACCAGGTGCAGTCGTGGTGGTCCGATGCTGACGTCACCACTAGCTAGGCAGCGCCCGCAGTTCCATCCGCCGATAACAGATGGCGCTTGCTCCACGTAGTTGCCAACAGGTGTAATTCCAACACGATGATTTCAGTGAATTTCAGTGATTCAACCAAACTCGAGTGATAGAGAGATATTTCTCTAGGGCATATAAAGCCAAGCCAGAAGCCATATCGCCCATAAAACTCTGAGACAAGGTTTGGCATTAACAACGGGAAAAAAGACCATGGGATCACCATCAAAATCGCGAAAAAAAAAATTGGCTGTCTAGAGCAAAATTTCAATACCGGATCCAAATGGGATAGCTGATTTTTTTGCGATTTGGATGATGGTCCCTTGAAAGAAGTTGTTCAATTTGATGGCTTGAATCACACTCTGTGAAATGACCACACCTTTCTGTTTCACACTGTACGCTAAGAAACTTCTTTTATTTGTTTTCCCCGCAGTTTCTGTCGCAACACGCGTGTCGTTTGAGCGCGCAGCTCGTGGCCAAGGGGTTAGCTTTAAATCGCTTACTGTGGTGCGCAATCATTACTCGCTCTCTTCACGTTTTCTCAGAAAAACTGTCACGTATTGGTTATGACAATGAAGTTTCCACGTAATGGATTAAATATGAAAAATGAAAGTGACAGAACGATGTTTTTATAAGATTTTGAGAGAAAATGGTTTTTTGTTTATAAGATTTTAAGAAAGTATTATTACTTTTATTACTAATTAATTTTAAAAGCAATGTGTGTGTATCTTTTTGTCTTAAGCTTGATCCATTATTTTTACATGGTGACAACGCAACGTCTACGCACCGCCTAATGCCTGTTTATCTCAGGGCTCTATTTAGTTTCAACATGTTCGGAAGACAAATTGATTCAAAACATAGATAAGAAGAGGGCCTAGACCAGTGACAGTCGCTTTCGACAGGAGTGACATGGACTTTTCGATAGCTTATGTCAATCAGACACATTTTTTAATTTTCTATCATTGTTAAACGGTGATAGAATGTCACCTGTGAATGTCACTTTGTCTAAGGTCCAGTGCATACGTTTAGATTCCTCCTATCGCAGATAATTTAGCACTTTTTACAGGTTTCTTTAACAAGAGCGGGTTTCAAATAAGGTCATCGCAACCGCTTTCGAAATCACATCCCCGGAAACAGTTTTTTCTTGACAAAACGACCACACGTATGTAAAACCTCCTCAACAGTCACAGAAACAGGTACAATTTGAATTTTCACGCTCCATTTGAAGCAATGGCCTCGTTGCAGTCTTTGAGCCTTTGTAAACGGACCTCGGACGTCAATCAGACAAATTGGACGCCCAAAGAACGTTGCGTTATGCCTGGGCCACGAAAATATCGCTTAGACATTATTCGCTACAGACGTCAACAAAAAAATATTTCCATTAAAACAAAATATCAACGTAACAAGTTGTGTAAATTAGGGTCAAATTTCTTTCACCGCTTTAAGCTGACTTTTGGAGTGCAGAGAAAAACGCTATAAGCGTTCGTTTCGTGGCCCTTACGTTAGTGTGTGTCCGACGGAGGACCAGCCTCGTTTGGGCCGATACTTCATTTTCACGTTCGATTTTATGAATTTTGAATTTTTCTTTTTTTTTCTTCTTTTCGGCGTGTAATTTTTAGCTTTTGAAAGTTCGATTTGAATGAAACACGGTTTGCTTTTTTGGTTTTTGAAGCAGCACATTCGGGATATCGTTCGTTGCTTTTATTTTCAATTTACACTAGTGTGGATCACTTCGACAGCTTTTAGTTTTGTGTAAATATAAAATTGACGATAATGAAGTAACGTTCTACTGCAGTCTTGAGCGATCATTTTTCGTTTACAGTGACTATTATGTCACATGTTGATAAAATGACTGCACTGTTTGGGACCTCACGTTAAAGACTGACCCAGAACATTTTAAAACGTGTAAGCATAAGCAACTGCCACACTCACACCAGTTTATATAACACCCAATGCAATAAACATCAAATCACTTAGCCATCAACAAAGCGACATCTCATCCACAAATCATCAACACTAACATCAAACAACTAAACTAACTCTAATCGTACCGGCAGCTAAAAGCAATCAATCACCCACATATGGGCCTTAAAACCTCCTTTCCAATTACACCCCTCGTTATTTCAATCGGGCAACACTAAATTACCGAATAACATGTTGACGACAAAACGCTTTTCAATCTGCACTAACAATATAGCCCAAAAGATCCCCTTTTTGTGTGCCCCCCGCCTGCCAATCTTGGCAGATTGCTTTTTTTCTTTTGTCAGTTTTGAATACGGCTCGCATGTACGAATACGTTCTTTGTAGATGATTAAATACTGTACACGGCGGTATTGCCAGATTAAAAAAGGAATTTGCGACCTTTTCGGCGGGAGTTAAGGTTGAAAGAGGATTTTGGCGGCAGTAAATTGTCGATGGTTACTGAGTAAAATGCGGATTGGTTATTTAATGGTTTCTTGATTCGGACGATTTTGTGTGTGATGATTAATTTTGTTATCGCTTCGCTTTGGATGGCGATCGTATGATGTAAGGTTTAATCTGAACTTTGATTTATTTGGTCAATGACAGGGATATAGGCTTATTTTCTTGATTAAGTTCTTTGTCAAGTATTCTGCTGGACCATTTGATTGAATGACTTGTTTTTTCACTAAACTTTGACATCAGCTTAGCGTGTTCTTACTTAGTAGAGTTTCTTGGAGAAATCATTTTCCTCAATAATTAAGTTGCAGAGCTTGAGATGGCATTCGTTTCAGTAACTGCTATAGGTACTAAGATTGTGGCCGATTTAGCTTACACTAGATGTCCCTTATTCTAGAGTAGAATCCTGAGTGGAGCGAGGTACTCGAGGTACTCTATTTTGATAAAGGAAAGCGTTTTGTGCCGGGACAAGGGTAGGATGACGATGATGAACTTCTTATGAATGCTTAAATAAAAATGTAGTGTTGAATTTTCAAAGGTTTTGGCTTAATGCTGGAAGGAAGTAAGAAATTTGTTTGGGTATCGCGTAGTTAAATTAGTTAAGAACATTTATTCGTTATTTTTTTGTTTTTTGTGTCACTGGAGTAACACATGGTAAGCTTGTGTCACTCCAGTGTGGGAAAGAGACTGAGCTATTGAGGACGTCTAGCGCCATCTCTTCCCCAGTCTGGAATAAGATTAAAACATTACTGATCTAAGATGTCATGATAAGCCACTTGATTTCTAAAATAAAAGAACAAATGCTCAAAAAGCTATGCCAATTGGTGTGTAATTTATGTATCTATTACAAGATCGACACACTCTGATTTTCTTCTATCAAAAATCAATTCTAAAGCTATACCAATATCATAACATTTTCAACCCCCATACATTACATCTAAAGTCTAAACAATTTTTTAAACACCGTTAAACACAACACTCCCCTTTATTAAGTCGGTGAATTATCTCCAATACCGATACTCCAGAGAGTATATTGTAAAAGAAATAACTTTTAATATGAAAAATGGGATTATCATATGAAACCAGTACCTTTTTGCTATTCATGAACGCAACACAAGTCAAAATCGACCTTACATGTTACCACACAAAGTTGAAAATTCAATTTCAGTGTGTAAATTGACAGCAAATAGAATTTTGAAATAAGAATGCTTACGCAAATCATGTTTGCCGGTCCAAAAATGAAACACAAGCGAAAATAAATCTTATTTTAAGACAGTTAAGGTTTGTAACAACAGTTTTTGAAGGAAAACCTAAGTGTGTTCAGGGCCGCATCTTTCAGCCAAGTTGACACCTCGCGAAAAATTGTTAACATTCTGTGAGTGGTTTATTTCAATAAATATGAATGAAGTTGTAATGTTATTTGATATTTTTTTTGTGTTATTTATTCAAATTAACAAAGTTTTGTTGTTATAACAACGTCGGGGTGTGTTATTAACGTTAATGGTGACATGATCGCGGATTATAAAGAGGGTTTTAGAGGATTGCCTTGTAAATTAATAACAGTGGAAAGTTTTTCGTCAAAGATTAAGCGCTTATTTTATATCTATTGGTATGCCTCTTCCATTGAGTTCAGTAAGACGATTTTACGAAATGAAGTTTTATTACATTTATTTAAAAGTATTACACTTAGTGAGAACGTAGAACGTAACGTAAGAGTCAGTATGACTTCCCATACAACATAATGTTTCATAGAAAGAAAAGAGAAGGCGTGTAATGATAACAATATGTTTAGTATTTACATCGTTACTGATTACCTACCAGGATATTTTGATTCTTGATTGACATCGAGATTTTTGATAAACATTTTATGAAATTGTTTTGAAAACAAGATGGCGCCATTAGTTTCAACTTTTGTCCCAAAAGATCATTTTAGAGGTAGATAGAGGTATTTCAGCAGAGAACATAATACTTAGGTATGTTGCCTATTTCCTATAACCACACGACACACCACATACCCTTTTCAGAACCAGAAAAAAAACAAATAAAATAACATACTCTCGTTCCAAACACAAAAAGCACGCGCAAACACAACATTTAAAAAAAAAGAATAATACATTTTATTAAAAATATTACAGAAACGCGCTAACTCCAATCTAAAATGGAACGTCTATACTTTTTTTTTTTCAACGGCCATTGACAAAGGCACACCCGTCAAATGCCATTGCTTAAATGAGAAGGCAGTCATTCGCGAATGTGGTGGAACGGAAAAATCATCGAGCGAAAATGTCATCGGTTCGCCCCGTGAAATAGTACGACTGTGTACTGGGGTGGCACTGGGTATCGTGATTTTTATATTTATTTATTTAGGATCTACAACAAAGGATGTACACAAACACATGAAATAAGTAATGGACGACAAATGTATCTCGTAGGTGCACTCCTTCACTTACAGGAGACCACACAATAAAAAACACAATCAAATGAAATAAAATGTATAACTAAGTTAACAAAGATAAAGTAGCATTTAAAAAATCTAAAAAAAAAACAAAATCAAACACAACACGTTTATAAATCATTCTTTCGTTTTGTATTTTTACTTAATAGGTGATGTTCTAAGACATTGGACATAATACTTTCAACCGGCGCGCGTATGTTAGCTCTTCTTTCTTTTTCGCGTGGTTAGTGCCTAACCTGGTGTCAGATTTTTTATGCCGCCCATGGGCGTCTGACTTGGCTTTACATGCCGTCCAGAAAAATCTCTCTGGCATGCTGGTTTCCTCACGACGTTTTCCTTCACCGAAGCAGGTGATAATAAAATTATTAATAAATTGCAAATCTGTTTAGTCCGTCAGTTAGAGTATTGGAAAATAATGGACATGTATTTTTTGTTTTTGTAAATCAATGAATATTGACAAATATAAAACGCATCAAAACTCGGGAGTGGGGGCTCGTGACGTCACAACGCACAAAAAAAATATATTATAAAATTATAGCACGGCGTGACGTATTGAGAATTATAAAAGCGTGTCGTGTCTTCGTCAATGTTGGTTTATGTAACAAAAGAAAAAATACGTGTCAAATATTTTTTGATAATCTAACTGACGGACTAATTAGATTTTTTCCGGACACAAGCCTATTGTCAACATAGAACATACTATTGACTGGGCACAACAACCAGACGCTGCGCTGGGCTACTTCTGAAAAATATCATTGCCCGATCTACGGGGATCTGAATGAAGTCATGTTTGTGGCCAACGAGTTTTTTTTTTCATTAAATGCTATGATACATATTTGACACATTTCAATATGTGTACATAATTAATACGCCTGTTGCTCATTTGATGAAGATTAAATCTAAAGTTGTATTTTTAATAAATATTTCCTCATTTTTCACTTGCCGCGTTCTTACAGAGTGTACAAGTAATCACCAGAGTACTGAGCGTTCACAAAATGGCGTGAAATGCGAAACAACGACACTCCACGTACAATATCGCGTGGTTTTAATACACTCTGACACTAAATAATATCATTTATGTATTATAATAATAACTGACAGAACTACCTCGTTGGTCGAGTGGACCCAAGCGTGACTGCTGAGCTGAACTGATGAGGTCCTGGGTTCGATGCCATTACGCCTGTAAATGTCGAAGGGTTAAGCAGATGTGCACCTTATAGTACACCCACATTTTACCAGTTATGCTTAAGTCCCATGTACTTGGGAGCGAGCCTATTGCCATTAACCGTGCACAATAGGCGAGACGACAAAAAAAAACTAATTAGTCCGTCACTTAGATTATCAAAAAATATTTGACCCGTGTTTTTTCTTTTGTTACGTAAACCAAAATTGACGAAGATATTACGACGCTCTTAAAATTCTCAATACGTCACGCCATGGTATAATTTTTAGCTAGTTCTGACGCCACGAGCCCCCACTCCCGAGTTTTGATGCGTTTTATCTTTGTCAATATTCATTGATTTACAAAAACAAAAAATACGTGTCCATTAATTTCCAATACTCTAACTGACGGACTAAATAGATTTGCAATTTTTTGATACTGTCGTCATGCCTATTTCAGAATCCGTGGCAACTACAGCGAAAATTACTGATGGAAATACTTATTAACACTTTTCCCGACCTGGGAATCGAACCCAGGACCTCATGTACAGCAGACGCGCTTGCGACCACTCACCATTTAATTACCAACAAAAGAAATAGAAATTAGAAAGAAAAATAAAAATATTTCTCAATATGTTCCCAATTTAATGCATCACGGGAAAAGTCCATGTTAGATTTTTTTTATTGCTTTTCAGATCACCAAAAAAAGCACTTTTAAAAAAGTATTGACAAATGCTGAAAACTGACGTCAAAGAAAAACAAAACGTATTTGAAACAAGTGCATTTCAAAATTCAATATAGGAACACGAACGTTAGAGGGAAGTTTAAATATTCGAGATTGGAACACGCGACCGTTGGAAGACGCGCGTTTGAGGTGCGCTGCGCTGATTAGGACGCGGAGAGCATTAGGTGAGCTTAGGGCTGGCACAGGGAAAGAATTGTGTGGAGGAAAATTGTACAGGTTTTCCATTTTACCATGTCTTGGAGAAGGGGGTTCCATGCTATAGTAGATAGATAATTCTTTTTTTTTGTTGGCCTTTTATTGACTGCCTCGTTGGTCTGGTCGCAAGCACGACTGCGGCTGGGCATGAAGTCCTGGGTTCGATTCCAGAGTCAGGCAAAGTGCTATTGGGATTTTTCCTTCGGGATGTTTCAGCAGCAGCCACAGAGTTGTGATTTGAGCCCAACAACAACAGCCCATAACGACCACTGCTGGACTATATAAGCCTCTCCTATGATGGGAGGAATTTTCCGTAATCTCCACGCTTGGCAGGCGGTTTGGAGATCGCAGTGATGAAAGACTAACAGAAAACGCTGCTGCCCATTCTCTAGTCTACGAAGCCGCAAGGTGTTCTGCCTCAGACATTAGTCGCCTTATACGACACCCGTAAGTATATTGGGTTGGTTCTATTCTACTCTGCCGGATACCACACGGCTAAGGATTTGAGCCCAATTGAAGGCAATATACACACATGGAACTTAAACACATAACTGGAGGAATAATGTGGGTTCGCTAACCGCTCCCACCGCTTCACGACCATTTGGTCAGGCGTGACCGATCCATACTGCTCAGCTCGTGTGTCGATGCCTCGGCGAGTGTTGCGAGGAACAACAGCGCTCCAGACCCCAATCTGCAGCCCTGAGGCACGTGGCCTCTTCCGCACCACCACTGCTCACACCACCACCTTACACCGCAGTCTTCGTGTGACATCTACGGTTCACTTATACAGCCCGCGTAGCATGACCGCCGTAGAATCGGGTTTTGTCGACGAAGGATCGACAAAATGACAGATAAATGACAGATGACGATGATGATGACGTTTTTAATTGTATTTTTTTTGTATTATATGACATTGTACTAATTGATCATAATTTAGTTTTATGTAACAGTGTTTGTGAAGTGCAAATTGATTTTAATTTTAATTATCTGAAATAAGTGGATAAATCTGTAATTTTGTCGATTCTTTCTTCCAAACAAAACACACTTAAACAAAACACTTGCAATGGTTATGGGATGTAGGAGTATGTCCATCATGCCTATTTTCAAATTACTGACGAATATTAATTATTATTATTATTAAATTAAGCATCCAGAAGTGAAGATGTTCAAAATAAGTCAACGAGGTACACAGAATAACGAATACAACCGTTTATTCTAACTTGGAACAAAATATCAACCACTGAAACTAACTTAAACCTCCATAATTCATAACGAACTCAATCAACACGTAATTGCTTAGAAAAATAGCGAGTAAGCACACAAAATAGGAAAATATAAATATCACAGCCCTTTGAGCAATATTTTTCAACCGGAGTCTCTCTTGACCCGTCACCATTGAATGTCGTCTGTCAGTGTCACCTCTTTCCATAGAAGTAATTTATGTGCTGCGTACAACCTCATTTCTTCTCAACACTTAATATTCTCGCATACAAGGACTAATCTTATGTGCTATAGATCTATTATTTTTTGTAATTTCAGCTCTTCTAAACCCCGTCCTCCCAACCTTGCGTGTCTCTCACAGCGCCGTGATTGGAGCAGGCGTCGCGAACCGCTGGGAAATCAGCGGCCGCCGCCACACGGAGTTTATTCGACGTTTGAAACTCCTGCCACAGAGTAAGCATGTTATTGTGTGTTTATTCTTAATTTAAAATCTTTTAAAATAGGCTCACTAATTTCGAGTGCTTGAAAATAGAACCAGTTAAAAAAACTCTCGATAAAGAAAGACTGCTTTGTTAGTCTAGTGGATCAAGTGCGACTGCTGAGCCTGTTGGGAATATATGAACGCATGTGTACAACGAACTCTTTGGTGTCTACGTTCTTTCACCGGCTCTGTGACGCGTGTCAATCTGTTAGCTAGTAGGATTAATATGTTTTAATAAAATAAAAACAGTTAATAATATATTCAAGTGCTTTATTTAAATAAAATACAACAGAGCCTGAGGTATTTGGTTGGATTCCCAGGTCGGGCAAAGTGATATTTGGTTTTTCCACCAGGAATTTCTCAGTCACGGAGTTTGGATTTGTGCCCCCAATTGAATGAGACTCAAACATAACTGGCGAAATGTGGGTGTACGTACTATTAGGTACACATCTGCCTAACCGTGCGGGGATTACAAGCGTGATGTTATGTTATGTTAAAAAAATAACTGTTCCATTGCCATACTTCATTGCATTTCATTGCCATACAAAACGCGCTACAGCTTTAAAAGCTCATCTACGCCGTAGACTCTGCGTAGCATTGGCGTAGCAACGTGCTACGGTCGTAGACGACGAATACGAAAAGTTTTTGTTTATTTATGTTTCCAAAGCTGTTGATACTGACAGACGAAATAGACTCCTGACACCGGACTCTGACAGATAACAAGTCTCAGGGCTGTCCGCGGCCGCGAGCGGTGTCACGGACTGGCTGTCCTAAATCTGTCCCGTACAGGTTTGACTAAACCTCTACCAAACGCTTCAAAATTAATATTTGTCCATCATAACTAACGCATGCACTCAGTTCTCCAAAAACCTCGAAAGAACCGGGTATAACCAGGAATACTCGGTTCTTTCAAGGTATTTGTAGAACTCGGTGCATGCCCTTATAACAACCTAGATTGTGTGCAATGTGATTTCTACAAAATAAATGTAATTTGTATAAACTTTTTGATTCGTTTTGAAACCACGTTGTTGTCACTACATTGTGTGGCCGCGGGCTAGTCCGGCGCGAGCAACATCGCGACATCGCGTCATGTCGCGCTGAATCCCGCTACTCTGTGACAAACTGTCCTACGGCGGTATTCAACACCTACATTATAATATTCAACTTTTTAAATTCTTTATTCTACATATTAGTCGCTTATTTCCTAGTCTCTGCTGTCATTTGTGACACTCGTTACAGGTAGTCAGTGGCCCAAAAGTCTAATAACCAGTCTTACCAAGGGGTATCGTATTACTCAGTAGTAACTGGGTTGTAGAGGTCAGATAGGCAGTCGCTCCATGTAAAATACTGGTATTCAGCTGCACCCGGTTAGACTGAAGGCCGACCCCAACATAGTTGGGAAAACGCTGGCAGATAATGAAGTATAGCCGGAGTCACACGTAATTACTAAATTATGTGATAGGATATATCAGCTAACATTTGAGTTTTAAGTAAAAAAAAAAAAAGATAAAAAAAAGAAAAAAAAAGATAAAAGATGATATGGCAAGAAAGGAGGTGTCTGATGAGATGACGAGTAATATAGAAGTATGGAAGAAGACATATCTGCGCGAACCTTAAATGAATTGGGATGAGGGCAAGAGATTTAAAATGATGATGATTTGTGTTGTGTTTTCCAGAAGTAGACTTCATGTACCGTTACACTCAATTAATGCACTACCGTTAGTATAATATAAAACGTAAATAAATTAAAGCTCCGACATCACCACAGTCACCACGCTAGCTGTGTCCCCGCGGGGCAGTCCAACGCGATATGACATCGCTTAATTTCGTGTTCAATTCCACGCGAAAACACTGTCATCACGCGAATATTCAATTTTCGTTGAATATTAATTTAATAACAAATGTAGCATTCTGAAGAAGGAAAGGATCTTTAGTCAATTAAATTAGATCTCTGCACGAATCACACACACACACACACACAACACACATCTGCACATTTGACAACGAATATTGCTTTAGCTATCTTATTCATCACTGCATTCCAAAGCTAAGAGTTTGGATATCGTGTTATTTAGATAAGAATAGAAGACACGCCAAGTAGTCTTCGGGTACTTCATGTCATCAGGTACAGTCGTGGTCTTTTCCGCCTGCTTAGTTAATTTTTTTCGCTTAAATCATGCGGAGGCGCCGAGCCACGCCCCCTTAAAGTTTAGGCCTATTAGGAAAGCGTCAACTTTGGCGCGCAAAATAACAATAACTACGTTTGGCGTGCGTCGTCAGTGCGCTCGGCCGATCGGTATCTTTTTATTCGTTATTTCTATACAAAGTCAACGGAGCGGGGCTAGAGAGCGTTTCTATGTTGTAAATGCAAGCAAAAATTTGCTTAGTGCTGATCAGGCGGCAGGGTCCTCGATAGTACTTCAGGGTCCATATTCCGCAATGACTGCCTTACCGCCTAAATTCATATTCAAGGTCTAGCTGTTGCCCGCGACCTCCGTCTGCCTGAAACTATTATAAAAATATTACTTCCCTATTTTAATCGGATTTTGATAAAAAATTTCATTGGTTATTTATTTTTGCACGGAATCCTATCCAAAATAGAAGTAAGCCTTAGTTACGCCTTAAAACATCAGCTATCTGCTAGTGAAGTCCCGTCAAAATCAGTCCAGCAGTTTCGGAGATTAGCCGGAACAAACAGACAAAAATGTAAAAAGACGGTTTGTTTTGTGACATGTACCGTATATACTTTTAAATATGCATTCAGTAAAAAGCGCTTATTTTGAAATTACAAACAGACACTTTATTTATTTGTATTGTATTATGTACCTATTCAGTAATTGTACCTACTTCCCAAATAAATTGAAACTAAACCCCCCCAAACGAGAAAAAGGTATTCATAAAAGCCTTACCTAACCCCTTATTACCCTTACCAAGAAGTATAAAAAGCACAAAGTTAAGTACACTTATTTCGTCAACTTGAACTAACAACCCTTCAAACGCTACCAAATATCATAGCCCAAATAACTAAAAAAAAACAGATTGGTAACGTAATTGTGTTCCGATTTGACACTACATCACGTAACCCTCTGTTGGCAATGGATTACGATGTGTTAGCGAACTATCACAACAGTGGCAGCGGTAGGGTTAGGTAGGTTTGTAGTCACAGAAAAGGGATGGGTTCTGTAGCTGATTTTAAATTATTTTTAGCAGTTAGTTAACTTAGATATCGAATTCTTAATTTAAAGTACTGCATGGTTTTTCTTTTTTATGTTGTTAGGTACTGTAAAGTCAAAGATATTTATAAGAACCTGTTTAAATTATGTAACGTATGATAATCTAGTCAGGTAATCTAGTCAAAATCAAAATCAAAATCAAAGCATTTATTTCAAGTAAGCCAGTTACAGGCACTTTTGAATTGTCGAAACAAAGATGAAAATTAAATGTAGCTACAGTCCCAGTCACAAGACATAAAAACTGTGAAAGTACTGTAGTTGCCCATTCCCTATCGTAGATCTCTATGGAGAAGAACGTGCAAGAAACTCCATGGACATTCTTTTAAATTAGAATATTGTTACAAAATCTTGGTTACATCATTCATGTTGAGATGGTATATTATGTGAGAACAATGTAGCAAGATGTGCACGTTAAAAGTGTCCACAGTAAAACAAAACAAAAAAAAAACAATTAAAAAACTAAAATAATTCATTAAAATAAGCCATGGCAACTGAGAGATGACCAGTAGTGGCTGGACTTCTTCAAACATATATCGAGTGTTTACGAAACCTAGTAGTTATTGTCAGTCAGCCTTATAATAATATCTAAATAACCAATGATAATTAAACATGTTTTATTATTTTACTAAGAAAGCCTTAACAACTAGTGATTAGAACATCATTTTAAGCAGATAAGCCGGTGTAAGGTATTCTTAAATATGTATAATTTACTTGTTTTATAATATTTTAAATAAAGGTTTTAAGGAAAGGATAATTTAAAGGGAATTTATCTGTTGCAGCAGCAGCCCCGTAAGTGGAACCCTAAAAATCATTACATTAGCTCCCTCCAAAAAAGCCATTGAATAACGTTTTAATTTACACATACTCTGTCCCATTCTGCAAAGGATTGTCAACCTTATATTGCACAGCTTAAATTGCACAATAGTAGTAATCCTCTTGACTTATAAAAAGGTGGTAATGTATTATGCCATTTGATGAATTCATTTGTAGATGCATTTTTTGTTCCTAATCTTTTAACATAGATAATATCTGCCTTGCCCACAAGATGAGAAAAAGATTAAGTATGTCTTGTCACAGGCTTCTGGTAAGCCACTTTTAACACATGCAAAAAATTTCTTAGGCTAAGAAATTTTTAGAATCTTAGCCACATATAAACGTTTGTTTTATAAGATAATTAATCAATAACTTGACTGTACTGATATCTGTACCTAGTGTTTACAAGTTTCGTTATGTAGTACGAGCTTAGTCTAGTTTCTGTATTAAATGTAATAATACATATAAACGTTTATTTCGGCCGAGAGCTAGTCTTGCCATCTGTACTGATTTGTCCGGACATGTGTGATGATTTGTCCGGATGTGTGTCCCCTGCTCTTCATTACCTGCCTTACTTGTCCCGGCCTAGCCTTTTTTAAGAAAATAGAAAAAAATATAGATCAAAAGGTAAATTCGAACTTTTTCCGGCTGTTTCTTATTTCGAAATAATTTTACTGAGAGCAGATAATTTACAATCAGAAAACATTAACGTTTAAGAAAACTTATTGTCAGCGATGTAGGGAAGTACTACATCGACGCCTAAGTAACTTTTTGTCGTGGTCGCGTTGTATACAATAAGTAGGTATTACTTTTAGTCTTAATTTTATAACTTAAAGGGGCTGCCTCAATTTTGTGTAGAACAATTGTATGAGAAGCAATAAAACTTTTTATTTTTATATTTTATTAATTTTTTTAATTTTTATTATTATTTCAGATCTACTTGTAGTTTGTTTATATAATATAAAAATGCAAATAAAAAGTAAAAATAAACTTAAATAATAAGAAAACTAGTGTATGTTGTCTTTCCCGATATTATCTATCTAAGTAAGCATACCAACTATCACACCCCATAAAATCACTAATCTCTAACTAAATACTCAATAATCTACTCATAATGAAATCGCATGTTACAGAAGGCATGTCTATTTACCCATTCTAAATAAAAAGAGGGGTTCCAACAAAAATCATTTGAAACCAAAATGAAAAAGGTGTCAAAGATCGAATTTACGATTCATTTTAGTTAATCCATATGGAATGGGGGACCCTAAATATGAAACAACACTCGATAATAAACTCTATGTGATTAAGAGAGGGTCGGTTTTGGTGTGGCGTGAGTTTGTGATAGATTTGATAAAATAGTGAATGCGTTTTGTAAGTGCCCATTGTGGCGACAGATGGTTCGTGAGGGAAGAGGCCTGGGGTTCATGTCTGACTCGGGACAATTTTGTTTGGTACTTTAGAAAACTCAGTTGAATGTAACGTTTTTATTCAGCGTTGGTGATGTTGTCCAAAAACTACAATGGTCTATGTTGATTAGAGTTCTTGTAACACGAATATTTATGGACTCTATTAATTAGGATAGTAGGTTTCAAGATCCTTTTTAGGAGAACTAAATTATCATTCTTAAAACAATAAAATCATGGTCAGGACGGCATAAATATTAAGTGCTTAATGAAATGAATTTAGAAGCCTTCTAGAATTTACAACTTTTTGATTTCCGATTTTTATTTTTTTTGTGACAATCTGCCATTGCTTGGTTCTTATTTTTACTAAATCCGTATTTGAGTAAACAAGTAACAGTGCTTTCTACTAAGCACAAAACTCGTAATTTGATTTAATAAATGCAATTTTCCCAGAATACGAGTTAAATTCTGGGTCAACTCGAACATTTTTCGTTGACGCTAAGTTTAGCGTCAACGAAAAATGCCCGATACAGGATCAACCCATAAAACTAATCATTCCTAAGGGTAACTCGAGCCAAAAGCCATCCATGGAACAATTTTATGATGTTTTGTCATTCACAACTGGGAATTGGGATATCTCTTTAATGGACCCAATTTAGGGTTACGTACACAAACGGCAAAGCTTCCCTTTTACCAGGGAATAGAGTTATAATCACCGCATTTGGGGCAAGTTGATGATCACTGTACAGTGGCGTGTCTAGCCAACAATACGGCAAGCCCATACTGCAAGCAGACTGTTCAAAATCTCTAACACCATAAAGAGTAGTTGGTTAAAAGAGCAAGCGAAGGTTTTAGGCTCGTATAAAAGTACCGCCACAAATCACTGATTATTGTATGATAACTTAAAGGTGCTTTTGTAAATCCATTTGACAAAATCCTCCCATTGCAGTTGTCAGTAAAGCAAGACAGACCCGAACGGAAACAGGCAAGACATTAACCTGGAGATAATTTATTTATTTATTTAGGAAAAACAAACAGTTACATATTCCAGTTTCATAATAAGGCTTACATACTAAACTATGATAAATATGCTACCCACTACGTTTTCCACAGATTACTATAAATAATTATACAACTAGAGAGACCGAGAGAGAGTATATGATGTAAACTAAAATATCAGTTATAAAAGTAAGTTTTACAGTAAAAAAGTTAAGTGATGCACATTCAGACAGTTACATTAGTCGGCGCACAATACATATTATACACATTACATCACAATAGGCATGACGACAGTATCAAAAAATTGCAAATCTATTTATTCCGTCAGTTAGAATATTGGACACATTTTTTTTGTTTTTGTAAATCAATGAATATTGACAAAAGATAAATCGCATCAAAACTCGGGAGTGGGGGCTCGTGACGTCAGAACTAGCTAAAAGCTATACCTAGGCGTGACGTATTGAGAATTTTAAAAGCGTCATATCTTCGTCAATTTTGGTTTACGTAACAAAAGAAAAAACACGGGTCAAATATTTTTTGATAATCTAACTGACGGACTAATTAGATTTTTTTTTGTCGTCTCGCCTATGGTCGACTGACGATCCTTAAGAATTACGCGGATTTGCTTCCTGAATACGTTTTTACTGAGGAAAAGTATGTCGATTATATTAAACTCATTATTGTAGTCTCAACCAAGCGATGAAGAGGTGCGCGCGAGCCAGCGTTAGATTTACAACAGCTATTAGCAAACAAGCGCCGTGTGCGCACCTCACGTACTACATGTACTGCGGGCCTACCATGACGTCTTAAAGCAGGATCGTTTTAATTGCGTGCGAGTGAGGGAAAGAGATGGCGCTAGACGTTCTCTATAGCTCCGTTTCTTTCCCTCACTCGCACGCAATTAATACGATCCTGCTTTAAGACGTCATGGTAGGCCCGCTGTTCGAGGAACAAGGTAACATAGACTCTTTACCAAATGAGGGCAATCAAATATTGCGGCATACATAATAGACCCACAAAATTTATTTTTCATTTATTTAAATAATTTAAGTACCTTGTATATGATTACAAGATTCTTTCTTCACTGTAGTTTGTTTTACCTACGACATCTCCACCATTTATTTAAATGAAGTAATCAAATCAACACCAAACACATACCATACGGAACCCTCATCTCTGCACCCCTACCATACATCAGAGCTCATCACTACATCACAAAGTAATATAACTGAGAGGGTGGCAACACTAATTAAACGGTGATTCGGTGTTGCCAGCTATTATGGCGGCGATTTTATTTATTTGTTTTCGTGGGTTAGGTAATGGTTATTTTAATAAGTTAATTGAAGTTTAAAGTAATAAGATTATTTAGAATTTACTTGCTTTTTTTTAATTGTTTTAGAAATTGACTTGCTTTTTCTTTATTTGCAGTTTTTATTTTAGTCACGATGTTATTTGTGACTAACATAACGTCACATCAACCCTGAATCATGTTGCGTGTGTTTTTTTTTTTTTTAAGAAATTTAGTTTTTAATCCATGGCCAAGAAAGCAGCAAAAGCTTTTTTCTTTTTATTTTAAAAATTAACTGTCATTTAAAACAACATTCGTTTCAAACATTAAAATCTTAATAGAAAGATAGTATAAAAATAACAACTGGCCACTTAGGAAAATTGTCTTATCCATAAACTCAATGGGTCACCCCACTCCACTTCAAGTCAAATCTAACCATTGATTCGACAAACATCTCAATTCGAATTTCGAACGGGCTTATTCTAAATTCAAATAGACAATCCTGACTAAAGGGAATTGAGTGGGAGCGGCGCACACTGGGTTATGGGTTATTATGGTGCATCCACACCGCAGTTACTTTTTGTAGAGCAACGTTTCCAAGTGTTATTAATTGTTAGTATGTGTTGCCGTGTTAGTATATGCTAAGTTATGTTGCCTTTTGAAAACATTCAACACGTGGTAACAATTGATAACATTGTTAGAGAATGTTACCTCAACATGCAGTGTGGATCAGGCACCATTAGAAAAAAGCTGTTTATAAAAAAAAATGGTCATAATCTAAGTATGGTGTATGCTAAAGAACAATAAAAAGCATAACTATACCAAAAGAAAAGACACTCTACAAGAGCATTCATTCTAGTTAAGGCAATGATAATTTCAATAAAACCCAGTAATCAAATGGACAATAAGTACTTGTCAATACTTGTAACCTTGTAACTTTAAAAGTTGTAAAAAGTAGAAAAAAAATACTGGCCATGTGCCTACTGGTTGGGTATTATTTGCGTCCAGCGACACGAAAAGAAAAAAAAGCTGCTGTCTTTGTTGCTTGAAATTGTCATAATCTATCATCCTCAATCATTTTACTAATCAAAACAAAAACTACACTTCTTACAACATCAATCGACCACTGTGCGCCATTCCTACCGGAGCTATTACACGACTGGTTGGCCAAATGGCGCGAAACCCGACCCCTCCATAGACAAAACAATAACATAATCTGTGGTCTGTTCTATAATGAGGCCAAAATAATGAGGTGTGTTGTCTATGCTCGTTTTTTTATGAAAGAGATAAAGTGCTGGGTATTTAGATAAAATTAGGACAACACGGTGTGTTTATATTGCGATTAGGAGTCTGATGGGATACCTATTAGTTTTTAGTTCTTCTAATACTGGTCATTGTAATCGGCAATTACTGAAGACAACATTATGATCAGGTACAGTTTAGGAACACGTTAGTAGCTCGTAGCACATGATAGTACACTTTGGGAATTAATTAAAGTAAAAACCATTAGTGCAGTCAGTGGTTTGAAATACGTGACTCCTATTTTCTTTATAAGGAAGAACGAGTAATGCAGAGCTGACTTCACAAGGATTGGAAGAACCCAATTTCAAAGACATATTCAACTTCACTCAAAAGTAATCTTTATACAAAATACTTATAATAAATCACACAAAAGGACATCACTAAAATAATTGAATGTCCTCCCCCACTCAACCGGAGCAGTGGTTCGAGTAATGTGCCCTAATGGCCGCCGCACATTCCCGCAATTTGCCGCGTTGTGTTGCCACCCCTGCAGCCCTGCTGATATTGCCGATATCTTCTTATTTGGACATCAAAACATTAACTCGAACGAGACTAGTTTAAAGGGGAATATAGATGATGGATTGCGGATGAGAGCTTTTATTTACACAGTCGATAGCCGAAACAATTATCCAAGAATGTATCTCAGGCAGTTCTTCTTTCTTTATCGTGTGGTTGGTACCTAACCTGGTGTCGGAGTTTTTATGCCGTCCATGGGCCTCTGACTTGGCTTTTACATGCCGTCAAGAAATATCTCTCAGGCATGCTGGTTTCCTCACGATGTTTTTCGCCATCGAAGCAAGTGATAATTATACAATACGTACATGAATCCGAAGCAAAATAATAAGGCAGTTTGGGTAGCAGGACTTCTCAGGGTGTCCTGGGTGCACGAATTCATGTTTTCACCCTTACAGACCATAATAGCATCGTTTTCAAACTTTTAATACCTAAAACTTTGTGCATACCAGAAATGGGACTATTTTGGTTTTGGCCATTTGACCCAGAATTTCGAACAAAAATATCGATAACTGTCGGTTGGTGTATGGTAGAAGTTATTTTACAATGTCTAAAAACACTTTGATTCGCTACTACTGAAAAATTCCTGATGGAAATACCCAATAACATTTTGGTTTATAGGGGACCAAAAGGCTCCCAAAAAACTCGAATAGCCACGTTTTACTGTACTTAAAAACATCGCCTAACGATATAACAAAAAGGTTTTAAATTGGCCTCAAACTATAGGCAAAGCCTGTATCTTAGGCACCAATACAGAACGACCCCTCGTTCTGTATTGGTGCCCAAGATACTTGGTTAAAAGGTGCTTGGCTTAGGCTACAGACTAGTTTACCATCCCCCATCTTATAAAGTGCGTAGGAGTAGCCATAATCAGCCAATAGACAACAGAAGAAGGTTCCTGTTAGCCACAGAGAGACGTAATTGTACAAGAGTGTTGCCCGCGGACATTGGGGGTTAACGGGTTTTGTACAGTTAGCGAAAAGAGGTTGGCTTAGCAAACATAGTTGTAATTTTGGCGACAAGAATATTTTTCGATTTATAATTCATTATCATTTAATGTAAATATTATATTAATTTAGTCAAATAAAAAATAATGATGATGCCTACGGTGACTGTGTTCAGAGCAGTTTCAAGGTGGTTGAGATTGAGGGCATAGATTTCCTGCCTCATGTGCTCTCACGTGACTAGCATCTCCAAAATGGACCGAAAAACTCCAAAATCCAGACAGACGTGTATTCGTAGCACGAATTTAATGATTATAATAATTGTGAAAAGTTTACCTTGCATTTTTACCTGATTTATAGTAATTTTATTCAGCTTGCCTTGTATATTCTGATATGATAATTATGAAAATTTATTTGAATCCAAGCGGGCGTAATAATACGTACGGGCGTAGAATAAATGTTTTTATTAACTTAGAAATATTCGTAAAATTAGAAATATGTAAGGAAACCAAAATGAATAATACAACTAATGTATCAACAATTTGTACATTCTCTTATTTTCAGAACAACAGAAAAAATGGTCCACAATTCTTATTCTTTATTGCACACAAAATAAAAATATACACAGAAATCCACAATCATCCATTCGCCTCTATCAATTTTCGCTAGCAATATTGTTCTAATAAAGCTTTTATTTTCAACATACTCCTCCAACATCACACTTTCGCCTGTCGACTTTCGCCAACAACCCGCCAACCCCTCTCACAAATTCTCGCCGGCGGCTACCAAACGGTTTACTTTTCCACTTACTTTGAGTCTGAACGCACTTTTAGTAATAATGGCCAGATTCGCTTGGTCTGCCCTGCCCTGTAACTGTCCAGATTTAATTGACCTTTATTTGTGTTCATAAAGAACTGTTTACGGGGACTGAGGATGCTGGTCAGGTTCTTGAGGTATGGAAGAAAAAAAAACGAAGGTTCTATTTTTTAAACAATTGGTAAGTATTGGTTTAAAAATAAAATCAAGCTTTTGCATAATATTATAACTTAAACTTAAGTCTTATTGTATCAAATCAAGTTTAGTCCCATACCATTACGCCGGTTAACCTTGAAACTTAGGCAGTGGTATATATAGTACACTCACTATCGGCAGTTATGGTTAAGTTCGCATGTAGTAGGGGGCGAGCCTATTTTCAACAACGGGGTGCGAATCCAGACTCCGGTAAAGCACTTCCTGCATTAGATTTCGTATCGAAAATAATAATAGATGAAAATATCTACTACTGTGGTATATTAGCGAGTCAGCTAGATGCTCAGGAGTCTGATTGGCAAAATGACAAGGTTATCCTGAACATTTCAGTAACACAACTCATGAAGTCTATTTTAAGTTGACCTTGCCACTAAAACAATTCCTTCAGAATCAGATCTCTAATTACACTAGACAAGTAGACATTAAAACAACCAGTTACAGTTAACCGTGTTTTAGTACATTAAGTTGGCAAATGGAGGTCTTTGTAAAACCAGTTACAGTTGATCTGCATTGACTTACAATAAGTTGGAAAATTGGGGTCTTCAAAACTTGGTGTTGTGATACCACAGTTAAAAGCTTGGTGTAAGTGAGTGGGCAGGGTTCAAGGTAAAGTGGTCATCGTTTATATGAAACGTAATTACCCTTGTGGGGATTATTAAATACATTGTGTTGGCTAAAAGCTATGGACAATTATCTGTGGGGTGTAAGTGTGTTGTGAGGTGTGTATGTGTGTGTGTGTGTAGGGGTGGGTATGTGTGAAATACACGTACGAGTTATTATGCTTGCGTGTTTTGTTTTTTTTTTCAGGTTTAATTTTTCTGTAGAGAAAGTGAATCGGAAAACGTAAGGTAGGACGCCCTAAAGCTAGGCGGAGCGACGATCTTCGCAGGGTGGCTGGTTGTTGGCTAGCATCTGGATCAACAACGGACGATAATAATGATGAATCTTTCTGCTTGTAAGTTAAGTCTACAACTACAAGAAACTTTCGACAGTTTTTATTTCTTTTCCGTGAAACAGAGGACGGCCTAGTCAGACGAAGAGGATTTAAGAATGATTGATGAAGGGATTTCCGATAGTTTTGTCAATTCAATGGCTGGTAACAACTAGATGAGAGTTGCTGAGAATCGAGTTGAGTGGCGTGCTATTGAGGAGGCCTATGTCCAGCAGTGGACTCTTGTGGGCTGATAATGATGATGATGTCAATCCAAAATATTTTGGCTCAAGTATCTATCTTTTTCATTCTCTATCACTCTATCTAGGCTCTAGGCCCTCTACTGAACCATCTTTCTTTCTCAACTACACTACACTATACTAGTTTCTGTTTCTTTCTTTTTTTCTACATTTAGTGTATACAGTCGTGGTCTTTTCCGCCTGATCAGTTTTTTTTTTTGTCTTAAATCATGCGGAGGCGCCGAGCCACGCCCCCTTAAAAGTTTCGCGTCAATTTGGCGCGCAAAATACTCTCGTTTGGCGTGCGTCGTCAGTGAGCTCGGCCGATCGGTATTGTCTTTCATTCATTATTTCTATACAATGTCAACAGGGCGGGGCTAGAGCGTGTTTCTGTGTTGCGAGTGCAAGCAAAAATTAGCTTAGTGGTGATCAGGCGGGAGTGTCCTCGATAGTACATAAATTGTTAAATAAATAAAGAAGATTAATTTCTACTTTACTAAAGACAATGTAATGGTAGCACGAGGGCTGAGTTTAAAGAACCAAAATTCATTATAAAGACAAAGACATATTTCGCACCAACAAAATACCAAAGTAATGAACTTAACCAAACATGAAAGTACTTCAAAACAAACACACAAGGCGCTTCGCAGTGCACTCAACATACAAAAGGCTCAACCATTCGATCATTTAGCTACTGTTTATGATCATTAAACTACCCCAAGCACCCCCACCACCTATGGGAATACCCCCATTCCCCTGCGACTACTCTCATTGGGGGACCAAATGTACCAGAAGACGGGGTCTTCCGTAAAATTGGCCATGTTGCTCTGAACAGTTGTTTGGACAATTTTTTTATTAATGTTTTCTGGTCTCTTGTGGTTTTAAATGTTTTGATGGTGTTAATAGATCAAAGTGTTTTTCGTGGTTTTGTAAACTTAGTTGTTGTCCTTTCTTAGGGGCGGTTATTGTTCGGTGAAAACGATAATTGCATGTGGTTGAGAAGACGAGGGTGCTTTTAAGATTTTACCTACCTTGTAATGAATATGAAGTCTTATATTCATCATCATCATTAAATTCCTGCCTTTATCCCATTTTATTTGCGGTCGGCGCAGCATGTATTCTTCTTCCATACTTCTCTATTACTCGTCATCTCATCAGACACCTCCTTTCTAGTCATATCATCCTTCACACAGTCCATCCGTCGTTTCTTTGGTCTTCCTCTACTCTTATACATTCATACTTAACACTTTCCTCACGACATTTTCCTCATTCCTCCGCATCACATGTCCATACCACGACAACGGATTACCACACAACATTTCAGTCACCGGCGTCACTTTCAGACTTCCTCAATACGAAGTCTTATTTATACAGAGTGTAAACCACCTCATCACGAAGCCGTCAACCAAGCATTCTGTACATCAAACTAAGTAACTTTACGCAAAAATATTGCTGGGAAACGCCTTTTTTTTGTGGTGAAAAATTATGTTTTGTGGTAGAACTCAATGTAACGCACTCAAAATACTGTGCTGATGGATGGGTTGAATAGTACGGGGGTCGTGGAGGTGTTTAAAGTAAAAATCTAACATCAAAAACATGTATTTAACAAAAAGTTGGAACTTTGACCCCCAACATCTCCGTAACTAGTACTAGAACAAAAAAATGATCGCAATGACGAGGAGAACAAGTACCTTTCGGCTTTGTTAAGAGGTGTATTACACCCTTTATGTTTCAGGTAAAAATAAAGACTCGTTGAAATTGGTTGCTTAAGGCTAAAGACAAAATGGATAGCTATGTCAACCTTTGGAGGTATTACTGTTCAAGAATCTTTTCGAATCGAGTCTATTTCCATTCAACCGGGCACGAATCCAAACTCCGTCGCTCCAACTGAGAAATTTCTGATGAAAAAATCCAATAAATAACTCTTTGCCTGACCCGGGAATCGAACCCAGAACCACTACACCAATGAGACAACTCTATCAACCCGTATCTAATTTGCTAAATCAACCAACAAAATTACAGATTTAAATCAAACATTAAGATAACTCAATGATCACTAATAAACCAACAAACAAATTGCTACCCCACAATATGATATTACCATAACACCCCTAAATGGGGCAATAGGGGTGAAGCAGGCTGGGGTACAGAAGGGGCACGGGGTAAAGTTACATGATTTAGCTATTACTCCCCCTAACCGGTGGCGATTTTTAATTCTGCGTTAATGGGCACATGTGATTTTGAGTTCTGCCAAAAAGTCTGCTACAGACTGAATGGCTACAATAAAAACTTAATTTTTATTTCATAACGAATGTTTGCGAATGAACGGAAGGTGATACTGTCAGAATGTTTGAATTTTTGTGAGAAGAATGCATGAATGTGTAACTGTGTTATAGTACATTATGATATACGTGCGGTAAGTTGAAAATTACAGCCGAGGCGATATTGCTAGCCCGAGCCGTGGGCGAGGGCTATAAGAAAGCCGAGGCTTACATATTTGCGAGGAAATAAATAAAAGAATAAAAACAATACAGCGAAAAGAAAAAGCGCGCGGAATATTTTTACTTGTTCACAAATTAGCGATGCGCGCGCATCAGTGCTTTTTTTAAGGCAAAGACACAAAAACAGCCAGTATTACTAAGAATTTTTTTTTTTTTTACAGATAAATGGTTGTAATTTATTGTCAAAATTAATTAAATAAAAGAATTATATGTTTATTTATTATATTTCATCTCTCAAAGTTAATTTTATTCATAAAATGTCGACCACTTTTCTGACATAAAAACTCTTTGCTAAGATTTTAAAAAAGTACCGTTCGTTTTAGACCGAGCATCGTGAGACTCCGTGCGTTTTACATTACAATAAAGCACAAGTACGTAATGAGATACAATACGATATTGATATTAGTGAAATAAGAGACCCTTTTCGTGTTATAAAATAAATTATATGTTTAAATAGTGTAATTGGCTTTGGCCGTTCCATTTAAATAAGTATATATAATACCTGTAATTCCAAAAGGGTTAGGCAGAGGTGTACCTAATTTATAGTACGCCTACATTTTACCAGTTGTGTTCAAGTCCCATGTAATGGAAGCGAGCCTATTGCCATCAACAACAGAGCAACAGGTACAAATCCAGACTCCGTGGCTGCTAATGAGAAATACCTGATGAAAAACCCATGAGGACTTCATGCTCAACCGTCGCACTTGCTACCACTTAGACCAACGAGGTTTTATTACAACACTGGCCTGCAAAACAAAAATCACATTTTTAAAATTGCAATAACTTTTTAAGTACACAAGATATACTTTCGAAACAAAAAGGAATCGAAAAAGAGTTTAATTTTGTACATAAAAACTTAAAAGAAAGCTGATAAAAATTGCTATAAAATGTTTTATTTTTATTTTATATCTCTAACTTCTATAGTTTAGAAAAAAAAATTAAAAGTATGTATGTATATATAGGAATATGGGCGTGAAGAAAAACTGCAGCGGTTTGAATTTAAATATACGTTAACTCGTTTATTATTCAAAAATAAATTACTCACATGGAAGGTTATAATATCTGCCTCCTAGCACAGTGTAGATAGAAGTAAGAGAGTGACTAAAGGCAACCAGCGCTTTTATAACATACAGTTTATGACAGTGTTACCATTTTAAAGATTATAGATTAATTTATGCATTAGTAAAATCGACTAAATATCAACATTCCCCCTCAAAAATTAATCATCAATCAACCAAATACAAACTGATTCATTTACAATCATATTCACCTAAATAACCAGAATACTATAAACCTTCCAAGTGATTGCTGGGAGAATTACAATATCTATGGCCCAACATTTGTTGCAAGGACTAGGAAAACCCAGAAAAACCTAGCCAGACCATTTCACCAAAATGAATTAATTTCAAATATTATTATAATTAATAATTACCAGTTAAAATAACAACTCATATGAATTAATTATTAATTAAACAATTCATCACATCAGTTAATTTACCATGAAACGTAACATCACTGCAAACCCATCTCATCTCTGAACCGTTTAAATGCAACAGCTGGTAGCGGCTTCGTTAGCACATCCGCTATTTGTTTACCTGTGGGTATATAAAACAATTTTATTATATTGTTTTCAACTTGTTCTCTGGAGAAATGATACTTGATGTCAATATGTTTTGACCTTTTATGACTAGTAGGATTATTTGCTATACTGATACAACCATTATTGTCTTCAAAAATGGCAATTGGGTTGTCAATATTCATCTTAATACTTGTTACTAGAGACTTTAGCCATAATGCCTCTTTTACGGCTTCAAATAAGGCCATGTATTCAGCCTCAGTTGACGAAGCCGCAACTGACATTTGCCTCTTTGTATTCCAAGTTATTGTACAGTTATTGAATAATTTAAATAAATAACCTGTAGTACTTTTTCTATCATTGACATCATTACCACCCCAATCGGAATCTACATACCCACATAATACATGATTAAAATCATCACACCTTTTGTAACTTAATTTTAATTCGATAGTGCCCTTCAAATACCTAAGCACTCTTTTGAGACATAACCACAACTCTTTGTTATTTTTGTTTGTGTATCTACTCAAAATGTTAACACTAACACTTAAATCTGGACGTGTACACAACATAACGTACATTAAACACCCAATTAGATTGCGGCAAGGTGCACTATATTCACTATCTACATTTAAAGATTCATAGTTAGGTTTATTGTCTAAAGGTGTACTAATGGGATTACAGTCAGACATACCAAATTTATCTAAAATGGTTTTTATATAAGAACTTTGATCTAAAGTTATTTTGTCATTACTTCGAGTTATTTTAATACCTAGGAACAATTTTATCTCATTTAAATCTACCATTTTAAATTTGCTCTTTAAATAACTTTTAAGTTGGTCGATTGATTGCCGGTTAAAACATATCAAAACCAAATCATCGACATACAGCAAAACGTAAATATTTTTATGAATATCGCCCTTATCCAAAACATATATACATCTATCAACTGATGAATTTTCAAATCCTTTTTCTTTAAGACACTGATCAAATAATTCGAACCAACACCTAGCAGCTTGTTTTAGTCCATACAGAGCTTTATTTAATTTACAAACGTAACCGTTTTTACTAACTACACCCTCCGGTACTTTCATGTAAATTTCTTCTTTTAAAATGCCATTTAAAAATGCGGTTTTAACATCCATATGATGGATTAATAAATTGTATTGATTTGCGAAACTAATCATACATCTAAAACTAGCAATGCGCGCAACAGGCGCAAAAGTTTCAGTATAATCAGATAAATACTCTTGACTAAAACCTTTGGCAACAAGACGTGCCTTATATCTTAATGGATTGCCAAACTCATCATTTTTAATATTAAAAATCCATTTGCAATCGACTATATTCCTATTACTAGGTTTAGGTACTAATGTCCAGGTATCATTAGCTAAAAGTGAATCTAATTCATCCTTAATTGCACCTTCCCATAAAGTCCTATCATCCCGATTTTTAATTTCGTTATATGATGTGGGTACTTTGCAACTAATTGATTCAGCACACAATAAAATATCATCATTTTCATTATACGAGACAGGGGGACGACCCTTGATCCTATCACTCCTTCTCAATTCACAAGAATCGTCGATATTTTTATCACTAGGACTGGTACATGTCTTGTCATCATCAATTGGCTTCAGTATGATGGAATCATTTAATTTTCGATTTTTACTACACGAAACTGATTCATCAGATTTCGAACTATCTGATTTCGGTTCGTTTAATATTGAATTATCTGATTTTGATCCAACTGATTTTAAACCATCAGCTTTAGAAATATCAGATTTAGGACTGTCATAGCATTGAGGTTTTATTGACACTGGTTTTGACACCACGTCAGATACACCAGTTTTGTCATGGAACTGTTCGATTTCATTTCCTTCATTACATCGTAATGTCGGCCTCGATTGGAGAAAATTAATCTCATCTACTATGACATCCCTCACCATCTCATATTTTCCGCGTTCCGTGTTCCATACTTTATAGCCATTTGGTACATACCCAACTAGAATACCTTTCCACGATTTTTCATCAAATTTTGTTTTACTGGTTTTATCATGCACATAGACGGTAGAACCAAAAACCTTTAGATACTTAATTGCAGGTTTTTTATCATGCCACAATTCAAATGGAGTTCGAGTTTGTTTTAAAGCGCGGGTAGGTGTAATATTTATTAAATATACTGCAGTTAAGACTGCATCACCCCAAAAACACTTAGGCAATTTAGCACCACTTATCATAGCGCGGGCTTTTTCCGTTATTGTCCTAACCATGCGTTCTGAAACCCCATTTTGCTGTGGTGTTCTAGGAATAGTAAAATGGTATGATATTCCTTTAGAAACACAGTAATCTTTCATTTCATTAGACAAGTATTCCCGACCATTGTCACAGTACAAATTAACCAGTTTTGTGTTAAATTTACCCTCACTTTTTGCAACAAAATCTTTAAAAGCAGAGAACACGTCTGATTTATATGTTAATAAGTATACCACACAATAGTGAGTAAATTGATCGACAAATAACACAAAATAATTCTTATTATCGACTGTAGAAGGAGTGATTGGCCCACACACATCAGTATGCACAACATACAAAGGCCGTTTAATGTAATTTTTATTTTTAGAATTGTTAAAAGGTAATCGTGCCTGTTTCCCGTTTATGCAAGCTTCGCATAATTTATTATTCGGTGATACCACCTCAATTAAGCTTATATCATCAATCATACAGTTATTTTTCAGGTCTAAAAACTTTTGTTTACTTATGTGGCCTAACCGTTGATGCCACAAATCGTAATTAGTACCTTCACTGTTGCATGTTTGAGAAACAGGTTGATTAACTTTAACCTCAAAATTAACACAAATTAAATTATTTACTGCCATACCTTGCATCAGTATTTTACCGTCCTTACTGATATTTGTTCCATGCTGGTCGAAGGTGATGGTCAATCCAGCACGCTGCATCTTGGTTACTGACAACAGGTTGTACGGTACCTCACGACAGTACAATACGTCTTCCAGAGTACCATGGATTCCAGTGTTACTGATCACTTGTAATGTCCCTCTTTTGGTGGCTGTAATGAATTCACCGTGTTTAGCAACTGAAATTTTTAAAGGTATAATTAAATTTGAAAAGTGACAGAATAGGTCTTCCCTGTTAATGATATGGTCTGATGCTCCGGAATCTAGCAGGAAAATTATACTATCATTTTCTTCAGCGCAACCCTCATTATTTCCGGACATAAATGCGAACCCGGAAACCTTACTGGAGCTTGTAGCATCTTGAGTAAGCTCCACTGTTTGAACTGTGCGGGGTCTGTCTGCAGGTTTTTGTTGATTTGGTTGAAGCATCCGTTTGAAGTAGTAGCAGTTGTTTTTGATATGACCCTTGCGTCCACAATGGTAACACTTCGTGAAGGATTTATTCGGGGCCTTGAACTTTTGCTGGTTTGATTTAGGCTTAGTGACGTCGTGTTTTCTTCGGTTGAAATTTTGAGTTTTATTTTCGACGTGTAGAATTTTGCCACTTGTGTCACTACCCTCATTTTTCAATTTCACCTCTTGATCCAACAATCGTGTTTTAACAAAGGCCAAAGTTAAACTATCTTCGGATAATGTCTCGATTGCAGTTATGACGCCGTCGTATGTATTCGGCAAGGTGAGAAGCAAGTGAGACACCTTATCGGTTTCTTCTAGCTTTGCACCAGCTGACAGTAGTTCCGTGATGAGATCGTCAAAGGTCGTGAAGTGTTTGGCTAACGGAATATCGCCATGAAGTTTCAAACCCAATAACTTTTTACGTATTGCCAGTTGGGTTGCCAGACTTTTTCTCTCGTACAATGCGTCCAAGTTTCTTAGGATTTCTTTTGCAGTGAGATCTTCCTTAGCGAAACCAAGGAAAGAGTCTGTCAAATACTCGACGATTACACTCTTCGCAATTCGGTTAGCTTTCTCCCAAGCCTCTAACCGTATTATGGGTTCATCGTCGATGACTTTTATAACGTCCATTTCGGTTAGCAACGCTCGAATTCGGAACTTCCATACACTGTATCTTTGACCATCGAAAGGTTTAATATTTCGCTTGGTCTTCAAATTCTCCATGACGTGCCACGTGTTTTACAAGTTATCAAATTTAAACACTTACGTACTGATTGATCAGCACACAGTAAGAGTAACTGTATATTTAAGCAGTTCTGGGCCCATAACCTATAGGAATATGGGCGTGAAGAAAAACTGCAGCGGTTTGAATTTAAATATACGTTAACTCGTTTATTATTCAAAAATAAATTACTCACATGGAAGGTTATAATATCTGCCTCCTAGCACAGTGTAGATAGAAGTAAGAGAGTGACTAAAGGCAACCAGCGCTTTTATAACATACAGTTTATGACAGTGTTACCATTTTAAAGATTATAGATTAATTTATGCATTAGTAAAATCGACTAAATATCAACAGTATATGTATAAAAATCGTTGTCTCACGTACCACAAACAGTATAAGGCCGCGTTTCCACTTTGTCGTGACGACAGATAATCGTGTAGTTTTAAGTGTCATGGCTTGTGTATTTAAATGGAGGTGTTCACATATAGGACGACGCGATTACTGTCGTCCACGACTTTTGCCAACTAAAAACCAACGATAAATTAATGGTCACGACATAGTGGTTACGTGGCCTAAGAGTAAGCCTCTCATACTGATAAATTTGTATAGGTAATTTATTTCATAATCACTGCTCTCAAAAGAAGCTGATGGCTATCTGACTTTCTCAACCCGGTAAGTAGGTACTAGGTAACACAATACCCCTTGGTAAGACGGGTTGCTAGAATTTCGGGCCACTGACTACCTGTAACGACTGTCAAAGATCTACAAATGTCAGCCGGGACCAACAGCTTAACGTGCTTTCAGAGGCACGGAGGAAACTCGGTAAAAGTTTGTTGAAGTCTAATGTCATGAAATATGCTGTACTGTATAACTGTGTGCGCTCGCTTGAATATGATTCTAATCGAATGGTTCATTTTACAGCACCGCACTACAACGGCGGATTATCCTCCTTCAAAATACTTCAGGCGAATATTTTTGGAAATAAAATTTTAAATGCAGATCTTTTTTTATTTAATTAGCCTGTCCTGACCCGCTGCTGGGCAAATGCCTCCCCCCTGCCGTTGTAGACTTTAGATATTTTTAACGTAACGTAAAAATGTACGTCGATTTTTGAATCGCAAATACAAATTATACTATAGCATTTTAGTTTAATGGTTTGCAACAAGCACAATCAGTATCATCCATAGATATAAATAAACACTTAAAAGTATGAAAATAAAATATTTGTGAAACGAGTACCTATTTTTAATTTTATTTTCGACGTTTTTACGTTACGTGACCGCGCGCTTTGCTAGCCTCTGAGTTCAAGAGAAGAAAAGGATATATAAAGAGAACTTTTTATTTTCAATTATGTATACTTGTTAAGTATTTCGACTAGCACTAACCTAACCAACCCATAGCAACAATAAGATATTTACAGTTTAAGAGAGTACATTCGCAAGAAGCTGGCAGTTTCATCACACCGGTAATGTTTTCTCTTTTGTTTGTCTTTTATTTTAGTATATCCGTTTATATATCTATTTACAGTAATAAATAGTTTAAATATTTATAGTATTTTATATATCCTTGTAGTTTACCTTAGTATTAATTAAATTATTTTCAGATGTACACCTACCACTGCTTGTCTATGCATCACCCAAAGGTTGACTGGTAGAAAATGCCTAACGGCATTAAGTCCGCCTCTGTACTTTGTGCTTGAAGTGTTAAATAAATAAATATTTTATTGATTATATTAAACAAAGATCCAGCATAAAGAGAGGTTCCTTAGGTAGGTTAATATTTAAGGTATAAACGCTTTTAATACTCGCAAGACAAGAGAATCAAGTGTTTCTTAACTAATGACGAAATATAACACATAATTTAAAGCACATATTATAACATAATAAATTATAATGTTTTGAAGAATTTAAAGGTGCGTTTACACTTGCACCTGACCCACCTCTCGTTGCAAGTCTAACTAGTTGTTTCCCGAGACCTAGGCCCGTGTGAATATATTATAAAAATATTACTCCCCCATATGAATCGGATTTTGTTAACGATTTCATGGGTTTTAATTTTTTTGCACTGAACCCTAATCTTTTTCGTAAACAAAAGTAGCCTAAGATGCTCCTTATAACATTAGCTATCTACCAGTAAAAGCGGGTAACAAATAAACAGACAGACGAAAAACCATTTTTGTTTTTGTTTTAAGAACCGTACCAAAACACTTTTCATATCCACACAGTAAAAAGCTGTTATTTTGAAATTACAAACAGACCCTTCAATTTTGTTTATTTTATATGTTGTTGTATGTTGTATATATGTTAAAGTAGTCGCGTGCTATAGCTTAGGGGTGGGTTCAGTATCGATAAAGGAACCCGAAAAAATTAATAAAAAAATCCAAAAAAAAAATAAAATAAATAAAACAAAATTAGGTAACTAACTGTTATATCCCAAACCCTTTGCGTTTTAGAGCCTACCCTAAGCCTCTTTGTACTAGCTAAAGCAAGGCTCACGAGACGTGTGACAAAGAAGACTCATGTGACTGTGGTGTATGCATGTTTTATTTCGATATACTTGACATCTAGACTGCAAAATCATTGTCTATTCCTTTTTAAAATCAAAACTACCTTTAAAAACGATGACTTAGGTTACTCATAGATTTTTTGGAGTGCATTGTAGACTTGCGCGAAATATTACATATTATTTTTGCCTTTCACAAATAAATAAATCCAACCCGAGGCACACACACAGTGTAAAATCACCTTAACCCACCCACATAGTTTGAAAATCAAGCGAAATACGTAATAGGAGCCTTAGGCAGCCATAATTAACGACTTCAAAGCGGACTCACATCGTTATCTTTACGTTATTTGTAACGTTATTTATAACTAGGTTGTGTGCACGCGTATGGTTTTTAACAATGTAATTGATAGCTGAGCTTTTGCAAATTAATTTGGGTTTTTTCTCGTGTGAGCAAAAATTGTAAATGCTTTATTTTATTTTGTTTTAAAATAGGTCAGTGTTTTATTGTGATTTGTTGACGGTTTTTTTTTTGTTTTGGATATTTAAATAAATTTTGTAAAAATATACCAATCTGTTTATAATGGTGTAGGACTTAGAATAATTATGAGTGCCTCTTTTATTGAGTAATGGCTCTGGTTTTGATTTCGACCTCGTCTGATGGAAAGCGAGGTTATAGGGAAAACTGACTGACTCATTTTCTATTTCTAAAATTTCAATTTTAGAAATAGAAAATAAGTCTGCTAGTTCTTCTTTGTTCTCTTCTGAGAAGAGATCATCCATTATGTATGGTTCAATAACCTTAGGAGCTCGAGGTCTCTAAAAAAACGATGTTTCTAAAATATGCTTCATGGAAATAAAGACATCTAAAGGTATTATTTTTCCTTCGATAAAAGGAATCAAAGATGCGTTTGACCGCCACATCGTTTGATAAAGACTACTAAGGACACTATAACCATTTCAGACATCTGTCACCAAATAGCCTTATAAACCCCTTTCGGGAGCAAACGAGACTATTAAACACACAGCAAGGTATTGAAAATCTAATAATTGTCATCCACATACAGTTATCTTGTCCAAACAATTATCACACTACAATAAATAACAATGAAATCGTCAACCAATCGTTATTATTGCAAATTACCGCCATCTGCTTTACTTTGACAGATCCCAAAGGGTTTTGGCGCGCTTCTACCAACTGTCAAGCGGCCATCTTGCGGGCATAGACAAACATTTGCAATTTTACGCGCCATTGATTCCAGTTTTGTTAAATTAGCTGGATTTAATCCGTTTTTAGTTTACAATGGACCATTTTGGCCAATAACTGTTTTCTTTATTTTAAAATATGATACGGTTGTTTTATTTCAAAGCCTTTGTGTTTCGTTTTCGGTGCTTTTTGAGTGGTCATGTGGAAAAGTTGATTTTTAAATCGTTTAAGTTTAATAAACCAGACGGTTCTGGTTTATGCGATTAGATTGCAGATAAATACATATTTAAGTAGCAGATTTTTTATCTATGAAGTGACCTCTGTTTTTACGTAGCTATGGTTAAATGGAACCTCCGTACAATATCCCTTTTTGTTACCTAGCTGAAAATCAGCAGTCAAGGCAGTTAAACGGCAGTTTCAGTAGAACAGGGTATAGATATATGTAGTTGGACTAAACTAATCAAACTGAATTCTGCTGAAAACCAATTAATTTTAACATCACAATAATTCCCACATCACAAAACAGGAAAAAATAAGTAAAAAAACATTTTCAACAAAAATCAACGGCGGGTACTTGAATCTGCTGTCATTAGCCATCAATACCGTTCATTTATCCGCTGGACATACAACACAAAGCCTTACCACACGGACTGCCGGCAGCGATGCGTGAAATATAAGAGCACTTCACAAAAGGGCTAATAACTCGTGTGAAGCACCCTTAACGCTCCCTCGGTTTGTGGTGGAATGCATGAGCGGTAGCGGCGAGCGGAGCGACAAGCGACTAGGTAAACTGTTATTTTTATGAATCTAGATTTATTTTGAAATATTTCATCACACGTTGTCTTTTGTTTTATTCGAAACATTCGTTTTTTGCAAATACTTTTACAAATCAATGAAATACTCATAATAAATCAATTACCCTTAATCTTGAATCTTAGATCTTTAAAACTACGCAACGGATTTTGATGCGGGTTTTTCACTAGATAGAGTGATTCAAGAGGAAGGTTTTAGTATATAATTTGTAAAGCGGGCGATGCCGCGGGCATCAGCTACTGCAAATAATCAAATCACAACTAAATCGTATCTATCCAACAAAATTATCATCAATAATATAAAATTAATGTTTACCAAATTATTAATTATAAACATCAGCAATCAACACCAAATCTATGACTGTAAATGTTTTAATTTATTTTATAAGTAGGATATCGGGCTTTTAGACATCACATTTTAAACATTGTACATACCTAGGGTTTTTTTTTTAATATGTGGTAGATTGTTGAAACAGGATGAAATCGCGACCTCTCCTAACCTAGCCCACCCAAAAACTTGCCAGCACGAAAAATATGATGTTATCTTTATTCTGATCGGATCCTTTGTCGGGCGAAGTCGGGAGCTACTGTAGTATACAGACGATTTTTTTTGCTTGGCGTCTGTAGTCGCTACAAGGATGAGTGCCATTGTTTTCTAGAAGTATTAGTATTATTTTTGTTTGTCTGCAGTCAATTATGAGGGGTCGGGAGTATTTTTTTTTTTTGTATAAGGTAGATTTGTATTTTGGGGTAGTATCCAAGATGATAGTTGTTTTTGTTAAGATTTAGCTAAACATGGTCGGATTTGCTCTAATATTGGATTTATAGATTCAAATCTTAAAAAAAGAGCTCGTGGCTGTTAAAATAGATTAAAATAAGCTTTACATTCATTCAAATACTTGACAGGTGACTTGATATTTGACGTTCCTGTTTATTTTCCCGCCCTGTGAAGATGTTTTTCTTCTTCGTGTCCATTGTCCTGACCATGTTGTTTGTCCGTCGTTTAATATTTGTAATTAATCTGATAGAATCCTATAAGACATTAAATGTATGTGTGGTATTTTGATAAATAAAACAGCCATACATTGTAGTAAGAAACTGAGTTTATTTTTGGATCTGCCTGATGCTCTACGCACAGCCACGCCGCCTCATCTGCCCGACAGTGGCTAACTATGTAGGGCGAACAATGTTGGCGTCGGCTTCCAGTCTAGCCGGATGCAGCTGAGTACCAGTATTTTACATGGAGCGACTGCCTATCTGACCTCGAGAACCCAGTAAGTGCTGGGTAATACGATACCCCCTTGGTAAAACTGATTGTCCGACTTTCGGGCTTACCTGTGGCGACTGTCAAAGACCTACAAATGACAGCCGGGACCAACAGGCACGCAGGAAACTTGGAATGTAATGACTGGTCACCCATCTACGGACTAACCTCGGCAAGCACGGCTTAACCTAAAGATCGACCCAGCGGCTTATATTATTTAGGCACGAGCTCCTACATAGTAATGGAAAGTCACGTCCGTGAAAGACCAGGCATGTTTGCGCTGCTCTTTGAGCATAACAAAAACCTTGTTAAGTTAAAAAAAAAAACTAAAAATATGCTTAATAAATCACAATCACACACACCACAAACCCACACCTTAATGATCTCGACGACACGGCAGAAAATCGACTAATCAAAAAACATTTCTCTCGCTAAAACCTAACGTGTATGGACGTCGACGTGTATAGCAGCCGTGTGGGGAACAACCGACGTGTATGGCAGTCGGGTATAGGCGTCAGCGCGGCCCATAAATACAGGAGTACGGCTAATGACTGCATAACTGATATTTACGTCGGATGGGTGTTGCTGTTGCGGTTGGCGCGTTCGGTACTGAAAATCAAAAATTATTTATTCAAAATAAGGCTGAGAGTCCGCATCTTTTGGACGTCAAATATTACATTAAACTGTTTGTAGAGATAGATTGAAGTGATAAAAACTCGTGATTAGACTTTAATTTTACAGTAAAATAACAACTCTTAACATCACGCCTGTAATCCTCGAAGGGTTAGACAGAGGTGTCCCTAATAGTACACCCACATTTCGCCAGTTATGTTTAAGTCCCATGTAATAGAGCTAACACCACTTTCTAGTTTTACATTAGGATACACTTTCATTGAAGCGCCAAAAGAATAATTCTGCACTTTATAAAGGGTGTAAAAAACCTCTTAACGAAGCCGAAAGGCACTTGTTCTCCCCGCCATTGCGATCATTTTTCATTTGATCACATCATACCTGGGAACCTTCTAGTTACGGAGATATTGGGGGTCAAAGTTGACAAGTTTTTTTTTAAGGTAGGCTTTTAACTTAAAATACCTCCACGATCCCCGTACTATTCAATCCATCCATCAGCAGAATGTTTTGAGTGCGTTACATTCAGTTCTACTACAAAATATGATTTTTCACCCCAAAAAAAAACTCGTTTCCCTGCAATAATTTTTGCGTAAAGTTACTTGCTTTGATGTACAGGATGCTTGGTTGACGGCTTCGTGATGAGTCTGTTCACACCCTGTATATCAATACCAAGTATTCTATCCGTATCGGGAGTAACCCCAAACCGAAGCCATAGACTCAGTCCAAAGTAATATATGTTGAACAAAAAAAAGCAGCCCGTCCGCAGTTATCATTGTAAAATGAATTAAAAGAGTTCGCCTAAAAGTACGGTTTCGGCAAAGGATTGAATAAAAATGATAAAAATGATATACTATGGCTCGTGCAGGCTTGATGCGAAAATACCTCGGCTTATAGGGGTGGGACGTGGGGGTGTATCGATAGTTTTATTTTTTTTATTTGGAAATATTATAGTTAAATGCTTTTTATAATTGAAGTTTACATATTCTATTTAAATAACTACTAATAATAATATGTACAAGTCATTTGAGATCTTTGACAGTCGTTACAGGTAGTCAGTGGCCCAAAAAGTCTGACAACCAGTCTTACCAAGGGGTATAGGGGTAACCTAATCCAGTACTAACTGGGTTGTGGAGGTGAGATAGGCAGTCGCTCCATGTAAAATTCTGGTATTCAGCTGCATTCGGTTAGACTGTAAGCCGACCCCAACATAGTTGGGAAAAGGCTAGGCTGATGATGATGAATATGTACAAGTATCTAATTAAGTAGGTATAAAAGACGGAAAGGAAGAGCCCAAACCTTTAATTACAATGGAAGGAAGGTTTCAATCAACTAAGATTTGATGCAATATCATATTTTAGAGTTTATTTAAAACATTGGTCCTAGTCGTATATTCCTAAAATACTACAACTATTTTCAGGAGAAAATTAAGAATAAAGTTTTAGATGGTCACGGAATAAAATTGTTCAATTTATCGATAGACTTTTCACATCACTGGTCCATATTTAGTAAATGAAGATGCTTTCTCACTAGTCTGGCTTGGATTTGAGTTGCCTATGAACAATTTATGAACATTTATGATGCTAAATTAAATTAAGACAAACAATTTTGAATGCCAAGCAGGTAAATGAAATGAACAATGGCTTTTAAATATCATAATCACTTACTCGGTCTTTTTCATAACTACTTTTAATCAGATGTTAGGTTTCCAGTCTAATCGGATGCAGTAGAATACAATTATTTTACATGGAGCGACTGGCTATCTGACTTACACAACCCAGTACTGGGTAATACGATAATCCTTGTTAAGACTAACATTGGCTTCGTCTTTGCAAAAGATCAAAGAGAACTGGCTGTCTTGGTATGGGCATATGATGAGGACGCACAAACCGCATGTGACTAAAAGAGTGATGCATATAAATGTCGATGGATGGAGAGGGAGAGGAAGACCAAGGAAACGATGGATGGATTGTGTGAGGAATGATATGAAAGAAAGAGGAGTAAATGACAGCGTGACGGTTGACAGAGGGGGATTGATGAAAGATTCGTGTTGCGTACCCAAGTAACATGGAACAAGGGCAGGAAGGCAAGGATGAGCTTCAACATACCTCTCCAAATCCAGTGTAAAGCCTCCTCAACACACACGCCTCCCGAACGAGCGTCAAAAGAATTAAAAAGTGCTCCAGTACTCCGCAGCGAACGGTAACAAAAAACGCGAGGATAGCGCAGTCAGAGTAACGTTATTAACGTTGGCTTTGAGCAAAGATTAATGTTCGTAGCTGCCTCTGAAGTGCTCCGAATTGGGGCTTCGTCCGATCAGCTAGAAGGTGTATCAGCTGGGAGGTATGTTATGTTCAGATATTTTTATATGTGTGGTATTATTTTGAGCCTAATTTTAGGAATGTTTGTCTTTTCTACGCTCTTTTACTTCTGTTTACTTGACTATACCAGGTCTTGGAGTTTTTATGCTGCCCATGGGCTTCTGACTTGACTTTACATCATCATCATCATTTCAGCTGCAAGACGTCCACTGCTAGTCATAGGCCTCTCCCAAGTGTCGCCACATTGACCGGTCCCGTGCGACTCGCATCCAGCGGATTCCCGCAGCCTTCACCAGGTCATCGCTCCACCTAGTGGGAGGCCTTCCAACGCAACGTCTTCCGGTTCGCGGTCGCCACTCCAGAACTTTTCGGACTTTACATGCCGTCCAGAAATATGCCTCAGGCATGCTGGTTTCCTCACGATGTTTTCCTTCATCGAAGCAAGTGATAATCATACAATATGCAGTCATGAATTCGAAGAATCAGAGGTGAGTCTTGTTACGAGGAGCAGGAAAAACACAATTTCCACTTCCCTCCATATCAGTAGGAGACAGAACAAAACATGGCCGATAGGCACAAAGAGACGTTTAAAACTAGGATAAGCCCAGTTGCCAAGGTAAAAACATTAGCCAATCAGCAGGTGGTGCGTCTAGCCAAGCTATTAGGTACTCGTACAATGAGGGATTTTCTTTTTCAACTCTTCCCTAGTCGCTGGATAGATGGCGCTGAACTTGATAAGTTACTGCAGGGAACGGAACGTCACATTATTTCACTTGGATGTAATGGTTATATTCAGAAGCATAAACAAACGAAAGTTTCACTCAACGAGCTTAAGTGACGTGACGCAATGTTTTTTTTTCCAAACGTTTTGGCTTTGGCACCTAGTAACGTAGTCAGTTCAACGCCATCTACCGAGTGCTTGGAAACAATTTTTTTTTAAATACTCAGTAAGAAAACCTCTCATTTTAGTTGATTCCACAATCTATTAATCTACCAAACCCATTACTCAATTGAACATTAACAACCACAGCAAAAAAAACGGCTCACAAAAACTAACTAATATTAAAATATCATCACGCGCACACATCGAGGGGCAAGCAAAGATGCGTATCTCCACCGTTTGAAATATCATCCCCTAATGTGGGCCACGCGCCCCCGCCGGTGTTGCCATTTAAATAAAATTACAATTAGATACGGAGTGTTTTGACCACTGGCAACTGCTTTATTCATTTAGTTTTAACTGATAAATTATATCATGCTGCTCTGAAGAGTGTGAACTTGGGGAAATGTTTTTTTTATAATGGCCTTTTTCAAAGATGCCCAAATGAATGACGAAATGACGAAAGATGGAAGACAGTAGAGCATTCAAAGGCCACGGGAACTTGATGGATCCGAAAAGCACAGGACTCGTCAATTTGGCAATGCTTAGCAGACCCAATGTCCAGCAGTGATTGTTCACTGTATTCCGACTGAAATGATAAAGAAGGGATTTCCAATTGCCTTCGTTAGATAAGTTTGTACGAGATATCTAACGATATCTCTTGATCTCAGGCCAGAATCCGGAGTACAAGTAAAACGAGACTACCTATCGAATAAAAGAACTACAATCTTTTCAGAAAAATTGATCTAAATATAACTCTTATTTCTTTTTCAGAAACAAACTGTCTTTTTTACAGCTACCTAGAGTTTTTTTGCACTGTCGAACTGCTGGGTAAAGTTCCGATTCCTCCAATTCCATTCTTTTTATTTCCTACCTAAAGTGTATTTAAATAAAATAAAATAATTTCTTTTTATTTAAAAATAAAAGAGAGAATCTGTATCGATATTGGAAATGTGTCTTTTGGACGTAAACTCGCCAAAATTTTATCCCAAGTCCCTACAACCCATACTCGCACACAGCTCACATACCAAGCCGTAGCACTAAGAGGGGCGACAGAATTAATGTCCGATGTCCACGGCCCTTGAGCATTAATTGTTAAAAATCGACCATCCATTCACTGGAAGATAAAATGTGTATTAATGTTAGTGGAATGTGAGGCAAATTAACATTTTTCTGTCATTGGCAAACTTATAGTGTTAGGCTCGTGTTTGGTGTCTTTTCTTCTAGCCTCTTCCTCTTTATCGTGTGGTTAGGGCCTATCCTGGTGTCAGAGATTTTATGCCGCCCATGGGCCTCTAACTTGGCTTTACTTGCCGTCAAGAAATGTCTCTCAGGCATGCTGGTCTTCTCACGATGTTTTCCTTCACCGAAGCAAGTGATAATTATGTAACAATACGCACATGAATCCGAAAAGTCAAAGGTCTTATGTTCAAACTCAAGACTTGGCAGTCCGACGGTCAAACCACTAGCCATCACTGCTTAAGGTGCAATTTGCAGGCCAGTCCTAGGTTGTATGTTGATTATTGCTCGCGACTGTAAGACGTATGTAGTTATACAATTATATTCATCAAAATCATCAATACAACCCTCCAAGCGCATAAAGGTGCAATAATGACTTTGACCTTGAAAAAGTAATTCCTGCACCTTTATGAGCTTGCAGGGTTGTATTGATGATTTTGATGATTATAATTCTGTAACTACATACGTGTTACAGCCGCGAATCATATTTTAATCAACATACAACCTGAAACTGACCTGCAAATTGCAAAAAACGTTAGAAAATTTTAATTTCGCGGGCTACTCTGTAGCATCCACCTTAAGGTTTTTGGCGTATAAATATTTTCTGTTTGCCCACAACTCGGCTGATGTGAAGCGATGACGCGGCCGAGTGTGGAGCACGCTTGTCTGGAAGAAACCGATTCATTCAAACTTTGAAGAGATTTAGATTATAATGATCGGGAAACAGAGAAGCCGTCAGTGAAGTCCGTTGGCAGCGTTTGACCATCGTCATCTGAAACTGAATAGGTTACTTTTTATGCAAGCCTCATCATCATCATCATCATCATCTGCCTAGCCTTTTCCCAACTATGTTGGGGTCGGCTTCCAGTCTAACCGCATGCATCTGAATACCAGTATTTTACATGAAGCGACTGCCTATCTGACCTCCACAACCCAGTTAGTACTAGGTAATACGATACCCCTTGGCAAGACCGGTTGTCAGAATTCGGACCACTGACTACCTGTAACGACTGTCAAAGATCTACAAATGACAGCCGGAAACAATGGCTTAACGTGCTTTCCAAGGCACAGATGAAACTCGGTATGTATGTTAGTTACTTTTTATGAAAGCGTTAATGATTAATTCACTATGCATGCTTGTTTAGTCTATTTGAAAAAAACTTTTTTTTAAATATTGTTAGGGCGTTGTCCTGACTATAGTCCATTAAACGTCTTTGACTTAGGCTTAACATTTTATCACATAAAATTATCATTTTTTTAAACCAACAAAATTAATGTTAAACCAACTAAAACAAAAAAAACTTGTTCCTATCTACAACTACAATAATTTAAAAAAAAAGCCAGCAGATGTCACTGACATAACAATTAAACTAAAGGTGACATTCTCACCCCTGACATTGACATGTCAGTTCTAATGTCTCTAATGTTAGGCAACTAATTATACGAGTCTATTAATCGACTATCAGCCGTAACGGATATAATGAACATCACTATTGTGATAGTAAATTAAAAGTAATAAGTTACATCACTAATTCTTTATCAACCGTTATTTAAATAATGTATTTCCTTTTCCGTGATCGTAATATAAATGTTACAATGAGGTCAAATTTTTACCTAAATCTGGATGTGATTTTGGATCAAGATCTAATTTAAATTCAAATACAAAATAGTTTATTGTGTCAATTAGATATTACATTACATGTTAATGTGTTTGGAACCCCCTTTTAGGCAAACAATGCCTGTATTAGAAGGCTCCGCTTCTTCAACATCATTGTCGTACACTTATACTAACACGAGTTGATGTTATAGTGTACTGTGACCTTAAGGGTAAATATGCAATGTAAGTACATTTATCTGTATTTATATTTAGCTTACTACCGTCACCTAATATAGGCACCTTGTTGGGTGACACAACCTTCCGGCTCGCTACATGTTTGCGTTTGGGCGCTCCTTGTTGGATCCACATCGCTCTCAATGTGGTGAAGCAGTCGACTGCCTCGAACACCATGGCCTTTCCTGCAGTAAGAGTGTAGGTTGGATAGCGCGGCACGCTAGCATTAATGATCTCATTCGTCGTGCTCTTGCCACCGCCGGGGTGCCAGCTGTATTAGAACCCACTGGCTTGGCACGCGTCGATGGGAAGAGACCAGATGGTATGACCATAATGCCATGGAAGTTGGGTAGGCCTTTGGTGTGGGACGCAACTTGTGTCGACACCCTTGCGCCATCCCATCTTCCTAGCACAGTGGGCTGCGCTGGGGCGGCTGCTGCAGGTGCTGAAAACCTCAAACGGTGCAAATACAATAATTTAATTGGTAATTATGTGTTTGAGCCGTTTGGGGTTGAAACACTAGGGCCATGGGGTCCGAGTGCCCACCTAGTATTTCGAGAAATCGCCAAGTGGTTGGTCGACTCTTCACGTGACCAGAGGGCGGGCCTATTTTTTGGCCAAAGAATCAGCATTGCCATCCAACGTGGCAATGCTGCCAGCCTTCTGGGCACTTTTCCTGTTGACAGCGATGTGGACGAATTTTTTGACGCCCTGTAACGGTTACAGGTTGTTACTTGTACATATTTTTATTATTATTTAGAGTTATAGTTTGTATAAAAGCAGTGTAATTATTTAAATAAATACCGCTTATACATACTAGATATGAGCGCCGATGGCCAATTCCGCGGCGGCGGCGTGGCTTGGAAATTTGCACGGCGGCGGCGGCGTCGCGGCGGCGCGGCATGGCCGGCCGTGGGCCTTAGTTTTTTTTTTATTATCAGGCAGAAATTTATTAAAAATAACAAAGAAACCATATTGTTGTTACAAAAAAAGTTTACAGTCTTCTAAATGATAATTGGAGATCACGTTTACTGAAAAATAATCATTTCAGCATTTTGAGTTGAAGTGAAACAGATTTTTTTTAATTAGAGCACTATCTATTTAAGTAATAAAGCCTAATAAAAAAAACGAAAATATAAGTATTTAATTAGTATCTTATATTTTGTTCATCTTTAATCTTATTATTTACATTTTTAAATATTTCTTATAAAAAACATTTAAAAATATAAAAAATAGTAGTCCGCCGGTGTCGGGAGCATGGTCCAAGCTACCGGTGCGTGTTTAGGGCTGCAGAGACAGGAACCTCCTCACAATGCGAGCCGTGTCGAGGAGTACTGCCTTCTGAACCAGGCCCTTGATCCAACCGCCTAAAGAGAGCTTCGATAGATGCTCATCGAAGCTCTTGGCTATAAGGCCATTAGCCGTCACGACAATCGTCACAATGATAAACGAGTTCATATTCCACATGTCGCGAACCTCGTGTGCCAAGTCAAGATATTTTATTTGTTTCTCTTTCTCAGCTTTGACGAGGTTCTCGTCATGCGGAATGGTAACATCGATTATCATTACACGGCGCGCTGATCGGTCTATCACCACTATGTCAAGCTTATGGTGGCAATAGTCCTGTCAGTAATGATAGACCGATCCCAGTACAGCGTGACATGGTCTTTCTCGAGATCTGGGTTGGGCACATACTTGTAGTACGGTACCACAGATTCCACAAGTTTATATTTCAAGGCAAGTTGCTGGTGTATAATCTTGGCTACTTAGTTGTGCCTGTGCAAGTACTCGCCGTTAGCCAGACGAGAACAACCAGAAATAATATGTCTGATGGACGCACCCGGAAGGTGGCATGCCCGACACACGTCAACCGTCCCGTCCTTCATAATATATTTCCGGTACCAAGGCACACAGACAAAACCTTCAGTTTCCCCAAAGAGGTCGCCGAAACGTAACCAGGACACGGACGCTAGAAAATCCACATCGGGCCCATGAAGAGCCCGGTAGAAGCGCTCGTGAAGTTCTTTGCCTTGTCATATTTCCTTGCGGTCATCGGTGGTAAGTACTTCAGGTTTGCGCCAGTTCTCTTTAGCCATGGACAGCGGGGTGAGACCCTTGTCCACTGCGACCTCATCTCGGTGCATACCCACATCGGCTTTTAAAAAATATTCTCTGAGACTGCACACCTCGCGGTTGTGGAGGGTCTTCGCGTTTAAAAAGCCTCGACCTCTGGACTTCCGCGGGATGTACAGTCTCATCACCGATGATCGTGGGTGATGCATCCGGCTTTCGGTCAGCAGTGTACGAACTCTTCTATCCAGGGCGTCAAGTTCGGTCTGAGTCCATTTGAGTATGCCGAAAAAAAGTACATTAAAACCGGCATGACCCAACCATTGAAGGCGCGCACCTTGTTCCCCCCTGAAAGAAGGCTATTTAATACCTTCTTCTGACGGCCGTACGCCTCAAAACACTTCAACTCTGGGGTAAGAAAGAAACACAGCACACCGCCGCACTGGAGGGATTCTATAACGAGTTCCCCCTGGCGAAAGCAGTAAACGATCGGATACCAAAACAATTCGTATTCGATAAGAAATACAAAATCCAGCTCCACGAGGATCACCGCTGCGAGGGATTAAACCCCGCGGAACTACGGATCTTCACGGACGGATCTAAAACAGCTACTGGCACTGGGGCTGGAGTTTTCTCGGAGGATCTCAACATCCACATAGCCAAACCTCTGGGGGCCCACAACACGGTATTTCAGGCAGAATGCATGGGCATTTCCCTGGCGGCATCTGCCATCCTAGCCAGGGAGGTTGTGGACCACTCAATTCGTATACTCTCAGACAGCATGGCTGTACTGCTAGCGCTAAACAACCACACAGTGAACTCAGGGTTAATACACGAGTGTCACCAACGCCTGAACCAGGTTGGTAATCTCAATAATATAACCATTCAATGGGTCAAGGACACAGCGATTCCCGTGGCAATGACGCGGCGGACGAACTCGCTAGAAGGGGATCGAGCACGGAAGCAGTGGGACCCGAACCTATCGTACCACTCCCTTTCGGATACCTACGCACACTGGTAAGGAAACGAACTAGTGAACAACACCACAAGCTGTGGCTGGACCACGGCGAGTGCAGGCAGGCCAAGGAAGCACTTCATACAATCAACGGCCGCTTCACCAAACGCGCGCTTCGGTTGACAAAACCACAGCTGCGCACAGTTACAGCCGCCATTACCGGACACGGCTCTTTTAATAAACACCTCTTTGTCTTAGGAGTCACAGACAGCCCCCTGTGCCGTGCCTGCATGGAGGAAGACGAGACAGCAGCCCACGTGCTTCTGCACTGCCCAGTGGTTGCAACATACAGGGCAAAGTACTTTGGTAACCCAGGTACTCTCCGCGAGATAGTCAGTAACATCGGGGCTCTGCTGGCCTTTCTCGGGGATTTGGGATGGATAGAATAATTTCCCACCCGTACGCAAAATACGCGCTTTGACGTGGAGTTGCGGACACCAGCCCGTTATACAATACAATACAATACAATACCTTCTTCAGGCGACCGAAGAAGCGCTCCCTCAACGATTGCTTCATGTCAGTTACGTTAATGCCTAACGCTTCCGACATACCCAAATACTTTGAAGCTTTCGGATGAGGAAAGAGATCTTAGGTGTATGGAGTCTGAGAGCTGAAGTCCCTCGGATTCCATAATCTCCCCTTACTTTACATACATGACTGCACCTTTGTCCACACCAAATTCCATCCTGATGGCGCTACTAAAAGTTCCAGTTACTTTAAGTAGCTCCATCAGTCGCAATTTGTTGGGGGCAAAGAGTTTCAGATCATCCATGTTAAAGCAGGTGAGATATAACCTGACCATCTTTCCTCAACCGGCAGCCTAGGCCTGAATTCTCCAGCAATGTGCTTAGAGAATTCAGAGCTAAACAGAACCAAAGTGGACTCAGACTGTCGCCCTGGAATATTCCCCGCTTAATCCATACAGGCTCATCGCTCCCCTGGATCTGTCGACATTCTGGATATCGAAGGACCGTCTTCCATTGCCCCATACATGACTCAAGGAAGGCGCGTAGAGTCGCATCTATTTTGTACAACTCCAGCACCCTCATGAGCCACGTATGTGGCACCGAGTCATAAGCCTTCTTAAAATCTATCCAACATGTCGACAGACATTAGCGGGTTCGACGAACCTGTTGGCTAATGGCCAACAGGTTCGTATCATATATTTCGTTTGTTGTTAACACCACACAACAATACACGTTTACTCGGTAAAATATTCGACTCGACTGCGTTAGCGACGAGTGTGGTGAAGCGACTAGGCTAACTAATTACGGAGATGCGGCGCGGCTCGCTTTCAATTCTAACATACTATTACGATTGACGATGTTTGAGAGTGTTTACGGAGAAGCGATTTTACGCGCGTTTGCTGACACACGCGCAAAAACAAATATATCGCAGATGACACCGTAAACGGCAAAACGCGCAATGGGCCGCAAGACGCGCCGCACAACACGCCGCCCGACGCGCCGCATGAGCACTTATGCGGTCGGGCCGCGCGTGCGAGCGAGAAAGCAACTTGCGACTCGTCGCGACGGCGCGCCGCGCGCTAACCTCGGCGGCGGCGCGCCGACATGAATTCACGGCGGCGGCGGCGCGCCGGCGCGGCGCTCATATCTAATACATACTAATCTTAAGAAAATAAAAATATATAAGCAATTTAAATTATTAAATGTAAAAAAAAAAAAACCTGCCGCCCACCCTGAGCACTCCCTGATCGTCTAGAAACGGGTTCAGTTTTCGAAAAGGTTTCGATAACAACATCTTTGATTTTAAGTTGGAGATTTCCTCCGAGAAAGATCGACCCTGTACGTGTTTGACGATTTGCATAAGAGCGTGATGACGTTCTACATTGTTTAAGAACTCCTTACGGTTTGATTGATTTGAGATACGAGAATTGTTAATAAAACGATATATGTAAGCGAGAACATTAACAAGTTTCGATAACGAGGAAAAACGATTCAGTAAGGTTTCGATAATTGGAGGGTCATTAGTCGCGGTCTCATTGGTCCCTAAGATAACCACTTTGCGTTCTTCAGCCTTTATAGTAACGTCGTCCTCGTGGAGTATGCTGCCTGAACTCGAAGGCCATGACTCATGATTTTGTGAAAGCCAACATGGCCCCGACCACCATAGTGAATTGTGAAGAAGTTCACTAGGAAATTGTCCACGTGAACAGACATCAGCAGGATTATCCCCCGAAGAGACGTGATGCCAACATTCAGCAGGTGTGAGGTCTTGGATTTGACTCACCCGGTTGGCAACGAATGTGATTCAACGAGATGAATGTGAGCGTAACCAGGAGAGGACAACGGTTGAGTCTGACCATAAATAGACAGCACCATACGCTGTCTCGGAGCTGTCACAAAAACCGTGAAGCTCGCACGATTTTGCTTCAGGGCATGTTATTTTACGAGGGATTCGAAGTTGGGACAACTGTGGTAAGTGATCTATGTATGTAGTCCATGTATGAATGCTCTCATCAGGTGGTGTTTGGTCCCATCCAATACCAAGAATCCAAAGCTTTTGGATATATGATTTGATTTGAATTGTGATGGGGGATAAGTGGGTCGAAAACTCTAGCCAGTTCGCTGAGAATGGAACGTTTGGTACATGGACGCTTGGATGCTTTGATTTCGAAAAGGAATGCATCCAGTGACGAATTCCATTGCAGACCTAGAACTTTTAAAGTTGAGGGTTCGGAATTATCGAGAGATACAGAGCCAGTTAGACAATCCTGGCTGGGAAGATCCAACAAAAGCTGCGCCTTGTTACTAACCTATTTTCTAAGATTAAAACCACCGAGTTTGACATCACACATCCGGTTGCTACGTCATCTATATAGACATCCGACAGGATGATCCCCTTTGCAACGGAATAAGAGTCTCCTTCGTCTTCAGCAAGCTGGTTCAAGGTACGGCATACAATAGTGATTGTGATAGTAATTGTGATAGTGATCGTGATAGTGATCGTGATAGTGATCGTGATAGTGATCGTGATAGTGATCGTGATAGTGATCGTGATAGTGATCGTGATAGTGATCGTGATAGTGATCGTGATAGTGATCGTGATAGTGATCGTGATAGTGATCGTGATAGTGATCGTGATAGTGATCGTGATAGTGATCGTGATAGTGATCGTGATTGTGATCGTGATAGTGATCGTGATAGTGATCGTGATAGTGATCGTGATAGTGATCGTGATAGTGATCGTGATAGTGATCGTGATAGTGATCGTGATAGTGATCGTGATCGTGATAGTGATCGTGATAGTGATCGTGATAGTGATCGTGATAGTGATCGTGATAGTGATCGTGATAGTGATCGTGATAGTGATCGTGATAGTGATCGTGATAGTGATCGTGATAGTGATCGTGATAGTGATCGTGATAGTGATCGTGATAGTGATCGTGATAGTGATCGTGATAGTGATCGTGATAGTGATCGTGATAGTGATCGTGATAGTGATCGTGATAGTGATCGTGATAGTGATCGTGATAGTGATCGTGATAGTGATCGTGATAGTGATCGTGATAGTGATCGTGATAGTGATCGTGATCGTGATAGTGATCGTGATAGTGATCGTGATCGTGATCGTGATAGTGATCGTGATCGTGATAGTGATCGTGATAGTGATCGTGATAGTGATCGTGATAGTGATCGTGATAGTGATCGTGATAGTGATCGTGATAGTGATCGTGATAGTGATCGTGATAGTGATCGTGATAGTGATCGTGATAGTGATCGTGATAGTGATCGTGATAGTGATCGTGATAGTGATCGTGATAGTGATCGTGATAGTGATCGTGATAGTGATCGTGATAGTGATCGTGATAGTGATCGTGATAGTGATCGTGATAGTGATCGTGATAGTGATCGTGATAGTGATCGTGATAGTGATCGTGATAGTGATCGTGATAGTGATCGTGATCGTGATCGTGATCGTGATCGTGATAGTGATCGTGATAGTGATCGTGATAGTGATCGTGATAGTGATCGTGATAGTGATCGTGATAGTGATCGTGATAGTGATCGTGATAGTGATCGTGATAGTGATCGTGATAGTGATAGTGATCGTGATAGTGATCGTGATAGTGATCGTGATAGTGATCGTGATAGTGATCGTGATAGTGATCGTGATAGTGATCGTGATAGTGATCGTGATAGTGATCGTGATAGTGATCGTGATAGTGATCGTGATCGTGATAGTGATCGTGATCGTGATCGTGATTGTGGTCGTGATTGTGATCGTGATTGTGATCGTGATTGTGATCGTGATTGTGATCGTGATAGTGATCGTGATAGTGATCGTGATAGTGATCGTGATAGTGATCGTGATAGTGATCGTGATAGTGATCGTGATTGTGATCGTGATAGTGATCGTGATAGTGATCGTGATAGTGATCGTGATAGTGATCGTGATAGTGATCGTGATAGTGATCGTGATAGTGATCGTGATAGTGATCGTGATAGTGATCGTGATAGTGATCGTGATAGTGATCGTGATAGTGATCGTGATCGTGATCGTGATCGTGATCGTGATCGTGATCGTGATCGTGATCGTGATCGTGATCGTGATCGTGATCGTGATCGTGATAGTGATCGTGATAGTGATCGTGATAGTGATCGTGATAGTGATCGTGATTGTGATAGTGATTGTGATTGTGATACTATTTATACCTTTAGTATGATCCCGTGGGACAATTACCGAACATCACGCGGGCGAAGCCGCGGGCAACAGCAAGTTATATATAAAGTTGGTAGATAAAGCACTATGTTAAAGACTAGGTACATCCTATAACATAAAAAGCTTGAACAGGAGAAAATAAAGCTAAAACTTTGTTAAAAATCCTGTTAACTTTTTTATAGTGATTCGAAACCAATAAATTGTCACACAATTCTTCTCATGATCTGCAAAAAATATAAAACGTCGAACAATAAAACAAACTTTATAATACGTTTTAAAATATAAATTGATTCGTTTCTAATTTCAATCGACGACTCCTTAAAAGTGCTTTTGAGTTACAGTTTATTTATAAATATCAAAGACGACCTCCAAAATCAACCTTATTGTTAAAGCCATTAGAAGAGTATTACTAAGTCTATAATCGACTAAATATCTATGATTTAGTAGCTTTGTAATACGACCCAACACTATTTACCTATTCATTTTTCAAAAAAGGAACTTAACGCCCAAATCGACGCGTTAATACACAACAAAAGGAAAAATAAACGGCTTTGTGTAATTCGACCAATTTAGTTTTACCGCCCTCCGAAATAAAGGAACACGTTATTCTAAAGCATGTAAAGACTATTTTAGAATAAAATCTAGTTATACAGATGTGTGAATATCGCAGCATTCAATATAAGCAAAAAATAAAAATACGGCTCCCTACGTTTTTTAAACATGTAATTCGTAGTTTCAAATTGCGAACGCGGCGTTCTTATTTCAAAACAGCGAGGTGTCATTGGACACTCCCTCTTGGGTATGGCACCAAGAAATTACTGATCGTATTTATTTCAGTTCGAATTATTGTAGAAGATTTCGTTTTATTTTTCATTTTCATTTTACATCCAATATTTGAACTACGGGAACTAAATACACATACAAATATCAGCATTTAAAAGCCGCACACATTAAAGCTACATTAATGATAATTTATTTAAGCTTAATACCAATTGAATACTCCATTTTCCAATTAATTTTTAAACGATGACCTATAATGGACAGTTAATTAAAATGGTCCGCAATAAATGGTGTAAACAATTATCGTATTACTGGAATTAAGCAATCAATCAAGTATCTATCTATCACACGAATAATTAAATGAAAATGATCAAATATTATGTAAATTTAAGTGCCAATCACGGTTCGCTACACAATAAACAGTACTTCGGTTACAAAAGCTTTTCCGTAGTTTATCATTAATTTATTGTACATCATTTAATTTTGAATTTCGTTTGTTTAAAATGTCCGGTGAGACATCAATTTGCTTTTGATTGAGCTAATTAGTGGTATTTAATTGTTTAGATATTGTTGGCGTTGATATCATCTGGTTTTTTTAGGTGAGTGGTTTGATTTGTATTTTTCAACTTTTTTCAATTAAAACATCTTCAACTATTTATTTGATAAGTAGATTACGAAAATAATTACCTTTCATACTACGTGAAGGAAAATCCACCAGTCTAATGAGCCTATCAATCCAAATAAAAAGCAAACATTTAAACTCAAAAACGGGATAATAGGTAAGCACACTTCCGGAGAACCTCATCCAATATCATTTCATTTTTGAGCAAAGAGCGCATCAGTACTTTCTTCCAGCCGTGCCTCGCACCGCACGCTACATTTGAAATTGGAATCGTATGTTTTTAAGATGGCCGCTTATTGTCACCAGTTTGACACCACTGTTTGAAAAACATCGATTTGTATGCGATAACTTTTTATGTTTCCGTATTAGCAACCTTCAGAAACTTTGAGATAAAGAACCAGCTTTTATGGATGAACTGACCTATTCAAACATTATTTAAATGTGTGTGAATTTTATTATAATGTACTTGCTTGTTGGTTTGACATAAGATTTTTATAGACAAGACATTTTTTAAAACTAACGGATGTTAATTCAAGTCAACACTGCAATAAATACGAAGCTCCGATCTATAACTGCCCGTCTTTTAGTGATACTTTCTCTCCAACCCATGCATTACAAAATGGGAATATAGATAATAAATCTACCCCACAAGCATCAAAAGAGCTTTTTCGTGTTTAACCATATTAACATTCTTCACCAAAACATAAATGGCCTCATCTTTAAGTCAGACCTTTTAACGTTAGCTCTTAAGAATGAACAAAACCCTATCAATGTGTTATGCGTTACCCAACACAACATGATAGTAACGGACAAAAACATACTAAATATCAGTAGGTAATTATAAACTATTTTCTTGTTTCTGTAGGAAAAACAGGCGAGGTGGGTCTTGTATCTAAATAGAAAAATCGCTTCAATATGCACCAATAAATGATTTCAGTAATTACTCATTTGAAAATATCATTGAATGTTCTGGTATTGAGTTACTAGACCATAAAATATATGTCATATGCATCAACAGACCTCCAAGGCCAAATTCAGATGACTTTAATATATTCTTTAGAAATATAAACTCCCTTCTCAGTCGATTTTGTTACGGTAAAAAGAAAGTAACCATTTGTGGCGACTTCAATATAAATTTGCTTGCATCGTAAGAAAACTTACGATGCAACTGAATTTATGCAAATTCTGCACAGTTACAACCTAAAATTAGGCACCAACGAACCAACACGGTTATCAAGCAAGACATGCATAGATAATATTATATTTAATGTCAAGGGATGTTCTGCAAAGGTTGTTGAATTTGCACTTTCTGATCACACCGCTCAGTTACTCACATGTCCAGTCAAATCTAGTTTCTTCCTTAAATCATGGAACATAGAAAAAAGAGACTATTCTAAAGAGAACATTCATAAATTCAAAGAATGCATTAATTCTCTTCATTTCAGTAACCCTTTTTTTCCGGATGGGAAATCATCAAATGAATCCTCCCGCTCTGGGCGGAGCAGGAGGGAGTGTCAGACTTTTACTGACTAAAACCCATCCATGTTCCTTCATCGCCCTTTGTGTTCCGGGGCTACGGTATCTCTTTCGAATAGTCCCGCAGCCTCGGCAGGCTTAGGCCCTTGCGGACCCCTTCATTAGCCAACACAGACCCTAGCTTAGCATTTAACGAGTTTTATGAATTATTTTACCTATTCTATAATCTTTGCTTCCCCATTATACAAATAAAAATATCAACAAGATCGCGCCCAAAAATCTTACGGAAAATAATAAAACAAAATTCTTAGCTTGATAAAGCTCACGGTTAACGCAGATCATTAAGTTAACGCAAAAGTCTCGCAATAATAATTACATAAAAACTGCTCGAAATAAATCGCAAGCTACTTGGAAAATAATAAATACTAATAAATTAAATATACCAAAGGAACAAATACAACAGATTGTTGTAGATGGTAATATAATAACTGACCCTAAACAGAATACAAACAATTTTAATAATTTCTTCATTGATACAATTATAAACCCCATACCAAACCAATCAAGATGCCAAATCCCGTTAGAACCAAACTCCATGTTTATGCGTCCAACTATACCTGAAGATATAAACAATATAATTAGAGACCTAAAAAACACAAATAGTACCGGATATGACAATATATCAACAAAAGTTTTAAAACACATATCCGTAAAGCTATAATTTATACTCATTCATATAATAAATGTATGTATAGAAAATGGAGTCTTCCCAGATAAGTTAAAATTAACTCTAATTAAACCTTTATTTAAAAAAAGTAATAAAGATGACATGAGCTTCTACCGTCCAGTAGCGCTTTACCAGTCATATCGAAGATTTTCGAGAAAGTGATCCATGATGGTATTTATAATTATTTTGAGAGAAACAATTTACTTTGTAATGAACAGGTTGGCTTTCGTAAAAATAAATCATTTAATTTAGCAATTTATAAGTTTTCTCCACAATATATTAACTCACATGGATAGAGGTAAAAAAACGTGTGCACTGTTTATGGACCTCACAAAGGCTTTCGATTATGTGGACCACAAAATACTCTTAAACAAATTATACTCCTATGGTGTCAGAGGAAACATTTATGACCTGATTAAATCTTACCTAAGTAATAGAACTCAAATAACACAAATATTAAGGTTATGTCCCGATATGAAAAAGATGATACATTACTCATCCTCATGTAGACAGGGAAGTGTATTGGGTCCGCCTCTTTTTATAATATACATCAATGACCTACCATTAGCGACAAAATACAACACAATTCTATTTGCTGATGACAGTACGGTACTGTTCACGGGCGATAATAAATTACACATGGAACCTGAGATAAATATGACTTTAGACAGCATTATAAATTGGTTGACATCAAACAATTTACACATAAATCTCGACAAAACAAATTTCATGACATTCAGAAGTAGAATAAGTAAAATAGCAAACATGAAAAGAAATTACCAAAATAATAAGATCCAGGAAGTAGACGTTACGAAATTTCTAGGTATAAAGATAGATAATAATTTAAATTTTGAAGAACATATAGATACTTTCTCTCTCTCTCTCTCTCCGCATCTCGCAGTTCAACCTAGAGAGGTTGTCGTCTGTTTAACCAGACAATCCTGTGGGTGCCTTAAGTGTAAGGCCTCCAGCCAGGGCATGGGCTGTCCGTCGGTTGCGCGCCTGTTTTTTAGACTTGCGACTTCTAGTGAGGCACGCAGTACGGGAAGTTCTTACAATACATTATGCTCTAGAAGTCTAGATTAAATACATTTTCTTATGCATTGTTTAAACTTAAACAAATAGTCAGTACTTCTAGTCCTTACAGCCTACAACGGCTATGTTGTACCTATTCTAAAGTACTGTGTTATTTTTTGGGGTAATTCTACTAATAAAGAAGCGGTATTTAGAGCCCAGAAGAAATGTATACGAGCCATAACTAGTATAAAAGTAACTGACAGTTGCAGACCATCATTTTTTAAATTAAATATTCTATTTTACCATGTTTATATATATTAGAGGTTATAATGTTAGTAAGAAAAATACAAATCTCTTTAGTAAATTACCTACATAACAAAAGACACAAGTTCAACATATGCTTACCAATCAATAAAACAGCGTTATTAAATAAAAGTGTATTATGTATGGCTCCACGCATATATAACCATTTACCAAACTCATTCCTGGAGATAAATTATATGAATATATTTAAAAACAATGTCAAAACACTGTTACAAAAAAAAAGCATATTACTCTGTCACTGAATATTTACAGGACAAACATATATAATGTATGTGCCTATGTAATTTTGCATGCCTTATGGTAAGATATGGCTAATGGACACTATTGTTTATTTAAGATAAGACTTTTTATTTTGTACCCATATTCGCAAATGAATAAATGATTATGATTATTTGTTTCAATAATAGTTTTCCTCCTTTACATCTCAAATAGAGTTGGGCAGGACACCTAGCAAGACTCGGTGATGTCAGGTGGAATAAAACTGTGACCAAATGACGTCCAAGGACTGGAAAGAGAAGGTGTAATTGAAATTTAATTGAAATTGAATAGAAGGTTAATTGGTCGTCCGGCGGCGAGATGGGCAGACGACTTTGTTGCCTCGCGGGGATATCCTGAATGAGGCTGGCACAAGAGAGCTTGGCACAGGCAAAGAGAGGCCTATACCCAGCAGTGGGTGAAGTCGGGATGTGGATGATGATGCCCTTTAAATCTGCGTATATCGTTAAAGCCGACGAAGAAGTTATCCAGAACATTGATCAAGAGGATTTTGGACAATAGAACACGCTTTTTGATGATGTTGTTTTGACGATTAAGGTTTTGATGATCGCAAACAAGCCAAAGCTAATGGCCCTGGATCTGATTGAGCGTTAAACTATCATCCGTCATCACCCGACTCGGCACCGAAACTTAGTATTTCGTTTAGTGTTTTTAAAAAGGCAAGATAATGCAATAACTGTAGCATATTATTTCTACTGTCAAAATAGTACATTATGATATAAGTGCGGTAAGTTGAAAATTACAGCCGAGGCGATATTGCTAGCCCGAGCCGTAGGCGAGGGCGATAAAAAAGCAGAGGCTGTAATTATCAAAGCGCACGTATGTCATACGACGTTTTATAACATATTTGCGAGGAAATAAATAAAACAAATAAAAACAATACAGCGAAAAGAAAAAGCGCGCGGAATAATTTTTACTTGTTCACAAATTAGCGAGACGCGCGCATCAGCGCTTTTTTTTAAGGCAAAGACACAAAAAACAGCCAGTATTACTAATAAAGTAAATTAATATTTTTGTGTTTTTGTTACAGATAAATGGTTGTAATTTATTGTCAAAATTAAATAATTAAATGTTTATTTATTATATTTCATCTCCCAAAGTTAATTTTATTCATAAAATGTTGACCAGTTTTCTGACATAAAAACTTTTTGCTAAGATTTAAAAAAGTAGGTACCGTTCGGTTTAGACGGAGCTTCTTGATAAACCGTGCATTTTACTTTACAGCACAAGTACGTAATGAGATACATTACGATATTGAAACTGGTGAAATAAGTGACCCTTTACGAGCAAATGTGTTATAAATGCATAAATCCACTCTTGCAAATGTTAGGTATCCACCCAATTACTCATCCAAATGTAAGCTGGTTGCTAACTAGCGTGGATGAACAGCATACTGTGCTTATCAGCCATCTCGTCGAGTGCGTAATTGGATTTGTGCCGCGCCGCGTTTCTACATAAATTACGCATTAGTGGAAACGCACCCTTAATTGTTTTGGTATTTTTTTCCGTATTTCCGTAATTCTTTTCTGTGGTTTAGTTTTAATTTAGGAGTGAAATAGATTACGGTGGTATTATTGTTCATGTAATAGTAAAAGCTCATAGCAATTAGCACATGTAAACACTGCATCAGAATATCAAATCAGCAGTCAGTTTGAGATGCGATTACTATGCTAATCCGTCTGCTTTACAGTATGGAGTATCATTTAAAAAATCCCCAATTGGCCTGGGTTGACACGAAGCTGTGCAAAATCAAAATGAAAATATTTTATTTGACATAGGCCTAGATGGGCACTTATAAAACGTCGAAAAAGGTGCACGGTTCGTGTTGGTCGTTTCCATGGAGAAGAACCGGCAAGAAACTCCATGGTTACTCTTTTCAAATCATTTGGTATAACAATATTATTTTGTTACAGCATTAGTACATAAGTATGCGTAGGCCCGACCATAGGTTGTTGCTTACAATACAAAAAGCGTAAAACAGACTTAATAAAAGTTAACAAGCATCTGGGAATTTACAAAGCCTACAATGTTCACTCATTCACAAATAATAGGTAAAAAAAGAATCTATACAAAGGTAGGAAAATTTTGTATTATTTTTTTCTTTTGTAAATAATAAAAAAAAAAAAAACAAAATTAAAGAAGTGACACAAATATTGTCATCAGTGCTGTAACTATTCTGAGCAAAAGATGTTAAAAGTAAAAAATTGATTTGAAAACTATTGTAAAAATCTGATTGGAAAGAAAAGAAAAAATGAGATTGAGAATAGTTAGAGACATCCACAAATTTGTGCCGTTTATGAGCTACCAGGGAAGCCACATGCGCAGAAGGAACTAGAGCCAAACTTCTTTGTCTTCAACGTAATCCTTGATTTTGTAATATGCTTTTTTAATAAGGACACGTTTGATATAGTTTTTGAACTTTCCATCGGTCAGTTCTATAATTGACTTAGGCAACTTGTTTTAAAAGCGTATACTGTTTATAATAAAAGACTTGCTAGTTTTTGTTAATATGAATTTAGGTATTACAATTTCATGTTTACTGCGTGTGTTTTTATTATGGAAGTCGCGTCTAATTTTGAAAATCCCTCGATTTTTGCGGACATATAAAATGCATTCAAGGATATAGAGTGAAGGCAGAGTCAGTATATCGATATCTTTAAATTTTTCTCTGAGTGACTCACGAGGACCCATTTTATACATCGCGCGGACTGCCCTCTTTTATAGAATGAAAATTGAGTCAACGTCAGCTGCAGATACCCACAGCAGAATGCCATAAGACATAATACTGTGGAAATAAGCATAGTATACTAACCTAGCTGTAGCTACATCAGTTAACTGCCTTATTTTCCTTACTGCATATGCAGCTGAGCTTAACCTACCTGAAAGAGTTCTAATGTGCGCGCCCCACTGCAATTTTGAATCGATAGTAATCCCTAAGAATACAGTTTCCGCTATAACATCAAGTTTATTGCCGTCTAGATTTAAATTTAGATCCAGTTGTGGTACATTAGGTAAAGAGAACTTTAGACATTTCGTTTTGTTTGTATTCAGTAAAAGATTATTAGCTGCGAACCATTTCGAGAGGACAGTTAGACTTTCGTTGACATGTAAGACATTCGTATCTTTACTATCTATTTTAAAAATTAGCGAGGTGTCATCAGCAAATAGAATTATATCCGATAATTTGGCCATCATATAAGGGAGATCATTAATGTAAACCAGAAATAGGAAAGGACCGAGAATTGAACCTTGAGGCACGCCCATCTTGACTAGAGACCCGGAGGACGTCGCCCCATTTACATTTACTTTTTGCTGCCTGTTTGATAAATAGGAAAGAACAAGATCAGCAGCTCGTCTACGAATTCCGTAGTGGTGTAATTTACAGATCAGTGTGTTATGGTCGACGCAGTCGAATGCTTTAGAGAGATCACAGAAAATGCCAATGACATCCTGGGACTTCTCCCAGGATTCCAAAATGTGAGTGTGAGTTTTACTCCGCGTCCGTTGTCGACCTACCCTTCGTGAAACCAAACTGTCGACTATGCAGAATCCCATTTGAGTTAAAGTGAGACAACATCTGGTCCAGCATGATTTTTTCATAGATTTTACTCAATGCTGGAAGCACAGATATAGGTCTATAATTAGAGGGATCACTCTTACAACCCGATTTGAAAATTGGCACTACTTTACTATGTTTCTTTAAATCAGGAAACTTGCCGCTGTCCAAACATTGATTGAATATGCCTGTTAGGACAGGGGCGATTGATTCAATAATATCTCCAAGAACCTTGACGGATATCCCCCATAAGTCTTCAGTATTTTTTATGTTGAGACTTTTGAATGCGTTTTTAATTAGAGCAATACATATTGGTTTAAATTTAAAGTTTGGTATGTCCTTAGTAAAGTTTTCTTTAAGAAGAGCTTCAGCTAGTGTAGATGAAGAGGGGAGAGATTTCGTGACTTCAAGTGGAATATTAGTATATAAATTTTCTAGTATCTCCGCCACTTCCAGTTTATCAGAAATGGTCTGATTATCTATTTTCAAGGACAATTCATTCTGATCTCGTTGTTGTGTCTTTCCAGTTTCTCTGTTAATAACCTGCCACACAGTTTTTATTTTATTATTAGAAATACCAATTCTGTTAATTATTATTTGAGATTTTGTGCTTTTATCATATTGTGTCCATGGCGTTTCTTGCTCATTCTTCTCCAAAGAGATCTACGCTTTGGAATGGGCAACCACAGTATTTTCACAAGTTATTATGCTTTGTGACAACTGTAGCTTCGATTTATTTGTTTTTCTGACATTCAAAAAGTCTAATTGAAATAAATGCTTTGAGTTTACCGTTAAGCTGTAATCTACAGATTTGAGAAAAACCTTATGAAGTGATGGCTGAATGAACAAGCACGATCATACGTGAAAAAACACACACAAACTGTTTACCCATACATTTTCACCGTTTCATTTAGGGGAATATAAATTAGCCTACGACCACCCTAGGACCTATTCTCATCCCTACCAAATATACACAAAAATTTCATTAAGCCGTTTCGGAGGAGTTCTATAACTGTGACACGAGATTTTTGTATAGGTACTTGCTTCTGCCAGCGGCTTTGCCCGCCTGAATTTTGATAACTGTCCCTTGACGTCTTTCCACCCTGTAAAGTCTAATATTTTACACAAATATCTGTCCGTCCGTCTGCCCCAAACATAATGGCATGCTAAAATTCGCTTAAATAAGCGACGCAGCCAAAACATCGTATAACATCGGGAAACATCGGCTAACATCGAGTAACGAATATTAATTGTTTTATTAAGAAACAGGATGGGTGACTCTTTAGATTGAAGATAAGCCTGATTGGTTGAAGGGGATGAAATATTGGTTTGGAATTAAAATTACATTAAATAAGCGCGTTACAGCGCTGTTTTATTAAAAAGAATAGAAAGTCTTCAAACAATGACGAAACAGAACGAAATTTTAGATAATAATACCAGAATATTACTGTCCCACTGCTGGGCAAAGGCCTCTTCTCATACAGAGAAGGCACGAGCATTGATCACCACGCTTGCTCAAGACGGGTTGGCGATTTCAGACTTATATTAATTATAAGTCCAGGTTTCCTCACGATGTTTTCCTTCACCGATGTCTGTGATGTCCAAGATAAACTTAGAAAAGTACATATGAATTGAAAAAGTCACATTGGTACTTGCCCGGATTTGAACCCACAACCTCATACATGGGAGGCGACGCCTTAACCGCTGGGCCATCACGACATTTTTAGATAAGATTAGTCATTTGTCGTTTTTTTTATTTTATTTTTCATTCTATATTTTTGTTTCTATTATGTCCTGTGTGATTTAATAAATACTTTTTATTTCTTTCTTTCTTTATTTGTAGTTGCACTACAAAGTCTGCCTTCATCAGTCATCATTCTCCTGCCCCTAACCCAATTTATTTACATATTTCTCTATTACTTGCCACTCAGAATTCATCTCTTTTCTTGCCATATCATCCTTCACATAGTCCAGCCACCGCTTCTTTGTAGGCCTTTATACGCGAAAAAATTTAAGTACCTATCGTATAAGCTTATCGCGTAATCGAAGTAATAAGAATTTACTTCAATAATTTTAGCAATAGTATTGTTATTTGTTGATTTTAATTGTTTCGATGTAATTAATTTTATGTAATTTGAGAAATATTTTGTATGCTTATCAGTTGCGTTAGTTTCTGAATAGGGTAGAGGACAAAAAAAATCTGATTGGTCCGTCAGATAGGTTTCCTAAAAATATATTCGACATATTTTTCTTAAACTCGTGTGACGTCACATTTGAGTACATTTTTTACTCAAATGTGACGTCACCAGCCCACACTCATGATCTTTGATACGTTTTATCTTCGTCAATTTTTATTAATTTGATAAAACAAAAAACACGTATCCAATATTTTTCGATGATGCAACTGACGGATTAAACTGAATCATTTTTTTTTAGTCAGTCATCATCCCTATTTTGAATATCTTACCACCAAGTTTTTACACAATATATATGTTCGCAAAATAAATGAATTTGATTTGATTTGATTTGCAAGTTCTAACATTACCCTTTACTGAATGAATGCCAGGAGCTTCGATTATAAATATTTCAAAGTATATAGGGAAAAATGCTCTATGCTCTTGAGGATCTCGTGGCTAAATAGTAACAGCCGTTTGGGTCGATCTTTATGTTAAGCCGTGCTTGCCTAGGTTGGTCTGTGGATGGGTAACCACCCATTACATACAGAGTTTCCTCCGTACCTCGGAAAGCACGTTAAGCCGTTGGTCCCGGCTGTCATTTGTAGATCTTTGACAGTCGTTACAGGTAGGCAGTGGCCCGAAAGTCTGACAACCAGTCTTACCAAGAGGTGTCGTATTACCCAGTACTAACTGGGTTGTGGAGGTCAGATAGGCAGTCGCTCCATGTAAAATACTGGTATTCAGCTGCATGTGGTTAGATAATGATGATGTGATAGGGAAAAATGCCCTTCGTTATCGTGAAAACGGTGTTTAGGCCATTATTTAATAAAAGCCATTTATTTTTACACCTTGAACCTTGAACAGACTGATACAATTTAATTTAATCTGACGGCAAATCTTATATCAAGGGACTAGTTTGGCAGTTACTTCTTTATGTCTGAAATCATCTCGTTAAAGTTCTTTGCAAATTATCAGTCGTGGTCTTTTCCGCCTGATCAGCAAAATTTTTTTTTACTTAATTCATGCGGAGGCGCCGAGCCATGCCCTTAAAGTTTAGGCCTATTAGGAAAGCGTCAACTTTGGCGCGCAAAATAACAATAACTCTCGTTTGGCGTGCGTCGTCAGTGCGCTCAGCCGATCGGTATCTTTTCAATCATTATTTTTATACAAAGTCAACGGGGCGGGGCTAGAGAGCGTTTCTATGTTGTAAGTGCAAGCAAAAATTAGCTTAGTGGTGATCAGGCGGGAGCGTCCTCGATAGTACGTGGATTTACGACATAGTAACAACATTTTCATAGCTCCAGAAAACAATACGTGCGCAAAATTTACCCCGAAATATTCCCGGAAATTGCGTATAAAGGAATATAGCAATTAGCACACACGGTCGGCATCACTTACAAAATTCCGAAACTCATTAATTAATTATTTTATTGCATCAAATTAACGTCAGTAGCCAACATGTTAAACTAAATATCGGTATAAAGGTATAAACATTCACTTAAAATGCAAACTTTAATTAATTATAAACAAAAATAATACATTTTTTGAGAGCCATGCCGTGATGATCCGCCATAAATTATTTAAAATTATGTTTTTTAATTTGACTTTGTGCTTTTTATCGGGATGTTTAATTAAATTCTTCCAAAATATCGTTGTTATGGGGTTACTTACCATATGTTTTTCGGGGAAGCCATCTAGATTTTGAATGCGTAAGAATTCACCCTTAGGGCAAATACGATAGGTTTGCGGTACTGACGATAAAAATCGCGAAATGATGTATTTTTTTGTTGTAATTTCTTGATTTTACGGTAAAATGTGCTGTTTGAAAGCGATGACATGTGGAGTGGGTACTAATGATTTGAAATGATTATGCCAGTTTTAAGGTTGGTCCGTCGATTGGTGACAATAATTACATACCGAGTTTCCTCCGTGTCTGGGTAAGCACGTTAAGCACGTTAAGCCGTTGGCCCCGGTTGTCATGAGGCCCGAAAGTCTTACAACCAGTCTTACCAAGGGGTAGGCAGTCGCTCCATGTAAAATACTGGTACTCAGCTGCATCAGGTAAGACTAGAAGCCGACCCCCAGTACATTTAGGAAAAGGCTAGGCAGATGATATATACCAGTTATTATACTGTTTCGTAACCAACCTACTACCTAGAATCATTCATATTAAAATCGAGACAGTTTAAAGTGGTTTTTAATGAAATATATAAATGCTTTGGTTTGGATGGCTTCCTGTACGAAAAAAATATAAATTCATCTTCATAGAATGAAACGATTGGGATGAAACAAAAAGTAAATGTTACTCCATTCCAACATATGCACAATATTTTATTTAAATATAAGGTCGCGGACACGAAATCAGAAGGCGCGGGGCGGCGCGGCGCGGCGCGGCGCGGCGCGGTAACGCACTGGGCTAGACTGGTGCGTTAGTTGCGTAACCGCGTTATAGCACAAAAATTACTACTACTACTACTAAATTGCCCAATTGCGCAATTTCCAAACTCATAAGCTAGTAAAATATATAAATGCTTTGGTTTAGATATCTTCCTGTACGAAAAAAATATAAATTCATCTTTAGATATGCAAAAAAACATTATACAACTCCAGTTGTATGATATTTTATAACATTGTAAGTATCAACTATGGACTAACTACTGTATTAGATCTGAAAGGTGGTGGAAATTGTATTGTGGCATAGTTTGGGAGACGCCTATCTCTTTCCTAATAGTTGAACAAGACTATTAGGAAGAGGGAGATGCAAAGAGAATCTCAGAAATTATTTAGACTAGGGATGTTACGGCTCAGACCAAGTAAAAAACCAAGACATAGCGCTGCGAACAATAATGTGAGGCCAGCGCAAGTTACGTCTCGCTCTCTTTATTACACGCTCACACGCACACATTAACATCAAACTACAATTAAACTATGCCTCAATAAATGCACACATGTTTACGAAACCGGCCTCACTTCTCTGTTCGCAGAGTTCCGTCTTAACTTTTTGTTTTGGTCTGAGTGTACACGGCGAGACGTAATTTGACGGGCCTCACTTTGCTGTTCGCAGTCTGAGTGTTACGAAGCTTATAGGTGATATTACACCTCCGGTTCCGAGGTCGGCGCAAATATTTTTTTCAACTTCGCCTTCGCCTAGTCGTAGTCGGAATTTAAAAAAATATTGACTGTCACAGGAAAAGTTATAAGAAGCCTCCCCTTATTAAATTCTACGTAAGTATATTTGAAAGTCTTTCCATTCGGCCGAAGCTCCCGATTAATTAAAACTTAACCACCCGAAATAATAACCCCAACATCGTTGTTCTAAGCTTGTCAACCCTAAAACGCTGCCCTGCGCCTGCGCACGCTTCGCCCCCAAAAATTCATTATCGCGCATCGTTGAATTAGATCTAACCACGAGATAGTGATGTAATAACGGTATTCTGTGTGTTTGTTTGCAGGCAGCGGGTTTAATTGCGCAGGAGTTGATAATTTGTGATAAGTGGCGGTACGGACAGGACAAAGTTGGTTGGTAGGTTGGTAGGTACAGCTGGTTAATGGGTTGGTTAAGTCAATAGACAATTATTTTCACTAGGTTGATGAAAAAATATGCCAAACTATACAATGCTTAAGAAAAAAAAAAACCATTGAAGTTGTTAACAAAATCCGATTTAAATGGGGAAGTAATATTTTTATAGGAGTGTAATACGTGATTTAGAAAAGTGTAACACCGAAAAACACGTCCCCGTACGTTCACGAATACGAAACATTTAACAACGAATGCACGCTACCTCGAAAAACCTAACGCCGTAGCCATGCGATCACGAATAACTAAATCTCTAATTTCACCTACTTGAAACACATAAATAACAACGAATGCACGCTACCACGAAGAACTGATCACCGGAGCCATGCGATCTCGAATAACTAAACCTCGAAAAGTCATCGTGAAAATTCTTTATAAATTCATTTAACAATCAACCAAATCAAACATTTGAGAGAAAAAAAAACATACTATATGTCATATTATGTGTCATATTGTGCGTTTTCGTGCACGCTCTTTATAGTCATAATTTCCAGACAAAGGTCGCGGGCAACAGCTAGTCCTCCATAGAAACGTAAGGCTCCATCAGATGTTGTTGGACTTTTAAATTGTATTTCTTTATCTTGCGCATAACTCAGCTTGCGCGACGTAAGTATTTTGAGTCACATCAAATAAAGTATGAATAGCATGATACGTAGTTCGCTAAGACGTATATTATTACTCAACTTACTTAACGTATTGTTAATCCACCACAGTATCGGCCATTTGCAAGAAACCGCTGCAGTACAATATCTTTACGCAATACCGTCTAAATAAACAAATTAACAAAAGTAATATGAAATGATCAACACATGCCCGAAAGCTAAAGTATTTAGCAGTCAATAAGGGCCGGGCCTAGATCAGAAGGGCGCGTTAAACTCGATAGAGCCAATAGACAATTGTTATGTCGACCGCTATTAGCGCGTTAGTGTCCCTACACACTTGCCCGATGCAAGACAAGAAATTAATTGTTTTATCGACTACTTTAAATCTTTCTTTATGGAGTCAGAGTTTTTATGCCGCCCATGAGCCTCTGACTTGGCTTTACATGTCTTCGAGAAATATCTTTCTAAAGCTGGTTTCCTCACGATGTTTTCATTCACCGAAGCAAGTGAAAATTGTACAATACGCACATGAATCCGAAAAATTACTGTGGAAGTGTGCCCCGCTTGGGCGAAGCACCACCGTGTCCTCGAAGCGGCGATCGGCGGCGGCGACCTCTCGCTGCCGGCCCTGGTTCAATCCAGGGTCCGGAACGAGACGGAATGGGACGCCGTCACCTCCTTCTGCGAAGCAGTCATGCGAAGGAGGTGGCGGAACGCTTGAGGGAAAGAACCTCACGTCCCAGCCGCGGCGGGAGACGCCCCGGGCGTCGGGGGCCACGTGGTGGCCCCCGGCCACCGTAGGCGCGGGCCTGTGGACGTTGAGCTAGCTATGGGCTAGCTCGCCGTCCGTCCGTCTCATGACGACAGGCCGTGTCGACGGCTCGTTCGTGTTCCACGCGCGGCTCAAAGAGAGTCAGCAAAAAGGAAGGGGCGATGCCTGCTGCTGTTTTAGTCAGTAAAAGTCTGACACTCCCTCCTGCTCCGCCTAGAGCGGGAGGAGTCATTTGATGATTTCCCATCCGAAAAAAAAATAAAAAAATCGGAGGTGCTTTGGGTTCGACTTTGACACTTACACATTACTACAAGACATACAACATTATTACAAGTAGTTATTATAAGTAGGCACTTATAATAACTAATTGTAATAATGTTATGATACATTCTGAGTTGAACCCGCCCCATGTAATAGGGGGCGAACCTATTGCTATCAACTGGGCACAAATCCAGACTCCGTGGCTGCTACTGAGATATTCCTGATGGAAAAACCCAATAACACTTGCCCGACCTGGGAATCGAACTTGGGACCTCTTGCTCAGCAGTCGCGCTTTTGGTCTACTTAAAAATGTCGGTGCGTACATAGTAAATATTACACGTCCGTAATACTGCAATTTTTTATTTTTATTGTCATATTATAGTCACCAAATGCCCTTGCAAGATAGTCTGGTCTTGTCTGGCGGGCGTACCGCTAACATCTCCGTACTCATCAAGTCTTGCAAATCTTGTCTTGGTTGTTCGTGTGCAGTCACACTAAATAGCCCGTAATGGCGCGATCGTCGGAGAGCCGCGTGGAACCACTCTGTGTTATTAGAAGCGGGTGAAAATTACGCCTTAAGGGGAAACCGAACCTGTTAATGTTTTAAATTTTAAAAAAATCATAAGTTTGCGTGAAATGATTATAATATTCTAAAAAATGTAACTTCCCTTTCTGAATCAGATTTTGTTAACAATTTCAACGGTTTGAATTTTTTTGCACGAAACACTGATTATTTGTCTAAAATAAAATTAGCCTAAGTTAGACCTAATAACATCAACTATGTGCCAGTAAAAGTCTCGTCCTAATCGGTCCAGCCGTTTTGGAGATTAGCCGGAACAAACAGACAGAGAGACTGGATGCAGCTGAATACCAGTATTTTAATGAAGCGGCTGGTTACCAGTCTATAGAGTTATTACTTTGCTCTCTTATATTAAAAACGACTCTCCCTTAACGATAGCGAAAAGTGAAGCGATTGTAAACACAGTAGTTGCACGACATTCGCTCGTTACACAGACGAGCGCCTATTTACTATATAATATCGTTATATACTAAGTATTATTATGTATATAAGTTGTAGGTGAAGAACGCCCAGCGATTAGAAATAGATTAAGGATTCTGTCTACCCCTCCGTACCATACCATGACCGTGCTGTAAACCTATCGGGCAAAAAAATATTCTTTGTATTAAAAAATATGAGTACAGAGTTCAAAATTAAGCTACAATTTTTATGAAATTCTTCAAAGTAATCTACTTGTTTATTTTTTAAAGATTGTTTTAAAAAATCTAGTCGAAAAAAAAATTATAGTGCGTTCAATCGACACTTTCGAGTATTAATTGTTAAAATTATTTTTATCTTATTTCTCAACTAGAGTTTCATTTATAAAACAGGCCCTTAGCTCACGCGTGATGATGATTACTCAGTAAACTTTTAAATATTATTTTTATTTATATAATTATTTTTATTCCAAAACCGTTGCAATGGTTTGACTGGGGTCAATTGGGGTCGGTGATATATACAAAGAGTTTTTAAAACATCCGACATAACTCAAATATTAATGGCTATCAACATTTTCATTAATTTGTTTAATAATAGTATCAATGTTTTTCACGCGTCATTAACTCGAATAATTTTTAGATACTGTGTTTTTTTAACTAAACACACCATTAACTGCTCAGTTGCGGTTCAAAGTTAACCCTCGGAAGTGTATTCGAAAACATTATCAAAACGCAAATTACATTTGTTTTAAAAATTAAAAAATGTTTCAAACAAGACTTTTTGGCAACTCAGAATACATCTTAATTCGAAAAAAAGACGTTATCGGCTGAAACTTTAGGTTCAAAATCCTTTGAAGATAATTTCTAAAATGCTTAATCAACTTAGCCGCGTATACAAAATCGATTATCGTTTTCAAACGCATCTGCCGTTCCAAATTTGAATAATTACAAGTTTTAAATACAAACACGTATAACAGGACCAAGTTACATTGCGATTATCAATGGCGCTAGTGTCTTCGTCAAATGACAATTAAGGTGAATAATTTCATACATTACTTTTAGTTCCGTATTTTCCCGTCATCATTAAAACATGGGCGGTGTGACATCGAGTCTGCCATTAGGGTCTTCGTGTCGTGTTATCTGTTACAATAACTGACAGTTCACCTAAATTACCTCTTAACATGTTATTAATTGATACTGTGGAATTTTTTGGATGCTTTTAGGCAATTAAAAAGTTAATGTAAACAATATAATATACTCTAGGGAGTATTAAAGGTTATTTTTGAAGTATCCAATATTCTTCGGCCTGTGGTCTATTAACTCGAGGGAAAAAAATAGTTTTGCTCTACGCACAAAAAATTCCACACTATTTTCAACCAAAACATTAGCCAAAGTTAAACGAGTTCTCATTTTCAAAATACATAGTGGCATTTCTTGGATAATAAAATTCAACCGTTAAATCAAAAACATGATCCATTAATTTAACATCCACGTCTCATCAAAAGAATTCTCATTAGCAAATGAAAATCAAAGAAACAGCTGCACTTAATAAAAACTCAAACATGGCGGGCGCACGTTCCAAATTCAATTTCGATAATTAAGTGACAGTTGATAAAAACAACATGGAGTATCCCCGACGCGCGCCGAACGACAATCGGAGCGTGCCAACACTTGCAAGCACGCGCGATCAACCGATAAAAACCCACAATTTTTAATTAAATTGAGATTCCTCGACGCACTAACTTGATCTAATAAAGCCATAGATGGCGCTGAACTTACCGCAAAAAAACTAAAAGATTCTATGAAATCATCCAAGCAGAGTTTACTTTCCTTCGCCCCAAAAAAACATATGACACTATCAAAATTTCACCACTAATTTTTGGAAATGATATCATAGCGCAACAATTATAAGGTCCATTTTAACACAAAATTACAGTATGGCGTGACGTTTCCGGGGATGCATAACGGTAATTAGAGGATTGTCGTGATAAACCAATGTAATCTCTATTACTTAACGATAAAATCCAAATTGCTTTATGATAATGGCGGGGCGTTCGTGACATGGCGTCGTTTACGCGGTAAAACAGACTGTTTTGTAACATTTTTACGACGGGTAATAATCGAATTAATATCGCGAATCGCTTAATTAAATTGATATATTTGTGAATGGTCAGTTAATGGCGATAACGGATATTAATTAAAATTCGATGATTGATTCAATGTACCGACATTATTGATGTTGAAATTACCTTAATTTGTATTTGTTTTATTAATTCGTTCGTGAATGAGTAGATAAGTTTATTTTGTAATTAATGAGACAAGTGGATAATTAAATGTTTTATAAAATTCTGATAACGAAATAACTGTATTGGTACATTTAGTTGATTTTAATATTCATGTATTCACTTTACATCATTTATTTTGGCTTGACTTGGGAATCGCACCAAGAGTCATTTAATAACGTCCAAGTACTGTTTCAGAATCAATCTCACCGGATGCAGCGAAATACTAGTATTTTTCATAGAACCTATTAATGCGGATTCTAGGTGTCAAGTCTAGCTGTGACTGCTCATAATTCCTTTAGTCATTACCATCTATGAAATGGAGCAGAATAGGGATGATGACTGACTAAAAAAATATGATTCTGTTTAGTCCGTCAGTTAGATTATCGAAAAATATTGGTGTTTTTTGTTTAATTAATACTGAAACGTCACTCAAAATTTAAGTAGCACTTATATTTCACAGTTTCTCAAAAGTGACGTTTGGCCATACGAAATTTAAAGTTTAGGAGCTGCTCAAATGTTAAGCAGGCCTTAAATTTTGAGTGACGTTTCAGTATTCGGGGGTCAGCAATACAAATTGACGAAGATAAAAGATGTCAAAGATCATGAGTGGGGGCTTGTTACGTCACATTTGAGTAAAAAAATGTACTCAAATGTGACGTCACACGAGTTTTCGACGCACTGTATCGTCTTAATTTTTTGATTCGTGAAAATGGAAAAAATGTGTGTCCAATGTTTTTTGGAAATCTATCTGACGGATTAATTAGATTGTTTTTGTCATCTACCCTATTTTAGAGGAACGGCTTCTTTGAGCCAATTCACTGCTGAAAATAGGCCTCTCTCAAGCTGCGCCGCAACATTCTATCCTACGCTTACCTACGGTCACCTTTTAAAAATCATCGGTCCATAGCTAAAAGACGTCCATCGTTGCGCTTGCTTTCATCATTTGAACGTGCTACGACGCCACTTCTATTTAAAATACTCTTGTTTTCTTTCAAACTGTGGTATTTTTGTATTTGTTTTTAATATCATGTTCAGTATTCATCATTCATTGTTTTATACTTTATCCCTTCCTTGTTAAGAACCACAAGTTTCCCAACAAGAGGATTTAATTCAACATAATATTTATTTGTCATTATTTGCCAATACTTACCAAAAGCTTACCTTCAACACAATTGAATCACCTCAAAAATTACCATCCACACTTTCCCTTCCGGATGTTGCCAGCGTTAAAAATAATATTAGCCTTGTAACCCAGGCTTCACATCCGGACCGGAAGCGTGCCTCCCACACCGGACGCGACCGGATACGGAGCTGACGTGTTAGTGGCGGCGCCGCGTGCCAACGTTTAACTACCCTACTTTACTTTCTGGCAATCTGATTGCCAGATAACATGGCACGCGCGATGATCCTGAGTGTAATTTAATTATTTTTACTGTTTAGTGGAATTAGGGGATGGTTTCATTGGTTGCTCTGTTTGAGGAACTTTATTTAAAGGTTTCCTGTTAGTATGGGCAGTACTTATTGATAGGTTTAAGTGCCCTTTTATTTTACAGAAAACTTTGGAAGAGTAATTCAATTCAATGTCGAAAATAAACAAGGTCTACAATCAAGTAATTCTTTATGCGGTTTTTCATTCACTCGATTTTCTCAACCGAACTATGGTTAAAGAAAGAGATTCTGTATCTCAGATATAGATAATTATAACGTAAGTATCACGATCCCTATGAAAACAAAGCGTGCCATTTTTTACTACCTTCTATGTTGTCTTAAGCACTATTTAGTTACAAACAAACAAGTTACGGTTTTTGTTCTTAAATAAAATATATTATAAAAATTTGCTTTCCGCGACAGTAGCCACGTTAATAATAAAATAAAAAAATATCGCTGGATATTACACACAACGCCATCTAGTGCCACACTAAGCAATGAGGCTTGTGTCGTGGACACCAGATAGTTAATATACTACATAGGTAGATACTTTTTGTTCGTAAATACATACTTTATCTAGCTTGCATCTGTGTTCTAAATATTTAACATTTTCTGTTCCTTTTTTAAATTTATACATTTCGGGTATTTCTTCTGTACAGTAGGAAAAATAAACGACACAGATATTGCATACTCGTTTTATTTTCTCGCCTTACCTCAGCATAATAATACAATTACGAAGATCATTCAACTACTATCAGTAAATAACATTAATATTTTAGAATGAAGCATTGTTTTAATTAGTTATTTATTTAGGCTAGCAATATTACAGAATTACATTGAAGCAACATGGCAACACAATGTATACTTATAAAACATAATATTTGATTAGAAATCAATCGATTTCTCTCTAGATAAATATTTAAAAATACTGAGGTTTAAAAATACTTAAAAACAGTAACACAGTGTAAGATTTTCTTAAAAATATTTACAATAATCTGAGCATTTTGTTCGTTTACTTTTTAATTTTGTTTATTTTTTCTACAATGTCAAAGGTCGCAATGATTTTGCGGTATTTTTTGATATGCCAATGTTTGATTTTACAAGAATTAATTAACGTCAAAGAATTAGCTAGCGAAGTTGAAGGACTATGCAAAGTTACAGCTTTAATGAAAAATAGTTGTTCAGCTTTTAAAAACTAAGTTTAGTTACAAACTTCCAAAGCATTTCAGACAAAAACTCGAGAAAGAAAAAGTGTGAACTGTCATTTACAAAAATTAAAACGAAATTTGATTACTAAACGGCGACTAGACAAAGACGATAAAATTACAAAATTAAATTTAAAAAAAGAACTACAGTCTCTTCACATTTATTTTACCTCTAGTTATTAAGTTGGCAAACCTGAGGATCGAATGATACCCCTGTATAAGAATACAAGCTGTAAACAGACCCTTCACGTAGCTGTCAACCAAGCATATTACATCAAACTAAGTAACTCTATGCAAAAATCATTGCTGAGAAACGACTTTTTTACGATAGAACTCAATCTGATGAATGCATTGAAAAATACGTGAGTCATGGATGTATTTAAAGTTATTACATTATAAACTTTGATTTAAAAAAACTTGTGAAAAAGTAACTAGAAGATTCCCAGGTCAGGTTCTCCAGAAAGAGAGAGCCATTCGGCTTCGTTAAGGGTATTTTTACACCCATTATTTTCAACACAAACTTCAGGTTCGTCAACTCAATAGCTAGAGGTAAAATAAACGGTGAAAAGTCAGTACAAATCGAATGCTTACATTTAAAAAACGAATACTCAGTTCTTTCAATAGCTATTATTTACAAAACTTATCCGCAAATAAATAAATAATTACAATAAATGGAGGATTTAAAACATTCTTATTTACATTAATATACAACACGGAATTACATTGATCTTTGTACGTAACATTTAGTCGAATCATTTTACTATTTATACTTTATCAACGACGCAGGCTTACCAAGAACTTTCACTTCGCCATTTGAAGCTGAATTAAAAAGGACGGTCAGATTTTGGGCTGGCTGTGTACTTTTGTCCAGACCCAAGCACGCCAAGGTACCCGAAACTGACAATTTTTCCCAATCAACCTGGAACCGCTTTAACAATAAAGCTCGAAATCTATTAAAGAAATTTGACAGATTGTTGTAACTTGATGTGCTGGTATCTGTACAACCCGGTTACATTATCTTCGGACCTGTTGTCGATGACATTTAAAAACAATAAAAGTCCAAACGTAACGATGCAATGTTCCATAACAAGCACGTTCGTTTCGCTATTACTGCTTTATTTTTGAACATGTCATTGTTCCGTTTGAACTGCATTTATTAAAAGTCATCGACGACGCCAGGTCCACAGATAATGTAACCGGGTTGTAACTAAAGTGTCAAATCTGTCCGTCCCAGTTTGACAGATCTTTCACAATTTCAACGCAACTTTTTCATTTGCAACTATTTTGCTCATACTTGTAACTTCAGAAAAAGAAAACTGCATCGTTTTTCAAAGTTTATGGTACAACCTTTAGTACTACCTACTACACACACAATTAATTCATCCAAGCAACCAGGCCATCGACAAAAAGGCCATAGATCACAAAAAAGTCCACCTTACAAGTTAGTAAAACCTCTTTAGTCCATAAAGCATATAGAACGTAGTACTACACCGCCGCCGTTGCAATTTATCTAGCGCGTAAATAAAATGGTCGGGGCGTGTTCAGATAAGATTAGAACCCATGGCAATGGCGGTCTGGTCATAAAACCTTTTAGCGTGGTCACTAGCTTTAATTCAACAAGTTACCTGACTACTTGCCTCGACTTTAAATCGAAAATATCGATGTCTATTCACAAAAGGTAAAATAGATTTTCCTTTTGACTTGTGACCACGGAAATTTATTGTACTTTAAAATTCCATACTAGTGCCAATTCAGGGAACTTTGAAAATAATGGGGCAAGCATAGCAAGTCCCAAGCATCGTCATTGGCTGAAAATCTGTCAACGGCATTACGGCGGTTGTATTTCAAAATAGCTTCACCTCATTGGTCCAATGGGACTGAGCTATAACCACGCCATCTACAACAAGCTTTGACAAGCCTTCCCCGTTAAACTGTCTTCTTATAAAGTCAGACAGCTGTCAAACATACCATATTCCTTTTTCAATTAGATGCAAAGCCAATAAGCTGCGTCTTACGAGGCGGTAAAAAGCGATCACTTGTAAAGAATTCACGTCCACACCACAATTCCCAAAACTTGTCAGTACCAAAACCTGTCCAAACACGTCCCACCACCAACCAACCTATACAATAAGTTATATTTGAACGATTTGGCAATTACACTCCCGGCAATGACTAGTCCCCGCACTGACTTCATTCAGACACGTCCATCTTGGCCATGTTCAGAAATGTCCATCCTCCGAGCGTGCGGGCTCGAGCGAACACTACACGAGGCTGGACAGTGGAGCCCTGGACGTCACAGGGGACCCTGGCAGCTGCTGCAACTGTTGAGGAGCTTGAGTGGGGAAGTACACCCCCCCAACTCCATCGTTGAATTGAGGGTGCAGCGGCATTGGTGTGTGAGGCATGGAGGTCGGCCGTGACTCATGATACAGTATTGGTACGCGGACCAGTCTCTGGGCTGCATGAGCCATGTTAGCAGCTTCTAATTCCGCAGCCAACTGCCTCTTCCACTTATTCCTTCTATTCTGGAACCAGATCTTCACCTGGGTCTCTGTTAGGTGTAAGGACGCAGCTAAACCAGCCCGTTCCGAACTGCTAAGGTACCGTTTCATGTCGAAGGTCTGTTCTAGTTGAAAGACCTGCGACCTGGAGAAGACTGTCCGGGTTTTCTTCTTTCTTTTGCCCAAATTCGCGTTAGGGTCTCGTTTTTCATCCTTGTCAAAATCATCGCTTTCGTCGACGTCAGGGTCCGAGTCCTGGACGTCTGGTTGTTGAGGGTAGAGGGCTGGATGAAGCCGGGGGGATCGGGGCGAGGAACGGGAGGGGGAAGGAGGGGTGGGGGCTCGTGTCGGGCTCCGGATGCGAGGGGAACCGCCTGCTGAGCCTTCTTCGTTGGTGGTTGAGTCTTCTGTAACAAGGGGTTGGCTGTTAGTAAGAATAAAGAAGTGTTTAGGTAACATAATGGATAGAAACGTCTTCTACATTGATAGTCTTACAACGAAAGTAACCGGAGTCTAGAACGACTTTCAACTGGTCATAAACTAGACTATCTTTTTTTTTCATTAACCAAAAAGAACAAGTTCTTTATTTAAAACTACAAAACATGTTCGTACTCCAACCAAACCCGTCAAATTGCCCAATCAAAGGCGTTGTTCGATTTGTATTAAGCTTAAATCGACTAACAGTAATTGGATATGTCGCTAGAGTTCTTTCATATTTATATTACCTCAGATCTTACGTCAATGTGATCTTAATCCCCATTGTCATAAGGTTGCTTTTGGCTTGGCTACCACAGACAAGTCAGTCATGATCGCAATGAGCTTTATGAGGGAACAATTAAGGTTGATTTTCGATTGTTGGCAAATAACAGCGTATGCTAACCACAAAGAATCCTTACTTGTTAATACGCACTGATTTGTTTTAAGCTCTATTGACTTGACAGGGTGTTGTCTAAGCAATAAATGTATTCGTTTGTGTTAGAAGTTGTTTTATTTAATTAGGTTAAAAGGAGAAAGAGAGGTATATACTTTTAAGATACTACTTCTCTTACATGGTGAAAAGGTAAGCTGAAAAAAGATTGTTTTCTCAAACATGCTTGAAAATTTGAGCATTATTTTGACAACCTTCTTCGAGATAAATCGAAATTGCTGTACTGGCCAGATACATGCGACCAGCGGCCGGCAAAAGTTGTATGAAAATCCATATCTGTCGTGTTTACAAATTTAAAATTACCTACATAGGTAGTAAACTCAATCTGTCGTGTAATTTAAAAATAGAACGATCTTTTACTCTGAACATGGCAACCAAGGAGGTAACTTATCAAAAGTTTTATTTAAATTTCGAATTGGCTTGCAAATAAAAGCGTTTTATTGAAAAAAAAAAACAAATGAACTCTTCAACGCGAGAAAAAATATTGTTGTTTGTGTGCATCATTGATTTTGAAAAGTAATTGTATTAATTTCGTCGCATTATTTGAGAAAAGTACTATACAAGCCTTGGCCACAACTAGGCATTGATGGACTTACGTATGTGTGCCTCGGCTTCACCTCGGACCACATTTACACGTTCGTCCATCAATGCCTCTGTTGCTGGCCGCTGCAGTTATATACTATATCCTTGATAGTGAAATGACGGGTAAATTGCTATAGAAATCTTTTGCAACATTGATGACATTGACAAAGGAGCTTTTATAATCATTTAAAAAAAAAAAGTGAAACGATAACCTCCTATTTTGAAGTCGGTTTAAAAGGATGGCCTAGCCGCGTTCCATAAGAACAATGTATTACTATACGAGTTTTAATGCAAACAAAGAAGGATGGTTGGCGACCATAAACAATAGCTCTACGTCAAAAGAGGTTCTCAATCAAACCAGAATCAGAGACTATGACTAAATGAAAACCAGTTCCTAACACGACGAGACCAATGAAGCGACTACTGAGTAGGTACCTACGTCATAAACGGTTTGTACTAAGTAGTTAACTAGTTTGTAGGTACTTCGTACGTGGAACACTAGGCAACTGGCTAATTGGCTTTAATGAACCATTACTTTGGGCTATTCATTAGACGGAAACAACATAACATAACGGCTCTACTTCGTAAAGGATTTGACAGGTATATGGGGCTTAAACATAACTGGCGAAATGTGGATACCTACTATTAGCCTTAACCCTTTGGGGATTACAGGCGTGATGTTATGTTGTAATACAAACTTTTTGCATCTACTTGATGAAAAATATAATGGCTGAACGCGAAAATTCGCAGCCTCAACCAAACAATTAAAAAAGTAATTCAAATTACGAAAATGGAATGGCTCTCTCTATTGTCATCTACACTTGTATGAATCACTTCATTCGAATTAGAAATACTTTCATTGCATTTTCTACCCTAATACTCTCAAAATAGAGTTCAATTTTGAAGCCCTGGTGTACTTTCTAAGTTTAAACAATGATAAAACCAATATAACGAAGTTCTCTAGCCAGTATATACGAGCCTTGATTTGAAAGCTCTTGTTTACTGGTTGCACAACAATAACCAACCAGTGTAACTTGACCTGTTATTTCACAGTTTGGTTTAGAACAAAGAGGTTTTTCTCGCTGGATTTAGTATGTGTGATTTGCATTGATTTTAGAAGCCATGCGAGTAATCCTGTGTTAGTGCCCGCTTGCTGTTTACACAACCGCTTACGAGTTAAGCAGTTTACGTGTTTGCAGCCCGAGATATTATTCAATACTTAGATAGGGAATCGTTACGGTGAACTCGAAGTATTTGCATAGAAACACGTAATTTATTTGTATCTATAAAGAAAAATCAATTGCCCCATATATTAAAGAACATACCGCCACACTTATATCTTTTCTTTTTGCCAAGTGCTCCTCTATTTTTTTTTTCATTAGTAAAATGCATCTCAGGTCGCTACTCGCTAGTCTATACTAATATTATATGTATAGAGGAATGATTTGATTTTTTGTTTGTGTTTGTTAGGTACGATTTATTTATATTTTTATTTTTTAACTCAAAAACTACTCAAACGATTTTAAACATTCTTATTATGTTCTGTATTCTTTCTCACCATTAGAAAGCTACATCTTTACCGAGTAACATTATAAAGCTGTGATAAAAATGAAATAGCGGGACATCAAACTTTGTACCCTACAGGGTTTTCGAAAATAACCGGGAGTCTTTTCGATAAAACGTTGACATTTTTTAATTAAGGCGACCAAATACTTTGTCAGTTTTCATAATGAAGATGTAAAAAAACACTGCCATTCAAATTATACATTCATACATCTTGCAGCTTTCCCTACGATGTTCATTTAACAAACATCTTTTGAAGTTTGGCACCCCACACCTGTGCCCTCGTCAATAATCACAAAAATTAAAAAAAAAACACTGCTCAAACCGAGCAATCAAACAAAACAGCGTTCCGTATAAACCGCATTCGAAAATTAAAACGAGCGCGCGCGACGTCACTCTAACATAGCGACGAGCGACGACACCGCATTTGGCGCGAACTGATTCGTATACGGAATGTCGTGGGTGCGAAAGAGATGGTTATGCATTTGTTGTTTCGTCGGTAATTGCGCTGTGATGGCAGAACAGGGATGCTAGATCGAGTTTCGAATTTCCCCATTTTTTCCTCCTAAATGATACGTTTTGCAAGTTTTTTCTCCATTAATTTTTTTTACAGGAAATGACACAGACGGAGAGATATAATACTTTGTTCATTCACAAAATGTATCATTTGGTATCGAATTTTGTGACTCTGTATTTATTTTCCGTTCCCGTTCACGCAAGACACAATGCAATCGGCGTTCCTATTATAAGCAAGTTATTATTACAAATTAAAATATTTCTTGATTTCCAAAATTTTACATTATTTTTTGGAGACAGTTTCCCTAAGATTTCACTTCTCCTAAATTTCCCCTAGAAAGATTTTTTCCCCACAACAGGGAAAGAAGTCCCCAACCTACCAACACTGTGGCAGAAAAGCATTGTTCGGTCGGTTTGGACCGCGTGAAATGGCGAAGCTTTTGTTTCGTCAGTGAGATGGGTTTGGGAAAATTAAAGCTGCGTCGAGGGCAGAGCATGTTACGGTGATTGCTTGTTTAGAGGTAACGTGTGCCTAGTGCGTTTATGTTAGTTTTTGATGTCAGTTGTGTTGACAGCTGTTGTTGCGCTAGGATAATAGGTTAGTTTGGCTGTACAGGGTGTCAAAATTGGGATTACCTTTTTAAGTTCGGGTCTGATTGCGGATTGGGTGGGAATACGTCACTAACAAATAATAATATGTCGGAGTTTGAGTTGCGTTACAAACATACAAATATACAAATCTTTCCTCTTTATAATATTAGTGTAGACTGGTATCCGCAGCATCCGTTCTAGTTCTATTAGAAGTCTAGGTAAATGAGATAAATAGACTATACATAAAGTAACTCTCATTTACGGATCTGGCCAAGACAAATAAATCCCTTTAAAATATAAAAGTGGTAGGTATCACATAGGCCGAATTGTCTCGTGTACCTTGCGATGAGCTTCCTATGCCGTCAATCAAGACATAATACCTCCTGGCATTGTGTGGGGTTGACTGACAATTAAACCTATCTCCCAAGGTGCGGTCAAACCGTGCGGAGTAAACCGGACCGGACAGCGAACTTTGACAGATAATATACTGAAATATTTGGTGTCAGCAGCTAATCTACAGTCCGGTCACCGCTGCTTTATTGAGGCTGTACCACATACATACATACATATTTCGGGGATAATCATTATGGCCATATACATAGGTATTAGTTATAAAGACAGTTTTCTAACGAAAGGCTTCTATGCTCGCAGTCCCTAATGATTCGCTCAATAATTTGACACTTCTAACATTTCTAACTCCATTTTCTAATCGAACGCAACACTACACACCATTCGAAATTCGAACTCAACATTTAACACAATTTTCAAATAACCGAAAATCACTACTCGACTCGACAGTTTGTCAAAACGCATCGGGCATCACTAATCCTTTCAACCTGACACCGAAATCACGTCGGTAACTCGATAGTCTCGATACATCGCATAGAATCGATTAGGTCCGGACGCCCTACCAGTGCGCTAATCTCTGCCGGTAGCTTGCTGACATCATTTATTATCTGTGGCCGACTAATAGACAGTAATGGCTGTGTTGTTTAGAAATTACGCGGGAAAATGGGAATGGATTTTCTGGGGTTGGGTTTCAGTTTATATTGTTGTTTTGTCTATTTATTTTAGGAGGGTGGTTTTCGTATTATAATAGTGAATTGAGACGATTAGCGATTTGCTTTGCGAAAGATACGGATACCTTAAACATTAATGTATAAACGAATCGCACACAAGTTGGTTATTGACTTTACAATTAGATTGAATTTAGTCATCCACGTTTTATTTATTGAATTGAACAGTGGCCATGTTGAAAACTAAGCGTACAATATTGTTGCAATTAAATGTTAGGCCTATCAATTAAAAAAACAGATCTATGATTCTATCAGAATTTACCCATTTAGGTACAAATTACAAAACGCAATGCCTAGTCTAAACTATTGCCTGCAAATCGTCTGATTGTACAAATACCCCAGTATTGGACCATAGACATTCTATATTGACTTAGATCTCTCTGCTTTGATGGCCTGTCCCAAGATATCTACACTATCATCATTTGCCTTTGAGAGCTACAGGTTACATTTAATGGTCATCAAAGTAACTTGCTTACTAAGTGGGAGATAACTGGGCTGAATATTCAGGTTTCTAACCGAACGATTTAGTCAACTGGTCTTGAAAGGCCGTAGTGGTTGAAATGTCGTAAAGGCAATTCTGATTTTGGTCTGTATGGACAATTTGCAATATGATGTGAAGGTTGCCGGCTACTTTGCTAAGAATATTGTTCCTAAGTTCGTTGGCTACCGCGACTTATAGAATGCATAATTATCTATTTTCGGGTTCACAGACAACAGTATAAAGTACAACAAGAAAACAGAATTGGCCTCAAGAGAAGAGAACGTCAAAATCAAAGCATTTATTTCAAGTAGGCCAATTACAGGCACTGAATTTTTGAAACAAAGACAACAATAAAATGCAGCTACAGTCCCAGTCACAAGGCATAACAACTGGAAAAGAACGGGCAAGAAAGTAGAAGGAGAACTACTGGGGTTTACATAAGTTAAGACCTGATTGCCAATAATTTAGCTATGGTGATTTTTGATTTAGGTTGTGTATGTTTTAATGATGATCTACTGGCTATATTAAATTAAGAATCTAGTGCACTGTGTTTGTCTCATATACCAAAAAAAACATCATTCATATACCAACCTCTTGGCGGCGTGGATCTATCCTGCGGTCGTTGCCAGTACCAGGGTGCGGGAACCAGACCGCCGTACCTCCCAGCGAGAGCGCTCCACTGCGATATCAGACCCAATCTGTAACAATTAACATACAATAAGATAAAGAGATTGAGAAAGCAGTGATAGCCTAGTGGTGTGACCGTCGGACTCTCAAGACACGCACCTCTGATTTTTCGGATTAATTTGCGTATTGTATAATTATCACTTGCTTCGGTAAAGGAAAACATCGTGAGGAAACCAGCATGCCTGAGAGATATTTCTTGACGTCATGTAAAAGCCAAGTCAGAGGCCCATGGGCGGCATAAAAACTGACACCACGGTGATTGAATGATTGGCTGCTGGGATCTGACGTCCGGTTTGACACGGATGAAATAATAGTCATCTCATATTTTACTTTAAGACCACTGTATTTCGTGCAAATTAAAACATTTAATTATTATCATAGTTCAATTATGTTTTTTTCTTCATAGTAGAGGCTTAAAAATAAAGATGTTACCACAGACACGTCTTTATTTTTCCATGTGTGATGACATAATAACGGGATCTTCTTTGCAAATTTGAAAAGAGTAACTATGGAGTTTCTTGCCTGTTCTTCTTCATGGAAACGACCAACGCGAACCGTGAACCTTTTTCGACGTTTTATAAGTGCCCATCTAAGCCTATGTGAAATAAAATATTTTGATTTTGATTTTTGATTTTGAAATACTTCTATATTTTTCCGCACCTTTTTGTTTTTGATGATTCAAAAGGGCCTGTAACAACTCTCATCTTCATTATCTGCCAAGCCATTTCCAAACTATGTTGGGGACGGCTTCCAGTCTAACCGGATGCAGCTGAATACCAGTATTTTACATGGAGCGACTGCCTATCTAACCTCCACAATCCAGTTACCCCTACGTATTACGATACCCCTTGGTAAGACTGGTGGTCAGACTTTCGGGTCACTGACTACCTGCTTGTTACTAGTCTTTTTGACATAAATATTTTGTGTAATTATTTTTTTAAGCCGTTTAGTTGACACAAAAATTCTTCTAAATAGGCCTACCTATACCACGTGTAACGTTAAATGCACAAAACCTCAGACACCCCAAATGATTTAAATTGAATTGACCTAATTCTGAAAGAAAAATATCATTAAAAAAAATATTAAGGATTTATATGCTGTTGTTTAAGTTTTACTGGCAATTCTGATCATTTCTTACGTCAGCGACGACGCTCTGTCGAGGGAGGAGTCGGTAGGTATATTGGACGACAACCATTTGTGTTAGTTTACTTATTTTGGCGGGTTTGCGCACGTGAGGGCTTGACCTAATAACAAATAGACAGGGCAACATTTTAAATGAAGATTTTTCATTATTCTGATCATTTAAAGTTTTGCCCATTTAACGTCACACGTTGTATATTAGTCTTAATCGCCTAAATCCATATTAGTGTATATGACTGAGCACGGTTTGTTCATATTTTGTTTAAGGTAACCTGACCCCCACGACATAATCTTGTCACACCACGGCTGTTAAAATCCCATTACCCTGTCATAAGCTTTACTGAAAACGCCTTAAAAATTGTCTTGTCATGTATTTTGTTTAGGTAGGTACGCAATGCCCCGTAGTTAATCAGTTTAGTGGAGCATGTAGTTTTAGCCTTGTCTTGACTTCGTTTTGTCCCATAAACAAGAAGTAAACGGAACCTAGACGAGCCGTCAACAAAGCATTCTGTATATCAAACTAAGTAACTGTACACAAAAATATTGCTGGGAGGCGACTTTTTTTAGGGTGAAAATTACGGTAGGACTCAATGTAACGCATTCAAAACATTGTGCTTATGGATGCATTGAATAGTGTTTTCGAACATTGGCCAGAAAGATCCCAGGAATGGTCAGAAATGGAGAGAACAAGTTACTTTAGCTTCGTTAAGGGTATTTTTACACCCATCATATTGGTCGCCAAATTACGTTAGGACATCTAACTAAAGCGCGTTGAATGGTAGGTTGAGATGTTATGTGATATGTTAAAGTTAAATGCGTAATTAATTAATGCGTAAAAGCTTCTTCGGCAACCCTCCAAAAATTTATAATAAAATACCGAATGTAATTAAAAATATGCCATCAACCAAATTCAAAAAGTCACTTAATAAATTGCTTATTGACAAATGTTACTACATTTTAGATGAATTCTTGAATGATGGCTCAATATAAACTAAATAAAATTACTTATTACAATGTGCCATTATAATTTGTGCGTATTTCTTTTGTCCATGTTTATATGTTAAAATAATATTATGTAATTTTTGCAATTTTTCTTTCTTCCTAATAAAAATACAATACTTATGCATGATTTTCAATATATTTTTTAGAAACTTTAAATTGTAATCTTGAGCTAGATGCTCACATATTTGTAAGCCTGCTACTGGCATAACATAGCGCTCGACTCTGTCAATTATAAGATCTGTATTTCTTCTTTCTGTATTTCTACCTGTGTTAACAAATAAAAAGTGATTTTGTTTGATTTGAAAAACTGTGAAACACAGTGGCGTCCAAGGACTGGTAAAGTGGTGGGTCGTCCGGACGCGAGATGGGCAGACGACATTGTTGCCATCGCGGGTAAAACATTGATGAGGCTGGCACAAGACAATTGAGGGATATGCTCTACAGTGGCCAGCGGGTTCACCCGCGTGTAGTTTGATAATTGTCCCATGGGATCTTACTCCCGGGATTAAAAGTATTATATGTGTTAATTCAGGTTATAAACTATCTGTGTGCAAAATTTCATCTAAATCCGTTCAGTAGTTTTTGCGTGAAACAGAAACAAACATCCACACAACCATCCTCACAAACTTTCGCATTTATAATATTAGTAGGATATTATCTATATATATGTAGTATGTGCTGTGGGATTCCAAAATGAAACAGCAAGCAAACGTTACTTTCTTAAATAATATAATCTTCTAAAAATCTTACGTCTTCCATCTTTGTTATTCGTCGTCCGTCGTGCTTATAATAATGCTCTCTGCGCATCCTTCCTTGACATACAGTGTTGTCACTCCATCATCTTACATTACCTCATTCAATCAGTGTTGCCACTTAACCCACCTTACATTCCCACATATATATAATATATAGTAGGTTAAACCCCAATGAAACCCTAGCTAATAAGCATAGTACTGTTAAAATTCATGACAATAGGTTTGCTTCCAATTACTTGACACCAATCATGTCAATGCTCCAAACAATGGCCCACCATGTTGCGCTGCCGGACCTGACACCGGCGCACTTGACGATCTTATGACTGCATCAGCGAGTGAAATAGAGATGAAGACTGACTAAAAAAAATATGATTCTGTTAGATTATCGAAAAATATTGGATACGTGTTTTTTGTTTATTCAAATTAATAAAAATTGTTGAAGATAAAACGCGTCGAAGATCATGAGTGGGGGCTTGTGACGTCACATTTGAGTATATGTACTCGAATGTGACGTCACACAAGTTTTCGACGCACTGTATCGTCTTCATTTTTTTTTACGTGAAAAAAGAAAAAATATATATGGAAATCTATCTGACGGACTAATTAGTTTTTTTTTTTTGTCATCTACCCTATTCGCTTAGCTGTATTTTGTGCCGAGTAGGAAGGTGGTAGGGACACTGACGCTAAACGGCTACCACGTAATCAGTACAACATCCTGAGCCCCCCAACAAAGGTTTTTAAAATCAGTTATTAAAAAAATACATTTTGACCGTGTAAGAAACAGCAGATATTTTTAAATTACTGAATTAAAAAAAAAATTGCCATCGACACGTTAAGAAGAAGAATGGTCCAATAAACACCTTAACATACCTTTTCTATCGACATAACTAGCTAAAGTGACGCCCTGAAGGATGAAGCTCAATTGCATTTGTATAAAACAGAGTCTCGCCACGACCTTTGCTAACAATCTTGAGTTGTAGCATAACAATAGCAGCCCCCCTTATTTCAGCACTAAGTTAAGCTGATATGCTATTGTTTTTAACCGATTTCAACAACAAAGTCAAATGTACCGTCTCCGCACTCAGTCCAAGCGGACACTTGACGACCCGAATGGCGCAGCGGTAGTGAGGCTGCCTTACGTTCTTAGGGTCGGGTTCGAATCCCGTTTGGAGCAAACGTTTGTGTGATGAGCATAGATATTTGTTTCCGAGTCATGGATGTTTATATGTATAATCATTATGTATTTACAAACAAAAAGTATCTATGTATAGTATATCAATCTATCTGGTGTCCACGACACAAGCCTCGTTGCTTAGTGTGGCACCTAGATGGCGCTGTGTGTAATGTCCAGCGATATTTACTGACAGATATACTTCAGCATATCTGTCAGATTCCCGTGTCCGCATCTGCAGTTTGACCGATCATAAACTCGATCTTCCGTGACAGACTGGACAGCCGGTTAGATAAGCTTTAGAGCAACCTACGTTTAAGTTTAAATACTAACGAAGATAAGTAAGTTCTGTGTATAATTAGTAACATGATAAATTAATTTTATGATCGTGGATATGGATCTTGTGATATGCGAATTTAATGAATTTATTTATCTATTATTTTAACTAAAGAAAGAATTAACCACTGCTCGAGCTATTCTCATACAATTCACACCAACACAAACGACGAAATAAGAGAAACAAAAAACCACACTACCAACAAAACAAACTTAAGAAAAAACCCAACCAATATAAAGTAAGAGGCACCATAAATCAGTAGCTGAGAGAGAGCGGCGACAAAATGTTAGATTTTAGAGGACTGAGTACTCCTTATTGTTAAGAACAAGCTTTCTCGCTTACCGACCGATTGGAGGCGCGTATAAATATCGATTGTAGCCAAAGAGGATTGCAGCACTACGCTCTGGGGACGTGATAGTTGCCTAGTGAGGGGGGAGAGTCGATTTATTTTTGGATTAATCGTTAGAAATATATCTAAACTAATACAGGTGACAGTGATTTGAACAGTGGATTAGTTCTGACGCTGAGAAGTTTCTAACCCGCAGAAATTGGTATTTGACTTGAAAATTCAAAAAAAAAACATTGGATTACGTAAAGATATATCACCAAGTTGTTTCTGTTACCACCACGCTAATTGCATCCATACAACAAAAGGAGGAGAAAAACTTACTCCCATAAATAAAGTTCACTTTACCTGTACATTAAAATACAATTCCATAAAAAAAATATTTGTACTATAGAAACACTATCATCGTAAAAATCATTCTATGAGTACTTATTATTACAGTTCATATTGATTTAATTCACAGTTAAACTATTCAACACAAACGCGCATCACTATTCCGATAATGAATGTAGCAAATCGGTAAAACACAATCAGTTGCTACGCGTCTACGAAATACGCTACGCACTACGGCGTAGGCGTGCGTAGCTCGTAGCAAACACCTACGAATTCTACGATTAATGAGTTCGCCACGATCGCGATTGGCGTAAGTTTTTCGAAGAAAAATGTTGTTTTTATCGAAATTGTTTATTGATTCATCATCATCTGCCTCATCTGCCTAGCCTTTTCCTAAATTTATTGGGGTCGGCTTCAAATCTTACCGGATGCAGCGAAATACCAGTATTTTACATGGGGCGACTGCCTAACTGACCTTCACATCCCAGTAAGTACTGGATAATACGACACCCCTTGGTAAGACTGGCTGTCAGACTTATGGCCACTGACTACCTGTAACGACTGTCAAAGATCTACCTATAAATGACACCTGGAATAACGGCTTAACGTGCTTTCCGAGACACGGAGGAAACTCGGTATGCAATGATGGCCACCCATCCACAGACCGACCTTGGCAAACGCGGCTTACCTTCAAGACCGACCCGAGCGACTGGTATTTTTTAACCACGAGACCTTTTATTTATACCATTTGCTTATTTTTCAGTAAATCGACTATTTTCAGTCTGTCTGTTCCATCACTATAAAAATCGATCCCATATTTTCCCATCTGCCTGCAAGTTTATTTTTTATCGATATTCCAAATAACAATAACGATTGCGAGTCTTTTATCGACTATATTTTATTGTTGGAAAGCGCCGAGTCTAGTATAATAGGGAAATAAAAAAAAAAGCTCGTTTCCCCGTACAGCGCTTATTTTAAAAGTGCCCTTTGTTGGAAGATTTCAGTGTTGTCACTTGAGGCTTGAATGGTGGAGCCTGGACTAATGGGTGTACACAATGGGACATAATGGACGCACTTGGACGTCGCACCTAGCTTTGATTTTTGCGCGACAACGAGAACTAGTATGGGTTTCTTTTTAGGTCAAATTTAATATATATCACTACATAGCATAAAACAAAGTCGCTTTCTCTGTCCCTATATCCCTATGTATGCTTATATCTTTAATTGCGGGCGGGCGAAGCCGCGGGCATCAGCTAGTCTTTAATATAAATGTGTCTAATATGATTTAATAAATGGTTTACCAAGGGCTACAAAAATAGAACGCTGTGAGGCGTCATTAATTTGTTACCAAGGCCAAAATGAAGCTCCCAGCTAATTTTATCAAAACGTGATAAAAATCCATTTATCCCAAAACAAAGTACCTAAAGCCAAACTCAATCCCAACTAACAAAACCAATAACCTAAAAATAAACCAACAAAAATCAATAAGAAGAAGAAAAAGCATACATAAGAGAGAAGAAAATCTAAAAAAAAAATCCCGTCGCACGACATTACCAATTCAGCTCCACAATAATCCAAGCGGCGTACTCCGAGCAAATTCCATTACACGATAAAACGACGCGCTGAAACGGAGCACTACGCCTCCGTCTGATTGGTCGGCACACCGCGCCGTGATTGGCCCACTCACTAACCCCGCCTCCCGCTGGGGGTATAAAAATCGATGCTCGACGAACACGTTATTCTTTTTGGTGTCGCACGTCCACCGACACTTTTGCACTTGTTAGTAATAATAGCGTTTGTGCTATCTTTTTATGTGTTTAAAGTGTTTAGTTGTATCTTGTCCGTTCAGGAGGCTCCCTGCCTTCCTTTGTTGGTAGGGTATGCTTTTAAAAGCATTGTGTTCTTTTCAATTTCAGGTTTAAGATGATAGTGTTCGGTGTAAGCGAGGCCACTCTGACGCTGGCCGGGACAATACGGCTTTGTGTTCTACATAATGTTGTGGAAGCAGATGGGGCTTATAAGTAGGTTGGAACATACATTAGGGAGGGAATTTGTTTCGTTATGATTTGGTACTACTCTAGGAAACTACGTATCGATAAAAGACACTACTGCTGTATGTAACAATAACTGTTTGTACTGTTAAAACTGGCCTAGTGACTTACTAGCACTACTCCACAAAATAATCATTAAGGAACAATTTTTTTTTAATAATAATTCACAACGACAAAACAATTTCCTTAAATCATGATTTGTCAAATTACCGATTTGTTCGAGACACCATTGTTAAACTATTGTGTCTACTACGTGGACAGATCAAGGGCTATGCTCCTCGCTGCCTTTTTTAGGGTGGAATTAACCAATAGAACGCGATCAGTTATAACTAAACGGCGCTCAATCATCAACTTCCAGTGAGTATACTCGATATTTCTCTTAATAAAGGATAGGTTTTTAAACCCACACACACCACTCTCTCTCTCTCTCTCTCTCTCTCTCTCTCTTATAAAAATAACAGTAAAATAAGTAGTGTTCAGTGATTAACGAACCCAATTACATTATCCAAGATTTAATTGAATATTGATGTTCAAATGTGTACCTCATAACATAATTATTAACCTAAACATGATTTAAACCGTACGTCGTTGCTGCAATTACTGCGAACAATAGTATTTATTCCGTTCTAGTTAACGAGTAACTAGAATAGCGAATATATACATTAGGAAATGTTCGTAATTAGTTATTTGGTACTAAATAATGCTTGTAGCTGCAGGGTAAAAGCCTATTCTTATTGAGTAAAATATCGAGTATTCTCACCGCAGATAACGAATAAAATACGAGTGGTACTTGAGCGACCACGTTTCTCACGGTCTCGTATCATTGGCAACACAAACTGGTCATAGACTTTCGTCTTGAGACACTGCGTTATGTTGGACGAGAAGATACCGCGCAACTTCCCGAAGCTGCCCAGCCGAGTTAGATTCGACGATTGTATGTTGTAAAACTTGTAAACATTTAATAAGAAATTGGAAAAAAACCAACCTTTTTTTAAACCTGGCAATTTTTTTTTCTATGTTACTAACGCGACATTTTGAGGAGTCATTTTGGAGGCTCGTATTGTTAGGAGGTTCCTCTCTCTGAGGTATAAATAAAGGAAATAGTAAAATAATATATTTAGATGTGTGCTTATTGATGAAAAAAAACGCCCGCACAAAATTCATAACGTAAGATAACACCACGTACTGAAATCTGAAACATTAACAAGGAATCCGATTTGCCTCAGATTCCAGCCAATAACCAAAATTTATCATCATCTACCAAGCCTTTTCCCATCTATGTTACGGCCAGCTTCCAGTCAGTCGGATGCAGCTGCCAATAACAAAATCATCCTACCATAAATGATTAAATAAGTATTTAAGAGGGAAAATAAAAGTGAAATCATTTTAATGTCGAAACACCGATACCGGTACAATTTATTTCATTTAAAATTGACCGAAGTCCAAACATTTAAATTAAAGTAATGTAATGTGTGTTAACGTGAGCTAATTATCGCTGCAATAAATAATATAATTTATTCACGGTTATTTCCCGAATGGTTCGATATAATAAACACGTGGTCGGCTTTGGGAAATGATTCGGTAATGCAATGTTGTTATCATTAATGAATAAAGATATTATGAAAAGACTCTAAGGTTATGGTATAGTCTACCTTATACACAATTGAATGAGAGTTACTTACGGCCATTTTCAATACCAACAGGTATCGGTAGGTTGCTATCTCTGTGTGTTTGACCCAATATGCTGCGTCCGGCGATACCATCGACGCAGCTCTATGTGTCCCGACTACATCACACCACGAGGGTTGAGGAGATCGTGGAGTATGTCCGAGCGAAGACCAGCTGGACCTTGAGGGTTGAGAAGTTGGAGTCGCGCCACAACACGAATTTTAAGTCATTCGTGGTGCCAGTTCCGACTCATCATATTGAGACCTTCCTCAAGGAAGAGTTTTGGCCGAAGGGTGTCATGTATCGGCGATTCCGCGGAAGGCTACGCGACACCACGCAGCGCAACATGACGCCGTCTTTTCATGTTCAATAGATTAATTGTGGATTTTATAAATATATATGTTAGTCTGTAAGGTATATATGATATGGGTCTTTTGTTACCTGAATTAAATGATATATTATTATTATTATTACAAAAGCTTTCTTTGATTTTTGACAGGTAGGTGACACGGCTATAATAATAAAAGAGACAGTCACCTCTGAGTATGTTTCGGCTGTTTCTTCTCAGAGTAGTCAGGTACGAAACACCGGCCCCATCTACGTTTAAAACACACAGTTTTACAAAAATGTTTTGTAAAACCAATTTACAGAAATAAATATGATTTATGTGAATACCGGACACTAGCAGATACATCAAAGTTCAAGCCATTATCTGTACAGTATCGCGGAAGTAACTTGACTGACCGAGTTTAATTTAGAATTTAGTTAGAATTACCTATTTTAAACATCGTCACTCTTTCACGCAAAACCAATCAACACAGTCTACTAGAACTCTCAATATTAAAATTAAACGAAACAAAACTTCGCATAAATACTTCCTTTTCAAAATATTTACATCAAACGAGAATTTCAACTCTTTATAATTCCAAAAGAAATCGTTGAAGTATAAAACCGAGCTCTCTCCACCCCTGTACATAAGCCGCATTCCTTTGTAAAAATCAAAACACCCTTTATATGAAATCGTCTAAACCAATAAGTAGGTAAGCACGGCTCCCCTTAACTTAAGATTGTATATAGCCTGAGAAGATTGTGTGGTTCAAGATATGGGATGAAGCGAGATGAAAAGTTAAATTGAGGATGAAGGAGACGGAAAATATTGTTGTCTCGCACGCTAATGGCCAGTAAAAGTATCTCTATTCGAAATTGCTCCTCAGAGCACAAAACAAACAAAACGAAACTTGCATTAATTTGATCTTAAAGGATCATCAAAGCAATAAAATTTTAGGATAAATAAAAAATATAAAATAATGATAGATTTATTTTTTAGAATATTGTTGTTACATAGGTGTTACACATAATATGATGTCCATAACATTCTGCTGTTTCCAGCGTACAAATATTTCAAAGAATTAAAATTAATAATAAACCATACAGTTCTAATAAAGGTTTAGTTACAAACTCTAAGCTAATCTGACCACCGTAAGGATTGTTTCTGCTTGTAGTACCGGGCCGCTGTAAACATTTAAAAACTTTCTCTTCTTTGGTCCTTTTTTTGTGTCATTCCTATTGGCCCAAAAAGGGTGGTCAAACATCGGTGATCATTAACAGAGCCTGAGAATTTTCGTAAAACAAAGTATAACGTGAAAAAGGTCGCATATATTTTTTTTCTTTTACTACTATTGGTCCGCACACTCGCGGACCAATACCAAGATTGGTAAACAGACTGATGTGGACATCGTGTGCACGGGATTTGGTTTAAAAAAAGAGCAGATTCGCCTCAAGCTATGCTATGCTATGCTACTACTGCTAATAAATCATTAAAACCTACAGAAAATGGGTGACTCAAAGACACTGAGGAACAAAGCTATAATCCACCATTACAATAAAAAGTTGCCTCTTTATCTCATTTAAATGTCCCATTTGAAAACACACCGACATATAGATGTAACTGAATCCACAAAAACCACTTTCTCTCCCGCTATCGCTTATCACCCAGACCACACACCATCGCAGTAAATTATTTACATTTAACGCTCCCGTCGAAGTGGCCGGATAGACGCGGGGACGAGCTCGACATGTCTGCTCTTTAAGCTATTAACTCCGTAAGAGGGGTACTGCAGTTACCGTGGTTTAGGACGAGATTGGATCATTTTTTGGGTGTGATTTGGAGCTAAGGATGATGAGTGCTGAGTACGTATGGTTTTAAAGTTACAATGAAAAATGTGTGATAATGTCGTGTGAGTTTAGAAATAAGTACACATTCGCAGAGTTTTTTTGGCTCTTATTTTTAACTGATTGGCCAAGACGACAAGAGAAAGATGAAAACTCGACTCGTTGGTATGTTTTTCAGCCAAAAAACAAAACTATGGTTTTTATGAAGAAAGTGAGTAGAATGGACTCGCCTTTTGAAGTTTTACTAAATTCGTTTGCGTAAATGTGTGACAATCACACAAAATACAAATACAAGATATAAACTGGCTCAAATTCACGAAATTTCATCTACCAAAATACTTTTTTCTTACCTTAGATCTAACAGTGTAAATATAAATATAAAAATCAATAGACATAGGTTAAACCTGGCTATCCCGTGGGATTCCGGGAACCTCGTAAATAACTCCAACGACACATAATACGGGATCAACGCCGTCCCGGTTTACGAGGGGACGAGTTCGTCCCAAAGTCTGAATTTTGTTCGGATTTCGGAAAACTTAACGATCTCTGCTCCCACATGAGAAAGGGGACTTGTGTATTATGTGATGAGTTTTTATACAAGACTATACTTATAGGAACTACGCCGTAAGGTTTAAGCAAGCCAGTTCAACCAAAAAAGACTTGAATCTGTAAGATCACTGCTTCAAGAAGCTTGTTAAAATTCTTTATGACAATAAAACAATAAATTTCACTTGACTTGGTTAATAGATATGGCCAACCTCTTTCACACGTTATGTCATAAAAAAATACAACGATGCACAAACTGTTTCAGTGTTCCTAACATAAAAAATATCATGAATATAAAAACTGGACAAAACTTCGAAAAATCTCTAACACCTAATAAAAAAACTGGGACATATGAATATTCAACAACGTCCTTCACGTTAAAAACACCAATTAACATCAAAACCATTTACTTAATTAGCAACAAAATGCTTTTAAAACAAAAATTATTCACCCTAATTCGTCGTAATCTCTAAATAAATTCACGACGTATTTTTTACTTAATTAGTAAGCTGTCAAAACAAGGATGAACACAGATTAGGCATGAAAAAAAAGTTTTCCAAGATGGCGGCAACAATGACAGATCGTTTACACAAATACAAAATGTCCCGCCACTGTAAATTAAGATGGGGAAAGGAAAAGGCGCGAATAAATGTTTAGTCTTACAGATGTTGGGTTTTTATGGTGTTTCCTTGTAAATGGCGAGATTACTTTTTTATTTTGGGGTGCAGACACCGTGAAGATTTCGCTTTTGTCTGTGATACTTTGTTTATGTCATCAATCTTTTTATTCTCAGCGTATTATGACAGAATTTTATGATTTTGCAGGCAAACCTGTTTCGTCACTTAGCTTTTTCTTTTTCACAGGCTAGTGCATATTAGCAGTATCAACAGAAATCACAGACAGTATGACCTATTATTATCAATAATGTGGCCCTGCATGAACAAAAGAGAGTAAAACAGTTAAAGAACAGAAGCAGAACTTAAACCTCTTTTAGGAAGAAATCCTACTGTAACCTTCGCCGATCAATTTTAATTCAGATTTCTAAGTAACTAAAAAGATACTGTTATAGCAAAGAAACAAAACAAAATATCGCCCTACCACATATTTGTCCCTTATCTGTAGTACCTACACTAGATAAATCTCAAACCACCTGAAATCAGTGACCAATCACCAACAAAATGAATTAGTCCAACCAAAAACTCATTAACCTAAAAACAAATCATCAAAAAAGCGCGCCAAAACTTCGGCGCCATCTTGTTAATTCTGTCAGTGAAAGTCCATCCAATTCGTAATTTGTAACTCTCTTACATTCTTACCCCTATTCGAAGGGTTTAAGGGGTGTTGGAGATAAAAAGGGATGTAGGGATGTTCTTTAAGACAGCTGATTACAAGGGGATGTCGGGCCGTATTACGGTGGATGTAAGGATTCAGTTTTACGTCAGTTTGGATGTTTAGAAGCCTGGTAATGACTTGCGTGAGAGAGGGAATGTTTTTCGTGTAGTTTTGGGATCGTGTTTAGTTTTATTTGTGTGTGGTTTTGTTTTTGATAAAATAGCTTACATTAGTCATCACTGAAGAAGTAATAAGAATATTTCGTTAGTTTAATTAGTGATCCTTTACTTTAGTTATAATACCACGTTGATAACTACAGACGCCCTAGGTTAAGTATTTTCAAGTCAGTTCAAATAATTACGTCGATTTTTTTATTATAAATAAACCACCACCTAAACCACCACCAATCGTCGTTGGTCGTCGTCGTCGTTGTTTAATCACCTAAACTTACATAATATTTCCATAATGTTAAGAATATATTTATAGCAATGGATGTTACTGATTGTGCTCATTACTAACAATTGAACTAAAATGCTTTAGGAAAATGGTATTTTCGGTATAAAAATCGACGATTACGTTATGTTCACACCGTGCGTTCAGACTAGGGCCTCGGGAGTTGCGACATACGACAAAAGACAACCGCGTCGTGTGTCTCTTGTTTCGCCCGCGTGGTCTCTACGCGGTGACTCTTGAGCTCTATTGGCATGCTCTGAGCAATTTCTTTCATTCGTTTTCGTCGCAGTCACCGTCACAACACACGTGACATTTGAGCGTAGACACGCGAACGTAGCTCGTGACGCGAACTAAAGAACTGGGGGCCTAAAATAACCGCCTTAACGCAGTTTAATATTAAGAATTGTCACTATGTAACCATTTTACGAATTGTGATGTAATCCATATTACTATCCTTTTATGATTCTGCTGAAACGGCCATTTGAGGCCCCCAGACATTACACGAGACTATGCGTTTCATAAAATACAATGTCAATTTTCTATTACAACATGTACATACAAACTGTATGGTTTACAATAGGTACAATCAAATATTTCAAATACAAATTGCTATACTTAATTAATAATGTTTTACTATTGTTCAGCTTTATCCATGTGCATTTTAAATGGCGACCGATCCGTTCGATCGATAATTGAGCGATTGCTTTTTGTTTTGTTACGCAAAATGGTTTTAAAAGAGAACTGCATGTAATTTGTAAAGTATTCTCTCAGTTTATCAGTGTTTTGTGAACACAACAGACATTTGTTTTATATGTTTTTTTTTGTTAAAATTTAAACAAAGAATCGAAGGTTGTGACAACCACCAAATTATAATGGCCCGCGTGGTGGATTTCGGCGTTAACTCATAGAGAGTTAGCCGGTGTCCCAACCCAGCAGAAAATATAACTGAGACAGGGCTGTAGTACTATGGAGAAGAATAGGCAAGAAACTTATTTAAATGATGATGAACATCACGCCTGTAATCCCCGAAGAATAAGGCAGAGGTGTACCTAACAGTACACCCACATTGCGCCAGTTATGTTTAAGCCCCAAATAATAGGGGGCGAGCCTATTGCCATCAACTGAGCGCAAATCCAGATTCGGTGGCTGCAACTGAAAAATTCCTAATAGAAAAACCAAATGTCACTTTACCCGACCCGGGAATCGAACCCAGGACCTTATGCTCAGCAGTCGCGCTTGCAAGCACTAGACCAACGAGGCCGTCCTATCATAATCGAACCGATTATACTTCATCCAAATTCATCCAATTAACAAAAACTTTCATTCATTTAAAATAACCCTGTAAAAACCTTTAGCTCAACTTTACAAGCGATTGGAAACTCGTTAGCCCTACCCGAGAGCTAATAGTCCAGGATATTACAGTAAACTTGCCGTACTTATCTCAACTAGGTTTAAACCGATCTTATGCGGACTGTGCTGCGTTTAGACAGGTAGGTCACTGGCGTGTGTTTGAGGCAAGTAGAGTGGAATGGTTGAGTAGTGTAACAGTGTTTGGATATTGTTTTGGTTGATATAAGGCTAATTTATCGGTCTATAATCTTGTTGCGATGGAAAAGTTAAAAATGTATTGGACTTGGACTGATATAAGCTACCGAAAACCTTGTTATAAATCTTCGTAGAAATAGAAAACGCTTTGACAGTTTGATTGTCACTTGATAGGACCTCTGGTTGGTTTTAGTATAGTAGTACTCGAGAAACTTGGTTTTGTCGTAATATCTTAACGATATCTACATACAGAACAAAATTACAAATACAGTCATCAATTAAAAGTGTCGCTTTCGTTAGATAATGATATTAATAGCACAAACTATGTCAATAGTTACACCCATTATATGATAGCAGGTGTGTAGCCTTAGGTAATAAAATAGTATTTATAGCACAATAAAGTAAACATAATTAGAAAAACGTATAATAATAAACTAATATTGCCTACAAAACTGACCAGCCTTAATAAATAACATTGTAGCAAGTCATCGGTAAGTCTGGTATTACGTAACTTGTGTAAAAAAAGGTTATAAAGTAAACAGGCTACAAACTATTTTTTTTTTAAATAAAAACTACTTACTTCATGTTATTTTTAAGAGCTTATTGCTTATTTTGTAAAATACGACTGCAAGCAAACTGCAAAGAAAAAATCTAAGTGACTTTGTGAAGCCATTATTTACATTATTTCAATTAATAATTTGCGTCATATTTTTAACGACGAAAAAGTGCTTATTCCGTAAAGAATTTTACAAAAAAACACATGCGTTTTCTTTTAAACGTACACGTACAAAACTTTTGTTTTTCTCCAAGATATTAATCCACCAATAATAAATTAAATTATCTTAGTCCGATTTGTCTATAAGCAAAGTCTCATTCGGATCACACCCTGTAAAAACAAGACCATTCTCATTAATACTGACTACTCATTACTCTTCTCACTACTCCCCAAGCCAGCAGACATTCCAGTCAAGTTACTCGCTTATACAAACCCTCATTCTATCTGAGATTAAGTCTGCCACAACCGCGTCGGTCGACCGCCGATCGATCCCAGCATTATACCCGTCAGACAAGTGGCCAGTTACTCGCCTTGAATAGATTACCGAGTTTAAACACTCCTCTATTGTTAGCGGTTGTGTTGGGGCTGAAGTGTAATGTAGTATCGATGAGAGGGAATGATGATGCGATCTTAATCATCTGTGGTCAGTTGGTTGAGGTTATTAATATTTGGTGATTTTTCTTTTTCGTGTGGTTAGTGCTTAACCTGGTGTCAGAGTTTTTATGCCTCCCATGGGCCTCTGACTTGGCTTTACATGCCGTCGAGAAATATCTCTGAGGCATGTTTGTTTTCTCCACAATGTTTTCCTTCAACGAAGCAAGTGATAATTAATGATTTTTGATGTAATGTAAATTAGTGTTTTTTTTTGGTCTTTCAACTGTTTATATTTTTACTTGAGAAGTATTAGAGTTCATGGCATAATATGACTGTCAATGGAGTTTCTACATTTTGTTAAAATCGTAACACGAAGCGTTCTATTGTTTCACGCTACGTCCTAGAAGAAAAGAGCCTTGAATCTCTTGTGCGTGTGTGAGTCTGATTCTGCTCTGTCTTTATTACATTTATTTTTGGTTAAAATATGCTAGGCGTGACCATTTAATGTGTTTATCAGTAAGTACTAATTATAAAGGATCCTTTGGGTAATGATTTTTGATAAACCTTTTAATACTATGAAAAAAACGTTGGTTTGAATTAAAAAACACGATAGTCCACCAAAAGACGACGATGCACGAGTCCATAAAAGTACTAGGCACACATCATTGCCGAAGAAGTTGTATTGTATAACGGGCTGGCGTAGGCGTCCACAACTCCACGTCCAAAGCGTTTTTACAACAAAATCAAAGTTCAGACTCACCTGGACAACATAGCATCATTCGCGCTCCCAAAATGATTAGCAGCCAACGCTGCCTCGAGAACATTGGACTCTCTTCTCGGCTCCGCACGGTTCAAAATCGAACTGATAGAAAAACTCGTGTAAGGCGCACTGCCCGTCGCCTTCTCCTCTTTATCCTTCTTCAGCTCATAAAAGGGGCTCTTCTGGTCCTTTCTAGAAGGAGAAGACGTGATGTCAGGGCTGCTCGCCCCGGATACTACGTTCACTTCGATATCCCGGTCGTCTTGTGAGGAAACGGGCGAGTCCATTTTGGTGTTTACTGCTTCATTTTATGGTGACCTGGTGGGATGTGAAATGAGATTGTTGATTAGTGAAAAGAATAATGTTTTCTTTATATTGAAGTTTTTATTATGTTCTGTGATTAAGTCTTATGTGCTGTCTGTATATTTGGGTTAATCTCTGAAACTACTAAGCACCGTACCGTTGCTAGAGAATAATAATATGCAATCAAATATCTTGCTCTTTATTTTCTATCAGATCTTAAAACTAGATAGTCTTGTGAGAAACGTAGAATATCATCTGAGACACATACGCTTGCAAAGCGTTCAGTATTTCTGTTCAGTATTTCTATTGACATAAGCTGAAATACAGACTCTTATCGCACGACCATAATATGTATTAAGTTTAGAATGCAGTGTATTTCACTAGTCACTTGTGTTTTAATCCCCAGTTAACTATAAACTAACGGCCATTTTCAATAACTTACTAGCCGGTTTCGGTAAGTTGCTATCTCTGTCTGTTGGACAATTTGCTTACTGACCGGTTAGAAACAAAACGTCACAGAAAAATCTTTCTTTAATTTTTCTGAATTCTGAATCAAGTGGCAGGTAGGTGACGCGGATAGGATATTCTTTGTTTATAGCAACACCGATAGCCACGAAAGTAGGCATATTAACCAACAGTTATACGTAAGTAAGTTATAGAAAATGGCCGTTAGTCCAACGTGGTCCAATTCGTAGTCAGCGGTGACTGATTTTTTTTTAATCACAGCAAAGTGGTGTATACCTTTGAAGCCTCAATATTTTATAAATTTATATTTAAATTGTGTTTAAAAATAGAAAATGATTAACAAAAGTTATTATTTATAAAATTATTTATTATTTACTGTGCAGTTCTCGGCACCGTCACCTACGGATCCGATGTAAGTTCCACCTCGACTGTAATGACAAAGTTTCCTCACTTGTATCAAAATGTACTATTTGACTTTTATACAGATGGAAAAGTTACATTCAGTCGCTTATAGAATATCACTTTGTCTAAGCCTTAATATCTATCTACAATAAACCAAACAGAAAAACAACTGTTCACAGATTCAGAAAGTCTTTGAAAAGGATCTATTAAAAGTAATATCATCCCGAAAAACGTCTTAAACTCTGATCCCATAACACGATTATCTTACGTCAAAATTCTTTTTCATCCGAAATCCTTATAATTCATTTATTATTCATACAATGGGGGTGAAACCCTCGTTATATTAGCCTGTACCCCCGGGACGGGAGTAAATAAAGCTCAGAACAATAACGCACTTAAATGTCTTGAATTATAGATCATGTTAAACGTCTTAAGAGACTAAGTTTTAGTTTGGAGGCTCTGAAGTTTCATTGGTTTATGTTTTAGTGGAGTTTAGTTTGGTTCTGGAGAGAGATAGGTACAGATGCGGATTGCAAATAGAAAAATATGTTTTGTAGTATTTCGTGTACATTATTAGTGGGTTTCGTGTACATTGCACTCCACTATAGGAGACAGCGTAAACAATTACGTAAAAAATAGACTTACACAAGGTAATAATCTATCAGCGTAAACAATTAGAAAAAAATCTAAAGGGTTCTATTTTTATTAGCGGAGAACTTTTAATTGAAATAAAACGAAGAATAAAAATTGTTTTAATATCCACGACGCTTATTTGCCTGATAATTTTATGCCAATCATGTTTGAATTCGGGCTTGTGACCACCGCGCTTGGCGCGCTACGTGCAGATTACACAATGCACTACATTGCGTAACCTGGAGTTTGAATTTACGCATCAAACGCGCGTATTTACGCAGTAAATCACGCTGTATTTCGTCAATAATGCGTTGAATATTGGCTTCCAAGTGCTCAATTGTTTCTGATTTATCGGCTCTATAAATTCCGCCGTGAATTATGCCTGAAAATGCTGCCAGGTATTGATGTAGGTACTTGTAGTATAAATTAAAAGTAAGTTAGTAAGTAGTAAGTATTAGTTTCAATAAATAAATAAATAAGACGATATACAGACTGAAGATTAAAAAAAGACTTATAAGTAAAACCAGAACATAAAGATGTCTGAAATTGCTGTAACCGAGGTCATCGTGTCATTTTTACAGCAGTTATTTTTTCCCTATAAATTTTAATAATTATTATGTATTAGTAGCCTTAAAATGGCTTATAGTAGAACTTATGGCCATTTAGAACAAAATACGAAAAAAAAACTATCATAAGCTTGTAGTACCTGTAAGCAAGTTCATTTATTTTGGAAAATTAGTATGAATTAATTTTTAAATAAAGTTTAAACATCTTGGGTAAAAAATAATGTATGCCTACATGAGTGACCAATAAATCTATACATATAATAAAATTAAAAATAATTTTGGTTTCAAGTAGATTTGATAATGGTACAATTCATAATTATATCTGCCTTAAATAGTGAATTATTGCTATTAATGTAGACAAGGAGAAAAAATTACTGTAGCCCAATTCTTATGCAGGTCCTACATCTGCGGATGAAATTTTTTATAAAATAGATTTTTTTTCGTATTTTTTTCTGAATGGCCATGGGCTATTTCAAAGTTATCCATTCGTGGCCGGACACCCTGTATATTTTCTAACTTATAGCATGCTGCAGCATGTCTTCTTCGTCCATGCTATCCATATCATCTTTTTCACGGTCATTAGCATCCATCTGTCGTTTTGCCAATTTATTTGGCGTCGGTGCACCTTTCCAGACTTCTCTAGAAAACGTCATCTCAAATCCCGACCCAAATCCGAAAACCCGATTCTACATTTTTATCTTCTTTGTTAGACTCCATCAGTCGTAGCCATTTCGTATAAGACACCGTATTACATAAAAGCGCGATTGAAAAACGTCGCTGTTTTTAAATGCGGCGTCTTCACGTTCGACTTCACGTCAGCGATGTTTTTTAATCCGGCGCGCCATTATGTAATACGGCGTGTTTTACGATATGCCTGCGACACATCCATCGCTTCTTTGCTCTTCCCCTACTCTTCAGCCATCCACATTTGACATTTGAAAGGTGTATACTGCATGCTATTAGTATACCAAGATGTAAAATCTCAATATATCTCAGTATTTGTATGGCCGAAATGCCGAGTATAGTGAAACTAATAGATATTAAGAACTTATGTTAACTACCTATATTCTTGCAAATAAATGTATCATTCATTCATTCAAAACTTTAAATAGCATCGTCTGGCTATCCTTTTCCTAACTATGTATGTTGAGGTTGACTTCCAGTCTAACCTGGTGCATCTGAATACCAGTATGTTACATGAAGCTACTGCCTATCTGACCTCCACAACCCAGTTAGTACTGGGTAATACGATACCACTTGACTTTCGGGCCACTGACTACCTGTAACGACTGTCAAAGATGTACTGTCGACCAACCTATTTGGTTTACATTTTAAAATGGAAATTGCACTGTAAGATGTAAACCAAATAGCTTGGTCGACCGTACAAATGATAGCCATGAGGAAACTCGGTATGTAATGGGTGGTAACCCACCCGCAGACCAACCTAGGCAAGCGCAGCTTGACCTGAAGATTGATCCGAGCGGCTGATAATACAGGGTGTAAACCACCTCATCACGAAGCCGTCAACCAAGCATTCTGTACATCAAACTAAGTAACTTTACGCAAAAATTATTGCTAGGAAACGACATTTTTTTTTAGTGCTGATGGATGGATTGAATAGTACGGGGCCGTGAAGGTGTTTAAAGTAAAAATCTTACATTAAAAACTTGAATTTAAAAAAAATGTTGCAAAAAAGTTGGAACTTTGACCCCCAATATATCCGTAACTAGAAGGTTCCCAGGTATGGTGTAGAACAAAAAAATGATCGCAATGACGAGGAGAACAAGTGCCTTTCTGCTTCGTTAAGAGGTGTTTTACACCCTTTATTTACCCACGAGCTCCACAATTTTTTAACAGCATGACTGATTATATTACCCTGCAATAAGATAATTACATCAGCCATTTACGAAATGTTTCACAAAATTTCAACACCATTTTCAATAGCCCTTTTAAACCAATTGCAACACCAATTTGGCATCGAAAAATCAAATGAGATCAAAATTTAAAAGGACAGTATCAGATACAGGCTTCCCGCATGTATACAATACGGCAATTTAATGATAAATGCCCTGAAACTACCGCTAAAATGCCATGTTTTCAGTAGCAATCATTCTCGTATTCACCGTTGAGTTTTTACTCAACTGCATTGAGTTGCATTTGAGTGGTTTTTTCTGTATTTATATGTGAATGCGGTATTAGATTTTGTAATGTAGGTTTTGAAATTGTTGTTAGGTTGAAATATTTTATGAATAAGTATTGGGTTTAGATAAATTAGATATCAAAATGGGATATTGCTTCATATTGTGTTTTCCACACGATGTTTTGTTTTCACTTAGCGGTAAGTTTTCTTAAAAATAGGCAACTTTTGTTTCGTTTGTTTCAAGAAGAAATCTCGATATTTCGTGACAAAAAATTCAGTCGACTTGATAACCTCTCTCCTTTTTCTGAAGTCGGTTAAAAACTGACAATCAGCACTACCATCAGGGTGGTTGCGAAGTTGTCTTCTTGATTAATGTATGATATTATACCTTTATTCCCGTCTGCCACCATCGCGACCAGTCTGCCACCACGCAACCACCACCAGTGGTGGTAGATGCGACAAATAGTTGCAACTACCACCAGTGGTGGCAGACGGGAATAAACCGTATAAAACATGTGGAATAATATCTAATGTGTGACCACTGTAGTTTAGAACATTAATTTTATTGTTTAATTAATAAAATCCGAGTGATTCTCTGCTAATCTTATATTTTTTTCTGTATACTTCGTCGTATTCGCGTAATATTTAGTATAATCATTTAATGCTTATTTACTGTCAGCTGTGAAGCTACCTTTTATAAAATAAATAAACTTCATTTGGTATCCAACCCAGGTTGGTAACCAACAATTTTCACCATCGTTTTCGTTGAAAATCGTCTTGCACGTGACAAACAAAAAACAAGCAAGAGCTGCACAAATGAATACAACTGAAACAATGTACCGACATTTTTCAACTAATTAATATGTACAGAGGGTTATAATTGGAGACACGAGTCCAAGATCTCTGATAATGCTATCGAGGGCTCGTGGCTTGTGGGCGCTAGCCCTTCATTGTTTGAGGATGGAGGATAGATGACAGTTGTGATGTGGAAAAATACTGATATTCAGATACTATACGTTCGTTTTGAACTACACTGGCCTGCAAAAATAAGTACTACACTTTTAAAATTTCATTTTTTTCTAAACTATAGAAGTTATAGATTTAAAATAATTAAACGTATTATACCAATTTTTATCAGCTTTCTTTGAAACTATAGACAAAATTAAACTATTTTTTGAGTCCTTTTTGTTTCGAAAGTATATCTTGTGTACCTAAAAAGTTATTGCAATTTTAAAAGTGTGATACTTATTTTTACATGCCAGTATATAATATACATCACATGACGCCTGTATTCCTCGAAAGCTTTAACAGAGGTGTACACCAACGCCTATTGGTTAATTCAAGGAACATTGAAAGGTTGTTAATTAACTTTAAAAACATGACGTAATTGTTATAAGGAATTAAGAAATAGATTTATTAGTATCAAAGCATAGAGGTATCCATGTAAAGTTTTTTCTGGAACCAAGATTATATCGAGTAATTATACCATCAAAATCGGTTTCGTAATTTAGTCACTAAATACTACAAACAGACGAAGAAAAACTCACTTTAAACACTAGTGTACATTTCTAAATACTTGGTAATTACACAATTATAATTATAAGTACCCAGTTATGATAACACAATTATATATAGGTACCTAGTTATCGTGTAAAAAGGCAATATTCAGAAGTTCGCGACATTGGGTCACGGCTTGCGGTCATAAATATACCTCTTTACGACTGGACCTGACGAGTATTAGCAAAGATATATTCATATTAGTAAGCTTTTATGTGTATTTAATGTTATTAGGTACATAAATAAGTGAATGTCATCAGAATGTATATAAGGCATACAAAGTCATCATCTGCCTGGTTTTTTGTTTTTTTTGGGGTTGGCTTCTAGTCTTACCGGATTGAGCTGAATACTAGTATTCTACATGGAGCGACTATTTGACCTCCACAACCCAGTTAGTACTGGGTAATACAGTACCCCTTGGTTAGACTGGTTATCAAACTTTCGGGCCACTGACTACCAGTAACGACCGTCAAAGATCTACAAATGACAGCCGAGACCAACCGCTTAACGTGCTTTCCGGGTCACGGTGGATTGGGTGTTTAATCTGAACGGACCAAAATGAAAGGACCGCGGTCCGTTCAGACGTTGCGTCAGGAATAACATGTAAGAGAAAGAGGTAAACGATGCCGTGATGTCTGACAGGGGAGAATCGAAGAAGAAAACGTGTTGCACCGACCCCGAGTAGAATGGGACCAGGTCAGGAAGATGATGACTACTCTCTAGTCTCCAATCATGCGCTAAATTCATGATAACAGAGCGAAAATGGCCGCTTAGCAGGAATATAATAGGATAATAATATGTTTACAATTCGTAAAATGGTCACAAAGTGACAATTAATAATATTTACTTGCGTCTATGGTCATTTTAAGAATTTTATTATCCGATAATGATTCTGTTAATGCGGTCGTTTTAGACCCCCAGTTGCGCGTCGATGATTACCTAAATAAATAAACCAAGCCGCGCTCTACCACTAGTACCTTCATAATCGCGAAACAAACAAGATGGCTATATAATTAGGTAATTAAACGGGCCCCACGCATGCCGCGCGCCTATCAATCAGATCACATGCTACTCACTAATATGTTATGTTAAGTGACGTTTAAAGGTTTTTTTGGGCCATTTTTTGCAGGAATTATACTTATGTTATTAAAGTTTAGGAGTGTGTGTTTAAAGGCTTGTTTGGTGTTTTGGTTTGGTTTACCTTTTTTAGTTGTAGTATATCACACAAATTCTTTTTACTTTTTCACTAGATTTTTTTTACTTTTAACATTGTAACTAGAAGTTATTAAGGACCATTGTGTCAACATAGGCCACGAAGAAAAAAAAAACAAACTTCTGAACCGATTACGAAGAAATTGCTATGGCACCAATCGGAAAGTATATCCTTTCACATAAAAATAACTTTTAAAATCGGTTCATCAATGACGTAGTTATGAGGTACCAAACAAAAAAGAATCAACCAAATTTAGGACCTCCTCCTTTTTTTGAAGTAGGTTAAAAAATTATGTGATCTCCTTCCCGGTTGGCATTCAATTCTGGTGTTTTTGATTTGTTTTAGGAAGTCCAAAAATAAGGCTGAAGAACAGAAGTGTTTTTACTTTAAATGGCTTTTTATATAACATAGGCACACTCTGGTACTACTTCTCAGATAATACCAAAACTTGCTTGCTTGCTTGGCGCAGTAGCTGAGCGATTGGCTACTGCGCTGCGTGTCGCAAATTCGATTCCCGCACGCAACTAATATTTGTATGACCTACAGGTAGTTATTGCTGTTTGTGTATGTGAGTTTAAATGTTTGTTAAGGCTGGGGTATCTGCTAAATTAGTAACTCTATTTGTGGTAAACTGTTGAAATACAGTTAGAATAAATTTCTAATCAGCTTGCACTACAAAGTGGTTATTACGTCAGTCACTGCGGGCCGAATAGTGCAAAATGAGTGGTTATTATTTAATTGTAGCCTAATAAATCATTAAATAAAAATACCAATTGTACACTTTGTGAAGAAAAAAAAGTGACAATTATTTGTGTGAAAAAAAAATACTAAAACTTAATGCCGTCTAAGAGTAGTTACGAAATTTCTAAGATAAAATGCTTCACTTTGAATATTTTTTTTATATCGTAATAATAAAGTTAGAATTATTTTAATTGTATCAATTAAAGTTTAGAGTCTAATAAGCAACATATTTTTTTTTGCACATTTATATTCACTCATTAAAGAGGGGTTGCATGGAGAAAACCTCTCGTTAGCATCTGCTAACATTAAAGGGGTGGTATCTACGAGCTCTTTAACGCATCCACGATACAGAAGACATCGAAGAAGTTTTCGAATAAAATAAAATAAAATTAATAGAAATGTTCAAAGTTAATCAAATTAAATTTCATCTGAAGACGTGAAATAGTTTCTAAAAAAACTGCAACTAAATCTGTCGACTCTGGTTTCTATTTGCTTTGTACAGTAACGTTTTGAGATATATTTGAGGTATATGTATCTAAAAAAAAGTCCCTAGAAGCATTGACTTAATAACTGTGGCTCATTAAAACTCGCCTAAATTCTAGACATAACTATTAGGCATTACATTTAACACTTAGATATGTGGAACAGTTGGTATTCACACTGTTACAAGTAGTTCTTACAATAAGGTAGATGACACACCAATCAATTAGCATACTTTTTTAGGGCTGTCAAAACGCGGTTCTCTCATAGATTTTGTATGGCAATAGCACCCTGTGACGTCACTGTTTGGTCAAATCAATGACTCAACTATTTATTGGTTTCAAAGCAATTATTAATCGAATTTGCCAATTAATTGAAGATAAATCGGGTTTTTAGGCCCAAAATAACGTTTTTTTTCAGAGATTGGTGTCTTGGAATTATTGTTTCATGGTGTCATGTACCCTATTGTATTGATACCCTACTGTGGCGGAAAATCATTGTAATGTTTCTATGTCATCATCATCATCATCTCCCTAGTTTTTTCCCAACTATGTTGGCGTCGGCTTCCGGTCTAATCGGAAGCAGCTGAATACCACTAAAATATAAAATTAATAAGTAATGTTTTTACATCCAGTTCCGAAATAATTAAGTTACACACAGTATTATTTGCAAAGAATGTTAGCTCTCAAACGATTGTTTTACAACCGTCAACCACATTGTGTTGCCAGTAACAAAATACCACAGATAAAATCACAAACAACGCCGGGTGTTCTCGATTCAGTGACGCGTAGTGGAAGTGTAAACGATACTTTTTATCGATTAGCCTTTTTAAAACGATGCCTTTGCCTTTTAAGTTTTTAATTAAAAGTTTACGGAAAACACTTTTTATTTTGTTGCCATAACAGCCATTGTGGCTTGGGAATAAGTTTTTTTTCGTAAAAAGTAAGTACATAAGTAATGCCTTTTTTTTGTGAAATATTGTTTGCAGAGCTACGATAAAGATTTAAATGCGCAATTTTCAATATCGGATTGGATTACTCTACAAATGATGCTCTGTATTGTAAACGATAAGTTAACACAAATAAAAAAAATGGTGCTTTACAACTTGTGTTCAATAGAATTGAAGACTAATATTGATCAGTTTCAGTGATTTTTCTTATTTTGTTTAACAAATTATGTAGAGTCATCAGTACTTTCCAATTTCGCACTTTTATATTCAAGAGTACGAATATTTCCGAATAAATCCGATTTGTATTACACGGATAAAATACGTATAGGGGCAAGTGGCGGTGAAGACAAACCCGGCTCATCAATTAAAGTCCTCGACTGTAGATACTAAATACAGAAAATAATGAAGGAACAAAAAAATTGGTACAAAGGTGATGCCCCTTTTTAAAGAAATCTCTTCCAGTATATGTGTGTTCTAGCCATTGAAGCTTTATGGCATTAAGTCCGCCTATGTATGTACTACTCTTGTACACGAAGTTTTAATAAATAAATACATAAAAATGCCTACTAGAGTTTATCAACAGAAATCATTAAAAACCGGCCAAGTGCGAGTTAGACTCGCGCACGAAGTTTTCCGTACCATTATCTATACAACATTAGACAAAACGGCAAAAAAGAACACGTTTGTTGTATGGGAGCCCCCCATAAGTATTTATTTTATTCTGTTTTTAGTGTTTGTTGTTATAGCGGCAACAAAAATACATCATCTGTGAAAATTTCCACTGTCTAGCTATCATGGTTCATGAGATACAGCCTGGTGACAGACAGACGGACAGTGGAGTCTTAGTAATAGGGTCCCGTTTTCACCCTTTGGGTACGAAACCCTAAAAAGCACGGACATCTAATAAAAATGACACTAGGTTTTAAGTTAGTTGCTAATTTTATTATAGATCACTCAATTTACTATACATCTCACCTGCGCCCATAAAACCTACTGCCATGCAACATTTAACGTATTTTCAAACACACACATTTTACCAAAACTTAGGTAACAAGATTGCAAGCAGATGTTCATTTGAAGATACCATCGTTTTGTGTAGTTTAGTGTGTAGTAAAGCTAACCCTTTGCATGCTAATCGCGGGACAGTGTTAATTCGGCCGGCTTACACACCGTAGCGATCAGACGGTTAGATTACGATTTAGTTTTCTAATTTTCTAATGTCATCGTGGCGTTTTGAATTTGGAAGGTTCATGTTAAGTGTCATGCGACGGGTTAGCATAAAATTAATGCTATTGCTTTTAGCAAACCGATTCTGAAAGGTGGTTTATTTTTTATTTAGTTTTACAGTATATTTCATCTTCATTACTCACATATCAGCCTAAAATGTTCCCAATGCTGGGCCATTCGCCACCTCTCTGGGAAACGGAGTAGGCCAGCAACCACACGGGCAATTCTTGTTGGAGGATCCCCACAAACCTTTGGTTTTTTCTAAATTTAATTATGGTTTCCGGCGCCCACACAGGCCCTGTTCTGATGGATGCCCACATGCATTTGATTTTTTCTAAATTTACTTGTTCTTTCAAAAGAAAAGTACAAAAATATGTTACACTACGGTTTAATAGACAACCGGTGACGTCCACAACGCATCTTAGTTAAAGGGTTATTAAAATTATACTTTGTAATGTAGTTTATGACTTAGCGGTCGGCTGTTAAAAACTCATTTATAAATTAAAAATACAGTGTGAGTTGAGCGAGCCTTTATAGGTGAAACTTTCAATTAGCCATGGATGGTTACGACTTAATTAACTACAATTAGTTTTTTTTTCATCAAAAATAAGTAACGGAATCGATATAGTAAATTATTTTTCAATACACTTCCTCGAAAACGGGTTCTTATCGCACTACTATTAGGTTCAACATGCCATGTATTTCACACACGTGGATCTTTTACATTTTCCATCACCGCGTGCTGTGCCGCGTGCAGAAGGAGCCATTTTCGCACGCGGCACAGCACGCGGGTGTTGGAAAATTGCCACAGATAAAACTATACCTATACTTGGTACAAATTGGTGCGATGCCTATAGTCAGCGGGGATTTTTTTTTTTACATTATTTTATTTTATTTCTTTAAAAGTGTATTGAAAAACGTCGTTTGAAACACGTGGACATTTGTTATTGAAGTTCTCGGCTCAAAAACACCCTCGCCTACTACTATCGTTGCAGCGGCGATTTGTAGTTTCTGCCCCATCATCTGCCTAGCCTCTTCCCTTTACTGGCGTCGGCTTCCAGTCTACCTAGATGCAGCTGAATACCAGTATTATACATGGAGCGACCGCCTATCCGACCTCCACAACCCAGTTAGTACTGGGTAATCCGTTACCCTAGTAAGACTGGTTTGTCAGACTTACTGTAGGTAAGTCTGACAAACCAGTCTTACTAGGGTCCACTAGTACTGTAGAGTCCACTGACTACCTGTAACAACTGTCAAAGATCTACAAATGATAGCCGGGACCGACGGCTTAACGTGTTTCCGAGGCATAGAAGAAACTCGGTATGTAATGATGGTCACCCATCCACAGACCGGCCTTGGCGAGCGCGGATTAACCTTAAAGATCGACCCGTGTGGCTGTTATTATTTAGCCACGAGTTTCTGCTCCGTTTCTTAATAATTCGGTTCAACATCGTTTTTAAACTACAACAGTGTTGTCAAATGAGGAGACTTTTGTTAGCTTTTAAAACACATGAGTGACACTCATGATTGACATTGCGTGGTGGAGTACAGTCCACGCCCTCTCATAGAGCTGTGGGAAGTGGGAACATTACAGGCTGATAATGCTATGGTATGGGCTGACATTATCTATACGTTATTGTTGACCGTTATGTAGCTACAGGTACAATCCTATTGATATTTTCTAACACTTAGTTATTTTTTGTTCCGACGCCGACGACACGAGTATTATGAGTCTGACAATCAGTCTTACCAAGGGGTATCGTATTGCCTAGTACTAACTGGGTTGTGAAAGTCAGACAGACAGTCGCTCCATGTAAAATTCTGGTATTTAACTAAATCCGGTAAGACTGGAAGCCGATCTTAACATAGTTGGCTAAAGGCTAGGCTGATGATGATTATATTATTTGGAGCACGGAAAATAATGCGGGTCAGCGAAAATAACCTTAAAATTAACTTATAAATCACTCTAGACATAGATTAACGATAATATTACTCAAGTTATTTACCTCTTCCACAACATAGAAAACACGACACGTCCTTGCTACCAAACAATAAAAAACCATAAATAATTAGAAGTCACATAGATAATTTATTTGAAACTAAACGCAAGTCTCTATGGACACAATATTCCTGTCATTTGCTACCGGCCATGACACTTGTCAGTAGTTTAATATACCACTTGCTAATTAACACTTTATCTAATTAATATTTTATGTACTTTCCGTTTTTATTGCCTGACAAATCGGTTTTTTAATTAGACTTTTTTTTAAAGGCGAAAATTAGGGTGTAACTAATTGTTTTAGATAACAGGTGATACTGCCTGAAAAATTTCGTGTTTGAGTGCGTTGCCTACATGAATAGTTGAAATATAAAACCAATGGAATCTATTTTAAAATTAAGGACTTATCTTTAATGGGAAATTACAGCATACTAAACGCTTAAAGCTTTTGTTTTAAATCCTTTTTTATAATGTATTTAAAAACAAAGGGTAAAACAAAGTAAATCTAAGTACACCACCGTACACTATCGTTATATTTAATTAACAATCATCATCATTATCTGCCTAGCGTTTTCCCAACTGCGTTGAGGTTGGCTTCCAGTCTAACCGGATGCAGCTGAATACCAATTATAATTCATTTACATTTACCAAAAAAAAAAAACTCGAAAAAACGTTTTGCCAATATGTGTTCATTATTACTTTGATAAAACATTTACCAAAATATTTCACTAGTATATCAAACTAGTTATACAAAAAAATAAGGACCTAGTATAAAGATATTTTGATAACAGCATACGCTACGAAAACGCTACGCGATGCTACGAGTATGCTACGGACCACTTTAGTCTTAAATCTTAAATCAGAATCAGTATTTTCCTAAAGATATTTTCCGTCGCTATCGGGTAGACCCGGTCGGTCGACTACTACCTACCTATAAAGGGTGTAAAACACCTCTTAACGAAGCCGAAAGGCACTTGTTCTCCTCATCATTTCGATCATTTTTTTGTTCTACATCATACCTGGGAACCTTCTAGTTACGGAGATATTGGGGGTCAAACATCCAAGTTTTTGACAACTTTTTTTCTAAATACAAGTTTTAATATAAGATTTTTACTTTAAACACTTCCACGACCCCCGTGCTATTCAATCCATCCATCAGCACAATGTTTTGAGTGCGTTACATTGAGTTCTACCACAAAACATGATTTTTCACCCCAAAAAAAGTCGTTTCCCAGCAATACTTTTTGCGAAAAATTACTTAGTTTGATGTACTACATAATGCTTGGTTGACGGCTTCGTGATGAGGTGGTTTACACCCTGTATGTTGGAGGTAAGTACGTAGGTACTAATACTAATTGGTGTCAAAGTTGCCTTAACGAAGCCGAATAACACTCTTGTTCTCCCCGTCATTGCAATCATTTTTTGTTCCAGACCATACCTGAGAACCTTCTAGTTAGGGAGATATGGCAGGTCCAAGTTACGACGTTTTCACATATATTTTTTTAAAATACATGTTTTTAATGTTGTATCTTTATTTTAAATACGTCAACCACGTGGGTACTATACAATACATCCATTAGCACAATGTTTTGAGTACGTAACATTGATTCCTACCGTAAAACGTCATTTATCAACCTAAAAAAAGTCATGTAGCAGCAATAATTTTTGCGTAGAGTTACAGAATGCATGGTTGGCTTCGAGTAAGGTCCGTTTACACGTTTTATAGATATGTATATGTAAAAAAAACGCTGAAACGGTGTCATAGATTTTTGGTTACTTAGAAAAAAAAAATCTTTCTTTTAAAGCTGTTCGCCTTTTCAAGATCTCAACATATTCAAATTAAACTTCATATTAATGTGATATTATCTACCTACTTTTCTTATATTAATTTATTTGAATCAAAACTACAGAAAAATGTACATAATATGATCAAGAGTAAACCGTAGTATTATACCTAACAAAAGTGCCCACCCAAAAGATTTAAACGCGTAATAATTTTCTTAGAGAACCTTCTTCGACTAATACTAGCATAGTCAAAACAGCCTTCACTGAAATAAATAGTGGCAAAAACCTTTCCAAATACTCCGTATAGTTTCTGATATTAACCCGAACATACAAACAGACAGTCTTCCGTATAGTTCTTAAGATTAACCAACACCAATAGGCCTATAAATCAGACCAAAATCTTAAATAATAAACTCTAACCTGTCCAAAATATCAGCAAATTCCTCCGTTTACTAACACAGCCACACTAATCTATAAAACATAACCTTTATCTAAAAACACAACACAGAAAAGTCCTTTTCAAACCACTGTCTTCTTAAAAATCGAGTTAACAAAATTGTTATTTAGTAAAACATGTCCGTTTGGTAGCAAGCTCGCGCGTCACCGCGGGTGACTGTACCACGGCTACTGGCAAAACTACCCTTAGATTTTGGGGCGTCACTCTTTGCAAGTACCACCCCTTATATCAACCAACCGTGTACCTTATACCCATCCTTTTCCTACTAAAATACCAAGATATATACCGGCACAATTTGTTAGATATTCAACCTTATGTGGGGGTGTTAGGGTTGGTATAAACTGGGTGACAAGTTTGTTTTATTTAAGGTACAATCATCGATCGTTAAAGTGGCCGTGCTGACTCGACTCTAACACAATTAAGGCGCCACACTTAGCTTTTAAATCGCTGAAACGGTTCCCGTGTTTTTGTTAAATTTGGTGGACTCTGGTTCATAAAGGCGAATGTGGTAGAACGCTACTCGTTTCAGACTGTTTTCGGTAATTTAGATAAAACTATTTAAGTTTATATTGTATGCGGATGGGATTCTCTTGTTGTTCAAGATTCTGTTTCGGTTATGAAGCCGTAACGTGATTGTCGTTTGAATTTGGAAGTTGGATTAAGGGGTCGATCCGTTGGTATAATTAAAGCATTTCGCGATATGTGATCTGGATAATTATGAATAAATTGATATATAATTAATATATAAACAATAAATAGAGCGATTAATATATAAACAATAAATAGAGCGAGCGATAGACTATTGAAGAGACACCTTTGTGGTTTTATTTTTTAGCTTTTTTTTCGCTACAATTTTTGTCTAGGAAGTTTTCTTCATATTTTGTTAATTCGTTCGGTTCCTCTAAGAACAGAGCTTCCCTAGGGTGTCCTAGTATATGAAAAGTTACGCCAAGAATGAGAAAGACAACTTCTGATGCTTCTAGCGATGTCTTAAGGCCTAAATTATTATGTTTTTGCAATCTTTATTAGGCGGTATGAGAATATTAAAAATCTATGATATTTTAGGCAGGTACTTCTAGACCAGTCAAAGTAGCGCCGACAATTTGCGGACCGGCTCCTCCAGATACTTCATTGGTATTTTTATGGATGTGTCATTGTCCATGAGCCGCGTCTGCAATTTTCCTCACCGGTTTGTGTATTGCTTAACTGTCATCTATTCGCAAATATGTTTTTTTGTGATATTATCTTTCGATATTTTATCTATTTACAAATGTTGTCATTGTTTTTTATTTTTAATCAATTTTGACATAATTCTGTTTTTCACTATCTCAAGTTTAATTTAATTTTAATTGAATGTTGGCGCTTAGTACTTACTAAGTTAGCTTATCTTCCGAATTTATTGTTTTGTGCATGTGGTGTTTAAACCTCTAAGTAATTGTTGCGCTGTAATTTTAAGTTTAAGAATGAATTATTTCACTGTATCCAGTGTGAACAATTGTTGGTAGACCTATAATAAATACATAACGGAAAGGTGGGATGATTTTTGACTGACTACTTACATGGTTCAATTCCCAGTTCGGACAAAGTGTTATATAGGGTTTTTCCATCAGGAATGACCCAGTAGCTGCCACAACGTCTGGATTTCTGTCCGGTTGATGGCACCCTAAGCATGGCACTAAATAACTAGCGAAATGAAGGGTTTACAGTCTCGACAGAGATAACGACAAAATCGGTAACTTTCAATTGCTAATTATTAACGAATAAATTCGGCTGCAATAACGATGCTTGCGGGAAATGCAAGTCTTTATATCAAAGATGCGTTTCTCGCAAGCATCATCCTAGAACATCCATGAACCTTCTAGTTACGGAGATATTGGGGGTCAAAGTTCCAACTTTTTGACATTTTTTTTTAAATAAGTACAAGTTTTTAATGTAAGATTTTTACTTTAAACACCTCCACGACCCCCGTACTATTCAATCCATCCATCAGCACAATGTTTTGAGTGCGTTACATGGAGTTCTACCACAAAACATAATTTATCACCCAAAAAAATTCCCAGCTATATTTTTTGCGTAAAGTTACTTTGATGTACAGAATGCTTGGTTGACGGCTTCGTGATGAGGTGGTTTACATCCTGTATATCCACCTTTTTTTCAACACTCCTAATTTTAAACTGATAGCCGTAGTACCAACCGAAAAGAAGCATCCTGATATTGTTAGGAAGCGTCCCCAAGGATACCTACTACTTATGTATATTAAACTCTGTTTCTCAGATGCAACACTTATTTAGGTACTAATTTCTTATGAAAAGACCCCATCGTAAATAAATAATCATCCCCAAGTCCAACCCTTTCCAGGCCCCTTATTCACAACGCTTCGATTCGATTTTCGATTCGGAAAGTCGTATGTCTATCTTTTTTTGACATTACGAAATCGAGCGAGATAGACATACGACTTTCCAAATCAAAAATCGAATCGAAGCGTTGTGAATAGCTATGCTGGTATGCCAATTTATTTGTGGTCGAGTTGGCGTAGCATAATTATCTTCGTGTATCTATAATCTATCATTATAACAAAAGTTTACAAAAAAAGAGTTATAGAGAAGTACTATGGAAAAAGAAGACTGGCTGCGCCGACCCCAAATGAATTGGGATAAGGGCAGAAGAATGATGATTTAAATCACAATGAGAAACCTACATTAACAAACTTCAGAAAATCCAATAGCTATTTATTCACCAAGGGGAGTAAGGCACAGATTACTAATCGAGTGTGCATTTGAGAACCACACGAGTTTAGTAATCTGTACTTACCCTCGAGTGATATATACTGCTTTATACTACTATATATTTTTACTATACTTTACTATTTATACTACACTATACTATTTATACTACACTTGCTTACAACGTCATCAAGACTTGAAAAAAAAAAAAAACCCGTTGCTAATGGATGACTACCCAGATTTTCAGGGCAGTAATGAAATTCCATACAATATTACTGCCTAGATTATTGAGAAGGTTTAATGAACAGCTTTCAAGCCTTTTTGTGGGGTAGTATTGGTACACTTATTAAGCAAGTGTAGTTTAGACATATTTACGTAAATTAACTACATCATCCGGAAAACAATCATAATTATATCAACTCACTACATAAAGCGATCTAAAACCGTATTTTTTCACCGGCAATTCCACCCCAAGTACCTACTCGTAATAACATACCAACTTCACCCAAAGTGGAGTTCACTTTTCCTTATTCCTAAATAGCCCAAGCCTAAGGCAACAGCTACACTAAATAGCCCCGGCCTTAAGGCAACGAGTACACTGTCTGAATTAGTGTGGTGCCCGCGAGCAATTCCGTTGCGTCCCCGTCAGTGTGATGTCGCCCTAATGACTAATTTGCGCTTATAATTGCCCTTGTAGAGTACATTTGGGGTGGAGCAAGCTAGGTTTGGTGAAATGGTTTTAGTTTGTTTTAGAATAAATGGCGATTGAAGGGGAAATTTGATAAGGGAGTTAACTTTTTTTAAGGTAGAGACATGAGGGATTTTTCTTCAGTTATATTATATACAAAACAGCATGTTTTCGTAAAGGGCTAGGAAGCTGTGCAGCCAGATTTCGACAGATGTATTATTTTGTATTTTCTTTATAGTATTTAGTTACATTATTCAGTAACCTGGCTAATAAATGCTTACCCTTTGAGCAAATCAAGAGATAATGTCGAGTATTAATTATAGGTTTATTTACTAGGTAAAAACTATGACTTAAGTCATAAAAAATCTAGGTTGGTACCATGTTGGTACAATGAGAGGAGAGTGACGAAAGTCTTAACTTTCGATAAAGAAAGTAAGGATCTATAATCTTTTTCAGGGCCTGTCATCAAACTATTTAATGCTTTAAGGCCATATTGTTCCTCTCGAAATCGGTCTTATTAATCAGATATTAATATTATGACTACAAATTGAAGCACTGGCACCTCCACAACCGTTTCTTTCGTGTCGACCACAACTAGCGCCACCTTTATTTTGCTCGCCACTTCTTGTATAGTGACATCTATGTCGAGAAACCAAAATGAGCTTCATTAAAGTTTAGAGCAGCGCCATCTATCGTATGATAGCAAAAAATTCAATAAACTTCGAATAACTATCTATTGGGTGGTAGCACTAACCTGATACTTTGGTTTACCCTTTACAAAGACATTCAAATATATTATTTAAATCTCTTTGACCCTTCTTAATACCATGTCGACCCGTCTACGGGGTGGTCGTATCAATAAATATTAGTTTTGAACTGACAACCAAAACACAAACAGTTTATTTTGCTTTTCGCTGTTATATTTTAGGTTTTTAATAGTTATAACTTAAAACCATTTTTTCTTTTTCATAAGCATGTGTTTGATAAGCAGAGAGCAGAAAACAGACGGTCAAGAAAGTGATCTTATAAGGGTTCCTTTTTTTACCTTTTGAGGTACGGAACCCATAGCATTTCTAGAGTTTTCACCAATGATCGTTCGTAAACTGCGCCATTTTTAAGAGCTGTCAATGTCATCATCGGTTTAGAATTGAACCTCATCTGGCAGCACGGAATTTTTCCATGCTCCTATCCTATCCTTTTCTGTCGCAAAGAACCGGCATTTGCAAAAGCGAGAAACAGCGATGCCGACCGCAACGTCGATGCTGTAGCGTGCGATAGCATTCCCGCGGTTTCTCGCTTTAGCAAATGACGACTAATACATTGATGGAACAATAAATAAAAAGTCGTAAATTATGTCCAAAATACTTTTATTTATCAACAGCTTTATGTATAAAACATTCTCACTATGTACTATCAACACTATGTTGGACTTTCAATATGTACTACAACCCCGTAGTGTTTGAATCTGTACGAATTTCGAATCTATTCACAAGCGCATAAGATTCAAGCTAAGCGAATTGTGTATACCCGCATTTAAAAACATATTTTTAATAAGCTACCGTCGAATTTGAATAAAAAACCTTGTATGACTTTTTTTTTATATTTTCAAATACGGGTATAATTCATTCTATGTATTCAATTTCCATAATTTTGGATAACAAGTCATTTTAAAGAAAATTAGGAACGATTCCAAAACACGTCATGATTTCCTATGGCGCTAGTGTGCGTTTTTTCTCCCTTTTCATTTCATTCTTTAACATTCAAAATTAGTTTATTTTTTGACAAAAAGCGCCACAGGGTTTATGAATGTATTTAAGGTCAATTTATCATTTTTCACATACTTTTAAATCTTAAGAGCTAACAATTAAGATTTATAAAACCGAAATGTATAAAATTCTTACACAGTACTCGTGTTCATTATCAGAATATTAGTCACAAAAGGAAATCAATATGGTCACTACACCATCATGTAATACAAAACAAAAATTTAATGTTTCCTATTATCGTAATCTTAACAATTCCTAAATGCTACAAAGCCATGATCTTATTTTTTAAAGAGTATTGATTCTATGTTCGTAATGACTCGTTTAGCTGATTAAATTTAAAAATACGTACAAAATTATGTACTAAATAGTCTTTTCATTCACGTTACTTATCATTCCTTAGACCTAAAGTTTATGTTTAGAAAAAAAAGAAGTAATTATTTGATGTCTGTGTATGCTGTTATGACAACTGTCAAAATTTGGAGGAAATTACTTATGTCAAATGGGCCATACACTTGTCAATTTAACGTCAGATGTTGTTGCGAACCGAATGTTAGGTGATACAATTTGCTACACAGTTTATCATTATATTTACAATATATCAATATACAAGGATGAGAACATAGCTGAATATCGAAATGAAATCTGCAAGTAAATTGCCTAGTGTATGGTTAACTTTATACACGAAGCGATAGAATGCAAACCTTAAAACATACAACAATTGAGTTGATTTTAAACTGTCGGTGGAACAAAATTCGGAAATAAATTACAATACTAATGGAACTCAAAACGTATTTAGTTACAAAAAACAAAACTTTGTATTCATTGAAGACCAATTTTATAACAAACAAGAAAAACTGATAGCGCAATATTTTTTTTAAGTTTTAGTCGCCTTTTTCATACTTTAGTTCGCTAGCCGATAGAAACTATGCAATAAAATCTTTAAACTTAAAACCATTAAAATACGCTTAACTTTACGTTTAAATAAATTATCACCACAAAGATAAAACAAAAAATAACATCTAGTAACACTGACTAGATTTGAAAATGAATCTAATTGCTGTTTTCTACACTGGCAACTCTAAGCAAGCATATGAAACGTTGCCGGTTACTGAATCTGGGATAATTATGTGTTTAGTTAAAAAAAACCTATATTTAAGTTTTGTCAAGTATTTATTAACAATTCCTTTGGCAGTTTCTATTTTAAAGTTGAAGTTGAGTTTCAGTACTATTCTATTTAAAATTGGTACTAAACGTGACTTAAAAGTACAACTTATAGTGGCGCCATCTTTACTGCTTAGAATTTGTAAAATACAATAGAATTGGTCTAGACAAATACACGCAAAACGAGACTATAGTTAGAACCTAAGTTGGTTTTATTCTAAATCAGCTTATGAGTTACAAAGAATTTCCTACAAAATTCGGGTGAACATGACCCCTTTAGACCGATGTATATTTTTTTATTTTGCGTAACTTAATTTTTTTTAAATAGGAGTGGAAATCAGCAATATTCAATTTAAAGTTTTTAGAAGATATTCTATTTGTCGCCTTAACTATTATTTGGTATCTATATTGGCCCAGGATAGTCACCGCGAATTTTATAGGAATGGGCTTACAAATGGAGTCTGGAGTGTGTAAATTTAAAAATTATTTCTTACCAATTGCTTGTGTATAACTATTGGCTAACGCTGATTCGATTATTTTATGTGTATAATAGGAACAGTGTTTTTTTCTAATTTTGGCACTCACAATCTCAATGGAAGCTTTATTATATTAAATGGTCATTATATTAGTATTATTGTGCAAGATTTTTACTTTTAAAGTAAACTAAAGCAATGGCCCTGATTCAGACACAACTACAGTAGGGCCAATTTAATAAACCACATTTGACACTTCATCAAAATACAACAATGTAACCTTGTAACGGCTGGCATAAAATATTATTTATTTCTTCGAAGTTAGAACTGCATAATTGCTTAACTTTTTTCAATTATGGTTACATATTTATTGTAATAATGACAAAATAAGGTAACTTTAAAATGTAGTAGTACTAAACTGACAGATGTCAAATGTGGTCTATTAATTTGGCCCTACTGTAGAGCTAATAAGTATCTCTTTTGACAGCTCGAAACGATAGTAACTGGGCTCAGTGTCCATCAATTAACTGTCAAAAGGTTAGTTTCGTATTATGTATGACCCTGTTAGTCACCGTAAAGTGATATCCACTCAGTGTGATACGTAATACCAATATTATGACATTCATGGTGGTCATCAAAGTTCGGTGTACAACCGAAGCTTGATAGTCACTGGATATCAGAAAAATACGTAAGCCCTGCTGTAGGTCTTGCTATCTCTTACTTACAGATAAAATTAGAAACAGATGTCAAAAATGACAGCTGTCAGATTAGATTGCCCCTTATAAGCACGCTAAAGCATATTTGCAACCTAAATAGACATTTGTATAAGTAAATCATTTCTTTCTCACTGAGCCTGTCAGTAAAAGATAGCCAATTAGTTTAGCGCCATCAGGGCCATTATCAATTCCTAGTCTTTTCAGCTGTCTTAATATTTTATATTTAGTGTACGTCTATAATATCGTGATACATAAACCTATGTACATAGAAATTATAACCATGAGGTTAAGTAATACATATGATATTGTGAAGATAACAGACGTAACAGTTAAATGAATATACATGTAATACATCAAAAAAAATATAACATAATGTTCTACTTTATTGTGGTATATGTGACTCACGTCAGAAGATCATCATCAAAGTCAGTATGATACCACTCTAAAGTTTTGGATTAAGTTGAAAGTAATTTGAAGTGAATTATATTACTATAGGCAAGAGATTATTTCTCCTAATGGTCCCAGCATTTACCTTTCCCTTGGGCACAGTCTATCGAATTTTCTAATTTCATACAACTTGGAAAAAAAACTTTTTATTGACAGAATTAATGATGTGCAGAATTCATTCTGAGTTGGTTAAAATGTAATAGTAGATTATTAACCAAGGGGATCAAGCAGAGTCTTCTGTCGCGGGTGACGATTTAAATCGCGAGCGTAACGAAGGACTCGCGTAGCGAGGGTGTTAAAAACTTAAATCACGAGCGAAGCGAGGGATTTAAGACGAGTCTTGGGTGAACTTAAATCCCTCGCTACACTCAGGGTAGCGAGGGATTTAAATTCACCCAAGACTAAGACAGCTTTATCACCGAGGAAAACACTCTACTTTTCGTACCATTTGCGAAAAAATTAACACAATAATAATATGAAATTAAGCATTTATTAAAAATAATGACAATTAAAAATAAACTTAACGTTTATGTATTTGAAGAAAACAAAAACGCGGCAAATTCCTAGACTAATATTTTTTTGTTGGAAAAGCAAAGGCATCAAGCTCACACGGCCTCGTCGGTTTTCGTAATTTTATTTAATAATCATAACTGCATAATAAATGCGTATTCCTTTTTCAAAAAGATGTATAATGCTTTATATACAATCTCAATGGTGTAAACACAGATGTAGTTCAGTATAAATTTCGGTAAGTATTCCAAATTTAAATCACATTCTCCCCCTAGAGGATGAATGAAATTCAGTACAATTTTCTTTCCCTGTTTTTATCAGATTAAAATTGAATATTGTTATGTTCGCTTTTTGTGGCATAGAATGTCACTTTTTTGAGCAAGTGGTACGAAAATAATATTATGAACTTGTAGTCTATACTTATAAGGCAATTATTTGCTTACTGGTTGGTTGAACATAACTACTACAAATAAAGATTGAAACCGTCAGATGTGCCCCCTCAACATGCTTAAGCTCACACATCCATCTCACATGAAACAATAATACGATTATCAGTATGTGTGAATGAGACAATACTATTAAAATGGCATGGACAAAATAAATACTTTTTGCAGAAAACTATAAAAGGCAGACTTCCTCGGCAGGTAATATAATGTAAACCACAAAGCAGTTAAGGACAGAGTTACTGAACAAAATCTGAAAGTATTGACACAACGACCAATAGGAATCGATGTTAGAACTTAATTACATATATGTAACAACTAAATGTACACATGAATGCAATAAAGAGTTTGAGTTTGAAATAAGACACATGTCATAGTTAAGTTAGCAGTGATAGTCTAGTGGTGTAACTGTCGGACTGCAAAGTCATTGGTCTCAAGTTCGAACCCAAGTAAAAGTACGCCACTGTATAATTATCACTTGCTTCGGTGAAGGAAAACATTATGAAGGAACCAGCAAATCCGAGAGATATTTCTCGACGCCTTAGAGCCCTTTTTTTTTCGGATGGGAAATCATCAAGTCTCCTCCCGCTCTGGGCGGAGCGGGAGGGAGTGTCAGACTATTACTGACTAAAACCCATCCATGTTCCTTCATTGCCTTTGTGTTCCGGGGCCACGGTATCTCCTTCGAACAGTCCCGCAGCCCCGGCAAGTTGGGCGGCATAAAAACTCGTGACACATGGTTAGGCACTAACCACATGATTAAGAAGAAGAACGTTCAATTAGGACTAATAGCAGTTTTTTTTCTATCCAATAACAAAAGGTTTGTCCACTGATAAACAAACTGAATTCTCTTTTCCAAATACTCTTCTACTATTGTCTTGCTTTGTACATCGGTGAGAGAAAATGGTATGAATAAAGTATGCCTTTGTCTACTCCAGCCTTTTAGTCTATGGTCGAACCCTAACTGTCAGAAAACCAGACCCTACTTTAAACCAAGAGGTAGCGCCAAAACTTAAGATATTATTTACAGAGCAAAAACAAAAACAAAATATTTACATCCATGAGGTAATTCAACTAAATTATAAACTAATTAACTACAACAAAACGGTAATGAAAAAGTCAGTGACATTTTGTGGTTTTTAACGATTACGGACTCAGTTAATTTTTTTTCCAAATTTCTCCCTAATTTTGAGTATCTCTGAATGTAGTGATAAAAACATGTGTATGAAATAAAAATCATAATGATGGATCACCACCAAATGCCACAACTCATGAGCAAATTTTGTTTGCAACACAACACTTGTCTTTAGATTGCACACCTAGGTAACTGTCACTTTGACAGCTGTCATCGTTGACAGGCGCTGTCATTGCACACACCCGCAGAAACGGTGTTGGAACAGACAAACCATTTACATGATTGGCCCAAATGTAATAAGAATTTCATGAATAATTCGGTTGTAAATCCTAATTCATATAATCTCACTCTTTTGTTTAATAATATCTTGACCTGACACAATTTAAATAAATTGACAAGGTATACATAGCCGGGATAATATAAATGTCAATCAGTACGTAATATCATCTTGTATACATTTTTAAATCATTTTAGTCATACTAAATCGCTTACCTACTATGACTGAAAGTTTTACCGAGGTATGTGTTAAAATACTCAAGTATAATGCTTACCGAAAAACCTTTTTTAATCAGAAGCCAGCGTCTATTAAATAACACAAAATTTCACAGTCTTATTGAACTAAATCACTGTCACTTCAATCACTGAGGCTGAATCTGATTCACGCCTTTGCCACTAGATTAAGCCAACTGTCACTTTGACAGCGAATGTCAGTGCCATGATGATTGCCCGGCCAAGTGTAAGTAACTGTCAAGGCTTGGGATCGTCAGGGCGTTTCATCTCATTCTTGCGTTGGCTAAGCTTCTTCTTCATTTCTAGAAGCATTTGTTCGAAGGACATGTCATCGTCTCTTCTTATTGGTGGAGGCGCTACTTGGCCGTGGAAGGCGCTTTCCGTGTATTTGGCTTCGAGACCATCTGAAACAGAAGACATCAAGATTAGTTGTTAAATGCAAATATTGTATGGAAAACACACACACATCACATTTGGTTCTGACAAGGTTGCCAAACCTTCTCAGAACCAATCGCGACCAAGGAGTAGTTCCCAAGAGCATCTCGCACGCCTGTATTCCTTGGAAAGCAATCACTCACAGTTATATGCAAGTCCTTTGTAATAGGGGGCAAGAAATTTCTGATGGAACAACCCATTAGTAACATTCGCCCGACCCGAGAGTCCAACCCAGTAGCATCGCTTGTTACTAAATCGCTTGACATTTCACTTTTCGTTTGTAAAAGACGTGATATGGTAGCGTATGGTAAAGCCCCCAGTGGTCCAAAAACCTCGCATACCTCGTAGCCTCATCGACTTACCAAGATCAGCGTAACTCTGCCTGCAGAAGGCTCGCCTGCCTCCGAACCCGACGTCGTACTGCGGGAATGTGCTCGACGCTTCCACGGCCGACCAGGCGTCGCGGGCGCGCTGGTACGTCACGAAGCCGTACCTTGAACTGTGGGATATATGAGGGGTAGTTTTAGTATACACTGTATAATATAAAAATAATAATAATACCAGCCTATTACTGTCCCACTGCTGGGCACTCTGGGCCTCTTCTCAAACAGAGAAGGCACGAGCATTGACACCACGCCTGCTCAAGACGGGTTGGCGATTTCAGACTTATATTCATTAAAAAGTCCAGGTTTATATTGAATATATAAGTAGGTATACACTGACGCAAGAAAAAATATACAGGTACACAATGTGTTGTATAACCACAGTTTGCCTGGATGTCGTATTTCATGTGGTATTTCCAGTTAATAAACAATATACAATCTTCAAAAAACTATATACTTCGAGATTCTTCGTTTATCTTCGGGAATACAAACAAGATGGAAATAACACACTATATCCAAAAAAGTAAAATCTAGAGTGTTCTAGAGGGCTGTTAGCACCAGTGAAGTACCTACATGCCCTTTCATATTTATTTATTTAGGTTCACCAACAGCTTGTGTACAACATATCTTAAGTATTCATAGGTTTGCAGTCTTGGACTTACACTAATATTACTATGATTACAACATTATACATTAACGAATCTATACAATTCCAAAAAAAAATTAAGTGGGCTGATGATGGAGTAGGCACCTGACAGAGAGATAACTTCATACAAACGTGCAATGTAGGTGCTATATATAAAGCGCGGCACAAGAAAAGTTAAGAACTTTGCTTTTGTTCGTGCGGAAACCCGAAGATAATCGAAGCGCATACATTTTCTGGTTTAACTGTACGTAACATTATAATGGTCCCACTTATGATTACAAAACAACAATGTGAAAAAATATCAATTACCCATCCTCCTTGCTATGTAGCCGCACTTCGACCACATGCCCGAACTTGGAGAACTGGTTCCGGAGCGTGAGCTTGGTGACGTCCTTCTCCAGGCGGCCCACGAACACTATCCGACGCTCTTCCACTGGCGTGTTGCTTTCTCTGTAACGAGGTTCATGATTAATGCTGGTTCTTAACGTTACTTCTTTTTTTTTAATGCTTCTGTAGATTGGCGGCACTACCGCCTGTCATCGATAAAGGCGAAAGTTTGTATGTGTGTATGTTTGTTTCTTTTTCACGCAAAAAATACTGAACGGATTTGGATGAAATTTTGCACACAGATAATTTATAACCTGTATTAACACAGGATACTTATTAGCCCGGTAGTACGATCCCGTGGGACAATTATCGAACCCGATGCGGGCAAAGCCGGAGGCATAAGCTAGTAGCATAAAGATTAGTAGTGTTGCTGCGGTCGATGGTTACCTTCAGAGAACCAGTTTGATGTATGGAAACTATATGTTATATTTTTCAAAAAAAAAAATAATAAAAAATACGACTTGATACAAAAAAAATGAATTTATGAAGGCCTTTTTACAACAACATAGTTTCATGTTTCAAACAAGTTTCATGGGAAAATTGGTATCACACCCGCAGTGCTCATACCCATTCGACCATTACCCTTTAACGCAAGTATAAAAATAAGTCAAAAGTCAAAGAACTCACCTATCTTCCGAGCTATAACTCCTATACCCCTTCTGATTGTACAGTTCATCTCGCTTGTAGGGGCTGCAAGACCCTCGAGATCCTCTGGACTTCCTTGAGCTGGTCGATGATGAACTGGATTCCGATGGTGATGAGGAGGAAGACGATGACGAGCTGGAATAGTCAGGTGGTGATTAGTTGGTGATCAGTGATTTAGGAGAATTTGACAATGAACACATGGCGACACATCACACACACACATCACAGGTATACATTTTCAGTATAACATGGCCTCGCTTTGTACATACATATTTCTAATACAATAAGAGATCCGTATAAACGGGACTTGTATAGCTTGCTTGGTCGCCCAGAGTACCTAAATGTAAATTGATGGAGGTAATTTCAAGTCATTATGTCATTGGATTTAATATCTCTTACATTTGAAAATTTCACCGACGCAATGATTTCATTGATTTGGCCATTTTTCAGATTGTCTAACTGTAAAGAACATTCACAAAAACAAGGCGTTTCACAGCATCCAAAAAACCACTATATCATTTGTTAAATTAAAAACCGGCCAAGCGCGTGTCGGGCCACGCGCAGAGTGAGGGTTCCGTAGTAGCCCGTTATCACAATATAGGACGAACCCGTTGGTACAGCGCCATCTAGCGGCAGCGTTGTGAAACTTGATAATTTATTATGGTTTTTTATTTTAGATTTTGTTTTTCAATGTAAGTCTTTACCCGTTATAATTAAAGCAACTACTTCATCTTAGTCACTTTAAAGGATTTATTCTAAGGATTTTGTATTTGGTACAAAATTATCCAACACCCAAGTTCAACGACTATTACTGCTAAACTAAAAGTCATCTTAACCGCTATCTATAGTTTTCCTTTAAAGTTCATGAAATGCACTATTATCATGAATTTTTCCACATTTTTCAAGCCAGCAGTTTAGCTTTTAGAGGGAGGGGGGACGCCCTACTGGAAAAAAACATCCCCACTTCACATGTAGGGAAGGTACCCTTAAATTACTTTACCACTTTGTCGGCGTAATTAATATACACACCCCAACAAAATTACAGCTTTCTAGTACTAACGGTCACTTAGCAAGACCTCAGACGGACAGACAGACGGACATGACGAAACTATAAGGGTTCCTTGTCAGGACTACAGAACCCTAAAAAGGGAACAGAATTTGCATAGAAATATTTCGAAGCGCTGTGCTAGCCCACATTTTTTTGGAATTTTAATTCGCTGGAAACCCTAGCGTTTTCGCCGAAGAGAACTTACTCAATCAAAATCAAATCATAATATTTTATTTCACATAGGCCTAGATGGGCACTAATAAAACGTCGAAAAAGGTTGGTCGTTTCCATGGAGAAGAACCGGCAAGAAACTCCATGGTTACAATGGTTGTGAAACGGGTAAGTTTTACATAAAAATAACTCCTTTTCCTCTAATGGAAGTCGTTAAAACAATAATTAAACTTTTACATTTCGCCAAATGAAGCCATTTAAAATGAAATTTCCCCGTACTATTGTTCTACCCTGCCGGGGCACGTGTTTGTTCACGGGTCGCCAGTCGGCACCGTTATTGCGTAACACTGTCGCAATAGAAAACAGTTTACCAAGTATTTTTTTAAGCTTCGGTTCTAGCTTTTTATTTAAGGTTTATTTTTGTACAGGACTTACTTCATCATCTGCCTAGCCTTTTCCAAATTATGTTGGGGTCTGCTTCCAATCCAACCGGATGCAGCTGAACACTAGTATTTTACATGGAGCGACTGCCTATCTCACCTCCACAACCCAGTTAGTACCACTGGGTAACATGATACCCCTTGGTAAGACTGGTTGTCAGACTTTCGGGTCACTGTAATCAGTAGGCCGAAATTCTGACCAGACTAGCGACTGTCAAAGATCTGCAAATGAGAGCCGGGACCAATGGGTCAACGTGCTTTGCGAGGCACGGAGGATACTCGGCATGACAGCTCGGCATACACAGACTATTACCCATGAAACATTTCTATGGGGGGTGAGAATGATGTACTAAACACGCGGTAACTGTGTGTGCGTCAATTTCTTTTCCACCCTGTTTACTTGATATTGAATTACCTTGTTCCTATGTATATTTAGTTTCCTACAAAACAATTACAAGGAAAACTATAACCTGTAAACATGCCTACATAAATGTATTGTTATACCTAAATATTTGAATAAATCTACCTAGTATGTCCTGTTTTTCTGAGACGGTAAAATATTCAATATTTTAAGGCACATGAGATTGGGAAGAGAGATAAATCATGGGCAATAAGATATTTTGTCATTCCATCATCTTAGAGGGAATTTCTCCCGTGAAACTGAACGCGATCAATGATTACAAGTACACGCATTGTTCAATGGCTGGACATGAAAAATCGTCGAAAAAATCTTACCAGTAAAAATTCGCAGTGTTCATTAATAGACGTACTACTGATAGTGATTACTACATGTGGTTCTAATAATCACTAAATAAAAATGGTGACAAATTCTCGCCATGAGTCCCAAAAATTAGGACGAGTTAACACGTGTGTTATTTTCTTTTTATACTTGAGGACACAGTGAAACGGAGAATACAAACACCAAATATTAAAGTCAAACATAAGAGAGATAATTTGAGACAGATGACTAAAAGCAGCACGTTATAACATTAAAGACCCGGTTCTAAAAAGGTTTCCTGCAGTGACGCCATTATTTTTTAACCCATCTCGAAATACACATTCAAAAATCGTTAAAGCAAAAAAATGCTTACCTAGAGGACGAATCCGAGCTTTCAGAAACCGTGGGTTTCCTCAACGGCGGGGTCATTGACTTCGCCATTTTCCTATCATTTCCGTTGGTATGAGGATTTGGCTTCGTCTTCCTAGCAACAGGACTCTTTGATCGAGTCTCTGTCGGCCTCGAACGAGATCTGGACCGAATTGAACGGTCGCGTCTAACTGAGGGTGATCTTCTTTTGTGGTACGGGGATCTGGACCTACGTTTCCTTTTGTAAGGAGAGTCAGACCGTCTGTATCTCCTGAAGCGACCACGGGACCTTGAGCGACTACGGCTGCGGCTGCGACTGCGACTACGGGACCGTCTTCTACGACCGCGCGACAACGACCTCGATCGCCGTCTGTACTTAGAATCGTATCGGTCCTTCGATCGAGACCTCTTCTCTTTTGTTTCTGTCCTTTCTGTTCTCACTTCTTTAGGTTTAGATACTCTATCATCTGGTTTCGTCTGTTTTACTTGACGATCGTCGCTTTTACGGGATGGGCTTTCATCGCTTGATAACGACATGTCGCTGTCGTTTCGCTTTCTGCTCAATGGGCTGGCTCGCTCCTTAGGCATTGGGGCTAAGACTGGCAGTTCAGCGAATTCAGCCACTTGGTCGGTTTGTACGACGATGCTAGAGAATCCTGGTTTACTTCTGTGCTTTCCTAAATGTAGGATTACTTTGTCTTCTCCGTGTTCAGCCTTAGGATCGTATTCTCTTACTATAATCGTCTTCACAAATCTAAAGACGCGTTTCTCCTGTGGCGATTTAGGTTTGTGTCTTTCGTCATGTTTTTCAGCCTCTTCGGGCGCTTTCTTCATGACTACATCTTGGATACTAGAGAACAAAGAATTACTCAATATTTTAGTCTCAACTTGTTTCCCCACACTTTTTAATGTAGCTGTTATATCTTTGTATCGTTCTTTGTCTATTTTTATGTCTGAATGCTTTTTATCGTCAACAGGGCTTCTTTTGTCTCTTTTGACATTATCAAACACGTTTTGTTTCAGTACATGATCAGACTTTTTAATTTTGAAATTAATCGTAGATTTGGATTCAATTGTTGTTGGAGATGTAGCTTTTATTACTTTCTCAACAGGCTCTTCGACGTGACTGAACATATTTTCTTCAGTATTGGTTCCTACACTGACGAGAATAATTTCTTCATAATCAGCTGACAATTGAGGCTTTTCCTTAGGTACTGGCAAAATTTCCGGTTGACTCATTCCTACAATTTTCATCATTTCAGCATCACTAATCAACGGTTGCAATTGCAAATTCTCTACTTTAGGTATCTTACTCATGACTATATCTTCGTCTCTTTTCCTCATAGCCTCAGCCTTATGTTTCTTAGTGTTCATCAGTATTTTCCTAGAAGCCTCTTTGATTGGGTCGAATAATGTTTGTTCGTTGTTCGCTTTGCCAGTCGTATTTAGTAAGCCGTTGGGAGGGGTCTGTGTTATTGGACATTTGACCACTTTGTCGAGTAAGGGACTAGGCATGTCTGGGAATATCGCCTCTGGACTCACGGTCGCAGAGCTGTTATTCGAACAGGCGCCTCTTCTCAATTTATATTCTTGTAGATTAAGTTTCTTTTTCTTCAGTGGTTGTTCAGTCTCCTTTTTAATAGCAACCTCAAGCATATCTAGCTTATTCAGTTCATCGTCAAACGGCCTCTTCTCCGTTTTGGGTTGCAACGCCTGAGGAATCTGTACATCTTGCTTATTACTAAACAATGCTGTATAAAAGTTTTCATTTTTCGGACGGGGTTCTTCCTTTACAATAACAGTCTCTACATTATTTACAGCTTTACCTTTGCTCCTATCTAATTCCTTAATATTTTTTTCCTGTTTTTCTACATTGTTCGTTTTATCACTAACACTATTTTTACACTTGTCTATATGTTTATCCTTCTGAGAGTCTACGTGATCACAGTTTAGTATAACTTCAGATTTATTTTTTATAGTTAACTTAATGCTACCATTAGAATTTTGACTACAATTATCACTCGCTTTAGAAGCACTTTTGATCATCACAGAACTGTTAGATTTATCTTTAAAACTATCGGGCGCACTGTGGGGTGGGGACAGTTTTTTACGACAGTTCGACTGGACTGGCGGTTTCACACTCGGCTTTACACTTGTCTTCTTTTTAGCGTCTATATCGTCTGGTTTTGTCACTTTTTTGTTTTTCGCGTTACTGTCAGTCTCCTCGTCACTACTGAGATGGTACACTACTTTTTTGCTTTTACACGACCTATGTCTTGAGTTTAGTATTCTGCTATTGCTAGACAACACTTCTGGTTTGAGAAGGCTCTGCCCGCCCTTGAGGTTGGGCAGACTGTGCCGCTTTTTCGACGAACAGTAGTCATGGTCCGAGTGAACTGGACTTTGTGACCGCCTGACGGTAGTGTTAATTGGCGTCGGCATCTGTAATAACGTATTGCGATTGAAAGTGTCCTTTAACTTGACCTGAGAAGAAAGCAGGACATTAAGATACTTACCAGTATTTGCCGCATTTTATTCTTGTTTAGCTGCACGCCCGCATCTTGAAGCCTCATACCGTTTGTCAAAGCGTTCTTATTGAAACTCTTGATTTTTGGATCTTCAGTTTTTACTACAGGTATCACCTTTTTCTTTGTGTTAAGTTTTTCAGTAGCTTCAAACTGTTCCAGTAAAGAGTTCAAGTTGTTCGCTTCGAGAACCGGCATGACGGTATCGTTGCAAGACTCTACGTCCACAAAGTCTTCTAATTCGCCCTTTGAATCTGCTGTAACTTCCTTTTTTATAGGCGTTTTCTCTATACAGAAATCTAAGACAGTTGGTATTGGGGTAGATGTTCGTTTTAATTGAGGTATATCTACAATTGGTGGTGCAGTTTCGATGGTAGCTTCAAGTGGCCTTTCAATTTCCATGTCTTGATGACTCAAATCGTCTTCTTCGGGTTCAGCCTTAGGTTCCGATTTGTTGCTCGTTATTAGAAAGCTGTTTACGTCTTCGTCTGTCAGTGTTCGTGGCATATCATCACTTTTATTAGCATTCTCCGACTTGTCCTTGTCGTTATCGAAAGTAAGGTCAGAGAGATCTAAGTTTAAGTCTTCAAAGGTCATGCAAGTTTTCACGTCATCAATGTCCATGCAAATATTCTGCATGGGCGACTGTGGAACTGAACACGACTTTTGTATGTGCCTGAATTTGGGGTATGTCATGTCTTCTAAAAGATATCGTTTTAGTTCTTCGATGTTGGGCAGAACTTCTAAATCAGACTCGTTTATTGACACATCTGCGACATTCTCTGCGTTCTCCTGGTCATTATCGGGTTCATTTTCGGTTTCAGTGTTTTCTTCTACATCTTTTTTAACTTCAGTAACAAGAAATTCTTCTACATTAGGTATAGGAACTGGTATATGAAACTGTGTGCTCTCTTCTTCAGGTAACTTGTGTTTTATGAAAAAATCGTCGATATTTGGCACTGGTATCGTTTCTTTACCTTTGTCCTTTATGAAATATTCGTCTACGTCTTTTACAACGGGACCATCTGTGTCTAATAGGTGTTCGTTGTTATTATTTTTAATGAAATATTCATCGACATTTGAAACTACTGGAGTGTCTAAATTAATATCTAGACCATCCCGACTTGTGTTCCGTTCTTGATAATTGACTTCTCTGTAACTACTATCGCCACTGTTTATGCACTCTGCCTCCACTTCTTTTTCACTGATTGCATAATCTACTGTGTCTATATCGTCATCCGAAGAAGCTTCAATTAGGTCTAAATCAGGGTTGACCGTGTAGACAGTAATGACATCATAATCATGGCCTTCTACTAAGGAATTGTCTTCTATACTGTTATTCCCGATCATTTGTATGTTATATTGTGAATTTGAATGCATGCCATCGTTGTCATCATCGACTTCGATAGTTTCGTCGTCCTCATCATCATCATCGACGTTAACCTCGTGTACAAGTATAGCTTCTTCGAGTTCCTCACCGCTGTCTTCAGCATTCTCTTGCACTCCATTTTCTTCCATACTTTCTTCCAGCCCGGAGCTTTCGTCGTCCGAACTAGTTTCTTGACTTGATTGTGTTATATTCATCTGAAATGAAAGAATCAAAGTTTATGCTTAATCGTAACTTTAAACTGTCGAATACAGAAAATAAGGGTATACTCACAGTTTGATTCTGGCACCAATCGCCATTGCTGCTGTCCACGGAATGCCTCGGCTGGGGCACGCTGATCTGAGGGTACTCGGGACTGTTCTGGTTGCAGCTGCTTTCGGAAGACAAGGAGTCACTCTTCATACGGAGGATCTTGTGGCCGATGGGACGGAATCGCGCCTGGTGATACGTATTTAGGATGTGCGACTCCATGTCTGTGGAAGATAGAGATAATGTTTATTATTTTTGTAGGATTTTCGCTACCTTTACAGCAGTAAACGCACGTGAATGTTTTTTTGTTTAGTAGTCTAAACCAAACAGATTATACATATAATATGGTCGGGGTATTTTTCGACGGCATGTAAAGCCAAGTCAGAGGCCCATGGGCTGTATAGAAACTCTCGACACCAGGTTAGGCACTTACCACACGATAAAGAAGACCAAACAGAATAGCCTACAGTAAGCTAACGACATGATTATGCCTATCAACGGACGTATGCTACAGTCGACTTTGATGGGATTTCGCCTCAATTAATGAAGACGTTTTAGTACGCAATACATAAAAAACATATACAAATATTCTCAGTTTTGCACTTTGCACTAAATAGACAAACCGTTTTATAACATGATATTCTAGAATGACAACGACCGCCGAGGTTATTGTCTAAACCACAAACGTAGAAATAAAATAGATAAGGCAAGCTACCAGCCACTTCCTGCCAAAAGCTTGGGAAAAAAACGGCAAGAATGTATTCCGTATTACGGCCATTAAAATTCTGCTTTTATTTCTTTTATTTCTGAGTTTAAAATAAATTACGCATTGGGATCGACCATGTGCGTAAACCCAATGTGTTTTGCTTTGTAAATTGGAAGAATGTTTAGGGCAATATTGCACAACCTTTAGAAATCTTGAAAGATCAAAGATTTTTGCCAGGACCCCCCCCCCCCCCTTACTTATATCTGAGCCATGGACCTGACCAGACACTTCGCAACATTTGGATGAGACAAGAGGTGCGGCGTTCACGTTAACGTCGTATACATACGTCATACGTTCGACAGGCGTATGCTGGACCTATGCCAGATATGAAGGCACTTTACTTCGTGCACAATATAAAAGACGATTGCAAACAAAACTACAACGCTAATGCGCTAACTGAAAGATTGATCCACAAGAAATTGAGGTCATCAGACACCGATCATCGACTGAAGGCTATTTAATTTTCTCTCAATGGTCAGATAGGCAGCCGCTCCATGTAAAACACTGGTATTCAGCTGCATCCGGCTAGACTGAACATACTTGGGAAAAGGCTAAGCAAATGATGAATTATTTAAACGAAACTCTTCTGGACATTGGGTCGAGTTTATTTTTGATTTAATTGGCAGTCGCTGCCATATTCAGAAACCTCGAAACAAGGCCTTAGATTAGCGATAAGAATTTCTAGTAAATCCACGTCCCATTTCGACAAAATTCCAGCTACTTATGACGCAACATCCGTAATATTTGTTTGGGTAAATGTAATCTCTTAATTACAAGTTGGAAGTAGGTATCTGAATCATTGTTGTCCCCAGAAGATAAACAAATGAGATAATAATTTATTTATCAACAAAATAATAGAATTTACTGTCCGATAAAAATATTGTGCTAATTTAGGTCATAAATTTACTAGAAGCCATTTTGGACGGCCATTTCGTGACATAGTAATTTTCGAACATAAAACACTTTGTTTATTGTATGAGTGTAAAAAAATACGTTACCTAACTAGTTTTTGGCGAAATATGACTGAATACAGATGACGCCATTTTACTACTACTACCTACTTAAATGGTTCTGGGCAGGACATGTCTGCCAAATGTGTATCAAAACGTAAGCCCAAATATTACACAAGTTGGTGCCCTAGACAGAATCGTGGGGTCGCGGCAAAGTACAAAGGAAATGACGGAACGACGTAGGCTTGTGTCCTGAAAAAATCGAATTATTCCGCCAGTTAGATTATCAAAAAATATTTGACACACGTATTTTTTCTTTTGTTACGTAAACCAAAATTGACCGAAGATACGATACGCTTTTAAAATTCTCAATACAATATATATTTAATTTTTAGTGCGTTGTGACGTCACGAGCCCCCACTCTTTTTTGATGCGTTTTATCTTTGTCAATATTCATTGATTTACAAAAACAAAAAATACGTGTCAATTATTTTCCAATACTCTAACTGAAGGACTATTAGCTTTGCAATTTATTGATGGTGGAAACTAGCCTAGGATGGATTCTTTAAAGACAGAAACGAAACGTACCGAACCGTCCTGTTTATCCGTGATCATGGTGCTTGCAACACCGCCGAAATATCGGGAACTCACAACAAACAGTGATAAATAAATATCGCTGGACATTACACACATCGCCATCTAGTGCCACACTAAGCAACGAGGCTTGTGTCGTGTTCACCAGATAGTTGATATACTACATAGATACTTTTTGTTTGTAAATACATACTTATTATACATATAAACATCCATGACTCGGAAACAAATGTCCATGCTCATCACACAAACATTTGCTCCTACCGGGATTCGAACCCGGGACCCTAAGAACGTAAGGCAGCCTCACTACCGCTGCGCTATTCGGGTCGTCAAAAAGTAAACATGGTAAATATCCCGTTTCTAGTGTTAATGATAATGTTAGTGACCATGACGGTTTAAAAACGTATATGAAACGTATGTTAGCGGGTAGGAATTGAAATAGACGGAGGCCATTAACCAATAAGGCTTGAACCTCACCTGACAGCAAGGGATCGCAATTTTCCATGCTCCTATCTCTTCATGTCGCTCAGAGTCTGAAAATCGAGCTCCTTATTCATAGATATTTAGCAAAGAATTGAAAAAAAAAATGGCACGAAAACCTACCATCATGACACATTAACAAACAGAGGGCTAATTCACGTAATTTAATGACGCGCCGATGAAGTTCTAGTGCAGTTGCAGTTAAGCTCAAGTTCGACTGTTAAACGGTATTCTTGTAATCTTTGAACTGCGCGTAAGATGCGCGTGAACTGCACGTCAAATGAGAGAAAAAATATTACTCACTTAATAATCGAATAGAATCGATTCTATTTCAATCAATATGACGTTATTAAAATAATACCCCAATACAGATTTTAGTGCTTTTTCTTACTTAATAGAATACCGATCATGTTGCGTTCCGAAGCACGCACCAAAGACGCGCATCAGTAGAATGCCGTTATTGCGCTCGCGTGACGCGAACTTGACGCGAGCGTGTCTGACAGCGGTAGAGAATACGAAAAGCGTTGTTTTGATCGAAACTTAACTACAACTGCACTGCAACAGCACTTCTTTAGTTACGTGAATTAGCCTACAGAACGTAATAAATTAGCGCGCACAAGTGCTGAGAGCTACTGATCAAATTAAGCTCAAACGTCCTATTTTTAAACAACTACCCTCATTAACGTTCGCTGTTCTCCAATACAGAAGCCCTTTAATACAGAGAATAGAATTTTATTGTGACTGAGGGCCCATTTGGCCCCGCTAGAGCTGTTAATGCTCATGCCATATATGTTGCAATATCGTCTTTAATTACTCTCATCATAAAAGTCATTAGCAGGTTATAAACTAACGATAGTATAAGTAAATAGGTCGGCCACTTCATTAAACTACGTCAAAGATTTGAAAAATCACATCTAGAATGATATCAAAAACTCAAAATTTTAAAAAAACGATGTGCAATGCGGCAACCAGAGGTGCATAAATTAGATGTCATCTTGATCGCCGTGTATGGTACAATAGCTCGTGTGAGCCTTCCTGACCCTTCAGTTCCATTCAGTTAAAAAAAAATGTACCAACTTTAAGTATTTTCTTCCATACAAAAAAAAGCACAAATCTTTTTTTTCTAACGCGTTGAGCTACTAATACCATCCATACCTTAATATTACGTAAAGGGAGGTAGTACCAGACACATTGCATTTTTTTTTTATTCCTGACTTTCTATGAGTATGGAGCTCGATTTTCAGACCACTGTGCGACGATGCGATCGGCAGCATGCTCAGGTTTTGCCAAATGAGTTTCAAATGAGTCTTAATAGAAAATAAAGCGTTTCTAAAAAAAAATAACTGAAGCGTGACCGCCCATTTTCGCGAACTACCATTAAAAATGCAAAAGTTTGACACCATGGTTTTTAGATTACGACATTCAGAAAAACAAAATACCTAAGATCACGAGGCTTCGAAACACGCGCCCCTTCTGTAATTACGGAAAAAGTTTCGCTCAACTTAAAAGTAGCTAGGGATAAATTATGTAGATAATACAGCATTCAAATCAGGGATGTTACGGAGGTGATTTTATCGGAACCGGAGTTGGAGTTTTTAAATTTGGAGTCGGAGTCGAAACCGGAACCTATATATCGGAGTTGGAGGCGGAGTCGGAGTCGGAGATGATGGCAGAGCCGCCGCCCGCCGCTATCTGCTATGCTTCGACCTCCGATTTAAAAGTAACGGAACCGATGTCGGAACCGGAGGTGTAAGATCAATCAGAAGTTCCGACATATCGGAGTCGGAGTCGAAGCTTCGTAACATCCGATTCAAATGACGTTAATACATATAATACTGCAAATATCTGGAGTCAAAGTTACTCGGTCAGTAATACGAAAATATAGATTACACTAGGTACATAAATTAAGTATTGTCTAGGTCAGTTAGGTTCAGTTGGTAATGTTTTTCAGAAAAGTCATGTGCGTCGTACTCGTAATCGATATCGATAATACGAGTATGACCAGGATGTATGAACGTGGAAGATGCAAAAGGAGTACCTATGTATGTAAGGATCGTAGCGGGTAACGTTCTGTAGTTACTATCTACTCCTGTGCATCTGTTTCTTTCTGAGATTTACGTGTCAGGCCAGGACTCCACCAAAGTTGACACACAAGCGGAGCGGAGAGGACACGTGTGGAAACCGATTAACCGACCAATCACATTGGTTAATATCTACATCGCGTCTCTCGTCTCTCCTGTGATTGGTCGAATGTTTGTCGCTTTGGTGGAATCCGAGCCACGCCTGGGTACTGTAACTACTTGGCCACAATCAACAAGCTCAAGCGATACGCGTGTTGCTATAGCGGCTGCAGAGAAAACAAATGAAACATGTTTCTTAGAGGGAAGTTCCACAAGTAACCGCAATGCGACGGGACGATACTCACACGAAGGAAACAAATGACACACCATCGCTTGAAGTTGTGGTTGTGGACGTGGTGTAAGATCAGTCTCAAGACGCAAGTCAATTAATCATGACGACACCAATGTCCTGATAAATAACAAGCCATATAAAATATATTAAATCAATATATTTCGTGTTTCTTACGCAAACACACGACGTATCCTGTCACGGGATGATAAACTTTTCAAGATCAATGTCAGAGGCGTTAAGTGATAAAATGCATTACTCGTATTTATCAGTCTGGTGAGAATTGTGAGTTCGCTTCGAGAATGAAGACGATGAAGACGAGATTTCATAAGAACTCTTCCAAAACGGGATCGTTCATTTGAAGCACAGTGAAGAAGTGCTGAGAAACGCTTATCAATAAAATTCCACTAGTACAGTACACAGCATAAAGTTTACACTGTAAACTCTGTACTTACCTTTAACCAGCCTATTCGCTCCCCTAGTTAACATGCTGAGTGAAAGTACAGTCAAGAGCACTATTATGTTTACACGAAGCAACTTTTAAAAGTGATTTTCTCTCACTGTATTGATTAAATTGTATTTAGAAGCCATACTATTACAAAATAGGTCTTATATCTATAAACTGTTATATTGAGAAATGTGCTCGTAAGTCATCTCATCTCGCGTTCGAATCACTCTCACCCCGCAACAGTCGAGAAACCCTCTCTCGCCTTTACGATACACTTTGCAGAACCATGAGATTTCATGTTTGAGTCCAAATACGTTACAATTTATACAGAATTTGCAACCGCGCACGCATCTACGACCTACTACTTTCACCGCTCTCTCAAATAAATGCAGCAAGCCACGTGCTCGTCTCACATTTTGGCATAACTAAATAATAACAACGTTTTTTTTTACCCGACTACAAAGCCCTTGATTTCGGATTTGACGTAGTCAGGTAAAAAACGTGGAAATAATTTAGGTTCCGCTTTTTTGCAGTTTGTGTGTGTCATGTTTATTTGTAACGCGTTATACTTCTTAGCCGATTTTGATAAATGAAATGTTTAAGGCGACTACAGGAGCTAAACGCGAGTTTTATAATGCCTGAAAGTATATATGATTCACTGCAATAAACAAAACCAGAAATATATGTATATGATATTCTTCAGGATATATGCTAGTGTTTTGAAAACATAATACAATTAATTTTACTCGAAAAAAAAATCACGAACTTATCTTTAAAAAAATCTTTTAACAAGTAAAAACCATACTAAAATACATGCGATAATTCTGATTTTATGGCAATATATTCTACAAGCAACATATTAGCATCATAGTGTGTTTTTTAGTCCAATCAACAGATTTTTTGTAAATCGATCGAAACAACTCATTTCGCACTATTCGGCCCGCAGTGACTGACGTAACAACTACATTTTAGTGCAAGCTGATTAGAACTTTATTCTAACAGTATTTCAAACGAAGTTTGAACCACCACAAATAGAGTTGCTAATTTAGCTCCTGTACTCCCCTTAAATGTGAAAATCATACAAATGTCTTCAATTCTTACTGGATCATAGAACATAGCAACTATAGAATTTATTGATTCAAGTGTTTTATTTAATACTGTATGATGTTGAAGGCGACACTTTGTAATATTTGCTAGAATTGTGTAAAATTTCTGCTTTACACAGGACTTAAACACGTGTTGAGTAATTTTATGACCGCTTTGAATGGGTGAAATACAAATAATACTCAAGTTCTATTCATAGTTGCATGTCAAAACTGTATTTAAAAAAAAAATATGACGAGGAACGCACGCTTTCCAAAGTTTTGGAGGGAAGTATTGTTTGTTTTCATCTCATGAAACCTTTTGACATCTAACGCAGCTGCTGTGTTAGGGATTGACCACACTTACCGACCCGAAAGCTTAAGCAGGTCAGAAAGAGCTTTTAAGGTGCAAGTTGGCAGCGGGCGACACGAACCCGCCGCAGACGTAGTGTCGCAGCGACACTACTGGTTTCTATGCACTTCTATGAAATTTTCCTCCGAAGCAAGAGACATGAAGCTAGCGACACGTCGTCAAGCGGCAGACGCAAGTGTCGTCCGACCGCAGATCAGTAGTGTCGCTGACAATGAAATGAAATCATGACTGTAGCGACATGAGGTGGCGAAGTGTCGCGGCGACATGAAGCGACGACACGTCGTCTGCGGCGGCTTCGTGTCGCCCGCTGCCAACTTGCACCTTTAGATTTGTACAATAAAAACCAGCCAAGTACGAGTCGGACTGGCGCATGAAGGGTTCCGTACCATCGCAGATAGTAGCGGAGCCCCTTTAATTTTTAATTAATTATTTTTATGAACAGGAAATACTTACACATTCTGTGAAAATTTCAACTGTTTTGCGTCATTCGGACGTAAAACAGGCGAATTATGTATTTTTCGATTTTATTTTATGGACACACAAAGACTTTTTTGTGTGTCCAGAAACTTAGTCATGTGTAACTTATTTAAGTTATAAGTGTGGTCACACAGGAAGTCTGTTGTGGCGTCATCCCTCAGTAGTGCAATAATGTCGGTAGATAGGCCTAATAACTATAAACCGAAACCCGCACAGCTTGTTCCCGACACACGCAGGGTACTATTTTATTATGTTTTTTAATGTATTTTGTATGTTTCATTACAAAGTTAAACACTCTGAAATTAAACCACTGGCACCTCCTTAACATTTAGTATGTCCGCTTGAAGTAATAAATAAATAAAGCAAAATTTAATTGAGATCTCCAATCAACTAGGAGTAGAGAAAGTCTAGAGATCTACAGAAGTTATGTCGAAGTCTTGATTAAAATGTATATCTCTAAAACAACACAAAAACATTCCGAATATTATTATTATTGGTCCAAAACTGGCCAATATTATTCACAACGAATTAAAATAACAGGATATGACGTTTTTTCATAACAGTTAAATACAACAACAAAATTAATCATAAATATTAAGCCAGGTTGTGCAATGGACCTCCATGATTTTGAAATAGGTAAGCAATAACTGGCCGCAAACAAATGACATTTGACACAATCCAGCTGATTTCAATGTCAAAAAGCCAAACTGTCAGAAAATATCAACAAAATTGACAAACAACCACACAAAAAAAATAGAAAAAACCTCTGTAAAGTATATATTTTAATTGCTACCTCTAAGATATTATGCTGTAAATATAATACAAGGTATGGTATTCAGTTTAAATTAAAAATAATAATTTAATGTCTGCAAAATTTGATTGAAGAACTTCAATTTCCTTTTTCCTTTGTCTTATCAACTTAAACTAGGTACCTGTACTACGATAAATAATAACCATTCTAAGGCTGTGGTGCTGTGTAGCGAAGGATGTGTGTGGAACTAACCAATCACATACCATAATACAGGGCTATTTGGGTTTTGGGGGCTATTTGAGATGACCCAGAATTTCGAACAAAAATATCGATAATTGTCGGTTGGTGTATGGTAGAAGTTATTTTACAATGTCTAGAAACACTTTCATTGGCTACTACTGAAAAATTCCTGATAGAAATACCCAAATAACATTTTGGTTTATAGGGGACCAAATAGCCCCGTTTTACTGTAGCTAGAATATCTCAAGCTGTAAAAAAGAAGCGATATTATTGGTTAGTTTGATACACACCCCTCGCTACGCATCCACGCTCATCTCTGGTGAAAACGCAGCCTAAGACTGTATCTCATTAACACCCATTTTCCTTTGGAAGTAGGCAGCAAGCAGAAATAAGCTGTGCTTGTCTTTTGCATGTTTAGACATCCAACAGTCAGCCTGTGACCTGTGTGTGTGTGCCTGTGAAAGTCGGTCATAAGTTTAAACAAACTGTGTAAAAAAAAATAAACAAACAACTCAACAACAACAACAACTCAACTCAACAACAACAACAGCAACAACAACTCAACAACAACAACAACACAACTCAACTCAACTCTCTCTCTCTCTCTTCAACTTCAACTTTGTAAAGAACTGTGGATTTTGTAATAAATAATAAATAAATAAACAAAACAACTCAGTTATTCCAGTGTAACCATGTAACTGAACTGAGCAACTGCCTAACTGAACAGTGTCCTGGCTGCCCTTGCTTCGGAAGCAGCTAGGACGTTGTACAGGCTCGTAACTAGTTGTATTAAATTAACCGACTTCTCCCAAAAGTAGTTATAAGATGATTTTGAATTCTGTTTAGTAATTAATTAAATAAGTTGATTTCTAACTATGAGGTTGGCATAATCTGTCTAGACTAAAACCTTCTCTAAATATACGCCGTTCGGACGATATCGATAACCTACCGGTACCTACTCATCATTATGAACAACTTTTACTATGGGACCAAACCCTGAATCGCGAAAAATATCAACTGTTCCCTACAATTATGTTCGCATAACTCGTCAAAATGTATGGAACCCCTGATTTTTTATATATCGTCCAGAAACACGGCGGATAAAGAACAAAAAAAACTGGCTATTTGACCTCCACAACCCAGTTGCAGGTTTATCGATATCGTCCATGCATCGTAACATGCATCCCTTAGTCTGCATGCATGCATCCCTGTCTGACGGACTGGTCTCTGACTATCCGTGATGAGTGTAGAGTTTCCAACATCTAAGAGTACTAAAAACAAACTAACTATTATTATGTAATAGAAACTGTTAAATTATTGTATAACAAGCAATAAAAACAAATTGAGATTAATAACAAACAAATGTTGAATCTATTGAGTTGTAGGCCTGCAACTTTTTGTCATGCTTCGACTATTTTACAAACTTGTCAAAGTGTTTTCTTTTTTACAAGGTTTTTTGCTAAAATTTGAAAAGAAGAACTGAAGTAGATATGACCTTTTTTAAATAGCAATGCTGTTATCAATATTTCTGCCAAAAATAAGTTTGTTTGTTACTTTTTCACAACTAGGCTTATCAGATCGTAATGAAATTTCGCAAGGAGATAGATTATATCCTGTGGAAGGATGTAAGCTACCTTTTTTTTATCATGATAACACCAAAAAGAAGGCAACTAATGTATGTTTGTTATAACAAAAGCCACTCTTTAAAAAAAAAAAGTGCAGCTGGATTCTCAATGGTCAACCATACACCAAGAATTGAAATCACATGATCACATCAGTAAAATCATTTATTTAGAATCAAGTACGGCATTTAAAACGGGTTCCTTCTATCTGGCAGAATCTTGATGCTCCGAAATTTATTTGGCATAACACACTTGGCATATTTTTCTTTATACGAATATTTTTAAGGCATAAAAATTATTTAACATAATGATTTTTTGGTCGAATGTTTGTGTGTGCGAATTTACAATGGCATATTTTTAAGATGGCATAATTTTATTTGGCATAATTACCTTTGGCAATGTTCATATTCCGCATAATTCCGATTAGAATAACGTTCATTTAGAGCGACGATTATTTGGCATAATTTCACTTGGCATACTATGAAGATGGCAGAATTTCATTTGGAATAATTTTATTTGGCATTATTGTCATTTCTTTAGAAAGCATTTTTAACCTTAATTTAAAATTAAAACATTGTCCTAAAAAGACAATATTTTGTGCTACAAAAGTTAGTGACAGAAACGGATCGCTCCAAAACCGACTCCACATAGTCTTGTCTGCCCTACCCCTAGAGTGTTATTTAAAATCGCGTAGGCGCGGAGGGGCGAGGCGGCCCGCAAGCTGAGGAGCAGGTGGTTCTAATACTCGCTGGTGAGCGTGAACCACATCTGCGACGATAAGCTCGCATGGGACCGCCGGAGCCCCGCAGCGCCGAAGCCGTGACAGAAACCATGCCTGCTGCATGTTGCATGCTTGCTGCATGCTTGCTTGCTTGCTGCATGCTTGCTTGCATGCTGTATGCTTGCTGCATGCATGGTGTATGCTGGTTTGCATGTTTGCATACTGCACGCTTGTTTACATGTTTGCATAGTGCATGCTTGTTTACATGTTTGCATACTGCATGCTTTCTGCATCCACGATGTATGCTTGTTTGCATGTCTGCTTGCTTCTTACAGGGAAATAAAAACCACATGTTCACAATCAACTGTTTTAATGAATTTTCTGTGATGTGATAGATGAGTCTTTCCATTATTATGCACATGAAATGTATGCCAAAAGATGATTCTAACTGTAAACTTTCTGAGATATGATAGTTCTGCCTTTAAATGACTATCAATATAAAATTTTTGCCAAAAGATGATTCTGAATGTGAACTTTCTGTGATAAGATGGTTCTACTTTTAATTCTTATGCATATGAAATTTATGCCTAAAGATGATTCTTGACTTACAAAAATATGAGTTTTGAACATATGATAAATGAGTGTCTGCCAAACGATTTTCTGAGAAATAAAGTTTATGCTATCTGCTGCTGGTATGCAAAATAATATTATGACATAAAAAGTTCTGCTATAAAAGGTAGACCCATTTAAAACCATTTAACACTAAATTAAATACCTAAGCCCATTACTCAGTCTTCTCGCAGAACCACAAACATTCCAACTTTATTGTGTTCCATTCATCAGCAAACAAGTTATCATTTTTTGGCATTCAATTTGTTCTTGCTTATTCAAGAAAAAAAGCACAATAGGTAATTTGACATTGTAGGCAATTCAATAAAGAACCAATAATTTAAAACAATTAGGCTATTATGAAGTGTTAAGGTAAGCGTAACTGGAGGAAAATGTTAATTATATGTAAAATATAGCTTTATTTGCATTCCACATTTAAATGTTTCAAGTCTCCATACTTCTGATGAATCATTAGAATAAATTAACCGTTGTACGCTCCTTTGTTTTTGTGCAAACTTTAGATGATATCGGAAACTGCTAGACGTGTTTCGAAAAAACTTTTCTCATGCGGTACGGTGAATGAACTTATACAAGTTAACAATTAACCGTTTGTTTATGAAATTAATTAAATGTTGCCATAGGAATTAGTGGTTGTTTATTCGGATTTAGAACAATAAAAACAAATTTTGTGGTCTTTATGAACTCTTTATAAACTAATGGGCTTACTCTTTTTAAATTAATGGGCGTTTTCATTGGCATTGGAGATATCTAAATGATTTCCTAAATAAAAGCGTGCTGTTCCAGAACACTGCTTAGTGCTGACAGTAAAAAATCCATTAGCACTCTTTTTTTTATTACAAAATGGGCCTGCTCTTGACCTCGAGGCTTTTAATCAGGGTCTTCTGTTAGTGACAACAGCCATAAAAGTAAAACCCATTCAAAGATGTCTTTTGCCAAAATTTTCATTCAAAATCAAAGGAAACAATAAAACGATACTACAGTCCCAGTCACAAGGCATAATAACTGTGTAAGTACTGTAGTTGCCCATTCCAAAGCATAGATCTCTATGGAGAAGAACAGGCACGAAACTCCATGGCTCTCAATTTGAAACTCAAAAGCTTTACCAACAAAGATATGTGTAGTCCAGTCTTCTTCTTTAATTTTGATAAAGAACCAGATAAACCTGTTGCCAGAGTTTTTACGCCGCCCAAGGGCCTTTGACTTGGCTTAACATGCTCTTGAGAAATACCAGGAACAACCACAGTTGTATATTATGGAAATGTTTCAAAGAATTTGACCGAAAATCATTAGGTGTTATAACAAAAATCCTAGTCTGGTAAATAATGATAATGCTAGTAAAATATGGATGCAGCTATTTACAGATTACATTAAATTGAGCGAATTACAAAGAAATTTGATACTCTGTGAACCTTTCAGAGATTACAGTAGTGATTAAGTTAAGGAAATTAGTGGCAACTGATTTAATTATAATAAATAAATAAATAATAAATAGTTCTGGACATTAACACACAGCGCCATCTAGTGCCACACTAAGCAACGAGGCTTGTGTCGTGGACATCAGATAGTTGATATACTACATAGATACTTTTTTGTTTGTAAATACATACATAATATACATATAAACATCCATGACTCGGAAACAAATGTCCATGCTCATCACACAAACATTTGCTCCAACCGGGATTCGAACCCGGGACCCCAAGAACGTAAGGCAGCCTCACTACCGCTGCGCCATTCGGGTCGTCAATTTGATTTTTGAGGATTCAATTTTGTTGGAATTGGTTTAAAATATGTTTCAATGTGAGTGATATTTGATTCTGAATTGATAAACAAATTAAAGATTGCCCGAGTTTTAAGCCAGATTGATTAACTTACTTACTCAGACAAACTAAAACCGAACATTAATTAAGTGAAATATCAACTTTTCAAGTAAATAACACACATTTTTCAATTAACATGTGCTGCCTTACCTAACCAACATAAATTTGTAGTTTTAAAACTTGTTATGGATTTTTTTTGAGGAATAATTTCATCTTTGTTGTGTTAGTTTCAAATTCTTGCCTTTTACTTTTTTATTCCGGTCTGTGAGTTACCAATAATGCCTGTTTACTTCTCTGTCTTTTGAAAAAGACTTAAGAAATTATTTTTGCTTCTAGTGAGCTTAATTAATGATTGTTTTGTGGTAACATAGATTTTAGAGGTTATGTGTTTATTATGATGTATAAACTTCTGATTTCTATAAAGACTAGGAATACTATATTACTTACACTTACTTACTTGCCTGCTTAATACTATATTATTTACAAATACATAAATACACAGCTAATAAATAAATTAAATGTATTGAAAACTCCAAGACAGCCAGACCCTAAGGTCAAATGTGGCTATTTTAAACAACATGGAATTTCAATGTTATCTATTTTAAATCTAAACCATTTACCTTAACAATCTGGGACAAAAAAAAAACAACATGATTTTGCACATTCACACATATGTTTACATCTCCAAATACACTTAGGACTGAAATGAAACTCTGCAGATACAGCTTTGTAAGATTTATCTTAAATCTGACGCCAAAAACTCTCCATACCAACTGCCGTCACCGATAAGGACCAAAATAATCTCGACTAACTGTCAAGCCATGTGTGAAACCGAAATAATTTCACGTGACCGCATCAATTTCTGCTCTAAATGTACTCAACAGCTTCACTCACCTCCAATACCCGTAATAACACGCGCACCGACCAGATAACGGTTAATCCATCGTAACGCTGTACTTGCAAAAAAAACTGCACTAAATACAATCGCGTTTTTAGGTTAGGTTCACGGAACCAGATTTTTGCACTTGTAACCACATTTTAACGTACGACGCACCATAATTATGCATTTTTATAACTATTTAAACTAAATACTACAAGTTTATCACCGAAACTGGAGGAATAAACAATGATTATGCGAGATGAATCGCCCGCGCGAACCTAACCTTGGTCACGGCACTCTGATAGTTTTCTAGTTCAAGGTCCTATGAAAGAACTGAAAAGTCACATGAAGGCGTTACACAAACAAAACTGAAATATCATTGCGACCCGCACAGAAATCTATTTTAAGACAAACAACAGATGAAAAAAGCACTAACCTTTACAACCTCAGGTGACGGCTTTATCCATGTAATTTTTGTTACGATAATCAAACACTTTTAACACAATATACACAGCACGGAAAGCACAAACGTATGTTTTTAACACTTTCAAGATGCACTACGGGTAATTAAAAAAGGTTTTTCGTAAAAAAATTAACACTTTTCACGAAACATCACATGTTACGAACTTCACGACAGCAGAACTGTGTGTTGCCATTATTTCTTTCACCGCTTGTCATTGCTGCAGTTGAGTGGACCAGTTTGAACACTGGCAAAATAATTGAAATCGATTAGAATTTTTGCTTTATTTTTCTTCGAATCATTTTGCAGAAGCCAATGCAAAATAACAAATTATTTTGTGAATTTGAGTTGAAATCAAATGTAACAATGCGATTGTATACAACCTGGAGTTTCATAATACAGCTAACAACGTCTATGTGCATACAATCAACGCTAGCGTGAACTAGCGTCTACCAATATTTGTTATTAAATTTTGCGAAATAAGCGTTAATTGGGCCATCTTAGGGGTTGTTTCAAAAGTTTCAATCAAAGCGAAAACATAGACATTAGCTCGTCCATACATTCGAAAACAGGCAGGTACGTACCATGTCTACCGAATCAGCAGGTTCGTAGGGTTGTACGTTGTACCGTGAATAATTGTCAATGTAATAAAAACAAGCGATCCACGAAATATGCAACGGGACAATATTACAATCGCATGTTATACATTTTGACAATTTAACAACATTCATTGCGTTATTTACGTTGTCGAGTGCTGAAATTTTTCAGACATATTATCAAGCAAAGCGAATTTTCTTCAAAGTTCGAAATCATTGAGATTATGATACAAAATTGTCATATTATACAACTCTACAACAACAACAACAACTCTGCCCCTAAGATGACCAACGGACCAATTAGGGTGCAGGTCACAATATAAAACGAAACTTATTGCCTTTAATAGATTATATTGTGGCACTAGATGGCGCTGTGTCTAATGTCCAGCGATATTTATTATTATTTCCTTTATTTATTTCTTTACAAATTAATTAGGTACATTTTTTAAATATTCCTTACAAAAAAAATATCTAAAAACATTTAAAAATATTATATATGTATTATTATTATTTATATATTTTACAGATGTCTCAGAGCATTCATAGCTTTGTTTCAAGTGATGCCAAGATAGCCTTGGAAATAATCAGAACAGAAGAATTTCTTCCAGCATCTTCAGCTCAACCAAGTGAGCCAAAACAAACCGAAGACCCCAAAATTGAATTACAGAAATGCATTTGTAAAAAACGCAATGAGGTAAACATTAGTTTTAAGTAACCAGCTTTATTACTTAGTTGCATTGTTTACTAGGTAAACATTAGTTTTAAGTAACCAACTTTATTACTTAGTTGCATTGTTTAATATTGTTTACTAGGTCCCAGGTTTTGAGAAGACAGCATTATTGTTTGTAAACCTACCCAATCCATTCATTTTGCTTCCTGAAAATTTCTTACCTGGACATAGATCGCCTTGGGTAACGTTAAAGTTTTCGGACCTAGGTTGTCTGAAGCAAGTTCTTCTCAGGTGGACCTTTATAGATGAATGGCCTGGAGTGTAAATATCACGAACAATGGGATACCTAATATTGTGTCCTGCGTGTCCTGTTGTTTGCACATTACATGAATAATTCCTGTCCATCAATTATTCTGACGTCTGACCAATAAAATTTAGAATACCATTGATGCTAAGAAAATTATATTGCTTATGCAATATAATTTTCTTAGCATCAGTGGTATTCTAAATTTACAGATAATAATTTGGGGTAAGTTTTTTCATTAGCTTTATAGCTAATGAAAAAACTTACCCCAAATTATTATCTGTAACTATTTCCCCAAATTGACCCAAAGTCGTTTTTTTTTTATTTGGCCTAGGGTTCAAATGTGAGAATATCTCCTACACACGTTGAGGAGATTCTAAGAGAAAAGGAAAAAGAACTGCGTGAAGAATATGAGAGAATATTACAAAGAGAAAAGCAACTAATTAAGGAGAGATATAACCTGATTTTATTGTAAGCATGGAAATTCGTATTATTTTGATTAATCTAGAATCTAGATTTTAGACCCCAATTTCAGAATCACACAGATTCTAGATTCTGTGTGATTCTGAAGTTGGGGTTCCAGTTTAATATTTTGTTTTCTGCATCAAACAGAAATGAACAAACTCGCGCATGCTACATGCTTCGAGAAGCACACAGGGAAAGGCAAGAAAAAATACATGCGTTGCAATCACAACTACAATGTAAAAACTTAGCAGCTCTAATGTATGTCATGTGCACAGAAAGAAAAAGAAGTAGATTTGAGAAACTACAGATTATCGAAGGTAGGTATAGTTTTAAATTAATTTTAGTTTTAATTCGTCTCGCCTACTAAACACCCAATAAATTCACAGAAACAAAAAAAAACAAACAACATTCTAAACATTCTAAGAAATATAATGACTATACATATACACGAAGTAGTGGATGAGTCTACTGTAATATATTTTAATATAGAGACTGAAATTTCGAGACCAAAATCGATTAATTCCGTGAAACTCAACTGAACATCCCTAACCGACGCCTCGTGGGAAAATTTATGTATCTGGCAACACTGTTAGCAACGCAATCACCACGCACTCAGCCCGCAAGCGGCAGGTTTCTATTGTGCGTGAAACGAAGCAAAATCTCGCGCACTATTTTCACCCACGTTGGAACTTTGGTACGGTCTACCTAATTTCTATTGTTATCTTTACTTTATCTTTATAATTACAAAACGAGATAGAAAAATAGACACGAACACGAGGCTATTAGCAATTTATTTTTGCCGTTTGGTCTTTCTACGCCTACCTAACAGCTCTGGGCAATGATCGATCGTCTAAAATTATAAATGTGGGCAAAAGGTACTTAGAAATGGTTTTTTCAACAGATTATACGAATTATATCAACGTGTTGCATGATATACTGATTAAAGGGCAGGAACTGATTCTTCATTTATCCAAAGGATACAAGACAGCGGCTAGGGTTGATCACGAATGGCGCGAAAAAATGAAAAAAGTCGTTGGCCAGGTATGTACGTAGCCACAGGTACCTGGTACTGGTAGGTACTCAGATCTACACCGTTCTACCAGTAGTCAACTGTCAACTTCTATTTACTGGGCAACTAGTTAGTTACTTTGCTAGATCATTGATGCTGAAATAGGTAGGTACTAAATCGCAGGAGGGCAGGGCGGCGGAGGAGGCGCCAAATCGACCATTGCACTGCCCTCATGAGTTGTGGCGATGTCTCAGGTGAGCCCGTTCATCGCCATAGGAGTTTGGTGAAAAATCCGCTGGGCTTGAGTCAAATCGTGCGGAGCCGAAACGAACATGTTGAAAAATGAAAGCCGAATTTATGTTTAGTGATTGCTTCGGGTCAAAAAAGAGGTTATTTAGAATTTTATCTAAATTCGTAGCAGCATATCGCTCGTCACCATGCGTGACGTAGACTACAGCAGCCAATACGACATTACGAGTTTATGATCTGTTTGAAGAAGAAGTGAGAAAGAAGAGTGAGAGTGAGTGTGAAGAAGTGAGTGAGTGTTTTTGTGAAGGTTACCGACGTAGCCCGAAGAATTGCCAAATTTAAGTGGCAGTGGGCAGGTCACATTGCTCGCAGAACGGATGGCCGATGGGGCCGAAAAGTTCTGGAGTGGCGACCGCGAACCGGAAGACGTTGCGTTGGAAGACCTCCCACTAGGTGGACCGATGACCTGGTGAAGGTTGCGGGAGTCCGCTGGATGCGAGTCGCATGGGACCGGTCAATGTGGCGACACTTGGGGGAGGCCTATGTCCAGCAGTGGATGTCTTTCGGCTGAAATGATGATGATGATGACTAGAATATCATCACCGCTGTCGTCACCACTCTTTTTACGGTAACTAAGAAAGTACTTATTATTATTTGCTATTGATCGACGCAGATTCTTGGATTGTAAGATAAGGCATGACAGATTGGTTACTACTTAGAGTAGGTGCACAATGAGCTTATCTAAAACTGTTATCATGACGATTCAAGGTCGGTCAATCAAGAGACACCTAGATTAAAGTATCTTGCCAAAGGTACGCACGTTACAGGAACTCGTAGCTTAATTAACAGCCGTTCGGGTCGATCTTTAGGTTAAGCCGTGCTTGCGTAGGTTGGTCCGTGGATGCGTGACCCCGCCGTGCCTCTGAACGTCAGGAACACGGAAGGTATGTCATGGATGGTGGTATGACCTATCCACGGATCTACCTCGACATACATTTCTTTACTTTGAAGATCGACCGTGCTGCTGTTGTTAACGACCTTAACCATACTCCTACTGACCGCATTTCTGTCATGGCGGCCAAACTCAGCAAAGATCTGCCATCGCAGGAGATTATACTGCAGCACAAGTGTGCAGCGTGTACCGAGATGATCCGACAGAGAACCAGAGTTGTCGACATAGTTCACAGAATATGTAAGCTGAATGGCACTGAGCCGGTACTGTATCTCAGCCGTAGAACCGATGACCGTTGAGGTAGAGGACTAGAGGCGTTCTTGAGTGGAGACCGCGAATCGACAAGCGTAAGGTGGGACGTGGGACGCCCTCTGGGTCGGTGGAGCGACGATCTTCGTAGGCTGGCTGGTAGCAACTGGATCATTGAGAGTTGCCGAGAATCGAGTTAAGTGGCGTGCGATTGAAGAGGCCTTTGTCCAGCAGTGGACTGTTGTAGGCTGATGATGATGATGATGACATGTGTGTGCACTCTCTCTTCCCTCACTCATGCGTAATTTATACCCTATTAGATGCATGTTTTTTTATCACTCTAAAAGTCTAAATAAAGCGTATTAACGTCAGAAATAGCAAAGTGGAATTATTTTTGTAATATCTATGAAAAATACTAAGTTATAAGCATTTGAAACTGCAGAGTAGGTACACAGAGAGATCCGATACCTTTCATGACGTCATTCTTCATGTCGACGTACAAAATTCCGTTTATCTAGAAAGAGATAGAAACAAAAGTTTAATTGGTCATAACTTTTGTGTTGTTTGGCCGATTTTGGTCTTCTTTTATTTTTATGGTAGGTATTTTTACACTCCGTATCGAAATAAAAAAATATATATATGCATATTCCCTATTGGATGGCAATCCGACACGACCGGAGAGCTATCGGCTTGCCTTCCTAAAAATCATTAAAGTAACTTAACGTCCATCCCCAGTTCTTGTCTTTCATCTACCACTTCGCTGGTGGCGATCCTGAGACGAACCAGTACCTCATAGACCTGCCCAAATTGCTGAAGACCGATGCACCATTAGACATCGACCCTAACGAAGAACCCTGTGATTGTGACGACGACGACGAGGATGAAGTCCCCAAAGAAATGCGTAGATATTATTGTTTTTTTTATTTAATTTTAAGACCTCATGCGCAGGTAGCCCACTGCCCGCGTAGCATGACCACCGTAGACACGAAAGATCGACAAATCTTTTGTTCATCTCGTCATTTAGTCGATTCAATGACAGATGAACAAAAGATTTGTCGATTCTCTTTCGTGTGACCTCTTATAGGAGTATTAGCTTTGCCCGCGTGGATTTCGGAAATTGTCCCACGGGATCATGCATCCGGGATAAAAAGTGTGTTAATCCAGGTTATAAAGTACTGTGTGCCAAACATCCGAATCCGTCTAGCAGTTTTTCAGTGAAAGAGTAACAAACAGACAAAATCCTCACAAACTTTCGCATTTATAATAGTGCTTTCGCACTTACTTAGGTGTGGGAATAGATAGAACTACGCATCCTATGTATCTACTCTTTCCCACACTGGAGTGACATTAAGGTAATGCTGCTATAAGATGTGGTGTACAGTCCCAGTACGGCTTGCATTCAATTGATGCTCCGTCGAAGGAGCCCAGCTAAACTGAACCCTGTGATAACGGCCCCGACTAGATCCGTAGTGATCAGACACACACATTTGGTGCAATCTTTATCTGCACAACTTCTCGTTAAACGATGAAGAAACACATTGTAATTTGTAAGCTAATATCTTAGACTAAAAAATTCGAAGATGAGCGACATCTACCAACTCACACTGTGTCCTCATGCCCTTTCTTTTTCACGGAGACGCTTTGTCCCAGATCGAATGCAGCGTGTTCCAGAACTAAGTCAAAGTCACGTGCCATCCCAGGCGGTGGTCCCTTCCCAGAAGACTGACCTGTATCCCAGCAGTGGAAGCATTATAACTTGATTTTCTATGCTATTTTTTTGGTATGGAAATCCAAACCTCCGCCCTGGGCAGAGCGCCTGTCAGACTCGTACTGGCTAAAACCACACCGATGCGATGTTCCCTCGCACATTTGCGTCGGGAGTCAGCAGGATCTAATGCGACTTCCGCTGCCCCGATGCTATGCTAACCCAGCTTCCTCTCCACTACAGCACGCTTAGGAGGCAAAGAATGGTGGGAAGATTTGGACACAGAGCATGCTCCATTCGTTATGTTTGGTGACATGGGCGAGTTTGAGCCGAATCAAAGACGAGAGACTCTCAAAAGTCTTAAAGCCCAAAAAATAAAGGCTCAGAAGACTGCGCCCAAAGAGTGGAAGGAATTCGGTATGTTGGTGATGGTTCTAATCAGTTTTAAAGTCTGTAAACGAGTAGCGGAGGCAAAGTGGTAACGGCTACGACTCGCGTATTATTTCATCACCTCTTGTTCTCAAAACGTTGAAGGAAAACAGCGGAAGGATACCGACATGTCCCAGTACGAAACATTCGGAGAAGTGTGACTTCCATTAAACCACACTGGGCCCGCGTGGTGAGTTTTAGATAGCCCACCCCCTTCCAAATAGGGGAGGCCTGTGCCCCGGCAGACAGAACGTGAGCTACTCTACGCCTCAAAGTTTTAAACCCCGCCTGTATTTTTCAGCCTTCAAGGACATGTTCTTGAAATCGAAGTGTGTCCATTTGGATAAAATAAAAACTTTGTACCAAGATAAGCTGCCTACACCCATAAAGTGGGAATGCCTACATTCACCAGAATTGAGAGGCAATTCTAAAATGGTATGACTGTTTCTTCATAGTAGAATAGGATAGACGATTATTATTTCCAGTATTACAAGTTTTTTTTAGAAGCGGAGAGCTATACAGGGTGTAAACAACCTCATTACGAAGCCGTCAACCAAGCATTCTATACATCAAATGTAACTTTACGCAAAAATTATTGCTGGGAAACGACTTTTTTTTTTGGGGTGAAAAATCATGTTTTGTAGTTAAAACTCAATGTAACGCACTCAAAACATTGTGCTGATGAAAATATGCGCATATGAAAATATGTGCTATAAATCCTACATTCAAAACTTGTATTTAAAAAAAACCTGTCAAAAAGTTGGAACTTTGACCCCCAATATCTCCGCAACCAGAAGGTGTATGGTGTAGAACAAAAAAATTATCGCAATGACGGGGAGAACAAGTGCCTTTCGGCGTCGTTAAGAGGTTTTTTACATCCTTTATATTAAAATATCTCAGATTTCATATTAAAATCCATGAAATTGGCTTTAGGAATAAATGATTAATGACTACTGATTAGTCATTTATTCATGAACATTAAATTGTATCTAAAATAACATGGTCTATAAAGAAAATTAAATTACACAACAACGAAATACAACATTTTTATAGGAATTTCATTATTTATGCTATTAATGTTTGAATAATGATTACGGATTGTGGTCACCGCAGCTGACGTGTAGTTCATGGCGTAATCTGGAGGTTCAATTTGCACACACGTAACGTTTCTAAATCTAAACCTCATTTCCATTATTGTAAACAACAAGAACTCCTGAACGCTGTAAAAGCATATAACACGTCTTCAGCGCACGCGGCCGGTCTGGAAATTAGCCTAAAAATGTGCTTTTTGTTCTCTTTTAGTCAATTCCGGCCAGCCATCGAGGAGCAAGTTTTGATATACGCGGGACTATGGGATCTATTCTCAAGATCATGTGAGTCCTTACTCTTTCGCCTTGTATTCTCCTGCCCTTCATCATAATTAGCCTATAAAATCCCCAATGCTGGAGCAAACGCCTCCTCTATGTCACGCGGGCCCAGTGTAAGTTGAGGATATCCTGATATCGATACAGCAGGATCGTAGGCACCTAACAAGCCGATTCCTGTCGGCTTCCCATCGGGAACAAGGCACTCTACGCAGTGTCTAGGTGTCTAATCCAGTGGCTGTACTTTAATAATACTCTGCTGTAAGTACATTTCTACGCTTTTCACCTTCATTCTACCTGCTTCGCTTCGTACGCTAAATAGCTCTTATCTGCCTTACTATACGGGTTACATTCCCGTGTAGTGTTGGTATAGATATCGTCAAGAACTACACAAGCCTATAAGTTTGTCTTGCCCTTATTACCTAAGTAGGTACTACTCATCTTGATGATTGCCTTAAGGACTTTCCGGTTTTTGGGCCCCTACGGCACTGAATACAGCCTGTATCGAAAAGGCGTGGTCATATTCAGGGGTGTGAAAGAGACCATCACACTAAACAACTCACTCTATGGGATCAACATCGTCAAGGAAAAAAATAATCAGCATACATTTGAATCGAGTAGGTATTGGAGTTTTGGCACGGAACAGCTGATTACTATTTGGGAATCCGTGTACATGGTTGCAGGTAGGCACTTCACCATATAGGTACACGGATCACGTCAGGGTCACCAGTGGATAAGCTGTGCTGTACTTGAAAGTAAACATGTCATCACAAGAGTTCCAACGAACGCCTAATGTTTTTGGGCGTATGAAGAACAGGGTGTAAAGTATTCTTATACTATCCCCTATAAAAAAGGGAGGATCCTCCGATCTCTTATTCTTCTTATTCTTTAATGCACACAAAATTAAAAGATATACACACCATTATAATTACTTACAATAGTTTATGTACAAAGGTGAGCTTAACCCAGAATTATATGTCAATTCATATAGGCCTTTCATAATATCTGTTAGCAATCTTTAGTAGCCATCCCAGATTAGGTATGGTATGCTGGACGTCTCTCAATAGCCAACTCTTTCGCACACGGAAGATCCACCCTTTTCATTGGACGATGAGAATCTTCCCGCTCTTTTCTTAAGGTGAGATGCTCCAGGGTAGCCCGCGAAATTCAAATTTTCTTACGTTTTTTGCAATTTGCAGGCCAGTGTCAGGTTGTAAAGATTAAAATATGATTCGCGGCTGTAAGACGTATGTAGTTATAGAATTATAATCATTTAAATCATCTTTACAACCTGACACTGGCCTGCAAATTGCATAAAACGTAAGAAAATTTGAATTTCGCGGGCTACCTTGGAGCATAATTGATTGCAGCGCCATGGGGCCGACTTCAGCGCCCGTTCCGGCGAAAACAGAACTTCTTGGTGCGAGGGATTCCATAGAAATCGCTTCCACGACCAGAGTGGTAAGAGATAGGCGTTGGCCGCCAAATCTAATTTCGAAATAAAAAAAACTAGTAGGTAATTTCAAAAACTAAAAATCCCGAATGAAACTCAAACAAGTAAGGGCTACAGCACACTTACACACAATAGGCATGACGACAGTATCCAAAAATTACAAATCTATTTAGTCCGTCAGTTAGAGTATTGAAAATTAATGGACACGTATTTTTTGTTTTTGTAAATCAATGAATATTGACAAAAGATAAAACGCATCAAAAACACTGTTTTAAGCTTTCACGGTTCATAACTATACTTAAAATGTAAGCAGCAGCCAGCAACATAATAAGAACTTCACAAAACCTGGTGATACTGTGAGTGTGTTTTGCCGTGACTTAGTATCGAGTTCCAGTGGTGCGCGTAGCAAAAGACAAAGAAAGAGGGTAGACAGATTTGTCTGCTCCTAACAATTTTTTTCCATCCACCCACATTCTCCAGTTGACCCGCGATCATGGCGCTTGCAACAGCGTCGAAATATCGGGAGCTCAAAAACAATAAATAATCACTGGAAGATATCCCGTAAGTGACATTTTAAGTAACGCATCAAAACTTGGGAGTGGGGGCTCGTGACGTTAGAATTTGCTAAAAATTATACCTAGGCGTGACGTATTGAGAATGTTAAAAGCGTCGTATCTTCGTCAATTTTGGTTTACGTAACAAAAGAAAAAACACGGGTCAAATATTTTTTAATAATCTAACTGACGGACTAATTAGATTTTTTTGTCGTCTCGCCTATTACCCTACTAGTGCGAGCGAGAATACATAGTCTGTCTCGCTCGCACTCGCAGGCTCGCACTAGTAGGGTAATTGTCTGTCTAAAGACAGTCTTGTCTCAAGTGTGCGGTAGCTCTAACATTTTAATTAAAAGAATCAAAAAACCCGTCTGTAAATTGTATAATGTGTAGGTACCTATATTTTGTAATCTTCTTTTAATTTTCTTCATTTCAATACCTACCTACTCGATAGGTTTGGTTGAACAAAAAATATTAACGACAGACCTACAATTTGCGCCAAAATTCCGCCATCTTGTTTTTAAACACCTATCTAAAGACACTTATTTGGGTTTTTGAAACAAATCTAGTGATATATCATCGAAATCCATGCAGCCATTTGGAAGATACGAGGTTCTAAGAAACATACAATACCTACGCGTAATTATGTCACCGTAAAATTGTAAAACCCGTTAGATTGTAATCTATCTAGCGAGATTGTGAACTTTCGAAATATTGTCAACTGAACATACAGCTTACAATTTAACGCATTATTTTTCGGTAGATTATAATCTATCGAAATGAAATCGTAAAATTGTGAATATTTACATAAGAATGTATAACATGATACGCGTAAATAACATAACACTTCCTTGGCAGTCGTGGAAAAACAAGCGCATTTGGAAGTAGGCGGGACCCATTGAAATACATAAGTATAAAATTGTCAAAACATGGAATGGGTTTTCAATAACAATTCAATACCTACCATGTTACATGAACTTAAAGGGTTGTATTAATGATTTTAATGATTATAATTCTGTAACTACATACGTGTTACGGCCGCTTTTCATCAACATACAACCTGACACTGACCTGCACATTGCAAAAAAACCTAAAATTTGAATTTCGCGGGCTACCGTGGCGTTACCACTTTACCTAACTATCTGCATAATGTTTCCAGCGGATGTCTATAAAATCGGAAATGCCAGAACATCATTACCCTACAGAAACTGTGGTACTTAACATTAAGAAAAGGGTAAGTTTCCTTTGAAAATAATCACGCACAATGTAATACTTTCAAAAATCGGAACAGCATAAATATAATCAGCCTACAATGTTTCCACTGCTGGGACACAGCGACGCAGGCCTCTTCTCTATGACAAGGAGTACCACCACGGGCCCAGTGCAGTGCGGTTTGGTAGATGTCACACATGTTTCGAATTTTTGGTTCTAGAACAGATATACCGGTTACGTCACAATGTTGTGTACGTTCACGGTTTTGAGAGCAGTGGTAATGAAATAATGCACACCAAGAAAAGTGCCTGATTGGGTTCGTACACACAACCTAGACAACTAACGGCCGTTTTCTGTAACTTACTTACGTATAACTGTTAGTTAATATCGTCTCGTAGCTATCGGTATTTCTATAAACCAAGTTGGATCTGGAAATATCCTATCCGCGTCACCTACCTGTCACTTGATTCATAGAAAAATCAAAGAAAGCTTTTCTGTGACGTTTGGTTTCTAACGGTCCGTAAGCTAAATGTCAAACAGACAGAGAGATAGCAATCATCCGTTTCCTGTTAGTAAGTTACTGAAAATGGCCGTTCGACGCACCGGCTCGGGGCGTTCCCGCTACTCATAAAAAAACGGTATTTATTACCTATATTGTTTAATTGTCTATCAATTGGTGCCAACAGATTTGCAAAACTGTTATGTCGGTCCAAGCTGGGTTCGATTCCCGGGTCGGGTAAATTGTTATTGGGTTTTCCCATCAGGGATTTCTCAGTAGCAGCCACGGAGTCTGGATTTGTGCCCGGTTGATGGCAATAGGCTCGCCTCCTGTAACATGGGTTTTAAACATGACTGGAGAAATGTGGGTCTACTATTAGGATCACCACTGCATAACCCTTCGGGAATTACAGGCGTGATATTGTGTTATTAATTTCTCTTTTCAAACAGGCATCAATGTTCGTTGATAATGAAGAAGAGGAAGATTTACCAGTAGAAATGCAGTAATTATTCTATTTATTTTATTTATTCCAAAATAGGAATTGCGAATCTATTTAGTCCGTCAGTTAGAGTATTGGAAAATAATGGACACGTATTTTTTATTTTTGTAAATCAATGAATATTGACAAAGACAAAACGCATCCAAAACTCGGGAGTGTGGGGTGGTGACGTCACAACGTACTGAAAATGATAGCATGGCGTGATGTATTGAGAATTTTAAAAGCGTCGTATCTTCGTCAATTTTGGTTTACATAACAAAAGAAAAAATACGTGTCAAATGTTTTTTGATTATCTATCTGACGGACTAATTAGACTTTTTCAGGACACAAGCTATTACGCATAAGTACATAAGTGGTAGTAATCTGACAACCAGTCTTACCAAGGGGTATCGCATTACCCAGTACTATCTGGGTTGTGGAGATCAGTTAGGCAGTCGCTCCATGTAAAATACATGTATTCAGATCCGGTTAGACTGGAAGCCGACCCCAACATAGTTGGGAAAAGGCTAGGCAGATGATAATGAATCGGTAGTCATCTTAATTTACCATACTTGTAGATTTGTAACAATAATCTCATTACAGTCAACCAAAAAGACAGTCAAAGAATTCTACGTCCCATGAAACTTATGAAGATAAAAATGACGACCTATCAATACTTGGGTATGTTATTGTCTTTTTTTGGGGTACCAAAATCCACTGATTGTCTTAGCTTTTCCCACAAGTATTTGGCCTGCCAACAATGACTTACGGTGCCGAGACATGGACGCTCACAAAGGAGACTGTTCACCGAGTACGAGTGGCACAAAGGGCCATGGAGCGGGCCATGCTCGGCATAACTCTTTTAGATCGAGTGCGTAACACCGAAATCCGCCGTCGGACGAAAGTCTACGACGTCGGTGACCGGGTGGTGAGCCGCAAGTGGACCTGGGCAGGACATCTGGCTAGACGCGGAGATTGCCGATGGAGCAAGGCCTTGACCGAGTGGTGGCCAAGGTTTAGCCAAAGAAACCAGGGCCGTCCTAAAGCTCGTTGGGTTGACGATATCGTCAGGGTCGCGGGAAACACCTGGATCAGGGTCGCCCAGAACCGGGAAGTGTGGCAGAAGAAAGGGGAGGCCTACACCCAACAGTGGGTGATTCCGGGCTGATGATGATGATTTGGCCTGCCTAACATCTCCCATTTAGGCAAGCCAGGCCTCATACAAAAAAATCTAATCCCTGTGGAATGAAAACATTAGACAAGCTGCACACTTGGTTGGGCTGGACTGATTGGGCAAGTTTCAGACCAACCAAGCGATAAAGGATGTAAAAAGAACGTTAACGAAGCCGAAAGGCACTTGTTCTCCGCGTCATTGCGATTTTTTTTTTGTTCTTGACCACATCTAGGAACCTTTTTAGTTACGGAGATATTGGGGGTCAAAGTTTCAAGTTTTTGACAAGTTTTTTAATACAAATTTTTGTTTAACAACCAGTATAATTTTTATTTAAAAACCTCCACGACCTCCGTACGATTCAATCCATTCATCAGCACAGTGTTTTGAGTGCGTTATTCACCCCAAAAACAACCCGTTAACGTAAACTCGTTTTCCAGCAATAATTTTTGCGTATAGTTACTTAGCTTGATGTACAGAATGCTTGGTTGACGGCCTCGTGAAGGGTCCGTTTACACCTTGTATACAAATTAGACTGGCTTCTGCCCGAAGCTTCGCCCACGTGGAGTTCGGCCCACGGAATCGATCCACCAGTAGGTATAAAAATCCTATTTATGTCAACCCAGGTTTTAAACTATCTGTGTGCCAAATTTCATTCAAATCCCCTCAGTAGTTTTTGGTTAAAGTTTGTGAGGGTGGATGGATGTGTCTATACATCCATCAATCCTCACCGTTTTTGCCGACAAAAAATATCACAATATCGGGAAGAACAAGTGCCTCTATGTTTTTACACCCAGTATAGTTACACATCTACTCTTCCGTTGTGATACACAGGCGTGATGTTATGTTGTCTCCTCTTATGCGCAGGAGTCTCCACACCGACAGTCTACAAATAATAAACAGTCGTCACCCTGAAACTCTACAAGATCCCACGATTAACTACGAGAGGGTACGAATATTCCTAATTTTTGATAAGGTCGACTCCGAGGAGCTCGTGGCTAAATAATATCAGCCGCTCGGGGTCGATCTTCATGTTAAGCTGCTCTTTCCTGGGTGGGTCCGTGGATGGGTGACCACGCATTACATACCGAGTTTCCTCCGTGCCTCGGAAAGCACGTTAAGCCGTTGATCCCGGTCCCGATCTAGGCAAGCACGGTTAAACCTAAAGACCGACCCGGGCGACTGTCCTGAAGTCTGTGGTATTTTGACGTTAACAGCGTCTTTATCGCGTAACAGTAACGCAGTTTACATGCTAGAATGAGTAGTGTTTGACTGAGTTTTACAATTGTTCAATTTCAAATTCTGAATTCAGAAGCTGCATTCGGCTTAGCGTGTATAATATTAGTACCTATTGCATCAGATGACGCACTCCCGATTTATAAATTGAGAATTTACAAAATCAGATTTTTAGTTAGGAACTCTATTTAGTTTTGTTTTTTTTATGATCAATTTCAGCGCCTTATAAAATATACTGAATAACCAGTTAATCAAGGATTTGTAGCACACTGGCAATTTGCTAAGACTTTTTTTGCAGGCGCGACAAAAATCACCTTATTCCTTCTCAGCGACCGATCTGTCGCCATGGGATCTGGAGGCAAATTGTCGCTCAGCGGACGGACTTCCGGCGGGATCTCATGGCGACATGGAGAGAGCGACTGTCGCAACCCCGTGCAGGGCACGCCACAATAGTGGCGGTAAGTAACTCTTTGAGGAGTGGCTGGAGAGACGCCACGGGCGGCGTCCTCACCTTCCGCCTGACGCAGGTTCTTACCGGACACGGATGTTTCGGTAAGTTCCTGCACCGGAGGAGACGCCCGGGTGCTTCCACTAAGAGGATCGACCGGAGGACACGGTGGAGCACACTGTGGAGGTGTGCCCCGCCTGGGCGGAGCACCGCCGTGTCCTCGAAACGGCGATCGGCGGCGGCGACCGCTCGCTCCCGGCTCTGGTTCAATCCATGGTCCGGGGCGAGACGGAATGGGGGCCACGTGGTGGCCCCCGGCGGCCACCGTAGGCGCGGGCCTGTGGACGGGGAGCTATGGGCTAGCTCGCCGTTCGTCCGTCTCATGACGACAGGCCGTGTCGACGGCGCAGGAGTGTTCCACGCGCGCCTCAGGGAGAGTAAGCAAAAAAGAAGGGGTCCGCAAGGGCCGACGGGGACTATTCGAAAGAGATACCGTGGCCCCGGAACACAAAGGGCGATGAAGGAACATGGATGGGTTTCAGTCAGTAAAAGTCTGACACTCCCTCCTGCTCCGCCCAGAGCGGGAGGAGTCTTTTGATGATTTCCTATCCGAAAAAAAAAAAAAAAAAAGGGACCTATCTGTCGGGTAAACTGGTTAGACCTCTAACCCTTATGTTTAATTAACCATTATAACAGTTAAAACTTACAATGTTCGGGTTAACCATTTAAATATTGCTGAGAATAAAAGCGACACAGCACCAAGCGCGGGCTAACTCCATCACATGCATATTTTTGTATGTAGAAATATGAACTATGTGCGTAAAAATAACTCGATGAATACCTACCCCTATACGGGTATCTATTTTTTTTGGTAGGCACTTGCTCCTCATTGCTCGCCTTTTTTTTTCGGATGGGAAATCATGACCTCTCCCGCTCTGGGCGGGAGAGTCAGACTTTTACCGACTAAAACCCATCCATGTTCCTTCATCGCCCTTTGTGTTCCGGAGCCCCGGTATCCCTTTCGAACAGTCCCGCAGCCCCGGCAGGCATCGGCCCTTGCGGGCACGTTCCTTTTGCTGACTCTCTTTGAGGCGCGCGTGTAACACGAACGCGCCGTCGTCGACACGGCCTGTCGTCATGAGACGGACGGACGGCGAGCTAGCCCATAGCTCACCGTCCACAGGCCCGCGCCTACGGTGGCTTTGGGCAACCACGTCGCCCCCGACGCCGGGTGCGTTTCCCGCGGCCTCATTGCTCGTCTCAGTTCGTCCTTGCAATTAATATATCCTTTTTTTTTTTTTTGTTTCGGGTGGGAAATCATCAAATGACTTCTCCCGCTCTGGGCGGAGCAGGAGGGAGTGTCAGACTTTTACTGACTAAAACCCATCCATGTTCCTTCCTCGCCCTTTGTGTTCCGGGGCACCGGTATCTCTTTCGAATAGTCCCGCAGCCCCGGCAGGCTTCGGTCCTTGCGGACCCCTTCCTTATTGCTGACTCTCTTTGAGGCGCGCGTGGAACACGAACGCGCCGTCGGCACGGCCTGTCGTCATGAGACGAACGGACGGCGAGCTAGCCCATAGCTCCCCGTCCACAGGCCCGCGCCTACGGTGGCCGGAAGCCACCACGTGGCCCCCGGCGCCCGGGGCGTCTCCCGCGGCGGAATTAATATATCCTCCAGTAGGTACTACAATCAGTGCACAATCGCCAACAAGTTAGGTACCAAAAACTGTCAAATTATTTTAAACCATAAAATGTTGACGGTTAAGTTCAAAATGTAATGAGAAAATGGAGATATAAATAAAATAAAGCTCAGAGCCGTCGCGGCAGACCTCGTGGAAGATGATGGGACGAGCTGGACAAAACCAATGACCAGTGGCCCACATTAGCCCTAGATGGAAAAACCTGGAAGTCACGAGGAGAGGCCTTTTCCCAGCTGTGGGATGACGTAGGCTAACGTACAAGCTTCTAAAGCTCGGAACACAAGACAATTGGCTTGTGTTGTGTGGATTTTTATTTCTTTGTTTATATGTCATGATCTTGATTAGAAACAAAGAAATTAAAAATAATTACATCATTATCGTCATCAATCACAATCCTCCAGGTGTGCCCCATGGAGAAGTGCCAACGCCTGCAAGTGGACTCCTTCATGAGGTCGTTGCCACCGTACATGAGAGCCAATCCTTTCACGCACTTCGAGCAGACCTTCGAAGAGTATGAGACTTGTTCACCAGGTATACTATTAAAGTGGATGCTCCAGGGCAGCCCGCGAAAATCAAATTTTCTTACGTTTTTTTTGCAATTTACAGGCCAGTGCTGGGTTGTATGTTGATTAAAATATTGCTCGCGACTGTAAGACGTATGTAGTTATAGAATTATAATCAACAATACCACCAAGTCCAAGCGCATAAAGGTGCAGGAATGACTTTGACCTTGAAAAAGTAATTGTTGCACCTTTATGCGCTGGAAGGGACAGAAACAGAAATACATCATCTGTGAAAATTTCAACTGTCTAGCCATCACGGTTCATGAGATACAGCCTGGTGACAGACAGACAGAAAGACGGACAATGGAGTCTTAGTAATAGGGTCTCGTTTTTACCCTTTGTGTAAAAGATGGTTCACCGGTGTCGGAAGCATAGATATTAGTTTAGACTTCAACCAACAGAGCAACTGGAGATGCTGCAACAACGCATTGAAAACAAGAAGAAGAACGAGTCTAAAGAGGTTCCAGAAGTTGAAAGCGGTATGGAGAGTCCTCTGGCGGAGTGGTTCAGCACAGGTGTGGCAGTCCAGACGTCAGAAGTCAACGTCGTGCCGCCCTGCCCCTGCCATGACGAACTCCCGAAGACGTCTTCGCCCAGGGAGTTTGTGTTTGATCGTAAGTAGACATTGCAGGTCTACCATCAGCTCTTAGGCGCTTGGGCTCTATTTTAGCGTGGAAAAAGGTAGAGCTACGCAGCCAGCAGTCATATAGCTCCATCTTTTTCTTCTTCTTCGTATTTCTGGCAGGACAAATTTTATATTTTGTTAGCCCAAAATGTCGCCACTTCCATCACATCGTCGGTGGCAGCGCAATGGTCACTTCGGCTGCATGTTTTTGGGCTAAGAGGGCAGGATAGGACGTGGAGCATAGTTTGTGACACAGCTCCATATCTTTCCCACACCAAAGTAAGATTTTAATTATAAACTGCTTAAGTAGGAGGCCCCCAGGTATAAAGAGAGGAATGACCGTCAGAGGATTTTTTACAGCTAAGTGTATGAGTATGTTGCAAAACGGAGACTTTTGGAAGACCACCAGCCGCTAGCACGATTCTCCTAAATACCGATTACTCCCCGGTTGACCACGCTTACGCATTTCGTTTTTTTTTTTTTTTTTGCCATTATACATATATTAGCAGAGGAAGAAAATCTGTTGGTGCAAACGGTGAAAATGTTCCACCAACCATCCGGCCGGTTCATTGACGTTGCGGACCTCTTAGAGAGATCATTTGCTATACAGTTTCTCTATATCTTGAATAAGGCTAACCATGGTGTGTGTTGAGTATAAATGTAGACGGCTATAATAGTAGAGGAAGACCAAAGAAGCGATGTATGGACTGTGTGAAAGATGATATGGCTAGAAAGGAGGTGACTGCTGAGATGACGAGCAATAGAGAAGTATCGAAGAAGAAGACATGCTGCGCCGACCCCAAATACATTGGTATAGGAGGATGAAGATGGTGTGTGATATGCAGCAGTATTCAGTGGCCGCGTAGTGGATAAGGGCGCATCACTCTCATAGGAAGGGTTGTGTCCCAGCAGAAGGAAAGAAGGGGCAGGAGGATCTAGGCTTACATCTTTATAATCGCAGCACTAGCTATCGCTAGTTCATAGTACCACAAGTAATTCCCTTTTCATGTGCAGTGGCAGATCTGGAGCTCGTGAAACGAGCTATGGACGCTATTCACAAAGAATGCTTCTTCAGCGACGAAATAGAGTTCAAAAGGTTTAAACTACTCGGAAAGGACTTGGACTGTACGGAGCAAATGTGAGTTAATATTGTCATTCCTTTATATTTGAACAGATTAATTACATTTTTAAATATTTAAAATTGTGGCCCACCGGTATCGGGAACAGGGTCCAAGATACCGAGGCGATCAGGGCTCCAGAGAGAGGAACCTCCTTACAATAATCACCGTGTCCAGGAGTACCGCGCACTGAATCAAGCCCTTGATCCAGCTGCCTGACGAGAGCCTCCGAGGGTATTGACCGAGGTTCTGTGATTAAGCCATGGGCTGATACGACTATCGGCACAATTATCGCTGAATTTACATTCCATGTTGACAACCTCGCGAGCCAAGTCAAGATACTTAATTTGCATATCTTTCTCGGCTTTCACGTGGTTCTAAAATAATTATGATAAGACATAATATTTTTTATGTTTAACGCTTATTTTGGGGTTGCCAAACTCCTCCGCTGGTCTCATGGTCATACGACTGCTAAGCGCGTGGTTGCAATTCTCAGGTCGGGCAAGTGAGTTGGGTGATAAGTTGGGCTTTGCTATTTCTTTTTTTAGGAATTTCTTCCAAAGACATTGCTCGCAAACGCTCAATGTGCTGAAAATCTGTAAGTCCTATCATGTAGGAAAAGCTGATAATTTTCAGTAATGGGTACCCTTAACGAAGCCGAAAGGCGCTTGTTATCCACGTCATTGCGATATTTTTTTTTTCTAGACCGTACCCTGGATCATCTACTTTTTTATTGTTTTAGTTCAATCAATAGATTTTTTGTAAATCGCAAAAAAAAAACCACTCATTTCACACTATTCGGCCCGCAGTGACTGACGTAACAACCACTTTGTAGTGCAAGCTGATTAGAACTTTATTCTAACAGGATTTCAAACGAAGTTTGTACCACCACAAATAGAGTAACAAATGTACAGTAAAAAATGTACAGATAGCAAGAAAATGGCCATTTTACACAAAACATTTTTAGTACTCCAACGATGGTTGGTCCGATAGAAGTTTTTGATCAGTATTAGAAACAGGATCGATTAACATCAAAATATTTTTGTTAGTTAAAACTTTGAATCAAAATGTATGGGAAAAGTTGTTTTTCAATTTCTGACTTTTTTACAGTCTAACCTGGGTTGGTCCGATAGAACTTTTTGATCCAGGATCGATTACCATCAAAAAATGTTTTGTGTATAATGGCCGTTTTTTTACTAACTGTATTTTTTTTCGAAAATCAGTGAATGGGGATCAAAAATTCACGAAAAATTATGGATAATCTCTTAAGACCATTTTCGTGTAGCTGCAACGGTTATGCATTCATAAAACTCCTCCAACTAATCGTCGTGTATATCTTCAAAATTACTTACTTATTAATTTTTTTCTGCATATTTCAATAATCGCCGCGAGTTTGCGTTACCAGAGTTCTTGCCATGTTTTATACATTTTGTATGGGACATGCGTACTTACCAGCAGAGATGATGAAGACCGTGGTGGTACCAATTGTGAAGAGTAAAACCGGTGACCTAAGCGACACGAGCAACTATAGGCCAATCTCATTAGCCACAGTGCTTGCCAAGGTTCTTGACAGTTTGCTTAATACACAGCTTGACCGGTATGTAAGCACGCATGATAACCAATTTGGTTTTAAACCGGGACTGTCTACTGAGTCAGCTATCTTGTGTTTGAAGCAAACTGTCAAGTACTACTCCGATAGGAGCACACCTATTTATGCCTGTTTCCTCGACCTCTCGAGGGCGTTCGACCTGGTTAGTTATGACATCTTATGGCAAAAATTAAGTAACATCTCAATGCCTCTCGAACTGATAGAGATTTTCAAGTACTGGTATCTTAACCAGGTCAACGTCGTTCGATGGTCCAGTGCTCTGTCGGAGCCGTACAGGTTGGAGTGCGGGGTGAGGCAGGGAGGACTGACCTCGCCAAGGCTCTTCAACCTGTACGTGAACGCACTGATAGAGGAGCTCAGTAGTACACGTGTCGGCTGCCATATTGACGGTGTATGTGTCAACAATATTAGTTATGCGGACGACATGGTGCTGCTGAGTGCCTCGGTGTGTGGCCCGAATGCATGGTCTTTCAGGCCAGGGGTCGGAGCTGCCCGGATTCTGTTCCACCTATCAGATTAAACGGTATCAAGTTAAAAAAAGTTCAACAATTTAAATATCTCGGGCATATCGTGACCTCTGACCTGAGGGACGATGCAGACATCGATAGGGAGCGGAGGGCGTTGTCTGTGAGGGCCAATATGATCGCCCGCAGGTTTGCTCGTTGCTCGGGGGCCGTCAAAATAACTCTTTTCAGAGCGTTTTGTACGTCCCTGTACACGGCCAGCCTGTGGGGGTCATATACCCAGAAGCAGTACAACGCTCTCCGTGTTCAGTATAATAATGCGTTCAGGGTGCTGTTGGGGCTGCCCCGGCACTGCAGCGCCTCGGGCATGTTCGCCGACGCCCGTGTCGACTGTTTCTACACGACGATGCGGAAGCGGTGCGCATCTCTGGGGCGCAGGCTCCGGGCTACCTCCAACACCATCCTGAGCGTATTTGCAAACAGGTTTGACTGTCGGTACATTAACCACTGTTATATGGTTAATGTAATGACAAACAAACAAATGACTCAGAGGCAGGTGTATTATTAGTCATGTTTTAATTTGTATTGCCTATTTAATTAATTTTTGTTGTATTGTTCATTTTTATAATTGTTAATTTTTATGTAGTCTCTGACATTATAATTTTGGAATTTTAGTTTTAAGTTTTAATTTATATTATTTATTTGATTATTTTTATTGTATACTGATTGAAATTTTTATTTTTTAATTGTTAATTTTATTTCAAATGTGTGCATAACTTATGATCCTAAATGGATTGAAATAAATTATTTTTTTTGTTACGTCCAAATCGTCAGAATATTAAGGTGGATGCTCCAGGCTAGCCTGATTCAAATTTTCTTACGTTTTTTGCAATTTGCAGGTCAGTGTTAGCACAGATAATATAATGTGTTAGGTTGTATGTTGATTAAAATATGATTCGCGGCTGTAACACGTATGTAGTTACAGAATTATAATCATCAAAATCATCAATACAACCCTCCAAGCTCATTAAGGTGCAGGAATTACTTTTTCAAGGTCGAAAGTCATTCCTGCACCTTTAAGAAATAAAATAAAATGAAATTTGAATTTCGCGGGCTACCCTGGAGCATCCACCTTAATATAAGTAAGTGTCTAGGTCCTAGACACTTGCGAAGTGAAGTGAGCTCCGAAGTGACCAATGCCACTTCTTACATCATCTCATACTTTACCTGTTAATTTATTGCAACTCGCTGACACGCTCGCAAAGGTGGCGCTAGCGTAAATTCGAATTGTCAACCGAGTTTTTAGAATGCCAATCAAGAAACTCACAGCGAATTCAGATTCGAAGTTTAGAATGAGATCTTACAGAATCACACGGGATTAACTGATCCATACCTGCATTACTGAAGATACGTGGGTGATATGCTAATGTTATCAATAACTGACGCGCTCGGATATTTCCATATTATAACAGTTTTTTTAACATTTTTAATAATCTATAGACGCTCACCCCACCTCTGCACGAGTATACATGTATCATCTTTTCTTTTTATCATTTAAGCTTCGAAATCCAATAGGTCTCCACGACGCTAGAGTAAATCCACATTTAGCATCATGGGCTTCCCTAACTATAAAATTTTATTGCTCCAGCATATAGTTCCAACCGACATTCATTTGAGAACTTATTTTTAGTAAAGAGGAGAAGCGGAGGAAGAAGCAAACTGAAGCAGAATTTAGGGAAAGCAGATACCAAGAAATTTCGGAAATACTGAACAAACATCCTAGCCTCCTGGACATATTCCAAGCCAACACGAAATAATGAAGGAAATATCTAGTGTAAACTTTTTATTTCTAAATGAATAGTAACAAACAAACTAAAACCTAATAAAAACATTGAAATATAACAGATGCTTTTTATATCTACTTCTTATGAATACGTAGCATAATTTAGAACATTCAAAAACATTTAAATAAGACAAACACGATCACAAAATATTCAAAAATTTTAAACTTTTTACATACAATTACAAACAACTATGCACTTGTCATGTGGAATTCACTTGTTCTAAGTGCCACTATGTTAACTTTTATAAATATTTTTATAAGCCAGCACGAAAACACTCATTGCTAGCGGTTGGAGCATATGAATTTGAACTTAATTAACATAGTAAGTTATTTGTAAAGCTATTGCTACATTCCATTTTCAGGGGAATATCGTTTGCATCAGACTGCCGTGCTTCGTGGATGGTCGTTAGATTTTCTTGTCTCGTAACACTGTCTTTGAAATCTTCGAAAATTTCTGGGTAACACTCTATTTTCTCTTCTAACTCGCCGCTTATCTCTATTTCTTTGAAGACATCGGATTTGATTCTGTCCACAGTATCATTCATTTCTGTGCTGATGACATCAGTTAGACTAGGAATGGAGATGGTTTTAAACGAGTCTTTAGCGACAGGATTTTTCATATCATCCACCTTACTTATAGACTTTATCGTTTTAAGAGAGTTAGTAGTTTTGACAGGCATTATAATGCAATCATGTTTTACGTCCAGCTTTGAAGAGCCACTGTCAGAATTCATAGTTAAGTTGCTCGTTAGGACTTCGACCTCCTTACGCCACGTTTGTTTTCTTTCTAGCTGCTTTTGTAGTTCATCTATTCTTTCTTCTTTTAGTTTCAACAGACTGTCTAGATGATCAACCTGTATGACAGAAATATAAGATTTAAAAGTGGTTCGAATAATTTTGCATAACTTCCGCCACGTAATTTTATTATTAAAGTAGCAGCTACTCATAAAATCAATTATAATTCAGAAACGTGACTTCAGATTAGATTTAGAAGACAATTTCGGCTTATACAAAACTATTTTGAGGAAGCTAGCCAAGCCAGCCTTCATACAAAATTCTCCCAAACCCTTTTGTTGCCATAGTTTCTTATAGTTCTAAGCAAACATCTAAAATGCTGTTTTTTTAAACCACCGACTAACTACTCTTTGTTATGAACGTTTCTACTCACTTTTTGTTTGAGCACATCCGCAGCTTCTTTCGCATCTTTCAGCTCTTCTTTGAGGGCGCAGTACGTTTCGTAGTTGATCACCTTCTGCTGCGCTGTCTCCAACACGCCGTTGACCCTTATTTTGACTGGCACTGTCAGTACTTGATCTGGAACATTATTTTGATTTTACTGATATAAATGGGTTCTTTAGTTTAGGAAAAATACGAGAAAGAGAGATAAGATGTTAAAACTGAGTATCATTTCTTATTACTATGAACCTAAAGTCTAGAATATAAAAGAAGTTTATCACGTTCTGGTATTATTCGACTGCATTGTAAATAAATATGTTTACGACGAGAAGGACAAGTACTAACAAAATTTAAAAGAGCGTCTTGATTCTAAAGACACAAAATGTTATTGAACAAGCATAAGTACCAAAACCACAACGTCAGTTATAAGATTACGGTATACGGCTAGGCTCCTTTAAAAAGGATTGGCCTACAATATCAGCAGAAGAGAAGAAAAACTGGAAAGAGGCAAGGCCTTTGCCCTGTAGTGGGACAGTCAGCCTATAAAGTTTCCACCACGCGGGCCCATAATTATGTTTGTAATGAACGAAATAACGGTCGCTTAGCAAGCTATACTCGGGCTATGCTTGGAATCTCTCTGAGGGATCGAATCCAGGTTGAGGTAATCCGGCAGAAAATCAAAGTTGTCGACATAGCTTTACAGGATTAGCAAGCTAAAGAGGTAATGGGCAGGCCATATTAGACGTAGGAACGATGACCGATGAGGTAGACGTGTTTTTGGTAAAGACTGCGCGTCGGTATCGGTAAGCGTAAGGTGGGACGCCTTCAGGCTCGGTTGAGCGACGATCTTCGCAGCGTGGCTGGTGGTAGCTGGATAAGAGTTACTGAGAATCGAGAAGAATGGCGAGAAATGGAGCCTCTGTCCTGCCGTGGACTGCAGTATGACGAATATGCAAGATAGAATAATAGCGATACGTACCATCATCTCCGCAGGCTTCGTAGTAGCTGCCGCCGCTGGACATGTTCTGTTCGGCATCCCTCATGGACTTGTTCAAGTCCTCGTCCCGACGGATTTTATCTTGAACTGAAATGACGAAACAAATAGGTACCTAAAATGATTTTTACAAGCCGTGATTCTTCTTGGCTATAGGGCACACATTTATGTATTGAGTATCTCCAACAAAAGGTTAGGTTAGACTAAATACTCAATACTTTATTGCATTCCACATGTAAGTAGGTATTCTTAGGTGGTAAAACTTAAAATTAGATCACATGTCGGGCACAGCAAAATAAGTGAGTTAGCCAAAAGATGGGTTAGGTTAGGTGAAATGTGGGTGTACTATTAAATACACCTCTGCCTAACGCTTCGGGGTTCACAGGAGTTGTGTTATCAATGTAAAAAATAAGTCGTTTCCCAGAAATAATTTTTCAATACACTTCCTCGAAAACTGGTTCATAACGCACTACGATTAGGTTCAAAATGCAATGTATTTCAAACACGTGCGATTTTTTTCATTTTCCAACACGTGTGCGGGAATGAAAATTGCCCTGTGGCAATTTTCATTCCAATTTCCAATTTGGACTAAGTATAGGTATAGTTATCTGTATAACTATACCTATACTTAGTCCAAATTGGTTCAATGCATAAAGTCGAAGGTGAATGTTTTTTTTTTAATTTTGGCAAGGTAATAATGTCTTTACGGCGTAAATATTTTTTGAAGATTCAAATTGTGTTTATAAATAGAATATCATAGATAAACATGATTATTTAAAACTAATATTTACTTTTATAAACAAATTAACATTTATTTGTGTTCTAAATTCAAAAAAAAATAAAAAATAAAACTGGTTTTTATATTAGGCTGTTTAGCGGCTTCATACCTATGCTTCTCGCTTCAACCTGGCGAAAGCAAAGCGCGGAAAGAAAGAAAATTAAAATCATAGTTTCTTATTAATTCACGACAAAAATATTTTTCGTTCTTTTATTTTATTTCTTCAAAAGTGTATTGAAAAACGTCGTTTGATACACGTGGACATTTGTTATTGCAGTTCTCGGCTCGGGAGCTAATTCCGCCTCGCCTGCAATGACAAACTTTCTCCACTCGTATCAAAATGTACTATTTCAATACACTTCCTCGAAAACGGGTTCTTATCGCACTACGATTAGGTTCAACATGACATGTATTTCACACACGTGGATTGTTTTCATTTTCCATCACCGCGTGCTGTGCCGCGTGCAGAAACGAGCCAATTTCGCACGCGGCACAGCACGCGGGTGTTGGAAAATTGCCACAGATAAAACTATACCTATACTTAGTACAAATTCGTGCAATGCCTATAGTTGGCGGTGATTGTTTTATTTTCGTTACAAAAGTGTATTGAAAAACGTCGTTTGATACACGTGGACATTTGTTATTGCAGTTCTCGGCTCAAAAATTAATTCCGCCTCGAATGCAATAACAAACTTTCTCCACTTGTATCAAAATGTACTATTTGCGTACAGTTACTTAAATAGTTTGATGTATAAAATGTTTGGTTAGCGACTTCGTAGAATGATGTAGAAGATTTTGGCAATATCAAACTACTAAGAAAGAGAGTAGACAGATTTGTCTGCTCATAATAAATAATTTTCGTCCCCCCCGCATACCTCTTCAGTATTCCCGTTATCATGATGCAACAGCGTCGAAATATCGGAAGCTCATAGCATCAAAAGAATATCACGGATATCATCCCGTAAGTACATTTTAAGTGTAATATCAACTCACTCATAACCAGTATTCTCTCAATGACCCCCGGCGCAGAGTTCGCCAGCTGTTCCATGGTGTTGCAGCAAAGGCTCAGCTTGAGCTTCTTCAGCACCTTCCTGTTGAGGGTCATCCAGTTGTTGAGCTTCAGGGAGTGGCTGTTCCGCGGAGGGTAGTTGTGCATCTCCACCAGTTTTGGGTAGTGGATGCACAGGATTTCTGCTAGGAGGACTGGTGGAGGTAACAATAGCAAGTTAAATTCAAAATGAATACCAATATTTCTATTATGTATTGTGAACTCATAGCTATTTCTGAAGCGTTGTTGTATTTATTGGATATAAATCAAGAGAACTTTGTCATATTTTCGGATTCAAAAAGCAGCCTCCCACATTTGGTTCGAATACCCTCGAGTCTTCGAGGGTTCCCGATAGCCATAGTTATTGTAGAATCAATCTGTAGGATGCAGTCTATGAATAAAACTGTCACGTCAGCGTCGTATGAAGGCATAAATTACAAATGCGAACCGTTATACTCAGATTGGCTTGGTCATGTCAAAGAACTGTGCAGACAAAGATGGCAAGAATATTTTCACGAACGATTTAAGTTCAAGGCAATCTGGTATAAAACCATCCAGTCCGAACCGCTTCGTTACCCATGGTTCGAAGGACGGGAGATAGATAGGAGATATGTTGTAGCTCTGTTGAGGATGCGTTCAGGTCATATCCCAAAAAAAAAAATATTAAGCAACATCGACCTTCTAATGTTTATACTGGTGACACACGGGACGCTACAGGCCCCTTATTCACAACGCTTCGATTCGATTTTTGATTCGGAAAGTCGTATGTCTCGCTCGATTTCGTAATGTCAAAAAAAGATAGACATACGACTTTCCGAATCGAAAATCGAATCGAAGCGTTGTGAATAAGGGGCCTGATCCCTGTTTAACTCTGGGCGTGGATGTCGAAGTTTTCAGCACGATAACATGCCGTTTGTTTGCTCAAGATATGCACCTGTATACCGTTTTAAGAGCAATGGTATTGACAGTATAATATTACTACCTCAGTTATATTAAATATCAATGGTCTATTATCTCGATTAGTCGCACGTGCGACAGTTGAGCATGAGGTCCTAGTTTCCATTCCCGGGTGGGGCAAATAGTTATTGAGTTTTTCCTTCAGGAATTTCTCGATACCAGACACGGAATCTGGATTTGTGTCCGGTTGATGGCAATAGGCTCGCCCCCTATTACATGGGACTTAAAAACATAACTGGCGAAATATGGGTGTACTATTACGTATACCTCTGTCTTACACTTCAGGGATTACAGGCGTGATTTTATGTTAATATTATGTAATATCTGACCCTAAACAAGTGATGCGGGGGTATGGATCCGATTTTATGCCTCCAAGACCATCTATAATGTACCTACAAACAATTTATGTCTGTGCTTGGTGCTTCTAAGCCTTTGCTCTGTAGCGGACATTTTTATAGCTAAATTACCATCAACGACCATGATAAATTAAACAATTAATTCCAACAAGTATTTGTATTGTATACTACAACTTAAAACCCGGCTACTGGAAAATGAAGCCTATGTTACCGGGGATCATAATAACGAATAGATTGACAATTTGACACCTTATTCATCAAAATCGGATTAATAGTTTAGGCGCTACGGAGGAACAAACGTAAATACAAACAAACTACATACATTATTTACACTGAAAACGGGTCATTTACCATGTAAACATATACAGGGTGTAAACCACCTCATCACGAAGCCGTCAACCAAGCATTCTGTACATCAAACTAAGTAACTTTACGCAAAAATTAGTGCTGGGAAACGACTTTTTTTTTAGGGTAAAAAAAACACGTTTTGTGGTAGAACTCAATGTTATGCACTCAAAACATTGTGCTGATGCATGGATTGAATAGTACGGGGGTCGTGGAGGTGTTTAAAGTAAAAATCTTACATTCAAAACCAAAACAAAGTTGTCAAAAAGTTGGAACCTGACCCTCTATATCTCCGTAACTAGAAGGTTCCCAGGTATGGTGTAGAAAAAAAAAATGATCGCAATGACGAGGAGAACAAGTGCCTTTCGGATTCGTTAAGAGGTGTTTTACATCCTTTATTTAAACATTCCTTTTGGTTTCGCCGTTGTCGGGTAAAAAGACCCGGGAAAATATACTGCGTGGTACAGACACGCCGGGACATCTAGCTACTACGATTTGTCAAACAACTTTATAACTAAATTTATTAGACTCAAGGTTGATTGGGATAATTTTACAGTTTCGGCCACGCCATTTGACGACCCGAATGGCGCAGCGGTAGTGAGGCTGTGCCTGATGTTCTTAGGGTCCGAATCCCGGTACGAGCAAATGTTTGTGTGATGAGCATGGACATTTGTTTCCGAGTCATGGATGTTTATATGTATAATAAAAATGTATTTACAAACAAAAAAGTATCTATGTAGTATATAAACTATCTGGTGTACACGACACAAGCCTCGTTGCTTAGTGTGGCACTAGATGGCGCTGTGTGTAATGTCCAGCGATATTTATTTATTTATTCGTTTTAACACGCTGAGTTATGAGTACCTAAAACTGCGCCTCCCTGTAGGGACTTGCATACCATTCGAAAACCAGCAGAAAACAATAGCGAATAATATAATTAGAACTAGTTTGTAATATATAATAAGAATTTGTGTGGTCATGTATACCTACTACCACTAAAAACCTGACTACTGGATAAAATGCAGCTTTTAAGTTATTTAGGCGCTACGGTGGAACATACGTAATTACAAACATACAATGGGTAGGTACGTTTGTATGTAGTACCTACATAGACTGCTAAAAACATAACCCTCGCTTTTGGCATCGCCATAGTCGGGTAAAGGATCAAAGACTAAAGGGTGTCTTACCAGCATCAGAAAAGTCCCGATTAATTTTCTTCGTGGGTCTCGATAGTTTGAAAGTATCGACCCACGCCAGCACTGATTCGATATCCGATAGAGGTATTGGAGAAGGCATATTAGCCATCATGTTTCATTTAAATATTAACAATAGTAATTTATTTTATTTGTAATCTTAATTTCTCTAATAGAATCTTTATTTTATTCAGTAGGTATTGATTGTTTGACAGGATAAATTTCGTGTTTGTAAAATCTTGACGGTTGTCAGACTACGTTTTTGAGGATGTTTTTTTATCTGACTTTTTGGCCAGTCTTTCTAGGTTTTTATTGGCAGTAGGATCTCTTTATTGTTATTTCAGTCCAATAATTACGAGTTAAACATTCAAAACGTTGTTCAGTAAATTACTAGTAACTCTTACTTTAAATAAATCAACGTTATCTTTCCAAAATCACATAGCTCTGAAATATGGATTGGTTTTATTTTAGCAGAACTAAGTTCTATAAGACGCAAGAATCATTAGCTAGGTAACAATATGTTATTAATAACCATTTATAAATGAACTCATTAATCTCCCACTAACAGATAAAACACACTAACACAGCATCTTACCGGACCTCGTTAAATCAATCATTTGAGATTTTCTCCCGTTCCATTAGAAAACACCATTTTGCGTTACACGTCCATCACATAAAGTGCATCGTATTTACTATATTATGTACTATGTATTACGACCATTATAACCTAAACCCTCTCCTCTGAGCATCACGAATGATTTCTGAAGGAACATGCAGTTACTGGTGTCAATCTAGTCTGGCCATAGCGTATAACTGTACATTCTCTATAGAAATCCAGCTTTCTATCGTTTGTGAACGAAGTGACATATGTGTACCGTTTGTGTTAAGTATTCATGGCTGAGTTATTGATAAGCGAACAAAGAAAGGTCAGGGAAATATTTTGTGTCTCTTGAGAAGCGAACCTGGGCCTTGGTGTCGCAGCGCAAGAGTTCGTTCGACCACTGCGATAAAAGGACTTCATTTGTTTATGTTACAAATGAATCTTAGGGGACTACAGGAGCTAACCGCGAGTTTTATAATGCAAAAAAACAATATGATTCACTGCAATAAACAAAACCAGAAAAATATATGATTTTCTTCCAGGATATAATTATGCTAGTATGATAGTGTTTTGAAACATAATACAACTAATTTTAATCGATAAAAAAAAATCACGAACTTATCTCTAAAAATTTCTTTAAACGAGTAAAAACCATACTCAAAATACTCAAATACATGCGATCATTCTGATTTTTTGGAAAATAATTCTACAAGCAACATATTAACATTTAGATAGTGTTTTATTTTTTTAATCCAATCAATAGATTTTTTGTTAATCGCAAAAAAACACTGATTTCACACTATTCGGCCCGCAGTGACCGACGTAACAACCACTTTGTAGTGCAAGCTGATTAGAACTTTATTCTAACAGTATTTCAAACGAAGTTTGAACCACCACAATTAGAGTTGCTAATTTAGCTCCTGTAGTCGCCTTAACATAGCTAACTGCCTCGTTGGGGGTCCCAAGCGCTTCAGCTGAGCATGTTTCAAATGTATGTAATTGTGTGTCTTCGCCTACATTGCGCCAGTTATGTTTAACATGTATGTACAAAGCTGTAACTGAGAAATTTCGTGACAGAAAAACTCAATAAGAGTACCAACTCCACGAACTGGAAATTGAACGTTACCCAAGCAGGATTGAGAAGTACCTAGCAAATACAAATGATAACGACACCGCCTGATACCTTGCTGAGAGAAAAAAACGCTGGAAAAAGTAACAAACATCTATCCATTCATACTTCCATCCTCACAAAACTTCGCATGCAGTGAGAAAGAAGTAGGTACCTGAATTAGGATGACAAAAAGTAGGCAAATGCTCCGTACTACCTACCTACCTGCACATAATAGTCCATGGCAGCCATCTTGAATCCAAAACGTCACTTTCTACAACTATTTGCGTTTTCACAATGCGCTAGCATCGCACGGTGAGATGACAAGTTTCGTTTTTGTACAACCGAGCACAATTACTGTGGCCTAAAGAGTTTATGCGGGAAAGTTAGGAATCTAATGTATGAGTATGTTACCAACCGGCATCGTCAAACAGCATTTTTGTGCTTTTGGTGACACGACAGGACGGAACATTTTTTAATCTGCAAGGAATTTCAACTATGAGGGTAATGCATCTGTGACAAAGAAAGAATTTCATACCTACAATTCCCATTTATTTTTTGTCGTAAAGAGGTCTGTGGCGTCTTCATTAATTTTTTATTAATATTATAGGTAATACTTTCGTGAACTTAGCATGTAAATAGTATTTTAAGTTAACTGAAAAGTACCGCTAGCTTTAGGTTCCCGCGGCAATCCCGCAGATGTTTTATTGCAAGTTGTATCCGAGGATAACAATAGTTTATTGTAAGGAAAAGGATATTTGCCTAATTTGTGTATTGTTTCTATTAGCTTTAAGAATTCAGAGTAATACCCGTTAATATTTTTGTTGAGATGCCGACAGATCTTTTGTATATGTTTGACTGCGTTATATTTATTGTGTTACCTAGCTGTAAGAACCTTTGTACAGTCTTAGTTGGTAACGTGCCGCTCCGACCGTATCCCAAGTTTTCGATAATTGCTCAAATGTAGTGTTAGTCGGTAACTTTTCATCTCCCGGTTCGGTCGGTTGGCATCCTGCTCCTTGTAATTTATTTTAATAAACTTACTCCATCACCAAGTAAATCAAGTACTTATTTTGCGATTCCCATAACGCCGATACTAGTTAACCGACCTATGTACGCGAAAGGTCTTACTCTAGGTTTTACACGAGGATAATCTGGTTGTGGGACTGCTACTCACTTCATAGTTAGCAAAAACAAATCAATCTGTCAATACTTTACATCCATTTTAATCAAAACAAAAGACTTTCTTTCATAACTGTACAAGTCGTCGTGTTAAAGCCGACACAACGTTGTTAGCTGTACGTACAATTTGTGCAACAAAGTGCACCAATATTTACTTAGACATCGAGTTGGAAACCTTCACGACATTGTTGACTCTTCAAAAATAGCCCTTGTCCTTGCATTTGTTAAGATTATTCACGAGGCAGTCTAAACATACCTGATGGAGTAGCATTACTCAGCTGTCTACTACAAAAAACGTTTTTTCAAAAAATAAATCCTACTTCAAAAACACAACAAAGTGAAAAATAACTTTAGTTTCAGAAGTCGGCGACTTCTGTGTGCTTGATTCAGTTTCCTTGCCATCGACTTCGGTTCACAATTGGCGAACATATCGCTGAACATACACAAAAAAAATAAAATTCAGTCGAATTGATAACTGAGATGAGACTTGATCTTTTTGGAAGTCGATTAAAAAGGAAAGGTTATGCTTTTAGCAGTGTAAATATGTAAGGTAAGTTTTGAGTATGAATGTGGATACATGTATAAGAGTAGAGGAAGACTAAAGAAACGATGGATGAACTGTGTGAAGGATGATATGGCAAGAAATTGGAGGTGTCTGATGAGATGACGAGTAATAGAGAAGTATGGAAGAAGAAGACATGCTGCGCCGACCGCAAATGGATTGGGATAAGGCAGCTAGGAGAGTGATGATAATGTGTTCCGGTATCTAATTCTACTCTAATTACCTTTCACTTTCGAATTTTTGAGTAGACATAATAAATAAATAAATATCGCTGGACATTACACACAGCGCCATCTAGTGCCACACTAAGCAACGAGGCTTGTGTCGTGGACACCAGATAGTGGATATACTACATAGATACTTTTTTTTGTTGTAAATACATACTTATTATACATATAAACATCCATGACTTGGAAACAAATGGCCGTGCTCATCACACAAACATTTGCTCCTACCGGGATTCGAACCCGGTACCCAACTAACGTAAGGCAGCCTCACTACCGCTGCGCCATTCGGGTCGTCAAAGCCTCGTAAATAAACCCTCGTAAACCCTCGTAAATGATCATAGTGAGTCCTAGGTTCATTTTGCAACAAATTGAAAGTTGTGATAGTTACATTAGAATGTAGGAGGTACGTCTTTGATTTCTTCAGACTTTATAACTGTTTATTATGTCTATATACCATAACCCCACTTCGAATATCGTGATTATAGATTATTCACACCGCGTTTTGGTTTTCCAATAGTATCTATCTCTCTATCTTCTAAGTTATAAAGATTAGGCACACTGAAAGCGTTTTATCGCTGGCGATCTATGTAGGTGCATAGTGCACTTCTTCTGTGTGACCAGTATTAGCTACCTGCACAAGTCTATTGTTCTTCCAGCACCGTTTCGAGAGCAGTGGTGATGAAATAAATTACAAAATAGGCCAAGTGCGAGTCGGACTCGCGCGTGAAGGGTTTCGTACCATCGCAGTAGGGGAGCCCCCTTTAATTTATTTTTGTTATTTGTCGTTAAGGTGAAAGCGTCAGTAACCGTAACCGTTAAGGTGAAAGCGTCAGCAACCGTAACCCTCCAAGTTCATAAAAGTCGAGGAACGACTTTTTCAAGGACAAAATCATTCCTCGACCTTTATGAACTCGGAGGGTTGTATTGATTTATTTATTTATTTTATTTATTTATTCAGTAGTATACATACATATCATACATTTAAGTTGGTGCCAACATAAACTCGTTAGAGTTTTATGATTTTAATGATTATAATTCTGTAACTACATACGTCTTACAGTCGCAAACAATATTTTAATCAACATACAACCTAGCACTGGTCTACAAATTGCAAAAAACGTAAGAAAATTTGAATTTCGCGGGCTACCCTGGAGCATCCACCTTAAAGCGGCAACAGAAATACACATTCTGTGAAAACTTCAACTGTCGACAGATGGACAGCGGAGGCTTTAGTAATAGAGTCCCGTTGGTTGGTACGGAATCCCAAAAAGTAATGCGTTTTCAAACCCCGATTTTTTTCGAACCACACCACATTGCAAATACAAAAAGAGGTCAAGCAGTGAATAGTGACGCTGCAGCTTCATAACGCTGTACCAAAATGTCGTTATGGTTACGTTGTCGCTAGTATTTGCGATGTGGTTACGTTGTAGCTGGGGCTTGCGTCGACGCATCGTTATGTTTGCTATCTGGCTGGCCGCAAGTGCGCGTTGTCACTGCAGGTTGCGTTGTGGTCGATATTGCCCACACGGTGTCAACCGCGGAAAAACGTGGTTGTCCTTATGGATTTAACTATTCATTTTCTTACAATTTAGTGACCACACAAGTTTTATTGTGGTGTGGTTGTGGTAATTGTGAATTCTCCCAAATCGGTACCGTTACTATTGAGCCATCACTGCGCTAATCGTGGCAATCTATAAGTTTTGTACCTAGATCGGTTGTTAATATCTTCAGTATAGACATTCTTCAACCCACGCAATAGACGTCGCATCGTATAGCTCGTACTGTTACTACCACCTTAGCTAACGTTCTCTAACGAGAGTCGAAACTGTCGAAAGCCAAAGGCTGCCCGTCAGTTCTAACTCGTCAGCCGTCCGACTCACACGCGTGTATCTAAGTGCAGTGCTTACGGGAATACGGACCTGAAATATTACTCAAAGAAAAAGGTGAGTAATTTGTACGATTATATGTATTGTTGTTGAAGTCATGAAGTCCTGGGTTCGATTCCCGGGTCGGGTAAAGTGTTATTGGGTTTTTTTGGGAATTTCTCAGTAGCAGCCACGGAGTCTGGATTTGTTTGGTTGCTCCAGGGTAGCCCGCGAAATTCAAATTTTCTTACGTTTTTTGCAATTTGCATGCCAGTGTCAGGTTGTAAAGATTAAAATATGATTCGCGGTTGTAACACGCCCCCACGCACGCACCCACCCTCTAAGTTCAAGTAACTGTCATGAATGACTATTTCATTAAAAAGTAATTCTTGACAGTTACATGAACTGAATATGAATGTTTGATGATTTTAATGAGTATAATTCTGTAACTACATGCGTGTTACATCCGCGAATTATATTTTAATCAACATACAACCTGACACTGATTTGCAAATTGCAAGAAACGTAAGAAAATTTAAATTTCGCGGGCTACCGTGGAGCTTCCACCTTAAATATAACCAGCGAATTGTGGGTGTACTATACTTCGGAGATTTCAGGCGTGATGTTATGTTATCTACACTAATATTATAAAGAAGAAAGATTTGTATTTTTGTGTGTGTGTTTGTGTGTGTATGTTTGTAATGAATAAACTCAAAAACTACTGCGCCGATTTCAAATTCTTTCACCATTAAAAAGCTACATTCACCCTGAGTAACATAAGCTATATTTTATCCCCGTACTCCCACGGGAACGGGAACTACGTGGGTGAAACCGCGTGACGTCAGCTAGTGTTATTATATAGGTCTGTAAACCCCGACGGGTTAGGCAGAGGGACTCCTATAGTACGCCAATGTTTATGCCAGTTATGTTGAAGTCGCATGTAAAAGGGTGAGCCAAGCTACTGCCATCAACAGGGAACATTTCAAGACATCGAGCTGCTTCTGAAAAAATCCTAATACAAAAAGCCAATATTATTTCGCCCGTCCTGGCAATCGAACCCAGGACCTCACGCACGCTCAGCAGTAGCGGTTTCGACCACTTGACTAACGATGACCGACTGCCTGAAACGTCGTCGTTTCACAATATAGAATTGATTAGTTACTTCTAATCTCATTAATATATAATTAATTAATGATTCAATTTTAAATCTCATACCCAATCAACCAATAATCATTTGTATTTTGAAAGTATATTTCGGATGTGCACACCGAAAGGTGATTTGATTATTGCTAAAACTGAATGCTTCTTTACAAACTTGGAGGGTTGCGGTAACGTCGATCATGTTTAAGGCCGCGTTCCCATGCACTATGTCGTGGCGACAGATAATCGTGTAGTTTTAAGTGTCGTGGCTTGTTTATTAAAATGGAGGTTTTCACATATAGGACGACGCGATTACTGTTGTCCACGACTTTTGTCAAGTAAAAACCAACGATAAATTAATCGTCACGACATAGGGAACGCGACCTGAGGCGAAAATTATAGATGGATAATGCGGGTAATGATAAAAATAAATTATAGCGTGACCATTGACGTAGGAGGAAGAAGAACACGTGTTGGGCCGCGGCCGACTCGCAGGCCACACCGCCAGCTAGCTAGCGAGCGAGCGAGCCGGGCGAGGCATCGTTTCACCTCTTTTCACACTTTGATTCACACCGCGAACTACCGAAAGAGCTGAAGTATGAAAAGAGGCTCGCCCGGCTCGCTCGCCCACTCGCTATAGCTGGCGGTGTGGCCTGCGCTTAAAGCGCAGCGATTAACCATTTCGTCGTTTCACCTCTTTTCATACTTTGGTTAACACGACGAACTACAGAGCTAAGCTACGTCAGCGATACTAACGATGCCAACGAAATATCCGACGTGGTCCCAGCGATGCTACTCGTTCGGTGCGCCCCCCGCCCGCTCGCTCCGTCGTCGTCCAAGCTCGCCTAAGCTTCACTTACTTTATTTAATATAGTTTCCCTCGCCTAACTTCGCCCGCCAGCTCGCTCGTTCGGTCGCAACTGGCGGTGTGGGAGATGATAAGCTGATGATGACATCTAAGTCTGAATCTAATCGTTAAGTTAATTCCAAAAGCAACACACTTGGGGCAGTTTACTTATAAGTCAAACCTCCTCATCATCTTTAGTTTTTTACGTTTGATAAGTTCTAATTCTCAGCATAATTTGAACGAATGACTTTTAATTTTAGATTCATGTTTTCGCAAATGATCGATGAGTTTTCCAGTATTTTTTCTCCTATGACTATTAACCTCAACCGCAGGGCCAGTTACAGTGTGTTTGTATTTTTCTATTTTGTTTCTGAGGTGTTTCCTCATTTCTATAAAATGTGAAAGGTTGTATGCGCCACTGATTTTGAAGAACATCGCGCTTTCTTTGCAATTATGTTGGTAACCAATTAAATGACTACTTATTAATTATTATTTCAACACGGTAATGATCATGATGTACTATCGAGGACACTCCCGCCTGATCACCACCAAGCTAATTGTGCCTTGCACTCGCAACATAGAAACGCTCTCTAGTTTGAGTAGCCCCGTTGACTTTGTATAGAACTAATGAATGAAACACAATACCGATCGGCCAAGCGCACTGACGACGCACGCTAAACGAGAGTTATTGTTATTTTGCGCGCGAAATTGACGCTTTCCTAATAGGCCTAAATTTTAAGGGGGCGTGGCTCCGGGCTCCGCATGATTTAAGCGAACAATATTTTAACTCATCAGGCGGAAAAGACCACGACTGTACCTAATGGTTGTTCATTAATCAATGCATGCTTAAAGATTAATTGTTAGCTATGTTACTACTGTTACTATTACTAAGTATACCGCCGCATCTGTGTCGCACAGACGGGACTACAATAGAGAAATTACCAGTCTTCTTTATTTAACATCTTTTGGCAACAAACCTCCGACAACATCTTGTTGGTAATGTTTTGTGTCAACATTTGCAGTGGAAGAGAAAGTCTAACTAAGAAACAATATTGCCTACGCAAGACTGACAACTGATTATCCAAGACTGACTGAGATAAGAGTACCAACCTGAGGTATCAACAGATAGCGCCGCGGGAGACGCCCCGGGCGTCAGGGGCCACGTGGTGGCCCCCGGCCACCGTAGGCGCGAGCCTGTGGACGGTCAGCTATGGGCTAGCTCGCCGTCCGTCCGTCTCATTACGACAGGCCGTGTCGACGGCGCGTTTGAGTTCCACGCGCGCCTCAAAGAGAGTCAGCAAAAGGAAGGGGTCCGTAAGGGCCGACGCCTGCCGGGGCTGCGGGACTATTCGAAAGAGATACCGTGGCCTGGAACACAAAGGGCGATGAAGGAACATGGATGGGTTTTAGTCAGTAAAAGTCTCACACTCCCTCCTGCTCCGCCCAGAGTGGGAGGAGTCATTTGATGATTTCGCATCCTTTAAAGAAAAAAAATGTATCAACAGATAAAAACAACATGTTGCCAAACTCTTCAGATTAAGCATGGGTGATTTATTTGTGTAACACAAACTTCCTGGTTTAACGGCCTGCTCCTGATCTGGGATATGGTCGGTCTGTGGATGGGTGACCAACTGACCATCCATTACATAGGTACCGAGTTTCATGTTCCTCCGTGCCTCGGAAAGCAGTTAGTCCCGGGTGTGATTTGTAGAATTTTATCAGTTGGAATAGGTTACACTTCTTACTCAGTAGGATTGTTCTACGAGTACATATACAAATCAAATGTGAACATAGCTTGTGAACGGCATCATTTAGAAACAATGAAGACCAAAAGAAGTCCCGACTTCCCAAACTGGTCTTGCGTCAGTCAAACAATCATGACATGAATATCAAATAACAATACACTTACTGCTACGTATCAAAATTGCGACATTTCTCCGTAAAAACATACCATCACGCCTGTAAACTCCGAACGGTTAGGCAAAGGCGTACTTTATAGTACACCCACATTTCACCAGTTATTGTAATAGGGAGCGAGCGTAATTGCCAGCAACCGTGCTCAAAATGCGTGGCTGCTACTGAAAAATTCATAATGGAAAAACCCAATAACTTTGCCCGAACTGGGAATCGATCCCAGAACCTCAAGCTCAGTAGTCGCGACCACTATACATGACATAAATATCAAACAACAATACACTAATATGCTATACGTTGTATCAAAATTGCGACATTTCTCTATAAACTACGCATGTAATTGTATCCAATGGACATTGAACTTGTACAGGTGGGTCGATGACCTCAATTCAATAACAGTAACTGATGTATACCGCTTCTATTATTAAAAATTAATAAATTGATGAACTTTTGATAATAAGTGGAATCAGGCGTTACTTTACAGAAATCCATATTATGCAAGATACAAGGTTTTATGGGGTAGCTAGAAATACTTACGACACCTTGCCTTGGACAGGTTACAATGGTTTCGATCCTTCATATAGGAGTTACTTGGTCGACTTTTAGATAAATTCTTTAGAATTTTTTTACATTGTGGATGGCCTCAATAATTGCATAAGGCCTCGGGGCAAGGCGCTCCTAATTTATTTCAGGCTCTGTCTATCTACGTCGATCTTGCAAAAAGCTGCCTCCTCCTGGCGACGCCCGTGACAAGATATACAACTAGAATATTTAGTTTCAATTCCGTCAAAATTAAGTTCAAGCTTGGCTAATGACATATTTGGTCCGGTTCAGGGGGAGGCAATTGCACCATGTATTCAGCTGTTAGACTGGACGCTGAAGACAACATCATCTACCTAGCCTTTTCCTAACTATGTTGGGGTCGGCTTCCAGTCTAACCAGATGCAGCTGCAGTATAGCTGACCCCAACATAATTGGAAGAAAAGGCTAGGCAGTTGATGATGATGGTTTTGTTGCTAATGAAGAAATCTTTAATCTCCTAGGTTCGTCCTATAGTGACTGGTACCGCATTGCGTAATTTTTTGACGGACGTAAAGTTTGATGACTCAATCCAAAGTGCTTATTTATGTACATTCTCAATGACTTGGGCCACTACTTTTTTATGTCAGAATAGAAAGCTAAGGATCTACATCTAGAGCATATTTAAAACTAGCTTAGCCCCGCGTCTTCGCGCGCGTTGTTTCGGTAATTTTCGCACGGGTCAGGTCCCTACTACCGGGATAAAAAGTCTATCTAGTCAATTAACTAATAATTACAAACAATCAAACTATGTTTTTTGGTCGAACAAAAAATCATGACGCATCGGGCAAGCAAGCAGCATCCAAAAAGCCGCAAGTTCATAACAAAGTACATTCTTTTACGTTGGAAGTGGTAATAACTGGTGTTCCGCGGATTACATAAGCCATATTTTGTATGTAAGAAGAAGACCCCAAATGAATTGGGATAAGAGCAAGAGAATGATGACATTAAGGGACTACAGGCCCCTTATTCACAACGCTTCGATTCGATTTTCGATTCGGAAAGTCGTATGTCTATCTTTTTTTGACATTACGAAATCGAGCGAGATAGACATACGACTTTCCGAATCGAAAATCGAATCGAAGCGTTGTGAATAGCTATGCCGGAGCTAAACGCGAGTTTTATAATGCAAAAAAAGCATATGATTCACTGCAATAAACAAAACCAGAAAAATATATGATATTCTTCAGGATATATGCTAGTACGATAGTGTTTTGAAAACATATAAATACAACTAATTTTACTCGATAAAAAAATCACGAACTTATCTCTAAAAATTTCTTTTAACGAGTAAAAACCATACTAAAATACATGCGATCATTCTGATTTTTTGGCAAATAAAAAATTTGCATCATAGTGTTTTATTTTTTTAGTTCAATCAATTGATTTTTTGTAAATCGCAAAAAAAACACTAAAGAGTTGCTTATTTAGCTCCTGTAGTCGCCTTAAGCCAGGTGGCTTTCTAATTGATTAGAAACCTGTTTTTTTTCAACCGGAAGGGCAGAGGTTGACCTACAATTTTACAGACAGAGGACATAACTAACACAACATGTTTCAATCAACCATTGTGTTATGTTCAAGCTACCAGTATGCCTGTATTCAAATTAGTCAATTAGCGATTATGCAATTACGAAACTGACGTATGGACGACGCGTTATGTGGAGAAATAAAAATTGTTCTAGAATTTTTGTTCTTATAATGAAATACGAGTAGGTATGGGGTAGGTAGGGGGGGGGGGTCAGATAGGCAGTCGCTCCATGTAAAATACTGGTATTCAGCTGCATCCTGTTAGACTGGAAGCCGACCCCAACATAGTTGGAAAAAGGCTAGGCAGATGTTGATGACTATCAGAGGTTGTAATTTGAACCTTGAAGTCAATTCTAATTTGTATTTGTTTTTTTTTTAAATATTTGTATATGTCTAAAGCCTAGTTTACATTGGTGGCGTTTGTCTACACATAAAAACGTCACTTTTGGATACCTAAGACTAACTGAGTGCCTTGTGAAGTTGTGAACTATTTAGTCATTAATTTTTATAATTATTATAATTAACGAAGCCGAATGGCACTTGTCCTCCCCGTCATTTTTTTTTATTCTAGCTAGACTATACCTGGGAACCTCTTCTAGTTCCGGAGACATTGAGAATCAAAGTTCTTGACATTGTACATGACGTAACTACATAGCTAATCCACCAATGTGAACAGGGCTTAATGATTTTTTGTGCCTAGTTAAATCTTATGAGTGTATGTTAAGCTTAAAAATCATCAGTATGCTACACCATTGCGTTATGGATAGACATCAGTGCAAGAGATAGATAACGTCTAACGATTATATTTTTGGTATAATTGCTTGCTCGTGTAGTGATCTTGAAAAAATAATACTTATTTACCGGATTAGTATTTATAGTTTACACAGCTAATGTGTTTTAGACGTGGTTCGAGGAAGTAGATTTTGTTTGCATTGTGAGTATAGACATAATTATTATAATATTATGTAATATTTAAACAAATCGATGTTTCGTGTTCAAATTCTACGTTTAAAATGTTCTATTATTTGTATGCCATTCTATGGCGATACTATTTACCATGTCTTTACACAAATAACTTTATTTTATTCTATTATATATTTGTTCGATAACTCTAACAAGGTTTTCAAAACATATAATGACTGCTGTAGTGGTCCTCGCAGGTTTCTTAACTTGACAGGTACATCTCTTTTTTTTCTTCGGCAAGAATAAGTTGTGATGTAATAATAGGCGAGACGACAAAAAAAATCTAATTAGTCCGTCAGTTAGATTATCAAAAAATATTTGACCCGTGTTTTTTCTTTTGTCACGTAAACCAAAATTGACGAAGATAAATACGTCACGCCTAGGTATAATTTTGATGCGTTTTATCTTTTGTCAATATTCATTGATTCACAAAAACAAAAAATACGTGTCCATTAATTTTCAATACGGACGGACGGACTAAATAGATTTGCAATTTTTTGATACTGTCGTCATGCCTATTTATGTTAATTTTGGCTCCTTCTAAAACTTTGTTCGAGCAGATCCTTAATAGTGATTCTCCCTTAAATCGTCATCAATTCATCATTAACCTGCCCTTATCCCAATCTATTTGGGGTCAGCGCAGGCAGCATGTCTTCTTCACTACATAGTATATAAAACAAAGTCGCTTTCTCTGTCCCTATATATCCCTATGTATGCTTAAATCTTTAAAACTACGCAACGGATTTTGATGCAGTTTTTTTAATAGATAGAATGATTCAAGAGGAAGGTTTTAGTATATAATTTGTCAATGTGTCTCGTCATCTTAGCAGTGAACTCCTTTCTAGTAATAACATTTTTCGCTGAGTTCATCCATCGTTTCTTTGGTCTTCCCCAGCGCCCTACTCTTATAGCCATCTACATGAATATTCAACATTTTCCTCATTCCTCCGAATCACATGTCCATACCACGATAACCGATTCTCCCCTGAATAAGGTGACTTAAAATGGATGCCGATCTTGACCATGGTTCAAGGCACTCGCCCACTAATTGATCGCAGTAACATACGTATTTGCAAGACAATACATCATCAAACTGCTGACCTTTGCAAGTGATACTAACAATACTAAATGGTATTACGAAATTATTTAAATTGCTCATCAGATCACGTAGGTTCCTGTTGAATTCAGGTCATGAGAATTGATTAGTGTTTTGATTGACTTTAACCTAATTTCTTGCCGAAATAGGACAGATGGTCATGACCATGCGAAGGTCACATAACAAACTAGCCGAAAAAAAAAATTAAGTACTTTTAGAAAAAAAATTGACCGATTTTGATATTTTTTCATAAGGTCAGCTCTGTCTTTGACCTTGTCAGAAGCACGACTGCAGCGTGGGGTCCTTGCTTCGATTTCCCTGTCGGGTAAAGTTCATAAAAGTCCATATTATCTTCATCATCATCTGCCTAGCATTTTGCCAGCTATGTTGGGTTGTGATCGGCTACCAATATTGCCGGATGCAGCTGAATACCAGCATTTTGCGTGGAACGACTGCCTATATTATCTGACCTTATCAATAACAACCCAGTAACTGGGTAATATTGATACCTCCCAAAGTTAACGAAGTCCTAATATCACAATTTTCATTCCAACATGTCAGGACATAGGTATTGGTGCCTCAAGACACAAAACTCGTTCGTTGTAAATACAATGAAGAGGGTCAATGTTCATAGAATTAGAAGTCGCGGCAGGTATAACATTGCGTGCGTTAATCTGATGGTATGACCATCAGATTAACGCACGCAATGTTATACCTGCACAGCTGATGGAGTTAGGTAATCAGACGTGACGCTATAGGATTGACTAGCTTTTGCCCGCAGCTTCGCTCGCGTTAATTTAGAATTTGACAATTAATTCGGGTTGTAGGTACTCTGCTTGTAATCTAAAGACACGTGGCGCCATCTATTATAAATAAATATCGCTACATTACACACAGCGCTATATATTGCCACACTAAGCAACGGGGCTTGTGTCGTGGACACCAGATAGTTGATATCCTACATAGATACTTTTTGTTTGTAAATACATACTTATTATACATATAAACATCAAACATCCATGACTCTGAAACAATTAATGTCCATGCTCATCACACAAACATTTGCTCCTACCGGGATTCGAACCCGGGACCCTATAAGAACGTAAGGCAGCCTCAGTACCGCTGCGCCATTCGGGTCGTCAAATTATCAATGTTGTTAGCCTCGGGAACAGTACTTTTACATATGTCTAGTATTGAGCTTTGTCAGGTGGAAAGAAGGTCCACTCGTATGTACCTACTATATTATAGGTTCATAACGATGCATTAACAATTTCTCTCTAGCGTAGTGGCTGAGCGATTGATTGCTGCGTTGCGAGTCGCGGGACATACAGGGTGTAAACCACCTCATCACGAAGCCGTCAACCAAACATTCTATACATTAAACTAAGTAACTTTTGGGGTGAAAAATCATGTTTTGTGGTAGAACTCAATGTAACGCACTCAAAAGCTCGTGCTGATGGATGGATTGAATAGTACGGTGGTCGTGGAAGCGTTTAAAGTAAAGTAAAAATCTTACATTAAAAACTTGTATTTAAAAAAGAAGTTGCCAAAAAGTTGGAACTTTGACCCCCAATATCTCCGTAACTAGAAGGTTCCCAGGTATGGTGTTGAACAAAAAAATGATCGCAATGACGAGGAGAACAAGTGCACTTCGGCTTCGTTATGAGGTGTTTTACACCCTTTATATTTATATGGCTTAATATTTGTTCCGGGTCTGGCTGTTTGTGTAGGTATCAAGAATCATTTATTTGCTTATGGTAATTATGTGTTGTAGGTTTAAATGTTTGTAAACGCACCCACGATACAGGAGAAATTCCTAGTGTGGGGCAACGTAATTTTTAAAGAAAAAAAAGTAAAACTTATACTTTACTGACCACCCCTCTCTTTACAGACATGATCGTCGCCGAAGCTTGGAAAGCAAGCTACCTCTACTGGGTCTTCCCGGTACTCATCATCGCAACAGTATTCGCGATCCTAGGCCTTTTCGGAGTCATCTTCGCGATTAGACTCTTCGCCAAGTACACTTGTGGACAGTTCAGGAAATCAACCAGGATGGATGGGAAGACGGTTATTGTGACTGGGTGTACCGGTGGCATTGGGAAGGAGACTGCGAGGGAACTGGCTAAGAGAGGAGCCAGAGTCATCATGGCTTGTAGGAATTTGGAGGTTGCTGACAAAGTTAAAGGTGATTGTTTAATTTAATCTGTGGATAGGACGAATTGGTGAGGTCAGAGCCTTGTAGGGCAAGACTACGAAAGCCGCAAAAGTTACGTTTGGGGTTTCGGGCCAAACCAGTGACAGTTATTAGCAATTAGATCACATGGGGTGATCGGAATCACATGCAGTAGTTGCCTCCAACGTTTACGGCGGGTTTCGGCGGAAATAGCCAATCTTTACTTTGGTTACTTTTCACCCTTCATTTTTCGTTTTTAACGCACTCCTTTTTTATAATCAGCCTATTGATGTTTCCACTGCTGGGACACAGGCCTCCTCTCTATGAGAGGGAATGAGCTATGGTCCACCACGCGGGCCCAGTGCGGATTGGTAGATGTCACATGTCTTCGAATTTTTTGGTTCTAGGACATCATGTTTTCTCACGATGTTTTCCTTCACCGTTTTGAGAGCAGAGGTGATGAAATGAATCACACATTTTTAATAATTTAATAGAATTAACACAATCAATTTAATTTTCCAGCCGACATCATAGATACAACAAAGAACACGAAAGTCTTAGTCAAGAAACTAGACCTCAGTTCCTTCGCATCCATCAGAGAATTTGCCGAAGACATTAACAAGACAGAGACAAAACTGGACGTTCTGGTCCACAACGCTGGTTATGCAGACACCTTTAAGAAGCGGAAGACAGTCGATGATATTGAGATGACCATGGAGACCAACCACTATGGACCATTTTTGCTTACACATCTTTTGATAGATCTGCTGAAGAAAAGCGCCCCATCCAGAATCGTGGTAGTTGCATCTTCTTTATATCGCCTTGCAAGTTTTAACACAGAAAACCCGAATCCAGTTGATACAATGCCAGGGTATCTTTACTACGCTTCAAAGGAAGCCAACATACTTTTCACAAGAGAACTTGCAAGAAGACTGGAAGGCACGGGAGTGACGGTGAACTGTCTACATCCCGGCTTGATTGAAACCGGGATTTGGAGCTCTGTCCCTCCTCCGCTGAACTGGTTCCTGTACCCAATAACCAAATGCTTCTTCAAGAACCCGGAACAGGGTTGCCAGACAACAGTCATGTTGGCCGTGGATGAGAAACTGGAAAATGTTTCTGGAAAATACTTTTCTGATTGCAGAGAGAGTTCTTTGTCAAATTCTGTCAGTAATATGGCCAGGGCAAAGAAACTTTGGGAGGTCTCGGAGAAAATGGTCAAGTTGGGTGAAGGTGACCCTAGTATTTAATCTCTTGAACGCCAGAGATAAAACGCACGCGCGTGCCCTCCACGCCAAGCCACAATTTCACCTACCATTTTGTCACATATTTGTGTTCCTTGGCATATAGAGCACTCGCTTGCTTGTCACGTATATGCGACTACGGCGATCAAAAGGTTAAATACCTAAGTGAAGCAATGAACGATGTATTTATTATAGAGGCGTACAAAATGACGATTTCGAGGAGCTATTGAGGAGGAAACAAATGTTTTATGTTGAACTGTATTCAACATTTTCTGTTAGTTTAGCTGAATTCTGGATTTTTTTAAATGAGATAGTCACTATGCAATCTAAAATTATATTGGATTGCTCTATAACTAATATTTTTACGCAAAAGTGCAAAGAAGTATGTTACGATGTGTTTTAAATGCTAATGTTTAGTAATTAAAGTTTTTTTTGAAATGTCAGTGTTAATCTTTTAAAAACCTTCAAAAAAGAATTTAATAAAACGTCAAGATCGATTTATATTCATTTTAATAGTAAAACTAATTAGTTACATAATGGATAACAGTTAACAGCTAATGAAGTAAATTAACTAATATCATACTTTATGATTGTAGAGATTTTAAAAGTAGGTAATCATAAAGGTAAGCGTCCACCTGTCCGCATCGCATCAAACGGATCGTAGTATTCTTTGTATAGAAAGTCACTGATCCGCACCTAACGGATAGCTCAAATCTGTTCAATAATACTACGATCCGTTTGATGCGATGCGTACAATTCGAACAGGTGGACGCTTACCTTAATCAGTTACTCTTATGGCTTTTACAGTGGCGAATGATGGCCGATGAAAGGTCAATGATTAGTTTATATGAAAATTACATCATAACATAACATCACGCCTGTAATCTCCAAAGGGTTAGGCAGAAGTGTACCTAATAGTACACCCACATTTCGCCAGTTATGTTTAAGTCCCATGTAATAGGGGGCCAGCCTATTGCCATCAACATGGCCCAAATCCAGACTCCGTGGATGCTACTGAGAAATTCCTGACGGAAAAACAAAAACCCAATAACACTTTGCCCGACCCGGACATCGAACCCAGGACCACAAGCTCAGCAGTCGCGCTTCCAACTATTCAACCAACGAGGCAGTCCGATTATTATAGTTTTCTTAAAAGTTATTCAGAATGTTGAATGGTAGATGATAAAATTTGCCTTACATACGCCATGTGTTAGCCATGACATTATTATACAATGTAAAAATAAATATATTCATCCAGACCCAACTACGGTAAATAAACACTTTGCCATTCATCACACTCATACATGCAACTTTAGTCTTTATAATTGGGCTTTTTCATAGAAGTTACTACTATAATCCTGTGCTGCGTGTTTCGTTAAATCGATGAGCAGACGAGATATATCGATAAAACACTGCGCTTTCACTTCACTAAATCTAGAAAATATGGTCTATTTGTTATATAGAGCTTAAAATATGTGCTATTTCTTTTTGCACAGTAGTTTGAAAACTACATCAATTAAAATGGAAGATTCTAATAGTGTTTTCTTATTCCAACTTCAACAATACTGGACTTTAAATATTTTATTTAATACTCCTTAATTTAAACTTATTTTCATTAGTCTATCAAATCAAACTGGTCTAGGAACGTGTGGTCTACGCCTAATGCGGTCCCAAGACTTTCCCGCGGTTTTCTGCAAGGAGGCTCGTCGTCAAAGCAGATCGGATCCAAATAGTCCGAAGACTTCTTCGGTATCACACTGCAACTTGGACTTAAGAGATCAGGTAGTAAGACCCTATTCGCTGTGAACACATCTATGTTAACAGTGTTGAGGTTTTCTTTTTCTTCTACAATAGTTTTAAATTCATTGACTTCTTCGCAGCTTTTGTCGCAAGGCAAGACGCTAGCTCTGACTTTCTTAAACCTATTGATGATTTTCTCTAAAGAACTTGTTTTTCTTATCAATTGAGAGTTAGATTTGGGCGTTTCAGTCTTAATATCTTCTTTTTCTAGAATATCCTCTTGCAGTTTCTGGACATTTAGATCTGCGAAATGAACTTTATTCGAGTCTTCTAGAATATTTGTTAGAACTTTATCTGGTTCAGGAGTTATAGATATTGAAGGCAGGCTGGTAGCATCAAATATTTTTCTGTTACTTTCAAGTTGCATTACATTTTCAGGAGTTCCATAGCTATTATCATTTTCTAATTTCAAGATGCCAGAAACTTCGAGAAGTGGAGAGTCTTCTTGCATTACAGATAGTTTTCTAGGAATCGGCAACTTAGATTTAGCTTTCTTTTCTCTGTGTTCAAACAGATTTGGTGATGAGTGACTTCTGAACAGACCGTTGCTATCGGTCGAAGCCACAGACTCATTAAACAATCCGCCTTTCTTCACATTCACATTTTCTGGTCTCTCGGTCTTATATTTAAACTTTTTGGAGCTACTGGACTTTTTCGTTGACATCAACCTCATTATTTGCTGTTTGGTAAAGCCTGAGGAACATTCCGCTATAGTCTCATTGTTTCTATAATTTGTTTGAGAGAGTATTGACAAGTTAAGGTTCTGTGTGTTGTTGGGACGGTCATAGGAACTGATGCGGCAGGATATGAGGCTCTTTAGGAAGTCTTCTCTCGGCCCTTGATAGAATGGTGTGATGAGTAATGACCGTGACTGTGGTTTAGCAAAAGCGCTGGCTCTTCTGCGAAAGTTGAATTGATGCTTGGATATGTGGAGAGGTGTGAATGTGTCAAATATAATTTGAGACTGCAAGTCCTTGCCCATCTTTAGGTCTGCTAGGTCAGGTAACGGTGGTATTTCAGAGAATTCCTTCAGGGATATCGACTGGTTGTAGGATGTTTGTGTTGGCTGAAAAATAATAGTCAGAATAAAACACAGGAAATAATTATAAAACTCGGAAGCATAAATCCTCAGAAGTTATTAAATTCATTTTTCAAACATATTAATAGTAATCCTTAAAGAGTTGGGGATGTTATAGGACGCCTACATCTAGACCTACACTTGGTCAGTTATATTAAATCTCGTGTTTAAGTGGCCTTTTGCCATCAACCAAGCACAAATACAAACTCTGTGGATATAAAACATGACACTTTACACAACCTAGAAAGCTAGACCAGCATCCCTGCTGGTTAAATGTTGACCTATTAATTCAGAAAAGTTATTACTAGGCCTTGGCTGATGAAATGTCAGTCTTTTGTTCAAATTAATGCTAAGACGGCAAGACCGACCTGGACCAGAACCGCCGCAGGCGAATGGAGAACCATATGTCCAGCAGTGGAAGCAAATGTGATCAGAAGAAGATACCCCTCTATTTATTCTTTATTTACACCTGGGCCATGTTTTATTTGAAAGAAACTTCATTTAATAAAAAAAATGAATCTTTCCTTTTCAAAATGGGACTAATTATAAAAGTTTTAAGCAATAAAGGTGAATGCACACTTATCCGCGCCAAAACAACCGACCGCGCCGAAAGGAACATTTTCTCATCCATGTAACGTTATCTATTCGTCTGATTCAACGCAGATAAGTGTGCAAGGTTTTATAGGATTTCATACAAGTCATTTTGATTCTTTCGCTTCCCTCGGCTCTGATAAGTGTGCATTCACCTTAGCAGGAACTCACCTGAAGTCTAGCTTCTCCATTCATCACTCGGTCCAAGAGTATCCTCATAGCAGACACAATCTCTGTAAAGTTCCGTCTCCCACCATCCAAGTACTCATTAAATATGTGTATTTCGTCACCAATTTCAGCATTTTTCAGTATAAAACATATTGAAATAAGAAATGCTCTTATAAGATTCGGGAAGCTTAATTTATCGTCTTTCACAATATTTTTGAGGATATATTTCTGTTCACTGTTGACTTGGTTCTCCAATTCCTTCGTGCATATTATGTCAGTTTTTGGGTTATACTCTAACGTGTATGAACTCTTTTCTGCTTCACCAGTTTGTCTGGCTATCAGCATTTCGGTGCAATCACGAGTCTCCTTACAACTTTGAAGGAATGGTTTTATTTTAGCATCCCATTCATTTTCCATTTGAGTGATTTTGTTATCCGTTTCAGTTAACCATTCATCGAAAAAAGAGGAAGTTTTGTGGACATCTTTTATTTTTAGTATTTCTGCTTTTGTTGTCTCATCTACTTCATGTGTTTTCAAATAGCCATTGACAATTTCCTCTAAATATCCTTGTGCATTTAATTCAGTCATTTTATTCTCCATTTCAGTAATTTTCTTACGGAACAACTCTGCTATTTTCTCCATAGCTGCTCTTTTACACAAATAATTAGAAAATTTACTGGATATTGTCACTGTTTCTTTTTCAATGTTGTCAACAAACCCATCTTTTTTTGTCTTGTAATCCTCAGTCATGTTCTCATACAGCTTCTTTTGAGTATCTTTGATCATTTTGGACATTAATACTCTTTGCACAGCGAGTTGAGACATTTGAAATATCAACATGGTGACTTTGTAGCAGCTTGGGTTGACCAGGTAGGAAGACATGACTGGTGCCAACCGACCCTTGTTGCTGTAGTCGCTGATGAAGCTAAACAGCTCGTTCCTGTAGGTCCGCTCAGTTTTTGTATCGTATAGAGGCCATGACAACAAACTGGAAGCCTGAGTATCGATTATCGACACTAAATAGTAAGATAAGTGATTAAAGAAGTTTTGAGTAGGTTTTTCTAATGAATTCTCCTTGAATATTTGCCTGCTGAGCTCTGAAGGCATTTGCTGCAGCTTACTCAGTATTCCCAAGTTCAAAATCGTCTCCTTCTTGAATGAGACAACAAGGTCTCTTTGCATCGCTATTGTAGCCATTTTAGCACTTTTTTTTCACATAGATGCACTTTTCAACATGAAATCGTTTATTTTAAACAACGTTATGCACTAGCACGAGGTTTCAAACCATATTTTAGAGATTTTTTAGGATATTTTAGAAATAACAACAAACCCCGTAAGCATTTTCTGGGTTGAATTCAAATTGAAATGTCAATTTTTTCCGTTGACGCCACGTAATGTTGTCCAGTTCAGTTGGCATAAAAAAAATCGACTATATGACGTTGAAAGAAAGAGACGAAATTTTGAAAGATTGTAAAAGATGTTGGTATTGTTTATATAAGCATTGAACATTGTCTAGTAAAATTAACATTTTTATTGTTCTAAGTCTATAAATAATCTAGATTATATTTAAATAATAAAAATGTTAAGTCTATAATCCATTCAGGAAACTGAATATCTATGTTTCCTCTACTACCGATCTAGCTAATCAGTAGAGGAAACAAAAAGTTAAAGCTAGTTCGCACTAGGCTAGTAATTTAGTAGAGTAGCGTGTAATTTAGTGGCTAGACTACTCTCTACTGCACAGAAATCGTTCGCATTACGGTCCAGTACAGTACACAAGTGAGTGGTGTTTCTAAGATGAACAGGCTGCAACGCAATAGAGTGATTATAGTGATTAACCTAATCGTAATGGCTATTTTAGAAGAGGTGGATGAGGAAATTTGTCTGCCTATGAAAAAGAAGTTATGGGTACGAAAATGGATCAATAGAAGAGATAAACTAGGAGCTATCTAGTAATAGTCTTCTGAAGGAATTAGCATTGGAAGATCCCAAAGAATACTTCGATAGTTTGAGAATGTCCGAAAGTTGTGTGAATTTTAACAGCGTAAAGATACTCTTTTGAGAAGTGCGATTCCTGTAATTACAAAATTACAAGCAGTACTATACTTTCTTGCTACTGGATGTAGTTTATGGATACTCACACATTATAAATTAGACTCGGAAAATCAACCATTTCCGAATTGAACCAATAATGAACTCGACTAACCAGCAGGTTCGGACATGTTTAGCCGGTGAACCAGTGAGCACGGACGCGTGGTGGGAGGCGCTACTCGCCCGACGAAAATAGAGTACAATGGATCGACTCGACATAATCATTCACTAAACTACTTGACTAATTTTTTGTGATTCGTATACATTATGCCAATAAATTACTTGATAATCTACTAACAAAAAAACTAACTTGAACTAAACACAACATTGATGCTATTTCCGAACGAAAAATCGAATTTAACGTTCCTTTACACTTAGTTTGGCAAGATAACAGCGCAAATTTACAATTGAAAATCCAAAATACTTTTTTGGAAATAAATACTTCTATGCAAGGTACCTCACACATAAAATCGCGTTAGCTAAATTTTATAATTTTAATTAGTGTTATATAAAACGACGAATTTGTTGTCATACGTGACACGAAATGACGAAACATTCTAACCTCAAAAATATTTCAATCGCGGGGGAGCAAACAAAACTCACGTGTTTGTTTCTCCCCGAAAAATGAAAATATAAATTGAAGTAAACTAAGCAAAAATGGTGCGTAATATCCTTATTTCATCTAATAAAAATGTGTGGTGGACGTTACTGATAAAGTTCTGTGTAATTTCAGAGTAAGTTGTATGTTTTGTACGAGCACAGCGCAGGCTTCGCGCTGTTTAAAGTAACAGAGTTTGAAGAGCTTGCGGCCTTTTTGCCTCAAGTTGAGGAGTCTGTGACTGATTTGCAGCGATTCAACTCCGTTGTAACACTTAGCGGGTTCCAGCCATTCAAATCAGCGGTGGTTGCTTTGGAAAATATCAACGCGGTGTCCGAAGGTTAGTGCACGCGTGTTTACCATGCTTGTTTGATAATTGGAACGATTTGTGATCGAAACACCGTTTATTGGTCGTTATATATTCAGAAAAAACTGTAAATTCATTATTTTTTCTAAGGATTAACCTTCTCTTCAGCTATCCAACAAGGTATAATATGGGTATTACTATAATTTATAGACAAAAAAATTGTTTTAAGGCACCCAGATAGTAGTAAACGTTAGTACGGTATGGTAAAAATTAGTAGTAATCTTAATAAAGTTCTTTAGAAACGGTTCAGTTTGGGGTATGGTGTTTGATAGTCAGAAATGATGCACACTGCAATCCCATAACAGATCTAGGTCGACTTAACCAATAACCCCAATTTGTGATTGTTTGTAAATAAGAAAAAAAACTCAGTTTGTTTAGTTACTTGCAATTTTCACGTTGAGAATAATAAAACGACTTCTCTACTGCACAATCAAATAAATTAGAGGCACAAATTACAAAATAATTGAACAATAGACAAAAAATTCGTCAATTTTTATGAAAAAACTATAGAGTTCTTTCTTGAACTTAAAAAACGGTTCAGTTTGCGGCATGGTGTTTGATAGTCAAATCAGTCAAAAATTATGCACTCTACAACCCCTTAACGTATCTAGGTTGATTTAACCAATAACCCTGTATACATATTTCTGATTGTCAAACAGGTATTCTACCAGAAGACTTGAACCTTTTCCTCGAGGGGGCGCTTCCAAAGCGTAAGAAGCGTAACAAATGCACCCTGGGAGTGTTGGACCCCAAGCTGGGGGCAGCTATCAGCGAGGCGCTGGAGATACCATGCTCACACACTGGGGCTGTTCCAGAAATTCTAAGAGGTAAGTTCTTTGTCATTACCTTATTTGTTATTTTGTTTTTCTGCAGGTTTAAATGTTGCATGGCAACTACCGTCTGACAAAAGCGAGTGTGGTGCTCCCTCACTAACCACACAACCCTTTTTAGGATCCAATGATTACTGATGTTGCTGTTAACTTTGCCGTAAATTGGATATAAAATATATCATCAACATAAAAAGATGCAGAAGACACCAGATAGACACAACAGCAGGCAGACTTCACCTGTCTTCAGAAAAACATTAATACTTACTGATTCAATACTTGAAGAAGTCCATTTCTTAATTGTTAATTCATTGTTTTTTGTATTTGTATCTGCCTATTTGGAACTTTTGTAGAATCACCTGATTCTACAAAAGTTGGGCAACTGGGGCACACACAAGCCTCCTCTAAAGTGTTTTCCAAGTCCCATTGTAAATGTACATTTAATAGATATGTCAGCAATCCGTTAAGGAGATATAGGGGATGTAAATACCTATTGGGTTATTACCCCGTAAACACTTACACAGTAGTTAAATAATTAATTTCTTTCTTCTTAATCATGTGGTTAGTGCCTAACTAGGTTTCTAAGTTTTATGCCGCCAATGGGCTCTGACTTGACTTTACATGCCGTCGAGGAATATCTCTCAGGCGTGCTGGTTTCCACACCATGTTTTCCTTCACCGAAGCAAGTCATCAAAAACAATCATCCCCTAATCATAGCACACTTTGATCTATTGCAGGTGTTCTAACTCCACTTGTGGTAATAACAGTAGTGCTAAAGTAAACGCAGTTATATCCACACATGTACCTAAATAATAAGTGTATTGTGTATGAAATTTACTGCTACAATCATGTTTTTTATATTCATTCAGAAAATAATGTTTGTTTTTAACTTTGCCCCACACAAGGAATCTTTCCTGTATCGTGGGTGCTGTCCTGCTATTTTTATTTAACAACTCTGGCCTACCATATCCAATGAATAAATATATAATAGTCTTTGTCTTTATGATTTTTAATCTGGTTTTTTTTTTGTCAAATGTTTTGATATTCTAATAACTAGCAAGCCGCCCCGGATTCGCATGGATGAGATTTAGGAATGATGAGTTTATATAAAAATTTTCTTTTCTGAAAATTAAAAATTAACCAGCCAAACTACAATCACAATGGTCCACTTTCTTCTTTGTAAACTTCCACAAGATATTAAAAACTCTTGTTTCTCTCCCTCAGGGATCCGCCACCACTTCCACTCTCTCATCAAAGGTCTAACCCTGAAGGCCTGCAGCGTGGCACAGCTCGGGCTGGGCCACTCGTACTCCCGAGCCCGCGTGAAGTTCAACGTGCACCGAGTTGACAACATGATCATACAGTCTATCGCACTGCTGGATCAGTTAGACAAGGATGTTAACACGTTTTCTATGCGGATAAGGTAAATAAATGTCTTCAATTTATGTTAAACACACATTACTTTTTTGTGTAATAAATATAATGTTGTTGTAATTCTGGGTTAAGCTCGCCGTTGTACATAAGCTATATATTTGAATTTTGTGTGTATATTTTTTAATTTTGTGTGCAATAAAGAATATGAATGTTCATGTTTAGGCGAGATGTTGTGGCAATCTTACCACAGGCCGATTGTAAAAACAACTTTTGAATTACTGAGATGAAAAAGTTTTACTTTTGTTATTCAAGGCAAAACAATTTAAAAAAATTAACACACAGAAAAACAGTTCCTGGAAGGACTTTGGGGATAGTATAGGCTACTTTAATAAAAAAAGAATAATGTTAATGTTAGTCAAACATGGATTCCGTTTTACCCAAATTCAACACAGAGCATTCATAAAAACTTTTCATAGTTACACTCAAAAACGTTATGTACGAGTCACAGTGCTTTTGCTAACACAATAAAGGCAGACTCAGATTTGTGCGGGCCACTCCATACTTCTCTGTATTGAAATGCGATGACCGCAACCCGACACAGTATAATTATGCACTTGACTTTGAAAATCTTCTTTTCACAGAGAATGGTACTCCTACCACTTCCCAGAGCTGGTCAACATAGTCCCAGAGAACCAGCTATACACCAAGTGTGCGGAGTTCATCAAGGACCGGAAGACGTTAGACGCGGAGTCGGTGGAACCTCTGACAGAGATCCTCGGAGACTCGGAGAAGGCCCAGGCTATTATAGATGCGTCTAAGATGTCTATGGGAATGGATATTTCGCCTGTTGATTTGATTAATATACAGATGTTTGCCGGAAGGGTTGTAGCGCTCGCTAATTATAGGTAAGTAGCAGAAAACGTTTAGATAGATTCCTTTATGTGCCTGAAATATGGTGTTTTACAGATTTTATAGCACTCTAGCTTTCTATTCACAATAGTTTTTTATATTCCACTTACTAAATTCGGCATTTCGGTTTGGTTGTAAGTGAGTCCCTCTATGTCTTGTGAAGTAGTTAAAGCCATATTTTTTCTGTTAAAGAGACGATGTCACTTTTAGATTAGTTCAATCTCTCTTTCACACTTTTTTCTTTTCTATTTTTAAAACATTGCCTCAGACTAAGATTTATTTTTGTATCGTTGTTAGTTTACTATTATTTAATCTCACTTACATAAACAGCCACACAACACGACACTGGAAAAATGGCTCTAAAACGTCATAGATAAAAAACCCCCATCCTATCCTTCTATGTCCGGTTGTTGTCTCCGGATGGTTCTGGCGCGGGCAGTGACGTTCCGCGCTAGGTTTCCCCTTTGCGTAGTGATTATGACGGCATGTTTCCGCGTCCGGCTTCTTTTCGTGCTGGGTATCACCTTCGCGTACGTGCAGCTGGTAGCGTACTCCCTTACAAGCAACCGTTTTCGCATCGCGCTAGCTATTGCCTTCGCGGATCTTGTACAAACGGTTGTTAAGATCTCTTTCTCAGTTTCGAATTTGTCCGCGCTTACGCTTCATCACATCGTATTTTTTAAAATTTTCTGTGGCCTCATAAATTTAATTACTAATGAGAACCTTAAACCCTCAGAAAACAAATAGCTGAGTACCTGCACTCAAAGATGGAATCCGTAGCTCCTAACCTGACCACGTTGGTTGGTGACCAGGTCGGCGCGCGGCTCATTTCCAAGGCCGGGTCTTTGACCAGCCTTGCTAAGTACCCTGCCTCTACACTGCAGATTTTGGGTATGTATCACTATATAACAGCATGTATAATCTAAATTAGATTAATTATCCCTTTTATAGAGCTCCCAAAGAGCCATTATAATTTTTTGTCTATTTACCAGGTTTTTTAATTCATTTACCTCTTTTTTTAAATAAAAATAAATGCCCTCTTTAAGTTTCTTGTCATTAACACCAATCAATCACCACTAACCAAACTTGTAAATTTGATTTAAAAAAAAACCAAAGTTAACTGAAATGAATCATATTTGAAATAAAACTCCCATTCTGTATACTCAGGTGCCGAGAAAGCGCTCTTCCGCGCGCTAAAGACACGCTCCAACACGCCCAAGTACGGGCTGCTGTACCACTCCACGTTCATCGGACGCGCCGGCGTCAAGAACAAGGGTCGCATCAGTCGCTACCTCGCCAACAAGTGCTCCATAGCGTCCAGGATCGACTGCTTCTCTGGTGAGGAATCATTATCATTCTATGACACTACACTTGATCTTATGACTGCATCAGTGAGCAGAATTCGCGTAGCTTACTCCAATAAGACTAGGTCATATTTAGCATGCCGTCACAGACATTCATATTATTATGTAAACCAATTTGGATGTGTGTTCAATGTTACTTTTAGTTGCTTTACAAGAGTATTCTGTCTGTCTTGTCACATAATATTTAACTTAAAAAACTTTGACTTTCTGTAAGAAGAAGACATGCTGCGCCGACCCCAAATAAATAGGGGTAAGGGCATGATGGATGGAATATGCACACTTTGATCTATTGCAAGTGTACGCTGTACTTGTGGTAATAACAGTAGTGCTATATTGAATGCAGTTATATCCACACATGAACGCTAAAATGTGTATCATGTACTAATTTTATTGCTACATTATTATTTATACTTGAAAATAAAGCAGAACTGAGATCATACATTTACTAAGAATTTCAGCTTCGTTTAATATTCTTCAGCCAGCTATATGCTATGCTTAATTATGTCTTCGATTTATTACCGCAAATAAAAGTTTTTTTTTATTTTTTTTTGTCGCTGCCGTTCATAACTTTGCGTAATATCTTATGACATAGATATTTGACAGTCGTTACAGGTAGTCAGTGGCCCGAAAGTCTGACAACCAGTCTTACCAAGAGGAATCGTATTAGACATAACATAATACTAACTGGGTTGTGGAGGTCAGACAGGCAGTCACTCCATGTAAAAGACGGGTATTCAGCTGCATCCAGTAAGACTGGCAGCCGACTCCCAACATAATTGGGAAAAAACTAGGCAGATGATGAATTCCTTATGACATAAGGGCCTAAATTGCAATGACTAATACACTCAAATACTGAATCAACTTTAAAACTCAAACATACTTCCTCTTTGCAGAAATTCAGTCATCAGTCTTCGGCGCGAAGCTACGTCAGCAAGTGGAAGACCGTTTGAAGTTCTACGAAACCGGTGACATTCCCAAGAAAAACATAGAAGTCATGAAAGAAGCCTTGGAAGAACTACAACAGAACTCTATTGACGCCGAATCCAGTGCCAAGAAGAAGAAAAAAAAGAAGAAGAAGAAGGAGGAGGAAGTGGCTATGGATGAAGATTAGCTGTCAATGTGACAGTTCGAATGTCAAAGTGACAGTTCAGCTTCCAATGTCAAAATGACAGCCCTTTTATAGCTATAAGCCATAGTGATTACACATTTTTCAGATAATCTATGTGACCTCTTTTGCAGTAAATACATTATTTTTAAGGAAGAGTTGTTTGTTTCTTATCCCTATCGCAATGTTACTTGCATGTCAATTCCTGCACACTATCGAAACTTACCAATTCCTAAATAGTAGTGTAGTGTAAGTTTAGTTAGCTTCAACTAATATTATAAATGCGAAAGCAAGTTTCTTGTTAGTCACTTTTTCACACCTAAACCACTAAACAGATCATCCTGAAATTTTGCATATACTTTGTCAGCTGTACTGATACAGATAAAAGTACTGTTCCCGAGGAAAACAACAATAACGTTCTTATGATAATAGATAGCGCCACGTGTCTTTCGAATAATGATTGAATTATATTATTATGGAAACTTAAAAGTAGTGTTAAATTGTCGAATTCTAAATTAAAGCAAGTGAAGTCGCGATCAAAAATGAGTTTCAAATAAATTGGAGCTACTCCAAACAATGCGATTTTGATACGCGTTTATTCCAATACGTAATCAAAATAAAACAAAACAAAAACAATTGATGATATCTTTATTGCCACATCACAATTTTTCTAGCGCTAAACGTCACTCAAGCGCCAAAAGATCCATGCAACATAACTCTTACACTATATCTACCCAGTAATAGCGAGATGCTCGCTACAGTTGATCCGGACGTTGATGTTGACGGACGCGAGCTGCGTCACGAAGAACTTGAAGATGTATGGGATGGCGATGGATACCAGGCTACCCTCGCCACACAGACGACAGGTTTCCTTGTTTGTTTCGCTCTTGCCGATTATTGGGCCAAGGAGCGTGCCGCATTTTGAGCAGAGGATTGCCTGGAACAGATATATAATATCATGGAGCGATTGCCTATCTGACCTCACCTAGTAACTGATACCTACCTTGGCAAGACTAAAAATATTTTTCAAATGTGGAGTCCTGGCCTTCTGGGTTCTATTTCTAGTTCGGACAATGTTATTGGATGTATTCATCAAGAATTTCTCAGTAGCAGCCACGGAATTAAATAGTTATTAGCAATCCTTGTCGATAATTTATATTCCCATCTCTACAAAACAATTGGTTGACAGTGCCCCAGGCGACACGGACTATTATAGAAGTCCTTCTGTGACGTCATAAACGTACGGCTGTCAAGGTCACTTTGGCACAGTACTAATCGGATTCTTTCACTTTGCTCATAACAATAGGTACTATTCTATTTTACTAATAGTAATAAGTAAACAAATAAGTACAGTACCCGGCAATAAATATTGCACATCGACCTTTGGAAAGAGACAATCGGCTAATTTCGGCTTCGTAGAGCGATATCTCTGTCGCACACTACCTATGTGACGTTTGTCAGTCGTTGTTCAAGTGCGATAAAGTGCGGTCGCGTCCAGTTCAAAATATATATTAAGAGTTGTTAACACCCCCAAATTTAAATAATTTAAAATTGCACAATGGCATCTTTAGGAAAAAGAGGGAAACCTTTACGAGGTCAGTCACGCGAAATTATCTACAATGTTTATAAATATTTTGTAACCGAAACTGACAGATTAAAAAAAAATGAAGATGAAAATGTAAGTTGTTATTTTACTGGAATTTCAAGAAGAACTTTGAACAATATATTAAACGAAGTCAGTACTGAAACACATTCTACTGAAATAAAGTTCAGCACTCCAAAAAAAGGGAGACCAAAAAAGCAATTTCGTTTGCATATGGACGATTTTGATTATGATGTTGTTCGAAGAATGGTGTATGATTTTCACTTACGATTTAATGAACTGCCAACAATAAAATCATTAAAAGCTAAATTATCTGAAGCTATTAATTACAATGGGTCTGAAAAGACGTTGAGAAAAATACTTCACGAGATGGGATTTCGGTTCACTAAAATGGAAGATAATCGAAAACTTCTAATGGAAAAGCACGATGTAAGTCTCAAACGGATGGAATACCTCGATAAAATACGCAAATTTCGCGAATCAGGAAAAAATATCGTCTACATGGATGAGTCTTACATACATACATCCCACACTAAAGGGAAATCTTGGAGTGATGACAAGAAAAAAGGAGTAAAAAAGCCAATTTCAAAAGGTCAACGTTTGATAATAGTTCATGCGGGTAATGAAAAAGGCTTTGTACCCGGTGCCTTTTTAACGTATAAATCCACGGACACTACAGGTGACTATCACAATGAAATGAATAACGATAACTACGAAAAATGGCTGGTTAATCAATTAATACCAAATATACCCAGTGATTCTGTTCTAGTTATCGATAACGCACCCTACCACAACAAATATGTTGAAAGACCCCCCAACTCAAACACCATTAAACAGGAAATGATCCACTGGTTAAACAGACACGAAATTCCAGTAGATCCAAAATTAACAAAAACCCAGATTTACGCTATTATATGTCAGCACAAGGAGAGGCATACAGAGTTTTCCGTGGACAAAGTACTTGCCGAACATGGGCACAATGTGTTGCGATTGCCACCATATCATCCGAATTTTAATCCAATAGAAAATATATGGTCTCAACTGAAAGGCTATGTAGCCTCTAGAAATGTGGGTATGAATTTAACTACAGTAAAAACATTATTGACTGAAAAAGTAAACATGATCGGGGCTGAAGATTGGAAAAAGGTTTGCGATCATGCAATCAAATGTGAGAATGAATATAGAAGCATTCAACACGGTTTAGACAATTACACTGATAGACTAGTGATAAATACGGCTGACAGTGACAGTGATATTGATCTCTTTGAGAGCACAGATAGTGAAATGGAAGTAATTGAGAATTAGAATTATTATTATTTTTATTACAATGTCTCATTTTAACAATATGATTAATGTTGTTTATTATGTACACTACAGCTGTAATTTTCCAAAATAATTAAATACGAAAACATAATGGGAACATGTTTTTTTTATTTTATTTTACCCCAACCTAAAGCCATCACTATAGAAAAATTGGTGTATTTTATACAAATAATAATTATCAAAAGAAGCAAATCATAATTGTTTTAACAGCGCCTAATAGATACCGGACTGTTTGTATTTCGTGCGAGAGAGATAGCGCTCTACGAAGCCGAAATTAGCCGATTGTCTCTTTCCAAAGGTCGACGTGCAATATTTATTGCCGGGTACTGTAGTAAAATGAATGAAGAACTGGATTAGGATCAGTTTTTATACATTTTACAAGGTGTGGAATGAGTATTCTGTGGCGAACGTTGAACCAGAAGAAGATAATTGTGATTTCTGAATAACGTTTATTCATCAAAAAGTAAGAAATTAATAAGTGAAATGTTCGGTAAGCCACAAACTAAGTGTCGCGCGTCGCTTGCGTGTATCTTGTGGCTCTGGAGTGCGAATTTAACAAAGTTGAAATGGTTACTGAAGTAGTTAAAAAACATGGTATCTAGTGGACAAATAGAATAAAGACCATAGACCACAACCCTTATCAGAATTGAATTTAACGTGCTCTGAGCGCTAAGGACTTGAAATGAAGTCAAAGAATGACGTCATGAAACAAATAGAGATGTACCTCATTTCTTAGAGCTCTCGTTGAATTATGTATTTGTTTCTTTGATACTTAGAATTTATACTGTTTTTTCTTACTAGAGATACTGTGAAATAAAACAATTATGGATATATTTAATCAGATATTTCTATCCGTAAAATTATAATTAAAACTTAACATAACGCGTATAAATCTCATTCATCGATATGACGATACCTTCATCACTACTGTTTACTACCTACCTTATAGCTTGGCGCCTGGCGAGGCATCGCGTTCTGAGTACGTTGGCGGTGAAAAGGTTAAACATAACTGGCAAATAGTGTATTAGTAAGACCTCTGCCCTAACCGTGGGGCAGTGCGTGCAGTACTTACGTCGGTCTTGTCGGAGCAGTGGAACAGGCGGTCGTGCAGCAGGAAGGCGGCGCCGTGCGAGGCGAGTGCGTCGCGCTCCATCTCCCCGAGGCGCACGCCGCCGCCGCGCCGCCGCCCCTTCACGGGCTGCCGGGTCAGCGCGTCCACGGCGCCTGTGGTGCGCACCTGACGAAACGGACTATTATTTTTAAGTGAACTTTGATAACTGTCTGGATAAAAAGTCCCTCCATTGTATCCTATGTTTTAATACAGGTTATAAACTATCTTTGTGCAAAATTTCATCCAAATCCGTTCAGTAGTTTTTGCGTGAAAGAGTAACAAACATCATACATCCATACATCCTCACAAACTTTCGCATTTATATTATTATAGTAGGATTTACTTCATAGAACTCGTTGGTCGATGATAGTTACGGGAAACACCTGGCTAATGGACCCACAGAACTGGGAAGTGTGGCAGATAAAAGGGGAGGCCTATCCCCAGCAGTGGGCGATTCCGAGCTGATATGATGATGACGATAATTACGTCGGAGATATCCAAGATGTTGGTCCCAAGGAATCAAGGTTGGAGGATTTCACATTAAAACAATGTGCCTCTAAATGACTATAATTGGTACCTATAGACCGTCTCAGTCGTAATCAAACTATTGAGAGTACAGGTGCCGAGAACGAGGTCCCAGGGTGGGGTTGTCTTGGCGGTGTCTCTCGACATCGCCAACGCCTTCAACTCCATGCCCTGGAGCTGCATAAGGGAGGCACTCCGGTATCACCGGGTGCCGACCTACCTCCGTCGTGTGGTCGGGGACTACCTGACGGACAGAGCCGTCATCTACCCCGGTCGCAGCGGAGAATGGAACCGGCGAGAGATGTCGTGCGGTGTTCCGCAGGGATCGGTTCTAGGCCCGTCCTTGTGGAACATCGGTTACGACTGGGTGCTGCGCGCCGACCTCCCTAGCGGCGTCAGCGTTGTCTGCTATGCAGACGACACGCTGGTGCTGGCACAGGGGAGGTCGCACGAAGCGGCGGCCGAAATAATGACACGCGGGGTTGCGATAGTCGTTGAGAGGATCCGGCAACTGGGTCTCGAGGTGCATTGCACAAGTCCGAGGCCATGTGCTTTCATGGGCCTCGGAATGCGCCACCTCCGGGATCAGCAGTGACGGCGGGAGGGGTATCCATCGGCGTCGAGTCGACGTTGAAGTACCTAGGTCTCGTCCTCGACAGCCGGTGGAACTTCGCAGAGCATTTCCGACGTTTGGCCCCCAAACTGGAGCGGACAGGGGCTGCCTTCAGGCGGCTCCTGCCCAACCTGGGGGGGCCAAACGCCTCCTGCCGGAGGCTCTACGCGGGAGTCGTGCGGTCCATGGCCCTTTACGGGGCCACGTGTGAGCGCGTTCATTGAGGCAGCGAGCTGCCAACCATTTGAACGCGCCCCAAAAGGTGGTGGCCGTAAGGCTGATCCGGGGATACCGCACGATCTCCCGCGAGGCGGCGAGCCACCTTGCCGGATTGCCGCCATGGGATCTGGAGGCAATAGTCCTCGCGCGCCTACATGAGTGGCGCGCGGAGGCGCTACGCCGGGGGGAAACTCCGCTGCCGCGGCAAATTGTCGCTCAGCGGACGGACTTCCGGCGGGATCTCATGGCAACATGGAGAGAGCGACTATCGCAACCCCGTGCAGGGCACGCCACACCTCTTTGAGGAGTGGCTGGAGAGACGGCACGGGGTCCTCACCTTCCGCCTGACGCAGGTTCTTACCGGACACGGATGTTTTGGTAAGTTCCTGCACCGAATCGGGCGGGAGGAGACGCCCGGGTGTTTCCATTGCGAGGATCGACCGGAGGACACGGTGGAGCACACTGTGGAGGTGTGCCCCGCTTGGGTGGAGCACCGCCTTGTCCTCGAGGTGGCGTGAGGCGGCAGCGACCTCTCGCTTCCGGCCCTGGTTCGTGCCATGGTCCGGAGCGAGACGGAATGGGACGCCGTCACCTCCTTCTTGTTATGCTAGCGAAGGAGGTGGCGGAACGTGAGAGGGAGATATCCTCACGTCCCGGCCGCCGCGGGAGTCGCCCCGGGCGTCGGGGGCCACGTGGTGGCTTCCGGCCACCGTAGGCGCGGGCCTGTGGACGGGGAGCTATGGGCTAGCTCGCCGTCCGTCCGTCTCATGACGACAGGCCGTGTCGACGGCGCGTTCGTGTTCCACGCGCGCCTTAAAGAGAGTCCGCAATAGGGAAGGGGTCCGCAAGGGCCGAAGCCTGCCGGGGCTGCGGGACTATTCGAAAGAGATACCGTGGCCCCGGAACACAAAGGGCGAGGAAGGAACATGGATGGGTTTTTGTCAGTAAAAGTCTGACACTCCCTCCTGCTCCGCCCAGAGCGGACAAAACTATCAGTAGGCAAGGGTCGATTTTATATAGATAAATAAATATCACTGGACATTAACACACAGCGCCGTCTGGTGCCACAATAAGCAACGAGGTTTGTGTCGTAGACACCAGATAGTTGATATACTACATAGATACTTTTTGTTTGTAAATACATACTTATTATACATATAAACATCCATGACTCGGAAACAAATGTCCATGCTCATCACACAAACATTTGCTCCAACCGGGATTCGAACCCGGGACCCTAAGAACGTAAGGCAGCCTCACTAACGCTGCGCCATTCGGGTCGAGTCCGTGACTCAGCAATAACAGTCACATAGTTCGATGAAAGATTTTGGCTGTGAATGGGTGACCAGCCCATCCGGCAGTATCGCGTATGGCTATATAACGGATGGCTGAGGATTCCACGTGTAGGCAGAACTCATGGTGGCTATAGCCACATGGTTTGAACATGTTGCTCTAGCTAAAGCGATCGCTAACATGACTTTCTGCATTATTTTTGCGGGCGGTAAGGCGGTGCTGCAACCAAGCCTGGACGCGGAAGTCAAACGAAATCCAAAATAAATATTAGCATATTATGTCACCCAAACTGGAAGACGGTGCGTTGGAAGGCCTACCACTAGGTTGACCGATGACCTGGTGAAGGCTGCGGGAATCCGCTGGATGCGAGTCGCACGGGACCGGTCAATGTGGCGACACTTGGGGGAGGCCTATGTCCAGCAGTGGACGTCTTTCGGCTAAAATGATGTTGTAGCGGCACCACAAAAAGTGCTACGCTACATGGAGCAAAAAGTACTACAACGCCATCTATGACACAGATGATGAACTAACTGCGAAACACGTCAGAATTCCTACATCGCGCAAGCAGAGTTATCCGCGCTTAAGACTATATACAAGAACCCGACCCCAACTGTCGGGCAGTGGCCCACCAGACACAACACCCGTCCGGTCGGAGGATCCTCCCTTTTACACGGGGGATGAAGAGCTTTACACCCTGTTCTTCATACCCCCAAAATCACCCAAATGACTGATTTCTTAGCCTGCAATACACTGACCTGCCACTTGTCGGAGACCATGTGCCGGAGCCTCTGGTAGTGGATGACTCCGTAGAATATGTCGGCATCCATCTCCCTGCCGTCCACACCGCTGTACATGCGCTCGGTGCCGTAGTAGTTGTAGCCCGACGCCTCCAGGAGCCGCCCGAAGTAGTTTATTGCTGTGTCTTTCTCGTTGAAGCGGAAGGGCGTTGCGTCGTGTACCTTTAGGAGATTTTTCATTTGATTATGATTGGCAGAACCTCAAACAGAAATATACATCATCATCAGCCTATTAATGTTCCCACTGCTGGGACACAGGCCTCCTCTCTAAGAGAGGGAATGGGCTATAATCTACCACGCGGGCCCAGTGCGGATTGGTAGATGTCACATGTCTTCGAATTTTTTGGTTCGAGGACATGCCGGTTTCCTCACGATGTTTTCCTTCACCGTTTTGAGAGCAGTGGTGATGAAATAAATTACACAAAGTAATGCGCCTAACTGGGTTCGAACCCACGACTTACTGTTCGTAAGTCGGGGCCACCACCACTGGGCCACCGCTGCTCTCTCCGAAATATACATAATGTATTGATATTATTAGAATCATGTCAAATTGTCAATTAATAGAATTATGTACAGCTCTTATTATGGGTACTCAAAATGAAAGTGATCTTTACTTTCCTAGTGTAAAAGTTGCGGGGACTGTCAAAATGATCTTCACTCTGGTAACAATAAGGTTGCTTTTGGTTTGCAGCTGCCAGAGGTAAAATAATTGAGGACTGTATCCATGGTAAAAAATTATCTATAGTGTAGTAAAGTAAGTCTTATGGTCGCAAGCGCTAGTTATTACAAAGCTTGAAGTCTTGGGTTTAAATTCATAGGTAATATAAAAGTTTCTCAGTAACATTTCAAAGTTTGGAATCGGGTCTTACACCCATTTTTGAAAAGTGTTTCAATTAGATTCTATAACTACTAAAAAATACACAAAAATTTTATTCAATCGTTAAGTGCCATAAAAATGCATTTATATTTAGCATTTTATAATTTCGCGCGTAATTTGACGAAAACGCTGGACGCAGTGGACGCCATATTGCTCTGTGGTCATGACGTCAGATGGCTATATAAACAAATGCAGCGATATTTGAAGTTGACACTTCTATGTTCACATAGCCTTATGACGTAATAACATGGCGGCTACTATAATGGTGTTATGAAACAGATTTTAAAAGCTGAAACCTTTGAATTTTAAAATTTAGTTTGCTATTTTATGAACTAAAACTAACGTTTTCCGACTGCTTTTTGCCTAAGTTATCTCAATAATATATTTTTAGATTTTTTTCTCATATAGAGTAAAGCAAAGCAATTGGCAATAAGCTCGACCCCTATTCCAACGGTCTTGAACAGATATGGGGAAATATTGGTATACAACACAAGTACACCTCTGTATCACCATTCACGGAATACAGGCGTGTATGTAGCGTAATTTTTTCCCTACTTTTCTCTTTATGGTTTATGCAATTTTAAAACGCATTTATGTTGTGTGTGCTAAGTTCAAAATCAACAGAAATATAATCACATGTCCATGTATACTGGCAGCCTTCCCCGCCATGCACTCGATCATCATGGCGATGGTCATCCTGGAGGGGAAGCCGTGCGGGTTGAACAGCACATCGGGCACGAGCCCCGACTCCGTGAAGGGCAGGTCCTCGGCCGCCCACTTCTGCGAGCAGATTCCTTTCTGACCGGCTCGGGACGCGAATTTGTCACCCACTGTTGGGTTGCGCTGGAAGAAATTGTATATTATTCTATATTCAATTATGTATTTATTTTGACTTGATTTAATTTAATTTTATTTTAATTTTACATTCACGATTTATTTTTGATTTTATTTTATTTAATTTGTTTAATTTATTATTTTGATTCTATAATTTAATTTAATTCTAGTTGATTGAGTCTGATTTTATTTTTATTTATTTTTTGTAATGATGTTTTTACCTTTTATTTTTATTTGGCAATGGGTGTTATTTACTTACCTAAAATAAACGAATTTATTATTATTATATGTTAGGCTAGCTGCTTCAGTTTGGGATACGTTCTGGATGTTTTTACTAGCTGATTAGTCCAGGGTGAAAGGAACATCGACGCACAAAGGTTTACCACATATTCGAAAGAATTCAAAGAGAAATTTTTCATAGGCATTTAAACAAACGACTTGACTGGCCACGTTTGCCGTATGCCCAATGATCTGTGGGCCAAAATAGCCCCCTGACACAGCCAGAAGGCGTCGGGGCTGACCTCGTAGACGATGGCGGGAGGAGCTGGACTTGACCAGCGACTAGTGGGCCAAAAAGTATCTATGTAGTATATCAACTATCTGGTGTCCACGACACAAGCCTCGTTGCTTAGTGTGGCACTGGATGGCGCTGTGTGTAATGCAGTAATCCAGCGATATTTATTTACATAGGCCCGGGATCGAAACTACTGGAAATCGTGCGGAAAGGTATCTGCCTAGAAGCGGGATGAAACAGGCTAACAGTATCAGTATTTAAAGAGGACAGCTGTTCCTTATATTTTAAACTTTTGTAGGACACCTGTTTTATAGGTTTATTATCACACAAAGGTTTATTTTGTACACGAAGCTACAGTAGAACACTGACTCCTAGGTCACAGGGTCCCCCTAGTTTAGGAGGCAGGGTTTTTAACTATTTGTACAGCCTTTTCCTAAAATTCAATGTACCTATGTGGAATTTTATTTTTATTTTATTTATTTGGCTCACCAACAATTGAATAAACTGAAAGATACATTATACATTCAAGGCACATACACAGACAAGTGTATCAACCTCTTACAGGTAAGCACATCATGCACTACTTATTTGACGCTGAGTGTCTACTTAGAATGAGATGAGTACCTAAGTACTCACTACACTATGGTTTTTAAATTCATAATTAAATCATTTTCAAAATCAAAATTACAATCAAATTAAGATAAGTTCAAAATCCAAATTACAATCAAATCAAAATTAATATTAAAATCCAAATTCGAATAGAATTCAAATCAAAATTTAAATTAAAATCAAAATTTAAATTTAAAACAAAATTTAAATTTAAAACAAAATTAAAATCAAAATCAAAATTAAAATCAAATCAAAATCAGAAACAAAATCAAAATCAAGAATAAAATATATATAGATAGGAATATATATATGTATATATAGGAGGATATAATAATAAATATAAATAGGAATGTATTAGTATTGTTTTAAAAAGGTTTTTTGTGCCAATAAACTTATTTTTATTTTATTTTAAACTTTTGAAGGACACAGCTGTTTTTTTCTTTACCTGTAACCGCAGCATAATGCAGGCCTTCTTGAGCGGGCGCGAGCTGAAGTCCCCGCACAGGCGCACGCTGTCCACGAACACCTCCTCCTTGCCGCGGTACCGGCTCACTATGAAGATACTCTTCTCCCCATCGTAGTAACTGTAGGAAGAATGGTACTGGTATTGCTAATGGTGAACGAAGATTGAAAACGGCTAATTCAGTTGCGTCATGGTAGCCTACGAAATTAAAAGTTTCTTAGTTTATTGCAATTTGCCCGTTAGTGTTAGTTGTATGTTGAACAAAACTTTTTTGCAAAAAATAAAACCGACTTCAAAAAACACAAAAAAGTGAACAATAACTAACTAGCTTCAGAAGTCGGTGACAAAAAAACGAATCAATCAAACAAAGGTCACCGACTTCTGAAGCTAAAGTTATTTTTTACTTTTTTGAAGTCTGTTTTATTTTTTGCAAAAAAGTTTTTATTTTTCACTTTTTAATGGTTCACATGTGCTTGCCTCTTCACAGCGTACCGGCGTGATGTTATGTTATGAACTGGTGTAAACAAAAGACAGACATGAGATTTCAGTAATCCCTGTCCATTTGCTATCATTTATTAAGGAGTTGCCTATCTCCGAAGTTCTTCATCAGATCTTCACCAAATTGAAATGGGACTTCTCCCAGAAAGTACTTCTACTTCTAAAAACTACCCAAATCGCTTCAGGTGTGCCTATAAAATTTGAAGATTTCTCTCTATTTCTTCAGGATCCCATCATCAGATCCTGACTTGATGATCATGAGACCACCTGGGGTGTATACCCTTTCAAACAAAACAAAAAAAATCCAAATCGGTCCAGCCATCTACGAGTAATCGGGGAACATACATAAAAAAAATTTAAAATAAAAAAAAGGTTCCGACGAATTGAGAACCTCCTCCTTTTGGAAGTCGGTTAAAAATATGATTTGCAGGCGTAACAAATATGGCTTTTCAGAGTTTTTTTTTTTAAATTAAAACCATTGAATGACTATTTCATGAAAAACTTACAAAAGACTTTTCGTTTTAATTTTTTCTATTACTTGGTTTTATGTACTTAAAGAAAGCAAGTTTGACGTTTTACAACCGTTATACGAGTCTCCACTTGAGCAGGTTTCCCTCACCAACTTGGGTCCGGACCTCCGGAGTCTGCTTAAGGATTGAGGAAGTGTTACCTATAGAAAGGATCGTCAGGTTTGACCCTGGCGCCGACAGCGGGCAGGCCGTCGTCGTCGATGTGTGGCGCGAGCTCGGGCCTGGCGGGGTCGCGGCTGAAGTACGACGCGGCGTGCGCCAGCTCTATGAACTCCGACTTGTACACGGAGCCCGCGGCGAAGCCCCGCTCGTAGGCCGACTTGTTGATTATCATCGCGTCTTCCATGTCGTAGCCCTGGGGGAAAATATGACTTGGTTGTTACCCGACTGTGTCAGAAAGGAGGTTATTATTTTAGTGTAAAAAGATGTCTACAATATGGCCTAATTTGGCCACTATTTAGTATTGTTTTGGCATTGGCTCAGTTTTTAAATGAAATTGGAATTACTTTCCAAAACTTGTATATACATAATTTTTTGAGGATTGATTGACATCACGCCTGTAATCCCCGAAGGGTTAGACAGTTCATTTCGTCAGTAATGCAAGTACCTAAGTAAAAGGGGGCGAGCCTACCGACCAAACAAAGGGGTCTTATAATTTTGAAGTGTGTAACTGTATGTCTGTGGCATCGTAGCTCCGAAACGGCTGACTTGTACTCACGGTATAAGAAATAACAGCGACAATAGCGTTGGTCCCACACGGGTAGTCATCCAGCCCAATGTTATCATAGTGCGTGGCTCTGAACAGGGGAGTGGCAGGGCTCTGCAGGCGGTAAAGCTTGGTCTCCGCGTTGGTCAGCCAAGTGTGGATAGGAGTACCCATGGTTTGCTTACCCATCTGACATTGGTACATGTTACTGGAACAAAAGAAGGTGATTGAAAATGGCTAAACAGAGACAAAAATAGATAGCTTTTTTTTTTTCGGATGGGAAGTTATCAAATGACTCCTCCCGCTCTGAGCGGAGCAGGAGGGAGTGTCAGACTTTTACTGACTAAAGCCCATCCATGTTCCTTCATCGCCCTTTGTGTTCCGGGGCCACGGTATCTCTTTCGAACAGTCCCGCAGCCCCGGCAGGCAACGGCCCTTGCGCACCCCTTCCTTTCTGCTGACATCTCTTTCGAGGCGCGCGTGGAACACCGCCGTCGACACGGCCTGTCGTCATGAGACGTACGGACGGCGAGCTAGCCCGTAGCTCCCCGTCCACAGGCCCGCGCCTACGGTGGCCGGAAGCCACCACGTGGCCCCCGACGCCCGGGGCGTCTCCCGCGGCGGCCGGGACGTGAGGATCTCTCCCTCTCACGTTTCGCCACCTCCTTCGCTAGCATGACTGCTTCGCAGAAGGAGGTCACGGCGTCCTATTCCGTCTCGCTCCGGACTATGGATTGAACCAGGGCCGGGAGCGAGAGGTCGCCGCCGCAGATACAGTGCTAAAAGGATAATTTCCAGCTAGAATAACTTTGACAAGAGGACATTGTTGATGAAAACAATAGATAGGTCCAACCATAAACTGTGTATTAATGTTTCTTTATTAAAATAAGGCTAAATTCTACATAAATCATGATCTGTCAACGGACCGATTTGTTCGAGACACAATTAATTAACTATTGTGTCTACTTCGTGGACAGATCAAGGGATAATATTTAATAATAAATATTCAATTAAACCGTTTTGAGTCAAAAACGGTGAAGGAAAACATCGTGAGGAAACCGGCATGTCCTAGAACCAAAAAATTCGAAGACATGTGACATCTACCAACCCGCTCTGGGCCCGTGTGGTAGATTATAGCCCATTCCCTCTCATAGAGAGGAGGCCTGTGTCCCAGCAGTGGGAACATTAATAGGCTGATGATGATGATGATTCAATTAAAATAATTGAGCAAATTATATTTTTTTTAAAATCCAACGCAATTAAGCACAGATTAACGTATCTACACTTAAATACACATTTTGAAAATTTTCACGTGAGGTCAGGGAGTAAGGGGGACCGGTCAAATCTCACGACATCTCACCAAAGGGGTACGACAAATCGACAGACATAATTAATGGACGCGGGGCTAAGCTGTTATGGTAAACTCACCGCGGCGACTGGTTACAATCAGGCATCGGCACTAGTTGAGCCAAATTGCTCATGAACGCAGTCTGCGATAACTCCAAATGTGTAGTTTTCCCTGAAATAAGAAATATATTATTAAGGCGGCTACAGGAGCTAAATTAGCAACTCTATTGTCTAATGTAAGTGTTCTCTATCACTAATTCAACATTGTAAACTGTAGGTACAATTATCTGTGTTTTTGGGAAATAAAGATATTTATTATTATATTTATTATTTCGTTTATTTATTTTATGACATATTTTTAAATTTTTAAATATTCCTAATATAAAAACAATATAAATAAAAACATTTAAAAATATAAAAATAGTAGCCTTATATTATATATATATTATTATTATTATTTGTGGTGGTTCAAACTTCGTTTGAAATACTGTTAGAATAAAGTTCTAATCAGCTTTCACTAAAAAGTGGTTGTTACGTCAGTCGCTGCAGGCCGAATAGTGCGAAATGAAATCTATTGATTGGACTAAAAAAATAAAATACTATCATGCTAATATATTGCTTGTAGAATTATTTGCTAAAAAATCAGAATGATCGCATGCATTTTAGTTTGGTTTTTACTCGTTAAAAGATATTTTTAGAGATAAGTTCGTGATTTTTTTTATCGAGTAAAATTTGTTGTATTTTCTTTTCAAAACACTATCATACTAGCATATATCCTGAAGAATATCATATATGCTTTTTTGCATTATCCCTTGATCTGTCCACGAAGTAGACACAATAGTTAAACAATGGTGTCTCGAACAAATCGGTCCTTTGACAGATCATGATGTCTAAAACTTGCGTTTAGCTCCTCTAGTCCCCTTAAACGAAGGAATTTAAAAGCGGTTAACATGAGGCATGTTGGTAAATGGTATATGATTACATGTTGTAACATGGTACCTAGGAGTTCTAGTTGTCAGTGCAGATGAGGTCAAAGACCGGACGCTTCGCTATAGTAGGCTATGCTCAGAACTATACCTTTAAGTATCTCGTTGTGTGTGACGGCTATGTCGAGGTACAGCTGCTCCATGGTCCCGATGAGTTCTAGTTGTCCGGTGGAGAGGTTAATGACCGGACGCATCATACGTGCTTCGCTCGTCATTAGGAATACGCCCGCGTATTGGGAGCATATCTGTGAAAGAAATTAAAAGTATGTTATTGTTTATTTATTACTAGCTGATGCCCGCGGCTTCGCCCGCCCGCAAATTATATACTAAAACCTTCCTCTTGAATCACTCTCTATTAAAAAAACCCGCATCAAAATCCGTTGCGTAGTTTTAAAGATTTAAACATACATAGGGACAGAGAAAGCGACTTTGTTTTATACTATGTAGTGATTTAAGGCAGGTTAGGACTTTATCTAGTAAAAGTAGTTCAGAATCTTAGTTTTTTTTTTATAAAAAACCGGCTAAGTGCGAGTCGGACTCGCGCATGAAGGGTTTCGTACCATCGTAGTAGGGGAGCCCCCTTAATTTTTTAGGGTTCCGTAGTCCTGACAAAGAACCCTTATTGTTTCGTCATGTCCGTCTGTCTGTCCGAGGTTTTGCTAAGAGACCGTTAGTACTAGAAAGCTGTAATTGTAGAGGTGTGTATATTAATAACGCCGACAAAGTGGTAAAATAAAATTTTGGCAAATATTTTTTTAGGGTAGATCCCCTACATGTGAAGTGGGGAAGCATTTTTTTCGTCGTCTACCCCATCGTGTGGGGTATCGTTGAATAGGTCTTTTAAAATAATGCAAATTTTTGTTCCAGTAGGCCGTCGCCGGGCCCTCTAAAAGCTAAACTGTGCGCTTGAAAAAACTGGAAAAATTCATGATGATCACTATCATCATGAATTTTTCCAGTTTTTTCTGCATTTTATGAACTTTAAAGGAAAACTATAGCAGTTAAGATAACTTTATTAGTTTAGCAGTAATAGTCGTTGAACTTGGGTGTTGGATAATATTGTACCAAATACAAAATCCTTAGAATAAATCCTATAAAGTGTAATTAAGATGAAGTAGTTGCGTTTAAAACGGGTAAAGACTTGCATTGAAAAACAAAATCTAAAACAAAAAAACATAATAAATTATCATAAGTTTCACAAAGCTGCCGCTAGATGGCGCTGTACCAACGGGTTCGTTCTATATATGTGATAACGGGCTACTACGGAACCCTACACTGCGCGTGACACGACACGCACTTGCCCGGTTTTTAATTATTTTTTATTATAGCGGCAACAGAAATACATCATCTGTGAAAATTTCAACCGTCTAGCTATCACGGTTCATGAGATACAGCCTGGTGACAGACAGACGGACAGTGGAGGGTTCCGTTTTTTTACCTTTTGGGTACGGAACCCTAAAAATCTAAAATTTCAAAAACCCCACCTGTTTCTTCGGCACAACCACAATCTCTGTAGTGATAGGCACGTCCTCGCCCTTGATCTTCAGGGTCCGAAGGTAGGCCGCAGACTTGTCCACCGTATCCTCCGCGAAGTAGCCCACCAGCCGGCCGTCCACGAACACTGGGTACTTGTAAACGTCGCGGGAGAGCGGCGTCTGAGCTACTGAGCTTATGGCTTCCATTCCTGGGAGACGACAAAATTAAAGTTGCTATACAGGATGTAAAAAGACTCTTCACGAAGCCGTCAACCAAGCATTATGTACATCAAACTAAGTAAGTTTACGCAAAAATTATTGCTGGGAAACGAGTTTTTTTTTGGGGTGACTAATCATGTTTTGTGGTAGAACTCAATGTAACGCACTCAAAACATTCTGCTGATGGATGGATTGAATAGTAATCTTACATTAAAAACTTGTATTTAAAAAAAATTGGAACTTTGCCCCCAATATCTACCAATCCCAATATCTAACTAGAAGGTTCCCAGGTAGGATGTAGAACAAAAAAATGATTAAGAGTATTTTTATACCCTTTATTACATAATAAAGTTAATACATTAAAAAATTGTATTTAAAAAAAAGGTGGAACTTTGACCCCCAATATCTACCAATCTCAATAATAATCCCAATATCAAACTAGAAGGTTCCCAGGTATGGTGTAGAACAAAAAAATGATCGCAATGACGAGGAGAACAAGTACCTTTTGGCTTCGTTAAGAGGTGTTTTACACCCTTTATAGTAGAATTTTGCTTAACTCAAATTGGGATGACTCACCGCATCTTTCCAAGACTTGTGGTAATGTTGCTAGTTGCTTCGGATCAGCGGGTTGTGTTACCTGTAGAAAAAAATACGAAAATATTATCTGTGCTTTTTACAATAATCACTCATACTTCTTTCTCTGGGATACTAGTTTTTCTATAGCCATATTTATGACGGTTTATAATAATAATATATTTATTCAAAAATAGAATTAGCACAAAAAATTAAATTCAAATTCTAGAAATAATGTTGGTATAACAAACTACGATGCCTGTACTAGGTTAAACCTGTATCACAGGCGGCATTTTTCTAATAAATACTATTTGGACAATAGATTTCTTAACAATATTTAACATAAAAGTATGAGTTAGTAAGTATGAGTTAATATATTATGATATACCTAATGTACTTTAACGCTATTATAAGATACGGACAAAAATATATAATTAAATAGGGTCACACATGTAAATAAAATGTAAGAAAACAATTTGTAGTACTTATTTGCTAATGCTTATTAAGACTGTCAGCATTAAACAAAGCAAACATTGCAAAATAAAATAAAAACATCGTCAAGGCATTTTTGTTGCGGGCGACAATTTGCTTAGACAGCGAATAATAAACGGAAAGCCTAAAGTATGACGCACTATGTGCCCTCATAATCGACGGAGATAATATATCTATGTTCCGCTATTTTTCTAGCTGGGCATTCAGCGTCTCCCGTTTTATGGTCACAGGGCTTTTTAATGCGGGAGCAAGTCGCGCATCTCGGAGTGTCAGCTTTCTTCGCGCATTAGGACATCGTATGACCTGCGTCACCGCAGTGACCACATGTGGAAACTAGTTCTCTGCAAGATTTGGCTGCATGGCCATACTGCTGGCATTTATAGCACCTCGTAACTAACGTGAAGTCCCTGACAGGACATGATGACCAATTTATAAAAATCCTTGATTGAGGAATTACAATTTTCCGTATATTGGCCGCAACTTCAATAACGTACTCCAGTACGTACGTACTTCAATAGTACGTTACAGGTCGCAGCCTCTCTCTTTCCAGATTTGTGGCTTAATTTTACCAAGGTCAAGAACGATTCTAAGGACATCGCTGGTCTCTAAATTTTAACTTGTCGGCTAAATTTTGTTCGAAAATGCACTTAAAGACCTCATTTTCAGTCAAGGAAGTCGGCACACCTATAACCACGATCCGGGGTTTACGCTTGTTGGGTTCATCGGCGGTAAGTCCAGATGTAGAGAGCTGGACTGCGTTCTTCAGCTTATCGGCGTCTTGTTTCGTCTCGGTACTTATTATTACGCCACCATTTTTTGTTTTCCGGACACCACGTACTTGCAGCTTCATTTGCTCGGGCCGTATGATTTTTTGCACCAGTTCTTTAGTTTCGTTACTTGTTTTCAATTTGTCATTGGGATAAATAGCGACAGAGCTTAAGAGATTGGGTCGAACGAAATGATTCGAACCCTTTTTCACCATATCGGCAAAAGAAGCATTTCCCGCAGAGCTGGAATCCCGTATCGTCTGCTTGAGCTCGGAGATATGTTCCGTCAGGTCGTACCGATCATGTTATCCGCGTGAATAGATTTTTGTTTTAGCGACTGGTAAAGGACTGCCATTTGTGACGTACCAGATTCGACTTTACGGCAAAGGTTTGCGATCTTCATCTTCTGCTCGGTGTTCAGTTTCCCATCCATGGCAATAGAGCAAACTTCATCCAAGTACTGCTGGATCTGGGCCATCCATCCTTGGATTTCAGGCGTTGAAGCAATGACAACGGCCGTGGCCGACTGCGACGGCGAGACGGAGGGTTGCACTGGCCCCCTTGGATTACTGGGGCTGTTTTCCATTTTGTTAGTTTTACTTCACTGATTCGTGTCCATTACTCACAAAAACTACACACTAAGCAAGATTACTTCATGCATTACGATAGTAATACCTGCACTAAAGGAGGTCACTATTATTAAAGTTTTAATCAAATATTGCTGAGCACGTCTGTACGCTGCGAGTGCTCGATCGATTATGACCTCTTACTTCACTAAGGGGAGTTATCTAACTGGGTTGTGGAGGTCAAATAGGTGCTCAATGTAAACACCATGGCCATGTAAATCGACGGACCACGCGAAGCCTCACGCGTCGGGGAGCAGCTGTCGCTCTGTAGTGCATACAGTACCTGCGCAGTCATAGAGAGATGGTTGAGCAGCCCGCACGGGGCTCCGTCGGGCGTGTGCACGGGACACACGAAGCCCCACGCGTCGGGGAGCAGCTGTCGCTCTGTAGTGCATACAGTACCTGCGCAGTCATAGAGAGATGGTTGAGCAGCCCGCACGGGGCTCCGTCGGGCGTGTGCACGGGACACACGAAGCCCCACGCGTCGGGGAGCAGCTGTCGCTCTGTAGTGCATACAGTACCTGCGCAGTCATAGAGAGATGGTTGAGCAGCCCGCACGGGGCTCCGTCGGGCGTGTGCACGGGACACACGAAGCCCCACGCGTCGGGGAGCAGCTGTCGCTCTGTAGTGCATACAGTACCTGCGCAGTCATAGAGAGATGGTTGAGCAGCCCGCACGGGGCTCCGTCGGGCGTGTGCACGGGACACACGAAGTCCCACGCGTCGGGGAGCAGCTGTCGCTCTGTAGTGCATACAGTAGCTGCGCAGTCATAGAGAGATGGTTGAGCAGCCCGCACGGGGCTCCGTCGGGCGTGTGCACGGGACACACGAAGCCCCACGCGTCGGGGAGCAGCTGTCGCTCTGTAGTGCATACAGTACCTGCGCAGTCATAGAGAGATGGTTGAGCAGCCCGCACGGGGCTCCGTCGGGCGTGTGCACGGGACACACGAAGCCCCACGCGTCGGGGAGCAGCTGTCGCTCTGTAGTGCATACAGTACCTGCGCAGTCATAGAGAGATGGTTGAGCAGCCCGCACGGGGCTCCGTCGGGCGTGTGCACGGGACACACGAAGCCCCACGCGTCGGGGAGCAGCTGTCGCTCTGTAGTGCATACAGTACCTGCGCAGTCATAGAGAGATGGTTGAGCAGCCCGCACGGGGCTCCGTCGGGCGTGTGCACGGGACACACGAAGTCCCACGCGTCGGGGAGCAGCTGTCGCTCTGTAGTGCATACAGTAGCTGCGCAGTCATAGAGAGATGGTTGAGCAGCCCGCACGGGGCTCCGTCGGGCGTGTGCACGGGACACATGAAGCCCCACGCGTCGGGGAGCAGCTGTCGCTCTGTAGTGCATACAGTGCCTGCGCAGTCATAGAGAGATGGTTGAGCAGCCCGCACGGGGCTCCGTCGGGCGTGTGCACGGGACACACGAAGTCCCACGCGTCGGGGAGCAGCTGTCGCTCTGTAGTGCATACAGTACCTGCGCAGTCATAGAGAGATGGTTGAGCAGCCCGCACGGGGCTCCGTCGGGCGTGTGCACGGGACACACGAAGCCCCACGCGTCGGGGAGCAGCTGTCGCTCTGTAGTGCATACAGTACCTGCGCAGTCATAGAGAGATGGTTGAGCAGCCCGCACGGGGCCCCGTCGGGCGTGTGCACGGGACACACGAAGCCCCACGCGTCGGGGAGCAGCTGTCGCTCTGTAGTGCATACAGTACCTGCGCAGTCATAGAGAGATGGTTGAGCAGCCCGCACGGGGCTCCGTCGGGCGTGTGCACGGGACACACGAAGCCCCACGCGTCGGGGAGCAGCTGTCGCTCTGTAGTGCATACAGTACCTGCGCAGTCATAGAGAGATGGTTGAGCAGCCCGCACGGGGCTCCGTCGGGCGTGTGCACGGGACACACGAAGCCCCACGCGTCGGGGAGCAGCTGTCGCTCTGTAGTGCATACAGTACCTGCGCAGTCATAGAGAGATGGTTGAGCAGCCCGCACGGGTCTCCGTCGGGCGTGTGCACGGGACACACGAAGCCCCACGCGTCGGGAAGCAGCTGTCGCTCTGTAGTGCATACAGTACCTGCGCAGTCATAGAGAGATGGTTGAGCAGTCCGCACGGGGCTCCGTCGGGCGTGTGCACGGGACACACGAAGCCCCCACGCGTCGGGGAGCACCTGTCGCTCTGTAGTGCATACAGTACCTGCGCAGTCATAGTGAGATGGTTGAGCAGCCCGCACGGGGCTCCGTCGGGCGTGTGCACGGGACACACGAAGCCCCACGCGTCGGGGAGTAGCTGGCGAGCTTCAGTCGTGCGCATCTCCATGAAGAAGGAGCCTCGGTGGATGGATCTGTACGAACATAGAACATCGCTCTTTTATTCCTCGAAGAGTTAGTTATAGTTGGATAGGTGGTACATGCCAGTCATATTGTAACTCCAATGTAAAAGGGGAAAACTTAATAAAAAATCGTAAACTGTATTAACATCATTCTCCTGCTCTTATACCAATTTATTTGCGGTCGGCGCAGCATGGCTTTTTCTTCCATACTTCTCTATTACTCGTCAGCTCATCAGAAACCCTCTTTCGTGCCATATCATCGTTCTACCACCATATCTCTTATACCACCCATCCACATTCAAAATCAATATTTTCCTCACGACATTTTCTTCATTCCTCCGCACCACAATCATGCCCATGACAACCGATTACCACAAAGTACGTTACAAGAAAGAGTACAAAAAAAAACTGTAAAAGCGACATGTGTTACAGTACTCACTTGAAATGTGACATGTATCGCATTCTATTGATGTTCTCGGCGACGATGGTGAGTCCCTTGTATTGGGCCAGGTTCACATTGTTAGATGGCGCGTTGCCGGTCGCGAGGAAAGTCTCCATCTTCTGCTCCAGGTTACCAGAACTGCGCAGGATTTGTTGGAGCTCATGCTAGAGGAAATACAGGTTTTTTAGTTCTATAGCTTTAACCCTGAATTGGTGGCGCCTGAAATGTTACGTAAACGGTCGCGTGGGGTACGTGACACGCCTATCATATAACTAAATACGAAATACATGCAAAATCACGAGTTTTTATGAAACTAAGCGGGAACTTTATCTCACAAAATTCAGTAAAAAAAAGTTCTAAGCTTTCAAAGATGCGATGGGGAGAGTAACACCCCACGCGACCAAACTATTAGATACCTAATTTAAAGTAAGGTATATGATAGTTTTTACCGTATATTACTTTAAAATACAGGGCATATAATTTAAGATATCAGATAGTCATAGAACCACCTCCTTTTTCGAAGTCGGTTAAAAAGAACTGACCTGTCCAATAACAAGTTTCTTGGTAGTCTTGGCCTTCTTCATGACCTGTATGCTCACGACTGAGATCAGCTGCTGGAGTCGCTCCTTAAGGATCTGAAGGTACAAGTGGCCGCCAACCAGGAGCTCTTGCACCATTACAGCGTCAGCACCTTCCACCTGGTAATCAAAAAGTAGAATACAATATATTTATTGTAAAACATGAGCATACATCAAATAATATGTGCAAGGTCTTAACATAATAGTTAGATCTGCATGTTTTGCCATTTATGGCGTACAAAATAACGTATTTTTTGAGTTCCGTACCTCAAAAGGAAAAAACGGAACCCACATAAGATCACTTTCTTGTCCGTCTGTCTGTCTGTCCGTCTGTCACCACCGATTTTCTGAGGAACGGTTGGACCTAGTTTGGTTTCGTTTTTAGAATTAGAAATACAGGGTGAACACACCTATTCTGCAGGGCGGACCGCTCGGACAGCTTGGCTCTAAGTATGAGGCCCAGGTGTTTTGGGGGACATTCTTATGTCATTTTTGACGTTTTAAACGTCAAAATTAGCGGCATTTGATTCCGGGCGTATGATACGCCCAGTTTAGGTTCCTCATCATCGCCTGCCTAGACATTTCAGATGCAGCTGAATCTCTATAGCTCAGGTACTAGATGGCAGGATAACTCTCAACCAACCAATGGTTCATAAGGAGCGTTCAAGTATTACGTAACGATTTTGGGGGGAGGGGGGGGGGTTTGTCTTGTAAAACATTACGATGCGTTACAGGGGCGGGAAGGGGGGTTTGAATTACTCGTTACGTGACATTGTTTTTTTTTTTAACCCTTCAAAATAACAACATGACTTATGACTTAACAAAGGTATACTTAAAATGTCACTTACGGGATATCTTCCGTGATTATCAATTGTTTTGAGCTCCCGATATTTCGACGCTGTTGCAAGCGCCATGATCGCGGGTTATCCCGTAAGTGACATTTTAAGTATAGTTATGAACCGCGAAAGCTTAAAACAGTGTAAACAATGGTTTTTTTTAGTGACTCTCCGGTACTTTATGCCACATTGTGTCTTTTAGGTAATAATGGTCACTTGGTGGTTACTTAACGTTTTACTAGGGGGGAGGGGGGTACAGAAAAACGTTATGGCGCGTTACATGGGGGGAGGGGTCAAAAATTGCGTTACGTACTTGAACACTCCCTTAGCACATAAAAAATAGAAATAAAGATTATATATTATCCTTGATGTCCACCAATGTGTGACTACGGGGTTCGTAACGCCCACCTAGTCCAAGTTTTATTTCAGGATACTGTCCTCACCTTACACTTATTCTGCACCAAGTCATACAGCTTCTGAGCCATGAACAGCAGCGCATTGAACTTGTCCTTGTGCTCCTTCAGATGTATCAAGACGCAGCGGTCCAGCAGGAAGGCCGCCGCGTCCAGGTCGGAGGACCAGGGCGGCAGCTCGTACAGCTTGGGCCGGAACATGCGGCCCAGGTAGGCGCGGCAGTCGTGCGACGAGTGGAGACCTTCTTCGTGAAGCTCGCGGAGCATGTTCTGGATGCAACTGTCGAGAGAAAAATTAATAAGAACGTTTTCAGGGTTCCGTACGTCTAAAGGTAAAAAAGGAACCCTTATAAGATCACTCTTGTCCGTCTGTCTGTCTGTCCTATTCGAAAACTTATAGGGTAGTTCCCGTTGACCTTGCATCACGAAATTTGGCAAAAAGCAAGGTCTTACAGCACATGTAAAGGGAAAAATCTGAAAACCGTAAATATGTAGTTTAATAACAAAAAAAAGCGATTTTGATTTTGATCTTTACATACCGAGTTCCCATCGTGCTTCGTATTGGTCCTGGCTGTCATTTGTAGATCTTTGACAGTCGTTACTAGTAGTCAGAGGGTCGAAAGTCTGACAACCAGTCTTACCAGGCGGTATCGTATTACCCAGTACAAACTGGGTTGTGGAGGTCAGACAGGCAGTCGCTCCATGTAAAATACTGGTATTCAGCTACATACGGTTGGACTAGAAGCCGACTCCAACATAGCTGGAGAAAGGCTAGGCAGATGAGGAGATAGGGATAGCTGCAAAAATTTTTTTCTTAGGGTGGAAGCTTCGCGGTAGCCCGCAAAATTCAATTTTTTTTACGCTTTGTATTAAATTACGTGTGTATTTAATGACTTTTTCATGAAATAGTCATTCAATACAGTTACGTGAACTTAGAGGGTTGTATTGATGATTTAAATGATTATAATTCTGTAGCTACATACGTGTTACAGCCGCGAATCATATTTTCATCGACATACAACCTGACACTGGCCTGCAAATTGCAAAAAAACGTAAGAAAAATTGAATTCCGCGGGCTACCGTGGAGCTTCCACCTTACCATTGGAGCCTAGATCAGGACTTACTTAACATAATACAGGTCGTCCTTCTTCCCATGCAGCAGCAGCCTGTATATGTAATGGTCGGGCCAGTCCACCAGACACTTCATGATGAGTAGGAGTGGGGCGTAGTACATCATTTTGCGATACGAGAACATTAGCTTGCATGTGCCGTTGGTAAGGAAGTGGAGAACGTTGTTCTGGAATAATGTGGTTTATTTTATTGGTTGGCAAACAACACCACATTCAAATCCTTCTTTTCATAAATACATAAACTCACGCCTTTTCTCCATGGGGTAGGCAGAAACTACAGAACGCTGACTGCTACGATCCTTTCATACTCTTTCCGCTTCGTCCACGTTCATCATCATCATCAGCCTATTAATGTTCCCACTGCCGGGACACAGGCCTCCTCTCTATGAGAGGGAATGAGCTATAATCCACCACGCGGGGCCAGTGCGGGTTGGTAGATGTCACATGTCTTCGAATTTTTTGGTTCTAGGACATGCCGGTTTCCTCACGATGTTTTCCTTCACCGTTTTGAGAGCAGTAGTGATGAAATTAATTACACAAAGTAATGCACCTGCCTGGGTTCGAACCCACGATTTACTGTTCGTAAGTCGAGGCCGCCACCACTGGGCCACCGCTGCTCTCCACGTTCATACATCCTACTAATCCTACTAAATGCGAAGTTTGTAAGTATGGATGTCTGGATGTATGTATGGATGTTTGTTACTCTTTCACGCAAAAACTGCTGAACGGATTTGGATGAAATTTTGCACAAAGATAGTTTATAACCAAGATTAAAACATAGGATACTTTTTATACCGGTAGTAAGATCCCATGGGGCAATTATCAAACTTCACGCGGGCGAAGCCGCTGGTAGAAGCTAGTCTGGCCATAAACACACGGCGGTGACCAGCGACTATCATGCACGTGAGGTCTTAAGGTCAAAGCGCCAAGCTCCAGGGTAGCCCGCGAAATTCAATTTTTCTTGTATGTAGTTACAGAATTATAATCATCAAAATCACCAATACAACCCTCCAAGTCCATAACGGTCGAGGAACGACTTTTTCAAGGTCAAAATCATTCCTCGACCTTCATGAACTTGGACGGTTATACAACCTAGCACTGGCCTGCAAATTGCAAAAAACGTAAGAAAATTAGAATTTCGCGGGCTACCCTGGAGCATCTACCTTTAAGTAGTTTTGTTCTAATCTTATTCCAGTGTGGGAAATACTCGTAGATGGCGTTAGACGTTCTCTATAGCTTCGTCCCTTTCCTAACAATACTGCTTTAATTTTTTATCTTACAATATTATAAAGAGGTACAGTTTGTGAGGTTGTACGGGGTAATCTCTGGATCTACTAAACTGATTTTGAAAATTAATAGAAAGCCAGGTTATTTGTGAGTGTTCAATTTTTAAGAGGTCTGATCTAAGGTTGAAATTCCGTCACATAAAATTTTGATTAAAAATAAACCATATTTACTTACATTACATTAGTAGTGTATTATATTATTATTAGTGTTATATTTATTACTAGAAAAAATAAGGGAGGAAAAAAAAATGTCCAGCCATGCGAGTCCGGGACGGGCCACTAGTCTATTTATATAATTACGATTTTACGTACAGTGCTTGTCTGATCCGAAGTGACACAGCGGACCATGACACCGTAGTCAGAGAACAGGTTTCCTCTCATCCTCCATCCGGAACGCTTGATGGCTACTGGGTAGTTACGTCTGGTCACCAGTAGCATTCGGGCTAAACGCTCGTGTCCCTGTAAAAAAAAATGGCATTAATAAGTGTTTGTTGTGATTAAAGTATACTTCTACCTCCGTTCCTGCCCTTTGTGACCCTGTGATGCCATTAACAAAGTTTTGAGTCAACTAAATTTGATGAACTATTGGGCTAGCTTGTGGCTAAATCGGTCGATCGAGACACAGCATGCTGCCGAGAGATTCTTTCTCTACCAAATGACAGTCGTGAGCGACAGTAAAGGATGAGAGGCACATCCCTAATACTTGCGCAATAGGGTGCTAAAAAAATCCAATTAGTCCGTCAGATAGATTTCCAAAAAATATTGGACACGTATTTTTTCTTTTGTTACATGAACCAAAATTGACGAAGTTAAGACGTTTTTAAAATTTTCAATACGTCACGCCGTGGTATAATTTTTAGTGCGTTCTGACGTCACGAGCCCCACTCCCGAGTTATGATGCGTTCTATCTTTGTCAATATTCATTGATTTACAGAAACAAAAAATACGTGTCCAATATTTTCCAATAATAAATCCGATTTTGCAAATCAATTTAGTCCGTCAGTTAGCTGACGGACTTATAAATAGATTTGCAATTTATTGATGGTGGAAACTAGCCATTTCTATCAGTGACAGAATTTTGTAGGCATATTAGTACTTTCAGAGATACTTATTACATTCTAAGAAACAGTTCAAACAGTTATTTTAGATAAAGCATAAGTTGCACATTTCCAGAATGGGTCCGGACAGATGGGCCAGAATCGTCGTCGCCAGAAGACGGTCGTCGTCACCGAGGCAAGCCCAAAAAATGCTGGCGTGACGATTTGGACTCGTTCCCGACTGATTGGCCAGAGGAGGCAAAACACCGGGAGCGATGGAAGGACATGGGGTAGGCCTTTGCCCAGCAGTGGGACAGTAATAGGCTGGTATTATTATTATAAGTGTAGTTCAATCAAATAATATTTTTTCTGTTCTGTAAAATATAGAGCTGGTCATCAAGATGTTTATTTGTAATAGGCGAGACGACAAAAAAAATCTAATTAGTCCGTCAGTTAGATTATCAAAAAATATTTGACTCGTGTTTTTTCTTTTGTTACGTAAACCAAAATTGACGAAGATACGACGCTTTTAAAATTCTCAATACGTCACGCCTAGGTATAATTTTTAGCTAGTTCAGACGTCACGAGCCCCCACTCCCGAGTTTTGATGCGTTTTATCTTATGTCAATATTTATTGATTTACAAAAACAAAAAATACGTGTCCATTAATTTCCAATACTCTAACTAACGGAATAAATAGATTTGCTATTTTTTGATACTGTTGTCATGCCTGTTGTTGTATGCACCTGTCCTGTCTATCTGTGAGTGTTCTTATAACTCAAGAACTACTCTTACATATTTTTTGCAATAAAGGGATTATTTATTACCTTCACAATGAAATATCCCCCCCACTCATCATGATGTTCATTGTGTTGCACTAGTTCTTCAGGAGATAAATCTGCTAAGTGACACATTTTTGACTGAAACAAAAACGAAACAAAGGATAGTAATATTGGGCTTGGTTCACAAAGCCGTACTTCTGGACACGGCTCATGTTGTTAGGATGTTCCTTTCTCTGGAGCCCTGACGGTTGGTAGCTTGGACCTGTTCCCGACACCAGTGGCCTACTACTTTTTTATATTATTTTAGATGGAAATATTTAAAAATGTAATGAAAGTGAATATATAAAGGAAATAATACTTATTTGCAAGAAAATTAAGAATATTTTATTTATTTATTTCACTATCACTTACTTGTTCAAGCAAGACTGAACACAATTTTGAGATAACACAAACATTTTTCTTCGTAGGTATTGAAAGTTACTAAAATTACAAAGTTGGTGTTATAAGTATTAGTTTACTTATAAAACATACTTGCACACAGAGACTGAGAGATGACTGTTTTTGATAAATTACATAAAATAACCTCACCTTAACCATTATAGGCAAAGATCCCAAGGACCTATCCACAGTGACAGACTTCTCATCAATTGTCAAAGTCATTCGGATCTTAAAGTCCCCTTTATAAGTCGCAGCCCGTTGTCTACACTCAGTGGGAAGTACTGTCTGATTTTTAACCCCAACAGCCTCCATAGGGACACTGGGCTTAGCGAATCCTGCTTCATCGATAGTTATTTTAACCCTTTCTCCGCTCGGTAACCCAAATTCAGAGGGGACAAGGTTTGCGATAGCTGCTTGCAAGCCATCTTGTAACATATAGTTAAATGAGTCTATGTGAGGCGCTCCAAGACATTGTAGGTGCTGAAAACAAAGAACAAGTACATTCAATCATCAGAATAAAGGTGCAGACTAATTGTCTAGTTTGAGGCCTATTACCAACAACACTATCTGGGAACACTAGTTTTAAGTAATATTTAAAGATTATTTAAAATCTCTTGTTTATTACTAGTGCGACTGCTTATGTATTACTCGGATAATAAACTATTTTCTATACATTTGAATTAAATAAGAGTAAAATCAGTCAAAAAAAACAATTCCATAGGTTACGAACCGGGTTTGCTATTTTTGGTGGTTTCCGATAGTCCGGGTGGCTTGTGTAAGCCAAAGAAGGATTCTTGGCGATTTTCTTTGAATTCATTTTGTTGTTTGTTATTCACATTTAGGATTTTATTGTTATCAATTCAACACCCCAAAATACACACTGTAAACACGTGTTTTGAATGAACTGTCAAATTTAAACTTTAACTTCAAAATCGATTGACATTATTTTGGCCACATAATGTGGAGCATGCTGCTTTCCATTGTTGAACATTTTAATCTATGGTAAGGAAATACCCTTTTCCTAAGAATGGCTCTCGCACTTTGGCCGACGTAATGGATGTGCACATAATATGTTGGCTACACCACATCATTCCTTTTTTTAGGGTGCTTTTACTTTTATTATGATGATGATGAAATAAAGGGAATTAGGGAAAGCGTCAAAGCTAGCCCGCGAAATTAGAACTGATGCTTTTTTGCAATATTACATGTATTGCAATATTACATGTATTTGAATGTAATACTGATTTGCATCAGTATTACATTCAAATACATGTAATATATTCTTCCGTTTCATCTTTCAAGGTAAAAGCGGCAGGGTAGCCCGCGAAATTCAAATTTTCTTGCGTTTTTCAATTGGGAAGGTTGGTCAAAGCTGATTGTAGCTGGCGCGTCCATAGCTTAGACCCAATCTGACTGAGGTCAAACTATTTTGAAATTTAAAATGACATTGACAGATTTTCAACCAATGACGATGTTTGGTTCATGCGATGCTAGCGCCATTAGTTCCACCAGTGGCCCATCCCATTTGCAGGTGGCAGTGCACTAGTGCAGTGTCAGGACGTATGTTGATGAATTCACGACCGTGACACGTATATTGTTACAATCATTAAAACTATCAATACAACCCCCCAAGCTCATTCAATAACTATAGTGCGATATTGCATGCAAAAATGGCGAATCTGCTCGACATTAGGTAAAAACATACATACCCACCACACCACCACACCATACCACAAATGAACCCTGAAAACATAACACTCCTTTTTTTGGGCAGTCGTGTAAAAAACCTAAAAACACAGTTGTGTGCAAGGAATAGGGACGCATTATAGCAATAACGCATGCGATGTTATCGACCGATAATAATGCGCCTGTGTGGTAGAGCCTTAACTCACCCGTGTTTTGTGCGTTCCTGTAAGGAGTGTCACAGAAATTAAACAAATAACTTTTATTTGTGCATATACTCCCAGTCAAAAACAAATGACCTAATAACCTCATACGTAATACCAAAATCACCTGTCGGTTTGATTATATTTGGGCCACATTCCATGCCGCTGAGTATACATTCACCAGTACCGACGGCTAAACCGCAAAATTTAATATATAATTTATTGAATGCATCTATAAAAAAATCATATTTCTTCCTACTTTATGTTGTCTAGATTCTCTCCACTCCGATCCAGCCTGTCCCCTTGCTGTCCTCTCCCAGCGACGCCCTAAGCCGAGGCCCGTATCCCGCAGGGGGTGCCCTTAGCGTGTGGTCGCTTAGTTTGTAAGTTTTTTGCCCTGGCTGGAGGCCTTACACTTAAGGCACCCACAGGAAAGTCCGGTTAAGCAGACGACAACCTCTCTGGTTGAACTGCGAGATGCCATCTCGAGAAAGGAAAAAAAAAAAAAGTCTAGATTCTCTATGGTCCTTTCGTCCTCCTTTTTTCAACGGATACTCTACGGGCGGGAATTTACCACGTCATGCAAATAATTGGTTTACTAATCAGCTTCACTGCCTGCCCTACACTAGATGTCTAGATAGAATACAACACTTGTTTTGTGCAGTAGTGCACTCGACGACCGTTCGTACGTGGCACTGCACTGCATTGCGTGCTGCAGGTTCCAGTAAGGCTGGTCTCTGCATTTTGTCCAAGTGCAACGAGTAAACTGGCTGAACAAAAAGAAGTGTAAAAATGTAAGTAACCTACTTGTATTTATAATTTTGCTCTATTTAACGTATTTCTGATTTTATCGTGAAAATTTCTTACCTCGTTTGATTTTTCATGGCAATTTCACAAGTTTAACCAACGGACGTCCTTCCGATCCACTGACCCTTGTAGAGTAGACTTCAATTTATGGTGTTCGTAATTTTATCTTTCGTAGGTATTGAGGCTTTTTTTTTGTTTTTTTTTAGCCATTACAAGTTATTTTCTTCTATTTTCTAAGTAAGTACTCCGGAAATCGCTTTCCATCTGCATACACTTAGATATTATAGCCTCATAGCAAATAAAAAGGTAAAGACTGAACTCGTGTACACTCGGACAAAATAAAAAAGTTGACGGTTCCGTCTTATCCTTTTTTTCTGCGAATAGAGAAGTGAGGCCGGTTTCGTAAACATGTGCATTTAGTGAGACATAGTTTAATTGTACTCTGGTTTAATTGTAGTTTGATCTAAATGTGTGCGTGTGAGCGTGTTTAAACAGAGCGAGACGTAGGTAATTTGACGGGCCTCACTTTGCTGTTCGCAGAGTTCCGTCTTTACCTTTTTATTTGGTCTGAGAATAAAGCACTATTTCGCACAACTGTAATAAATAACAGTTACAAAGTATTCGCAAGTATTTCATTCGCAAGTTTGAACTGAGAACAAGACTTGTTCAGCAAAATGCGATTATACATAGCCTAACTTAACCTTTCAATATTTATTCACAGAATCTGGTAGGTATAAGGTTGACACAACATTTAAGTTCTGGATATTTCCGCTGATGAAGGCTACATTATAAGGCTGATGTTAAATTAAACTTATTTTAATTAAAATGAACTTAGCAAGCAACAGTAGATTATATTACTCTTGTTTATGTAGGTACTGAGAGTAGCTTTTGTAATATAAGTAATATTTTAAGTTTTAGTATTTAACATTGTCTATCTGTTTTAGTGTATATAACCTTAGAACAATATGTTGTACATCTCTGAATGCACAGTACTCTGGCTTTTACTTTATGTATACGGACGGTTCTAGACGCGAGAATTACTGTGGCGCAGCTTTTTTCGATCCACAAATAGGTGCTTCTTTTAAATTCAAAATTGTATCTAAAGTTTCTATAATGCATTTAGAGCTAATTGCGATAGCTGAAGCTTTAGCTTATGTCGAATCTTTGGACGCTGATCGATTTGTCATTTTCACTGACTCAAAAAGTGCTCTTCTCCATCTGATGAGATGCACGAGTACTTCATCTTTTAGGGGCCTTCCACTGGCGTACGATATATTAAAAACCATTACTGATTTTGTTGCCAAGCATAAAATAATTGTATTGCAGTGGATTCCATCTCACGTTGGACTGGAGGGAAATGAGATGGTTGACCGTTTGGCAAACGAAGCAGGGTCTGATGGAGAAATGTATCCTTGTTCTCCTTGGCATACTGAGCTCTTACCCTTGATCAGAGACAAATGTACTCAAGCATGGTCAGAATACTTTGATGAAAGGTCTTTGACTAAAGGTATCTGGTACAGAACTATTCAGCCATCTCTTCCACGAGTGCTTTGGTTCAGCGAGGGCAGGATAAGCAGGCAAGAAGTCGTGACGGCTTTGAGACTCCGATCCGGTCACATACCGCTCAATAGCTTCGGATTCATGATGCGCAAGGTTGATTCACCAAATTGTGTTGTCTGTGGAGTCATAGAAGATGTGCATCATGTCCTGACGGAGTGTGCTCGTGTGGGGGTCCAAAGGCGTCAAGCTTTTGTCGATAGTTTCAATGTTGGCTTCTTTAATAGCGTTCTGGCCTCACCATTGTCCGATGAGGCTAGAACACTTTATTCTATTATTATTACGGTTATAAGGTTGCGGGTAGGCTAGTTTAGTATATAAGTTACATATATGTTATTTAATTGTATGTATATCATCGGGGTGACATATTCTTTACAGAAAAAACCCTGTAAATAAATAAAGAATTAAAAAAAAAAAAAACATTGTCTATCAAAACTGTTGCATAAAATCAAATTAGGTTTAAAGATTACTGAAACTAATCCAAATCCCTAGGACGACCCACTGACCCAAAAGAAAGGTAATTCCGGAATTTCCTCCGAAAACTTTTTTATAGATCTGGGAACCCAACATTATATAATGACAATCTATGAGAAACACAATGGGCCCTTTGTTTGTCTTGTTTGTAAGACAAAGGCTGTGGTATAAAATCTGAATTCTTTATCTAATTTAAGAAATAGCTACTTAGATGTACCTGCCTACATTAAAAATAGCATGAAAACATGTTAAGGGAATTTCCACAAATTTAAATTCAATTTTGTACATCAAATAAGTTAAGTGCTATTGTGGTGTGTACTCAAATAAGCTAGAAATATTTTAAGCTTATTCTCAAAGTAATTGAATAGCTGAATACAAATATATTTTTTTAACGAAATTAACTAAGACTTGATCAGAGATAGTATATAGCCGAGATCAAAAAACTTAAATGTTACTTAGCATGTGCTTCAACATAGACATGCTCACTTCCTATCGTGCACTTGACTGTAATTGTGTGTTAGTAAAGGGAACGCTTTACCAGAGGTGTTATCCAAGTAACTTTTACAGATCCTCCCTTCTATCAGGGGGTTTAGGTTTCCTTTCTTATTCCTTGAAGTGGACCATTGTGCGTGGATCTGCCTTAAATTGCTGTCTCTTTACTGGTTAGTTTGGTCTTTTTTAAATTATTTTTAGATGATTTTTAAAAGTTTAGATAAGGGAAAAACCCAAGTTTTCTTAATATGTTTTTTTTACAAAAGACACTCGTTAAAATGTTGTTTGACACACAATTAATTAATTAATTTACTAATGACGCATAATCACTGAAAACCAGACATAGAATTAAGTAGATATATATTTGCCTAAACTTCAAGGAAGTAACTAAAATATGGATAATACCTCCCTCTAATTTAACAAGTTATTCCGAGATTTCCTAAAGAGGTATATTATTCAAGTGGGCAAATAAACTCTACCAATTCTGATTTCTGCTGATAACACACTGAAGTAGGTACTAAAACTATGAAACTTTATTGTTAAACACTCAAAATTATACTTATCATATACTTTTGTTATCAAACAGTATGTCACATCCTGCACAATGTAGGTCTATATTTTAAAATTTAAAGTATTACAGTGGTTTGGTATGATCAGAGAAAAATAATCAAAAAATCCTTAGATTTACCCTTTATTAATTTCATAACACATTTTAAATATAAATTCTATAGAAACAATATAAATGTCACGGTAAGTATGATTAATTGAAAATAATTATCCTTCATTATAAATTTGTATTATATTTCGCAGCTTCATTCGACGCGATTTTCTTCTTTTACATGTTGTAGCCGAGTCCTAGGCATTGGCTTCACACAGATTTTCAGATAAAATAAGTAAAAAAATAAAAACCTTATGGCAATACTGGGGTAATTTTCCACATTCAACTCGCTCGGCGGTAGGTACTTCATTCTGTGTTCTGTGTGCAAAGGCTTCGCACAAGAAAAAACTTGCTCATAATGGATTGGAAAAGAAGATACAATTCGGAGGAAACGGATCATAATAAGCGTCGCTGAGTGAATACAGTTAGACGGCGTATTATTTCTTCACCATCGTCGGTTGACGAATTAACCGAACGTAAGTTTTATAATACTACCTTCCTACTTCGGTACCTACTTTTATCGTTAATTTTGTTTCAATTGAGTGATGCGAGAAACCAGCGGGGTTCCCTCTGTCACGTTGATTTGATACAAGTTGACATATAAAAATGTGATGCGATTCAACCAGCGGGGTTGTTTTCTGTCACGCTTATTTTTGCGCACAATTCAGCGGGAATTGTGTCTACTTCGGTACCTACTTTTATTGTTAATTTTGTTTCAATTGAGTGATGCGAGAAACCAGCGGGGTTCCCTCTGTCACGTTGATTTGATACAAGTTGACATATAAAAATGTGATGCGATTCAACCAGCGGGGTTGTTTTCTGTCACGCTTATTTTTGCGCACAATTCAGCGGGAATTGTGTCTACTTATACTCACCTATTACTACCTATATCTACCTACATTATTGTCTTACATACAACATGATGTTTTATTGTAATGCGAACAACCAGCGGGGTTGCATCCGTTACGCTTGATTGCGCATAGTCCAGCGGGGACTATGCCTACCCTCATTTTAAAATTAATTGATTGTAGTTTTGCTTCGCAAATATCTTATTCTGATGTCGGACAATGGCATGACACCAAAGTCTAGCCCGGAAGAAATCTTAGTAGGCGATCCTTTATGTCCTGACACAAAAGAGACTGAATCTTTAGACGATGAAATCCTCGCCTTATTAGGCGATGCTCTTAAGAGCGAAACCGGTCTCGGAACTAATTCACAAAGACATTGCAGCTAGGTGGCACGAAATTCTTATAAAAGGATTACCGAATGAAACAAAAGACTATTGAAGGTTTACCTAGTACCGTCTAATTGCGAAATGATACTAGCACCAAAACTGAACGCTGAAACCAAAACTGCTATAGCTGAAAATCTTGTAAAAGGAGATAATATTACATTGGAGACAAAACAAAACCAGATAGGTTCGGCACTAGCCACACTATCGCAGGCCGTAAATAGCATATTAGAAAAAGATTTTTCGACGTAAAAACTGCTCAAACCTATCAGTGATGCATATGTCGCATCCTATGCGACAGTCATTATAATGAAACGAAAACACGAAGACTTTTTATAATTTCGTCAAAAAATAGTGATATGAAAGAAACTATGACAGAAACTGTTCGAGATCAATACTTATTCGGAGAAAATATTTCTGATACACTGAAATTGGCAAAAACCATCAAGAAATCCGGCACCGACTTGAAATCAACAAAAGCCGCTGCTCCCTTCAGAAATCCAAAATTTAGTAAAAGTAATTTCTTGAAAAATAAAGGTCAAGGTCAGTCAAACTGGAAACCCCTGCAACGAAAACCAGCGGGCATAGCCGATGCAGGGGTATCACGCGCAGCTCAGTACCAGTACCAGCCCCGCATGAAGAACAGCTTTCAACAGCGGGAAGGAGGAGGTCGATCGTCGCCGCCACCGACACGTCATCGCCAACAACGGAAGCACCAGTAGAGGTACGTTTTGCAGGTCGTCTACAACATTTTTTACGACAGTGGCACGAGATCACTGATGACCCTATCATCTTATCTTTGATTCAAGGATACTAAATTTCTTTCTCATCAGAACCTATTGATGATGTTAAACCTAGTTTTCATACTAAAGCACACAAGGAACTTCTTGATTTTGAATAAACTCACTTTTAAAAATAAGTGCCATATCAAGATGTACGCCCCACGATCAACAATCGACATGAAAGACGCATATTTTTAATTCCGGTACATAATCTTTACAGAAAATATCTAAGATTTATGTATAATGGTACATTATTTAATTTCAACTGTCGTCCATTTGGTTTAAGTACATGTCCTTACGTTTTCATAATAATCCATAAAAAATTTGAAACCTGTGGTGGAATATTTAAGATCCAGAGATATGATTTCCGTCATATTATATTTAGATGATTTGGGTTGCCTATGGAGCTGATCTTTTCAAGAATGCGAAAATTATGTAAAATTTACTATGAATCTGCTAGAAAAATTAGGCTTTATTATAATCATGAAAAAAGTTGCCTTATTCCAAAACAAAGGTGTAAATATCTTGGCTTTGTATTTGATTCCGCCAATATCATGTGTTTAGAATTGCCGGATAATAAGAAATCAAAAATTAGAGAACAATTAAAGTTTCTTCGAAAAAAGAAAACTTGTAGACTTAGAGAATTTGCACGTCTGATTGGTCTGTTAGTGTCTGCGGCTCCTGCCGTTCAATATGCATGGGATTACATTATACAACTTGAACGCCATAAGTACCTAAGTTTATTGGATAATCCTAGCTATAACAGTATAATCGATATACCCCACACAGTAATATATGATTGTGATGATGGTGGTTACTAAGTCTAGATATTAAAACACAGCCTATAACACTTATAGAATTTAAATTAGATTTCTTTTTTTTCTGATGCATCAATGAGTGGCTGGGGCGCTTTTTGCAACAACAATAAAGCTCATGGTTTTTGGACATCAATGAACTAGAATTAAAGGCCAGTTTCTTGGCACTAAAAGTGTTTGCGAAACATTAACAAAATTGAAAAGTGTTATTACGCATTGATAATGTCACTGCCATTTCATACAATACCCACATTTAAATCAAATTACCCGAGAAATACGGAATGGTGTGAGGAACCTATTATAGTAATATTTGCGTCATATATTAATACCAAAGCTAACATTGAAGCAGACAGTTTATCACGAAAACAGTTTACAGTTACAGAATGGGAACTGTGTGAAACGGCTTTCAAATTTTGGTCAACCCAAAATCGATTTTTTTGCAAGTCGTAATACTAAATGTCCTGTAGGTATATATTTCTTGGAAAAGCGACCCGGATGCTTACGCGGTAAATGCATTTACAATTTCTTGGAATAGAATGCGATTTTACGCTTTTCCCCGATTTGCGTTAATTCTTAAGATGTTACAGAAAATAATAAATGATAGGTATGAAGGGATAGTGGTTGTACCCAACTGGCCAACACGACCTTGGTTTCCCATTTTTAAAAGACTTATGGTTTTAGAACCTTTATATTTCGAACCAAATATTAACCTATTAAAATCTCCTTTCCGATTATCACGCAGTCTCCATCAAACGCTAACATTAATTGCCGCCAAATTGTCAGGAAAGCACTACAGGTAAGATTTTTTTCACAAAATTCAATCGATATAATGTTATTATCGTTATCTGAAAATACATACAAGCAGTATGATAGCACTATTAAATTGTGGGTTAATTACTGTAATAATATAAGAATGATTATTTGATTGGATCGGTTTTAGTAATTATTGATTTATTAACAGAATGTTACAAAAATGGTGCGAAATACGGCACAATAAATTCACATAAATCTGCATTACACTTTCTATTTCCAAAAACAATGACATAAAGCGATTTATGAAAGGTATATTTAGGTTGAGACCGCCCGCTCCTAGATACAGTGTTACTTGGGATCCAAATGTGGTTTTGGAATATTTAGGTCAAAAATGGCCCAACGATCGGCTTAATTTAGAAAAGTTATCTAAAAAGACATGTTACGTTGCTGGCACTAGTAACTGCCCATCGGGTTCAAACGTTCTCACTCAAAGATGTAAATAATATAAAAATTCTAAGCACTAACATAATCATAACAGTACCCGATCTTATTAAAACATCACGAGTTAACTCTTTACAACCTCTATTAAAACTACCCTTCTATAACGAAAACGAAATTTTAACTTCTATAACATGAAATATGCCCTGCTAGATCCTTACAAGAATATTTAAATAAAACAAAATTGTTGCGTTATAGAAATAACAATTTATTCATTTCATATAGAAAACCATATAATAAAGTAACCTCACAAACACTTAGCAGTTGGATCAAAAGTACACTTTCCCTCAGTGGAGTTGACACGTCAGTTTTCAGTGCTCATAGCACCCGTCATTCTTCCACCTCTTCCGCTAAACAACTCGGTGTCAGTCTGGATGTAATCCGCAAAACTGCTGGATGGTCAGAGTCATCCAAAGTTTTTGCTAAGTTCTATAATAAGGAGTTCGTTCATGATCCTAAACAATTTGCAAATATGATTTTGTCAAATGCATTAACAACCAATTTGGAACATGATTATTTGGTTTTCAATTAATAATTTTTGATTTTAGCTACCATTTATCTAGTTTCATTTTACTGATGCTCTGAACATCCTACAACATGTAAAAGAAGAAAATCGCGTCGAATGAAGCTGCGAAATATAATTAATGATCAAACGAACTTACCCTTACGTGAAGTTCGATCATTATTATATGAGCAGCTTCATTCGACGCGATAATAAGAACCCACCCTTTTGCCCCAACCCTAAAAATGAAACGAAAAAGATACATCCTGATATAAAAATATATCTAGTCCATAATCTACTAATCTATGGTTGTATAGTATGTAGGTAGATATTGAGGTAAATACCTACCTACATAAGTAATGCTTTAAACAAGAATGAAGTACCTACCGCCGAGCGAGTTGAATGTGGAAAATTACCCCAGTATTGCCATAAGGTTTTTATTTTTTTACTTATTTTATCTGAAAATCTGTGTGAAGCCAATGCCTAGGACTCGGCTACAACATGTAAAAGAAGAAAATCGCGTCGAATGAAGCTGCTCATATAATAATGATCGAACTTCACGTAAGGGTAAGTTCGTTTGATCATTAATTATATTATAATAAATGACCTCATGATTTGGTAAAAGTGAATATGAAATAGAAATTCATCACTTTAACCTTTTCACCGCCAACATAAGATTCCCGTATCCCATTCGTTGCCCACAACAGTTTGACACTATGTATATCACTTAGTACATCCTGTCCAGGGTTCTATGTACCAGAATGTGACATATAAATGTACCTCCCACCCTGTATATTCAGCAATGAATTCTCGCTCAAAAATTGCAAATTGAAGTTTTATTATCTGAATTCTTGATTTTCTTTATTAGTAGTGTAGTAGTTTGTCATTTGAGTAGCAATTTTTTTGGCTATTTTGGTTTATAAATAAAAAAGAGATTGTATTATTTGGCTCACCAACAATTGTATACACTGCTTCAAAGATATGAGATGCCGACAAATTGCTTTGCAGTTTGGCAGATGTATTGAAGTAAAACTAGGGTGGGTGGTTTTTTTTTTTTAAATGAATGTGGAAAGTCGCAATGTGCCCAGACATTGTGCCTATAGTAAAAAAAAAGATACAGCCAATAGTCATTATGAGATAGGAATTAAGTAGCCTGTACCACCTAAATGTTTTTTTTTAAATGGTGTTCTTTTTTCATAACTTTTTATTAGACAAGATTTTTATACCCAGCTGTATTTTTGGTGCTTAGTCCTAATTTACTTTATTTTTACGTTTCAGAATGGCGTCCATATTTTCCAAAAACGGTGTTCTATCGAGTCCTATAGACTATTACTGCCTGATCTGCGGTGAACAATTTAGGAACGCAGACGAGGCGATTGCGCATATCTCTCATACACAGCACAAGGAGGACTTGAAGGCTTGTGGATATTTTGAGAAATATAAAGAAAATTTCATTAGAAAGGTATGTTTTATGTTTTTTTTTTTAAGGGCTGGGCAGATGATGACCATGACGGTCATCATCTGTCCAGCCTTTTCCCAACTATGTTTTAGTTCAAATAAACTCAAATTTATCAAATAAATTAATATGATATAAAACTTCGATCTACAGTGAATACGTTTCATTAGTTTTCGTTTGTCAATATAATAAGACAAAATTACAATAAATAAAATTGAAGTACCACTGAATGTCATTGCCAACAAACTGGATTGTCCTTTCATCTGGTATTTAAGTCAGCTTCATGCTCCCGTAAATATTGTTAATGTCTACTAACCTAATTGTTAAGTTTTTTTGTTAACATTTTTTAATGCACTGTTTTAGACTTTCACGGTTTTTCACTACACTAAAAGTACTTACGGGATGATATCCGTGATTTTGTTTCACGGATATCATCCCGTAAGTAGTTTTAGTGTAACATTTTTTAAGTGTTCATACACTAGGTACTTTATTATAATTATGGAATGTTATTCTGAAATAAAGAGATTATTATTACTATATATTCTGCGTCAATTCAGCTCGCTCCTCAGTTTCATGTCAGTCTCGCGCGAGCGCTTGACATGGAAGGACCTGTACACGAAATTTTCGCTACTAACAATCGACTCGTGTACGCCGATCGAAGTAATTTGATCCAGTAAAAAATTATGATTTTGCGTAAACAATATAATAGGACGCATAAGCATACATAATATTAGACAGAGGCGTACCTAATAGTAAATTGATCCCTTGTAATAGGCGAGACGACAAAAAAAACTAATTAGTCCGTCACTTAGATTATGAAAAAATATTTGACCCGTGTTTTTTCTTTGGTTACGTAAACCAAAATTGACGAAGATACGACGCTTTTAAAATTCTCAATACGTCACGCCATAGTATTATTTTTAGCTAGTTCCGACGTCACGAGCCCCCACTCCCGAGTTTTGATGCGTTTTATCTTTGTCAATCTTCATTGATTTACAAAAACAAAAAATACGTGTCCATTAATTTCCAATTCTCTAACTGACGGACTAAATAGATTTGCAATTTTGTGATACTGTCGTCATGCCTATTGCGGGGTAACCCTTTTGCCATGCACTGGGGACAAATTCAGACTACTTAGTAATTCCTGATGGAGAAATCTACACACTTTGCCCACCCTGGGAATCGAACCCAGGACCTCAGTCTCAGCAAAGTAGTGTTTTTTTTTAAAATAAGTGCATACTGTTGACCACTGCTGGGAAAAGGCCTCTCCCAAGTCCGTCCAGGAACTGTTGCCCCACGCAACCTCGAACCAGCTTTTTTGGTACACATTCAGAAGGCAGAGGAAAACTGATATTTTATAAACAATTTCACCCGCGTAGTTCCCGTTCCCGTGGGAGTACTGGGATAAAATATAGCCTATATTACTCAGTAAAGACGTGGCTTTCTAATGGTGAAATTTTGAAATAGGCGCAGTAGTTTTTAAGTTTATTCATTACAAACATACTCACAAAAATACAAATCTTTACTTTTTATAATATTAGTAAGTATAGATAATGGTGATGGAGAAATAAGAAAGCATTGTCAGAGATTGTCGTTTGCCTAGGCCTTCCTGGTCTTCTCGCCTTTTCTTTCTTGCTGCTAGAAAGAAAAGGCGAGAAGAGCCAGGTATCCTTATTTGTTTGTCTTTATAGTCGAGTGGTTGCAAGTGCGACTGCTGAGCACGAGGCCCTAAGTTCGATTACCAGGTTGGGCCACGTATTGTTAGGTCTTCCACATAGTTTTTTAGTAGCAACCACGGAGTCTGGATTTGTACCTGGTTGATGGCAATACCTTCATTGCGTATTACATGAGACTTAAACATAAATGGCGAAATGTAGGTTTCCTTCGGGGATTGCAGACATGATAAATTAATTCATTCACAATTTTTTACTTTGTTAACAGACAAACGGAATCTACTTCTGCGAGCCATGCAGCCTCACATTCCCTACCGCCACGAAGGTTGAACTACACATAGAGGAACCCTCTCACATTACAGCAAAAAACAAGATCTCTCCGTGGCTCAAGCGTGTGGAGAATGATATCATAGTCTTTAACCGGTACATTGTTTCTGATGATGCTTGGAACGGCTGTGTTGAAGATACTTGTGTTCTTTGCAACACGGAGTTTGATGATAGCAGGTCCCATAAGGCTATCAGAAGTCACATTCTCAATTTGATCAAAAGTGAAGTTATTTTTGATGAAGTTGAGAAAACGGTTTATAGAACGGTAAGCTGGAAGTTTAGCTATTAATTTATACCTACCATACATGTTGATTGATGAATTGTTACTATTTTACAATATTGCTCTAAGTGCCTAAACATTGTTTATTACATTTGTTCACAGATTGATACTAGATCCCAGCAGTGTCTAACATGCAATGTGGTCTTCGGCAACGAGACAACAAGTCATTTTAAAACAGTGGAGCATAAAGAAGCATATAAATCGTATGATTCCACCATTGATAAGAATGAAACGAAAAATACTACATCTTCCAAAAATACTGATTCAAGAAAAGAAACTCAACATGTGAACAGTGATAAGGAAAAGGCAGCTGTAAAGGATAGCATTAAAGTGGTCAATGGAAATGCCAATGGAGAGAATGCGAAAGCAGCAGATAAAAATGATGCTAAAGATACTAAAACAGCCACCAAACCTCTTCAAAAAGAAAAAGTAGCACAAAAGTCAAAACCATCAGCTAAGAAAGAAACAGCAGAAGATCTTGACAAGATTTATTGCAAGAATTTAGGTGCGAGAAACTACATAACAAACGTTGACACGGCCAAATGGTGCATTATATGCGAATGGCTATTAGACGAGCCTGCAGAAGTCCACATCCGTTCCAAACATCACCAAACCTTGCTAAAACTCCACCAGGAAAGATTAGCAGAAAGGAGCAATATCTCAAGCAAAGACGAAGGAACAATTCCTTACGAATCCGTAGACGGATACCAAAAAACCAACGTTAATATTGACTTCATAAACGAAACAGCCTTTTGTAAGAAATGTTCAAGCAACATTGATTTTAATACAAATGCCATTGACAAACACATTGAAGATCATAAAAAGACTAGTAACAAAAAGGCGCCAGAGACTCTGTTTTCGGGCATAAAGTCGAATGGAACAGAAAAGACTACTTTGTATACTAAGCCAGTGCTGCTTGGTAAGGACAAACGAGAAAAGACCGTGTCAATTGGAGACTATGCTAAACAGCATGGCATTACTCACAACCGTGCTGACATCAGTTATTACTGCCACCCATGCAGTAGGAGACTCCCCGCAACACTCGATGACCTACAAAAGCATGTGTCGAGTAAAATTCACACAGAAAATACCAAACAAATTGCTAAAATTGACACGAACGAGCCTCCAGTAAAAAAAACATTTAAGGAGTACATTCAGTCTATCGAAGTCGTCGACACTATCGATGAAGGTTGTGTCGTAGTTATAAACAATCAATTTTGGCTCAATGCCATGGGCTTTGTCCTAATTGCCAAAAAGGATGAAACAATCTTCTGTTTTGGGTGCCATATAGATTTGACCCGTGAAAATGTTATGGAGCATATCATAATTAGCGATAATCACAGGGAGATTGTTCAAAAATGCCTTGTGATAAGTTCGGTGGAAGACGAATTCATTAGAGAGGTAAGCAAGAGTTTTAATTACACATCCTCATTTGCCTAACCTTCTTCCGCTGAATATTTTACATGAAGCCACTGCTTACCTGACCTCCATCAGTCAATTTAAAAAGGGAGTAAAAAGACTTAACGAAGCTGAAAGGCCTCGGTGTCGGCCCCGGTTCTTCCCGGCTTTGCAATATTTTTTTTGTTCTAGACTTTACCTGGGAGGGAAACCTTCTAGTTACGGAAGTATTGGGGTTCAAAGTTCCAACTTTTTTTTTTATACATGTTTTTAATGTAAGGTTTTTACTTTAAACACCTCCACGACCCCCGTACTATTCAATCCAGCCACCAGCATAATGTTTTGAGTGCGGTACATTGATTGAGTTTTACCGTAAAACGTGATTTTTCACCCCGAAAAAAAGTCGTTTCCCCGCTTCGATCAACATGCTCGAAGTTTCCCAGCAAACATTTTTGCGTAAAGTTACTTAATATGATGTACAGAATGCTTGGTTGACGGCTTCGTGATGAGTCTGTTTACATCCTGTATAATATGGGTACAGGTATTCAGCTGCATCTGGTTAGACTGGAAGCCGACTCCAACATAGTTGAGAAACAACCAACTGTGAAGTTTCTTCTACAACGTTTTTGAAATTTAGTAGCCCCGTAGTCTGGAATTGTGACCAGTTGATGGAAATAGACTTACCTATTATATGGGACTTGAACATAACTGGCGAATTGTCCACTCCGATCCAGCCTGTCCCCTTGCTGTCCACTCCCAGCGACGCCCTAAGCCGAGGCCCGTACCCCGCAGGGGGTGCCCTTAGCGTGTAGTCGCTTAGTTTGTAAGTTTTTTGCCCTGGCTGGAGGCCTTACACTTAAGGCACCCACAGGAAAGTCCGGTTAAGCAGACGACAACCTCTCTGGTTGAACTGCGAGATGCCATTTCGAAAAAAAAAACTGACGAATTGTGAGTGTACTATTAGGTACACCTCTGCCTAACCCTTGACAGGCGTGATTATGTATACAGGGTGTAAACAGACCCTTCACGAAGCCGTCAACCAAGCATTCAAACTAAACATTTTAAGTAACTACGCAAAAATTATTGCTCTGATACGACTTTTTTTTTTGGATTGAAAACTCACGTTTTACGGTAAAACTCAATAAATGTACTGCACTCAAAACATTGTACTGGTGGCTAGATTGAATAGTAAACGGGTTATGGAGGCATTTAAAGTTATGGCTTTCAAAACTAGTATTTAAAAAAAACTTGTGGAAAAGTTGGAACTTTGACCTCCAATATCTCCGTAACTAGAAGGTTCCCAGGTGTGGTCAAGAACAAAAAAAATATCGCAATGTCGGGGAGAACAAGTGCCTTTCGGCTTCGTTGAGGGTCTATTTACACCCTTTATTTATGTAAACGATTTGTTTCAGATCAAGCTGGATGTTTACCATTGTGGGTTCTGCAACATTACTGACGATTGGGACGACATGTTAGATCATATAGACACATCAGATCATCAGAGAGAAAAGTGGAAAGCGGAAGAAAGTCTCCGTAAACACCGACAGAACGTTTTCGCTCGAAATAACTTGAGGAACGTCGCTGATATGTTCAAGGAGTTAGGGCGACGTAACAGAATGTAAGTTAACGACTTACGAAGAGCAGCGGTGGCCCAGTGGTGGCGGCCCCGACTTACGACCAGAAAGTCGTGGGTTCGAACCCAGACAGGCGTATTACTTTGTGTAATTTATTTCATCACCTCTGCTCTCAAAACGGTGAAGGAAAACATCGTGAGGAAACCGGCATGTCCTAGAACCAAAAAATTCGAAGACATGTGACATCTACCAATCCGCACTGGGCCCGCGTGGTGGATTATAGCCCATTCTCTCTCATAGAGAGGAGGCCTGTGTCCCAGCAGTGGGAACATTACATATAGGCTGATGATGATGATGAACAGAATGTAATAGGTGGCAATTTAGGGCGAATATCACGAATTAATTTGATTACAATCAGCATCTAATCTGCACACAAAAAAATCAGTGCAATAGCTATAGAATATTGACATTGACAGCTTTTGAACACGGGTTAGATGAGCTGATCGCGTTTAGTTTAATATGTGAAATTCGCTTCTAGTCACCGGCTATCGTCAAGTGGATGATTCTAGCCGTCATACACGTCACACACTTTCGGTTTTAAGTTGTGAACTCATACTCATACGATTCGTGAAAACCAAAGACAATTTCCAGAAAGCCAACCACTATCATATTCCTCAAGTTACTACAAACTGTCAAATTTTCTAATACGATTTTGAACTTAACCGTCAACATTTTATGGTTTTAAGTCTTTTGGAGAAATTTGACAGTTGGTAACTTTGACGTGCTGGGGACTGTACATATGAAAAGTTTTGCTTTTGAACCTGTTTCTAGTTTCATACCGAAAATTGTTTGGCGGGTAGAATCATAATACCTCCTAGCTGGGATATTTCTTGTGTCCCTACGATATGACTGATTGTTCTATTGTAACATAATAAGTAAATTGGTATGGCTCAAGGACACGCACAGTCGAAGCGCCAAATTCTCGGAAGAAAGGTCACGCGCGTAAGTGTCGCAGAACGACACGAGTTCTTTTTCGATCCACTTTCGCTCTGTTCATAGCCACAAGCGAGGCAACTGGACTTCGACCTACTTCTAATACTTTGACCCGACCTTCGGGATGTTTACTGGACTTCGACCGACTTCAAATACTTGGGTCCAACCCTGCCTGTGCTTGCTGGACTCTCAACGGTTAATAATACTCATATTAAACTATCGCTACGTCGACTTCGGAGTTTAATAAATAATTCTCTTACCGACTCTGGCAATGTTTATTGGATTCTAATCAGAACGATTTACAATACTTTGTTTTGGCTATGCTTACTGGACTTCGAACGATAAAATACTCTGACCAAACTCTTGCTATGTTTCTTGGATTTTCGACCAACTTCGAACACTCTGACCCGATCCTGGCTATGTTTGCTGGACTTCGATCAACTTCTAATACTTTGATTGTACCCCGCCTGTGCTGACTGGATTCCGAACGATCTATAATACTTTGTTTTTTGGCTATGTTTATTGGACTCCGAACGGCTTGTGATACTCTGACCCTACACTAGCTTTGTTTACTGGACTTCCAACAACTTCTAATACTTTGAACCTACCCTGCCTGTGCTGACTGGACTCCGAACGATCTATAATACTTTGTTTTTTGGCTATGTTTATTGGACTCCGAACGACTTGTAATACTCTGACACTACACTAGCTTTGTTTACAAGACTCCGAACGATCTGCAATACTTTGTTTTTAGCTATGTTTACTGGACTTCGAACAACTTCCTATAATTTGAACCGACCATGTCCGTGCTGACTGGACTCCTAACGATCTATAATTCAAATATTTTTTTATTCGCGATGTTTACTGGTCTTCGAACAACTTCCAATACCGTGAATCCATATAACAATATTCTGATTCGCGCTGTGTAAAGTGGAATTGCGAACGGTTTTTAATGCTTTGACCCGACGGACGTTGGCTACTCTTAGGTACTGTACCATTCTAATTCCCTGATCCTTGTAGTGTTTAAGCGACTAACTTCTAATACCTACGATAACTCTAGCTAGGTGTACTTAGTATAGACTTAGGTCTTAGACCTAATTATAATATGCGGAACTGACCCTTTTTCCATCGACTTCAACCATTTTATATCGCGCTGAGTTTTATTTTATTAATTTCAACTCGAACAGGTGTTCAAATTTGTTAGGCATACATAATTTCTTAAATATAACTATCGTATCTTTTTTTAATTTGCCCCATTCGTTGCTTTTTCCACATACTCGTACATATGGTCCATATACATTTTCGTCTGCGTCGCTTCGACTGTGCGATATACCTTGAGCCTTTTTGTATTTACCCACATTTCTTTTTTATTCTCTATGTGTCAAACACGAAAAGTGAAGCGTTCTCATTGGCAGCATTAAATGCTCAAGTTATTTTAAGGGCTAGCTCAGACAGAGCTGCAAAATGATCTGATGACAACTTGCTCGAACATACGCTACAATAAATCATCATAATTTAAACTCTATTTTAATTGTTATTTAGTTGTTTATCGATTTAACGATGACAACTTGTATTTTGAATATAGCAACCTTGTCCGGGAAAAGTTGCAAAGTAATTTGGTGACAGGGTTACATAGTTTGCCAAATCCAATGAAAAATAACTTCCCGGGCATGGCTGTGCTTTACTTCCAATATGCATTTCGTTTTAAAGTTATAATGTTGTTTTGGATATTAGGGTTTTCAACTATAAATAATAATTAGTACATAGAGTTTCTAAAATACGTTTGGCTCATACTTTTTATTTAGATCATACACCTTTAGTTGATCTGTTTGAGACTTTAACTTAGTTGACAACCCTAAGAGCCTAGCCTACTATCCATTTTTATTTTTTAATCGATTTTAGTAATATGTTTTACCTATTTAGATTTATTTCCTATAAATGTACTGATTCATTACATAAACGTAGAATGTAAGCATTAATTTAATTCAATAAAAATATAAACGCTTTTGGATAAAAATATAGGTTTTTTATTTATCAGTACACTTCCTCGAAAACTGTTTCTTATCGCACTACGATTAGGTTCAACATGCAATGTATTTCACACGCGTGCGATTTTTTAACTTTCCAACACGTGTGCGGGAATGAAAATTGCCACGGATAACTATACTTAAACTTAGTCCAAATTGGTTCAACAATGCCTATAGTCGGAGGTGAATGTTTTTTTTTTATTTCGGCAAAGCAATAATGCGTCTTTACGGCATAAATATTTGTTGAATTCAAATTCAAATTGTGTTTATAAATAGAATATCATAGATAAACATGATTATTTAAAACTAATATTTACTATTATGAACAAATAAACATTTATTTGTGTTCTAAATACAAAAATATATTTAAAAAAATATATTTTTATATTAGGCTGTTTAGCGGCTTCATACCTTTGCTTCTCATTCAACCTGGCGATAGCAAAGCGCGGAAAAAAAGAAAATTAAAATCATAGTTTCCTAATAATTCATGACAAAAATATTTTTCGTTCTTTTATTTCTTCAAAAGTGTATTGAAAAACGTCGTTTGATACACGTGGACATTTGTTATTGCAGTTCTCGGCTCAAAAACACCCTCACCTACGGCTCAGGAGTTAATTCCGCCTCGAATACAATAACAAACTTTCTCCACTTGTATCAAAATGTACTATTTCAATACACTTCCTCGAAAACTGGTTCATAACGCACTATGATTAGGTTCAACATGCAATGTATTTTCACACGCGTGCGATTTTTTTCATTTTCCAACGTGTGCGGGCATGAAAATTGCCACAGATAACTATACCTATACTGCCTATACTTAGTTCAAATTGGTTCAATGCATTAAGTCGGAGGTGAATGTTTTTTTTTAATTTTGGCAAAGCAATAATGCGGCTTTACCGCCTAAATATTTTTTAAATATTCAAATTGTGTTTATAAATAGAATGTCATAGATAAACATGATTATTTAAAACTAATATTTACTTTTATAAACAAATTAACATTTATTTGTGTTCTAAATTAAAAAAAAAAAAAAAACTATTTTTTATATTAGGCTGTTTAGCAGCTTCATACCTTTGCTTCTCCTTCAACCTGGCGAAAGCAAAGCGCGGAAAAAATAGTACATTTTGATACAAGTGGAGAAAGGGTGTTTTTGAGCCGAGAACTGCAATAACAAATGTCCACGTGTATCAAACGACTTTTTTCAATTCACTTTTGAAGAAATAAAATAAAATAATAAAAAAAACAATCACCGCCGACTATAGGCATTGCACCAATTTGTACTAAGTAAAGGTATAGTTTTATCTGTGGCAATTTTCCAACACGCCGCGTGCTGAGCCGCGTGCGAAATTAGCTACTTTCCGCACGCGGCACAGCACGCGGTGATGGAAAATGATACAATTACCTTTTACTTCAAAGCGTGTTTGCATGTTCGGCACAGCCGGGTCGCGAAAGGCACGGCCGCCGGCCGTTCAACATTGTCTTTGGCTCAATTTACATCGCCGAGGAATGGAATAGAAGCGCCAAGTGCGAGTTGGACTCGCGCACCGAGGGTTCCGTACAAACTTGTAACATTAAGGTAAATTTTGGGACTTACAAGTTTTCGGGTAAATCTTTGCCCATATCTTTTTATCGTGTTTACTCATATACACCTAATAGAGACTATAGACCTCAGTATCTGGTATAAATTTCAACTTGCTAGGTCCACCTGTTCCTGAGAAAATCGCTGGTGACAGATGGACAAGAGTGATTTTAGGGTTCCTTTTTTTCTATTGAGCTACGGAACCCTAAAAAATATCACGCAGCCCCTAGCTACTGTCGGTGCCGTCTGTGGAATCCGCGGGAAGTGGCGCGAACGGGCTGTCTGTCACAGTAGTTTAGAATTCTTGAGCATTCCCGCGAATTTGTGCGCCTCCTCATGAGGCGAAATTGACGCTTCCGTTCCGCGGCGGTAGTAAATTAAGCCTTAGTAATAGGATACCGTTGGCGCGGAACCCAAATCCAGAGATCGCTCATAATAATTATGGAAAAGATCAATAATAAAAAGCTGACGAACTACATGTTGCTATTTACTTTATGCAGGCGTTTGGGTGCAGAGTGCGAAATAACCCTACCACTACTACAGCAGTTTCCCATAGTTCCTCTCTTTTTAAAATCCCACTTTAACGGATTTAGCATAATATCCTTTTTTCACAGTTATGATGGTCTAACCTGAGGTTTGAATGGTTCCCCCAAATAGTAGAATACTATACCATACTTAATTATTATAATATTATTATTTTTACACTTATCTAACCAACTTAATATTTAACCCCTAAATTAACAATGAAAGGACTGGACTTGCATACTTATTGCCAACATTCCATTTTTGAAGCACATTGTGTAGTTTTAAAAGAAAATACCTACAATATCTTATCCAGCCAGTAATAGTTTACAAAGTGAAACCTTATTAAAGATAAAGTCACATTTGTGATGCTCCCATGATATTGAACAATACCCGCATGATTTGATCGAGTTTACATTTTAAATAGATGCTTATTATTGCTATCTGTCATGGCCTGAATATGAGAGCAAGTATCGACCAACTGTTGGTAGGATAACAGCTCATTGTACTCGCGCCGATAATAGGACACATTTTTTTATAAACTTCTAGTGGTTGCAAGTGCTACTGGTTCGCATGAGGTCCTGGATTCGATTCTCAGGCCAGGCAAAGTGTTATTAGGTTTTACAAATCAGGAATTTCTCAGTAGCAGCCACAAAGTCTAGATTTGTGCTCTATTAGGTACACGAGACTTAAACGTAACACCGTAAACCTTTGTTTACCTAACCCCTGAATACTGAAACGTCACTCGAAATTTAAGGGCTGCTTCACATTTGAGCAGCTCCTAAGCTTTAAATTTCGGATGGCCAAACGTCACTTTTGAGTATCTGTTAAATATAAGTGCTACTTAAATTTTGAATGACGTTTCAGTATTCGGTGGTAAAACTTCGAAGGGTAACAGGCGTGATGTTATTTTATCTTTATAAAGGTTAAGTCTAACATGGACTCCCAACATCTACTATGCATCGTCATCATTTTCAGCTTTATTCACCCACTGCTGAGCCTAAACCCCTTTTGTACCATGATTCAATGGTCTGTGCAAGTCCAATCCAGGTCATTCTGGCGGTTGGTTTGTCTACGCTTCCTCTGCTATATCTTGGCATTAATTCCTTGAGAGTTCTGATCTGCCCACCATCATCACGTCCCTCCAAATGACAAGTATAGTCAGTGTGTCTGTTTGACCGTGTTATTCTTCTAATCTGCGCAACAGATTTCGATGCGGTTTTCACCATCATTAGGCACAGAAATATTACGGAACGGAACGTAGGTATACATGAAAAAATCTCAATGTCAAAATCGTGCGAAGCCTGGGAGGTTCGCTAGTATCTTAATTAGAAATAAAACTAATCTGCAAAGTAAATCGCTAATCTGCGTGCAAGATGCGCAGCAATGAATGTCACCATAAGAATGAACCCGGTTTAGTACTAGTAGTTCATGTCATGTTTCTGACGAATGAAAACTATTTCCACATAATACGTAATAATAGCCATTCCAGAAAAAAAAAATGCGTCAGGCAAGTAGTGAAGTACTAATTACGCACGCTACGTCAAACAGATCTTCCTGAGGGTTTTCCTGTAATACCTACTAATAATATTGCCTACGTGCCTGACCAACGCCACGCCTCCATTCACGATTTACGTCACACGAAAAACGGGAAAAGTTGGCTTTATAAGCTGGAGTCAAAATCAATACCTGGTATTCTTACTTGAATATTTATGAAAAACGGTCGGGAAGAAGTTGAGAACGTTTTTTTTTAATATCTAAAAGAAGGTTGCATAATATATTAGTTACCTACGCACGTTAACGCACAAACAACGTTAAACGTCGGTACTTTTTTTAATTCGGCCAGTGCTCCAAAATCGTGCGGACGCTGCGCGCGCTTGGCTGTCCGATAGTGTCCCGCGCCAAATATCATTACATAATTAAAAAACGCGCTGTCTGGTTTACGGTCGTGTTCAGTGATTTTGTGTTTTGTTGTTAATTTTTATTATTTTGACGTTTTGTTTGTAATCTGGTGAGTATTTTTTTATTAAGTACCTAGATTTTTAAAAGTAAACTAAGAATTCGTAAGTGTTTATTTATATTTTTAAACATAGTTTAAAAATTATTTATTAAAAAATTAAAATATTATATTCTAATAAATTCATGCAGAACGTCATGTGATATTTTTCTAAGGCAGGTTATGTTGAAATATTTTTAACTAGGTACTACCTATTTCAGTAAACTTGTATAGGGGGCACAAAACTTTATAAAAACTACTCTTTGACAATACCTACCTATTTTTTTCGAATTTTGCCAAAAAACGAAAGAGAAAAATTTAGGGCGGAAAATTTATTGAGCCTACTATTACCTACCTTCAATAACATAAATATAACCTCATGGCTTTTGCGTCTTCATTGAAAAGAGGTACAATTATTAATATCTATTTAATAGTTATACAGTCAACGTATGTTTACCTTAAAATGGTGATATAAGTATAGGTTATATATATGTTTAATAATCTAAGTTCATCTTTAAAATCGACGCAATGCGGTTAAAAATATGTTTCCAGCCAACACATGACTTCACACAACGTTCGTTGTTTTTTTCATGTTTTATGAAATAACAAACATTGCCAATAGCTGTGAAAATTTGGCAATAACACAAAAAAAAATCTGTAAAGCCAACAACATGTCCGACGCTTAGTAGGTACCTATTTTATTTTTTGTAGATTAAATACTAAGTTATAGACCAAGCTTTTTAAGTTTATCTTGGACATCAATAACATTGGTTAGGAGAAAATATCCAGAGGCAATTTAGGTTTTTTTGACTAGACGAATAAGTCTAAAATCGTTAATCCGAGTTGAACATGCGTGATGATAAATATGCTCATACCTTCTCTGTTTAAGAAGAGGCTTCTGCCCGCAAAGGCTTTTTATAGGTATATAGGACTCATCATCTGCCTAGCCTTTTCCCAACTATTTCGGAGTCGGCTTCCAGTCTGACCGGATGCAGCTGAATACCAGTATTTTACATGGAGCGACTGCCTATCTGACCTCCACAACCTAGTTAGTACCGGGAATCCTTTGGTAAAACTGGTTGTCAGACTTTCGGGCCACTCACTACCAGCTTAAGTGCTTACCGAGGCATGGAGGAAACTTTGTATGTAATCGTTTTCTTGTATATCTATTGGACTAAGGCATAAAAAATAGAGAACGGTCTTGAATAAGTCTATAAAACCTTGGAAAGTTTAGAAAGAAACAGTTTTATGTGGGTAGACAGCACCTCTTTGAATACACCATCGACAAGAATTATGTCGAAAAAATTGCAGTTCGATTCTGATATTTTAATCGAAATCTTAACCTTCTATAAATTAGTACTTACTAGTCTATTTATAAAGGATGTCGATTAGGTTAAACGAGGGTCAAACGTCATTTTTAAGGGTGAGTAGTACCTGCGGTACCTACTTTTCGTACTACCCACTATGGAATATGAAAGTGAGAAAGTACTTAAGAGGGACTACAGGAGCTAAACGTGAGTTTTATAATGCAAAAAAGTATATGATTCACTGCAATAAACAAAGCTAGAAAAATATGTGATATTCTTCAGGATATATGCTAGTAGGACAGTGTTTTGAAAACATAATACAACAAATTTTACTCGATAAATAAAATCACGAACTTGTCTCTAAAAAAATCCTTTAACGAGTAAAAACCATACTTAAAAACATGCGATCATTCTGATTTTTTGGCAAATAAGTTTTATTTTTTTAGTCCAATCAATAGATTTTTTGTAAATCACAAAAAAACCACTCATTTCGCACTATTCGGCCCGCAGTGACTGACGTAACAACCACTGTAGTGCAAGCTGATTAGAACTTTATTCTAACAGAATTTCAGTTGCTAATTTAGCTCCTGTACTCGCCCTAAGTAAGATGTTCAATTTCACGAGTTTAATAAAAGATGTCCATAGCGCTTACCTAAGTGTGTAGGTACTTACTGGTACACCCGTCACCTGCCCCCAGATTTTGGAAGATAAAAACCAAACACCTAACATAACTGCTAAACAAAAAACTACCCGTTTACGATGTTTGATCAACTAGTAGCATTGTTTGCTGTAAATCTGTGTCGCCATATTTCGTAATTATTTTTTTTTTTTTTTTATTTATTAACTATTCAAATTAATACAAAATAATTGCATAAATGAAAGTAGGTACCTATGTACGGTACTTATAACAAACAATATTTTTTACGGTAATACGGAAAACGTAATCGATCGATTATATTTTGATTAATTTAACGTAATTTTAATGTCGATATTATCGTCAATGGATATCAAATCAACATCGTAACTTCGATTGTAATCTTCTACTTTTACCAACACCAACTGTATGGGTAAAAGTGTACATAGATAACGTTTCAAACTTGGTTAATGTTCGCTATAATTGTGTAACTTATTAAACGCAAGACCTCTCGTGTGTTGACTCAGACCATGAAACGGAACGACTTTAATATAAGTCTGAAATCGCCAACCCGTCTTGAGTAAGTGCCTGTATGAGAAGAGGCCTTTGCCCAGCAGTTGGACAGTAATAGGCTGGTATTATATTATTATACATGTTGACAGAGAGTCCAATTTTTTTTTTTTTTTTTTGCGAATTTTTAGAATTCCTAGAACAAATTAAGTAATATTGTTCAGTTTCATGGTCCAAGACACCATACGAGTGGTCTTGCGTTTATTATGTTACACATATTATTATAAAGATTAAATAGCCTCGTTGCTACAAAATACCACAGTTTTTCTGTCGTATTTTTCAAGTAACATCTCTATAGTATGTATCCTTTCCTAATGATAGCAACTATTATCGAGTTATAAGCAACAAAATATCAATTCACCCCTCTTTGCAGACGGTTAAAACTAAGGATATTTTGCAAATTGAAGTTAAATTGGTTGAGTAGGGTAACCAAAACATTCAAAATTAAAAAAAAAAAGTTGCGCTACCCTCAAAATCAATATAAGTTTGTCAAAGTAAGTTATATCAGTCAGAGCATTTTTTTAAAGTGGGCTGTTTTGAAGTACCCTACATAATTATTATGAATTCTGAAAGTAAGAAACCATAATTATAAATAAAATTGCTACAACAAAGTTGATATAATTGACGTAATAATCTGTTGTTTTATAATCTAGACATAAACGTTTATTAACTTTATAGAAACTATTATTTAGCTGTCGCAATGAGCGATAAATAATATCATGTTCATGCAATTTATATTAAAATCACGGTGTTTTATGCGAGATTGCTTAGCTTGTATTTCTATACTTAGACATTTAATGGCTGTTATTATTTTTAACTGTGTGTAAATCTTGTTGTTTTGTTATGTTTTCTCCGGAGGGGTGAGGCAGAGGTGCCAGGTGACCTATACTATACCGACACTTTCAGTTGTTTTGAGTAAGATTCTACAGTAAGTATGTTGTGGTCCTCACCAGTATTTGTACTATCGAGGACACTCCCGCCTGATCACCACTAAGCTAATTTTTGCTTGCACTTAAAACAGAAACGCTCTCTATCCCCGCCCCGTTGACTTTATAATAAATAATTAATGAAAAAAATACCGATCGGCGACACATGCCAAACGAGAGTTGTTGTTATTTTGCGCGCCAAAGTTGACGCTTTCCTAATAGGCCTAAAGTTTAAGGTGGGGTGGCTCGGCGCCTCCGCATGATTTAAGCGAAAAAAAATTTAACTGATCAGGCGGAAAAGACCACGACTGTACATAGTGCACACAGGAGGATACAATAATAACTACAGGTTAAACCGCGCTCATGATCCATTCTCAAGGGATCTATTGATTGTCTTGACCTATTTAGCTTATTAGCCGGTAAATAATCATGTTCGCTACACAGGTGTACCGGAATTGTTAATATTCCTTTGTAGTGTACCCGGTACCGTACTAAATCCGACCGGTAATTTATTGTGAATTCAGGGAATTAAAGATGAAAAGCAAAAAAGGGTGTCACCCTTTGCCAATTTTCCGTGTTCTATCCGTTTCATAAAACCGTGTATAAGTGACAGCTGTGATTTGAAAATAAGTTAAAATCTAAGTTTTGGTATATTTGGTGCCAGTTAAAATCGCAATAGCGGTCATTGCCCTTTCCCTAATATCTCTTCCTACGAAACAAAACAAATGAACCATGTATCGTTTTTCATTAGAAAAAATGTTGAAATTCACGATAGATAGATTCAAGACTTGAACAGGCTTATTTTTGGATTTCAAAGTTAAGAACTAAAATGTAAATGTAGGTGGGTCAATGGCCGCTTTTGCGATCTTAACTGGCACCAACTATAGTCAATCATTTCACTGGTTAGACCTATACTTACTTTTATGTTTGTTATTAATATTGACCAGATTTATGAACGTGGACGAGGCAAGAGGAGTATATAAGTATCGTAGCAGCTGGCGTTCTGTGTTTTCTGTCTACCCTCATGACCAAAAGGCGTGAGTTTATGTATGTCTGTATGTACTGGGAAACCTGATCCCTAAGAAAACAATCCGTCTCTAGCTATTGTGTTAAATAACAGTGATCTTGGACCCTATGACCCCGCATTCAGTAATGTTGGCGCCGCTTGTGGTTCTAGTCAAGCTAACCGTCTGATAGGATTCCTTTGCCTGGCTTTTGGCAGAACCGTTGGACTTTGACAGCTGTCAGTCATGATAATGTATTCCTATCTATGATATCCTATCTAGTTTTAGTTAGGTAATGGTAGATGACAAACGATTGATATCACGGAGCCAGGTGGACTAGATATTATACGTATTCTGGCGAAACTTTGTGGAGCCCATATTCGAAATTTGGCTTAGTATGTAAATAAATCGTATTACCCAGTACTAACTGGGTTGTGGAGGTCAGATAGGCAGTCTCCCCATATAAAGTACTAGCTTTTACCCGTGGCTTCGCCCGCGTAGAGTTCGGTAATGTCCCACGAGATCATACTAACGGCATAAATAGCCTATGTGTTAATCCAGGTTATAAACTATCTGTGTGCCAAATTTCATCCAAATCCGGTCAGTCGTTTTAGCATGAAAGAGTAACATATTCTCCATCCTTCATCTTCACAAACTTTCGTATATTTTGTATTTATAATATTAAGTAGGATTGGTATTAGCTGCATCCGGTTAGACTGGAAGTCGAATCAAACATAAGTAATTTAGGAAAAGTTTAGGCAGATCGTGTTGAAGTATTTTATTGAAAAGCAACAAATGAAACCTGTTTTCGTTGTAATAATCTATATTTTGTGACAGACATAGTAACAAAGTCGGTTATAAATAGTACCTACTGTCAACATGAACATCATCAATTATTGATCAGTATCTTTTAGGCTGTTTGTTGAAATTGTACTTAAAGCAATTAATCAGATAATTTCGCAAACCGTTTTTATTTTTAATACGTTTTGACTCATTTATTAGCTGAAGACAGTTGGTATCTTCAACAAACAGCAAACACACAAAGTCGGTTAAAAGTACGAAAGAAGGAGTGTCAGTGATTAGAATCTTATTTGACTGACTGTTAACGTTAAAGTGGAGATAATTATCTATAAATCAAGTAATCAGATAATATCGTAAACTTTCCGTAAATATTTTTTATTACAATTTCAACCCGACTTGTCTATTTTAATCTGCGGTAACACGAGTAACGTAATTATAGATAAGGTTTATGATAAAATATGACCCAATAATATTTTGTAATGTCCAATAAAAATATGAAGTGGTTTCGAATCAGTATTTATTAATTCATATAAAGTTTATAGTGGGGTAATTCATAGAGCCTATTATGAGCACATTTTGATGTTACGCTAATTGTACAATTTACTTAAAAAGGCAAATAACGAAAAAGTATTCTATTATTATGAAAGTATAGGATATTTGTGAGTTGCAAGAACAATTTGAGTGTCTATATTTTTATATTCAATAGATCTACAAATCAGAGACGCGAGTTTTCGCCTAAACATGCATCGGGAGAAAGATTAATTACTAAATAAATAAATAAGTTATCTAAAATTCGCTTTATTATTATTGAAGTAGAGAAAACGAACTATTTGTAACAAGTAATTCTTATTTCAAGCAACGAACTGAAAACTGTTGAGAAGCAATGTTAAAGTTTTTAGGATTAGCAACACTCTCAAGCTGTGTCTATGATTGTTCCACTTTTGTCTATGTGTGCTTGCTGTAAAACTTGTGTAGAGAGTAGACGCCATCTTTATGTTACTACATTATAAAAGTAATCTTTGCTAATAAACCCTGTTAAAACGACTAATTGTGCTTATCAATTACTGCCCCTGTTTACAAAAACATATAATTTCAACGAGTAAACCTCGCAATTTTGCGTTTTTTTTTGTAACAGGCCCTTTAAAAAGAAGACGGTAGTTTTATCACAAAACACTAAGTACACTATATACAAACTACAAATAGATCTAAAATAATAATACAAAATTACAACAAACAACAAGACAAAACTGACAAGTCATAATAGGTCTCGAGTTCGTGTTCAAACTTCAAACCCAAAGACTGCTGTTTATTCGGATTCATGTGCGTACTGTATAATTATGCTTCGGTGAAGAAAAATATCGTGAGGAAACCAGCATGCTTGAGAGATATTTCTCGACGGCCGCGGCATGTAATGCCAAGTCAGAGACCCATAGGCGGCATAAAAACTCTGACACAAGGTTGGGCACTAACCACACGATAAAGAAAGAAATGCAAAAATTATTATTATAAAAAAAGGTTTTGATATACATAATATAGAACTATGGTCATAGCTCGTTTAGTCTTAGGGTCTAATCAAATGATGGCTCTGTATGACGCTTTATTCGAAATACAAAAGAGTTGTGTTCTAGAACAATTGGCAAAAACTAAAGTGGTCGTCGTATCATTGCAATATAGAAAAATGACTTGGCAGCTTTTTAACCGGACTAGTAGCGCAATTTAAGAAGTATTTATATAAAAACTTCACGTGTATTGAGAAACGTCGGTTGATGCACGTGGGCATCTGTTACTGCAGTTGTCGGCTCCATAACAACCTCACCTGCGGCTCGGGTGTGAATTCCACCTCGAATTTAATGACAAGATTTCCCCACCTATATCAAAATGTTCCTTACACATAAGTTGACAGCTTTAAACCGTTATTCATTAATAATAACAAAAAAGTGGCTATTGGGTTACAATCGGTCCCATTGCACTTTGTCCGAGCGATAAGTTCATGACTATTTTTATCTCACACTGTACCTACTTACACAAATACATACAGCCGATAGTTAATTATATTAAAATAAAACAATACGATATCTGTGGAAAAGCACATCGGGCAAATGACCTTTACGGCTGACACGCAGTATTTTGTTGTTTTCCATGACGATTTTGCACAAATATAGCTGAATTTCGTTGGTGTGGGCTTTTGACTTCAAATAATCCCATATAAAGAAACCTAGTGGTCTTAGGGGGCTGACAACACGTAATTGATGTTAATTAAGGTGAAAGCGTCAGGGTAGCCCGCGAAATTCAAATTTTCTTAAGTTTTTTGCAATTTGCAGGCCAGTGCTAGGTTGTATGTTGAATAAACTACAGGTGCAAGAATGACTTTTTTAAGGTCAAAGTCATTCCTGCACCTATAACCGCTTGGAGGGTTGTATTGATGATTTTGATGATGATAATTCTGTAACTACATACGTCTTACAGTCGCGAGGAATATTTTAATCAACATACAACCTAGCACTGGCCTGCAAATTGCAAAAAACGTAAGAAAATTTGAATTTCGTGGACTGGTTGGAGCATCCACCAAGCAGTTTTTAAGAAAACTGTTTGTTCTAGAATATAAAAAATAATGTTAATATTCATCATAATTATTTCAAAGACCGTGGACGGACTCGATACATTATTGAACGAAATCGGCTCGATAGAAAATAATTGTCTTCATTTTTTTGACGTATGGGTCTGCAATTAAATACATGAAGTCAACATATTCATACCTAAACCGCTAACGAGTTATATTTCACAAATAATCCACACTTTTCATTTTTTTTTTCAATATTTATTCATTATTTTCTTCTTAAACCTGGCCACCCAGTAACTCTCTCGCTCTCGCATACTTCGATACAAAGAGACAGTGTGCGCGCATGTTGGTGTTTACATCCCCATAAATAACATGATTTATGGTCTAATGCTGATTACCGAAACGAGAGAGTACGCGACAAAAAAACGTATGCAGTTATTGAATTGTTCCACGGGCTGTGTGGCGTTGTACCCTCGTATTGTGCTCCATTAAAACCCTAAACTGTCAGCTGTCAAACTTTCTGTCAAACTGTAGAGCACAAATGGCGGCAAATTCAAATCTTGCGTAAATTATGGGACACCCGAGGCTACTTTTACTTTACACCGCGCGCTCGTACCTACTGGTAGTAAATGCATCGATTTAAAAAATACTCGTTTTACTATATCTATTAAATATATAATATATTTTATTTATATCTATGGATGATACTAAATTTGTGCTTGTTGCAAACAATTTAACTAAAAGGCTATATGATAATTGTATATTCGATTCAAAAATCGACGAAAGTATTTACGTTACCTACGTCTACACCGTGCGTTCGTGGTAGAGCCTCTGATACTTGGTCCCAAATAGCATCATCATTGTCCCCTAACCACCTCGTGATAATCACGTGAACCTGGCAAAAGATTCCAATTAGGAAAGTTACATAAAATGGCCACTATAAAAGGATTTACGGTATGACAGACATTATCACGCTTTTGAAACGGATTACGCTAGATAAGTAGATTTATTGAATACGGTAGCCAAATGCTAGATTATCATAAGCCTTAGAGGATGATACACACTTGTAATATTTTTTAGTCGCTATGGAAGTAACAATAGGGTTCAATTTTGTCATTGAAAAGAAAGAAATAGGTACATGCGACCAATACTTTTTAAATGATATTTTTAGGATTATTGGCAGGATTATTGACATATTTGACAATGGACTCGCAAAAAATAATATAGGTTTCCGACCGAAGTCTCCTGGCAAAGTGTGGCTGAACTATACCCATGCCTTGAAAATTAAAGTAATTTTCGTATTTCATGTGAACTTCCACTCTAAAAGACAACATATTACAACATTTTACTTGAGTAAAAGTATACTTATGATAAGATTATTATTCGGTAATTTAGCACCTAGTTGCTTGAAGTTAGAACTGACAAAATTTCGAATTCTAACACCAAAGTGATTTCCTTCATAAGTAAAAGTAATTATTTTATGAAACGATTTTTATTCTGTAGTTTAGTAATTAATTGCTTGAAGTTAATAGTAATAATGGGTAATGGGTAATTAGGTTTGCTGTAAGAAAACCCAATTCTGGGTTAAGCTCGCCTTTGTACATAAGCTATATTATTGCAATTTATATGTATATTTGTTTTTTGTTTGTGTGCAATAAAGAATAAGAATAAGAATAAGTTAGTATTTTTAGCTTTGCTTTCTTTGACGGTTCTTACTTCGTTCAAATTCTTGTCCATTGCATAGAAATGGTTGCAAAAGTTTATGTCCTCTAACTTGACAATGGATAGTGTTAACCTAAGTCCGCGAAAACATTATATTTTCACTGTAGACATCGACAAGTAAAGACGGTTTTCCTACCTACCTACCTTCAGAAAACCATTACACAATCGTGAGGTCACTGAAACCGGTTATAACATTAATGCGTATTAAGTATGTACATATTCAATTAACATTTAAGTACATCTGTGCCCACGAACGAATCGGGTCAGGTATAAGTGGGCATCCTACCAAGAATTTAGTACAAAAAGCATAATCAGCTGTAAAGTTCGCACTGGGACACAGGCTCCTCTAAGTGTGAGGGAGTGGGCCATCATCCGCCACGTTTATGTAGAAATGGCGTGGATGAATGCTTCAGTATAATTGTCGGTTAGTGAATGATATTTTGTTAGACAGACATGAAAAGTATCGATTGGTATTGGGACTTCGGGACTATCTTTAAATATAGGTACTTATCTATGAAATTATCAAATTCAAATGACATTTTCTACTAAGTCATTTTACAATTTGTGATTTGGCAACACCGTCCCGTCGTATCATAAAGTTTAGCTATTTAGATCCTGAACAAATATGTTAGAATATCAAATGCATCTGATGTCACCATTATCCTTGGTCGGATCGTATGTTTGTCTGCGGTTTATTGAGGGTAAACGAGTAATATTAGTAATTATTAATATGATATCGCTTACCTATTTAGATCTATTTCTGTACCTAATCGATGTCCTAGGTAGACTACATCAGCAGGCCTAGCCAAGTTACAAACGATTCATATCGATTCTCTTTCTACAATCGTAAACGTTAAGTCACGTGGTCAAAACAAACGAATATAAACTTTCATAAACAAGATTACATCGATCAAGATGATAGAATGAAATGTATTCGTTTCTACAATCGTGATCCCTACATCCCATATAAATCGTAGCCAACTTACAGTTTTGACTAAACTTTAAAGTTTCCATTCGTTGGTTTTGACCACGTGACTTATCGTTGATAGATGTCATTACCATACATTTGGTTAGTTTTCTATTAGCGTTAACGATTGTAGATTGTGAACTTGGCTAAGCCTACTGGGCATCCCACTCCGATCCAGCCTGTCCCCTTGCTGTCCTCTCCCAGCGACGCCCTAAGCCCAGGCTCGTACCCCGCAGCGGGTGCCCTTAGCATGTAGTCGCTTAGTTTGTAAGTTTTTTGCCCTGGCTGGAGGCCTTACACTTAAGGCACCCACAGGAAAGTCCGGAAGCAGACGACAACCACTCAGGTTGAGCTGCGAGATGCCATTTCGAAAAAAAAAAAAAAAACCTACTGCCCAGTAGGTTTTTGGTGCTTTGCATTAATGCCCATTAATGCAAAGCACAGATATAAATTTAACTATTTAATCTAACAAATATCACGCACGGTCCGTTTGAAAACCAAGCTGCCATTTTTGACTATAATTATGGGCTACCGCACACCACTATAGACAAGACTGCTTTAGACAGAATATTTCCTTACTAGTGCGAGCGAGAGATAAATAGTCTGTCTCGCTCGCACTAGTAGAGAAATAGTCTGTCATAAGACAGTTTTGTCTATAGTGTGTAAGACTCCTTAAGCACTATTTAGTTACCATGCAAAATAGACTACGATTTTAGGGTTCCGTAGTCCTTGTCAGGAGACAAGGAACCCTTATAGTTTCGTCATGTCCGTCGGTGCCCCCCACCCACCCCCCTCTAAAAGCTAAACTGCTGGCTTGAAATATCTGGAAAAAATCATGATGATAGTACATTTCATGATGATAACTTTATTAGTTCAGCAGTAATAGTCGTTGAACTTGGGTGTTGGATAATTTTGTACCAAATACAAAATCCTTAGAATAAATCCTCTAGTGACTAAGACGAAGTAGTTGCTTGTTTATAACAGGTAAAGACTTGCATTGAAAAAAAAAATCTTAAGAAAAACTAAAATAAAAAAACCTTAAGTAATAAATTATCATAAGTTTCACAAAGCTGCCGTTAGATGGCGCTGTACCAACGGGTTCGTTCTATTTTGTGATAACGGGCTACGGAACCTTACACTGCGTGTGGCCCGACACGCACTTGGCCGGTTTTTTGTTCTATATATGTCTAGAATTAAGTTCTTGAGTTGTAACGTTGTTGTTTTAAATCCATTAGCTGGCTGCGACAGTAGCCACGTTACGCTCAGCCTTTGCACTTGCGACCATTCAATCAACGAGGTAGTCAAACAAAAATATACAGCTTAAACCATATTATTCCTGATACTATACGCAGTGCGTAAAAATAATCATGCTACTATCGTTATCACAAAAATCAATGTTGATTACACATTTTGACTACGATAGCGCGAGCGCCACATAAAAATTAACTACAATGATAATAATAATAAATCAGTGTTATCGTCACGTGTGTTTGCGATAAAACTATTCACTGACATTACTTACATAACAGAAGCACCTGTCCATGTGGCTAATAGTAAGAGAGCCCCGTCTACCACGACCTTGTGATCCGAGACCCTTTTTTTTTTCGGATGGGAAATCATCAAATGACTCCTTCCGCTCTGGGCGGAGCAGGAGGGAGTGTCAGACTTTTACTGACTAAAACCCATCCGTGTTCCTTCATCGCCCTTGTGTTCCGGGGCCACGGTAACTCTTTCGAATACACCCGCAGCCCCGGCAGGCTTCGACCCTTGCGGACCCCTTCATAGTTGCTGACTCTCTTTGAGGCGCGCGTAGAACACAAACGCGCCGTCGACACGGTCTGTCGTCATGAGACGTACGGACGGCGAGCTAGCCCATAGCTCCCCGTCCACAGGCCCGCGCCTACGGTGGCCGGAAGCCACCACGTGGCCCCCGACGCCCGGGGCGTCTCCCGCGGCGGCCGGGACGTGAGGATCTCTCCCTCTCACGTTCCACCACCTCCTTCGCTAGCATGACTGCTTCGCAGAAGGAGGTGACGGCGTCCCATTCCGTCTCGCTCCGGACCATGGATTGAACCAAGGTCGGGAGTGAGGCGCCGCCGCCAATCGCCGTTACGAGGACACGGCGATGCTCCGCCCAAGCGGGGCACACCTCCACCGTGTGCTCCACCGTGTCCTCCGGTCGATCCTCACAATGGAAACACCCGGGCGTCTCCTCCCGCCCGATTCGGTGCAGGAACTTACCGAAACAGCCGTGTCCGGTAAGAACCTGCGTCAGGCGGAAGGTGAGGACGCCGTGGCGTCTCTCCAGCCACTCCTCAAAGAGGTGTGGCGTGCCCTGCACGGGGTTGCGATAGTCGCTCTCTCCATGTCGCCATGAGATCCCGCCGGAAGTCCGTCCGCTGAGCGACAATTTGCCGCGGCAGCGGAGTTTCCCCCCGGCGTAGCGCCTCCGCGCGCCACTCGTGTAGGCGCGCGAGGACTATCGCCTCCAGATTCCATGGCGGCAATCCGGCAAGGAGGCTCGCCGCCACGCGGGAGATCGTGCGGTACCCCCGGATCAGCCTTACGGCCATCACCTTTTGGGGCGCGTTCAAATGGTTGGCAGCTCGCTGCCTCAATGAACGCACTCACACCGGGGCCCCGTAAAGGGCCATGGACCGCACGACTCCCGCGTAGAGCCTCCGGCAGGAGGCGTTTGGCCCCCCCAGGTTGGGCAGGAGCCGCCTGAAGGCAGCCCCTGTCCGCTCCAGTTTGGGGGCCAAACGTCGGAAATGCTCTGCGAAGTTCCACCGGCTGTCGAGGACGAGACCTAGGTACTTCAACGTCGACTCGACGCCGATGGATACCCCTCCCGCCGTCACTGCTGATCCCGGAGGTGGCGCATTCCGAGGCCCATGAAAGCACATGGCCTCGGACTTGTGCAATGCACCTCGAGACCCAGTTGCCGGATCCTCTCAACGACTATCGCAACCCCGCGTGTCATTATTTCGGCCGCCGCCTCGTGCGACCTCCCCTGTGCCAGCACCAGCGTGTCGTCTGCATAGCAGACAACGCTGACGCCGCTAAGGAGGTCGGCGCGCAGCACCCAGTCGTAACTGATGTTCCACAAGGACGGGCCTAGAACCGATCCCTGCGGAACACCGCACGACATCTCTCGCCGGTTCCATTCTCCGCTGCGACCGGGGTACATGACGGCTCTGTCCGTCAGGTAGTCCCCGACCACACGACGGAGGTAGGTCGGCACCCGGTGATACCGGAGTGCCTCCCTTATGCAGCTCCAGGGCATGGAGTTGAAGGCGTTGGCGATGTCGAGAGACACCGCCAAGACAACCCCACCCCGGGACACCGCATCCCCCGTCGTGAGGGCTCTCACGCGCATGATGGTGTCCACCGTAGAGCGCCCCTTGCGGAAACCAAACTGGTGTTCCGCAAGATCCGGCCCAGTCCTCGCAAGGTGCTCGGCGAGGCGGTTTGCAATAACTCTTTCAAAGAGCTTGCCCACCTCGTCGAGCAGCACCACAGGCCGGTAGGCGGACGGAGAGTCCGCCGGGAAACCAGCATGCCTGAGAGATAAATGACAGAGTGACGAGAGATAAATGAGAGAGTCTTGACGGCATGTAAAGTCAAGTCAGAGGCCGATGGACGGCGTAAAAACTCTGACACCAGTTTAGGCACTAACCACACGAAAAAGAAGAGGAAGATACACGTCCTCCACCATGAAGGGGACCGTGGAGGGTAGACGAAGGGTCTATCAAGCTCTCGGTGTTCCTCCAACTACTCATCCTCATTCCTGGCTCATAATGGGCGGTCAAAAGCTCCGTCACCAACTACGGCCGTCACCCATGCAGCCATCACCCAACGACTACAGTTTATCATTTTGTTTGCCCTTATTTTTGTGTGCGCCTTCTTTAATACGAGTGGTCAATTCAATGAGAAGGCCGAGATTAACGCTCTTATAATATGAATGATGGGTACTGTTTGCTGTCAATTAACATACACAGGTAACATTGAGTGTTGTTTATTTGTGAGGTTTTCGAGTATACCTGTAAAATTAATCTACACTGTATTTTTGTGTGTGTGTATGTTTGTAATTAATAAACTCAAAAACTACTGCGCCGATTTTAAAAATTCTTTCACCATTAGCAAGCCACGTCTTTACTGAGTAACATAGGCTATATTTTATCCCTGTACTCCCACGGGAACGGGAACTACGCGGGTGAAACCGCGTGACGTCCGCTAGTCAATGTCATACTATTGTGATAGGTACATGGATTTCTAGTACAAGAGCCAGGGCTTTAAAGATAAAATATACATAGTGCCTTGAACTGCTAATAAAGGAAAAAGTAATTATTTATCCTGATCCACACTTGCAATTAGTTGGTTCGCACTTCAATTGCACCAGCTCAAAGTCTTTATAGAATCTTCCAATCCACCTACTGGAAAGTAAATATAAAAACGCTAACAAGATATAAACGATTCTGCCCACGCTTATCATTATCCATTAGTCGCTATCAACGACACAGGATAGAAAGAATTGCTGCCAACCGATTCATATCGCAAATAGTGGTTTATAGCGCCACTTGACAGAATAATTATATCAGTTATATTCTTTTCAACTGTGTTCTTACGGGGTTTAGCCATATCCGACAACCTACACAGAGCTTATTGACACGAGAGTTCTCAGATATAGGCAGGTAGGTACCCCTAAATCTGACAAACCAATGGGACCATTATAGTAATCGCGAAAACACATCGGCTACCCCGCATTTTATTTTATTTTTTAAAATTTTATGAAAGCTTACAGACTAATAACATTATAATAACAATAATATAACTAAATTGCTAATTACAAGCCTCCACAGATAAATACAAAAATTATGAAAAAATCAAATTAAGATCAAATGATTTTGATCGAATAGATATTTACCGTAATTTTAAACAGGATTTTCAGGTCGCTATTCCATTACGTGTACCCCCATCTTTATTTACCAAGGTTGAACCACTTGAGGCAGGCTTCCGTCGTTCACACTGACACTTCACAATCCCTGATGAATTGCCTGATAACGGCTAGCTGATAAGAGATAAACGAACAGATTTGGCGCCGATTGATTGCGCATAACACTAACCTTCTTGGAATAATACGAATATTTTCAACGGCACGTGTTTGATTACTATAATTACTTTAAAGAATAAATTGTTATTTAGAAATGTTTATGATAGAGTGATTATTCGTAATGGTTGTTGTTCACTGAGTCATATTTATTGCTAGGTAGGGTTAAAATATGGGTGAGGCATGGAATTATTAAATATTTTATAGTACAAGCTTCTTGGGGTTGACAACCAGTCTTACCAAGGGGTCTCCAGTGTTTCCATCATATTACATAGTACTAACAGGGTTGTGTAGGTCAGATAGGCAGTCGCTTCATGTAAAATGCTGGTATTCAGCTGCACCTGGTTAGACTAGAAGCCGACCCCAACATAATTATGTAGTTGGAAAAAGGCTAGGCAGATGATAGTGACAAGAGGTGGATTAGGAGTAACATGAAGGAAAAGAAAAAAAATATTAGATTGACGTTTTTTAGAAAAACGGAATGATTTTAAAAGCTTGGCGCTTATCTAGGCTTTCCGATGATTATTTTTACCACATGAAATGAATGCATAATCATAAAAAGGAAGCTGGTGTCTATTTCAGCAGGCCTAGCCAAGTTACAAACGATTCGTATCGATTCTCTTTCTACAATCGTAAACGTTAAGTCACGTGGTCAAAACAAACGAATAGAAACTTCGTAGACAAGTTTACATCGATTAAGATGATAGAATTCGTTTCTACAATCGTGATCGCTACATCCCATATAAATCGTAGCCAACTTACAGTTTTGACTGCACTTTAATGTTCCTATTCTTTGTTTTGACCACGTGACTTAACGTTGAAATGATGTCATTCCCATACATTTGGTTAGTTTTCTATGCGTTAACGATTGTAGATTGTCAACTTGGCTAAGCCTACAGATGATACGAAAAGGGGCATTATGAAAAAGCTTTCGGATTCCGCCAAACAACTGTGCTTTCCTGTATACAAGCAGCATATTTTTGCGTTCGCAGTCGCAAATGAAAATTCAAGATCGAAAGGACTATCAGTATCATCAGTTTTGGGATAAACGAAAACTATCAGATTTTGTATCAAACAAGCGCATTCCTTTCCTGGTTTAACTGTACATGACGTCTGTTGTGAATGCTGTGGTATTCTCGTCGTGTAAGCGGCACTTCAGCGTATCTTTACAACTAGTGTTTCAAGGGTGTTAACGCAAACTATTCCTTGCAAATATTCCGATAACGATATTCGAGTGTGGCTGATTGGCTGTGTATTATTACTGAAAATGATAGGCTTTAAGGCTTGTTTGTCTACTTTTCCTAGATGTCAGAATGAGAATCCCCTAAAAACGAAGCGTTTAATTCAGTGTGTGCTTATCATATGGGGCGACAGCCTGTCTGCCCCCGCAACCCTGTTGTTAGGTAATACGCTACTTCTTGGTAAGACTGGTTGTCAGACTTTCGGGTTTCCGACACTTCATTACCAAATAAAAGCGTGATTACGATACGCAATATGTTAGCGATACAATAACAACTGTCTATCATCAGTCTTATTGTAAGAACACACAAGAATAAACTTTGGTGCATAAATTACTAGGTTAACAGAATAAACGACGACTTCCTCTTGTGAAATGGGATTAGATTAAATAATCTATCTTACGTTGTGTCGCGTGGCGTTGCTTGTGGAGGCGGTCTCCCGGCCTATGCATAGCAACGGATGACTGGAAAAGAAGACTATCTACATTAATATTATAAAGAGGAAAGATTTGTATTTTTGTGTGTATGTTTGTAATGAATAAACTCAAAAACTACTGCGCCGATTTCAAAAATTCTTTCGCCATTAGAAAGCCACGTCTTTACGGAGTAAGATAAGCTATATTTTATCCCCGTACTTCCACGGGAACGGAAACTACGCGGGTGAAACCGCGTGACGTCCGCTAGTTTCTAATAAAAAGGGTCAAATCAAATTAGCTAGCTTAACTCTACATGATGGTTTTCGATATCTAAACACGATAAAAATGATTTTATGATCGTTTTGTAGTGTAGTTAATTCTTACTTGAAGTATGAGCTTAGAAAATCTGTTGTTTTTATCGTAACAGGTTGTTTCTTTTCTTACTAGTTTGAGTAAGTTCTAGATTGATCGGAACATTTTTCTTAGAATTTACAATCTATCCACTTAAACACACAAAGTAAAAAATAACTCTGTATACTCATACCATGTTTACCAAGATTTTTAAGGTAATGAATACAATGGTGAATAGACAAGGCCGGATTTACACGTTTAATCCAGGGTCGTGAGTTCAGTGCCCTTGTGCTACAAATATTTGCGTTGTCTATTAGTTCAACCCACGGAACGCGAGAGAATATAGTTCGTCTGTGGGCTGTATGCCTACGTGTTGTGTTTGATTAAGATTTGTGTGTGTTAGGACACAGACAGGAAGTCTATCGTCCGTTTTCACTATCGTTAAGAGGCACCTAAATTAATGCACAAAATGTATGTACTAGTCTTGGCGAAGAGCCGAACGTTGAAAATATTTAGCAGTGAGATTTTAAGTACTAGCCATTGCCCGCGGCTTCGCTAGCGTTGTGGTCAGAAAAATGGGAACGTTTTAAATAAAGAGTGTAAAACACCTCTTACCGAAGCCGATAGCCACTTGTTCTCCTCGTCATTGTGATATTTTTTTTGTTCTACACCATACTTGGGAACCTTCTAGTTACGGAGATATTGGGGGTCAAAGTTCCAACTTTTAGACAACCTTTTTTTTTAATACAATGTAAGATTTTTACACCTCCAACTCCTTCTTCTTTAAACACCTCCACGACCCCCGTACTATTCATCCATCCATCAGCACAATGTTTTGAGTGCGTTACATTGAGTTCTACCACAAAACATGATTATTCACCCCAAAAAAAAAGTCGTTTCCCAGCAATAATTTTTGCGTAAAGTTACTTAGTTTGATGTACAGAATGCTTGGTTGACGGCTTCGTTATGAGGTGGTTTACACCCTGTATAGCTTTTGACACTAGGAGATAATGTGGTTTCTTATTAGTGAAAGAATTTTCGGAATCGGATCCGAATTTTTTTTTAATTCCTTTTAATTTTAAATTATTCTAATTCCGACGTTCAAATTGAAGATACTGTTATGGGCACATGTGTGGGCTAGCCTACGACCTATGAATGCAGATCCTATGAACAGTCAGCGGACTGTCAACTGATAAAAATCCTTGGAACACAATACAAAGAGTCATTCTTATGCATTCATTATTCTGAGTAGGGCTGCTGGATATGTAGAGCTTGTGCATCTTGTACCTAAATTATTAATAAGTACAGTTTTTAGGACTTTAAAAAGTTAAAATGATTTTTTAAGCTTGTACGTGGTCGAATCTGGAAACTGTTCAACCAAACAAGTTGTAGAAGATTGCAAATTTTCGCGGTTGACAGTGAAGGTATTGATATAGATCATAAGCCAGTATGTAAAACTAAAACCGTCTGATGTCGCATGAAGAACTTGTGACCATGATGGTCGACGATCGTCGCAGGCACTATGGGCAATGCATAAAATGGCCCTGATTTGTTAAAGAGGTTCAAAATCTAATCGCAATCTCATTTCAACGACAATAAATGTCAAAAACTTGTCAAAAAAGGTGGTTTTTATATTATGTTTGGTAAAAGTATTCTACTCTTTGATATTATGTTGTGTAGATTGCGACAAAGATCAGAATGCGACCGTTCTTAAAAATGCAGGAATAGAACAACCCACAATGAAATATAAATAACCCAACATACATATTATTTTGCCTCATTAAGAGTCCTCGAGTCAGCCCTACGAATCCCAACGGCACGGAAATAAGAACAAAATGCAGTTTTATGGATCTGTCGATCGAGAGCATGACTTGAGACCAGCTCGTTTGGTCCATTGAGCCTCGTTAGCACCGTTATGTACTGGCAATGCGCTTGATTCGACCCCTGATACTTATAACTGCATCTGTTTACTGCATCTGGAGGTCGAATGGGCCAGAAAAACATGGAATCAAATATGGAACTAGTACGTTTATGGGCAAGATAATAGACTAAAGGATTTGATACCGGTTTCTTTTGGATCTCTGCGTTTGTGTATAGGTGATTTGCAGTGGCGGATTTACAAATTTGCCGCCAGTAGTCTTTTAAAATTATACCGCCCCTACTAAGGACTACAAATTCGAGTTAACTCATTATAAGATTATGTGAACAACCCAACGATTTTGTCAGGATTACCCAAGAAATAGTTTTTAGTATTTTGATTCCATCGCGACATACTTAAAATTTTCTTGTTCAACAACAAAAAACTTGTAAAGAAATGCGTAAACACGGGCAACAATGATCAAACCTACGTTATAAGCCTGAATTTGAACCATCACTTAGTTTATACTTTCCAAAATAACACTTCCTTGGCAGTCGTGTAAAAACCCCCCACAGCAGCCATTTCTGCCTTAACTGCCGTTTCCAGTTATACTAAACTTATTCACGTCGCTTCTTTTTGATAAACGCGATTCAATAACTTGCAGAAAAAATATCTAACTGGTGAAACATTTACATATTGAATTGTTTGTGTGGACCTAATAACTTTAGGAATATAACCTATGTATTTTAATTTCGAAAATTGGCCCCATATTTGCCGCCCCTAAAATCTGCCGCCCTAGGCTCCAGCCTACTCAGCCTATTGGTAAATCTGCCACTGGCTGATTTGTGTTTGTATTTGTACTCTTTATACAAAGAAAAGGAGAAATTCCTTTGTAAGGAACAATGACATTTAACCCGTCCGCCTTCAAAGCTAGAGTGAACAGGCATCTTCTAGGCACGCTCGTTCCATATACACCTCATCCATCGCTTTCTATCAGGTGTGATGGACAAAATTGTCCTGCTCTTGACCGAGCTCAGCGCCATTTTGAAAAAAAAAAAACCGGCCAAGAGCAAGTCGGACTCGCGCACCGAGGATGCCGTACAAACTTTTTAAAGGACAAGATTAACTTTGCTGTTCTATCCCTAGAAACGGCTATTGCTCCAACCGCAAATAATAAGTTTGTTATAGTAAAATCGCTTTTTTTTTGTTATTAAACTGCATATTTACGGTTTTCAGACTTTTCCCTTTGCATGTGCTATTAGACCTTGCTTTTGCCAAATTTCGTGATTCTAGGTCAACGGGAACTACCATAAATATCGGTCTTACAGCTCAAGTAAAGGGAAAAGTCAGAAAAATAAAAATAGTTGAAAATAAAGGTAAATTTTGGTACTTACAAGTTTTCGCGAAAATCTAAATTTGCCCATATCTTTTATCGTGTTGACTCAGGACCTTGATTTTTATACACCTAATAGGGACTATAGACCTCAGTTTATGGTATAAATTTCAACTTGCTAGGTCCACCCGTTGCTGATAAAATCGGTGGTGACAGACGGACAGACAGACAGATGGACAGACGGACAAGAAAGTGATCTAATAAGGGTTCCGTTTTTCCTTTTGAGGTACGGAACCCTTAAAATGATGCCTAAAAACAATGAACCAACGAATTTCGCGAAATGACAAGAAGATAACTAAGATAGTTTTTACAGATATCAGATGAGAGAATCATGTTTTCTTTAAATTGTTTGTCCTTTTAGGTATAAAGGCAATAAAAAGTACACTGAAGATGAGTAAAATAACACCACTTTTAGTAAAACTGCGGGTGAATAAAAGATTTTTCTTTCCTACTTATTCAAATCACTTACAATCTTAATACGATTTAACAGAACCATAGTTACGGTACTCGTAAAGAGGTATTTGCTGAGCAAATTAGCACAATTAAGCAGATTATTAGCAGAGCCCACAGCGGTCACCCCAAGGCCACCATACTTGTTAATATCTCAGATAATCTTAATGAAATACCAATGGAACACGTTTATGCTCACAAACTTGTTTTGCTAATTTTAACCTAATTATCGGTAGTAAAACGTTTATTTTTGTCGGAAATATTGTATAATCTTCATAAAATTAACTGGCTTTTGCCCTAGATCTTCGGCTACGTGAAATTATTTATATGAATAAAATGTACCCCGTTTTTATAACCTTTTTCATTGATTCTCCGCTCCTATTGGTTGTAGCATGTTACGTTTTTTTGCAATTTGCAGTTCAGTGTCAGGTTGTATGTTGATTAATATATGATTCGCTTCTGTAACACGTATTTAGTTATAGAATTATAATCATCAAAGTCATCAATACAACCCTCCAAGCTCATAAAGGTGCAGGAATTTCTTTTTCATACGTCTTACAATCGCGAGCAATATCTTAATCAACATACAACCTGACACTGACCTTCAAATTGCAAAAAACGTAAGAAAATTTGAATTTCGCGGTCTACTCTGGAGCATCCACCTACTATTTAAGTACTATCTCTCCAGCTTTATAATATTAGTATAGATAGATAGGTTGTTTTGTTTAACTAGTTGGTATTAGGTGTTTGTTAATCTTGGCTTACTTCGATTTTCTATGTGGATTTGCGTATTTGCGAGGGTTTCCCGGCCACCGACTAAAGGCCCGAGAAAGATGATCCATGAGGATTTTTCCATGATAAAACAAGGAACCGTCTTACTTCTCACCTCAAGTTATTGAACAACATAATCGTCAGCCGAAAACCATCGGCCATACTGGACATAGGGCTTCCTATATCAAGGGGACATCTGTGCACTTATCGAGGGTTACAAAATATACATATGGGGTATGCAGGGCTTTGGGGGTAGCAGTTAGGAGAGAACGCCATGTGCTACGATTCTTACTTATCTAGGTAACTTTTGCTACGTTCCTTCACGTTCATTAATTAATTTATTTTTCTTCTTGTTCCAGAATGCGAGTACCAGGCTAACATAAAACAACAAAGATGGAAAAGCAAACGATGCATATGCTGGACGTCCAGGAGAAGGGCGGACAGACCAAGAAAGTCAACCAGTATATAGCTGCTGTTGCAGGTATGGTTTACCTGCTTTTGGTTCAGCCAAATTCATTTTACAATCTTTTCTAAGCGTTGCCTCCTCATTCTCTAAGAGTGTCCATGCAGTGTCTTGCCAATTCTTCTCCATAGAGATCAACGCTTTTGAATGGGCAAATACAGCTTCATATTTTGGAATTTAATTGGAAGCTGCCGTAAAGTTTAATATGTCAATCATAAATTCATAACATAACATAACGCCGGTAATCCCCAAAGGGTTAGCGAGAGGTGTTCCTAATAGTACACCCACATTTCGCCAGTTATGTTTAAGTCCCTTGTAATAGGGGGCGAGCCTATTGTCATCAACCGACGACCCGAATGGCGCAGCGGTGGTGAGGCTTCTTTTTTTTTTTTTTTTTTCGGATGGGAAATCATCAAATGACTTCTCCCGCTCTGGGCTGAGCAGGAGGGAGTGTCAGACTTTTACTGACTAAAACCCATCCATGTTCCTTCATCGCCCTTTGTGTTCCGGGGCCACGGTATCTCTTTCGAATAGTCCCGCAGCCCCGGCAGGCTTCGGTCCTTGCGGACCCCTTCCTTATTGCTGACTCTCTTTGAGGCGCGCGTGGAACACGAACGCGCCGTCGACACGGCCTGTCGTCATGAGACGAACGGACGGCGAGCTAGCCCATAGCTCCCCGTCCACAGGCCCGCGCCTACGGTGGCCGGAAGCCACCACGTGGCCCCCGACGCCCGGGGCGTCTCCCGCGGCGGCCGGGACGTGAGGATCTCTCCCTGTCCTGTTCCGCCACCTCCTTCGCTAGCATGACTGCTTCGCAGAAGGAGGTGACGGCGTCCCATTCCGTCTCGCTCCGGACCATGGATTGAACCAAGGCCGGGAGCGAGAGGTCGCCGCCGCCAATCGCCGTTACGAGGACACGGCGGTGCTCCGCCCAAGCGGGGCACACCTCCACCGTGTGCTCCACCGTGTCCTCCGGTCGATCCTCACAATGGTGACACCCGGGCGTCTCCTCCCGCCCGATTCGGTGCAGGAACTTACCGAAGCATCCGTGTCCGGTAAGAACCTGCGTCAGGCGGAAGGTGAGGACGCCGTGGCGTCTCTCCAGCCACTCCTCAAAGAGGGGACTTATCGCCACTATTGTGGCGTGCCCTGCACGGGGTTGCGATAGTCGCTCTCTCCATGTCGCCATGAGATCCCGCCGGAAGTCCGTCCGCTGAGCGACAATTTGCCGCGGCAGCGGAGTTTCCCCAGCGGTGCGGTGGTGAGGCTGCCTTACGTTCTTAGGGTCCCGGGTTCGAATCCCGGTACGAGCAAATGTTTGTGTGATGAGCATGGACATTTGTTTCCGAGTCATGGATGTTTATATGTATAATAAGTATGTATTTACAAACAAAAAGTATCTATGTAGTGTATCAACTATCTGGTGACCACGACACAAGCCTCGTTGCTTAGTGTGGCACTAGATGGCGTTGTGTGTAATGTCCAGCGATATTTATTTATTTATTTATTAACCGGGCACAAGTCCAGACTTTGTGGGTGCTACTGAGAAATTCTTGATGGAAAAACTCAATAGCACTTTGCCCGACCCGGGCAAACCCAGGACCTTATGCTCAGTAGTCTAGTCTCATGTCAATCATCTATGTATATAGGAGTAGGTACAAAACGCTTTGAATGCGAGTGCCGGAGGCCTACATCTGTTAGACAGGGCAACAGACACGAATATCACTCTCAGTCTAAATATAGGATAACACAAATAACAATACGCATAGCCTGCCCATTGTCCTTTACATATACAGGGTGTAAACAACCTCATCACGAAGCCGTCAACCAAGCATTCTGTACATCAAACTAAGTAACTTTACGCAAAACTTATTGCTGGGAAACGGATTCTTTTTTGGGATGAAAAATCATGTTTTGTGGTAGAACTCAATGTATCGCACTCAAAACATTGTGCTGATGGATGAATTGAATAGTACGGGGTCATAGAGGTGTTTTAAGTAAAAATCTTACAATAAAAACTTGTATTTAAATAAAAAACTTGTGAAAAAGTTGAAACTTTGACCCCCAATATCTCCGTAACTAGAAGGTTCCCAGGTATGGTCTAGAACAAAAAAATGATCGCAATGACGCGGACTACAAGTGCCTTTCAGCTTCGTTAAGAGGTTTTTTACACCCTTTATAGGATAACACAACACAATACGCATAGCCTGCCCATTGTCCTTTAATAATCCTGCTTCTATTAACACAACGTTGTTACTTGTATGGGTAATGCCCGCTATTGTTTTAATTGACAAAGTAATGATTATGCATTGAGTTTACGTTGTTTACAATGAACAGTTCATGCATGACCTTTGGTTACCTTTTCATGAAAAGGCACCTTCAGTGCATTGACTTATAAACGGCTATGGTTGTATTGTAAATTTTAAAGATATTGTTTTGACGTTTAGAAGATTCTGGTGTTTTGTGTCCGGTTAATAGCAGTAGCATAAATATAATCAGTCACTTATGGCATGGGTATGGTCCTCATGTGACTTGAGCAAGATTATGGTTGGACTTTAAAAGAGACTGTGACCTTTGAGTTTGTTTCGGCTGTTCCTTCTCAGAGTAGTCAGTTAGGAAAGAAAGAAAGAAAAAGTATTTATTAAACTCACACAGGACATAATAGAAACAAAAAGATAGAATAGGCATGACGACAGTATTAAAAAATTGCAAATCTATTTAGTCCGTCAGTTAGAGTATTGGAAATTAATGGACACGTATTTTTTGTTTTTGTAAATCAATGAATATTGACAAAGATAAAACGCATCAAAACTCGGGAGTGGGGGCTCGTGACGTCAGAACTAGCTAAAAATTATACCATGGCGTGACGTATTGAGAATTTTAACAACGTCGTATCTTCGTCAATTTTGGTTTACGGTAACAAAAGAAAAAACACGGTTCAAATATTTTTTGATAATTTAAGTGACGGACTAAGTAATTAGATTTTTTTTTGTCGTCTCGCCTATTATGACAAAATTATATAAAAAAGTAAACATGAAAAAAAAAAAAAAAAATTCTACCTTATTGGAGCTGTGCAAGGTCAAAAGGCTCCTATCTCAGCAAGATGCACGACAACGACCTCAACTCGTTTTGAAAATATTATTCTGTGAAAGTGTTTTTAAAAACCAATTTAAATATTATAAACATCATTTATCACTGCCTCGTTGGTCTAGTGGTCGTAAGCATGACAGCTGAGCATGAGGTCCTCGGTTCGATTCCCAGTTCATGCAAGTTGTTATTGGGGTTTTCCATCAGGAATTTCTCAGTAGCAGCCACGGAATTTGTGTCCGGTTGATGGCAATAGGCTTGCCCCTATTATATGGGACTTTAACAAAACTGATGAAATGTGGGTGTACTATTGGATACCTCTGCGGATGGGAAATCATCTAAACGACTCCTCCCGCTCTGGGCGGAGCAGGAGGGAGTGTCAGACTTGTTCTGATTAAAACCCGTCCATGTTCCTTCATCGCCCTTTGTGTTCCGGGGCCGCGGTATCTCTTTCGAACAGTCCCGCAGCCCCGGACACACAGGCCTCCTTGTGAGAGGGAGTGGCCAGACGACATTGTTGCCATCGCGGGAATATCCTGGATGAGGCTTGAAACAAAGCGAGACCTATACCCAGCCAGCAGTGGGTGAATCTGATCTTTAAATATTTATCCCCAAAAGGATTAAATATAGGATGAAAGTTTGAATGTTAGTTCGTCATCTTTACTAATGGGAAATGCCATATGGGACACGGCTCGTGAAAAAAATACGAATCAAAGCCCCAAACGATACAAGCGATGTTTTATTTATGATTTTCTAAATACAGTTTGACCACTTAACCATTGTGATCAACATTGCCTAACAGCATTATGTAAAACATTGTCAATACTCACATCGTTAGACTCGTCATAAACAAAAATAAATGTAACATTGACAACTCTATTAGCGGCTGAATATTGGCCACAACTGACACTCTATTTTTACGACGACCACAATATCTTGGCACGTCACGGTGGCGCTACTTACTGCGACAAATGACAAATCCAGTTTATTTTGTGATAGTTACACTTTTACCCGCATACCAAGTTAAATTGGTGATCTTGTAACCCGAAACGCGACCTCGTTGGCCATTGTGACTACATTAAGATTATGAATGAATTCTGATATCATTATTTATATTTATTAGATGAATCATGGATGTTGTTCTATATAGGGACGTGTAAATTAGTGTAATGGTTTCAAGTTTAATAGTTTGTAATGGGGTGATCAGTGCCAAAGATCATTTGTTGCCACATCTAGCTGGTTTATAAGTATTATATGTAACACCGAGGCAGTGGCAGTGTGGAAAAATCATACTCATTAACATCACCTAACCAGACGAGGTATGTAAATTATGTTTCGATTGCCGGAACACAAGCCCTAGGCCTCATCTCTGTGAAAGGGAGTAGGCCATCATTCACCAGATGAGCCCATTGAGGGTTGGTGGATGTCACACGTCTTCGTATGTTTGCTTCTAGATCATGCCGGTTTCCTCACTACGTTTTGAGAGCAGTGTTGATGAAATTTATTACACAAAGTAACGTGTTTGCTATAATGATTAAAGTAATAATCTAATCCACAGCATCAATCGCCGCGGTGGCGGGCGGCACTATCCTCGCGTGGACATCACCAGCGCTGCCACAACTGGAGCCATGGAAGAACCTCACGGCCGACAACGGCACATCTGCCAACGCGACAGGATCATTACTGAACTCCACGGCAGGAAACTACAGCGGATTGATCAACTCGCTGGGGCAGCCTGCTGACTTCTTACTGGACACCAAAGAAAGTAAGTGGACATAAGCGTTTTACCAGTTTTTTGTTTTAGTGTGGATATCCTCATGCATGTCCTTTGCCGTAAGGTCGGCTAAGGGGTCTGTCAGACCCCTACTGACTAAACACTACGCCGACAACGTTGCGTGTATATTATAGATTCCTAATATGGTTTAAAATATGTATTAGTTTATTATTTTTGTCGTTAGATGTAATTTTGTGTATTTCATCTTGCGTGATAATAAAATGATTGATTAAAAAACTTTTTGGCAAAAAATAAAACACTTCAAAAAAAATTAATTTAAATTTTTGCAAAAAAGTTTTTTAATCAATCATTTCTATTTACTTTTACTATTCATTTATTTATTTTTCACTTTTTAGTGGTCCACAATACGTGCTTACCCCTTCACAGCGTACCGGCGGCGTAATGTTATGAACTGGTGTAAACAATAGACAGACATGAGATTTAAGCAATCCCAGACAATTTGCTATCATTTACTGAGGAGTTCCGTTGCCTATCTCCGAAGTTCTTCATCAGATCTTCACTAAATTGAAATGGGACCACTCCGAGAAAGTACTCTTTCAAAAACGACCCAAATCGCTTCAAGTGAGCCTATGAAATTTGAAGAGTTTTTCTATTTCTTCAGGATCCCATCATCTGATCCTGACTTGATGATCATGGGACCACCTGGAGAGCCACGGGCCACTTTCAAACAAAACAAAAAAAAATCCAAATCGGTTCAGCCATCTTCGAGTAATCGGGGAACAAACAAAAAAAAAAAAAAAGATTCGAATTGAGAACCTCATCTTTTTTGAAGTCCGTTAAAAAACCACACGGTGTTCCTCGTCATCACTTCTGGCTGGGGTGCGGGTACACAATTATTTATTCTTAACACAATCAGGTTTGCAGGTTTGCTTGCGACAAACCTCGTCTCAGATACGTTTTACCACTAAAAACGAACTGCATCCTCCAGGACGTGAGTGGGGCAAAGGACAGAGCTTTCTATGTCATTACGTACTGGTCGGACAAAAATGTGAGTCATCAATTCGAGCAGAAGAAGAAGCGTCATTAAAGAAATTTCATGAATTACAAATAGTCTCTATCTGGGGCATTCAGGAACAAAATTATCTAGGGTTGATTTATTCAACGTCATATTTGCAAAATAAAATTCTATTCTATTCTATTCTATTAATTTTATCCTCAATCAGTTCCTGCTGCTGAAACATACAATATTTTGAAATTATAAAGTAAGCGTTTTAAATAACTTTTTCGCTGTCTATATCTTTCACTGCATAAAGGGTGTAAAAAACCTCTTAACGAAGCCGAAAGGCACTTGTTCTCCTCGTCATTGCGATCATTTTTTTGTTCTACAATTACGGAGATATTGGGGGTCAAAGTTCCAACTTTTTTTACAAATACAAGTTTTTAATTTAAGATTTTTACTTTAAACACCTCCACGACCCCCGTACTATTCAATCCGTCCATCAGCACAATGTTTTGAGTGCGTTACATTGAGTTCTACCACAAAACATGATTAATCACCCCAAAAAAAAAGTCGTTTCCCAGCAATATTTTTTGCGTAAAGTTACTTAGTTTGATGTAGAGAATGCTTGGTTGACGGCTTCGTGATGAGGTGGTTTACATCCTGTATATCCACAGATGGGTGGGTATCACACACATAAAGACCTATACCTAGATAACGGAAGAGCACCTACCTTCTTCGCGTGTATTTTATATACTAAAGTGGCTACTGTCGTAGCAAGCTAATTTGTTTAAAACAACCACGTTACAACTTTACCTAATTCTAGAAATTTTGAACAAAAACGTAGTCTATTTTGTAGTACTTACTTAACTTGTTTGTATAGTAACTAAATTATAGTAAGTTATACTTATCCTAATAGGTAGTCAAAAAATGACACGCTTGGTTTTCATACAGCAGCGGTGGCAGAGTGGTGGCGGCCCCGACTTACGAACAGTATGTCGTGGGTTCAAACCTAGGCAGGCGCATTACTTTTTGTAATTGATTTCATCACCACTGCTCTCAAAACGGTGCAGGAAAACATCGTGAGGAAACCGGCATGTCCTAGAACCAAAAATTCGAAGCCGCACTGGGCCCGCGTGGCGGATTATAGCCCAATCCCTCTCATAGCTCATGGCCTGTGTCCCAGCAGTGGTAACATTAATAGGCTGATAATGATGATGATGGTTTTCATACGGTTTGTGGTAGGTACTTACTTGCGTTATCTAGGTATCTGTGGTGGGTATAGATAGATATTTTTTTGGATTAGTTAACTCTCACGGATCATGATGACTCTCTTGAACTCATGTTATTCGCATTCCATAAAATTCCACTAAAGGACAAGTCCCAAATCAATTATAATGATGACTTGCAAAAGCTAATAATACTGACATATACGACTGACGCACGCACCAAAATACACAATACATTTATTTATATACCTACTTAGGTACAATTCTTCAAAATGTATATTTCCATGCGTGTTTTACGCAACGGAAAAACCCTTAGTACCTTCCTGTTTGTGTCTGAATTCGACCTTTGTATTTGCAACATCCTTGGGGTCTCCCATCTTCTTGAGACTATACGTAACTAACATTTCGTCACCCCTGTAATCCCCGCAGGGTTGGGTTAGAGGCGTACCTACTAGTACACCCTAGGGTAGATGACAAAAAAAATCTAATTCGTCCGTCAGATAGATTTCCAAAAAATATTTGATTCAGTTTTTTTCTTTTTTCACGTAAACAAAAAATGAAGACGATACAGAGCGTCGAAAACTCGTGTGACGTCACATTTAAGTACATCTATAACGATCTTTGACGCGTTTTATCTTCATCATTTTTTATTAATTTGATTAAACAATAAACACTTATCCAATATTTTACGATAATCTAACTGGCGGACTAAATAGAATCATATTATTTTTTAGTCAGGAATCATTCCTATTCGCTAGTTATGTTTAAATTCTATGTAATAGGGGGCGAGCCTGTTGCCATCAACCGGGCACAGATTCCGTGGATCATTTATCATCTTCCTGTTTTTGTCCCATGTTACTTGAAGTCGGCGCAACACGTTTTTTTCTTCCATTCTCCCCGTCAGACGTCACGGCATCATTTACTGCTTTTCCCTTCATATCATTCCTCACACAATCCAGGTTTTCCTCTCCCGATTCATCAATAAAAAATCCTGATGGAAAATCCCAATAACACTGTACGTAACTCGCTGTGGTCATATCAATATTCTGTCAACATCCTCACCGTCATTTATGTCCTTACAGTCATTGTTTGATGACGAAAGTAACACATGATACAACTCTCGCCTCCTGCGGCTTTGTCGTCATCAAGATTCGTCATGAGACAAACCCTTTTCCCTGGGGTTACGTCAATCGGTCACATTTCTGAAAGAAATGAAACACTCTTCAATGTTCATTTTCCGGCTGGTGGGGAACAGTCTCGTAAGGGAATCATAGGTATATTATGTCCAGCAGTGTTAGTCTATTGGCTGCAATAGATTTCGATGATTTCTTGGAAACTTTTGAAAAAGCTATGAAGTTTATGACACCACAATAAATTCGTCGAATTATTCTTATACAAAAAAAAAGGAAATCTATAAACTTTGTTTCACCTTTTGAATGTTTTTTTGGATGTACGTACACTCGGCCAAGTCACTTGCCTGAGGGTATTTGTTTTGTTTGTTGAAATTAGTTTCTTTTAAGATATTTTATTACTTAGTGGCTAATTACTGACTTCCTTAATATTACCACAGGATATTACTGTAGGTATTAACTAATTGTATATAAATGGCTTTTTGGTCATCAAATTAAGTGATGCATTGTGCTTATTCGTATTCATGCGTTGCTTACCTTATAACATATACTAAAGTATTCAGTTTTACCTTTTATGTTTAAACCAATTTATTAACAGGAAAACAAAACTTGCCTGTGGGAATTCGCATTACTTATTTTGGTAAACTACATATTTGTACAAAATTAGAATTGGTGTTATTCGTAATAACATACTTTTAAGGAAAACAGTAACTTTATTGTATCTAGAAATATGGCAATTAACCACTAACTAGTTAAGTACCTTTGTTAAAACGTGACTAGGGGCATGGCAGCATTTTCGCCCATGTAGAGGTCGATTAATATCCCACGGGAATGTACTAGCGGGTAAAAAATATCCTACGTCATAACCCAGGTATAAAACTACCTGTGTATCATATTTCATGCATCGAAATCCAAAGGCTGTTTTAAGCTTCCACGGTTTAAAACTAAACTTATATTATCGGGATCACGGAAGATATCCCGTAAGTGACAATATAAGTACATCGAAATCCATTCAGGCGTTACGGAGTTATTGTTGCATATATAATCTTCTAGTTGTAGGAACTTCTGGAAAATTATAATACATGGACGAAAACGGTCGAAACGGTGAAGGAAAACATCGTGAGGAAACCGGCATGTCCTAGAACCAAAAAATTCGAAGACATGTGACATCTACCAATCCGCACTGGGCCCGCGTGGTGGATTATAGCCCATTCCCTCTCATAGAGTGGAGGCCTGAGTCCCAGCAGTGGGAACATTAATAGGCTGATGATGATGATGATGATGATGATGATGATGGACGAAAAAGGGGGGGAGGGTGAGAGTGAAATTTTAAAAAGCAGCTGAAAGAGTAACTATATAAAACTAAGGCACATTGCTTTGAAGCCTTTAATTCGGATGAAAGTTATGACAAAAAAAATGTTTAGTTTCTTTCCCATTTTGAATTTAGAAAAAAAAAATGCCGGTTGGTTTACGATCGTTTATAACAATAAGCAGCTTAAAAATAACATACTTACATCTACCAAGAATATGTAAGTAACCGACTCGTTTCAAAACCACTCAAAATCTAGTTTAATGCGGTGAAAATATTTGCTAAAGCAAGTTATATTTACAACGAGCGACGAACGCACAGCGGTGAGCGTTTGGCATGACATCGTGGATCTATTTCAGTTGTTAAACAAAAAGCACACACCTCCCATTAAGACTTGAACGATCATTATTATTGTAAACATGTGTGTTTGCAAATCACTACATAGTATAAAACAAAGTCGCTTTCTCTGTCCCTATATCCCTATGTATGCTTAAATCTTTGACGACCCGAATGGCGCAGCGGTAGTGAGGCCGCCTTACGTTCTTAAGGTCCCGGGTTCGAATCCCGGTTGGAGCAAATGTTTGTGTGATACGCATGGACATTTGTTTCCGAGTCATGGATGTTTATATGTATAATAAGTATGTATTTACAAACAAAAAGTATCTATGTAGTATATCAACTATCTGGTGTCCACGACAAAAGCCTCGTTGCTTAGTGTGGCACTAGATGGCGCTGTGTGTTCATGTCCAGCGATATTTTTATTTTTTATTTTATCTTTAAAACTACGCAACGGATTTTGATGCGGTTTTTTTTAATAGATAGTGATTCAAGAGGAAGGTTTTAGTATATAATTTGCGGGCGGGCGAAGCCGCGGGCATCAGCTAGTATATAAATAAATTCACGCCCTTTTTTCCACGAGGGTAGGCACAATACAGGACGCCATTTGCTAGTGATCTAGTGGTTGCAATTGCTACTGCCGAGCATGAGTTCCTAGGTTCGACTCCCGGGTCGGGCAAATTGTTATTGGGTTTTTCCATCAGGAATTTCTCGGTAGCAGCCACGGAGTCTGGATTTGTGTCCGGTTGATACCGATACCGCCTATTACATATGACTTAAAACTAACTGACGAAATGTGAGTGTACTAAAGTACACCCCTGCCTAGCTCTTCGGGGATTGCAGGCGTGATGTTATGTTATGAACCTTTATAACACATTTGCTCGTAAAGGGTCTCTTATTTCACCAATTTCAATATCGTAATGTAGGTATCTCATTACGCACTTGTGCTGTAAAGTAAAATGCACGGTTTATACTTTTTAAATCTTAGCAAAGAGTTTTGTATGTCAGAAAAGTGGTCAACATTTTATGAATAAAATTAACTTTGGGAGATGAAATATAATAAATAAACATTGAATTCTTTAATTTAATTAATTTTGACAATAAATTACAACCATTTATCTGTAAGTAACAAAAACACGAAAATATTAATTTACTTTATTAGTAATACTGGCTGTTTTTTGTGTCTTTGCCTTAAAAAAGCGCTGATGCGCGCGCCTCGCTAATTTGTGAACAAGTAAAAATTATTCCGCGCGCTTTTTCTTTTCGCTGTATTGTTTTTATTTGTTTTATTTATTTCCTCGCAAATATGTTATAAAACGTCGTATGACATACCTGCGCTTTGATAATTACAGCCTCTGCTTTTTTATCGCCCTCGCCTAAGGCTCGGGCTAGCAATATCGCCTCGGCTGTAAATTTCAACTTACCGCACTTATATCATAATGTACTATTCATATTCCTTTCGCTTCGTCTACGTTCATATACTGGTCATACCCTGAAATGGCAAATACTGATCTAGGTTTTATTCACAAACATGTTATAACTAAATTACCCTCACCTGTTATTCCCGAAGGGTTAGGCAGCGGCGTCCCTTATCATGTGCCTAATTGCGAGCCTATTACCATCAACCAAGACACAAATCCTGACTTTCGACTGGTACTGAGAAGTTCCTGACGGAAAATACTGATGGCACTTTGCCCGACCTGGGTATTTAACCCAAGTCCTCGCGCTCAGAATATCTGCAACGACAACGTATTATCGAGGTCACATCATCATATCAGCTCTGAGTCACCCACTGCTGGGTACAGGCCTCCGCTTTTATCTGCCACACTCCCCGGTTCTGTGCGTCCCTTCCTAGACGTTGCCCGCGACTTTGGCGATATCGTACCCATCGAGTTTTAGGACGGCCCTGGTTTCTTTGGCTTAACGTTGGCTAACACCTTACACTTCTTGTCGAGGTGTTGAGGTCAATCCAAAATAGCTTTTCCCCCATTAGTATCTCATTCGTTTTAATAGTATCCGGTGTTTAGTGATAACAATCCCTAATCCGCAAAAACGGTATTTAATTTACGATCAAAACATTTTTCTTGGCACATGTTACTGTGACGTAATCATCACGAGACCAGCAAGACACGCCCCCGGAGAAAAACAAACAATTTTTTTTTTGAATCAACGCGTTTTAGTGATTCTTGTGATAATCTTATCTAACAAACAAGCTTCTGTACAAACTTTTGCGCCTGAAGAATTTTGAAACAGTTTTGTCTGACATAGTTTTGTAATGACCAGCCACAATACGCTTAAAACTTACGTTGCGTTGGAAGACCTCCCACTAGGTGGACCGGATGACCTGGTGAAGGTGCGGGGATCCGCTGGATGAGGCTGGATGAGAGTCGAACAGAACCGGTCGATGTGGTGACACCTTCGGCAGGCCTATGTCCAGCAGTGGACATCTTTCGGCTGAAATGATGATACGCTTAAAAGAAACCGTTTTCACAAGATTCCATAACAAACATAGAAGCATCATGGTTATATTAGTCGAAACATATTCACAGCTGGACAAAGCTATGTTCAGCTGTGAATGCAAGTCCTGTTCTCCTCGCACCCAGCGAATTCCCGCGGCCTTCACCAGGTCATCGATCCCCCTTGTGAGAGGTCTTCCAACGCTGCGCCTTCCGGCCTTTCGTTCCGCGAGTAATGTGCCTTACTTGCCACCGCTGAAGTTTTGCAGTTTCTTCGGGATATGTTGGTTACCTTGGTTTGCTTAGGGCTCTATTTATTGCCCCTGGAGTTACATAATTATGATCTTCCTGTCCTTGTCCCATTTTACTTGAGGTCGACTGAACACGTTTTTTTCTTCCATTCTCCTGTCTCAACCGACACACTATCATTTACTCCTTTTTCTTTCATATCATTCCTCACACACCATCCATCGTTTTCTTGGTCTTCCTCTCCCTCTCTATCCATCCACATATTATTGGCCTTTGAGTTACAGCTACGTAAATAATACTTAAGACTCACAGTTATGATTCGAGAATAGAAATTGAAACAGAAATTCTGGTTTCGCCGTCTCGTATTCCTCGTGCATTATATAAGTGTCACCTAGTTTCAGCGAACACATGCATTAGTTAGTGTCGAGTATGCGAAAAAATAAAAACGCATCTTACTCTAAATACTGAGTTTCCTGAAAAACTATTCAACAGGGATGAAGTTAAACAGTTTGCTAGAATTTAATGCAAATAAATTCAACGGGACACGAACAGGGAATGTGCGTTTTCTTGTTTTGTTTAACTATTTAGATCATGAAGTAAAAAAGGTCAAACGTAAGAATGTGGTAGCTGGATTTTATGATACAACTAGTAGTTGTTACTGAGTATGGTCACTGTTTGGTATGGTCAATTCTTTTGTCATTAGTAAATGCTACAATTAGGTACGTTCACCTATGGGATATACGACGAGCTAATATTCATAATCTTATCCCTTGATCTGTCCACGAAGTAGACACAATAGTTAAACAATGGTGTCTCGAACAAATCGGTCCTTTGACAGATACTGATACAATACTGATACAATACTGATACAATACTGATACAATACTGATACAATACTGATACAATACTGATACAATACTGATACAATACTGATACAATACTGATACAATACTGATACAATACTGATACAATACTGATACAATACTGATACAATACTGATACAATACTGATACAATACTGATACAATACTGATACAATACTGATACAATACTGATACAATACTGATACAATACTGATACAATACTGATACAATACTGATACAATACTGATACAATACTGATACAATACTGATACAATACTGATACAATACTGATACAATACTGATACAATACTGATATTCAGTGCCTTCAAAAAAGTGCGAGGATTTTTCTGCGTTGTGGAAACTTACCCAAAGAGTCTTCAAGTCACGTATGATTAGGAATTACTTGTAGACAAGCGTGTAGTTACTATCATTCACCGGCACATACTTTTGGCAAATATAACGACATTTCAAATGTCGAATGAACAAAATTATTCCAATGCATATACGTTGTGTTGTGCCAATGCATTTGACGTCACAGGAAAGATTGGCACACGTCTTTGAAACGATGTCTTATGGGTTACTAACCCTTATAAATAAAGAACCGTGATGCATGGTTTCTTTGGCGATGATGATGCCGATGGTGCCGATGGTGCTTTTTCAATGACGTTCACAGGGGTGAGGAAAGTGTCGTAAGGAATGTTTGTGCATGAATATGGACGGCTATAAGAGATGGAATACCAAAGAAACGATGGATGGACTGTGTGAAAGATGATAATTAAAGGAGGTGTCTGATGAGATCATGAGTAATAGAAGTCATCATCATCATCATTTCAGCCGAAAGACGTCCACTGCTGGACATAGGCCTCCCCCAAGTGTCGCCACATTGACCGGTCCCGTGCGACTCGCATCCAGCGGACTCCCGCAACCTTCACCAGGTCATCGGTCCACCTAGTGGGAGGCCTTCCAACGCAACGTCTTCCGGTTCGCGGTCGCCACTCCAGAACTTTTCGGCCCCATCGGCCATCCGTTCTGCGAGCAATGTGACTTGCCCACTGCCACTTAAGTTTGGCAATTCTTCGGGCTACGTCAGTAACCTTAGTTCTCTTGCTCTCAGACTCAGAAATGAAGACATCCGTCTTCATTTCTGAGTCGATCGCGCAAGGAAACTCCGAGCGAGAAGGCTTAAAGTCACCCAAAGGGCAATGGAGAGGGCTATCCATTGCCCTTTGGGTGACTTTAAGCCTTCTGATGAGGCCCATTGTGAGCGACCACGTTTCGGTCCCGTATGTTATCACTGGCAACACACACTGATCATAGTCTTTCGTCTTGAGTCTGTGGTAAGTTGGACGAGAAGATATAAGTAATAGAAGTATGGAAGAAGATATGCTGCGCCGACCCCATTTAAAATGGGATATGAGCAGGGCAATAATGAATGCTGTGCAGAGCGGTGTTGGGAAACATTTGTGAAATTTTCCGTGGATATTGTATTGAAAAAAAAAATCAAAATTGCGCACGTTCGTTCCAACTACGGTCGTGTCATACGTGCTAAAACAACTATGCAGTACTATAAATTAAAATGTGGGCGTTATTTCCGATTGGAGCCATGCGCCAAAACACCCATGTTGAACTATACGTCCTGTGATAAAGGGCACTCAACTGACGCTATCTGGCAAGCCCCCAGGATTACGTAATATTCTAATGTATGGCCGCGTCTCATGATACGAATGTGTGTGTTTACGGCTATACGTCATCCGAATTTGTAGTAAAAATAGACGTATACGAGTAGACGTGTAATCTGCATACAGGCTTGTCTGATTTACGATTGTGCTAGATGAGTCGGCCCGAGACGGGATAAAGTCGATTGAAAACAAAGCATAAAACATTTATGATAATACAGGATCTATAGCCCGACTTGAATCCATAAAGATACAAGAAGCAAGCCGTGATTTTCAAAAGGTGGTTCTACACTAGCTAGCTCATTATCAAAATTGACATCTAGTAACGTGTAAACGTCGAATGAACGCCTTGGGGTGTAGGGGAAACCAAACTAAGTGCTTGTCAGATAGAACTAGATTTATGAATGCAATTTGTTGGTATTAGTATACAAGAAGACGCTGATGTCCGTCAATGTTGGCATTTACCCCTTAAAAATCTCCTCTAATTATTTTATATGCGTCAGATTGGAAAGAAATACTGTTTCACTACTTTTCAGCTTATTTTTTGCCAGAAATGACATTGTTAAGTAAATATCTACTATCATGCTAGTTGATGCTGCTCTAGTGACTGCAAGGTCAGCTGCTGATTTTGGTTGTCCAGGAAATTCTCGAGTCGTATTTGTGTTCGGTTTATGTTATCGCCTTCTATAACCAAATATAGTTAGTTGACCTAAAACCTAAGCAACTTGTGTATGTTATAATTTTGAAATGTCTTCTTTCCAGGTTCCTTAGTATCTTCAATCCTCGCCATCGGGGCGGCGCTCAGTGCCCTCCCCGTGGGCATGCTAGCTAACAAGCTTGGCAGAAGACCCACCGTGCTCATCCTCTCTGTGCCGTTCTTGCTCAACTGGTTGCTCACCATCTTCGCCAACGGCGCTGGCATGCTGATTGCTGCGAGATTTTTCGCTGGTTTAGCTACTGGTGAGTTTAGATCTATATCCATCAAATTGTGAATACAATTTGAAAGGTGGTCAAGGTTGAGCCAAAGAAACCAGGGCCGTCTTTAAGCGCCTGAGGTTGATGAGGTCGTGGATGAGGGTCGCACAGTACCGAGAAGAATGGCAGAAGAAAGGGGAGGCCCATACCCAGCCCAGTAGTGGGTGATTTTGGACTAAAATGAATGATGATATTGTAATTGATGAAGTTATGGATGACGGGAGTTAAATTTCATGAGGAAAGTATGATTTCACCAAACGTTGCCATTAGAATTGGTGATCCCAGTTTGACACCACTTCACAGGCGAACTGCCGGTGGATACAATTACATCCACCCAATCCACAATGTTGTGTTCTGTTTTGAATAAATGGAGACTAGTGAATTGCAGGCACAATAAAGGACGTTTCAACATGGTAACGCAATTTTTTGGAACATATTTTAAATCTGGAAATCATTGGGAGAGGCTTTTGTCCAGCATTGGAATGACGTAGGCTATAATAGCAGTATCAGTAACGCAATTTTCTTGGTGTTACGTCTATAAGCACTCTGGTTTATAGGCAGCGACTAGGGCATTCCACCAGTTCTCAACCTTAGCCCTTCAATCTTCATAGCTATGCTAGTGGCTGCCAGACTTCTGTCACTCCACATATTAATGTTATTCTTCGTTCCAAGGTGGTGCCTGCGTTGCAGCACCTATGTACATCGGCGAGATAGCCGAGACTTCCATCCGAGGGTCTCTGGGTGCCTTCTTCCAGTTGTTCCTGACTGTGGGAATCCTGTTCACTTTCGTGGTCGGCGGGTGGACGCATTGGAGGACCCTGTCCATCATATCTGCTGTCTTCCCTGTTCTACTTGTCGCTGTTTTCTGGTGAGTTGACTACAATAAAATACCTACTGAAAAAATGTAATTCCTGAAGTGTTAGGCAGGAGGTGTTTATATAACACCCACATTTCCTAATTATGTTTAAGACCAAGTAATAGGGGGCGAGCCTTTTGGCATTAACTGGGCATACATCCGGAGTGATGAGACTAATGCTGTACAAGATGTCAAACTCTTCATTTTGCCGACCTGGAAATCGACTCCAAGATAGATTCATTCATTCAGAAACTTGTCGAAGAATGATCAATTTTCATGCTCTATGAAAAAAAATCTCACATGTTTGTAATGAGTTAAAGTACCTATGCTAATTAGTAGTGATTAGGAACGTAATACTTCCTTCGTCTGTAGTGTTTGCAGCTATAAGTGGCACGTAAACAACTCTTGATTTTGTGGACTTTGTGTCTACCACAATATTATTCCAAATTATTCGTGGTTACAACTGTTTTCGACAAAATTTATGTTTTGTTGGCGTACCTTAAAATAAATAAATAAACTCAGCGCTCTCAAACAGTAAGGAAAACATCGGGTGCAAACCATGTCCTAGAATCAAAAAGACATGTGACAACCACCAACGCGCTCGCGCACATTATCGTGGTAGATTACATCCCACTCATAGAAGAAGCCTGTGTCCCAGCAGTGGGAATGTTATAAACTGATTATGCTTGCTAAGCGTTAAAAACACTTTCCAATTCACTTGACTTGACTGGATGTATGTAAATCGTTATTTATATAAGCAATAATTATGCTAATATAGTTGCAGAGTTCACCTTCATTGTTGTTGAACTAAAAATAACTATCAGGTGATATTTTCCTTTGCATTGTTTATGTTTTATTTAAATCAACAATCAGCAATACGTGGATAAACCTAATTGAATTCGGGTTTATCCTAACTATTGACATGAGAAGGTGAAATTACTAAACTAAAAGTAGGTCAGGCTGATGAACTACGAAGCATATCGTGGAAATATTATTGTATACACTACCGTTATAGAGGACAACGCGTTTTGACAGTGCGTTCCGTTTCACCAAAAACATGCTACATAAAACAATAAATTGTAAAATAAGTGATGTTTTAGAAACTTTAACAAGTGTACCACAATGTTTTAAGCACCAAAAAAAGCATTTTAATAAATAAAAAGAGTTTTGTATTTCTTGCAAATTCCCTATTGGGGACAACTATGTTCTGTGGGAACAACCGTTGTTTGGTGTCTCATTACATTTAAAACGTCTAACTGGCCGAAGCGTACTACTGTAACTTTCATAAGAGTTGTCTTCGGCCCCCCAAAGGTCCGGGACATCATGGTGACAAGATATGCAAGCTGCTTGAAAAAATAAAACAGAAATCTTGAGAAAAAAATTCAAAAGAAATGCAATTAGCAGAAAGACGTTTCACTAAATTGCTATGAATTTCAGGTGGATGCCCGAAACTCCTCAGTTTCTCCTGGGCAAGAACCGCAGACGTGACGCTGAAAAGTCTCTCCGTTGGCTACGAGGACCCGACGCTGATCTCACTTCAGAACTTGAGGACATGCAGAAAGATGTAAGATTTTTTAATGTTTTTAATCGTCATTATCTGCCTAGCCTTTTTCCCAACTATGTTAAGGTCGACTTCTAATCTAACCGGATGCAGCTGAATACCAGTATTTTGCATGGAGCGACTGCCTATCTGACCTCCACAACTCAGTTAGTACTGGGTAATACGATACTCCTTGGTAAGACTGGTCACTTTCGACCTGTAATGACTGTCAAAGATCTACAAAATAATGACAGCCGGGCCCATGCAAAGGATTAACGTGCTTAAAGAGCTAAAGTTAAAGTTAAAAGTTTTTAAAATGCTACTCATGTGCAAACATACATAATTATGTAGTTTAGTTTGTAAAGATGGGTGACAAGAGCCCTCATGGACGACGATACTTAAGCACGTTCGGTGCGGTTGGGCAGTCAGTTAAACTTCGAATGTTGTTGAGTTTCTGTTTGTGAATTCTCGCGAGTTAATCAACGATATCCAATGAAGTCGATATTTCGTGATAATGTCTGTGTCAATCGACCTTACATTACAAATTGTTTAACTAGAAGTTGACAACCCTGTTATAGCAAAATTAACAACAACATGCAACATGCTTATCTATTCCTTGAATTCTATTAATAACGTGATACGACAAAATGCATGGAAGAAGAAAACATGCTGCGCCAGGCAGTTGTTGCAATTAGATAACAAGTAAATGTATATCGTTCCAGGTGGACGACGCCGCCCGCCAGCGCGCCGGCGTGACGAGCATGGTGACCAACCGCGCGTCCCGCATGGCGCTCATCTGCGGCCTCGGCCTCATGTTCTTCCAGCAGTTCAGCGGCATCAACGCCGTCATCTTCTACACCACCAACATCTTCCAATCCGCAGGCTCCGATATCCCTGCTGTCATCGCCACTATTATTGTTGGCGTTGTCCAGACCATTGCGACTTACCTCTCCTCCGTTTTCGTCGATAAAGCCGGTCGTAGAATCCTCCTTCTCCAAAGCTCAGCCATCATGGGACTCTGCCTCATCGTTCTCGGTATCTACTTCAAGCTGCAAAAGGATCAGTACAACGTCGCCTCCGTTGGCTGGATCCCGTTAGTCTGCTTGATCCTGTTCATCATTGCCTTCTCAATGGGTTTCGGTCCTATACCTTGGATGATGATGGCTGAATTGTTCCCGGTTGAGTTCAGAGGCGCTGCGACTGGAGTTACCGTCATTGTGAACTGGATGTTGGTGTTTGTCGTCACTCTCTGCTTCCCGATCATGAAGGATGCTATAGGCATCTACAGTTGCTTCTGGTTCTTCGCCGCTTTCATGGTCATTGGAACCATATTTGTGTTCTTCCTGATTCCGGAGACCAAGGGTAAGACTGTTTCGCAAATCCAAGCTATTTTAGGTGGAAAGAACGCTTAAGTTTAGGGAGAATATTGTGGGTTGCCGTGGTTTTGAGGGTTAATTAAAAAAGTTCCGTTGAAGTGTTGAAAATGCATGGAGTTTCGAAGGAGATATGTAAAGCCCTCTAGTAAATGTTGTGATACTATTGTGAATGATTTATGGAATATAAAATAAATAATTTACAGTAAGAAAACGTAATGGATACTGCCGAGTTCAAAATAAATAAATGTTGATAGGTATAATAGAACATGACATAAACATTTAAATTTTAAATTATTTGCGAGGAGTTCACAATTTATACCAAAAATTTGTCCGTTATGTCAAATGTTGTAAAAATAAATTATTATTATATCAATATCTTGTAGCGCCACAGATTTATGTTGCAATATTAATAAATTAATTGGACACAACAAAAAAATGTTTGTGATGAATCACCATTTACTTTATTTTAAACAATTTTGATTATTATTTGTTGTGTTGTCATTGTAAATTATTATATGAAATTGATGAATTTATGTAAAAGTCGATTATTTTTAATATAATTTAATTACAAATAGTTCTTAGCCAAATAATTATTTTAGACTCTTAGCTGGCCTAATAGTTTATATTTTGTTTAGACTTTTCTGCTTTTTAATACTTTTTGTTGAGTAATGTAGGTACTTTATTTAGAAATTAGGAATAAATGCCGTCTAATTTCAGTGCCAAAAAATATTAAATTGTTGAGAATTATGTAACAAAAAGTGTTAGAACAACCGCTTTAGTTAATATTATTAAATAAATATTTTAAATTACAAAGTAATTAAGGAATAAGTAGTGGAAAGAGATTGTATGAGTGCTTGAGTCCAATTTATTGTGATATAATACTCATATAATGGCGAAAGAATGTTTTTTAGTATAAAACTACAAGTGATCAAATTGTTATACGTAATAAATTATTGTGTCGTTTTTATCCGACTTTGGCGGAGGCAAAGAGGGTAATGTTTTTGTCAAAAAATGCTGTACTATTAATAACTGCCAAAGGAATGTAAGAAATAATAAAAATGCTAATTAAATAATTAATTAAGGAATAAAAGTTACTATTCAGTCAATCTAAGCTGTCCTGCAAATTAAAACTTCTTATTATTTTAGCAGGAAAAGATGAAAACAGAAAGAAAAGGAATTTAATTGATTGTTAAAATAATTAAATTATAAAAAAAAGAGAATAAGAGTAAAAGAGAGTGTTAAGAGAACAAAGATTAGAGTTGTAAGATAAAAATACAGTGAACAAATTATAAATGGAATTGAATTAAAAGTATTTAGACAGGAGACTATTCTACCTTGTGTTTTGCAATGATGGCAAGTCCAATATGTTACTGTAAGCAGCATCATCCCACCGCTGGGAAAAGGCTCCCCATAACTTCCAGTTAAGTCAATCCAGGGCTAATGTGCACTACTGGTATTGCTCAGCACGTTCAAAATGCGCTTTTAGAAAATGCAGTGCCTTAGAAAACTATAAAAAAACTCAGTTACGTTCAAAGACATTTAAAAAGAATTTAATAGAACAGGTTTTTTAAAGGTTACGTTATGTTAAAAGTGCCACATCATCCGCCTAGCCTTTTCCCAACTATGTTGGAATCTTACCTAACCAGCCTCACCTAACCAGATGCAGCTGGGTACCAGTATTCTCCATGTATGATAAAAGTGCCTAAAATAAATACAATATCAAAACGGGACATGGTCTCCAGTCTACAATGCTTTTAAAATTAAAGTTAGGTACTGTTAAAATAGGACGAAATGTGCCAAATGTTTACAATTGTCGGTTTTAAGTATTTTTATACAGTGATCGTTGTTAATGTTATAACTTAATGTTAAATTTAAGCAATTTAGATCAATAAATAATAAGCTGTTACTTTTGGTTTTTATTTCTGCAAAAATTGCATAGCGTTTACCCAATTACTCACCCCAAACACTCGTGATACAGACACTTAAGTGCACATTCTATTCGACCGAACTAACTGTTCATTTCACCAGCAATAAAGATTTTTATATTTATATAATTATGTCGGGGCCGGCTTAGGTACAGTCCTAACCAGATGCACTTGAATATGTGTATTTTACATGGAGCGACTACCTGACCTCAACAAGCCAGTTACTGGGTAACAGGCCGTTTACATTCAATTCAGTAGACCAAAGAGTATAATAATAATAATAAGGGAGCAGTAGACAGTCCTATGTTGAGGACTTGAGGTACATTACGAGGCGACGCGACGACTGGCCAGTGCGTTTACACGGATCCAGTGCCACTGGCACGTGGTGCGCGGTGTTCGGGGGGAGGACACTGGATTGAAAAATAGGAACGTAGTCTATTCCGATCCAGCGCTGGATACTAGATGCTGTACTGGATAGTAACTGTTTACATTAACCCAGTGCCGATCCAGCGCTGGAATCCAGTGAAGCTGGATCCAGCTACTGGATCAAAGTAAATCAGCCTTTATACGATATCCCTTGGTAAGAGTGCCTGTCAAACTTTCCTCCCGTTCCATATATCCCTACCGACATATCCCCACTGGCAGGGATACTTGGAATTTTTTTCCAACTATCGCTACCGGTTGGGATATATGGAACTTTCTATTCCATGTATCCCTACTGACCCGCATTGGTGGGGATAGTTGGATTTTTTTTTCCATTTATTGCTACCAGTAGGGATAAGTTTTCAAGGGTATCTTTATATGATTAATTAGTGGTTCCTGAATTACTTGTGATATAAAATATAAAAAAAAAAACAAAAGAAAATCGCGGAAACAAATATTTTAATTAAATCAAACAAACCCATAATAAATTACCTATTGTTAAAAACATAACTTTATTTGAGTTAACTTAAAACCTTTGTTCGGTACTGGACAGATTCTTGGATTGGACAGATTTGTTAGTTCGGCAGATTCTCTACTCGACTGATTCGTGGATTCGTCATATTCTAGGGTTCGACGGATTAGCTATACGGCAGAAGTACAGGTGAAAACAAAAACAAATAAAACGCACTTTAATTAAAGAACAAAAAATCATATTTAACTTTTAAATATAAAATTAACCTTGCACAACTGTTTTAAACAATCAATCACGCTAACTTCATTCTTCATTGCTGTAGTAACAATTTTGTTTATTTGACAATTTTTTTGTATGAGTTTTGCATTACGCTGCTTCCCGTTGCAATAAATTTTCTCTTTTTAACTTTGTGTCTTGAAAACGGGATTCTTTTTTTAGCAATTGTATAAATAGATAGAGTGGTGGCTTAATGGGAAATCTTTTTTTAGTCTCGCATGCCACCATATTTTTTTTTTTTTTTTTCGGATGGGAAATCATCAAATGACTTCTCCCGCTCTGGGCGGAGCAGGAGGGAGTGTCAGACTTTTACTGACTAAAACCCATCCATGTTCCTTCATCGCACTTTATGTTCCGGGGCCACGGTATCTCTTTCGAATAGTCCCGCAGCCCCGGCAGGCTTCGGCCCTTGCGGACCCCTTCACTGATGCTGACTCTCTTTGAGGCGCGCGTGGAACACGAACGCGCCGTCGACACGGCCTGTCGTCATGAGACGTACGGACGGCGAGCTAGCCCATAGCTCCCCGTCCACAGGCCCGCGCCTACGGTGGCCGGAAGCCACCACGTGGCCCCCGACGCCCGGGGCGTCTCCCGCGGCGGCCGGGACATGAGGATCTCTCCCTGTCCTGTTCCGCCACCTCCTTCGCTAGCATGACTGCTTCGCAGAAGGAGGTGACGGCGTCCCATTCCGTCTCGCTCCGGACCATGGCACGAACCAGGGCCGGGAGCGAGAGGTCGCCGCCGCCGATCGCCACCTCGAGGACACGGCGGTGCTCCACCCAAGCGGGGCACACCTCCACAGTGTGCTCCACCGTGTCCTCCGGCCTATCCTCACATGTTCATTATAACAAGTAAACACATTCTCGGTATATATTCCCATCCACTGAGTTAAGAAATAATTATTAAATGAATTATATTCCGGTGAGTCATTAACCAGTTCTTGTATACTTAATATTGCTTCGGGAACCAAAATCGGCGGAAGCAACGGCAGTTGCATATAAAGGCGCATGATATACTCTCCATTTTCAGTTTTATCTAATCCAATATTTTGGCTCTTTTTAAGTATCGCTTTCCAGTAATGAAAGTAGCAGCCAGTTATTTTTACACCAGGATAAACTGATTTCACGGCTTGAATGGTTGCTATTTCAAATTCGCACTTATAATTTTCAATTATCACGGAAAATTGGTCCCTTAAAATAGTGAACAATCGTTCATAAGTTGCCTGCGTTTTATTACGTAGAAGTATGTAAAGCACAGGAATAAAATTTATGGTATTGTCATCGTGAGAAATATTTATATGAAGACTGTAGACTTGATAAAAAGGAGTGGGGCATGTTTTAAAGGTGCCATCCCCGTAGTAACTCTTACTTTTTTTCAGATAGTCTTTCGCCAATCTTGACCCAAAAATCAAAATTTTGTCTTCGATTCCATCATCAAATAAAAAGAAATTACCCACTAGACTGTGCGGTAGCTTCAGAGATTTCATATATTTACAGTTTTTCGTATTCATTTTCAGGTAATTACATCTAGCTTTATACAACACATCCTTTTTCTGTACAAATGTTGGTTTATCTTCATCATTTAATTTGCAGTCGGCAGTGTCCATAAAATCTTCAAATAATTTTGGGATTGGTTCGAGTTTTTTTGCATACTAAGTCTTTACATATCGTCGTCGTATTGTCGTCTTGTCGTCGATATCGTCAGGGACGCGGGAAACACCTGGATCAGGGTCGCACAGAACCGGGAAGTGTGGCGGAAGAAAGGGGAGGCCTATACCCAACAGTGGGTGATTCCGGGCTGATGATGATGATGATGATGAAGTCTTTACATTCGTCTATTATACTGTCTACTACGTTTTTGGTAAAATCGGGCATGCACATATGACTAGACTCTCTAACAATTCGGTTTAGTTTGTCCAAAGTGATAGAACTGCTGCATTCTGCCTTTTTTACACATCGCCAGTTTGTAGTACCACATTTGTTATTTTTTACAAAATTGTATCTGTGTCCAGCATGTAAAACAACGGGTTTTCCGCTTTCACTTTTAATAAATTTTAAATCCACTATATCGGTGCTCGAGCCGGCAAGTTCCAAGTATCCCTACCAGTGGGGATATGTCGGTAGGGATATATGGAACGGGGGAAACTTTCGGGCTGTAAAAGATCTACATACGATTGCCGGAATCAACGGCATAACGTGCATTCCCAGGCAATGTATGAGTCTCCGTATTAGTCTGTATGGCATGGATATTGAAGCTGTGGTGACCACTGCTTGATAAAATAGGTCTCAAAATAATTGTAGCCTTCAGAAGCTTACATGGCCATGTCGTGTACGAAATATTTAATAAGTTACTTTATATTGCAAACTTTGTCACGCAAAATCAGCTGTTTCGCTACTAAATATGGGTGTATGAGCTTCCTTAAAAAATCTGGAGTGGCTCCTTAATTGGATATCAGATCGGCCCTATCCAAAAATCAAAACTAAAACACCTCATGACACAGTATTTATTAAGAACTCAAAACATGGAAGAAGTGATTGAGGGACACTCTTTACAAATGGTCCTTTTCTCAATGTCGTCGACTCTCAACGAAAGCTCCGTAATCTGCTTTTCAATGGCCTTTACGTCAGTCCTGAAGCCATTCACAGTAGCATCCAAATCCGTAAGGTACTGGATCTTGTTACAGAGCTCATCATATTTTTGGGAAATGTAGTCCCTAGCAGTCTGAGAGTCGGTTAACTCCTTATCAATCTTATCAATCACTTCGTACTTAAGCTCGTCGAATTTAGACTCAACACTGGGTCCAAATAGATGGGCACCCTTCACAACAAGATCTTCCTTCATTTTGGGGTCTAAAATTTTCCTGTGGCAAGCCATTTGATTTTTATGAATAATTAGGAATGTTTACACGGAATAATTTTATGTTTTGGTAACTAATGTGCATTTTTGCTTAATTCATTTCATACGAAAATTCAGACAAATGCAGTCAAAATCTAGGTGACAGGACAGGCAAAATTGGAATGGTGTATTTTTTTTCTGCTTGACGGTTCCTTGTTTTTGCGTCATGTTATTTTATTTAGCACCTACCAGTATTTTATTTTGCTACATTTTAATTATGCAACCTTTTTAATTCAGTAATTCAGATACGTATTGAATTCTTGTTAAAGCTAGAAAACCTATATATTGGTTAAAGGTGGTCAAATGATGCCTTGCGACCCCAAAAGTTGTAGGACTATCGGAAATTAGGAATAAATGCCATGCCAACGCTAATAAATGCCAATGGTCTAATTTCAGTGCCAAAACAATATAAAATTGTTAAGAATTTTGTAACAAAATGTGTTAAAACAAATGCTTTGGTTAATAATGTTATTATAAATTAGTAATTAAGGAATATTTAGGTAGTGAAAAGAGATTGACCTATGAGTGTTTGAGTACAATTTATTGTGATATTAAATAAATAAAAAAATTAAAAAAATGTTGCCCACTGGTATCGGGAGCAGGTTCGAAGCTACCGGCGGTCAAGACTCTAGAAAGACGAACCTTCTAACAATACTCACCGTGTCCAGGAGTACCGCTTTCTGAATTAAGACCTTGATCCAGCTGCCTGACGAGAGCCTCCTTAAGTATTGATCGAGGCTCTTAGCAATGAAGCCATGGGCTGATACGACTATCGGCACAATGATCGCTAAGTCGATAAGTTCATAATATCCCACATGTCGACAAGATTTTAGCAGGAAAAGGTGAAAACAGAAAAATATATATATATATATAAAAAAACCGGCCAAGTGCGAGTTGAACTCGCGTGGAGAGGGTTCCATACAATGCCAAAGTCTTATATTGAGTATACCACTTTATTTTCAATTGATAAAAGTCTTAGTTTACCTGTAATCTACAAGCAATGAACTATATTTTGTATTTTGGATATACGTGATAACGTCTTATAAATCGATGAACACCGGCTGCACGCACAAAAAAGTGTCACTCCGTTCCGCGCGCCAGTCGATCAACACCCAGCCCAAACCCTTGGACCAAGAAAACTGAAATTTTGCAGTGGTTCCCTTTATAATGTAGACAAGGAATAAGGAAGAATTTTTCGAAGTTCAACCCCTAAGGGGGTTAAATAGGGGATGAAGGTTTTGTATGAAAGTCCGTCAGTTTTAAAGTTAGGATCTTAAAATTTTGTGTTTAGGCTTAGATTGAAAATTAATTTACACGTGTCTCAGCATTTTTGATAATTCTACCCCCAAAGGATTAAAAAAGGGGATGAAGTTGTGTATGGAAAGTCCTTAATTTTAAAGTAAAAAACACAAAATTTATTATCCAGTTTGTTTTTTAGGTTAAAACCACGATTTTTTTTATTTTTTCTGTTAGCCTGTACTGTCCCACTGCTGGGCAAAGGCTTCCCCCAACTCCTTCCATTTGCTCTTTTCCCTTGCCTCCTCGGACCAACCCTCGCGGTACGCGTCCAAATCGTCTCGCCACCTTTTTCTGGGTCGGCCTCGGCGGCGCCGTCCGTCTTGGGGCAACCATCGTGTGGAGACTTGCCCAGCGGTCATCGTGCATGCGACTGACGTGACCCGCCCAATCCCATTTTAGCCTAGCAGCTTGCATGCCAACGTCCACTGTGCCCGTTTTGGAACGCAGCGTGGTGTTTCGAACCCTGTCTTGTCTTTTGACACCCAGAATGCTGCGTTCTATTGCCCTTTGGCAAACTCCAAGGCGGAGCTTCTGACAATCGGTGCAGGTCTGAGCAAGAGCAGAAATAATGATAATTCAGTGATAATAATTGAACTCATAAAAGTATGAATTTTTGTCATCAATGTTTTCTTATGACGTTATCACGTAAAAAAAATATACTTTTCATTACTCATACTCTGAAAGTAGATCTGAAGTTGCCTGTGAAGCGGGTTGAAAGTAATACTTTTCAGCCCTAGGGAGAATCGTTTTCAACTGACAATTGTCAAATAAAATAGTACATTTTGATACTAGTGGAGAAAGTTTTTATTTATATTTTTGAATTTAGAATACAAATAAATGTTAATTTGTTTATAAAAGTAAATATTAGTTTTAAATAATCATGTTTATCTATGATATTCTTTTTATAAACACAATTTGAATATTTAAAAAATATTTAGGCGGTAAAGACGCATTATTGCTTTGCCAAAATTTTAAAAAAAACATTCACCTCCGACTTAATGCATGGAACCAATTTGAACTAAGTATAGGCAGTATAGGTATAGTTATCTGTGGCAATTTTCATGCCCGCACACGTGTTGGAAAATGAAAAAAATCGCACGCGTTGAAATACATTGCATGTTGAACGTAATCATAGTGCGTTATGAACCAGTTTTCGAGGAAGTGTATTGAAAAAAAAAGTAGTTAATTTTTCTATTGAACCATGTTCCAACTTTCTATACAGCCACGATGTAAAATTGAAATAACAAAGTTAAGTATTAATTAAAGAATATAATTATATTTTCTAAATAACTTTATTACTTATCTTTGACGCCTATTGACGTCGTTGGATATATGTAAGTACTTACGTTTAGTTTTATTTTTGTAATTATTTAGAGTTCTAGTTGTAGTATGTATATAATGTAAATATGGTTTCACACCAAATAAACATCAAGCAATCTTATAATTAAGTTTCAACTATTTCTTTAAAATAACATAGATTTGGGCAAAATATTTACCATTTTTTCGATGATGAAAATGAAAAATAGGTAATGGCTGATTAGCTGGCCGGCCACAGAAAAAAAAACAAAATAGGCGGGAAAGCGGCAACACGATCTACATTTTTTTTTCGTGTTGATTCATGTTTTTATTTTTACTTTCCTTGTATTCGTAATGAAAAAGCACAGTGTTTACCTCGGGTTAAAGACCTTATTTAGTCCCTCGAACTATTAGCGCCCTCGCTGCGCTTGGGCACCAAACCCCGTCTCGGGACTAAATAAGTTACTTTCACCCCTAGGGTAACAATGTACTATTGCACATCTGTGTTTCGGTCATAGGATTACACCATCCTACCAAATTTCACCCGATTTGGTCCAGTAGATTCGGAGCAAATTGGCTGTGACAAACGGACGGACAGACAGACAGACGCACGAGTGATATATAGGGTAAGTATAAGGGTTCTGTTTTTTTATATTTTTTGTACGGAACCCTAAAAAGAGAATATGAGTAGAAGAGAGAGTTATAAGAGAACAAAGATTAGAGTTGTAAGGTAACAAGTTACATTAAATTAAAAATTTTAAAAACCCCCGACACGTACTGACATAATTTCAAGGTTAATATGAAATCCGCCATTTTGTGACGGCGGCCATCTTGGACTGATTTTCATCAAACATAGCTAAGAACACTCCCGACTAATTCACCTTTCAAATAAACAAAATCAAAATCGGTTAATCCGTTCGGGAGCTACGATGCCACAGACAGACACACACACAGACACGTCACACACAGTCACAGATGTGACTCGATGTAACCTTTTTAACAGGAGGATTCTCAACGAGTCCCACTGTTGCACATTTGTGGAAGCTGTGGTGACCACACACAGCGGCCACATGGCCATTTCGTGTACGAAATTCCAAAATGTGTTCCACAAAATCAGCTGTTTCCAATGCTATTTCGGTACTAAATATGGCTCAATCGGACATCAGGCCCCTTATTCACAACGCTTCGATTCTATATTACTATACTCTATGGCTTCGATTCCATTTTCGATTCGGAAAGTCGTATGTCTATTTTATTTTGACATTACGAAATCGAGCGAGATAGATATACGACTTTCCGAATCGAAAATCGAAACGAAGCGTTGTGAATGGCTATGCAGATCGGCCCTAACTAAAAATCAAAACTAAATACTCTCATGACACAGTATTTATTAAGAACTCAAAACACAGAAGAAGTGACTGAGGGAAACTCTTTACAAATGGTCCTCTTCTCTATGCCTTCGACCTTCAACGACAGCTCCGTAATCTGCTTTTCAATGGCCTGTACATCAGTCCTGAAGCCATTGACAGTAGCATCTAACTGCGTGAGGGACTGGATCTTGTTACAGAGCTCATCATATTTTTGAGAAATGTAGTCCCTAGCAGTCCGAGAGTCGGTTAACTCCTTATCAATCTTATCAAGCACTTCGTACTTAAGCTCGTCGAATTTCGACTCCACACTGGGTCCAAATATATGGGCACCCTTCACAACAAGATCTTCGTTCATGTTTTTAGAGTCAATTACCTTCGTCTGGCAAGCCATTGATTTTTTATGAATAATTAGGAATGTTGACACGGAATAATTTAATGTTTTGGTAACTGCTGTGCATCTGCTTAATTCATTTCATACGAAAAAAATCAGCCAAATGCAGTGTAAAAATACATAAAAACTAAGTGACACGGGACACTTGATGCAAAAATGGAATGGCGTATTTTTTGTTCTGCTTGACTTGATTGATTTTTTTGTTCTTGGTTTTTGCGCCGTGTCATTTTCTCTGGTGCCTGTATTTTATTTTGCTACATATGCAACCTTTTAATTCAGTAATTCATAGAACTACATACAAAGTACGTACGTAGTATTACTGAGTAGCTGACTGTTTGTTTGATACTTTTCATCACACTTACACGTAAACAGTATCATAACATGCAGGTTATCTTGGCCGCAATGCCCCGTATAAAACCCTCGACCCTTTTTCTTCCCATGAAGCCCAAGGTCGGTAAGTATTTTTTTTTTAATTTGTGGCACTACACACAGGTCATGCAGGTTCAAGTTCAAGCAAGGAGTTACATCAGCTCGAAATTAAAAAACTGTCTTAAAATGTTATCTAAACAGGAATTATATTGCAATCTCGCTACATATTACTTTTACACCCTCATGGCTATATATACCTACATACGTATTTGCCCTTAATGTTTCTCAACGAAACATTTGTATTATCCGCCATCCGCTTAGAAAAAAATCACGAATTTCGTAATATTAGTTGTGCTGACATGGTAGTAAAGCTGTATTTCATAATTATTTAATTTTTTTATATGAAGTAGGTGAGAAATAAGTTTTTTGCCCTATAATTTTATTTATTTACTCGCAAATGTTTTGAAAAACATTGTATGTATCACGGGCGGTACGAAACTCGACTCAAAAAGCCCTCGGTCTTCGACTTCGGGCTTCTACTAGAGCCTCGATTGTGATTCCTTATTTACCGTCCTTAATACACAATGTACTATTCCGATGCACTCCATGGTGACCTGCTAACGACACAGTGGGAAGGGTGCAATTATAAGATAAGGAAACGATAAGATTACTGTTACATTAAGCCATGCAAAGGTCAAGAAGTCTGAATACAAGTGTGACGTAGGAAAATATAGTGAATATAAGGGCTGAAATGCATTGGCAGTAAGCAGGGCTCTGAACCGGTTTAAAAAGAGCGGTTAATTTCGATTAAATACCGGTAAATATATCGTCCCTTCATTTACCGGTTAAAAAAGTGAACTGTTTTAATGTAACCCAAATGATAAAGGTTACCGGTTACATAAGCACAAACGGTTTTGATACCCAAATTAACCGGTTAATTCCGAAATTTGTAATTTTTTCGTCTACTTTTTAACACTTCCAACAAGTTATAGTGACATTACCCCAGAAAATATTATGAAAAAAAAAATGTTCGATCCGAGGACGTCAAATACAACCAAACAAAGTGACATCACAACGTCCAGACCGTGCGAGCGAGAGTGGCGGGGGCCGGGGACCCTATCAAACTTGGATTTAACCGGTTAAACTTGACTATCATAACCAAAATTCATGAAAAACCCTCATAAACCGGTAAATACCGGTAAAGTGCAACCTTTAACCTAAATCGATTTCGGTTTGGGGTCAATGACCGTAACCGGTTAAGAATTTTAACCGGTTTCCGAGCACTGGCAGTAAGATTATTTTAGAGAGTTCCTATCCAGTTAATTTATTCAGAAGTAGCTTGGGTTCCAATAAATATGTTTTTCTTTAGAATATAATTTATCTTTATTCGACTCATGACTCAAAAACTGTTAGTAACTAAAACTTACGACTAAGTTAGCAAGCACTGATAAAAACAAACAACACAAAAAAATATAACGGTGCTCGGTGGATCACTGCTGCGACAACCCATGAGTAATTGCAAAACAGCGACCCACTTAAACTCAGTCCAGGCGACTTGCAATCATGCTTAGGATGCTGTTGGTGCTGCCTCACACCCTGCGCACCAGGGAAGCGCACCTTTTACACATTTTTGTCTAAAAACAATCCAAATGCAAATAAAACAATGCATCTGCGAACATCCCCGACGCCCTACAGAAGACGCGGGGCAACCCCACCAGCATCCTAGACGCGATTTAAATTTTCGGAAAAACTGAAACTTAAATGACGTACGATACTTTTTTGTTTGTTTGCTATCTCAAATTCATTATTATTTTTCGATAATACATAAAAAAAGAAAGAAAATAGACAAAATAAAAAGAAAAAAAAATAGAAAGTTAAGATAAAATAAAAATATTGAAATAGAAAGAATAAAAAGAATAAAATAAAAAGTTGAAGAATAGAAAGTTAGTGAAGTTGTTGAATAGAAAGTTTAGTGCGCCGTACTTTTGGACTGAGTTTCCCCAATGGATTTTAATCTATTTTCAATAAGTTTCTGTAAATCTATTAAGGTTGAAGCTCTGACCGACCGTCCATACATTTTTGTCTCGGAAAATACACTAAACACAGACACTCTTTCTTTCAAACTAATCGTTTTATCACTTCTCTACAATGAAATGTGTACGCAACGGACCTTTTTGGGCAATAACTTACATTATTTACTGAGAAAAACGATAGTGAAATCTCCCACCTGTACTGTACTGTCCCATTGCTGCGCAAAGGCCTCAATGTTTTCCATTTGTCCCGGTTCTACGCCACTTCTTTAAAACTAGAATAACATGTTCAAATATTGGACTTACAAATGTGGGACCATCTTTATTAATCCAGTTTTATCAACCGCAGATTATAATGACTGGGTCACCGAGCCCCAAGGCAAGGCTCATAACATATAACCTATAACTGGATTAGATATTATGTAGTTCGTTACTTAATATTTTATGGTAAAGTATTATCTGGGAGTTGATCTTGGCCTGGGTGACGGTACTGGATTATCGGACCCAGCTCCGGCAAGAAAGAATAGTCTGAGACCTACAGCAGCAGGAAAAAACATAATTGAAAGTATTTATTCATTTTCATGTCGATCAACTCCAACTTTCTATCCAATAACTAATTTGCTAGTCTACTCTGTCATTCGCCTCATACAAAATGGTGGATGCGCAGATGGTCAGCTTATGATGTGCAGGAAAGAAGTTGAGACAACGATGATACGGACATTGTGTTTGGGGCGGGTCTAGGTTGCTTCTGCAGCGGTCAGCCTGGGCCAATTCAATAATGTAATAGGCGAGACGACAAATAAAATGTAAGTAATTAGTCCGTCAGTTAGATTATCAAAAAATATTTGACCCGTGTTTTTTCTTTTGTTACGTAAACCAAAATTGACGAAGATATGACGCTTTTAAAATTCTTAATAGGTCACGCCATGGTATAATTTTTAGCTAGTTCTGACGTCACGAGCCCCCACTCCCGAGTTTTGATGCGTTTTATCTTTGTCAATATTCATTGATTTACAAAAACAAAAAATACATGTCCATTAATTTCTAAATCTCTAACTGACGGACTAAATAGATTTGCAATTTTTTGATACTGTCGTCATGCCTATTGTACTACTATTTGGGTTGTGGAGGCTGGACCAAAAAGTCTTACCAAGGGGTACTGGGTATTACCCAGTACTAACTGGGTTGTGGAGGTCATATAGGCAGTCGCTCCTTGTAAAATACTGGTATTCAGCTGCATCCGGTTAGACTGGAAGCCGGCCCCAACATAGTTGGGAAAATTACACCCAAATTACTTTGCCTTATTTTCAACAATATCTTGCAATGTCTTCGCTAACCTCCCTCGTGGCGCTAGAAGCATGCATGCATATCAGTCTACAATGTTCCCACTGCTGGGATACAGGTCTCCTGAGAGAGAATGGGCTATAATCCGCCAGGCAGACCCAGTGCGGGTTGGTAGATGTCACGTTTCTTTGAATTTTTGGTTCTAGGACGTTCCAGTTTTCACGCCGGTTTTCTTTCACTGCTTTTAAAAACAGTGGTGATGAAATAAATTAGACAAAATAATGCGCCTGCCTGGGTTCGAACCCGCCACTTACTGCTCGTAAGTCGCGGCCGACACCACTTGGCCACCGCTGCTCTCAAGTAGCAGCTAGAAGCATGAAACATAACTAATTCCTATAACTGACATAGGCAATGAAAATTCCTCCGGTAATTATCTGCCACTTCACGTTATCAAGCACTTCACTACCGCATAATCATTTTTATCGTCCACACTTTCATAATTGTAATTTTCCAATACCTGATGAACGGGTGACACATTTTTATAAGTGCACGGCGATATCATCCAACCTTTTTTTTTTTCGGATGGGAAATCATCAAATTAAAAAAAAATTGTAAATTGAACTGAATTTTTATTAGTTGATAATTTCACCATTTTATTTTTTGTGTTTTGTCCTGTGCGGGCTAATAAATGCTTTTTCTTTCTTTCAAATGACTCCTCCCGCTCTGGGCGGAGCAGGAGGGAGTGTCAGAATTTTACTAACTAAAACCCATCATGTTCCTTCATCGCCCTTTATGTTCCGGGGCCACGGTATCTCTTTCGAACAGTCCCGCAGCCCCGGCAGGCATCGGCCCTTGCGGATCCCTTCCCTTTTGCTGACTCTCGCGCGTGGAACACGAACGCGCCGTCGACACGGCATCCAGTATAACCTGACCTCTTCTTCTTCTAGTGCGCAGTAGTCAGCGCTGCTGAGCATGAGGTCCTGGGTTCGATTCCCCGGGTCGGGCAATTTGTTACTGGGTTTTTTTAATATTTGTGCCCGGTTGATAGCAATAGGTTCGTGGTGTTACATGGGACTAAAACATAACTGGCGAAATTCGGGTGTACTATCGTGGACACTCCCGCCTGATCACCACTAAGCTAATTTTTGCTTGCACTTACAACATAGAAACGCTCTCTAGCCCCGCTATAGAAGTAAGGAATGAAAGACAATACCGATCGGTAGAGCGCACTGACGACGCACGCCAAACGAGAGTTATTGTTATTTTGCGCGCCAAATTGACGCTTTCCTAATAGGCCTAAACTTTAAGGGGGCGTGACTCACGCCTCCGCAAAATTTAAGCGAAAAAAAATTAACAGATCAGGCGGAAAAGACCACCACTGTACTTGGTGAACTATATTTAACACCTCTACCTAACGCTTCGGCGATCACAGGCGTGACTTTATGTCAAAACATTTAACTATACTAACGATAATATCGAGATCTACTTGTCAGTCTAAGCTGTTGGTTGTCGGTTCAAGTGCATTCGCTGTGGAAATTTTGTTTTTCCTACTCCACCGCTTTTCTTTTAATTTCGTTGCGGGATCCACGACAGTTAAATTGTTTCTCTGAGACTTCGTCGAGCTTCAGTATCTCGGCGATTTTCTGGTGGTCGCCACTGTTCATTCTGGCTTTCAGGAGTTGCAGTGGTTTAGGAATAGTGCGGCGAGCTTGTTCCATTAAAAAAAAGAATAAAACTATCTGTGCCTATTTCCACACAAAGCAGAGTTAGATATCCAGTTTGATGGTCTCAATCTCCACCTAAGAGTTAATAGCACTTATTCTGTGACGCCCTTATAGGTACTTACTATTACATAATAAACGTGATTTTCATTTGAGACTGAATTTAGCTTCTTCACCATGCTGAAGTGTCCACTTGTTTAGACTCGTGATTTCTTGGGTGGTCGTGGTACTTGAGAAGACAGTTTAGATTTACCTTACCATTACATCTGTAGTAAAATCGTTTGTATGTATACAAACATAAACTATAAGGCCTTTTGCTATGGATATAGGCAGAAAGTATGGATTGCTTTTATGGTCAATCAAGTCACAATCGAGAACATACTTCAATCGTCTTAAAATAGCACCTTGCGGTAACATAACATTTGTTTTTAATTTTCAAATTCTTGTATTCGATGTTGAATAATTTCGATTGCAATTTGAGCCTTCTCTGTACAAGGTGTCTCAGACCATGAAACTAAACACCTTTAGTTTTTGGAAATTCACAACTTTTTTTTAGTTTTACCTATAGGTACAGTCATGGTCTTCTCCGCCTAATCAGTTAATTTTTTTTTTCGCTTAAAACATGCGGAGGCACCGAGCCCCGCTCCCTTCAAGTTTAGGCCTATTAGGAAAGCGTCAACTTTGGTGCGCAAAATAACAATAACTCTCGTTTGGCGTGCGTCGTCAGTGCGCTCGGCTGATCAGTACCTTTTCGTTCATTATTTCTATACAAAGTCAACGGGGCGGGGCTAGAGAGCGTTTCTATGTTGTAAGTGCAAGCAAAAATAAGCTTAGTGGTGATCAGGCGGGAGTGTCCTCGATAGTACATGTTGCTTAGTTGATTGCGTCAGTTCGTTTACAATTTCTAAGTCCATTTTTTTGCGGATTTCAAGAACTCGTAGAACAAAAGTTGTTCAGTTTCATGGACCGGGAGACCACACGGGAGGTCTTGCGTTTATTATGTTTCACCTTGTATTAGAGAAAAGGTCTTAAAATTGGTCTTTAATTCTGCCAAATAATAAAGTTTGCTCTGGGCAAAGTTCTAGACACGGTCATGCTGTACAATGTCACATTAGGGTACTGACCAAAGAGGACGTGACCTACGGAATTCTGTTCATTTAGATGAACCATCAATATGGTACACAAATAAAAGAACAACGAGCAAAAGATAATAAAATTGTCGTCGTAATGTTGGCAGGATTAAATGCTCAAGAAAAGTGTTTTTGCACATAGAGGCTCTTGTAATGACAATCGCACCACATGAAGTTACAGGTGTAAACAACCTCGTCACGAAGCCGTCAACCAAGCATTCGGTACATCAAACTAAGTAACTTTACGCAAAAAATTATTGCTGGGAAACGATTTTCTTTTTTGGGGTTAAAAATCATGTTTTGTGGTAGAACTCAATGTAACGCACTCAAAACATTGTGCTGATGGATGGATTGAATAGTACGTGCGTGGAGGTGTTTAAACTAAAAATGTTACAGTAAAAACTTGTATTAAAAAAAAACTTGTCAAAACAGTTGGAACCTTGACCCCCAATATATCCGTAACTAGAAGGTTCCCAGGTATGGTGTAAAACAAAAAAAATGATCGCAATGAAGGGGAGAACAAGTGCCTTTCGGCTTTGTTATGAGGTTATTTACACCCTTTACTTGAAACGTTCCCGTGGGAATAGTTGCCGACCATAAAACGAGCGATGCCGCAGGCATAAGCTTAGTATGAGGTCCTGGTTACGATTTTGGGGTCGGGCAAAGTGCCACTGGGTTTTTTCATCAGGAATTTTTCAGTAGCAGCCACTGATTGGATTTGTGTCCGGTTGATGGCAATAGGCTCTCTCTTATAACATGGGACTTAAAGGCGAAATGTCGGTAAGATTACAGGCTTGATGCTATGTTATATAGACGCAACTGGTTAAACAAAACTTTAGGTAATATTTATAAACTTATGTTTGCATCGAATATTCACTCAGATTTGCATCAATGACAGAGAGTACTAAGTTCAACGAATATAATGAAGCAAATTACTCAGAGCCGCTAGGATACAGTAAACAATATTTAATATGTAAGCAAATATTTAAAGATTGAAAAAACTTACACAAAAGTTTTCTTTACATTTGAAATAATTAATTTCAAATAATAAATTAGATAAACAATAACTAGCAACGGTAACATAAATTAATGATTCATATAATATTTATATTCATACTGTTGCTACCAGACATTACTCAATGTCTAAAGCAACTCTCGTCAGGCGTTTTTTTTTTATTGGGACCAGCCCGCCACACTCTTCCCAAACCACTGAAACTCCTGAAAGCCAGAATCAACAGTAGGGACCACCAGAAAGAAGCGCCGAGACAATGAAGCTCGACGAAGTTCCAGAGAAACAATCTCGCAATGAAATTAATCAGAAAAGTATAGCGGAGTAGGAAAAACATGATTACCACTTCCCTCCATATCAGCAGGAGACAGAACAAAACATGACTAATAGGCACAAAGGGACATTTACAACGAATCAGTGGACCTCGGTCCACTTCTTAAATTTTATGTCTCCTGTGCACTTGGCTAAAAATATGAACACGGTAGCCGAAGTATTAATACCATTTTCATTTAACGTCTTGAAATTCTGAATTCTTCTTTTTAAGGTGGATGCGCTAGGGTGGCCCGTGAAATTCAAATTTTCTTACGTTTATTGCAATTCGCAGGTCAGTGTCAGGTTGTATGTTGATTAAAATATGATTCGCGGCTGTAACACGTATGTAGTTATAGAATTATAATCATCAAAATCATCAATACAACCCTCCAAGCTCATAAAGGTGTAGGAATTTACTTTTTCAAGGTCAAAGTCATTCCTGCACCTTTATGCATAATTAAAACAAGAAACTCTTGAGTGAGCCCGTATCATTTTTCCAGATTTTTTAGTCATATTAGTCATCATCATTATGTCATGCAAAAATGGTGCTGTTCCACAAACGATGGGATCCTTAACATCATGTCCTACGCGTCCTAGGCGTTATAGGAACTGATGGACGCTACTGAAGGCGCCCAATTCTGGGTTAACACATTATCGCAATCAACAGGGATATGAAATAGGGTGTAAAGCTCTTCATCCCCCATTGAAAAGGGAGAATCCTCCGACCAGACGGGTGTTGTGTCTGGTGGGCCACTACCCGAAAGTTGATTTCGGATTTTTCTATGTGCTCTTAAGTCGCGGAGAACTGTTAGTTTTTTATTTCTGGAATAGATCTTGTTGTACTTTTTTTACTATGTTGCTCTAGCGGTTTTTTTAGTACAACAAAACTGACACGTTAAGAAGAAGTAGTCATACACTTCTACTGTTTAAGAGCCTCTTGAAAAGCTTTGTCACATGAAAATTTCAAACATTCCTGAAACTATCACGGTATGATGTGATGTTAACTGTTCAGTATTCATCACCCAAGGTCGCTAGGAATAAAACAGGTGCTTCGGTATTCACGTGCCGCCTCTTTTCTGTAGAAACTCGGCGTCATTTATCATTTGCTCAAGGGGTACGCTGTTGACTGCTTGCTTGATAAAATGCACTTCATTATTAGGGTTCTTTGTTAGGAATTTAGTTGTGAGATCCTTGTAGAAGTTAATTTATTTATTTATAAATACATCATCATCTCGCTCTCGTCTACGCTTTTACCTAGCCTTTTTCCAACTACTTATTTTGGGGACGGCTTTCAGTCGAACCAAATAAAGCTTTACCTACACTATTTTACAAGGAACGACAGATAGTCATTCAGATAGTAAAAGGTCAGGTGAATACTATCTGATCTTTTCAAGTACTTTACGAGGTAGGCCAACGAGCACCAAGCACTGTGATCTAGTTTATCCACTACTCAGACGAAGTCGCCCACAACAGGCGAACCGGAAAAAGTCTATTTAGTCCGTCAGTTAGATTATCAAAAAATATTTGACATGTATTTTTTCTTTTGTTTCGTAAACTAAAATTGACGTAGATACGACGCTTTAAAAATTCTCATTACGTCACGCCGTGCTATAATTTTAAGTTGCGTTGTGACGTCACGAGCCCCAACGCCTGAGTTTTGATGCGTTTTATATTTGTCAATATTCATTGATTTACAAAAACAAAAAATACGTGTCTATTATTTTCCAATACTTTAACTGACGGACTAAATAGAATTGCAATTTATTGATGGTGGAAAAGCCTATTCTGCACCGCAACACCCTGACCTCCACCTTTGATGACTAGTCTGATCCAGCCACATTTTTAAGCCTGTCGCACCATTGTTCCTCTAGGACAGTCTCAACAATGCCGAAAGGCACTTATTCTCCCCGTCATTGCAATTGGTTTTTGCTCTGGAGCATACCTGGGCCACCTTCAAGTTACGGAGATATTTCCACATTTTTTTTTTAATGATACAAGTTTTTAATGTTATAATTTTACGTTAAATATCTCCTTTTAGTACGAGGGGTACTATTCAACGCCTCCATCAGCACAAAGTTTTTAGTCATTTAAGTCCTAACGAGATTTTTCACCCCAAAAAAATTGTCTTTTCCCAGCAATTAATTTTGCGTAGAGTTACTTAATTTGATGTACTGAATGCCTGATTGACTGCTTCGTGAAGGGTTCGTTGACACCTTGTGTTTTTTCGTACCATCTAACAGCACATTCCTTTGGGCAAAATTTCAGCCCGACGTGAACCAAGTGATCAAATAATTGAAGCTGCATTAATTTTCTTGTCCACTGATAACCTAACTCTGTACGGAACCCCTCGTCAGGATCTTGACTAACGCCTGCTACTACGCCCTTGATATCAATATTTAGTTGTATATCATTGAATTTAGGTCTAGTTGTGCTTGGTGCGTTTCTGTGGTCGGTACACTCCTCCTTAATACCCAGTAAGTACTTACTTATATATATTCTATAATATCTTTAAGTTTTTCGACAGGGAAACTAACTAACTATTAATTTTAAAGTTTTTCGAAAAAAAAATGATGGAGGAAGTTTTTTTAAAATGTGTTCTTATTTCATTTAGATTTATAAATTATCAGGATATATTTTGTTAACTAAGAAGTTTATTTATCAAAGTTCCAAGTTCTTCTGCAAAAGATACGCAACGGATCTCAGTTACATAATCGGTGTTGTTTCTTTTTCAAAATAAGTAATATTTTGATACCTAAGAAGTGTATTTGTCCAAGTTCCAGTTCTTCTTCAAAAGATACGCAACGGATCTCAGTTACATAATCGGTGTTGTTTCTTTTTCAAAATAATATTTTAATCGTTTCTCAAAATAATATTAGAAAAAAAAATAAGGGTCAATTTGTGGATCAATCAAGCTTATAGTGTTCATTGAAGAATCTCTGAGGGCCATGGCATAATTCTGGTCGAAGCTAAAGAATCATCGAAAGTATCGAAACGAAGAAGAAAAATAATTGAAGAATCGTAGATCAGATAGAAGCTGTGTAACAAGATCATCGCCTAACGATTATATCTTAATATATAAAGATAAATCTCGTGTCACAATGTTTGTCCTCAATAAACTCCTAAACCACTTAACCGATTATAATAAAATTCGCACACCATGTGCAGTTCGATCCAACTTGAGAGATAGGATAGTTTAAATCTCTAATTATAGTCGCAATTTTTATTTATTGATAATTATTTGTCTGTTATTATTTGACAGTCACAATTATCTGTTAACTCCAAATGATTCTAACAGATGTCGATACCTTTCGACTGGGTTGAGTAAGTAATCAATAGATGGCGCTGCTATGGTAAATCTACGAAAGTGTAATATAAGCTACATTTTAACAGCATAATTACCACGTGTTGTTGACGCTGTAAAATTAATTAAATTTGTTTTGTAGTGAACGAAATACCGTATAATTCAGCTAATTATTTGTCTGTTATTATTAGTAAAAAAATATGAATAGGTACATATGTCGGCAGATTATATTCATCTATTTGGTGGACTAAAGGATTTACAATAAAACAAAAAAAAAAATTACCAAACCCGTGCGAAGCCGGGACGGGCCGCTAGTGTATTTATATATAACACCGCTAAAAAAATGGGGATCAAAAACCTGTGTAGTTCTAATTATATAAATAGGTCAAAGGAATAAGAAACGTTGACACGGGCACCTTTAGCTCAGGCAAAACAAATAGTAATATGACGCATACGCATGCCGCCAGTTGCCATTTTTTTCCATTGATGTGCACAGCTTTACAAGCGTAGTGCAACTCGGAACGCAAATCGTGGATCGGAAATCGTTTTTTGCTCGGGAGTTCGTAACGCCTTTTTAAAACTCTGGAAAATGGTGAAGGGTGGGTTCTCGGCCTGACAATCTTTACGAACCCTTTTAAGCAGTTTTGGCTTTAAAAATTAGTTCCATTTTCAAACTACACTTTTGACAAAATAGTTTGATGCGTCTGAGCCCGTTTGATTAGTATTGTTCTTTTCGGACACAGGACTCCAGTATTAGGCGGTATGTGATGCATTGGATATACAGGGTGTTAAAGCAGTTGCGTGTAAAGTAATTTGAATTCTAAACGATTGCTATTTTAAGTTAGTAGGTACTAAATTAAGTTGATCTTACAATTTTTGTTTTGTTTTTTTTTTTTTAATCTTTTTTTTGGGTTAATTTATCGATACTGAACTCACCCCTAAGCTATGGCACGCGACTACTTTAACACCCTGGATAATAATTGAACTTTATTGTACACTAGGTCATGCCAGCGGCTTCGCCCGCGTAGAGTTCGGTAATTGTCCCTCAGGGATCGTACTACCGGGATAAAAAGTATCATATGTGTTAATCCAGCTTATAAAATATCTGTGTGCCAAATTTCATCCAAATCCGGTCAGTAGTTTCTGCGTGAAAGAGTAACAAACATCCATCCATCCATCCTAACAAACTTTCGCATTTAAAATATTAGTAGGAGTAGGACTAAAAATTGTAACACAGATCTTTTACAATTTTACTAATTCTATGGGTAAATGGTGGTCTTCAAAGATCCATTATAGGAGCAGGAAATGATGTGTGTTTACAATAAATCAGGAGATTCTCCCCGGCTAACTTGGAGCTATTCCAATATTTGACCGACGGTTGTGCGAGACAAGTCGACGGGACGCCATACATTTCCATTGTTTAAATAGCCCAGTTACGGTTCTGCGTCCAATAAACATGGTTATTTTCATGTAATTCCTGAAAACGATGATTTGCTTATGGAAATTGTTGTTTCAGTTTTGGGTATTATTTTACAGTCGTATAAGCTAGTCAGCGGTAGCCTTCGTGCGCGTGCAAGGGTTTTTTTTTACAAGGAACCCCAATCCTTTTTCTAAACTAAAAGCTTAGTACCTAGTAATAGTAGCTTAAGTTACTCCTTATAAAATCAGCTATCTGCCAGTAGAAGTTCCGTTAGGTGGACTGATATCCAGCTGTTTCGGAGTTTAGCTGGAACAGACAGAAACATAGACAGACAAGCATTTAAAAATTTTCTAAAAAAAAAAAATTTGTACCGAATCATACACTTTCATATACTTATGGATAGTTGATCGCAGTTCTATATTAGGCATTTACTCTCCTCATTATATTACTAACAACTACATTTGAAGTACTTTTAGGAATTCCTGAATCACCTGTGACGTCATCGTCGAAAAGTAGGACGAAAGGAGTGCCGTCACTCTTACTATCTGTCCGGTTACGCATTGTCAAGTGCTGAGTGCACAATCAATTGAATCACTGATATCTCATCATGCTGTTGATAAAAACGCAGGGCTTTTTCTAAACCACTGCATTTTACCATTATTTAAATATGAAAATAAACTTTTATGTTTGGTAGGTAGCACAGATAATATAATACTTCGTAGTAGGTAGGTACCAGTTACTATAAATCCTTTTCGCCAAAGGTTTTTGTCCCCATTACTGGGCCCGCCAAGGAAATTATTAGACCTTTTTTTTTCGGATTGGAAATCATCAATTGACTCCTCCCGCTCTGGGCGGAGCAGGAGGGAGAATCAGACTTTTACTGACTAAAACCCATCCATGTTCCTTCTTCGCCCTTTGTGTTCCGGGGCCACGGTATGTCTTTCGGACAGTCCCGCAGCCCCGGCAGGCATCGGCTTTTGCTTCTTCCTTTCTGCTGACATGTCTTTGAAAAAAAAAATATTTTTCAGACCCGCGTTGTGGTTTACAGTAAGAGGCCTGTGTCCCAGCTCTGGAAACACATGCTGATGATTATATTTTTACTCTCGGTTCCAGAATTACCACCATGAAAATTGTCGATCTCTTCTGTAGCCTGTAGGTCGTAGACTGACTGTACTGTTGGGTAATAAATAGGTGTGTTGTCATCATCATTGTCCTTTTATCTCAATTTATGTAAATGTCTTCATCTTCATACTTCTCTTTTAGCCGTCACTACAGCCGTTCAACCACTTTGTAGACAAAATGTATTAGGTTCGTACACTATCTACAGGGTGTAAACCACCTCATCACGAAGCCGTCAACCAAGCATTCTGTACATCAAACTAAGTAACTTTATGCAAAAATTATTGCTGGGAAACGCCTTTTTTTTGGGGTGAAAAATCCTGTTTTGTGATAGAAGTCAATGTAACGCACTCAAAACATTGTGCTGATGGATGGATTAAATAGTACGGGGGCGTGGAGGTGTTTAAAGCAAAAATCTTACATTAAAAACTTGTATTTAAAAAAAAAAAACGTCAAAAAGTTGGAACTTTGACCCCCAATATCTCCATAACTACAAGGTTCCCAGGTATGGTGTAGAACAAAAAAATGATCGCAATGACCGGGAGAACAAGTGCCTTTTGGCTTCGTTAAGAGGTTTTTTACACCCTTTAAACTACTATCTAAAAAAAATTAAAAGGTAAATTTTGTTTGTGAGTTCGTAACTAGGAATCTCCGGAACTAACGATCCAATTCTAAAAATTCTTTCACTGGCAGAAAGCTAAATTATTCTTGGGTGCTATATGCAATAAAATATATTTATATCATGCATATTAGCCAAGCTATAACAATCTTTGCGGACGAAGTCACGCGTGAAGTGTTATAGTTAGTCATATAGTCAGTTAGTAGGTACTTACGTTTCCTAAAATCACTTCATCTAGGTACGCAATAAATAACATGAGTGTGTTGCATTAAAACACATACGTTTTATTGTTTATCTATCGCCGTTGGAGTCTGTCGGTTATGATAGTAGCCAGATTGTGGTATCATTTGGACGCAAGCGCCGACGCGGATACCAGCTGTCAAAGCTAGAAAAAAAAAATAAAGTGTCGTTTGTAATAGTAATCTAATTAATTTGTGTAAACAGGATTTTTGTGAAAAAAGTGAGTACGATTTTTTTATTTGTTTTTTTTTTTAACTTTAACTATTTTGGTACTTAATCATTAAAGTATTAAATCGCCGTGCGTAAGGGTTGTGATCAATGCACATGGGTTTTTATATGAGAAGAGGCTTCTGCCCTGAAGTAGAACATTGAACTCTGGTATTATCATTAATCATTTTGGTGATTTATGCAAAAAAAAATCGCAGCAATACTCGCGGAGACCTTTGCGTTAAAATGTCACATTTTATTGTGATGTTCTGAAACAGATGATTCATTTCGATTGTAACAATAAAATGGTTATAATATTAAAAGACAAAAGATATTATTAAACACCATGTTGTTCAGAAACACTTGCATATAACATCGACAAAGGTAGGGTTTCCTTTGTATAATTGCACAAAGCAATAAAATAATAACTAAAAACAGATGTCAATATTATAATTCTAATCTATACTTCTATACCCATATTATAAAGAGGTAAAATTTCTTTGTAAGCTTGTTTAAAGGGGGTAATATTCGCAACTAATGATCCAATTCTAAAAATTCTTTCACTGGCAGAAAGCTACATTATTCGTGGGTGCTATAGGTTATAAATTATACAGGGTGTAAACCATCTCATCACGAAGCCGTCAACCAAGCATTTTGTACATCAAACTAAGTAACTTTACGCTAAAATTATTGCTGGGAAACGACTTTTTTTTCTGGGGTGAAAAATCATGTTTTGTGGGAGAACTCAATGTAACGCACTCAAAACATTGTGCTGATGGATGGATTGAATAGTACGGGGTCGTGGAAGTGTTTAAAAGAAAGAATGTTTGTGAATGTTTTAAAGAAGTGTGTAAAAATCTTACATTAACAACTTGTATTAAAAAAAAAAACTTGTCAAAAAGTTTGAACTTTGACCCCCAATATCTCCGTAACTAGAAGGTTCCCAGGTATGGTGTAGAACAAAAAAATGATCGCAATGACGGGGAGAACAAGTGCCTTTCGGCTTCGATCACACGTAATAGCCGAGCTATCACAATTTTTTTTTTTTTTGGTACAAGTCGCGGATTAAGGGCTATGTAGATAACATTTTGCGTGTATGATCAGAGGTAAGAACGTAGGCGAGGCAACGGGAGTATGTAAGGATCGTAGAAACTGGCAGTCTGTAGTTTGTCTGCGTATGTATGTAGTATACATTTTGCAAGATAGATGTACTACAGAAACAGTTGCAAGGTTATTTTTGTTTTGACATTGCTGAAGAAGAGACGAAAATAGTCGTTGAATCGCTGTTAATGGCAGCTTTTGATCCAAGATCACTGAAATACGTACTTCACTTTGATCTACGGTGCACTCAATATACTGAGACGTAGATACTTTCCATCACAAATGCTGAAGACCAAGCTTTTATAATATTAACGGAACATTTCACAAGCTATTTTGCGGAAGAATACACAAAGTAGTTTTTAAGTGTCAAGAAAAATCACTACAGTATACCTTGTTACCACTAAAATGCGAATGTTTGTGAGGGTGTATGGGTGGATGGTTGATACTCTTCAATGCAAAAACTACTTAACGGATTTGGATGAAATTTGGCACACACTCCGATTTTTTTTTATCCCGGTGGTACAATTCTGTGGGACAATAAGCTAGTTATAGATACAGAGAGAAATTGAATATGCACAACGTCACATGATCTGGATGTAGAGTGGCAAAATCATCACGCTGGCAAATGGATTGGTGATTGCAGTTAGATGCAGTGATGGACACCTATCCTTTTCTAGTAGATTAAAAACAGAAGTTTGGAGAGGTTAAAATAAACTTCTTGGATGACCATAATACCTACTTGCAGTAAGCGCAGTTAAAATATTAATAGGCGTAACAATGGTGACCTATTATTTTATACAATACTTAAACTACATTAAAAATGACTCATTTATTACTTTGTTCGGAACAAAAGCTTTTGTTATAACTGCGGTGGTTAGTCAAACTTCACGTGTAGCATGTAGCTCTTACAGTATTTCAATTTTGCACTCAAATAATAATGTTTCAATTTATACCCCTGTTTCTACCGCTAGCATTCCAACAATGCTGCTTGTGTCAAATAATATTTTAGCGTAAAACTACGTATGTAATTATTACATTGACGTGTTAATCCCTGATAATAATGTCGCCAATAATATATAAACATGTGTACCTAACTACCTGTACCAACAATGTCAAAACGATGTTTGGGAACATATACACACGGCTGCTCTATTTGGTAATAATTTCTTTCATTGCATTTGCTGCTAGCTTCACAACAACAACAACAATATAATAAGTAAAACTAGTTTGACGTACATTTTGGCACACTCCAGATAAGGAAACAGATTTCATTGATACGAGTAACAATATCGACATTGAAATAATATCATAAAATAAATCAGTAATTATAAAGATATTTAAACTTCGTTTGGAGTAACAATAACAGTCTATTGAATGATATGGTAATTTGTACGCAGGTTTTTTTCAATTAATCGTTTATTTATCTTCAATAATTTATTATGTTTGTGTAAAAAAATCAGCAAAAATCAATGTTTATATAACTATATGTTGATAGGAAAATGGTTTATAATATCTGTTTACTAAAATACTATCTTTAATGTACCCCCGACGTAAAAAGAGGATATTAGATTGACCGCTATGTGTGTCTGTCTGTGGCACCGTAACTCTTAAACTAGTGAACCGATTTGGATGCGTTTTTTTTAGTTAAAAGCTAGTTTTTTGGCAATGGTTCTCCATGTTTTATCAAAATCGGTGGTGCCATTTACTAGATATGGGGATGAAAGTGCGTGAACCCGCCAGATTACTAGATTTGCATAAAAAGTTGATCTCATTGAAACCAGTAAGACGATTTATTAAAAACTTATTAATTAAACTCTATGAGATAACGACCTTAAAGTTACTGGTCACTTTGTATGAGTCCTTCTCCTTTATAGGGTTAAAATAAACTAAAAAAAACTAAAAATTTAATTGGTAATTATGTGTTTGAGCCGTTTGGGGTTGAAACACTAGGGCCATGGGGTCCGAGTGCCCACCTAGTATTTGGGAAAACCGTCAAACGGTTGGTCGACTCTTCACGTGACCAGAGGGCGGGTCTATTTTTGGCCAAAAAATCAGCATTGCCATCCAACGTGGCAATGCTGCCAGCCTTCTGGGCACTTTTTCTGTTGACAGCGATGTGGACGAATTTTTCGACACCTTGTAACCCTTTTTGATACTTGTTAATATTTTTATTTCTATTTTAGAGTTAGTGTGTAAATAATGTAAATCATTAGTCTGTGTTTAATAAAAAATCTTACAGAAAAAAACGATATAAAAGTAACATCTCAATAAATACCATCTAATAACGAAGTGTAAATAATCCATGCCGTTAAAGTTGCAAAATCTATTTAAAAATGTTTGTGATGTTGTTTTTTTCTATAATCTATGTTAAAAAGACAACATTCCTGCTTGTTTATAGCCATACGTTATAATTTTATTTCCATGTTATTCTATTAATAGAGTAAACTCATGCGTGTTGCAGTGCAACTGTGAAATTTATGCTTGTGTGAAATTATTAGAACTCTTTGGTTTTTGTCTTGTGGCCGCAAAGGCTTGACGTACAGTTTCAAAAAAGTGTAATCCAAAGACATTCAAATATTACCTAATTCTTTTAAATCTCTTTGGTGTAATTATGTTTTTTTTTGAGGAACTTTTCAGTAGTAGCCCCTTTTTTTTATTTTTTCGGATGGGAAATCATCAAATGACTCCTCCCGCTCTGGGCGGAGCAGGAGGGAGTGTCAGACTTGTACTGACTAAAACCCACCCATGTTCCTTCACCGCCCTTTGAATTCCGGGGCCACGGTATCTCTTTCGAATAGTCCCGCAGCCCCAGTAGTAGCCCCGAGTCTTGATTCCTGCCCGATCAATGGACATAGACTTGCACTAATGTATGCGACATCACTATCGTACACCTCATTCTATTAATCCACATTACCACCCACACTAATCTTACTTCTTACTAGGTACTATTTTATTGCGAAAGTTTGTGAGAATGTAAGGATGTTTGTTACTTTTTCATGCTAAAACGCCTGAGCGGATTTACATGGCACACAGATTGTTTATAACCTGGATGAATACATGACACTTTCGTCCCAGTAGTACTATCCCGTCGGACAATTACTAAACTCAAGTATACTTACATAAGCTCGTGACGTTGTCAGCTGTCGCTTTGTTACTTACACGGCTGTACGTACGTTCCTGCGGAATAGTTTACGACCTCCACGCGGGCAAAGCCGAAGATAAAACCTAGTTCTTCCTAAAAATGCCGTGCGATTAAACACGTGTTATTGTAATATACCTTACCTAATATACATTATCATCTTATCAACACAGATGTTTGTGTCGATATAAATGATCGATGTATTGCCACGTCGACAAGTGCTATATCACGTCCATAGATGGATGTTGAACGAAAACAACAGAACAGATTTATCGAGATAATATGTGATATACTGTTTATCTAGATTCTGGTTGTATAAGTCTCGGCCCAATGTTGATAAACAGACCGATTTGATGGTACTTATCTTGATTTTAATCAAGTTTTTCATCGAGATTCATGATTGAACTTCGGTTAAAATAGAAATTACTTCAATTTTTTCCGTTTTCATATCAATATCAAAAATATTTATTTTTTGCGGAAAAGGGGTTTTGAATATGGGTGTTTGCCATTAATATATACATTATTTTAAAAAATTGTTGCGGCAGTCGACAAGAATAAGAACCTGACTCTAGTAATAAAAATAAAAAAGGTTCAAATTCTTCTTGCCTTTCCCACAAACAGTGATCAAAAATGTTGAAAATGAGTTAATTCCGTGCACGAACCCTTAAAGAAGGAATAAGAATTGGTTGGAAATGCGGAGGATTGCGGAAAATGTCGTGAGGAAAGTTTTGGGTATGAATGTGGATGGGTACAATGTTTTTCTTTAAGGTTAGTGGTGCTCTAGCTTCTAGAAGTCGAGGTTTCTCTTAAATTTTGAATTCTGTTCCTCCGGATCAGCTAAAGTTCTTTTAAAATTAGGTCATAGCTACTAATTTAAATCCTAATTTAAAGAAGGTAAATTATTTTATAAGAAGCAAAGATTAGCATCAAACAATATTCAAATTATATCAATCCCTATGCGAACTTTTTTGATAAACAGACGATACAATCTCTATCTTTTTTCTTGATAATTTGACATTGCTTGCGTGTCAGTGTGTCATTGTTTCAATGTCAAAAATGGCTGAAATCTTATTGGATATGGGAAAAGAAGTATTTTGTTGCTGTGTAGTGTTACTACTGGTCTTCGTGAACATTGCCCTGGCCAGTTTATACATGATGCTCTCCGGCTCTCGCTCTTCAAACATGGCAAAGAGAATCAGGTACAGCGGAAATTATGCTTCTATTTTAGTAGTCAAAATCTTCATTAGGGTTGATTGGGGTAATCTTTTACCAACCCGCTTTGGGCCAGAGCGTGGTGAATTACAGCCCACACTCTCTGATAGAGGGGGCCTGTATCCCAGCAGTGGGAATGTTAAAGCCTGATTATCTATGCTTACGGGGTAATCTTTGTGCTTATAACGTGATCCCTGCTACTGTTTACCTAGCTAGGTCAGTCTAATATTGCAACCATTTTTTTTTTCAAATTATGGTTCAGAAGTTGGTCTATGCATGTTGTTCTCAAAGAAACTTGTACAACGTCATCCCCCCCCCCCCCCCTGTCTGTATCCCAATTTATTTGTGGTCGGCGCAGCATGTCTTCTTCTTCCATACTTCTCTGTTACTCGTCATCTCATCAGACACCTCCTATAGTGCCATATCATCCTTCACACAGTCCATCCATCGTTGTTTGTTGTTTCGAAGCTTGTTATATAATATTGTGGAAAATAGATAGACTAGGATTTGTTTTGGAGTCTTTTAGGAGTTAGTGAGTGAATATTGAAATTATCTAGATTCAATACGAACCCATATGAACACGGAAATGTAAATTATAGATTGATTTTCAATTTTTTTTATCTTGGTACTGATCGCATGATTTCTATCATCTTGAGATCCATTTTTCGTCAGTTCTGGGGATTATTAATAAGATACAATCAAAGTTTAACGATTTCATTGGAAAATGGAAATTACCTTATCATCCGTATTAATTAAGGATGATGTAATGTAGGTCGCGTCGTGTTTATGCAGTGCTATTTATATAACTAGTTTTTACACGTTGCATTTTAAACATGCATTTCGAAAATTAACAAAACAGTTTGATTTTGCCATAAAAACTTGAGTACCACGTTGCACACATAAATCTTCTAAATCATTATTATCTTCTGTGGTGTAGTGGCGGTCTGCCAGTTGTTTCGTAATATAACATGGCTAGGTATAGAGAAATGGTAAAGATCGATGAATTGCGTAAAGTTTGACAGGGCTAGAATTCTAGAAAAGAGGTGACTGTACCTTCCTGGGAACCTTCTAGTTACGGAGATATTGGAGGTCAAAGTTCTAAATTTTCACAAACCTGCATGACCCCTGTACAATTCCACGCTGTTTTCAGTATGTTACATTTAGTCTTACCACAAACCGTGATATTTCACCCCAAAAATAAATCGTTTCCCAGCAATAATGTTTGCGTATAGTTACTTAGTTTGATGTACAGCATACTTGGTTGACGGCTTCGTCTAGGCTCTATTTACATCCTGTATGTATGTGGAACGGACAGAAGATACTGACACCATAATAAAGAAATACACAGTGCACACTTTAACCGCAACATAGATCAAATAGGTTCACATAAATTGCTTTATTATGTTCTGTAATTCATAAACAAATATGCAGTACATGCAAAGTATCTACCTACTAACAACTTGCGAGAAAACTGTAGAAACTAGGAAACCATTAGGTACATTTGTTTAGTGCTGTTTAAAGTCTTATGTCATAATTTGCATACATGCTTGAGACTTCAGGATTACCCAGCTTAGGAAGGGGTCCGCAAGAGCCGATGCCTGCCGGGGCTGCGGGACTGTTCGCAAGAGATACCGTGACCCCGGAACACAAAGGGCGAAGAAGGAACATGGATGGGTTTTAGTCAGTAAAAGTCTGACACTCCCTCCTGCTCCGCCCAGAGCGCGAGGAGTCATTTGATGATTTCCCATCCGAAAAAAAAAAAAAGTATTACCCAGCTTTGCTTTGAGCTGGTGCTGACGTTTGTAGAGGTCAGAAAGGCAGTCGCTCCCTATAAAATACTGGTATGCAGCTGCAACGGTGAGAGAGGTCGCCGAACCCAACATACACTAGCCTTTTTTTTTTTTTTTAGGATGGGAAATCATCAAATGACTCCTCCCGCTCTGGGCGGAGCAGGAGGGAGTGTCAGACTTTTACTGACTAAAACCCATCCATGTTCCTTCCTCGCCCTTTGTGTTCCGGGACCACGGTATCTCTTTCGAATAGTCCCGCAGCCCCGGCAGGCTTCGGCCCTTGCGGACCCCTTCACTGTTGCTGACTCTCTTTGAGGCGCGCGTGGAACACGAACGCGCCGTCGACACGGCCTGTCGTCGTGAGACGGACGGACGGCGAGCTAGCCCATAGCTCCCCGTCCACAGGCCCGCGCCTACGGTGGCCGGAAGCCACCACGTGGCCCCCGACGCCCGGGGCGTCTCCCGCGGCGGCCGGGACGTGTAGATCTCTCCCTGTCCCGTTCCGTCACCTCCTTCGCTAGCATGACTGCATCGCAGAAGGAGGTGACGGCGTCCCATTCCGTCTCGCTCCGGACCATGGCACGAACCAGGGCCGGAAGCGAGAGGTCGTCGCCGCCGATCGCCACCTCGAGGACACGGCGGTGCTCCATCCAAGCGGGGCACACCTCCACAGTGTGCTCCACTGTGTCCTCCGGTCGATCCTCGCAATAACATACACTAGCCTGCAAAACTAAGTATCACACTTTTAAAATTGCAATAACTTTTTAAGTACACAAGATTTACATTCGAAACAAAAAGGACTCGAAAAAAAGTTTAATTTTGAACATAAAAACTTCATAGTCGGTAACCTACATTGCTATAAAACGTTTACGAATAAAATAAATATTTAAGGGGGGCCATTACAACAAACGTGTTTTTTTTGCCGTTATGTCTAATGTTGTATAGATAATGGTACGGAACCCTTCGTGCGCGAGTCCGACTCGCACTTGGCCGGTTTTTATTAATTAACAAGAAATACTTAGAGCAGGTTATTAAAACGATTAAAATATCACATTAGTGAAATATAGGTTACTAAGATTGTAATTACCTTCAATATAAAAAGCATTAGTATAGGTCCTGCGAAGTTCGATGCCAATTTGAGTTATTTTTATTGTATCTTAATCCATCAAAAGATTGTCCAGGGGAGCTCCCGGTTTTATGCACGATTTTGATCCTTTGATTATAAATATTACTCAAGTATTAATTAGCTGATCGAACAGCACTAATGATTGTTTCCTTAATGTTATCTTTAATCTTGATTGTATCGCTATAGATAATGAAGTAATAATCATTTTAATAATCAACAAATCGATCCTTCTTTTAAATACACTTTATTATCACCCAGAACTCATTAATTGTGGCGCCAGATACGACTTTAAATTAGTTACCTACCAGGACCTCATCGCTCAGCAGTCGCGCTTGCGACCAACGAGGCACTCACATCATGTACTTACCTATACCTTCTATAAACCTATGTGGAGAGATCTATCATTTATCGTGAGGAAACCGCGGCATGTCTTAGAACCAGAAGTCATGTGACATCTGTCAATCCGTTCTGGGCCCGCGTGGTAGATTACACTCCACTCCCTCTCTTAAAGAGGTGCCTGCCTCTTAGCAATGGGAACATTATACGCTGATTATGTGTCGCTACAAAGTCTCTATTGCTAAACCCAATTAACGACCATTTTCAATTACTTACTAAGTTACTAGCCGGTTTCGGTAGGTTGCTATCTGTCTGTTTGACATTTAGCTTATGGACCTTTAGTAGAGTAGAGTAGAGTAGGGACTCCATTTTCCGCACTTAGACTCTTATTCGGTCCGTTGTGTGTAGGTGTCCTGGCTAAGTTAGCCAGCCTAGCTCCGCCCAGAAGCACAGAAGTTTCTTGGGAGCTTCACAGGCTTCGCGGAGCGACCTCACTGTTCCGAGGATTTGTTTGCGTTGGACAGCCACGGCCTCTCTCACGGACCGTTATAGAAACAAAACGTCACAGAAAAATTTTCTTTGAATTTTCTATGAATCAAGTGACAGGTAGGTGACGCGGATAGGATATTCTTTGTTTATAGAAACACTGATAGCTACGGAAGAGCCCATATTAAGGAATTACGTTTTCAAGGTCAAAGTCATTCATTTCATTGGGTTGTATTGATGATTTTGTTGATTATAATTCTATAACTACATACGTCTTACAGTCGCGAGCAATATTTTAATCAACATACAACCTGACACTGGCCTGCACGTTCCAAAATCATAAGAAAATTTGAATTTCGCGGGCTACCCTGGAGCATCCACCTTAACTAACATTTATACGTAAGTATGTTATAGAAAACGGCCGTAAGTCGTCTGAAGTAATTGATAGGCTATCTAACTAGTGCCGCTGAAATTATGTGCAAATTACAGGGAAGGGACCTTTTCAATAGTCCCCGGAGACGGACTGCAATACCGCGTCAATAGCAGAGCTGACCTACAAAGTAAATGCATCGATAGATACTGAATACAACGTTCACAATATAAATAGCAAGAATTACATAATATCGCGCCAGTATACGTAGAAAGATAAGCAGAAGTGTGTCGTACCCACACCCACATTTCGCCAGTCATGTTTAGATCCCATGTTATAGGGACACGTTTGCGCGAATGGAAATAAGAGGAAGTATGAAAATAGTGCCGGGGGTTCTTACAGACGAGGGACACGTGGCCAACGGCAGATAAACTGTGGTGTCGGTGGCAGCCGCCGGCGCGTCGACGGCGACCGTCGACACACATTTACGCGGCATGCCACAACTACAAGCGTCGCGACCCGTCGACGCGGCGGGCGGCAGCCGCCGAAGCGTCGACGGGTGGCGACGGCTGCAGTTTGTCTGCCGTTGGCAACGTGCCGCTCGTCTGTAAGAACCCTACTGAAAAGTTGTGTAATAATCGGTTATCGTGGTATGGACATGTGATGCTGAGGAATTAGAAATATGTAGTGAGGAAAGTGTGTGTGAGTGTGAATGTAGATGGCTATAAAAGTAGAGGAAGACCAAAGAAACGATGGATGGACTGTGTGAAAGATGATATGGCTAGAAAGGAGGTGACTGATGAGATGACGAGCAATAGAGAAGTATGGTATAGAAGACATGCTGCGCCGACCACAAATGAATAGGAATGACACCAGTATAAAAAAAATCCAAATCTATTAAGTCCGTCAGTTAGAGTATTGGAAGTTAATCGACACGTATTTTTTGTTTTTGTAAATCAATGAATATTTACAAAGATAAAACGCATCAAAACTCGGGAGTGGGGGCTCGTGACGTCAGAACTAGCTAAAAATTATACTATGGCGTGACGTATTGAGAATTTTAAAAGCGTCGTATCTTCGTCAATTTTGGTTTAAGTGACAAAAGAAAAAACACGGGTCAAATATTTTTTGATAATCTATGTGACGGACTAATTAGATTGTTTTGTCGTCTCGCCTATTGGTATAAGGGCCGGAGAATGATTATAGGGGCAAGTTTATTACCATCAACTGACAACTAATCTAGAATCTGAGCTGCGACGGAGAAATTCCTGTTGGCAATACAGTGATACTTTACCTGACCTCGGACACAAACCTCATGCTCACAAGCGCTTGTGAACATTAGACCACTGTAATGTAACTCTTCAGGAGAATCCTACTCAGTGCAAAACTTCAGGAGTTACATACATCCAAACATTACCATAAACGGGTAGGCATGAAACCACGTAACGCCAGCTGCTACGATCCTCACATACTCCTTTTCCCCTGGTCCACGTTTATACATCTGGTCATACACGCCGGTAGCGAGTAGGTACCATGCACCTGTAGGCTTAGCCAAGTTGACAATCTACAATCGTTAACGCTAATAGAAAACTACCCAAATGTATGGGAATGACATCATTTCAACGTTCGAAACAAACGAATAGAAACTTTTAAGTTCAGTCAAAACTGTAAGTTGGCTATGATTTATATGGGATGTAGCAATCACTATTGTAGAAACGAATACATTTCATTCTATCATCTTAACCGATGTAAACTTGTCTACGAAGTTTTTATTTGCTTGTTTTGACCACGTGACTTAACGTTTACGATGGTAGAAAGAGAATCGATAGGAATCGTTTGTAACTTGGCTAGGCCTGCTGATCTTTCTGAAGAACCTCACCAATATGGTCAGTGTATGACCTTCTAGGGCAGACTTCAGCAGGTATTTCATCAAGTGACCATCTCTTATCTGATGCTTCCACAAGGGGTGACCATATCTTACTCGTAGACCTACTCGTAGGCCACAAGGCTGGTATCAATTAAGTACTTATACCACCTAAGTTTAATAATAAGCTGATAACTACCACTATTTCTTATCTGAAGTCAGAAGTTGGTATTACAATCAATTAAATTAAGTCCTTAGTGGTCATAAATTATTTGAAGTCCCTTCCACTGTCTACTGTAGAAGTTAATAAATAGTTTAGCATTATAATAATGTTCGATGTTCGGTTCGATTCCCAGTTCAGGTAAAGTGTTATTTTGTTTGGATTAGTGCCCGGTTGGTGACAATAGGCTCGCCGCTATTAGATGGGACGTAAACGTAACTGGCGAAATATGGGTACACCTCTGTTTACACCGTTGAGGATTACTGCCGTGATGCTATAATATATTTTCAAACTCAAACTCCTAAAGCATTTATTTCAATTAGACCATTGCAGGCACTTTGTACGTCAAAAAGAAAAGGATGAATCTACAGTCACAGTCACAAACCCACAAGGCATAATGACTTGTGAAAGTACTGTAGATGCCCATTTCAAAACGTAGATCTCTTGGAGAAGAATGCGCAAGAAACTCCATGGACTTAGATATAACACTCTTTTATATCAAAATATTTTTACAAGATCTTTTTTACATCATTCATGTTGAGATTATGTCTTTCAGTCTTTGTTTATCGATTATATTAATAATAGATATAATCGTAATTATATTTAGTCAGAATGAAGAGTCTTATGGTAAGCCTTTAAGCTGGATGACGTACTTAAAATTGATAAAGTAATTCTCCAAAAAGTATCTAAAGATTATCCTCATTATTGCATTTTCAATCAACTACTCGAGTTCAAAAGAAATATCACGCCAGTAATCCCCGAAGAGTTAGGCAGATTTGTACTTAATAGTACATCCACATTTCGCCAGTTATGTTTAAGTCCCATGTAACAGGGGGCGAGCCTATTGCCATCAACTGGGCGCAAATCCAGTCTCCGTTTGTGCTACTGACAAATTCCTGATGGAAAAACCCAATAACACTTTGCCCGACCCGGGAATCGAAACCAGGAACTCAAGCTCAGTAGTCGCTCTTGCGAGTGAGTTATCCGCGACTTATGACTATACAGGGTGTAAACAACCCCATCACGAAGCCGTCAACCAAGCATTCTGTACATCAAACTAAGTAACTTTACGCAAAAATTATTGCTGGGAAACGACTTTTTTTTTTTGGGTAAAAATCATGTTTTGTGGTAAAACTAGAATGTTACGCACTCAAAACATTGTGCTGGTGGATGGATTGATTTGATTGGAATAATACGGGGGTCGTGGAGGTGTTTAAAGTAAAAATCTTCATTAAAAACTTGTATTAAAAAAAAGTTGGAACTTTGATCCTCAATATCTCCGTAAGTAGAAGGTTCCCAGGTATGGTGTAGAATACAAAAAAAATATCGCAATGACGGAGAGAACAAGTGCATTTCGGCTTCGTTAAGAGGTTTTTTTACACGCTTTATAGAAAAACCAGACAACAAACCGTCGGGCAGTACCTCACCAGACAACACCCATCTGGTCGGAGGATCCTCCCTTTTCTATGGGGGATGGAGAACTTTGCACCCTGTTGTTTCATACCCCTAAAGTATATAATAGTAAATATATCGATTACCCGTCACGAAGTTTCACTAGCTAATTAAACTTGACCTTGTATTAATGCTTTAATCCGCCATACCCGTCGTTGGTTTTTCCAAAAGATACGAGACGGCTAATTGAAACGTTTTCGAACTCAGCTACTTACCTACTTTCCCGAATGACCTTTCTGATAAACGTTATCAGTAAGGTCTGCAATCCAGGTTTATGTAATCCAAAATATTATTTGATAACGTGTTAATATCATTAATTAATTAAATACGTTTATTGCTACTGAATACATTGATTAAAAGGACAGAATTAATGTGTGAATGAACATTGACAATGAGCCAACATAACATTACGCCTGTATTTTTACCCGACTACGGCGAAGCCAAAAGGAAGGTTTATGATTTTAGCAGTTTATGTATGTATGTTCCTCCGTGACGCCTAAACTATTCATCCGATTTTGGTCATCATCATCTCAATCGATTCGTTATTAAGGCCCGGGTAACATAAGCTACATTTTAACCAACTTCAACAATAGGAGAAGTCGTTAAGCGTGATTTTTTGGAAGTCGGGTTTTTAGTTGTAGTATACCACACATATTCCCGTTAAGTCTCTGTTCATGGGGACCTGGGTTTGATCACCAGGTCAGGTATAATTCTATTGGGTTCTTCAATTAAGAATTTCTCAGAAGCAGCCCCGGCAGTACACAGTTGAGAGGCGGGCAAAACTCTAGAGATTTGAATTAACTATAAGGAGACATGTGGGTCTAGGTACGATTCGAGATCGTTTAGGTTCAGAATGTCCAATTCCACGGTTTCAAAAAGTTCATTTCCCTTTGACTAGGACTTACAGGGCTCCTGGTACATCCTAGTCAAATGTAGTATATGTGGTGTATGGTACAGATGTCTTTGACTACGTGGAATTACGTCGCAGAGTTACCTACGCATGGCTAACCCCTGCGAAGATTACAGGCATGGTGTTATGTTATGCTTGTTATTTTTTCGAACTTTAGTCGGTTCGATTCCCGAGTCTGGCAAGCGATTTTTCGAAAATCTGTGAATGCAGATTTTTTTCTTTTTAAAAATAGTTTAAGTTTCCTTTGAGGTAAAATTTGCTATCTCCAGTATTTCGAGTACTTTCCCTCCAGATGGCATTGACAAATTCTACCCTGATTATGACACCTAGACACTACGTAGAGAGCCTTGTTCCCGTAGGGAAGCGACAGGAATCGGCTTCTTTGATGCCTTCGGACCTGTTACCTATCACTACATATTATAAAACAAAGTCCTCCGCTGCGTCTGTCTGTCTGTTCGCGCTAAACTCAAAAACTGCTGCACCGATTTTCATGCTGTTTTCACCAATGGTTCTCGAGGAAGGTTTTAGTATAAAATTTGTCAAGCGGGCGGGCGGGCATCAGCTAGTTGTTAAATGATATTCCAGCCACCTAAAGGGTGTAAATAGTCGCCCCTTAACGAAGCCGATAGGCACTTGTTCTATACCTGGGAACCTACTAGTTACGGAGATATTGGAGGTCAAAGTTTCAACTTATACAAGTTTTTTTTTTCTAATATCTACTAGTTTTTAAGGTACTAACTTTACTTAAAATACCTCCATAACCCGTTTACTATTAATTATGCGTCCAACAGCACAATTTTTTAAAATGTGACTTTTCGCCCCAAAAAAAAAAGTCGTTTCCTAGCAATAATTTTTGCGTAGAGTTTACTTAGTTTAATGTACAGAATGCTTGGTTGACGGGCTTCGTGAAGGGTCTGTTTACACCCTGTATATACTACACAAACTTCACAATTCCACGCACAATTGAAGGCAAACACTTGTCGCGAGTGCCCTTGAAATGATATTGCATAATAACGTCAAAAGCCAGAGACACTTCACAGTGAAACATGATAATTTATAATGGACTACACTTCTAAATGGACTGCATTATTTACTAGTTAGTACATTGGTTTCTCGAACGTTACAGAAATGTAGGTTGGATGCGTCATTATGATCAAGGCATGTAAAAGCTGAAAAGAAACTTAACGTAGAAAGATTTTACACTTCAACCAACTTATCTGCACAGAAGTGCAAAATCTTTTTAGGCGGGAAAACACGGAACTAAAATAAATATATCCCAAGTTTGACATATCAATGCAAATGTTCTTGACAAGCAACGCTGCGTGTGCAGTTCACAGTTCAGTGGTCATACTATACGGAGCTTTTGGCGTGTGCCCAAAATCTTTATTAAATTTTTGAAACATTTTTACAAATGTTTACTAATTACCTTACCTATATGAATATCAAAAGATCCCGGTAGCACTGTGTGTGGCATTCTTCTACTGATTGGTTGTCCACGGAGATTCTTAAGGGGTCCTTTGGAAACTACTGCGAAATGACCGAACCACCTCATTTGTCAGACATAAAGAATAAATTTTTGGATAAAGTGTGTTTGTAAATTTTGTACAATCCATTAACATGTCAATTTCCCTTTCTAAGTGCTTTTAAGCGCCTGATATTTCGAACCTGACAAAATAAATGGTTAAAAAAAAACTTAGTGCTAATCTGTAGTGGAAGGTTCAATTTTCATTTTTCAAGTTCAATTTAATTTGTTACGATTTGTCTTGACACTCCAAAAGGTTTAAATCACTATGTAGATAACTGATAATTTCAGGATCTACTTAGTAGGATAAATATGAATCACGTTAAAATTCATAAAATGGTCACAGACGCAGTTAATGTTATGTTATAAATTGACACTTTGTAACCATTTTACGTATTGTAATGTACATAATATTATTATCCTATTACGATGCTAAGGCGGCCATTTTAGGCCCTCAGTTGTTTCAGATTGCCCATTAGAGTCTTGATCATCTCTTTACCATAATTTTATCAGGCACTATGTTAGAAAACAAAGGCATTATGCATTTGTTTCTAGATCCCTGGCTCAATAAAATAGTGCTTAAAAATGCAGTCATAAGACAAGAAATTACAAGAGCAACTCCTCAGTCTAAGCTCATGAATTTATAAACCTGAAGAATGAATAATAATGTTTTAATTATTATAATTTTATTTACGTGATTCACGCCTTCTAAACACTTTTGCTTACGTCAATCAACTATACTTTAATCGTTGCTCGTTTGCGTAACTCTTTAGCTAGTATAAACATGAATCATTGAAATAAGTAAACTAATTAATTATTGCCTAAAATAGATTTATTTACGGTCATGTTCATCAGGTCACGCATGGCAGATCAGTGTAGGCAAAACAAATACATACATTGAACCACTGTAACGCCTGCCAATTTCCCCATAGCATTGAATTGCAATACGAAAATTTGTAGACCAATTTTCTGAAACTAACATTTATTGCTATGAGAAAAATTGTAGGCGTTCAAAGATGAGCTATACATTATAATGGATCAATATTTTTTTTATGGGATTACGTCTATCTTAAGTATTTGATATTGCTTTATTTTGTAAATTAATGAACTTATTTCTACAAGTTTTAAGCGTTTATTCCTATACCTTCAATCAGTATATTAGAAACATAAAGCTATTATTTATTATTACCTCTCCGACTATGGGTCATTATGTCAAATTACTTAATATGAATTATCACCACAAATTAGATGTTAGAGTTATGGTTATTACGAATGCGTTCACACTTGCAATGTAAACAAACAAAATAATTCTGTAAAACAGATCTTTCGTTATGTTAATTCATTAATTTGTACTATTGAATAAACTTTGTCGTAAATCCCAAGTTTGTTTTAAGGGTTCCGTAATCTCCTAGAGTAACCTTCGGTATTATACCTACCTGTCAACGCCATTCGTCTTTTAACTGTCAACGCGATCACAATAAAAAATAACGACGCATAAAACTGTCAACAGAAATTGTCTAATTTATTAAGCTATTGTCCCTTTAACTTTTTATTAAAAATACTAAGAAACCATAACTAATACGTAGTACACAATCTGGTCAGGTATTTTCCTCAAGTTTAGCACAGGTCATGATATACATTTACCTGTTGGCAGATGCTATATCACAATCTGCAAATATATGAACCGACCTTTTTCCTTAAGGAGAGCTATTCTTAAATCTGATTAGGTTCAAAGGAAAACTTATACATGACGTGTGCAGTGTGTCAAATTAATTGTCGTACAGGAAGGAGATATGAGGAAATGAGTCCGAAGACATTATTCATCTGGACCTTTGCTTCCGATATGCGTGCAGGTGGCTGGGGACTGTTACGGAATACTGATTAGTTAATTAATTGTTTGTGACATTTTGTTTATTACCTGGTGGTCTACCATGAAGTCTTAAAGCAGGATTGTTTTAATCTTATTCCAGAGTGAGAAAGAGATGGCGCTAGACGTCCTCTATAGCTCCGTCTCTTTCCCACACTGGAATGACATTAAAACAATCCTGCTGTAAGACGTCATGGTAACCTCCCTGGCGAGTGTAAATTATAGCTAGAGGTCGGAATAGGGTATTGTACCTACCTTAATGTCAAGGAAGTGTGTAAATGTGGATAGTAGGTACGTCCCTCTAATTTAATTAACGGATTTATTACGGAACTTGGAAATATTTCAGTTCACGTGAAGATTGCATAATTTTAGAGGGAAGTATTATTCCGATCTTTGCTAATTAATGCTTTGTTCTGAGACTAACTTCGGAATCCCAAGTTGGCGATATAGGTAAACGTTGTACTGACTGGACTTAACATAACGACGCGCCTGTTTCCCTGAAGGGTTAGCAGAGGTCTAATAAACACCCACACCCACACTCCTACAGTACATTTTGCCAGTTATGGTTATTAACATCATTATCCACATCCACAGCCCGACCTCACCCACAAAGAAAAGAGAGACTTATACCCAGCAGGGTAGGTCTCTCTTTGCTTGTGACAAGCTCCACGTTTTTTCCCAGCCTCATCCAGGATATTCCCACAATGGCAACAATGTCGTCTGCCCATCGGTTATAATCTCATGGAATAGGAGGCGATGTTATCAGCCGGGCACAAATCTAAACTATGGGCATCTACTGAGAAATTCCTGATCGAAGAACCCAATGATAAATGATGTTTATTTTGCAAGTAGGTTTTCACAAACACTTTTACACGTAATTTTTTTAAACTAGTTGGGGCCTGTGTTTCGTACCTGACTACTCTGAGAAGAAACAGCCGAAACAAACTCAGAGGTCATAGTCTCTTTTGAAGTCCAGACATGCTCTCGGTTAGATTGGTCTTTTAAGAAAAAGCCACACAGAGTTGAGTAGACCTATCCAGTCAGTGCAAGCATTTGTCAGTTATCGTGTAGCTCGACTTATAACTCAAGGAGCTCAACATAACGACGACAAGAAAGTGATCTTATAAGGGTTCCGTTTTTTCCTTTTGAGGTACGGAACCTTAAAAAGGGTCGCATACTTTTTTTTTACTACTATTGGTCCGCACACTCTTTGTGCGGACCAATAGAAGTTCTTCTTCTTCTTCGTGTCGATGATTCGTTAAGGGTGGTAAACAGATGTGGACATCGTGTGCACGGGATTTTATTTTAAACATGAGCAGATTTCGACCGAGCCCATGGTACCTACGTCAGCACATAATGCTTAACTGCAATCTGACAAATTTCTTTAATAGATTTTCAACTTTATCGCTATAACATTAGGTTCAAGGTTGATTGGGAACATTTGACAGTTTCGGGTAACTTGATGTTTATTTACCCACTACAGATACAGAGGCGAGAATGTGTTGACATTAAAATATTAGGTACGTTTATACTATATTAAACAACATAATCATGTACATAATATCCAACCGATATTTTACTATATCTGTTATTTATCTGCGAGTTATCATAATAAATACATGTGCGATATCCTCGGGGTAATTTATCTTAACTATACATATGTACATGTAATGTATATGTATGTATGTAGGTAGATCTGCACTGGTTAGAATAATCTGTGGAAATAAACACGTGTTGTATGATGAAATGGTAGATTTATTGGACGAGGTAATGCTACCATTTTTTGGGGAACGTACGACGTTACGAGAAACGGATTATTACGTATTAGGGAAATACATTTTTATCAGGCAGATACTACATAATGCGACCTGCTACGATGTTATATTACATAAATCGGGGAAGTTCCTCTAAAAATCATGGCTATTTCTGGAAATCGAACCTTTTTTTTTTTTTTAGGATGGGAAATCATCAAATAACTCCTCCCGCTCTGGGCGGAGCAGGAGGGAGTGTCAGACTTTTACTGACTAAAACCCATCCATGTTCCTTCATCGCCCTTTGTGTTCCGGGGCCACGGTATCTCTTTCGAATAGTCCCGCAGCCCCGGCAGGCTTCGGCCCTTTCCTATTGCTGACTCTCTTTGAGGCGCGCTTGGAACACGAACGCGCCGTCGACACGGCCTGTCGTCATGAGACGGACGGACGGCAAGCTAGCCCATAGCTCACCGTCCACAGGCCCGCGCCTACGGTGGCCGGAAGCCACCACGTGGCCCCCGACGCTCGGGGCGTCTCCCGCGGCGGCCGGGACGTGAGGATCTCTCCCTCTCACGTTCCGCCACCTCCTTCGCTAGCATGACTGCTTCGCAGACGCATGACGGCGTCCCATTCCGTCTCGCTCCGGACCATGGCTTGGACCAGGGCCGGAAGCGAGAGGTCGCCGCCGCCGATCGCCACCTCGAGGACACGGCGGTGCTCCACCCAAGCGGGGCACACCTCCACAGTGTGCTCCACCGTGTCCTCCGGTCGATCCTCGCAATGGAAACACCCGGGCGTCTCCTCCCGCCCGATTCGGTGCAGGAACTTACCGAAACATCCGTGTCCGGTAAGAACCTGCGTCAGGCAGAAGATGAGGACGCCGTGGCGTCTTTACAGCCACTCCTCAAAGAGGGGACTTACCGCCACTATTGTGGCGTGCCCTTGGAAATCGAACCTAGGACCACAAACTGGATGGCATGAAAAAACGACGTAGGCAACCGCTGCCCTGTAGTTCTATCTCTTATTTTACAAATAAGGAGGAGACTGCTGATATGACGAGTAATAGAAAAGTATGGAAGAAGAAGACATGCTGCGCCGACCCGAATGATGATTATTTTACAAATAGTGGTATTCTAAGACAATCAAACACCAAATTGATGTTCTGTATAAAAAAAATCAAATAACAATTAAAAAAACAAGTTCATGGCACCACCATCGATATGAGAGGTCATCAGTTATCGTTGATACAGCCTATACAAACATTTCTAAAAAAGAACACGACAGTGATGGTGTATTTATTTTGACCATTCGATGTCTTACTTATCGGGACGGTGTCCCATATTTTGTCAATGACATTTAAATGTTATTTTCATATCTGTTTATTTACTAGTGTTTATCTTGTAGCTTTATTATGGTTTCGTTTTTTGTGTTATAATTTGATAAAGCTTTCATGAAACATACTGGTGTCTATAATGGACTACCAACTCGCATGCTTGTCTATGGTTGACGGCACCAGTCTTGCTGTGAATTATTCAGCTTGAACTTATGAATTCAACCTTTTTGCTACACGACAGCAAAGGCAGCGTTATGTTTTACAATATTTCGATACTTAAAACATATGCTGAGTACAATGAACGAGCCAGTGGCTGCTATGAGAGGAATGTATATTATGACCAAACAAATTACTGATGATCGCAGAAGAAAAACTGATGCTGCAGTCATGCCCTTATCATAATCGCTTGACATCATGGCTGAAACCCTAAAGAAAAATTGTCCTTTCTAAAATCCATAAGGGCTATACGCCCACGCTGCCTCTACTAAAGTTATCCCTTGCCAACTTTCCCGTCATTGATGATGTTTAAGTCAGCATGGGGTTGCGCGGTTTGGAAAAAATCCCACAGTATCACACGTAAATTAACACGAGTCTTCTTTCGCAGTCTTGGCGGCAGAACATCGGGTGTTTGCCAAACATCCACCCTCGAGCCCAGCTCAACGTAAGCGGAACGTAACACACCGGGTGACGTCACCTGACGTATGGAAGATAGGAACTACGCTTACGACCCGGTTGGTCAGACCGGTGCGGCACTCAACCAGCAGTCGTACAGAATGGAGGCAGGGCAGCTGTGGCGGCAATATGTCATCGCGGGCGTCGGTATGTTACTATTTATTTATTATTTTTAAGTGCGACATTTTTTTTTGTGACAGAGTGGCTGTATGGAAATAAAAAATTAGTGTTTATGCGTTTAAAAAAAATGTGAATGTGTCAAAAAAATGCGCGGCAATTTTTTTAAAATTAAATTGGAACGTATTTTTTTAGTTTTAAACTCGTTACAGTGGTTGTATGGATATACAATAATTAAGTGCATTAACGTTTAAAAAAATATAATCTGTGTCGAAATAAATGAGCGGTAAAATATTTATAAAGTAAGAATGTGTTGTTATTGTTTGTGTATGAGATTGAGATCGTAAGTGCATTTTTTATTGAAATTAAATTCTAATATTGTGAGTTAAAATGCAATTGAATTCATTGCAAATAGAGTGAGTTAAATCAAAGTGAACATATTTAAAACAAAGTTGAAGTGTCAAAGAGTGATTATACTAAATGATACCTAACTAGTTAAAACAACGCGAAGATTAAAGTTGAAACAATTGTTTTGTACAACATTATGGCGGAACGAATAGTTAAATAATCACAATTTAATGACGTAATATCTTCTTAGATTTCTCGATTTACCCTGAGCAAATAATAGGAACTCAAGATTTTTTAAACTGTATCGCGAAATCTAACTTTTCCTTTAATATTTATGAATCTGTTACAAAAAAAAAACGAACATAAATGTTTATAAGTACTTACATTCCATTTACATCGCAATAAAAATTAAGTATCACGACTAGGTATACAAATGTAGAAAACGCGAAGTAATTTTTAAACTGCCATTTTTATAATGCAATGAAACATATTATTTGTGTAACAAGATGTACCTAACACCTATCAAAATCTGTCGTATAACATTTAACGTTGATATAAAATAGGAAAATAAGCGCTAAGGCAAATAAAGAAAAATGTATGACTTGTGTGACGGGCACTGTCTTATAAAATATGTATGAAATGTATGGGTCATCGAATAACAATAGGAGTCAGTATGTTTCTAGAGGAAAAACTATTGTTTTCAAACCGGATCGGTTTGATTATTTTCCCGCGTTTTTTTTTTGTTGATTGCAAATGGCGCGTGATTTTGTTATGTTGATTGCTAAATGACCGTTGCATAATTTTTGGCATCGATTCGGGATGGGTTGAACGGACGATTCTTCTGTATTCTATGTTCGCATAATTATAGTTTATTAGATTTCATTCATTAATAGTGGTGCGTGAACTTGATGCTCTTCCATGTCGTGATGACTACAAACAAAGGTTGGTTATTAAAAAAGAAACAGTCAAAGCACATACATAAATCATAGACTAATGCTAAGTCAAAGCAAGTATAGGTTCTTACATTATTTTAAATGAGGAAATGCATATTTACATAATTTTTTTTATTAAGGCATTTTGTAAACGTTCAGTGCAAAAGACAACAAACGTCGTACATCATAATTATTAAACTCTTCGTGAATAGGGTTTAATTATCACACTTTCATAAAAGCATTGGTGATTGCAAAAGAGGTTTCTATAGCTGTAAGTCTTGCCTTTTTTAATTAGGTATCTGCTAAGCATGTCTTTCTGAAGTTTTGACAATATTCTACATAACTTTGGCCCACTGATAAATTCTTAATGTCTCGATATTCATAGTTCTTAAATAAATAAATAAAATTCATACTGAGTTAAAAAAAATCCTACCTGTTCACCGAATACCGACCGACGTAGATCAGTTACCATATTATTTAAATCAAAAACCATTATTTATGATGGCGTTTTTTTAACAATTTTGCACTCTAGGAATTTCTAGTGTATCATGATTGCATCCCAAACGGCTCTAAATAAAAACAATCACACTGTAATTTAATAATATTAGTACCTAGTATTTGAAGACGTTGTCTATGCCCTTCAGACTCTATGTCATGAAAATCATCTGGTTTCTATGCAAATCATGTAATCGGAGAACCTACAGAGCTATATATCACTTCAGCACATTGTACTCAATATTTGTTTTTGCCTATAAATGATATCGTTACTTCTATTGTTGAGGTTAACTGTAAGTGTTTTGTGTACTTCAGGTTTTACTTAATGTCGTAAATATCTGTCGTGGTGTAGTCTGCACGATAATAAATAAGGTAGAGACTAGAGACTATGACTTATTAATTCTAAAATAGTTTAAAAAAAAAATGTCTTCTAAAAGTATTTTCAACATACGAGTATAGGGGTTCGATTCCAAGGTCGGGCCAACTGTTTTCCATCACGAATTTCTTAGTAGCAGCCCGTGGCCAGAGCCAGATTTGAGTCCATCCTTGAGGCCAGATTTGAGTCCATCCTTGAGGCCAGATTTGAGTCCATAGCAATAGACCGCATTAAATGGAACATAAAAACGTAACTGGCGAAATGTGGGTGTGCCACTGCCTAACCCCTAGAGGGTTACCGGTGTGATGATAACTCAAAAGTATTCAGAGAATGTTCTTTCTATTTTTTTTTTATAAATAGCAATGCTAGGCTGTACATAATAGGACTGTGTCAGTTCTACAGGACTAGCCAAGTTACAAACGATTCGTATCGACTCTCTCTTTCTACAATCTTAAACGTTAAGTCACGTGGTCAAAACAAACGAATATAAACTTTCGTAGACAAGTTTACATCGATCAAGATGATAGAATGAAATGTATTCGTTTCTACAATCGTGATCCCTACATCCCATATAAATCGTAGCCAACTTACAGTTTTTACTAAACTTTAAAATTTCCATTCGTTTGTTTTGACCACGTGACTTAACAATGATAGACGTCATTCCCATACATTTGGTTAGTTTTCTATTAGCGTTAACGATTGTAGATTGTCAACTTGGCTAAGCCTACAGATTCCGGTTCTGAAAAGAATTGAGTGCGTTTATGCCTCCATTCAGACCTTACTCCTCACTTCATACTGTATTTTTTAACTAGCTACATATGCTTGCTGATAACCTCATGTTGATGATAGCAAATAGGTACTTACTTTGGCGTTTTATAAATATTATATTGTGACGAATATGCGATACCAAATTATATGATGGGCTAATAAAATAATTTGATAGGATGAATTTACGGCACATCCAAACTTGCAATGATAGAAGGGTTCATTGAAAATTACGCGTAAATTATATTTGATTAATTTTGTTTTAATTGTTATTGCCATCTGAAGGTCTGTATGATAGTGACAGAAAAAAAAACAAATTCGTTGACATCACAAAATGATTAAATGTTTTTACTAAACTTCCTCAAAACTGCTCTTATCAGATAAAAGTAGTTACCAACATAAGTCATAAGTCATTTATTTCTGAACAAAATACATTGTGTAGAAAAAAATATTAAAATTAGATGATTAAGGATTAGATAGTACATTATCAACACTCATCAAACAGATTATAAAAAAATAAAATACCAATAGTTCCTTTTTACAATACTTAATAAAATTAATAGTAGTATTAAAAAAATGAAAATAAATGTCAAAATATTAAATAACCATAGCTCATTTTTATAATAAAATGGAGTGAACAAGTTAAATGATTACAATCAATCGACGTAACCGCAACCACCCCTTCGCCCGAGACCGAATATAGTTTGACAGACACCCACTAATAGTTAGGGTAGCCACAATTCTGTGTAAACTGTGGAATTTCCATGACTACATAAAGTTACAAAAAAATAAAACATCGGTTTCATTTGAAACCTACAATAGTGGAACTACGATATTTTGCAGTTTTTGAAGTAATATAATATCAGTTCTTTGTAAGTTAAAAAGCTACTATGGAAGCAAAAACAAATAAATAACACAAACAAAATTATTGTGCGTTTTTGATTGCACAGGATTAAGAAAAGCACTTCCCTCGCTATCTAGATTAAGTATTAGCGATAAAAACAATAGGTGCTTTAGATATACGATTTATGTGCCTAATATTATTGTCATTGGATTAGTTTGATACTGTTTTACCCAGCACCCAGTAACTTGATTGTGGAGGTCAGTTATGTTGTCAATCAATTAACTCAGTCAGTTGCAGTTTATCACTGGGCATAGGCCTCTCCCAAGCTGCATGCTTTGCCACGACACCGGTCGCAGATCGACCAATGTAAAATACTAGTATTCAACTGCATCTGGTTAGACTGGAAGCTACTTACAGAAATAGTTGATAACTTAGGAAAAGGCTACGCAAATCTATACTAATCTGTATTAAAAAAGGCGTAAAATTTGTTAGTTAGTTTCTATGTAAGCTAGGGGTAATCTTCGGAAGGGCACGCCACAATAGTGGCGATAAGTCCCCTCTTTGAGGAGTGGCTGGAGAGACGCCACGGCGTCCTCACCTTCCGCCTGACGCAGGTTCTTACCGGACACGGATGTTTCGGTAAGTTCCTGCACCGAATCGGGCGGGAGGAAACGCCCGGGTGCTATCATTGTGAGGACAGACCGGAGGACACGGTGGGGCACACTGTGGAGGTGTGCGCCGCTTGGGTGGAGCACCGCCGTGTCCTCGAGGTGGCGATCGGCGGCGGCGACCTCTCGCTCCCGGCCCTGGTTCGTGCCATGGTCCGGAGCAAGACGGAATGGGACGCCGTCACCTCCTTCTGCGAAGCAGTCATGCTAGCGAAGGAGGTGGCGGAACAGGACAGGGAGAGATCCTCACGTCCCGGCCGCCGCGGGAGACGCCCCGGGCGTCGGGGGCCACGTGGTGGCTTCCGGCCACCGTAGACGCGGGCCTGTGGACGGGGAGCTATGGGCTAGCTCGCCGTCCGTACGTCTCATGACGACAGGCCGTGTCGACGGCGCGTTCGTGTTCCACGCGCGCCTCAAAGAGAGTCAGCATCAGTGAAGGGGTCCGCAAGGGCCGAAGCCTGCCGGGGCTGCGGGACTATTCGAAAGAGATACCGTGGCCCCGGAACACAAAGGGCGATGAAGGAACATGGATGGGTTTTAGTCAGTAAAAGTCTGACACTCCCTCCTGCTCAGCCCAGAGCGGGAGAAGTCATTTGATGATTTCCCATCCGAAAAAAAAAAAAAAAAAAAAAAAGGGGTAATCTTCGGAACTATTGATCCGATTCCGAAAATTCTTGCACTAACGGGAAGCTAGATTATCCCAGACCCCGAGTGTCATATACAGGATGTAAACAACCTCATCATCTCATCATTTGCGTAAAGTTACTTAGTTTGATGTACAGAATGTTTGTTTGACGAAACATTCTGTACATCAAACTAAGTAACTTTACGCAAAAATTATTGCTGGGAAACGACTTTTTTTTTTGGGGTGAAAAATCATGTTTTGTGGTAGAACTCAATGTAACGCACTCAAAACATTGTGCTGATGGATGGATTGAATAGTACTGGGGTCGTGAAGGTGCTTAAAGTAAAAATCTTACATTAAAAACATGTATTTAAAAAAAAAGTTGTCAAAAAGTTGGAACTTTGACCCCCAATATCTCCGTAACTAGAAGGTTCCCAGGTATAGTGTAGAACAAAAAAATGATCGCATTGATGAGGAGAACAAGTGCCTTTCGGCTTCGTTAAGAGGTGTTTTACACCATTTATATTAAAACGTTCCCGTGGATTCATTCCCGTACATAACGCGAGCGAAGCCGCGAGAAAAAGCTGGTGAGATATATCACTATTGCGCTACGCATAAGTTAAAGAGAGATTTAAAGATTAAATTACGCCTATAATCTCCGATGTGCTAGGCAGTGTTTTGCCTTAGACAGTACACACACATTAAAAGTAGTATTCAATGTTAGTATTATTGTTATTTCTGTTCAATTGAATATCACGTTGCGTTAGTTGCGTGATAAGTCGGTGATTAACTAAATCTGTTGTCTGAAGCACATCACGTCAATGAAAGCTTAAATAGTGCTTATGAGGGAATTACTAGCAATACACCGAGCAACAGATAATTTTATCGTTTGCATTTCATCATTTTGGCAAAAATATCGCGTGTTTAAAATTTCATACCAGGCCCTAAGAAGGCTGCGATAGGCCTCCTGAATTAGACAGTGTTTTGCTTACGTCAATAAGATCTAATTAGCAATGAAACTTATCTGTGGTTAATTTGTGGCTTTTGTAAAGGATTTACCACATTTCGCCAATGTCAAGTAATTTTAAAAAACGCTTTCAAAACGCAGTGAATTTCTTCTCAAACGTACTCTCTTTCTCATTCTATCCTAAGTAAGTCTTCAATTTTAGTACTTCGGCAATCTACCCTGCTGAGGCAAACAAATATATAATACGTCACCAGCAAAGTAAAATTCCTTAATTATATCTATACTAATATTATAAAGAGGAAAGATTTGTATTTTTGTATGTCATGTAACAAATAAACTTAAAGACTACTGGACCGATTTGAAAAATTCTTTCAGCAATGGATAGCTAAATTTTTAGCGAGTAACATAGGCTATATTTTATTCACGTACTCCCACGGGAACGGGAACTACGCGGATGAAACCGCGTCACGTCCGCTAGTCGTTACATAATTTTGACCTCCAGTAAAGTGATGATAAGACAGGGCGACAAACATTATCGTGGTCCGCGGATAGTTTGCAATAAAAAAGGTTATCCGCTCTATAAACACTGTGAAAAGGTCACAATTTATGATCAATCGTAAAAAAGAATCAATTAATTAAAAAAGCACTAGACTCTACAAATAATAAATTCGCAAGGCAAGCGTTTAAATTGATCTGTTAAAATTTTCGCCAACATTCATACGACTATTTCTGTCAAACCAAATTGTATGTTTTGAGAGATTTTTATACTTTAACAAAATCCTGTAAATTATGTTTAAGATAAAATAAAGGTTTTCGACACTTTTTTCGACCTTTTATAAGTGCCCATCTAGGCCTATGTGAGATAAAATACTTTGATTTTGATTTTGTAGCTGAAAAAAATTATGAATTTGTGCGTAAATTGCATTGTGATCACCCTTGACATTTTTTTTGTAATGCCTAAAGCGCGCAAACTTACGACGAAATTATAATTATGTAGCTTACTTTTTAATTAATTATTTTGCGAAGTCTCTTGGTACGTCTATTTTATTATGTTTAAAAAAAACCATTTATATGGCTATGTAAGCTTATAATAACAACCGCAGAGTACGCAAGACGTAAATAATTATATCTTAACTATTCAAACACAAAGCAATATAATATAATAGTATGTAGGTAATCTTTTATCAGTTTATTTCGCATATCATTAACATGAATGTTATTTTTACTTTAGGAATATGTACATAATACTTAATTTTGTTATTTTAGGTACTACTTAATAATTTCTACAAGTATTAAACCTAGATAAAAAGTACCCCTTAATACTCAACGGGTGTTTCGTATCTTTCTTAGAATAGAATACTCTTTATTATGTACACCATAAAAATTACAACAACATTTTACAAGGGGTGACACAATGGGCGGTGAATCTGATATTTCCTTTAAATCTTTGGAAAGTAATTATTTAAGTCATAATTCTCTATGAAAATACAAACGTTTACTTACGCAAAAAACTGCTATTTTACTTTTTAATTAGAATGGTTAGAGAAAACCTGTCACCAACCTGTTTATCACAGTTAATTGTACAAATATTAGTTAATTATGTCAAACGGTTAACGTTAATTAATTGTTGCATTACTGACCGTTAATTGAGATTTTCGATGCAACAGAATATTTAGCAAAAAGTGTAGTTTTTGCGTGTGAAAAAAAAACCTAAATTATGAAAAATGGATTGATAGCGCATTCGATGTGATGACATGAACCCTAATCCGAAAGTAAAACATTGATAAAAAAACCGGCGAAAAAAGAGTCTGGCTCACAAAATTAAGGTTCCGAACCAAATGGAGAAGAAGGACAAGGATGTGAGGTTACATTTTTTAATTTAACGTTAATAATTAATTTGCTTATATGCAAAATGAAGAAGGAAGCTGTATTTTCTTATCCGTAATACGTGACAAAGCAACATGGTGGATCACAAAACAAACTCATGCAGCAGACATTCATTTTATTATGTTTTGATTCAAACTGAGACATTAATTTTATTATGTTTTGATTCAAACTGACCCCGACTACGTCTCCGTTGGGTGTTAATACTATCTCAAAGTTAAACTTATCTGTTGAAACTATTTGCAAAATAAACAAAGTGCACTGTATATTTTTATAGATTTTTCCTCAAGAAAAAAGAATTGCATCATGGTAACCCGGTTGCGTTGTCAAGTTAGGTTATTTATTAAGAGTGTTAAGTTAAATAAAATAGTAAAACAAAGCTTTTTATTTTCATTGCTCCACTAATAAATAAAAAAACATAAGAGTGAAAAGAGTGGTATATTTTGTGAAAACAATCTGGTTCTTTGCCTATTTTCAACTTTAAATATAAAGTTAAATGCTATAGTCCGTGATGACAGTTTAGATACGCATGAAAAAATATTTCCAGATGTTGTTACAGTCAAACAGGGAAATTAGTCATTAAAATAATTGTCACAAGCAAAACTACATCGCGGAATTCTGATATAACAGATATTACAGTTGGTAATCTCTTGGTTCATGAGTAACTATGCAGTGACGTTATTTGTTCAAGTGTAATATTCTAAAAAAATAATGATAAGAATTGCCATTTAAAAAAAGGAATTCCCTTATTTAAAGAGGTTTTTTTTACGTACTTACAGCACGATTCTTTTGAAGCCTTTTTTTCATAAAGATTACTCCAGTTCCTTATCTTAAATCTGTATTAAAGCCTATACCGGAGTAATAACAGAGTTCTACCCATTGGATTTACCACTTACTATAGAAAGTTAGTTAAACAAGTTCAAGACTATACACTCAAACCAAAACTTGATATTCATTCCGACACTGAAAATACTAAGATCATTCATGTCCGAAGCGTACAAAAAAATTACGTGTTTTTCTTATTCTATCGCGAAAAACGTGCAATAATTGGTAAATAACCAGAACCTATGATAAGACCATACCAAGAGATCAAGACATGCCTGAAAGGGGGCCGATATTCACACGAGATTAAAGATAAAAAAATAGATAAAATGTTTGTTCCCATATCGTATAGAGATCAATCTGTAATAGATAATAGACATGTTGTTATCGCCTGGATAGCAAAGATTGGACATGTACTTACTTACATTATTTAAAATATTATGATGGGATAAGCATTTATCTGCTTGTAACTTTACAATCAACGCGAACATCACGTTTGTAATGTTATATAATAAATAAATAATAAACATTTTACAATCTGCATTTCCTGCGATTTAGAAAGAAACACAAATGAGGTAATCTAGTTGTCAAGTCAACGCACTTTTGAAGGTCAAACACTGCCACTGATTTCCACACAAATTGAAAACACTATCATCTACTTTACATTACTTTAAATTAACAATGATAATGTATGTATTGGATGGGCGAGGCAAAAGGAGTATGTAAGAACCGTAGCAGGTGGCGTTCTGTAGGATTCTGCCTACCCCATGGGGGAAAGGCGTGAGTTTATGTATGGATATTGGATGGACTTCATATAACACTTAATGGAGAAGGCATGCTGCGCCGAACCCAAATAAATGGGGATGTACCACTATTGTACATGAAATTTAAATAAATAAAAATGGCAGGAGAATACTTAATCTAGCAGACATCTCTAAAACTGAGCCTTAAAAATCACTTACGGTGTCACCAAAAAATATTTTTGTGGCCTATTGTTACGAATTAATAAAAACATTTCCGCTATTTTCCATTGCCAAGGTTGCATTAGTAATAGCGTGACAGCAATGATTTTAAACATGCCATAAACATCCGATTTGTATGCGTACTACAGCTGTCTAATTGCACTATTGTCAGCCTTTTGGTGGCACTAAACTGCTAACTCCACAGTTAGCTGATAATGTTGTAGGTACAATATGTATTTACTTATGTTATGATTATCTAACTTAAAATAATAATTTTAACTTCCTTTACTTATTTCTTAAATTATTTTAAATGAGAAATGTGCTAGGAATAATAAAGGTATTTATTCAAATTCCTGGAAATAGGACCAACCAAAAAAAAAGCATTTTGAAAAAGTATCCTGAAAACGAATTCGTCATGGTGACTCTACCATTTTCAGTTTTTACTTTGCAAGATAACGTCCGTATAAAATTGATTTCAGATGTTTATATTTGTAGGGCTTATCATTATTTATTTCTAACTTATTTAATGTATTGGCCATTTAAGGCCTACGCAGACCGGGACGGCATGGCAAGGGATTTATTTTTTTACCAATATACATTCAAACGTATTGGATGTAGAAATACGACATAAGTCTGCGTAGGCCTTTACAGATACAATCAAGACTTTTCTTAATTTCAAAACCGTGTTGTTATTTTGAATGACTGCAAAAATTGCGGGAACTAAGTAATTTATAGCTATTGTAAATTATTTTCCGTTTGGGATAAAGTTTCTGAGTATCAACACAAAACAATGTAAAAGAGTCGCATAATGTCTAGTCAAAATCGTCATTAATATCAGTCATCATTTGAGTGTCATAAACAGTTTATAAACATCGAGAATTGGCACTGAGACCAATACTGTTGTCAATTTTTCAAAGAGATCATCAACCATAGAAGCGATCTCGTTAAATAGGCATGACGACAGTATCAAAAAATTGCAAATCTATTTAGTCCGTCAGTTAGAGTATTGGAAATTAATGGACACGTATTTTTTGTTTTGTAAATCAATGAATATTGTCAAAAGATAAAACGCATCAAAACTCGGGAGTGGGGGCTCGTGACGTCAAAACTAGCTAAAAACTATACCTAGGTGTGACGTATTGAGAATTTTAAAAGCGTCGTATCTTCGTCAATTTTGGTTTACGTAACAAAAGAAAAAACACGGGTCAAATATTTTTTGATAATCTAACTGACGGACTAATTAGATTTTTTTTGTCGTCTCGCCTATTGTCCCTATGCGGAAAATAGAAGGTATATTGGGGTTCTAATATCCAGCAGGGCGTGTAGGCTAGGCTACCTACTACCAATAAGGCTATAATAAGGTACAGATGAGCATAGTCATCCCTGGGATTTGGGGCCGGGGTTATACGTATTGAGGAAAACTTAGGCACATATCGCATCGTAAATAAGCTGGTGGCTAAATAATACCAGCCGCTCGGGTCAATCTTTTAGGTTAAGCCGCGCTTGCCTAGGTTGGTCTGTGGATGGGTGACCACCCATTACATATCGAAATTCCTCCGTGCTTCGGAAAGCACGTCAAGCCGTTGGTCCCGGCTATCATTTGTAGATCTTTGACAGTCGTTACAGGTAATCAGTGGCCGGAAAGTCTGACAACCAGTCTTACTTAAGGGCATCGTATTACCCAGTACGAACTGGGTTGTGGAGGTCAGATAGGCAGTCGCTCCTTGTAAAATACTGGTATTCAGCTGCATCCGGTTAGATTGGAACCCGACCCCAACATAGTTGGAAAAAAACATAACCCTCCTTCTGGCGCAGTCGGGCAAAAAGGCTAGGCAGATGATGCATCGTCAATAATCAAACTGGTACAAATTGCGGACTAGCTGCAGACACGGGCAGGACGCTGACAGATAATTATTCTAAAACATAAATCTGTCCGTGTTAGTCCGGAGATGCGTCCGCAATTTAAACACGCGTACTTGAAGTCGATCAACAATGTGTCTGCTTGTCCAATTAGAGAACAGTTTTAAATATAGAATCGCGGGATATGAACTGTGAAGGTGTGTTCATATTAGATAATGATTGTTCACATCGTGGTCACCTATGTTATTGTTTGTTTGTTTTAGTGACATGTTGGTCAATGAATCCATTATATTTTGAATGGTGGAACGTGTTAAGTATTTTTTAATGTCAATTATTTATTCGACTGTATGTGATTGACGTAAGGTTGGTTTTTCTGCTAGACATCCGTATGGCATAAGGCCGATGTGGTGGTGCCACTTTGGGGAACCTTATGTCCAGCAGAGGACGTCTTCCACTGAAATGATGATTATAATGTACAGGCTTAGTTCTTTGACATTATGGATCAAAAAATACAATACTAAGAACGTTCGCAACTTCACACTATTGTCACTCAATGAAAATTTGCCATTATGCGCGAATTTGAAGCGCATTGACCGAACAAACTCTCGTCTCGGTATAAGCGATGCTGTCGATCCATACTAATAATATAATTGCGAAAGTTACTTTGTCTATCTGTCCGTAACTATAGATTTGCTACCTTTTCTACCTTTGGAGAGACCGATTTGTGTGCTCAAAGGCACAAACCCGCAATGACTTCAGTTTATCCGTGATAATGGTGCTTGATGCACGCAACAGTGCAGCGCCGAAATAGCGTGAACTCAAAACAAATAAGTACCTAGTAAACATGGTAGACATCCCGTTTTCAATGTTAATGAGAACGTTAAGGCTAAAAGATAATTGTATTTTTAAATAAAAAATCGGCATATCATTACGTTAAGATTACACCGCGATGCACGTGCTCTGAGTACCTACCTAGTTACTAGAAATTATTGTCAATGTTCAACTACACTGGCCTGCAAAACTAAGTACTACACTTTTAAATATTTTTTTTCTAAACACGTTCCAGATTTAAAATAATAAACTTTTTACAACAATTTTTATCAGCTTTCTTTGAAACTATAGTAAAAATTATACATTAGTAACATTTAAACTCTTTTTCGAGTCCTTTTTGTTTCGAAAGTATATCTTGTGTACATAAAAAGTTAATGCAATTTTAAAAGTGTGATACTTAGTTTTGCAGGCCAGTGTATTTAAAGTTTTGACTGTAATGAATACCTACATAGAATAATACTTATAGAAACACCTAGTTCTTAGCGTAGTGTGTGAGTTTAGCAAAACAAACTCATTGTACTTCATGTATAATAGAGTAAGACAGTACAATATACGTAAATTAATGAAATAGTTTATTTTATGATAATTTCTTTCAACCATTGTTGTTGTATTCGCTGTTCGTGTTTATAAAATAGTGCTTACATTGTATGGAAGCGTCACTTGAGCTGCATCTAGGTCGCAAGCACTACGGCTAAGTATGAGGTCCTAGGTTACATTCCCGACTACCGGGGCTGCGGGACTATTCGAAAGAGATACCGAGGCCCCGGAACACAAAGGGCGATGAAGGAACATGGATGGGGTTTAGTCAGTAAAAGTCTGACACTCCCTCCTGCTCCGCCCAGAGCGGGAGGAGTCATTTGATGATTTCCCATCCGAAAAAAAAAACGACGTGCAAAGTTTTATTGGGTTTCTCCGTCAGGAATTTCTTAGTAGCAGCTACGGAGTCTGGATTTGTGGTGGAAGTGAGGAGAGTTGTAGGGTACGATTAGTCATTGGGTACACCACTGCCCTGTTAATTCTTCGGGGATTACAAGGCGTGATGTTTTATGTTAGTGGTGACGGCCGCGACTTGTTGTAGGTCGTGGTTTCCAACCAAAGCAGGCACTTCAGTTGGTCTACCTACCTACAGTAGATACTACTCAGTACAGCGATTAATCTTTCAGTTTTTTTGACGTTGTGGGCTTATTTTTCTGCAGAATCATGCTTATGCTATAGATTTTTAGTATGGGAGTTGGGTCAGATAATGTGTGCCATGGTATCAGCAGGCACAATAGGCATTTGTGTATCTGTCGGTAACGGGACTTTTTAACATCACATCTTTAGATATATATTATCTTCTCGATAAAAGATTTCAACATCATAGTCATGTGTGGCGTTCAAGTTGTTATGGTGAATTACGTAAAAACCATACGGCCTATTGAACCTTCAGTTAAACGGTGGTATAGGAAGACTACGGAATACTCTCAAACACCATATGGGTTTTGCTGGTTTGCGTGGTTCAGTCCCTCACTCTTTCTCTGATCTTCTAAAGGGGATGATGAACTGATGGTCGCTTTATCCTTTACTTTTAACATTCACACGGCACTACGATCCTACGTGGAACTGTTTGTGGCAGGATTTTCCCAAAATCTGCAATCTTAAAGTAGACTTTCTGGCTCCGCCATTCAAATAAGGATATTTATGACATCAGAATCAGTGTCTTATTGCAACAACCGAATTTTATATAAATACACACATCAACTCACTATCAATAAATCTACAAAGAAATATAAACGAAACGAGACAATTTAATTTTAACACTCAAAAAATAATATCTGGCCAAACACATAGCTGTTTGATATAAATATTTAATTTAATTAAGTAAATTATTGTAAAATTAAATAACCAAATCACTAATCATGTTTCTTATAAGTACTTTTTTTTTCGGATGGGAAATCATCAAATGACTACTCCCGCTCTGGGCGGAGCAGGAGGGAGTGTCAGACTTTTACTGACTAAAACCCATCCATGTTCCTTCATCGCCCTTTGTGTTCCGGGGCCACGGTATCTCTTTCGAATAGCCCCGCAGCCCCGGGTGTTTCTTATACCTGAGAATCATGCATGACACGAAAGAGAGGAGGCATAGTTATATTTAGCAGTGGATGGAACATGCTACCAATATTATGAAAATACTTAGGTGCACGCGTGGAGGTCGTTCAATAATGGTCCCACGGAAAAAAAAAAGTATCCTATGCGTAAATTCAGGTTATAAACTATCTGTGTACTAAATTTCATCCAAATCCGTTCAGTAGTTTTTGCGTGAACAAACATCCATCCATCCTCACAAACTTTCGCATTTATACTTAGACTGTACTTATATTAGTAAGATTAGCCTGCCCGCGGCTTGGTACTCGTTAAGGTCGGGAATAATCCCAAACGTCTTACACTTAGAAGTGGGATAAAAAGTATCACATGTCTGATCTCAGGTACATGGTCTAACCCTGCCATGTAACAAATAATTATACACATACAATTGTTCAGGTTTTCAGCCTTTAAAGCGATATAATATAGCAGACTGACGTATACCTACTTTCTCTCGTATTTATTAGAAGATGCTGATGACGTGTGTTGTCTCCATAGGTACCAAGAATCATTCTCAACTGTGACAATTTAATCTTCTATTCCTATTGTGTCAATATGTTTACTATCAGTTGTAGATATCGACAAAGATTAGATTTGATAAATTTAATGAAGTTCTCATGTGGATCTCACAGTTGTTTCAGTTTGGAACAGATTTTTTTCCCTTGGGAAAATCAAAGCTGTGTGCGTAGCGGTCAGTCAACGGCTACTCTATTGAACCGTAGAATATCGTCAACGTCATCCATATAATAGTCAAATTTTCAATTCTGCAATCAAAGTTAATTTTGCGGTAGTTATTAAGTTAACCCAAAGATTGTGTTACAAAAACATGTTCTACAGATGAATGTTCAAACCAACTAATAGAGGAAGACTTGCCTCCGAAGCTTCTATAATAGGCTTGTGTCCTGAAAAAATCTAATTAGTCCGTCAGTTAGATTATCAAAAAATATTTGACACTTATTTTTTCTTTTGTTACGTAAACCAAAATTGACGAAGATACGACGCTTTCAAAATTCTCAATAAGTCACGCCGTGCCATTTTTGGTGACGTCACGAGCCCCCACTCCCGAGTTTTGATGCGTTTTAACTTTGTCAAAAAACGATAAATACGTGTCCATTATTTTCCAATACTATACCTGACGGACTAAATAGATTTGCAATTTATTGGTGGTGGAAACTAGCCTATTAGGTACCTAGTACCTATCAAGAAACACTGAACAATGAGGTTCCAAACAAATAAAGGTTTATTTAAAACGCGAACGTAGTATCACAGATAATATAATAGTATTGTAGTAAACTATCAAACTGGCCGCAAAAGATAAGCCGACAATGAACAGCTTCATAATGCAAGTGTCGTAATGAAAATAACAATAACAACGTGTTTATTGATTTTTTTGTTATTTAATGAACTATCAGGTGATTTTTCGCGGAAAATTCGAATCTAGCATCGTCTATACGATCCCAGTTGGCGGTCACACGTCTCCGAATTTCTAGGACAATATTTTCCGCCGGTTTCCTTTGCCGTTTTAGGAGAAAACGTCATCATCATCTAGCCTAGCCTTCCAGTCTAACCGGATGCAGCTGAATACCAGTATTTTACATGACGCGACTGCCTATCTGACCTCAAAACCCAGTTATAAATGGATAATATGATACCCCTTGGTAATACCAAAAGCACACTTATGTAACTTATTTGTGTTCATGAATAGAAAGGGCTTGTCTCCATAAAAATGCATCGGTCTGTTTACAAAACCACATCGAACGTCAGGCTTTAGTCGTAAATAACATAACTTGAACTCGTAGTAAAGTTTTATTGTACAACTAGTGTCGGTATGCTTGCATACTCACCTTACCTACCCTAGGCACTTAGGGCGACATCTAAAAATGTTACTTAGCACATTTTTGGTTACATAATAATATGAGGCTATGACATGGTACATAATCAATTTTTATGGAGAAACACTGTGTCCCAAGTCACGGGTGAAAACCTAGTTTGGGAGCCAGGGGACCTATCTGTAGGACAATGACATAATGTCAAATCCTTGTTTACTCACACTAAACCAAACTAATTTGCACTAAACAAATTTAGTTTGCCACGTCAACTAGCTTACCAAATACTTTATTTTAATGTTTATTACGCTAATCAGGAAACCGTTCATCAAACACCAGCTTAAAATATATTTTATCTCAAAACTCAAACACAACAGTGGCCTAAAGAATCTAGCAACACTAAGATAATACTGGAGTTTATTGTGGCAACACTTGTGTATATTTAAATAAAGATTTATCTTACTCTCTGTAGTATTTATATGTGGAGATAAAGTCTTATATTGTCTCCGTATCTTTATAACATCTTAAATATTTACAATGTCATGCAAATATCGACGTGGAGGTTTTGACGTTGCCATCATGTGGCTTCTGTACACAGTGGCCCATGATGCTGGCCCATGTTTGGGTACTGCAAACTTTTTAGGAGTCATACGTGTCTTTGGCATAGACTAATATATATAGAATGTCTTTGGTCGCCATTAAATATGGTTTAGAAGATGACGATAGGAATGATTATCCAGAATTTCGCAAATTCATGACATAACATCAAGCCTTGTAATTCCAGAAGGGTTATGCAGAGGTGTACCTAACAAATACACCCACATTTCGCCAATTATGTTTAAGTCCAATGTAAGAAGGGCGCACAAATCCAGACTCGTGACTGCTACTGAGGAATTTCTGATGGAAAAACACAATATCACTAGTGCCCAGCAGTAGTGCTTGCGACGACTAGACCAATTAGGCAGTTTCAGACCTAAATTCCTTAAAAATAAAACTTAATTCAACCAAGGGGAATATTTGCTCAATATGCTATCTCGTATCTTTATTACATCTTAAATATATACAATGTCATGTAAATATCGACGTGGAGGAATTGACGTGGCCATCATGTGGCTTCTGTACACAGTGACCCATGTTGTGGTTACAGTTTTCTTTTCCTGGGGCCATTCGTGTCTATGGCCTTTAAGATGCAGATTAGTGTTAACCTAGACTATAAATAAATAAATTCATTTAATTCAGTTATCACAAGATCCATCGAAGTAGGTACATTAATAATTATCACACGTTCACAAAATTATTTCACAATGTTAGTAAAAATACAGAACTTACTTATCTATGTTAGTATTTAAACTTAAATGTAGGTTGCTCCAAAACCTATGTAACTGACTGTCCAGTCTGTTACTAAATATCGCCAGAATGCTGTTAGGGCTGGCGCGGACTTTGCAGCGCAAGGCGGCGGCGGCGCAGCGCTTGCGCAAGATGGCATGAAAACCGTCCACCTGTGCATCCGCAAACATCCCTGATGCGCTGCATGCCCGCGGCAACCGCAAAAACAACCTAAACGCGTTATTGTATTGGACGCGTAAAGCATTGAACGATCTTTGCGAATAGTTACTCCACAGAGATTGCAGGTGTACAGCGATGTACAGTAGGCTCGAAAAAGTGTAACTTTGACTTGAGCTGTACACCGATTGAATCTACTGGAGATCATATTCGCTCTTATCTATGCAGGAACATTTTAATTATTCTCGTCTCGGTCAGTGAATGCCTCGTTGGTCTCGTGGTCGCAAGCGTGAATCTTGAGCATGAGGTCCTGGATTCAATTCCCAGGTCGGGCAAAGTGTAATTGTGTATATCGGGTTGTTTCATCGCGAATTTCTCATTAGTCGCCCACGGGGTCTTACAAACTACTTAAAGTGTCCTATGTCCAGGTAATAAACTATCTGTGTGCCAAATTATATCCAAACAACATCCTCACAAACTTTCGCTTTTATATCGCTATTCTCTCTACATTATTACCTATTTTAGTATTACCTAGTTTTGCTTATTTCAATTTGTTTTAATTTAGTTTAACATAGTTTGTTTTAATTTAGTTATTTTATTTAAATCTAGTTAAATTTGTTTTAACTTAGTTTAATTTATTTTAATTTTGTTTTTCTGTTTTAATTTAGTTTAAAAGTCTGTTTATTTCTATCTTTTTTGTTAATAACGACAACGTTTTGTGTGCATGCAGAGTTTACCTGTAAGTGATTGTTACACTTTATTCTGATTTATTACCTCTGTTTTATTTCCTTGTATTAGTGTAAACAATTGTTGGTGAACCAAATAAATAAATTCTGTAAGATGTAGATAACAGAAGTAAGATTACCCCACAGCCACTGCACCAACACTCAACGGTTACTACGTTACCTATCTCTAACATTATCTTTCGTCCTCCAGCGAACATCGCGATCGCCTCGACGGGTTACTCCATGGGATGGACGTCTCCCGTAAACCTGAAGCTGCAGCAGAACACCACGGAAAACCCTGTGGGGGAGCCGGTCACTGCGGACCAGGAGGCATGGATCGGTTCCCTGCTCACTGTTGGCGCTATCTTCGGTAATTATATTATGACTGATGGTTTCCTCATTTGTTAAGATACGCGCAGACCATGGCACAATTGGGAGAAGCCAGTGGGCAAGGCTGCATTTGATTGCGATGATGATTGTTTGTCCCACTGACTTTTTGATACAATCTAGAGCAGTGGTGGCTCAGTGGTCACGGCCTCGGCTTATGAGTTGTGGGTCCCGGGTTCGAACTTAACACTTCAAATTTTCTTACGTTTTTTGCATAAAGGTGCAGGAATGAATTTGACTTTGAAAAAGTCATTCCCTCACCTTTATGCGCTTGTATTGATGATTTTAATGATTATAATTCCGTAACTACATACTTACGTGTTACAGCCGCGTTTCATATTTTAATCAACATACAACCTGACACTGACCTGCAAATTGCAAAAATCGTAAGAAAATTTGAACTTCGCGGGCTATACCCTGGAGCATCCACCAGCAGGCGCATTACTTTGCGTAATTTATTTATCATCACACTTAAAAATTGTTTAGGAGAACAACGTGAGAAAACCATGTTCTAGAATACAAAAAATCAAAGACATATGACTTCCACCAACATGTAGGATTATAGCTGACTTCCTATTACAGAGAGGATGTCTGTTTACCAGCTGGGGAATGTTAAACCTAGGCTGATTATGCTAATCCTTGCAAGTACAGATACAAAACTTTTTCACTGATTTTATCTGCTACAGTAAGGCCTACTTCAGTGAGACCGACGCCGGTTGCGTGCGTTGGTCGGACGTTTCGTAACATGTAATTTTAACATTTAACTACCCGGCGTACGTTGAACAGTGAACGCTGTCATACAAGTCTATGGATATCGAAACATTTCGCTCTGAAATAGTCGTAAGGGTTCTTACAGACGAGCGGCACGTTGCCAACTGTAGATAAACTGCAGCCGTCGCCAAATGTCGACTAAAAGTCTGTCAGTAAAAGCTTGTAGTTTTAATACTGACAAAAACTTCCCCTCTACCAGGACCATTCCTCGGCGGTTTCGCAGCATCAAAGATCGGTCGCAAATGGGGTCTCCTCAGTTCCGCCATCCCGCTGTTCATCGGTTGGATTCTGATCGCGGCCACCCAGAACGTTGGCATGATCTACGGCGCCAGAATCTTCTGGGGTCTGGCCGTCGGAATGCTGTTCACGATCTCACCCATGTACTGTGCTGAAATTTCTACGGTAAGGTCTACTTGACATTCGTAACTCATCACTCATCAACAGTTATCTCGAAGAGTTCATTCATATTCATTTATTATTCATTTCATATTGTATAAAATAATTATTTTACAAAGCGCTTAAAGCTAGGTACATAAATATCGACCCTGTAAGGGTAGGTAGCAGGGTAGCAAGTTAGGAGAGAGAAAGAGGCTTCAATTTTACTAATTAATTGGTATTAGTAACAATATTTAAAAAATATTAATTTAAAATTTGACATTAGATATTCATTAATAGTACCTATTAGCATATACCTAGTAGCATTTGGAAATTTACCATATACTTTCATTGACATGACTAGAGTACTTGTTGAGTGCACTTTTAGCTTAGATAATTGTAGATTTAGTCTATTTTTATGACTTATTGTGTATCTTGACTGTTTATATATTTTCTCGTGTAGTTTAAAAATATGGGTACTTTTGGACAAATTCTAGTTAGGCAGAGGTTAACCCTATGATCACCAATATTTTACCAGTTATGTTTAAGTCCCATGTAATAGGGGCGAGCCTATTGCCATACCTGGGCCGGCAGTCTCGACATAGATAGCGACAAAATCGCTAATTTTCTATCGCTAATAACTCACGAATAAATTCAATTGGAATAACGATGCTTGCGGGAAATTCAAGTCTCTACATCCAAGATGCGATTCTTGCAAGCATAGTTATTGCAACCCAATTTATTCGTTAGTAATCAGCGGTCGAAAGTTAGCGATTTTGTCGTTATCTTTGTCGAGACTGCCGGCCTTGGCTGCTACCGAGACATTCATTACGGTCAAACTCAATAGCAGTATTTTATCCTTCTTACTACAATCTTCTTTTCTCTCTTTGTAGGATGACTCCCGTGGCGCGCTCGGCTCGTTCCTGCAGATGTTCATCACACTGGGTTACCTGCTGGTGTACGGCATCGGGCCCTACGTGTCGTACATGGTCATCGCTTACGTCGGTATCATCTTCACTGGAGTCTTCGCCGTAGGGTTCTTCTTCATGCCCGAGTCGCCCTTCTACTATTTGGCCAAAGGTAAATATTGATGACAATACCGGGTGTAAACCACCTCATCACGAAGCCGTCAACCAAGCATTATGTACATCAGACTAAGTAACTTTACGCAAAAAATATTGCTGGGCAACGACTTTTTTTTTTTGGGGTATGCAGCAAAACATTGTGCTGATGGATGGATTGAATAGTACGGGGGTCGTGGAGGTGTTTAAAGTAAAAACCTTACAAAAACTTGTATTTTAAAAAAAAGTTGGAACTTTTTTACCCTTAATATCTCCGTAACTAGAAGGTTCCCAGGTATGGTGTAGAACAAAAAAATGATCGCAATGATAAGGAGAACAAGTGCCTTTCGGCTTCGTTAAGAGGTGTTTTACACCCTTTATACATGGCCGGTCTGAGGCACTTACAGCCGGCTTCTTTATTCGTCGATTATTTAACCCTGCAGTAGTCGCGCATCTAAATGAGACAGCAGTAGTCGCATGGACTACAAACGTAGTCCATTTTCAAATTGAAATAAAAAAAAAACATTTAAATATTATTTCTTTATTTTACTGAAAATACAATCATTACAATTTTCTTAACTAGATAAAATCAATAAAACATAATCACAACCTCTTTGTCATAATTGTTAATAAAAATAAAAAACTTCTATAAACTGTCACAAAAATCTCATATAAATCGAGATCACAACGACACCTCAATCGGTGCAGCTTGCCGTTCGTCCATTTTAATTCTAACTAAAAAGAAGTTAAAACTAATACGAATTTAAAAAAAAAAACAGAACTTAATAAAATACAGCTCAATTCTAATTAGGAATTTGTGCGAATTTTAACATAAAATAAATAAAATTAACACTTGAAAAAAATACTTACGTAATTGGTCCCGCGGACTGCGTGCGTAGTCCAGGATCTTTGCTTTGCGGAGCTCCTGTGACACGTCCGCACAAAGGTATATTAATCTATAGCATTGAGTGCGTCTCTCAATAATTCATTTAAAAGTAATTATGTACTTTTATTTTTTGTATTTTTTTAAAATGAATTATTGAGAGACGCACAAAAAATCTCTAAAACTACAAGCTCCTAGTTTCTTGGGAAGAAACGGGCGTTTGTAGTTTTGGATTTTATACCGCACGCGACCACTGTAGGGTTAAATCTGGATCTCTTCAAAGCTTCAGTGAATCGGTTTCTTTGAAACAAGCTTGCTTCACACTAGCCCGCATCATCGCAACACTTCAGGCGAGATATTTAGGGGAAGAAAATATTACCAAATAGGGATGCGCTGGAGGATTTGTGCTTTTGCAGCTTGGTCTTATGCAGGCTTGGATGAACGGAGCTACTGCATATTGCCCCACCCGCACATACAGAAGTCGCGATCCTCTCGTCGGGTATTAATTCGTCCAACTGTTAATCCGGCCCTCAATCCTCTCTCACGGTCTTGCCCAGGTGACCGCGAGTCCGCGACCAGCTGCCTGGCTAAGATCCGCGGCCGCTCGCACGAGGGCGTGCAGGCCGAGCTCGACAAGATGGCCGCCGACGTCAACGCCTCCATGGAGAACACTGCTACCGTGAGTTATAAACAACTGAGTCTATGGAATATCTTAGGTGATCGTGGAAGGTCCAAGCGAGGATCATACTGGACCTAGGATGCAGCCCTGCAGGCAACCGCAAGGAGTCGAAAGAATTTTATTTACCAGCACACAATTTAATTCGTTCTCAGATCTACGAGTCATGGTTATTTCGGACCTTGAGTCTTCTGTATCTGAAATAGCAAAAAAAGAAAAAAATTAAAGGAATTACATTATTTTGATTTAATTAAATCAAAATAATTTAATTAGGTTTTTTTTTATTTTTTTTTTTTTTATATCTATAAAAAATACAAAGTATATATATAAGCATTTGAAACTGCATATTAGACAGAGAGATCCGATACCTTTCATGACGTCATTCGTCATATCGACGCCCAAAATCCATACTAAATTCCGTTTACCTAGAAAGAGATAGAAACAAAAGTTTTATTGGTTATAACTTTTGTGTTATTTGGTCGATTTTGGTCCTGTTTTCACTTTTTGTCATTATTTTTATAGTATTTTTACATTCCGTATCGAAATAAAAGAATAAAATATATGCATAATCCCTATTGAAGTTTTTGTCATAACAGAATAACTTATCGAAATATCTCTTTTTAAATTCCAGATCGCCGACGTATTCCGCGGCAGTAACTTCAAAGCGTTCTACATCTCTTGCGCGCTGGTGTTCTTCCAACAGTTCTGCGGTATCAACGCTGTGCTGTTCTACATGACCAACATCTTCGAGGCCGCCCACTCCAGCCTGGACTCTGCCGTCGCCACCATCATCATTGGTGTCGTTCAGGTAAGGCTTGTGAAGTTGTGAATAGCTCACCATCATTCAGCCGAAAGACAGTCAATAAACACAAAAAGTGGTTAATCGTTTGCTTTTAGCATTTCCCTAACTATATTAGGGTCGGCCAATGTTGTTATATATATTACTGAGGGATACGTTTTACCGACGTCAGCGCGGCAATGCAAACAAGCTGACCAGCTTGTGTGACCTCAGTCCATCTTGTCCGTCCAGCCGGGACGCGAACTGACGGGAGTTTGGTGTATGAAAACTGAAAATAAACAAATATGGCAAGTTGTGTGTTCAGACAGTGCAATAAAGCCGGCTGTAAAAATCAAGAAGGACGTATCTTTTCATTTGTTAGTACGTACTACGTAGTAGTCTATTTGAAAATCATAAATTTTATTTTACTCAAAAATCACTGCCGATCTGTTGCCGCTTTGTCACCTACACGAACGAGACAAGTAGTGCGATGCATATGAGTGACAGAGAGAGCACCAGATAATGGCATACGATGTTGTCAGTTCGAACGACGCGTTCGAATATCGCCATGTTTTTATCATCATCGTCATTTATTGCATTCATGTAGTTTACAAGTTGTTACAAAGTATATGGGTTTCGTGGCGCAGCATATCTTCTTCCATACTTCTCTATAACTTGTCATCTCATGAGACTCCTTTCTTGCCACATAATTCTTAACACAGTCCATCCATAGTTTCCAGGTTGGTCAGACTGTTTGGTACAAAAAAATATATATTTTATTCTATTTTAAACATTGCAGTCTTTGGGGACTGCCGATAGTAGTAAAAACTAAGTAACTTGTGAATTGTATCGTTGAGCTATAAGATTATTATTTTAGTGTACCGTAGGTACCGAAGTACTATATACCTATACTGGTAGAACAGTTTATATGGGAAAATTAAATTGTTGTTTTTACTATCTTCCTCGCAAAAATTGAAATGTTGTTGTGTTGTGTTTTGAAATGTTTGTCGTAGTCCAGGAAAGGTTTAAACAAACCTTTCCTAGACTACGACAAACATTTCAAAACCAAAATCAGCTAAATCGGCCCAGCCGTTCTCGAGTTTTATCGAGACAAACGAACAGTTCGGTGACAATGACGCGAGTTCCATGATTTTTGTTCACCCAAAAGTGTTCAACGCGCCTAAAGAAGTTTTCACTTCAAAAATTGTTGCTTAACAGCGCTGAGAAAACTGTTATATATTCATTGATAAATTTCCCATCTTATTTATATTCTTATCCTTTATCTTATTTATATATTCAACTTCCAGGTTGTTGCGTCATGTATCACTCCGCTGGTAGTCGACCGGCTCGGCCGCAGGATCCTGCTCCTCATCTCCTCATGTGGAACTGCTATTGGACTTGTAAGTATCCTTCAGATCTTGGGAACCCGCAACAATTTGAATAGGGATGATGAATGACTAAAAAAAATAATGATTCTGTTTAGTCCGTCAGTCCGTTCGTAGATAGATTATCGAAAAATATTGGATACTTGTTTTTTGTTTTATCAAATTAATAAAAATTGACGAAGGTAAAACGCGTCAAAGATCATGAGGGGGCTTGTGACGTCACATTTGAGTAAAAAATGTAGTCAAATTTATTCGCTACACGAGTTTACGAAACACTTCTTCATTTTTTATTTACGTGAAAAAAGAAACAATATGTGTCTTTGGAAATCTATCTGACGGACTAATTAGATTTTTTTTGTCATAGTCTACCTTATTACTGTTGCGTTACATACTAGGCCAAAATTAGCCACTATGTGAAAACCAGAAACAGCCGGAAGGTTTCGTAGCAGGAGATCTACTCTCTAAGCACGAAATCCGTAGTTTCGGCCGAAATTACGATCGTTTCCTACCGGAGTAGGAAACGACCGTAACTTCGGCCGAAACTACGGGCCCCTAACGAATCTTATGTCCGTAAAGGCCCGAAGGTCCATAAGGGCCCGAACTAAAAATGAATGGCAACACGATTGTTCATCTGTCCTTACTCCCGATGAGTTTTCAAAACTCATGAATCCAAAAATATTAGAGAGTACGGTTCATTTCAAAGTATCTTCATTGACAAACTTACGGCCGTTTTCTGTATCTTACTTACGTATAACTGTTGGTTTAATATGCCTTCTTCCGTAGCTATCAGTGTTTCTATAAACAAAGAATATCATATACCTGTCTCTTGATTAAAAGAAAAATCAAAGAAAGCTTTTCTGTGTCGTTTTGTTTCTAACCGTCAGTAAGCAAAATGTCAAACAGACAGAGATAGCAACCTACCGAAACCGGCTAGTAAGGCATTGAAATACGTTAGAGAGTTGACCCCCAGACCAAATACCACTCGTCTATATTAACCCTTATATCGACAAAACTGGACCTCATGAACAGAGCCTTTGTCCAGCAGTGGGATATACAGGCTAGCAGTAACAGCATTTTAAATCTTGTTTTCGATCCCCGGTCTATGCAAAACTTCTCCCCCATTGCCTACATGATACTTTTGATATCGGGTCTGCGGGACTATTCGAAAGAGATACCGTGGCCCCGGAACACAAAGGGCGATGAAGGAACATAGATGGGTTTTAGTCAGTAAAAGTCTGACACTCCCTCCTGCTCCGCCCAGAGCGGGAGGAGTTATTTGATGATTTACCATCCGAAAAAAAAAAATACTCGTCAGGATCACACCTCGACGCGGAGCGCACGCTTGTCGCCTCAATTTTATAAACACGCGATATCGCTATTAGCTTTGCTTTTTCATGTTAATTTCAACTATACTTCATCTGTCTATCATCTTCTACTTTCGTCCTTCCGCTACTACATACTGTGCTTGTGCTTGTGCTTGTGAACACTTCCCTATGGTGCCTTCTGAACCTTGTTTGTTGTGTAAGGACTTGTGGACAATATATCCTTTGAAACGTGAGTTTGCCTACTTATTTATACTGCACACCAAACCATTAACCATAGATACTATAGTAACAAATGTGGGTGTGTCATGTTAAGTAACTTCAAAACGTTCTGTTCGCAGGTTCTCCTCGGCATGTTCTTCATCCTAGCTGACAACGGCAACCCAGTGGTGGAGAAGATCGGTTTCCTGCCCATCCTGTCCCTGGTGCTGTTCATCGTGACGTACTGCTGGGGTTTGGGTCCGCTGCCCTGGGCCGTCATGTCTGAGCTGTTCCCTATTGAAGTCAAGGCTATCGCCGCGCCCATTGCTACGGCTTTCTGCTGGGCGCTGTCCTTCATTATCACCAGGTTAGTAACTGCTGTTTTTACAAACTAGCCCGTTTGGCTATAGTGCAAGTGGTCTGATCTGTTCTTTCTCGTGTGGTTAGTGCCTAACCTGGTGTCAGAGTTTATATGCCGTCTGTGGGCCTCTGACTTGGCTTTAAGAGCGCATAATCGATTTGCAACGAAAACTTCATGTTTTCGAGTTTTTTCCAGAGCTATATCGGAATGATGTGAGCAGATTTATCAAAGAATATTACGGCTTTATGAAGTTTAAGTCTTTAGTGCACTACAGAGTAAAAATATAATTTTTAACGATAGTTCTTTAGAGAGAAGGCAATCCGTTCATGGCGTTTTACGAAAATAGACGTCAGAGTTATCAAATAGTCATCAAACACAGTCACACAGTCATCAAATATAGGTTCACCAAAGTCGTGAACAAAAAACAAATTGTGACATTTAAAAAATATCTAAATGGCTGAAATATGGTTTCTTTTTACGTTTTCAATCCCGGTATGTCTGCCATTTTTTTTAAATTGCCAAGAACCTTATTTAGCTATGTATAAAGTAATTAACGAAGCTGCTCACAAAGTTTCGCGAGTATCGGTTTAGAAAGCAAAATTATATATGTAGGAACAGTTTTGAACATAAAAATCTAATTCTTACAATAACAAATAATAGTATCAAAACGATTTGTACTTCGCTCCGAGCTCACGCACACAATGACCATTGTAGTGTGCGTCAATACTGCGTCGTTCTTGCAATTTTGTACCTACGCTAAATCGAATATGCGCTCTTAAATGCGGTTGAGAAATATCTCTCAGGCATGCTGGTTTCCTCACGATGTTTTCCTTCACCGAAGCAAGTGATAATTATACAATACGCACATGAATCTGAAAAATCAGAGGTGCGTGTCTTGGGTTCGAACTCGAGACCTATGACTTGGCAGGACGACGGTCGCACCACAAGGCTATCACTGCTCAGTGGTCTGATGGTGAGCGATGATGCAGGAAACCACGTCCACGTCTGGAAATAATCTATTAGAGTCAAAATTATTGGGTCCTGAACTATATTTAGATTTAAAAGAATGTTCAGGGAGTTTTTTGCCCCTTCTTCTTTATAGATATCTAAAGGGTGTAAAACACCTCTTAACGAAGCCGAAAGGCACTTGTTCTCCTCGTCATTGCGATCATTTTTTTTGTTCTACACCATACCTGGGAACCTTCTAGTTACGGAGATATTGGGGGTCAAAGTTCCAACTTTTTGACAAGTTTTTAATGTAAGATTTTTACTTTAAACACCTCCACGACCCCCGTACTATTCAATCCATCAGCATAATGTTTTGAGTGCGTTACATTGAGTTCTACCACAAAACATGACTTTTCACCCCAAAAAAAACTTTCCCAGCAATAATTTTTGCAAAAAGTTACTTAGTTTGATGTACAGAATGCTTGGTTGACGGCTTCGTGATGAGGTGGTTTACACCCTGTATATACGCTTTGGAATGGGCATCTAGCTTTATTTTCTGACTGGCAAACTCCTTAACTATTCGAAAGTATCTGCCACTGTGAGTTTGAAGACTATCATCCAAGCTTTAGTTACTTATGAGGAAACACTGTTCTGTTAAGATCATAAAACACAGCGAGTTTGTAAGTGCAACTAATATCGTCCTTGTAAAGAATAAGATAAAATAGAATGAACAAATCGTTCCCACCCGCAGGTACTTCAGCGCCGTGGCGGCGGCGTTGGGTATGGGCGGCACGTTCTTCATCTTCGGCGCCTGCTGCGTCGCCGCCTTCTTCTTCACGCTGTTCCTGGTGCCCGAGACCAAGGGCAAGAGCTTCCAGGAGATCCAGGACATCCTGGCTGGCAAGTGAGTATACTTCATGCCTAACTGCTACGATATTACAGATCAGCAGGCCTAGCCAAGTTACAAACGATTCATATCGATTCTCTTTCTACAATCGTAAACGTTAAGTCACGTGGTCAATACAAACGAATATAAACTTTCGTAGACAAGTTTACATCGATCAAGATGATAGAATGAAATGTATTCGTTTCTACAATCGTGATCCCTACATCCCATACAAATCGTAGCCAACTTACAGTTTTGATTAAACTTTAAAGTTTCCATTCGTTTGTTTTGACCACGTGACTTAACGATGATAGATGTCATTCCCATACATTTGGTTAGTTTTCTATTAGCGTTAACGATTGTAGATTGTCAACTTGGCTAAGCCTACAGGGTGGAAAGTTCGTCATACTCCATTGAAATAGAGGATCCCCCAACCAGAGGGAAGTTGTGTCTGATGAGCTACTGCACTGCGTCCAGTACTAACTGGGTTGTAGAGGTCAGATAGACAGTCGCTCCATGTAAAATACTGCAGGCCTAGCCAAGTTACAAACGTTTCATATCGATTCTCTTTCTACAATCGTAAACGCCTCGGCGTAAGCGATTGTAGAAAGCGCTAAATTGGTAGCCAAGTTGACACGACTGAGTCGAGCGCTAAAAACCTACACTTTAGTCTATGATGAGCGTTCCTACCAAAGAGTATAGCGATCAACATTGTAGAAACGATAACATTCTATTCTATCATTTTGAACGATATAAACTTGTCTACGAATTTTCTATTCGTTTGTGTTGATCACGTGATTTAACGTTGAGATGATGTCATGCCACTAGCGTTAACGATTGTAGATTGTCAACTTGGCTAAGCCTGCTGGTATTCAGCTGCATGCATAGACTGGAAGCCGACCCCAACATAGTTGGGACAAGGCTAGGCAGATGATGATGATGATGATGGTATACATAAACTCACGCGTTTTTCCTATGGGGGGGGGGGGGGTGAAGCAACTAAAAAACGCCAGCTGCCTCCTTTCGCTCGTTTACATTCCTACTCGCCCGCTGTTTGTGTTTCTGTATAATGTTTGAATCAAACTTCGAAGCTCCGGCGCTTCTAGATTTAGTCTATATCTAATAGTTATGTCTAATCCTAGGAGAGACGAACTTGGACAGTCCAACGCCGAAACTCAATACGGTTCAATCGGAGTTCGGCCAGTAAGTTAACTTGACCTAAAGTTCAAAGTCTAGTAAGATCAATATTTTGTAATAAGGCGTTGTCGACGACCAAAACCCTGCAAACAGAAATATCAATAATAATTTCTGTTTGCAGGGTTTAAAGTAACCTAACACGAACGGGATAGCGGGGTCTTAGTATAGATATAAGTAGTAGTAGTAGTATAGTAGTTTAACTGTTACTGTCAAAACGGTTAATCGGTCAAAACCACTTTTGACTAGTGTCAGTCAAGTGAAGAAGTATAAATCCGTTTTCTGCATTAAACATAAATGTTGTTTTAGAACGCCTCAGTTGTAATTACCTAGTCCTAGAATTACATGATGTTTTTCAAAGGGTCAGAAAAAAAGGTCAGTGGGTCGTCTATGAAACTATGAAAAAAAGACATGAAAATTTCGCGACAAATTTCGAGGTAGCGCTCGCCGGCCGCTGCCGCGGTACCGCTCGCTCGGCTCGCGCGTAGTTGCTCACAGTTCTAACCTAACCTAACCTATGGATCCCTTCGACATCGTTTTTGCGACAAACAGTTAGTCGGAGACAAAAAACACCAAGACACTTTTAGCCTTTTTATTAGGTGTTTTATACGATAGAATGGACAAAATAAACGATTTGCAAAAATAACACTTTATTGGCAAAAAATTTCTAAGTCCTCGCGCCGTAGCACCCCCCCCCCCCCCCTAAGGCTACACTCCAACCAAAAAAAACTAACAACCTAATAAGTTTCTAAGTAAATGTTAGTTTGTTAAAACAGTTTTGACTGACTTAGATAACATATTCATGTTCACCGCACGGATAACTTTTGTGACGTCGTATCGTGCGTAGTTCGTATGTGGCGTCACAACATGAAGGTGCTTTCAATGTCATTTGCTGCAACTTGTGCGACTGCTGAATATGAGATCCTGCGGGCCTACCATGACGTCTTAAAGCAGGATCGTTTTCGTGCCAGTGTGGGAAAGAGATGGCGCTAGACGTCCTCTATAGCTCCGTCTCTTACCCACACTGGAACGCGATTAAAACGATCCTGCTTTAAGACGTCATGGTAGGCCACATGTGTTCGATTTAATGTGTTACTGAGTTTTTCTATCAGGAATTGCTTAGTAGCAACCACGGAGTCTGGATTCGTGCCCAGTTGATGGCAAAAGACTCGCTCCTATTACATGGGACTTAAACATAACTGGCGAAATGTGGGTGTACTACTAGGAACACCTCTGCCTAACCTTCAGGGATTACAGGCGTGATATTATCTTATTTTGATATTAAAATGAATTTTCTCTTTGTCAACAGGCCGTCCAAATCAGAGAAGGCGTAAAGTGATAGAGTAAACAGAATTTATAAAGAGTGTTGATGTTTATATAAATAATCGCTAGATATTAGTATTACTGGGGCAAGCCGTGGGGGCCAGGGGGTCGATTGTGACCCCATTATAAAAGGATTGTTTGGGGATTCAATTGAGAAAATAATTTTAGTGATGAATTTGAAAGAAATAATGTAAGCCCGAACAAAAGTAATCGAGAATTAGAAACGAGAAACGATTTTAATCGAGTATGATTTTATCGAGAATATACGGAATTGAAAAATGCAATATTTACTTTATTTCCAAATGAAATAGAGGGTCTTTTGCATTGACGAACACTCGACTGAACATGTTAATTTCTTCATTGAATCCCAAGTTTCCTAATAAAGCTTAGTTTTTCCACTATTTATTTATTGTCATTGCTGACTGGAGATCAAATCATAACTATTTATTCCAGTGAAGCTATATTTTTATAATATAATTCATATTTTTTATACGTACACTTTTGACCTCCAATCGGCAATAAAAAATATTTTTAAAAATAAAATTGGACCAATTTTTTATGTAAATTTTGAAGCAGTTTGCCCCTTAAGATTTTTTATGTTCCTTTTTTCACTTTTGGGGTCAAAAATTACCCCAAAACTGGCTAGCCCCAAAAATATAAAAGCTAAGTTATTTACAACACTTTAAGTACAAATTAGTGAAAGCCAGACACCGCGGCGCACGCGCAACTATTTGTGATAATAGTTAAATATTACTATTTCTAGTGTACATAATTATTTTTAATGTCTTTAATCATATTTTGTTACGAATAAATTGTTTTATACTATATGTGTTAATTTTGTGTTTTATTTTTTAAATGTTTCCAATTATTTAATTTCATTGATCCCTGTTAAGTAGGTACTTGGTGCAATTCAAGATGGCTGCCCAGTCGCTGCACTTTTCTTAAAACGCTTGATTTTGGCGGTAAATTCAAATGTCACACTGTAATTGTCTTTGCTACTTTCCTACGTATGTTTACTTAGATAGGTATGTAATACACCACAATCCCCTCCTCCACACTTCCCTGGTCACGAACTCCAAATTTAGCTATAGTTGGTACCAGTTAAGATCGCAATAGCGGTCATTGCCCTTTCCCTAATATCTCTTCGTATGAACCAAAACAAATGAACCAAGTATCGTTTTTCATTAGAAAAAATGTTGAAGGTCACGATAGATGACGATTCACTTGAACAGGCTTATGTTTGGATTTCAAAGTTAAGAACTTTAATAAATGTAGGTAGGTCAATGACGCTTTTGCGATCTTAACTGGCACCAACTATAGATGGTACGAGGGTGGAGCTCCAACACAGGATATGCCACACCTTCTCCCTTGTCTGCAGGACTTGAATGAGGTACACGACAGAGCTGTCCAGGTTGCTACGTACTGGTCGGACAAAATCTGAGTCATTATTCGTGAAGAAGAAGATTGATCTGACCGACCACATCATGATGACGTTTGGCCAGATCAATACAAACTCGGCGTTTGAACAGCTAATTAACGCACGACTACATCATGATAAATTATGGTCAAACATTATAAACATCGAAGTTAGACGGGAAAGGCTGTATTAAGGTCTTTTTTTTTTCGGATGGGAAATCATCAAATGACTCCTCCCGCTCTGGGCGGAGCAGGAGGGAGTGTCAGACTTTTACTGACTAAAACCCATCCATGTTCCTTCATCGCCCTTTGTGTTCCGGGGCCACGGTATCTCTTTCGAATAGTCCCGCAGCCCCGGCAGGCTTCGGTCCTTGCGGACCCCTTCCCTATTGCTGACTCTCTTTGAGGCGCGCGTGGAACATTCCTCCTCCTCGTCATGAGACGGACGGACGGCGAGCTAGCCCATAGCTCCCCGTCCACAGGCCCGCGCCAAGGTGGCCGGAAGCCACCACGTGGCCCCCGACGCCCGGGGCGTCTCCCGCGGCTGCCGGGACGTGAGGATCTCTCCCTCTCACATTCCACCACCTCCTTCGCTAGCATGACTGCTTCGCAGAAGGAGGTGACGGCGTCCCATTCCGTCTCGCTCCGGACCATGGCACGAACCAGGGCCGGGAGCGAGAGGTCGCCGCCGCCTAGCCCACATAACGGACTCCGCTCCCACCCGGAAAAAATAATACTACTTTAGATTGGCAACATAAATTAGCAGACAGCTCGCTGACAGCGCGGTTACCACCGTCAGACTGCTCGGTTGCCAATGTAAAGTATATCTAAAGAGCAATACATAAAGCCCATATTTGAATTATATTCTTTTCACCTCAGCACCTCAAACAAGCAGGTTTTGCTGTTTACAGACAGTGAGCAAAATTCGATTTTGCTGCGAGCGTGAGACAAAGTAACTTTTTAATTTTTTTTTTTAACTACCGAGAACTGTGCAGGTCTAGTCACAAAATTCGAAAGATTTCAACTTCACTTAGTTCTGTCACTTTCACTTCGATACGAAAAAAGCGAGAGATAGAAACAAGTCGATTCGAAATTCGATTTTCAAATTCCATATCTAGTAGGTAGGCCCAAAAAAGAAACAAACAATAAAACGTTCGGATACCGATATTGTAAATTGATAACCGTAATATTGTAAATCACGTGTTTAGGTTTTACATGAAAAATTGTTATAATTTCGAATAATCGAATTATATTTTTTATATCAAGATGAAGAATGTTGTAGAAAAAAATACGAAGTTTATCATGTATCTTATTTATTTATAGTTACTTATAACAAACTTTATTATTGAGACAGAATACCGCGAGTGTAATTTCAGAACGCATTTTTTTTTTAAATTGCGGGATTTAAATTTAAATTGTTTTATTTTCTGTGTGTTCTAGCAATAATTTGGTCAGTGTACACTAGCTACAAAGTACAATAAAATTTGGGTAATAAAGTAATAATAACAAATAAATATGAGTGAGTCCAGTGACGAAGTCTGCTATTTAACACCCGAAGAATAGAAGCATAATGTAAAAAATGCAGAATTACGTTTCCTGCCTGGAAAGTCTCGCGAAAAATATCTAAAAACTTATGATATTTTTAAGCAATGGAGACTGAACTGTTACTTTTAATTTGCAAAACTGCAACCAAAAAAAAACAAAAGTGAAACTTTTGTTTTTTTTTAATTATCTAAATTGTCATCATCATCAGCCTATTAATGTTCCCACTGCTGGGACACGGCCTCTCCTCAATGAGAGGGAATGGGCTATAATCCACCACGCGGGCCCAATGCGGATTGGTAGATGTCACATGTCTTCGAATTTCTGGTTCTAGGACATGCCGGTTTCCTCATGATGTTTTCTTTCACCGTTTTGATGGCAGGGTGATGAAATAAATTACACAAAGTCATGCGCCTGCCTAGGTTCGAACCTGCGATTCACTATTCGTAAGTCGGGGCCGCCACCACTGGGCCACCGCCGCTCTCATGTGTCTAGTCTCTTAATGTGGCGTGGTGGTATAATTTTTACCATGTGGGTTTTTTTTACCTTAAGGTATATGTTCACGCTGCTGAGGTGAAAAGTTGTATGTGTTACTCGAGACCAAAGTTATTTGCATCTCGTGTCTTTGAATCCCTCGCTACGCTCAGGATTCTAACCTAGAATCACACGCTACGCTCGTGATTCAACTATAGAATCCTTCGCTTGCTCGGGATTCAAAATCAACACTCGCAGCAAAAACCCACTTTGCTCTCTTGTTGCACAAATAACTATTTTGCCGGGTGGGAGCGGAGTCGTTTATGTGGGCTATGAGCTTTAGCCGTCGTCGTTGCCGCTTGTGCGGACATAAAACACACGAAATAGTGATCATATCTTAAAATAGTTACATTGTTTGGAAACTTAGGTGAGGCGAGCTGTAAATTCCATTTTTTTTTTGACAAATGTCACAGTCGCACTTAATCACTACATAGTATAAAACAAAGTCGCTTTTTCTGTCCCTATATCTCTATGTATGCTTCGCAACGGATTTTGATGCGGGTTTATTTTAATTGATAGAGTCATTGAAGGGGAAGGTTTTAGTATATAATTTGCGGGCGGGCGAAGCCGCGGGCATCAGCTAGTAAAACATAAGATAACATATAAAAACTGTATTTTACAGTAAACAAAAGTACACATATACCTACACATCAGTCTTACACAAATTCATTCGAGACAATTTTACACATACCTTGGTAATCTTAACTAGTATTTAGCACCCCAACTGCGTAACACACTTGCAGCCACAATCCGAAAGATTTCAAAACAAATTGCTAAACTGTAGCGGCACTACAAGAAAGTACTACAGCAGCATAGTACAAAAAGTACCACAGCGCCATCTATGCCACAAATGAAGAACTAACATCAATATTCAGCATTCTAAATCGCGCTATTACAGTTAACAACACCCGTCTGGTCGGAGGATCCTCCCTTTTCTATGAGGGATGAAGAGCTATACACCCTGTTCTTCATATCTCTACAAATCCATTGCTCCCTAGGTTGAATAATTCGCTAGCGCAACAACATAATAAAACGCAATGAATGTTGTTGAACTGTCAAAATCAAAGGCATTGCCATTACAAGTGTGTTACGCAATAACCCCATTCTTTACCTCTTCCAATGAACATGTTTGTGAAAGGTGAGTTTGGACCAAACGAACCTAGTTCCAGACTATGATGAAACATCCGACCGGACTGAACTCCGAACTGGCTGCAAATGACTTTGAAAGACATTTGTTGTTTTTTTTTTCTTTTTTTTTAAAAACGTTGCCCCACACTAGGAACTTTCTATAATTTGGCAGAGTAATTTCGCTCATTTTATCTAAACCAACCTTTCACGTAAACAATACATTGTTTACAGGGCGGGGTTCGAACTCCCGCTCTCTCGTTCACCAATCTTATATAACCATTGAGCTAAATAGGTTGTTAAAAGTTATTTGCCACTCGTTTTCGTATTTCGATTTTAAACTCTTTTTTGTTAAATAATGAATATTTAAAGCGCTTATCTCAAAAGTTAATAAGCCAAGCAAATCTAAAACATAAGATGCATTTTTAATCTATAAAATTAGTGTCATTGACAGAAAGTTAACTGATTATAATGTTCTATTTTAAAGTGTGAGCTTTACCTACGGAATTTCTTTATATTCAATTTTTTTGTAGTATTTGCAAAACACTTATTAATGGTAACTTTTTTTTTCTTTTACTTTGAAAGTTAGCAAATATTTGACTACCAAGTTTTTCAAGACGGGCTATTTACAAGGTAACTAAATCTTAGATCGGAAACAATAATTGTAGTAAATGGCGAACCGGGAATTCCTGTATGCAATCTCGTACAGTCAGCAACAAAAGTAGGATTCGAAAAAAAAAATTGTAAATAAAACTGTATAAGTAAAATAATTGGCAATGATGATAAATGACTCACTGTTAGACAACACACACCCAAAACCACTGGGTTGGAAGCATTACATACCAAAATTGAGCACTATGGAAGGATTTTTGAAAAGTCATAAAAGTTTATATTTTATGCCGACGAGAAATCCCATCGGGGATACACAACAATTATTACAAAATTCCAAAAAAATAATCGACTTTTGTCGCTGACTGTTCAGATCACAAATTAAAATCCATTAAAAAAACCTAACTACTCAAACTCCTTACAAATCTCATTCATACTAACTAAAACATCACAAATACTGGCCGCATACAACCTAATATCATCATTTTTCTTAATCTTAAGACTAGCACAGTACAATTTCTTGTGTAAATCAGTAATTTTCTCATAATCTTTATTAGATTTTGACCTACAATATTGAATGATACTTTTTAGAATAAAATGCAGTCTATTCTCGTATAGGGAGAGGAGACTGTGTTCGTTCTTCATGTTCTTCTCGTCGTTGTCTTCGAGTTTAGGAGGGTCTTTCTCCTCAGGGTCCTTTTCTGAGAGGAGCTTCATGATGGAGTGGCATTGGCGGAGGAGTTGGATGGCTGATTGGAGGGATTTCAGTTTCAAGTTCGGTGAGACTGTTGAGAAAAAAAAGGTGTTATTGGATGTCTATAAAAGTACTACTAGCACACGGTGCGCACGGTACGGTACTTCTAGTATACTGGGGTCAAATTAAAATAACTGGCGAAACTTCATGGAAGTTATGAGTATCGATAATTTAAATAATACCAGCCTATTACTGTCCCACTGCTGGGCAAAGGCCTCTTCTCATACAGAGAAGGCACGAGCATTGATCACCACGCCTGCTCAAGACGGGTTGGCGATTTCAGACTTATATTAATTAAAACTCCAGGTTTCCTCACGATGTTTTCTTCACCGATGTCTGTGATGTCCAAGATAAACTTAGAAAAGTACATATGAATTGAAAAAGTCACATTGGTATTTGCCCGGATTTGAACCCACAAACTCATACATGGCAGGCGAGGCCTTAACTTCTGGCTCATCACAACATCGATATTAAATTATGATTAGCATAACCATCCTATAATGTTGCCACTGCTGGGACACAGGCCTCCTCTCTATGAGGGAGTGGAATGTCATTCACCACGCTGGCCCAGTGCGGGTTGATAATGTCACATGTCTTCGAATGTTTGGTGCTAGGATATACCGGTTACCGGACCAAATGTTGGTTTTACTATAGTCTCCGCCAGATAAGTAGGAATCAAAGGTCATTGATGTATGCACATTATTTTATTAAAATACGGTATTCCGAAAACAGAAATAATGACATAAACTTGTCCCGAAACGACCTTTATCGTGATCCTTGAATTTTTCTAGTAATAAAAAACGATTCATAATGTTTTGTCGGGGTACCTACGCAGAGAAAATAAGGTGGATGCTCCAGGGTAGCCCGCGAAATTCAAATTTTCTTACGTTTTTTGCAATTTGCAGGTCAGTGTCAGGTTGTACGTTAATTAAAATATGATTCGCGGCTGTAACACGTATGTAGTTACAGAATTATAATCATCAAAACCATCAATACAGCCCTCCAAGCGCATAAAGGTGCAAGAATGACATTTTCAAGGTCAAATTCATTCATCAACATACAACCTGACAGTGACCTGCAAATTGCAAGAAACGTAAGAAAATTTGAATTTCGCGGGCTACCCTGGAGTATCCACCTTAAGGAAAGAGCAATGAACTTTATTTCAAATTTATTAAGTGGCGGCCACTGTAGGTACACCTCTGCCCCGCCCTTCGGGGTGACAGGCGTGATGTTACGAGTAGGTGTGTTACCTGCACACTGTGTCTCCAACACGGCGACATGTTCGAGCTGCACAGTGAGGAACATGCCCGCGTCCTCTAACAAAGCGAACATGTTCGATGCCTGTTCGTAGTTTGTTCGCGTCGCGTTGAGTAGTGTGCGTCGTTTAGGACCCTCATCTTGTGTTATCCTGCAAAAAATAATATTGTCATGTGTTTAAACACAGTGATCAAAAAAGTTCTGGAGTGGCGACCGCGAACCGGAAGACGTTGCGTTGGAAGACCTCCCACTAGGTGGACCGATGACCTGGTGAAGGTTGCGGGAGTCCGCTGGATGCGAGTCGCATGGGACCGGTCAATGTGGCGACACTTGGGGGAGGCCTATGTCCAGCAGTGGACGTCTTTCGGCTGAAATTATGATGATGATGATGATGATCAAAAATAGCTTTGATTTGTCAACAAATATTTTTCTTCTTCTTTCTAAATAGACAGCGCTTAGATAGCTAATCTGCAACTCCTTATCGATGTTTTTTGTGTGCTCTTAAAAGTTAAAAAGATAAAATTGTGCACAGCATAATATAGAACACTAGCTTCTGCACGCGGCTTCGCCCGCGTGAAGTTTGATAATTGTCCCATGGGATCTTACTACTGGGATAAAAAGTATCTTATGTTTCTGGTTATAAGCTATCTGTGTGCAAAATTTCATCCAAATCCGTTCAGTAGTTTTTGCGTGAAAGGGTAACAAACATCCATCTATATGCATATTCACAACCTTTGCATTTATAATATTATAGTAGGATTGGCCAAGTCATAAAAAGAAATTATGGCTGGCTGATTTAAATCATGATCTGTCGAATGACCGATTTGTTCGAGACACCATTGTTTAACTATTGTGACTACTTCGTGGACAGATCAAGGGTTAACTTTCTGTGCTAAAGCACAGAAATCTTAATGTTCTAAGTACTATGTCGCCACATTTTTTTTTTTAAATGTTACCTCACCATGCTGAAATAGAGGACTTTTGGCCTCGTACAGGACCAATTTCGTTTGTTTTTTTTTTCGGTTGTGATTATCACAACATATTATAAAACAAAGTCCCCCGCCACGTAAGTCTGTCCCTATGTATGCTTAGATCTTTAAAACTACGCAACGGATTTTGATGCGGGTTTTTTTTATAGATAGAGTGATTCAAGAGGAAGGTTTTAGTATATAATTTGTAAAGCGAGCGAAGCCGCGGGCATCAGCTAGTTTTTTATATAATAATTTTGTTGTACTGTTAATTTAACCATTGTTTTGTGTGTTTTGTCTTGTGCGGACTTATATATATAAATACATTTTCTTTTCTTTCTTTCACACAATTTGATCGTATCCGCATGAAATATGAGCGGGTCGCTTTAGTCTTCCACTAAACTTACCGTAACTGCAAGTGTTATCATGTCTGCCCGAACTGGTACACAAACAGTACTTGAGAGTAGTGATGTAACGAATATTCGCGTTTGCATTCGCGGATATTCGCATATTTTTGCATATTCGCATTTCGCAAAATTTCTGCGAATGTTTTGCGAATATAAAAAAAAATCAATTTGAAGATAATAGTTAGGTATAAGGATAGGTAGGTTAATAAAAACAAAATCCATTCATTTCTTAGGTTTTTTAATGCAAGGTAAGGTAACTTAACCTCGTCATTCACTTGTTTTGTTTACGAAAAGACCGGCGCGAGCGGAATGACACTTTGAATGAGTTCGTATCAACTCGGCAATTGTCGGAACAAAATACAAACGGATCGCGACTCGAGACTGCCACCAAACCATAGACAATTGACGCCGAATTTGAACAAAAACTGAACATTCGTATTCGCATTCGCATCCGCGAATGTCAATAGTAGATATTTGCATTCGCATTCGATTCCCGATTGATTGATTTCGATTGACGACCCGAATGGCGCAGCGGTAGTGAGGCTGCCTTACGTTCTTAAGGTCCCGGGTTCGAATCCCGGTAGGAGTAAATGTTCGTGTGATGAGCATGGACATTTGTTTCCTAGTCATGGATGTTTATATGTATAATAAGTATGTATTTACAAACAAAAAGTATCTATGTTGTATATCAACTATCTGGTGTCCACGACACAAGCCTCGTTGCTTAGTGTGGCACTAGATGGCGCTGTATGCAATGTCCAGCGATATTTATTTATTATTTTATTCCGCGAATGTTCAAAAAATGACATTCGTTACATCACTACTTGAGTCACTAAAGGATTAATACAGCTACTTATTATTAAACTCACCGATATTGCGAGTGGTACAGCGAGCCCAGCCTGTGGTATATCATGGCCGCCCTGAACTGGTACAGGTACTGCCTCGGTCCAGGACTTATCAGGCAGTACTTTAGGGCGTGTTTCAATGCGTCTGCGACTTCTGACACCTCCTGTATGTAAAGAGTTAAGGTTGATTATCATGCCAAAGATATTAAGATTGAAATTTATGCAGATATATTTTCTAATTAGTTGTATATTATGAATATTTAAACCATTACTTGTGTTTTAAGAGTTCTTTCATGTTTATTGTGTATTTTGAGGAAACTAAAAACTTATCTTCGATTTTCATGTCCATACTAATATGAACCCCATTCTCATCATCAGCCTAGCCTTTTCCCAACTATGTTGGGGACGGCTTCCAGTCTAACGGGATGCAGCTGAATACCAGTATTTTACATGGAGCGACTGCCTATCTGACCTCCACAACCCAGTTAGTACTGGGTAATACGATAATCTTACACCTTGGTAAGACTGGTTGTCATACTTTTTGGGCCACTGACTACCTGTAACGACTGTCAAATTTCTACAAATGACAGCAGGGACCAAGAGCTTAACGTTCTTTCCGAGGCACGATGGAAACTCGGTATGTAACTAGTGGTCACCCATCCACAAACCAAGCACGGCTTAACCTAAAGAACGACCCGAGCGGCTGTTATTATGTAGCCACGAGGACCTCGAATATGAAACCCATTCTGAAAAACAATTGTAAAATTGATCCATGAAGCTTGGGCTAATGCTAGACTACAGCGTACACTGACGTTGTAGGTATCGGGCGCGTCCTGCAGGAGCACGGCGCGCGTGTACAGGTGGCAGGACAGCTCCCACGCCACCAGCTCCCACACCGAGCTGGCGCCGCACGACTCCCGCGGGCCCAGCAGGGACAGCCCCGACTGGTACAGCTCCTCTGCTTCGCTGTACAGACGACGTTTTTCGGTGCTGTAAGGAAAATACCAAGGTTTATGTATTAGGCTTCAGGTTGAAAGTCGGTTGGCTTAGTGTGGGCATGTACTGCGGAGGAATGAAGACAATGTCGTTAGGAAAGTTTTGGAGTATGAATGTGGATGGGTATAAGAGTGGAGGAAGACCAAATAAACGATGGACTGTGTGAAGGGTGATATGGCAAGAATGGAGGTGTCTGATGAGATGGCGAGTAATAGAGGAGTATGGTAGAGGAATCACGCTGCACCAACCCCAAACAAATTAGGATAAGGGTCCTGCCCGAGTTATAGCGGTGACCCAGTGGCGGCCCCGACTTACAAACAATAAATCATAGGTTCGAACCCAGGCAGGCGCATTACTTTGTGTAATTTATTTCAACACCACTGCTCTCAAAACGGTGAAAGAAAACATCTAGAGGAAACCGGCATGTCCTGGAACCAAAAATTCGAAGACATGTGACATCTACCAACCCGCACAGAGAGGAGAGGAGAGGAGGTCGTGTGTCCCAGTAGTGGGAACAAAATAGGCTAATAGGCATGACGACAGTATCAAAAAGTTGCAAATCTATTTAGTCCGTCAGTTAGAGTATTGGAAATTAATGGACACGTATTTTTGGTTTTTGTAAATCAATGAATATTGACAAAGATAAAACGCATCAAAATTCGGGAGTGGGGGCTCGTGACGTCAGAACTAGCTAAAAATTACGGACTAATTAGTTTTTTTTTGTCGTCTCGCCTATTATGCTAAGGGCAGAATGATGATACAATATTTCACTACTAACTACTGTAAGGTATAAAACCGTAGCCAATTTTCTTACCTAAATCCACCTTGATCGCAATGCGCTTTGAATCTCAGGTACCGTCCCTTGTTACAGTACAAGAGCGCCAGGTTGGGTATATCGTTGACCTGTTTAAAGATCTCCGTGGCTTCGTCCAGACATTCCAGAGATTTGCGCGAGGTTACGTTGAACTGCTTGAGGAGGAGCTTCGCTTTCGGGTCCTTGGCGTCCGGCTCTTCTAGGTATTTCATGTAGATTTCTACGGGAGTTGTTTTGGTTATCACTACATAGTATAAAACAAAGTCGCTTTCTCTGTCCCTATATCCCTGTGTATGCTTAAATCTTTAAAACTACGCAACGGATTTTGTAGTGATTCAAGAGGAAGGTTTTAGTATATAATTTGCGGGCGGGCGAAGCCGCGGGCATCAGCTAGTAGAAAATAAAAGGAGGAGTTTGAGAAACTTTAAGGAATCTTAGTTCACTATGTGTATATCATATACTATTTGGTCACAGTAGACACTACATAGAGTACCTTGTTCTCGAAGGGAAGCCGGCAGGAATCGGGTTCTTAGGTGCCCACGCGCCTGCTATGCGGCCTAGACCACGATTTGTCACATTTTGGCTACACGACCGATTGTCCGACCAGGAGGTCTAAAATGGCCGCTATAGTAGAATTATAACAGTATAATAGGTAATATAATTCACGTTAAAATTCTTAAAATGGTCACAGACGCAGTTAATATTATATTCTTCTTAACGTGTCGATGGAAATCTAAATTGTGTCGGCCCAGAACAGTAGGGCTATTGCGTATCTCTGTTGACAGCTCGAAATGATAGTAACTGGGCTCAGTGTCCATCAATTAACTGTCAAAAGGTTAGTTTCGTATTATGTATGACCCTCTTAGTCACTGTAAAGTGATATCCACTCAGTGTGATACGTAATATCAATATTATGACATTCACGGTTGTCGTCAAAGTTCGGTGTACAACCGAAGCTTGATAGTCACTGGATATCAGAAAGATACGTAATAGCCCTGGCCCTAAACCGGCTTTGTGCTTAGTCTCGGTCAACATCCAAGGGTTCTCACAAGACAAATCAGAAAACTTTCCGCTGTCTACCGCAAAACTCACTGCGACATTCTTTGCGTCCAAGAGACCCACCGAGATGAAACCCAAAGTCGGTCACACACATCGATGGACTTACGCTTATCGCCAAGATCTGTCACCCGAAGCACGGTAACGCAGTGTTTGCTGCTCCCGGCGTAAGCATACTATCCACCAAGTGCTCAAACGAGAATGGTACTTAATATTATGAATAGGCGAGACGAGAAAAAAAAACTAATTAGTCCGTCAGTTAGATTATAAAAAAATAATTTACCCGTATTTTTCCTTTTGTTACGTAAACCAAAATTGACGAAGATATGACGCTTTTAAAATTCCCAATACGTCACGCCTAGGAATAATTTTTAGCTAGTTCTGACGTCACGAGCCCCCACTCTCGAGTTTTGATGCGTTTTATCTTTTGTCAATATTCATTGATTTACAAAAACAAAAAATACGTGTCCATTAATTTCCAATACTATAACTGACGGACTAAATAGATTTTAATTGTTTGATACTGTCGTCATGCCTATTGTCACTGTGATCATTTTAATTCGAATTAATATTCTATTGTGACTCTATGGATGTTGGGCCATTTTAGGTCCCCAGTTTTGTTTTAGATTGCAATCCTTTGACAAGTCGTGGTTTTGACCACGTAATGCATGTGGTCTGTAAGTATTGATCAGTTAAGAGTTGAACTGAGTTTATAAATTTCAGAACATCGATAGTCTAAAGCTTAATTCATTATGGCTAGACGAGCAATATGTAACAGAATAAATCATGATCTGTCAAATGACCAATTAGTTCGAGACACCATTGTTTAACTATTGTGTCTACTTACGATGACAGATCAAGGGTTATTATAGAAATTGAAATTATCGAATTTCAAAGTTTTTTTTTTTAAAGTTTATATAGAAGAGTGCAACAGTCATTTGTTTAAAAAAATGGGGGGAAGACTGTGTCCTTAGTTGCAATATATGACAAGTCGGGTTTGTTGGCGTTTATACGTCAAATAGGCGTGACGAGTTTGACGCAGTATGTGCACTTCGCAAAATATGCACTTGACGCAAAAAAAATCACACTCATTTTGAGAAGTGCACATTATGCGATTGCACATTTTGTGAAGTGCACATTTTGCGAAGAGCACATTTTGCGAATTGCACATTTTGCGAAGTGCACATTCTGCATCAAACCCAGCGTAACGTGTACAGTGTAGTGTGGTGTGTGTATACGTACGCTGCGCATCGTTCATGTGCCTGACAGCAAGCTCGTTCCCGATAGACGCGAGGCGGCGCAGTAGCTCGGCGCGTCTGTATGGTGTAGTGTGGTGTAGGTGTGTGTATACGTACGCTGCGCATCGTTCATGTGCCTGACAGCGAGCTCGTTCCCGACGGACGCGAGGCGGCGCAGTAGCTCGGCGCGTCTGTATGGTGTAGTGTGGTGTAGGTGTGTGTATACGTACGCTGCGCATCGTTCATGTGCCTGACAGCGAGCTCGTTCCCGACGGACGCGAGGCGGCGCAGTAGCTCGGCGCGTCTGTATGGTGTAGTGTGGTGTAGGTGTGTGTATACGTACGCTGCGCATCGTTCATGTGCCTGACAGCGAGCTCGTTCCCGACGGACGCGAGGCGGCGCAGTAGCTCGGCGCGTCTGTATGGTGTAGTGTGGTGTAGGTGTGTGTATACGTACGCTGCGCATCGTTCATGTGCCTGACAGCGAGCTCGTTCCCGACGGACGCGAGGCGGCGCAGTAGCTCGGCGCGTCTGTATGGTGTAGTGTGGTGTAGGTGTGTGTATACGTACGCTGCGCATCGTTCATGTGCCTGACAGCAAGCTCGTTCCCGATGGACGCGAGGCGGCGCAGTAGCTCGGCGCGTCTGTATGGTGTAGTGTGGTGTAGGTGTGTGTATACGTACGCTGCGCATCGTTCATATGCCTGACAGCGAGCTCGTTCCCGTCGGACGCGAGGCGGCGCAGTAGCTCGGCGCGTCTGTATGGTGTAGTGTGGTGTAGGTGTGTGTATACGTACGCTGCGCATCGTTCATGTGCCTGACAGCGAGCTCGTTCCCGACGGACGCGAGGCGGCGCAGTAGCTCGGCGCGTCTGTATGGTGTAGTGTGGTGTAGGTGTGTGTATACGTACGCTGCGCATCGTTCATGTGCCTGACAGCAAGCTCGTTCCCGACGGACGCGAGGCGGCGCAGTAGCTCGGCGCGTCTGTATGGTGTAGTGTGGTGTAGGTGTGTGTATACGTACGCTGCGCATCGTTCATGTGCCTGACAGCGAGCTCGTTCCCGACGGACGCGAGGCGGCGCAGTAGCTCGGCGCGTCTGTATGGTGTAGTGTGGTGTAGGTGTGTGTATACGTACGCTGCGCATCGTTCATGTGCCTGACAGCAAGCTCGTTCCCGACGGACGCGAGGCGGCGCAGTAGCTCGGCGCGTCTGTATGGTGTAGTGTGGTGTAGGTGTGTGTATACGTACGCTGCGCATCGTTCATGTGCCTGACAGCGAGCTCGTTCCCGACGGACGCGAGGCGGCGCAGTAGCTCGGCGCGTCTGTATGGTGTAGTGTGGTGTAGGTGTGTGTATACGTACGCTGCGCATCGTTCATGTGCCTGACAGCAAGCTCGTTCCCGACGGACGCGAGGCGGCGCAGTAGCTCGGCGCGTCTGTCTGCGGCCGCACCTGCCGCGCGTCTGTACGTCGCGCACGATGCTAGCATGGCGGAGACCTCGCTAGAGGGGAGGGATATGTCTGTGGGAGGAATAATGATGTCAATATGCGCAGTTTGGTAAGAAAACGTTTCACATTTTTCAAAAACTGAAAATGGTGCTTTACACTCTGACAAAAGTGCAAAATAAAAACTTTTTAGTAACAGTTTTCAAGGTCCAAGGGTTTGGGCCGGGCTTTGATCGCAGGATTCGTGACACTTTTTCGTGCGTACAGCCGGTGTTCATCGATATATAAGACGTTATCACGTCAATATATTTGTTGAATAAGTTAAATGATAGGTAATTTTTATTAATTGATCTATTGAATGATAATTGTAATGAAAATGATAATTTATTAATTGATCTATTGAATGATAATTGTAATGAAAAAGTTAATTTATTAATTGATCTATTGTAATGAAAATCATAATTTATTAATTGATTTTTAATGATAATTTTAATGAATAAGTTAATTTATTAATTGATCTATTGAATGATTATAAAATTATAATGGTAACGATACCTTAGAAATTGGTCTTTAAAATGTAAGTAAAAGTTTCATAAATAATGTAAAAGTTTGCATGCCGGTAAAATGTGGCTGAGCTTTGATATTTAATATCAACTATTGTGTTTCACTACATACATAGTATAAAACAAAGTCGCTTTCTCTGTCCCTATATCCCTTTGTATACTTAAATCTTTAAAACTACGCAACGGATTTGGATGCGGGTTTTTTTAATAGATAGAGTGATTCAAGAGGAAGGTTTTAGTATATAATTTGCGGGCTTATAAGCCGCGGGCGCCAGCTAGTTACCCATATTTGCAAAATAAAAATATTATCTATTCTATTTGGCATTAGAGGTCTTTTTTATTGGAACTAGTTTGTTTTTAAGTAAAGTTTTTTATTTTTTTCATTTTTACAAAATTTTTGCCCAGGGTCTTTATACCACTAGAATTTACTATAGTAACTCTTAGCATGAATATTATTGCAAACAATTATAATCTACCACAAGATATTATAAAAAGAAAACTCACCAAGTTCAAACTCATCAACAACAACATGATCGACTTCCTCAGCCATATCATTCTCCAACTCCACCCGAATCTTCCCATCAATATCATGATCCGTCTCAAACTGTTTCTTGAATTGCTCCAACCGATTCCAGTTCTTGCTCATTTGGAAGTAATTATCCCCGACACGACCTATCAAAGCCCCTGCATCAACTACTCTACTTTTAATTATCATATTTGATAATAGCTTCTGGCATTTGCTTGCCATGTCTATGTATTTGAGAGAAAACCCGTATTGTTCGTTTGAGTAACTGTATTCTGCTAGAGTGGCGTATGCTAGACATATTTTTTCGTACAAAAGAGTTTTGAGATGGAGTTTCCAAGCGAAATTGTCGTCTCGATTTGGTTCATGCCAGGTAGAGTAAACTTTTTTCTCTTTAAGAACTTGTATGGCATTTTTATCGATATTAGATTTTGATTCTATTAAGCAATTAGCTGTTTTGTCACTCGTCTTTCGTTCTCGTTTTCGTCTTCGGCTGCGGGACGAGTGTTCTTTGCCGTCGACTTTCGGCTTCGTTGTGATTGGCTCGTAGCTCATTTTGATTGGTTCGTATGGGTTCGCCATCTTTGGGTGTTGTTCTTCTACTAATATTTGCTGTTTTAGCCTTTCGCGTTCTTCTTCCTATAGACATTCATTATTATGAGTGGACATAACAATATTACGTTATTGTATTAGCCACGGTCGCGAAACGTGAGAGCGAGATGACACTACACTATTCCTTACTAACTCACCGTCCTACTCGCACGTTTTATGACCGTGACTTGAAATAACGGTTCCTCATGACGAGAACCTCCTGAAATCCGAGAAAGATAAGCAAATCACGTATTTTCATCATGTGGGATGTGGACTCCGACTCAGCGATCATTGTGCCGATAGTCTTATCAGCCCATGGCTTAATTGCCAAGAACCTCTATCAATACCCTCGGAGGCTCTCGTCAGGCAGCTGGATCAAGGGCTTGATTCAGTGCGCGGTACTCCTGGACACGGGGAGTATTGTTAGGAGTATCCTCTCTCTAGACCCCTGACCGCCGATAGCTTGAACCCTGTTCCCAATACCGGTCAAATTAAACTAGCTAGCAAAACCACACAGACGAGGTGGTAACTAAAAAACTAAAAATAAAATAATGACTAGACCATCAGCGGTCACTCGCTCCTTTCTCGATTTTACACAATTATGGATACGTCTGCGGAAATTCACTGAATATTTTTTGGGCTTTGTTTTCATGAAGTTCCTGTACATACCTTGCACTTGTGTATGGTGACATTGTGTAGCGCCAGCAGCCCGCGCAGCGCATGCGAGAGCGCGCGGCCGCAGCGCGAGGGCGGCGCGCAGCCCAGACCCGAGTTCTCTCCCCGAGACTCCTTACGCTCCTGAAACGTAAGAACATGATTACGTTGTCATACTTACGGAACTAAAGTTGTAAACGGAAAATCGTGTCTGCTAAGCGACTCACCCCGACAGTATTCCGCACCCTATCCCCTATATCCCTCAACTCTAGGTTTCTGATCTGCAGCGCGAGCGAGGTGTCCGCGTCGCTGTCCGCGGAATCTGTCTGCTCCGTGACGTCCACCGCGTTGTCCGAACAAATGTCCGTGGGTTCTGGCGGGTAGTCGGTGTTCACGAAGTCTGTATCTTCGCAGTCTGAGTCTGAATTTTCTTCTAGAATGTGAGGGATAAAGAAAATTGGATGAATACATAAATCATGATCTGTCGAATGACCAATTTGGTCGAGGCGCCATTGTTTAACTATTGTGTCTACTTCGTGGACAGATCATGGGTTAATGTCCAATATCGCCAATAAATTGACATTTAGGACGTTTTTATGAAGTGGTGACTCAAAAATCAATTGGAATAAGGGTTGCAGGACGGCTCAGTCCCCAAGTACGTATGCGGCGGCCCCGGGGACAGACAATGGCCCAGCATAAGTGGGCGGAGATCGCGTGGCTGAGTTTGAGGCTAAAACACATTTGAACTTTTTGCCATCGATACGCTAAGAAGAAGAGGCCCGGACTCCATCAAATCGGAGAGGAGCGGAGCGGAGCGGAGCGGAGCGGAGAGGACACATTCAGGAACTCAACTACTTACATTCACATTGATTGAAATCCACAACGCTTATCTTGTCTCTATTGAGATTTGTTGAATCTTGCACGTCTCCGTTGAGTCAAGGCTTTATGCTGTACAAACACTTCTTTTTATGTGTTATGGTTATATGAATCATCATCATCATCAGCCTATTAATGTTCCCACTACTGGGACACAGGCCTCCTCTCTATGAGAGGGTATGGGCTATAATCCACCACGCGGGCCCAGTGCGGATTGGTAGACGTCACACGTCTTCGAATGTTTGGTTCTAGGACATGCCGGTTTTCTCACGATATTTTCCTTCACAGTTTTGTGAGCAGTGGTGATGAAATAAATAACACAAAGTAATGCACCTGTCTGGGTTCGAACCCACGACCCCCGATTTTATTTATCCCCGGATTTACAAATTACGCTTTTGACAATGTTCACCTTCAGGTCACCACAGACCAATTTATTTATTTTTTATTAGCCTGTACTGTCCCTTTGCTGGTCAAAGTGCTCAGCAAATTCCTTAAAATGAACTCTATTCCCCCGCCCAAAACTAAATGATATAATATCTGAAAAAAAATCTCACCTTTAAAATCCGGGTTAGCAGGATTCGTTGTAGCCGGCACATACAAATCCGCCAACATATAGTGCGACGACGCGATGATCTGAGGATACCTCTCCACCTTCAGCAACTCGATGACATGTTCCAACAGCTGGCGGACATGTTTCGACCTGTTCGTCATCCGCATGTTCCTAGCCACTCTGTAGAGGAGCATAGCCACTGGGGTCGTGAACGGATTGTCTAAACTATCAGGACATAGAGACGTCAAATCGTATAGCTTGACAACGTCATCATGTGGTCCTTTGAAAAGCCAATAGGTATGTCCTGCTTTCGTTGCATTGGATTTCAGGAACGATAAAATGTTTTGGGCAACATTGCGTATAACTTTCGGCGAGAATTTAGAATTTTCCATGTTCGGGAGATCCTCAGTCTTCATCGGTTCATATTTCTGGACTATTCCATCTATATGGTAGCACATTAACACTTCAGGGACGTTGCACATTAGGTTGTCTAACCAATAGTCGATGCCAGTTAGTACGTTGATTGGTTCCCGTGAGTCCCTGAGACGTAGACTGACGCAGGGTCGATCTTTGTCGCCGAAGATGGGAAGGTCGCTGCCTATGAGCATGTGGATGTCCTCGAAGGTCCAGAGGACGTTGCGGTTGTATAGGTGCTCGTTTGGAGGCTCTTCGGCGCGTGTTTCTGGTTCTGGCAGGAATGGACCTGTGTGGAAATTGAATGGAGATGATTTTATTTTTGGGTTTTCATAAGAGATTTCAATGAAAACCGAGGTGACAGCCAGATAAACGTTTTTAACCGTTTAGTACTACGACTAATTTTTAATTTATTAATTCCGTCTATTTTCATTATCTTTAGGATCAGATTAATTAAGAAAACGAAGACGACATAAGGCGTCTTACACACTCGCGTTAAGTCGCGTTTTAATATTAAAGACAGGGTAGACAAAAGGAAGGATTTTTCGTCTGGACATGTGCTGGTCTTCTGCCAGACTGTTTTTGTCAATGTCGGTTTTTTTTAATAGTGTGGATAACTTTAATATCACGCTAAGTCACTTAAAATCAAAACTTGGAAGTACAGATGTCGCTACACGCGTTGCAAGAGGCAGTGTGAACAACGCCTTCTATCAATAAGTATTAATCATCGTAAAGTATACATTACGTTTATCAGTAAGCGCCATGGTGGACATATCGGGCAGCGGCTGCGGCTGATCGGGCCGGGCGGCAGGACCGGCCACACTGTGCGACAGGAAGGCCGCCGTCAGCTGCAGCGCCGAGCTGGGGGCCGGGGCCAGGGTCAGCGACATGCGCTCCTACGGACATATGGAGCTTAGGTGGAGCCCTAAGAGCCTAAACACATCCTGGCGGCCACACTGTGCGACAGGAAGGCCGCCGTCAGCTGCAGCGCCGAGCTGGGGGCCGGGGCCAGGGTCAGCGACATGCGCTCCTACGGACATATGGAGCTTAGGTGGAGCCTTAAGAGCCTAAACACATCTTGGCGGCCACACTGTGCGACAGGAAGGCCGCCGTCAGCTGCAGCGCCCAGCTGGGGGCCGGGGCCAGGGTCAGCGACATGCGCTCCTACGGACATATGGAGCTTAGGTGGAGCCCTAAGAGCCTAAACACATCCTGGCGGCCACACTGTGCGACAGGAAGGCCGCCGTCAGCTGCAGCGCCCAGCTGGGGGCCGGGGCCAGGGTCAGCGACATGCGCTCCTACGGACATATGGAGCTTAGGTGGAGCCTTAAGAGCCTAAACACATCCTGGCGGCCACACTGTGCGACAGGAAGGCCGCCGTCAGCTTGGGGCCGGGGCCGGGGCCGGGGCCAGGGTCAGCGACATGCGCTCCTACGGACATATGGAGCTTAGGTGGAGCTTTAAGAGCCTAAACACATCCTGGCGGCCACACTGTGCGACAGGAAGACCGCCGTCAGCTGCAGTGCCGAGCTGGGGGCCGGGGCCAGGGTCAGCGTCATACGCTCCTACGGACATATGGAGCTTAGGTGGAGCCACGATACGAAGTCACATAGTGGAACGTTGCGATGTTTCGTAATTTTATGTTGTTATGTGGGCTTTAAAGTTGTTTTCCGAAATCACAGTTGTTTATGTTACGGAAACTTAATTTCGTCTCGGCACAGAGGGTTAAAATGTTTGATTATTGGAATAGTGTAAGTGCAAAGTAGGCGTGTCACGCGTGCCACAATTAAGCGTTGTTACGCTTACTTGCTCATTGGTGGTTCTTAGTCGTGTTCTAAAATCGCTAAGAGTCGCTAGTCTCCCGAAAATTTTATTTTTCCATAAAAATGCCGGATTGTTCCATTTTGGAGTGCATAAATGTCATAAGAAAAAACCTTAATATTTCTGTTAATATGCGACGCCAAACAGAGCAGCAATTTGGAAACAACTTAGAAAATTAAATGCGGGTTATTTTAGACACAGGTGTTAAAGGCACTTACTTGTTCGGACATAGTTTTCAATATGTTTTCGTAAAAGAAGTCTTTGAGCCAGGACCACTCTGACTTCATGAGGTAGTCATACACGTCGAAATCGTCCAGGAGTAGTGTGTTCTCTACGCGGTGGACCATCATGCTTACCTACAAACAAAAGAAAGTATGACATGCAGTGGCGGTACCTTGTATAATCACAAAAGCTTAGCTTGCTCTAACACTACTTCTTAATTTAAAGGTTTTGACGTGAATTCGTATGCACGTCTATTCGCAGTGAACTAGCGTTGCATGTCAGAAATGCAATTTGACTGTACTTTGCGAGCTTTATATCTCGAAACGTTTAATGGATGGCGGGACGGAAGTTGTAACATCCCGTATTAGGCATATGCGCCCAAATGGAAAAGTATCAGTTAGGTGACCTTGAGCGCGTGGGTGTGGCAGCATCGTCAAAAAATAAACACAAGAAATTCGTTTTTACATACGAATACACAGGACACTGCTAGCGGATTTTTTTTAAAGAGAGAGAATACTTACAGTTCCATTAGGCTGGTAGGGTAACTTGAGCAGTTTTTTGATACACTCGGCGCCGGATATGACGTCGACTTCCCCCACGCAGTCCGGAAACATGTGCGCCATCCTGAAGCTGTAGGAAAAACACATCTTTTTACACATTTTTTTAGAATAGACATGTTCTTCAATAATATTGTAATAAGTCTCCTTGCCCGCGCCGCCCACACTATCAAGAAACAATGCGCGGGTGAGCAAGCACCGCGTCTAGCTTGTCTTTAAAATTAAATGATACTGCGCTCATACTATTCGTTTCGTTTCCGTGCATAACTTTTAGAAAACAGAAGGAAGCACTTCGTGCTTCGTAACCAATAGATAATCAATATCGTGATTTTCGTTAAAAATCTGTTAGCAGATAACGGATCTTATTGCTCTACAGAACACAGCACATCGAGCCACAATGATATTCTTCTGTTCCTTAACACACAGGCAGTCAACTCAATGTCTCACAGTCCATAGCAGGACATAGGCCACCGTAGGCGCGGGCCTGTGGACGGGGAGCTATGGGCTAGCTCGCCGTCCGTCCGTCTCATGACGACAGGCCGTGTCGACGGCGCAGGAGTGTTCCACGCGCGCCTCAAAGAGAGTCAGCAATAGGGAAGGGGTCCGCAAGGACCGAAGCCTGCCGGGGCTGCGGGACTATTCGAAAGAGATACCGTGGCCCCGGAACACAAAGGGCGAGGAAGGAACATGGATGGGTTTTAGTCAGTAAAAGTCTGACACTCCCTCCTGCTCCGCCCAGAGCGGGAGGAGTTATTTGATGATTTCCCATCCTAAAAAAAAAAAAGCCTCTTCCAAACTGCCCCACAATACCCTCTCTCGCCTCTCTCTGGCTTTCCGCATCCAGTCTAACCCAGCTACTAATTTAAGGTCTTCGATTCATGTATCCTGGAAACCCCCAACCTTTTCCGATATGTGCCTTAAGACAGTTGGTATCACAATATCTTACCTTGACAGTCCATCACCCCTAGTCAGTATCTGCTTCAGCCCATACGAGTCTATAGCAGCCCCCCAGTTGGAGGGGGGCATGTTGAGGTCTGTGTTACATTGCAGCCGGGCGTACCCCACCGGGCTCTGGAACGCGGTGTACTTTACTACTGCTGTGGATTTGATGCCCGGCGAGGGGCTGCGACTCTGCAAGTGAGAAAGGATGACATTTAATTTGAATGAAAAGTAAATTAATTAATTCATTCATTTTTATTTTCAGGTAAATAACACCCATTGCCACATATACATTGATAACCAATAAGAGTCACACAATTTAAAAATAATCATAATGAAATAATACACAATAACATCAGACCATTAACAAAATTAAATCAATTAAAAATAAAATAAAGTAAAATATAATCAATAAATACAATATAATCAGAAGAAATCAAATAGAATCAACTAAAACAAATTAAAATTATATCACAATATATCAAATAAAGCTAAATCAAGTCAAATCACATTTAAATGTATAACAAACAATAACATTAATTAATACCTTCTCTCCGACAAAAAATGAAGATGTAAATTATAATTGCGATTCATTCCAACGAATACATATTATGCTAACTCACAGAAAACAAGAATAAAATAAAAATGTACAGGAGGTGCAATGATACCCCCATGCCTCGAAAAGCAAGTTAAACCGTTGGCCCTGCACCTGATATCTCTCCGGTCATGTCGGACTGCTGTCTCATCGGACTATGCGAGCAGACTATGCGAGCAAAGGAACAGAGAGTGCAGCTATCTGTGCATTTTTGTGCACTATAATATCTCCGCGCTATGACTAATATTCACTAAGATTGGCCGCCATTACCGAAAAAACGGTTAGGACTATTAAATATGTATTATGCTCTCAGTTAGGAGTTAGTGACCTATTCTGTAGGATCAAAGATTATTGAAATGGTGATCAAAACATGTTTTAAAAAATAGTTAACTAGACATGTGGTATTTTTTGCAGATACAGAGTTATATTTTATTTGTTTGCTTCCATTATAACAAAGGCAGATATGATTAATATTAAGTATTTTAAGATTTCGTTTGATAGAAATTAAACTACGCAATGGATGTTTAATGCAGTTTTCGGCAATAGATAGATTGATTCAAGAGGAAGGTTTGTATGTATAATGCTACATTGCACCCGTGCGAAGCTAATTATATTTTTTTACTTTTATCTTAATAGAAAGATTTTGCCTGTTTCATTCATTCATTTGGGTTTTTTTTTTGTTCTAAGGATAGTTATCCATTTTAAAACTCAAGATGTTATATATTTACGATTAATTTCAGTCATGAAGTGAGAATCGTCAACCTGGCACTATGTTTTTGTAAAACATCTGTTTATAAGCACCTAAAACTTTATTTCTATAATTTTCTCTAAAATAAATAGTGGCAATTTCGATACATTTTAACGTAGCAATATATTGATAGTTCGAAAGTTTACTACCTTTGCGCTAAATGATTGAGTAAATTACAGATTTTTTCTAGAAAATGTTCTTACCTTGGTACGTTTTTGATCATTTTCAGTATCTACGTCCTCCATTTCCTTGATATTTTAACACCTGGATAAAATTAGTTACACAACAGGAGCGTGTCCGATTTCAGCAATGATATTATTCAATTTCACGTGGGTTTGGAATTTATTTATTGTTTCTTTCAACAAACATCACGGTATCAAGAGAAGTCTGGAAAAATCTTCATGATACCTGACTGATTCTTAACACTATTGAAATAAAGATCATTTTCGGATCAATAGCCAAATGTATAAAAACGACTGTCATTTTGACAGCTACCGATGCGTTGCAAGTTTGTGGAAACTAGTATTTTGAACATTGTTTTAAAGTATGGTTTCACTACAAAATTCCATTTTATAGCAATCACAATGATCACAATTTTGCCAAAGTTTCAGTGTCTATCCAGACGACAAATACTTTATCCCTTCAACTTTGATATTCTTTTCTAACATTCTAGAAGCCAAGCACTGCCAAGCTGGCCATTGTTGTGTTGACTGTGACTTGTGTTTGTAACTGGATGGCCAAAAGTGAAAAACACCCTTTTGATAGTCTATGGTTCAATCAATAAACCATAAACAAGCAAGCCAAGCCTTGGTTGCTGTAGAAGCGGGGACGGACGGCCATTTCATCACATTTGACGTTTTGCTTTCGTTCGGCTTGGTAATCATCGTTGTGTATTTTCACTGTACTAATTGAAATAAGTGGTGTTTAATTGTGCTGTCTTACTGTCGAGCTGTAAGTATTACGATTGGTATAGTGTTTTAATCGGGAATTATTATGAAACTTTAAATTATCATTGTAATAATCGATCGTGAAACGGGCTACGTAAGCATCGTTTAAGATTCGCATGATCTTTGTTCTAGTTTCTAAAGCTTTCTATGCCTTGTAAAAGCTTTATGTACCAGATACATAAGAGTATAGCCATTTTGTTGTAAAATACAGTTCGGTAAGAATAGAGTCGGAAAAATCAATAATCCGCACAATCACCTTGTGCTATTTTCTGCCGGCCGGCAACTTTCTACAACTAAACACTACTTGTAAAGCTAGTGATTTAAATACCACGCGTCAGTGGGTGTGTAGCTAAAAGGGCGGATCGTCAAGATTTGTGTGCGAACGATTTAGAACGCACTTTACTTTGTGTCCTAGAATCTAAGATGGCGAACCGAAGACCGCAAAGTAACAGTGGGCGTCGCATGGACTTCCAACGCAATGATCGCGGGAAGAACTTCGGGCGTAGCGGAGTCTCGCCATGGCAGGGCGGCGGCCCCGGTGGGGGCCTACCCAACCTGCTGCCCCTTTCTGGGGGCTCCACTGAAGCCACCCTGGCTCTAGCAAGTAACATCATCAACCTGCTGCAGCCGCGGCAGAACCCTGTCCCCTCACTCCTCGACATGCCCATTAGAAGGGACTTTGGTGGACCCAACATGGGTCGGTATGATCGTTATGGACCCAGCAGGGTAAGTAACACACTTCAACAGATAATGGAGCTACATAACAGTATGAAGTGAATTTAAATGCAATTTTACAGTTTTGATGACCTGGTAATCCAAATTTTCTAAATGTCTGGTATTTATGATACTATTTCAATAATTAAAATAATGTTTTGATGATTTTTCTATGCAAATATGATGTCATTTCCTGCATTAATGTTAAAGTTTTGAAGTAATTCTGTCATTATTTTCATGCATGAAAAAATATTAAAATCTTCTGGAAGCCCCTTTGTATTGGACTCCAGAATCTTCAGCTATAGTTCAAATAATGTTCATAACTACATTTTAATGACAAACCTGAAGTATTTCAAATTTCAGCGCTTCTTCGTGGCTCGTAGAGCCCTGCAGTTTTCGTACTAACAAACATGTTCTGATCAATTCCCTTTAGATGGGCAATCAAGGTAATTTCCGGCGTACGGGAACTTACAATCGCTCCGGTGAGCGTGTCAACAACAATCGTAAACCGTATAGGCCCAATGATGGGCAGAGGCAACAAAACAAGAGTTCCCCGAAAAAGGAGGCCGATTCAAAGGCTAAACCTGTTAAGGAGAGGTAAGGAACCCTGAATGTTTCCTTCCGGTGGTGACACCGCATTTCTTGTGCCTCCGCTGAGGTTGAGCCTCACTGTGAATAAGTTTCTGTTAACACCTTACGTTCACCGGCCTCTGTATGTTAGCCGAATTGGCATTACAATAATTTCTGCCTCTTGTGAGGTATGAATACATTTCAATTACAAATCTCGAATGTTTGTTTTTACGTTTCAATGAAAATTGTCTTCACCATAGGCAGGTATAAATAGTTATCTGTCTATACTGTGTCTCATTAGACCTGACACTTGGAGCTTCATAACCAAGGGTGCAACACCCGTCACTGGTTTTTGCACTCATTCAAACGTTTAACACTTTCTTCTTTGGATTGTAATGGACCGATAAACATTTAATATTTGTAATATTGGTAAGTGTGTAATAATATGAATTTACAAATAAATTTTAAGAAGGACGTTTTTGCAGTTCCGTAGAGTATTAGCAGTCTTTTTTATCCTTTCTTTAAAGAAAAATAATTCTTAAAGCCATGTATTCACTGAGAATCTCTGGATACGAAGTTTCATGTAAATGTTTCGGAGATAATGCCTTCCACAGTTGTTTAGAATAAGTCGCCCGAAGTTCACTTGATACCTAGTCAGAATCAAAGATAAATATGGTGGGTTAGCTTGTAGTAGACAAGACATGTAACTTCTTTCCATTCATTGTTTTTCTAAAAGTCATATTAGCTACATAGACAATAATAAAAATTATGTACCAAAAAAGAACTAATTTATATGAAATAAAGTAGGTACCTAACTAAATAAACAGAGGATACTTAGGCATCAAAGTAATCCTCCACATCACTGTCACCCGGAAATATTAATATTTATTGCCACATTGAATAGCAATGCTAATTCTTGGGCCAAAGAAAGAGCCAGCCATTTATCTTAATTTTTATTTTTTTATTCTGGTAAAGCAATCCCTTAAGGGCGCGTTTGCATATCAGGTAAAATTATGCTGTTTTTCGGTACAATTTTATGGCATAACCAAACAAAATCCAATATAACTAATAACTACCTCGTATAGATTGGTTCTTCATCTTCAAATAATAGGAACTTGATCATTGAAAATTTTAGTTTTTTATAATGTAAAATCGATCTGTCGTTGCCATTTTCCCTAAAATTAACGATACAGGGTTGAGTTTAGGTACATTTTTTGTGCTATTATTAACATATTTTACTATTTCTAAAAATACTGTATGTTGGCAAACATAATCAATTCTTAATGCAAGGATTTTTTTTTATCTAAATGATTTATATAGTTGCAAAAAAAATGAAAACCAAATCTTATTTTTTCACATTTTTTGCTATTCTGGATGAACCTTAATCGATTGCATTAGGGGTTATTTTATTTTGGATACCCGTCTTGATTTATTGCACAAACACTTAGAATGAAACTTTAGTCCGCGCACGGCCGCCGTCGAGAGTAGACACGTAACGCCTGTTTGGAGCGGCTCGAGTTGAAAAAGATCGCTGTACAAACACAAAATATTCGATAAACCAAATTTGATACTTGACAAGGCAAGATTTTTATTATTTATTAGTTATGATGACACCTTACCTCCGGACTTGATGAAGTGATTGGTGACTGCTACTGGAACTCCTTGACGTGTTGTACTAGGTGAGCTGAGTTTGGGCTCGTTTTGTTAGTTATGATGAAACCTTACCTCCGGACCTGATGTAGTGAACTGAAGATGTACTTCGATGATTGCTACTGGAACTCCTTGACGTGTTGTACTGGGTGAGCCGAGTTTGGGCTCGTTTTGTTAGTTATGATGAGACTTTACCTCCGGACTTGATGGAGTGACCTGAAGGTGTACTTCGGTGATTGCCACTGGAACTCCTTCACATGTTGTACTAGGTGAGCCGAGTTTGGGCTTGTTTTGTTAGTTATGATGAGACCTTACCTCCGGACTTGATGGAGTGACCTGAAGGTGTACATCTTTCAAAGCATCAAAATGAGTTCACTTGACTACTATTCTCGCAGTTAGTCGTGCGTACACTTGTGTGTATGACCCGTGTCAATGTAGTAGTTCGATTCTGTACCTATCAATTTTGCAAACGCGTCCTTAATGAGCTCATTGTTTCCAACATTTCTAATTATTTGGAAATTCATTCATTGTCACACTACTGTCATGTTTAGAAACATGCATCCACTCATATCCATCCATTCCAAAACAGCAGGGGGCAGAGAAACATTACAGTAAACAAGTTGTTCGTCAGAATAAATTAATATGTTTCAGAAATATATGCATTTGTTTCACAAACATATAGATTTAGTTTCTGAATTGTGTTTTAAACAAATGTTTCTCCATGAACACATTGGCTTACCAACTACAACTAAAATCAAATGCATGACAATTGGATTCTAGTAAGTGTTTGAAAATACAATTTCACTACTCAGATTATTTACCAGGCAATAAAAAGTACATAAAATGATGACTGCCAGACCAACCAACATACATTTCAAAAAAAAAAACACTGCACAGAAAAACATATTATTAAAACGCCTCCTTTATTGATGTATTGCTAGTCTAGTAATAGACAAACTTATAAACCCAATCCAAATAGCATAGACAACTTCATTGTCCCAAAGCCATAAAAACCTCATTTCTATAAACCTGCTGTTATTTACCAGCAAATCATCCCGCACTGAGACTGAGGTCAAGAATGAAGGTGAATCTACTGAACATCAAGATAAGGAGAAGGGTGAGGAGACAAGTGGGAAGAAGGAGCCTCCAAAGACCAGATACGATGACATCAACCCTGGCCTGCTGAAATGTCATATCTGTAACAAGAGCATGTGGGATGGCAGGTCGTTTGAGAACCATCTGAGTGGACGAGCTCATGCTATCATGATGACGAAGACTGCGGAGAGCTATGCGCTCACTGCCGATACTATGAGGCAGGAGTTTAAGGTGAATATGCAATGCTTTTTATTTTATTCAGGATTTCTATTAGAAAACATTCAAAATCATCCTAGATGGAGACTTCCCCAGGACACTATTGACTTGATGATTAATGTTTTGTTTCTTGGAGTTGGGGTCTGTCTTGCCTTTTCCCAATTATGTTGGGGTTCCAGTCCAACCAAGGGCAAGATTGGTGGTCAGACTTTCGGACGGATAAATCCACGAATGGCAGCTGGAACTAACTTCTTAACGTCCTGGCCGAGGCATGTCATAGATCTGCCCATTGCTAAATAAACCTCTTTCCATACCAGATCCGCGAAATGAAACGCACCCGCAAGGCCGGGCAGCAGCCCGCTCGCGACTTCTACTGCGCCATGTGTGACATGTACGCGGCCGACGGCGCCATCCATCGCACCACGGTTGGCCATCGCAAGCTCAAGAAGTACCTGCATCCTACCTGCACGTCCTGCCACAAGGAGATGCCGACCAGGATCGAGTTAGACGAGCATCGGTTGACGGCTGAGCATCTCAGGAATATGCAGGATAAGCAGGAGATTATTACTAAGCCTAAGCCTGAAGGTGAGTGCTATCAAAACCGAAAATAAATTCGAATGAACTATCTTTGAATGTCAAAATCAAATGTTTAGCCTCTAACGAACGAAAACAACACCCGTACTATAACAATCCTTAGTGTGTTAGCTGCAAAAATTAAGAACTGCAAAAAAAATACGAATAAAAGAATAAAAATTGTGTGCAATAAAGAAAACAAGTTCACCTACGTCAGGATCTTTTTAGGGTTCCGTAGTCAAATGGCAAAAAACGGAACCCTTATGGATTCGTCATGTCTGTCTGTCTTTCTGTCCGTCCGTATGTCACAACCACTTTTTTCCGAAACTATAAGAACTATGCTGTTGAAACTTGGTAACTTCACACAAAAATTTAAAAAAAACAAGAAATTTTGGGAGTCCCATACTTAGGACTGAAACTCGATTATTATTTTTTTCATCAAACCCACACGTTTGGGGTATCTATAGATAGGTCTTCGAAAATGATATTGAGGTTTCCAATATCATTTTTTTCTAAACTGATTAGTTTGCGCGAGATGTGTCCGCCCCCGCCTGTAACTTCTAAAATAAGAGAATGATAAAACTATAAAAAATATATGATGTACATTACCATGTAAACTTCCACCGAAAATTGGTTTGTACGAGATCTAGTTAGCAGTTTTTTTAATACGTCATAAATCGTAAACCGCAATTTACATACACTATTATTAAAACATCGATCAAAGTTACAATGAACTACAAGAACTTTTATATTATGTTACTTGCTGCTACGGAACCCTTCATGGGCGAGCCCGACTCGCACTTGGCCGCTTTTTGTTGTTATACAGCTGGTTTCTTTTTTCTCCAAAGAACAGAAAAACTGTATTTTTTGTAGTTGTTTGGTAGTAGTTGGTGTTTGTAATGGCGGACAATTTAAAATAAATCCAAATGGTTACGACAGAATCTCCATCATCATTTTGTTTTAACTCCTCTATTCACATAAATGTTTCTCCCCAGTGATGGTGATCTCAACCCTGAACATGGAGCAGCTGTACCTACGCGAGGACAGGCAGCGTCGTCGCCGCAACGATGACAAACAGGACAATGATAAGGATGCTGACGATGCAGAGGCCAAGGAAGGAGAGGGAGAAAATCAGGTCAGATGCAGAATAATTAGCCCATAATGTTGGGCTAATTATTACCAACATTATCTCTCCTCTCCGTGGTTTTTGTTCTAGGACAATCTGGTTTCCTCAGCATGCTTTCCTTCACAGTTTTGATAGCAGTGGTGATGGAATAAATCAGTCAATTGGTCAAGCAATTGCGGGAACCAACAGGAACTTATTTGTTAACAGATAAATGTGATATGATATAAATTGTTGCACTTTTGTCCCACTGGAATACAACTTTCGAGTCACTTCTTATTCAGTTTAGTCTTTTATTAATATTAACCTCAACTTCATCTGCATAGCCTTTTCCCAACTATGTTGGGGTCGGCTTCCAGTCTAACCGGATGCAGCCGAATTCTAGTATTTTACATAGAGCGACTACTTATCTGACCTCCACAACCCAGTTAGTACTGGGTAAAACGATACCCCTTGGGAAGACTAGTTTTCAGACTTTTTGGGCCACTGACTACCTGTAATGACTATCAAAGATCTACAAATGACATCAATCACACATCCACAGACCAACCTAGGCAAGCACGGCTTAAAGATCGACCTGAGTAGCTGTTTTTCATTTAGCCACTCCTCACTTAAACTTGAAAATAAAATATTTCCACCAGGAGGAAGGAGCAAAGAAAGTGGGAGACGGTGAAGCTAAGCCTGAAGGAGAAGAAAAGAAGAACTCTATCGATCAGGAGAACACCATCCTGGATTACAAGGAGGGCGACGATCTGGCGGGAACCACCCAGGATCAGTTCCCATCGTACAGGTGAATTATACTTTCATATACAGGGTGTAAACAACCTCATCACGAAGCCATCAAACTAAGTAGCTTTACGCAAAAATTATTGCTCAAAACGACTTTCTTTTCTGGAGTGAAAAATCATGTTTTGTGGTAAACTCAATGTAACGTACTGAAAACATTGTGCTGATGGATGGATTGAATAATGCGGGGGTCGTGGAGGTGTTTAAAGTAAAAATCATACATTAAAAACTTGTATTAAAAAAAAACTTGTCAAAAAGTTGGAACTTTGACCCCCCAATATCTCCGTAACTAAAAGGTTCCCAGGTATGGTGTAGAAGAAAAAATTGTCGCAATGACGGGGAGAACAAGTGCCTTTCGGCTTTGTTAAGAGGTTTTTACACCCTTTATCTTTGGATTGATGTTATTTATTGTACCCTGAAAAGACAAACACAACTAGCCAAGAAATAGTTTCTTTTGTATTCTGAAAATTAATATGTGCTGGGATTAGGATTTTATTCAGTAATTGAGCATTGTGGTGATAGAAAGAGAGTATCTTAGTGTGTTTAAGCTGAAAAATAGTCTGAAAAAATTGGGCTGGTAAAATAATTATGCAATTGCCTACATGGTAAGCAGGTCTGTTTCACGGGCCTCTGCAAACCTATGATCAAACTATCTGAAACAATGTTGATTATTGTCGAATTTTCTTGTTCGGAATGTTCCCCAGTGTATCCCTATAATATGAACAGAGAGCAGTGTAAAGGTCTTAGCCCACATAAACGACTCCGCACCCACCCGGCAAAAAGAATATTCACATTGGCAACCAAGCAGTCTGACGGCGATAACCTCGCTGACAGCGAGCTGTCTGCTAACTTATGTTGCCAATGTAAAGTATATCCAAAGAGCAATACATAAAGCCCATATTTGTCCCTCCTGATCAGGTCTAAGTAGCAAAATGTCCAACAGCGCGAAATGTCTAATGAGCAGTAAGTCTAATTAGCAAAATGTCCATGTAGCAAAACGTCCAACTATCAGATGGTCTGTATAGCAGAACGTCTATTTAGCTAAAAGTCATTTTAAAAATGTGTACACTCATGATAGAAAGTAAAAGTCATTTGTAAATTAAAGTACATTTATTTGTTAAAAAAATATCAGGGTTAAAAACCTTATAGCCTCATAAATATTATTAGGATGTTAGGCGCACAAATTCCCCTGCATTTATTCACCTAATATCCTTTTGATATGGCCAAGATTTATCAAAAATTCAAAGGGGCTAACTTTTTGGGCCTCAAGCTTTTGCAGCTCTCTTTTGTATTTGGCATTAAACATTCTATCGATCTTTCTTCTCTTATTTTTTTCAAATAACATATTCTTGTATTTGCGATCTTGCCAAAGCGCTTCTTTTCTAAGAGCTTTGAGAAATAGTAGAAGGGTTGGCTTTGATTTTATATTCGTGTTTAGCCGCCTGTGCCACCCTTCGAGTGCATTGTTTGTGCGAAAATTATAATTACTAGGACAGTTTATTATATCTGCCAGAGACTGAAGCCATTGTCTTTTAAAGTAATTAAAAAAACCACCATTTCTTCGCTTTTCGTGGCGTTTTCAACAATGCTAGTCCAACATTCCGTAATGTATGGAGAAGGTAGCAGATGTAAATTGGAACATATTCTGACAATGTTTCTGCTCTCTCTGTTTTCAGGAAGACCAAATGTTAATGCCTTTTTCCAAACGGCCTTATTAAAAAGATATGATATACGCTACGAGTACATAGACCAAAGAGTCTGTATGTACATATTATAATACCGTATCCGTTTCCCTCCCGATGCAATTTGTGTGTTGAATTTTCTGCCTGAGTATCCAGACATTTTGAGAATCTGACTTTTAGCTAAATAGACGTTCTGCTACACAGACCATCTGATAGTTGGACGTTTTGCTACATGGACATTTTGCTAATTAGACTTACTGCTCATTAGACATTTCGCGCTGTTGGACATTTTGCTACTTAGACCTTCTGATCAGGAGGGATATTTGTATTATATTGACGACCCGATTGGCGCAGCGGTTGTGAGGCTGCTTTACGTTCTTCGGGTCCCGGGTTCGAATCCCGGTAAGAGCAAATGTTTGTGTGATGAGCATGGACATTTGTTTCCGAGTCATGGATGTTTATATATATATATAATAAGTATGTATTTACAAACAAAAAGTATCTATGTAGTATATCAACTATCTGGTGTCCACGACACAAGCCTCGTTACTTAGTGTGGCACTAGATGGCGCTGTGTGTAATGTCCAGCAATATTTATTTATTTATTCTTTTTGCTGGGTGGGAGTGGAGTCGTTTATGTGAGCTATGAGATAAAGACGGGCATAGCACTGAGCAGAAAATAGATTATGGGCTGGACAGAAATTACTATTGCTGCAGCCCATTGGTTGTTACAAAATTGTTTTAATTTTTAGTTTTACCTGTTAACTACTTTTTTCTCTGCCCACAGCACGGAACGCGGCGTCGGCGCGTCCTTCCTGTCGGAGTTCCGCTGCGTGCAGTGCAGCCTGTGCCGCAAGCTGCTGGACAGCGAGGAGACGGCGCAGGTCCACCTGCGCACCTGGAGACATCACCAGCTCTTCACCCGCCTGCTGGCCGAGAGGAGCGGCACTCAGTTGGTATGTACGACATGTCTGACGTCTGTGTTCTCTGAAGTGGTTAGTTTGTATGTAGTACACCATCATGTCTCATCATATGCCTAGCCTGTTCCTACGTTTCCAGTTTAACTAGATGCAGCTGAATACCAGTATGTTATATGGAGCGACTACCCTTTGTTCCCTGAAGGGATAATCAAAGGTGTGTCTTTGAAGTCCACCATCTCATCTAAGCCTTTTACATTGAACATAACATGTCCTCAAAACCTTTTTTCGGGTAATTAATGAACAGGAATCCAGTATACTACCTCTGCCTTTCGTCGAAGAACTGGCCCAATGCAATCGTTCTCTTAAAGTGTAGGGCTAGGGTTTAAAGCTTGTCAATCAATCATCTCTTAGCAGCAGGCAGCGTGTAACTGGTATGTATAGCAATGAGTGTTGGCAGGTCTACAGATACAACAAAGAACAGCTATTTTACCTCTGGTTTTCATCATTGTCAAAAGGACAGTTTCTAAAATTGCGCTGTAGGAGCGCCCGCTAAAAGTCGCTTGGTTACGGGATTGCGGCTGCACACTCGCGTGTTAGTATCGCAACACTGACGGCGCGGGTGGCGCTTTGCTCTAAGGATATCTTGACAGAGAGCTCCCTGAGGTCCCCCAGGTGCCCCGGCGCGAGCTTCGGTAGGCCTTGCGGCTTTTTACGCACGTAGAGTCGTGGGTAGCAGACCTTCCTGAATAGGCTAGTTTCCACCATCAATAAATTGCAAATCTATTTAGTCTGTCAGTTAGAGTATTGGAAAATAATGGACACGTATTTTTTTTTGTTTTTGTAAATCAATGAATATTGACAAAGATAGAACGCATCAAAACTCGGGAGTGGGGGTTCGTGACGTCACAACGCACTAAAAATTATAGCACGGCGTGACGTATTGTAAATTTTAAAAGCGTCGTATCTTCGTTAATTTTGGTTAACGTAACAAAATAAAAAAAAACGTCAAATATTTTTTGATAATCTAACTAAAAAAAAAAACGCTGGACATTACACACAGCTCCATCTGGTGCCACACTAAGCAACGAGGCTTGTGTCGTGGACTCCAGATAGTTGATATACTACATATTTATTTTAACGGACTAATACGATTTTTTCAGGAGACAAGCCTAAAACAACACTATTTGATAACAGTTCCGTACTTAATGTATTTTAATCAAAGATTCTAACACTTATAAATATCTATTTTTAGCCACACCCGTACCCGATACTTGAGGAGTCGGTACCGAAGAAAGAAAAAAGAATCCGTGGTTTATTTTGGTTCAGCCGTTCTGCGTACAGACGTAATGTAAGACTTTCGCGCGTTGCGACAAATACGATCAAACGCTGTGATAATATATGGAATCGCTACCAAGTCCCATAAGACAAATTTTAAATGCCATAAAGGATGTAGAGTGGCTATTTGGTCGTCACGGGACGCCTGGAAGATGTGAAACATCGAAATTATTTTGTACAAGTAATATGTATAAAGAACAGATTACGACAGGAACTATATATGGCAGAATCAAAAAATAAAATATTACTAATTTTTCCCTGAAAATGATGACTGTTTATTTAATAATCATTTATTTTCATAAAATACAAAAATTTAATAAAAACAAAATGACTCGATTCACAAAAAGAATATCCTTAGGCTGGGATTGAACTCGGAAGTCACGAGATTGTAACCTAGCGCTGTGCCCCGAGACCAGCTGGCTAGTTATAAACCGTGGAATGTGTAGATCTTATGCTGCTTCAACAGGTCGGTAATGTTCGGGGTAGTTAGGGCCAGGTTGACAACTTGACAGTTGGCGACGCGTCGCCACACCATTGTTTGGTGTTACCCGCGCCTATAGATGTTTCACATCAAAAATGCACAGTTTGGGTTGATGGTTTCCAAAATTTCCACCATTGAAATGCATATACTTGAATATACAATCCTGTAAAGATCTTAATCAACTATGTAGTTTAGCATACAGTCTTCATTTGATTTTTGATTGACCAGTAAAAAATAGATGTCCATAATAAATTACGGTTGCCATGAAATTTGATCTTTTTCTACCCAAAACATATAATTATCTGAGATAGCGATATAGCACCATACATTACCATAGCGTATAGTTTTGTCGTATCAACCGCGACGCACGAAAGTACCCTAAGACATGCCATACTGCCAGTAGTTAACTCCCCAATACTCACTACTATTTGGGAGTCAATGTCTTAGCTGCCGGCTACCAAAGTACACTAGGCACGCTTTACTATCTCATTGTTTTTGCATGACAAAAACGTCGATCGTTTACATAAGAGGTCATGTTAAATTGACTAGTGAAACTCTACAGACGTCATGATATCTGAAAATGTTAAAACAAAAAAAATATTATTAAACTTGCTATTGCCCGCAAATCGGTCCAGCCGTTTCGGAGTTTAGCCGGAACAAACAGATGAGACAACAAAAAAAAATTCATACGCATTCAGTAAAAAGTTGTTATTTCGAAATTTCAAACAGACTTCAGTTTTATTTATTTGTATGGGATAAATTTTTTGGGGTCAACGACCTATTGTTACTTGATGCGCAAGTTTAGAAACTATATTTTTTGCTTTATAGTGTTTAGATATTGGTACTACCTTCGATGTTCTACTAGCTAATTCAACTTGACCCAGTATGTATATTTTAAGTCCGTTCTTTGAATGGTCACACATTCCGTTGTTGTTGATAGCACGCATCCAACCTTTCCGTTTTATCTAGTATTGATGTGCCTGAATGCATGAAAAATGTCTTTCCGAGTTTCAGCCTTAAATGTTTTATTTTATTTTCAACCTTGCTGACTCGCCCTGACAACACGTACGTGAACAAAAATACTATCCAAGGGATTTATCTCTTCTCCACAATCAAATCTAAATTCAGCAATGTCTGAGATATACTCTTTCAAACAGTCACAGTGTCTCATTTTCGAAAAAATCTTCATTGACTGTACTTTTCGAAAGGATTTCTGCCTACCCCTTCGCAATCTTTGTTTTTCAACTATATTTTACCGGCATCGGTGATCATTCACGTGTAATACCAGCAGATCTCTTTTTTTAGTATTAATTTAAAATCACGTTAATGGGATCCTACAATTTCAGACCAAGTCAAGGTTTCCACCTGATATTGACCCAGTCTTTGTAAAAAAAAATCATTTTTTTATTTAAACTTCATGTACCAGAGTGGTATACGCGGACTTCATGCCACAAGGCATTCTCTACAAGTCAACCTTTGAGTCAAATAGGACAGTATTGTGACAGAACACAGGAGCACAGTATACATGATTTATTTACTTTCACCGCAAGTCCATCCAAGAATATCTAAAAATAACATACTGATACTGTTAGCCTGCATCATCCCACTGCTGGGGAAAGGCCTCCCTCCATGACATCCAGTTGTTTCGATCCAGGGCCAATGTGGACCTCTAGTCGCTGGTCATGGCTAACCCGCCATCTCCTATGAGGTCTGCCGCAACGCCTTCTGGTTGTGCCAGGGCTCCAGAAATTGGCTATTTTGGCCCACATTTGTCATTTCATTATAAAATAGTTATTATTTTGTACAGGAGGGTCAATTTTAATTGTACTGTATCTTCAAGCCAATTTTTGTTTCAGTTACTACTATTTTCTGTTAATCTATGTGTGTGTGAAACTCGTGTTACTAAACATGGTTCTTTTGGCGCGTGGCCTTTATCGGAACCAACTTCGCCATCTTGTTTTTCAATACAATTTCAAAAATGATTACCGACAGCGCTCTCACACAAAGCGTCAAAAGAATCATGCAATAGTATTAACATAATTTCTGCTTCCATGTTATAAACATTGTTATAAATATTGTCAACAGGGCCCTGGCGCTGATAGCAACAAGCGACCACTGAACGCCGAGGACTCTGAAGACGCTAGCGACGCTAAGCGAGCTAAGATCGACGATGATGGGCAGGAACAGAACGGAGGTGATGATGTTGTGATGAAGGGTGAGTAAAGCTCTCTTCGTCTTGCTTTGCTGTGCCCGAGGGATAAAATTTTCTTTGTGAACCTACCACTTAAGTTTACATTGTGTTTAATTAAAAATCGATTTAGTCCGTCAGTTAGTATTGGAAAATAATGGACACGTATTTTTTGTTTTTGTAAATCAATGAATATTGACCAAGATAAAACGCATCAAAACTCGAGAGTGGGGGCTCGTGACGTCACACCGCACTAAAAATGATAGCACGGCGTGACGTATTGAGAATTTTAAAGGCGTCGTATCTTCGTCAATTTTGGTTTACGTAACAAAATAAAAAATACATGTCAAATATTTTTTGATAATCTAAATGATGCACTAATTAGATTTTTTCAGGACGCAAGCCTATTGATTGTTACTCACACGATCAAGAAAACTCTTGACAGAATAGTCTTTAAAGTAAAGTAATTGATTTTAATCCAAACATCGTTGCTTCGGGGGAGTATTAAGTACATACATAAAATAGTAGTAAAGTAGAAAATATAAAATAGTAAAATATTGCCTTGTTGGTCGAATGAACGCAAGCGCAACTATTGAGCATGACGTCCTGGTTTCGGTTCCCGGCTCAGGCAGTGTTATTGCGTTTTTGCATCAGGAATTGCTCAGTAGCAATAACACCCCTCTTTTTCTTCGGGGGTTAAAAACGCTGCCAATAACTTGAAAATGCGCAGACGGTTTTTTTTGTGCTATCTAAAATATTCTATCCATTATGTTTATGTTGTTATGTTATGCATTGAGTTGGACCCGGCTGTCTTTTGTAGATCTTTGACAGTCGTTACAGGTAGTCAGTGGCCCAAAAAGTCTTACCAAGGGGTACTGTATTACCCAGTGCTAACTGGGTTGTGGAGGTCAGATAGGCAGTCGCTCCATGTAAAATACTAGTATTCAGCTGCATCCGGTTAGACTGGAAGCCGACCCCAACATAGTTGGGAAAAGGCTAGGCTGAGGATGATATATTTATGTTGCTAAACATAAATGATCGCTGTTCCTAGATGATGGCGAGGATGCGCTCCTGAAGGAGGGGGCACACGAGGCCAAGACCGGGGAGGAGGCCCCCAGCGATGAGCTTGAGAACTGGGAGACTACCGTCGACGAAATACTCGAAGATGAGGTCGGCGCTGGTAAGTTTACAATTATTATAAATAACTACACACACACAAACTTTTAAATACTTTTTAGATAAATTATTCTATTCTGATTTATTTGTTTTTATTTTATGAAACCTTTTCATTAAATCACTTTTGAATATTTATAAAATTGAAATGATAATTGTTTTTTTGTATTTAATGCCTGTCATTACGGGACCCCGCGCGTCTAACGCCGTAAGTTTTGTTGGCTAATTAATTATTAAGTATGTTTGCTATTATAAAACTGTTTCATTGGTGTAGTGGTCGACAAGCGCGGCTACTGAGCACGAGGTCCTGGGTTCGATTCCCAGGTCGCGCAATGTTATAAGTTTTTTCCATCGGGAATTTCTAAGTAGCCGCCACGGGCTTTGTGCCCGGTTGATGGCAATACGCTTGTCCTCTACTATATGAGACTTAAACATAACTGGCGAAATGTGGGTGTAGTATGTCTCTGCAGGACATCGCGCTTGTAACTGTCATCGTACTATTGTAAATGCCGTTAGATTATAATCTATCTCGCGAGATGGTAAACTCTCGAAAGATTGAATCCCTGATTGGTCGGTCTTACAGTAGGCCCTTCTGTTTGTTTCTATGGTTAATCACAGATTCATTTAACTTCCACTACAATTTCATATAACTAATTCTAAAGCTGTGAGTTATTATCAAAACGAAATTAATTTACAATCACCAAAACGCTGTTCGTTTACAATCGACAACAAACGAATTAATAAACAAATATTGCCGCACGGGGCACATGACGTTCAACAAATCAGAGCGCGAAATCATTCGAGAGTTTACAATCTCGCGAGATAATCTAAAGGTATTTACAATTTTACGGTGACATAACCACTAAGCACACAACTAAAACCAAAAAATATTCCACAGTGGTAAAAAAAGAAGAACCCGAGCCTGTAGCAGAAGAAGCCGCGCCTGTAGCAGAAGAACCCGAGCCTATAACAGAAGAACCTGCCGTAGAAGTGAAGCCCGAACCAGTCGCACAAGAAGTAGAGAAGCCCAAAACCCCGCTCGCAGCGGCCGCGGCCCTGTACGACAAGCCTCGCGGCACCCCGCGCGGTCGCGGGCGCGGCAGAGGCAGGGGTCGCGGCCGGTACTAACACCTGAGCGGGGCTTTTTCTTTAAAGTTATCATCGTCCTAGTCTGTACATGCTGTTTTTTTGTTTGGTCGTTTTTTGTGACTTGGACCTCGTATTTGTGGGACACCACAGTTGGGAAAATCCTCTCGCAGCAACCCAAAATCAACTTTATTACAAGGTAACTCTACCTTGTAGGTTGCTGCTGCATTGGAAATACTTTGATTTTTGCAGTGATTTAAGATCAGAGGTAAACTGTGAAAGAATTGTAAACATTGTTTCCTGTCAAGAACAATGTTTGGCACATTTTTTTTTAACATAAATACCGAGGTTTTGACGAGGCTTTAACATATTCTAACAACACTGAAACATTACATATTGGCAGCAATGTTTCCCTGCAACACCAAAACATCGACGGTAGGAATTTAAGAAATCGCGTTCGGGTCATCGTTGAAAGTTGAAAATCCCTTTCGAAATTTCCGACCGTCAATATGTTGCTATAACGCCATGTGTGCTTTAATGCTCTCGTCAAGCATTTGCGGCATAGGACGATGGGTTGGGTAGATTTAACCAGAGAGGTTTTAAGAAATTGAAACTACTACTCTACCAATAAAACTAGTTGTCTAGTCATATTAGCAGAGTAGTGAGGATATTAACTAAGAACTCGCCACTCCAAGATAATCTCGGATTATCGTGGAATAAAATTATTCATAAGGGGCATAGCTTTGACCAGCGGGACAGAGCGGGCTAGTTGAAATAATAATCGAAATTGTTTGCAGTTTTGGTCTCAGCTGTGAGTTTATCTTTAGACTGCAGTCTAATCGGTCATGTAAAGGTGGGTTTAGGGTATAAACTATAGACCATACCAACATAAACAAAAGATTATTTTCTTGTTCTTATTAACTTTTTGTCATGTATGGAGTAACGAAAAAATGCTCTGTTACCGAGTTTGGTTGAGTAGAATCATAATGTGCATTCACGCTTTTGGTCTAAACCAACCTTAATATCTGTGTGTATTACACGAAAGTGTATGAGATTTACATAATATTTAGAATAATACTCGTCATTTCTGAATCTAGAATTAATTGTCAATTTAAAAGCAGATATGGCGTGTAGTAGTAATATCATTATGATATTGTTTTGCATTTTATTTTTTACACTTTCTTTTCTCTATTAGTAGTAAAATTATCATTTAATTTTTTCTTTCCATTTCAATAAAATTGATTATTTCAATAAATTTTAACAATGAGTGTCTTTACTTTTAGTATTGTGTGAATGCCAACTATACAGGATGGAACACCGACGCTAAATTACCACGTATTCAATACATCATTCTGAACAAAACAAAACTGCAATGATTTTTGTTTTATCTGGAAGGCCACAGAAAATTTTCAGCGGTAATTAAAAAAAAAGGTGTGTGTGCAAAATTTCAGCTCGATCGGTTGGGGGGAACTGGTCTGAAATTGACCCACTCATACAGTTGAATAAAAGCTTTTGCAAAAAAAAACAGATTATCCATACATTTTGACCGTGTAGGTTGTGCAGTTATGTAGTAAAGGCTGTTTTTTTTTTAAGTTAAAACTTCTTTAAGCACTTTTTGGGTGAAAAAAAATCATGGAATCGTCACTCGAATCGTCATTGTCACTGAACTCTTTCATAGAAAGGTTAGTCAAAATCAACCTTATACAATTAAGATAAAGTTTATTTTGGATTGATCAACGATACAATTCACAAGTAACTTAGTTTTCACTTCTATCGGCAGTCCCCAGACTGCCCTGTATGTTTTTTTCTTGTTTAATAATTGACGAAAAAATTGTGTGGGTGTAGTTGCGAATGATGTACTGTTTATTTGGTAGCCGTTTTAGCGTCGATGGATTCCACATTGTATTTGTATGGAGCAGATTAAATGTTTTACCAGGGATATTTACTAAAAACTAGTTTGTAGGTATCCAATCAAATAAAAAGTAATCTTTCAAGTTTATATTGTTCTAGACTAGAAAAATAGTGTAACCTCTTTGGGACTGATTCAAAAATATTAAGTTGTGTATTTACTGGACAAAAGAGTTGGCTAGTAATAAATACACAAGAAACGTGATTTTTTTATTGTTCTCCGATAAATGTTGAATACATCTTCACCATTTATTAGCATTATGCAAGTTTTGCACAACATAGAATTACAAATAGTCTGGCGACAAAATTAGCGTCCTGTAGTAGTGTGTACCCTTTCCTTATGCTTACTTGCTAGTGCATAACTATAGAGTAGAGATAACTTATAAATTTCTAGCATTTTAGGCTTAAAACAATATAATCAAGACTTCATTGTATCTCAAAATTCTTAATTATAAACTAATATATCTTTAGAAATTGTAGTAAACTTAGATAAAATATAGTAGGCTTGCTTTTTTCTATTAGAAAATGACACATAGTAGCCAAAATGTTAGGACTAAGGGGTTTATTCAAAAGCTCTGCTTCTGGTTATGACTATTAAATCATGATCTGTCGAATGACTGATTTGGTTGAGATGCCATTGTTTAACTATTGTGTCTACTTCGTGGACAGATCAAGGGTTATCTGCTTAGCCAAACATTTGCTGGCATTTATACATCTCTCTAACTTGAAGCAGAGTTTGGGAGTAAAGCCCTTATAGTTTAGGGGATCTTCTTGATTTTATAATCATTAAAGGGTGGAGCCTATGGGGTAAGGTAGCAAACACACTCGTCATCGTATTGTTCGATTTTAAATGAATTACCTACTTTAAGTAATACTACAGCTACACCCCCTTCTGTTGTTTACCTTATTTGTTTGATGCGCGCTGTTTATGTCATTCATAATGTAACTGTGTCTATTCAAATAAAAATGAATCAGTAAAATTCTATTCTATTGTTTTATTTATGAAAATTCTGGTGGATACATTGAAATAAGTATCACCATCAATACAAAAAAAAAAAATAACCTCTATGGGTCAGTTCACACCGACGTGACGCGCAACTTTATTTACTACACATAAAGATACACATTTCATTGTCAGAATTCAGAATATGTAGCACCATGCAGCGCTGCGCGCCTCGAGATGCCTCGCGGCGTAGAGCGATGCATCGCGACGCAGCGGTGCTGTAACTCCATGTATGGTTTAATGGTACAAAACAAACATAACCTGTATTGAGACTATATGTTCAAATAAATGAAAAAAAAACCCTTACTTACATTTCAAATATATTTCAATTCATTTTTATTTTAAAAAATTTTGGAGGCCTAACTCTGAAATGGTGCGTCGTCTTAGGGCCATGCTTCTCAGAATGGTTTCTATGGTTAAGGTCAACCTGATACTGCAGTAAAATTGGAAAAATTTACCTCCGTCCGTCCGTCCTCGTGCCACGTCTCTACTCCAACCTGATAACATGGAGAAGTGGTGTACAATAAAATTGTGATGCACAGGACATAATGTTTTATGTACTCCAGCGAGAAGAATGACATTGCGAGGTTTGTCACTCTGAAACTAGTAACAAATTGGGGAGAACCTAGGGAGGTTATTTTTATGAGTACCTATAGCTTAGGCATAAAAACTGACATCACTCACCAGGTTAGGCACTAAGGCACTAACCACATGGAGAGAAGGTTGAAGGCGGAGCAATGTAGGGAATCTATTCGTTTGGCACATTACATGGTTGAGTATAGCGATGTCCCTCTGTGTTAAATGTGGTTATCTTAGGTATTAAGGAATCAAAAGAAATGTTTATAATTAAAAGTTATTTATTAAATTAAAGGTATGTCTTCCTATAAAGACGACCCACTGACCCTTATTCTACTTCTTCATCAATTTTAACATTAACTTGGTGTCGTTGATTTGTGTTTTTAGCCGTTTCTTCTTTTTTTCAACAGGCTTGGTTTTTGGTTTCGCTACTTTTGTCTGATCTTTAGATTTGTCCTTTACTGCTTTCTTTGGTTCATTTCGTAGTTCACTAGCTGTTATGTTCTTTACGAGCTTATTATTACCACTAACCACTTCTTTTATTAAAACTTCTTTCTGAAACGTAACCTTCTTTTCCGCGTTTATTTTCTTTTTCAAGATTTTGTTCGATACTCCCGGACTTGTTGCTGCAACTTTCTGAGCCTTAGCGACTTTGTTCAGTGCCTTGAACTTATTCTTGCCGAATTTCACCATTTTTAAATTACATTTATTTGAAATTATAGCACAAAAATAATCCACAACAAAATGCACGTGCAAACAACAGCACAGCAGTTCACAGCACCTGACAGGTGACCCGTGACACTGACAGTATTAGTTTCATAACTGTCAGTGGCAGTGCTAAATGTCAACGTCACCCAAATGACGGTCTGCCAAATACGTTTAGTTCAATTTACACAACAACATAATTATGTAAACTCACGCCTTTTCCCCTTGGGGGTAGGCAGTAACTACAGAGCTCCACCTGCAACTATACTAACATACTCCTTTAACCTCGTCCATGTTGATACATCCAGTCATAAACGCACGCCGGTGGCGAGTACCATGCACCTCTCTCACGATCTTTCTGAAGAACCTCACCAATAAGGCCAGTGTGTATCCTTCATATGCGTCTCCTCCCGGCCTTGTAAATACCACGGCAACAGAGGTTTTTTTTAATGCCATGGTTACATTTAAATGGGCTATTTGGTCCTTTTAATGATTTTAGTGAAAAGACGTAGCAGCTGAAAGATTTATCGCAGTGAGGCATAGTCTAAAACTTACCACGGATGCGGTCGCACGCTCGCGTAACTGTATCGAAAATAGTATGAACAGCGCTGATTGGCGCGGGTGCGTGCGACAGGTTTACTAAGGATGAATAACGGGACATCCGGTGCGTACACCCGCTCTGTGCACCTGCATGAGTTTTAGCACTCACTTTGAGGGCTGGGTCTTAGATTGGGGTACTATTTTTGTTCTGAGCTAAGTAAAGGAAACAAGGAAAGAAATATCTTTTCATTGATTTTTTTCTCTTTACAGTTGATGTTTATAACCACACCTTAGATAGCATAATAAAAAACGATAGGTACACTTTCTTCAATAATTTATTATTGTCATATCGTCTCCTTAAGACATTGCACTTAACAGAAACATCGACACATGTAACATTGATATACAAATACATGATTAAACCTACGACGAAAATATTTAAATCTTAACATAAATATTACAAAAGAAATGAGCAAAATAAATGCATTCAAGATTGCATCAATATTTCTGCACGTAATTGTTTATTTCGAGCGCGCCCTAATTATAATTAAAAATTAAGGTGGATGCTCCAGGGTAGCCCGCGAATTTCAGGCCATTGCTAGGTTGTATGTTGATTAAAATATTGTTCGCGACTGTAAGACGTATGTAGTTACAGAAATATAATTATCAAAATCATCAATACAACCCTCTAAGTTTATAAAGGTCGAGGAATGACTTTGACCTTGAAAAAGCGGGTGTAGAGATTCTTACGGTGAGATTGAACTCGTGACAGTCTACAAAGTGTAACAAAAAGGGGATATACCTACCAGAACAACATCCTTCTTGTGACCAACCTCGTACTCGCGAAAAAGTACTCTGCTTACCCATACATCATGGAATGAGTAAGCGGATTATTTTTTCCCGATAACGACTAGGGTCCCATGGAAGAACTTGTTTAGTTTGTTGAAGCACACCCTTATGTATGACTACCTATACCATAATTGTTACAAGTTGTATAAAGCTTTTGGCCCATGTCTTGAAATTATCCACCGATTTTCTCATTTATAACTAAGGCTTTTATAAAAGTTGTACAGTTACTATCATCATAAACCGGAGCATTGGTCAAGGGAATACGTTTTTCTTGTTCTTATTTACCGTTAGATATAAAAAGATACGAGACTTAGGGGCTTACATATTTTGTTTACAAAACTTTACATCTCATACAAACTAGTCCAATATCTGGAGACTCTTCATACAATGGCTTATGGATGACTTATACTCAAAGTCTTAATAATTATATTGTTTCAGTGTATTTCTATATGTTCAGAGGCAACAATAGCTCAAAATTACGATTAAAATCTCAAAACATGAATTCGTTATTTAAATTAAACTGTTAAATATTGGAAGGTACTTTTGAACTGTCAAAAACTCGATCAGGGGGCCCGCCAACACCACTTAATAATCTTAATCTTGGTTTAGTGTGTGAAAGCGGACGAATAGCTCCATATCTTCCCCACACTGAAGTAATATCAAAACAATACTACTGTTGGACGTGGTAGAACTCCAGTCATCAGAAAATAGCGCGAAATGAGCATACGAGAGCCATTGCATGTTAGAGTTAAAATACATATATAAACCTATTTTAACATAGCTACCTCAGGTAACTGTGGCAGTTGCAACTCGCAATGGAATGTTTTGAGTATGTTTCGAACTTTTTATATTTACAAAACCAAAAGTTATCAAAAATAATAATTAATCTACGCCACGATTTCTATAAAATTCGTTACAACACCTATTATTATGTCAACAAACACACAGGATACAGTTACACCATTAAAATTAAATTACAAGAAAATAATATTAGGCATTAAAATTCATAGCTTTTAAAAAGCTGGTTTTGTGGTGATGCAATTTTTTAATTTAAAAAAATCCATACGGTTCCGTAATCACACAACGTTAAATTCTAGTAGGTTTTGCATTGAGCTTACTTGACTATTTCCACGTATCTATATGATTTGATTACAATATCCAAACATTAAAACTAAACTTATTCTACGCAAATCGAATATAATATTTCTTTGGGAATGGCAACACTTAGATCTTAGTTTAGCACAGCCATACTGACACATGAACCAAGTTTAAAATAGATTACTACTTATAAAAAAAATAGAAATATACCGACTAAGTACATTGTTGTACCTACTTACTTCTATAGTTTTTTAATTTATTTTTCAATGTAGTAACAAAAAGAGAGGTAAGTCCCGTTGGTACTGGGTTGCCCGTTTACTGACCAGGCAAAAGTTTGACAATGTCAAAGTCAGTATATTAAAAAAAAAAAAAAAAACCTTCAAAAAACTGGATAAAAGTTCACGAAAAAGTTAGGAAAAGGAAATATTTAAAATGCACATTTTTCTTAGCAATAAAATAAATTCAAATGATTTTATAATTAGGTACTTAAATGTGTCTAAATTCAAAGTTATTTTGTAGCGCAATGTACATTCCTAATACATCATTTTTTTTTACTATAAGTTGTATCAATCATCTTTTCTCATTTTGACACTACGCAACGTCACGAAAACTAAACATTTAAAAAGCTTATAACATTTATAAGAATACATACATTGTTATCCTAAAGGGTTACAGGCATAAAAAAGCTACAACTAACATTGCTACATAGATATCTATTATGTATTGTACTATTGTCAATTATTAATAGGGCTGCCTGACATCCCGGTACACCGGGACGTATTCCGGTTTGAAAAAATCTCTTCTTACTAAAGAAGTCCTCGAAAAATGTATCTTGCCCGCATCGCATTGTCATTGCTAATGTCCCGGTCTGTGTTTCAGCATCTACGGCAGCCCTACATTAAAATGACTTTAGTTTGGAACTTTTTTAAATGGAGTAGGTTACTGATAAAAATGTGAAAGGCTACTAACTATGTTAGCACAAAGTCAGTTCCAAACAACGTCATTGGTTGAAAATCTGTGAAACTCATTGGTCAGATTGGCCTAGCTATGGACACATGGACAGGCCATCTATAATGAGCTTTGACCATACTTTCCCATCTAGTGGTCCCAAAAAGGCCATTTTTTTTTAAAATTTTGTTGTCCTCTTGGATGATTGATTGCTTGAGATTGGCAGATGATGAGATGGTGAGTAGACCTTCTAGGTATCTACGGTCTACTTCTTAGGGTATTATGAAGTTGGTCATTTAATACGTTTATTGCCCGTGGTACCGCCAGTGGTACGTATGCAATACTTACATATTTTTGTAATTATTTTGTTTGTGGCGTGATTAAGCGGTCAGATCATTAAACCAGCATCGTCTTATTAAAAAAAAAAAACTCAAATAACAATAAATTACTTGAAAAATCAAAAAGAAAAGTGGCTACTTACAATTTGTAACTTAACAACTAATGTCTGGGAACTGGATGTACGGTAGAGTGCACATCCAAGTTCTTCATTCAAAATAATGAATACGATTTTTTATAATATAATTACGCTACCGTTATAAAATTATAATTTACTATAATTATGCATTTTATTTGTTACTTGTTAGCGAATTGGCTTTAAAGTTAATTTAACTATATTATTATGTAGGTATGTTGGTGAATGTCTTTTTGTGGCTTCAGACTTGCTTGCTTCAACTCTCTCGGCTAAGCCTTACGATATTTTTATGAAAATCAAAACTTATTTCAGTTATACATACTTACAAAAGTTACAAAAAAGGATTAGATTCATCAAAGCAAGAATGATAAAAATATAGCTATACGAACATATTTTTACGTATTTTGATTACTGAATGCATCTGTAATTATCTAATATCCTTCACTAAACAATATAATTTTGGGCATAGCGTATGTAATGAAGATTTAAGCATATAATAAGCTGTTTCCTAGACTTCATAATTTTATGCACTTGACGAGATTTTTTTTTCAAATCTTCGAGCAGTAGTGCCTGTCTATAAAGTGCGTTCTTACTATATTTTTTGCCCTTAAATATTTTTTACTACTTCACACAAAATCAAATTATTTCTATTCATTGTCTTTTATCGCTCGCCAGCTGCCCAAAGTGCTCCTTAAATACACAATGGCCAGTATATCTTGATGTGTGGTGAAACATGGAACTAAATCTAAATGTACTGAATTTGACATAAGAATGACATTCCAGTTTGGCAAATAGCGTTAACCGGAAGTTTCAAAATATACTGGTCACTTGTAAATACAATATGATGTCATATTATAATATACTTACTTACATATTTGGTAACTGAGTACATTTAATTGTAATTAAAACATACAACAAGTAGGCGGCTCACACACTTGAGACAAAATGCATAGAAAAATCGCATTAGCGACAGAAAAATTGTATATATTATGTGAGCGGCCTATTCCTATATTCTTATACAGTGAATAGTATAACAGGTTTTTCCTAATATAAAAGCACGATTGCACTTGCCTGTTTTACAAAAAATAAACTACATTTGGAAGCCTTGAAGTGTACCTAGCCAAGTTCGACATAACACTGCCTCAATGCATTTTAATTATTAAACTTTTTAAGGAAGTTTGACAAACAGTCTTACCAAGTAAATGGGTTGTAGAGGTCAGATAGGCAGTCGCTTCATGTAAAATACCGGTATTCAACTGCATCCGGTTATAAACTTGGAGCCGACCCCGACATTGTTGGGCTTGGCTGATGATGATTTGTTATATTTTTTAATAATAAACTACACACTACCATAGCATATTTTTCTCTCATAGTAAAACAGGCAGGTGTAGTGCCTTACCGAAGTGGTCGGATATGTTGTCGGAAGCAGTCGTCGTGGAGGGCATTCACTGGAAAGTAAGATAGATTATATGTTAGGTTTTAATTAAATGCGAAACACGAAACGTGGGTGTACTATTGCTTATTAAATCTCTGCAAAACCCGATTGATTACAGGCATGACATGTTGATATGTTTATATTTTAATTTAACGAAAGACTACGGGGCTGCCTTTAAACTATTGGAAGCCCTAAGGGCAAGTCACAATAATTTTCAATTATTTTATTTCTACACTTCAAGCAATGTATCTGTTCAGGCGAGAAAACACAGAACTTTATAAATGAACCAAGTTTGATATGTATGTGTTTATGGATATTTTTCTTAACAAGCAGTGTCACCTTGAACCGTACACTTAATTAAAGTGGTCATACTGTACAGCAACTTTCAACAGGATTGAAATTTTGTAACTTCGGCGACTGTTTCGAGTTTCAGTAAGAGTCGCTTGAGTCTTGCCTAGAATGTTCAATGGAAAAACAAAGCTCTGGTTCTAAAATAGTTGACAATAGTGATAGATCTCTTATTTGGGCTCAATATAAAGAATTGGTAGGAAATACTATTTCCCACTGATCCTATAGAACTTACCTTCATTTTTGGACGCGCTGATAAAGTCAACTTTTGCACAAGGAGGGTAGCGCAATCTGTAAATAAAAGACAAACGTAAGATGAAAATAAATTTCTTCAAAATACAATTGTCAAAATGTAAGACTGATTGTATTGAAGTGTTTTTCGCAAATATACTGCTGGTAATTATATAATTTATATTTAAAATTAAACCATTTACTGTGTCTGATTTTTCGAATTCATGTGCGTATTGTATAATTATCACTGGCTTCGGTGAAGGAAAACATCGTGAGGAAACCGGTATGCCTGAGAGATATTTCTTGACGGCATGTAAAGCCAAGTCAGAGGCCCATGGACGGCATAAAAACTCTGACACCAGGTTAGGTACTAACAACACGGTAAAGGAGAAGAACGTGAAACTTTAAAACAAGTGTGTGACGGTAACTCACTGGTCATGGAGCTGAGCCACTTGATCCTGGTGCGCGGATGCAGCAGCAGCAGGTACACGGGCACCGCCGTGAGGATCATGAGGCAGCCCACGCCCGTCTCCGCCGGGGACGCGAAGGCGGGGAACGCGACCACCAGGATCGTGCAGATTATGTAGATTACTGGAATGGACATTTTTTTATTAGTCAACAACAGGAATTTCATTATTATCACGCAGGCAGTTGAGACAACTGATAGCTGCTTGTTTCCTCTTGTTCTCAACTATTATAGACTTTTTTTGCAGATTATTAGTTGTTTGTCTAGTTGAGTTTTGAATTCGTTTACATTTTCAGCGGAGACTACATTTTCTGGGAGCTTATTCCTCGCTCTGACTCTTCCGTAGCTTAGAAAGTGTTCCAAATGTGAGCATGGGCTCTGTGCAAATATCTGTCCATCTGCCAAAAAATATTTTCTAAATAAGTAATAAGCGATTGCAATAGATACGTACCAACTTTTAAAATGACAAAGTATTTTTTTCTGAGCGAGACGATTACGCATTTAGAACTTGAATGTGGTTTAAAAGAAGTTCTAGATAAAAAGTAAATATAACCTCGGGCTACTTACTTGGGAAGAACAGGTTGACTTTGATGGGTCGTTCAAGGTTGGGCTGGGTGTACCTCAGCACAGGTAAACATAGAACTGCCGCGCCGATACTTAACTGAAATTAAAACATAAGATCCCTGTCAGATAAACTAATGTTATAGATTGGCATTTAGAATATACATTTTCAGGATTTTCGATACACACTACATCTTTCTAAAGATGCTTTAAGTACCTTGTTTACTAACTGTGCTGGCTTCAAAGAGGCAGCTTTTCTAACACCTACTACAGACGGATTTGATGCTTTCTAGACTTGCCGTTATCTTCAATTCCTCCCTAAAGTCGACCTCAACCATCCATCATAACATTTTTCTTCTGTCCTTATCCCAATTTATTTGGAGTTACCACAGCCGGTCCTCTCCTTCCATCAACCCGTCATCTTCAAAGTCACCATTTTTCAAGCGATATCATCTTAAACACTTAAGTACGTCAATAACACTCACCCAAGTAGCGAAGCCCACATAGTTGATAAGCGCGTAGATATCCGACACAGTGAGGTACACCAGACTCAGTAGCGCGACGGCTAGTACAGCGGCGGCGGGAGTGGCGCGCGAGCTCACCATGGTCAGCATCTCGGGCATCTGGCCCTGAGCTGCTCCCGCGTAGAACAGTCTGGAACGAAAGTGCTACAGTCGGCTTCCAGTCTAACCAGATGCAGCTTAATATCTCTAGTTTACATGGAGCGACTGCCTATTTAACCTCCACAATCCAGTTACTGGGTAAAACGATAACCCCTGATCATCATCTATACCCATACAGCAGCAATTGATTCAGCATTAATTCCTCAGCAGGCTGGCTTTAGGCCTGGCAAGTCTTGCTTCAGCCAGGTTCTCCGACTAGCGGAATATTGAAAGAATGGTTATGAGTCTAACAAAGTCACTGGTGTCGTATTTGTTGATCTTTCTTCAGCTTACGACACCATAAACATCAAAAGACTACTCGGCAAAGTGACCTCTCTCCCCAACGACCAGGGTTTTGTACGCATACTAAGCGAACTCTTGCACAACCGCCGTTTTCAGGTTTACTTCCAATCTGGAAAGAGTAGATGGCGACGACAAAGAAATGGTCTTCCTGAAGGCAGTGTGTTGGCGCCAATGCTGTTTAACATCTATACTAACGACCAACCTAACACCCAACACACTGAGCGGTTTCTGTACGCGGATGACCTGGCACTAGCGTCACAGTCAGCTACTTGGCCCAAACTATCTAATACAGGGTGTAAACAACCTCATCACAAAGCCGTTAACCAAGCATTCTGTACATCAAACTAAGTAACTTTACGCAAAAATTATCGCTGGGAAACGACTCTTTTTTTTTGGGGTGAAATATCATGTTTTGTGGTAAAACTCAATGTAACGCGCTTAAAACATTGTGCTGATGGATAGATTGAATAATACGAGGGTCGTGGAGGTGTATTTATAAAAATCTTACATTAAAAACTAGTATTAAAAAAAAAACTTGTGAAAAAGTTGGAACTTTGACCCCCAATATCTCCGTAACTAAAAGGTTCCCAGGTATGGTGTAGAACAAAAAAATGATCGCAATGACGGGGAGAACAAGTACCTTTCGGCTTCGTTAAGAGGTTTTTCACACCCTTTATAGAAGTACATCGACACGACAAGAAGAAGATCCATACCATGTTATGGGTATGGATGATGATCAACTAGCAATATTGCTGCTAAGATACGTGATTAGGTACCTACAATGCAGAAAGCGACTCATACCATAAACCACCACGACCAATATGCCTAATTACAAAGACGGATCGCAACAGAACTAATTACTATGTAACTCTATAAAAATCCTTGTTTAGCAAGATTGTCGATAAGAAGTGACCGAACAAACAAAAATGTTCTAATTTTCCGATGCTCTGGTCCAATCCATGGTCCGGAGCGAGATGGAATGGGACGCCAACACCTCCTTCTGCGAAGCAGTCATGCTAGCGAAAGAGGTGGCGGAACGGGAGAGGGAGAGATCCTCACGTCCCGGCCGCCGCGGGAGACGCCCCGGGCGTCGGGGGCCACGTGGTGGCTTCCGGCCACCGTAGGCGCGGGCCTGTGGACGGGGAGCTATGGGCTAGCTCGCCGTCCGTACGTCTCATGACGACAGGCCGTGTCGACGGCGCAGGAGTGTTCCACGCGCGCCTCAAAGAGAGTCAGCGTTAAGGAAGGGGTCCGCAAGGGCCGAAGCCTGCCGGGGCTGCGGGACTATTCGAAAGAGATACCGTGGCCCCGGAACACAAAGGGCGATGAAGGAACATGGATGGGTTTTAGTCAGTAAAAGTCTGACACTCCCTCCTGCTCCGCCCAGAGCGGGAGGAGTCATTTGATGATTTCCCAAACGAAAAAAAAAAAAAAAAAGAAAAGGTACACGGACTACAATTTTGCGATGGAACCCAGCTAGTGTACATGCTAGTACACACGTTTTACAATTGCGAGTATTCTGTTCTGTCGTTCACAACCGCGCTGTCACGCGTATAGCGTTGCCTTCGTCATTTTTTAGTTTCATAGCTTCTGTTGTCATTTAAAATAGTAACGAGAATGTTAAAGTTTAGCTTAGAAAGGCTTTACCTTGAAGAAGTGAGCAGCACTCCGTTGACGGCCCCGAAGGTAGACGCCGCGACGAACAGCGGAATGGAGAGAGCGAACCATCCGAACAGACGCTCTGCGAATGTTACTGCTACTGCCGCTGAGCCGAGCACCTTGGGATAAATAGGTTATCACTTTAATTTATTACATCGCAGAACATTGAAAGGTCACATAAATGCATACATCTGGTCAAAAGGTTATTTTAAGACATCTTGATAACAAAAATGTTTGTGAGTTTTTTTCGAACTTGGCTTTGCTCTACCGTTTAGTTTTGAGGCCTCAAAAATGACGGTTTTATTTTAAAGTACCACCCCTATTTAAAGTTTATTCGTAATTTCACGTCACTTTAGTTTAGCGGCTCATGAAGACACATGCTCTCCTTTCAACTGTGTGGTGCCAACAGTCTCAGAGTAAAATGTCTGTGACATACGGACAGACAGACAGACTTGGATAGGACGAATCTATATGGGTTAAATGAAAAAAGACACGCAAATGGGTTTGTTTTTTTATGTACAAAATTCTGCTGATAATATGTATTAATTCGGTTATTTAGTTGAAATAACTAGGAAGAAATATATCACGGCCGCACAAGTAAAACTAATTTTGGTGTAAAGTGAGTAATTATTGAAGGCTATTATTATTTGCTTGACTAACCTTCAAATGCCTTTAATGTCCAACAGACCAACTTGACAACAACATTGACAAAAGAAACCAGACATTCAAAAATTACAAAGAATGTAAATTTGTAGCAAAAAATATGTTTATTCCTTCTCAGTATGAGTGAATGGCAAGGTAAGGTGAAGGTAATTAAGATGTCGAAAAATAAAATCAGTTTTCTTCCTTGTCGCCATTCCGCGGGTAAATACCCAACTCAGTACCTGTTGTGTGTTGTCGAGTTCGTGCACGCTAATCTCCGAAACCATTTGTGAATAAATAAATAAATAAATATTGCTGGACATTACACACAGCGCCATCTAGTGCCACACCAAGCAACGAGGCTTGTGTCGTGGACACCAGATAGTTGATATACTACATAGATACTTTTTGCACTGTTTTAGACTTTCACGGTTTTTCACTACACCTAAAGTACTTACGGGATATATGATATCCGTGATTTTGTTTTGTGTATTCCCGCGATCATGATGCTTGCAACAGCGTCGAATGAATGAATGATGAATGTGTATGATTGGTTCCAGTCTGAAAGATTCGAATGCGGAGCAGGGACGGTCGCTAATACAGTTATAATAACACCATGACTTTCCTGCAGTGAGAGTGCACAGTAGGCCAGATAGCACGGCATGAGGAATGTAGCCCGCGAAATTCAAATTGTTGCAATTCGCAGGTCAGTGTCGGGTTGTACCTATGTTGATTAAAATCATCAATACAACCTTCTAAGTTGTGCTACCCTGGCGCTTCCCTCTTAATGACATCATCCGTCGCGCTTTTTTCACCGCTGAGGTGACAGTTGTTGTATAACCCATTGGCTAGACCAGTCGGGCTATTACGTGGGTGGGGCTCACAAAATTTGTACCATAACGCACGAGAAATTGTAACACACAAGTTCGTATGCAACACACGGGAAATATTGTAACACGTTGGAATTCTATAAAGGCAGGATTACAGTACCAACATTTACTAAAAAATCTTACCACATTTACGAGTAATGATGACCATGTGTCGGATATCAAAATAAAGGGCTTGAGGAGACAATTACAAAAAAATATAAGTCACTGTAAGGATTTTAAACCAAGGAAGCTTTTCGCTCTCCTTCTAAAATATCATTTTTTTTGTTTGTTTTTGTTTTGTTCCTACTCAAATGGAAATAAGACTCACTTAAATTGATTTAATTATGTTTACAGTTAAAATTAAAGAGGAACTTGCTTTTCTTAACGTTAGAAATATTATTACAATCAATAACAAATATTAAAATTATCTTAACGGTCACGCCATTGACCTAGCCCGCGAAAATCAAATTTTCCTAAGTTGCAAATTGCAGCACTGTATTGGGACTTTACTCTTTTATGCACACGAAAGCAAAAATGATATCCCCTTTTTGGACTTCACCGGAGTCGGTTAAAGACAATGTAAACCAAGCTTAATGCTATCCAGTGTGTTACGTAACACACCATGTAACACACCATAACACACCGGAGCGAACACACGAGAACATTTTAGTGTTTATTTGATTATAGCAGCTGCAAATTCAAAGACATTTAGGAAAGAAAGGCATAGTATACGACATACGAAGGTATTTATTTAGTATATGTACCTACTTCATTATAGTGCAAAATAAACACTTCTCTTGAAAATTATTTGTTTAGTATCCAATAATTTTGAAGACCAAAAACACCCTAACAAGTCACCTCACTTTTGTGGGTAGACTAAAATGGTTGACATTAAATTGACATTTGATAGCTGTTGCTATATGGTGCTGCCACCCAACAAAACAAGTTCTGGTGGGATTATGACTAAAATACGAAAGTTACCGTACAACACATCACGTGTAACACACTAGAAGATTTTAACGGACATTTTTTAAATTTGTTGTATTATAAGTAACTGTAATATTTTGCGAGATTTTCTGTCAAATTGCTTTAAATTAACTCCCATACTAACAATAAAGACAAAAAGAAATAACATTATCAAAGTTATAAAAAAAACAAAAATCAATAATTGTTGACGGACGGCGCTGGGACATTTATGTTTTGTATGGAGCAAAAAATATATCAAAAGTTTGATGAACTATAATTTTGTGTATATTGAAGATTTGTGTATTTTATTCACACCCATCCCTTTGTTATGTTTTAAATGTAATGAAACAAATAAAATTCTTAAAAAAAAACCATTAAAAACACACTAACATTTAGGGGCAAACAGGTGACCGCGAAATTTTTTCCAGAGGTACATCTTTTTTGAGCCCCACCCACGTATCTCCGTTGACAGCTCGAAATGATAGTAACTGGGCTCAGGGTCCATCAATTAACATGGCATGGCATAGCATGGCGAGCTGTGCTGGGGCGGCTGAAAACCTCAAATGGCCCAAACACCATAACCTCATTGGTAGTTATGTGTTTGACCCGTCTGGGGTTGAAACACAGGGCCATGGGGCCCGAGTGCCCTATCTTTTGGGACACCGCCAAGTGGTTGGTCAAACTTTCCCGTAAACTGGGAGACAGCTGCCCTTTTTTTTGGGGAAAAAATCAGCATTCAGCCATCCAACGTGGCAATGCTGCCAGCCTTCTGGGCACTGTTCCCGACGACAGCGATGCGGACGAATTTTTTGACGCCCTTTCAATCTATTTTGCAGGCCTAGCCAAGTTACAAACGATTCGTATCGATCCTCTTTTTACAATCGTAAACGTTAAGTCACGTGGTCAAAACAAGCAAATAAATGTATTCGTTTCTACAATCGTGATCGCTACATCCCATAAAAATCGTAGCCAACTTACAGTTTTGACTGAACTTAAAAGTTTCTATTCGTTTGTTTCGACCACGTGACTTAACGTTGAAATGATGTCATTCCCATACATTTGGGTAGTTTTCTATTAGTGTTAACGATTGTAGATTGTCAACTTGGCTAAGCCTACTGGTTTTTTATTAATACATATTGGCATTGTTATTTTAAGTTTGCTTATACTTTGTAATTTGGTATTGTAATCTTGGTGATGATCATACCTCAGTAGGCGACAGCGTGGTGTAGAAGGCGACGTTGGTGAAGGTGTACACTACGGTGACCAGCGTGCAGGAGATGGCGATGGCGCGAGGCAGGTTCCTCACGGGGTCCTTTAACTCTTCAATTATGAAGTTTAGGTAGTTCCTGGTGAGAAACGAATCTTTTAATTATACTTACCAGACATTCTTAACGAAGCGCGTATAACTCGCGAAGTTTAAAAAAAAAAATCCGGAATTCAAGTCTTCTCCTAAGATCGTTTACCTACCAATAGAGCAATCCAAATAGATAGAATAGAATGTCTCTTTATTCGAGTAATCAACACTCAAAAGCTGTTAGTAAAACTTACGACGATGTTAGTAAGCACTGATAAAACAAACAACAAAACAAAAAATGGTGGATCACTGCTGCGACAACCCATGTGTTATTGCACAGCAGCGACCCACATAAACACAGTCCAGGCGACTGGCCATCATGCTTTAGATACTGTTGGAGCTGGTCCACACCCTCCGCACCAGGGAAGCGCACACGCGCGGCAATAAGAACACACTCTTTTAGAATTTAGGTTTTGGGTCAGCCAACTTAGCAACCAAGTAATTAATACGCTTAATGAACCCTTTCAAAAATATTTCTGAGAATGTTAAACTTTACTTGTTTCAAAAAGATAGAACAGTCTATTCGCTACTTACCATCCGTTGTAGGCGAACAATCCCGAGTAGAAGGACAGCGCTATTGACGTCACATCACTGGTGGTGCCCTCGAATGTGAAGTGTTGCACCTCACCTGGAAGTAGAATAAATAGTTGCTTTATTGATAAGCATAAGTTTCTTAAGAGGGAGGCTGTAGTCCTTATCCACAAGTATCTTACGTCATGTATAATATAATGCTTTAGACATAAGACCTGTTTTTTCTTCGGATGAAGAATATAATAGAATTCATCAAAATAATAACTACTCCTGCTCTGGGCGGAGCGGAAGGGAGTGTCAGACTTTTACTGAATAAAAACCATCCATGTTCCTTCTTCGCCCTTTGTGTTCCGGGGCCACGGTATCTCTTTCGAACAGTCCCGCAGCCCCGGCAGGGATATAAGACCTCTTCTCATATACATTTAATGCGTGTAAAATTATAAGGCTTATGTTTAACGAACCACCAGATTTAGTAAAATGTAACGGTAAAAAAAATCACCTTTGATTGCCAAAATTAGTAAATGATCACTAAAATTAATCCCCATTTTATCGTGAACCTAGAACCAAAAACTATTTTTTTTTAGTTAATAACCACCAGAAATTGAACTTTTAAGCTCTTGCATCCGAGTCGAGGGAGTCCCGGTCGACGGACTACTTCTAAATGGTTTATAAAAAAATGGGCTCCCCAAGTCGGCCTAGGCAAAACTAGTTTGTCATCAACCTAAACTAGTTTGTGATCGATGTTAGTGGTCACAAAGTTATTTTTGGTGGTCATTATATTTTCCCCCAAATTATAACTCTACCTAAATTGTCGATACAAAAGAGAAAGTAGATAATTCGTATAACCACAAGATTATCCAGAAGCTAACAAGTTAGAAGATGAATGTACACCTGATCTTTGTATACTTAAAAGGGACTTTTTAATTTATACTGAATAGGCTTGCGATTGGCCGCAACTCGCCTAATGTGAAGCGATGACACGGCCTAGGGTGGAGCACGGTTGCCTAGAAGAAACTGATTCACTCGAACTTTGAATAGATCCAGATTATAATGATCAGGGAACAGATTAGCTGGCAATGAATACCACAGACTGGCGGTTCGCACAATAAAATTGGAAGCTTTGGTCGGGTCCGTGGAACTTGAACCATAGAACGGCTTAGGATTATTTATTTATTTATTGACACACCAACGACTTATTCATTAAATTATTAAGTACATTTAAATAATTTTAATCAATTTCAACAGCTTTGCGGTGAATTCGTCATTTACAGGTGTGCACAGCACTTGTATAATCAATAATAAAAATTGAAATGGAAATATAATTATATGATACTAACAAAATTAAAAATTTACAAAATTTACATTGAATTTAAAATGTCAAGTTAAATTAAATTACAGTATACTTCAAAAATTAAAAAAAAAACATCAATTAAATTGGAATATAAAAACAATTATAAATTAAAACTATTTAAAATAACAAAAAAATAAGCACATTATTATTATATTCATTATAATTAAAATTAAAAGAATAGATTAAAATTTGAGTTCAAAAATGAAATAAAATAAAAAAATTAGAATAGACACGGATCGATGAAACCTTAAAATAAACCAACAACGTCTAATTCTGCCGTCCCCCTTTTCTACATCTTAGCTTATCATGCCCAAGCTCCACTAATTCAGCATTCTATTGTAATGTCGTTTCACACGAACAGATCGTCCGGATTGTAGCAATCATTTAATAACAGTCACTTTGAACCGGCTCACGCGTCTAAAGGAAGTCTGAATTGCTCTTATTTGTGCATTGTGCATGTCTCGTGTCGTGTCTTAGATGATAAGTGACCCCTGTGTGTTCCCTTAGTAACTGATCCTGATAAAAGAAGGGTTTTTCTAGCAGGAATTTCTCAGTAGCGATTCGGAGTTTGTATTAAATCAATTATCTAACCAAGCGATATAAATATTCAAAACACACAATAACATAGGTACATCTCTCCACAGACACGCTAACCTCTACTCTATAATTATGTCCCTTTATTTTATTTTCCTATTATTTTACTTTTTTGTCAATTTCTATAGTACTTAGTAGCTAGGCTGCCACATTCAGGTGTTACTCATAATTTATGGTGTCTTAATTCTGGGGTCGAGACCACTACATAAAAAGTCACTTACGGGATACCTTCCGTGATTATTGTTTATTTTTGAGCTCCCGATATCCCGTAAGTGACATTTTAAGTATAGTTATGAACCGTGAAAGCTTAAAATAGTGTTTGATATTTATTTGTGTTCGGTTGATGACAATTAAGGCTCGCCCTCCATTACGTGGATGATCCACGGTGGATGTATAAACTGTCCAAATACAGGCTGGTCCAAATAAACGTCCTAAAAATATAGATTACTGGGCTTATCCGAAAATATATATGTTCCACGATTCTTGATTAAACTTTGTTACTAAAGAGCATTTGCATACTGCATTGAATCATTGATGCCTGCGATCAATAAAACTTATGCAAATTGTCTCTACGAATACATTCTGCTTTTTTTGTGCGACTGTCTTGCCGAAGACAGTCACGGCAAAAAATAAACAACCCCCATACCTCTGGGGCACATAAAAGGCATAATACAAGAGGGTGCAGGACTGCAATAGTTATTTGTTATACAAGAGTGCAAAGTTACTTTTTAACCGCGTGGTGAAAAATTTTTGCACTCGAGTGCAACACGTAACTTTTCATCCCACCTCAGCGAGGAAATTACTAAATGCAAAAAAAAAAAAACATTTACAATCACAAGATACTTTTATTTCAGTTTAGGCGTTAACTACTACATTATGGTAGGTAAGTATTACAGAATAATCTTTAAATTATAACAAATAATACTTTGGTACAATTAAGAAAAAATTAAAGTAACGTTGCTACAGTTAGTTAAGTTGAGTGTAATATTTATTTATTAAAACTTTATGCACAAGTAAAAACTGTACAAAGGCGGACTTAATGCCTTGGGCATTTTCTACCTATTTTTTTTCTATTTTTTTAATATCGTACTGTTTCAAATCCTTCTCGCGTGATTGTTGAGGGAGAAAGCTCATTTGCGCATTATTAACAGTTTCAGTCAATTCTGTTGGCGTCAAATAAACTTCTTCGTCGCCAAAACCACTTATTTTACGTTTTTCACTTGTTTTTAACCTAAGGTTTTAACAATTGACCTGACAAGAAAATGGCGCGCGCAGAGCAAATTATAAAAGTACACCAAGAAGGTTCCGAGTCTGAGTTTTTAACAAATTAAAAAAGGTTGTACCTATGATAAATTCGGCACAATGGAGGTAGAAGTAAATAGGTTTAATGATGTTTTGAATTCACAAACTTAGTGCACACGATGTTCTAAATTCAATTTACTTTATCCTCTAGAGGATAAAAACGACTTTTGCACTCAGATATCGAAGAGCGAAAATACTCTTTCCGAGATGGGGGGATGAAAAATCAATTTGTCACATTCTTAAGATTGAGTATGATGGTAATAACTGCTGCGTTGACCTACGTACAGTTCCGAGCAATGTATACACTTTCCTAAATTTAAAAGCAATTTTCGCGAGATCTCCATCTCCAAGTTACAAACGTTATCGATTGTAACTTGGAGATCTTTTTCATAAAAAATATGAGTTCCAGAATACTATGTTCGTAATAACATGAAATTTTAATCAGTAAAGTTGTTAAGTGTATTAATTATTACCTAAGTTTCTTGTTATTATTTATTCTAATTAATTATATAACAATTATTATTATAATCGTTTATTCATTTTACAACATATCGTTACATTTTTAAATATTCCTAATATAAAAACAACTTAAATAAAAACATTTAAAAATCTAAAAATAGTAGCCCAACAGCGCTGGGAACAATTATGTATATTGGAGATAGTTTTACAAAAAAACTCGACTTTAAAAAATATCGAAGATTCTGGTAATTTGTTTTTTTTTTATTTGTAATTACGTTCTCGAAAATGACTAACGATTAGATGAAAGTTGTAATATCGGGGGTTTACGGGGCGAAAACTCGATCTAGCTAGGTCTCATAATAACTGGATTTTTCTATTTCACCCGAGGCTAGGCAAGCTTGGTCGCTCAGGTAATAAGTACTTAATTAACAGTGAATGAGTCAATGAGCGAGCAATACTGTTTCGCGAAACGTAATTGCTTGACAATGTTTATTTATAATTTTTAAACATAATTGATTGATTCGCCGACTTAGATTTACATGGATCTAGGTCAATTTCAAGGAATACAGCAGGTTTTTACCTGATCGTACCTTATAATTTTTGTGTTACTTCATCATGCTCACTCAATGTCTCACTGATGGTGGCGCGTGTGTCGGATCATTTAGTTCCCTTCAAAATGGTTGAGTTGAATGGTGCTGATCCATGCGTCATGTTCGTGAACGGGCGCTGTCAGTTGGGACTGGTCAGCTCTTGGGTGCCACGGCTTATTTGATTTTTTTTTATTTTTTTTTTATTGTTTGTTTTGTTTTTACTATGGACACTTTTAACGTGCACATCTTGCTACATTGTTCTCACATAATGTACCATCTCAACATGAATGATGTAACCAAGGTTTTGTAAAAATATTCTGATTTAAAAGAGTGTCCATGGAGTTTCTTGCCCGTTCTTCTCCATAGAGATCTACGCTAGGGAATGGGCAACTACAGTACTTTCACAGTTTTTATGCCTTGTGACTGGGACTGTAGCTACATTTAATTTTCATCTTTGTTTCGACAATTCAAAAGTGCCTATATCTGGCCTACTTGAAATAAATGCTTTGATTGATTTTTTTTGACTTACTAACTTCCCTTTTTGTTAGGGTTGGGTCATTAAAAATTGATAATCAACTAGCATTATTATTTTATTATCCAATGTTTTTGCATGCCAGTATCTTCAAAAACGTCTGTTAAATTAGACAAAACATAATTATAATAGGTAAGCTATCTTCCTTATTCAAAACTCTACCTACTACTCGTATCTAAAATTAAATTAATTTACAGTTTACTGAAACTTTGCAGGGTGTTATTTTATTATAGAAGTATGAAGACCAAGGGTGGGCAACGCATTTGCACTAGTGAACATGCGTTTGAGTTTTAGTGAGTGAGACACAGTGGGTGGTACAATAGGCGAAGGGTCCACTTAAACAGCTCGTGTGGTTGTTTTCCCACATCAGTTCTAGTTCTTTAAAAAAAATGTTTTTTTTTTGCTTTATTTTATCACCATGATGTATAAAGTAGGCCCTAAAATTAGCATAGCTAGGGTACCTAAGGGCGCAGAAATAGTACATTATGATATAAGTGCGGTAAGTTGATTACAGCCGAGGCGATATTGCTAGCCCGAGCCGTAGGCGAGAGCTACAAGAAAGCAGAGGCTGTAATTATCAAAATAAAAAAGTATAAACCGTGCATTTTACTTTACAGCACAAGTACGTAATGACACACATAACGATATTGAAATTGGTGAAATAAGAGACCCTTTACGAGCAAATGTGTTATAAAAATTTTAATCCCGCTATTTTTTTTTATTAAATGCGTTCTGAAACTACACTCGCGGTATTCTGTCTCAATAATAAAGATTGTTATAAGTAACTTTAGATAAATAAGTAGCCATACATGATAAACCTCGTAATTTTTTCTTCAACATTCTTCATCTTGATATAAAATATATAATTCGATTGTTCTAAATATAACAATTTTTCATTTAAAACCCGAACACGTGATTTATAATATTACGGTTATTGATTTACAATATCGGTATCCGAACGTTTTATTGTTTGTTTCTTTTTTGGGCCTAATAGATATGGAATTTGAAAATCGAATTTCGAATCGACTTGCTTCTATCTCTCGCTTTTTTTGTATCGAAGTGAAAGTGACAGAACAAAGTGAAGTTGAAATCTTTCGAATTCTGTGAGTAGACCAGGGGGTCTAAAATGGCCGCTTTAGCAGAATCCTAATATAAATCACGTTATAAATTTAAAATTCTTAAAATGGACCTTAGAAATAAGAAGCTAGAGTCCATTTTAAGAATTTTATTTTTTTTACGTGATTCATTTATGATTCTGATTAAGCAGCCATTTTAGACACCCTCTGTACGCAGTTTTCAGTATTTAAAAAAAATTATTAAAAAGTTACTTTGTCTCACGCTCGGAGCAAAATCGAATTTTGCTCACTGTCTGTAAACAGCAAAACCTGCTTGTTTGAGGTGTTGAGGTGAAAAGGCTATTAACGGCACTGCTAAATAGGATAGGATATTTTTTATGCTGGTAGACGATCACGTAGGACATCTTAAGCTAGTAAAAACTGCTTCACCAAGTCATAACCTACTACAAACCCAACCAGATTACCAAGAACCCATTCATAATTTTTTCATCGCCATCTGTAACAGTGAACATTTTTTCCTCGATCGTAATGTCACGGCCATTATCAGTTGTCACACAGAACACGAAAGTCTATTCAATAGTTAATTCAAAACTTTTCTCGTTACCTTTGTACTCCTTTTCTGGCACAAAATTATTCTATAGTTTTTTTTTTATACCGGGTCTTATAGTGACATTCTCTTTCAATTCGCATTTCTGCACAGACTTTCATAAGCAAAATAACTTTGCATAAAGTAATATTTTCTACTCTCTTTGAGACTAATTGAACTTGATAATTTACCTGTAGAAGTGTTCCAGCCTACGCATATGGGTGGACCCACCCCCCAAGTCACTGTGAAGGATTGAACATATGCTTCGTTTTTTGGTTGCCAAAAGAACTACAACCAATTTTATAAGACTAGAGATAAAATACACGAAGGGATGGCCTCACAGAGTAGCCCAAAGAAATACATAAGTACTGTTTATGGTAATCGCTGCGTTTAACAATCCCATCGTATTCTCAGACCCAGTAAAAAACCAAGACAGCGCTGCGAACAATAAAGTGAGTCAGCGCAAGTTACGTCTCGCTCTGTTCATACACGCTCACACGCACACATTTACATCAAACTACGCCTCAATAAATGCACAACATGTTAAGAAACCGGCCTCACTTCTCTGTTCGCAGAGTTCCGTCAACTGTTTGTTTTGGTCTGAGTGTACACGGCGAGACGTAATTTGACGGGCCTCACTTTGCTGTTCGCAGAGTTCCGTTTTTACTTTTTTATTTGGTCTGAGATCGTATTATTCGCATTTCAATACAAAATGTACGAAATCTATGTAGGTACACTAGTACCTACATCCTCCTCGGACCCAACGAGGAACCCCTGAGGTACTCCTTCTAAGGAGGCTTGCAATTCTTAAGCCTACCAGAATCAAGTCAGCTTATATTCTTACCTAAAATTCAGGCCTCAAGATCCAGCCGTGTCACTCGGCAATCAAATCAATTAATATTCCCTTTCATATTTATGATAGACTTCCAAAACCAATCTTGGTTGAATCTCTGGCGGAGTGTTAAAGTGTTGGCTCAATTGCACGAAGATTGCTCTCCGTTATCAATCGCTCTGTTATCTATGGCTCGTTGAACCCATTGCTAACTGGTTTTTGCGATTGAGTTTATTGTTGTTCAGGTTGCTTTTGTCGTGGGATAATTATTTGGTTGCAACCTCCATGGGTTTTCTTTTTTTGCTGGTTCAGATAGATGGGCCCATTCTCTTTACCTTTGATCCTGGTTACTCTAAATACGTATTTGCCTTTATTCATTTTTTTCTTAAGCGTATCTGCACGGGATTGGCGGCTGGCGGCTGCTCACAGTCATTGTTTCTAGCAATTATTTGAAGCTTAGCGAGCCGTAGGAAGTTAAAAAGACTCTCTGGAGTGAAAACTGTACGGAAGCCGCTGGAAATAACTTGATCGAAATTGCTCCTTGGGTCCATAACAAAAATGCTATGTCCATAACACAATTTAAAAATAGCTGCTTTTCATTATAATCAAGCATATTTGTCTATCATTGAAAAGCCAGGTTATTAAAACGCTTTCCATATGACGTATCGACTCAATGCCAAATTTTGCCGATCTTAAAAACATAAAAACTTCATCATAGTAGCAAATTCGTCGAATAATTTAAAAACAAAACAACAACATTATCCTTATAGATTCTTAAAATATTATGCACGTTTCCGGATTTTAGTCACGTGAATGAGGGCCGTATGTTTATGACAAGGAAAACATCGATACTGGCTACTGCCTAACCATTCATCCTTAATGGAAAAGCTAAGCTAAGCTTTTCATTATAAGGTAAAACTTGTTTTGGTCATAGTCTGCACCTGTGTAATGGATTTTATTCTCCGTTTAAAATTAGTGTTTTGTTCCACTGGACAGCCAACACGAGTGAAGTGTGACTAAGTGAAGTGCTACTAACATAGTTTTTAAGTCTTATTTATTAACACAAGCCTTGTATTTACTTTATATATGTTAGTTTATAAGGTATATATTTATGGGCCGTTGTAGCCTGAAATAAATTGATGTTGTTGTTGTAAAAGTAGTAGCAAATAATGCACCGTAAAGTTTTCATTAAAAATTGCGTCCCGTAAATGGCAATACGCTCGCGCCCTAGCATATGGGACCCAATGATAAGATTAAAAAGTCCACGCTTCATTTAGAGGGGACCGGTACACGCGGGGTGTGGTCCCCTGGGGGATTGCGAAAAATGAGCAGTCGTAGCTTTAAGTAGCTTTAAAAGCAGTAGACCTTATGTTCTCCAAGAAACCCCGTTTCGGATGGTCTTATAATTTCATTGCCCATTAGGTATTACTGGGGTAATTTTGTTACACAGTCTCATTCCCATTTTGAAAATTCAACAACATTCATCGCGTTTCTTTCGTGGACGAACAGACTTCAAGCATTAAATGTTTGGCAAAATTGTCTGCTCATTACGTTTTTTTTCGAAGTATTATGAAGTTTTTTTCGAAAAACAAATGCGCCGAGTTCAAGTTTCAGACTAGGCCTGAATTCTTGTCGCATTGACGGTCGGTTGCGCACGGTCGGTAACGTACGAGTATACATTGTGTTCTATAAAGCACCATACTGCGACACTGACGTCTGCGGCGACCGACAGCCGTATTTTGTTCAGTAGGCTAATTCACGTAAATAAAGAAGTGCTGTTGCAGTGCAGTTGCAGTTAAGTTTCGATCAAAACAACGCTTTTCCTATTCTCTACCGCTGTCAAACACGCTCGCGTCAAGTTCGCGTCACGCGAGCGCAAAAACGGCATTCTACTGATGCGCGTCTTTAGTGCTTGCTTCGGAACGCAACATGATTGGTATTCTACTAAGTAAGAAAAAGCACTAAAATCTGTGCTGGGGTGTTATTTTAATATTTTAATAACGTCATATTCATTGAAATGGAACCGATTCTATTCGATTATTTAGTGAGTAATATTTTTTCTCTCTTATGGTCACACCATAAGTAAGTTTGGTAGAGTTTGGTTGTCGTACAGTTGACGTGCAGATCACGCGCAGCTTACGCACAGTTCAAAGATTACAAAAATACCGTTTATCACTCGAACTCGAACTTAACTGCACTGCACTACAACTTCATCGGCGCGTCATAAAATTACGTGAATTAGCCCTCTGGCTGACGTCACGACCGACCGTCATCGCGACAAGAATTCAGCCCTAATGTGGCTGTAATTGCATCACTTTCAATCAGAAAGCAGCAGTGCTGCAGTGGTGACGGAAGAGATGGTAAATTCATTAAGGTGACAGTTATTGTAGTAGAGGATCACACTACCAATGACGCCGTGAAAGTAGCTATGTTTTGGACCATCAAAGTTTAAGTACCTAGGTACCATATCGTGCCAGTACCAACACTGAAGAAAAGAAGACATTCCATAAACTTCAAAGGAATAAGAAGCAAAGATAGTGGATGCTCCTACCAGCCCGCGAAATTCAAATTTTCTTACGTTTTTTGCAATTTACAGGCCAGTGCTGGGTTGTACGTTGATTAAAATATTCCTCGCGACTGTAAGACGTATGTAGTTACAGAAAGACTTTTTCATGAAATAGTCATTCTTGATAGATTGATGATTTTAATGATGATAATTCTGTAACTACGTACGTCTTACAGCCGCGAATCATATTTTAATCAACATACAACCTGACCTGCAAATTGCAAAAAACGTAACAAAATTTACATTTCGCGGGCTACCGTGGAGCTTCCACCTTAAGCAAGAAGCATTAAGACTAAGCAGTAATAAGTGCTGATGGATAACAGAAACAATGCATGAATAGGGCTAGGGGTAAATGTCACCGTAGTCGAGATAGAAATATTATAATACGTTAGTGCTTGCCTGCACAGACAAACTGTTTAAAAAAGACTAAAACTACACGCCTTACTAAAATTATAATAAAAACACAATAAAACCTAATGATGTAACAGCTGCTTCCATTTCTAAGCGTCATATTTGCATGAACGTAAGTGGATCACGGTCAAGTTTAAAACTATCGTGTCGAGAACGCGATTGAGTAATAATGAACGCAATCAAATTCTTTAGTGGTCTGTCTAGCCTGACTCTGTTTATAAAACTGGTTTCATCAGTTTCTGATAAAGAATTGTGTTTTGTTTTATTTTAGAATGTAACTGTTTGTTGTTGTGCTGCCTCGTTGGTTTAGTTGTCGCAAGCGTGACTGCTAGCATGAGGTCCTGGGTTCGATTCTCAGGTCGAGCATATTGTTAATCACGGAAGATATCCCGTAAGTGACATTTTAAGTAGAGCATATTGTTATTGGTTTTTCCATCAGGAATTTCTCAGTAGCAGCCACGGAGCCTGGATTTGTGCTCGGTTGATGGCAATAGGCTCGCCCCTTATTACATGGGACTTAAACATAACTGGCGAAATATAAATGTACTGTTAGTTACACCTCTGTCTAAACCTTTGGAGATTACAGGCGTGACTATTTTTTTTTAAATTAAAATAGGATATTTTTTCATTTTTTAGAACTTTAATCTAAATTTCCTCTAATTCGTGATTTATGTTTTCGAGCAAAGGGTTTTGTCCTAATGAGCTATTTCTCAGACCCAACCCTAAGTCTAGAATAGTCTAGATTTATGCCTGTTTGTTGACAATAGGCCCGCCCCCTATTATATGGGACTGAGTCATGAATGACAAAACATGGGTGTAATATTGCTATAAACCTCCACCTAACTCTTCAAGAATTACAGGTTTAATTAGTTATTCGTTATGTTAACTGCTGGAGTGGCTATCGTCAGATGAAGATGAGAATTAAGCATGTTGGTGATTACAAAGCTTTGGCTATCCCGTATTGTCTCTTTCTTTTCTTCTTTATGGCGTGGTTAAGGCCTAACCTGGTGTCAGAGTTTTTATGCCTCCCATGGGTTGTATGGCTTTACATGCCGTCGAGAAATATCTCTCAGGCATACCGGTTTACCGGTTACTCTCAGGCACGACGTATTCCTTCGCCAAAGCAAGTGATAATTATACAATATTATTATGCACATGGATCCAAAAAAAATTGAGGTGCGTGTCTTGGGATCGAACTCGAGTCCTATGACTTGGCAGTCCGACGGTCACACCACTAGACTATCACTGCTACATCTTGTGTCCATGTTTGCGGTTTACCTTCACCACCTTCTCCATCTCCTGTGACTTTATTCTTCGTTACATCCAGGTCATCGAATCAATTACATATACTCTATAGCGTAATGTAATATTTGTTTAAACGGTATGAAGTAGGTAACATTTGTTTGAACAAATGTTTTAAAATGTCCAAGGTTGACCAGTGTGTTTAATCAGTAATTGAGCAAGCGTTTTGAATTACTTCATCGCAGACTTTGCTATTATATTAGTAGATAAAACTGTTTGGGTACACTTCATCATCTGCAAAGCCTTTTCCCAACTATGTAGGGGTCGGCTTCCAGTCTAACCGGATGCAGCTGAATACCAGTATTTTACATGGATCGACTGCCTATCTGACCTCCACAACCCAGTTAGCTTAGCACTGGGTAATATCATGGTCGTCAGACTTTGGGGCCACTGAGGACTACCTTTAACAACTGTCAAAGATCTACAAATGACAGCCGACACCAACGGAACGGCTTAACGTGCTTTCCGAGACACGGAAGAAACTCGGTATAATATACATACACGGGCCAACCTAGGCCAACACGGAAACGAAAACGCAAGCCTATCAAGTATAAGTACTAATAAAACCTTAGACAATAAACAGAACACATACCTCTGCAAAGCTGGTAGATTCCGGCAGCTATGATGATGAAGAGCGCCAAGAGCTTGGCGTACGTGAACCAGTCCTGGACCCTCGTGGCAGCGCGGACTGACCAGCAGTTCACGAATGTTAGCAGCACTGGGGACAAAATATTGCTGTTATAGACCGAGATAAGTCAAAAATGCAGTTTTAAGCACTGCATGGGATCAACATCGCCTAAACTCCAGCCGTTCAGAAATCTCTCTAGTAAATTCCACTGTCAAGCCTCATCAAAATTTCTTTCATTTTCTAAAGAAAAAAAAAATTGAATTAATTAATTCTTTGAATTATTGATTTTAATATGAATTGTAAAATAACATTTAAAAATTTGTATTTGATAAAAAAACGTGGGTCATTTAGAAATTCCAAGGTCTAGAACAAAAAAAGTGAACCGTCACGGGACGCCGGGCAGATGTGAAACATCGAAATTAAGTATTTTGTACAAGCTTAAAAAATGTCATGCTAAAAAATAAACACATAAAATAAATTAAAAAAATTAATCGATTCACAAAAATAAAAGAAAATCCTTATGCTGGGATCGAATTCGAAGTCGAGATTCTAACCAAGCGCTGTGCCCCGAGACCGGCTGTTTTGTTGTAAACCGTGGCGAATATGTAGATCTCATGCTGCTTTAACAGGTCGGTAATGTTCGGGATAGTTCAGGCCGGGTTGACAACTTGACAGTTGACGCCACGTCGTTCAGGGGTTTTTTCACACCCATTAGGTACCTACCACATTTGGAATTTTAGATTAGTTTGACGAATTAAACAGATTCATTGTTGGCTCATTTTCGCAAAACTTAGTCAAGGACTGAAACGGCATCAAAAACTCGGATCGGGATCAATTAGTAAAAAATAGGTGAAAATATGTGGATCCTGTGCAGTTTTTATTATCTTAAAAACTTATTTCTGCCAAACATTTTTGATCATCTAGGAAAATAATGCAAAATTGACTTTAACCTTTTAGGAAATATTTAGAGGTTACAAAAGATTATTTATAAAAACTTTCTGAAATCACAATTGCGACGTAAACCTTGCAAATAACAAGAACCTTCCGTAAATATCTATTCTTTTAGATTGGAAACTGGGACAATAATATAAATATGTACATAATGTCGTATTGGAGCGGAGAGGAATCCGGAAGCTGGGGTCGACTGGCGTGGGGACTCTGAAATGATTAAAATAACTTACGTATTTCCTCGTACTGTGGTAAAATATGTCTGGGGCGAAACCTCATTAAAATAAAGATTAGGTAGGTACTGTGACAAAATATAATTATAGCGCTTCACCAAAAAACAAGGTATTAAGGAAGAGTCAAAATTGTTTAGCAATTTGTGTTACGAATTAAGGTTGCCTTTAAAAAACTTACATATAAATATCATGGGAAAAGTCTGCCAAGAGGTCCATAAAAAAAGAAAAACTTTTTATAGTATATTAAACTCATGGAAATTAATCTTGCAAATGAAGGATCTAGCATATAAGCGATTCAAAACACGTCGCTCAAATTTGATTACTACCGCGTAAAGTGGAGCAAGGACCAAGAGGCCGGTCCTTGGTATTCCAGGAATGCGTTTGATGTAATTTCATCAAACTTCGAGAAGTTCTAAGTCCAGCGCGGCGAAGGTACATAGTACCTACATAATAAGTAGACGAATTGGTAATATTCTACAAATTTCACTTTGTTTCTTTGTATAGTGGGTTCCGCAACCAGTCTAACCCAGCCACTGGTTTCTTAAGTTCTTCAAAAGGGCAGTAAACTATACTCACATATACAACAAGCCGCCAGCAGCCTAGTCGCGTTCTCAGGAGGGTCACACTCCGGGAATATGGGTTTCAGCACGTACACACTGAAAGTGAGCGCCACGATCGCCTGGAAATAAAGATGGCGTCACTTATGAAGGCAGTAAAGAGGATTTATGTTTAAATACACTTAAGGAGGACGTGGTAAGGAACTGAATTTGGAATTTTCTTTCGTGTTAGCAAATTAAAGGTCAGCATCAGATTGATGTTGATCAAGATATAAACCGACATAGCAAAGTACGTATCAGAATTGTGATCTTAAGAACCATCAAGTAGTTGATAGTGTTGGCATTAAAAACCGTGATTTCAAAAAATAGTCATTTTTTTTAAATTTAATTAATATATATTTCAGAAGTTTTGTTAAAACTGGAACTCGATCCCAAAATAGTTCGTAAAAGGCAAAGAACTGATGGCATCTATACGTATTTGTCATGGTCACGAATCATACTTTGATTGACATTCAATATGACAGACACCTGAAGATTGCCTTAAGTTAAAATTCCGAGAGACTATCTCTCCCCATCGAATAACTGCAGACGTTTTCGTCTTATTCTTGCCGAAGAAGAGAATAATTCGCCTTGTGAAGCTACTCTTGAAAATTTCTATGAATTTTGTATCTCGGCACATCTAAAAGGGGATAATGATCCCTTGAGCTTTGTTTGGTTGTAAAATTGTTTGGTTTGGTTGTAAAATAAAATAAAAACCTGTATTATTTTGACAAATGGGAAAATAAGTAAACAATTTACTACAGTAGTTAAATAGTTTACATTTGTACACAAAAAAGCCTCAAACTGCCGGGCTGGTGTCAGCAATTCCACGTCCAAAACATGTGTTATGCGTAGAAAAAAACAACAAAAAAAAATAAACACTGCTGGGAGCCAATACAACGCCGCAGTAAGCTACATAAAATATATTGTCATCTGCTCTATACTAAGATGTATTTAAACAACTTTACGAACAAATAAAGTTCAATCTTGTGTCACAATACCAGAAATCCAAGGGAAAGAAACATTTAAATAAGACCCACGTTGGGCGTCAATAAGAGACAAAGCCAGCTGAAGAATAAAATAAATATCTGTAGCAAGATCGTATTGTATCCTCTTAAAGACGGTAACAAATTGAAGTTCAATGAACTTCCTCAACCAATAGAATTTATCGAGTTCAATCTGGTGTCGAGTAATAGAAATCCAATAGACATTTAGGTAAGTCCCACGTTGGGCGTCAGTAAAAGAGGAGGTAGGAGTAGTCGTGTTACAAATCTCTGTAGCGATATTGAGTTGTATCCTCATAAACAAAATGTATTTCAAGAAACTTTATCAACTAATATAGTTCAATATCGGTCGCGTCACAATATCACAAATCCAATGGAAATGATATTTAAATAAGATCTAATCAAAGATCAAATCTCTGTAGCAATAATGTGTTGTATAAATATAACAAAATGTGGTTCAATGAACTTTATCCGTGAGCAGAGTTATTGTTGTATAAATATAAATTCAATGGAAATAACATTTAAGTAAGACCCGCGTTGGGCGTCAATAAGAGAGAACAAAGAGTGAAACAGATTTCTAGATCAATAATATGTTGCGAACTCGTAAAAACGGTAAGAACATTATAATATTCTGCTACCGAGTCAATGAACTTTATCAACAAGTATAGGTATTCTCGCAGTAACAGAAATCCAATGAAATACCATTGAAAAAGTCCCACGTCGGGCGCCATTGTTAAATATCAGAGAAGCAGTGAGATAGATCTTTGTAGCAATATTGTGTTGATTCGCCATAAAAACAGGAGCAAAATTATGTTGAGCTTTGTCAACCAATAAACTTAAATCCTTTGTCAGTAAAATAAATTCCAATGAAGATAACACGTTGGGCGTCAATAAGGGGAATGTCTGTAAAAATGTAGGAAAATGTTCATTGAATAAAGAAGAAACCGTATTCAGTGAGCGTGGGCTGTATGTTATTTACTTTGAGGGTAATAGGTATATGTGGGATGATGTTTGAGGAATCAATCTCAGGGTTGTTTATTTATTGATTGAGGCAATACTTTATGGAGGTTATTTTGGATTTGATAGTGTGTGTGTTTGTTTTTATTTACATATTTTAATATTTAAAATGTTGGTCTTTTGAGCGAAATACACTCCAAGAATGCATGCTTAATCGTTTTAGTTAAGGACCAAGTTAAACAACTAGTATCTTCACAACAACTTGAATTCTGGAAGTAATTCAAACCATAATGTAAAATTTCAGTAATAATATTCCTTTTATCCACTTTTGTGACACTGTTCGTGAAAAACAGTAAAAGCTGTGGCATCCCTAATCGGATTACTGACCGTACCGATGAAAGCTATAATTTGTATTCCATTCTAGTCTCTCCTACGCAATAAAAATACGTCATCACCCCCCACCCCCCTTCCCCGTGTCTGATGACATACTGAGCTTTACTTATTGCGTCATACGAATATTCAAATTTCGAATCAATACAACGGTAGGTTCTGATGATATCTCAAAAGCAATTGGTGAACTGTAAAAATAACTTGCGGGGCCAATAAAATAAAATAGCTTAAATGAAATATGTATACGAGGGCAGATGTCAAGGCTTGATAGAAATTCAATAAGGTTAAAATCAACCCCAATATTCTACTGAAAGGTATTTGAATTTGATTACAGACCTGGAAAGTTCTTTGCCGTTCAACAGACTGAAATAATTATAAAGTGCCAAGTCAATATTAAATCTCCGATTGGAACTTTGTTATTGAGCTCTAGGGTTATCAAGAACATGGTGTAAAGTTCTTCATCTTCCATAGAAAAAGGAGGATCATTCAACCAGACGGGTGTTTCTGGTGGTCTACTGCGCGACAGTTGTAGTCGGGTATCTATGTGGTCTTAAGGTGGATGCTCCAGAGCGTGGTAGCCCGCGAAATTCTAATTTTCTTACGTTTTTTGCAATTTGCAGATCAGTGTCAGGTTGTATGTTTATTAAAATATGATTCGCGGCTGTAACACGTATGTAGTTATAGAATTATAATCATCAAAATCATCAATACAACCCTCCAAGCGCACTGACCTGCAAATTGCAAAAAACGTAAGAAAATTTGAATTTCGCAGGCTACCCCGGAGCATCCAACTTAAGTCGCGGATTACTTGAATAGCGCGATTTAGATTTTTTCATTTGTTATAGATGGTACTGTAGTTCAGAATTGTTGATAATACTGACGAGATGACCAGTAATAGAGAGAGAAGTTAGTATGACTGTATAGAAAAAGAAGACATACTGCGCCGATACCAAATAAATTGGGATAAGATCAAGAGAATGATGATGTTGTAAAGAGGTACTACAGTTATTTATTTTCTACATGACTTTATACATCTACATACGGTCATACGGTGATATTATATACCTAGGAACAATGTTTCAGGTGACCTTCCTGAAATAATCCTCTTGTAACGGCTTGCGGTTATCCCTTAATGACTGGCCATTCAGTTTTAAAAGTAAATTAGTTTTACTTTGTTACTATTGTTAGAGTACAAATTGATCTTCAGAATTACGATATTTACTACCGAAGCTAACTTTAATCTTTGTTTGTCAATGACAAATAAAACAAAAGCAATGAATGATGTAGGATTGTTTACCAATATTATGAGATTTTATGTAGCAAAACATAAGTGTCTAGATTCCGTTTTCTGTTAGGCCTTACGTGATGTCCTCAAAAAGATAAGACATATATTTACGTCAAGGATAAAGACGAAAGCCACGAGCTGTAATATCTAAGCATCTTAAATCATAATAACAAAAAATGTTGTAGTACCTATTTATCCTTTTTTTTTGCTTTTGAGTCGGGTTTTTTAGTATTTACAATTTTTTATCACGATTTACGGTATAGTAGCTTGACAACCTTCAATGGTGCTCTGACATGTCCGCTTTGTGCTCAGAGTTATTCGGCTAAAGTTTGATCTTAGTCACTTGATAGAGCAGCACACCAAAGCTCTTAACAATCACCCTAAAAAGCTATCATTGTGGCTGAAATCGGCTAGATGGCATCACCATCATCAAGAGTAGGTCTCTTAGTCAGAGAGAGAAAAGTCAGCTAGAGATGGCACTCGTGGGCTGCAGCTAAAAATCAGCGTCCGGTGGTACACTTTGTGTTCTGGCGGTACACCATCTGGCATTATGCTGAGCTGAGGCCCTTTTGGCATTGTTCGTTTATTTATATTGTTATTTTTGTTGGTGTTTTCGATTTGAATAATGCCGAATAAACCCAATTTTCTTTTTTCTAAGTCCTTACCTGTGAACAAGGTCTGACGATCATGCACTCGATCCAGAGCCTGACGAAGGCTGCGAAAGGACCGAACGTCTCCATGATGTACGCGTAGTCGGCGCCGCTGAGTCGGATCATGGTCCCGAGCTCCGCGTAGCAGTATGCACCTATCTGAGGATTAGAAAAACGATTTCAAATAAAACAAGAGATAGTATTTTCAGTCTTAGATTTGAACCTAACTAAATAGGCATGACGACAGTATCAAAAAATTGCAAATCTATTTAATCCGTCAGTTAGAGTATTGGAAATTAATGGACACGTATTTTTTGTTTTTGTAAATCAATGAATATTGACAAAGATAAAACGCATCATAACTCGAGAGTGGGGGCTCGTGACGTCAGAACTAGCTAAAAATTGGCGAGACGTATTGAGAATTTCAAAAGCGTCGTATCTTCGTCAATTTTGGTTTACGTAACAAAAGAAAAATAAACGGGTCAAATATTTTTTGAAAATCTAAATGACGGACTAATTAGACTTATTTTCTCGTCTCGCCTATTAGTTATCGACATTCCATGTACGTGATTGGTATCGATTTTTGACGTCATCTGCCTAGCCTAGGTTGGTCCGTGGATGGGTGACCATCCATTAAATACGAGCTTACTCACTGCGTCGGAAAGCACGTTAAGCCGTTGGTCCTAGCTGTCATTTGTAGATCTTTGACAGTCGTTGCAGGAAGACAGTGACTCGAAAGTCTGACCACCAATCTTACCAAAGGGTATTTATTACCCAGTACTAACTGGATTGTGGAGGTCGGATAGGCAGTCGCTCCATGTATATACTTATATTCAGCTGCATCCGGTTAGACTGGAAGCCGAATAGGCTAGCCAGATCAAAATTAGATCAGATGATCTCAGAATTAGAATTTCGCGATCTACCCTGGCGCTTCTAAGTTAAACCAATTTGGTAGGAGTTATAGTCATAACAAAGTTGGTAGGTACCTAATTAAACTGTCTCATACCTACATCATATAAGTAAAAGCAAGATAGGAAGGTCAACGCCCAAGCACTTTTATTTTTCTTCTGGGTTTCTCCCAGCAGTAGGTAATCGCATTACGTACCTAGGGTTATTGGACTTAACCAATAAATAAAAACAGGGTGTAAAGACACCCTTCACGAAGCCGTCAACAAGCATTCTGTACATGGAAACGATTTTTTTTTGGGGTGAAAAGTCACGTTTTATGGTAAACTCAATGTAACGCACTCAAAATATTGTGCTTATGGACGCATTTAATAGTAAACGGGTTAAGGAGATATTTAAGGTATAAGACCTTAAAAACTAGTACTCATTTGAAACTTTTACCTCCAATATCTCCGTAACTAGAAGGTTCCCAGGTAAGGTCCAAAACAAAAACCCTTTCCTTTATTTTTTCCTTTTTCCTTTTTTTTGCCTTTCGGCTTCGTTAAGAATCTATTTACACCCTTTATAGAATGATGAGAAATAAGATCTCCCAGAGGTTGACCAATTTTCTTCCGATAAAATTAATGAAAGGTTCCGTTTTAATTCATCGTAACATTTCTATGGGAAGTCTTTATCTTTATGGGAACATGATTACTTGATAAGTAATAACTATTTATCGTTCGTTTACGTGGGTTTGTTTCTAGGCCCACTAATGGTTGGAACTTTGTGGTTGAGCACATCCTGCTATCAAACCACAGGTTTGATTAAATGTTGTTCACCACAAGCATTTTAGCAAAATCGTAACATCATTTGACGAGCAAGGAAGATTATATCTACTTAGTCAAAATCGCGATACGATACGCCTCGATGTTTGAAAGAAATATACTTATTTGGTGTATTTTTTTTTGCCTTATTACACGTGGATGTCTTTGTATGTCCCAAAAATTGTATAAGAATTAATGTATAATGTAATATTATTTTTAACATAGCCAATTAAATTGAAAATTTCAGAATCATAATGACTGACATGCATAATGTAAATACACACATCAAAAAAAGTTTGCGATCACTTTGAAAAATAGTTTTTTTTTTGTTACGGTTGATTATATTATGAAAAATAGTTTTATTTTTTAATGTCATACAGGGTATTTCTATTTAAAGAAAACACACAACAAAGATTTTTTCTGGATAAAGTTCAATTTAAAAATTATCACAAACTTTTTTTGATGCGTGTATTGTACACCCCATGGGTATGTTACAGTGATACAATAATACTAATAATTGTAAGATCTTCTGTCCACCTGTGACAAACAATAAATAAATAAATTATTTTTCTGAATTATGAAAAAATAAAACTTCCCCCGACAAATTTTGGTGCCTTCCCAAATTCAGCGGAAACTAGCGATGTATCCACGCAAGTAATATTCCCTACCTACATAAATAAGTCATAATAAACGATACTCGTATTTATTTAGGTTTCAAAAAAACCTTTACCGAAACAAAGACAGAAGTCACAATGTCATCAAATGTCCAGACTTAATCTTGGTCAACTCACATGAGGATCATGCAGATTAAGCGTCTGAGATGGTCTTTGGAAGAAAGAACCAAACAGATTTGAGTGGACCTGTCCAGTATGTGCACGCATTTGTTAGTTGTTGTGTCGCGCGCCTCGACAGTACCTACTGTGGAGGTTCAATGGTGATACATCATCCTGGCCAATAAATTAACACTGGCAGCTTGGTAAAAATAATTAACCGGAATGAAGAAAATAAAGAAGAATTTGAAGGCCCCCCCCCCTTCAAATTCTTCTTTATTTTCTTATATATAGTATATAAGAATATAGTAGTATATCTTATATATGGTATAGTCAGCTGTCAGACGAAAAAAGATGTGTGTTAATTTAATAAGTATTGAAAGTTATAAAATATAGTGATCATTTCCAAAAAGATATTCTTATTCAGTAGTGTAGCACTTCCCGCACACGACAGTACACAAAGTATGTGAACATCAGTGCACCTTCAGTCTCAAAGCCCTGTGAGACAGTAATCTGACAAGACTTGAGAGAGATCAGGCTCAAGACCAACGGCTTAACTCTCCGAGACATGGGGGTGTATACCATATTTTTTGTATTTTTTTGGGTGGGAAATCATCAAATGACTCCTCCCGCTCTGTGCGGAGCAGGAGGGAGTGTCAGACTTTTACTGACTAAAACCTATTCATGTTCCTTCATCGCCTTTTATGTTCCCGGGCCACGGTATCTCTTGCGAACAGTCCCGCAGCCCCGGCAGGCATCGGCCCTTGCGGACCCCTTCCCTTTTGCTGACTCTCCTTGAGGCGCGCGTGGAACACGACACGCCAACTATTTCTTAGTGATAATATTGTCACTTATAAAAAAAAATTCTTTTTCTGGGAATAACTCCTAAATCGTCTACAATAATTTCTCTCGTTCTCTGCTTCATTATAAATTATTCCTATAAAAAACTAAATATAACGGAAGATAGTACGGTTAAATCACGTGATCGCTATAAATAAAACGTTGGAAAAATTCAATGCAAACTAATTTCGTCACCAAAATATTATTCATATAAATATCACTGGGATCTTCAACCTAAGGTCAAAAAAAAATGTGGCACGAAAAAGTATTGTTCGATTGATAAGAAATATAATTATATGATCGTCATTGAAGCTAATTCTTGCTAACCTTCCAAACAAAAACTTGATGAACTTAGCAGTCTCAATTCAAATGAAAGTGTAGAACTTTTTCACTTTCTAGGAATGTGAAACACCATCAACAACATGACGGAAAACATCGTGAGGAAACCAGCACACATGAGAGAAATTTCTCTATCGCCGTCCATGGGTCTCTTTTTTGGCTTAACACATGTACTATTAAGCCAAATCAGAGACCCATGGACGGCATAAAAACTCTGACACCAGGTTAGGCACTGTCTAACTACACGATAATGAAAGAAGAAGAATATTTTCTAAGAGAACTTTCTTGATGTCATTCCATTATATAACTTCCTACTTTTCTTTTACAGTAATGAAAATCCCGATCCTCAAAACCAATTCCAACAATTGGAACCCTCGTGCTTTTAGGAATCCCAAAATAGCAAACCTAAGATAAATGACAGTATTATCAAGTTCACTATCCCTGGTAGACTATCGCTAATGTTATGTTCTGCCGGCCATGTGATAGATAGTCTTTTGTTTATGTTATATGTGTACGTGATTCAACTTTATATGCACACGTGGTGATAGCAGTACAAATGTAGACCACAACATATGATGCTCTGATAACGTAAAGTTCAGCATTCATGTTATGTCATTTGTATAACGCAATACCGCAGTTTATTTGATTAAAGATGGAGAAGCGAGGAAGTCTTTAGTAATCAATAGAAGGCTTAAAGTTGTGCATAACACCAAATTCAAACATAAGTAAGTTCAGCATATAAGACCACAGCAATCCCGCGTCTGGATTTGAACCCGGTTGACGTCATAGTCTCGCCCCCCTATTACAATGAGACTTAAGCATAACTGGCAACCGGGGCTGCGGGACTGTTCGCAAGAGATACCGTGGCTCCGGAACATAAAGGGCGATGAAGGAACATGGATGGGTTTTAGTCAGTAAAAGTCTGACACTACCTCCTGCTCCGCCCAGAGCGGGAGGAGTCATTTGATGAATTCCCATCCGAAAAAAAAAAAGCATAACAGACAAAATGTGGAGGTAGGTACTTATAAGTTACCTACACCTTTGCGTAACCCTTCAGGGATACTAGCGTGATTTCATGCTATGATGAACCAAAAGTTTACAGAAATAATAATTCATATCGTAGAAGACCCAAAGGCGAAAATTACAAAAAATCATGCTATAGAAATGAAAACCAAAAGATCGGCTGTTGTATAATTTTTTGGCTGCTATAGCCTCTTCCAATTGCCCCACTGCAGAACAAGTAGGTACTATCGAGGACACTCCCGCCTGATCACCACTAAGCTTATTTTTGCTTGCACTTAAAACATAGAAACGCTCTCTATCCCCGCCCCGTTGACTTTATAATAAATAATTAATGAAAAAAATACCGATCGGCGACACATGCCAAACGAGAGTTATTGTTATTTTGCGCGCCAAAGTTGACGCTTTCCTAATAGGCCTAAAGTTTAAGGTGGAGTGGCTCGGCGCCTCCGCATGATTTAAGCGAAAAAAATTTTTACTGATCAGGCGGAACCACGACTGTACCTCAACCCAAGACTGGTTAGTTAAGTACCATTCATCCTATTGAAACGGAGCCAACACGAAACTAACCATAAGGCCATGTTCCTTTTGTACAAAAACTTAAAGCCGCTAGCAAAATTTAATGTGGACCAATAAACACGACATAACGCACTAGATAACATTTTTTTTATGTACCTTTATATCGTTTTTATTACATTTATTGGCATCAGTCAAAATTCAAGTTTGCGTGATTATCGTGTGAGAATGATACTCAGATTTGGTTAATGCTTTCGACAGATTAAATCACCTTGTTATCAATTTATTATTCAATTACTGATAAGGTCCAGTTCTGACCAAGGGGTTACCCAGTAACCAGGTTGTGAACTGTGGAGGTCAGTTAAGTAATCACTCTTGATAAAACAACAGGTACCGTTGCTAGTTCGAATGAAGCCCAACCCAAAATAGTTCAGAATAGGCAAATGATAGTAATCGACAATGTCCCTTGAACATCAAAATAACATTCTTTAATACAGAACAAGTAAACAAATAAACAACCTGAAACGCACCAATGGACTAATAATTCAAAGCAAAAGATGAGGCTCATATTAAATAATACTTGGTAAAGACATTTCATATTCAAGAGCGGATCTCATACTCAAGCTTTAACAATACAACAAGATATTAAAATGGAACAACAATTTTTAATAAGTCCCTCGGAGCTTTGAAACAATTTCTCTTACAGCCAATAAGGAACCAATCTCTCAAGCTTATTATTCTGGTTTTAAACTAAGTAGGTCCTAATAAGTCCCTTGGGGTATTCTATTTAAAGTTATATCGTGGGCAATTGTAGACGAACCATTAATCAGCAAGGACATAAAGGAGATTTTAAAAGAGTATGAAAAAAATTGCTCTGTAAAATATAAACCTGCCTGCAAAAATAAGTATCACACTTTTAAAATTGCAATAACTTTTGAAATACACAAGATATACTTTCGAAACAAAAAGGACTTGAAAAATAGTTTAATTTTGTCTATAGTTTCAAAGAAAGCTGATATCAATTGCTATAAAACGTTATTTATTTTAAATCTCTAACTTCTATAGTTTAGAAAAAAAAACAAATTTTAAAAGTGTAGTACTTATTTTAGCAGGTCAGTGTATTTTACCGATAGAGGACAAATTCAACAACATTATACTTGATTCAATTCTATGTTACCACGAAAAGGCTAATTATGTGAAAAGTTCGGCGTTTGGGAAATATGGTACTATACAATTTAGATGGCATTGTCGTTTTCGTGTTTTAACGATAATATGTTTGATGGTTTTAACCAGATTAAAGAGTCATAAAAGACAGGTCAGAATCTGCAATTGAATAAAATCATTGTGTTGCCATAGGGGTCTAAATGATAGCGTTGACAAAAAAAAATACGATCCAAATTACTTACCATACTGAACACTCCCGAAGCCACCCACACCAACAGACTAGCGTTAACGGATCCAGTGTACTTCAGGACACCGGTAGGAGACACAAAGATTCCACTACCGATAATGGAGCCCACGATGACCGTGATGCCGTTCATTAAGGACATCTTCGCCTCCAAAGCCCCTTCGCCGCCATCTTTCACTTCGATGTCCCCTTCTGGATCCGATTTGAGAGCTTCGCTTTCGCATTCTTCTTTACTTTTTGGCGACCTGGGTAGAAAGAAAACAGTTATGTTAGTACGTTTATCTAGATGACCCAGTTTTTTATGAATGTCGTTTTTCACTAAGTTCAGTTTAAGTACAACCATATCTCGATGGTAATGTTCATAATGCCCCATGTAATGCCACAGGCTACTAATTTGTCAATACACACACACTTTGCTCAACCTGGGAATACAACCCAGGACCACGTGGTCAGCAATAGTGCTTGCGACCATAAGACCAAGAAGACAGATAAGTTTAATTAAATACAATTCTACAAGGTACTCTTTTATAGCTAGATAACATATACTATGTACCTAGTAACTTCTCTACTGACCTCGTCAGCTAAGCTTATTTATTTTTAGATATAAAAGCTATTATTGATTTACATAAATATAATATAGGGTCAAGTGTATCTTGGTACTTAGAGGTCACACTAGGTACACAGAAAAACTGAAATCTGTCTATAGGTACAATCGACAATCGCCATTACTGTTATGATAAAGTCAGCTGGTATCAAATTGTCACCACTGATTTGCAGAAGACTGTTAATTAAAATTCAGTTCACAATTTCACCGCGTGTCAAGATAAACTGGTTAAATAGAAGACTTCACCAGTTCGGTGACACAGGACGTTTCGACTGATTGGATAATACTTCGTAATAGGATTTGTTACGTATTCGCTTTTCAAGAATAATTCGAGTGTCGAAAATAGTCTGTTACGACCTATGCATTGAGTTGTCTGTTCGGAGGGATAGGTTGGAAACAGTAATAGATATTGAAAGAAAGGCAAAACATACTTTGATTACAAAACGATGACTTCTCTGTATAGGTACAGACAACCGTAATTCTAAACGCCTTTCCCGAGAGATGTCCCTTCCTAATTAGAGGCATCCGAACTGAACATAGTTCAACACAACACCGTATAGCTAAACGGTTGATTAGGGGTAACGAGGTTGTTAATCCAGATCCCCGCGCGTATCCCCGATAAACACCTACCCTCCCCTAAACCCTAGTATAATTAACTTAGTAGGCGGTGCTCACAGAAATGTTAGGTCCCGATTATTTGCAAAGAAAATGCCTTTTGGGCTGAGCATGCAGTACATTTATGTACTTTGCCATTTTGTTTGGTCCAATATATTCAAACCCTTTCAGTTTGGTTGTAATCCTTGTTATAACTACTTGTACCACTTGTTGTTCCTGTTATTTGCATGGTTACTGAAATGCTAATATTAGATGTTATTTGATTTGAATTGTAAGTGACTGTGCTGTTGGTGTGCTTATTATAAATAAATAAGTAGATCTATTATTTTGTGGAGATTGAGATGTTATTCTATGTTGTTGTTGCTGTTATCTCTGTCTAATATTGTCTTTATTGAGTTCTCCTAACTTAACAGTCATGATATTATTATGTATAGCCGGAAAGTGTGTCCCGCTCACATCTTCTCCCCAGCAAAAACACTGGGAAGTAGTTAAGGGTGGGCACTTGGGGAGGACTACCTTATACATATAATAATGTCCTTCAAAAAGCACAATTCACCCAAATCCTCATCCTAATTTGAATAAATGACTTTTGATTTTATACACGATTGGCAACACCCTCTACTCTTCTTTAAAATGGAAATTAAAATCTTTATCTGCAAAAGTCAAGGTTTGCCAGTCAAAATCAATTCTATTCTATTGTCAAGGAGACCGACTGGCTAGCCACAAGATATTGTGTTAAACTGTGTCTTCCGCACTCGGATTGCATTTGCTCCGGTCTCCAGTAATTCGATTAAAGACAATTTGGTTTAAAATAGTATAAAGTGGTTAAATTGGTGAGTTTCGTAGCGCTACGAAAGATTTTAAGAATGGTGGTTATTGTTTCTGTTAGCTTTGTATCTTTTTTTTTTCCTGTTGTTATGCGACTGCTGCTTTTCTTTATGCCAGTAACTAACCTCTGTCATATTCCGGTTCTACATCTGAGACTGTTTTTGTTTTAGTTTCAAATCTGCTTCAAACAGTTTGCGATGGGTGCAAAAGTAAAAATGAATCAATAAAGATACTGTCACAAGAATACATTTGAAAAGTAAATAAAGCTTTTATTTCTGTTTCTCCTTATTTATCGAATTGATTAAGATAACAGTTATTACATTTTAGGTGCCTGCGACTATACCTAATTTTAGCAACGATGAGGCCATTTACAATCAAAAATATAACGGCAATAAACAGCTTTTTCTAAAGAAATAAAACCAGTTCCTACATAAAACGGTACTATTCAAAAGAATTATATCCGAATCAGAGCAGTCCATGTGAATATTATTGTACAATGTTCCCAGACGTCTTTTGTGCGCGGTCAAAGGAGCGATTACGCTCAAAGAGAGCTTGAGAAAGAAACGGACCGCTGATGGGGTCCCACAAGGACACATGCTTGGACCACATCTGCGTTGTAGTTTATTCGCAAGCCTTTGATCGAGTAGACCAGCGGCGGGTATGTTAAAAATCTGTTTCTTTTTGTTTTGAAACGATTTGTTTGCGTATTGTAGAGGATATAATATTTAGCAGTAAATATCTATAGTTATATAGAAACAATGTAAAAAATTGTCTAGAAATACCCGTTTCTCCAGTATCACGTGAGTATTTCGGTAGAACAATTTAAAAGTAGGAAAAACCGGTCTGAATTAATTGGCGCGCCTTATGTAACTCTTGATTTGCATAATAAGATACAGTTAACTAACATTTTAGATAGACTTAGAAGTGACATGAGACAATGAGCGGTGGAAAACGTTTATTGCTCGTGGTACCAACAGTGTTACCACCAGTCGGTACCACGGGAAGTTTTTTTTACCCGTGGTACCACTGGGATTGGTACATAAGATCAACAATCATAATCTCAACATTGAAAATCTCAACACCATAATCATAATCATAAATAAAAACTAGATCAGGAAGAAGCGGTTTGTGACCCACTGACCTTTAGTTTGATAAGAAGTGTTTATGTTTGATTGAAGTTATTTATGTACCTAGATGTGAAGGTTTGTGTGTGTTTGTTACTTAGTTACAAACCAACGTAACGTCTGAATCGATATCAAGAAATGGAGGCGGAGAGTAGATGGTATATCGATATACTACATCAGTAAAAGGTGAAAGAAACCTAAGGCAGATGTGTAATGATAGATGGAATGGTGTTCTAAAATCTATACTTTTCTAAGATTACGACAGAAGTTTTTATTCCATTTGGGAGTTAAAACTGCTTTTATTGATTAAACGACATTCTAAGGCTACTAAGCTTTCATTTTGGTATTTGTGGGTACTTTGTAATAAGATGCCACCTAAGTACACATTGTGTATCGAGTATCCACAAAAATAACATAACTTGAAAATTCAAAGCCTCATTAATAACAACTGTCGAACTCCATCCACGTTAGAAGTGATTTGGGTCAAATGGAACTGCGGAAGCTTTTAAAGCACTCTGAAAGTTTTCTTCACAGCCTTATAGTATAATAACAACGTATACCGCGGTATACGTATAACGTTTATGCCGTTCAGCAAATATGGACTTCAATTATATGAATGAGTGGTATACTTTCCCAAACTACAATTTCTCTAATTCTAATGAAGGAGTGGGTAGAGCTTTCTGAACTGCCTTTATTTTCCAGGGAAATGCCGATTTCTTAACTACTACATTCATACCCGATTACAGTTACATGGGTATGGGTTCATGGGACATGGGTTCCCAGTAATATATCAAACTTTTCCTATTTTAAGGTCACTATTGAAATTCAGTGATACTTTGCCGTACCTGAGGATAAATTTTTGACAGTTTGAGATCACTTAACCATTACGATATTTTATGGTTTTATTTCGTACTTTTGGGTACTTACAGTCGGATTAACTTAATAGTACACTTAACTTCATAATTATAACACCCAGCGAATGTGTTGAAGCAATCGTTCAAGTACCTGTGGTAACTTTGTTTTATTAGGATAGCACTAATTATCATTCTCTTGCTCTTATCCCAATTCATTTAAATTCTGCGCAGCATGTCTTCCACTTCCATACTTCTCTACTACTCGTCATCTCATCAGACACCTCCTTTTTTGCCATATCATCCTTTATACAGTCCATCCATCGTTTTTCTGGTCTTCCTCTACTCATAAGAGTAACCCCACATTCATACTTAAAACTTTCCTCACATTTTTCTCGTTCTGAAATGTGAACTTACAACCTCTTAATCTTAAAGCTACCACCCAGCAATTATTACCGCATACAATCTTAAAACAACAAGAACACAGTTGAAGAAACAAATCAGAATCATGTTTACTCTGAGAGAGACAACTCATTTATCAGCGTCTGTAGTTGCTTGAGATAACGCGGGCCATGAGGTCAATACAGCGATAAGTGCGAGTTTGGAGTTCCTGATTGCATACCGGGTTGGTGATAAAGTACTTGATTCATAATACTGATAGTTTGAGATAATTTTTGCAGCTGATCAGCAGAAATCCATAATTAGCCGAATACCGAATTAATCTTAAATTAAACCAATTTAACTTTAAGATTAATTCGGCCTAATTATGGATTTCTGGATTACAGTTTCTGAACGTAGAATGTAAATAAAGTATTGTCTGTGTATTGTTCTTCTTCATCGCTCGCTCAATGCTGAAAATCGCGACCACATACGACGCGTCTCCAAGTTATGCTATCTTCTGCAGTGCGGTACTTGGGTAATTGTTTTTTTTTCCTTTCTTTCAGTATGGATCGATTGGTCGTTACATGCTCAATGCTACCTTCCTAATCGCGTCTATCTTGCCCATGCGTTACAATAATAAATATTTAGGCTATTCAAATAATTATGCTGCCTACTATGAAGTGGGCCCAGACGGAGATGAAGCGACGAACTCTTTTACAAAAATTGGCCAATAATAGCAATGGAGAGCGAGGGAAGGAAGGCCTTTGCCCAGCAGTAGGACCCAAAGACTTATAAAAAATAAAATATATGATACAATAGGCAATCCAAATACAAAACTCAGAAATAGCCAAGCACTGCTAGAGCACCTGTCGGTCGACTAATCAATTTGTCAAATGATTGATAGATATGTCCATTTTGATTTAATAAATTCGATTGACAGTAATATAAATTGCATTGGTTTTCAATTGATATGAACAGAGTGAATGCTCTCATCAGTTCAGTGACGAGTTAATTGGGGCAACGTATCGAGGGCGAAGCGAATATCATTATAATTAATTCAGGATACAATAATTTAGTAGAAAATGGAAGTAGATACCTACAACTCACTATGTTTCAAACAAAACCTTTACGCATTTTTTCTTTCACTAGCTTCTTTCGCGTTCGTTCCTTAATGTTTTCTTTGCATAGGTTCGCAATTCGCATTATCCTTTCTTTGTTTTCTTTGCTCTTCATTCATTTCATTATTATACTTTTCAGGTCTTTTAGGTACTTCTGCTTTTATTTCTGGTTATATTTCACCAGTTTCCTTTTGCGATGATTTAAGTCCGTCATTGTTCTAGTCTGTAGCAGGCAAATATGTAGGCAGGTACATCAACATCATCATGATTATTCTCTTGCCCTTATTCTAATTCATTTGAGGTCGCCGCAACACGTTTTCTTCTTCCATTCTCCCCTGTCAGACCGCAGAGGTCACGGCATCATTTACTCCTTTCTCTTTCATATGCTCACACAATTTATCCATCTTTTCTTTGGCCTTCCTCTTCCTTAGGTTTCGATTGTTAGTTAATTCATCAAGATCATCAAATGATTACTAAAGGATAAATAATTAAAATTCCAATTTGCGTGTAAGTAGATCAGTTATTTTGTCTGACTTATTAGATACGCTTGGAATTAAGATATTACGAACTATACGTTCTTCAAGGACAACCACCTGAAATGTTAATTCTTTAAACTCGTTAGTATGTAGAAGTTTAAGGTAAGGTTTGGTTCTTTGTTTAATTAAGTGGAACCAATTTATTTCATTAAAAATACTATCTAAGTTCTTGATTAATTCTTTTTGTCGCTGAATTTTAAAATTTGATAAGCATTTCATTTCGCTGTCGCATGTGATATTAATTAGGAAGTAGACTATGTAGGTAAAAATATGGTGGGCATTTGCCCACCACACCACATTTCATATGAAATGTTAGCTTAATGAACGAGTTTGCACTGAAAAGTATTAAGACTTCCAAATTAGATGAATTATTGCCATAATTAAACCAAATATAATTTAATTAAGGGAGAGTTCGCCACGCTGCGTGCGTCGCGGGTGTTCGTTGTAGCGCAATCGTAGGGGAACTAAATGCCCCGGTTAAACGACAGACAGTCTTTTCGTCAGGAAAGCGGAAAAAAGGACCAGAACTTGGGGAGTTCGTTGCACCACTTCTTCTCAGCCAAATCACTAGGAAGTGGTCCAAAGTGCGCTTTTGGGAGAACTGCCTTATGTAGTTAGGTAATTTTAGTCTTTCAAAAATCTCTCAGCCTAATTTAAATTTGTGACATTATTTTGAAAAAAAAAAATGTAGAAATAAAATATCGGATTTAGAACTAATTTAAGACGGGATGAATAAAATATCGTTAAAAGTGCGTTGCTGAATCACAGGCAGTCAATGCAGTATCGATTTCAGCAAACGAGGTTAATTGTCGAAACACATTAAGTTAACAATTAAACAACCTTGTTAGGCATAAGTATAATTACTAATTAGGAGCTACCGACTAAAAATCAGATCAGAAATTAAAAATAATGAACGTTGTGATTAAAACTACATTTTCTGGGTTAGTCCCGCTATGGTATGGTCCCGGTATGGCACCCTCTTAAAATACCTATCAAAAAGTCCCGCTATGGTACCCATCTTTTAGATCTACGTTAGACAATAGAAGGTACAACTGAAAAGAAAAGTGTATCTATAAATAAATACTTTTAGGAGTGTATTAATAAAACGTCTGTTTGCGATATTAAATCAGTCTTTTATTAATTCAAAATATTTATAAAAAACTATCAAACAGTAAAACGAAATATTAATTGCAATGTAATTTTTAAAATAATCAACAATATTAATTACCAATAATCAACAATAAAAAAAATATAAAAAATCCACATCTCAGAAAAGTATTATTGTAAATATTATAAACTACAAATAAAAACAACATCCAGACATAAATATTAGTTACAAATAATCAACATTGAGAAAAGGCAGTAATTGTAAATTTATATAAACTACAAAAATAATCAACAACCAACTAGACAAATATATTAATTACAAATAATCAACATGGAGAAAAAGGCGCAAATTGTAAACATAAACTACAAAAAATAATCAACATCGAGAAAAAGTATTAAACATTTTAATAGGCTAAAAACAAAATTAAAATAAACTATTTTTTTAAATGTTCTGATCGAAATATTGACTTTGATATGTTAATCAGAAAATCACCAATGGAGATAGCTTTATTTTCGTAACTTTTTGTTAGCTTTTGAATCTGGCGGTCGATTTCTATACTTGTTCTTTTTCTTGAATTTATAGGTGATCTTTTTAGTCGAAAGCTATAACAAAAATCATCAGTTATTTAAGTTAAGCTATATTTTTTTCAGTAACCGTCTGTAATAGAAGGCGACAACCAATAATATCTACCAAAATAAATAAAATCAAATCCATTTTCAAATTCTTCTATGTACTCGTATTATGTAAAAAAATATATATCTGCTTTTAAAAATATTATATCTGCTTAAAAATATTGTCTAAAAAATACAACTTACTTGGCTTGTTTTATATCAAAGTGACATGTGTCGTTGCCAATTGTTTGCAGAAACAATAATAAACTGGGATTTTTTCCAATAATTTTGTTGAATCTGCCATTCCATGATTCCGCCAAGTTAGTTGTTCTATGGCGTTCATTATGGCAACACCAAATGAGGTCTGGATATTCAAGCCACTGAGTGACAAAATAGTCATTGAATTTGGTCATAGCTTCATCGTCGAAACTGAAAAAAATACTTATTAAACGTTCGTACTTGTAAAGCAATGAAATTAACAGGTCCTTACTGATATTGTTGTTCTTTACTTTTTTGCCATATAATTAGAGTTAAGTACTCAAACATCATTTTGGAAAGTAACCAAGATATTATACCTATTTTCCATTATATGCAGCCAGCCGTCTTCAATATCTTGTTTTGGCAAAAACGCCAAGCCTATGCATTGCTTAACATGGTTCGAGGACTCTTCGTGTTCCATGAGATTTAAAGATTTCGCTTTTTTGATAACGTTCTTTTGAAAATGTACGTTACATCCATTTATTTTGATATCAGGAAAAATCTTCGCTGCTGCATTTATTACTCCTATTTCATAATCGAAGGTAAATTTCGATGGACGCCATTCAGGCAAAGTTTGTTTAATCAATTCGAAAACTTTTTCATAAGTTTTCCCTTCTTTGTTTTTTAACAGAATATAAAATAATGGTGCTACATTCGTGGATAACTCAGTGCTTCCCATGTCTCCATGAATGACATAAACTTGTTCGAATGGGTTTGGGCAGCCGTCGAAAGTGCCATCACCAAAGTAATGCGTTACACATTTTATATGTTCCTTTACTTCTGTCGAGGAAAATATAATTATTCGATTACAGTCTTCATTACAATAATCAGCCAATACATACTTATTAAATTCTTCTGGTATTATAATTTCTTCCACATTCTTAAATTGTGTTTTTGGTACGTTCAACGACTTATTTCGGTGTCTGTATAATACTGTTTTTAATTTTTTATAGTCAGGAACATTTCCTGTAAGGTGTAACCCTTTGTCTTTTAAGTTACCCATGTGTTTTTCGAAAATTTTCTGTACTGATCCGTAATTTGAATTTACTTCTTTTTTGCACTCACTTATAGCCATTTGAACTTCATTGTCTTCAAAATGTGGCACGCACTGATCACTGTGTTTATAATCTTTAATTATTGTATTATTGGTATTCTCAATAGTTATATATCCACTACATTTAATACTATTTCTCCTATTTACACAATGCCAAGTACTTGAATTTTTATTTTCTCTGCGTTTAATATATTTATGTCCGGCACGTAATAAAGTTTTTCCACCGCGTCGACTGTCAATAATTATTAAATTTACACCACGTGAACTACTTGACCCAGACATTGCAATAGATAAACTAACAAGCTATCCTAATTACTCATATCGCAAAAGTACAGCTGCAAATAGCAAACTAAACCCGGAATAATACTGTCTCTCTCTATTTTCATAAAAACAAAAGGGAAGAGCTAGATACGAATTCGAGGAAGGGCTCGTCTCTATTGTTTTACGAAAAAACCGGTTGGTCAGGTAACTACCTGAAGTGAAACGACAATTACCGAGCGTGATTTGTTTAAAAAATAGTATTAATAAATATTATCTTGCTTAACTATAATAGTTAAGAAAAGATATTTTTTATTAATACCTTTTTTTTCTTAACGCATTGTATAACTTTTCTTTACAACAGTACCAAAAACTGAAGGGTACCATAGCGGGACTTTTTGATAGGTATTTTAAGAGGGTGCCATACCGGGACCATACCATAGCGGGACTAACCGCATTTTCTCACGTCAGTTTCCATTAGCGCCTACATACTTAAACATATTAATATATGTATGCCAGTTTTTGTCGAAGAGTGGACTATGATAGATGACGAAGTGAAGTAATGAATTTTAGCTTTCCCATTTTCATTTTTACTAGGTAATCGACCTTAATAGCTGACGTGGCTCAAAAGGCTGCCCAACTCAAATGGAACTGGAGAAGCATGCTGTACAAGCTGTTGGCCAAATAGCAGAATAATGGTGCCCTGACACAGTGAGGCAGGGTCGTGGCAGGCCACGGAGGAGATGGCGGGACGAACGGGACAGGTTCCGTCAGAACTGGAAGGAAGACAGGGTTCGCGGGAAATGGAAAGAGTGGAGGAATGCCTTTGCCCAGGAGTGGGACAAAGCAGGCTTAAAAAAAACATATAATGAAAGTCTGCAAGATATTCAGAATTTAAAATTAGCTACGATAATACTGTGATACTTAAATCACTTATACTACAAATGTGACTAGAATGTTTATTTTTGCCGTTTTACAAGCTCAAGACACTTTTTCTCGCTGTCTTTTTTTCCCACAGTACAGCTTCCACAAATTCAACTTTAAATTAAAATCTTTCCCCTATGTTGTTCGTCGCAGTTTCCCCCTATGTTTGTCATCTCATTAACAACGCCACATCTGCCAAAGCAGTCGCCCTTGACCTAGATCCATCAAAAGGGCTGAAGCCCTAAATGAAAGCAGCTTGGACATAGGGGATGCGGGATATTGTGTCGATTGCGCACAGCTTTGTAAGCTGGCCACCTAGGGAAGAAGTTGTTGCTGATTTTAATTTATAAAATAGCTGTGTCACAATTCGGGTGTACAATAAAGTAAATCTATCTGAGTTACTTAGTGAATCATTATAAAAAATATGGAAACGCGAATTTTACCTTTAATGTAAAAGCCCGACGTTCGTTCGTTTTATAATGTGTTCTGATCGTGAAAGTTTAAAAAAGACAATTACTTTGTGAAACTCGATGACACTAAAATTTTGCTATTTCAAAATTTAGTTTTAAATCCGCCAATATCCAGATCAGCCTTCTACCCGCAAAAATATGCAGCACATGTAGAATATAAAAGAAACTTTCGACCGTGATTTTGGTATGATTATGTGAAGCTCTGCATCGAATAATCACGTATCAGGCGAATTCAGTGCTATAAAAAATAGTCCTAAGATCCGCCTAAGAAAATCTCAGACAATAGGGAACTGATTTTCAACGGTTTCTAAGGTTGACTGGTAGAAATTGCCTTGTGGCATCATTAAATCCGTCTATTTACCACTATTCAACTATTGTGCATGAAGTTTAAATAAATAAGTTTCATTCAAAATCCGACAGGAAAGTAGAACAAAAATAATATAGGACAAGAGATTTGACACAGCGGAAACCATGGATTCAATTCATAAGTACATTGATGAGGCTTCGCGCCTAATTCAGTTACGTTAGTAGTTCCCGCTTAATAACTAATCTGTTTCGAATAGCATTCAACTATTACTTCATAATAATTATCTTTTATGAAACCTCTTAATTCTTGTCTACAACATGCAATAAACTTCAAAACAGATGAAGACTTATAAAACGTATAATCTAACATAATATTTCTTTTAATTTAATGTTTAATTTCGACTACCTAAGTAAATAAGTCCTGGGGCAAACATTCTAAAATGGCGGCTTCAGCACCATCATAATGGAATAATAATATGAACCACGTTAAGATTCTTAAAATGATCACAGACGCAATTAAAATTTTGAATTTTTCACTTTGTGACAATTTCACGAATTATAACGGTTATTCTTATTATTATGATTCTGCTAAAACGGCCATTTTAGGCCCCCTGGTGCGATTCGTGCAAACTTGACATGCATGGCAGAAAAGGTAAACTCAGCAATGGGTGGAACAAAACTGCCAAAGATGATGTTGATGAAGTACTTCTTTATCACATATTTACAGGAACTTTAACTATAGCATCCAAATTACATAAAATCATTTGATTCTCCCCTGTTATGGATAGGACGGAAGCGGACACTGAGATGACCGCTAATGGAGGCGTATGGATGAAAAGGTCGTATTACGTAGACACCGAATAACAATGGGTAGGGTTATGAGGATGATTAATTGAACAAGCAAACAATAATACGACGATCCCGAATAATAATTGACCATCAATAAAGAATTCCCGGGGCTTTATTAGCCAACCAACTTGCTAACATCATAAAAAACATAACGTCTGTACGTTCTGGTCTATCGTAATAAAAATACCCTGCTATGTTTGTCCTTGAAACATGTCACAGGTCTTGGAGACGCTGCCAGTGTGCACACATAGGTACCTTAATATATACTACGTAGTACGTAGAGATAGGGGCATTGACGTCATAAGCCGCTACTATTGCCAAACGACCCTTATGTAAAGTGCGACGATTATCGGAAAATATGGAGCTGAGTGTTTTTGGAATGCGTTTTCTCGAATGTGAAATAATGTACATTAGAGTAAAAGGTAACACCGGTTCAACTGAATATTAGAATACCAGTGAGGCCTGAAGGCACTTAAGTAGCCGATTCCGAGTAGCGGTTTACCTTCGGGAACAGGGCACTCTACGTAGTGTCTAGGAAGGCTGATATCAGTCAGCTTCTGTCTAAGTAGGTAAGTCAAATATTGAAAAAGAGAGTTCTTCTTCTCGTGTACCAATGAGGATAGTTCTGTCGTTTCCCAATTTTAAGCCCTGGAAGGTGCAGATGGGCAGGACAGAATTTTCGGCATATCTTGTCAACACACTATGTTCGGGATGTGTTTTGGCCAATTTGGCCAAAATGGATCTACAGCGGCCAACTTGAACCAGCAATCGATTCAAGGAGAAATAAAGTAACAGGGAGAAAATTGAAAGCAGGTACAGTCGTGGTCTTTTCGCTTAAATCATGCGGAGGCGCCGAGCCACGCCCCCTTAAAGTTTATACCTATTAGGAAAGCGTCAACTTTGGCGCGCAAAATAACAATTACTCTCGTTTGGCGTGCGTCGTCAGTGCGCACGGCCGATCGGTATCTTTTCATTCATTATTTCTATACAAAGTCAACGGGGCGGGGCTAGAGAGCGTTTCTATGTTGTAAGTGCAAGCAAAAATTAGCTTAGTGGTGATCAGGCGGGAGTGTCCTCGATAGTACGTAAAGGTAAATAAAAAAAATAAAAAAAATCTAAGCACAAGAAACCGAAATAAGCTGAAAAGATATTAATGCCGCAGAGGCAGTCTTATCTTTTCAGTTTATAACAAACAAAAGAACGGGTCCCGCTTTAAAGTTTTTGTCCATAAATCAAAAGCCTTTCAGGTATTTAAGGTATGAAAAGGACTTTTCTGTCACTCTAACTTGTGTAAAGCGTGTCCAATTGTTCAATGAATCACGAGTTAAAACGATTACGTTGTAAAGATGTCCATCGGCGGCTTTACGCTCTGTCGCGTCGACTTTTATTTAACCCTGCGTTAAAAACTCAGTAACAGCCTAGCGTGACGCAAGCTGAAAGTTACGTAGAAAAACATAGTTTAAATACCTAATTCCGACCTTAAATTAGCCTTAGAGACATTTAAAATATGGCATAGACTGACATAGACTATGCAAAAATGCCATGCTATGAAATATGCCATAGACTAGTGTTGTCAATTACAACATAATAAATATGATAGTTTTAATTTTCCACACTCCCTTTCATTTTTCGAACACCGGAGAGACACTGATTACGTTTGCTCACTGTTTAACAATTTTAAAATGTCCGGTTATCTTATCGATAATTTCCTCCACAAAAGTTAGTGATGGATGGATCTGTAAATAAAGTTATAAAAAATACTGCAATGTTCTGGCTTACACTGTTCTGGTAAGTGATTCGCCCTTGAAATCCTAAAAGGGCCACTCCAAGTCATACCCTATGACACAGAGTTGGATTTTGTTTTATTCAAGACCTAATCGTGTAAAAATCAGTTTGTTCGGCAGTTCCTTTAATTTGCATTTTTTTTTTATTACAGATATGTTGCCGAGACGGCCTTGTAAGTACGTCTGATAAAACCGTTAATTGACCTTCCTCTGCTATCAGTCATATTATATGTATACTTTCTCTTTACATGGTCCTTGATCCCAGGTTCAATGAAGTAAAGGAAGGAAATATTGCGTAAGTGATTTCATAAATATACAGCCTATATTTTCACTTCCTGCTAAATTCTTGTTTTACCGAAATGGTCAAAATATGTTGAATTTCTTGTTGAGGAAGTTCGGGCTATTTTAATATAGGTAAACGTTTATGTAATGAAACTTAACCAACCTCTCAATGAAAACTAGTTCGGACACCATATTTCGCCAGTTATGTTTAAGTCCCATGTAATAGGGGGCGAGGCTATATTATTGCCATCAACACAACACACCGAAAGGACACTTAAAGGATTACTTGAAGAAAGAGGCAGCAAGCGGCATAGGTACTGCGCTACGCCCGTCCCGTCCCTAAAACTTAACAGGGAATGGATTCGAGGACCTAGACAAGTGGCAATTGTTTTCAAAGGGTTTCGGCGGTTTCGGGGTTTCGGGAGTGTAATGGCACACTCCACCCAATAGGCGAGACGACAAAAAAAAATCTAATTAGTGCGTCAGTTAGATTATCAAAAAATATTTGACCCGTGTTTTTTATTTTGTTACGCAAATCAAAATTGACGAAGATATGATGCTTTTAAAATTCTCAATACGTCACGCCTTGGTATAATTTTTAGCTAGTTCTAACGTCACCACCCCCCACTCCCGAGTTTCGTTTATTTTCAAAAACAAAAAATACGTATCCATTAATTTCCAATACTCTGACGGACTAAATAGATTTGCAATTTTTTTATACTGTCGTCATGCCTATTTATCTGTGTAGGCGGGAAAACACAGAACTAAAATAAATGTATGTTGTAATAAGTAAATACAAGTTTGACATAGCGATGCATATTTGCTTGACAAGCAGCGCCACCTTGAACTGCACACTAAAAGTGGTCATAGTAGCTTATGTCAATTCAATGCACTTTTGACTTTTCCGAGCTTTTCCGTCATCGTTTTTTGCTGACCGAACAACTTTGTTTAAGAACAAAAAGTAGGTAGGTGTTGCTCTATCTGTTTTTCTTTTCTTATTCACCTTTTATTTAAACTGACTACACATTTTTACAATTAATAAAAACGATGAGCGTTGAGGAGTTTTTTGATGCACTTTTGTAGTTTAGTTTATTTATTTTAGTTTATTTCATCATCGCATCAATAAACTCCTCCGCAACGCTGTCAACTGGTAATTTGCATGAAAGACTGGCGGCATTGCCACGTTGTATGGCAACGCTTAGCTTCTAGCAAAGGTAAAAGTCAGCCCTTGGGTTACGGGAAGCGTCAACTAGTCGCTAGGCTAATTTACATCTGTGATTTGTAAATGCAGCTAGAAGGAAGATGGGCTTGGGGGCAGCAGCCCTCCCTGCTAATAAAAGAGCGACCACCAAGTGCAACAAACTACGGAACCCCAGTGCACATTATATAGAACGTAGACTCTACTCTACTGCTTCCAAATTACCGCAGCCAGTTTGGCTAGCCGCTTCAATCGATAGCATGGACTGTGAGGTCACTGGGTCGGCAACAGGGCCATCATAGTTTATTGAAAACTTACTGATCGATGCAGTGCAATAAGCTTGAGCTACTAGTAATTTTAATAGAAGTTATACAGGGAATAAGTTCTACAGAGAGCCAGCTCGCCTCAAGCTACTACAATTTGTCTTTGGATTTTCAACTATTTCGCTAAAGCATTAGGTTCAAGGCTGATTGGGATTTGTACCTACCCTCCAAGCGCATAAAGGTGCAGGAATGACTTCGACCTTGAAAAAGTAAATTCATACACCTAGAGCTTGGAGGATTGGTATTCAAAAAGATTCGTTCTCAGTAAAGCCTACCGGGTGTTAAACCATGAAAAGTTACGAGATCTAGGCGTTTACGGAGAGCGGAGTTGCCAAGGACTTCGAGTTGTAAAAAAATGTTTAGAATTGCCCATATTATGTTATTGTGTGTGCTTAATGGGTAAAGACCGATGTCCGTCTGTGATTGTCACTAGTGGGTTATGGTTAATAAATGGTTTCGACCTGTTTGTTTGCATACAACAAGTCCTTTGATGAATAAGTCATTCAGGTCCTTTTTCTCGCCGTAAGCTGTTTTACTTATAGGTAACCTATCTACTAAACCGAGTTATACGTAAGCTTATCTGTCAAAACCATATCAAATCAGTTTTTTAAAACCTTCCACTTGATCTAAGACTAGAATTCACATTATAATCAGTCAACTCAGCCCATCCCTGTCCAGTTCTGGACATGGACCTCTCTCAACCGACCACCACTCACTGGCCTCACTTTACCTAATGCTAAGTTCAAATAAGTTAAGTAATGTCTCAAGGACCAATTAACGGATAATTTGGCTAAGTTTTCAGGTAGGTAAGAAGGAATTTAGATATTTAGGTAAGTGCCTACACAATAGCCATGTTTAATTAAATGAAATTAAAAAAATTGAGCAAAAACGAGGAAAGGAAAACCACAGCCGAGTTTCCTTTTTTTTTGCTAAATTTTGACCACTCGAACACGTCAATTAGGTTGGGGTAGATTTAAATTATAGCTGCACCGTAGTTATTTTTATAAAAATACCACATTTGAGGATACAGATATTTTGGTGTATTATTCATTATTATAAACGAAAAAGAAAATCATTAATTGGTATGAAATGTTTACCCATTTTTTTTTTGTTAAAATACAATCACACTATTCAGTCAATCAATAAGCCCACTAACCGGAACTCCCGTCTGTTTTATTTAAAGTGTTTGTTTTCCTCATTTAGAGGATCTCTAAGTTCAGTGTGCCTTTTGGGAAAGGCCTCCTCTAACATTTTCCATTGTGTTTTATCTCTGGCAACCCTTCTCCAGTAAGGGCCCGCTCTAAGCTTCAACTCGTCTTCCCATCTCTTAAGTTGTCTTCCCCGTTTCCTTTTTCCATCTCTGGGATACCAGTCTGTCACAATTTTACTCCACTTTTCCTGAGTATCTACTCCTTAACATGTGGCCTGTCCATCTCCATTTTAGTTGGTCAGCTATCTTCGTAAGTACATCCATAACTCTTGTCTTGGCTCTTATAATGGTGGTTCGTTTCCTGTCTTGTTTCTTGATGCCTATCATGCATCTCTCCATCGCTCTTTGACATCACAGCAGCACTACTACCTACTACGTATTATATTATCTGTGCTACTACTAAATTGCTTAGATATAATCGAATCAACATAATTAATTGTGTCGGCTAATAATTATCAAGAATCAGACAAATAGGCCTTTACCAAGTAGTGGGACATCATAGGCCAATAATACAGATGGATCTGACACAATATCAACACTCACCCGCCCAAATAATCAAATATATAAACAATCGCCCGTAAATAACTTCTGTTCTGCTGTAGGTATCTATACTGATTTTCAGATAGAAGACTAACTCTCCAAAGACCAACTTTCACCGAGCATCATAGGACCAGAGAACTGATAAGTCACAAACCGACGGCCTTCACAGCGGCCAAGGTAAGAATTAAATAGCTGCGCCAAATGAATTGCACACACAGCACAGTAATTGAAATTGATTGATCTGATAATGAAATATCCATTTTTATTACATAAGCATTTGGAATTGTTACAGTTAGGATCAATTGTAAGATGACGAAACACTAAGTTGGATTGCTGTGAGGTACTTTAGAGCAGGAAACGGTTTGGTCTGAGGAGTAGAGGTTAATGGGAGCTTTTATTGTAATGTGTGATGGAGTTCCAATAGCTTATAGTTTGGGTAAAAGCGGTCCGGTCGAAACAGAATCAATGGTATTGTAGCTATCCATTTTGTTTTTCTTTATAATGTCAAACAGCACTACAGCAGTGTTATGGTAATGGCACATAGGCGAATGGTGAAATTTTCGTAATAGTCTACGAGATCTACTTTTTGTAAAATATTGGATGATAGATAAAGATGGGTCCTATTATTTTCTGGTAACGACATTGATCTGCTAATTATGTTTATGAAAATAAGGCAAGCTTCGCAATTTTTGCGCTTGGGCTATTACAGAACGTCATTGACCGCAGAGAAATCTTTCACGATATCGTATCGGCGCAAAGTTATTTGCGATCATAGAGGGACCTATTTATCTATGAAATCTAGTTTTTACAATCTCAAATATAGTGTCTATTTCCAAGAACGGTTCTCACAATCGTTTGAACTGCAATTTCAAGCTAATACACACTTTAAAAGCAAAGACGCTTTTCAAGAAAAATAAACGATATTTTCGTCTGGAAAGGTCTTAGACCTTTATGTTGGTAGAGAAATCTAAACGAACGATATAAACTTGAGAGAGCATTTGAAAATATCCAATGAAACTGGGGATATGCTGTATCTAATTGTAGCAGTAGGTATAAGAAAGGTTCTTACCAACCGCTGTTATAGAAAGTTCTGCGAAAATCAATCATAATCTGCCTAGCCTTTTCCTAATTACTTATGTTGGGGTCGGCTTCCAGTCTAACCTGATGCAACTGAAAACCAGTATTTTACTTGGAGCGACTGATTAGTACTACCACCTACGATACTCCTCGGTAAGTCTGGTTGTCAGACTTTCGGGCCACTGGCTTCCTGGAACGACTGTCAGAGTACTACAAATGACGGCCGTGAGTATTACGTTCCGCCAAGTTCTGCGATGATCAGAAATTCCGAATAGCCCAAAAACACCTCTACTGAGTTGGAAATCACAAAACCACAACTCATCTATCTACATAAAACATGAATTGAAAAGCATAGACAACAAAAAAGAACAACGTTTCAGTAGCCGCTTCAGTGATTTACAATAAGAAACAGTTAGATGACGCAATCAACAGTTATCTTTTACTTTCAGCGGAAATAACTTGCTTTCAGTAACAAATACTTACTTAGTAAAAACATTAAGCGATCTGACAGAACATTGAACAAATTGTTGGGTGAAGATATTATACCTTATGCTAGTTTTCACTAAATAACGGTAGGTAGGTACCTAGTTTACCTCAATGAACATACCTAATATCACACCTGTAATCTCCGGAGGGTTAAGCAGACTGAGGGGCACCTAGCACGCTAGATTATTAGGTAAGTCCCATGTTAAAGGGGTGAGTGAATAAATGCCTACATGAAACCGATCTCGTGGTCTTTCAAAGCTACGGGCTATATGATATTTTCACAATCCAATAATAATTATTTATTTTTATATGTGGATTTTATATAGGTATGTTTTTCTTTAAGGGTTTTAATTAAAATTTTCCTGTTTTGTCTTTTCTACACATCACTGTGTCTACATTTCTAATCGAACTTTCCTCTCGCAGGTCTGCTAGAAGAGATTTCTTATGAAATAAGCAGTACCTTTGTGCTCTTCTATTTTAATGTAATGTCCTGTTAACTATTTTGTGTGTAAGTACATAAGTAAATAAATAGGAAATTCGTTTAAGCGTCGCTAAGTGTCACTGAAATCGGGCATTTAAGAAAGAGCTTAGAAATATTACTAACATACATTACCCAATTGTTAATAAGGCAAGTTGTTTTTTAATAACACCAAATGTAGACGGGAAAAAAATATATTTAAAGAGCTTTTTAGGTCATTAGAATGACCTAAAAAGCTCTTAGACATCCATTGATTCGCCGTACTTCCAATACCCGAAATAATCGAATAAGGAAAACGGTTACGAAGAAATTGTGATAGAACTCCATGATCAAATTACCTACGATAAGTAATTTGCTTACTTATTATTTATTTAGATTAATTACACCTACGCGATCTGGTAATTTTTCCAAACAATATTGAAGAGCTATATAACTAGAATGAGTAGATCGATAGCTCAACTTTTATGAAACAAAATTATTATGTAAGTAATTGGATATTATCACAACGTGCTTATCTCCTCTCTCTAAAAATAACATACGTTTCTCTGCACCGATTGTCCGGGGCCAGCTAGGGGTCAAAGGTAAAAGACATTTTGGGGTTACTCAGTAGGTACCCCTAGCTCTAAGAGGGGGGTGCATAAGGGTGGGAAAGGGAGGCAGATCGATGACGCCACGTGGTCGTCTGACGCAAGAACCGCTATTTTTGACGCGGGAAAATACTTTTTTTTTAAAATGATTGAAAACTGAATTTGCATGGAAAAAGTTTGTTCGGTTTTTGTTCAAGATATTTTTGAAATAGATTGAAACCTTTTTTCAGCTGTTTAAAATAGGCGTTCAATTGGTAATCGATAGAAAATAGGAAAATGGCTGTGCAGAAAAGTTCTAAAAGCTTTTGTGACGTATTTTCATCATCGTTATCAGCAATCGCGTCGGTGCTGATGTAATTTTATCTGCTCTTATTGAATATTTTCTATCTCAGTGCGGTCGTAAATTATTAGTTAGCTAAAAGTTTGAACATTAAGGTCATGAGTAGATTGCTCACTTAAATTACTTAGGTACCTACCTACTTACTTTCAAAAAATAAATTATAAAGGTATAAAAGATCCCACCAGTATGACCATTTAGAAAATTACGGATGTTTTGTCATTTGTTAGCATTTCGCGAGATTTACCGAAAATACGACATGCTTCAAGTAAAAGCTTCGCACCTAAGTTTTCTATTCGTTTACGTACCTAGTTGCGTTGCAAACTTGCCCATTTTGGAATTAATTCTTATTTACTATTTCTCAAATTAACCTTGTTGATATTAATATTCGTCTATCTCATTAAATTCAACGAAAAATCTACGCCGAAGAAAATGTCAAAGGTTAAACAATTTTTTTTTACCACGAAAACCGGTTAATTTAGCAAATAAATTAAAACAGACACTAATAAATTTTAATACTTACATTTTGATGTATTTAAAATATTCAATTTATTTCACTAAAATAAATTTGCTAATAAAAAGTCACTGTAACGATTTCCCGCGTTTTTCTGCCGGAGCGACTTAGCCCGCCAACTGGGGCCGCGAGACTGCCGTGCGCCAAATATGAAAGAGATAGAAGGTCACTTTCGATATGTGCAATAGAGAGGGCTGTATAGTATTGAACGGGGGATGCAAAAGGGGTTGGAGATTTATAAAGCCGGCACAGTTATCCCAGTTTTGATTGGTTTTCGTTTTTTGGATTTTATCTCGCAAAGTTTGAGTGTCTGAAAATATCTGGATAAGTTAAGTTTTTAATAAACACAATATATTATTGTGTTTATTAAAAACTTAACTAATGCTAATATTCTTATTTATTATTAAAAGATTCAGTCAAATGTATTACATTTTTTTTTCATAAGGTGAAAGCGTCAGGGTAGCCCGCGAGGAATGAAAGTCATTCCTCGACCTTTATGAACTTGGAGGTTTGTATTGATGATTTAGATGATTATAATTCTGTAACTACATACGTCTTACAGTCCCGAACAATATTTTAATCAACATACAACCTAGCACTGGCCTGCAAATTGCAAAAAACGTACGAAAATTTGAATTTCGCGAGCTACCCTGGAGCCAAAACCAAAAAATATTAAGGCGGATGCCTTAATATTTTTTGGTAAATCATTATACAAGGTCTGGTTGAATTAGTATTGTAAGTAATACTTGACATGACTAGGTATTTTATGTTGCTAAGTTTATCGCTATACAGATCTTAGGGTCATTTCAACTATGAGATTTTCTTTTTAAACTCTGCCCTAGTCGCTGGATAGATGGCGCTGAACTTGGTAAGTTACTGCTAGGAACGGAACGTCACATCATTTCACTTGGATGCAACTTGGATCAGATGTAATAGTTACCCAAGAAACTTATATACTAACTGGAATGAGGACGGGCAACCCATAAACATTCCGAGCGAGAAAGCTTCAAGAGTGGATGTTGTCTCTTTCTAATAGGGTGTCCAATAATCATACTAACTCTTGAGACAGTTACAGAGTAGCTGTTATTTTGTTATTTAATGATGATGACCTGCAACTCAATAGCATTCTAGGCGAAATAGCTTCAAGAGTGGATGACATTAACTTAAATGTATGTCTGTACCGTCCAGTTGCAAATTATCAATTTTGCAATGTGTCTATCCAGACGACTTTTGTATTCGGGGATTCGAGGACTCCGTTAGTATTATATATTTTTTCCGACATTGAAAATCGCATATTCCTGTTAAGACTGTTTACCCATAATGTTTTAGTAACATTCGCCAATATTTATTTTATATTCCGAAACCATTCATTTTCGCTCGCAGCTCGCCAAATGGATTCTTTTGCTGGAGAAGCATGAAAAAATCCTTAGGATAGATTTGTATTTAAAAAGCAAACTAGGTACTACCGACACCTTGTGCGATGTCCGATGTTTCTAATTTATAAAATATACTTTTGATTACTATGTACGACAACGATGTTCGAAACCTCGAACTTACTTACTTAATTTATTTGGATATTTCCAGTTTGTCAATCTCAGATCAACAAAAAAAGGAAGATGGCGCGCTGCGAACATCAAAAGTGAAGCCACAAAACCGTGCTGCTGCAAGTAAAATACACGCTCACGCACACACATACAACTAAAACCAAGCTGACCGCTCTTAGTACGTGACAAGTCGTCGTCTAGTTAGCATAGTTTTAAAAAATAGAATTATGCCTTCGTGTGTACCGAAAAGTTGTAAAAACAATAGTAAATCACATAAAAAGTTTCACGCAATCAGTTTTCACTTGTTAGTACTTGAAATAACATCGTTTTTTTTTTTTTTTTTTTTTTATTATTATTTATTCACATGAAAAAAAATTAAAATAAACTAAGATAACTAACTTAAACTAAAAACTTAAAAAATAGCGTCAAAAAACTCCTCAACGCTGTCAACTGGTAATGTCCCCAAGAGACTGGCGGAATTACCACGCTGTATGGCAACGCTAAGCCTTTGGCCAAGGTAAAATAAATAAATAGGTATTTTTTAAATAAATAAACTAGTTTCAGGTTACTGGAACGAACGCAGTGACATAAGTGCGAGGGCTGCCATAATATGATTTGAAATTTCCCCATTCGAAAGGTGATTTCTTGCATCGCGTTTTATTCCTATTTTCTTATTATTATGTATCAAATATTTTAGATTTCCAATTAATACTGAAACAAAAAGTAAATGGATGGTAGCTCTATGAAATAGTAGAAATTATCCAAAATGGCTGCCATCAAAAACCAGCGTGGTTTGTTCCGATCATTTTGATAATAACGACCTATTTTATTTCAAGACAATTTGGCGATGTAAAAAATTTCGTTTATTTTTTCGGAATAGAAGTCCTAAACAATTGAGGGACAATACCATACTCAACATTATGTTACAATATTATCTTTCTTACCCATACAATACTATTCCCCAAATTATAGGTAAAAAATTTAAGAAATGGCAACCCTTCGATACACACATAGATAAAAAGGTGGCTTCACTTTTGATGTTCGCGGTGCTCCATCTTCCTTTTTTTGTTGATCTGAGTTGTCAATCTAAAACATTGGTAACCCTAGTCGTAATAAACAACCAAAGTTAAAAAACTTCCCTGAAAAACGAAATTCCACACCCAGCATAACCTTACTACTACACCCCTTCACACAACACAATTTTACCATATTTAAAGTGGATTATTTCACTTAAATACAATAAAAGTACTAAAACGACTTCAACGCGAAAATGTATCGGCCATATTGTTTACATCGGTGACAACGTAAGACAGAGACCCCATCCACCTTTGTCGGTTTCTCGCTCGGAACGTTTTTTTTTTTCCTTTTCTATTGAATCCATTGTACAAATTTAAACTCTAAACTTTTGAGATAGAGTTTATTTTTAAACCATTTTGTTCGTACTCATTCCAGTTAGTCTAAAATTTCCTTGGTTTCTTGTCGTTACCATATTGGAAAGCAAACGAAAGTGTCAGTCAACGAGCGTATGGGACGTGAAGTAATGTTTTTTTTCCAAGCGTTTGGGCTTTGGCACCTAGTAACGGAGTCAGTTCAACGCTATCTACAGAGTTCTTGGAAACTATGTTTTTTTTAATACTCAAAAATAAAACCTCTCATTGAAGGCATTTATAAATAATAATTATTTTCTAAGTCTGGTAAAATTGCGTAAAGTGAAGAAGTCAATAAACCGGAATAATTTATCTGTATCTTTTTCAGACGTACTCTGTCAAATGTCATGAAATGTCACCTAATGTCAACAAACAGCTGATAGTTGTGTTTTGATTTTTATATTTTGTCATTTTATTCAATTAGAATCTTTTAAAATGAGTGAAGCCCCCCGACTTCTCGTGCTTTACGGCAGCCAAACCTATACGGCTCAAGAAATAGCTGAAAGAATATGGAGGACGACGAAAGTTTTGGGATTTCGGGGACCGGTTCAAGCAATGGATGAGTATGCCATTTCTCGGCTTATAAAAGAAGAATTTGCTATTTTCGTGTGTGCTACGACTGGACAGGGTGACGAGCCGGATAATATGAAGAGATTCTGGAAGTTTCTCTTGCGAAAAAACTTGCCTTCGAACTCTCTAGTGAGGTTAAAGTATGGTGTGCTTGGTCTCGGTGATTCGTCGTATTTGAAGTTCAATTTCGCGGGCAAGAAGCTTCATAGGCGGCTAATGCAGTTGGGAGCAACACCATTGCTAGATATAGGTAAGAATGTGCTTCTAATTGTCATTCCAAAGCAATAAACCTTGTAAACAATAGGTGCTTAAAATTTTTATTAACTCCATATCTGAAAACATGCTTGTAAGGTTTGATTGGTATGAGATAACAAATGGAATTTTATCATGACAATGCAGTTTGTTGATAACCAATTTTAACAATGAGTGCAGTATTCAGATTCAGATAACTTTATTTGCTCAAACATGAGTGTACATACAATTATAAAGATAAAATGCATGCAAGGTGTTATAAGTAGAGTTGCGCTAACATATATTGACATTTCCTTATATAGGGGACATAAAATAATATTGTCTGAGCGTACTGTATGGTTTCAGATGTAAAGAATTAAGAATAGCACCATCCCATGTCTTCCCATGGGTTTCGGAAGAGGTTACTAAGGGACTTACTAGAGAATGGGCAGCAGTGATCTCTGTGCTTTTGCAACAACCATACTGCAATCGTCAACTAGCCTGCCAAGCGTGGCGATTATGGCAAAACCCCCCCTTTCGGGGAGCTTTATGTCCAGCAGTGGACGTCTTTCGACTGAAATGATGATGAGCATATTATTTTATTGAGGACCTTGTGGCTAAAAGTAAGCCGCTCAGGTCAATGTTTAGGTAAAGCTGCGCTTGCCTAGGTTGGTCCGTGGATGGGTGACCACCCATTACACATCTAGTTTCCTCTGTACCTCAGAAAGCAAGTGAAGCCATTGGTACTGGCTGTCAATTATAGATCTTTGACAATAATAACAGGTAGTCAGTGGCCCGAAAGTCTGTCAAGCAGTCTAACCAAGAGGCATCATGTCACCCAGTTAGTACTGGGTAGTGGCGGTCAGATAGGCAGTTGCTCCATGTAAAATACTGGTATTCAGCTGCATCCAGTTAAACTGAAAGCCGACCTCAACATAGTTGGGGAGAAGGCTAGGCAGATGATAGACTGACTGAGTCTGATATTCATTGCAGAGTTAAAAACTTAAAAAATATGTCAAGCCGATGTCATCTTGTTAAAAAACCTTGTAAGCATTGGTAAAAATAAATGCACAAACATTACACTTGTCACAATATCAAGCCAAATGAAATTATACACAAAGGATTAACTAATGAAAAAATTAAGCATTGCTTTTTTTTGTTCCAGGACTATGTGACTATCAACATGACTTAGGCCATGATGCAGTAATGGCCCCATGGCTCAAAGAATATCTGTCAATATTAAAACAATACTACCCTCAAATACAAACGGAAAATGTCAAAACTACCTTCATACCGCGATGGAAAGTATCCTTAGAAAAATGTGAAGAAATTGCCCCTTGTAATGGATTGACTGAAGATATCTACTTTTCTAAAGGTGTGAAGGACAGTTTTGTAGATGCAACTCTATTGGAAGTTACACACAATGATAGGACTACTGCAGAAACTCATTTTCAGGTAAGTTTCAAGATTTGTTTATGATTTTGGTCTTGGAATTCTGAGGAGGTTTGTATTGTTGTTCTTTCTTGTAATAAATCACTGTGTTATGGCATCCCAATTATGTTTTATGTCTTATACCTGTTTGTAAACTTGAATGGGATTATAAAGCCTAACAAAATTTAAAAAAATATTTCTTTTGGATGTTACATGGATGAAAAACTTTTTAGGATGTAAGAATGATAACACTGAAAACTGCAGATGAAACCAAGCTAAGTTATAAACCTGGAGACATATTTAATATACGTCCCCGAAACTGTAAGGAGGAAGTAGAAGATTTATTTAAAATTTTTGAAGAGCACAACATTGACATAAAACCTTGTTACAACTTGGTAGTGGAAGAATATCATGATGGTGAGTTTTTTTCAATGAAAATTATTTTATTGCTAAAAAAAAAGCAAAATAAATGTAAAAAGTAGCCCAGGTCATACAATAGACATATTTATATTGAATTCCTGGGTTACTTTTTTTATTTTTACATTTATTTTGCTTTTTTAAATATTTCGTTAAACTTATTTCTGAACGTAAATGCAATTAAAAAAGCGTTTATTTCTGAACGCAAAGTGTAGTCGCGTTTTATTGCTGTAAAACAAAATTGGAGTCACAAGGCTCGAATAGGGCGAAAGGAAAAAATATTAAGTCACAAGGGTACCATGAATATTTATAATAGTTCTCTTTTAAATTTTGTCAAAAATCATATTCGATTACAATCGGCAATCTTTGAAATCCAAACAAAATAACTAAACGCGTACTGTCAATGTCAAAACAAACACATGTGGTGCTGTCACCAAATGTCATTTTAACACCGAGTTGATATAGCGTGCGTTATGTTTTTATTGCAAAACTAAAGATTTTACTGTAAATAAGTTCAAAATACAATAAATATTTACTATGTTGCGACGACAGGCGCGTTTGCGCCGCGAGTACTTGTACAGGAAGTCTGTGGAAGACAAACAAAAGAATATTCAAGCGAAAAAAGACCAACTAAAACGGTGCTTAGAAGAAAACATTCCAATCCATGGAGATTTGAGGAAGGAGGCTCTCACTTTACAGAAAAGAATTGACTATGAAGATAAAGGTAAGTTTTTTGGTCCATTTATTAGCAATTGAGTATTTTATTTGTTTGTTTACAAAATACTAACATAACCTAAGTTTTATCTGTTTTCTCTCAATTACAAAATGGTTCCCTCAACTAAAGCCTAACAAACCATTGTAGGCCAAAAATAAGACATAGCATGATAAACCCTACTTTACAAAGATCTCTAGAAATTGGAGTTGGCTATATAAATATTCCAGAGCATTTGTAAAACAAAGACTCTTTTTTCTTTGCTGCTTACTACATCACATCACAAAAAACATACATACATGAAACCCATCATTCTAGGTCCCGAAAGAGCAGCAGTAATAGGCAGTTTCAGTGGTGGTGCCAACACACAGAGCTCACAGGACGATGAGTACAGGTATGCAGGAGTGGAGGATCCTAAGATAATGATCACCACCTCACGAGAGCCGAGCGCCAGGCTCAAGATGTTTGTCAAGGAACTTAGGTGGGTACCTGTTGGTTGCTTTAATTTTTTATTATACCACTTTTTCAATTAGTAGTTCATAATATTAGCTCTTAAAATGGGAGCCAGTTCTTGTAGGTGCATGATGCAGCATATAAGGTTCTCAATAGGCTCACCCATATTACGTAATAATTAAATATAACTGGCGAAATGTGGGTGTACTTTTAGGTACACCTGTTGCTTTTTTTTTTTATTTATATTATCAAGAAACATATTTACATTACAATTTGACAGAGTATACGTTCCAGAAAATCACAGAGGTTTGTTAGGAACGTTGATTCAGCTGGTAGGTAATAAAAATAGGAGACAATATTATCTAAGTGATTGAACGGTATGCACATCGTGTTACCAACCCATCTAAGCAGTTCATATCGGCGCGGGCGCCTACCCTACGGAGATTACAGGCGTGATGTTATGTTAGGTATACAACATAGAAGTATAATACATAAATATTTTCCCGTACTAACATGTCATAATTTCTTCCCAGGTTAATATTCCCGAACAGTCAGCGCATGAACCGTGGTGGTTACGAGATGTCTCAGTTGATACATGCATGCCGCGCCAACGAGGTCACCGACTTTATTGTGGTGCATGAGCATAGAGGCGTACCTGATAGTCTGGTGAGTTTATATACAACTGCCATTGATATATAAAGAACCCAAGGACAATATACAAAGGTCTCAAAAACATCTGCAGAAAAAGTATGTACAATTTCGAATTGTGTGCACTAGACTGTTTGTAAATTCGAACTTACACCAACCACATAAAGTGGATTTCGATTCATTAAGTCAATCAGAACTTGTGATTTTTTGGTTTTATTCAATTCAGGGATTAATAAAAGAACTCTCGAAATAAAAATAACTACTTATTAACAGGTCCCGCACATTTAATGTGATGAATTTTAAACTTTGCTGCACACTATCAATTTTTCCTGTATTGTGACTGCGTTTACAAACATTTAAACTCACAAAAACAAACAGCCAGACCCAAAACAACTACCTCTAGGCCATACAAATATTCGTTGCGTGCGGGAATCGAATCCGCACCATGTAGCGCAGCAGCCACTGCACCAACCATACTGTCAATTCAAAAGCACACCATTCTATCGAGATCAGCGTACGTTTGGCGTACAAAAGAATGTACGCATTCTTCTCTAAGCACCTTAAATAAGCACTTATCTCATCTCCAGGTGATCTGCCACCTCCCCTACGGCCCCACAGCATCGTTCACACTGTCCGGCGTGGTGATGCGCCACGACATCCCCGACATCGGGCCCATGAGCGAACAGTTCCCGCATCTCGTGTTCCATAACTTTAAGACTGAGCTTGGTAAGTGAACATGACTACATCAGTCTGTAGAAAGACATTTTATCGACTGCTGAACGTTAGCCAGTAAGTCCATTAAGGGTGTTAACAGTCAACAGGTACCTGACTTACGTTGGTCATCATTTATGAGTCAATGAAGTTACTGATGTTGGTGTGGATGTGGCGACACTTCGTTTTTGTGTTTCATACCCAAAAGATCGTGTCGGAAGCTGGTCCCAAACTAAATAAAAAAAATCGGGTGGGGCTGTGTCGGTGCACACGGCCGTTGGTTTTAACGTGAAACGTCTATATCAGCAAGTCGCTTTTAGTGTTAAAGATTGAAAGAAAACCAATAATTGTGTGTCAATAAGTGTTAATTTTTAACACTTATTGGTTACTTTTTATTTAAATCGATTGGTCTAAACGAACTCTCTAAATACACGAAAGAATCACCGCGCTTTCACGTGTGAGTCGTGAGTTATACTGAATAGAATTCAGCGAGAGCGCAGTGCCCCTCCCCCGCCGCCCCGCCCGGCCCCGATGCAATCTCAAGGTCTTAGCAGCGAGCTGACTATGTACGCTAAATAATGACACTAAATTCATGTTTCTACGATGAATAGTTTTGTAGTTATTAATGTCAGACGATATAACCCAATTCGTTACGGTATGGTTTTCTGACATGGTACCCCGTGGATGGTACTGATTTTAAAGACGTGTGACGTCAAAAAACAACGCTACAAACAATCTCATCATTTCAGCCCGGAATCACCCACTGTTGGGTATAGGCCTCCCCTTTCTTCTGCCACTCTTCTCTGTTCTGTGCGTCCCTTATCCATCCGTTTCTCGCGATCTGGACGATATCGTCAACCCAACGCGCTTTTGGACGGCTCTGATTTCTTAGTAGTTTTCAGCAGTTTATTTTATAATCATATAGTTTGAATAGGCCTTTTTTAACCTTAACATTTTGTCTGCAGGTCTAAGAGCAATGAGTATACTAAAGTACCTGTTCCCGGTGCCGAAGCCCGACTCCAAGAGAGTGATCACTTTCGCCAACAATGACGACTACATCTGCTTCAGACAACATACTTACAAGAAGGTATGGATTTTCAGCACTTTCCTTTATACACCTCACTTGCTCAGTCCGTCCTGGCTTATTGCCTACCCGTTAGTGAAGGTGCAACAAAGATCAAATTTCTATTTCAACTGAGAACCTTTACCGGATTTCGGATCTTCTGACCGTTAGAAAGCTTTACGTACTTAATATAATTCTAAGCATAAAACTCTATCGTTCAACCCACAGAAGACAAAAGGCAGAAGGAAAAACACGGTTGCTCCCACTGTGTCGGTATACACACATAACACACATCACAGCGCGTTATATTTTGTCACTCGTAGAAATACTGTGTACCCATTTTATTCTCGCATTTTTATTTGTATAAGTTCTTATATAATATCAAGATATTCAAATCATAAAAAATTCTAATCATATTTTAGTTATTGAGCCTGATCAAGATTAGGCTCAATAACATATGATTAAAATATGATTACATAACCTGGGGAAGGCCGAGCATTCCAATACAAGCAAACTATTTGCTTAAAAGGATTCTCCCCATTGTATCTAGAATAAGTTATTTAAGTTGAAGCAATAAACTTTTTTATTTTTCCTTTTTGTTTATAAGCCAGTCGAAGTCCTCCCTGGCCAAAGGCCATTGCGCTTATGATCACAGCAGTACTCTAGAGCAGTACCTATCCTACCTTAAAAGGACACCCTGCACAGGAGTATCCCAAAGCCATAAAGTAGTTGTGAGGGATGCAATGCTACTTGATTGTTGCTCGCCAGTTTTTGGCGTTGAATTGTCGTAATAAATGAATAGAATGCGAGTGTGTTAGTGTTACCTATACATATACAATAGGCGAGACGACAAAATAAACTAATTAGTCCGTCAGTTAGATTATCAAAAAATATTTGACCCGTGTTTTTTCTTTTGTTACGTAAACCAAAATTGACGAAGATATGACGCTTTTAAAATTCTCAATACGTCACGCCTAGGTATAATTTTTAGCTAGTTCTGACGTCACGCGCTCCCACTCCCGAGTTTTGATGCGTTTTATCTTTTGTCAATATTAATTGATTTACAAAAACAAAAAATACGTGTCCATTAATTTCCAATATTCTAACTGACGGACTAAATAGATTTGCAATTTTTTGATACTGTCGTCATGCCTATTACCCTGCGGGTACGGCCGCGTTAGTTTAGTGGTTGCAAGCACGACTGTTGAGCAAGAGGTCTTGGATTCGATTCCGGGGTCGGGCAAAGAGATTTTGAGTTTTTCCATGAGGAATTTCTCAGAAGCAGCCTCGGTCAGTCGGCAGTCTGGAAATGCGCCCGGTTGATGGCAATAGGCTTGCCTCCCATAACATGGGACTTAGACATAACCGGCGACATGTGGGTTTACTGTTAGGTACACCTCTGCCTAACCCTTCAGGATTGCAGGCGTGATGTCATGTTGATTACCCCGAGAGTACGCACTGTATTTTAATTAAATACATCTCAGCCTTAACTAATCCGTTTTATATTCCATTTTTTCTAGGTCGGCAAAGAAATAGAACTATCAGAGATCGGTCCCCGCTTCCAAATGAAGCTGTATGAGATAAAACTGGGCACACTAGACTCACTCGATGCGGCCGACACGGAGTGGGCGCTGCGCCCGTACATGAACACCGCCGCCAAGAGACGCTTCCTCAGCAACGAGGACGGCTGGCAGGAGGAGGAATGATATAATAAATGATATTTTTTAAACAATTCGGTTTTATTTTAGTTTTGATTCCCTTTGCGAGCGTTTTCACCAACATTAAGCACTTACCTAAATAAAAGCGCTAAAAATATTATTTAAGGGGAACAGGGCCTGCAGTGCGGCGGTTCTTCAAATTGCAAGTATTTTCCTTTTTTTCTCCTCGAAAACTGAGCCGCTTCAATTATTTTTGACATTAAAATTTTAACATAGAAGAAATTGATATGAACTCTCCTATCAATTTCTTCTATGTTTAAAACTTAGAATTTGACTGGTAGTCCTCTAATTACGGCCGTGAAAATGGGGCATATTTTGTCTATTTTGGAGGGTCATATTTTCGTTACTTATTAGTTGCTGAAAAAAAAGAAAATGTCAGGAACGTGTCTATAGTAGATCATCATTTTATGGAAAAAAAAATTGCTCTACATTTCTAGAAGCATTATTCAAGAAGAAAAAGGGGAATACAGTACGGAGAATCGCAGCCACTGTTCCCTCTTAAGTATTCAATAAAGACCGTATCGCTTAGTGAAAACGGATATTCGTGTTTTTTTTTATAAAATTACTTATTTTGTGACCATGTACAAAAGGGCATCAAAGATTTTCGTAGCGGTAGGATACTTGGCTTTGGAAGCACCATCGCCATGAAAAAAAATTATAGAACTGCCTTCATGTGGACGTACCACAGATGGGCGAATAAATGGAGTGCTACAGTCGAACATTTTTCACTTCACGAAATCAAAATTGATTACAGACATGCCTGTCCCCGACTTCCTAAAACAATCGCACACACTATACGAAATAGCGGAACAATACTGGGACCTCCACTGCTACCCGACGCAATACGTCTTTTCTCTTCTTGCGCAGTTGTCCGACGATAAGCTAGAAAGAGAGAAGTGTATCGAGTTCAGCTCCCCCGAAGGACAGGAGGATTGGCTTAATTATTGCAGGCGGCCGAAAAGGACGGTTTTAGAGGTAAGTGTTTTAGAAGATGATTTTTGAATGGAAGTTTCAACTGACAAAAGCTAAACAATTAATGTAATGTCAAGTGGAGAGATGGCCTGAAACACAGTTTTAAAGAAACCTACTACTGAACTACCTGTATATTTTAGCTCGTAAAGGGTCTCTTATTTCACCAATTTCAATATCGTAATATATCTCATTACGTACTTGTGCTGTAAAGTAAAATGCACGGTTTATACTTTTTTAAATCTTAGCAAAGAGTTTTTATGTCAGAAAAGTGGTCAACATTTCATGAATAAAATTAACTTTGGGAGATCAAATATATATAATAAACATTTAATTTTTTAATTTAATTAATTTTGACAATAAATTACAACCAAACACCAACAACAACAACAATCTGTAACAAAAACACGAAAATATTCATTTACTTTATTAGTAATACTGGCTGTGTTTTGTGTCTTTGCCATAAAAAAAGTAAAAATTATTCCGCGCGCTTTTTCTTTTCGCTGTATTGTTTTTATTTGTTTTATTTATTTCCTCGCAAATATGTTATAAAACGTCGTATGACATACGTGCGCTTTGATAATTACAGCCTCTGCTCATTTATCGCCCTCGCCTACGGCTTTGGCTAGTAATATCGCCTCGGCTGTAATTTTCAACTTACCGCACATATATCATAATGTACTATTGTTAACTTAATATTTTAATAAATTTGTTATTTTTATTCATTAATTGTTTTGTCTCTCAGGTCCTCCGCGACTTCCACAAATCAGCTTCAAAGTTAACTTTAGAAGTGTTATTCGAGTTATTCTCAACCATCAAGCCTCGTTCCTTCTCCATAGCCAGCAGTGCTCTTCCCTCAGAGGGGCAGAACATCGACCTACTAGTGGCCGTGGTACATTACCACACAAAGTTGAAGAAACCTAGGCTTGGGTTGGCTTCGAATTGGCTGAAGAGTTTGGGTGTCGGGGATCGAGTTTATGGATGGATTAAAGCTGGGACGCTTGTGTTTCCCAAAGATGCTGTAAGTACTAAACCCTCAGTCCCACGGGGGATTTTTAAAGCGTCCATTTTGTATCATGCACTTGGTTTTATTCTCTCTGTATTGCGATGAGCATTCATAAAACAGCTCATCCCAGCTCGGCAAAATAGTGCACTGTAGAATATTTAAAATTTGTATAAAAATTGGATTTTTTTACTATGCACAGTAGGGCTATTACGTATCTCTGATGACAGCTCGAAATGATAGTAACTGGGCTCAGTGTCCATCAATTAACGGTCAAAAGGTTAGTTTCGTATTATGTATGACCCTGTTAGTCACCGTAAAGTGCCACTCAGTGTGATTCGTAATACCAATATTATGACATTCACGGTTGTCATCAAAGTTCGGTGTACAACCGAAGCTTGATAGTCACTGGATATCAGAAAGATACGTATTAGCCCTGCAGGAGGACAGTATACTGTTTCTAGAATTCGACGCTCCGATTCTGTGGGATCATCATCATTCTCTTGCCCTTATCCCAACTTATTTAGAGTCGGCGCAGCATGTCTTCTTCCATACTTCTCTATTACTCGTCATCTCAGCAGTCACCTCCGATCTACCTCACTATTCTTTATTATACTATTCTGTAGTTTTAATTTTTAGACATGATAGCGTGCTTGTTTTTCCCGATTCGCACAAATAGACTCAATTTTAACACCAAGCTCTTGATATCTTAAATCATCCTCAATAATACCTTTCATCATGTTTCCAGACCACACCCCACATTCTAATCGGTCCAGGTACCGGCCTAGCTCCCTTCCGCTCCCTCCTACAAGAGAGGGAAGTACAACGCACTGCCAACAAAGAGGCTCTGCACTTGATATTCGGGTGTCGGTATAAGGAGAGAGATTTCCACTGTAGAGAGGAGTTGGAGAGAATGGTGAAGGAGGAGAAGCTTAGTTTGTACTGTGCGTTCTCTAGAGATCAAGAAGATAAAGTGTGAGTATGATAATACGTTTTAATACCAATAGTATTGGGAAAGTATGTAGCTTTGTCCAACAATACGTTTTTATTTGTGCATTCATTTTGGTGACACATAAGCCCGGTTTCCACCGCGAGCGAAGCGAACCTATTAATGACTTCTTTTACCTCGCTAGAGAAAACTAATTACATGTGTTTCAACCAACAGAGTCAAGCGGAAATGACTCAGCGGGCAAAAAGAGTAAAAATGAGCTCGCTCTGCTCAATCTTGTTTCATTTCTCTAATGCGGTGGGAATCAGACGACTAAACTCTTTCTTGGTGGAAACGCAATCCTATTTATTATAATTTTAGAAAAATAAATAACCAAGTCAATTCTTTCTCCCCAACAGCTACGTCCAACACAAAATAGCAGAACACAGGGAGCTTCTCTGGCAGTTAATCACAAATGAAGCTTACATCTACATATCGGGCAACGCGAAGAACATGCCCGACAACGTCCGCGATGCTTTCATCGAAGATGTGATGAGTCAAACTGGTGGATATAGCATAGATGAAGCCAAGAGGATGCTAAAGGATATGGAAGATTCTGGACGGTTTCAAGTTGAGGCTTGGTGATGAACTGATGAGGATTTTTTCGTTTAGATTTGACCAAATAAAGGCACAAACGGTGATTCATGATCGAACGGACCATCACAAAAACTAGAAGTTCGATTTTCGACGTTGCAGACCCGGCTTTAGGGCATCAAATGTAGTAATATTGTATAACAACGAATCACGACTTTCGATTTTTTTTTGTATATTTAGATTAGGACTATATTTTGACGACTTTTCGTAGTTTTACACTGATTGTTTGTATATTTTGTTAGAATTACTTAGTTAGGTAAATTATGCGTGTGAGTACTCCATTTGTTGTGCAATCTGTGACTACAAAGGGTTTGGAATATTTTTGCATGGTATCCTGGCCTCAGGCGGGCCAAATATTTCAAACTTATTTTACTATAGGCAGGTACTACCGAGTTCAATGACGGTCTGCCACTTTTCACCCTTATGCCCTAAGTAATAAGGTTGAAAATTGGTCGACCATCAGTGCTGGGTAGTACAATAAAATACGGGTGTTGGAAATAATGCATAAGGTTTGTGAAAGTTATTTAAATGGTTATTTCCAAATTATGCTAGTTTGATGATGTCACAATAATTTTCATTTAGGTAAATAATAATTTTGAAATGATTCCTTTAAAATTACTCGAATAATAACGGTAGCTTCTGTTTATTTATATTCTATTTTCTATGAACAGGTACGTTTTAATAGTTTTAAAATAATATTAATAAATAAAACGAAGCAATTATTTATTTTAGTGTCATTTTATTTAATTCTTATTTTAACACAAACTCGAAAGTATTTACATTATAATTATATTTCAACTCAAGACGGGCCCCATAGGAAAAATATGAATAATATAAAAATAAAAATATGACTTACCTATCTTACAAAAATAGTTATTTTTATCTAATATTCTATCTATTACAACATATTTCTTGAGAAAAAACTGACAGGCTGGCATAGAGTCAGTACAGAACGAACGGAAAATCAGATCAATCAATAAGAGCAAAAACGCGCTTCGAGATGGAGAGACGGCTCGAGACAGCCAGAGGACGCGCGCGTCTACGCGAGCCACGAGCACACGAGCGTCAACACGTGCGCGGGCTCAGGTGTCCTCGAGGACTCCCGAGCATCGCGACCATTCACGAGACGACGCTTGATGTCCGCATCGATAATCATAGAATTTTCTACTTTAAACCACGGTATAGTAAATTGAGGAATGGCTTTTCAGTTCTTTCTGAATTGACCCTTTATGACCTGTATCTAAACTATTCTCTTGTTTCTAAGGCGAAACGAAAATGTATCATCCCCGAAGCTTCCATTGCTTTTGGGGAGATTCGCATCTAAACAAAGTATCTTACGATCTAAACTTGTAAAGCATGCCTACCTTTACAGCCTTTCTAAATAAAATCTGGGCTATAATGTTTTTTTTTTTAATTATACAGGGTGTTAAAGTAGTCGCGTGCCATAGCTTAGGGGTGAGTTCAGTATCGATAAAGGCACTCGTAAAAAATAAAAAAATAAAAACAAAAAAAATATTGCAAGATCAACCTAATTTAATACCTACTAACTTCAAATAGCAATTAAAATAATTTCGATTGCTATTTTAAATAATACTATTCTGTTGGTACTTAGGAATTTGGCTAAGACAAAAAAAAAACTATTAAAAAAATCTAGACCTAGTCCTAATCGAGCTGGAGTGAGGCCGTCCCACATTTTGAGGTTCCTTTTGGGGAGCTGATATTGGAGATAGCGCTGGGGTAGCCCGCGAAATTCAAATTTTCTTAGGTTTTTTGCTATTTGCAAGTCAGTTTCAGGCTATGTTAAATAAAATATGATCCGCGATAGTAACGCGTATGTAGCTACAGAATTAAAATCATCAATTCGACTCTCTTAGTTCATTCAATAGAAATGTATATGAACTTAGAAGGTTGTATTGATTATTTTAACGATTATAACTCTGTTAAGCCATATTTGTTACGGTCGCGAATCGTATTTTAATCACATACAACCTGACACTGACCTGCGAATTGCAAAAAAACTTTACAAATTGTGATTTCGCGGGCATCCTGGCGCGTCTACCTCTCTGGCTCCTAGCTATTATTAGGCAGTCCCCACAGTTTGAGGTTGCCGGCATCCCTTTTTCTCTCGGGAGGCTCCTTGTCCTCGCACGCGAACGCGACGAGGTAGCGCGACGGGTGCCACGCTACTGTGAACGTAGACGCTTGAACTGGTATCTCGGCTACTTTTTCACCTGAAAAGAAAATCATTTATTCGAAAATGTCACCGCGAGAGACGCCCCGGGCGTCGGGGGCCACGTGGTGGCTTCCGGCCACCGTAGGCGCGGGCCTGTGGACGGGGAGCTATGGGCTAGCTCGCCGTCCGTACGTCTCATGACGACAGGCCGTGTCGACGGCGCAGGAGTGTTCCACGCGCGCCTCGAAGAGAATCAGCAACAGGAAAGAAGCAAGGGCCGATGCCTGCCGGGGCTGCGGGACTGTTCGAAAGAGATACCGTGGCCCCGGAACACAAAGGGCGATGAAGGTACATGGATGGGCTTTAGTCAGTAAAAGTCTGACACTCCCTCCTGCTCCGCCCAGAGCGGGAGGAGTCATTTGATGATTTCCAATACGAAAAGGAAAAAGTATGTAAGCATTGTCGTAGGTGTTGCTGTCTACCCCCATGAGAAACTGGCTGCTGTATACAATGTATGAAGTAAAGATGCAAAGTATGTCACGGCTAGATTTTAGTAAAAACAAAATCTACATAGCTTTGGAGTTATCTCTGTTTCACGCTTAAGGTAGACCGCGAAATTCATTTTTTTTTGTGTTTCTCAGCTCTGTGTCATATTTATGTTGTACAAAATATGATTCTCGACCGTAACAAATATGGCTATTTAAAAACATCAATACAACCCTCTAAGTTCATTTAATCCCATTGAATGAATTTTTATAAAATAGTCATTGAATGGAATTAATTGAACTTTGGACTTTGAATGAGCAGTGGTCTGCCAAAGGTAGAAAAAATTGATTACAGTTCAATACTTGCAGCCAAACCACTGGTTGTTTACATAATATCTAAATTGTTGTTTAGACTTACCAGTCTCAGTATCTCCTATGTCTATGATGTGATCTTCGCTGGCAGACGCGAGGAGGCGCCCGTCGAAGCTGAACGACAGTGTGCGCACCGGCCATTCTAGTCTGTAACAATTATAGTAATTTGGTTTAGTAACCACGACCATAGTTTAGCAGTCTATGGCTGCAGTCAGATGAAGAGAACCCTAGGAGTACTACCGAATTTGAATTTAACCTTTTGAACGCCATTGTCACATATACGTGACAAGCACGCCAAACGACACGAATATGTGACAAAATGGTAGGTGAAATTGTGGCTGGGCGTGGAGGGCACGCGCATGCGTTTATGCTCTGGCGTTCAAAAGGTTAAGTGCCAAGGGGAATAGAGCTTAGAACAGAGGTGGCATCGTGTCTGAATCTCAAAGTTGTAGCACACAATAGGCGAGACGACAAATAATCTAATTAGTCCGTCAGTTAGATTATCAAAAAATATTTGACCCGTGTTTTTTCTTATGTTACGTAAACCAAAATTGACGAAGATATGACGCTTTTAAAATTCTCAATACGTCACGCCTAGGTATAATTTTTAGCTAGTTCTGACGTCACGAGCCCCCACTCCCGAGTTTTGATGCGTTTTATCTTTGTCAATATTCATTGATTTACAAAAACAAAAAATACGTGTCCATTAATTTCCAATACTCTAACTGACGGACTAAATAGATTTGTAATTTTTTGATACTGTCGTCATGCCTATTAGTGTGTCTAGTTTATATCTCTAGATATACTTTTTTAATTTAAGTGGCTCGCTCCAAAGTACCAGTTTCATTTTGCACCACAACTTAGTAGACAGACTAAAATGCGATGGGGCGAATTTTAGCTTGCATCATAGAAATAAGTTCAAACCTCTGTTTTGCGTGAGCCTCATTTAAGGAAAGCACGTTAAGCCATTGGTCTCGACAGTCTTTTATAGATCTTTGACAATCGTTACAGGTAGTCCAGTGGCCCAAAAGTCTGACAACCAGTCTTACCAAGGGCTATCGTACATATCGGGACTAACTGGGTTGTGGAGGTCAGATAGGCAGGCGCTCTATGTAAAATAATGATATTCAGCTGCATCCGGTTAACCTGGATGCCGACCTCAACACAGTTGGGAAAAGTCTAGGCCGATCTATCATGGGGTTTTTGGTTTCCGCACTTAGTCCTTAAGGTGGACCATTGTGCGTGAAGTCTAGGCCCATGTTGATTATTTACTATCCAGATTTGTCTCTTACCTCGAGAACACTCTAAGACAAGCAAGCTCGTTGACGTCCCACAGCGAGACGAGAGCGTCAGCAGAGCCCGTGGCGAAGTAGCGGCCGGTCGGGTCATGTTCGATGCAGATGCAGGTGCCCGGGTGCGCCTTTAGTACTGTTTGGAGCTCCAAAGAGGGGTACCTGGGAAAGAAAGTATTATTTTTATAGACAAGTGGGTTTTAATGGCTATCATGCAGCTTGTGGCTAAATAATAACAGCTGCTCGGGTCGATCTTCAGGTTAACCCGTGCTTGCCTAGGTTGGTCTGTGGATGGGCGACCACCCATTAAATACCGAGTTTCCTCCGTGCCTCGGAAAACACGTTAAGCCGTTGGTCTTTGCTGTCATTTGTAGATCTTTAACAGTTGTTACAGGTAGTCAATGGCCCGAAAGTCTGACAACCGGTCTTGCAAACAGCTATGGTATTACCCAGTACTAACTAGGTTGTGGAGGTCAGATAGGCAGTCGCTTCATGTAAAATACAGGTATTCTGCTGTATCTGGTCAGACTGGAAGCCGACCCCAACATAGTTGGTAAAAAATAAAATAAAATAAAAGGCTAAGCAGATAATGACTGTAAGTATGAATGGCATTGAGAAAGCTGAACTTTTATTGATTGATACTATTGTATAAGACTGGGAGGGAATATATATAAAAACACCAAAGGTTAATCAAAAGAGAAACTTACGACAGTATGTGTACACAACCAAGTCCATTGGTCAGGTAGAACAAATCTGATGTGTTGTTCCAGGAGATCTCGTTCACTTCAAAGTTGAACTGTTCTTCTACTACCTGGAGAAAAGCAAACCAGTCTCTATTTATTGAAAGCAGATGAGAGAAATAGTACATTTTGATACAAGTGGAGAAAGTTTGTTATTGCACTCGAGGCGGAATAAACTCCCGAGCCGTAGGCGAGGGTGTTTTTGAGCCGAGAACTGCAATAACAAATGTCCACGTGTATCAAACGACGTTTTTCAATACACTTTTGAAGAAATAAAATAAAATAATGAAAAAAAACAATCACCGCTGACTATAGGCATTGCATCAATTTGTACTAAGTATAGGTATAGTTTTATCTGAGGCAATTTCCCAACACCCGCGTGCTGTGCCGCGTGCGGCTCCACCTGCACGCGGCACAGCACAAGGTGATGGAAAATGACAACAATCCACGTGTGTGAAATACATGTCATGTTGAACCTAATCGTAGTGCGATAAGAACCCGTTTTTGACGAAGTGTATTGAAAAAAAATTGATAAAATTTCATAGAAAGTGACCGAACTCAAAATTACGGTGAATTGAGTTAAATATATAAAACTACCTTATAACATGGGCTATCATCTAGTGAATCAAAGTGACGATATCATGCTAAAAAAAACCGGCCAAGTGCGTGTCGGGCCACGCGCAGTATAGGGTTCCGTACTTCACCTTAGTCACTTTATAGGATTTATTCTAAGGATTTTGTATTTAGAACGCAAATTGCAGACGTAGCTTATAAAGCTGCAAGGCTAAAATGGGACTGGGCAGGCCATGTCTGTCGGCCCGCACAGCTGTGGGTCCGAATATGGCAAGACTGGATCCCTGAGACAGCTAAACGGGGTCGCGGTAGACCGAGGAGAAGATGGCGGGACGTCTTGGATGGCTTCCTGACGAATTGGCGAGAAGAAGCACACCATCGCGAGAAGTGGTAGGAATGGGGGGAGGCCTTTGCTCAGGAGTGGGACAATACTTGCTAACTAAAAAAAAAATATTTAGCATTAATTCGAAAAGTAGTATTAGCTACCCCTAATTCTTAGCTACCTATTCAACGATACCCCACACGATGGGGTAGACGACGAAAAAAAAATTCATCCCCACTTCACATGTATGGGAGCTACCCAAAAAAAAATATTATCTAAAATTTTATTTTACCACTTTGTCGGCGTTATTGATATACACACCTCTACAAAATTACAGCTTCAAATTAAAGACTGGGTTATAAAAGAGAAAATGCGCCAGAAAACTTAACTAAAAAAAAAAACTCTAAAAACTCTAACTGTTGCATAAAAAACAAATATTAAGATTTTTAAAAGTTTAAGTATTCGGTTGCGTCATCTCTCTTAGAAATCTACTAATACTATCATTAGCAATCACTATACTATATAACTCAGCAGTTTCTAGTTTTGAAATTAAAAGTAAATTAATTAATAAACCTACCACTTTATAAGTCTTGGTGTCTATAAAAGAGACAAGGTCCTCTTTGTTCCCCACGGCAATGGTGCTGCCGTTAGGTGACCATGCTATGTTGATGTTCTCTCCTTTTGTAGCTATGGTCGCTGCACATTTGTGTGTCCTGAAATTGTTCAAATTCAAATTCAAAATTGTTTATTTGTGACACATAGGTAAAAACAAATAGGTACATGGTGTTATCAAAAAAAGAATAATGTCTCACTATGTGTTGCCTTGCAAGCGTAAAAATAATGTTTACACTTATGTAGTGCAGGTAGTTTTTGTGTGTATAAAAACTGAAAGTTAAACAAAAAATAAAACTAACGTTATTACAGCTAGTTACCAACCTAATATTAAATCTTTAATAAAATATACATACAATAAACAAAAACAATTTTTAAAACTATACAAAACAAAAGGCAAAATAAATAATGTTACATATTTGGTTCATGTAAGGGTCTGAATGGTTTATAGTAATATAAATATCGTAGTTACCGTGTAGTTTGTATCAGGTGTATAATCCCCAAGGACCAGGTATGTTCAAGCCACACAATAAAGAAGGCCAGTCTATTTAGGCTGCTCATGCCAAAATCCTTATGGCATAAATCAATTAGTCTTTGAACTTGGGAATCTAACCTCATGGTAAGCAGTAGCGCTTGTAACCACTAGATAAATGAAGCAGTCGAGTTTATAGTATTGTTCTAGGTACTTGTATGTTGATGAAAGGAACATAGTTATTTCACTTGTACTTTTAGAAGAGATTTGTCAGCTTAGACTGTATGAAAATTGTCTTGGATTTATTATCTTATTTTGAGAAGAATCGGGGTAACTACGTTTGAGAACCACGGACTGGCTGAAGAAATCTATTGAGAAACTATTTACCTTGTATCCCATATTCTAACAGATTTGTCTCCGCTAGCTGTACTTAGGAGGTCAGGATGTGAAGCATGCCAGCACAGTTGATCAACAGACCCAGTGTGACCTCTGAATATAAAGTCTTGCACCTAAAAATAAAAAATGATTGAATTTGAATACCTTTGCATTCGATCATGACTACAAAAACATAACCTAACTTTTGTTATAAAACCATGAACAGTATATAGACTTGATTTAACAGCTATACTTACTAGTCTATTTCTTTCTAGCGTAAATATAGCAACGCTTTTATCAAACGAGCCTGATGCCAGTCGTCTACCATCACAGGACCAACCAACCGAATGCACTTTGGAAGAATGGGCAACGTATTCACGAACGAGATTGTGTGATACGAAATAATTTCTTAATTCTGCTAAATCCTCTATTGGAGACTGCGTGGGTTTAGGTTCTTTCATTTTGTAGCAATAATAATTGTGTTATTGCTAAACAGTAAAAACAAGCAGCAACAAAATCCACAACACAATTCATAAACAATAGGTTTATTTTTTACTTCTGTCAGTTCTGTCACAGTCACAGATTGACAAATGACACATTGCATAAGCATAGACAACTTTTGATGAACAAAGCGTTTTCATCAATGGGGATGGCAACTGATAACTGTTATGGCACTAGCATAGCTAGTTCCATGCATTGGTTGAAAATCTCGATGTCATGTTATACTTTAAAAAAGCTTGACTCTAATAGTCAAATTGGGACATTTATTTGGGTCCCGTCACCTACAATGAGCTAACAACCTTCCCCAATGGAAGTCTCAAATCCTAAACCTTCCTCCTCGTATATGGCCGCAATACATTGCTGTCGTATGGCAAGCATAGTAGGTACCTTAGGTACCTGTGTGCAGTGGGCCTGGCCGCTCTAGCAAAATGATAAATAATATTAAAAAAATTAAATTCTTTAAATGGACTCTAAGGTCATAATCATAGAGTCCATGTTAAGAATTTAAAATTTTTACCGTGATTCATAATAAAATTCTGCTGAAGCGGTCATTTTAGACCTGGGCTTTTTAAACCGAGGCTTACTGATTGCTCTCTTCGTTATCATTATTGAGAAGCCTAAATTACATTTCCAACTTCCTGCCCGTACTCTCTATGACAAATAAAACGAAAATATATTTAAATCCACTTTATTACCATTCTCATTCTAACCAATAGTAGTAATTACTTCCAATATCAATTAAAAAGTTATTTGTCTCCTATGTAGAACCGCCGCCAACACTTCAATTGAGTATGGAAATACGCCACCGGTCCCAACCATACTATGTACATGAATATAATATGCAAACACTTCTCCTGAAAAATGTTTTAAGAAAACATCATTAGCAAACAAAATCAACTCATTAGAGCAACAAAATTTCTGTCATCATCGGCAATAGATGATGATGCCATCTAGCCGATTTCGGCCACAGCGACTGCACTCGATGGCTTTCTAGTGTGGTTGTAGAGAGCTTTGGTGTGCTGCTCTTTCATGTGTTCTCAATTGGCTAGCAAATGATGATTGATGATTCCACGAGTCTCTATTTTCGGCCAAAGTTGGATAACTTTGGCCGAAAATAGAGAGTAGTCGTTACCCGGCCCAGTTGTGGATCGTGGATTCGAACCCAGTCAAGTAATTTGTGTAATTTATTTCATCATCACTGTTCAAATCACAGGAAAAATCATCAGGGACAAGAAACCGCATGTCCTAGAACCGAAAATGAACGTGACAAAGCCTAATAGCAATGCCCGACTTGGGAAATGTACCTAGGTTACGCCACGCACAGCGACAGCATTTGCGTTTGACAAGACAAGACCAACGGAAGGCAGTGGTAAAATATTTATGACTGTTACAATAGTTATTTGTTATACAAGAGTGCAAAGTTGCTTTTTAACCGCGTGCTCAATTTTGATAACCGAGCAAGCGAAGGATTCTAAAATTGAGTCACGAGCGCAGCGAGTGATTCAAAAATTAGAATCCTGAGCGTTAGCGAGGGAATCAAAAGAGCACGAGGTGAAAAATCTTTGCACTCGAGTGCAACACGTAACTTTTCATCCCACCTCGGCGAGGAAATGACTAAATGCAAAAAAAAAAAACATTTACAATCACAAGATACTTTTACTTTTATTTCAGTTTAGGTGTTAACTACTACTTTATGGTAGGTAAGTATTACAGAATAATCTTTAAATTATAACAAATAATACTTAGGTACAATTAAGAAAAAATTAAAGTAACGTTGCTACAGTTAATTAAGTTGAGTGTAATATTTATTTATTTATTTATTAAAACTTTATGCACAAGTAAAAACTGTACAAAGGCGGACTTAATGCCTTGGGCATTTTCTACCTATTTTTTTTTCAATTTTTTTAATATCGCGTGATTGTTAAGGGAGAAAGCTCATTTGCGCATTATTAACAGTTTCAGTCAATTCTGTTGGCGTCAAATAAACTTCTTGCTCGCCAAAACCACTTATTTTACGTTTTTCACCAAGAAAATGGCGCGCGCAAAGCAAATTATAAAAGTACACCAAGAAGGTTCCGAGTCTGAGTTTTTAACAAATTAAAAAAGGTTGTACCTATGATAAATTCGGCACCATGGAGGTAGAAGTAAATAGGTTTAATGATGTTTTGAATTCACAAACTTAGTGCACACGATGTTCTAAATTCAATTTAATTTATCCTCTAGAGGATAAAAACGACATTTGCACTCAGATATCGAAGAGCAAAAATACTCTTTCCGAGATGGGGGGATGAAAATTTATTTTTCATCCCCCCATTCTCCTTTTAAAAGTCGGTTATAAAGTGGCAGCGGGTCTACCTTTCGACCACACTAGTGCGATGGGTGCGACTAGAACGAGGTTTTAAGAACAAGTTGAACTTACGGCAATAGAACATTTCACTCTTGGGGGGGTCGAAATGATATGGCCCACTTGCGCGAAATCACGCTTCAAGACATAAGACGGCAGAACAGCCGAACGTAACAATGCACTACACTTATTTCTTATCATTTTATAAGAATTCGCTAATGATTTTCTCTTATTACTTGACAAGCTATGTCAAATTGGTGTTTTAAATTATTTTAATTTTAACTACAAACAGGTGACAGCGAGACAGCCAGTGATAAACATGGGAACTTTTTTTTCGCGTAAATAAGAAAAATAATTTACAAACTTTATAAACCACTCACACCGCATGATCCGATCCAGCCTGTCCCTTGTTGTCACAGCGACGCCCTAAACTGGGGCCCGTACCCCACAGGTGATGTCCTAGCGTGTCACTAGTTTTTATGCCCCTGGTACAGGGTAGGTCACGGTTACACAGACATCCCCCTAAGGGCCTAGGTTGATCTGCAAGAGGCCATAAAAAAAAACGAATACCGCAAACGTAATCCGTTTAAGACACTAGTTTAGAATGAACAGACCCCAGCACATCAAACTACAATCTGTCAAATTTCTTTAATACATTTTCAACTTTATTCGTAGAACATTAGGATCCAGGTTGATTGGGAAAATTTGACAGTTTCGGGTAGCTTGTGCTGGCGTATGTACAAAGCAACAGACAGGTGGACAGACTACATGAATCGGGGATTAATGAAAAACTTGTTAATGTTAAATTTATTTATTTAAATAAGATCTCCCTTTTTAAAACTTTTTAGGTTGTATAATAAATTATAACGTATCTTAGGATTCATTCATATAACGTTCAATTGTCTACTTACTGTAGGTACCTACTTATAATTTAAAGGGTGTAAAAAGACCCTTAACAAAGCCGAAAAAATTACCTGGAAACCTAGTTGCGGAGATATTGGGGGTCAAAGTTCCAACTTTTCCACAAGTTTTTTTTTTTTTTTAAATACATGTTCAAAATTATACCTTAAAGGTATAATTTTAACTTTAAACACCTCCACGACCCCCGTACTATTCAATGTAACCATTAGCACAATGTTTTGAGTGCGTTAGATTGAGTTCTACCATAAAACGTGATTTTTCACTCCAAAAGAAAAGTCGTTTCCAAGCGATAATTTTTGCGTAAAGTTACATAATTTGATGTACAGAATGTTTAGTTGACGGCTTCGTGAAGGGACCCTGTAGGTATACATAACATACATTTACAACATCATCACATAAATTACAATCATGATCTCGCAGTTGAAATCTTGAAAATCGCGTGAATGTTTAGAGTGGAAACAAACAGTTAGGGTAATATCGCACTATCCTTCGCCAATAGTGAATCACTCAAAGGCCATGGGGCTAAAATGGCCGCTTTAGCAGAATCTTAAAGTATCACGTTAAAAATTTAAAATTCTTAAAATGGACTTTATGGTTAGAAACTTATAGTCCATTTTAAGAATTTAATTTTTTTTAACGTTACTCTCATTTTGATTCTGCTAAGGCGGCCATTATAGGCCCCAGGTGTAAAGATCGTAACATTAACGGTTAATAAAAATAAAGAGCGGAATCCTAAAATCATAACAGGATAATAATTATGAATCACGTTAAAAATCTAAAAATGGTCACAGATACAGTTAATATCGGAAAAAAATAAAAAAAAACGGATTGTTTGTAAGTTGAACTTTAACTTCGACAAAAAATAATCCCTTTTACTAGGTTGCCCCCCCCCCTGCCCCCTCCTGGCGACGCCCATGCTAAGGACGAGCGCATTTTTCTTATCACATTAAAATCACAGGTTGTTCTTATCAATTAAAAATCATGAATATTTGAGATTAAAATAGTCACATTGAAAAATAATACTATTTCGTTTGACATAGAGTTCATTTTTAAACATGATGCTGCTAATTCGATCGGCGGCGGCAACCTCTCGCTCCCGGCCCTGGTTCAATCCATGGTCCGGAGCGTGACGGAATGGGACGCCGTCACCTCCTTCTGCGAAGCAGTCATGCTAGCGAAGGAGGTGGCAGAATGTGAGAGGGAGAGAACCTCACGTCCCAACCGCCGCGGGAGACGCCCCGGGCGTCCGAGGTGGCCCCCGGCCACCGTAGGCGCGGGCCTGTGGACGGGGAGCTATGGGCTAGGTCGCCGTCCGTCCGTCTCATGACGACAGGCCGTGTCGACGTAGCGTTCGTGTTCCACGCGCTCCTCAGAGTCAGCAAAAGGGAAGGGGTCCACAAGAGCCGATGCCTGCCGGGGCTGCGGGACTGTTCAAGAGATATACCGTGACCCCGGAACACAAAGGGCGATGAAGGAACATGGATGGGTTTTAGTCAGTAAAAGTCTGACACTCCCTCCTGCTCCGCCCAGCGCCCGCGCTGGAGGAGTCATTTGATGATTTCCCATACGAAAAAATAAGGCTGCTAATTATGAACTCTACTGGAGTCGAATAATTTCTTCTTTTTCTGTTTTTTCTGGAGTGCAATTATTACCATATTTATTTTTCTTAGCATCTCAATGTTAATCTATCCTAAGTCGGCCTGAACTTATCTAGGAGATTGGCGCTATCACTAGCCTCCATCAATTTCCTGTTGCTTGTAGGCATCTGCACACGCAGGGTACGATTTCAGGTGTCCCATTGTTTTTGGAACAGCACCACATTTTCATTTTATTGCTGGAATTCGTATACAAATCTCCATCTGAGAAGGTTTTCAAGACACTGTATGTTTATCATCTTCATTCATCTGGATACTTCGCCCTAGCACTAATATACTTTTCCAAATTCTGCATGTGTTTGTAAAGAGAGAAAGTCGTGCAATCTAGAATGGCGGCACACTCTCTTATGGCGAAATAGAAACTGCTTGGAGTATTCTCTTTTAACTCCTCGTCAAACTTTTTATGCCAGTCCATAGACCGCGTCATAAAATCTTCGTCGTAATGCCTGAACCAGTATTTAAATTCTGATACATTTTCTTTGTTTATCAGAGGTTCGAAATTATCTTCCCATGAAACTTTTTCTTCTAGCAACTTTTTTTCTTCTTGTATAATATTTAATGGTATTTCGTCCTCTGAATCATTATTTTCGAATTTCGTTTTAACAGGATTCAGGTATACAGCTTTCAGATTCTGAAATTGGGCATTATCTTTACACTGGTCTATCTTTTGGTTGAGGATTTGTTCTAGTTTAGGAGGGACATCTTGCAAATTAAAAAGTTCATGTTCTTCTTCAGACTTTATTTTAATGTATAGTTGATTGACATCATACTTTTCTTCGTCAAACTTGGGATCGCCTTTCGGAACTAAATCGTCTAATTTCATTTGTTCTTCTCCCTCAAACAGTTTTGCTTCCGTATGTTCATCTATATTTTCTACATCATCGGTTTGGTCCTGATTTGGTTCCTTGCCAGTTTGTTCTAGTAGACTTTGTGGGTTTACATTTGATTGATTCTGTAGAGTTATATTTGACTGATTTTCTGCATTGTTATTTAAAAAGGAACTTGCTCTGGTTAATGCATCACTAGCTTGTTCCATATTTGTAAGGTTTGCTGTTTCATTTTGATTAACATTCAATAAACTATCAAACTGATTGTTTCTTATAGCTAAACTGACGGCCTCCTGCATTTGATTAATTAAATCAGATTCCTTAAGACTATAGTAACCATTAACTAGTTCTTCCACTTTCTTTTTGGCTTCGAACTTATCCACTTTAGCTCTTTTTATGGGTTCTCTCGATGTTGCCTCATCGCCAAATGCATTAGCTTTTCTTTTTCTAGGTTCCTTAGGTGTTTTATACTCTTTGGGTACTGGGATTTTGTATTTTTTACAAGCGTGTAGTATTAAATGTTTAATCGTTAGCTCCCTATCAAAAGTATCTGGGTTAAAAGGTGGCAATACACTGTCGTCATCGGTGACGTCACTTATACTGGCGCGATCATCGAAGACAGAGTTGTTATTCGGCAATTGTTGATCTTCGTTATCAGCATACAAGTCTTCTACGTTATTTTGCTCCATTTCATCCTTCAAATCAAGTTCTACAAATATATCATCGAATATATTCTTGTCATCGTCTTCTTCTGTTATAATAAATCCTCTTTTATCTTCTTTTACACCCTGATCAGCAATTTGTACTATATTTTCAATTTCTTCAGAAACTTCTTTTTCGTTCCCTGGATTTTCTGTATCATTGATTCCTCTGAAATCTTCGTCCATATTCTTATCACTGTCGACTACATTTTCAGTTCCTTTAGAAACTTCTTTTTCATTCACTGGATTTTCTGAATCATCAGTTCTTCTGCTCGCTTCTTCCATACTTCCATCACTTTCATCTGTATTTCCAGTTACTTTAGAAACTCTGTTTATGTTTGCCAGATTTTCTGAACCATTAACTTCTATGCCATTTACCATTTCAGTTCCTTTGGAATCTTCGTTTTCACTTACTAGACTTTCTGAGTACCGTAGTACAATATTATCTTCTTTCATACTCTCAGCGGTAGTATCTATATTTTCATTTACTTTAGAAACTTCTTTTTCGTTCCCTGGATTTTCTGTATCATAGATTCCTCTGATATATTCCTCCATATTCTGATCATTGTCAACTACATTTTCAGTTCCTTTAGAAACTTCTTTTTCATTCACTGGGTTTTCTGAATCATCAATTCTGCTGCTATCTTCTTTCATACTTTCATCAGTGATATTATTTTTATTTGCTTCAGGAACTTGTTTTTCATTTGCTTCATTTTCTGAATCATTACTTCCTCTGTTATCTTTCGTCGTACTCTGATCAGTATCATCATCCACATTTAGAGTTTCCCTAAAAACTTCTTTTACATTCACTGGTTGTTCTGAATCATATCCATGATCGCTTTCTTTGTCATTACTCCCATTTTGTACGTCGTCACATGTAACATGTGCCATCGTAGGTGGGTTTGTTATCATCCAATTCCTATTTTCACAATTTTTTACATATACCATTTCTGTTTTGCTCTTTTTCGTAACTATTGTGCCTAGAATAAGTTTGCTGACTGTTTTTCTATCTTCACTGACACCTTTGATTATGTTCTCGAAATTTGAATCTACCAGCTCTAAGTATTCACAAGCATAGTTGAGAGAGTATTGCGTAAAATCTTCGCTTAGAAGGGCTCTTATTTCTTGGTCCTGAGTATGTTGTATAATGATTTCTGTGTAATCAGTCATGGGCGTTAATGTTGATGAGAACATATGTTTGGGAATAACTCTTCCTTCTTCTTCTTCAGTTATTTTGCTAATCAAATTCATTGCTGTTTCGTCCTGTAGGTCTTTGTTGTTCTGTGGCCTTTCGCTCATATGTTCTAAATAAACGCAGTCGTCAATATAGAAATAATGCTGTTCCGCCATATGTAAGCAAGACTTACAAAGGGTTATCTTTCTAAACTGCACATAGCTGCACCATTCTCTAAAAGAAAATAGCCTTGTACTCGATTCTAAGTATTTCCCCATCCTATATGACTTTGATAGATTCCTCTCATCATTTATCTTGTCAACAGCATCTGACAGCTTTTCTTCATAATCCCCATCGAGGCCAAAGCACATCTTTAGAGCGACAAGAACATATGACATGGCCACACCTTCATAGTCAGGAGTTTGTATGAGGTGTTCTTTAGATTTGTTACTTATATCTAGAAAGTCACAATGATGGAAAAACATCAAGGAGTAAATCAATGGCTTTATATCATTTGGGAGACAAAGTTCTAACAGAAAGTCATCAATGATTTTCCTCATATTGGGAACTTTAGGTGTACCTAAATCAAGTTTTCGTAATAAAGTCATAGCTAACGCACGGACTCTGTGCATCGTGCATACTTTGCTGTGAATAAACTTAAGCCATTCATCCTGTATGGTTTTTAAATTGATATCCTCAGGTACAAACCGTTGAATGTTGGAGAAGTTCAAACGTTTCTCTTTTATGAATCTAAAAATATGGTAAAGTTGTATTTCGCTTTCATCTAGATTTAGTGCTAAATACAACATGGCGATTATAACACCTCTTGACAGGAACTTGATGTCTCTCTTGGAGCCATCCATGATCATATTTTTCTTTATATTCTTCCTTGGTTCTTCATTTTCTAGTTCATTATCGTCTTGCTCTGGTAAATGGCAACTGCTGCTATTTTCTTCTATCATAAAACTTGGTAGTGTTAGGTTCTCATTATTTCCACCTTCGGATTTTTTTTCCAATCTGTAAAAATTTTGCATTGGTTGTCATTAGTCCTTCTTGATTCTACAGATTGTTCAATCATAAGTGGTGGCCATCAGTTTCAATTGTAATTCTTTTATTATCAAAAATGATTATAAAATATAGGTATAAATAAACATTTCAAAAAGATTACAGAAATTAAACTTTTTACTGTATTTATGTACAAGCATTCTGACTCATTCTGTACACCAAACTAATTAACTCTACAACAAAAATATTGCATGGAAACAACTTTATTTCTATGGTGATTTATTACGGTTTCAATAGGACTCAAGTTACATACTTATTCAAAACATGCTGATGGATGTTTTGAACAGTACAGGGGTCAGACACATTTAAAACTTGTGAAAAAGTTAGAACTTTAACCTCCAATACCTCCGTAACAAGAAGGTTTCCATATATGGTATAAGACAAAAAAAAAATGCAATAACGGGGAGAATAAGTGCATTGCTGCTTTGTAGAGGGTCTTTTTACATCCATTTTGATACAACTAACAATAATATACTACATATTTTAAACTTGAGATTTAAAGTAAAAAAATATTATTGCGACTGTAACTTACCCTAATGCATCTTTATTCTGATATTTCTTGATGTATTTCGTCCAAATCCACAAGAGTTTTAATTTAAAGGTAGGCTTAGCTCCAGCTGCGACCAACTCATCAGCCAGACCCAATATTATGAAGTTATATGCATGCCATTTGTACCATTCTCCGCTCACTGGAAAAATATCATTTTTATTGTGAAAATAATATGGATAATTATGTTTTCATAACTTTGTATTGGGCAGAAGCGAAGAGACAGTAAAGAATGGTAAAAGTTTTTAAACTAACATGGTCAAATATCATTAACACTGAAAACATTGTTGTGTTGTGTTTAATAGAATTGGTTGCAGAGGTTGTTAAATTAGTTAGTGTAGTATCTCTTTATAAACAACTAGCCGACGTCACACATTCCCGTGGGACTACGGGGATAAAATATAGTCTATGTTACTCAGTAAAGATGTGGCTTTCAAATGGCGAAAGAATTTTTAAAATCAGTTGAGAAGTTTAGAGTTTATTCATTACAAACATACACACACACACAAGAATACAAATCTTTCTTCATTATAATATTATTGTAGATAAACTGTCTGGTAACTGCAGTTAACCATAATTGATTAACCAAAATTGATAATGATAATGTTTATTTTTAGAAAGCTTAGACATAGGTTACAAAATGTTTTAACACACTAATTTAGGTCAGTATAAGTGGTGTAGTCACCTGTAGCCGAACAAGGCAGAGCCTGTATTTCGACTATCAGTACCAAACTCCTCAGTTATTAAACATATAAAAATTGCCAGTAACATTTCGTTTCTTGTACAAAATCATTTTAACAATTCTATAATGTATTTATAATTTGCCTACTTACTTTAACTATTTTTTTTTTTAAGTACAAAGAATTAAAAAGAAAAAGAGTTTGTGTAGTGTTTGCATGCAGGGCCTCTTATTTGTCTAAGATGGGAATGTACGTGTCTGATGTGTAAGAGGATGTGTGTGGTGTTGTCTAGTGTTCTGCTGTATGTTGTGGTGTGAGTGAGCGTCCGCGCTTTTGTGTTTATGCTACGAGATGTACGTTATATTGTACATATTACTATTTATAGTTCAATCTGTTCATAGGTAAGACTTTTCAGGTATTCGGTAAGTTTCTTCTTGCATTGCATTTTTGTTAACGGGTATATATTAAAAATTAATGGACCATTGGAGTGGGCAAAGCGTTAACTAAATTTAGTTCTAGACTGCTTAGTTCTTTCGCATACCATGTCTTTTCTTCACTTTTGGAGGAGTAGAGGGTTGTATTTTAATTGGTCCACTATGGCACTCTGCCTCTCTTTGACACTGACAAAGAGAACAAACTATTGTTTGGCAAAAACAAAACTGCTTGGAGATAATGAAACAACCGAAAATTTACAAATAAGTAAACTGACTTACTTTGAATCTTACTGTCATGAATTTTAACGACTTTTCTCCTCGTTGCTATTGCAAAAGTGCCGTCTCCCAAAGTTTTCGCTTCCAGCACTGTTTCTCGCGCGTTCGTGTTTTGAGTGTTACATTCTACACAATAATAATACCCATCTAACAATTTTAATTCGGTGCCCCCACACTCTACACAGGGATCGGAAGCCTTCATTTTAAAAACTAAAAAGATTTATAACAGAATGGCCATGAAAATAAAACATATCAGTGTGAATCACATGTGATTTTTTTGACTCCCGCCATTAAAATGTCAATGTCAAGATTTCAGTGTTGTTGCTTCCAAAATTTAAATCAAATGTCACGAGTGATATTCTCGGAATCCTAACATTGACAAGTTTCATATTTATTCTATTTATAATAATTATCGTACTCATTCATGTGAAAGAAATACGTAATAAATTATTATCTTGTTCATTTTGATAACTTTTTGTGATGGGTATGCTTAAATTGACGTGTAAATTATTACCATAACAAAAGAAAATCTACTAACCAAGTAGTAATAAACAAAAAATAAATAAGCACAATAACCGCAAGCTCAAATTAGCCTTTTTTTATAAACTCGTTGTTTTCAATTTCATGGTCAAAAATTGTACCAGACCACTGGGAGAAGAAAGAAGGTGCTTTCATTTGAAAGATACTAACTGTACTAACTTTTAAATAGAAATGAATAAAATAGGTTACAAAAAACAGCAATACCTCGTTTTTAGATTTATTTTATATTTATTATTCATTTCAGCAGACATAAACCGTTGACAAATAAACTCTCATAGCCGGCCTACTGTACTCTACTACAAATTAACTCTTTTCATTAAGATTGAGTTACTTTTGTAGACTTTGCCAGAAACAAAGAAACATTATTAAATTATTCTCTTTTTATTGTCTAATCAAACTTTAAGCAGTTATTTCTATTAAACCATTTACCTTCAGGTGCTTTTGAATTGTCTAAGATTAAGTCAGTTATTCAGAAAGTTAGAACTGGGTTTCAAAGGGAATCTCCGTGCAAAATGCCAATTTACTTGGACCAAAGCTTTGGGCTGTCCGTTGATGAGATTCGATGTTTTTTTTTTGTAAAATTTATACATTTCATTTGAGAAAAAAAATACATTCATTAAAATCTATAATGAACGACTTTTTTTTCAGTCAAAAGTCGGTTAAAAAATTCCATGGTAGATTTTTCAAACAACGGTATGGCAACTGGAAAGTAGAAGCACTGTGTAAGTGGTAATTTTCGTAGCGTATTGCTGTCCGTCATCAATAACTCGCGTAATTCGGGCGTGTGCTCCTTTCACGCATTTATTGAATCAAACTAACCGTTTTACACCACCGCCGACGCACACGAGCGTTCGCGCCACTGTTTGCCGCTCAAAGACTCTCATACTATCGTCCTTTCCACCACACCCCTGGGTATAGTGAATCGTATTCGTGAACTGTTGCGTGTTTATTGCCGACGGCAGCGTTTGAGGCTGTTGTACGGGTTGGATTACGTTAATCTGTGTCTGGTGTAGTGTTATGTGTATAAGTTGTAGGGTTGCATAGTTGTGTTGTTGAGCGCGGGACACATTGATGGGCTGTGTCGAGCGCGTCTGGCAGGCGGCTGAGGAGCCGCAGCGGCGGGTTCTTGCTTCGTGGAGGGTCTACAATAAAATCAGCCACACTGGAACTGATGGAATTAGAGAATATCGTCGCGAACACTGTTTATTTGAAAGCCAGAGAGGGTAGGTACCACCTGATACTTATTTTTAACCATTTGTTTTCAGAATCTTAACTTAGTTTCACGGTAGAAGACGTTAAAACGAAGGTCGGTCGTTATTTTCGTGTTATTTAACGTAATAATCTTATTGTATTCACTCACTAAAATCTATAAAATTAACTCTATGTTAAAAGTACTTACAGTTGAAATTTCAAGATTAAACTTTTTCAATGTAGAAAACTTGTGTTTGTATCACACTTAGCTTTAGTTTTTTCAAGTTTTTAGATCAACAATTTGACTGGTTCTATGGTAGGTATTCAACTTTAAAAATCTAGACAGCCAGGAAGGAATCACATCAAATTAAATAGGTATTCTTTCTAATCCTGATGCAAAAAACAGTATATTCACTGATAAAAACTTTCCATATTTTCTCCTAATTAAAAAACTGCATTCAAATTTCTACCTTATCTGCAAAACAATAAAGTTAATTATGAAAATGCAAATACAGGAGTAACTGCATGAGTATTGATCATTTGAAATTATAATAGAAATCAATCTGACGTTACGAGAATAATGCCAACTTTGTTATGACTAGGCAACTCCTAAGTGGTTAGATTTCAAACGCTCAGTTCAACAACTAGTTGTAAGTTGAATTTATAACAGTGCAATGAGAAGTTTTCTTTTTGAGTTTCAAAAAAAATATTTAGTTTCCAAGAACTCTGTAGATGGCGCTGAACTGACTACGTTACTAGATGACAAAACGCTTGGAGAAAAAAAACAGTGCGTCACATCACATAGGCTTGTTGACTTTCTTAACTAACTAAGTTAACTTTCATTTTCATTTGCTGCTTCCGAATATAACCATTACATCCAAGTAAAATGATGTGACATTCTGTTCCTTGCAGTAACTTACCAATTTCAGTACCATCCAACCAGCGACTAAGGAAGAGTCTAAAAAGAAAATCCCTCATTAAATTTTTGCATTTTGGTGTTGCAAGTAGTGAAAATAGGCAATATTCGTCTATAACTTACTTGCTATGGATTCAACATTCAAAACATTTGTGTTCAAGGCATATTTACCACTTCCTTATTATTTAATGTTAAAAGATTACGCCACGATTGCTGCAATTGAGGAAATTTGATGTACTCTGTAATTAGTTGCGCTCGTTATTAGGATTGGTGGAATGTATTGATACTGATTTGTTTGAACTTGACAAATAAGGAAATTCATTATTTTCTTGTTTATTTTTTTTGTTAAAGTTGTAAATTGTGGCAAAATTTAGTTAATTCTGAATATAAATATGAAAAATGTTAGTTTCAAACTTACATAATAAAAAATTAATTCACTTTTCATATCTGTTTAAGCAACCTTGTTTTTCTTCAGAAATTATGGTGGGGGTTTTAACATTATTTAGACATTTTTTTCCGGAAGCTTTTTGTATCATACACGCACATAAAAAGATGTTTTTTCAAGTTATAAAAAACTGTGTGAAGTAGCGGCAGATCACTAGTAATAAACTTAAGTCACAACCGAAATCATTGTAAAACATCTTGACTTAAATATGCATAAGACCAGTCCTACAAACCTGTACTATAAAATTAGCAGATGCCAACATAAACATAGTATTATCGATATCTGTGCATACATATATATTTATAAATACAATTATGTATGTTTTATGCCATGTTAAAGTGCCTAAGAATATTCAATTTATGGAAGTGTTTGAAATGTTTCTTCTTTTATTTAAAAGAATAACAAAATTTTAGATTAAAACAAAAATCTTCAAGAATACTATGTTTTTTTTTTTGATCCCACCATAGACCATTCTGGACAGAGAATGCCCTATGGTGTTTTACTTAATAAAATGATGGATTCTACTGAAGGCGCCAAAATCGTGCTTTCTGGGCCAACACAATTTAGCTTGCTATTGAAAACGCCATGAATAAGGTAGGACATACATAAACAGTAACATAACTAACAATGAATAAAAGCCAACTGCAATCACCAATTCCTTTTCAAAGTATGATAAAGGCAATATTCCTTCCTCTAACCATGAAATATGGCTTTGATAATGCACTTTTAATTGGCACAGTAGGTAAAATTAAAGGAAATGATCAAGGTTACAAATTAAGGAATGTAACGCGCAGATGAAACAGGAAAAAGTGTTACATAATCACCGTATAGTGCTCCCACTGCTGGGACACTGGCCTCTGCTCTATAACAGGGAGTGGGCTACAATCCACCACTCGGGCCCAGTTTCGGTTCAGTTGTTTGAGTTGCCAGTAATCCATCAAGTATCTCACTGATACAAATGTCTAATTTTATGTTGAGTAACGATTAACAATAACATATTTTTACAATGATGATAACATATGATGATTTTATTTTGCTTAATCATCTTTGAAAAAAAAACAGACCTAAAACAAACTTGTTATATTCAGAAAACAGGTACGTAAAGCAGGTTTTCATACATAATATCCACGACATTATATGCAGGTATCAATAGACCTATAATTACCACTTAACTTATCCTTGAGTAAGCGTCTAAAATGTTTAATTTAACTAAACAATCATCCTGTTTTTAAACAACATATATAATTAGCAAGACCTTCCATATAGCTTGTATTGTTTTGTTTACCTGCATTTTGGTGTAGATATTTTTATTCATGAAATATCCTGTTACTATAGTTTCAAAAAAAACAACATGACGTGACGATTTGGAGTAAGCACTGATTTATACTGCATTAGAAAGAAGTAGTGATCATCTGTCTAACCTTTTACAACTATATTGGGGTCGGGATCTAAGGGTTGAACCTCGAAGGGTGGGAAACAGTGCGGGAATGCTATCGCACGCGGCACCAAAGACGATGCGATCGGCAGCACTCTCTGTTTCTCACACGCACGTTTTGTTACGCAAGTAGACGTTTCCAACCGACTTGCAAGTCCGCAGTTAACATACTGATTGTCACTTGTTTGGCTTTTGTGGTGAGACAGCACAAAGTACAAAGGGATAACCCACAATGGAAGATGATAGAACATCTAAGGAACCCAAAGGCTCATTGAATTTCACGCACAGACGCTCACGCTTCTTTCTTCTTCATGACGACACGTATTCACGGGGTTCATGACTGTCGCGCCCAGTTTGAGGCTAGCCAAATATTACGGCGAAATAGCCAAATATTATTATATATACGCTCGTAAGGCTACTTTGCCATTGAGAATTTCGTGAATTCTTCCCCTGACTTCACGGTATAAATCTAGAAGAGTGTCCCACATGTCAGTTCACCTTCACCCTTGACGATCTAAAACAACTAACGTTGCAATAAACGTGACCTATAACTGCTTATAGGTCACGTTTATTGCAACGTTATTTGCCCAAACAGTGTAACCTTACGAAAAGATGAAGGTCTGCATGATGATGAGATTTACCCTTAAATGTGTTTATTGAAACCCAACACACACCTTACGTGTAATTGTATCTACTGCGGAAGAGCAAACAATTTGGCAGGGGTGGCATAGACCCTTCCAACTTTGAACAACAGCCCTACTGAACATTGAAATGTCGGTACAAAGGTTAAGGGCTCCTCATTTGCTATCTAATGTAATATAACAATCGGCAATTTGGACTAGTTTGTGATTGTCAGAGATACAGGACCTAGGAGCTTACAAAGGGAAATGGGAGTCTATTCAAAAGGTCTTCGAGACAAATTGTATTAATGCGACATCAAAATTGAAATGTGTTAATTGCAGCTAACAAGTTTCCATAGCAAATGTTTATGAAAGTCTTTCCATGATTGAAAAACTCGGCAGGTCCCATTTAAAAATGCAGCACATCCCCAAAAAGTTAATGCACAGCTAAAAAGTCGTCCATCTCATTAGTTCTAGGCGCGCAAAGTTAGTAAATAAAACGATGCCCTTGAAATCTATGCACCAGATACGAATTTTAGAGTGGGCCGGTTGCGTAGGAGTGGCCGTGAATCTGAATGTAATAGTATACTGCTTGTAGCTACACAGATACGATACGGTGTAGTGACCCCCCCGGGACTTAGATGTTACGATAATCTAGATTGAGTGTCAGTGAATGGATTGGCGATGTATTTTCGGTGGTAATTGGTTGGTGACTCCCCTTTTCTGGGGTTTGGAATTGCGTGAAGATTGCTAAATTAATCGCGTCTATGTGTTTGTGTTTCGATAGACCTAAAATCTTCTAGATCACTACTAGTAAGAGTGAGTTCAAGCTCACTCTTATTTCGAACCGAAAGCAAATTACCACTATTTCGCTTTTATTGCATTACATTAAGCTCGGCTGGCTCTTGCCGATTCGACGTCGATGTTAGTTCATTCCCTTGGCCTGAAGGAGAATTTCAGTATATAGAAGTGTACAATCCACATTGTTGGTATGTTTCGGTAAGGTTGATGGGACTAAAAACCTAATTGGCGAATTGTGGGTGTACTATTGCCTAGACCTCTGCCTAATCCTTCTGGGATTACAGGCGTGATGTATATTGCTCCTTTATGCATGAAATCTGACATATTTGGACCTTGTAGCACCAACACTGCATTGATGAAACGATCCAGTCAATTTACAACTCCGGATATTTCCCCGATCGGATCCCCTGTAAGTGAGAATAGTCCAATATTTTCCTTCCATTAGATTTCCTGCTTGAGACGAACCGGAAAACTAGAGGGACAGCCGGAACATAGAAAATGGCTTTCCAATTTCACTTTATAATAATTTAAAGTTTGATGTCGTAAAATGATTCAAACAGCAAATTACAAGCGAACACAACTCGCGAAATATGGGTGTGCTATAGTTGCACCTCTGCCTAACCCATAGGGGAATATAGCCGTGATGTTAAAATAAAATAAAATGTTTGTTTGGAACAACTTTACAAAATTCCTAAGTTTACGATTGGATATAAATAAATAAATACACACACTGCATATACCATTACTTAAACGTAATAGGTCCATTGCAATGTTGACTCCTCATATCCAAATAGCGTTAAAATGACGTAATAAATAAACTTCACACAAATATTATCCCAATACAACGTCGACCTTGACATCCATAATCCACTAATATTATATGTAAGTAAAAAAGTGAAAGGATGTTGTGTTGGTCATGTTGGTTTCTAACACACACACCGTCACGGTCTCATGGCAGAGTAGATTTTGATACGAGAGAAAAGTTGGGCATGTCTTTGTTATCATAAATAGTTGATGCTGGTCAAAGTGGCCAGTCAATCGGTTCGAAAAAATAACAAGTCTTTGAAATGCCTCTTCTAGAAATAGCGCCAAAAGGCATCTGGTATCCATTGCTGGACTAAGCCTCAGACGATTCTCCAGCATCTCCATAATCAATTATCACGATTTCTAAAGCCTTAGAACCTGTGTGACCCATCATTTCGTCTACTACTCGTAAAACTTCAAAGTAATGCCTGTCTAGTCTCTCTATCTGTACTTAATACAGCATGATTCTAATTACATTGTACGCCTAATTGCGTGCGAACACAGCAGATAATCACGAAGTATTAGGTTTCCGGCAATGTGTCGGCTGATAGCCGGTATCCGGCGGCTATCTGGTGGAACATGCAAATAATGTGATATTCTCCAATACGTGGTGGATGCTAGTGACGTAAATTGATTGTTACAATGTGTTGGGGCGTTACTAATATGTACAGATAGGGAAATTAATTGTTAGGCTAACTGACTCTTTACGTCAATATGTCATTTTAATATAAACATTTATGTACAACAGTCGGAGTGTCTGCATATTCAAATCATTGAATATGCAGACTGTTTACGTTGATGGTCGATTTACCTAGAAATTTCCCTGAGTTCTACTGGCTTATCTGAATTTCATATGAAAAAAACTAGCTTATGCGCGCGTGGAACTCAGTAGTTGTCCCACGGGGCCACGGGATCTTACTTCCGTGATAAAAAGTATCCTGTTTGAATCTAGCTTATAAACTATCTTTAATTATCGCCAATTTCAACCAAATCCTTTCTGAAGTTTTTGCGTAAAAGAGTAACTAACATCCATCCATCCATGCTTCCTCACAATCTTTCGCATTTATAATTAATAGTCGTAAGATTCTTTTCTATTCTTAGTACTGCTGATACAACTGTAAGTTGAGTTGACTTGAACCCTCTGGGTTCTGGCCCTGACAAAATAGGCTATTCCCATCAGGTATCAAACTACTGTTCAGCCAAATATGAACTGTACTAAAACAGAAGCAACAAAATGAGGGTATTAAGAAAGTTGCATGGACTAGAACGGTCTTAATCATCGTTACTAAGATCGTTAACCGATACCCTCCGATACTTCTCACCCTCAAAGAACAAAGGGCCCTCCATTATCTGTCTTCAAAGGGTAGTGCTTTGTAGAACACAAACTACCTTCCCTGTTTATATTATCCTTAGCTCCTAAACCAACAGACTTACAAAGAGCAGTGGAGCAGTAAGCCGTGAATCCTGTGCAAACAAACAAGAACTTACTAGTTACTATTAACACTATTCTTCCCCTTTGTTAAGGGAAGTATTTTTTTCTTAATAAAGAAACATTACTTCCTGGGGTATGTGTCTGGTTTCGTGCCAAATTCTTACATACTGATTTTGATGTTCCCCAATGAAGGCTTTAGATAAATTACGGGATCCTTATTTCTGTTGTATGACTTGTATGCAGCATGGATTAGTCTATATATATACATATTGTAAAGAGCTAAAATTTGTTTGTAAGTTTGTATGTAAGGGGTAATCTCCGGAACTAATGATCCAATTCTTAAAATTCTTTCACGGGCAGAAATCTACATTACTTGTGAGTGCTACATGCTAGAAGTTAATTGTATTTATATCATGCATATTAGCCAAGCTATCACAATTTTTGCGGACAAAGTCGCGGGCGAAGTGCTAGTATTAAATAAAACCAAAATTTCTTTTCGCGATTACAAAATTGGTCTCATAGAGAAAGCTGTTCAGTTTGATGATCTGTCTGTACAGCAACATCCTTACATATGACCACATCTTTCTGATACATACCCAAATGTTCTTTTCTTGGAATATGTTCGTCGTTTCGTTGAGCTCCTTGAGTTATAAGTCGAGCTACACGATAACTGACAAATGCTTGCACTGACTGGACAGGTCCACTCAAATTTCTTTCTTCTAAAGACTATCTCAGACACTAATCTGCATAGTCCTCATGTGAGTAGACCAAGATTATGTCTGGACCTTAAAAGAGACTAATTACGTCTGAGTTTGTTTCTGCTGTTTCTTCTCAAAGAAGTCATATACGAAACACCGGCCCATCTAGTTTAAAAAAAAATGACGCGTAAAAGTGTTTGTAAAAACCTATTTGCAAAATAAACATCATTCATTTACGTTACGCTTCATAGAATGCGAACACTCTTACAAATTCGAGCCATTCCTAGAAGTTTTAGCAGCACACTGAAAATTGCAATGGAAGAAAACGAGATGGACATGAATGAGGTCGCTTGTAACAAAAATTCAATTCAATTCATCTTCTCTCGAACATTTTTCTTTTGACGAAAGCCTTTTCTCTCTACTATATGAAAGATGAAATGGTCATTTCCCAGAGAGGTTTCATTACTTAAAGTGCAGTTAGACTGTTTCAAAATACCAATGTAATTTTATGAGTAGTGCATAAAAACTGATTGGTATAAAATTTATACTAACTACATATAAGCTAACTATAAGCATTTATACTATAAATGCTTATGGAATGAATAAAATATGTTGTGTTATTTGTTTTCGAGTTTCTAACTGGATTTACCGGATAATCAAATGTCATGTCGAAGGTCGAATTTGGACTATCAATCTCTGTATGTACATTATGTAGTTATGGTAAAAAATATGTTTATGTAGTTGCAAGATTAGTCTTAAATATTTCCGTATTCAATCTAATTGCTCCCACGTTTGTGTATTGTTTTTTTTGCTAAGAGAGTTATCTCTCCACAGGACTGGGCATAGGAACTTCCTTGTCCAAAAGCCTTACTTTAAGTTATGACAGTTTTTCCGAAGGACGAGTGAAGGACGGGACTTCGTAAAGTAGCACCAATAATCAACGCACTTGTGAATAAGAAAATCCAATAAAGAGTCCCCAAAACGACATACAAATAGCTAGCTAGAGATCTCACTAAAATATTCCGCTTGACTACGCACGCTAGAAAAATATTCTTCCAAAAACTTCTAAGTGAAGTCAAGTTCAAAAGAGTCTAGGGCTGCCAAGTAAAACAAGAATTCATTCTTATATTTTGCACTAGCGAAACGCGATGGCCGCGTCTTCATCCGCGTTTGTAAAACTCGGCAATTATGTAGCTTTCCATCTGTGAAAGAATATTTGAAATCGGATGAATAGCTTCGGAGATATCCTCCTACAGACTGATAAGAATCGAAAGTAACTGTGCCCGTCCGTCTGTCTATCTCCGCCTTGACAGCAGAACGTATTAAACCTGGATGATCAGAGATGTTGGTTAGGAAGTTTATCTCAGTAGTAAATTCCCTTTCGATAAGTTCCGACATCAATGCGGGCGAAGACGCAGTCAAAAGCTAGTCTTACATTGGTACATCGAATCTCGAGTATTCCCATTTCCCATAGGGTTGTCCAAAGGGTGTCTAGTTGCCGTAGTTAATTCACTGATGACGGTTAGGTGCCATGTAATTGGAGAAGAGTCCTCTTAAGCACTTTCTCATTATTATAGGGTGAATTGAGGCAAGTAAATGGACTACCTCTGAGGAGTTCTGGAACATATTAGGCACCTATTCACTGAAGTAATTTTCGCTTCAGTTAGGCGGTACCAATTTGTGGGAATCCTTCCCCCTGCGTCGAGTCCGTTTACGTCGACTCGTGATTTTTCTTGGTTTTGATGCACTGTCTTTTGTTTCGCCTCGACATAGCTGTCACGGAGTACGGTCACATTAAAAACGAAATACGGCTTTTTAATTAATAAAGTTATTTTGTTCATCTGGTGATCCGTATTTTAAATAATACATTGATAACCCACCAAAAAGTACTAGGCTAGCATAAGTTCAAGCCGAAAAATAATTTGGTGCATTACTGAAAGTCTGGCAGCCAGTCTTACCAAGGCGTGTCGTATTACTTAGTAGTGGCAATCGCTCCATATACAATACTGGTGTTCTGCTGCATCCTCTTAGACTGGAAGCCGATCCCAATATAATTAGGAAAAGGCTAGGCAGATGATGATAGGCATGGCCGAATACCAAAACCCTGTTGATAAGGTTCCACGAATGTCCAGGATATAATTTTGCCTGACTGTGATTTGGAAAACCCCATAACAGGACAAAGTTTGATAAAAAGAGCGATATGTGTGCAGTCACGTCGGCAGTGAACAGATTTGGCTTCGGTTTTCCGCTGAAATTATAATACCAGATAAAAAAGAATTCGTTTGTTTTATCGTATTTAGCTTGTTAATTGAACTTCTAGTTAATAACCATTACTAGCACGTTGATAACAACGTTGTTTTAGTATATCTTGTATTAGACTGCCTCGTATACACAGTGGTCACAAGCGCGAGCATGAGTTCCTGGGTTCGATTTCCGGGTCGAGCAAAGTGTTATAGGGGTTTTCCGTCAGGAATTTCTCAATAGCAGCCACGGAGTCTGGATTCGTGCTCGGTTGATGGCAATAGGTTCGCTCCCTATTACATGAGAACTGGCGATATGTGGGTATACACCTCTGCCTAACCCTCCAGGGTTTACATGACGTGGTGTTATGTTATGTGTTAGTAGATGATGATCCTTCATCCTTCACACACATACAGTTCATAACGAAGAAAATACATAATGAATGTTAGAAACATCGTATTGTTAAGGTGGAAGCTCCACGGTAGCCCGCGAAATTCAAATTTTCTCACGTTTTTTGCAATTTGCAGGTCAGTGTCAGGTTGTATGTTGATTAAACTATGAATCGCGGCTGTAAGACGAAGTTGCCGAAATATAATCGTCAAAATCATCAATACAACCCTCCAAGCTCATAAAGGTGTATGAATTTACTTTTTCAAGGTCAAAGTCATTCCTGCACCTTTATGCGCTTGGAGGGTTGTATTGATGATTTTGATGATTATAATTCTGTAACTACACACGTGTTACAGCCGCGAATCATATTTTAATCAACATACAACCTGACACTGACCTGCGAATTGCAATAAACGTAAGAAAATTTGAATTTCGCGGGCTACCCTGGCGCATTCACCTTAAGGGTTAGGAATCAATCCTAGGCCGACTCCGCGACCCTTGGCGTTGAAGTCTTAAACGGATTTAGTAAATACTCATGTGGCTTACGGCTTAGTCCCTGCGCTACCCGCAAATCATGTTAACTGAAGGACTGATTCTGATCCTCTTGGAAAGCTAAATCAATTGGATTATTTTAGTTTGATCTTATGAAGTAAATTAATGAATGGACAACTTGAAGGCTGGAAGAGAAAAATATTTGGCGCCAACCAGAGATGAAGTAGGAATGCTTGAGCAGAGCCTTCAGTGACGCGTACAGTCGATCATACGTGTCTGTGGTAAAACTTTGACCTTGAGTTGACAGGGTAGTACGGAGTTCAATAGAATAAGAGGCCAGCTTGTACTGGTTTTTGTTGCCACCGATGTACGTCTGTTTCGCTATATATTTTATTTTTTCGCGTATTTTTTGTTTTTGTAAATGAATGAATATTGACAAAGATAAAACGCATCAAAACTCGGGAGTGGGGGCGCGTGACGTCAGAACTAGCTAAAAATTATACCATGGCGTGACGTATTGAGAATTTTAAAAGCGTCGTATCTTCGTCAATTTTGGTTTACGTAACAAAAGAAAAAACACGGGTCAAATATTTTTTGAGAATCTAAGTGACGGACTAATTAGACTTTTTTTGTCGTCTCTCCTATTTGCCCGACCGGGAATTGAACCTAGGACCTCATGCTCAGCAGTCACGATTACGACCACTGGACCAGCGAGGCAGTCCTTTAGGAAAATAAAAGTAAAATTGTTGTTTGGTTTTTCCAATTGTTTCTTCAATGTAAAATCTATTTTCACAACCTTTTATTTGTCACTAGCTGAGCTCTACACGTGCCGAAGTTACCCGTAAAGACCGGGTAGTCGGGTACTACCATCAGTGCCTGTAATTTCCCAGGGGCCCTTAAGTTTTCCTAGAATTTCATTAAGAACTAGCTCTTATCCTACCCGTTTGAGCTGTATGAACGAAATATGGACGTAGTAAATTACATTTTTATGACTACCCTCATAAACCTAAGATTAAAAGAGATATTAGCGATTAAATGAGAGCTTTTATTTTGCATAAAGACTGAGACGGGTTCTTACAGACGAGCGGCACGTAGCCAACGGCAGATAAACTGCAGCCGTCGCCACCTGTCGACGGCTGCCGTCGACGCGCTGGGCGGCAGTCGCCGAATGGTCGACGACTGCCGTGGACGGGTCGCGACGCTTGTAGTTGTGGCATGCCGCGTAAATGTGTGTCGACGGCTGCCGACGACGCGCCGGCGGCAGCCGCCGACGCCACAACTGCAAGCGTCGACAGGTGGCGACGGCTGCAGTTTATTTGCAGTTGGCAACGTGCCGCGCGTCTGTGAGAACCCTAAATGAATGTTTTTAATTTAGTTTCTACATTTTTACCTTTTGTTGGATGGTTCTAAGTTCGTTCACATGTGTAAAACATGCTTTGATGTATTTTTCTGCTAAGGCTGTGTTATCGCAGAACGTGGCGGTTGTATCAAACCGGTTTATTGTTTTGAAATCTCCATGATTTCGTCATATATTATTCTGTTTATCATGTTCCATTTCTGTCCCTAAAAAGCTGGTAAATTAGGTCGGCAGCTCGGCTCGTTGACACAATAGGTACGACTCACGTGTTACGAATTTATCAGGCTTCTACCCATAACTTTTCATAATAACCAGTCGGTGTATATCCATACAAATTACACGTAGTTGACAGGTCTTTATGCCTGTTATAGCTATCACAATGTAGATCATTGACAGTCGTTACAGGTAGTCAGTGGCCCGAAAGTTTGACAACCAGTCTTACCAAGGCGTATCGTATTACCCAGTAGTCGCTCCATGTAAAATATTGGTATTCAGCTACATCCGGTTAGACTGGAAGCCGACCCCAACATAGTTGGGAAAAGGCAGGCAGCTGATTGAAATAAGTTTTTTTTTTCCGATCAATGACATGCCATGCATTTTTTTCTCCTACGCGAATTCCCCCGACCTCATAAAGATGAATGGAATTAAGACGAAAGGGTTTTCTTATTTCCCATTAATTGCTAGCACAAACAAACATCTTTCCGTATCAGAAGACTACTCAATCGCCAGCGAGTTTTCTGTAACAAGAACCCGAAGAGAAACAAAAATATTTTCGTCAGAATAAAATAACGCAAAACCAAATCTGTCTTTGCCAGTTATTTTGGACTTTTTCTTCGTTTGACCTTTGCCTGCGCTTTACTTTGATATTTTTTCTCATTATCGGTTTTTTTAGTTTAAACACGATGCTTTGAAGTTGAACCAGTTGGAAATAAAAAAAAAGGTGAATACGTACTGGTTTCTGATATGGAAGTGTTTCATTTGGAAAAGCACGACTGCTGAACATAAGGTCCTGGGTTAGATTCCCGTGTCGGGCAAAGTGTTATTGGGTTGGGTGGTTGGGTTGTTTTATCACCAATTACTCAGTAGCAGTCACGCAGTCTAAATTTGCGCCCGGCTGATGGCAATAGGCCCTTATTACATGGAACTTGAACTTGAGCAGTGATAGTCTAGTGGTGTGACCGTCGGATTGCCGGTCTCGAGTTCGAACCCAAGACACGCACCTCTGATTTTTCGGATTCATGCGCGTATTGTAAAATTATCACTAGCTTCGATGATGGAAAACATCGTGAGGAAACCAGCATACCTGAGAGATTTTCTCGACGGCATGTAAAGCCAACTCAGAGGCCCATGGGCGGCATAAAAACTCTGACACCAGGTTAGGTACTAACCACACGATAAGTAGTAGTAAAATTGAACTTAAATACACATACAACATAACTGGAGAAATGTAGGTGTACTATTAGATATATAGTCCTCTGGCGTTTTGATGTTATGTTCATTTGGAAAACCCTTGTTTTATTTCCCATAATTCTTCAGCCATCAAGAAAGCAATCGATCACCTCGCCAGCCAAGTTTACCGTCAAATTAAGGACCCACAGTCAACATTGGGGCACGTGTGTTGTAAATAACATCGTATATTGTTGTAACCTAATTTCCCCAGAGGTGGTCAGACCGCGGTTGTTATGCGTCACTTGTGTTTGACATTTTGCGGGGAAGAAATTGATTGTTTGTGCACAAACCACGGTAAATACAATTTGAGAAAATTACTCTGAGATAAGCTAATGAAGATATTGAAGTGTGAAGAATTGGCTAATACCGCAAGAACATCATCATGCTCTTGCTTTTATGCCAATACAATCGGAGTAACGTCAATTCATTTGTCTTCTTCTTCCATACTTCTCTATTACTCGTGATCTCATCAGTCACTTCCTTTCTTGCCATATCATCCTTCACACAGTGCATCCATCGTTTCTTTAGTCTTCCTTTACTCTTATAATATTACTAGCTGACCCCCGCAACTTCGTCTGCGTCACATAAGAGAGAAAAAGCTCACAAAAGGGAGGGGAATACATTTTGCCCGTTTTTGCAACATTTTTCATTTATGCTCCGCTCCTATTGGTCATAGCGTGATGTTATAATAATATAGCCTATAACCTTCCTCGATAAATGGACTATCCAACACAAATAGAATATTTAAATTTCAACTAGTCGTTCCTGAGATTAGCGCGTTCAACCAAACAACGAAACTCTTTAGCTTTATAATATTAGTATAGCTAATGTTAATGCCCTAAAACACAGGCTTAAAAAATAAATTTAAAGTTACTTACTTGAACGATCGATAATCCATACATACAGCACTGCACGATGCATAATATGTGGTAAATCAATCATATAATGCAAAAAAGGTAGACAGACACTTCACAAACACATTGGAAGGTTGTCAAATAACTAAGGATAAAGAACTTGTACAGAGAAACAAGAACTCAATATGCTAAGTGTAGATTATTCATGGAATACCAAAGACCAGTATGGAAAATACTTGTTTTGTGAAGGAGGTTTTAAAAGCGTCTCTAAGTAAATGCTCATAGAATTTGGTGTCTCTGCCTCCGTATCGTAATTTGTTGATTTGTTTCGCTCTTCTAATTATAGCATTTGTGTCGCTGTACTTAGCGAGCTGGTACTTAATGACTGGCAGATTTAGAAATAAAATAAAAATAAATATCGCTGGACATTACCCACAGCGCCATCTAGTTCCACACTAAGCAACTAGGCTTGTGTCGTGGACACAAGATAGTTGATATACAAACATAAAAACATCCATAACTCAAACAAATGTCCATGCACAAACATTTGCTCCTACCCGGATTCGAACCCAGAACCCTAAGAACGTAAGGCAGCCTCAGTACCGCTGCGCCATTCGGGTCGTCAAAAAATCTAAGATTTTGTTTCTTCTTCTTCTTCTTTATCGTGTGGTTAGTGCATAAACTGGCGTCAGAGTTTTTAAGCCGCCCATGGGCCTCTGACTTGGCTTAACATGCCGTCGAGAAATATCTCTCAGGCATGCTGGTTTCCTCACGATGTTTTAAGAGAGATTGATCGTGATTTTCCGAAAAACTGTTTGACCTGATAGAAACCTGTACAGACGCCAGAAAGAAAGAAAAAGGATTTATTAGCTTTAGCCCGCACAGGACAAAACACACAAAATAAAATGGTCAGCACATCAAACTACCCGAAACTGTAAAATTTTCCCAATCCTCCTCGAACCTAAAGGTATGATTCCGAACCACGCTGCACGCAGCAGTGCTGCCGCAGCACTACTGGTCCCCATACAATCTCTAAAAGCTTATATGAGATTACATTCCGAGCTAGGCAGCAATGTAGTGGCAGCACTGCTGCGCGTCAGTGTCACCCTACCACCGCGACAGACCAGTAGTAACGCGTCTGCCGCCGCAGCAATAGTACCTACGTGAATTTTGACAAGTAATTTGACAACAAAAGGATGAATTTCTCTGATTCAGAAGAGGAACAGAGCGACATTGCCGCCTTGCTCGGAATTAGCGCGGCAGGCAGCACTGCTGCTTGTTGCCGAGTTCGGAATCACACTTTAAAGGTGCGTTTCCAAGACGGGCTGCAGACTGCAACCGCAGGCGACACTGCGATTAGCGGCGGCGATTGGACAGAGCCTGAGCCAGAGAGACACAGCCTGCGGTCGCGGCTGCTTCTATTCCAAGCGCGGCGGCATGCCGCGGCTGCACAATGCATAGAACCATGCCTCAGTCACTCCAGTACCTTCGTGCGAGACAGAATGTCGGACAACGCTACCGATAGTTCACTATTGTGTCTTTTGTTGGAAGAGGAAGTTGATGACGACTTGTTGCATGCAAAAAAATGTATACTGCGTAAAAGTCATAATTTTTTACGTGTGTACTCTCTGCAGTTTGCGACACCACTGGGCACTGCAGTCTGCGGTCGCAGGCCGCAGACTGCGCCGCTGCTTGTCGCCGCGCTCGGAATCAATTTGATTGAGATTCATAGAAACATGTGGTATCGTGTCGCTTGCAGTTTGCGGTCTGCAGCCCGTCTCAGAAAATACTTTTGCGATAAAATTGAAAATCTATTAATGAAAATTGACAGATTATAGAAACTAATGTGCGCTGTCTGTACGTACACTTTCGGTGATTGATTTTTTGGCTTCGTGGTAGTTTTAAAATGTATAATTATTTAAAACCGACCAGTTTATCCAGACGAATGTATTTTAATATCAACAAGGCTGATTATCACAACTTCACAAGGTCAATGTCACTTTGCTAAATATTAAATACAAAGCTCATGGTCGCATTTAGTTTTGTGAACTAAGGATATTCTCGAAGAGTGAGTGGTTATTGAAATCACATAACAAATAATAAAATTGGTCAATGGGATCAGTTGACCAATTCAAAAATTCATTAGGTCGACTGATCCCGCAGGATCCGCCTGTGTGGAATCAGTTTACGAAAGAGCCCATTACCACTAACTGCATTTAATTTTTAACCGACTTCCAAAAGGATGAGGTTACAAATCCGTCGGTTTTTGTGTTTGTTCAGCGATACCTTGGCCAATTCTGAACCGATTTGGATGAATTTTTTTTATTTGAATGAATGTTATATCGCGGTGGTCCCGTTTAAAATTGGTAAAGATCTGATGCTTATCTTCGGAGATATACATATAAAAGAACTCTTCAATAATAGACAAAACTCCTGACGTAATTGCCATAACCAACCAAATTTAAAAAAAAGGCTCAAAAGTAGACCGGTGGCAAAAAAACTAAATCAAACAAACAAAACTCACCGACTTCTGAAACTTCGGTTATTTTTCACTTTTTGGTGTAGTTTTTTTTTTAAGTCTGATTTATTTTTTGTGTGAGAAGTTTAGAAGCAGGAAGCTTACCTCTGCGTAGCAAATACAGATTAGATAAACTAAAAATTCTACCTTCATTCTTAATTATTTCTATTTTTAATTCCGTTATGCCGAGGTCATTGACTAATCTGTCCGAGAATTGAACTATCGCATTTATTAAATCACTCTGAGCTTTAAAAGCAAACTGAATACCTAATATAACAAATTTTAACATGTTAGTATTTTGGACTCAGAAGTTAAATGATAAATGATATTTATTATGCAAATTGGTTTTTACAAACACTTTTACACGTCATTTTTTTAAACTAGATGGGGCCGGTGCCGGTTTTCCGTATCTGACTACTCTGAGAAAAAACAGCCGAAACAAACCCTGAGGTCATAGTCTCTTAAGTCCAGACATAATCTTGGTCAACTCACAGGAGGACTATGCAGATTAGGGTTCGAGATGGTCTTTTGAAGAAAGAACCACACAGATTTGCGTGGACCTGTCCAGTCAGTGCAAATCATAAAATTGGTCAACGGCATCAGTTGGCCAATTCAAAAATTCATTAGGTCGACTGATCCCGCGGGATCCGCCTGTGTGGGATCAGTTTACTAAAGAGCCCAAGCATTTGCCAGTTATCGTGTAGCTCGACTTTTTAACTCGACGAGCTCAGCTACACTACGAACAATAGCAAAAAAAGGACATTTGGGTAGGTCGCTTAGTACTCAAACTGCCAAATGTTATTCAATGAACTCTTGACATAAAATCAATTAGAAAACATCACTTTGCAGTGCTGGTTTTAATTTCAATCAATCGGAAAGTTTACAATCCTAGTAATTACTGTGTTAATTAAAATTAACGTTCAGAGAAGTAGGTCACTCAGATCGTGTAGTTGTAAAGTAATTAAATTCATCTGTGGTTTTTATGTGCTTCAAATGTCAAACGTCTATGTTTCCGATTGGCTGCAGGCCCATTCGCTGTTAGAATCAAAAAAAGTTTTTATGCCAAGACCTTCTTGTTCAACGTAGAATACTGAGCATAGACCTTCTAATAGACTCACTTAGACATCGCCAAACATTTACCTAACGATTTTTTTTAATAACCGAAGTAATCAGCGAACCGAATAATGAGACCGAAAATTCTGTATTTCTTACTTTACTGTCAACATAATGAGATCAAATTAAAACCAACGCCACCCAACATCTCAGGTCACTTAACAAAGTAATTTTCCTCGGCTTAATTGAAAAATATACGCAGCATACTTTCTTCCGGATGATGAATTATGTATAAGGACCACGACACACAAGCAAAACCACTTAGCAAGCCGTTACTAAGTGCGACTTGACTTAGCCAAGTTACCCATTTGCTGATTGATAGCCGACCGCGCCCCGTGCGGTAATGTGGACGAGGCTTTATCGAGAGTACACTGCAGATTTTATGAAAGGTCCCGTCATAAGAGAATTACGAAAATGATTGCCAGAAACCAATCTGTTATTGATCAGAACTGAAGGTCATTTCTCTGCCGGTTACCATCAAATCTTTACAGATAATTATGTGAAAAGCCAATGGCCTCTTTCTATTATGTATTTAAGGTCAACGCAGCATTTTTGCCTTCTTGCATATAAATCTCCATCCAATGCCATCAGCAGTATTCACGTCCTTTCGAGTGATATCATTTTTCTTAAAACGTTTATTTGGTCTTCTTATATTCTTATACAATTCAATATCTGCCTAGCCTTTTCCCAACTACCTTAGGGTCGCCGTTCAGTCTAACCGGATGCAGCTAAATACCAGTATTTTACATGGAGCGACTTCCTATCTGACCTCCACAACCCAGTTAGTACTGGGTTACACGATACCCCTTGGTGAGACTAGTTGTCAGACTTTCGGGCGAGTGACAACCAGTAACGACTGTCAAAGATCTACAAATGACAGACGAGATCAACAACTTAACGTGCTTTTCGAGGCACGGAGGAAACTCGGTATGCAATGGGTGGTCACCCATCCTAAGTAAGCACGGCTAATCCTTGAGCGACTGTTATTATTTAGCCACGAACTCCTCGATTCCTATAATCATTCACATTAATAAAAACATGTCTCAATCGACCAATCGCTGGCCTCTTTAAATTCATCAATGTATATACCTTATCATTATTTAATTGTCATTAAAATTAATGTATCAGTGTCGCATTACTCATGCTTGAGTACTGTTGGCTGATTTATTACTATACTCTGATAATTTTGCCGTAATTGAGGTCTTATTTAGTTAAGCCGGCCATGTGTAGCCCCATCTTAGGGGTATCTAGTAGTCTTGATTGACAGTGAAGGCTTTTACTTATAATGTATTTGGAATAAAAATTGTAAACTGAGAAAAAAATATGTATTTAGTTGTGGGTGTGCTTGGTTTGAGCTGTCAAAGTTCATATACAGAAAGGAATAAATTAGTTTATTTAAGTTGGCTTAATTCGTCATCAAGGTAGGACAGCGTCTTTAGCATCTGTGTGAAATACGTTCTCCTTTCTGCATTGATTATTTTGTTTGAAAAAATATGCACTATTTTATATAAAACACGTTGTTTCACCAATAGTTTATTTATTTATTTATCAGAAACAATTTAAATTGTGTTGGATACATTACATGGGTACATCATAATTATTAATATTATTAAATCACTGTTAGGTTTGCATTATTTTGTACTTTTTTACGAATATATTGTAATTTGATGATAAGCCGACACTTTATCTTAACATCGATAGTGTACTTAAGGAGCAGAAAATTCTCTCTAAAAAAAAAAATATTGATACGTATTATATTATTTATTATATTAAAAATATCGTTTTTAATTGACTTTAGATAATCATCATTGTTACTTTTTAAACGCTGCAAATGCAGTTAATACTTAAATATTTCTCAATCAATAAATAGAAATTATTCTAAAAAAATGCCGTCAAATCGTTTAGCACTAATGGCCGTACCCAACGACGTTGAAATAGGCAGCGGTGACGACGTATGTAAATGTTTTCGCGCCATTTTAATGAATTTTCCGGTAGTGTTGTCGATAAGGGTAATGCGAACTGAACGAAACTCTATACAGGTTGGCATAACGTTCCGTTCACACGTCCACGTACATTTGGCGATTAGAAAAAAAAAACTACGAAATCAGGTTCTTTGCCAGACTTTTTGCGCCAGAATCTTCGATATCGATCGATAAAAAAAAAACGACCCAAAAAAATAGCAGACCTCGGCTATTCCGATGCTAATACAATAAAAAATACTTTTACGTAACCTCTTAAGGCAGAAGGGTGCGAGGACTGCGAGGGCTCTCAAGTTTTAGGTCTTGTTATCAAAAAATAGTTGAGGGGCGGACTCACCCGCGGATCGATAGAACCTTGTCACAATATCCCCCCAAAGTCCTTGGCAAAAATGTCGTACATAGAACATATTTCGTATTTATTTTTATTACCCGTTATTGCTATAACGATATATGCCAAATATGTGTCCTCCCCACAGAGTTATTTTTCCGATACTTGTGTAAAAAGAAAAGAAGAAAAATATAGCCAAAGTTATGGTTTATTCATGCTGATTTGATAATAAAGTAAAACATAAAAAATGTGGAATATATCAGAATACGCACGCGTAAATTCTGAGATAAAGAGATGTTTCTTTATGATCCTGTCCTGTTATAAATTGGACTGAGCAATGATTTAGTTCTTTTTTAAGAGGGGACAGGGCCTGCGAAGAACTTCAAAAATAGGTATTTGAAGAAACTTTTGCCGTCGCGCTGCTTCATGTCGGTCCGCCTGGAGTGCGATAGGGACAGCTGCAGCTCGGACCAATTATAATTATCGCAAAAATTTTGAAAAAAAAAATATTTTTTTTTTTCTCTTTTCTCCTCGAAAACTGAGCCGATACATTTTTTTGACATTTGAAAAAAGAGTATGTCTAGGTTCCTATATATTTTTTACTGATTAGTTGCTGAAAAAAGCAAATGACAGGGACGTGTCTACAGTAGATCTTGATTTTAGGAATAACGAAACGTCGATTTCGTCATTTGTATGGAGAATGTCCATGTCCCCTCTTAATGTTTTTTCTTATCTGTCTCAAGACTCGGAAGAGTTTAGTAACCTCTTAGATCACAATAACTATAATAGTTACAACGGTGACCGTTTAAGGTACCGTTGGTTGTTATGAATCATTAAGGTCGGCACTCATTTGCTTTATGCGAACACTTGTGCAACGGTTCGAATCGAGCATGTTGCGTAACGCCTTCTTTTACGCACACTCTTGATAGACGCGTGTTCTACCCATAAACTCTTCATAAACTTGATGTTGTCATTTTACTGGTTTATTAGAATGCATCGGTTAAATTACTAAATTCTGATCGTGCCATTCCAAATGGGTAACTAGCTAACTTAAACTAACTAATAAATTAGAATTAAATTCACGGTCGTCTAACAAAACCTGTATTTTAGCGTTTTTTGAATAAGCCTTGCGAGTCCAACACAGCTGGCCAAGGCTTTTTTTATTCTAGTTACTCAGTATATTTCTTTTAGATTGAAAAATACGAGGAGGAACTTGTAAATAATAACACTCGCTCGGGTCGATATTCAGATTACATCTCGCTTGCCTAGGTTAGTCCGTGGATATAGGTGACTACCCATTACATACCGAGTTTCCTCCGTGCCTCGGAAAACCCGTTAAGGCTGGGTTACTTATCTGCTAAATTAGCAACTCTATTTGTGGTGGTTACATACACACAATACTGTTAGAATAAAGTTCTAATCAGCTTGCACTACCAAGTGGTGGTTACGTCAGTCACTGCGGGCCGATTAGTGCGAAATGAGTGGTTTTTATTTAATTGTAGCCTAATAAATCTTTAGATCAAAACGCCAATTGTACACCTTGTGAAGAAAAAAGTGACAAATATTTGTGTGAAAAAAAAAATACTAAAACTTAATGCCGTTTAGGAGTAGTTACGATTTTTAAAAAAAAAAATGCTTCACTTTGATTTTTTTTTTTTCATTGTAATCATAATGGTAAGTCTAATAAGCAACATAAAATTTTTCTTTTGCACATTTATATTCACTCATCAAAGAAGAGTAACATGGAGAAAACCTCTCGTTAGCAGATACCACCCCCTTAAGCCGTTGGACCCGGCTCTCATTTGCAGATCTTTGACAGACGTTACAGGTAGTCTATCCAGAGACCTGAAAGTCTGACACACAGTATTACACAGTAATAATTGGGTTGTGGGGGTCAGATAGGCAGTCGCTCCATATAAGATACAGGTATTCAGCTGCATCCGGTTAGACTGGAAGCGGACACCAACATAGAACTTGGGAAAAGGCTAGGCAGATGATGCTTGAAAAATGTAAATATACTGTCTGAAAATTTTCGAGAGTTGTTTAAGCTTTTATGAACAAGGCTTGTTATAAAGAGCTATTGAAGAAGAGATTTGACCCATTTATCAAATTGTTGTCCCAAGTCTCAAGGACGGAGGGTCCTCTAAAGCGTCCTGACAATGGTTTTAAATTAAGGCTCTTGAGTTAGCGAAAACAGCCGAACTACATTGAATAGAAATGTTTGAAGTTAAGATTTGTTGTTATTGTGTTATAGTCAGTCTATATTGTGCTGTGAATGTTAGATTTTTTGGGCGCCATTGAAAATTAAGTCAAGTTCTTATTTATCTAAATGCTGTTATAATAAATGTTTTTCCAATAATATTGCTTCTTTTTCACAGCTTGAGGTATTTCAGCTATGTGGTTGATTAGTTTCACACACATCCCTCGGTACGCATTTTCGCTCATCTCTGGTGAAAAACAGCTTTAGCCCTGTTTCCACCATGGACCCATTAATGACTTCTTTTACTTCGCAAGAGGAAACTGCGTACAAAAACGAAGTCCGCTTTGCTTTTGCTTAAGCAAAGCGGACTTTTTCATGAAATAGGTTTGTGTTTCCACCAACAAAGAGTCGAGCGGAAATGACTCGGCGGGCAAAAAGAGTAAAAATGAACTCGCTCTTGTTTCATTTCTCTTTTGCAGTGGGAATCGGACGACTATAAGGGTTCTTACAGACGAGCGGCACGTTGCCAACTGCAGATAAACTGCAGCCGTCGACACACATTTACGCGGCATGCCACAACTGCAGTTGGCAACGTGCCGCTCGTCTGTAAGAACCCTAAACTCTTTCTTGGTGGAAACGCAAACCTATTTCATGAAAACGAAGTCCGCTTTGCTTAGCCATTTTCGGCACATTACTCTTTCGCGGTGGAAACCGGGCTTAACGTACTTTCCGAGGCATGGAGGAAACTCGCTTAGCATTCACGTTTCGCCAGGAACGTTCTGGTTTAAACCCATCTTACAACGAAAAACGAATTGTGCAACAGATCAGTGCCGACCCTAACACAGAACTCCGAGATTCCCACTCATGATGAAACAAGTGTTCATTATTTAAACGTCATTATAAAATATGATTTGATTAAGTGGTGACTGGTGAAACGGTCGGCGAAGGAGACCCACTTTTGATTGGGTTCATTTATAAATCATGAGTTCATGACGCTCGGACGAACTCGCATGGCCGCTGTCGCAAACACGTTTTGTTATTGTTGTTAAGATATATCATGATCGGTCAAAAATGACCAATTTGGTCGAGACGCCATTGTTTAACTATTTTGTCTACTTCGTGGACAGATCATGGGATAAGGCCTCTGTACTTTGTGCTTGAAGTGTTAAATAAATAAATAAGGAAAGTGCGCCTAAATGTATAATTAAATGTATGTACTTGATTGAGAGGATAGAAATTATCTTTTCCCGCGACCTCTGCTTAGATTTTTCTATTTGAACTTCAACACGTCATTTAACATTAACCCTCATTTTTAACCGCCGACAAAAAAAGAGGGAAGTTATAAGTTTGAAGTGTGTATCTGTGTGTTTGTGGCATCATAGCTCCGGAATGGATGAAACGATTTTGTTTAAGCTTTCTTTTGTATAATTATTGCAAAAACCTGCGGACCCACTTGAAGGAAGGAAATTATCCCATGGAAACGTACGTTCAAAATTATGAACAAACACGTAAGATATCCCGTAACAGACAGTATTAGTTTTAAATATTAGCATGGAGTAGTATGGATATATGCTTATATCCTTCCTCTACATTCCAGATATCCATACATGCAATATCGGTCAAAAACGTAAGCAACGTGTTAACGTTAGAAACATTTTCGGGTTTATAATATACTTGGGTTCGATTTTTTTTTTACCTAGTACTAACTGGGTTGTGGAGGTCCGATAGGCAGTCGCTCCATGGAAAATAATGGTATTCAGCTGTATCCGGTAAGACTGGAAGCCGACCCCAACATAGTTCGATTTGTAGTTAATCTGCCTAGTATTATAAGAGCTTTTAATTTCGTTAGCCGCTGAAACGCTGACCGTTTCAGTTTCGGCCGCAGTCCATTTGAATCTGCGGCGGGAAACCAAAACCACATTTGAGATGAATTGCGTCGCGCTCTACATATAACATTTAACTTTACATTTATATAATTTCTACACTGTTTTTGCGTTTTAGCTTCACGTTTTCCTGTTATATCTTCTAATTTGTCACATTGTTTTGATCGTAATCACCATACATTAACAGGTCATTGATCTGATCACCAGTGTCAAGTTCCAACCAGTATTGGTCACTGTTCACGTGTTCTCCTGATAAAAATTCAAAGTATGTCGATAAAACATGATGGTTATTTGAATATTTAGGCAAAATGTATACATATTTGATGTTTTTTTTACCAATTTATTCAATCTCTTGACGTCATCTGTTGACAGCCTATTTTCAAGAATTTGATGAGTTATTATTCAGTTATTTGTTTAGTAATAACGAAATGTTTTTTCCATATAAATAACTTGGAACATAATTTAAGGACCTGAAGCCTGAAATTATGTTCCAGACAATAATAATAAAAATAACTATAGTAGGAAAATACAAGTTTGACACATTCATATTAAAGTACACAACGGTCACTAGGTACAGAAAAACTAGCTAACAGAAGTAGTGTGCGAGAGATGAGTACAGTACAGTCAATACAAAATTTAAGCCCTGACTCCTAAACTAGGAAGATCCTGTATCTTAGGAAGCAGTGTTTTCGCATAAATAGTGGACGAGCAAATTATGAGCGTACTAGCATAATCTCGTAGTCACAGACAATTTATAGACTAAAAGGTAAGAGATATATCTATAAAAATATACTCAGTATTTTTTAATTACGTAAGCAATAATATGTGTGAAGTGTATTTGTGTGGGGAGTCGTGTCATGTGCAAGTGTTGTGTGTGTATGTGTAAGGAAGAGTGGGGTGTGGAGTGGTGAAGAGTGCTGGGGTGTGGTGTGGTTTGAAGGTGTATTGAGTGAGTGGAATTAGTGGGGGCAGCTTCCTTCTTTGTGACGTGATAACTTTCAGTGAACAAACATCATCCGCATCTGGGTCATAGTTAGTTCTGGTATCAATCCCAATTCCCAATAAACAAAGTGTAAGGGAATTCAGTCGTCAGATAAAATAACGTTATCCGTTTCATAGAAACGTGCTATACGGGCAAAATGTATGAAAAACCTGCTTTTAATATGCGAAGGAAAATCTAAGGTTTAGATTCGATTAGATTGGTTTTTTTGAATTCATTGATGATTCTAAAGTCTAGAATAGTCAATGAATTCTTACTAAATATTTGTGTTACGATGACTCACCTAAAAACCTCAGAATTATAAAATTCCCTTACTAACTGTGAGGTTAATTAACTTTATCGACTCTACTAACTTACCATTCTAAAATAATGCGAAAGTGTGAAGATTTATGTATTGTTGTATGTTACTCTTTCACGCAAAAACGACTGAATAGGTTAAATAATAAATAAAATATAAATATCGCTGGACATTACACACATCGCCATCTAGTGCCACACTAAGCAACGAGGCTTGTGTCGTGGACACCAGATAGTTGATATACTACATAGATACTTTTGGTTTGTAAATACATACTTATTTATACATATAAAAATCCATGACTCGGAAACAAATGTCCATGCTCATCACACAAACATTTGTTCGTACCGGGATTCGAACCCGGGACCCTAAGAACGTAAGGCAGCCTCACTACCGCTGCGCTATGCTATGCTTGACGACCAGAAGGTCGTCAAGGATTTGGATGTATTTTGGCACACAGATAGTTTATAAACTAGATTAACATATAGGATACTTTTTATCTCGGTATTACGGTCCCGTGGGACAATAACCGCCATGCGAGTGAAGCCACGGGCATTAGCTAGTTCTCAATAATTGTAACCCGATACTGTGTCCGATAAAGTGGGGCACCAGGGGGTGTGCCTATCACCACTTACTGAGTGACTTACGGAGTTAAAGCGTCAGCAGGCAACTAGGGGTTGTTCATAAAATTTTATTTGGTAGCCGTTTTAGCGCTGGCTGCAAATGTAGGCCTGTAATTTAAACTAATAGCTGGAGAGCTCTTTGTGAAGGAGCTCGTTTGGAGAAGTACCAGTAAGGGCCTGCGCAGACCGGGCATGGCAAGGGATTTACATTTTCGCCAATGGACATTCAAACGTATTGATATAGAAATACGACTGTGGCGCGTCTTTCAATACAAATCCCTTTCGATGCCACGGCATGCCACGGGATCATTTTAAAGCATAGCAATTTATGTCGTATTTCTTTATCAATACGATTGAATGTCCATTGGTAAAAAAATAAATCCTTCACCATGCGGTCCCGGTCTGCGTTGGCCATTAGGCTGCGTTTACACCAGAGATGAGCGAGGAGAAACTAACCATTAACATTGCTTCTTTTTCACAGCTTGAGGTATTCTAGCTATGTGATTGGTTATTTCCACACACATCCCTCGCTACGCATTCTCGCTTATCTCTGGTGGAAACGCAGCATAATGGTACTGGTAGTAGTTCTACTTGGTGCCGTAGTGGCGTGGCTAAGTGTGTAGTGGCAGCAATACGACAAGCCCCTTAGGGCGAGCAGACTGTTCAAAAACCCTAAAGAATAGAAGATAGGTAAGGGCAAGCCAAGTTTGTATCAAAGTACCTATTTCTGCTGCTAAGCGTCGTTGCCTTGTTCTGGTTTGAACGCTTTGGGTGTAAATTTGTATCCCACCAAATACAATTTCATGTAGAATGTTCCCAAGACGAGACTCGCACTGTCAAAAAGTTATCAGATCTCATGTAGAGCCAAGCTTTTAACTCTACGCGCCCTAACTCTACAAGGTCGAACTTCACACGCTACACCTTATAGTCAAAATTTGTATGTACAACTTTACACCCAAAGCGTTCAAACCAGATGAACGCTTTGGGTGTAAACTTGCACACATGAGTATTTTAGTCTAGTTTGACTGCACCGGTAGAGGTGACTTAGGACCAATTTTCTAAGTGAAAATGTGCTTATTGCGATCGTTTTTCTTTGCGAGATTCACCCTTAACATCAGAATGACCGTAGGCCTTTCTTTGCCATCCACTAAAATACAAAAGAGTTAGAGGAGGCTGTACTCTGAGATGTACTGTCGTGGACACTCCCGCCTGATCACCACTAAGCTAATTTTTGCTTGCACTCGCAACACAGAAACGCTCTCTAGCAGTCAACGGGGCGGCCCGTTGACTTGTATAGAAAACAATAATGAAAGACAATACCGATCGGCCGAGCGCACTGACTGACGACGCACGCCAAACGAGAGTGTATGATGATGGATGATTGTTATTTTGCGCGTCAAATTGAAGCTTTCCGTTTCCTAATAGGCCTAAACTTTAAGGGGGCGTGGCTCGGCGCCTCCGCATGATTTTAGCGAAAAAAAAAATTAACTGATCAGGCGGAAAAGACCACGACTGTACTGTAATCCATGAAATGAAAAGAACATCTATAAAAGTACCACAACAGACGAGTTTTCAGGATTAAAGGGCTATTAGAATTGAACATACAGAAAATAAAAAAGTTACACGAAAATATCTGAAAAATAAAAATATCGAAATGCAATAACCGAAACGTAACTATAAGGAGACTCTGTGTAATATCAAAGATCATACGTTCCCAGCAATATCGTTAATTGCAGACCGTGAGCAATCCCGCGAATCCCCGAAACTCACTAAATGAAGACACGCTCACCCAAAAACGTAACAGAAATGTTTATTTTAAACTGCGTATATATTTCAATTTGCCAGTAAATTAGCCCGTTTGAAGAGTGCGCATTGACCGCGAGTTTGGTCGTAAAGGCGTAAACGTGGTCGCAACCGGCTGAATAACGTGGTTGCATACTTGGTCGTTAATTTATTGGTCGTAAAATTGTAATTAGGTAGGTGAGCTGGATTACTGGTTATGTGGTTATTATTGATGGCGAGAAGTTGGTTACTAGCTGTTCCCCGCGGTTTTACTTGGGTAATACTAGGTGGATTACCTACTAGGTACCTGATTCGGTTCAAACCGTAACATAATACGAGTATAATAATAGTTGGTCTTGTGCTCGCATGAGGTGCTGGGTTCGATACCCAGGTCGGGCAAAGTTGTTAGGTTTTGCGACCTGGAATTTCTCAATAGCAGCCACGGAGTCTGGGTTTGTGACCGGTTGATGGCAATATGCTGGCTCCTATTACGACAGGACTTAAACATAACTAGTCAAATGTGTGTACTATTTGGTACCTCTGCCTAACCCTTCGGGATTACAGGCGTTATGTCATGTAACAAATTGCCAACAGGTACGTATGTAGCTACGTCAAAGATATAAATATTTCAAATATAATCATAATTAGATAAATATTTATTTGCGTATGCCAACGTAGTTAGTCATTTCTGTCAGTTAGTGACGTACTTATGTATAAATGTTGTAGGTACTTAATACTAAATTGTGTTATTGTTTACCTGCTCGTTTCATTAATATTTTGTAAGTAACTAGCTTATGCCCGTGGCTTCGCCCGCGTGGAGTTCGGTCATTGTCGTACGGGATCATACTACCGGCCCCTGGATAAACCGATATCCGTTTGTTCATCCAGCAGGCCTAGCCAAGTTACAAACGATTCGTATCGATTCTCTTTCTACAATCGTAAACGTTACGTCACGTGGTCAACACAAACGAATAGAAACTTCGTAGACAAGTTTATATCGATCAAGATGATAGAATGAAATGTATTCGTTTCTACAATCGTGATCGCTACATCCCATATAAATCGTAGCCAACTTACAGTTTTGACTAAACTTTAAAGTTTCTATTCGTTTGTTTCGACCACGTGATTCAACGTTGAAATGATGTCATTCCCATACATTTGGTAAGTTTTCTATGCGTTAACAATTGTAGATTGTCAACTTGGCTAAGCCTAAAACTAAGGTTACTTATAACAATATAAATAATAATAAACAGGTTGGTCTGTGTGCCAATTTTTTTCCAAATCTGTTCAGTAGTTTTTGCGTGAAAGGCTTACAGACATCCATCCATCCATCCTCACAAACTTTCGATAATAATAGTAGGAAGATAATATCACCATCATGAAATAATCGAAAAGAGACGAAGTACCAGCATTATGTTTAGCGATATCTTGTTCAAAGTCCGAATATGAAAAGTATTTCAACAGTATCCGAGTCACTACAAGAAACAGTGGCTTTAGCTACCACAGATGATTCTCTGGTATTTACAAAATAATACTAAAACAGGGCTGTGTTCACTATTTATCAGTCTTTGGTTTTTTTTCACGTTTATGAAGGCAGACGACGAAAGTTCTGATTAAGGACTCAACATTCCTATTCAAAAGAGATACCGCGGCCCCGGAACACAAAGGGCGATGAAGGAACATGGATGGGTTTTAGTCACCAAAAGTCTGACACTCCCTCCTGCTCCGCCCAGAGCGGGAGGAGTTATTTGATGATTTCCCATCCGAAAAAAAAAAAAAAAACATTCAATTTTTTTCATTCATTTCATTTCCATTATCATCATCATCATCTACGTAGCCATTCCTAATAATATGATGACTGACTAAAAAAAAATCTGATTCTGTTTAGTCCGTCAGTTAGATTATCGAAAAATATTCGATACGTGTTTTTTGTTACAACAAATTAATAAAAATTGACGAAGATAAAACGTGTCAAAGATCATGAGATGTCTCCAATATTTTTTGGAAATCTATCTGACGGGCTAATATTTTTCTTTGTCATCTACCCTATTACCTATGTTGGCGTCGTCGGCTTCCAGTCTAACCTGAATACCAGTATTTTACATGCAGTGACTGCCTATCTGACCTCCCTGACCCAGTTAGTGGATAATACGATAACTCTAGATACTCTCGATTGTTTGGTAGAAATAACAATTTGTCAATCAAATCATATTGCGAGAGAATAAACAGAATAGGTTTTCACAAACCGGTCCCTATTCAAGACCTAGTAATCTACTTTTTATTACGATTACAAATTACACCACATAGTCAAATCAACTTAGTAGATACTGCGACACAAATATACGTATTTTATTATTTGTCTGTCTTGTTGATCTAGTGGTCCAGATCTTAGCTTCAATTCCCAGGTCGAACAAAGTGTTATTGGGTTTTTCAGAAGCAGCCATGGAGTCTGAATTTGTGCCCGGTTAATGGCAATAGACAACCGACTAGATGGCCACTTTGGCCAGACGATCTGATAAAAGTGGCCGGAAGAAACTGGACAACCATGACACAAAACCGCCAAAAGTGGAGAGTTTTGGAAGAGACCTACACTCAGCATTGAGTGGCCAAAGGTTGAAGAAGGAGTAGGATGGTAGTAGACGTTCCCTCTTTTTCATGAGACATAAAAACCAAAGCCAACAATATGGCAAGACCTTAAGGCACGCAGACTGCTCAGAAACCCTAACATCATGAAGAGTATACTACTCTGATTATAAGGACAAGCTAAGCTTTGTAGGCTTCAATTAAGAAAGTACCGTCACCTACTTAAGGTGGATGCTCCAGGGTAGCCCGCGAAATTCAAATTTTCTTACGTTTTTTGCAATTTCCAGGTCAGTGTCTGGTTGTATGTTGATTAAAATTTGCATCGCGGCTGTAACACGTATGTAGTTATAGAATTATAATCATTAAAGAAGAAGAAAGAATTAAAGAATTTACTTTTTCAAGGTCAAAGTCATTCCTCCACCTTTATGCGCTTGGCGGGTTGTATTGATGATTATAATTCTATAACTACATACGTGTTACAGCCGCGAATAATATTTTAATCAACATACAACCTGACACTGACCTGGAAATTGCAAAAAACGTAAGAAAATTTGAATTTCGCGGGTTCCCTGGAGCGTCCACCTTAAACATAACTGGCGAAATGTGGGTAGTCTACTAGTCACACCTCTGCCTGACCCTTCTGGGATTACATACGTGACGTTATGTTATGCAACTCTATAATCTTTATGTGACATCAACAACTGTATTGCGACATAAATATGCTCATTTTATTATTAGAAAAAAGTCATTAGCGCTGCAACGCACCGCTCCCGCTATAGATAATCATCGGTGATTAATTAAAACACCTTTTTATATACATTGCGATACTTATCTAACTGATAAAACTGGTGTATCTAGAGAAAGTCCCGTGTGTATCCGAGGTATTATTTTGGAGTTATTTTTAATCACGTTTCTAGTTGTGTTAATTGAATTGAAAGTATCATTCGTTGCAATTAATTTTGAAGGTTTCGTTTAGGTTGTTGGTTAGGTTGATAGATCATGATCTGTCAAATGACCAATTTGGTCGAGACGCCATTGTTTAAATATTGTGTCTAGTTCGTGGACAGTTCATGGGATATTATGAATTTACGAAAGGAAAGCTGTCTGTCTGTCTGTCTGTTGCCTTTTCGTCCGCTAAAATCTGGGGGTTTAAAATGTAGGAAAATAATGCAAAACACATTAAAATTCATAAATGGTCACAGATCACAGATGCAGTTAACTTGTTATAAATTGACATGACCATTTTACGAATTGTAACGTTATACATATTATCATTATCCTATTATGATTCTGACGTCTTCTTATTCTTGACGTCTGACAGGGGAGAGGAAGAAACAAGGGCAGGAAGATCATGATGATTATGATCTTATGACTCCGCTAAAGCGGCCATTTTAGGCCCCCAGAACTTTGAAAAGAAATTCGTTAAAAAGTGGCACATAGGTAGACTATGGTCTACCTATGTGCCACTTTTTAACGAATTTCTATAACGGACATACTATACTAATGTATATATATATATACATTTGGACATTGGATATTTTAAATCCCAGTACGTTTCCAAGGAATACTTTCCGACATCTAGGCGGGCGAAGCAGCGGTCTAATGCTAAATAAACGTATGTCCAGTCCAGTAGTAACCGTGTATTTACACCAAGGAATCTTGCCTTATCTGTAGCCGTGTCATATTTTGGAGAAACTATGAAATCATACTGTGTCGATAACAAGTTCTGATATGCCTAAAATTGTCATGGTAATATTAGTAATGTTACTTACTGTGTTATCATGAAGTTAGAGAGGCTATTGGCGCCAAATTATAACGTTACAAGGAAGTACAGTAAGTAGCCAGCGCATAAAATTACTATAAACTGTCAAATTTTCTTATTCGATTTTGAAATTTGAACTTAACCCATAGAATCTTTATGGTTTAAAATCATTTGGATAAATTTGTCAGTTTGTGGTAACTTGTATGTGTTGGTGACTGTACAACTTAAGGTGGGAGCGCCAGGGTTAGCCTGCGAAGTTCAGTGTTTCTTACGTTCTCTGCAATTTGCAGGTTAGTGTCAGTGATTAAAATATGATTCGCGACCGTAACAAATATGGCTTTACAGAGTTATATCATTAAAATCATCAATACAAACCTGTAAGTCCATTTAATCCTGATGACTGAATGACTATTTCATGAAAAAACAAAACTCTTTAAAATTCTTTAAACACATACGTGTTACGGTCTCGAATCATATTTTGTTCAACACAGTCTGACACGAACCTGCAAATAGCAAAAAACTAAAGAAAACTTGAATTTTGCAGACTATTCTGGCCCTTCCCCCATATGTAAGATAAGTAAGGATCGTACCTAGCAGGTGGCGTTTTGTAGTTTCTGCTTACCCCATAGCAAAAAACCGTGAGTTTATATTTGTTCTGAATTTTAAGATTGACAGCCATAAATATTCTTCAACTTCAACGACTTCCTCAATGTTTATAACATCTCTTTTTAGGGTTCCGTACACAAAGGGTAAAAACGGGACCCTATTACTAAGACTCCACTGTCCGTCTGTCTGTCACCAGGCTGTATCTCATGAACCGTGATAGCTAGACAGTTGAAATTTTTTTAGACATCACGAGCCACGGCTTTGTTTTATGACTTTGTCAGGCTTGTAAATAAATAAACATATAAAAACTTGTTCCTTGTATCGTTTAAGCTTTAAGGTATCGACTGTACAAAATAAAGGTGCAAGTTGGCAGCGGGCGACACGAAGCCGCCGCAGACGACGTGTCACAGCGACACTACTGGTTTGGTTTCTATGTATTTCTATCAAATTCAAACATGAAGCTAGCGACGCGTCGTCGAGCGGCAGACGCAAGTGTCGTCCGACCGCAGATCAGTAGTGTCGCTGACAATGAAATGAAATCATGACTGCGACATGAAGCGGCGACGTGTCGCAGCGTCATGAAGCGACGACACGTCGTCGTCTGCGGTGGCTTCGTGTCGCTCGCTGCCAACTTGCACCTTAAGGCTCTAAGTTCATAATACTTAGTACGTTTTCCGTTTGTTTCAGGAGGTTCCGATAGCAATAAGGGCAAGAGCAAGAAGTGGCGGAAAATCCTCCAGTTTCCACACATATCACAATGTTTAGATATAAAAACAAAAATAGGTAAGTCTTTAAACATAATTATTATCTTTACGTCATGTTTTTTACTAAGATATACTCGTAATAACAGGAAAGATTGGTGCTCGTGTAGGTCTACTGCCTAATCGTTCGCATAGTTACTTGTAATGAATACGCATCTGCACAGATTACGATGCAGTAACTAAATGTTATACCTTTCGTCCCTGAAGAGACGGTATTTATCAAATTGATCACCCACAATTTTATTTTTCTCCTACAAGTTATTATTAAATTGCGGGTCGTCGAAGGTTGCGTTACACTGCAGCACAGCACTTGCAGCGAGGAATGTGCGTAAGATAAACCAATCGCATAATAAGCTTAGTAAGAACTGTGAAAAAAAAAGCGATATAATATTGATTATTTCCACACACATCACTCGCTACGAATACTCGCACATACCTGTTGGAATCGCAATCTAAGCACTGACGCACCAACACCGGTTTTTGTATTTAGGATGCGTAAAATGCGAAGAGGCGAGTTATTAAAATTAAGATGGCCATAAATATCCACATTTTTTTTTCCTACTAGTTTGTACCAAACACAGGCAAGTAGGTAATAAACCTCGTAATCGCAAAGACCCATGAACGCATTTGCAAAATCATTGGTCGCCGCTAAGTCCAGCGAGCGCTTGCCCAGAAGCGTTCAACCGAATCAAAGCCTCATAAATCCTTGAGTTCAAATCCCAATGAACTATTGTGGTGACCCTTTTCAACTAGCACCAGTTGCGTGGGCTGATAAGCAGCTTAAGCATTTCTACTGCCTCCCTAATTCCTATCTCAGCGGCTTCGACGGAGACTTTACGAGAACTCCTTTGTAGGTGCACAATTAGGGTGCTTCTCAGTTGAACGACTGTTGTCAGGCGATTAGCGCCGCTTCGTATCATGGAGTTGGAAAAAATGGAGCTCGACAGTCGCTTGAGAATTGTTGTATTTACTAATACTGGATAATTTCCTGGTACATGGTAGACGCCAGGCAATCAAGCACGATGAAGATCGACTTTCGAATACTGAATACCTAGCATTGTCAGCCTATAAGAGGGAGTGTAATCCACCAGTGCGGGTAGATGTCCCATGTGCTTGATATTTTGTTTCTAGGACATGCCTGTTTCGAATGGTATATTATGGCCCACTTACTAAGGGTTCTTACAGACGAGCGGCACGTTGCCAACTGCAGCTAAACTGCAGCCGACGACGACAGGTGGCGACGGCAGCCGTCGACGGGTCGCAACGCTTGCAGTTGTGGCATGCCGCGTAAATGTGTGTCGATGGCTGCCGTCGACAGGTGGCGACGGCTGCAGTTTATCTGCATTGGCAACGTGCCGCTCGTCTGTAAGAACCCTAGACAGAGAGAAGACCTGTGTCCCAGCTTCGGGAACAGCACAGGCTGATTAACTTATGTATTTCACATAATGTGACTGCAGATACATATATTAAACTTATACTGTCACTTATGGAATATCTTCCGTGATTGTTCATTATTTTGGCTCCCGATATTTCGACGCTGTTGCAAGCGCCATGATCGCGGTTTGACTGAACAACCACGGATAATTAACAATCACGGAAGATAAATAGATAGACAGTATTTGCAGATATCTTGCTGAAATCACTTAAACAGAATCCACTACCGCATTTTTTTTTGTTATGATGAGCTTTTTGGCTTGTTAGATATTTTTATTTTGTCCCGTTGGTAAGTCAACAAGGTCATAAATATCTGTTATGGTAGTCAGGCAAACACTCCAGTTTTATAGAGCCTACTGTCATTTATAGCTCTGCTTAAAGATGTTGTAACTCCGACGAGAAAATTATTCGCAAGAAATGTTTGATTCGATTCCGAAGATTGATTGGTTTCCGATATTGGATTGTTTTTATGAGAAGCATGGATAACCTGGGCTTTTATTTATTGAGCTTCGGTGAATTTTTGTGCTGGTGTAAACAAACATAATTTTCAATGTTGTTGATGTTTAAAACCTTCGTAGTATGCCCTGATGCAACATTGGGAAGAAACATGACTAACTACTTCTTTATCGTGTGGATAGTGCTTAACCTGGTGTCAGAGTTTTTATGCCGCCCGTGGGCTTCTGACTTGGCTTTACATGTCTTCGAAAAATATCTCTCAGGCATGCTGGTTTCCACACGATGTTTTCCTTCACCGAAGCAAGTGATAACTGAGATGACGATAATATAGTAGTATGGAAGAAGTATCTAAGACATGCAAGAAGTAGAGTAGAATGATGATGATGATGATGTCGATGGGAAGCTAGAATGCTCTCCGTGAATGTTATTAGATAGAAATACTCGATATTGTCTCTAAAAACTGATTTATATATTGAATTTCAATCTGAAGTTTGAAGTAGGTTCTGAATGTTCTGTTTAAGCTAATAGATAAGGAGCCATCCATAAATTACGTCACGCGAATTTCATGATTTTTTGATCCCCCGTCCTCGTCCTCGTCAAAGCTGGTCACATTTGTGAAACCCCCGCCCTAGTGTGACGTCACATATTTTGCAATTTTATAGCTACAAATTATTGAATTAAAATAGCAGTTCCGAAATTAGTTTTATTTCGGTTTAAATTTGTTTTTTAATAAAATTAATATCAAATGAAACATTTCAACAATTTAACAAAACTAAAAAGGGTGGCGCGTGAACCTTATGTCTATACATGTAGATAGAGTTGGAAATGTTTTTGAGTTTTTCGTTAATAGTTGAAAGATCGTGTTTTAACACTTAGTTTATAAAGATTGTGTGTGTGTCACGAAATTTAGGACCCATCCCACCCCCTTGTCACACAATGTCACACTTCGTCGACCCCCTCCCTTCCCCTTAACGTGTGACGTAATTTATGGATGGCCCCTAAAGAGATAAAGAGCAAAGAAATAGATAAAGCAAGGCAAAATGAACAAATCCCACGCAACAAGGAAATTTAAAATTACAGTTAGTCCTCGTGCATCCAATAGGTGTGCTCATGGGCTTCCCCCGTCCTTCTCTAACAATATAATACCCTTGGTTACCTACGGGAAAAAGCGTACTTTATTTTTAGATGGCTACCACAAATCTATATTTAATGATTTACATAGTCGTTCAACAATGTTTTGTAGATAGGAAGTTATTACGTCAGTACCTACATAATGTACTATACGAACCTACATCGAATGATACCTACTAACTAAAGTCCTTGAAAATCCTTGCTTCCAATTGATGTGATTTCCTGTTATAGGAAAAAAACATTTTTACGGTAGTGTAATGTAAGTTGATTTTTATTGAGAAAATGTCGTAAAATGTATGAAGTTGTAACTGAAATTTAAACTTTATCTGCGGGTGTTAAAGTCCTGCGGGTGTCAACAAAAGCACATACATATTTGATTACTTAGTTCTGAAACTAAACTGCAAACGCAAAATACATCATCACACATTAAATACTCACTCTATTTGGTAAACAAGGGTAAGACGTAATTCAAGAGGACACAGGAGACCAGTATTTATCAATTTTGAGCTGAATTCGATTAAAGCAGGGCGTGACTTTAGCCCTGATTTCACTTTCAGATTTGGCTAAGTAATGAGGTCTTTAAGCTGTAGCTGAATTTTAATACTGTTCCTGGTGTCTTACCAGGAGTAGGACCCGCCTAGTATTCAGGGTAATTTAACCAGTCAAACTGAACGCGATCAGAACATCTGAACCACGTTTTAGACGTCTTATAACCTCACTCACTACGGCTGCGGCTGGTCGCATGACCGGCCGCTATCTTGAACAAAACTGGTCGGACGCCTGGTTGTGCGGCCAAACTTTCTTCCTGGTCGAAGCTTGTGCGGCATTGAGTCGTGGTCTTCGCTGTGTAGTGCACGAGGTCTTTTATTCGCACATAACAACACGCCTGTAATCCCCGAAAGGTTAGGCAGACGTGTACCTAATAGTATTCCCATCGCCAGTTATGTTTAAGGAATCATTCCCTCTTCGTCGATTCCCCTTGCGTCGACTCGTGAAACAAAGGACATCTGTTTTAAAAAGTTTACGCTTGACCACGAGTTTGGAAAAGTACAACTAAAACAAAAAGTGAAACGCTTTTATTTGCAAATAAAATTGTATTTATTTTACACAAATTATAAATTTACTATTCTAATAGAGACAACAAGGCTATTCTAAATTAATTTATCTCATTAATACCTAATATCGTCCCCGTAGCGCGAAAAGTCAAGTCCGAAAATCTCCAAAATGAGTTAGCTATGTCATTAAAATCACATTTTTTCTCTCTAAATATCTGTCAAACCGTCATGTTTCTAGCTGCCCTCGTTTTTGAATTACGTAATGTGAAAAGTAAGCAAGTCTACCCTTTGGACCCCCGAGCGTTATGGAAGAATTAACAAATTTAGTTAATCATTTTATATTTATTTTAATTGTACAAAATACGAAACTAAAACGACTTAATTACTTTTTCTTTTAAATTGTTAATGCTTGCAAACGCCTTGAGGTATCGTAAACATCACTAAAATGATTTAGTGAGTTTTTAACATTAATAGTTTGCTAAAACACACGAAAGCGAAAATTAACTAACTCGACATAGTGATTTCTAACTTTTTATATTTAAATTATTAGTACAATACTCCTAAAGTGAAAAGTCATCATCTCATTTTATTTTTCGTTTTAACACTTTCGACCTGAGAGCAAAATCACTAACTCCAGTCGAAAATTCACTAATTCGCAACTAAGCCAATGATTTGATAAAAAACAATTTATTTTGTTCCTTTTCTTAATTATTAGAAGTTTTTCACGTATTATTGCACTGTTACTATAAAGTTTATTTTATTATCTTTAAAATGAAGCTAAAACTACAAAGATATGTAATGACAAACCAAACTTGTGATTTTTTATATTTTTTAAAACTTAAACTCTCGATATCTCAAAACTAGGTTTTTCGAGTTAATGACTTTTCGCGCTACGGGGACGATATGTATTGACTAAAATCGTCCTTTTGGCGACCGAAAGTACTAGGCTTGCATACATTCAAGAGAGTCTACTATACATAATTGAAATAAAGGTTGAACTAATTATTGAAATACCATGTTCAAAGTCCTATGTAATAGGGGGCGAGTCTATTGACATCAACCGGGCACAAATCCAAACTCCGTAGCTGCTACTGAGAAATTCTGGAAAAACCCAATATCACTTTGCTCGACACGGGAATCGAACCCAGGACCTTATGCTCAGCAGTCGCGGTTTTGACTACTAGAGCAACGTGGCAGTCTAGATTTCAATACCAATTATTGTTTCCAGACCGCTATAAATTCGATTTGGTCTACGATTGGATTTTAACTTCGTTCACGAAACGAAGACGAAGTATCAATTTCAGTTGGCTGCAATTAAAATGTAATCAAGTTTGGTCGGGATTTGGTACCGTATTTCATTGCGTCATTGTACTCTAATTTCCGTTTTATCGATTGTTCTGTTCGTTAAGTTTCAACTTTGGGGAGGTCTATTCAATCTTATGAGGAAGTTTTGTGGCACTGAATTATGCTGGGACCAAGTCCAAAAAGTTTAAAGAAAAAAAAACCGGCCAAGTGCGAGTCGGACTCCCGCATGAAGGGTTCTGTACCATCGTAATAGCAGAGCCCCCTTTAATTTTTATATTATTTGTTGTTATAGCAGCCACAGAAATACATATTCTGTGAAAATTGCAAATATCTACCTATTACAGATCACGAGATACAACGACCCGCTGACAGACGGACGGACGAACAGCGGAGGCTTAGTAGTAGGGTCCAGTTAGTTGCCCTTCGGGTACGGAACCCTATAAAAGAATTCTGGCAGATGATGACGAATCCATTAGTTTTCCTCCTGTGAACAAGTAATTCAAATCTTACCTACTAAACCCTCCTTACTGATCTTCAACTTTTATGATTATGGTTTTGGTTTTCCGATGTGCAAAACCCAAATCATCATAATATATTTCCCTATATATGGTCAGAAATATTTAGCTATAATTGGGTGAATCAGTCTTAATAATATCGTAATGCCTAAGTCGTGGAGGTCGTAAAATATTGGTATTTAGCTGCATCCGGGTAACCTGTAAACTTCTTCTCTATCGTGTGGTTAGTGCCTAACCTGATGTCAGACTTTTTATGCCACCCATGGGCCTCTGACTTGGCTTTACATGCCGTCAAGAAATATCTCTCAGGCATGCTGGTTTCCTCACGATGTTTCCCTTCACCGAAGCAAATAGTAATTATACGTACATAAATCCGAAAAATCTGTCAGTCAATTCATGATTTTATTTCAATAACGAGACTAACAGGAAGAAAATACGTAACACTAGCTACACATTAGATACAGCATGTGGTCCTAAAAGCTCTGATCAGGAAGTAGCTCAAGAATTTGTAAATTTCTTTACCGATGTACCATTAAAAACTACAGAGGCTCTTATTTCCTCACCTGAACTCTCAATTGGTTTATTAAAGGCGAATGTGTCTGGCTGCCTGGCTGAATTTAAATTTAAACACATTAACCCTATGATAGTTATTAAAGCTTTCCGGCAAATAAAAATCAAACTGACCGAAGATCTATGGGGAATGTCTATCAAAGTTTGTACATCCATACTTGAGACTATAGCCCCTTACCTAGCTTTAATTTTTAATTTATGTGTAGACCAAGGAGTTTTCCCTGATTTAATGAAATACAGTAAAGTCATACCTCTTTTCAAATCCGGGGACAGTAAAGACACTAATAATTATAGACCTGTATCGGTTTTACCAGCTTTTAGCAAGATTTTTGAAAAGGTAATGCTTAATCAAATGCTCTATCATTTTAACACCAACAGAATCTTACATGATCAACAGTATGGTTTCACCAAGGGACGTTGTACAACTGACGCCGGTGTAACCTTATTAAAGCACATATTTACTGCGTGGGAAGAGTCTCAAGACGCCATAGGAATTTTTGTGACCTCTCCAAAGCGTTTGATTGTGTAAATCACGACACATTACTTTTGAAACTTGAGCATTACGGACTGGGTAAACTTGCACTTAGTTTGGTAAAATCTTATTTGAATGATAGACAACAACATGTTCAAATAAATGGTGTTAATTCACATGGTTTAAAAGTAAAAATGGGGGTTCCACAAGGCTCAATATTGGGTCCTTTCCTTTTTCTAGTATATATAAATGATCTACCCTATTTATTGAAAAACCAACCTCAAAATATGGTGTTATTTGCTGATGACACTTCCTTAATTTTTAAGATAAATAGGCGGGCCCAAAATCTAGATGACGTAAATAATGCCCTACTTCAGGTCCAAAATTGGTTCACAGCAAACAATTTGGTATTAAATGAAAAAAAAAACCAAATGCATAAGATTTGCTTTACCGAATGTTAAAAGTAGTGATTGTGATATAGTACTGAATAAAGAGAAACTTGAATTCGTAGATAAAACGGTTTTCCTGGGGATTACGCTTGATTCAAGGCTACAATGGGGTTCTCATTTAACATCTCTTGCGGGGCGGCTAAGTTCAGCAGCATATGCCATTAGAAAAATCCGTCAGTATACTGATGTAGATACCGCTAGACTGGTTTATTTTAGTTACTTTCATAGTATAATGTCTTATGGCATTTTGCTATGGGGACGGGCTGCAGATATTGAGTCTATATTTATTCTGCAGAAAAGAGCCATCAGAGCCATATATAATCTTCGTAGGCGCGATTCTCTAAGGGAACTGTTTAAGGATATTGGCATCATGACAGTACATTGTCAATACATCTACGAAAACATAATGTATGTCAGAAAAAATCTGCACCTTTTTGGTAAAAGGGGTGACAGACATAATTACAGTACTAGAAATAGGGACCAACTAGTTCAGCCAGGCTTCAGACTCGCTAAAGTAGACTCATCTTTCATGGGGTACTGTTTGAGATGCTATAATAAAATTCCACAAAGTATTCTTGAACTGAATGAGACGAAATTTAAAACATGTATTAAACGCACACTATGTAAGCAAGCATATTACAAGTTGAGCGATTATATCGCTGATAAAAATGCTTGGCTCAATGCTGGTCCTGCTCCACAAGGACAGGGGCGCTTAAATTGATAGCATTAAATGGTATTGTTGGAGCTGCTGAAGATTGTACAACTATATTTGCATTGTATAGATTCAATCTCTTTAGTATTATATAATCGCATAGCCCATATTGTGTGAGTACTATGTACTAGAAAGCTATCATTCACTGGAAACCTACATCTTTTCTTGACTTGAATGTGCCCTGGCGGTTGAGAATATGTCATGCTCACTCAAAAGTCTCGCTGATGGTGGCGCATGTGTCGGATCATTTAGTTCCCTTCAAAATGGTTGAGTTGAATGGTGCTGATCCATGCGTCATGTCCGTGAACGGGCGCTGTCGGTTGTGACTGGTCGTCTCTCAGTTGCCACGGCTTATTTTAATGAATTATTTTAGTTTTTGAATTGTTTTTTTTTTCTGTTTTGTTTTACTGTGGACACTTTTAACGTGCACATCTTGCTACATTGTTCTCACATAATATACCATCTCAACATGAATGATGTAACCAAGATTTTGTAACAATATTCTGATTTAAAAGAGTGTCCATGGAGTTTCTTGCCCGTTCTTCTCCATAGAGATCTACGCTAGGGAATGGGCAACTACAGTACTTTCACAGTTTTTATGTCTTGTGACTGGGACTGTAGCTACATTTAATTTTCATCTTTGTTTCGACAATTCAAAAGTGCCTGTAACTGGCTTACTTGAAATAAATGCTTTGATTTTGATTTTGATTTTGAATAATTTCTCTGAAAAGGTCCATCGGCGTCTATCGCCGGAACTGATCCCGAATAAAAAAGAAGGCTTGCTACGTTTAGCAATCTGGCACCGGTAAAGCGTAGTTCAGTCCTTTGACGTGTAATGCTATTGGAAGATCAATGGATATTATTCATTGTCAAAAGAAGGTCCAGTATTCGTTATCATAAATTATGTAGATCGGAAAAGACGTACATTAATGGATTTTATGCTCTGGGCACGATTTCGGGGACGGATATAATGTTGCTTGCGGAGATTTTTCATGTGTCCGATGTGTTTTGTATGATTTTTATATCAATCAGGAATTCCAACTATTTTTGAGAAGAAATCATCGTAATTCCTCTGCAACTTCAATGAATGTTGTTGAATTGTCAAAAAGAAAGGCACTGCCATTTTACGCATGGTGCCTACATACTACGCAAGAATACTGTTAACAAGAACTTGAGTTTCACAGCTGGGTGATGTACATACCCCCCATGCTGGGTGTGAGTTAATGTGAAACGGCCCACGAAGACATTTTACAGCTGCTAAAAACTTTTACGAGCTTAAACTGAACGCGTTACTAGATCACGTCACACATAGGAGCATATCCAAGAGGAAGTTATACACACCACATACAACGAAGATGATAAAATTGAGCATCAGATGTTTTAAGTTTAAAGGACCTATAAAAATGAGCCGCGTTTTTCGGTTTTGGTAATTGATTACATAGATTGCAGTCTCCTGTCTTGAGACAGAGAGACAATGCAGAATTACCAGGTCGGCCAGTGTCACTGGGGTTTTCCATTAGTAATTTCTCAGCATCTTGTGCCCGTTTGATGTCAATTGGGGGCGAGCCTATGTATGTCTAAACATAACTGGCAAAATTTGAGAATAGATAGTAGTAAACGGTCGGAACACGTGTGCCTACTGCCTAATCTCTCCCCGGGATTACGTCCGTTGATGTTACATTAAAAAAATCATGGAAAAATCTTACCCAGCTTATAACTCGGGCTGACAACATGTAGCGAAATAGAAAATTTGTATAGTAAACCTACGCACTGTACAAGAAAAATAGGCTAGTTGGACAGGCTTAGTTGGACCGACAGACGCAATGATCTGGAAACTAGGAACTGGAGCAAGACTGATACAAAGCAAAAAAGAACTTAGATCACAATAAAGCCCATCGATCTTTACTAAATATTTTATGTGATATTTAAGCAGGAGAGAGAAAGATAGAATATAAAGTTATTAAACGCTGACATAAAGCATTAACAAGTTACATTAAATAAAATATTTTCATCAAACATAGGACACTCCCGACTAATTCACCTTTCAAACAAAAAAAAAAAACAAAATCAGTTTTATCTCCGTTCGGGAGCTACAATGCCACTGACACACAGACACGTCAAACTTATAACACCCCGTCGTTTTTGCGTCGGGGGTTAAAAATGTAACGAATGGGGTACAAAATGTTTTGTCTAAACTCGCCGAAAAGTCTGGACCAATATCTTATCCAAGAATCTCTAATCCAAGAAGTAAAAAAAAACCTTGCCTTATAGTGCTCAGTTAGCATTTCTCAGTAGAGTTCCAATTCAATCTAAAATTGGAGTTGTGCCCAGTAAATGACGATAAAGGGTGATGCCAATTGTGCTGAAAAAAACCTTAAAAGAGCTTTAGTGAACATCGGGAGTGCAGATAATCATTTAGACTTTTGGGAATCTAAGGGCGCGGCGGCGGCTAAATTAAAACTCACCACTATTCCCTAAACGCGTTTCGGGCTGAAACTATGTAAAACATCGATCTGTTTCTCACAATGGTTTGAAGATAAGTAACAGAGAAAAAATGATGTTAAAAAAATGTTTTCAATTAGCGGTAAAAAAGCATTTAGTGAGTTCATGTGCAAGCTAGCCAAAATCCCTATATAGGGTGCTTTTGAGATGGGTAGGAAGTGTTGGGGAACTTGAATAGGTACTTGAACTATTATTATCTATAAATGAAAAATGCAGATTGGATGCAAAAACGCGTTCTTCATTTATTGTTGTCCTTGTTACTGTGACGTTAATGACATTTGTGACATAACTGAAATATAAAAACTAAGTGTTGTGTTACCAGCAAGGGCTGGTAAGAAGACCTAAGACCGTTTTCCTGTAGCTACAACGTTTACGGTACCTGCCTGTGTCTTTAGTATCCCATCACTAAATAGGCTAGTTTCCACCATCAATAAATTGCAAATATATTTAGTCCGTCAGTTTGGAAAATAATGGACACGTATTTTTTGTTTTTGTAAGTAAATCTATGAATATTGACAAAGATAAAACGCATCAAAACTCGGGAGTGGGGGCTCGTGACGTCACAACGCACTAGAAATTATGGTGACGTATTGAGAATTTTAAAAGCATTGTATCTTCGTCAATTTTGGTTTACGTAACAAAAGAAAAAATACGTGTCAAATATTTTTTGATAATCTAACTGACGGACTACTTAGATTTTCTCAGGACACAAGCCTATTCCAGCCTTTATACTTGCTCTGTTTTATAAGCAACTAGCTGATGCCCGCGGCTTCGCCCGCTTGACAAATTATATACTAAAACCTTCCTCTTAAACCACTCTATCTATAAAAAAAACCCGCACCAAAATCCGTTGCGTAGTTTTAAAGATCTCAGCATATATAGTGACAGACGCGGCGGGGGACTTTGTTTTATAATATGTAGTGATAGTGAAGCCTAGAAATAAAACAAAACCAGCTACCCAAAAGCATTGTGTAAAATCGCATAAACCGACGTAAATAAGCCTGGAATCTGCAGCCTGTACAAAGAAGCTTGGGTATTAAATTGTAGAAGCAAAACCCACCCCTGCCGTACCCCTCAGGAATCCCAAGTAATGTCTAACAATAAAACTTCAATAGGCAATAACATAAAACACGTGTAATCCAAGGAATTCTTCTGAATTACATTTCTATTACCGACATTCTTCGAAGGCGGAGTCTGAAGTATTTTTCATTTTACTCGGTTCGTACTTTCCTTTCTTTCGCTTGCACTTAAACAGTATAATAAAGGCAATTAGTACTGCCTTGTCTATGTTTTTTTGTGACGAATTTTAATAATATCAAATTTAGTCTATTCTTTGTTATTATGTAAAGCTTAGTTATATTAATAATATTATGCTTAGATATTAGTTTGTGCAACAATATTATTGCTAACTGTGGAGGCTTGTTAATGGCTTTTCGTTGATTGCCTCACTATAAATGTTTGTATTGTTAGCTGTAAGCCCCAAACACGATAAAAAAGAAAAAGTAATAAAGACAGGCGGTGGGAGTTTGTTTCCAGTATAAATAATTGCTAAAACTCTGTGTCTGAATTTGTGTCTAGCTGATGGCAATTGGATAGCCCACTATTACATAGGACTTAAACATAACTGCCAAGTTGGTCTAGTGGTGGCAAGCGCGACTGCTGAGCATAAGAGTTCAATTCCCTGGTCGGGCAAACTGTTACTGGGTTTTTCATCAGGAATTTCTCATGTAGCAGCCGCGAAGTCTGGAGCTGTGACCGGTTTATGGCAATAGGCGCGCCTCCTTATACGTGAGACTTCAAACGTAATAGGCGAGACGACAAGAAAATCTAATTAGTTCGTCAGTTAGATTATCAAAAAATATTTGACCCGTGTTTTTTCTTTTGTCACGTAAACCAAAATTGACGAAGATATGACGCTTTTAAAATTCTCAATACGTCACGCCTAGGTATAATTTTTAGCTAGTTCTGACGTCACTAACCCCCACTGCAGAGTTTTGATGCGTTTTATCTTTTGTCAATATTCATTGATTTACAAAAACAATAAATAGGTTTATTATACTTTATTCTCAAAAAAGACAAAAGAGCCACTTACATGAGAACTTATGATAACATAATGTAATAAACTTATTCTAGGTAACGGTCACCGATATTCTTAATCTTAACATATTCCTAATTTCTTAGTCTTAAAATTATATAATTTTTAAATTGGTTGGGATACACGTTCAACGGTTTTAATCTTAACTGGGTAGGCTAGTAACATTGTTTGTGGGTTTCAATAATATAATTTGATAGTTTTGATTTGAAACCGTTGAAAGAGCTTACATTTTTTATACTGGATGGTAAATTATAAAGTATAAAGTTGTGCTCCTTCATAGGTGATATTCTTTCTAGCGTAATTTGTACGTGTCTTTAGCAGGACAAGTAGACTGGGGCGTCGAAGACTGCGTTTAGATATTTGGGATTTTTTGGTGAACATTACGTTTGTGTGAATACAATAAATACGTGTCCATTCATTTCCAATACTCTAACTGACGGACTAAATAGATTTGCAATTTTTTGATACTGTCGTTATGCCTATTGGCGGAATGTGAGTGTACTATTAGTGACACGGGGATTACAGGCGTGATGTTATGTTATCCATACTAATATTATAAATGCGAAAGTAAACTCTGTTTGTTTGTCTGCTACCTTTTCACGACTAAACGGCTGATCAGATCGTAATGAAATTTGGCAAGGAGATATATTTCAACCTGGGGAAGGGGAAGGCTATATTTGGGTAGGTAGGGCAGGATAGTTAAGACAGGACAACGTCTGTCGGGTCAGCTAGTGTTGAATATAACTGACGTGGTTAAATAAATAGGTTTAGTAGAAATAGGTCATCCTACCTAACCCTTCGGAGAAATCAAATGATGTTATGTTATTGCATTCCAAGCGATGTCATTCGCTTTGACAGTTCAACAACATTCATTGCAGTATTGACTTCGTAGAGGTAATGAATATTTAAAACATATGCAGAAACTGGGTTTTGCTCGCGGCTTCGCTCTCGTTGCTAACGGAATTTAACCCACGGGGTTTTAAATGTAGACACTGACAGTCGGGGATACTGTAGCTTCTTGTTAGTGAAATAATCGGAATCGGATGAGTGGTTCCGAAGATTACCCTCTACATACAAACTTACAAATTAATTTTACCTCTTTAGAATATTAGTATGATGGATATACAGTTTCTTCCTTCAGATTGTGTTATAAAGTGTAACGCAATTAAATCTAACCAGAACCCTAGTTCTGGTTAGATTTAAGTGTTTCTCATTCGCCCAATACTGTAACTATTATATAAAAGCTTTCACAGCCCAAAACCTTTTCCAGAACAGCCTTTTTCTTCACAAACTTCATTAAAACCCTTGTTGGACTGTCAATTTTCCATAAAACGCCCAGCAAGGTCGCACGAGTTCCTTAAACTTAATACTTGAACGGAACATTTATTTTCTCAGTGGGTATTGAAGGAAAACCGACGCTTATTGCTATGTGGCTCACGTTCAATGCCAAAGTACGCGGACTTGAGAATCGACCTGATATTGAGTCTAGGGTTACACTTTATTATTAGTTTGTCTGCCTGAGGTACCTACTTACTGAGCGGTGCTTCATACTTCTGCGTGGCACCGTATAGCAACCGCACGGGGTTAAGCAGCGCTTGCCAGGGTTGATCCGTGGATGGGTGACCATTCATAACATCCCGAGTTTTCTCGGTATCTTAAAAAGCATGTTACGCTGACCCGGTTGTCATTTGTAGATAGATCTAGATCTATCTACAAATGACAACCGGGTCAGCGTAACACAAGCCTCGACACAAGCCACGACACAAGCCTCGTTGCTTAGTGTGGCACTAGTGCCACACTAAGCAACGAGGCTTGTGTCGTGGACACCAGATAGTTGATATACATATGATACACATGATATACATAGATACTTTTTGTTTGTAAATATACTTATTATACATATAAACATCCATGACTCGGAAACAAATGTCCGTGCTCATCACACAAACATTTGCTTCAACCGGGATTCGAGCCCTAAGAACATAATCTTTGACAGTTACAGATTACAGTTAGTCAGTGGCTCGAAAGTCTGACAATCCAGTTAGACTGGGCTGTGGATGTCTGATAGGCAGTCGCTCCATATTAAATACGGGTACTCAGCTTCATCCGGTTAGACTAGAAGCCGATTCCAAACATGTTGAAAACGCTGAAAGGGAAAGGGTTGTAAAGGCTAGGCAGATGATGATGTAGGTACAAGAAAGAGTCGGTTTAAGCGCGGATTGTGTCGAGCCGACCCAAAACAGATTCAGCGAGAGTAGTTACACATATTGGGCTTTCTTTCGGCTTGTGCCTACGAAAGAAAGCCCAATATGTGTAGTAATTGCTGGTAATCGACTTTTTTGTTCGACAAATACTGCGGAATCGAATATGTCTACCCGAACAATTTGCGCGTAACACCCCTTAAGTTGGAAAGACTTGGAAATTAAATGTTAGGGTTACATTGTAATAACTCTTATTTGGAGAAGTTGGTCTCTGAACTTTCCAGAATGTAATGTTGATTAGAAGGAGAGATAGAGGCTGGAAATTTTCAGAGTTCGAAATGTTTCAAATATGTTATCTTAGACCTTTCGGTTATTAACTTAATTTACAGAAAGTTGCACTGAATAGGGATACCTACTCAGTATGAAAACCGTGAGGAATGCTACCAAACAGGCATGGCGCCGGCCAATTTGTAGCCTGCTCTGTCCCACTCCTGGGCAACCATCCTCCTCATCTCGAGAACCTGTGCGTCCTCCTTCCAGATCTTATGGAACCTGTCCAGTTCATTCTGCCATCTACTGCGTGGCCTGCCGCGACCTCGAATGAAAACTTGTGTGTTTGTACTTTGGCAGAAATCTTGGGAACGTCCAAAGTCACTTTAGAGCAATATTACGGACTTGAGCTACTAAAACTTGAAGTCCATCCAAATTGGCCCACTGCACTGTCATAGTGTGTTGTCATTAGCAATTTGGCAAGCAGGACGAATTTGTCCACCGGCTTTCCTGAATGTAAAGACGGTGGACAAATTCGTCATGTTAAAATGCTGCCCATAAAATCATGAGCATTAATAAAACTCCGTCAATTTGAATGGGTGTGATTGATACTCATTTAATGTTATTATTTCCTACAAAATATTACCTACATCGTTATTATGCGCCATTTTGACCCCATTGTTAACCAATTGAACGTTTTATATTAATTACATAATGGCTTAAAGTTAATTAATGAAAAGTAAGGTATGTTTATTCAATTTCTGCAGTGCTTTTAGCAATATCAGTACGTACAGTCTTTATACATATAGTGAGGAAGTTTTGAGTTCCAGCAGTGGGGATATTGTCGCCTGATTATTCAACATTCATATTCTCTCGACAGCTTGTTTTGTTTTTTATGTAGCCCTTTGGTGTTTTAAGCTCTTTCTCTTCTTTCACTCGAAGTTGAATGTGGATCTATTGCATTGCGCGTCACGTTTTCCAGTATTGCACCTCCCGCTACCTACTTAAAATCTCTCTGTGTCAGTAGCGCTAATCGCAACTACGGAATCATCCTCTTGTTCTCCGATTCGACCTCAAACCGGTATGTCATTTGTACTAAACACATCTTTAAGTGTGGCTATACGTATTCCAAGCATTTGATTCGAATACCTTTGCCTTATATTATCATTGCTCGTAGAACTGGTTTGTAATTCGCATACGTAATTTAAAAGTGAATTATAGGAACTGATTACTTCTATTGAATGGTACCTACACAATGAACATCAATGTAGTACTGACGTAAAACTAAGCCCATTGAATGAAAAGCCAATTAAAAAAATAACGTAACATTTACAATGAATGAAAGAAAACTACATTGATTAGACAAAACATTACAAGTTATTCAACAGTCTGAACATTCATACAACAAAGATTCTATGCATACATTTATACTTATACAAGCAATGCCTTTGACGTACACGGTTGTTTAACAAAAGAAATAAAAAATAACAATTAAAGCTCTCTCATATGAATACTACCAACGACGAAGGGCACCCGTGTTTATTGAAAATAAGTTTTATATAGACTAGGTGATGGTCAGTTATTTCATGGAAAGAAAAGAGGTTACTGCTAATATGACGAGTAATAGAGAAGTTTGGAAGAAGAAGACATGCGGTGCCGACCCCAAATAAATTGGAATAAGTGCAAGAGAATGATGATTCTTACTTGGTGATGGACTGATAGCTAGTAATTTCTCTTATCTGTCAAATTTCATGACGATCAGTGCAGTGCTTTAGGCGTGAAAAAGTAACAGACATACATACAGACCAAGCTACTTCCGCTTTTAGAAATACTGGTATTGATAATTTTGATGATGATGCAGACAGAATGAATGATGATAGTTTATTTGATGTAGAATGGATGATTAATGGCGATTAAATCCACGGAATTTATTGCTCGGAGATCGGAAATGTCAGGAGGGGACGCCCCTGAAGGTCACGTGTTGACCTTATTGGTGAAGTCCTTTAAAAAGGTCTGAACCGTTGTATATTTATGTATGTACCTACATACTTACCGCCAACTGGCCCCAGTGCACGGAAAAAAAAAATTGTTTTAAACTAAGAATATTTCACTTGGTCAAGACATTGCGTGATTCATATATGGGGAAAACATTATATTCTTAAAATTAGTAAATATTTGTCTTGTTATTCATTTTTCTTCCAAGTATTTATACTCACTAACCAAGGCAATATCCTATTCTTGCAATCAGAAAGCAACGTTTTCTTTGCATAAGTAAGTTTTTTTTTTTAAGTCTAGAATATTAAATTCTCAAATTTAAGATAATTATGTCTTAAATCTAGATTGTACTCCTCGAAGTTCTCCGATTACTCCTCCGCCTATGAAGAGCAATATCTTATAACAAGAACATATATAATGGACAAGAAATGTCATTGTTTCTGATCAAGAATATATCTATTGGTCAAGAATTTCCGTGATTCATATATGGGGAAAACAATAAATGGTTGTATCAAAACACAATTATTCTCAATGCTAGTAAATAAATAGTTAAGTCAAGATATTTGTCTTCCTTCTAGAATTAACATACTTGTGATTAAACAATATATTTGAGAATAATGCTTTTCTCAGTTGAACACTTTGTCAAACGGATCCCGGAGTTTTCTTACAAGAAAATAAATTCTCAGTATGTAAAATAAATGACTTGTAAGAAGAATGTTATTTACTTATCTGTATGCTACGGCATATTTCAGTGAAGCAGCTTTAACTCTTGCATCAATTAATTCTATTTTCACACGGAGAACAATTTATCTCTAATGAAAAATACCAACAATCTTAGTTACTAGTAGATGCTCTTCAGTGAAGAAGTTTATGGTACTATTTCAATAACAATAAGTTATTCTCTGGAGATCACTTTGTTTTAAAAAGATAGTCTCAATGTTCTTAGTTCAATAATCATGCGTTTTTAGTGAAGAAGTTTTATTTCTTAGTTTAATAATTTAATCGAATTTAAGCGGAGATCACGTTGTCTAGAAAGAATAATATCAATGTTCTTAGTTCAATATTTATAGCGTATTTCAGTGAAGAAGCCCAGTTCTTAATTCAAATCAATAAGCAATTGATACGGAGATCCGATTGTCTCCAACCAATAATGTTAATATTGTTGATTCAAGAACGTGCTGGACTGCAGGTACTTAACTGAAGAAGAAATAGTTTTTGATCTAATTCATTGCATGTTTCATTCGGAGATCAGAAATCTCTTAGCTCAATAATAGCGTATTTCACTGCAAGAAATCTCAGTTTTTGGTTCAATGCATGTCATGTTTCATACGAAGATCAGATTGTTTCCAACGAATAATGTCATTATTATTGATCTAAAAACCCTGTACTTCAGTAAAGAAGTTTTAGTTCTTGATCTAATTCATTGCATGTTTCATACGGAGATTAGAAATCTCTTGGCTCAATAATAAAGTATTTTACTGTAAGAATTTTCAGTTCTTTATTCAAATCTTGGCATGTTTCATACGAAGGTCAGATTGTCTTATTTGAAGAATTACAATAGTCTTGGTTCAATGGTTAAAATGCGTTTCAGTAATTTTTTTTCAGTTCATCGTTCGATTTATTCAAGTTAAAGTTTAGTCAGAATATAATTAAACAAAATGTTCACATTGTGACTAAACTTTAGCTTGAATAAATCGAACGATGAACTGAAAAATATTGACTGAAACGCATCTTAAGCATTGAACCAAGACTATTGTAATTCAATTAAGACAATCTTAACTCCGTATTTAACAAAGCACTTGAATCTGTACATAGAACTGAAACGGATTCACTAAAATACCATGATTATTGAGTACCATTTGAAACATAAAATGAACAAGTAAAAGCACTAAAACTCACTTACAGAATTTCGAGGCTGATGAACCGTCACATCTTTCAATCTGATCTCCGCGTGCCATTACATGCCTGAAAATAGAGCTAGGTAAATAAGTGGAAGGTACTCAAATTAATAATAGATAAAATAATACAATGGATTTAATTCTATGAAATCATTTATTAAAAAATAAACTTCCTAAAACAAAAGTATTGATCATTTTATTTAAATATATTCTAGGTATTAATCATATTACCTAATAATGTTATTACTGTGAATATTACTTAAGGGGACATCGCAAACTATTGCTTACATTAGCTGCCTAGCTGCACTCTTGAGAAGTATAGATTAGCGCCGCCATTGAAGATTTGTTTCTTTATCATGTTGTAACATCACAACAATTAACAATATTAATACATTAGAACTTAGTATAATTTTTGACGATGATATACCACTGCTGCTTATGATCGAATGTTTGATGAACTGCAGATTGAGAGTTTGAATGTTGTAACATCACAACAATTCACAATATTAATACATTATTGGACCTATACCATCAGATTCTTATACGTAATAATACCTAGTAATTCAATAATTATCATCTTAAACACAATACTTAATATCTTGATAATATCGCTTTATCATGATCATTCTTAATCTTAAGGCGCTGGAAACCCGCCTACTATCACATTTTTATAGTCATACAAAATATTTGTCAAATCCTATCATTATCATCTGAAATATAATGTTAATATCTTAATTTAATCATAATCGCTTATTCATAATATTTTGAAGTTATTTGACGACTTTATACATTTTAACATTATTTTGTGTGTATTATATTGCAAACAGGTTAGCAAAAAATATATTTTAATCCTTTGCAAACTTTCCCTTTTGCAAACTTTTTGGAAGGCAAATTTGTTTGGATCAAAAGTATGTTTTTGCTCAACCGTGTTGCACACAACATGGCTACTTGCGATTTTTCATAAACTGATGACGGTAATATTATGGCCGCCAATAAACATATTTATGCTCACTCAATAAGTGAGTTTTACTTTATTATAACCCGCCTCAATAAAGAAACGAAACTTAATTCGTTCCTCTATTGGCGCAGGTTATTATTATACCATCAGATTATTATGCACAATTGGTTGGTAAATTTCCTCCCCTGAATATTATTTACACATAATAAGCTTTAGCTATAACACACGAAAACAACAATCAACAACATCAACAACAACAACAAACAATCTGAAATGGCAACGTAAATCATTACCTCTCACTTATACACTATTGCTGACTCTAGTACTTTAGAGATAGATTAACGCCGCCATTTAAGATTCGTTGCTTTATTGGCGCAGGTTATACCATCAATTCTTTTAGAAAAATGAATTCAATCTTAAAATTGTAACAAACAGCTATTCTCCTTCATATCTACACAAGATACAATACGGCCGGCTGATCTTGGCCGGGTCTGAAGTTAGCCGTTTTGCGAATCTTTCGTCAGTCATTCATTGGCCATTTTCGAACCAATGACTCACTTCAGAACTGCCAAGATCCGCCGGCCGTATTGTATGTTCCATTTTGTATTGTTACTAATCATTAATAATGAATCAACTTCTCAAATCAACATATTGATTTATACCTATTTTATGAATTATATTCGGTGTTGTGCTATAGCAATCGTGTAAGGAAATAACTTCAAAACTACTTGTACAATTGACCAAAAACGCCATGTAATGAGGAGAATAATTAATTGTTTTAAGAACTTTACACTTAAAGTAAATTTTACTTTTATCAGGTTCGTTAAATAACACTTGTTCAATTTTCAAAAATAATGGTAGATCTTGGTCATACCTATACAAGATAACATTTTTTTCACAATATGTTATACCATTAATCTCTATAAAACCAACACAATTATAAACATCATCATCAATTTCTGTCATATTATTTAGTTTTAATATTTTTCCGTGTAAATAGCGATCAGTAAGTCCAGTGTTAACAAGTAATTTATGACTATTCGTCAATTGATGTCTTGTTGCAAGTGTTAGTGGCAAGTTTTTACGGCTAGCTATTGATTGTGCTATTTTTTTCAACTCTTTGTGCTTAGCCTCAAATTTAAAGGCACTTATTAATATTGGTGGACCAACTTTTTGTATTATTCTTGGGTAATGTAGGAGAAAATGATGTTTCGGTTTTAATGTATAGTTAAATAATTGAATTAAATTTTCCAAGTAAGCTTCGATTGAAGTTTTCAAGTAATCAATCAAGTGTGAAGTGAAAATCTGAGATGTTAATATCTCTGTAATTTCTAACAGAGTTAAATATTGTTTCCATACTGGATCATGCTCCGCAATTAAGTCACCAATTATGTACCTAAAATTACGAACAAGACACAACATCTCAGAAGCCGAAAACATTATTTTGCCATTTAACAAGTTTTGTTTTGTAACAGGTGGAGGACAATTTTTTTCAGACTTTAAATAAGTATAGTATTTTATTCTTGAATTTAAGTTGTCCAAATCAAAAATATTGTTATCAATAAAATGTTTGATTATTAAGCACATGTCATAACGGTGTATGCCCTCACACAAATCGTGCATAACATCGCACGTGAAATTGTTGTAAACATGGAAATAATTTAAATCATGCCATATGCATTTTTCTTTAACGCCAATTTTGTTAGTATAATGTGCATTATATTCTTCTTTTTTACGAATGTATTCAGATCGTTCTTTGGTATCAGTTTTTGTTTGCTCTTTTTGTACTGTGCAAAATCTACAAAAATTATTGGAAGAAAAACTTTCGTGAAAACCTAAAATTGAATGAAGCCCTAAATTGTCTCCTGAAATATTGGCTATACAAAAAGTAACACATATACTAGATTTGTTAGATTTTACGTTTATCCCTTCCTCCTGTAAAAACTTTAATTCTTTAAGTAACGGTCTGAAAACAGGTTCATTACCAAAAGTGTTTCTATCTTGTGTATAAAACAAAAGAACTGGTAAGACATTATCTAAACGACTGCAGAACTGTGGTGGTATTGTAGATATAGTTACATATACAGCACCTATTTTCTGATTTCCAGCGTGACTGCCTAGTGGATTGCCAGATTCAAAATCATCATAATACACTGTCAAAGGTAGAATGGTTCCATGATTACATTTTCCTTTTGTATCCTGCCAAGATGTGCCATTTATTATGTTTCTAAGGACATCTTTCTCTTCGCTTACTTTTTTCTGGTAGTTAATTATAATTTCTAATGTATTTGCTGCTTCGAGGAACTCCTTAAGAGTGTCAGGCAAAGGTATAAAATAAGAAAATCTATTTTTGATTACCATTTCAACAGTGTTATTCCTACGATTACTATCTTCGGCAACACCAATGGTTTTTTTAATAGGTTTGACATACGATCTTAATTTTTTGAAATGTTCTATTCTTTTATAATCGGTATTGATGTTTTTAAACGAATCTTGAAGTATTGATAACATCAGCAAACTATCATTATTCAAATCATTCTTTGACATTACTATGGATTGTCTAATAATGTTAAACGGCTCCGATATAAACAGCTCAGACACGATTTCAATTATATTTTGGATAACACTTCTTGGCAAATTGGACATGTTATATAATTTTGCAATAAATGTAAGTAACGCATTATCGACTTCTATTTGATAATCAGATAAATTTGAGGTTTCATTTCTAGTATTATTATTCAATTTAGGGGCTTCATTCAAAGGTGTTAATTCAGACGTTGAACCGGAATTACAGTTTGCTTTACCACTAACATCAAATACATTGGCATCTAAGACGAGATTGCTACTAGAGGTTTCATGATAATGAGTTAAATGCTTCTTTAGATCACTCTTAGAGTGATATAACCTGGCACAATTTTCTTCAGGACATTTAAAATAATTGACAATATTATGCGCGTAACGCAAATGCACAAAGTATTGCTGAAAATCTTGATATTCGTTGCGACATTCAAGGCACTTCATCGTGCAATTATTTATAGTTAATTTCAACAAGATTAAACAACAATTTTGTTTACATTTTCGCAAGCGACAACAAATCTGCGATGTATGGTACTATCTTATCATACTTTGTTTCTATTTGATAGACACAACGCTGAATCAGCACGTATAAATGCGCAGCAGCTGCTGGATATGTGGCGTGAAGCGCATGGTATGATTTAAACAATGTGTCAAAAGCTTTCATTGGCGAGGTAAACTTCCACATAACCTTGTCTATTACCAAATAATAGTTATCGTTACCATCATCGGCAGCACCACATTTAATTACGTACGGTTGAACACTTTGCTTGCTGCGTAGAGCCTTGTCTTTTACTTCATCAATTTTCGTTTGTATATCTCCAGGATTCTGAAAATAATAGCAAACATATATAAATTGCAAAATTGATGAACATACCTACAAAGCACGTGTTTACTACTAATATTATAAATGGGAAAGCTTGTGATTGAATCTGATCTGAAAATTTGGATGAAATTTGGTATGAATGTAAATTATACCCTGGTTAACAGATGTTACTCTTTATCCAGGAAAAAACCAAAACATACCATAAAATTACGTAACCGCGAGTGAGTCCGCGAGGTATAGATATTAAATACCATACCATTCAACTAAATAAAATAGTAGCCCAATATATGTACCTGGACGTAAATTATGAAGTTTTCGACGCATTCTAATGTGGAAAATTTTCTACGCTTGTTCAGTCTTCCTCTTGGGGGAATCAGGTAGGACAACAGTTTTATTTGATCTGGCACTTTTAGATCTGAAATATATAAAACAGGTGATTAATTTTGAAGTAAGTACCATGCGAGCGGAGCCACGAGCGGATGCTAGTAACGTAAATAATATAAATAAGAATAGTGACGGTGACGCTGAAGGTAAACCTAATAAATGAAAATTAAACTGTTTATTACCATCATCAGGCTGCTCTTGAATACTTTCATATAAAGTACTCAATGTGTCATCTTTTGATTCTCCAAATTTGAGGCTGATGATTTTATTAATAAACCATTTCCAATTCCTGAAAAAGCATGTTGATCTTTCAGGATACAGTCTTTCAAAGTCCAGGTTTATCTAGAAACAAAAATTGGTTATCTGTAAACATTTAATTCTGTAAACAATTTTTCAGAAACGTATTTGGCATGCTGGTGTTGGAATAATGATGTGAATCTAAAAATAAATAAACATAAACAAACTAAGCAAAGCTCTGATATTCATATTATACTTTTTTTGTAAATACATAACTACTGTTGTTTATTAACAAAACCCATAGCTGTACAAAATGTATCTTATAAATACAACTTTAAGCCAATAACGGTTTCAAATAGGTACCTACTGTTAAGAAAATTAAAAAAAAAATGTGAAAGAAAATAAACTTTTTGTATTTGTACAAAAAAAATACTTACCAAACTATCACTCCTTGGATCATTTAAAATGTTCCACTCATCAATAAAATCCGAAATGTTGTTGTTGGTGCTACACTGCCTCACTTTGAATGTTTTGTTCCAACAGTCTATGATTTCACTCCATGGCTCATTGTTATTCTTAAGAAAAATTATTTGGTCTGTGTGATCTTCTGTAATATAGAAAAATTATGTTAGCCAATACGTAAGACAGATATAGATAAATTGGTTGTAGGTATTACTACAACAAACTATCTGACAGGGCGCTACTACTTACCCTATAATTTTTATGATCTACAAAGTAACTACTTAGTAAGTACCTAACTACCGACTACATAATAATTAGATATTAATAATAATAATAATACCAGCCTATTACTGTCCCACTGCTGGACAAAGGCCTCTTCTCAACAGAGAAGGCACGAGCATTGATCACCACGCTTGCTCAAGACGGGTTGGCGATTTCAGACTTATATTAATTATAAGTGTCCAGGTTTCCTCACGATGTTTTCCTTCACCGATGTCTGTGATGATATATAGATATTAAAAGATGGAAAAATAGCCTCACAACTTTATCCCCAGGTTAGAATATCCTCTCAGATCTCTTAATGCCAAGTCCCCACTTGATATTCTTTGAGAATGTCTAAGGGGTGGCCAGGTATATCCAAATATTACATTTGGCATATTTCTTTTTTGGTAAGGTACCCACTATTTGCAGCAGTTGGTTTGGTATTCCATACATGACAGGTTGCAAGCCCATCGCTGCTGCTAAAATACTAAACTTCGAGAGAAAGCGGGGTCGCCCCCACTAGACCACCGGTGCTCATTATAGATGAACATAATGCAAACAAATTAACCTACTCTACAGTGTCTAAATCTACAAAAATATATCATACAGAAGACTGATCTCTACGCCACTGTCTGTCTCTTGGCCCAATTTGTACAGCCAGCATAAAGATTTTGCAAAAATTCACCATCTCATGTATACAGACAAGTGACTACTCTAGCTACTATTTATGTAGGTCAAGTAATCATTTAAAACCTTTCAACTCCTCATATTTTTTTGTTTTATTTGGAATGACATTCTCTTCTGATGTTGATTTTTTTCTCTTTTCACCAGACTTATACAGGGTATTCCGAATTTTATCAACCAGCTTGCCTTTAGCAAATGAAGGTTTACCGGATATGGACTGTCTTTTTTTAATTGGTGGTACAAAGTATGTGCCAGTGTTTTCAAATGGAAATAAAGCTATTATTTTTGCGGTTAAAATGTTGTATTCTTCATATGTTATTTTACTGAAATAGGTAAAAATAAATCTAAGTATAAGGGTTCATTGTTGGACTTCGGAATCTTAAGAATGATACAAAATATTTTTTAGATTAGAACTTATTAGTTTCGTGCTTTGCAGGTCAGCTAGCATACAACATAGTATTATCATCATCAGCTAGTGAACACATACTGCCTTCCCGCTTATCTAAAATGCCACAACAAATGATCCTTAGGCCCTCTCCATCCACTAGGTCCATTAAGAGAAGGGATATGCTTTCATTGCTTCCCCCAGTTTGTGCTCAAAGAACCACATAAAAGTATAGTGGGAAAATGAATGAACGGGTATGTACTGGTAGGTACTTACTAATTTACGACACGTGTGAAGAGATGTCTAACAATGATATCAGTGAGTTGATTTCGGTGCTTGTTTGTCAAGGTACTGTTTGCAGTGTAATAATTTAATATACTCTTGCCACATGGTGTTACTGTTAGAAGCGTCTTGAGGTCAAAATCAGGGAAATTTGGTCGGACATAAATATCGCCTGTAAGGATATCTTGTAAGTCTTCCAGGTCCTCGTTCTCCGTGAATAGATAAGGAGCAGTGATGCTGCTATTTGTTACTGTATTAGTCTGAAAACATTTAAGTAATTATTGTAAGAAAGCCGTTCTTCTCCATAGAGATCTACACTAGAGAATGGTCACCTACAGCACTTTCTCAAGTTATAATGCCTTGTGACTGTGACTGTAGCTTTGTATTTTTGACATTCAAAACTGCCGTAATGGTCTAATTGAAATAAATGCTTTGAGTTGGAGTTTTTGCCTGTAGATCGGCCTTGATGTTTTAAATCTAACTGTTTTAAACTTAGGTAGGTACTTAATTTGTTACAAAAAAAAGCTGGCCGAACAACTGAAAAAATACCTCTCGACCTCCCCCCCCCCCCTCCGACTTTTGACGAAGTTTTATATTTATACGTAGGTATGTACCTACATACATACAATGATACGATGCCAAATTGTCCCCTTATAAAACCCCATAATATAAACAGGTAGAATATTCAATAGGTAGGTAGGAAACTTACTGTGCTGGTCGCTACTAAATACTCTTCAATTTTATTTTTTAGTTCTATTCTCAGTCCAATCTTTGGGCACAGTTCTTTCAGGAGATTGTCATTGATTTCCTTTAATTGATTCACAGTTACATCATTTTCTAGAACAAAATTTCCATAATCACTAGACAAGTTTAAACAAAATACTAATTACCTAAATTTTATAACATTCGAACAAGCCCTGATGCTGATGTATCTGAATGTATCTTAATATACCGGCATAAATGTTAATCTGCATAAAGTTCATTAACACATTAAAATTGTGTTTAAATGAATTTATAACTTTGCACATTTTTTTTTGGAATAGTAACATTATTAGTACACTATAGTACTCACTTGATGGCCTTTTCCGGACAAAATGTTTATAAGTATAAATATTCACCTACCGTTGAAATTTGTAATTATATCCTGTGGGATATTCCATTCCCTAAGAAGCAACTCCATTTTAATATCCTCTATATTATGTTATTAAAGATAGGTATGGTATGCTGAGATACAGGTTTTGATTTAAATCTGCAAATAGACAGAACATAAATTAGTGATTATTCTAGTAACTAAGTATGTAAAAAAACAGCCGGGTAGGATAAACATTCAGTAGGTTTAGCATTGTAGATAAGGTAGGTACCTATATTACAGTAACAATAACCTCATGCTCATTAAGTTAAGTAGTGATTACATTTTCCATCACCCAGAGACATAACGTGAAAGGCAGTCCAGCAGCCTTTTCCACCATGTTTGGTGAAGTTCACCGAGCTTAGACACCTCTGATTCTGACCTACCAGCTTGTCGCCTTGCCGCAAAGATTAAAGACTGGTTGATTGGAATCAGAAGTTACATAGGCTCGGTGAACTTCACCAAACTTGGCGGTCAGGCGGCTGGTGGTATTTTCACCAGCTAGATGCCTACATCTACCGGCCGGGTCTGCCTAGATTCTGGACGTAAAAAGCAGTTTCCTATCACAGTGAAAAGAGAATGCCGAGAATGCGGTTGCGTGGTAGGTACTATCGAGGACACTCCCGCCTGATCACCACTAAGCTTATTTTTGCTTGCACTTACAACATAGAAACGCTCTTTAGCCCTGCCCCGTTGACTTTGTATAGAAATAACGAATGAAAAGATACCAATCGGCGAGCGCACTGACGACGCACGCCAAACGAGAGTTATTGTTATTTTGCGCGCCAAAGTTGACGGTTTCCTAATAGGCCTAAACTTTTAAGGGGCGGTGGCTTGGCGCCTCCGCATGATTTAAGCGAAAAAAAAATTAACTGATCAGGCGGAAAAGACCACGACTGTACCTACCGGTAAATTTGAACATTAGAGCGCAAAGCATTTTTTTGAGCAGAATTCGTAAGGGAGCCGCGAAATGTCTACCGCTTCGCATATCTACCTACTACCAGCCTATCATTTCACAAGTGCGCCCATAATCGAACCGAATAGGTAGGTATATATCTATGGGTAAGTAACTAGGTAGGTAAAACCAGTAAGATGATTTTTGCTCACAACATGGCGCCTAGCCGGCCCCGGTGCCGTCATTCATCGTGTGTTAGTCGATCTTTAAAATGCAATAACTTAATTAGATGTATATTCCAATAATTAAACACTTACCTAAGCACACACAACACATCACAATCTCCAACAACGCAAAAGAATCACTCGACAGAGTCACCACGAACTAACACTTGCAGAAGACGTAATGCGGTGCAGTGCACTGCGCCGGCACATCCAAGTCCAACGAGACAATAAGGGTGTTGCCTGCTACGAAATGTTATTTACCAAAAATAAGGCCGAATCTGTCACGTCTCCACTATTTTTCCTGACATTGACTTATAGAATACTACGAAATTTATTATTATTAATCATTATGCATACATACAACCTATTTCACGGTGTCTGAGTAACGTTAATCATACTCTCACTTTCTGTTTGCATGTCTCAAATAGAGAAGGATATATTTTTTTTATTGACGGACAGAAACGACAAAAGTTAAAAAGAAACGTGTCCAGCAGAGACTTCTATACAGGGTGGGTAAGAAATAGTGGATCAAACGAAACAGGCTGATAGTTGAGGTTATCAGGATATTTTTTTAATGGTATTTTTTTTTTTTACAGTAATGTTCTAAAGTTACAAAAAATGATTTTTTTTTAAGAAAATACCAAAGAAAAGAAAATTTATAATTACTACAAAAGTGCTTTTATGACAGTGGGTACGATGAGTATTGAGACATTTTTCAATATCTTTTAAGTCTCATGAAAATTTTTTTGTAACTAGAACATTACTGTGAAAAAAATTACCATCAAAACATTATCTTGATAACCCTAACTATCACCCTGTTTCGTTTGATCCACGATTTCTTACCCATCCTGTATAGTCGATCTCAATCAGTTTTTATCCCATTTAATAAAAAAGATGGTTCAAGTGGACGCGTACCTACGTATGAAATATTGAAAGCGCAATATTAGTAATGTCTTTCATTTTGGTCAGTAAAAAGTCATTGGGGTCACTTGCAAAAACCATATGAATAAGTAATAAAATAATGCTATGGCAAGATTGCTTAATCGTTTGGAAGTATAGCACCTACCAGCATTATTTTATTACCACAATTTAAAGGGTAGAAGCCAATACTCTGTAGAGCTTATCCAATCTAAAATGATTTGATTTCCATTTTGTAATCATTTATTTTTGTAATGGTGATAAAAAAATATATGTACGTATAACTATTATGCTTTTATTGATAAAAAAAACCTAGAGTAGATAGGGGTAGGTAGAGTTTACTTGTACGATATTAAGTAACTTACGAAACTACTTATTATTGTTTTTTTTTGTCCATGTGGTGTTTACCTTTAAGTAATTGTTGCACTTTGTAGAGTTTAAAGGCATGTTTTATTTTTGTTTGTAAATTAGTGTAAACAATTGTTGGTAGACCTAATAGATAGAATAAAATAAAAAATTAAACCTATTTGGAGAACTTGGTGGAAAATACTAAGGTATTTTCCACTAAGTTCTCCAAATAGTTTTTATATTATTTAAGTTCATTACAACCAAACGGAACGAATGGCTTTTGTACCTACTTTATTTCATACACTACTAATGAATCGAACATCGTGCCTTTATAAACAGATTGGTATAAACATACTCCCAAAAATTGGGGAAACAATTTGTGAAATTGCAACACTCGTTCCTTTTCGTTGACGACGGTTGTGACGTAGCACATTTTCAAAAAACGCGAATTTGGTTTAAGAATAACGAGTCTTAAATCAAATTCGTGATTCTTGAAAGATGTAGGTACTGGGCGACCAAGTAGTGGTCGCCCAGTACCGACATCTTTCGTTGTCGAAATTCGACCATAATTAATTTAAATTATAAGTTTGAACATTAATATGGTTCTATTGTCAAAGACTATACCTACCTATTTCTATAACACAGTTTTCGCTTTTCGATTTTTTTATAAGTAGGTACATATCTTTACTTTTAAAAAATATTAGCATTTTGCACTCCTTCTCTTTAAAAACTTTAAGTGTGCGAAATTCATACTCCTCCGTCCGCGCAATTTTCGTAAAAAGGGGTAGGTACCTACCTAAGCAATTTTTTTGCTTCACGTAGGTAGGTATTAATTGGCGAGACGACTAAAAAAAACCAATTAGTCTGTCATTTAGATTATCAAAAAATATTTGACCCGTATTTTTTCTTTTGTTTTGTAAACCAAAATTGACAAAGATACGACGCTTTTAAAATTTCTCAATACGTCACGCCTAGGTAGGTAGACCGTATAATTTACCACTCTCGAGTTTTGATGCGTTTTATCTTTGTCAATATTCATTGATTTACAAAAACAAAAACTATGTGTCCATTATTTTCCAATACTCTAACTGACGGAATAGATAGATTTGCAATTTATTGATACTGTCGTCATCCCTATTAAAGATTAAAAGTCTTGTATGAGTTTGTCTTTCCTACGACTTGTACCTATAAAATTTCGACAATATTACAGGGAATAAAATGAGGGTTTATTATAAACTTTAATACCTAATTCCTTTGTCTCCTACCTTGTCTCGTACCTTTATAATTAAGTTTTGGTCAGCAATCAGCCTTCACATTTGATAATCATTTTTAAATGTTATAAAATTAAATTAAATAGGTAGGTAGTTAGTTACCAACATACCTTAGGTAGCACTGCCATAGCAATAAATATTACGTAGGCTGTACATAATTTCAGATGTATAAGTAGGCCTAGCTGGTACCTAATTCTTTTTGGAATAGGGAAGGGAATACCTGCTATTAGGGTTTTTCGGTCCGTCCATTTGTCACAAATGTTACTCTCGAAAAATAGGTAATTATGTAGATAGGCAGTGTAATAGTTCTATGTAGGATATGTATAATAGCTATAATTATAGGTACTTGCACGTTATTGTAAAAATATTATTTTTAAATAAAAATAAGTAAGCATGTTTTTTTGTTAAGCTTTTGACTTAGGTACCTACATAGTATTAATTCTTCCTTACCTAATAGGTAGATAAAAACTTTAGTAAAGCTGAAGCAACCTAAATACTCGTAGTGTTTATTATTTGTATCCTTACATCATGTAGGTAGGTACCTACTTAATTTAGATGTTTATAAATTAGGTAATCAGCCTACCTATACATTTAGCTCTCATATTAATTATGTCTTTTATTGCGGTTAATCCTAGGTAATTATTATGGAATAGTAGGTACCTATTGGGAATAGTAGGTTCTCATCGGTGTACACATGGGGAGGGCAGCTGCACCCCGCCATTTTTTTTAAGGATGGGAAATCATCAAATAACTCCTTCCGCCCTGGCCGGAGTGGAAATGAGTGTCAGATTCTTACTGACTAAAACCCATCCGTGTTCCTTCAAGTGCCCTTGACGTTCCAGGGCCGCGGTGACTCTTTCTGCAACAGCTGCCCCCTGGATTGGGAGTGATATGAAGATTCAAATGACGTTTTTGCGACGCACGCTATTTCGAAAAAAAAAGTAAATACGCGGTCTTAACAAGTTGCTCTTACGCGGATTCGCACGCGCAGCGACGAAAGGTGAAAACAACCCTAGAAGTTTTGTTGGCAATGCCATAGGCTACGGCTATAATTGAAAAGTCATTCAAAAGATGATCGAAAACAGATTAGGTTAGGTATTATGGGCTTTCTTTGCTCACTGCCTTACTAATAAACGTTGTATAGCAGGTGAATTTATAGTTATACACTGATTTCTCTCTTTCAGTCGTCAGTAATTTGACATTCGAAAGAAGAAGACAAATCGTTGTGTAACTTTACTTGAATAATTTAGATTCTTCCGTCAATGCAACTATTTACTTAACCAGAAACAAACTTTTCTTAAACTAAACATATATTTTCATACCAAAAAACGTTAGAATATCTTATTTTAAAACAATTTAGATTCCTAGTTCAACACCATAACTTATTTCCACAAAACAAGAATGTCTTGTTCGAAAACATTAGACTATCTTTACTTGAATAATTTAGATTCTTACGTCATACAACTATTTACTTACCCAAAAACATTTTTTTCTCAAACCAAGCATATATGTTCTTACTAAAACACGTAAGTATATTTTATTTTGAAACAATTTACATTCCTAGTTCAACACCATAACTTCTTTCCACAAAACAAGAATGTCTTGTTCGAAAACATTTGACTACCTTTACTTGAATAATTTAGATTCTTACGCCAATGCAACTATTTTCTTACCCCAAAACAAACTCTTCTGAAACCAAACTTATATTTTCTTACTAAAGCACGTTAGTATATCTTATTTTGAAACAATTTATATTCCTAGTTCAACACCATAACTTGTTTCCACAAATCAAGAATGTCTTGTTCGAAAACATTTGACTGCCTTCACTTGAATAATTAAGATTATTACGTCAATACAACTATTTACTTACCCAAAAACAATTTTTTCTCAAACAAAGCATATATGTTCTTACTAAAACACGTAAGTATATTTTATTTTGAAACAATCTACATTCCTAGTTCAACACCATAACTTCTTTCCACAAAACAAGAATGTCTTGTTCGAAAACATTTGACTACCTTTACCTGAATAATTTAGATTCTTACGTCAATGCAACTATATACTTACCCAAAAAACAAACTCTTCTTAAACCAAACATTTATTGTATTATTACAAAATGTAAGTCTTTCTTATTTCGAATCATTTTAGATTCTTGTTTCAAATCCGTTATTTTCTCACATTAAATGTAGTTTTTTCTTACTAAAACACGTTAGTATGTCTTATTTTGAAACAATTTAGATTCTTAGTTCAACACCATAACTTATTTCCAAAAAAAAAAGGCCTTGTTCGAAAACATTTGACTACCTTTACTTGAATAATTTAGATTCTTACGTCAATGCAACTATATACTTACCCAAAAAACAAACTCTTCTTAAACCAAACATTTATTGTATTATTACAAAATGTAAGTCTTTCTTATTTCGAATCATTTTAGATTCTTGTTTCAAATCCGTTATTTTCTCACATTAAATGTAGTTTTTTCTTACTAAAACACGTTAGTATGTCTTATTTTGAAACAATTTAGATTCTTAGTTCAACACCATAACTTATTTCCAAAAAAAAAAGGCCTTGTTCGAAAACATTTGACTACCTTTACTTGAATAATTTAGATTCTTACGTCAATGCAACTATATACTTACCCAAAAAACAAACTCTTCTTAAACCAAACATTTATTGGATTATTATAAAATGTAAGTCTTTCTTATTTCGAATCATTTCAGATTCTTCTTTCAAATCCGTTTTTTTCTCACATTTAATGTTTTCTTCTTAGAACAAAAAATATTTTTCTCCATCGAAAACGTTCCTGCTTTCTGATTATGAGAATAGTCAATACTTCTATGAAGAGTATAAAACTTTTGTCACAATAATATTATTGTTGAACGAATTTACACATTTCCTTGAACCAATAATTTATTTTTATTCTTGGCCCTAATCTCTGAGCTTCTTAAGCTAAATCCTTTTATATTCAGAGTAAGAATTCTTAATGACTTGTTTCAAAATGCAAATGTTTTCTACAGTCAAGAGTAAATATCGTCTTGATCCAAAAAAATATTCTTGATGTAAATAAATAAATGAAGAATAATATTATATATCTAGAAGAATTCCATTTTATTTTATTCAAGATATTATTGTTACTTTGAATAAATATATGCTTGAGATTAAACAATATACTTGAGAATAATTTTATTCTTGAATGAAAACTTTGCCAGACCCCATTTTTTTCCGTGTGTCCTTTGATTTTTTTAAGTGTAGAATTTTAGATGAAGTCAAATGGCAAAATACAGGCGGAGCGAGAAGTAAATCGCAAATACGTTTCCTATAGAAACATTTTCCTTCTACATTATCGGAAATAATAGAATTGTAATTGATCATAAATATACAATGATTCGGCGAGCCAGACATACATTACCGTCCTTATAATTTCTTATTATTCTGGGATTGGTCTTTTCTTTCAAAACGGATGAAAAATAAAGGTAATAAAGACATTGGATTTATGGGCACAACTTGTCATTGATTTTGCCCCTGCTAAGACTGTTCTCCCCTGAAAATAGATCTAGCTAGTCTAGCTGCTTCCGTTTGATCAATATCCATGCATTATTTTTAGGTTTGGTTCCGTATATATGTAGACTTACATCGGCCATTGATTTCAAACTGCTGTAAAAAACGCTGTTTGAACATCGAAAGTTTTACACGCACCATGAGAAAGGCAGTAATTCCGATAGGCAGCGGAAGCAACCAGCAAAACGCTCGAACACTTATGTTTGTACACGAAGTGTGCTGAGTGGCAAGCGGGCCTCTATTCCACTCTTCCCCGTTTCCGCACTCCACGTTAAGGCGACTACAGGAGTGCAAAACGCGAGTTTTATAATGCAAAAGAGCATAATGATTAACTGCAATAAACAAAACCAGAAAAATATATGATATTGTTCAGGATATATGCTAGTATAATAGTGTTTTCAAAACATAATACAACTAATTTTACTTGATTAAAAAAAATCACGAACTTATCTCTAAAAAATTCTTTTAACGAGTAAAAATCATACTAAAATACATGCGATCATTCTGATTTTTTGGCAAATAATTCTGCAAGCAACATATTAGCATGATAGTGTTTTATTTTTTTAGTCAAATCAATATTTTTTAGTCCAATCAATAGATTTTTTGTAAATCGCAAAAAAACACTTATTTCGCACTATTGGGCCCGCAGTGACTGACGTAACAACCACTTTGTAGTGCAAGCTGATTAGAACTTTATTCTAACAGTATTTCAAATGAAGTTTGAACCACCACAAATAGAGTTGCTAATTTAGCTCCTGTAGTCGCCTTAAACGAGACTTGTAAAGCGAAGGAGAGCCGTGAAGTTTTAACTGACAGGCGTTAAGGGCATCGTGACCAAAATTAACACCACAATTCCCAGTATTGAATGCACCAACAGAAACATTAATCAAATACCCTCATTACGCTCAAGAACGCAGAACTGTACAACTCGCAACGATCTCCATCAAGATCTTTGTACACAAATTGCCACACAAATTGTAACTAATGTCTGACACTAATTTTCTTCCTCTTGTCACTTGAAGAGGGAATGTCACAATAAATGTCTGTCACGCTGATATTAACGTATTACGCATGTATAAGCTATCTATATGACGATCTTAATGGCAACGCAGAAGTGTCTGTTTTCAGGGTTAAGACCCCAATTACCGCGAATAGACGAAAATTCGTGTTTCCTCTACGGCTGCGGGTTAGTAGTCCCAAGCCTGTGTTTTATCTTCAGATTGTACGAAATATATTCTAGGTTTTATTTGTGTTATTGCCGCCAATAAGACAAAGCATAGCTCATTCCGCTTTTTCACGAAAGAGGAAAATGTTTTGAGGAAAGGCAGGATCCTAGGATCAAGGTACAGCATATTTTAATAACATGTAGGTATAATGTAACATCCTCATGACTACTAATGTAAATTACTGCGGTTTATCAGATAACCACACCGAGTCCGTTCCATGGTGATTATGTTAATAGGTATCATTCCATCACGTTTGTTTTTTGTTGCTCTATGATCTCTGAGCAACAAATCCTATATACGGAGGTAGCTCAATTATAACAATAAGTATGGATTATTTCCAGAAGAAAAGGGTTTGTCTTCTATTAAAAGGACTTCATTCATTGTCAGATGAAAGGCAGCCACGACTCAAAGTCTTTTACTTCATCATTCTCCTGCCCGTATCGCAATTAATTTGGGGTTGGCGAAGCATGTCGTTATTTATACTTATCTAATAATCGTTTACTAGTCTTTATCTCAGAAGTGATCTCTTTTCTATACATTTCAACTTTCGAAATTCCATCAATCGTTTTCTTTTGGTCCTATCCCTCATTCAGCCAAAAAGAGCTTCTTTAGTCAAAATCATTTACTTGACATTTGTATGTTTCAGTTCAGGCACGAGGACCGTGTAGTTACGTTATGTATATTAATACACGTAGGCAGCGATGTCGAAGCCGTAAACTTGGGAAGTATTTCCCCTCATGTTTGTGCATGTGATTTGTACTCGTAACAGCACTCACGACAGTGTGAAACATTTATAGACACACTATGTACACAAACGTAGTCTATATCGACTTTCAGGAGCGGATACTCGTTGTTTACTCATCGCGAATCGGATCGGGGTTGTGTAAAAAATGACTATTACTACTGTTGTTCAGTACATCTACATATAGGTTGACCTTTAGTAAGCGTTTGACAAACATTCACACCAATTTTCGTTCGTCTATAAGGAGAATCCAAGCGTAATCTTCATTATTAGCTCAGACAAGACCCAAGATTGTGCTATCTAGGCACTATTATCTTAGGACCACAATAGTAATCAACTGAAATTGGAACTACGATTTATGGTGTGTCACAGGGCATTATCTTGGGAGCCATAAGAAAAGAGTTTTGTGAAAATAGGTGTGCGGTAGTACAGATTGAAATGTATACAGAAAGCTGTATTCTTTCCTTTTCGTTGTTCTCTTGTTCTTAAACTAAAGTTTCTCAAAGGCGTTTATCGGTTCCAGCGCAATCTTAATTAAACATTCCTCCACCTTTCATGAAATGAAGTAATATTTCGTGACGGACCTTTATTAGTGCAATTGTTACGGGATCAAACAATTTACATACTTCTTTCATTAATTCTTAAGTAGGTTTTTGCGTACATAAAATGATTGCGTACAATCAAGTTTGGGATATTTCAAAAAGCGTTTAGCATTAAATTTAAATTCTTATGGGCACGGTTACTGTAGTAGGAGGATGTCCCTACTTATTACATCGCGATGGGTGCTTCAGGGCGAGGTAGGGCTGTCACCAACGAAATAATTTGTTACATTATAAATTATCTCGGACGGAAAATTAGAATTATATTGGATTTCGCGACGTTGTTGAATAATTTTGTGGATTTCATTTTCGTTTTTATATTTTGCTTTAAGTGTTGATGGCGACCTAGAAACGTCCTTTTTTGTGTTTCTTCTAATCAATTTCGTTCTGGGAGAAACCAAAATCGAGTAAAAGCTAAACAATGTAAGAGAGGTGGAATAGTAATCTTCGTCTTCTTCTTAGCGTTTGATGGCAAAAAAGTTCAAAATGTATTTGGCCCAAAATTCAGTCACGCGAACTCCGCTCACTGATGCAATCAATAAATCATCAAGTGCGCAGAAGACAGGGCATGCGGTGCAAGGTGGAAAGTAATAATGTTAATGATGATGAAAGTCTACAAAAAAAATGCATATAATAGAAGATTAGCAGATTGGAGGTGTGGTGGCAAAGACTGGAGAATGTCGGCCTGAAATGAAGTAGGACCAAAACAGAATACTTATTCTGTGATTTCGGCGGTCTCTCCAGACCTACGCCCATAACTCTTGCCGGAACGCCCTTACCGATCTGTTCCGATTTCCGGTACCTCAGGTCGCTTGTCCAAGGGGATGGTGCAGACCGAGACGTAACGCACCGGATCAACTCAGGATGGATGAAGTGGCAACAGGTCACTGGAACAACTTGCGACCTGACAATTTATAACGACCTCAAGTTAAAGGGGAAAATATACAAGTCCGTGATTAGACCTGTCGTTCTGTATGGATCGGAGTGCTGGGCTGTGACGAAGATGGATGAAAAAAGATTGCATGTAGCGGAGATGAGAATTTTGAGGTGGATGTGTGGTGTGACAAGAATGGATAAAAAAAGGAAGTGAGCATATTAGAGGAAGCTTGAAAGTTGCGCTAGTTACAGAAAAGTTGAAAGGGAATCGACTGTCGTAGTATTGGGGCATTTGATGAGGCCGGAAGAATCGCATGTGACTAAAAGAGTGATGAATATAAATGTTGATGGATGGAGATGAAGACCAAGGAAACGATGGATGGATTGTGTGAGGAATGATATGAAGAAAAAAGGTGTAAATGGTTGCGTGATGGTTGACAGAGGAGAATGCAAGAAAAGTGTTGCGCCGACGCCAAGTAATATGGGATAAGGGCTGGTAGATGATAATAATAAAAATAACCTGAACAACTGAACTATCCATACAAATCATCACAGACACCCACAGTAACAATTGACTATTAAATATAACTATTCCACTACCCTCATATCCACAACTTACTTTAACAGCCACACAAGCAGCCCTAGAAATATTTTTTGTCGCAATCGACCGCGACCGTCAAACGTGGTAACAGTCGTTGACTGTAAACATTCAGTTTTAGTACACAATTCTGTTATAAATAGTCCGAAGAAGGCAATGAAATGGGGCCACCCTTCTTTGTGAACGGTTTTTTTCTTCAGGATTATGTTAGACATGAAATAGGATTGTACAGAAGGATTAGTTAGTAAGGATTTTGTTGGGTCGTTATTTTACAGTGTGAGTTAGTGCGTTTTTGTGGCCTTTGTATAAAGGAAGATGATTGTTTGGTATTCTGTATTGCCGCTGGTACTCCATAAAAATCTCTTTGGACAAAACTATACTTTCCCTTCTAAGTTGCAGATTTGATGTTTTATGTTTCATGAAAGAAAGAAAGATTTGCCATGTTGTCCTCATTCGTGATATTATTTTGAATTTCTCCTAGTTGACAGGTAGTTTGAACTTTTCTATATCTACGGCAAGGCTGATAGGATGACTTAAACTATTGGCAATCGCTTTTCCTCAATGACTTTCAACTGACAATGACTTGGCAAAACATTTTCGGTAGCCTATGTCAATTCAATACGTTTTTGACTTCTTCATCATCGTTATCGTTGATGGAGTGTCGCTTTATATTGTTGGCCGTAATCTCTCCATGTTTTTTTGTATCTCCTCATCAATCGAATTTCTATACCAAGAATTATTTCTAACCATGCTTCTGATCGTAGCTTCTGCTCTCAATATTTTATTAAAAGAGACCATAGGGGTTTGAATATTCTAGTTTAAAGACGTGCCATAAACGTGAAACATGATTATGTTAGTCTGAACACGTGTATCGTTTATCTGAATGTCTGAAGCGTCCCTGTAATGTGTGATACGGCCTAAAGTAAAGCTATTTACGGCATAATATTCTGCCTAATATCCGTGAAGTGGATTGTACACAAACTTTGTCATTTTAAGGCTCTTTGTGAAAGGGTTTTACCTAATATCATTTATCAGCCGAAATTTTACGTTAAAACAGTTATTTTGTGAGCAAAAAATATCCAGGAACGCTTTGTTCGGAGATAACGGGGAGATTTAAATTTTGCAGAATAATAGACTCGCAATAAAATAGAATACTATGGTGGAAAACTTTGTCACTCGAGTTCCTTTAGAGCTGAAAGGAGATCTTTCTAAAAAAAGTTTTTGTACAAGATACGTACGAAATAGTCGGATATGGGTGGACGGACGAGAGCTTTAGAACAACAGTCCATAATCCCGATTAGAATTGAACAATACCTCTGACTTAAACCTCATTGGAAGGTCAGAAGATCCCAAGCGCCATTAAAACTGCTTAAGCAGCTATGAAATCCTTGGTATTGAATATTTACAGCTAGACAAAATATTACATGATCTGTAATCGCCTACAGGCACTCAAACGTAGTGATAATTGATCTTTCTTTTTCAGTATAATACGTTAAGGGGACTACAGGAGCTAAACGCGAGTTTTATAATACAAAAAAGCATATGATTCACTGCAATAAACAAAACCAGAAAAATATATGATATTCTTCAGGATATATGCTAGTATGATAGTGTTTTGAAAACATAATTTTACTCGGTAAAAAAAATCACGAACTTATCCCTAAATATTTCTTTTAACGAGTAAAAACCATACTCAAATACATTCGATCATTCTGATTTTTTGGCAAATAATTCTACAAGCAACATATTAGCATGATAGTGTTTATTTTTTTAGTCCAATCAATAGATTTTTTGTAAATCGCAAAAAAACACTAATTTCGCACTATTCGGCCCGCAGTGGCTGACGTAACAACCACTTTGTAGTGCAAGCTGATTAGAACTTTATTCTAACAGTATTTCAAACGAAGTTTGAACCACCATAATTAGAATTGCTAATTTAGCTCCTGTAGCCGCCTTAATAAGACACATTTTCTCTTCACCGAAATAATTACAGGTGCCTAGTATTACATAACTCACGTTGGAACCCTAAATTATGTTTAAGTTACCATCTCGGGTAATACCAACAGAGGAGCAGAAATTAAATAACAAAATATCCCTAGTACATAATATAAATGAATATTACATAAGTTTATGACCAGGGTCTATTTACACAAGGCCGTTATTTCTACCACAAGGGATCGTATCTGATATTATGTACTGAAATAAGGGTTTTGTTTCTAAGTACATTGTACACTGTACAGGGTATACAGCGAGATAAAACAATATATCTGTAGGAGAAAATCATAACTTAATAATATAAATGCGAGTGTAAGTTTGTTTTCTACCTTTTCACACCTAAACCATTGAACCGTTCATCCTGAAATTTTGCATATACATTGTTAGGTGTACAGAAACGAACAGAAATTTTCATCCCGAAAAACAGTACTGCCACGAGTCTTTCTAATCTTGTATGAATTTTATTATTATCAGCAGAGTACAACCCGAATTGATTGTCAAATTTAAAATTAACACAAGCGAAGCCGCGGAGAAAAGCTAGTACGTAATAATTTCTTCTTTCACATCAGCACGAACTATACAAGAATAGGCTCTGCCTGTCAACTATAAATCATGGTATTACAAAAGAATAAACTTGCCGTTTATAAAGTAACAAACAACTTTGGTAAGCACACAAGAAAATATGTAGTACTCATGTTAGTGAATGAGCTACCCCCTCAGTTGATACCGCATGTCAATCAACTTGTCTCTGGTGAAATAATTACGTTCGGGATAGATGCATAATATACGAGTACATTCGGATTTTGATTGAAAGTGTGTATTAACCAGTATGTTCCCAGACGTTTTCGAAAGTGAACACAAAAATGGCTTTTTAATTGTGTCTGTAATTACGGCATACAAGAGCATTCTGAAGAAACAGTGTGAAGATGTAGAAGCAGATGAAAATCGTTTACCCGCCTCCCGATCTCTGCGATCAAAGCCCCAAATACGACATTGAACACCCATCAATCTTCGCAGTATCGACTTCATTATGAGTCAAACAAATGGTCGTTTCTATACGACAATGGAAACTAGGAAAGGAAGACTCCAAAGAAATGCCGAAGAAAATAACAGTAACAAGCAACATTCAGCTTCCAGAGAATGTTAAAGAGTCTCGTTACCTGTAACGACTTTAATTAGAAGAAAAAACGACGGCACTTACCTTAATAGCTTTACTTATCACATTCATGGGAAGATGGAGGATGAGCATATTCTTGAAAACTTGCGGAAGACATGAGGAATCCAGGATATTGGAACGAAACAAAAAAAGGACTATTCTCATCGCGTTATCACACACATAGATGAAAAGTTAGGTAGCGTTTTGATAGGAACTGGCTTATTCTTTGCTGTACACCAAAATACACTTAAAATAATATTTTTATAATAGCCTTGTATGTCCCACTGCTGGCCAAAGGTCTCCCCATATCCTTCCAGGTACTCTCCTGCGCCACCTCGAACCTTTGTGATGCGCGTCTAGATAGATTAGAAGCGTATTTTCTTTAAAATATACCGGCTGCAACCATACACCTTCAAAATCATCACACAATTTCAGGCCATAAATTGTAAGTACTACCGAATTTACTGATAGTTCCACTTTTCACCCTTATGCCCTAAGTAATAAGGTTGAGAAGCGGTCGACCGTCAGTGAACTCGGTAGGATATGGAATTTAACTACTTCATCCAATACAAGAACTCAAAAATAAAATAAAAATGCTGCAAGAATTCCCCATTAACGAGTCTCCCTGAATGGACCTCTTATTCCATCGTCACGTCTAATTACTGTCTTCAAAAAGGGCATTTTACAAGCCCGGCTTCTCGACCTTTCCAATGGCACTTAACCGTGACAAACACACGCTGATGCTCACGGACTCATTTCGTACTTTCTCTGGTATTTGCATATGCACCTTATTGTCACACTTTTTAGTTTGCAATCGGCGTAAGAAGTTGACTGCTTTGTGAGTGTAAAACAGATCACCATTTGAAATCGTCTGTATTCAAAAAATTCATTTGATTTTTCAAACAAATATTATAAAATCCAATTCTGCATCGTGTAGTACAATGATAGGATTGTAACTATGTCATTTGTGTGTTATGGTGATGATGATGTTTTTAGCATATAAAAAATGGCGGATTGGTGTCTTTTAAACGTTGTTGTATAGTTACGGTATCTTTGCTTCCGAATAGAGGACATCCTCCTACATAAAAAAGTTACTGTGCCTAACACCAAGTTTATTGTGAGATAATATGCCGATGAATGCTCACTTCTATACTATTGAACTAGGAAATTGTCCAGAGATACTTTTTGGTCCTTGTCTCTGGCATTGTTGTTTGGTTCATAAGGCCGTGGCAAGGGTCAATTTTTTTCAAAACCTTTCGTATTTCTGCAACGACTTCAACAGGATTGACATCAGTTTCAGTAGCGTATGTGAAACCAACACATGTTTGAATTTCCCGTCATCATTGCCGCAGATAGAACGCCTCATCGTCTGGGCCTTCATTATTATACCTGAGTTTACTGCAATGGACTTTCGCAGGTACACATTTCCTACCCCTAAACACTTTGATATTCTGTTATCCCAGTGACTGTGATACCCGTAGTAATCCCAAGACAATACCCAGTAATTATAACGGAGCTTCTCGACGTGTAACAGAATTACAGGGCACGTTAAATTGGAGAAGTGTTGTATGTTTAATTCAGAGTTTGTACAACGTTATATTTTGTTATGTTTTACTAGCTTTTGCCTGAGGTTTCGCTTGCGTGGAAAGCCCCCGGGAACGTCCTACCGGCTAAATTATCCTATATTACATAAGGTTTTAGCTGTCGAGTTGTGAAGATATCATTCTCTTATCCCAATAGGCTAGTTTTCACCATCAATAAATTGCAAATCTATTTAGTTTGTCAGTAAGAGTATTGGAAAATAATAGACACATATTTTTTGTTTTTGTAAATCAATGAATAATAACAAAGATAAAACGCATCAAAACTCGGGAGTGGGGGCTCGTGACGTCACAACGCACTAAAAATTATACCACGGCGCGGCGTGACGTTTAAGAATTTTAAAAGCGTCGTATCTACGTCAATTTTGGTTTACGTAAGAAAATAAAAAATACGGGTCAAATATTTTTTGATAATCTAACTGACGGACTAATTAGATTTGTTCAGTTGACAAGCCTATTCATTCGGGGTCGGCGGCTCTATTACTCTTCATCTTATCAGACACAGGAGGTGTCTAGCCATATCATCCTTTACACAGTCCATTCCATCGTTTCTTTGGTCTTCCTCTAGTCTAATACCCTTCCGAAGTAGAGCGTCGAGTTGTGAAGACGTGACAAACAAACAAATAAACAGACTCACTTCCACATTTTTTATATGTAGGATTAGGATGTTATGGCGTGTATGGTGGAAGATAAGCCAGTCTTTCATACAGTGTTATAAAATGTTGAGCTTATGTCCGAAACTCCGTATACACAACACTCCTACAAACTAAACTAATCCGGTTGTTATGAGTTCGTTGTCGTTATCGTCTATTTGTAGTCTAGTGTTTATGTCAGTATTCCCTCAAAATAACCTTTTTTTTTTTTTTTTTTTTTTTTTTTTTTCGGATGGGAAATCATCAAATGACTTCTCCCGCTCTGGGCTGAGCAGGAGGGAGTGTCAGACTTTTACTGACTAAAACCCATCCATGTTCCTTCATCGCCCTTTGTGTTCCGGGGCCACGGTATCTCTTTCGAATAGTCCCGCAGCCCCGGCAGGCTTCGGTCCTTGCGGACCCCTTCACTATTGCTGACTCTCTTTGAGGCGCGCGTGGAACACGAACGCGCCGTCGACACGGCCTGTCGTCATGAGACGAACGGACGGCGAGCTAGCCCATAGCTCCCCGTCCACAGGCCCGCGCCTACGGTGGCCGGAAGCCACCACGTGGCCCCCGACGCCCGGGGCGTCTCCCGCGGCGGCCGGGACGTGAGGACCTCTCCCTGTCCTGTTCCGCCACCTCCTTCGCTAGCATGACTGCTTCGCAGAAGGAGGTGACGGCGTCCCATTCCGTCTCGCTCCGGACCATGGATTGGACCAAGGCCGGGAGCGAGAGGTCGCCGCCGCCAATCGCCGTTACGAGGACACGGCGGTGCTCCGCCCAAGCGGGGCACACCTCCACCGTGTGCTCCACCGTGTCCTCCGGTCGATCCTCACAATGGTGACACCCGGGCGTCTCCTCCCGCCCGATTCGGTGCAGGAACTTACCGAAGCATCCATGTCCGGTAAGAACCTGCGTCAGGCGGAAGGTGAGGACGCCGTGGCGTCTCTCCAGCCACTCCTCAAAGAGGGGACTTATCGCCACTATTGTGGCGTGCCCTGCACGGGGTTGCGATAGTCGCTCTCTCCATGTCGCCATGAGATCCCGCCGGAAGTCCGTCCGCTGAGCGACAATTTGCCGCGGCAGCGGAGTTTCCCCCCGGCGTAGCGCCTCCGCGCGCCACTCGTGTAGGCGCGCGAGGACTATTGCCTCCAGATCCCATGGCGGCAATCCGGCAAGGAGGTTCGCCGCCTCGCGGGAGATCGTGCGGTACCCCCGGACCAGCCTTACGGCTACCACCTTCTGGGGCACGTTCAAGTGGTGGGCGGCACGCCGCCTCAATGAACGTGCCCACACCGGGGCCCCGTAAAGGGCCATGGACCGCACGACTCCCGCGTAGAGCCTCCGGCAGGAGGCGTTCGGCCCCCCCAGGTTGGGCAGGAGCCGCCTGAAGGCAGCCCCTGTCCGCTCCAGTCTGGGGGCCAAACGTCGGAAATGCTCCACGAAGTTCCACCGGCTGTCGAGGACAAGTCCCAGGTACTTCAGCGTCGACTCGACGCCGATGGAAACCCCTCCTGCCATCACTGAGGATCCCGGAGGTGGCGCATTCCGAGGCCCATGAAAGCACATGGCCTCGGACTTGTGCAATGCCACCTCGAGACCCAGTTGCCGGATCCTCTCAACGACTATCGCAACCCCGCGTGTCATAACTTCGGCCGCCGCCTCGTGCGACCCCCCCTGTGCGAGCACCAGCGTGTCGTCCGCATAGCAGACCACGCTGACGCCGCTAGGGAGGTCGGCGCGCAGCACCCAGTCGTAACCGATGTTCCACAAGGATGGGCCTAGAACCGATCCCTGCGGAACACCGCACGACATCTCTCGCCGGTTCCAGTCTCCACTGCGACCGGGGTAGATGACGTACCTGTCCGCCAGGTAGTCCCCGACCACACGACGGAGGTAGGTCGGCACCCGGTGATACCGGAGTGCCTCCCTTATGCAGCTCCAGGGCATGGAGTTGAAGGCATTGGCGATGTCGAGAGACACCGCCAAGACAACCCCACCCCGGGACACCGCATCCCCCGTCGTGAGGGCCCTCACGCGCATGATGGCGTCCACCGTAGAGCGCCCCTTGCGGAAACCATACTGGTGTTCCGCAAGGTCCGGCCCCATCCCCGCAAGGTGCTCGGCGAGGCGGTTTGCAACTACTCTTTCAAAGAGCTTGCCCACCTCGTCGAGCAGCACCACGGGCCGGTAGGCGGACGGAGAGTCCGCCGGGCGCCCCGGCTTCCGGATGAGGACCAGCTTCCCCGTCTTCCAACGAAGCGGGAACTGGCCTCTCTCCAAACATGCGCTAAAGAGCCCTTCCAGTCGGGGCCCGAGAGCCTCCGAGGCCAGGACCCAGGCTTTGCCAGGCAAGCCATCGGGTCCCGGGGCGGTATTTTTGGCACCTAGCCTTCGTACCGCCACTCTCAGGTCTACCCCGGTCACTTCAGGAGCGTCGTCGTCGTCACTATGGTGGTCCGCTTCCGGCACCGCAGCCGGCGGAGCCATAGGCGGGGGCGGGTGTTCCCCTCGCGAGGGGAACAGAGCGCTCACCACGTCCTCCACGAGCTGAGGCCGGAGACTCTGCGTCAGCGGGGGGGCCCAGGTGCGGAGTTTGTCCCGCACCATCTTGTAAGGGCGCCCCCACGGATCTCTGTCGAGAGCCCCCAGCATCTCCTCGCGGGCCAGATCTCTGGCCCGCAGGACAGCCTCGCGGAGGGCGGTCTTCGCCGCTCTGTAGCCCTCATAAAGCTCCGCCTCAATGGCTGCCGCATTCGGTGGGCGAATGCGGAGCCTGCGGTGCCTGGCGTACAGGTGTCGCGCAGCCACACACGCCTCCCGTAGGGACGTCAGCTCTCGCGACCACCAGTACACCTGACGCCGGGCGCTTCCTGGCCGGACTCGGGGCATTGCCACGTCACATATGTCGGACATGGCCTCCTGGAACCACCCTGCCTCATCATTGACGTCGGCAGGCCTGTCCGGTGATGTCACCCAGGCCTGCACGATCGAGGCTTCCAGGAGGAGCTCCCGGTCCAGCTGCTTCAGCGCCCAACGCGGACCACTCGGGGCCTGTTGGACCGGCGCGCTTGAGGTCTGGGTGGAGACGTCGAACCGGATGTACCGGTGGTCGGAATAGGTCTCCACCCCCTCCATGACGCGCCAGTCAACGACACGCGGTGACAGGGCGGGGCTAGCGAACGAAATGTCCACCACCGACTCGCCCCGCATCCTCACGCACGTGGCGACAGAACCCCGATTTAGGACGACCAGGCCCTTCTCCAGGGCCCAGTCCTCCACCATCCTTCCCCGCACGTCTGTGCAACGGGAACCCCAAGCCAAGTTCTTGGCATTGAAGTCCCCGAGGACAAGCACGGGGAGGGAATGGTTTCCGACGACGACACTCAACTCTGCGAGAGAGTTGTGGAACTCGGCGAGAGTTCGGCTCGGGGAGAAGTAGACACCCACTACGACGATCTCCCCGAACCGGGCTGCTACGCACCCCCGACCCCTCCTGACACTTTCAAGGGTCGGGGTGCCGGCGGCGGCCGACGACACTATGGTCACTGAGCCGCTTAGGTCCGCCACCCAGTCTTCCCTGGGCCAGACGAAATACGGCTCAGCGACCACAGCGATGTTAATCAACCACTGCGCCATGCTCTGGAGCAAGAGATCCTGAGCGCAGGCGCAGTGGTTGATATTCGCCTGGAGGAAGCGTAATGGGGCCGTTATTGGCACTCCATTACCGCTTCCTCCAACCTGGCCCCCTGTGAGGGCCCCTCTGTGGCGGCGACAGAGGGAGCGGCAGCGGCGGCAGTTGCGGCTGCGGCGGTGGCGACGGTGGCGGTGGCGGCGGAGGGCCTGCCCTTGCCTCTGGTGGCCCTGGTGGGCGGAGCGCAGGCCTTGCTCCCAGCCCGGTGATCGGCAGGCTTGCCAGCCGCCGCACATGCAGCGCAGTGCGGCGCGGCGGCGCAGCAAGCCGCGGATGTGTGACCGGGCTGGCTGCAGCGGAAGCAGAGGCCGCTGCGGTCGACCTCCGAGGCGCATTGCACCGATACATGGTGTCCCACGAGGCATCGGTAGCACCTCAGAGGTCTGGGCTCCAGCAGCTTCACCTGCGCTGAGACCCAGCCCACCAGTAGCCTACGGCCCTCCACAATCGTCCTGGCCGCCGTCACAGGGCAGCTGACCATTACGGTCCGCATGCCCGTGGGGTCCGGGCGAAGGGTGCCTGCCCTGACCTGATCGGCAGGGCACCCTCCGGACCTAGCGACGGCGGCCACCACCTCCTCCTCGGTCACCGAGTCGTCCAGACCCAGGATGCGCAGATCTGCGCATTTGACGGGCCTGGACACTCGGGCCTCGTCCGCATTAAGGGACGCTCTGAGCTTTTCAGCCAGAGCGTCGGCGGACGAGCCGCTGGTTTCGCCAGGGATCTCCAGCAGTCTAGCCCCCGTTGCGGTGACTTTAAGCCGGAGGCCCCCGGCGATCCCCAGCTCGCCGAGGTTCACCGTCGCCTTCGCCTTCGCCAGCAGGTCGCGGTAGGACACGCCCCTCTGTTCCGCTTCCGGCTGCAGTGTGATCACTACAGCCGCGGTCTTAGGGGCGCGGAGCCTAGCCGCGATCTTGCGCTCCCGAAACTGGCGCTGCCGCTCTTTGTTTCGGGCCTTTTTGGCCGCTTTCCGCCCCTTCTTCTTCTGACCGGCCACCTGCCATCCGGCTTCGGCTGCAGGAGGTGTAGGGGGCTGCTGGGGGGGCGGTGGCGGCGGCGGCGGCTGACGTACTGCCGGCGCTGGCCCACTCGCTACTGGCACTGGCGCCGGCACAGCCGACGCCTGTGCAGCCGCCTTGCCCTTTCTCCCCCTGGGCGCCTTTTTAGCCGGCACCGGTTTCGCCGGGGCCGGCTTTGGGGGAGGGGCCGCCACTGCCCTGCCAGATGGCTGGCTGGACTGCCCCGGTCCGGGTGCGGCAGCCGCAGCAGCCGCATATGAGGCTGCCCTCGGACCCGGGGCTCCCTTACTTGCCGCCAGGGGGGGACGCAGGACAATTCCCTCCAGGACGGAGAACCGTGCCTGGAAGGAAGCCAGCTCCTGCCGAACCAGGTTCAGGACCTGGTTCTCGACTGGCTCGGGCTGACTGGGTCGCTGCGTCTGGTCCCCTTTTTTCGGCGCCACTCGGGAGCCAGACTCCCGCAGACTGGCCAGGTCTGCTAGGAGCCTGGCGTTCTCCTTTTGGAGAGCCTCCGTGGCGGCCGACAGGCGGGCCACCTCCGCCCTCAGTTTGGCCAACTCCGCCCCATCCACCGTAGGAGGAGGAGGAGGAGGAGGGGGAGGTCCGCCAAAGTTGGCCTCCGCTGCCGCCATGATGGAGGCAGAAGCCGCGGGTATGGCCCTGAGTTTTGATGAGGTCTTCATCTTCAGGGCCACGCCTCTTATCGCGGCCTCTACCTCCTTCGCGAACCTGGTCTTACGCTCCACATCGGAGCCGCCAGGTGCACCTGCCTCGTCGCCAGATCCTGGAGCAGCATTGCTGCCCGGGTGGCGCCCCTCCTCGGCAAGCCTTGCCGATTTCTCGGCCCTCACGGAGGCAGATAGCCCCCTCCCCTTGCCCCGGATCCCACCACGCTTGTTGGTGGGGATCTTTCGGGCCGAGGCCTCCTCCTCTCCGGATGACGACCCACGGTCGCCATCCCGCCTGGGCCGCTTGCGGAAGAACTTGCCGTTCTCCACAGCGGCTCCATCACTCGCGCGGCGGGAGCTCCCTGAGCCTCCCGCACTCGCATCGCTGGATGCGACGTCGGACTCCGACCCCGCATCCCTCCTCTCCTCTTTCTTGCCGTTGCCGGCGGTTTTGGTTGGTTTTTTTGTATTGCTATCCATATTGAACCCACGAGTATGGGGGAAATATACTCCTTACTAGGCAGAGACCCCTGTACCTAGAAGGGCAGATTTAAAGTATTTATTACTCGCCAGGGGGTCTGCAGGTACCCTGGCGAGGAGCGCACTAGCGACTGATTTGTTCTCTGGAACACCCGTCAGCCATACATCCCCTCGCGGTGCGTCGCCGCTTGGGATTCGGGGTAACTTTTTATAGAGGTTGTCTACCTCGCGGTCCGGGCGGTTAAGCCAAGACCCTCGGTCCCTGTCGAAGCCGCGAGACTTGATCCACGACACTTCGACGGTGGGATTACGAGACCGGCGGTGACAGAGGAGGACGATCCTTCTCTGTCTGCTCGGAGGCAGGGTAAGTGCACACCGAGCCCGCCCTCACTCCTCTGCTATGCCCTCTGCTAAACAGAGGGGCACGCAAAGGAACGCACCTTGGTCCGGGTCGGACCCCACCCATGTCAGAATAATTGGCCGCGGCAGTACCACTCCCCGAGGGATAAGAGGAAATTCTCATTTCCTCTCATTCCCCGGAGAAGGATACTGCCGCGCCCGGGGTGCACCGGCCCAGCCGCTGCTCTTCCCTCCAGACGTATCGAGAGGGACGAGCAGCCGCCGAACACACGTGGAGGACTTCTGACTTCGCACCCCCCTCAAAATAACCTTAAGTTGTACTAATTCGCCGGATTCTAATCAATATATCAATAAATCCTTATAAAAGCGTTTTGTTTCGCACCGTTTTATTCGGTAATGTGGGCCAACAGCATTTTTCCTCAGGGATCAGTAGGCTAGAAAATGTTTACGCCATGTAATTTTCAATTAGACCAAAAAAATCATAAATAACACACGCCTGAGCAGTGCCGTACCTAATAGTACACCCACATTTCACCAGTTATCTTTATGTCCCATGAAACAGGGCGAGCCTATTGCCATCAACCGGGCTATAATCCAGACTACGTGGCTGCTACTTGGAAATTCCTGGTGGGAAAACTCAATAACACTTTGCCCAACCCGTGAATCGAATGCCAGGACCTCTTGCTCAGCAGTCTCGCTTGTGACCACTCGACCAACTTGGCAGTCCTACCAAAGAGAAACACATGTAGAAAACTTAAAAGTTCTACTTACAGGAATAAACAACATTTCACTTTTTAAGCTTTCACGGTTTATAACTTAACTTAATTAATAGATGATGATGATTGATTTTTAGTATGCGATTCTTTAAAATGGTTTTTTGTTTTTTTCTTCTTTTTTAGACTTTTCGGATTGGAAATCATCAAATGACTCCTCCCGCTCTGGGCGGAGCAGGAGGGGAGTGACAGACTTTTACTGACTAACACCCATCCATGTTCCTATATCGCCCTTTGCGTTCCGGGGCCACGGTATCTCTTTCGAGTAGCCCCGCAGCCCCGGAGACTTGGCTGCCTTGATTTCCAAATAGAATTAAATTGTTTTTTTTTACAAACATTTGTACGCTCTCTGGCATAACATAGCGCACTCTTTATTGCCTTGATACCATTATTAATGTACCTATGTTAAACAAATGAATAAATGACTTGTACTGAACACGGAATATATCCCGTAGTGACAGTATATAAGTTTAACATTTCACTTTAATGTAATGGTAAAGCATCTCATCAAAAATTCCTAACCTAGTTAGTCTTATCGATTTTACACGGAACTGCAATCCAAACCCCATCACGCCGTAGTGCCTAGCAGCAAGACTTCATTAATAAACAATGGATGCTGTCCATCAAGTTGTAACACATAAGCCCTGACCTGATTCTGCGCATGTTACGGCTTAAGACTGACGGGAAACCTTGGGGTGGAATAACTTATCGGGCATAGCCATGGCAGTATATTCCTTGTTTATTTTTCAATGATAGGTTGTATTTTTGTTTATGCTCAACTGAATGGTAGTTATGTTTTCTTATCGGGTAGCAATCGGGGGAATGTCAACTGACTAGAACTGAATATGATTTCTTAATGACTGACTTAACATACCATATTTTCACGACTCCGTGCCTTCTACTGAGAAATTCCTGAAGGAAGACACCCACTAATACTTTGCCCGACCCGGGAATTGAACCCTGCTAACTCCTGCTCAGCAGTCGACATTCGACCTACGTGGCAGCCTAACTTCTAGCTGAAACACTAGAAATGGCGGATAGGGATTAGGCAATCTTAAGTGATTTTGATTTTGAAAAAATGCTGGTTCTTAACCTAATTTGATTGGATTCCTAAAGCATCGAAGGCCTCCCGATTCCAAGAGTCCCGCTCTCGAATGGACACAATGAAAAAAAACTCATTTGTCGACATTTAATTTGAAGTTAACGTATCGATTGTATGGTACCTATAGGATAGCGGGCTGGTGTCCGCAAATACACGTCAAAGCACCTATTTTGCATACGTATAGTATTAGCTAGAATAATTGTCTTTCAAAGATTGAAGAAATAAACAATACCCAAGTTGGAGGCACAGAAATACTAAACAAAATTCAAGATTCACCGAGCACACATAGACAGAACTTAATTGAAGCCGCGACTCCGCGCCCCGAATTCCCAACTCCCTGATGCTTATCTCAAAGACGCAGACAATATGATATATTATGAAGACGGTCGTAATTCTAAAGACAAATGGTATTCGTCTGATTATTCTAAACTAGATTTTGCAGACGGCTATGCTTGCGTGGAATTCGGAAATATTCGTAGACTAGTTGGTTTGTCCAAGATAACATGAACTTTGCTTTGTAAAGGAACATTTGTAAAATAACTAGTTCTAATAGTTCTTTATATAATAGGTCGAACATAGTAAAGATAAGTCCGGTTGCTTAAATGCTTAGAGACCTAACAATGTATCGTTTTCACATCTATGTTTAATCTCAACATGAATGATGTAACCAAGATTTTGTAACAATGTTTTGATGTATACGAGTGTCTATGGAGTTTCTTGCCTGTTCTTCTCAATAGAGATCTACGCTTTGGAATGGGCAACTACTAATGGGTTCTTTGGGACTGTAGCTTCATCTTTGTTTTTTTGACATTCAAAAGTGCCTAAAATGGTCTAATTGAAGTAAATGCTTTGAGTTTGAATATAACTTGGAACCATCGTCTGCCTGTCCTTGTTCTATTCTATTTGGAGTCGGCGCAACACGTTTCCTTCTTCCATTTCCCCTGTCAGACGTCACGACATCTTTTACTCTTTTTTAACCGACTTCAAAAAAGGAGGTTATTTTTTTTCGTGTGTATGTATTTTTTTTTATGTATGTTACCCGATTTCTCCTCCATTTGTGGATCTCTTTTTTCAAAATTCTGTTGATTGAAAAGTTGATTTTGTTTGATTGATTTGGTGTTTTTGTCACCGGCTTCTGAAGATAAAGTTATTATTCACATTTTTGAGTTTTTCTTTTTGTTTCTGTTTTTTTTTGAGTCGGTTTTATTTTTCTCTTTCATATCATTCCTCACACAATCCATTTATCTTTTCTTCCTCTCCCTCTTTTAGTCACATAACTTGAAACCAAAAGGTATTAAATCAATGTACAAGCATAACCCTCATAAAGCAACAAAAATAACACCTTCCTTCCTTGTTTTTACATTTTTACCGTATCAAAATCCCAAACATTCATTCAGCCAGTAGGCCAGTGGATCATAAAAAGTCTCAGTAACACAGAGGTCTCAGGGTTCAATTGCAATAATCAAATAAAGCGTTAAGTATTAATCATGGGGCGTTTGGTCGTGACTCATCGTCTTAGCATCCGAGGTCTTTGCGTCCGAATTTTTGACTGACTGTGTAGATTGTAGATCGTACAGAAGGTTTTATATTTTGGCTAGCTGTTGCCCGCAGCCTTCGTTCGCGTGAAATTATTATAAAAAAAATATTACCTATTTGAATCGGATTTTTTTTCATTACAAAGTGGGCCTGCTCTTGACGAATTTCAAAGGTTTAACATTTTTAGCACGGAACCCTCATTATTTTTCTAAAATAAAAGTAGCCTTAGTACTCCTTATATAACATCAGCAATCTGCCAGTAACAATACCGTCAAAATCGGTACAGCCGTTTCGGAAATTTGCCGGAACAAACAGACAGACAAAATTTGAAAATAAAAAGAAGTTTTTTTTGTTAAAAGTGCCGTATAATATTTTCTTATGCATTCAGTAAAAAACTCTTATTTTGATATTACAAACTGACACTTCAATTTTATTTATTTGTATAGATGTGTGTATCGGTAACTCGGTACACGTTAGCATTACGCAAATTTAATTAATGCTTGGAAGATTACTTCTAATCCAACAAAGCTCTCCAAGATTTAGAAAAGCCTCAGAGGTTTGCAAATTAAGTCCTTCGAGATGTATAGAGGAAAATTTCTCGGAAATCTCATTAGTTGACTTATTTGTGTGATTAGATTGACTCCGCGTTACGTTCATGTTGAACTTTGAACTTTCATTGATTCGGAATGTTTCATCGTCCAATCGATTCGTCTCGAATTTGTCTTCGTTTTTGCCAGTATACGAGTACCTAGAATATCGTCCATATTTACAGTCTACTACATTCGATTTATCTGATATTTAGTTATATTTAAATGGTCTCCTAATTATCATCTTTCTGCCCTTGTTCCACGTTACTTGGGGTCTGAGCAACACGTTGTTTTCTTCCATTCTCCTCTGTCCACGCTCACGCTATCATTAACTCTGTTTTCTTTCATATCATTCCTCACACAACCCATCCATCGTTTCCTTGGTCTTCCTCTCCCTCTCCATCCATCAACATTTACATTCATCACTCGTCTAAAATGTCATTAAAATCGTCTCCTAATCGTGAACAAATAATCTAGTTGTATTAATAACGGCTTCCCATCCAACATTTAACCGCAACAATCAATCAACCCTGACCGCCAATTAAGCGACAGTTAAGACGCCGAATGAACCAGTAAATTGAACTAAACCTACTTTTTCCTAATGCGGAAAATATCTGCGTCTAAATGGTCTATAAATTCTGAACTAAGTGCCCAAGCAGATACGCAGGGCAATAGAAAGGACTTGCTCGGGTCACGAGATGGTCAAAGTAATATGTAGTTAAAACTTATGCCTACTGATAGGGTAGAGGTCGGTAATGGTCGGGGTTACAAGACCCAAAAACGTTTGTCTTTTGTTTTTTGAATTGGGAATACTGGCTGGCAAAATGGAATTGTATTTTGGATGCGGGAAAAAGGACCAGAGGGGACCGAGACAAGTGACAATAGCTTTAAAGGTTTTCGCATTTCTACAACGAGAACTTTTCGGTAGCTTATGTCAATCCAATACATTGTCGACTTTTCCATCATAAATACCGCAGAAAGTCACTTTGTTAAAGCCCTCTGATAATGTAGTAAGCGACTAGTGACACTTTACAAGTCCCCTATGGCCTCAACACGATTGTACTTTCGATTAAACAGATTGGTTTTAGACTTTAATTGTTGTAGTGCAATTAATGTGCCTTGATAACGCCTGGATTTTCCCGAAGGCGGAATATATAACGCCCTAACTCATCAATATTTTATATCTTCGAGATAATCCCAGCGTTTATTGAGAAATGATCTTTAAGAGCGGAGGTCTAAAGATCAAGGGCTCTTCAAGATAGTGAAAACATGACCGCTTAACACAATCCGGCACGCAAGACGATTGATTAATCGAAATGGTCAATGATTAGCGCCGTCTTCCGTAACTCGATACTAATGAAGACGTGTTTAGCATATTTACTTTAAGGGCTCTCGTTTAGTTTACTAATTACTCTTGTAATACCAATTTGTGTTGTTGGAACAGTACAGGACAGGTACAGGAGCTAAACGCGAGTTTTATAATGCAAAAAGCATATGATTCACTGCAATAAACAAAACCAGAAAAATATATGATATTCTTTAGGATATATGCTAGTATGATAGTGTTTTGAACACATAATACAACTAATTTTACTCGATAAATAAAAATCACGAACTTACCTTTAAATAATTCTTTTAACGAGTAAAAACCATACTAAAATACATGCGTACATAATTTTTGGCAAATAATTCTACAAGCAACATATTAGCATGATAGTGTTTTATTTTTTTAGTCCAATCAATAGATTTTTTGTAAATCGCAAAAAACTACTCATTTCGCACTATTCGGCCCGCAGTGACCGACGTAACAACCACTTTGTAGTGCAAGCTGATTAGAACTTTATTCTAACAGTGTTTCAAACGAAGTTTGAACCACTACAAATTGAGTTGCTAATTTAGCTCCTGCAGTCGCCTTAAGTGATTGCAAGTCCTGACTGGTGAGCAAAGAGGTTCGTTTCGCAGATCACAGGTCATGCAAAGTAGGTTTTTTTGTGTTTGACCATCAGGAGCTCGTGGCTAAATAATAACAGCCGCTCGGGTGGATCTTCAGGTTAAGCCGCGCTTGCCTGGGTTAGTCTATATATGGGAGGACAACCCATTACATACAGAGTTTCCTCCGTGCCTCGGAAAGCACGTTAAGCCGTTGGTCCCTGGTTGGTGGCTGTCAGTTGTAGATTTTTGACAGTCGTTACAGGTGGCCCGAAAGCCTGACAAACAGACTTACGAAGGGCTTTCGTATTACCTAGTACTAACTGGGTTGTGAAGGTCATACAGACAGTCGCTCCATGTAAAATACTGGTATTCAGCTGCATCTGGTAAGACTGGAAGCCAACCCCAACGTAGTTGGGAAAAGGCTAGGCAGATGATGATGATGATTACAACTGGTGAAAAATGGGTGTAATATGTATATCTCTAATCTCTACTGCCTACCTCTTTGAGGAATTCAGGCGTGATGTAATATACTATACCAACACTAGCATGACTTTTCACTAGATCTTAAGTCTTAGACTATCGTTTGAAGGATTCGCACTTCAAGTATTTCGTGATGATTCGACTGTCAATGATTAGCTTGTAGACCTTTAACTGGTATGTTGCAACTACTTCACTCCTTCCAACATAGCTGATTCGTCACGTTGTAGCATACTGACATTTAGCGACGATGAAATATTTCCCGAGTCGTGATAGTATAAGTATAAGCATCAATACTCTGAAATGTACGACTTACGAGCTATTTAGGAAATGTAAACAGTATTTTTTGGTATTGTAATCTGTTCATACAGAAATTCCGCGGAAGGCTACGCGACACCACGCAGCGCAACATGACGCCGTCTCTTCATGTTCAATAGATTAATTGGGTTTTTGTGGTTTTTATTAATATGTATGTTAGTCTGTAAGGTATATATGATATGGGTCTTTTGTTACCTGAATTAAATGTTATAATTATTATTATTTTATTTATTTTTGTTTATTCATCTATACACATATTTTTGTCATTTTTTAATATTTCTAAATAAAACTATATAAAAAAAACATTTTAAATATAAAAAAACAGTAGCCCACCAGCGCTGGGAACAGGGTCCGAGGGTGCCAGTGGTCAGGGCTCTTGAGAGAGGAACCTCCTAACAATACGTGCCGTGTCCAGAAGTACTGCTTTCTGAATCAAGCCCTTGATCCAGCTGCCAAGCGAAAGCCTCCTAAGATGTTGGTCGAGGCTCTTGGCTATTAAGCCATTGGCCGACACGACTACCAATTTTTTTATTATTATTATAAATACACTCACGGCTTTTTCAACCTATCAGGGGGCCTAAAATGGCCGCCTTAGCAGAATCAAAATAAGAATCACGTTAAAAAATGTAAATTCTTAAAATGGACTTTATGGTCATAACCATAAGTTCATTTTAAGAATTTTAAATGTTTAAAGTGATTCATTTAAGATTTTGCTAAAGCGGCCATTTTAGACCCCCTGAACGCCAGCAGCTACGATCCTTATAATACATATACTCGTTTTGCTTCGCCCACGTTCATACATCTGATCAACACGCATGTGGGTACTGCGCACCTGAGCTTTCTGAACAACTTTTGGTTAACATCAGGTTAAGTCTTCGATATTAGCTTCGTCGTTGTACAAGTAACCACTGTGTATTTAGTGTTTTGTACTCCGCCGTCAAGATAAACAATTACTATCTGTCATGTCGAGTTGTAAACTCAATTATTTGCCTTATTTACCTTAAGGTGGATGCTCCAGCTGCCTCCATAAAGGTGCAGGAATGACTTTTGCAAGGTCAAATTCATTCCTGCACCTTCATGCGCTTGGAGGGTTGTATTGATGATTTTGATGATTATATTAATTCTGTAACTACATACGTGTTACAGCCGCGAATCATATTTTAATCAACATACAACCTGACACTGACCTGCAAATTGCAAAAAACGTAAGAAAATTTGAATTTCGCGGGCTACCCTGGGAGCATCCACCTTAAGCAGCGTCCCTTCTCTTCTTCAACCTATCTCCGCCCAATGTTGGGTTCAGGTCTTTTCCAAATCTCTCCACTTTTAGCAGCTTAACCGACACCAACTAATTTTTGTCCAGTTTCCTCATCAAGTCTGCTGCTCTTAAAACACCAGTCTCCGTCAAAAATAGCCATCAGAACCTGAACTCAGCTGAATTTAGCAACTGTCGATGATGTGAGCAACATCAGAAATAGCACCAGGAGTACATCAAACATAGGATGTTTTGAAATGTAACGTAATTGGGTAATCACGTAGTTGTTACGACTTTCAAAATGTTTGACTATCCGTTTTACTACCGTTCACACTCTTAGCCAGACGGTCGGTCGCGGATTTGCGTTTCAATTCTTGTGTTTGTTTCGTAGAGTATTTTCTAGAATAAGTATCATAAATCAATATATACTCAAAAACTCGCTTGTTACAAAAACCTTGGTTACATCATTTATGTTAAGTTACTCTTAAACTTATTATATTTCTATGCAATTCTCTTCAAGTTGCGGGGGACTTGTGATTCGAAGATTGTTTACTTGGACTTAAGCTAGTCTCTATACATAATCTTTATCTTCAAGAATTGACCTTCCATTGACCTCTAAAATGCAATTGATGCGGATAAAAGGACCACATCATCATCGGCCTAGCCTGTTCCCAATTCGATAGGATAGGTTATTAAATTTTCATGCCACTGGCTACCCTAACGATGATTAAAGATTTATAAATGACAACCAGGACCAACGGCTTAACGTCCAACGACCCGAACGGCCGTTATTATTAAGCCACAAGCTCCTCAACAAGGACCACGTTCCGAACATAATATTCCGGCGAGCTTGCTATTATATTACTGTACCTACGTGGTACAATTCGCCAATAAAGTCGATCGATACGGTTTCCTTTCTTATTCGAATGATAATAGTTTTTATTCGGATGGTTCCCTTTCCCCTACGCTCTATTTTTATAGCGAAGTATTCATTCCACTCTTGTAACTTGTTTTTCATCCCATCTATTCGAAAAGGACGACTTAGTTCGCCTTTAAGTGCGCCCAAAGGTCGTGTTTTCTATAAGAATCTTTTAGCGGGCAGTAATGAGATTTTAATCCTCTTTATAAGTGTGCCGCAATTATCTTTGCCGCGCACTTTTTGAATTTGGATCATCTTAGTGTTCAGCGCCAAAGAAATCGAACGCAAATATTGTTTGAATAAAGACTGGCTGGTACGACGGCTTATAGCCGCGCCGCCGGCTGAATAAAAAAAAAAGAACTCAAATTTTAAAACGCGCGAACTACAGCCCGCGCTTTCATCAATTTTCACGGATTGTTAGAAATTCATGGTTTTGTTTTAAAAAATGAGGTCTTCAAGTGACAGTGAATAAAATATGAGGCGCCATTTATTTTCTCATAGTCGGTGATGAAAAGTAGAGTGTATCACTCGGGCGCAAAATATATTTTTGGCTCCGGCGACGTACTTTGAATCCCTCGCTACGTTCAGGATTCTACTAAAGAATCCATCACTTCGCTCTGGATTCAAAAAAGCGCCCTCGCCGTAAAAATATCATTTTGCTCCCTTATACAATCTACTATTACGTTCTGTTATACCGAAAATTCTATATACTTTGTGCTGTGTTGTGTGCAAATGACTGCCTTGTTAGTCTAGTGGTTGCAACTTGCAAGCGACACTGCTGAGCTTGACGTCGGAGCATCTGGTTTTTCAATCAGGAATTTCACAGTAGGCGTCATGAAGCCTGTATATTTGCCCGGCTGATGGCAATAGACTCGCTTCCAAATACACCTCTTAACAATCTTCACAGGGATGTGCCCTAACAGGCGGGCATTGCACAGAGTTGGCTCCGGGAAGGTCTTTTAAGCGGAAACAATGACTCCTCCTATGTGCGCGTGGGGACTACCGGTGTGGTTTAAACGAGGTAGAAATCGCAACACTCCTCGGTCTTGCCTTTTGAAGGTTTACCCCCAGAACAAAAAAAAAATAGGTACAACTCTGCCTAACACTGGAGACTAAAGGCGTCATGTTATGTTTACTTAACGTCAATTAAACTTCAGGTACGTAATGAACTCTTGTGTCGTAAAGGTGAAGAGGGTGGCGAGAAAATGCAGACAGAGTTTGCACTTAAAAATCTAGACTAAACAAAGCACGTTAAATGACTATCTCTGTAAAGCACTATAAAAAAAACGGACTTGGGTAAAGGTTGATTGATTCTATACTACTGTGTCATTAATGGATTTTGTATCAACTAAACGATTGATCGGCTATGTATAAAAGATGATATCGCTTCGCCAGCCAAAAATACGCTCGGTAAATCATGATTATGTATTTCTGCATGATTATCATAGTAAATAAATAAATATCGCTGGACATTAACACAGGGCGCCATCTAGTGCAACACTAAGCAACGAGGCTTGTGTCGTGGACACCAGATAGTTGATATACTACATAGATACTTTTTGTTTGTAAATACATACTTATTATACATATAAACATAAGTTGTTCAAGTATCATAAGGACCGCTTGCGTCTCATGTACGGTCGACCAAGCTATTTGGTTTACATTTTACAATGTAATTTGCATGTTAAAATGTAAACCAAATAGCTTGGTCGACCGTACAAATCTATTTTTCTGTAAGACCTAGCATCAGTGGCGTGTCTAGAGAGGCCAACAATACGGCAAGCCAAAGCAAACAGACTGTTCAGAAACTAACTAAACATGAACAGTAGTCGGTTATAAGGGCAAGCCATGCTTGTATGAAAGTACGACCACTAGCAAGCACATTTATCAGTTAACAGTATCCATAAGCTGTTCTGTAGGGCTATTACGTATCTCTGTTGATGAGCTCGAAATGATAGTAACTGGGCTCAGTGCCCATCAATTAACTGTCAAAAGGTTAGTTTCGTATTATGTATGACCCTCTTAGTCACCGTAAAGTGATATCCACTCAGTGTGATACGTAATACCAATATTATGACATTCACGGTTGTCATTAAAGTTCGGTGTACAACCGAAGCTTGATAGTCACTGGATATCAGAAAGATACGTAATAGCCCTGCTGTTCTCCTTGGAACAATGAATATAACAAACTTGGTGTTCCGTCTGCGAGTAACGATCAAGTAACTAGTCCCGCTATTTTATTCAAATCGTCACTAAAATGGAAAGTTTCACGAAATCTCTGAATTTATTCAACGAAAATTTGAAAATTTACGATGCCCAGATTAGGTCTTCTAACCGTATTAGAGATAACTTGAGTCCTCAACTTAAAAGGCCTTCGTTATTATTCCAAGCATGTTTCTAGCAAAAAGTAGTTTGTTTTATTTAAATTATCTCCAATAACAAGTTCGGTAGTTTAATAAACTCTATGTTTATTGTTCAGATTACTGTTTTATGGCAATTATATTATTTGCGGACAACTCGATAGCAGAAACTTTGTAATTTTATAAAGGACTAGCGGACGTCACGCGGTTTCACTCGCGTAGTTCCCGTTCCCGTGGGAGTACGGGGATAAAATATAGCTTAAGTTACTCAGTAAAGACGTGGCTTGCTAATGGTGAAAGAATTTTTGAAACCGGCGCAGTAGTTTTTGAGTTTATGCATCACAAACATACACACACACAAATACAAATCTTTGTTCTTTATAATATTAGTGTAGAAGTATATACTACATACTGTAGTCTGTTTTCGCTGTATGTTAAATTCTGGTATTCAGTTGCATCCGATTCGACTGGGAGCCGACCCTAACTTTAGAAAAGGCTAGGCAGATAATGATTAATCTGATGATATGTATTTTCTTATCTCAGAAGTGTTTCTTAATCCAGTGAAAGTCATTATGCCAAAACATGGAACAGTAAAAAAATAAAACCGACCACCTGTTTTATTAATAGAGCTATAACAAGCTGAATGTATAGACCATTTTGTCGTTTCCGAACGGAAATAATTTTCCAACCACTCATTCGCGTTCCATATGGCACTGTAAGAAATCATTGAGTACTAAAATGTTTTGCCGTCATATTTTACGTTTCATTTACATCTTTGACGTTAATTTCTTTGACTAATACTAACTTATCTACTATTTATTTTGCGTAAATCTATTATTTACTTGACACATTATCTTCGCTCATGTTACACAACTTGACCAACGGAAAACTTTAGCTGCTTTAGAGATCAACACCAGCTGTTAAAACATCAGTCTTCTTCAACAGAACCATATTTATTTAAAATATCAACATCATCATCATTCTCGTGCCCTTCATCATCAGGCTACAGCAGTCCACAGCTGGACATAGGCCTCCTCAATCGCACGTCACTCAACTCGATTCTTAGCAACTCTCATCCAGATACCACCAGCCACCCTGCGAAGATCGTCGCTCCACCTAGCCTGAGGGCGTCCTACCTTACGCTTGCCGATTCACGGTCTCCACTCAAAAACACGTCTACCCCATAAGGTCCTGCCCTTATCCCAATTTATTTGGTTTCGGCGAAACATGACTTCTAATTCCCCTGTTACTCGTAATTCTATCTTAGTAGGCACCCCACCGAGAGGAGGCCGTGTCCCAGCAGTGGGAACATAATAGGCTGATGATGATGATGATGATGATGAAACACCCCATACTAGCCACCTCATCGGCATTTGGCATAGTCTACCATCGTTTCTTTTCCTTCCTTATACATTCATATTCAAAGAAGGTATGCCTAGTTCCATCAAAAACAGTACTATTCCATTCTTTAGCCAGCGCGTTTCACCAAATTAGGTAAGTCATTAGATTATCGGCCATATCTCGTGGCTTGGTGCCCCAACGGCTCGCGCCATGAATAACTATGTGATGTAGATAAATTGATTTGCGACGTCTTCTGTCTGTTTTTCTACTTCTTATTGTGTTACTGCTTCTAGGGTTCTCACTTCAGTTTTAGTTCCTCACAAAATGAATCTTAAGTTGATTATCTTAAGAACTATGACCATGCTGACACAATCATTAATATGCACCTATAGGTAGTACACTTAACAAAATACAAAAACGAGTTCTAATGGAATAACGATGCAACTTTGAGATAGGACCTATTTCAATAATAAGAGTTCCATAATACGATCTACGAAACAACATAAAATTGCAATCTACGCCGTAAGAGAAAATAACTTTTCAAAGTTGCCATGTGTGAAAATATTAAGTATTAGTAAGAAATAGTGGTTGGTCTTTAGTTTTCACATCATGAGTATTGTGATCGCAAGTTAGTTCGTCCTCAGTACCCATATCACCAAAGACAGTGAAATTGGTTTCCTCGTAACATTGATTACATAACATCGAAGGAGGTTGACCTCGATAAATGAAGATGGATGACTCCCATGGGATCAAATATCATCAGCAAAGTACGGATGAACCCGTACAAACCTCCAGAGAATTTGATGCGTGAAGATTCTATATCATGAGGAGCTCGTGGCTAAATAATAACAGCCGCTCGGGTCGATCTTTAGATAAAGCCGTGCTTGCCTAGGTTGGTCTGTGGATGGGTGACCACCCATTACATGCCGAGTTTCCTCCGTGCCTCAGAAAGCACGTTAATTAAGCCTATGGTCCCGACTGTCATTTGTAGATCTTTGAGTGGCCCAAAAAGTCTGACAACCAGTCTTACCAAGGGTTTATCGTATTACCAAGTGCTAACTGGGTTGTGGAGCTCGGATAAGCAGTCGCTCCATGTAAAATACTGGTATTCAGCTGCATCCGGTTAGACTGGAAGCCGACCCCAACATAGTTGGGAAAAGCCTAGGCAGATGATGTTCATCCACATTTAGTTTCACATTAACCCCCTTACTTAATTGCTTGAGCAGTTAACTGATAGTTTTGATGACCCCTTTATTAACTGATGCTCATTCTAGGTTTATAGCTTCTAAAGTAGTTTGGAGTTTTCGACCTGGTTTACCCGAGACACATCGGGAAGGCGAATTTTGAAAACAAAGCTATTTTATTTCTGATTTATTTTCTCTTTTCATATTTTTATTAGCACCCATTTTGGGAAACTTTTTATTGTTTTCAAACACGCGATGTTTTAACCGAAAAGAAATGGTATCTTCGAATCTTGATTGTACTTAAATACGTATTTTTCTTCAATAATGTGAGACGTTATTGGTATATTATGCGTTACTAATCGTATCTGCTAAAGTTAGCAGTCGTATTATGCTTATTATGCCTGAGGTACGAGACTCTCGGAGAGAAACTTACTCAAACTGATTGTAATAATAATCTTAGCTTATTACGGTATCACTGCAGAGCAAAGGCCTCATCCCATACAGAGGATTCATGAGGTTTTATAAGTCATCATGCTTGCTCAAGGAGATTGGTGATTTCAGACTTTATTCATTGAGTAATAGAAAAGTATAGAAGAAGAAGACATGCTGCTCCGACCCTAAATAAATTGGGATAAGGACAGGACAATGATGATTCATTAAGTCTCGGTTTCCTCTCTCACTGTTTATACTCACAAAAATCAAGACACACAACAAGACAGATACAGTTTCAATCCAAATCCTGGAACAACCTGTATTTTTCTACTCTAAGTCAGATTGGGCAAAAAACTATAAAGAGAGAAATCGCTATAGGGGTGAAGTCATGCATATAGTATAGCTAGTTATAAAAAAAATAATAGTAACGTATGCGTTGTACCCGATGTCAACTGTAGCGTTAAACGTCGCTGTATACACAAATTGTCGTCGCGGGTGATAGATGGCGCCAGTATCGACCATCTCGGCACGTATTCTAGCAAAGAGTATCAATAAGACAAACGCCAGAAGGTTAGACCACGCCTTACAAAAGCCTAATCTGTCTGAATACAAGAGAAAAATTATTAAATTTAGAAACTCTGAACATCTCACTCTTGAGGATGGTTGCCCTGACACCAGTTCCTTAGGAAGGGTTGCGTCACGTCGCGTCTTTGAATCTTCAAAGGAAGAAAAACTGGCTACACGCAGTCGTCTCCCAATCGCACAGTGCATCAACTTTTTAAAGATTTATAGTCACCTTCTTCTCACAAAACATCTCATAATCCGTTTAGAAAGGACAAGTGCATACGACGTACGTGTATGAACGTAGACGAAGCGAGAGACAAATATAAGATCAATGCAGGTAGCGATCTTAATTAATTCCTACCCCCAAAGGAAATCCGCGTGAGTTTATGTATGTAAGTTAATCTCTGTCTTTGCAGATCATATAAATATGAAAAACTGCAGATATAAAAACTTCCTTTTATATCTGCCCTTTTGCCAAATACTTCAGCGCTCTACAGCTTATCCACACTCTCCGAATCCCTCGAATGTTTTTCCGTCGACATTGTGATAAATATTTTCCTAGTTTACTTGTAAGCCTGCGATTGGAATAAATCCGCTTTTCTCTGATGCCTTTATTTTTATTGCGATCCCTACCTTCAGCGTTTCGATTCAGGGTGACATAGCAAATGTTCGGTTGGCTTCGGGGGCAATCGGGATCCCTTCGGGCATTGGGAGTATTGGTACTTTCCAATCCCTTTGATACTGATTTCTGAAGTGGGTATCGCGAATAGGTTTAGTTTGCTACTTAAAACTTTCTTGTCTATCGGGTAATTTGATTTTGGGACGCTTGGAGTGTTATTGGTTCATGTTGATTTATCTATCCCTAACATTTTGGGGACACTTCTGGGAAGTAGTGTCTTTGTGTTAAAATAACTGTCGGAAGACGAATCTAATGAAACAATTTATTGATCCTAGACACTTGATTGAGTGGGTTCTTTCTCTTAGTAGTCCCATTAAATGCTCGTCTTCCTTCATCTGTCTATTTATGCGTTTATTCACTTTGTTCTTATATTATATCAAAATCTCATCCATCTTTTTCACATTCATCAGCGAAACTCATTTATACACGTGCAAAGCTGCCTATGATTCAAGAATTTATAATGGCAACTGATCATCAATACAGATTAATTGATCCCAATCAAAATTACTTACTCGAATTCCTGATCCCCGTTATACACAATAGCGATGCTACTATCTTGTTCGGGATGACACATACTACGTATTTGTTGAACATCAAAGCAATCGTTACACATATTTGGGTTTAATTTGCCTCGTGCCGATTGGTTAACTGTTTTCGGCGTCTACTGTCGCTGAATTATATTCGCCTATGCTAAGCGGTTTTGCCCCGCAACATACCTAAAGGGTACGTCCCCCCCCCCCCCTCACACTTAGAATTTTTTCATCGGTAAAACCATTTCCCAACTCTGTTTGCGTCGACTTCCAGTCTTACCGGATTCAGGATTTCGGAATCCGGTAAATAAGCAGTCACTCCATGGTGACTGCCTATTTGACGTCCACAACCCACTTAGTACTGGGTAATACCATACCCCTTTTTAAGACTGGTTGTCAGACTTTCGAGCTACAGACTACCTGTAACGTCTGTCAAAGATCTATAAATGACAACCGTGACTAACGGCTTAACATGCTTTCCGAGGCACAAAGGAAACTCGGTATGTAATGGGTGGTCACCTATCCACGTATCCCAACTTAGGCAAATGCGGCTGAACCTGTGATCGACCCGAGCTGCTGTTATTATTTAGCGACGAGCTCCACAAAAATAAAATTACCTACCGATGCAAAATTTCTATTTGGGGTTCAGAATGATGTAGGTGTCGTGATAGCCGTTTGTGCGTAGGTGTCCCCTTCACCCTTTATATTCGAGTTTGCCGCCCGGCTGCGCGGAATCAGGGCGAGCCGAACATGTGTTTAACACACCTAGAGAAAGACAAGATTTTTTGTGGTATACTACATTAAAAACCGGACTGCTGAAAAATCACGCTCGAATTAAAATCGGGGTTTACAAGGTAAAATCAACTCCTCCTATTGTTGAAGTCGGTTAAAATGTAGCCTATGTTACCCGGGACATAATAACGTATCGATTGACTTTGACACCCTATTCATTAACGGTGGAAAATACGTAAATACGAACATACATGATACATACATAGACTGCTAAAATCATAACCCATCCTTTTGGCTTCGCCGTAGTCGGGTAAGAAAGAAAGAGAGTATAAAACTCTCTGAGTAACTAACAATCTAATGAAATCTTCACGTTGGAGTATATAAGATCGAGCAGCTACTAAGAACTTTTGTCTCTGATCTCAAGTAAGTTAGGTAATCTTTTTATATAGGAGTATCAGTGGATGTCAAGTTAGAAACTTGCGTTTGATGTCTGATACAATTTATTTGATGAAGTTATGCGAAAAGAATGTGAGTATTAATATCGACGTATTGAAAGATGAAGGAATTCGTTTCGATTTTCTTCATACGTGCGGTCTGGTCGACTAGATAAAAATGAAGATTTCTTTATTGGATGTAAGTTTAATATTATTATGAGGATCTCATGGGTAAATAATGACAGCCGTTCGGGTCGATCTTTAGGTTAAGCCGTACTTGCTTAGGTTGGTCTGTGGATTAGTATACCCATTACATACAGAGTGTCCTCCGTGCCTCGGAAAGCACGTTAAGCCGTTGGTTCCGGCTGTCATTTGTAAATCTTTGACAGTCGTTACAGGTAGTCACAGTCAGTAGCCCGAACGAAAGTCTAACAACCAGTCTTACCAAGGGATATCGTATTACCCAGCACTAACTGGGTTGTGGAGGTTAGATAGGGAGTCGCTCCATGTAAAATACTGGTATTTAGCTGCATCCGTTTAGACTGGAAGCCGACCGCAACATAGTTGGGAAAAGGCTTTGCAGATGATGACCTGTACACATAAACAGCGGGATTAAATTCCGATTAGCTGTTTTGTACCTTATGTACCTATAAAAGCGTCTTGCACAAATATTTTTACAAAGAAAACTAGCAAAAGCTTACGTCATCGTCTTAGTCTTATCCGAAACAAGAGCTAAGTATGAGGTCATCGACACATTACATAAAATTAATTACTTTTCCTCATTATTTCTATGTAAATTTTGTAATTCACAGAAGTCACTGTCAGTCACTGTATTGTTTAAAAGTTTATACTTTTTTTCCTGGAAGATAGGCCGCACCGCCGAACACAACCAAAACCATGATGACATTACTCATCGACCATTTAACAATCCTCCAATCATTACGGCTCACGATCATCTTCATCACCCAGAGATCAGCCTATAAAGTAACGTTCCCACTGCTGGGCACAGGCCTCCTCTCTGTGAGAGAGAGTGGGACACGATCCACCACCCGGGCCCGTGTTGGTGGATGTCACATGTCTTCAAATCTTTGGTTCTAGAACCTACCGGTTTCCTCACCATGTTTTTCTCCACCGTTGTGAGGAAGTGGTGATGAAATACTTTATTGATGATTGAAGTGCGGGATCCAAATCTCGTAATCCTGTGCTTAGGAGCCAACAATACGGCAAGCCCATAAGGCTAGCAGACTGTTCAGAAACCCTAACATCAGCAAGAGCAGTGGTTATAAGAGCATGAGAAGCTTTAAGGCTTGTACGAAAGTACAGCCACAATCTAGAGTTGCTTGGAAGAAATCGTTTCCTATGGGCCAGGGTTAGTATTTTTTCCATATTAGTATCTTGAGTTTGTTCGCAGATAGATGGGAGTCTCCAATGCTGCGACATTGGATGAAACTCCACAATGATTAAAACTTGTATGTCTACTAACACTAGTATTTAAAACCACTACTATTGATTATAATTACTTGACTGTACTGATCATCAGTTAGAGCACGGGACCCTTAGTCCCTGTGCTTCACCCAGGTGGAGAACCTAGGTGAAGCACGGGTCAGGACCCGCAATTTTTAAAATAAAAGAAACGTTTTATAGTTTAATAAAAATACTTTTATTTGTATAGGTAACTTTTAAATTGTTTGGTTGAACGAACTTTCCCAAGACATAACTTTGTTTATTTTATTTGTGGTCCTAAAATATTTAGGGGGAATCCGGGACCGCGGTCCCGGTCCCAAAAGCCTCACGACCCTACTAATTCCCGGCTGTTTCCACCGGCCCCCCACCCCCGGTAACTTTAAGCAAATGAAAGTCTCGATCAAATTGAAATCTCAGATCAAAGGACCATTTCATACATAGCTCTAACCATCTATTAATACGAAAATAGGATTGAATACTGTTTTATTTGTTGAAGCGTAAAATTCCCTCATTTTATGCTCGCTTACACGCTAACGGGTACTTAAGTGTTTAAGGGCCAGTAAACGTTTGACAAATATTTTATTACATGTGTTAACTTATTATTGGGGTAATTTTTACGTGTTTTTTTGCAATTTGTAGTACTAAGTAGAAAGTAGAAAGACGGCAGTGAAAAACCTGTAAATATCTTCGTCGTAGCTGCGAATTCGCACCCAATGCGATTCTTTTGATCAGACCAGATCCCATTTGCTGTAGTATCCTAAATGCCTATTTACTTGAGTTTTAGTGACTAACTAAATCTAACTGGCCTTAAACTATCTAAATTACTGTCGACACTAAAAGAAGAAGAAGAAGCTGCGAATTGTCTGATTATCTCGGCACTTGCGGAAATTTGGCATGACTCAGATTCGCTACGCCAAATGTGGAACGAAGCATGACTAACAGACCTAGAGATCTAAGTACCAAAATTGACATAATAAGACGACCCGAACTTCTAACAAAAAACAGGACTTGCTTTCTAGAAAGGCACAGTAAAAAAATCGACCCTCCGTAGGTTTTCCAACAATCAGACGAATTCCAAAACGCGAGTCACCCTACGGTGTACAAATAAAATATGGCGGCGTGGCGTTTACGAGCCAACTTCGTTTGTGCGAATTGTGCGCCAAGTTTCGAATAAAGAACACTTGTACGGTGTCACAGTCAAGGCCGTGTGTTCGTTGTTCCTGTGAACCTTGGCCTGCAGGGTGTGATGTTGGTAGAATGAAAATAAACAACGTTTACTGCGACACCAACACTGAAAATATTTTGCCCTACATTTTGTCATAAATGTATAGAACAGAGGGTCTAAAATGGCCGCTTTATCAGAATCTTAATATGAATTACGTTAAAAATTTAAATTCTTAAAATGGACCTTATGGTTATGGTCATAAAGTCCATTTTATGAATTTAAAATTTTTAGGCCCCCTGCACCTGATATTTTTTCGCGATTTCATAGTTAGTCCCACGAATAGGCAGTCGCTCCATGTAAAATATTGGTGTTCAGGTGAATCCGATTAGAAAAGGCTAGGTAGATGATGACGATGAGTTGTCCCACAATAAAAGTTGACTGAACAGATTACACTCCTTAAAGTATGTGCCTCGTGCAACCTTAACACCATGTGTTGGTCCTAAGGTACGAGAAATAAAGATTGAGTCCTGAAAATATCGGGTTCCACAGTCCTCACGTTACACATGAAATGAGGTTCCGGGAAGTGTCGAAGCTTGTTAGTACCTTCAAAGGTAATAAGACTGAACGTGTGTTAAAACATAGGTAAGGTACATTAATAGTGCTTCTATTTACTACTGGCTTTTGAACTTAAAGCATTACTAAAGTTTCTATAATAATTTGATTCATGATTCGAAAGACACGTGGCGCCATCTATTATCATAAGAACGTTATTGTTGTTTTCCTCGGAAACAGTACTTTTTTTTCGGGATGAAAGGTACCCTATGTCCGTTTCTGTACACCTGACAACGTGTATGCAAAATTTCAGGATGATCGGTTCAGTGGTTTAGGCGTGAAAATGTAACAAACAACCAACCATATTAAGTTAGGATAGTACGAGTATACCATTACTCTCATTTTATTTGTATTTTCTTAGAAAAACAAATTGCGAATGGTTTCCGTGAAATTAATTTAATTTGTCGCAAAATCTAAAATTGTTGATTCAATTTCCGGGTCCTTTGATGGGGTTACAATTTCTTTCAAGAACATAATTATATCGACGTTTGAAGACCGTTGATAAGACAAAATATTAAAAGTAATAATGCAAAAAGACACTTAGGAGGCCGCGGCAGACCGAGGAGAAAATTGCGTGACGCCTTGAAATGACAACATCGAGAGAAGTGGCAGAAATGGGAAGAAGCATTTACCCAGGAGTGATACAGTACAGGCTTCGTGACGTCTGACAGGGGAGAATGGAAGAGGAAATCCTGTTGCGCCGAGCCCAAGTAGCACGGGACAAGGACAGGAAGATGATTTTACTGTTCAGGCTTACAAATAAGAAATTGTGCCACAAAACAAGAATAAAAGCATCCGGCGACATTTGTCCCAACCCTGAAGTAACAAAAAATACTCGACAGCCCAGCCATTATCTTCAATTTTAGTGTCAATTCCACTCAATAGACACTAAAACTGTCGATATCGATACTTACTCGCTTCAATAAAACATCCTTAGACGAGAAATTACAATGAAAGCTTTCATACTGGAACAATAAAAGCAATCGAAATATCCAGAACGATTGTGGAACAGTTGCGGAGAAAGTGAACCATGAGGAAAGACTGCCAGAATCGTTTTTCCTGTCGCAGCGGACCTACATAATTTCAACTGTCAAATCTGGTGTTAGTAAGTTGCAATCAATCTTCCGAATTAAAACATATAATACTCCCAACTAAGTATTAGAGTCGACCCAGCAAAGTGACCTGGCCCCTTATTCACAACGCTTCGATTCAGTTTTCGATTCGGAAAGTCGTATGTCTATCTTTTTTTGACAACGAAATCGAGCGAGATAGACATATGACTTTCCGAATCGAAAATCGAATCGAAGCGTTGTGAAGCGTGTGGGCCTGGAAGTCTTTAAATAGACTCCGGACTCAGGTTGGCCGAATCAAGGAACCTGTACTACCACCTGTTCAGGTGGAGATTCATAGATGACCCTGCCCAGGAGTGTAAATGTGGTGATGACTTTTGCCCCACAAACAATAACACTTGATATCGTGTCCTGCCTGTCCTGGTGTTTGCACATTACAGAAGCTGAAGGACGCTTTTGAAAGTGCCAAACTCGTCGCCAAATTTCGGGCTGACGCTTCTTATCAACACGCTTAGAAGCCGACAAGATTCCGCAGATGATGATGATGATCAACACGGTTAGAAGAAGTGACCAGCCTATAAGGGCCACCAGGGACACCAGGCCTCTTCTCTATGCGAAGGAAGGCCTTAGACCATCAGTAGGGGTTGGTGTATGTCACAAGTCTTCCATTTTTTTGTTCTAAGACATGCAGGTTTCCTCACGGTTCCTTCAACGTTTTTAAAGCAATAGCGATGATTCCGGAATCAAATTCACGGTCTACAATCATAAGTCGGGACTGTTACTAGGTCACCAGGGTTCTCCAAACGATTATTAAAGTGTGTTCACTCGTCAAAGTTATTTTAAGAAGCAGTATCGCCTATCACCAATTAAAATGTTACTGCTGTAGCCTAATTACCAGTCATTATCAACCTAATGACAACTCACACTGTTGCAGCGTTACTTCACATAATCCTATCGCGTGTACTAAAACTAGGTTAGTCAATAAATACATTTGAATTGTAAATAGCTCTTTGTATCTAATTGGTGAGGGACGTGGTCTCCTTGCAATTGATATCAATTAGAAATAATTAATTAATGCTACCGGCGGTCGACCCCCTCCCCCTACCCTTTGGTGGCACGTAGACGTATGGCTAATCAATCTAAAGGGGTTAAGTTTGACTAGGTTCACGTTTGGTTATGCTTGTTCAAATATGATTTGGATTGTGAATGTGATCTGATTGTATCTGTGAAGTAACCCTGCTAGCTCCTTGATTTCGGTATCAGGACTGAGTCAGAATTCGCTTCTTCGGTTCTGGCTTTTGGCTTGCAGCAATCGTTGTAAGATTTAACTTTGATAACCACCATTTAGGGGTGTGAATAACAGAGTGTAAAGCACTGTCTTAGACTTTCACGGTTTTTCACTACACTTAAAGTACTTACGGGATGATATCCGAGATTTTGTTTTTGTTCGATGAGCTCCCGATATTTCGACGCTGTTGCAAGCATCATGATCGCGGGAATACTGAAGAGGTATGCGGGTGGGATGAAAATTACAAAAAAAAACAAAACACACAACAAAACAAACACACACAAACAAAATCACGGATATCATCCCGTAAGTATTTTAAGTGTACAGAGTGTAAAGTTCGTCGTCCCCAAAGAAAATCGAGGATCCTCCGACCATTCGGGAGTTGTGTCTTGTGAGCCCAACGGTTATAGTCGGGTTTTTCCATATGGTCTTAAGTCGCGGATAACTTTAACTGCACGTTTTAGAATTTATGTTAGTTCTTCATTTGTGGAACCACTATGTTGGATGACGGTTTAAGGAAAAATACACTTTTGTGTTCTTACCGGCCTCTTCCTTGATCATCTTATAGTCCATTTGATTGTTTTCGCTACTAGCTGCTCCAGCAATCTCGGCCGACACGAGCAATCCACGCGCTAGATATGATGGTGCAGGCGTGTGTGCGCTAGCTCAGGTACACTCTCTCTTCCCTCACTTTCATAGTCCGATAGGACGGTACTCCGCCTCGGCTGAGTGAGATCAGGCGCCAACCAACAGCAAGCTGCAGGATCATCTTATATGGAAGTATAGAAAAGAGGAAGTTAAAGGTAGCCATACACGCTAAGGTTTACCTGACAGGTTTGCCTGTACAGGTATACCCGTCAGGTAAGCATGACCTGCCTCTTGTGGAATCCTGCACAGTTTTGCAACATACACGCTCCGGTTTACCTGTACAGTCCCTGTCAGGTATACCCTAGCTAGCGTGTATGGCTGCCTAGTCTTGTACTAACTGTAGTCGTAGTTTTCCTACCTTACCTATCTGTTCAAGAGCTGTAAACACTTTCCAGCTACACAAACGACACGCTAAATTAAACACTTACCTTATTTATGAGCAGTTTATATGCTTAGTGCTCGCTCGTCCAACGGAAAACCGAGTGAAAAGACAATTTCATTAAATTGATGGAGTTGGCGAGTTAAAATTACATATGTATGTAGTTTTAATTGAATGTCTTTTATATAGCCACCCCTTACTGGCTCGTAAAGTTTACTCCACGGTATGCTAGCGACATCTAGGGGTGAGTTGGAGGTAACGTAAAACACGTGTGTAGTGCAGGAAGCTTTAACGTGGTGTCTGGTGATAAAAAGGAGGAATAAAACTGAATAAAAATGTTTATGATCACTGCCTCCTCTAATATCATGATGTCCTTTAATGTGTACATAAGGGTGTAAACCACCTCATCACGAACCCGTTAACCAAGCATTCTGTACATCAAACTAAGTAACTTTAGGCAAAAATTATTGCTGGGAAACAACTTTTTTTTGGGGTGAAAAATCAACGTTTGTGGTAGAACTCAATGTGACGCTCTCAAAACATTGTGCTGATGGATGGATTGAATAGTAAGGGTGTCGTGGAGGTGTTTAAAGTAAAAATCTTACATTAAAAACTTGTATTTAAAAAAAAGTTGCCAAAAAGTTGGATCTTTGACCCCCAATATCTGCGTAACTAGAAGGTTCCCAGGTATGGTGTATAACAAAAAAAATATCGCAATAACGGGGAAAACAAGTGCCTTTCGGCTTCGTGAAGAGGTGTTTTACACCCTTTATAAATACACTGCGTAGTGAAATTATTTTAGCAATTTAAATAATGTTACCCGCCACCCGGTTTACTTCAATACTCATCAATTAAAATAAAATGAAATAATTGTTTAGTGAAATAATTGAATTACAATATTTACAAAATGGCCCCAAAAACTATATGAAATATTTGGATTCTACCTGAACTAGGAATAAACCTGTATCTCAGGTAACTCACTCAAGTAATTATAACTAAATAATCTAAGATTTCTTAAACAAATACCTAGTCATTTCAGCCGAAAGACGTCCACTGCTGGTCATAGGCCTCCCCCAAGTATCGCCACATTGACCGGTCCCGTGCGACTCGCATCTAGCGGATTCCCGCAACCTTCACCAGGTCATCGGTGTACTAGTGGGAGCCCTTCCAACGCAACGTCTTCCGGTTCGCGGTCGCCACTCCAGAACTTTTCGGCCCCATCACCCATCCGTTCTGCGCGCAGTGTGCCCTGCCCACTGCCACTTAACTTTGGCAATTCTTAATACCTAGTAATTTAATTATATTGTGATTTTCAATTGGAGATATATCCTTATTTACAAAATTTTAGAGAAACTATTAAAACGCGAGCGCAAACGTGGGTGTGCTTGTGGCACCTGAGGAAGAAAGCAGTAATTTTTTAATTCTTCTCCGCGGGACATGGAAAGTGTTCATCTGCTTTTTTTAGAAGGACTAACAGCATCTGCTTTTTCAATTAAAGAATTCGAGAAAAACAACCAACATCTTGTAGCTTTACAATTGGAAAATCCAGGATTAACCTATATCTTGTGCCCTAGGTTTGCCTTCTAGGCTTGAAAAGGCAGATTAGAGCTTACTCTTAGAAAATATTTTCTCTAAGCGTCCCAAGCCTGTCTTAAAAAGATATAACGGCCGTCGCCTGCTGTTCAGTTCCTTCTGTTTCATGAAAAACAGACTTAAAAGTATATCTAACAGATTTACATACGTACGCGGTACATATACAGATTAAGAAGTACATAATTTGAACGAAACCTTATCAAATATTATTGTAATAAATGTTATAATTTCTTACCCTGAAATTGGTCTTTCTAATAGGATCTTAGAATCCGTATTACATTTTATTTGGGGAGCTCTGAAGAATTGATGACAATTCTTCGTTACAGCTCCCCAGACAAATAATACAAATTGAGCATACAGATGACCGTATGCTCAATTTTGGGTATTTGATCATTAATATAATCGCCTTTCTTGTCATGAATTCTTGTACAAACTGTTTTGGTAATTGGTGTTATGATGATCGATGATGACGACTACAATATGGAGAAGAATATGAATAAGCAGACAAGAGAGTCAGATGAAAAATCTTAGATTTTTACAACACATTGTTTGGTGCAATAAAAAGTTGTAGTGATCTCATACGACAAATTATTCTCACATAATGTTGAGAGACAAGATAACACTCATTTAGGTATCCCGTAATTGATAGTGTGGTGGTTGACGTTGGAGAATGGAAGAAGGAAAACGCATGGCACCGACTCCAAATAACGTGGGTCAAGGCAGGAAGATGATAATGATGATACCAATATTAAGGAATCCTTCATATCTGACGTTCATGACATTTACGAATATAATTATAAGAATAATGTGATTCTTCTAAACGAAATACCGCTAAATGGTTCCACGATCCCACCTTACGCTAGCAAAAGAGGAAAGAAAACTGCCATTGAAAAGAAAGCCGTGAGCACTTCGGTCCTGTCGTGCCAATCCATACACGTCTATAATAAAATCGTAATGAAGCCGTGTTTGTTCATTCAATATTTACTAAAGAAACAATTACTTGGCAATATTCTCAGGATACGATCGCCTAAAGCAATCTCGTCTGTTTATCGGGCTGTAAATGGAAATATACGCCGTATTCTCATCTGGGAATATTAGGACAAGTGTACAGATGCTTGTCATACTCTTGTGGCGTGAATTGTTCAATGAGACGTTTTTGTTTTGACTTGTCGTGAGGTTGGATTATGTCCTTACGGTTGATTTCAGTTTGAGGACAGATGATGGTAGGTGTAATGAAGTACCTACTACTTAGTTAGAGAGATATTTTACGATACAATTTAAGGAGAATTATATAACTATGAGAGTAGACGTAAACGATGGATGGACGCGAAATATGTGGCTTGAAAGGGGTGACTAGTGCAATGAAGACAAATAAAGAAGAATGGAAGAAGAATTGGGTACACCCCTACCACTGGTGATGATTCACGAACGAAGAACCAATAACTATTAAGTGTGTCTTCAAAGAAGCACGATTAGGTTGGTACTGAAGGAGATTTAAGTACGATTAATTGAGTAGGAAGAACGTCAACCATAAAACAACACGAACAAAAGGGTGAGAATCCCTATATTTAACATCTCAACAGATTTCCGGTAATATTGTATGGGATTAAGAAAGATAATCATACAATTGATGGGCTCAGTAGGAGCTGTGTGTAACCGATGGCGCCCCTAACTATTGTTTATTATTTCGCGTTTCTTCCGCAGACAGAACCGTAAGTTATACGTAGCTCGTAAAACAATGTCTGGTCTCTCTGTGGGCGTTTCCACGAGATTACTTTTTGTTAGAAGAAATATTGCTTACAGAACGTACGAATGTAATTTTGTAAAGTTCAAAGGGAATACGAAAGTACACGTCTACTGACACATACCCCCTGTTCGTTAATACCATACTTTGGCCATAACTCACTCACTTACTACTAATGGGTGTAACGATTTATTTACTGGAAAATTGTGGAATAGTTATTTATCCAACAAGTGAGGAAAGTTCGTTTTTCCTATGAGTTTTGATTTTGAGTCTTGAGCGAGCGAAGGATTGAAAAATAGAATCACGAGCGCAGCGAGTGATTATAAATTTCAATCCTGAGTAAGCGAAAGACTCAACAAAACGAATAGCAAATGAACTTGCTCACATGTTGCATACAAAACTTTTCACCACTCCCAGCAAGAAAGTGTTCAGTCATAATAGGTAAATAAATTTTGCAATAAGTATAGCAAAATAATTAAATCAGCGCCATCTGTGAATTTTTGCTAGAACTAGCAAAAGCCAAGCAAGTTATTTTAACCAGGGTGAAAAATTGTAGGAAATACAAAACTTAAAGAAAGAAAGAAAAGAAAGAAAGAAAAATATTTATTTGACGTCAGTTATTAAAGCACACACACAATAAAAATAAAGATACAAAATAAGGAGGAAAACAATATGTGCTGTGTGCCTCACGGCTGCGCCAAAAAGCTACTAGGTACTTACTTTTAATCAATCCGAGAAAAGTATCATCTGGGGCATCGTTTAAAAATGTCTTAACTTGATTTTCCGTAAAAACTTTTGATTTCTTGCTTTTGAACCCAGAAGACTGTATTTTAAGCAATGAAATCAGCTTATGATATTCTTTTATATTTATGTTATGTTTCGTTACCAATACTAATTTTATCATAGAATTAATACTCCACAATGTACTGGGTTGCTTCATGTTTGAAATTTCCATGAAATAAGACAGCAAAACCGTTTCGGAGAAAGTTTTTGCATTTTTTTGAAGGTATTGAACGTTTTACGATATCTTTCCTTCGATTTTTTGGGCAAAAAACTTAGTTCGGCATTTGAAACAAGGTTTTTTAACTCTTTTGGAGTTAAACTTAAATCTTCCTCACTAGAATCACTCATTTTTTTTAGGAATCAAAATCGCACGTAAACAAAACTTAGAATTTTCGCGCTTCTAATGTACTTCTTTCACAGGCTTCTTTCTTTGAGTGCGTTCAAAAATTATAATCCTAAATTTGACGATGTAATTTTTTCAATATTTTATTAAACTTTTTTAATGTTTCTGAACTTATACACTTACAATAATTTGATACATTTTATAAAAAACATTTATCTTAACTTACTAAAGATTTCTATTCTAAGCATAAAATTATTTATTATTTAAAATATCTTTAAAACTTAACATAAAAAAATCAGGCAAGGTTAGTTTCTGAACGGGATCATTACTTTCCTCACTGTTCAAACAGTGAAGAAAAACCAACTTTCCTCACTGTTTTCGTAGAGGAAAGTCTTCTTTCGTGCGGGAGTGGTGAAAACAATAATACAAATCCTGCCCTAAACTGCCACTGAAAAGCTGCAAACGTTCTGTTTCCAAACAGTGTGTATGTATGTCCAGGTAATTAAAGCAAATACTCTGACGAAACAGTCGTCTTCGCTTTTATGCATGGCGGTAAAAATCTTTTCACCTCAGCACCTCAAACAAGCAGGTTTTGCTGTTTACAGACAGTGAGCAAAATTCGATTTTGCTGCGAGCGTGAGACAAAGTAACTTTTTAATGTTTTTTTTTAAATACCGAGAACTGTGCAGGTCTAGTCACAAAATTCGAAAGATTTCAACTTCACTTTGTTCTGTCACTTTCACTTCGATACGAAAAAAGCGAGAGATATAAACAAGTCGATTCGAAATTCGATTTTCAAATTCCATATCTAGTAGGCCCAAAAAAGAAACAAACAATGAAACGTTCGGATACCGATATTGTAAATCGATAACCGTAATATTGTAAATCACGTGTTTAGGTTTTAAATGAAAAATTGTTATATTTCGAATAATCGAATTATATTTTTTATATCAAGATGAAGAATGTTGAAGAAAAAAATACGAAGTTTATCATGTATCTACTTATTTATTTATAGTTACCTATAACAAACTTTATTATTGAGACAGAATACCGCGAGTGTAGTTTCAGAACGCATTTTAAAAAAAAATGCGGGATTTAAATTTTAATTGTTTTATTTTCTGTGTGTTCTGGCAATAGTTTGGTCAGTGTACACTAGCTACAAAGTACAATAACATTTGGATAATAAAGTAATAATAACATATAAATATGAGTGAGTCCAGTGACGAAGTCTGCTATTTAACACCCGAAGAATAGAAGCTTAATGTAAAAAATGTAAAATTAAGTTTCCTGCCTGGAAAGTCTCGCGAAAAATATCTAAAAACTTGTGATATTTTAAGCAATGGAGACTGAACTGTTACTTTTAATTTGCAAAACTACAACCATTTCACTTTTGATTTTTTGAAATTATTTAAATGTTGTCATCATCATTAGCCTATTAATGTTCCCACTGCTGGGACACGGCCTCTTCTCAATGAGAGGGAATGGGCTATAATCCGCCACGCGGGCCCAGTGCGGATTGGTAGATGTCACATGTCTTCGAATTTCTGGTTCTAGGACATGCCGGTTTCCTCATTATGTTTTCCTTCACCGTTTTGAGAGCAGTGGTGATGAAATAAATTACACAAAGTCATGCGCCTGCCTAGGTTCGAACCCGCGACTTACTATTCGTAAGTCGGGGCCGCCACCATTGGGCCACCACCGTTCTCATGTGTCTAGTCTCTTAATGTGGCGTGGTGGTTTAATTTTTACCATGTTGTTTTTTTACCTTTAGGTATATGTTCTCGCTGCTGAGGTGAAAAGTTGTATGTGTTTCTCGAGACCAAAGTTATTTGCATCTCGTGTCTTTGAATCCCTCGCTACGCTCAGGATTCTAACCTAGAATCACTCGCTACGCTCGTGATTCAACTATAGAATCCTTCGCTTACTCGGGATTCAAAATCAACACTCGCAGCAAAAACCCACTTTGCTCTCTTGTTGCACAAATAACTATTTCGATGGTGTCGTAAGAGCACCCAGAAAGCAAAGTATTAGGTATCTGTTGGGGTAGAAGCACTAGTCGGATGAGCCAATCACAGTCTTCGTTCCAAATGTATTCCAATTTCTTAACCCGGCACAAATCTCTTTAACGGCCCTATCGGCCTTCAGTCCCAAACGTCTTCCCCCATAGAGCTCGTTCAGCGAGATATTACTTTAGTTGTTAGTGCTCGGCCACAAGTTACTCGCTGAAGCGACAGGCGTGTAGCGTCTGATAAGAAAACAAATATATTAAACACAGGCCATGCAAGCTCTATAAAGATGACTAATTCGTTCTTCTTCTTAGCGTTTCGATGACAATTCAAATTGAGTCAGTCCAAACTTGGCGACGAGTTCATCAGCTCCTGTGATGTGCTAACAACAGGAGGGCAGGCAGGATGACGATTCCAAGCTAGTTCTTAGACTTAGTCAAGTTGCCGTCTCTGTCTTACACTTGTAGTTTGACAGATGTGCGATAGTGATAGGGATAACGCGAAGTCAAAGTAAGAGCTGATTAGTGTTTATCTAAACCACAGCCTAGAGCATCTCACGGGTTACCGCGACGCATCGCAACGATACTCACGCGAACGAAACAAGTTAGGCACGCGCATACCGCTTGACGCAAGTAGAAGTAGCATCGCCTGAGGTTGTGAACGGGGGTTAATGTTACCCTTCCCCAAGTCCCCCATAGTTGTTAGTTTGCCAACATTCTGCATTATGTATGTTTCGTTATTTCTTTCAGCAAGTTTCCGATAGTTTCGCTGATACCGGGCGCTGACAGTCCTTCCCATTATTTTCTTGTTATTATTTGTATGCTGCATCTATTTTAGGACATTTTCCTTTCAATTTGTTAAGGAAATGGGCCAGCGTTGTTCTAACTGAAGTTTACACCTACTTTGCCTAACCCAGGCGTGACATTGTTTTATGTTTTATGTGCATTAATGGAACATATTGGTAGATATTAGTTAATAAATAAATTACAATTTTTAATTGTGGTCCGCGGTTAAAAGGACTAGTATATTATTGAGAATTGTGACTCAAATTGAAAACTTGAAAGTCGTTGGCCAACTCGACCTGGCCTAGCGTAGTACGGAACTACGGAGTTTCAATAAAACAGTGGCCAGCTTATTTTGTTTTCGCCACCGCACTGACATGCGGTCTGCCGAACCCACTTAGTAGGCTTATTAATATCAGACTGGGTCAGCAAACCCCTCAGCATGAGGTCCTGGGTTCGATTCCCAGGTCGGGCAAAGGTTTTTCCATCAGCAATTTCTCAGTAGCAGCCACAGAGTCTGTATTTGTGCCCGGTTGATGGAAATAGGCTCGTCCCTATTAAATGGGACTTAAACATAACTGGCGAAATGTGGGTGTACTATTAGAAACACCTCTGCCTAACCCTTCAGGGATTACGGGCGTGCTGTTATGTTATGTAGATTAGCAAACTAGATTTTATCACCATACCCTAACAACTTGAACATATCCCTTACGATGCGCAAAAGGCTAGAATACGACCAGCTTTTTCTCAAGAGCACTTGACCTTGGCTCCTAATCCACAACGCAAACATTCGTACTAATAAGATCCAATATAAAATACCAATATTCAGGATAATCGAATCTCTGCTAGTCGAGGAAATTCCGAAGTTATTAGATTCTCAAATCGATCGATATCTCACTAAGTAAGAGAATCAAATATTGGTGACGCACTATACACGATGGAAATATAGTTCATGTGCTTAATCGACTGATTTTTCGGAAGAATGACTGGAATTACATAACTATCTATTAGTTACATATCATTTTATTACAAGGTTGTACGGACGTCCCTGGATAAAATATTTTGAAACCTGAACTCAGTAGTTCGGAAATTGACAACTCGTAATGATTTAGGGTGATGGTCAAATTTTTTTTCGGATGGGAAATCATCAAATGACTCCTCCCGCTGACGGAGCGGGATCCCGGGAGTGTCAGACTTTTACTGACTAAATCCCATCCATGTTCCTTCTTCGCCCTTCGTGTTCTGGGGCCGCGGTATCTTTTTCGAACAGTCCGGCAGCCCCGGCAGGCATCGGCCCTTGCGGACCCCTTCCTTTCTGCTGACATCTCTTTGAGGCGCGCGTGGAACACGAACGCGCCGTCACGGCCTGTCGCCATAAGACGGACGGACGGCGAGCTAGCCCATAGCTCACCGTCCACAGGCCCGATGGTCAATGGTCCTGCCTTCTCAAACAAGACAAGAGAAGAGACTTTAATTTGGTTAACCTATAGTAGACCAAGTATTAGCACATATTATTTGGTCCTTTGTTCATTTATTCATCTCAATAAAAGATTATTAAATATTTCTTAAAAAAAAATGTGGTCCGCCGGTGTCGGGAGCAGGGCCCCAGGTTAACGCTCCAGAGAGATGGACCTTTTCACAATGCGGGCCGTATTGAGGAGTACTGCCTTCTGAAGCCAAGGAGAGAGCCTCGACAGATGTTCGTCGAGTTCTTAGTCAAGTTCAAATAAGCGAATTAAAACATTAGAATTATAATAATATAATATATCATTTAATTCAGGTAACAAAAGACCCATATCATATATACCTTACAGACTAACATACATATTTATAAAATCCACAATTAATCTATTGAACATGAAGAGACGGCGTCATGTTGCGCTGCGTGGTGTCGCGTAGCCTTCCGCGGAATCGCCGATACATGACACCCTTCGGCCAAAACTCTTCCTTGAGGAAGGTCTCAATATGATGAGTCGGAACTCGCAGCACGAATGACTTAAAATTCGTGTTGTGGCGCGACTCCAACTTCTCGACCCTCAAGGTCCAGTTGGTCTTCGCTCGGACATACTCCACGATCTCAGTATTACTATAATACCGTAAGTAAAGGATGAAACAACCCAAAGCTTAGCAAACTAATGCAAAACTTTGATGTTTATATGGGTAGTAACTTCGTAACTCAATCACGTCGTAATGGTTGGACGGATTTAGTAAAAAGTTAGCCTGCTAAGGATCCTCCCAGACAGGTTCAGCCGCAGCCAAAGCTTGTAGATAAATAGCCTAATCCGTCTTATCCTTATCTATAAGTACATTTTAGGATGAATGATTGAATAACGTAAAGACGGGGAGGATGAAAATTCAACTAGAAATTGCTTGTTGAAATACTTGTAGCTCACTAATGGCTGTTCATAATATCATTTTGGCTAGAACTTATAGTGATTTACGTAATTAAGTATAAGATTTTGCTAGAAGCAATATAAGTTCTAATAGTATGGAATTTAATATCGCTTGCCAGACAAATTGAGTTATCAGACGACCATGATCGGTTAACTTGGGCCACTAACAAAGTCATCAATGTTGGTAATTCTGCTATCTCACAAAGGCATAATAACTCATCCTGTGGTGGTCTATGTTACCTACATCCTTGAGGTGGGTTAGCTTTAATATCTTGTTAATGTCATTGAAGGGGATTACATTAAAGTCCTCTTCTTTTATCAACTTTTTATTAATTATTAATCTGGCATTTACAAGCATTCAATTAGATTTTTACAAGTTGGACTCGTCGCTTGCGCCGGTTGTTCTCGAATCATCAAATGACGGGCGGCGCGCAGTGTTGCCAGATGAGTCGCGCCCCCAAATAGTGATGTGCCGTGTTCGGTTTTTAGTATTAGTGCGGCGGGTGCACACTGTGGCGTGCACAGTCATTCATCAGTTCATTGCCCACTTTCGTGAATGGCCAGTCTTTCACTATGGCGTCTCTCCTCTTCAACTCTTATTCACTAGATGCTGCTCAATGACCTTACCTATCATCTTTATCTACTTATGCTTCTTGTTATCGTCTGCCTCCAGACGAACCGGACTCAGCTGCGCTATTTGACATGGTGCGACTACCCATCTGAATTCCACAACCTTGATAATTTTACTAAGATTTTGTCCGACCAGTACATAGTGACCTGGACCTCGTTTGTCTTGTTCAAGTCCTGGAGGGTGCAATTAGTGGTGCACAATGAGCAGGAGAGATGTTGTCATGTCTTGTGTTGGGGCTCCACACTCACACTGTGTCCAAGATGGATCGATTATTTTCTAATAAAGAATTGTTTCCTTGTTTCAGATGTAGGTTACGACTATGTGGTAGATCAGCAGCCTATTGGCAAGCTGCTGTTCCGACAGTTCTGCGAGAGGAACAGGCCTCAGTATCACAAATACAATAACTTTCTAGATGCGGTAAGTATTCATCGAATGAATGAATTTCTTTATTTATTTTCATAGTTTTTAGTTTGCATGTTAGTGTTCCTTTGATTGAGACTTAATTTGATAATGTAACCCCATACATACCTTGCATTCGCAATTTCGCACCAATGAAATTTTTAAAACACTGGCACGTTCGTTTCATGGCGTTCAGAGAAAAGATCTTTCCTTCTTCACTAGATAGCTTTCAGAACTAGTAAAGCTTCTTGATGATGGTCGAGAGAGATTTAAATCGCGCTCCTGAATACCTTCCCGCAGGTACAGTAATTGGAGCATAGATTGCAATAGAACCTACGGCTTAGATCAGTCAAGTTATAGGTATCACAAAAATGTGCCACTTATATAATTCCAATATTTCAAACATGCTTCTCTTCAAAAGCCAGCTTTTCGCCCCGAATGCTGACCTCTGCATAACATCAAAACAAAATTGGCAAGAAAACAACTGTATCAAACAAACATATTTATTCGAATACTGACCTAAAAAGAACCTTTTGATAGCCATTCTGTTTGTGGTATCGAATCGATATTTGCGATATTCAGATGTGGCGACAAGCCGACAATACAATCCCGAATATATCGAAAACATGAAACGAACCGATATAAATAAATGCGAAAACAGAATTGTCCCGCCTTCGCCTGTTTAGAATTCAGTTGTGATAATCATCAAGAGGATTTTCTTTTCTTTAGGTTTCCAACAAGACTGTATTCATGTTTTCTATAGTAGTAGCACTCCGCTCGCGAATATGTCCGCACGGATTTCGACCTTAGTTAGTTTTAAAACAATGGCTACAGGCAAACAGGCATGACGACAGTATCAAAAAATTGCAAATCTATTTAGTCCGTCAGTTAGAGTATTGGAAATGAATGGACACGTAATTTTTGTTTTTGTAAATCAATGAATATTGACAAAAGATAAAACGCATCAAAACTCGGGAGTGGGGGCTCGTGACGTCAGAACTAGCTAAAAATATAACTAGGCGTGACGTATTGAGAATCTTAAAAGCGAGAATCATATCTTCGTCAATTTTGGTTTTACGTAACAAAAGAAAAAACACGGGTCAAATATTTTTTGATACTTAATCTAACTGACGGACTAATTACATTTGTTTTGTCGTCTCGCCTATTATTAATTTCCTAAAGAAGTAATTGTGCCAAGTTTCAAGTGTCTAAACCGAACGATTGAGATATTTCAGGCATACTGCATTCCTGGTTATTAGGGGGATGATTTTTGAAAAATCATCATTTTACACGTTTCCCTATTTTTTTCAAATCTGTATCGTCATCAATGATAAGCGAAAATAATCTTTTTGGTCCCAACTGATACAGTCCTTTACGGTATTTAAGTAAGACTGTATGCTTGTTTATTTAATTTGTGAATGCCCCTGTCCCTGAACCCCATATCTAGTCAATTCATTCCATAGTTAAGAGACGTAAAATTAGAAGCAAATGAGACAGCTCCTTCAGAGGTCGTCACAGCACACCCTAAAGATTGGGTTGCCTAAGAAGCGATGCCTTTGTAAAACTCTGTCTCTTTCAGCAGTGTTTGACATGACGATGTCAAGAATACTCTCGTCATATTGCTGTTGGCGGCATATTATCGCTTTCTTAAGAAATCCAAGCTTAAGAAAACTGTCTTTGTAACGCACCCTAAAATTTTGTATGATTCCAATGTTAGAATAGACTCTTTCTTCAAAGGTAGTCAGACACCCTCAAAGAGTCACACCAGACCGCGGTTGATCGACGATATTACGACAGATGGTGAATCAAAATTCATTCATTCGAAATAGGCTGAGCACTTCTTGGAAGCAAAAAAAGATATCCCAACACAGTGCTCTAAAACCCCCGCCCTTCACCATTTCCAAGTGTTTTAAGAAGTGGCGGAAGAAACTTCCAAGCAGCACATCTGTCTGTTAGGTGGTAAATAAGAATGTTAATATAGTGACATATTTAATTTAAAGCGATCGTCGACACTGATCTTCCGCGGTCTGGTAATCTAGTTGCACCCAAACACTTGTCCTCTCAAACGCACTCAAAAGTTTTGTATGAGTCAGATAACAATATTCGGAGATCTATAGTTTTGCTTGCACACACATTTAGTTAATTGATTAGAGACTTTCAAATAAAACAAAAGCAAATAAGACTCCTTTTTCCAAGGTTGTCATAACATCTTATAGTGCTACATGGTTCTTTTGCCGCATTGCCTCAATCAAAACTAACATCGCCATAATCGTTTTTTGTCACATTAAAATTTCTTCAGACAATTTCCCCTCCTAACAATGCCATCCAAGCGCGAAAAGAACCATGCAGAACCCAAATTGTCTCTCTAACGCACCCAAAAATGTTGTATGAGTCAGATAACACCAATGTTCGAAGGTCCATAGTTTTGCTTGCAGACTGACAGATACGAGGTGGAGGTGGACGAGACGCGGGCGATGCTCGCGGCCGATGTGTTCGGCAGGTACCTGAAGACTGATGACTGCGAAGCGGTCACTGATGTTGTCAGCCGACAGGTCATTGATGAAGCCAGTGCTACTATTGATGGTGAGTCTTCATTTTGAATAAGCCTTTATTCGTGAGGAAATCAGCTTGCCTGAAAGATTTTTTTTTGAAGACATGTAAAGCCAAGTCAGAGGCCCATGGGCGGCATAAAACTCCGACACGAGGTTAGGCACTAACTTCGCGATAAAGAAATACCTTAAAAAAGAAGCAAAATGTATTTATTTTTTACATAAATGGCTTACGGAAAAGTTCTGAACCTTAGTAGTAGAGCTAGATACAGTGAAGACGAAAGAGAAGAGAAAAACCTTTGCTCCACTGCAGTGAAATAAAGACTAAGTAGAACCCATTTTGAGGTCAAAAAAATCTCGAAATGTATCAAAGAAAAATACTGAGATAAGTAGCACACCGCTTGAATATTCGACTTAAATTGATTTACAACAATAGTATATCCTTCATCTACCTGTATTGCCTTTACTTTACGATCTTCACCAGATGGCCACGTTGATCGGGCTGTCTTCAGAACTGGTTTTGAGTTCCCTAAAGTATAGGTGTAGGAATACTTTGGACACTCCAGCTAGTGGATTTGGTCTGGTCGGGTATTTCCGCACTGCAAAATCCGTAAAATCCCCCATTTTGTTAAAGGATCAATTTAACCAATTTCGGTTTTACAATAGGAACAGAGAAAGGTGAGCGGTATTATAAACTTATCTGATCGCACGTCCCTGATAACAGGTGATAGGTAATCAATGAATTTTGTGTTTTTGATTAAATCTCTAGTGGTTTGCATATGTTTTTCAATCGTGTTTTGAAAAATACCGGCTGATATGAAAATTAATGAGAAGCGAGTTTCTAATATTTACGAATTGAAACTGGCTATTCCATATTCCGAACTATCTTCTTTTGCATTAAGTGAGGTCTGGTTTTATGTTTTCAATTTGCCAAGAGAAAGTAGCCAAGGATTAATTGGTGTGCGAAGGGCTAGCCATCGATTTTGACGACCCGATTGGCGCAGCGGTAGTGAGGCTGCCTTACGTTCGTAGGGTCCCGGGTTCGAATCCCGGTAGGAGCAAATGTTTGTGTGATGAGCATGGACATTTGTTTCCGAGTCATGGATGTTTATATGTATAATAAGTATGTATTTACAAACAAAAAGTTTCTATGTAGTATATCAACTATCTGGTGTCCACGACACAAGCCTCGTTGCTTAGTGTGGCACTAAATGGCGCTGTGTGTAATGTCCAGCGATATTTATTTATCGATTAGGCTCAGTTTCCACCATAGTGGAGACAAACAGAGCGGACAGGAGACATTCGGAAATCGACCAATCACCACATTGGTTGAAATCGACATTACGGCTTCTGTCTCTCCTGTGGTTTGTAAAATCTTGTACGTCTGCGCACCGCTCGGCTTGTATCTGCTTTGGTGGAAACAGGCCGCTACTGTAGATAGGCTGATGATAATGATGTAGAACACTATTTTGATTATTTCCTTATCTTTTAAGTCCATATTCTCCTTTCCAGCCGGCTCTAAAGACATATTCATAGAATGCGTGCGATGCGTCAAGAGTTTCCTCGCGGGCGCTCCGTTCGCGGAGTTCGAGCGCTCGATGTACTTCCACCGGTACCTGCAGTGGAAGTGGCTGGAGGCGCAGCCCATCACCCAGCACACGTTCCGCATGTACCGGGTGCTGGGCAAGGGCGGCTTCGGCGAGGTCTGCGCGTGTCAGGTGCGTACGTGGAACATGAAGACAGTAACAAAAAATTTCAAATCTATTTAGTCCGTCAGTTGAGAGTATTGGAAAATAATGGACACGTATTTTTTGTGTTTGTAAATCAATGAATGAACAATAATAAAACGCATCAAAACTCGGGAATGGGGGCTCGTGACGTCAGAACGCACTAAAAATTATACCACGGCGGCGTGACCTATTGAGAATTTTAAAAGCGTCGTATCTTCGTCAATTTTGGTTTACGTATTATAACAAAAGAAAAAATACGCGTCAAATATTTTTTGACAATCTAACTGACGGATTAATTCGATTTTTTCAGTAGACAAGCCTATTGATGTTGTACAGTGCTGCATGATTCTTTACGCGCTTGAATGAACCGACAGGACCCCATACGTAAATGTTTATGAAATTGTCTGTGGATTTGATTGAATAGTCAGGATCAGGCTTCAGCCACGCACCAAAAGAAACATACAACACTTTATTTGAGTAGTATCTAGAAATGCCCTTAGGTCTTAACTTCTAATTGAGAAAACCGAAGAGTTAGCAATTTGGAGGCAGTTGCTGTTAGACTGGAAGTCAACTTCAACGTAGAGTTGGGTAGTATAGTATAGCTAGGCAGCTGATAAGAATAGTTGGACACTTACCCTGCACTTATCAGAATGGGCTATGAAGAAACTCATTGATAGCGAAACTGACTGGCCTAAATAAACCATAAATTATAGTGATCGGTTTAATTGAGTATCAATTGATTGTGGCTTTCCTGGAATTAAATAATGAATTACAAACTTATTATACAAATGATTACTTCCCCCGCAATCATTGAGAAAAGAATAGTTTTCATGTCCCATTTCTACTTCGTTTTTTTCCTGAATCTTTATTGAGTAAGGTCTAGCTAGCTCGTAATATGTCTGACTTTTGGCCAAAATTATTCCTTATTCACATTTCTAGGTCTAATTTCAGCAAGGATTTTTTTTTCTCTTATACCGATCAGTCATGTTAGTAAAATGTCCCCGACTTAAGAGTGATGACTTGAGGTCGTTGGCAGTAGCCAGCCACCCCGGCGAAGTAGGTATCTACTTGTTTACACAAGTTTCTACAAGCTTGGGCCGCAGCCAAGACCGGAAACTCATCAATTTCAGGAATAAGGTGGTCGTACAAATTTATATTAGTCAAGTAATATTTTTCAAGATTTAATTATGGGTTATTAACAGAGTTATGAATAGGGACGAGCTTGTGGATAAATAATAACAGCCGCACGGATCAATCTTCAGGTAAAGCTGCGCTTGCCCAGGTTGGTCAGTGGATGGGTGACCATCATTACATACCGAGTTTCCTCCGTGCCTCGGGAAGTACGTCATGCCTGGTCCCGGCTGTCATTTGTAGATCTTTGACAGTCGTTACAGGTGGTCAGTGGCCCGAAAGTCTGAAAATCATTCTTACCAAAGGGTTTCGTATTATCTAGCACTAACTGGGTTGTGGAGGTCAGATAGGCAGTCGCTCCATGTAAAATACAAGTATTCAGCTGCATCCGTTCAGAATGGAAGCCGACCCGAAAAGGCTAGGCAGATGATGATCACAGAAATGAATAGGATAAGGGTTTGAGCCAGAATCAGAGCGTGCTGCCTAGTCCTGCTCTGTTTCTCGCTCTAGCAAATGACGGTTCTGAGCGATAGAAGAGGATAGGACACGCTGGAACTACAGGGAGGGAACCACATCAGCATCGAAAACGCGATTTCGTGCTGATGTGGTTCCCTCCCTCTAGTTAACTAGCTTTGTTTCGGAACTTTAAAATCTTTCCGGGATTTTATAGGAAAGTATTATCCACAATTATTTTGTGATGGCCCAGTGGTTAAGGCCTCGCCTATCATGCATGAGGTTGTGGGTTCAAATCTGGGCAAGTACCAATGTGACTATTTTCAATTCATTTACCTAGGGGGCCGTCCATTAATCACGTGAGGCTCGAAAGGGGGGTAGGGGTTTGGTAAAAATCACGAAATATCACAAGGGGGAGGGGGGTTGTACTAAGATATCACGTGGATTTATTTTTTCGTCAAACGCGCGTTTTCTAAACCGAAAAGCGGCGTGTAGTGTGACCGAACCGACGAAGTCCCCGTGCGCCGCGACGACCACCCCGCCCGGCTCGGCTTGCCAGTCGCCAGTTATTCTGTTATTTTGGCGCCGATTCCATGCGTATCCGGTGATTATACTTTATTCTGTATTGAAAGATAATATTCTAAAAAAATTAAGATTCTTTGTAGGTACTAAAAAATACACGTGACTTTGGGTGGGGGAAGGGGGGTTAGTCTTAAATCTCACCACGTATCACCAAGGGGGAGGGGGGGTTAAAAAAATGCTAAAAACATCACATGATTAATGGACGTCCCCTAGGTACTTTCTAAGTTTATCTATGACATCACAGACATCGGTGAAGGAAAGCATCGTGAAGAAACCCTTTATATGAGATTGAAATCGCCTACCCGTCTTGAGCAAGCGTGATGATCAATGCTCGTGCGTTTGTCTGCGGGAGAAGAGGCCTTTGTCCAGCAGTATGACAGGCTGGTATTATTATTCACAAGTTACTTACTTCCTTAAAGTTTACTCCAATGAACTATACCTATTCCGATCTCTGGTTATTATCTAATTTTAATATATTTTTTCCGGTTCGAAACAATAGTTGTTATTGTCAAATGTCTATGACGTACTTAGGTATAGGTTTAGACAATTATAGATTTAATACGGAATGTTATGATGTATTTATTAAAGTTATTAAGTTTATATTATTGTAAATTATGTTGGTTATTAAAAAAGAGTCTGAAATTGTAGCACAAACTGACCTTTAATGCGTAGGTGTTAAAGTTATTTTTCCATTCGCCACCGCAGTGCACACAGTAACTAAAAAGTTTTACGTTGGTCTAGTGATCGCAAGCGGGACTGCTAAGCGTGAGGGTTCGATTCCCTGGTCGGGCAGTGTTATTGGGTTTACCAGCCGCGGAGTCTGGAATAGGCATGACGACAGTATCATAAAAATGCAAATCTATTTAGTCCGTCAGTATTAATAGAGTATTGGAAATGAATGGGCACGTATTTTTTGTTTTAGTAAATCAATGAATATTGACAAAGATAAAACGCATCAAAGCTCGGGAGTAGGGGCTCGTGACGTCAGAACTAGCTAAAAATTATACCTAGGCGTGACGTATTGAGAATTTTAAAAGCGTCATATCTTCGTCAATTTTGGTTTAAGTAACAAAAGAAAAAAACACGGGTCAAATATTTTTTGATAATCTAACTGACGGACTAATTAGATTTTTTTGTCGTCTCGCACATTGTGCCCGATTGATGGCGATAGGCTCGCCACAATACATGGGACTTAAACAAATCTTAAGGTATTTAAAAATGCAAAATGCAAACCATTCGGGGATTACAAGGCGCGATGTTATGTTACGTTTAAAATGTTTTTTTATTTAATATTCCAGGTCCGAGCAACAGGAAAAATGTACGCCTGCAAGAAACTCGAAAAGAAACGCATAAAGAAACGCAAAGGCGAAGCCATGGTGCTCATAGAGAAGCAGATACTGCAGCGCATCAACTCGCGCTTCGTGGTGAACCTCGCGTACGCGTACGAGACCAAGGACGCGCTCTGTCTAGTGCTCACTATCATGAACGGTCAGTATTACTGTGCTAGTAGCGTAGCCGACATAATCAAGTGGCAAAAAGATCGCTGGCGCCATCTGGCGCGTTGACGACCCGTATGGCGCAGCGGTAGTGAGGCTGCCTTACGTTCTCAGGGTCCCGGGTTCGAATCCCGGTAGGAGCAAATGTTTGTGTGATGAGCATGGATATTTGTTTTCTAGTCATGGATGTTTATATGTATAATAAGTATGTATTTACAAACAAAAAGTATCTATGTAGTATATCAACTATCTGGTGTTCACGACACAAGCCTCGTTGCTTAGTGTGGCACTAGATGGCGCTGTGTGTAATGTCCAGCGATATTTATTTATTTATTTATTTATTTATCTATGACGTAAATGAAAGACTGTACCCATTGGCGGGCATAGCCCCTCCAGTCGTGTGCCGGGAAATAGCAGCTCGTATTGAAAAGGGTAAACAGGAAACAGACAGCCGACACCCTTGTTTGAACACTAATTACCACGAACCCGTTTGAAAAGCCGAAAAAGCTCTTTCAGACACACCGTCTCTCCGGAAGACAGCACGACAGACGAACGAAACACACAGTGGAGAAACAAACACCCCCTCCACACTTCATCGCACCGGCAGAAAATGAAGAACTAAAAATCTTGCATCGCTATATCATGAGTATTCACGATCTAGACGTTTAAATAAGAATCCTACAACTACTCTCGGGCAGTACCCCACCAGACACGAGACCCGTCTTGTCGGAGGATCCTCCCATTTCAATAAAGTATTGAGGACACCCTGTTCCTCATACTTCTAAAGTAGTTAGTAGTAGTCACTTTAGTACTAACTAACTTTTGCTCACGGAACACAACAAATAGTATAGTATACTAGACTATAGGTATTGGCAGGTGATCTAACGTTATACACATTCAAGGTGTGGGTGACCTAGAGTTTCAGATCTACAACACGTGGGTGACCTAAAATATAAAAAATAAAAAGAAAGAAACCAAGCGTGATGGGTAACGATATATCAGTTTATGAATCTGTGATGCGTATTAATATCTTACCATTTGAGAATGGATTTTCTAAAGTCGTACTTAAATTACCTACATTATTGGTCATTCGTATGCAGGATGCCTACCGTCAAATCAATCAATCACTAAACCTATCGCAGCCTTCTATTGGACAAAGGCCTCATTATCGTTAGATAATTGGTCTGCAATTAGTTTTATGTATGTGCTTTTTTTTAATAGTTTTCCGTTTCGTGGCAGGTGGTGACCTAAAGTTCCACATTTACAACATGTGCGGCGCCGACACGGGGCTCGGACTGGAGCGCGCGAGGTTCTACGCGGCGCAGGTCGCGTGCGGACTGGAACACTTACACAAGATGGGCATCGTTTACAGGTAGTTGACCTAACGTTACTCATCTACAACATGTGACCTACGGTTCCACATCCACAATACGGGGTAACATGTGAGCGACCTTAGTAATTCAAAATGAGTCAGGGAGCGTTTGAGCGAATATTTCACCATGAAAGATTTCTGTTTTCCTCTTAATATTTCGTTCGACAGATAGTAATAATAATAACTGTTTCTATCTAAACATTACCTAGAGAGGCACTCTCATTTGCCTGTTGGAATTCGTTAGGTACGTTTTACATATACTACCTGTGGGTGGCCTAGACTTCCACATGTACTACCGAGTTCACTTATAGTCCCACTTTTCACCCTTATGCTCTAAGTAATAAGGTTGAAAAGGTGTCGACAGTCAGTGAACTCAGTAGTACAATATTATGTGGTTACCTGAAGTTCCTATTCCTTAGATTGAATAATTACGATGGATGCATTTAGATAATTCCATAATGATGTTTCCAGAGACTGCAAACCAGAGAACATTCTGCTAGACGACGCGGGCCACGTGCGTATATCAGACCTGGGGCTCGCCGTGGATGTGCCGGAGGGGGGCAGTGTGCGGGGCAGGGTGGGGACGGTGGGCTATATGGCGCCTGAGGTACGTTATGAACATAAACGACTTGAATGTCTTAATATCCATTGCAGAATTAATAATAATATTTTTGCTAGCTGTTGCCCGCAACCTTCGTTCGCGTGAAATTATTATAAAAATATTACTGTTTGAATCGGATTTTGTTATCAATTTCAAGGGTTTTAATTTTTTTGCACGCAACTATAATCTTTTTTCTAAAGTAAAAGTAGCCTAAGTTACTCCTTATAACATCAGCTATCTTCCAGTAAGACTATTCAAAATCGGTCCAGCCGTTTCGAAGATCAGTCGGAACAAACAGACATAGACGGACAGACAATCATTTAAAAAATGTTTTTTTGTTAAAAGTACCGTAGGTGCTTTCATATGCATTCAGTAAAAAGCTGTTATCTTTTTTTAATCCAAATGGACACTTAATTATTTTTTTTTAATTATTATTATATAGCCCACTTTAATATTTTCATAGTTATTTAACCAACCTAACAGGACTTTATTGTATCAGAAATAAAGATCAGTGATACAAAATCAAAGATAAAATAACGTTGTAAAGGCTGTAGTTTATAGGTCACATGGGATACTTACACAAGTTGTTTTAACGAGTGGTAGACACGACCTGTTTACAGGATTTTTGACAAAAAGATTAGAACCATTCTATGTGGATAATTTATTAATGGATTTAGATCTAGAAATGGAATTATCTCTGAGGCCAGACAGAATAGGGAATATGCACGTAATTTTTTCTTCACTTAAATCAATAAAATACAGTACTTATCAACCCAAGAAAAGTATTAAAAGTTAAGTTCAACTACTGCTTGTCGCACAAAAATAATATCAAACTCCTGCAATTTTCTACGACAGTTCAAACGTCCTTAGCTGTCGCGGCCAGGATGTGACGTCATTATCCGCATAGCCTTGTTTACATCTATTTTTTTTGGCCTTTATAAATTCTACACTTCGAGGAGCTTGTGGCTAAATAATAACAGCCGCTCGGGCCACTCTTCAGGATAAGCCGCCCTTGCCTAGGTTGGTCTGTGGATGGGAGACCGCCCATTACCGAGTTTTCTCCGTGCTTCGGAAAGCACGTTAAGCAGTTGGTCCCGGCTGTAATTTGTAGATCTTTGGTTACAGGTAGTCAGTGGCCCGAAAGTCTGACAACCAGCCTCACCAAAGGGTATCATATTACCTAGTAGTAACTGGGTTGTGGAGGTCAGATAGGCAGTAACTCTATCTAAAATACTGGTATTCAGCTGCATCCGGTTAGACTGGAAGCCGACGCCAACATAGTTGGGAAAGGCTAGGCAGATGATGATAAATTGTAATAATGATAAGTGTATTTCTCCAGGTGATAGACAACGAGAGGTATACGTTCAGCCCGGACTGGTTCTCGTTCGGCTGCCTCGCGTACGAGATGATCGAAGGTCGCGCGCCCTTCCGAGCGCGCAAGGAGAAGGTCAAGCGGGAAGAGGTCGATAGGAGGGTCAAGGTCAGCCAATATGTAATAACAATTCTTCGTTAATTATACTTACTAATATGCTATGAAATGTTACTGCTTTTTGCGTGGATTAGTGTCGGTTCTGTTGTGCACAAACTAAACTTAATTTAGGCTATTGCTATCTTTTAGTAAAAGGGAGTGCGAGAAAAGGACGGCTATAGCTATGAACTAAGTTTGAGATGTTTGTGTTAGCCTGTTTGAATGTCCCACTGCTGGGCAAAGGCCCTTTCGCCTTCCAAACCTCTCTGTCCTGTGCAATATCTGGCCATGTTCGCCCCGCAAATGAGATCAGATCGTCACACCACCTTCGTCGTGGTCTGCCGCGACGGCAAATAGAAATATTAGTTCCAATTAAATTTGACAGCTCTAAATTACGTACGTCTCTTTCTCGTTTTATTAGAGAGAAAAAAAATAGCGATAGCCTAAATAAAGTTTTGTTAGTGCACAACAGAATCGACACCATTGTCGTCCAAATATTCGAAGTGGATTTTTCTTTCGTTATCGTAACATGTTTTGAAATAATAACTCTCAATTAATGTTGTTTGATGATTGCTGCTAGACACTGGGTGGGGACAGTCATAGGTCTAAATAAAGAATTAATTTGTAAACACTAACAATACTAACCTAATTTTTAAGAATCCACTTCTACTTGATGAAAACCTGCCCTTTAACTCCGCTCGCCATGAGTTAGAGGTATCCTATGAGAATCGCTTTTTGGCTGGGTATTAAATCTTACAACTTAACACTAAAGGATTATTTAGGTGTATAATTTTTCTGTATTTTTTACTGAAATCCTCAGCACGAGCAAGAGAAATACTCGTCAAAGTTCAGCGATTGCGCCCGCGCACTGTGCTCGGCCCTGCTGACGAAGTCCCCCACGTCGCGCCTGGGCTGCGGCGCGGGCCGGCGCGGCGCGGCGCAGGTGAAGGCACATCGGTTCTTCACGAACCTCAACTGGGCGCGGCTGGAGGCGGGGATGGTGGATGCGCCTTTTGTTCCTGATGTGAGTCTACTCATGACTTAAGGTCGTTTTTTTTTACTTTAGCTTTGATTAGTTTATATTGTTACTAGTTGTAATCTTTATCTAAAAACTGAGTCTTGCACTTCTTCAACAGTAATTGTCGAAATCGAAATACATATTATTTTAATTTCATTTTTTAAATTGTTGATTTAAGGTGGAAGCTCCACTGTAGCCCACGAAATTTAAATTTTCTTATGTTTTTTGCAATTTGCAGGCCAGTGTCAGGTGGTATGTTGATTAAAATATGATTGGCGGCTGTAAGACGTATGTAGTTACAGAATTATGTTCATTAAAATCATCAATACAACCCTTTAAGTTCATGTAACTGTCAAGAATGACTATTTCATGTAAAAATCATTCTTGACAGTTACATGAACTGACAACATACAACCTGACGCTGGCCTGCAAATTGCAAAAAACGTAAGAAAATTTGAATTTCGCGGGCTACCCTGGAGCATCCACCTTAATCTTTTACTCTTGACACTCCTCTTAATATGCACGTCTTTCTACATCGTTCTCACATAATTATACATTTATGTAATCTTAACATAAATGATGTAACCAAGATCTTATAAAAATATTTTGATTTAAACGAGTGTCCATGGAGTTTCCTCTCCATAGAGATCTTTGCTTTGGAATGAGCAACTACAGTACTTTCACAAGTTATTATGCCTTGTGGCTGTGACTAGCTTTATCCTTTTGTTTTTGACATGACAAGAGTGCCTGTAAAGGTATAATTGAAATAAATGCTTTTAAGTTTTGATACTTTCAAAGTTTCACTGATTAAAATTAGTGAAAAAAAAACATCAAACTTTTCTATTAAACTCTTCAAATCGATGAATTGCTCCGTGAATTGATCATAAATCTCTCGACACTGTTCTCCCGCTACATGTAAAAATATATTTATTTGCACCTTCTGAGTCTTCTTAATAAGCTCGCATGCTTCAAAGTATATTAAAAATGCAGTCTTCCATTTCTCTCATTCCTTGGAGACGTTTCCAGATGTCGAATTTTCCACGCTGTTGTTGAAACAAAATGGAGACGGTGGTGGCAGTGCAGTTTCCATTGTAGATTAGGTAAATAGTGCTCCGCAGATCCACTTATATTCAATGGTTAATCACCACTTTCGATTTTGATCGATCGAATGACGAAATTTACCTACTTCAAGTATTTAACGAAGTATCCTACCGGCTGCGCCATGTAAAACTTGTATGTCAATCAAACACCAGCTCAGGTTAACAACTGAATCCTTTGTTTATCAACGTACATCTCGTTACCTCCCTACCCTCAGTTACATTTATAATTTTATATCTTACATTACCGACAATACAAATGTGTCGAGATCTCAAATTATGATTGATATACAAGGTCACTTTCTGTTTTCATGTGGGTGTCCAGTTTATATGATTGTTAAAGAATTAAATTCATTGTGATTTGAATTTAGGTGCAAAATAAGTTGCTTCAATTTATTGTAAATAAGTCTGTCCCCAGTTAAAAAGATTACAGACAAGAACTAACTGCTTAGAACTAAAATACTTGACCATAATACTTTAGCTGCTTAAAATCTGACTGTACCAAAACGCTTTATAGATGCAACAATACAAAAAAAAAACTTGAATATAATCGTACGTTCGTTCCAGCCCCACGCAGTGTACGCAAAAGACGTGCTGGACATAGAGCAGTTCAGCACTGTAAAGGGAGTGAACCTGGACGCGGGAGACGACACGTTCTACGGCAAGTTCAACACCGGCTCCGTCAGCATCCCGTGGCAGAGCGAGATGATCGAGACCGGCTGCTTCACCGAGCTCAACGTCTTCGGCAGAGGTGAGCGCTCACTAGGGATATAGGACTCCTCCGTCTAGTGAAAGGGAGCTTGCACGTTGGAAAATGTTGTTCTTGCTTTCATACATTTTCACAATCTATTTAGAAGCATATAAGATTTCAAACAGGTGCGGCAAGTTAGTGGTTTTAATTTATTAGCGTAATAAACTTTTATGTGTATGAGAATTGAGGGCCCATTTTGAATGAAGATATACAAAGTAGAACAGTGTTTTTCGATAATGTCTTGTTTTCACAAATTTTGGTTTGGCATTACACCAGCATTTGGCGTAAAGACTTGTTCTGTAGTGTACATAGTTTATCAGGTACAGGTGAGCCCTCAATCCTCTATGCGAGAACTGAGGGCCCAACTTTACAGTCCATAACTCGCTTATTTGGCTTTCACAAAATCTGATTCGAACTTTCATAATTCTTTGGGAATGTTCACTAAATACTAAGTACATTTTCAAAGTGTTTCAATCAAACCTTTGATAAGACACATAATTATAAACACCCTGCGAAACAGGATCCCTTGTTACAGATATTTGTACGTTATTGTTAACAGGTGAAGACAGCAAGGAGTGTGCGACGGTAGATCTACAGCTAGTACCGGCTGCTACGACGCCAGAAGAGGAGAAGGGATGCTTTTTGTTCGCCAGAAGGGTAAGTTGATTCAGTATCAACTGTTGAAACTTCGTGATACCTCTGTGAAGCTTCGCTAGTTATTAATTTGTTAACGTTTTCTAGTAATATAAGTAATAAATCATCGAAATGAAGGGTTGCGTCTCTTAACATATAAAGTTATTTGGTATATTTTTATTTCAATAACGTTCACAAGATATAATAAACGTGAGTTATACCAACTGTTGATATAATTTCTTTAGATACAACATTTATATACTCTCAAAAACTTATTTCGTATAATGTTATTGCATATAACGTTTATTTAATCGAAAATCATTAGGCTGATCGTTTAAAACATATAATATTGAAATGAATCGCTGCAAAACCGACTCCACGTAGTCTTGTCTGCCCTACCCCTAGAGTGTTATTTAAAATCGCTTGGCGCGGAGGGGCGAGGCGGTGAGCGTGAACCACATCTGCGACGCTAAGCTCGCGTGGGACCGCCGGAGCCGTGACATAAACCATGCCTGCAGCATGTTGCATGCTTGCTTGCTTGCATGCTGCATGTATGGTGTATGCTTGTTTGCATGCCTGCTGCATGCATGGTGTATGTTAGAGACAACTAACAATTTTTTGTTAAGTTACCTTCATTTCACAACTTATTAATAACTAGCTGACCCGCGCAACTTCGTCTGCGTCACATAAAAGAGAGAGAGAGAGAGATGGTAAGAGAGAGTGTGAGACACCCTTAAAAGATATCGATATATTTTAAGAGAACCAATTCCGTCTTACACGATTGTTGCGTAACTTTAACCGTTTACGCAGCGCACGCAACGAAAGATCTCAAAAGAATTATTTTTGTCCTTTTTTTGCAACAGTTTTCATTGATGCTCTGCTCCTATTGATAGTAGCGTGATTTTATATAAACGTTGTAACTTTGTTGTTCGTTGTTGCCTTCCCTGATAAATGGGCTATCCAACACTAATAGATAGTTTCAACTCGAACCAGTAGTTCCTGAAATTAGCGCGTTTAACCAACCAAACAAACTCTTCAGCTTTATAATATTATAGTATAGATTCAAGTAGGTAACAATTTAATTTCTCTGAAATATTAGTCATACTCTAGCTAAGTTTAAAGTTCTCATCAAGGTCCATGAAATGAGCCCAAACACGATATAGCTGCTGCAAACTGTTGCGGACCTTTTGCAACTGACTTTTGTCTCCATCGTCAGACCTTCGATGGCAGTCCAGCCAGGTCTTAAATTCTCACCAAGGTGCATGAAATGAAGCCAATAACAATATAACTGTAAATATAATCTACGTAAACTGCGAATGGATTATTGATTATTGCGAATAGCACAGCACGTGAATTTATCAGGCTTCCGTTCGCTATACTACTTTTTGGAGAAATCATTATCATACTCCTGCCCTTATCCCAATTTATTTGGGGTCGTGCGCCGACCCCATGATTGTATTCATTCTTTCATACTTCTCTATTACTTTTTGGAAAAATATTTCACGAAAAAAAAATAGAAATGCAAACAATTTAAATACAAAAAGAAATATAGTAAATCTCACAGCACCAAAAAAAAAACAAATCACAAAAAGTGAAAATAACGTTGGGGGGTTTGAACTTGCAACCCCGTAGTTTACAGAGCGGTCATGAATCCTCTAGGCTATTTACTTCGTTGACATAAGCTACAAATAGCCGTTCTCATGTACTTACGTCATGGCTGTAACGTCAAACAATTGAAGTATACGGACATAATGCAAAATTGCCTACCCCCATAAGGGAGTAGCGTGATATTATATAGCCTAAATATTGAAGAAGCCTATGCAGTAGTTTTGACGTGATGCGCGCACAAACATTTCGTACCAACTTATACTTACACTGAAGAAAGCTGATTTTCTGGAGTTCCGATTTTGTGCGTATTCACGTCAAAACTCAAATTTCAAGAAAACAGAAATAATTTTTACCTGTATTAGATTTGAAGTATATGTAGCAACTTTAAAAGGTTACACTTCCTTGGTTTTGATTGTATAGGTGTTTGAAGTTTATTAATTTTAAACACAAAACCCTCTTTTTTGCGTCTCTGGATGAGATTTAAAAAAAATGCTTAAACAGGTATTTCTTTATTTTGATTAATAAGTATTTATTCTGAGTTTCATGATTCTAGAACAATTTAATTATTTTTTTCATACAACCTTTACCCCCCCTTTTCACCCCTTTTATCCAAAAAATTCCAAAATTTCTATAGCCTAAATGTTATTCTGAATGTATTCAAAAAAATAGATTTGTGAACATTTCAACAATATCGGTTTAGTAGTTTTTACGTGATGCGCGGTCAAACGAACAAAAATTGTAAAAATGGTTTTAATATGTTCAGTTACTTATTTTAAGTCAACCTGGTCGGTTTTTTTTTTAAATCTTCAATGTCAGATTTTTTGGTCTCAACGATTTTATTATATGTATAGATTAGACAATGTTATAATGTGTTTATCTGAAATTGTCATGAAGAAAAAACCGAAAATTTTCCTCGGCGCCATCTGGGATTTTCATTTTGACCTCATTTTCATTATCAGCCACACCAAAAACCATGAAAACGACACCCATGAGGAAAATACCGAAAATAGGCGAGACGACAAAAAAAAAACTAATTAGTCCGTCACTTAGATTATCAAAAAATATTTGACCCGTGTTTTTTCTTTTGTTACGTAATCCAAAATTAACGAAGATACGACGCTTTTAAAATTCTCAATACGTCACGCCATGGTATAATTTTTAGCTAGTTCTGACGCCACGAGCCCCCACTCCCGAGTTTTGATGCGTTTTATCTTTGTCAATATTCATTGATTTACAAAAACAAAAAATACGTGTCCATTAATTTCCAATGCTCTAACTGACGGACTAAATAGATTTGCAATTTTTTGATACTGTCGTCATGCCTATTGTCGGCTGCGCCATCTTGGATTTTCATTTTGACCTCATTTTCATTATCAGCGACTCCAAAAACCATGACAACGACATGCATGAGGAAAATACCGAAAATTTTCCTCAGCGCCATCTTGGATTTTCATTTTGCCCTCATTTTTATTATCAGCGACCTCAAAAACGACACCTACGAAGAAAACTATCGCTCGCTCAGTTTCAGTCATAAATAGAATCTCGAAATTTGGCGAGAAGCTGTCTTACAGTACATGTAAAGGGAAAAATCTGAAAACTTTAAATATGTAGTAGGTATAGAAAAAAGCGATTTTACTATTACAAACTTATTATTTGCGGTTGGTGCAATATCCGTTTCTGGGGATTGAACAGCAAAATTAAGTTTGTCCTTCAAAAAGGTTGTACAGAACCCTCGGTGCGCGAGTCCAACTCGCACTTTTTTTATTTATCGTTTTTTAAAATGTTTGTGTCTAAATTCTTCTAATACAAAATTAAACCATTTTTATTTTGATTATGATGAATGTACTGTACACGCACATTCCAGAATTTTATTTCTAAGCCGTACTGACTTTATAATGATGTATCTTAGAATAATATCCTCGACAACACTCTACAGGATCAAAATTGTTTAAGCGATCATTACGCTCGAACTTCACCCGTGTGTGCGTGTATCTGCATGAACAATGCACACAAACATAGGATCGCAACGAATTTGCCTAAACTCTAGCGAGTGAATATTCTGCACGGACTCATAAAGATGTTCCGATTGGTCTCATTTGGCATAGGCCGGGTGGCATATCCGAGTGTTTATTTTGCCGCCTGCTGTGTCAAAATATGCCTGATCCAAACCCTAGCATGTGTGCAAAAAAAAAGGATGCGTAATCAAGAAGTGTTTCTCTCCCACAGGTACTATGTCCACAAAAGAAAGTATCAGCTCGACTACGCGCCGTTCCCTTCCCAGAACACCTCCTGCTCCCTTCATCCCCCGCCCCCCCCACGCCCGCGCCCCCCGCCCCCCTGGCCGCGCCCCCCGCCCCTTTGGCCGCGCCCCCCGCCCCCCTGGCCGCGCCCCCCGCGCCGGAGCCCTTGCCCCCCGCGCCGCCCGCTACCAGCTGACCGCCCGCGCTGTAATACTACGACACCCCACACTTGGCGACACACTGCCGATGACGCATAGAATTTGATCTTCTATGTAAAAGTTAGCACTTTCGAGTAAGCAGAAATGTTATAATTTTGCTGAAAAAACTGACAGTCAAGACTCACTAGAAGCATATGAAAATACGTTGACGCTCAAAATGAAGATTGTGGACAGAAAACAATGGTGTTCTACTGAAGGAGTTTGTAGTAATACTTTCCTACTCTTAAAACTTAAAAAAATAATAGCCAATGACACCTTAGCATCCACTTTTAAATCAAAGATTTAATCACACCAACACATTTTTAGTTATTATTAAAATAAACACACACATTATTTATTTGATGATTGATATGCGTAAGATTTCTACGTTTTCAATAAAAATGTTGCCAGCCTTTAATGGCGTTTATTGTATGACATGATGTGGCGTTAATTGTATAGAAAAGAGTTGATTTGGCTGAGCTTAAGCCGGGCCTCTTTTGTCAAAGAGCTGATTTAATGTGTTAAAGAAAATAATACAACAAACAATGGTTGAAGAAACATCTTTTTCTTGATTTCTCGTTGAAAATAACATCAGCCAATGTTCTTATCCGTAATTGTTTATTTTTTATTAATTATAATGACATTATCGTATACAATTTATGCCACATTATAAACTAGGGCTTCAAGCCCTAAGAAGATAGGTCAAATGAACCTGTATGTTCTCCATAAGCCTGTGGGTTAGGGTATCGGCTTCGAGCCGTTGCGAGCTGAATGTACGAGAGCTTGCGAATGTTGTTTTTAACTTATTTTCGTTTGAGTTATCGATGTAACTTTCTTGGAAAGTCACTCAGAAGGCCCTTTGTTCATTAATTTTGATGAATCTTTAGTTGTTGCAACAACTGAAACATGAATGGAATCAATTTTCTGGTTAATTGAGCCATAATCTTCATTCCTAATGCTGGACGAAGGGCTCTGATTATGATTTGATGTAGTCATTTATGTTAAAATCATATCTGAAATTATTGTTTTTATTTAGCTAAGTCTCTCTTATGGTAATGCATAAGTCTTGCTTAGCCCTTTAGAAATTTTCAAACCTTATTTTACTACAGAATTGAATTCAATTATATTTTCGATACCTTCGATATGTAAATAGGTATAAAAACAACGTTAGCAAGCGAATTGAATATTATAATATTGACGATACGTAAAACAACTGAGTGTGACCTGTTGGAAAAACATGAACAATTTAGTTTTTAGTTCATTTTTTTTTTACGTTGGCAACTGTAAGGGTATAAACTTTTTTGATGAGATTCATGATACAGTTTTGAATGTGAAGTTTATTTACTGTCTAATATAAGAACACTATGACGTCAAGAAAAACATCTTGCAACCGCCCTATTAAAATGTGACGTCAAACGTTACTGACCTTTACAGGTGCTAACGAAAACGCTTGGGCTACATTTACAAAGTTTTGACCAAAATTAGTGAAATTGTCTTGAGTTGGGAAACGATTCTATTGAGACTAGTTAACAAGAAGTAAACGCAAGAGTTGACGAAATACTGGATTACAGATAAAATACATATAATCCCCCGAAGCGTAAACTGGGTAGTAAGTGGTCTCTCTCTAATGGCGACATCTATAACGCCATGTACGAACTACGCATATGCATACGCATACAGAGCTAGGCCCGAACATGAGTGGAGCGGAGAAGAGACGTGCAAGACTCGACCAATCACAGGACAGACAAGACACGCGATGTCGATTACAAGCAGTGTGATTGGTCGGTTCCCACACGTCAACTCCTGCTTTGGTGAAGTCCGGGCCCGTTACGCAATATTTGTATATATGTTACCAGCCAAACCCGATTTCAGGCCAAATTAGTTTGTCCTAGACCAAACCGGTTTACTGGTTTATCTTGTCAGGATACACTAACCCAAACAAAGCAATTACAATGCGCCCAACCTTGTCGTTTTAGTCTGGCCAATATTTGCCAAAGCTTTGTAACTGCAACCAACACTTCTCGTATGGATGACTGATATTATTCTGTAAACCTGTAACCATAATGCATTTAGCTCAATAGTAACCGTGGAGTATTACTCGAACAAACATTATTATTATTATCTACATTTATTTTATATTATATTTATCATCGTACTATTATGGTGAGTAGTCTGTCACTATTGATATTATTATTCATCGAAAGTTTTTTTTTTAATATGTATTTTATAGGGTCGTTTGTTATGGTGGTGAAGTATCGATAGATAATAGTGTTGGGCGAAACGATAGTTATGTATCGATAAATTGATTTTTAACTCTTGTCATACACACAAATAGTTTATCATTAAATGGTGTCTGTCTGTATGTCACCAACAAAACTAAATATCGATGCCAATCTAACATTTTAGAAGGGATGTCCCATTGTTTTACTAAGTAGTCAAAGTATATACTTTTTACGGACTTATTATATACATTTTTATGATACATACGTACGTTTACATATTATTATACTTAGAACGTTTTTTTGAAGGTTTATTTTCTATGAATGGCTGATGAGATATAATACTTAAATATTTCCTAATGATGGCTTTATAAGCGTTCAAGAGAGAGCCACGGAAGGATGGGAGAATTCTAAGCTAACCTTGAAGAGATTGGAGTATCATGTTTAGCTGTGAGTTGAACTTGTAATGCAATATTATTATGAATGTTAAGAAATCAGATATTAATGTCCATGCTTTGCGAGTTAATTAAGTAGACGTTATTGGTACGATACTTTATTTATATTATGTATTTTGGGGCAAAAGAGAGAGGCACGACGCACAGATTTAGTAGGATTTATTTAAAAAGTACTAGAGCCTCGAATGATGAGTACATGAACGCAGACGAGGCGATAGGTGTATGTAAAGGTCGTAGCAGGTGGCCTTCTGTGGTTTCTGCCTACCCCCATTGGGAAAAGACGTGAGATTATGTATGAAGCCTCAAAAGATACAAATTAGAAGCAATAACTAGCAAAGATCTCTAACGTCTACTTAGTAAACTTGTTTGGATAAATATAAACAAGTCATCCGCCTCATATAAGTCACTTAAAAGCTAGATAGTGTATAATCGAGCAATAATAAACGAAACGAATAGAAGAAATCTATGGAATCTATGTATTTAGTTGTTTTCGTCTGTCGTGTTAGTGGTAAATTAAAAAAAAAACGAGATGTAGCGTAAGAAATTGAGGAAAGAAAAACGTTAATTTTAATTTGTAAAAATAAAAACTGGGTATCGTGTCCCTTCCCTATAAGATTGTGAATAAAAAAAATGTCGCACAAATTATTGGAAAAAACTTTTTCGTCTTACTGTACATTGCCAATTCACTTCCAATGTTTGTATTGTATTTAGAATTAAGTATTGATGCATTTTGATGTGTAACTTTTATTGTTATTGAATATTTCGATGCCTGTTGTCATTTTTGGAGGCAGATCGCGTGTGACAGGGAACGGGTTTTAAAAAGAATGTAATGCCCTTTCGGGGTTTATTTACCGCTATGTATAATTGGCTAACCTGTTGTCAAAACTAAAAATGTTCTGCAGAGGATTTATGGCCACTTTCTCAGAATCATAAGCAGATAAAAATGAATTACGTTTCAATTCTTAAAATGTTCACAAAATGACAATACATAATATTAACTACTTCTGTGAACATTTTAAGAATTTTAACGTGTCTCATATAATTGTCTATGATTCTGCCAAAGGGTCCATTTTAGACCCCCAGTTAGCCAACTTAATAGGAAGATAGAGGTAAATAAACCTTGACAGAACTATAGCTTTACGGCTCTAAGGGCTATAAAAAGCCCATTTTAATGTGCATATTAACATAATGATGCTCGTTAAAATGGCTTAGTACGAAAGATAGGAATATTAGCCAATGTCTTAAATAAACTAATGTTCTGAAGAGAAGGATTTTTTGACAAATTATTACGGGTTTGATAAATGTTCCAAACTTGGCTTAGTTAAGCCGTAACAAAATAATTAGTTTTAAGGAGCTATTACTAACATTATTAGTAGTTTTAATGAAAAATGCTTGCGATACTAAAAATGAAATCAGCATGGTATCCATATGAAATTAGGTTAGATGTCGACGAAGGCCATTTTGGTGGTAATTTAGTGGAAAAAAAAATGTGTTATGTTTGACTTGGGGCCCGTTGACCCACTTGGTCCTTTGAAGGTATTAAGGAATTTTGAACCTTAGGGTGGATGAAAATAAATTAGAAAGCAATCGATGTAGAAATAAAATCATTACAAGAAAAAACACGTTGCAGATTTCTTACTGGATAATATTACTGAAGAAATCTGCAAATGTTCTACATTGCGTATGTATTCTCTCTTAAAACGGGAATAAAAACTATGTTGATAAAACCGCCGCCTCTGCCACACGCTTTCTTGCCTCCCGGTTTTTTTCGTCATTCAGGCTCTATACTTCGCACCCTGAACATTTGTCGCCATCTTGGATTCTCCATCTACGAAGCCACACGAATGTTCACGGAAATAGCCGAAGTGTAGCGCCTTTAGGCATGCAAGGGTAATCGTGTAAGACAAGTCATTTCGCTACGATTTTATGTTTTATTTGCACAAAACGAAAACTCACTCGTTCACTCATTCAATTAGTAAAAAAATATCTCAGTAATGGAGAATTTAGTAAGATTTTTAATGCGGTGGATTGACTGCAAATCCAAAACAATGTTGGAATTTTAATCGCCATTTTGGTTAAACACAAATACTCCTAATACGGGTCAAATGTAGAAAATGAGCTACATTTTATACCCGTTCTATCTTCTGCGACATTTTAAAGTCACAGAAAATTACTAAAATATAAAATCTTCCGTCCCGAAAACTTTGGATTTGCAGTCAGCCTCTCTGTTACTGATAAATAATATTTGAATGAGTGAATGGAACGAGTGAAGTCGTTCAACGCTACACGCTCCTATTCGATATAAGCAATTATTCCGATATTGACTTTATGACCTTATTTTTGTAAGAACGAATACTACGTTGTCAATATTGTTACAAGTTGACAAATTTACTCAATCGCTTATAAATCCTGTCATAATATTCTCAAAATCATTTAATTTTGTGATTTTTGCGGGCAATGAAAATTTTTGATTCTTGGCAATCTATTTCTTGTGCTATCCCAATTTTTGTACTTTTCACTCGCTATGAATTTGTACCATAAAAAAATATACGTACCTACATAGATTTTGCTATTGACATAGTGGTCGACTATTAAGAAGGAAAGAGATGAAACATAGTTTGGCCGTGCCATCTTCGGCTCTCCTACTCAGTTATAAGGGCCACTCTATGTTTCGTCTCTTTCTAATAGATGTGTATATTACCTTAATAGCTTGTCAAATGTTATGTTGCATATAAGTTATAGTGTTACCATCCATAATGCATTTTTATTTAAGTTAGTATAGAAGGGCAGTTTATTTTAAAACTGTATACGTTGTAGAGTCAATATCAGAATGCACGTAAGTTGAGCTAAATGCTCGGTTTGATGAGCTACACTCAACGATGCTCAACTTGGGAGCTCAATTGTACAGATTTCTTTAGTATTTGAAGTTACTTTTAGGGCAAAGTCATTAGTGTTGTCTGTGAACATTGTTTTAAACGATAACGAGCCTTAATACAATATTGATAAAGGCGAGTTTTTGACGTACATTGACAGATTTTTTACTTTATACTCTAATAGATCGAAATTTTTCATACAAAAGCACTAATGCACGTCAAACAGTCGCCGCCATTTTGTATTAGAATTAAAAATAACTTTATATAAAAGACAGTGAAATTAATGCCAATATATTCTTATGAAAGATAGTTTTATTAGTACCAATGTAACTTCTAAATAGTTTAAATGGTATTCCTTGTTACAACAACGTTCACAGATAACAGTTTTTAAATAAGCATTTAAGCAAAAATGTATGTGTCACCGAATTTTTGTAAGAATTTATATTATATAATAATGATTAATTAATTAGTAACATACCTGTATCATACTCATTTGATGCATTTTCGACTAAGTGTATTGAAGTGTAGTAGCATGATCCACCGTCACTTCGGCTAACTTCGGGATTCCGAAGATGACCGAACATAATATTAAAAAGAGCTAAGAAAAATATTTTAACAGCATAAGATCAGCCTATAGTGATCCCACAGCTGGGATTCAGGCCTCTCTATGAGAGCGAGTGGGTCATAATCCACATGTCTTAGAATGTTTGGTTCTAGTTGCCTCACGATGTTATAGGTTAGCACTATTAAGTACAAAAATATTCACAATTTTATAAAGAAAGAAAAAAATAGTAGCTCGTTATAATAATATGGCAAGAGAAAAAAAATTACACCTCAAGCCGCCATCTTCTTTCCAGTCGGTAATTTCCGTGACCCGAACCATCCTGAAGTAGATCGTGTATCATGCTACTGCATCGTGTTGCGTGTTCGGTTGCAATGCAACCGCATCGCGTTGCTGTATCTAGCTTAATAGAGTTATGGTTAGCTTTTCTTCATACTGTTAGTCGTTATTGCAGTATTTTGATGCAAATATTATTATTTAATAAGCATATTCGTAAATAAATTGACTCCGATATAGAATGTGTGTTTTCTTCGAATCCCTTTAGTTTGAAACATATTCTTGTCGCTATTCGCGTCTGTTATTTCATGTCGGATCAAAAAGATAACAGGTTAAAAATGATTCCAAATAGCCAAGAAGAAGCGAAGTCTGGCATAGTTTTGACACAAAACCATAAAAAGTAGGTACTTGGCGCAAGCCTTACTAGTTGTGCTACTCATCTAGCTGCACAGAATCGCACTTTTTCAGGTGCCTATCCCATTTGTTAGAGCAAAAAACGAGTGCGCAGCCGAGCGCATCGTTGATGTTGTCGCGTCCGATAGCATTTTCGCTCTGTTTTTCTCTTTTTCAAATGAATTCTGAGCGACAAAAAAGGATAGCATGGAAAAGTGCGATTCCTTGCTGTTAGATGAGGTTCCTCACATTCATTCAAGTTCATAATTAGCTGTTCCCAAAGTAATAGGAAATCACTAGTTGGTAAGTCGACTATAAAACAACCGATGCGCTCAGTTGCGTCTCACGGCCTGCGCAGATTTCACCTCAGTGTTGCCAAAGTTTCATGGGTAGAGTAGAAAACAACCATAAATGATTAAAAATCAACATTTTATTAAACATAAATAACAGTTGGACAAAACATAATCTAATTAAACAGAATTATAAAAATGCACCGCAAGCTATTCTACTTAAAACTAATCAAGATCAAAATCTAAAACACATTAAAGAGGATGCGCCAGGGTAGCCCGCCAAATTCAAATTTTCTTACGTTTTTTGTTGTTGGAATTTGCAGGTCAGTGTCAGGTTGTGTGTTGATTAAAATATGATTCGCGACTGTAACAAACATTGGTTATAATAAATAAAATCATCAATACAACCCTCTAAGGTCCACTGAATGACCTTTTCATGAAATATCTTGAAAAGGTCCTTCAATTTGAAATCCGTCTTAAAAATCTGAATTTCGCGGGCTCCCCTTTCACTTCCAGTTAAGCTAAAATTCTGAAGGCTATACCGCAAATACAAACCATAGGTTCTAGACTGGTTTCTATGTCATCAACATAGCCTTTACTGTGAAACCGTATTTGTAACTCTCGCCATCATCAGCCTAGCCTTTTCCCAACTATGGTAGGTTGGCATCCAGTCTTACCAGGATACAGCTGAATATCAGTATTTTACATTGAGCGACTGCTTCTGACCTCCACAACTATAGTTACTGGGTAATACGATACCTCTTGGTAAGACTGGTGTCAGACTTTCGGTCCACTATAACGACTGTCAAAAAATCTACAAAGGACAGCCGCGACCAACGGTTAATGTGCTTTCCGTGGTACGGAAGAAACTCTTTATGTAATAGATGATCGCTAATTAACAGGCAACTCGATGAAGTCTACGCAAAAAAAACCGGTAGCCTTTGGAATTTTACCTTTCGTTTTGGAAGCAAACTATTGTCCTAGAAGAAATTACAGTCTTTTCGTTAATTTTAATATTAAACTTTTCTATAAATACGAGTCGCGAATTTATGGTCAATTGACTACATAATATACAGGACTTATATACTTGCATAGAGAGAATGAAAATAAATAATTATTAATATGATATGGGTAACTGCATTATAATTGAAGAGTGTCTCATCAAAAACATTAACTCATATTCGAAGAAATGCAAGAAAACAAACTTTTAAGCTCCGATATTATTTATTCATATACGTCCCATTTTGTGACTAAAAGAGTGATGAATATAAATGTTGATGGATGGACAGGGAGAGGAAGACCAAGGAAACGATGGATGGATTGTGTGAGGAATGATATGAAGAAAAAAGGTGTAAATGGTCGCGTGATGGTTGACAGAGGAGAGTGGAAGAAAAATACGTGTTGCGCCGACCCCAAGTTATATGGGAAAATGGCCAGGAAGATAATAATGATAATTATAAGATTAATGATAATTATAACTGACATTTATTTGTTTCTTTTATTTTAATTATTTGTGTCATTGATTTAACTTAATTTCTATGTTACCTATTTAATCAGCTGATTGTAAAATTGGCAAAAGTTTTGTTTAATAATCTCAAATATGGGTCAATGACCTTAAATAAATGAATTTTATTTTATTTATAAGGCCCAAGTTTAGAAAAAATAAATAAAAAAAATGCTGTAAAATGTTAATTTCGGTTATCAGATCAGAAAATACCCTAGCTTCTCTGTTCTCTCCTCAGAACAAAAATAGCTTTAAAAGCACCCGTATTATAGTTTTGTTCAAACTTTATGGCGGCTCGGAAGTTAGCTGTGAGTGACGGTTTGCGCATTATACAACGAGATAAGCGCCCTCTGCGCCCCGCTGATACCTTTAATTGTATTCTGCGCAGCTTTACGTTAGATGTTTCGAGCCACAGTTATAACGGTTCAAACTACCGTTATAATTTGCTTTAATTGCGCTGACACCACAAATGACTAAAACGTTTAGCACAAAACGGATTGAGCAGAAGTTTTCAACATCTTTACGCTAAATGCTATCCGATTTAGAAATCAATATAATGAGCTCATGACACACGCACACTAAAATCGCTGGCATTAATATGGCTTTTTAATATTGCACACATCAGAAACACACACTAATTTCTAAGCTATGTTAATGTGTTAAAATACTTTTAAAACTGTAATCGTTTAAATATTTCGATATGTTTGTAGAGCTTAAATAAACTTTAAAATGGTCGCTTTACTTTAGAATTATACTATTATCGTAATTCAATTCTAAAACCCGTTTCTAAGTAAATTCTACGATAAAATCTTAAACTGAACTATGGAGCTGTTACTTTTTTCTTTTGAGCTTTTTTCTTTTTTTCTTGTATATTTTTCTGTTCAGTCTGGTCATTCTTTTTCTGATCAGTATGTGCATCCTTCTTTTGATAGACTCTTTGGAACAAAACAAATTTCCCGCTTTGAATGTTCTTAGTTTCATAGATGGCGCCTTTGAGCCTCCAAGATGGCGTTTCACAGTGTTGCCAGCTTCGGCAATCCTTACCAATTTGTAGTTTATCTAATAATTGTTTCGTCATTTCTGGTATGATTGGCTGTAGGATTATTCCACATATTCTGAGTGTTTCCATAGTAATGTGTAGAATAACGTCTAGTTCTTTCTGACTTTCTGGCTGTTTGCGCAACTCCCAAGGCTTGGTGTTTTCGAAGAAGACGTTCGCGACGTGCAACACTTTGATAACAGCGTCCACTGCTTTGTAGAATTGGTAGTTTTTGTAGTGAGTGTGGCATATTTCTGTGGGAAAATGAAACTAGTGATCATTTACGTTTTATTGGGAAAAGTGTAGTTTATGTAATAGACGAGTAATTAGAATATGATGGACTCTGTTGTGTATTAGGGAGACTTCCTTTTTTATTTACTCGAGTAGTTCTCATCGAATTTAGTGAAACAATTGAACACATCAAAAAATGTGCAGTATGTTCTATTGTTATGTGTGACTGTTCGTTTACGTTATGTGCAACGTTATGTGTTACTCGCCAGCAGTAAATCCAATTTAATTTAAAACAGTGTCGACAACCAATAAAATAAATTCTGGCAGTCATTTTTTTTTAGGTTCCCACAAGGTTCAATTCTAGGTCCAACACTGTTCGTGTACTGTCCACTCACCAGGCAGCGCCTCGACATAGTCCATAAGCATGGCGGCGTGCAGGTTGGCGGCGACCGCGGGCAGCTCGGCGGCGTGCAGCGCGGGGAACTCGTGGCGCGGGTTCAGGGCCACGCCACAGCAACGCGACGCCAGGTTGCCGAGCGTGTCCGCTAGCTCCGAGTTCGCTACGTTTATTACTTTTGTTTCGCTGTAGTCTGGAGAAAAGGTGCAAATGTATGAGTAAAACAAATCCTCAGTCCTTTCATTGATAAACCAAAGCAACTGGAGAGCTGCTCGCATGATAACTAACTCCATCCAGCCACTCTTGTGCAGCTGTGTTAACAAGCATAATACGTTGCCTCTTGAAACAGTCAGGTGTATCTTTTAGTTTTCATCACCATAAATACGATTTAGAAATGTGATTTTGGCCAAAAGATATATCAGTTCTACAGTACAAGCGTAGCAGTTTGGCGTAGCCGCTTTTTGCTTAGCGACTTGGCCATGTTACTATAAAATACTCACTAGCATCACTGGACATGGTAGCTTCCCTGAGCAGCAGATACCTCAGCGCCTCGTTGCCCACGATGCTGGACCGTGGACACACCACATTGCCCAGCGACTTGGACATCTTGTTGCCGTCCACGGTCCAGTGAGAGTGGCACACCAGGCGACGTGGCGGGTGCCATTTTATGGCCATTAGGAAGGCTGGCCAGTATATGCCGTGGAATCTGGAGAATTAAGAATATGGGTTAGGTTTTGTAGCTGCTTTGATAAGAGGTCCGTTTTCAGGCTTGATTGCGGCGATAAAAGCTTTGCTTGCTGCTTTTATTTAACTTGCAATGTTTGAATGTAACATACATTCAAACATTGTTTGTTTAGGTCAAACCTTGCAACTGAATTTAAAACAGTTTTCACAAACCGATTGACCTGAAACTTTGCGTACACGTTTAGTTTGGATGACAATGCATGGTTAGCTAAATGACGTCATTCTAAATTAAATATGGCGGACTCACAAAATAGCGGACTTATTATTTTTTATGCAACCCCATGATATTATGGGTATCAATTAAAAGGGTTTGTTGAGAATAATTGTTGTTTTCAAAGCTAAAAAATTCGCGTCTTGGAAACCGCAGCCATCATGGCCAAGCAAACTAAAACGGTGTTAAAGCTTAAAAGGCACTTCGAAATAAAGCACATTTAAAACAAATAAACCCACTTGAGTATATCCTTGCCCACCACATGCACGTCCGCGGGCCAGGCCCTCAGCTCCTTCAAGCGTCCCTCGTCGGGGTACCCCACCACGGTGAGGTAGTTGATCAGCGCGTCCAGCCACACGTATATGCTTTGTTCTTCGTCGTCTGGCACCTGTCATACAAACAGTATTTTACAATACCTGTAATGACCCAGTAAGCCAAAAAGCGGTAACTCAACTAGTTAAAATTTTGGGAAAACAGGGAATAATGTGAAAATGTATCTCTTATTCAGTACAAAAATCAGATATGTATAATTTTCATAGTCATTTTTGTATGTTGCAAAAAAATATGGGTATTATGATTATTCAATGTGATACGTGATGTTTCAAGTTACCGAATGCATAAAAACAGAATTCTCGTTCTTTTGAGTTAACGCTTTTTGACTAACGACGGCAGCGGTGTAAAGAAGACACACAGGGTTTTAAAGAATATAAATGGTGTAAAACACCTCTGAACGAAGCCGAAAGGCACTTGTTCTCCTCGTCATTGCGATCATTTTTTTGTTCTACCCCATAACTATACCCATAGAAGGTTCCTAACCTTCTAGTTACGGAGATATTGGGGGTCAAAGTTCCAACTTTTGGCAACTTTTTTTTAAAATACAAGTTTTAAATGTAAGATTTTTAAACACCTCCACGACCCCCGTACTATTCAATCCATCCATCAGCACAATGTTTTGAGTGCGTTATATTGAGTTCTACCACGAAACATGATTTTTCACCCCAAAAAAAAAAAGTCGTTTCCTGGCAATAATTTTTGCGTAAAGTTACTAGTTTGATGTACATAATGCTTGGTTGTCGGCTTCGTGATGAGGTGGTTTACACCCTGTATAAACCGATAGTTCCGGCTGTCATTCTTAGATGTTCGAGAGTAGTTAGAAGCCGTCTGGCAACTAGTCTTACTAAGGCGTTTCGTGGTACCCATTAACTGGAGTAGTAAATGATGTTTAATAAGCAATAGGTTTTTACAAACACTTTTTTGTCGTCAGATAGACAGTCGGTCCATGTAAAACACCGAATTTCAGCTTCATCTGGTCCAACTGGAAGTCGACCTCAACGTAGTTATACAAAGGCAAATAGATGATGATTTATCTGCTAGTATCACATACCCGTATCGCCCAATGAACTCTGCTGGTCGGCCGACTGACCGATATATCGGCGAGGTACGGATCACCTTTTAACATCTCTCGCAGTTGCTTCTGGAACTTGGATGGGGTGATCACGCCATCTGTGAACAACAACAATCATTTAAGTAATACTTACGAAAACTTACATGTTATGTACTTATGTTAGTATATTTAATAAATATACTTAAAGTACACAGTAGACACACACACACACAGTAGTTACTTAATTAAGTATTTAATACCTTTCTTGAGCCATTGCAGTAGATGTGATTTAAAAGCGCTCAGTCTAAACATGTAGTTCATTTCCTCTGTCCATTCAACCTTGTGGCCGGATTCAATGGATACTTTTACCTGCAAAATTAAAAACAACATAATATTGTGTCACTATGTTCATATAATCTCCGAAACTACCCAACGTAGATTAATTTAGATGACTTTTTGATACACACTCGTGTTTTTTTTTAAAATAAGTATAACTTCTTTTCGTTTGGGAAAGTAGGTAGAATAGAATAGAATAATCATTTATTCGTTAATGGACAGCATCAACACAATAGAGCAACACATACATAACAGAAAGATAAAAAACAGTTTGGAAAAATAATTTATTTTATTTCTTGTCTCTGTACACCGTGAATCTGTTTCGATTTTGTTTATTTTTCATGTATCCCGTGGATACATGAAAAAATAAGTGATCAGTGGGTAACACGATAACGAGAAAATCAGATAACGGTATCAGTGGATACAACTCCCCGTGATCCGTGGCTAACGTGATCTGATACTGTGATCGGTGGAGACAGACCCACTAATATCGATGAAATTTTGTGAATTTGTATAGGTAGTTCCAGCTTGAAAGATGGGATTCTATTGTGGCAGGACAATGTCCATCGGGCCAGCTAGAACATGTATAAAATTTTGTCTTACATTCTCTCCGTCCCTGAGTTCATCCTTGACATGTGTCTCGGGCACAAACGCCTCGTCGTTGACGCTGTACCAGCCGCTGTACTTAGACTTGTACACATAATCCTTGTCTACTAACTTTTTCTGTAATGAAACACGAATTTCATTAATACGATTTGGCACCAGATACTGCCTGATTTAACCATCCTTTAATTCTTTTTAGGTACGGAACCCATACCTCAAAAAGTAAAAAAAGGAATTATAAGATCACTTTCTTGTCCATCTGTCCGTCCGTCTGTCACCACCGATTTTCTCAGGTTGAAATTTATACCAGATACTACGGTCTATAGACTCTATAGTCTATAGTCCCTATTAGGTATATTAAATCAAGGTCCTGAGTCTACACGATAAAAATATATGGGCAAATTTGGATTTTCGCGAAAACTTGTAAGACCATTTACCTTAATTTTAACCTTTTTTTATTTTTCGGAATTTGCCCTTTACTTGTGTTGGCACCTTGCTTTTAACGTAAATTGGCAAAAAGAAAGGTCTTACAGCACATGTAAAGAAAAATATCTGAAAACCGTAAATATGTAGAACCCTCGGTGCGCAAGTCCAACTCGCACTTGACCGGTATTTTAATAATTCTGTTCTATATCCAACCCAGTTTTAATGTCCTTAAAATTCACAATTGCATCAGCTTTATACAACATGTTACATAATTAACGCACATCCTGAAATTACTTTGTTCAGAATCGTTTACTGAATCGATTTCTATAATTTTTAATATAGGTAATTTTTTATCCCAAAAATAATTAAAGCTACGTAATTTATAGTCACACTACCCTTGTATAGTCCAAACAAACTGAAAAGGACCGTAACTCAAGGCAATAAGACTTTTAAAAGTGCAGTTTTATTTCTATTAATACAAATTCCGCCATTCAATACAAAATAAAGAAAAATGAACCTTATTTCAAGCAAGTTAAAGTCTTTACAAAAACAGTTGAAGTAAACTTGGCGATTTAACTGCACGCACACAATAACAGACACTGGATACAAAGGAAACAATAGTTACCCATACCAACAAAATGCGAAATATGTCATACTTGTTTTCGTTCCCTTTCTCGTGCAAAGTAAAAACCTGGGATAGAGCGAGATAGCCACCATGACACCCGCGGCGCCCGCGCTCCTTATGATGAAAGCTAACTTAAATAAATGTAAACAATATTTAGTCACGCGCGACCCGGTAGAGAGTATGCAACTAGTTTTTTGCGTGCGATGCGCGATGTCTTTCGAATAATTGACACAAAATGTTCAGTGAAATGGTGCATAATAGTGAGGACTGTGGCACGGTGCGGTGTGGTGATAATGTGGTTCTAGCTGGCAGAAGTCGGCAGAACATTCAAGTGAACCAAAGGTATGGTACAAGAGTAGACTGCAGGGTAGGACTATGTTAGCTGCTACTTCGTGGCCATGGAACGTTCCGTCCGAACACAGCCATCGACAGGGGAGCCGATTGGCGTACACGTACGTACTCGTTTTCAAAACGAAATATGGGATTAATTCGATGAGAATCCCCAATCAGCTGATTTTACGACTTTTTTGTGGGGACGTATTAAATCGTTAGTTTATTTTAGTGCGACAACAAGACGTGCCGAGGATCTAAAAAATAGGATAGTGAACGCTTTTGATAAAAAATGACGAAGTGCTTTCTAAATTAAAACATCAATTAAGAAAACAGGCATTAAAATGTATTGAACTTTTCTATTGAAGTTGAGTCGAGCGACGACGTTAACAGCTGTCTCGAACGCGAGCGAATACCTACTAGGCTAGCAAGACTCACACAGTCGCATACGTAGGTATGAGACCTACGTATGCGACTGTGTGCGTTCGTTGATTTGTACTGTGACTACAACATTCTTCCGGAATTAGGAAAACTAATTTATTAAATAATCATTGCCTAGACATGTTTAATAAAAATTCAGTCCATGTATTATGATTATAACATAATAAACTAATTGGGGTGTCTGAGGGTGTGCGTTAATTACGTTACATGTTGTATAAGAAGCTCTTATCTTACCCAAAAATGTCTGACAGCAATCTTATGCCTCTCCTCGGTGGTTCGTATAAAGTCCGTGTAGTCAACATTGAACTCCTTGAACACCTGCTTGTATTCATTGGATATGCCAGTGCAGTACTCTGGTAGAGAGAGATTCGCTTTAGCGGCCGCTTGCTGGATCTTAGTGCCGTGTTCGTCTGTACCTGGAAGGTTAAAATTAAATAAATAAATAAATATCGCCGGACATTACACACAGCGCCATCTAGCGCCACACTAAGCTACGAGGCTTGTGTCGTGGACACCAGATAGTTGATGACATAGACTTCGGATCAAGTTTTCCATACTTATGTTAGAAACTATTCAAAAATATTCAAAAGAAAAAAATAATAAAAATATTCAAAAGCTTGAGCGCAGACCGCGCTCAAGCAAAATCTCAAATAAGAATTACCAGAATCGGTATTTCTAATAATAAAATAAAAACTGTGTGGCAGGTTATTAACAAAGAAACTGGAAAGACACAACAACGAGATCAGAATGAATTGTCCTTGAAAATAGATAATCAGACCATTTCTGATAAGCTGGAAGTGGCGGAGACACTAGAAAATTTCTTTACTAATATTCCACTTGAAGTCACGAAATCTCTCCCCTCTTCATCTGCACTAGCTGAAGCTCTTCTTAAAGAAAACTTTACTAAGGACATACCAAACTTTAAATTTAAACCAATATGTATTGCAATGCATTCAAAAGTCTCAACATAAAAAATACTGAAGACTTATGGGGGATATCCGTCAAGGTTCTTGGAGATATTATTGAATCAATCGCTCCTGTCCTAACAGGCATATTCAATCAATGTTTGGACAGCGGCTAGTTTCCTGATTTAATGAAACATAGTAAAGTAGTGCCAATTTTCAAATCGGGTTGTAAGAGTGATCCCTCTAATTATAGACTTATATCTGTGCTTCCAGCATTGAGTAAAATCTATGAAAAAATCATGCTGTACCAGATGTTGTCTCACTTTAACTCAAATGGGATTCTGCATAGTCGACAGTTTGGTTTCACGAAGGGTAGGTCGACAAAGGACGCGGGAGTAAAACTCATCACTCACATTTTGGAATCCTGGGAGAAGTCCCAGGATGCCATTGGCATTTTCTGTGATCTCTCTAAAGCGTTCGACTGCGTCGACCATAACACACTGATCTGTAAATTACACCACTACGGAATTTGTGGACGAGCTGCTGATCTTGTTCTTTCCTATTTATCAAACAGGCAGCAAAAAGTAAATGTAAATGGGGCGACGTCCTCCGGGTCTCTAGTCAAGATGGGCGTGCCTCAAGGTTCAATTCTCGGTCCTTTCCTATTTCTGGTTTACATTAATGATCTCCCTTGTATGATGGCCAAATTATCGGATATAATTCTATTTGCTGATGACACCTCGCTAATTTTTAAAATAGATAGAAAAGATACGAATGTCTTACATGTCAACGAAAGTCTTACATGTCAACGAAATCTAACGGTCCTCTCCCAATGGTTCGCAGCTAATAATCTTTTACTGAATGCAAACAAAACGAAATGTCTAAAGTTCTCTTTACCTAATGTACCACAACGGGATCTAAATTGAAATCTAGACGGCAATAAACTTGATGTTATAGCGGAAACTGTATTCTTAGGGATTACTATCGATTCAAAATTGCAGTGGGGCGCGCACATTAGAACTCTTTCAGGTAGGTTAAGCTCAGCTGCATATGCAGTCAGGAAAATAAGGCAGTTAACTGATGTAGCTACAGCTAGGTTAGTTCTTATTTCCACAGTATTATGTCTTATGGCATTCTGCTGTGGGGATCAGCATCTGACGTTGACTCAATTTTCATTCTACAAAAGAGGGCAGTCCGCGCGATCTATAAAATGGGTCCTCGTGAGTCACTCAGAGAAAAATTTAAAGAGATCGGTATACTGACTCTGCCTTCACTCTATATCCTTGAATGCATTTTATATGTCCTCAAAAAGCGAGGGCTTTTCAAAATTAGAAGCGACTTCCATAATAAAAACACACGCAGTAAACATGAAATTGTAATACCTAAATTCAGATTAACAAAAATTAATTAAATAAGTATTTTATTACAAACAGTACACGCTTTTATAACAAGTTGCCTAATACAATTATAGAACTGACCGAAGGAAAGTTCAAAAACTATATCAAACGTGTCCTTATTAAAAAAGCATATTACAAAATCAAGGACTACGTTGAAGACAAAGACGTCGTGTGTGCACCGCGCTCTAAGGCGGACGTAGTTGATACGTGTAATAATATAATTATTATTGTATAGCGCGGCGCAAGCCGACGCTCGAAACTTTTGTTGCCATGAGTGACACACTTGTGGTAAACGAGCTGCTGGCGTTCCTGCAACAGAAACTGGACGTGATGGACGAGGTGTCCGCCATCCAGATCTGTGGATCGAATTTCAACGAGGACGACATTGCTGCTGCGAAGCTGCTGCTGTTTCGGTCGCTCAATAAAATAGACCAGATAGTGTCTCGTAGACGTGACGGGACAAAGAGAAGCCTGCAAGATATCATCACGCTGCTGAAAGCGACCGACCCTGACGACATGCCGACGTTTGTGGCGAAGGATTTAAACAAATTACCTCCAGTCACATTCGACCACGTCGACGTAACGAGCCTGCTGAAGGACATCGTCTTCTTGAAGGCTAGTTTGGCTGATGTGCAGAGAAATCTGGCTACATCCCAGAGCACCGTTGCAGACTTGCGCTCACAACTAGTTGAGTTGCGCAACTCTGTAACATTAACTGGGTCACCGGCACGTGTAAGCAACGTAAACACATGCCGAGGAGCCGGCTGCCTCAATGCATCGGCTACGAGTTTCGCGTCAGCGGTTTTGTCGCCGGCGCCGATTGCTGAGTCTGCGTTGCGCGCTGAAACCGTGCCTCGCAGCCCCGCCCCCGCAGCTCCTCCCCGCAGCGCTGCCCGACCGACGCGACCACCTGGGCCAGTGGTCATTTCAAGCATCCCTGCTACTCTCCCCGCAAAGCCCGTGACTGCAAAGGCAACGGACCGGGCTGATGATGACGGTTTCGTGACGGTGCAAAGGAGGAAACGCCGTCAGCGAAGCTGTAAGAACCGCTCCGGCAAGGCTCCTGCGGAGGCTAACGTTAAACTTCGCGCCGCGAAGCCGAACACCCCGGTGTACATCTCTCGCCTACATTACACCACTGAGGCTGAGGACATCGAGGAGTACGTGCGCCAAAGATTGAAGTACACGCCAAGAGTACAGTTACGCCGCAACGTCAATTTCAAGGCGTTTGTGGTGCGCATCCCAACGTGTTTGCTCCATTTGGTGTTGGAAGAAAGTTTTTGGCCGCAGGATGTGGTGTTCCGTCGCTTCCGCGGACAAATTCCACAAGAACGCACAAAACATCGTGCAAGTGAAGTGCTACTAACATAGTAAGTTTTAAGTTGCATATACTAACAAAAATTGTTATTAGTATGTATTATTAGGTTAAGGTATTTATGTATGAGTCTTTGTTACCTGAAATAAATGGATTATTATTATTATTATTAAAGAAGTTTGGCTCTAGTTCCTTCTGCGCATGCGGCTTCCCTGGTAGCTCATAAACGGTACAAATTTGTGGATGTCTCTGACTATTCTCAATCTCATTTTTTCTTTTCTTTCCATTCAGATTTTTACAATAGTTTTCAAATCATTTTTTATTTTTTACATCTTTTGCTCAGAATAGTTACAGCACTGATGACAATATTTGTGTCACTTGTTTAATTATGTTTTTTTTTTGTATTATTAAAAAATTAAAAAATATTTACTAAATTTTCCTACCTTTGTATAGATTCTTTTTTTACCTATTATTTGTGAATCAGTGAACATTGTAGGCTTTGTAAATTCCCAGATGCTTGTTAACTTTTGTTAAGTCTGTTTTACGTTTTTTGTATTGTAAGCAACGACCTATTGTCGGGCCCACGCTGTCCCCCCATACTTATGTACTAATGCTGTAACAAAATAATATTGTAATACCAAATGATTTGAAAAGAGTAACCATGGAGTTTCTTGCCGGTTCTTCTCCATGGAAACGACCAACGCGAACCGTGCACCTTTTTCGTCGTTTTATAAGTGCCCATCTAGGCCTATGTGAAATAAAATATTTTGATTTTGATTTTTGATAGATACTTTTTGTTTGTAATAACATATAAACATTAATGACTCGGAAACAAATGTCCATGCTCAATACACAAACATTTGCTCCTACCGGTATTCGAACCCGGGACCCAACGAACGTAAGACAGCCTCACTACCGCTGCGCCATTCGGGTCGTAAATGTAAGGTCTAAGGTAATTATTCTTCTTCTTCTTTGCGTTGATGGATTCAAATAATACCCAACCAGTATAAAAGGTGCATTTGTCAAGTGAAAAATTTATCCTGTATAGCCACCTGCACAGCTCTTTCTTTGGCTTCAACTGCTGGTGTAATGAATTAAAAGGTATTAGCCGATAAAATAACAAATAGACAGAGAAACATGAAGTTTTATAAAAAGTTGTTATTTTGAAATTAAAAACAGACACATCAATTCTATTTATTTGTATAGATTAACCAGAGAAGACAACACACTGGGAAGAGTGGAAAGCTATGAGTCCCCTTGCCTTCCAGTGGAATGGTAAAGGTTGACTAAAATTGTTCCTGTTAGATTTTACAAAAGTGTTAGTCTAGCTGATAACATACCTGTGCTAAATATGACATGGCCATCAGGGTTGGTCAGCTTCTCAAATCTCTGTATTGCATCTGCTACCACCGCTGTGTACAGGTGACCCAAATGAGGAGCTGGAACATAACATCACATTATTGGTAGTTTGTCTGCAGATCTTACTCACAAAATGATTACCTTCGATGTTGATTTTTTAAATAAATTCTTCATAGAAATTGCACTTCTACATTGCCCTACCACGGAATCGAGCCCAAGTACAACCGCTCAACATTAGCACTTCAAGGAGGCAGTCATGATTTAATGTTTTCGCCCGTGATCCCACAAGATATATATACTGCCAAATTAAATTGTACTTAGATATCTGAAATGCAGTAATTGACATTTTATGTCATGTTTTTACATAAATATAAAATATTACATTTGTGACAGAAAGTGGGTGTTTTCTTTTTAATCATTTATGGGCGGCATTAGCACCGGGCCGTAGGCCTACGAAGGAGGCCGGCGGAGGCCCGGCAAATCGGGGACAGAAGTCAAAGAGTGTTATTTAATATGCGAGCGAAGCGAGCGCGCGTCATAAAACCTCTGTGGTCCCTTCCAGGGACTACGAGAAGGGATCACGGGCGAAAATGGATGATAAAGTGGGTAGCAAACTAAGTATTCTAAGTTGTCAATATTGAAGTTCAAACTATATAGTGTTGATTTACTTTCATTTCCTGTTTGCAATAAAACCTTGAACCTGATCTAGAAAATGTTTTTGAAATAATACGAAAATTGCGTCTTCTACTTACCCGCATTCACATAAAATATTGGTGTGGTGATATAAAACGGTGTTCTTTGCACAACGGAAGAAAGCAAACGCAATGTTAATCTCATTTTCTTGGAAAATTACCACTAACAATGTTTACCCAGCTGATTATCAGCAAGGTTATGATGGCAACTGTAAACTTTATGTGCCAATTCTTGTTTGTATATTGCAGCGATGCTTCCCTTTCATACACTTCTATTCATAGTTGATTAGTTACGAATGAAGTAAATAAATAAATACGCTCGAGATTGCGGCTTGCGCAGACACAATCACCGGCCTGTAAATTGAAGGACAAAATGTCAAAGTTGTCAAATCAAAATCATAGTAATGCGGTGTTTTACGATGACATAACATTTAGTACATTTCACTGCAAGTGCATGCATTTTTAATTGAGTCGTATTATATACGTTCTGTTACACAGTAATAAATGACACAGACTAACAAGCGTAAAAGGTAAACCAAAATATTCAGTGCAATTATTTAAAATTATAGTTGATTCATGTTATACCAATAGTTATCACTAAAACAATCTTTTGCAAACGAATAATTTAACGTGTCTTGTTTTTGGAAATTTGCTTTGACCAATTCTTCTGCTTTCTGCGTAAAATGGCAGTTTTAAATGTGACGTTACCCGATCAAGAAAAAATGACGTACAGTTTTATGGTGCGCCGTAAAATTTTTGCAATTTTCAATTTTGTTGCATTCTGTAGTTGAATCAATGAAAGGACGGTTCGCAGACGTGCGAATTTGTTGTGATGTGATTAAAATTGCAAAATCGAAGTATAGTGTAGCAACTGTGTTGAATAAAAAACGCCACAAAATGTCTTACGGAAAGATTGTTATTATGGCTTGTGGTAGCTTTAGCCCACCGACGTACATGCACCTTCGTATGTTCGGTAAGTAATCGGAAATCGAACGTGAAATGCGCAACTATTTTGCATTTTTTATTAATTCTATTGCAGTGAACTTGAACTATTGACCTTTGGCATTTTGAATAAATGTACTTCCTCCTACTATGTCGTTTGTGTAATAGTTACGGAAATCTCAAGAAAAACGACGACACTTTTGCTCAAGGTTTCACAGAGTTTTGAATATTTTATTACTTTTCTAGAAATTGCCAAAGATTACATCCACAACCTGAACTTAGGCAATGTGGTCGGAGGTTTGGTGTGTCCTGTGCATGATGCTTACGGGAAGAAAGACTTGGTGCCTGCAAACCACAGGTAAAATGTTTTTAATCGCGTTAAGTATTTTACATCTAAATAACAATTTAGTACTATAAAGATTTAAAAATATCTCGCATACTTAATATGTAACATATATGTTCATTTAAAAACTTAATTGCAACATCATACATGTTTAAAATACTGTAAGCATACATAATTATGAATAAATTGTACAAAATATAGTTAGTTTGTCCGTTTTCTTCATGTTTCCTTATAGCTATTAGTCTAAATAAGGAAAATCCCTATAGTCCAATTATTCTTCCTATAATACCTTATTTTATTTCTAAATACATTACATTAGGATTAAAAGGATTCACACTGCTGCAAACACTATCCGGCTCGAAGGACCATTTTATGTGGCAGTCGCAAGAATAGGAACACTAATTTATTTTTAGTATAAAACTTGAAATAGAATTTATTCAAGCTAATCATGATGGGTTTATTGAAGATAAACCAAACAAAAATTGCATAACTTGTGCAATAAACAGGACCTCCATATTCAACCACTGCTACCTTGCCAGTCTAGCTCGATGCTATTTGCTGACTAGCATTTTTTTTACTACACAAGTCTTCTTATCATCGTAATTTCAAATTCAGTGAGCTGAGAACTAAGCTATAAATTTCAAAACTTTAGTAAATTTATGTATAAACAAGATGGAAGATAGACCAATGCACAAAGAGTTACCACATATTGAGTACATAATTCTGAACCCCCACATATAAATTTTTCATTGGTAATATCCAGCTGTTGAAGTTTCATTCCTGACCACACTTAAAAGAAAAAAAAACTAACAAAAAAACAAATAATAACAGGTTATAATCTCTTTTAATGTCTTTTGAAAAAAGAACCACTCAGATTTTAGACTTCAATTAATTCACATAACAGTTTGGCCAGAGAAGGTATGAAGAATTAGATCATAATATAATTATGCAGGTTACATCATAAGGCTATGCTTGCCAAAAACCCATAATATATCAGAAGTTGACACAGATAATAACACAATTAATATTATCTTAGCAGACAGTTCAAGGTGCTGATAAAAACAATATATTATTCTGTAATATTAGTATAAATATTAACATTAGTATACCTACATACATAATGAGCCTATAACATTCCCAGTGTTGGGAAACATGCCAACTCTATGAAATAAACTACTACTAATAATAATATTATTAAGTACATCTTTTATTCATTAAATCATCTTATTTTAAACATATTTAAAATATTTCTTAAAATAATCTACTAAAAAAAAAAACATTTTGACATATAAAAAATGTGGTTGGCTGGTGTCGGTAGCAGGTGGTTAGGGCTCCAGAGACAGGAACCTCCTCAGAATGTGGGCCGTATCGTGGAGTGCTGCCCTCTGAATCAGGCTCTTGATCCAACCGCCTAAGGAGAGTCTCGACGAACATCTACCAAGGCCGTCAGGCCATTGATGGTTACGACAATGGGCACAATTCATTTAATTTATTTCACATAGTTCACATCATACTTATCCATGCATGTTTTTTTTTTTATAATATTATATGAATACAATAGTGTTAGTAGTATCTATCTATAATGTTATTAATACTGGATTCCAAACATTTACATAATTACAGTATAAATGAATTTGTTAATGTAAAACATCCTAATCCACAAATCACTCCTACTCTGCAGTTCACTTATTTGCAAAGGAGTGTCAGTGTAGGAGTGATTTCATATCCACTATGGGTTTAGCTTTACTTTTATTTGTTTCTTTCTTATACTATTTTATTATTTAATCAGGGATAACGGCCGGAGCATGATGAATCATCACCATCACCAGTTTAATGGTACGACTGCATGTGTGTCTGTCAGATTCAAACTGACTAAAAACCACCCCGGTGTTCCCTTTTCACACTTGCGCCGCCGGGGATCATGAGAACTAGTGCGACTTCCGCGATCGATCCCGGGCGAGTGCCAGCTCGCGTCTGCGGGACTCTTCAAGTCCGCGGGGGCAGTGAGGTACGCGCACTACGCGCAAACGCCTCGGGGTCCAGTTATATGGGGGGTGGCGGACGTGGCGGATCTCTAGGCCAGCACGCCCAACACTAGTCACTGAGTTGATTGGTGTCTCAAAAATACTAATCAGATTAATGTTATTCCAGGATAGCCATGTTGAAGTTAGCATTGAGGTCCTCATCATGGGTGAAGATATCGGAATGGGAGACACAGCAGTCTGGGTGGACGAGGACCAGGCTAACTCTGCAGCATCATCAGGTAATTATATAGCTAGATTATCCTGTCCCACTGCTTGGCAAAGGCCTCATCAACACTCAAGGCCTCATCGCTTTGTCAAGGTGAATATCCAAATTACCCTAGCCATACTATTCGTAGCCACGGAAGCTTGAGGACTGGCTCGTTGGTTTAGTGATCGCAAACGCGACTGCTTAGCATAAGGGCCTGGTTCGATTCCTGAGGCGGGCAAAGTGTTATTGGGTTTTTCCTTTACGAATTTCTTTGTAGCAGCCATGAAGTCTGAATGCCCGTTTGATGGCAATAGGCTCGCCTCGTATTACATGGGACTTGAAACAAAACTGGTGAAATGTGGGTGTACTATTAGATACACCTCTGCCTAACCCTTCAGGGATTACAAGGCTTGATGTTATGTTATGTGGAAATTTGAGGGTGGTCTTCAGTCATTGGTAGCGATTGCGACAGTTTTGAATCGAATCAGTGTTAATCCTGCGGTTTACGGTTTAAAACGGTCGCCCGAGCTGTCGTCGTCGGTTTCAAACAGCAAACCTTGACAGATAACATGTGATGCCAATTTTTGCACTTCGTTCGTGTGCATATATCTTAGTGGGCGGGCGAGCACTGAGCAGTGCTGCATTCTTTAAGGTGAAACATACGGTCTGCTCGTGGTCATTTTCCTCTTAGATGGCGCTGGAGTCAATCATTCAGTCAGTCAGTGATTTTAGGTTAATTTTGTCTTGGAACATTAATTAGTAAACCGTATAGGAGTAGTGCGCTACTCGGACATTACATTTCATTATAATAATTGACTCAAATTCCACCCAATTCGACATATTATTATAATCCCAAAATGTCATGATTTTCGCAAAGTATCGCTTAATTCAATAACTTATCTGAATGAGTTTCATAAACTAAAGAAAGCCATCAACAGATCAGTCATTGAAATCGATAAAACTTGAATGTGATGACCGAGTAGTTTAAGTGCGATTAATTGTAAAAAAATAACTTATTTGAATAGTCACCACAGATGAAATCATTCTATTTTAGATGGATAAGATTATAATTAATATAACAATGAATTGCTGTATCGCCGTACAGACCTTAAAGTGTTTTTGGATATTGAACCTTGTTATCACTGTGATTGGTTGTAATTAAAAATTTGCCGCGTCACGATGAATTAATGTATAAACTCACGCCTTTTTCCCATGAGGGTAAGCATAAACCACAGAAAGCCATCTGCTACGATCCTTGCATACTCCTTTAGCCTCGTCCACTTTCATTCATTTGGCTATACACGTACGCCGGTTGCGATTACTAAGCACCTGACCGAGGGTGAATGAAATAATAAAGAAACCAAAAAAAAAACCTCATCCTCTTTAGAAAAGGTAGGATCCTCCGACCAGACGGGTTTTGTGTCTGGTGGGGTACTGCCCGACGGTTATACAGTATGTTAGTTTAAACGAGGGACATATTCAAACCCGCAATAGTGCATGTTTACATGATACTAATAAAAATATGAACAAAAAAAAAACACTGATAAATAACAGATAGAACCATACCAAAAATTTCGCAAAAGTCTCGCAACGTGTATACACCCTTGCGCCTAACGCAGTACATGTGCGCGGGTCAATGACTTTTAGGTGTAATCCATTTTCCCTTTAATACTTACCTGGCTTATGACAGGCAAAAATATCTAGCTGCTGCAACTAGGTACTGACCGAATGTTCGCAGTCGTTGGTTGATGATACCTAGCATAAGTTTATACGACGGAATCTGGCGCTTGGGAAACATCTCTCAGTACAAATCAATAGCTCCTCTCACACTTTCATTAGATAACAAGTAGGCACGTAGCATATCCTAATATTCTTCACTGGAATATTGATAAGACGTCATTTTTGGTTATTCAAGAACACACACACTTATCGCGAAGTAAGCGGGGTTGTTAACGCGATACCCGGAAGCGCACATACGGAATTAGCGGCGCGCGCGCCTAGACTGGCTGGGGTCAGCGCGGGGTGGCGCGGGAGTGTGCCCTGTCGGTACATCGGGGACAACACAAAGGAAAGGGGCGAGGTTTGCGCACGAGCTTCCTTTTCGGCAGAATCGGTGCGTGTTTTGCCGCGTGATTATTTTACTGTTTACAAGTTCACTTCTTGCGCGCGCTCAGTGTCCATGAATAGTGTATTTTATTGGACAATTACGTCACAAATTAAGGTTATAGTTTTTTTACATATTTGGGACGAGAATCGAATACTGAATACCTTCCCTCAATATGTCCCTCGTTTAACCTAACATACTGTATACGTATTTGGGTCTTTCTATAATTATGTTCTTAACTTTATATCGCGGTGCAAGATTTCGATTTTAGTTCTTCATTTGCGCGTTCTTTTTGATGTGAAACATCTAGAGCGGGTAAACCAAAAAAAAAACTAATTAAAAAAAAATTCGCGGCGAGTGTGGCGATCGTACCTGGCCCGAACTAGCCCAAACATTACCGACCTGTTGAAGCAGCATAAGATCCACATATTCGCCGCTATATACAACAAGCCAGCTGGTCTCGGGGCACAGGTGCTGGGTTACAATCTCGTGACTTCGAGTTCGATTCAAGCAAAAGGTTTTTCTTTTTGTGAATCGAGTTATTTTGTTTTTATTTTATTTTATGTGTTTGTTTTTATATTGACTTTTTTTTAAGTATATTACTTGTACAAAATAATTTCGATGTTTCACATCTGCCAGGCGTCCCGCGACGGCTCACTTTTTTTCTCTTGATTATATCCCCCACAAGTAAAACCATCTTTTTTCACCCCCAGGACACAATAAACAACTACCTAACAGGCCAGAACGATCCAGACCCTCCATCATGGCTCCCAGACGACATCATCAACCTAAACAGTCTGGATGAGCCAGACAACCTAATGGAGAAGCTGAACGGCAACGTGCCGGATACCGGTGTCACGGTCAAACTGCTGTGCGGAGCTGATCTGTTGGAGTCATTCGCGACGCCGGGGCTGTGGTCTGATGAAGATGTGAGTACTTTTCTGTTTTAGTGTTTGATGTAGCATCATAAAGATCGACCGGGGTCGATCTTCAAGGTTAAGCAGAGCTTCTCAAGGCAGGTCCGTGGTTGGGTGACCATTCATTACATATCGAGACTCCTCCGTGCTTCGGAAAGCACGTTAAGCCGTTGGTCTCAGCTGTCACTTGTAGTTGTCTGACAGTCGTTACAGGTAGTCAGTGGCCCGAAACTCTGAAAACTCTTACCAAAGGGTAACGTATTACCTAGACCCAGTGCTCACTGGGTTGTGGAGGTCAGATGGGCAGTTGCTCCATGTAAAATACTGATATTCAGTTAGTGGTTATACTGGAAGTCGACTATATTCCGTTGATGATCCTTATAGTCTTTATTATCAAAACCATCTGACTTCTATAAAGAATTATTGAGAAAGTGTAGTGAGTCAAGACTAATGAAACAAATTAATAATGTCCTTCTCTTAGTAAAGACCTACGATTTTAATTAAGTATGTGCTATTTATTTCCAGCTGGAGAACATAGTGGGTCGCCACGGGCTTGTTGTGGTGACTCGCGCCGGCTGCGACCCGGGCCGGTTCATATACGAGTCCGACATGCTCTACAAATATAGGGTAAATATCTTAATCAAACAGTACAAGAAAGTTAATGCATGGAAAGGGAGGGGAAGCGCAAAGAAAAGATGGATGTATTGTGTGAGGAATGATATGAAAGAGAAAGGAGTAAATGAGGTCGTGACGTCTGACAGGGGAGAATGGGAGAAGATAACGTGTTGAGACCAAATAAAATGGGACAAGGGATGATGATGGTCATAATCATATAGTAATAGCTAAACCACGACTTAAAGAGAGAGAGAAAAGAGATATCTTGAAAACAAAAAATTACGCCGACAGCGTTCATCCATTGTTTTTGTATATGTTCAAGATAACTCGTTGGTTAAGTGGTCGCAAGCACTACTGCTGAGAGGTCTTTTGGTTCGATTCCCAGGTTGGCCTAAATGTTATTGAGTTTTTCCACCAGGAATTTCTAGTACCGGCCCAGAGTCTGTCTCACACTATGTAGGTGTAATATAGGTATGCGTACAGACGTGATGTTATGTTATGTCCAAGATGATGATGATTAGATATCGGATTATATGCACTATCAAAATTGCAAAATATGCATGCAAATATGCACTAAAAAAGGGCGAAATATGCAAAATCAAAAAACCATTTGTTATAAGAATTTACGTTTATTTTCATGTTATAATTATATGTAAACTATATTAATATTTGTTACATAATATATTTTGAATAGAAATTATTATCATATAATAAACTATAAATTATACACAAGAATTATACTTTTTTATTATAGTTCATGTGACAATAAACAATAATATATTTTTCCAGGTGTTCTGCAGCAAACTTGTGTCGTTTGACATTTAATATTAAATATCTGGATGAGCTTTGTTCGGTTTTTTTTCCAACAATGAAACCTAGCTAGATCGATTTATCGCCCCCGACACCCCCTGCATACTAAATTTCATTAAAATCGTTGGAGCCATTTCAGAGCTCGTTTAAAGGTATTAGATTTGTAAACTGAAAATGACCTTTCGACGTCAACGTGAAATTTGGCGCCATTTCTGTAGAGACCTTTTCAGGCGTGGGCTGTGAAGGCTAATACAACACTCCAAACACGTATACTACTGAAATAAGCACTGTCAATGAAAAAGTACCAAAATATGCAATAACGCTATAAAAATAGAATTATATGCATTAACATATGCAAGGAGGAGGAGGAGGCGCGGGAAAAGAGCAAATGGAAGGAATTGGGGGAAGCCTTTGCCTAGCAGTGGGACAGTTCAGGCTAACAGAAAAAAAAACATATGCAAATATGCAAATGCATATAATCCGATGTCTAATGATGTTGATCAACAAATACTACGACACCGAAAAAGAAACTAATATTAAATTGTTTCACATGAATAGCTAAACAGATATGGTCATGCTTGGCAGACGCATTACAAATTGATTGATTGCAATATGCCATTCGTCACACATTACAACCATTTCTGACGCTTCGCGGCATTTTATTTCATACGTTACCCCAACTCAATTTAATTAAATTCGTGTTTAATGCATTTGACACCCAAATTGGAATATAGAAAACTTCTTGGTTTAGTAATGTGTTAAGTATTGTTATTCATTTTCTAATGTAGGTTGAGGGGGGATCAGCCCAGTTAGGCAGTACAAATCTAATTAGGATAATTATGTTGAAATATGCGTGTTAGGTTGTATGTTGATTAAAATATTGCTCGCGACTGTAAAACGTATGTAATTATAGAATTATAATCATCAAATTCATCAATACAATCCTCCAAGCGCATAAAGGTGCAGAAATGATTTTGACCTTGAAAAAGTAATTCCTGCACCTTAAGCAGACGGTCCCGGCTATCATTTGAATCGGTTAGTAAAGAAAGGGAACAAGTCAGTTTTTTTACATTTGGCAATATTGATGGTAAATAACTCTTTGGGCCAACACTCATACTGTAATCAAGAAAGGGTATAAGTCAGGCCATTCAAAGACAAAATGAATGCGGATCACAAAATAAATGTAGTTAAGAAACCAATAAAAAATATAACTTTTAGTACTTATGTATTTTTATAGTTTTATTTATCACTTTTCAATCTAATAAAGAAAAGGAACATGTCAACAACTTTTTGTTATTTTTAAACAAAAAACTTATATAAAAAAAAAAGATAATATTTGTATTACATTGTTTATAACTTGGCTTATTTATTAAAATAACAAAAACATATTATGTTTTAACAATATTGTCCAAAAACCACTTTTTTATGTCTCCTGTAAAATTATGTTGCAGTGACATGTTCCCTTTCTTGATGAACCGATAAATTTGTGGATATTTGACAGTCATTGCAGGTAGTCAGTGGCCCGAAAGTCTGACAACCTGTCTTATCAAGGGGTATCGTATTACCCAGTACTAACTGGGTTGTGGAGGTCAGATAGGCGGTCGCTCCATATGAAAAACTGATATTTAGATGCATCCAGGTTAGACTGGATGCCCAAGCATAGTTGGAAAAAGGCTAGGCAGATGATGATTTTGAAATTTGTTCCGGGAAAAGCTGATGGCAATATGTATGTAGAGATCTGATTGGCAGTTGCTTCATATAAAATACTGGTAGTCAGCTGCATCCGGTTAAACTGTGAGCTGAACCCAACATATTTCAGAAAAGCCGCAGATGTTGTAGGTCAGGAAAATTATGATAATGTACCAATACACTAATAAACCTTACACTCCATTCCAGAACAACGTAATCCTAGTAACAAACTACATAGCCAACGAGGTCAGTTCGACGCAGATCCGACGCCTGGTCCGGCGCGGCGAGAGCGCCAAGTACCTCACGGACGACGCCGTCCTCGCCTACGTCAGGCAGCACCGTCTGTACGGAGCGCCGCATTGCGTCACGTGAGTACCACCGAGCTCTTTTTTTTTAATTTTTTTTTTTTTTTGGCTAGGGAATGGTTGGTGTAGTTGAGCTATAGATGAAAAATTATTGAGCAATTTTTGACTAGGGAATGGTTGAGCAATGAATGAGAAATGGTCAAGTAATACAAGGTCAAACTTAATTAGGTACAGTGGCCAGCGCGTCAAGTTACCACCAACTGTCAAGTTTTCTCATTCGATTTTGAACTTAACCGTCAACAATTTATGGTTTGAAATTATTTGGAGAAATTTGACAGTTTGTGGTAAATTTGTGAGTGGTCTAAATGTGATAGAACATAAAAGAAACAGGTTTAATTATCTTTCTGGGGTCAATAACCGCTGGTAGTTTAGTTAACCACGTATATCAAGATTCAATAGCTAATTTGACCCTCTATTATTTTTTCAGGAATATTTGAGAAATTATTACTGTGCTAGAAAAAAACGAACTGTCCCTTTGCCAAAGTTAATTCCGTCGAAATATTTGTAGTTTACTTTGTTACACATTTATTATTTTATAACTTTTCTGTTTATTACGTTATGTTTCATTATATTGTATACTTTTTTTTGTATATTTTAAAATGTATTTGTGCACTGGGTGCTGACATCAGACTCTTGACAGATCATGTGCTGAACTATACAGGGTCGAAGGAATACCTACCGAAGCACAAACGGTTAACACGTTCTGAACCCAAATAGAAACTTTTCATCGGTAATTTAATAAAAAATAGCTGTTAAAGTTTTTTTTTAATTACCGGTGAAAAGGGGTTTGAATTTTTTGACCCGCCATTTAATTTTTTTTCTATACAAACCTTGTTTGTATCGATTAATGTAGGTTTTATACGTGGTCGCAACTTTGAAAAGAAATTAAAATGGCGGAAGTTAGGCCGACCAGGGTTCATACAAAAATCTTCCAAGCCCTTTCTTTGTGAAGGGTTCAGAATAATGTACTGAATACCTGTAGGGCTATTACGTTTCTCTGTTGACAGCTCGAAATGATAGTAACTGGGCTCAGTGTCCATCAATTAACCGTCAAAAGGTAAGTCTGTTAGTCACCGTAAAGTGATATCCTCTCAGTTTGAGATGTAATACCAATATTATGACATTCAGGGTTGTCATCAAAGTTCGGTGTACAACCGAAGCTTGATAGTCACTGGATATCAGAAAGATACGTAATAGCCCTGCTGGTACCCGTTTGTGCGTTGGTACCCTTTCCCCCCTGTATGTCAGGGACTGGTGTCCGCAGCAAGTCCACAACTGTCCGGACCGGTTTGACGGAACCCTTTATTGGCTTTATTTTATGTTTCTTATGTTGACTTTTGCATGAGTTGCAAAAAAGTGTTTTTTCTATACAGATGTTGATTTTTTTGTAGACCTTTAGATATTATGTTTTAAGATTTATTTGTTATTTTATATATTATTTTTACATTAAAAGTGATTCGAAAGCCAGATATTTTCTATTCAGTTTGCAGTTTTAGATTTTTACTAATACCTATAAGTATTTTTTTATGGAAATAAACGATTGAATCAAGGTTGTTTCCTTGTTTTTCTTTTAAGTTTGAAGATACATTATTATACAAAAAAATACATCACGTAACTTCAGATTTCATAACGACAATACTTAAAACGGCCGCATCACATTTTCTAAAATCATGGCACAAAAGTTATTTTTTAAGATTTTTTTTTTTTAACAATTATCGACCTTCCCACCTTATAATTAAGTCACAATTTTATGTACAAATACTAACAACACAAAAACTCTTTCACGCTGCCCGGAAACAGTGAGTATAACATCCTTAAAGATTTGATCGCTAGCTACGACAAACGATCACCACAAGACGTCGTAATGGCCTCCCCTGAAGAAACCAGTTTCAAAAACATCCTCATATCGATCAGAGACAAACCCTCTATAATTGACGAGACAATCACGGTCAAAAGGCCAAGGAAGACTAACTTCCTGATGCCTAACTCACACACTGATTCTGTGAGCCCTATCTGTGGGCCCTTAAAGCCCAAAATGGCGTATCTCGACAAAGTTCCGTCGACCTACGTTCCAGGAAAAGCTGTCAAAATCGTCAGCGATGCAACCGAACACAAAGTCGACAAGGTAACGTTAGACACGACATATTGCTCCCTCGATAGCTATCTAAGCAAGGATTCCGACTTCGACTTATACAAAAGACGGGTAAGTGAAGGTAACGTGGAGAAAGCCGAAGTTGAAGCCTCGAAAAAACGCTGTTCGTCGACTATTAGGAAACTGAAGCCGGATGAAATGAAGAAGTCGAAGTCGGAAGTCAGTAAGTTGTGTGATAAGGTGAAGAGTATTAAGATAAAAGACAGTTCTGGAAGGAGTTATAAGACGCGTAGTTGTAATGATATTGTTAGGTTGATATTGACGAAGCATGGGATTCATGTTATTAGTGATACGGAGGCTATAGTTTAGAAACTTAGGTCGTAATGCTAATGGCTTAAGGTTGGGATTCTACTGGAATTTTAAAAGGCAGTCCGTTATGGGTGTTTATGATGTACTAGCTATACTTCTGGTAGCTCCGCCAACGTGGGTTGTTTACGTGTGTGCCAAATTTCATAGAAATCTGTTCGCCCGCTAAGGCGTGAAAAAGTAGACAGACGCGAATGATTTTTCAGTAGAATCTCATCTTAAGTTATTTATTATTAAGCAAAATCGGATTGTCAGAAAAATAACGGAATTTAATCAGATACCTGATACGGTCAATTTACTTGGAATTGTAAGTTTCTATAACTTGAAACATGAAATATAAAGAAAGCAAGATATATAGAATAAAAGCTTGTAAAACGTCTAAAAAGTCTTTGGTCGAACAGTTTTTCTAGAAAATGTCTTCCAAACTGTGAATTTATTTGTCAATTTACATTTAAGCCAGTTTCATCCATTTCTGACTGACTTTGTAATATTTAAATATACTTTACATTGGAGTTTTACCATTTCAAGCATACGTCATTTTAAAGTCATTACTCAGTCGCATCTAGAATTCAAAACTACTTTAGACCAAATTTTGCAATTTGCAAACTAATCCACAATAAACACAACTCATAAACTGTTCAACCGTGAAGGATCAGTTTCCAATGTTTCCACATTTTCGAACTTTTTTGATGGCAATAAATAAAGGACTGTATCAGTATTGCCTACAAAAAATATGTAGGTACAATATTGGGTGTGAGGAGACCCTTAAGAGGACACAAAGCGGACGTTTTTCCATACAAATGTAGTCCCCTGTTTCCTCTCTAGATAATGCCAGTAGACCAATATTTTTTTTTTCCAAGAAATTAATAATCACTATTGGCATGCCCCTATTTTTACTTATTTTTCATAAATTATTTATTAAAAGAGATATGAATCTTCAAAAATCTAAAAAAATGGCCAGATTTTCCGCTGTGTTCAAACATCCAGAAAACAAATTTCACTAACAAAAACGTAAACATGGGAACACGGCCAAAATCTTTCTTTCATTTTTAATGAAAAATTAGTTAAAAATTAGTTAAATCGATCAAGTTTTGGAGAAGTAATCAGGGGACTACGAAACGTTGTTTTTGTGTACTTTTAATAAGTATTTTCTGTTGTTGTCTCTTTCGCTCTCTGCGCGTAAGAGACTGCGCGACAGCAAAAAATTTTACAAATACCTATTTCTCAATTCTCTCGCCCCTTTTTGTTTCCTCTTGTCAAATTGTCTTCGTCGATTTTTTATACTTAAAAAGTGCGTGAGGGTTTATTGGAAACTGATCCTAAAGTCGGTCAGGAAACAAAGCTAGTTGCCCGTTCCAAAACGTAGATCGATAAGGGAAGGAAGTACAAGAAACTCCATGAAAACTCTTCACTCTTCTCCTTAATTTTTAATCAATACAAGACATTACAATAAAGTCTGACAACCAGTCTTACCAAAGGGTATCTAATTACCCAGAACTAACTGGGTTGTGAAGGTCAGATAGGCAGTCACTGCATGTTAAATACTACAGCATCCGGTGAGACTGGAAGCCGACCCCAACATAGTTGGCATATGGGTACAAAACAGCTCCATGGTAAAATAAGACTTATTTGTCTAAGACAAAAAGTCGTAAAACGCCTCAAACAATTTTGAATCAGAGGCCTGAAGAGAACTTGGGCCGACCCTAACAAAATATAAATTAAAAAGACTAGCTTGAAAAACATACATTTCATGCCCACTTTGATTTCTCATTAGAATAAAAACAATAATTATAAATTGATAGGCTATTTCATGTATTAAACAGTGGAATTTATATTAAAGCTATTAATGTTCTTTACATCAAAATATAATCATTTGTAAATATTTATAGTGTATTTGTAATAAATACTTCTTTTTTATAATATTGTACTTTTTACTATAAGATGTTTAAATTTACTATTAATAATCTAGTTATTACTAGTAGACATAAGGTTTAAATTGCCGCAGTCACACATTATTTCGTTATGCCGATATCAGACGCTCACTTTCGGTTCATTTTTGTTTTTACTCGGCATCTTTCACTCAAAGTGAAACGTCTGAACAAAAAAAAACGAAAGTGAACATAGAATGAAACAAAAATGAATAATCACTCAAGTGAATCGTCTGATTCGGTTTTAATGAACTCTGAGTGCGGTAGTAAGTGTTGTTTCTATAGATAAACATGTTTCTATACATTTATTACGGAATTACCATAGAGAGTATACTTTTAAAGAGAGAGTTGTAAACATAAGTTTATTATACAATATGCATTTAGGTATGTTCGTAAAATATTGTTATATTAGGTACTTACTTAATAAAAAATAAAATGAAATACATATACTAATAATAAGGAGAAATAACCAGATGAAATAAAAAAATGGTTAAAAACTCTTAATTCTAATTATAAATTAAACGTTAATCAAAAAATAATCTTAAAAAGTATTATTAAAGCACATTTTTTTACATTAAAGGCCATATTCCAGAGCACAAAATATAATAAATCAAAATTGAGGCTTCAATAATTAAAATTAAAAGTTTAATATTAAAACTACTGAGTTTTAATATTAAACTTTTAATTTACTACTAGGGACATTCACACGACACACGATCGAAACGTATGGAACAGTAGATTTTATTAAAGAAACTGACGAAAAATCATGTACCACTATTACGAATTACTGGTTTGTTTGTTTGCGCGTCAATGTCCCTATTAATGGGTGTAAAAGTACCCTTAACTAAGCCGAAAGGCACTTGTTCTCCCCGTTCTCGATGTCACAGACGGCTCGTCAAAGGTTCCTAGGTATGGTCTAGAATCTAGACCGTACCGAGGAATCTTTTAGTTAAGGAGATATTGGTGGTCAAAGTTCCAACTTCTTAGCAAGTTTTTTTTTAAGATTAAGATGCATTTATTTGTATAAACATGTGTAACATGGATACATCGATAAAATACATGTAAAAACTTGTGTTTTTAAATACACCACGACCCCCGTACTATTCAAACCATCCAACCAGCACAATGTTTTGAGTGCGTTACATTGAGTCCTAATGTAGAACGTGATTTATTACCTCAAAACTAAAGTCGGTGCCCAGCAATAAGTTTTGCGTAGAGTTACATAATTTGATGTACAGAATGCTTGGTTGACGGCTTCGTGAAGGGACCTTTCACACCTTTTATATTTTCTCTGAATGAGTGTTCCTTAGTTAAAGTGGCCTCAAAGCTGCCCCTTAAGGTGGATGCTCCAGGGTAGCCCGCGAAATTCAAATTTTCTTACGTTTTTTGCAATTTGCAGGTCAGTGTCAGGTTGTATGTTGATTAAAATATGATTCGCGACCATGACTTATTCTTGAAAAAGTAATTCCTGCACCTTTATGCGCTTGGAGGGTTGTATTGATGATTTTGATGATTATAATTCTATAACTACATACGTGTTACAGCCGCGAATCATATTTTAATCAACATCAAACCTGACAGTGACCTACAAATTGAAAAAACGTAAGAAAATTTGAATTTCGCGGGTTACCCTGGAGCATCCACCTTAACATGAGCAATTTAAAATTAACTTACTTTTAATTCATTTACTGCTTTCATACTTTCCTAAGCCAAATCTAATGTTTGAGATTAATAATATCTGTTAAATAAATAGGACATTTATATGTCAGTTGGTTGACACACTATTTATAAGGGTTATTCATACACGTTGTCTATAGTAAAAATAATGATTAATATTTGCTATATCTTACATTTTTGGATGTTTAAAGGTCTATTAACTAAATCAGCTTTGGTGAGTAAAACACTAAATAAAGATGTAGTTCTAAATAGTTGTATTTTAAATAATTCGATTAATGGATAAATATGTCGGGACTTTGGACTCAATGCTAATGCGGAGTTCGTATTTTATTTGAAAAGTGCTCCTTCGATACTAATTTATTTACAGTTTTATATATTTTATCGGATCTTATTTATACTCCAAACCTGGCATATACATAATTATAATGAAGTTTAAGTAATTACTTGAGTTTAAGTAAATGCGTATGCAACCATTTATAAGCAGACAAGAATTTGAACGATGTAAGAACCGTCAAAGAAAGCAAATGAAATAATTCTATAAAACTACAGAATAACAATCGTATCTTTAATTATTACTTTTACTCAAGTAATCACTTTGTAACGGTTGATCGCGTTTTTATAGCAGTGTTTTCTAAATAGTGCCAATTTAGTATCGTTCCTATTAATTATTGTTTTTCTTGCATGAAATATCAGTACATTTAAAAGTGTAGGCAGTATGAAATATGAAAATCTAGTATTATTGATTTGATTATTGTCTCTGTACGTAATAAAATAATTAAAACTATTAAATGTAACAGTATTAAATAAAATAAATGTTTTTAAATAGATTGTTAAATTAGGGTACCTAGTATTTAAATGTGCTCATGAATTTCTTTGAGAGATGATGATAATTTATCGAATTATAATATTGCTGGATATATTTTTAGTTTCTAGCTAACTTCTCGCCTAGCATGGAAACTATTGTTTTACTTTATTTTTAACCGACTTGTGCTCAACGCTGGATCGCTTTAAGTGGAGTTAAACAATTGCTTAAAAAACTGTTTTCAATATGAAAGGAAAGAGGCTTGTATCCTGAAAAAATCTAATCAATCAATCTAGATTATCAAAAAATATTTGACCCGTATTTTTTCTTTTGTTATGTAAACCAAAATTGACGAAGATATTACGACGCTTTTAAAATTCGCAATACGTCACGCCGTGCTATAATTTTTAGTGCGTTGTGACGTCACGAGCCCCCACTCTTTTTTGATGCGTTTTATCTTTGTCAATATTCATTGATTTACAAAAACAAAAAATACGTGTTCATTATTTTCCAATACTCTAACTGACGGACTAAATAGATTTGCAATTTATTGATGGTGGAAACTAGCCTATTCATTATACCTAAAATCCTTTAAAATGTATATTTTCCACTATTTAAGAAATAATATGACTCAAAGCTGCTGTCTATGTGAATTGTTACAAAATTAATTTTTTATGGCGTTTTTAACATTTACCATTAGCATGTTCTATTGATGTTGCTTCCTATAGACGTTTATGTGCCCTTAAGTAATTATTGTCCCCTTGAATTTATTCTGTATGATTTTTTGTACCTTGTCTTGCCCCTACGGACATAGAAATAAGACGATAATATGAATTGAACTATTAAACTCAATTGAATAGCCAGATTTCCATGTAGGTTCAATAAACTTGACACTTTTCTTATGGAACATGCACAAAAGAGGGTTTAATTCATATTCCTGGCTGACTGCAAAAAAATATCGCTTCATTTCTAGGTCCTTATAGTAAGTGCTGCATGATTCTTTTGGCGGTGGAATGATATTGTCAGGTATTGAAAAAATAAGATGGCGGCAAACCAAAACTTTTACGTTTTAAACAGGTTCTTTAAAAAGAAAAAAAATAGATACTTAAAACTTATTTTTAGTTCTAAGCCCTCGCGCCAAAGAACCATGCAAAACTACATTTTTTATTTCCCCCCTTTTTATTTTTCTCCTAACCATGGGTGTTGTGTGCGTAGGGAGGCGGCTGCGCGTTGTAGCTGACGTGTTGCGCGCGCGCCGATGACGTCACGCCGTAGCGGGGCGTAGCGAGTTCGTAGCAACTCCGTAGCAAGCGTAGCGGGGAGGGCGGAGCGCGCACACCCTAACTAATTTTACAGTCCTTTTTACCTCTGACTGCAACTGTCTATTATCAACTTGTATCACTGTCATTTTGATAGGCTTGTCACTGGGCAAACTAAATCTTATTGTAAGGGATTAAAGATCACTGTAGTTAAAGTCAGAGGTGAAATAATTATGAAAGGACCTTAGTTATAAGTTTTGTCTATGTAGTGCCTACTGTGTCCACTAGTTCGACGTTCCGAATTTGAAAATAGATTTTTTTGTTTTTGGGGTTGTTATCTATTTTAAATATTGCCAGTGATCAAAATGTTTTTTTTTAAAATGTATTTACAAAATAAATAAATGTCATTGAAATGCAATGGAATGTGATAAAAGTTGTGGCAAAGCAAACATATTTTTGGAGGATATTTATACAATGTGACGTATTAATGTTATACGTGCTCAATATTTGCGTGTAAGTATTTTTGGGTTCCTATAAAATAACGTAATTTTGTTATTACGAAACAATTGTTATAATATCAACTAGTGGACACATACTTAACGGCTTGGTTGAAGCTTTCGTGGAAAACCTGCATGAGATGTTCCCCATTTTTTATCCGATTTCGTTTTTAGTCGGAATGCTAAGCTTGTCAGCGTCATGTTTGTGAGTATATACAGTTTGGTTTCGGTAAAATATACTTGTAATATTAATAATTTTGATTGAGCAGTATAAAGGATATTCTAGTAATGCCTAGTTCATATTTTTATTATACGAAGCACATTAACGTGCTACATAGATTTTTCATCACGAATATCAAGTCATACCGACAACAATTATCTGAATTTCAAAGATAGGCCACCATTTGTCTTCGATAAAAAAGTTGAATCTAAGGAGTCTATGCTCTTGGACGGGTGTTCCACAAAGTCTCAAGCAGCCATCGCCGCGGTTCAGAACCAGCCTAGCTTTGCGTCTGACCGTACTTGCGCTTCGATACATACAGTCCGCGCGCGAGCTCCGAGGAATCGGTGGCTGACTTAAATCATCGGTGGTTTAATTTCAAGTACTTAATACCCTCATAGAGTGATTTCATAATTTAGTACTCCACGCGAACTACATTATGAAATCATTCTATGAGGGTATTATGTACTTGAAATAAAACCACCGATGATTTAAGTCAGCCACCGATTCCCGGACTATACTTAGTGAAATATCAGCCTTATTCTGCCTGTCAATTGTTATGCCGTACTACGACTATGCAACTCTGCTATTTTCAACTCTATTTAGTAGCACCTAAAGTCTATATTTGGTAATGAGCAAATCACATTTTCGTATGAGCGCAAAAGTGAATATGAACTCTATTTAGTGGCTCTTAAAGTCTTTATGTAGTTTTTAACAGAGCTGCACAATCGTATACAACTAGGTGAATCTTAGCATGTTTTAAGCTTATTGTGTACTTCCTATTTAAGTAGTAGCATTTTGTATGAGTGAGTTTTCAAACCAAGTAAACCTTATATGAAGATGTTTGTGTGCTTAAAAATCTTGAAATTTATCTGATTATATGATGAGCTTTGCTTATCTTTTTCTGGTTGCATGTAAACGTTATGGCTAGAGATGGGCGTGAAAATAAACTTAAGATTATCTGGCCAAACGCAATGGTAGCTAAAAAAAAACTAAGAAATATAAAAATAGGGATGATGAAGACCGACTAAAAAAAAAGATTCTGTTTAGTCCGTCAGTAAGATTATCGTAAATTGGATACGTGTTTTTTGTTTTATCGAATTAATAAAAATTGACGAAGATAAAACTTGTCAAAGAGTGGGGACGTGTGACGTCACATTTGAGTAAAAAATGTACTCTAATGTGACGTCACGCGCGTTTTCGACGCACTGTATCGTCTTCATTTTTTGTTTACGTGAAAAAAGAAAAATATGTCTGACGGAATAATTCGATTTTTTTTTGTCATCTACCCTATTAAGAATTTTTACGGAGACTTGAAAATATGACTGTCACTGGCGAATTGATGCACTCAACCCAACTATTTGGTTGGGGGGCACAACCTTACTGCGACCACCTCGGCTCGCATATGGCATCGTCACAGTGCTTATTCATCAAATTTTAAGAAACAAACCTTCCGTTTCAATCGTATTGCAATGATGTAATCAGATCGAATACGAGTCGTTGCGTTTAGACCCATGAACAGTTTAGCCGGGTAATATTTAGTTTATTTTCACACTCATATTCAGCCATAACACAAGACAATCTTGGAGCTCTAAAAATGGGGTAAAACTTTTCCGACGTATGACTTGGAAATAGCCAAATGTGTTTGTAATGTCGCCATCCTAGACCGCGTCATCGCTTCACATCAGACGAGTTACTAGTGAGGAAACCAGTGCCTGAGAGATATGTCTTGACGGCATGTAAAGCCAAGTCAGAGGTCCATGGGTGGCATAAAAACTGACTCCAGGTTAGGCACTAAACGCAAGTCTATTTGGTATTATAAAAAAAAACATGTCCCATTCACTGAATCACTGGCTGATGCATACAGTTCTGTAGAGTATTATCCCATTTTGATTGCTAAAAGATTGTTATTTAAAATAATATTTTCTTAAATTCCTTGCTAACTTAAGCATGGAGCCTTCCGGTCTTAAGTTTTCTTTTTATTTACCCCAAAAATGATAACTTCCAAACAAATATTTATTTTAGGTTTTCGGCCAGTGATTATAAAGATAGATAGATAGTTCAAATAAATATTCAAATTTATTTCAAAAAGGTTACAAACAATTTGCTATGTACAAAATATTATGGTAATTCACTGCTTTTGATATACAAAATTATGTCAGGTATAAATCAGTCTGTAATTTTGTAGGGTGCATCCTCACTGGACCATTTGCTTGTAATGTAACAAACAAAAAGTCGATGAGTACAGTAACAAATGATAGTTACAAATTATACTGTTACAGGTTGAGCACTGTAATGCTCAGGGGGTCTAAAATGGTCGTTTTAGCAGATTCATAATAAGATAATAATATGAGTCACGTTAAAATTCTTAAAATATAATTAATATTAAACGCAGTTAATATTATGAATTGGCACTTTGTGACTATTTTACGAATTGAAACGTAATTCATACTATTATCGTCATTCAGTCTGTCAGTCTTCTCATTCACTGATGTTATGCTCGAATCTAATACAATAACAGGCGAATGTTCCCGGTGATGAAGCGCCTTTACAATTTAATTTTTACAATCCTGTTTTATGTGTATAGTATAAAATATTGAAATAGTTGTCATTGTGATTTGGTATGATTTAATTTTTACTTATTATTTTATAGTTATGCATATACAATGTGTACTTAATTTTAAGGATCTGATTAGTTAACTTATTATAGATTTAGTTGCCCGGCCAGTGTCGAATGACATGTAAATATTAATATGTATTGATAAAAAAAAACTTATCGACCTTTTTGATTACTTTACTTAGTTGTAAAGTCAAAGTGCAATCTGTGAATCTTGCCTTAAACCTTTTGAACGCCATTGTCACAAGCAAGCGAGTGCCCTGTACGTCAACGACACAAATATGTGACAAAAAATACGGTGCACTATAACACGAAAAATAAACAATTAAATAGTTTTGAAATCCCTATTCCTTTTGTGGCTTGGAGGGCACACGAGCGTGCGTTTATGCTTAGACGTTCAAAATGTTAACAGTTATTTTATATTTGCAATTTTGCATGTCATTTGACCAACGCTGTCACAACAGAATACTTAATTTCCTATGTTCCTTGTTTATGGTTTAGCCAGTAGGTAGGGTTCGTGAGTTTTAGACTTGACACCGATATTACATATTCGATGCTGTAGAAAAAAAGATATCACGCCTGTAATCACTAAAGGGTTAGGCAGAGGTGTACCTATTAGTAAACCCAATCGAACGAATATTTTACATCGAGGGTAATTAACATAAAATTGTTTTTTAGGGATCTGGAATAGACGAAGAATCGTTTGAAGTAATGGTCTTATGAAAAACTATGGCCGTTTCAGAGAAAGTATGTTTTTAGTAATGTTACTTATAGTCAAAACTTTAAAGTAATTTCTTCAGATTCAGTACGGTTATAGTATCGTATTCAGTAGCTTTACCAAAGTATTTTCTTAAGTCTTACACCTTATTGTTGCTCACATAGGTTTTTACAATAATTATGGTATTGTTGACCCATGATCTGTCCACGAAGTAGACACAATAGTTGGCGTAGTAACAATGGCGTCTCGACCAAATCGGTCATTCGACAGATCATGATTTAAATATAGGTTGGAACAAACGGATTACACAAACGGTTAGCACGTATTCAGAACATCATTCTGAGCACATAGAAATATAAAACAGAAATGTTTCATCAATAACTTTAAAAGAAAAAAAAAAAGTTTTTCTATACATTCAAAACGAAGAAATATCACGATTCGACGTAACGGGAATCGACATAGCAGGAATGATTCATTACGACGTGTAGGTATTGCACGTTTGTAGGAAACAACTTTTTTTTTTTAAATTACCGATGTCAAATTTCGATGTGGCTATGGTCTCCCCCAAGGGGGTGCTCAGAATCATCATCATTGTCCTGACCTTATCTCAATTTATTTGGGGTCGGCGCAGCATGAACTGAATACTTAGTTACGGTGTCTCTTCCACATTGTCTGTAATGATTTAAATATTATTATTGTTTTTTAATCAAATCTAGTAACTGATATAAAATCTTTTCTACAGCATCTAGCAAAATACATTCTCGAGATAACTTATTCCTATAGTGTTACAAATCTTAGTTCTTAATTTCACCTGTACGTATAATGAGTGTTACCGTAGCTTTGTATTAGTGTGTTTTTATCTGGAGTAAAAAAGTCCGGTCCAACCGTTGCGGACAGATTATGGAAGGGACGCAAAAAAAAAAACATGCACAGAATAAAAATATATTCTTAAAATGTTTAACATCGAAACGTATCACTAAATGTTAGTGAAGTCTTTATGTGTGATTATGATATATTTTGCACGTTACAGACCCGATTGACAGTAAAGTATTGAAATGTAAGCTTTATATTGTGATCCTTATGGTAGAATTTTCAACATGGCTATAAGTGTGGATCACGCGTCGTACAATAATGTCTACTCTTTTCAAACCTGTAACTTGTAGTTCTATAGTGACAGAAAGAGTATTGAAAGAGTATTCCATCTTTCTACACTTCTTTCAAGTAAATGTTGAAAATTCTACCGTAAGGAACACGACATAAAGCTCATATTTCAATGCTTCACTGTGAGTCCATTCGGAGTGATTTGGCGTCGAGTCTGTGTAGTGTCTGAAGGCCTTTATTTAAGTTGTTTTTGTAACTTAATGTAGTAGATGTGTAATTTGTAAATCTGTTATTTTATTTGTCATATAAAAGTAATATCAAGTCTTAAAATAATAGTATTGGTTTTGCTTTTATCCCATGATCTGTCCACGAAGTACACACAATAGTTAAACAATGGTGTCTCGAACAAATTGGTCATTTGACAGATCATGATCTATAATGAAAATATAGTTTTTCACAAACTGTGCAATATGTAAAGTCCGGGAAATTAATTGCTTAAAAATTATAATATTTTAGTACGAAAGGATTAAATATTAAAATTAAATTTATTTTATTTAATTTTATTAAATTATATTTATAATTATTTTATAATAATTACAAACTGACTACCGACTTATGTTGTCCGTATACTCTGATCATAACTGGTATTCTTTGAAATAATTATAACACGACAAATTGCGCAGTGTGTCAATTTGATAAACAATTTTATTTTATTCCTTGACTATGAATATAATGTTTCTTTTTACTGATCATACTGTTAACTTCAAGAATGGGCGTTTTTAATTACCTTCGTAAACCTAGGATATTATTAAATATTCTGTTGATGTTCAAGATCTATAAGATATTATGACTTGCATACCAAAGTAGCCCGAAATATAGTGATATTTTTAATCCGACTTCAATAGGGTTTTGTTCTCAATTCCAGATGATTATATTTATACTTTATGGTTAAATTAAAAAGGTTTTGCAAATTTCCATATTTTTGTTCGGTTCTTTTTATCAAGGGTATTCAGACATTTGATAAGAAACCGATTAGCTTTCTTTCCTGATTAGGATTATCTCTTGCTCGTGTTATTTTCTAATTGCTTTGGGTATATCAGTATTATCTAACTACATAGTAACTAAAACATCTGTTTAGTTAGACAGAAACATGCCGTAATCAGTTAAAGTCAACAGATTAACGTCGCCGCCGCCGCCTTGTAGTTAACCGTACATTCGCAAAAACATTGTTTTAACTGATAATAATATTCGCTTCGAAAATGTTACCAATGAATGTAAAAATAACGCTTACTTACACCAAAATAAAATGATTTATTTATTTACATTTTTTTGTTTTATTTACAAACTTACATTACAGATGATCGTTTTTAGGGTTCCGTACCCAAAGGGTAAAAACGGGACCCTATTACTCAGACTCCACTGTTCGTCTGTCTGTCACCAGGCTGTTTCTCATGAACCGTGATAGCTAGACAGTTGAAATTTTCATAGAATGTGTATTTCTGTTGCAGCTATAACAACAAATAATACAAAATAAATTATACGATAGTACGGAACCATTCATGCGCGAGTTCGACTCGACTTGGCCGGTTTTTTCTTAAGGTGGAAGCTCTAGGGTAATCAGCTAAATTGATTTTTGCAATTTGCAGGTCGTATGTTGATGAAAAATGAGTCGCGACCGTAACACGTATGTAGTTACAGAATTAAAATCATCAATACAACCGCTAGCGCTTCCTCCTTAATTTAATATTTTTAAAAGGAAGGTTGTATGTAAGTAAGAAACTAGGCAGGCACTTTATTGTATGTAAATTATTTTATCACTAGGAGAAAAATTGGATAGAAACCCAGTAACCAGCTCTGTAGGGCTATTACGTATCTCTGTTACATGACAGCTCGAAATGATAGTAACTGGGCTCAGTGTCCATCATCGTATTATGTATGACCCTCTTAGTCACCGTAAAGTGATATCCACTCAGTGTGATACGTAATACCAATATTATGACATTCAGGGTTGTCGTTAAAGTTCGGTGTACAACCAAAGCTTGATAGTCACTGGATATCAGAAAGATACGTAATAGCCCTGCTGGGCCTGCGTGGATGATCATGGCCCACTCCTTCACTCAAAGAGATTCCTGTGTCCAGGCAGTGGGAACCATTATCATCTTCCTGCCCTACGTTTTTTCTTCCACTAAGAGGTCCCTAGAACAACTTATACTAACATGATCTGATCTTAATTAAAAAACGAATGAAGACAAAAATTATGCAGTCTATTCGTTATTCTATTAGCTTAAATAAATAAATCATAATAAAACTAAATGGCTATGAATAAATGACACTAGACTAGGACAGAGTATTTACCTTAACTGAGTGTTAAAACTTATATTATAAGCATAGAATATTATGGTTCATACACAATAAAAAATCAGTAAATAAATAATTATCAATGAGACATGTACACAATTTTGTTACTGTTTTTTTTTTAATCAATTTATAAAACTTATTAAATTGTACACTCTATGTTGTCAAATTGAAAATGCATGATTACGAAATGTAAAAATCAAAAATAATTGTAGCATAATTTGAATAAAAAATAACTACAAAAATATGGTGGGTTCAACAGGAACAAATTTTAATTATTTTAATCCATACCCGCTGAACCCACTAGTGAGTGGGGCAAAGCAGTGGGGTCAGCGGAAATACACCATAAATTTATGTACAACTTTCATAACAGACCCATAACCAAACATTTTCCAGTATTCTCTAATTCTTCTTCTTAGCAGGAGCTACCTTTACTGGCTCAGGGCACTGACACCAAGGCGTCCTATTTTTATCACAAAGGAGTTCCACATTCAACACAGTGACATTTAACCCGTCCACTGCAACTGTGTGCGTATTGAGCAGATTGTACTGCACATCATGAAGGCCCGTGTGGCGGTCGCGGCGACGGGTTACCTCGCGTTGGTTGAAGCATTTCCGCATGTCACGTTTGCGGTAAGTCTTGTCGTGGATATGTCTGGAATGTGTAAATATAAAGGAGGTTAAAAACTACAAGCAAAATCAGTTGATCTGTTTGGGAGCTAAAATGCCACACACATCAGACACAGAATACTAAATAGAAAAGTCATGAGGATTATTACTTGACCATGTCCAATGAAGAATTGTTGGGTCATTAACTTTAAACTGACTGTCTCAAGGCGAGATGACAAAAAAAATCTAATTAGTCCGTCACTTAGATTATCAAAAAATATTAGAAACGTGTTTTTTCTTTTGTTACGTAAACCAAAATTGACGAAGATACGACGCTTTTAAAATTCATAATACGTGACGCCATGGTATAATTTTTTGCTAGTTCTGACGTCACGAGCCCCCACTCCCGAGGTTTGATGCGTTTTATCTTTGTCAATATTCATTGATTTACAAAAACAAAAAATACGTGTCCATTAATTTCCAATACTCTGACTGACGGACTAAATAGATTTGCAATTTTTTGCGCAAGTGCGGCGGCTGAGCATGAGATCCTATGTTTGGCAAAGTGTTATTGGGTAATGCCATCAGGAATTTTGCAGTAGCTGTCACGAAGTCTGGATTTGTGCCCGGTTGATTGTAATAGGGTCGCCCCTATTCCGTAGGACTTAAAAACATAACTGGTGAAATGTAGTTTTATTTGTAAAGTAACCCTGGGGATTACAAGGTGTGAGATGCGAGCGGTGTGGGGTGGGATGTTATAATTTATTTCAAATCATAAATAGTTACTCACCTAAAAGTATTATCTATTCCAGTAGTAATATTGCTTGGTCTAATCACAGTCAAGTTAGCATCTTTTAATCTTACATAAAACTCGTCATCTTCCAGTCCCCACCCCCAGTAATTGTTAGACATACCATTCACTAAATCATAATGCTCTCTTTTCACCAACAAAATACCCCCAATAAAAGTCTCATAGTGATACTTTGGATGAGTCTGTGGTGATGATATGTGTACAGGCCCCGCAGCGGGATAATCATACTTTAAGTTGTCATTCATTGGCAGCAAGTCCACGTCATGCATCGCTATGTAATCATAGTCTTTCTGTGAATATTTAAACCCAACATTTATCAACGAAGCCCTATTAAAGCGATTATTATCCTTCTGCTGTACTATGATTATGTGAAATGGTATTTTCTGATGGTTTAGGAAGTTGTACATGTGGGGGACGAATTCTAGAAGCTCCTCGAAGCGGTCCCGGAAAGGCACAATCACGGCTAGGCGCTTTTTCGGCAGTTCTTTCGATGTTATTCGTTGTCGTACAGGGTTAGGTAAGGCCTCTTTTTCTGTGGAAATTAATGAAATATTTGTTAAAAATCACTTTAGGTATAAGCTTTACAAAATGTAGAATATGTCTTTGTATAATCCTTACCGTATCGAATAGGTAAAGCTGCTAAATAACATCCCATGACAAAAGTTATTATTAAACAAAGACCGAGACATTTCGATGCGGTAAATCTGTAACCCATTACATTAATCCTTCGACTCATTTATGCTTACTGTCAAATATTTACAGGTATATTATTTAAGCACATTATTTTCACATGAACACTAAAATTTAATTAATAAATCGTATAATTCTTAAACTGTTTTGATAACGTTGTAAATTGACAATTGTGACCAGGATTGTGACATTGACAGTGGCGGACTGACGGTCATGGAAACGTCAGAGTATAGTTGACGCTACGTTAGTGTTTACGAAGACAGTCAACTAGAAATTGTGATAAAACACTCCGACTTCTTGTTGAAATACATTTTTGATAGCAGTATGTAGATTCAGTGTCTTAAAATTTTAAAACTTTCATGTTATTTTTATTGTGAATTACGGGATTTTTATGTTGGGTCTAAACAGTCATTATAGTATTTCAAACAGAAAATGACTAGAATCTATTACGATCGCATAATTGCTTAGTTATGTACAAGGTAGTCATTGTAACAGATTAGATAGTCCTTGTTTCGGAAAAAGTTTAAGTTGTTAGCATGGCTATGTAACACACAATTTATCTGATTCGCAAACATGTCCTCGCCGCTATCACCGAAAATTGCAATTGCATGTTGATGCGGAAATCAAAAAGTAACTTGATAAGTACTTACTACTTAGCCGTATTGTATTGTTCAAAGCGTGATCATTACCATTACACGTCATCTGGATTAGCTAAGCCAAGAACATAATTATATCACTTAGATAGGTATCTTCGTCCTTCCTTTAATTAATAAGAGTTTGTTATGGGTTATAATGGCGATGTGACTACTGTCGTTGTTGGATAGTTGGTCATTGGTGCACCCATTTTGTTAGCTTTCAAGCACTCAACTATTGCACCCGCCAGGACTTGAATGAGGCAAACGACAGAGGTGTCCAGGTTGCTATGTAGGTACTGGTCGGTTAAAATCTGAGACATCGATTCGAGAAAAGGAAGAAGCTCTTTCCTTATTCCTTACGTCCGTTCGAAATTAATAGATTATTTTCGTCTTTCTTGTGCAGCACCCAGCACTAAAGCAATTATTTTGTTGATAGCTTCAAACAACGCAGTCCACTGTTGAATCTGCACACGCCAGCTGAATATCCTGTCCTCTGTCTTCTGTATTCAGTCTTTCCAAGACCTTTTTAAATCTTAGTGAGTTCCAACAATAATATTATACCTACATTCTTTCGAAAAACTATTCTGGGTGCTACCTACCTGTCTAACTAAGGCGCAAGGACAGGAGTTTGGTAACTAGAAACAGTGCTTCAAGGATCTTTTGGTGGCCAAATGGTGTGGCTAGTGGGCGCTGTTACTAAACTTTGTGAAATGTAGGTACCTACTGAAATTAGCGTTTTTAGCCACGTGACAAATGATCCTTGTACAGCTTTACGCCGGAATTTGCTTACCCTTAGAGGGGCTACAGCCTTCCAGTATTTACCGATGACGTCTTTCAAGTTTTAAATAGCTACACAAAGACAACATATTTTCCTTAAATATCGGCTAATAGCTGCTAATTCAAAGAAAAATATACTGATGGCATCGCTTACAAACATAGTAAGTTAGTACTAACCAATTGTGTATCTAATATGTAGGTATAAAACTAAATGAGTTTGGAAACAATAGCACATAGCAACCATCATCCTTGTACCCAAAGTGTTATAACAATAAGTGGCCCATAATAACGATTAGTGCAACATTATGAAAAATAATTAACTCCCACCATATTTAAAAATGGAAACAATAGCTAATCACTGCCATACTGTGTCGACCACCATTAATTTTGTGGCGGGTCATAATGGCGTGCGTAGAGGTCATTTCGTGTCGATTAATTAGCAATTCAAACATATTTAGCTTAATAACAACGTCTAAACTTGGTTTCGATCGCGTTTACGGGTAATTAAATGCTTTCCTAACCATAATTTTATATTTTAGGTCAGTGTAGTACCATTTAAAAGATGGCGGGCTGTTTTCCCGCGCTGTTATTGGTAGGGCGGGGACAAATAATTGTTTAGAGGAATTTTATCGATTTTTTTTTTGTTACTTTTATTTCGGTTCAGGTACCGGCTGTATTGTTTTTTGACATGTGCTTAAAATAAGTATTATGCTTGCTTTAGTAAGCATATGTAAGCATTGCTTACAGGACCAATTAAAAATACATAAGTACACAGAGGGCATTTTAGTGAACCATTGCCGTATTCGATGTGGGTATCGCTTTACCTACGTTTGTAGAAACTGATGAAATTATTGTTTTTCAAAGAATTAACTCTTCCGTAGACGATTTCTTTGTAGGTAAACTTACCTAATTAACACGATAACAACTTACTTAATGCGGACGGATAATAAATAATGGAAATAGCAATACAAATAAATAAAAGCTGTACATGATCTCAACTCATTTATTTTTATTTCAGTATGTAAGTAATTGTTGAAACTTTTCTGATTACAAAAAAATATAATTACACATTATTTGTACAAACTGTGATAGGAATTCAGTAGAATCAGAATCTCTTGTAGAATTTTTAATTGCAATACATACCGACAGAGAGCGCCCGCCATTTTACCTCGTGTATACGAATTAACAACAATTAAATACGAGCGCCGCTCACGGCACGAAATGTCAACAATAAATATCAATTTAACGCACACTAACAGCACAAAGCAACACAATTAATTACCTAAAGTTTTTATAACCGCCTAATTACATGGTTCGCTCGAACGGCCACGCTCGAGTTGCCAGCCACAAAAACTTAAGCTCCCCCAAATTTAACGAATAAAAACGAAGATAATTGTGTTTTCGTATTACAATAAAAATCGTAAAATATGTGTTGTGTTTTATTGCGCTTTCCACGGAGTAATTACTGTCAATTAAACAAGGTTTTATGATTTATTTACGTTTTCCGTATTCGTTTGCACACATTTTATTATTTTACGAGCTGTGTTTTTACGGTTTTTTTTTTAGTTTAGGTAGGTACTCAAGAAACAAAAATCCAATATCATCATCTGCCTAGCCTTTTCCCAACTATGTTGGGGTCGGCTTCCAGTCAACCGGATGCAACTGAGTATCAGTAACTAATACCTATTATAAACAAAAATCTAATACAATATTTAAAATAGGATAATGATTTAAATCATCTCGGTAAACTTGAAAGCAGCATGGGAGCTGTTCGGTAGCATAAGTCCAGGGAATACTTGGAAACCTACATTTCAGGAATACATTTTTGATTACCTACTAACCAAGTTCAGAAAGAGTAATTGTCGCATAATTATTCAAATATTCCCAACATTACGGTAAAACTTCCCTCGCGCCGAATGAGCCTTGCCCATGGCCGGCGGGCGGGCATTTAAAAAAAAAACAAATACGCTCCGTTTCACCCAGTAATACATCAACGTCTCTAGTTAAAGATAAGTCCACTAAATACCTACTTTCAACGAGTGAGTTACGTCTTAGTTAAAAGTAATTAAGAATAAGTAGTTCGAACTGATACCGTGGCGTTTCTATGTTTATATTTCAAATAATAATTGACTGTTTCGAACTGGCTTTAGTAATTAACGGACAGAGAACTGGGGTTTTTGAATGCGTTATTTATATACAGCCTAGAGGTACGGGCCTTTTTTAATGAGCGTGTTCATGTTATTGTTTGGTTTGCGTTTCCAAACGCTTGAGGTTCGAAAGCGATAAAAATGAAATCAACACTTTTTAAATGAGCGCCAAGATATTAAATGATGATAAGACTGTTAATTGGTTTCTTATTGGTACAGTCTTTTCACGGTTTATATTCTGCTAGATATTCTGTTGGATAACATGTCGATTCGATTTCAATTCGACAAGTCGTATGTCTATTTTATTTTGCATTACTAAAATGAGCGAGATAGATTTTCCGAAAAGACTTTCCTGTAGGTAATACAGGGGCTGTATTATGTATGATTCCCGGATCCCAGTAGAACATATTTTCGCTGCACAACCTTAGGTTGGCCAACTTAAAAGCTAGTGGAAAATATACTGATAAAGGACTGTAGTATGATGTGTATTGAATCGTGTTGATTCACTACTATCTAATTTGTTCTAGGGTTGTAAAACATAATAAACACTGTGCAAATTGGATTTATTGTCGAAGACTCGATTAATATGGATCGCCATTATGGACTAATCGACTATGGATAAATCACTGGACCCAAATTATTTGCATTCATTAAATAAATGGAATATTACCATGACGCTACTGGGGAGGAGGAGTTGTACTTAATTAGAGTTGATTAATTAGTGTGTTCTGGAAAATTCATGTAAGTAGATTAGGTACCCTATGTGTATACCTACTTAGATTCTGTGGTTTAGGCGTCGCGTAGTCAGGGGGTAGCTCTTCATTCTTTACTATAATACAAGTACCTCCTGTAAGAAGGTTCGAAATAATTCTAACCTGTCAGTCATGTGTTTTAAAATGTCACCGCACGCCGCTCACGTCTCTTTTCGTCTCCGCTGATCTAAACATTTACAAGACATTTCTCCTCGAGACCTTTCCACTAACGATTTCTCTAGATTGGTAGTTTACAACACAACCTCTCTTGTCGTGACGTCTTCGCTTCGGTAGGGTCCGGCCCTAATGAACTTTACCTATTATTTGGGAATTGGTGTCAAGAATGGTGAAGCAGTTACATGGTTGGCTATACTATGGAAACGCCGAGCATCTCCGAACAAATGGGTAGTACTTAGGCACTAAATATGACGGAATTAGATTCTACTGTGCTACATGGATCTTTTGCCACTCTAATGACTTAGACACAGGGCGCTCTTGCTAAACATTACTTTTTTTTGTAAAATGCAATAAAGAAACGAGGCGGCGGCGTTACTTCAGATTGTGGCCACGTGTCAGAAGATCCTTGTAAGTACAATTACTATCCTATTTTTCGGACAGGCCCAAAAGACTGCCTGCATTGACATGTCCGATTGTCCGCAGAAAATATGATGACAATGTCCATGTGCCACGGAATAAAATATGCGTAGAAGAAACCTAATTTATATTCAGTTCACTCAACACAGGGACACACCACAATACATACCTCATAAATAAACCAACCGCAGAAAATTAACTTCTTATTCACATTTTTATTACATAAACAGAACACAAATTGTCAATTTACGTTCAATATATCATTGAATAACCGTTAATGTAGTTCTAATTCGATAATTGAGAAAAAATGTAATGAAAATCGATGCCCGCCAATTTGGGACGCCATTTTGACATCTGTCATGTAAGTAAAGAGTTCGGATGCACGAAGGACTTAATGCCTCGTACTTATTTTAATGAACGGAGGTAATGTCTCCACCTGCTTTGAGACTGAGTACGTAATTGAAATAATATAATACGTGCCTGCTTACTTAATCAATACATAAGTAAGCAAGTAGATGTTTAATTAAAGATAATTGTTCACATACAATTATCTTTAATTTAGTCGTAGTAGTCTTGTGTTGTATACTTTTCAGCCATGTTTAGGTACCGACCTACAAGTTAGCTTAATTGAATCTATGTAGGTCTTTAATGTTAGAAAAACTGAAAGCCTCATGTCTGTCTGTCTGTCCATTGTTGGGTATGCGGATTTTAGTTTTAGCTAGCACTTACTGACCACGGTAGACTTTTTACTTTACTAAAGAAAAAAGCATATTTAAGCAAGTTAGTTTACGCTGCACTATTCTTATACCATAATAGCGTCGTCATCATAACCTGCTGCTCTGCTTACAATCATTACATTCGTTCGTTTATCTATACCTAGGTTGGTAAAACTCCGCGGGATCACCCGATGGAAATTTACTGTTAACTCGTCCCATGGATACCAGCCCGGGATGATTGCCGAAGCAGTACCTGCCTTCTGTGTCTTGTTTCTGCCCGCCGACAAACTGTTACGCAGTTTGGTGGGTGTTTAAATGTAAAAATGTTTGGTCCTAATTAAATGTTTTTTTTTTTATATAAATAAAAAGAACTGGAGATTCTTCGTAGATAATCTCCTTGTTTTTAAAGAGCAAGTGACCAGTGAATATAGGAAATTATTAAAATTATATATTACGTTGTGGCTACGTCACCGTTACTTCGATGTTCCTACTCTTGATGTCGCTACGTAACGCCTTGCTACGTCGGGCCTACGCCGTGCTACGCCATGCCTACGCAGCGCCTATGCAGCGGGCCTACGCCGTAGCTACGCCGCGATCACGCCTATACATTCTTCTATGCTATGAATTTTCAAGATCTTTCTGTTAAGGCTTTTCTACTATGGGCTTTTCTAGAGCAGCAGTAGCAGTCCTTCGTGCTATCGTTGAAGTTTCTTGTTAGTAATACAATCTTCTTATTTACCGTAAGAAAGATATTTTATGCCACCCTCCTCTCTACCGCCTCTGACTTAACTTTACATGCCATCACGAAGTATCTCTCAGGCATTTTTTTTTTCGAAATGGCATCTCGCAGTTCAACCTGAGAGGTTGTCGTCTGTTTAACCGGACTTTCCTGTGGGTGCCTTAAGTGTAAGGCCTCCAGCCAGGAATCTCTCAGGCATGCTGGTTTCCTCACGATGTTTTCCTTCACCGAAGCAAGTGATAATCCTAATCCTACCTAACTAATATTATAAATGCAAAATTAAGTTTGTTTGTTACCTTTTTTCGCCCAAACCACTGAACCGACTATCCTGAAATTTTGCATATACGTTGTCAGGTGTACTTCCCGTGTTTCATCCCGTAAAAAATACTGTTCGAGGAAAACAACAATACCTAACGTTCTTATGATAATAGATGGCACCACGTGTCTCTCGAATCATTATTGATTGAATTGATTGTCAAATTCTAAATTAACCGAAAACGTTTATGGCAACACAAAGTTAGTTTAGTTTTTTAGTCTTTGGTCAAGATTGTCTATGTTTTTCTCTCTTCCGTTCGCCATCGAACGTGCGTGGTGTCTGTACGTATACAGTGAGCAATAAAGTGTTTGATAATCAAGCAAGTCGTTTCTATCAAGGGTCAATACCATAAAATATACAGTCCACACGATCATACCAAAGGTAGCCTCCGACATTAGACCTACGAGCTTATACCGAGGTGAGCCGTGCACAGAAAGAAGCAGCCAAAAGCTAGTGATAAAATAAAATCTAGTAATATGTACCAACCTTATTAAATAGAGAAGAGAATCTTAACTTTATCCTAGCTATTACCTATAACTTGTTCAAAGACCACCAATTTATTATATTAATAAAATTAGCAGAACAATCGCCATGACAAAATGGGCATTTACTCATATATCTACGTGTTTCTAAGGTATTTGTAATGATATGTAAAAATATTGCAAACATTTTATATAAAAAATATAAACGCATCCATTGTGTACACTTATTGGCACTGGCTATTTTATTTATATTATAGCATATTCTGGCACATTGTCAAGTGGCATTTGGCGCCAATACTGAGTGGATCCTGATGTTATGTACTTATTTTACATTTAAATTAGATACTTAAGTTATTTATTGTTAAAGTTACTTGTTAGGTACGGTGGTATATTACAAACGTGTTTGGAAATAAAACTGTTTTATTATGATTATTATGGAGACGGGGTGACTTTGATATTTAAATACAATATGCATGTAGGTGTTAGTAGGTACATAGGTAAATAATTTTTACGGTTTACAACTTATAAAATAACTTTGTCTTCTATGTATGTTGGAATTTCAAGTCTCGGCGGTGAGTCGAGGTTTGAAATTCCAACAGAGAGCTTTTATTGAGGCACTAGTGTTCGTGAATTATAAACGGTGTAAGTAGAAATACGAGAAAACATGACAGTTCCTGAGAGAAAGAGATTTTTAAAAGACCAGAGAGAAGAAAGAGATTTTCGAGAAAAAAAAACGAAACAAACCGAATACGACGAAAAAAGAACGAACTTTTTAAAAATCTGTTTCTTTCTGCGTCTAAATACCTAGCTACTGAAAACGTCGTTATAGCTACTCGGTACATACATTCATAAGTACTCATAAGTACAAGTACCTAACTAAACTAAGCAGCACATTATTACACAAGCGACCACACCGAGCGCTACATAAAACACTATTACACGAAACCTTACAGTCCGTTAAACAGCAATAAAATAAAATCAAAACATTTTCTCATTATATTGGGAACGGAAGTAAAAACAGCAATTACGAATTATTAAATTAATCTCGAACGCATTTGTTGAGCTCACCGCGCGATCGTAAATGGCATGTTTTACAAAATGGCCGATGTTGTTCGTGCGTTCGATGTTTGAATGTCGATGTCGGGGATTGGGGGCGCAGCACTATTTAGTGGTATCGCTTTTTTTTATTTTTTTTTTGGTTGATTTTCAAATTGTGAACTGCTTGTTAATAGCCAGTATTCTGCGTACTTATTAGTTCCATGCTAGGATTATGGCCAACAAGAGGGTTTATATAGAAAACCGGCCAAGTGCGAGGAGTCGGACTCGCGCATTAAGGGTTCCGTACCATCATGGTAGGAGAGCCCCCTTTAATTTTTAATTTTATTATTTTATTTTTTAGAAATAGCGGCAACAGAAATACATAATCTGTGAAAATTTCAACTGTCTAGCTATCATGGTTCATGAGATACAGCCTGGTGACAGACAGACGGGCAGTGGCGTCTTAAATAATAGGGCCCCGTTTTTACTCTTTGGTTACAGAAACCTAAAAATGACATTCTATCAGTGATAACGACGATAAAAAAGTCATAAAGGTCAAACATTTTGTTGATTGTCTTACAATATCAAAAAGTTTATGACAGTCTTGTTCAAAGTCTTTGTAAAAATATGAAATGCTTTTAAAGCGATTGCCCTTGGTCCTGAGGTTCTTAAAATATGTAAGTACTCTTTCAAATAATTTTAAATTTAAATAACTCACTAGCGGCACAGCTAGCGGGTTAATAACTTTTGCATAACATAATTAAAAAGAACTGTATCTAAACGGTTTACGTTTACGGTTTAAAATTCAAGTATTTTCGTAGCTATAAATAGGAATAACCATATCCAGTTTCAGACTGCGTATGCATAAGAGTGCAATGGTCTGTAACTTTACACACCGTCACAATTAGCAAAACTTCATTCCTTCCTCATTTTACTTAACTTACACAAAAGCCCTAAGTCTTGCCTTACAAATAATCATAATTCAAAATTAACAAACATGAGTTCTTAAGAAAAAAACAAACTGACGGACAATTTGTTAACTGTTTTATTGTATCCTGGCATTCGCTTAGCAGTAAAGTAATTTTTTTTAAACAGTTAGTTAAGTGGCAAGTCTTCTCACAGTTTACGTAAACTGATTAACGGGTTACACTGGAATGTTAGCTGGTTTTAAACTCTTTGGTCCTAATAAGTTCCTTTTTGCAAATTGGCTACCTAGAAGATAATAATAGGTAGGCTTCGAGGGCTTTTTCTACTTTATTATTACTACTTTTCTCATAAAGATCGACTGAATAAATTTTGTTTAGAAATTAAAGTCAAAAGTAGACATTTCGTTTTACTTGACATGGCAAAGCCTAAAGGATGGGTAATTATTTAATAATTTTATTACTTACTAGCTAGCCTACTTTTACGAATTTTAAGTATATATGTCAACCTAGACTTACATATTTTTAATGTTGAATTATAATACAAATGAACTAATTTAAAAAAAATATCCCTATTGTCTAGTCATAAGAGCATAAACAAGTGACTATCGCATCCAAAGCGTTCTATTTCTACAAAAATCTTTTTGATAGTCATTGTCATTCACTTTTTTATAAGCTTTTTTTAAACTTGCCTTTCTAGTTAGTAACAGTCCTATTAACCAAATTTTGCAACTGAATATCAACCGATTGAGCTAAAATTTTTGTCCATACATTTTTGTGACAGACATGATTTGATCCTGCAGCCAGGATCGCCTCCTCACGAGACAACTCCTCAACGGTTAATAGCATGGTCACAAAACGTAGTATAGGCGTTCAATGTTTATACTTAAACCTAATTTTCTCCCTTTCATTTATTTTAATTTAAAAAAAGGTCAGTAAATATATTGACTTTTCCATCTTTGTTATCGCTGGCAAAACGTCACTTAGTCTATTCTCTGTGGCTCACCTGACTCCTAGTCTATAAACTACTCTATATCTAAACGGATAGCGTGTACAGATATGATCTAATTACACTCGTACAACAACGTCGGCCCTTCAAAAGGTTAATGTTGTCTGCGCCCTTTTATTCACTAAGCTATTTAGATAAAATTGTGGGTTTTACACTATCTCTGTCGAAATTATCTATCTAGGTATAGATAGGTGTAGACGAAGGGCATTATGGCTCCTGTTCTATTGCTCGTTGGTGCATTTTCGACTTTGATTACTGTTTTAAACGAGGTCAAAATAAATTAGTCTGCTGGATTTTATTAAAGTTTGGCTAGAGGAGTACTTAAATAGAAATATAATTTAGTTGAATTTAGAAGTTCTTTAGTAACTTGTGTTTAAGAATTTAAGACGGTCTTTATACTTTCACTGATCAACAACTCTAATTTAATATCAAAATTAAATTATAGTTAATTAAATTAAAAACATGAAAAAACAGCCAATCGAGGTTTTTGTTGAGAATTTAAAATTAATAATATCTAATGAAATCAAGATGGCTGAATGTTCTGAATGAACCAATCAATTATCACCACGCCTATTTCGCGACAGGGTAAGCAACTAACTATACCTCCAAGTAGACAACTATTTTGGTAACGGAAATCAATTAATTAAAATTAGTGTTGTGCCAGTATCGATATAGTTCCCAAGTGTCGCTAAAGTGTCGGCCGCCCGCGTCGCCGCAGCCCACCCGCACCCATTGTTTACCAACCACGTTTTTATGATTGATGCTATTAGTGATGCGACTCTCATATCGATAAAAAAAGTCGATGGATTTAACTTCCGTAAGATAAATTGTTTTTGTGAGATTGAATAATTGTGAGTGCTTGATGTTATTTTAATTGTGGTTCTTGTGATTGCTTTATAGACTTGGTTATAAATAGATATAAAAACTCACGATGATAATTATGCGTAATTTAATACTATGTTTAGAATTAAACTGATTATCACATCATCATCATCAAAATGATTAAGGGGAGTTGATTACGCTGAAATAAAATTATAAGCTACAATTTAATTATTTTAATAGAAATGTGTACTTTTATTGAATGTGTGAGGAATGATATGAAAGAGAAAGGAGTAAATGATGCCGAGACGTCTGACAGGGTGGAAGAAGAAAACGTGTTGCGCCGACCCCAAGTATAGTGGGACAAATGCAGGAAGATGACGATAATGATGATGAAATAGGTCACAGAGATGTAAAGTCACGAGCACCAATATGTAAACACTTCACAACTTTTAAAAGCGTTCTTATCCTACTGTTCTCATTAAAATTTCATGTTGATACGAACATAGTATTCTGAAACTCATATTTTTATGAAAAATATCGTATCTCCAAGTTACAATCGTTATTTCTCTCTAAATTGCTTTCAAATTTAGGAATGTGTATTCATATTGGTCGTGATTGTAACCTATGGTCTGCTTTATAGTAAAGAGTTGATACCTAACTTATTTTACTCGTACATCGTAACTCGTAAGTCATAAGTTTCTACCGTGTAAAGCATTTTCAATATAAGTAGACACATAACAAGTTTTCCCTCTGAGAGTATACCTGTCTAATCCTTCATATACGTATATTATGTATTACTAAGTTAAATGAGAAAGTTATAATTAATACACCAGTTACTAAACCATGATAAAGTTAAATTAAAACCTCTTTAATCAATGCAATTTTAGAATCTATGGTTATATCCATAGACTAGTTTTAGATATTATCGACTGTTTAATACCCTACTGGTGCAAATAAGTAATAACAGCTCTTTTCTAGTTGCTTTGAGTAATATCATTTTAATCTTGCTTAATAGTTACATAACTATCGACAACCTTAGTTACTAGGTACTAAATAATATAGAGACAAGTCGAAGGTGTCCTTTTTACCTTATTATTAGATAATTTCTGAGATTTCTCTGTCAATTAACAATTTAAAAAAATGCATTCCGTTAAAATACTAGACTGAACATGTAGCTAACCCACCAGCCATCACTTTTTCAGCCATGCAAGACAAATTACTAACAGTTTTGTTTTTTACGCCATGTAAAATTGACTAGCATATCCCATGTAAAATAATCATCACCATTCTTCTGCCCTTATCCCATTTATTTGCAGCGGTAGGCTGCCTTACGTTCTTAGGGTTCCGGGTTCGAATCCCGGTAGGAGCAAATGTTTGTGTGATGAGCATGGACATTTGTTTCCGAGTCATGGATGTTTATATGTATAATAAGTATGTATTTACAAACAAACAGTATATAATTATGTAGTATATCAACTATCTGGTGTCCACGACACAAGCCCCGTTGCTTAGTGTAGGTGGCGCTGTGTGTAATGTCCAGCGATTATGATTATGATTTGAGGTCGCGCAACACGTTTTATTCTTTCACTCTCCTCGGACAGCCATCATTAACTCCCTTTCCACCAAAAACTAAATTACATTTAATAAGAAATTAGCTGTGCTCCACGACCTTCATCCTTATGACATTATTATAAAATAGGACTTCCCTGTTTAAATCGATTTAACAATTTCATGTTTTAATATTTTTGCACGGAACCCTACACCGTTTTCTAAAATAAAATAAGTACGTTACTCCTTATAACAACAGCTATCTGCCAGCAAAAGTCCCGTCAAAATCAGTCCAGCTGTTTCGGAGATAAGCGGGAACAAACAGACCGACAAAAAATTAACAAAATGTTTTTTTGTTATAAATACCGTATTTTTTTTTTTTTTCATATGCATTCAGTAAAAGCTGTTATTTTAAAATTACAAACAGATACCTACTTTAATTTTATTTATTTATATAGAGTATACATAAAACAAAAAAAAAGCATTTCAAATTCGCGACCATCGATATCGACTCCACCCCATCCCTACTGCATCGACAATCGGCAACCAGTGAAGCGCAACACTACACTGCATTTATGCGCGTACGCTTTTAACCGAGCCTCGCTGCTTAGCGTCCATTACGCCGCTGTAGGTCACTTAGGAGGTAAGCACAATTATAAGTTAGGTTTCGAGTTACTTGGCGCCTTTTTCAGGGTCAAAAGATTTCCTCTTGTGGCTTCCTGAAAGAAGATATGTTCTGAAAAGTTACAGAAATTTTTAGGCCCTATCAACTTGGTATTATTAATTTCATGAGCAGTAGGTATGTATCATAGGTAATGAGGTTTTATATTTAATTTTCAAGAGCATTTTTTTTTAATCCTGGTACCATCATCATTTTGCTACCCTAGTTCGTATTTTTATTGGAGTCAGCGCAGCATGTCTTCTTAAGGTGACACTAGTCACGGGCTCGAACTCATTAGTGGGCGTGGCCGTGGCCAAAAAGCATGCTGTCTCACCTGGCATAGTGGCCGACTGAGTGAGTTCAGTGAGATGCACGATAATTCAAAGTAAAAAGCGCGCGTAAAAAATACTAAAAGGCCTTTGGAAAATCGAGTTTTATGAAAAAACCAATGCATAAATCAATTACACGTAAAATTTATTGACTTTTTCGATAGTTGTGCTTTGTCGGTACCGACTTTGTTTTGGGAATTTTGACACTTCTTCTATTACTAATTTACGCCCAAAGTTGCGTTAAAATTGGCAATAAAAACGAATTTTTGGTAGCTCGTAACTTTTTAATGGCTTTTTATTGTATTATTCTGTTTCCGCACAGACAAAGTTAATAATTAGACAAAACGATATCATGTTTAACTTTGGATGTACAGTGTCAAACAGTGGAGTATTACCCTCCCGAAATTTCTATGGACAAAATGTCGACTTGTGTCACCTTAAATCTTCTCTATTAGTCGTCTCATTTTCGTCGTTGTATCGTTATAAGATTTTTGTGCTATGTAGTACTTTGTCAAAAGTTTTTAAATATGCCGACGGCCTACTGTTGAGGATGGCTAATGATTAGCAGATGGCACTTGGGTTTGCTTGGTGGTAGGTATAGCACTCAATCACCTATTATGTCATTGTTTTCATTCACATGAAACAACACCTATGGCACTGTTGGATTGGCGCTGAGGAGAAAATTGAAATTTCAAAAGAGCGCTGTTAATTAGGCATTCGTTTAGCCGTCGCCAGCTGCTAGTGACAATGGACATTGATGTTGGTAGTTGTTTCCCTAACTTATTGGTAGGTTAAGCAAGCACGCGAGCCTGGATGGTGAGCTATGGGCTAGCTCGCCGTCCGTCCGTCTTATGACGACAGGCCGTGTCGACGGCGCGTTCGTGTTCCACGCGCGCCTCAAAGAGAGTCAGCAAAAGGAAGGGGTCCGCAAGGGCCGATGAGGGCCGGGGCTGCGGGACTATTCGAAAGAGATACCGTGGCCCCGGAACACAAAGAGCGATGAAGGAACATGGATGGGTTTTAGTCAGTAAAATTCTGACACTCCCTCCTGCTCCGCCCAGGGCGGGAGGAGTCATTTGATGATTTCCCATCCGAAAAAGAAAAGAGATTAAGCAAGCAGGTCTTTAGATGCCGAAAAATATGCATAGTTTTCTTACGGATTATTGGAGCCAATTAAAAACTACACTTAGAGTACTTACGGGATGATATCCGTGATATTTCTTTGTTGCTTTGTTATATTTCGTCGCTCGCTTTAAGTGTAGTGAAAAACCGTGAAAGTCTAAAACAGTGCATTAAAAAAGTGTACACTAGTTTTACTTACATTTATTTGTTCAATAAAAGATTTTAACATAAACCTACTAACCTGAAACGATAAAGTTAGTTTTATTTTACACAACTTACAACACCTAGTCATGTTTATCAACCTCCACAATGTTCTCAATTTGTTCTACGTTACCTCGAATCAGTTTCCGGTAAGACCGGATGCGGTGGCCATCTTAACTCCAGTCAGAACAGTACAGTATTTTAACAGTTATTTTTTCTACTTTGGATTCCCTCCATAATTATGAATGTCCCAGAATGACTTTATACTTATATTACTTACTCTCAATACTTTATTAATTACATTTGTTATGTTTAAGTCTCTTACAAGTTATAGGGGACGAGCCTATTGCTGTCATCCGGGCACTTATCCAGGCTCCTTGACTGCTACTGACATAACTTCACCTGACCCGGGAATCGAACCCAGGACCTCAAGCTCAGCAGTAGTGCTTGCAACCACTATCCAACGCAGCAGTTCTCAGGGTACAAATACAAAAACAAAAAAAATATGTATTTATTTATTTAACACTTCAAGCACAAAGTACAGAGGCGGACTTAATGCCGTAGGCATTTTCTACCAGTCAACCTTTGGGTGATGCAGAGACAAGCAGCAATATTCTAATTTGTCTGTCTATAATAAAAACCCATATAAAGACTGTATTATTTTTAGCACCCACCTAACTTAATTTACTCGAACCAAATTACAAGTTTCCTTACCAAGCAAATAATAAAACTACACACAATTACCACAAGACTATAGAATCAGTCTATTATCACGCCTCGTTCCAAGGGAGCGGCCAGAGTCGTGACCACATTTGAATAACTGAATACCAGTTGTGTGCAATCCAAAGGTGTTATAGTGTTCAGAAGATTTGATTTTATCTCAACTGAATCCAAGATGGCGGCGTAATGGGCTCTAACTACGCGATTATTTGTTCGGGGCTATGGGAATGTTTGTTGTAGCTATCAGCTGGTACTATCACGCCTGTAGTTGTACAAGGGCTGGGCAGAGGTGTAAAACGTAATAACATTTTACCCGACCCGTTAGTGATCATAACATAACCTTACTTACGTTAATATTTTCGAAGTGATCACCCAGATCTGAAGTTTTAATAAAATTGTTATTAAAGCTAAGGGTTGAAGCAATAAGATTACAAACATTAGTAATTTGGATTTTGAATTCCTATTTAGAGCAGTTTAATTAGACTGTGCCTAAAATACTAACAAGCGAGCGAAGGACGATTACAACTTTTTGGATAATACTATTAGTAAGTTAATATTTGCTGAAATGTAACTCCTGCATACGTTTATCATCAGTCAGGAGGGTTACCAAGACCTTTTATTTTTTGTCTCGAAAAATAAAGTCACTAGAAAGTAAAAAAATAACTAGGTATGAGAATCAACAATTTATTGTTTCAATTAATTATACTATCATTGTTGTTTAAATAAACCTTGAACCAAAGCGTGAAAGTTTCATTTGTTTGAACAAAATAACATAAAAGATCGCCAGGAAGTCTTCAATTTCCCTTCCGAAAATAGACGCTATATCGGGGATGATTGCCTTAATCACCACGGTTGGTGATCGGTGATTGCAGGGTAATGTTGCCAGGTGCTGCAGGCTTTGTTTTATAGGTGTGTAGACTAGGGGCTGCGGGACTATTCGAAAGAGATACCGTGGCCCCGGAACACAAAGGGCGAGGAAGGAACATGCATGGGTTTTAGTCAGTAAAAGTCTGACACTCCCTCCTGCTCCGCCCAGAGCGGGAGAAGTCATTTGATGATTTCCCATCCTAAAAAAAAAAAAAAGGTGTGTAGACTAGGCTGGGCAAATAATGAGCTAGTGCCTTTGTAGCCACAGTCACATAGTAATATTTACTGAAGAGGACTATTACATTTTTCTTGGTTTTGAGTGTTTTAAGAGTCACTCAAATACAAGATTTTTTTTTTATTATTTAAAGCGCTTCTTAAAGAAATAATCAAACTTTCACGGGAATCTTTTTTTTTAATTTTGTGGCCATATCTAAACTACTTAATCACACATCAAAAATCTCAGTTTAAATGTGTGATTATGGTTTAGATATGGATATATTCTTGTATTTGAGTGTTAGACTCTTAGAACACTCAAATACAAGAAAAAATGTGATAGCCCTCTTAATGCACAGACGTACCAAGTTTCAGTTAACTTGGGTAGGTACCTACCCAAGTTAACTGAAACTTATCTACATATTTCAATCTAAATTGTATGTAAGGGTTTTAAGATTCTGACCCTAAATTTTAGGGCTAAAAAGGAAAAAAATTGCACGTTTATAATCTTAATTTTTGTCCATCTTGTCAGGAGGAAGGCACATATGTATTATAGCAGGGATTATTTGGAATTTGGCATAATGTTCATTCAGGCAGGTTAAATCAGGATAGGAAAATATGTAGCTGCTTTAGCTTAGCTATCTATCTCAAATTCCTAAAGCCGATATCAGAAGCTTCATTCGAGTGAACGGTTCACTCGACAGACTGTTATTTTTTGTTTCATTGTACATTTACACAGCACTGACAGAATTCCATAGCCATGAACGTTCATCTGCTCCTTTCGTTTAGTTTTTCAATCATTCGGCATGGCAGGAGAGCAAAAGATGTTGACTGCCAAAATCCAACATCATTGTAAAGCTTAACAATGAATAAAAATAAAGTAAAAGTGAACCGTCTGATATCGGTTAGATCAGCCTAATCAAAAAGCTAGCTTAAATCATAGATCATAGATTATGAAGTCTATGCTTAAGGTGAAAGCGTCAGGGTAGCCCGTGAAATTCAAATTTTCTTACGTTTTTTGCAATGTGCAGGCCAGTGCTAGGTTGTATGTTGATTAAAATATTCCTCGCGACTGTAAGACGTATGTAGGTACAGAATTATAATCATAATCATCAATACAACCCTCCAAGCTCATACAGGTGCAAGAATTACTTTTTCAAGGTCAAAGTCATTCCTGCACCTTTATGCGCGTACGGTTGATTGGAGCATCCACCTTAAAATTAAAAGCAAGATATCTATAATGCTGCTTTTCGTATACCTAGGTAGTTACGTAGACATGAAAGCCTAGTTTGAACATAAAACAGTTAGTAAATACCTACACTAAATACCTAAGCGTAGTTTCCTATGTATAATTACTTAAGTATAATTTACATAATAGCTTTGAATTGCCCAATTAATCGAATTGCTTTATTTAGCTTAAACTGTTAACGGCCGTCTTTACATAGGTACATATATCCTGATTACTAGAGCAATTTTCTACCATTAGTTATACAGCCTTTTCCGCGATAGAGCAATCGAGGAAAACTCGGAGTTAAAATCTAGCATACCTAGTTTTATTGGCTTTTTAAAATCTAGCTAAAGTGGTCTCATAACCATAAGTAGGTAGATACTTAACGACTGGGTAGACTGCGAAATTAAAATTTTCTTAATTATTCTTCTTTTTAACACCCGACCAAAAAAAGAAGGGTGTTATAAGTTTGAAGTGTGTATCTGTCTGTGGCATCACAGCTCCTGAACGGATGAACCGATTTTTTAATGATTATAAATCTGTAAAGACATAATTATTTGGGTCGTGAATCATATTTAAATCATTGTAAGGACAATCTGACACTGGTCTTAAAATTGCAGAAAACGGAAGAAAATCAACCCGATAGTTCGACACCTAATTTAATAGAGTAAGTTAGTAGCTACCCAGTTAGTATTGGGTAGTAGGTACTAACTGGGTTGTGGAGGTCAGATAGGCAGTCGCTCCATGTAAAATACTGGTATCCAGCTGCATCCGGTTAGATTGGAAACCGGCATCAACTTAATTGAGAAAAGGGGCTAGGCAGATGGTGGGGCCGTGGGCCGTCTTAGGGGCGGATTTGTAGGGCTAGGAGTTTAAGGGGGCACTATGAGCAGCAAAGAAATAAAATATCGACCTACTTGCACACTTCTACATTAACCTCCTTTCATTTGCCCACAGCTGGGCACAGGCCTAACAGTGCTCTCCCTCTTGCCCGTAATTCACCACGTCCAGTGCGGATTAGTAGATGCCACACATGTCTTCGAATTTGTTTAGTTTGAACCGGCATAACCTGTGGATAATTATGCCGATTGTCTTACGATGTTATCCTTCACTGTTTTGAGAGCATTGGTGATGAAATAAATTACACAAAGCAAGTAGGGGCCTCCGCTATAACTCTTTACAGGCTACACTGGTATATCCCCACGTTTACCCCAAAGTATAAAACAACCAACAACAATTAGGTAGATATTCTAGATATTCATTTTGTTGTGTCTTTTTTTTTGTTTTTCTTCAAAGACGTACTTGTATATTTGTACAAATATTTACCAGCGATAGACGGGACAAGACGAAGAAAATCGAAATCCAATACTTGTTACTATTTAGTAACAAATCGGTCTGTAGTAGGTATTTGTGAGTCAAAATCGAAAATGTTGTGATCAAAATTTTTCAATGAAAATATTTCCAATGTCCGGCTTCATAACTCTTTTTCTTTTGCTTAAAAAACTAGATGATCGTCCAAGACATCACAAAACTGGTCAGAAATATTAAACAGGTACCTTCTTCCGAATTTCTCTATGAGTCGTCACGCAGTCTATGCATCATGTCTTTGGTCTACCCAGACTCATAAAGCTATTCACTTTCAAATTAAAAATTTTCTTCACGATATTTCCCCTCCTTCCTTCTTGGTCATTCCTCCACATTTTATGCCTTTAACATAACAACCGACAATAGACGTAATAAGTCCTAGATAATTGGGGACGAGCTTATTTAAAAAAACTTTCTTATCTCTATGACTCGCAAGCAATTTTCACAAGTTTTGGGGGCTCTACAAACGAAGAGTTGTAGTGCCCCAAGGTGGGTACTCTACAACTTTTCGTAATTCGTAATTTCCCAATAATATCTCCCAGTTCATATTTTTAGGTCGCCAAGGTTCTAAGACCTTTTGACCTTTCCAATAAGTAATCAAGAAAAGAAAATAAAAATGATCTATTAAATAATTTTGTTTGACACACAATATCTTTTTGGTGTTAGGATGTCATTAAAAAAAAAACCGAAAATTTGGTCCTTTGAAACGATGATTTAACTACGGCTTTGAGAAGAAAAACCTAAATTCTTTTTTATCAACCCAAAATAAATAGTACCTAAGTATTTGTCAATCGAATTATAATAATTTTATCGCCTTTATAATTTTAAACAAATATTGAAAAGTAATAACTGATAATTATAACCCGTACTTACATTATTTAAAGAAAACAAGTAGCGGCTCGTTTACCTATAGTAACATTATAGTCTGTACAATATAAATAATTTAATGAAAAATTAAACTGTCTAAAAAGGCCCTCTGAAAATAATTGTATTCTTTTGCAGGTAGGTAGTTGGGTACTTCAATGTTTCTTATTGAATAGGTATCATAAAGTAAGCAATCTGTATTTTATAAACAAAAATCAATCACAACGCACCACAGACTATAAAGCATAACAATTTTAATTAAAAAATCAACTATTTATCAAACACTGTTTAGTTTGTAATGGTGGAAAATATCCGTGAAATTTAAACTTTATCGGGTTTCATTAAAATTTAATTCAACTACATAAGAAAAGAATTGTACGGCCGCTGCAACAAATTATTTTATTATCGATAAAAATAATTAAACCGAACGCAACTATAAACGTCCGCCATTTTGTAAGAATCAATTATTGGCGGGAATCGTTGAAAAATCCACGTTTATCTCGCGACATTAAGCTAATAAAGCATCGGACTTAATTAAAAAGTATTACACCGAGCGGAGGCGAGCGGAGCGGGCGAGCGCAGCGCGAGCCGACTAGCGCCCAAAACGAGCAAATCGACTACGATTACCCACCCAATCGACGCCTTAATTGAATCATAACCAACTAAATTCGAAAGCACCACTCGACGCGTTTCGTGCCACAAATCTGGTGTAATACGCCATACGGCCGGCTAAATCACAAGCTCTTAACTCAAACCGCCCACTGGGAAAGCGTTCCAAATTCAAATAACACCTCTACACGCCTGCCGGCCAATCGCGCTGCAGACATTCAAATAAAGAGTGCAGCTCGGAGATCAGTCACCACCCCTTGGTAAATAACGTCCAATAGGAGGTGAGGAGTCCATGTTCGTTATTTTTTTTCCGTGTCGACGGGCGTCTCGCGAGCGCGGAGGGCTCATTCGGCCGCGCGCCGCCTTGGCGTTCGTATCGCGCGCTCGCGTCACGATGGATTGTGTTCTGTGTGACATGTGCTTCTGATTTGGTGTATTATTATTTTTTGTGACGGACCCGTTGTGTGTAAAAGCATGATGCCTCTCGCACCGACCCCTGTGGTGGCGGTGCCATCGAAGCCGAAGATAGGATTTAGTATAGACAGTATAGTAGGTGGTTCGGAGCGGCCGAAGCATGCGTCGCCGCCGCTGGCGAGTCCTGGTTCTCCTTCGCCGGTTGCGTCCCCGAGAAGTCCTTCGCCCAGACCGTTGTTGAGGCCGAGTGCGTTGCCTGCGGTGTTTCCATCTCCTGAGTTGAAGAGGTTGCCGTATTTGGACGCGCAGAGTCATCACCACCAGTTTTTGGCGCATTTCCAAGGAGCTGCTCTTGCCGCGGCCTTGGCACACCAGCAGCAGGGTTTTGGAGGACCTCTGCCACCGCACCCGCCCCCGCACCCCGCGCCCCCCGTTCCCCGGGAGTCCTACACGCTGTACCCCTGGCTCATCAACAGGCACGGCAGGATATTCCCTCACCGGTTTCCTGGAGGTAAGTCCGAATATCTAGCTACCGTTTTTATTCTGTCCGGTAGGATCATAGGACCAAAATGTGTTTTCATGTGGGTTTAATTAATCAGTTTTGTAAAGTGGTTCGGACAGAGATTTTAAATTCTCATACCGGCTTCCGGATTCGTTTTCTGCTTCAAAAGGCCCAATACTATTTTTGTTATTTCCATACGGTCCATACGTGGTAAAACTAAATGCGTTATTATAGTTCTAACGTAAGGTTTTATTTTCAATTATCGTAATGCCTTTTGGCCTTGCACTTTAAACATTAATACTTAAAACTGTTTCACGTTTGGTCAGACCAGTTTTAATACAGAGTCTCTACAATTACCCTTTATATATTGGTAAAGATTTAGCTCAATATTTTGCGTTTTGCAATCGGAAAGCAGGTCCTGTTTTCAAGTAGTTCAACATTTTGCATAGAAAAAAAAAATCTGATCTCTAAAACGTGGCGCTCAAAAGGGACCATGATTTCACTGGGCAATACCCGTACAAGTTTTTGGTAAATTCCCACAGTATTTAAGATATATCACAAAAAATGCTAAGATAAATATTTGTAATCTCCACATTACTAATGTTATGGTGCTAAAAATAAAAACTTTAAATATGTAATCACTTGATTAATCATCTTACTTTTTATTATATTGGTACTTACGGTAAAAAAGCCATTAAAGTTAATACAAAAAAAGCATGTTCCCACAAATATTTGGCCAATTATGCTATAATTTATTATCACAACCTCATGAGAAAAGCTTCATTGCCTATTATTTTTTGTTTCCCAAAGCCAGGTCAAGTCATGTCGTTGAAAAAACTTTACAATCCGCACCAAAAAAAATGCGTTCCAAGAAATGTTCCTCTCGTTTTTGCTGACGCATAGTAAGTTTTTCAAATAAGTCAAACCCAGGAACCTTCCTGTAATCCTGTATTGATGAACTGTGCAAAAGATGATTAGATTTGAGAATGGCTGATGCATAGTAGACAAAATCATGCTGTGTTGATCACAGACAACTTGAATATCGTTAGGAAGATGACATTACTTTAGGGGTCTTCCATTCATTCCGCTTTTAAGTCATTGCTTTGATCTGCATCATTTTCGGGACTCTTAGCCTTACCTTCTCCTTCTTATCATGATCTTCAGCAGTTGTTACAACTACTGTTAGGCTTGCTTCCTGTTATGCCAATTTTACCTGGTTATGCGCAGTTTTACCCGCGGTCTTCATCTTCTTAATAAAATATGTATACAACTAAATATGCCTTCGCAGTATTGAGGTCACGTCAACGCATAGGCCTTTCTTGTCTAGATTTCCTGGTGTTATGCCAATACCCATCGTTGGTTTTTCCTGACGCGCATCTGGCAATACCTCGGTACAATACCGTTGAAACAAAACAGCACGGCAGATTCTTTCCTTGTTCAAATTTCAGATCAATTTGACTGTTGTTTAATCTTGATTATCTTGTCTTGTGAATCGGGCTGGTGTCCGTAACTCTACGCCCGAAGCGTGTATTTTGCGTACGGCTTAATTTTCATTTTTGTTTTAGAATCACACTCCGTTTCCGCAGTGATCTGTCTACTTACTTATATGGTTTTTGGCTTGTATTAAATGTTTCTACCCTATCTCTGTCAGTTGGTCTTTTGGTCACTCTCTCTCTCAGCTATGTTTTTTCTAATTGTTCGGCTAGGTAGGTATATTCTGAATTTTAACACCATAAGGTTGAAAAACTCTTCAAGGAACATTTTTTTAAATAATCATGTCATCATCAAGCACTGACAACATAACACACATCCTATCATTAGCTAATTGCGTTTTCTACGATCAAATTAGTTTTATGATTCAAATTATTCAATAATACGACTTTTATTGTCGAATTTGGAGCTGATTTGAGTTTCCGGCGGCGAATTGACAGTTAAAAACCAGATATTATAGAATTCAGGTGTTTCGAATTTTAAATATCTTATATTATATAAATCTACATTTTTATTTTTATGTAGGTACCGCTAATCTTTGTGTGAATATGTACCGACACGTTTTTTTTCACGTTATTTTTGCGGATTATGAAAATTAAATAGACTTATTATTCTCTGCGAATAGTATTTAACGCTGATTTTTATTTTATTCATTAGAACGTAGCTATTTGCTATCCACTACCATTTTATTTTTCAAAATGGCGGCTTCAGTCCGGCCATTTGTTATGAAATGTTATAAAACGCCCATTAAGCATTTAGTTATTAAGGGAAGTCCATTTACTTATGCACTTAATTATCTCGCATTGAGGTTGCATAAGCTTTTACATGTATGACATACAGTTTCAATTATTCAACTGATTTTCATTTCCTGCCTACAAATTTCTTACTAGTGATGTGTTTAATTGACTAATTTGAAATAAATATCGATATTAATTGAGTGTATTATAGCCTATAATATACGTGAGTTTCTTGTACGTTTGTTTTTGAATGTACGGACGGTTGTAAAGCTCAATTGCCGGTTACAGTGGATGTATGCGATGGGGTAGCAACCTATCATTACAAATGCGCTTTCGTGATCAATAAATCATGAAGTTATAGCTGCTTGTTAACGAAAAGTATCATAAGATATTTGTGTTTGTACCGCATAAACCTTTTTTCTTTCTTCTATTTATTACACGTAAATAATAAAGCAAGACTAACACGGTCACATTTTTTTTACAACAAAAACAGTTTTTTTACGACAAAAGATTATCGATTTGCCCCGGTCGTCGCGTGTAAAGATACGTCGCCGTCGTTGACAGAATTAAAATGTTTAAAAAAGTAGTAGCTTATCGGTACACGAAACCATTATGATAAAAAGCCCGTTATCTGAGTACGTTGAGATCGTTGTCTTTGCTTGTAAAAAGAAAGTAACAGATTAATCTGTTTGGCGCGAAAATAAAGCTGTATGTATTTGTTAGGTTGGCATTTCGTGAGGTTCTTTTTTTATTTTTTGTTGGAATTAGATGATTAAAGTTTTAATCATTCTATTTTTATATTCTGAATGTTCTTTATTATTTTTACTAATGGCAGTGATCTATAAGAACAGTTATCAGTAAATATGCCAGTCTGTCAATTACAAAGATCGTGATCTTCTTTTGTTAGTTTATTGAGGATTTGACAGCTTGTAGTTCGATTATGTCAAACTAGGACAAGAAAAAAGTCATGATTGTAGTTAGATATTTTATTTAGGCATTTATTCAAATTAATAGAAGTTCAAAAACTTTGATTGGCATCTTCTTTTAAAGAGAGAAAAATTAAAAAGTGTGGTTGCCATGAGCCATTAAAGGCAACCATAGACCTTTTATTTTTTTAATCCACAATTGCTTGACGTTCAAAGAGGTTTTAATAAGTTTGTTTATTCCTATTGTCTTGTTGAAGTCAGATTATCCTTTTAAGCTTCTTTACTTGTTTAAAATTTTCCGTTGAGCTAACTCGGTTAATAAGAAAAATGCCGTTATTTTGTCCGTTAGTTTAGTTATATCAACGACTTTTTGTCTCCTCTCTTTGTGTATTGGTTTTTAAGTTCAACTTATGTTTTTTTTCGTAAAGCAAGAACTTCTTTTGGTACATTCGTTATTACGGTAAAGTACGGTATTAAAAATTTATGCATTCTCTTTTTTTTGTTTTAATCTTTATTATAATTTCTGTCTATAAGATTTTTTGAAAAAAAAAACGGACATTAAAAACTTTTTGTAAGCCAAATCACTGGGAAGAAAATGTACCTAACTGTTTAATTATCTAGCTAACCAGTCTTACCTAGATGCGTAAAATGATAGCACTAATAATTACTACCATAACTTTTGATTTAACTTTTTAGCTGTGAAAACCAGCTGATATACGTAGTTAGGAGTGTTGTAATCGTCGAATGAAGCTGTAAAAACTAGTTTAACAAGAAAAAAAAACATAACTCATAATTCCGCTAACAAGAGAATTCACAGTGAAACTATATCATCTCGATCTAACATCCATCTTGCAACATTAATCAAAATTATAATATATATGTAAATACATAGGCACGTATATAAGCCGTCACAGATGTACTCAATTAATATGTTTTATAACACATATCTAATGAACTCAATTAAAATTTTATGATTTAATTACAACGTATAGTACGTAATTAGTTGTTGTTGCTCTAGTCTTCTTTTTAAGGTTCTTTAGTGAATTGAGAAGACCTTTGTGGTTGTTTGAATAGCTTTTTTTTTAGTTTATGCTTGGCCGTTTTAGTCCCAGCTAGGGCGCCATTAGAACTTTAAAAATTTCATTTAAAGAAATTGGACAGTTTTCTCTAACCGCTAAGTACAAAGAGCATAAATATTAGTCTACATATAATTAGACATAAAAGGTGCACAACATTGGAAGACCTAATATTGATTTCTAATCAATCATGAGCAAAATCACCTACTGCTTTATCTATATAATATATAAAAGGCAAAAGTGATTGACTGATGTATCAACGCACAGGCCAAACCCTTAGGGCTAGAATCATAAAATTTCGCAAACGTATTCCTCTTATGACGTAGGCATCCACTAAGAAAGGATTTTTCGAAATTCAACCCCTAAGGGAGTTAAATAGGGGATGAAAGTTAGTATGAAACTTTTTATTCCTTGGACAAATTTGCATGAAATTTCGTATTAATTGAGTGCGGCAAAAATAATGAGTTATGAATTTCAGCGTTTTCCAAAATTCAACCCCTAAGAGGGTAAATTAAATTTTGCACAAAGTTAGTTTATAACCTCGATTAACACATACGAGTAAAATACTTTTCATCCCAGTAGTTTGATCCCGTGAGACAATTATAAAACTCCACGCGGGCGAAGCCGCGGGCAACAGCTAGTTTACCAATAAAAAACTAAATGTTTACCAAACTCGAAGAAGAAACCACAATTACATTAAAGATTATGTCATTTATCGCACTTCTAAGAATCAATTAAAGACATTATTTATTACTGAACATAACAAGTGGATCTTTGAACCTAAATGACTGTAGTATAAACTGTAGGTCTATTTGTTTCTATAAGCACTTTGTACTGGCTCTTACTACGATTTGAATTGGAAGGGTGTTCGGTGCAAGACTATTATACACTATCAAGAACGGTGCTTACTGGTGGTATTGGAGAAAATTCAGTAGGACCTAAATGTATTTTCCTAGACCAACATGCAAGGTGTAAACGAACCCTTCACCAAGCATTCTGTAAATCAAAATAGAGTTAGACTCAACGCAGACCCAAAAATGATTGCTGGAAAACTACTTTTGTTTTTGGGGTTAGAAATCATCGTTTATGGTAGGGCTCAATGTAACGCACTCAAAACATTGTGCTGATACGATACTAAATAGTACAGGGATCATGAAAGTATTTAAAGTAAAGTTATAACACAAAGAAAACTTGTATTTGAAAAATAAATTGTCAGTTTGGATGCGGGTAGTAAGCTAGTTCTAAATAAGTACCCAATTAGTCTAAAATTAATGTTAGTTATGTCTCCAACTAGACGTTTAAACAAATACACAGCAATAAAACTATTTTGAAACAATATCATGGCCGTTTGACCCTATATCGTGCTCTGTTTCATTACTGTACCCCGATAGCCTATAGCCCGAATACATTGTAACTATCGACCCATTAGCTGCAATTAAAACGTTGATAACATAATTATGATGATAACGGCATGAATTTATAGTTTCTTGTCTCGTTTACGATGTGTCCCGGATTTATGTGGAAGATTTTCGATTTTTTCGGCGCGAACTGATTTTTTTGCTTTGACGTTGTCAGCGTGTGTTAGATTTTTTTTGTCTATGGTTTGTCAGTTCTTTTTTTTAACGCTTGTTCCTCCTTTATTGTACCTATCTATCGTTTTACTCGTGTACCCTGTGGGTCAGCTATACTCAGCGGGCACTTGATGCCCTTTTTTTTTTTTTTTGACTCCTCCCGCTCTGGGCGGAGCAGGAGGGAGTGTCAGACTTTTACTGACTAAAACCCATCCATGTTCCTTCATCGCCCTTTGTGTTCCGGGGCCACGGTATCTCTTTCGAATAGTCCCGCAGCCCCGGCAGGCTTCGGCCCTTGCGGACCCCTTCATAGTTGCTCTCTTTGAGGCGCGCGTGGAACACGAACGCGCCGTCGACACGGCCTGTCGTCATGAGACGTACGGACGGCGAGCTAGCCCATAGCTCCCCGTCCACAGGCCCGCGCCTACGGTGGCCGGAAGCCACGTCTCCCGCGGCGGCCGGGACGTGAGGATATCTCCCTCTCACGTTCCGCTACCTCCTTCGCTAGCATGACTGCTTCGCAGAAGGAGGTGACGGCGTCCCATTCCGTCTCGCTCCGGACCATGGCACGAACCAGGGCCGGAAGCGAGAGGTCGCCGCCGCCGATCGCCACCTCGAGGACACGGCGGTGCTCCACCCAAGCAGGGCACACCTCCACAGTGTGCTCCACCGTGTCCTCCGGTCGATCCTCGCAGTGATAGCACCCGGGAGTTTCCTCTCGCCCGATTCGGTGCAGGAACTTACCGAAACAACCGTGTCCGGTAAGAACCTGCGTCAGGCGGAAGGTGAGGACGCCGTGGCGTCTCTCCAGCCACTCCTCAAAGAGGGGACTTACCGCCACTATTGTGGCGGTAAGTCCCCTCTTCGATTACAATATAATAATTGTTTTTAGGATGTAGTTTGTTACTGGATTGCACTCCACGTGTTAGTCTGATTGCGTTTTTTTGTTATCTTTTTTTTGTGGTTTACTGACATGGTTCTTAGGTACTTACTAACACAAATATAGATCTGTGTCTATTACCTATATGACGATGGTCTGAAATAAAGTTCTTATGTATTATTTTATTACAAAAAGGTTTTACTTCTCTTAAGATGAAGATATTTGCTTTTTTAAAGTCCTTAATAATATTCCTGGGCGATGAGCAGTGGGCCAATATTGGGTATTGAATTCAGGAGCTTACGGTCCTAAGCAATGTTTGTGTGATCAATATTGAGTTTCAATGACGAACACAGGCTAGCATAAAGATTTTTAACATATTTGAACGGGATGTTGGGATGTTTCATATAAGTTCTTTTATTTTAAGACCCAGGCAATGGAATTCACACAACAGCCAGTTCCTTCAATGAACATAGAACATAATTACATACTACTTCATATAAAAGAACATTTGAACCTATATATCAATTTAAATGTATTACTTACAATGAAAACAGTAGCCCCTACCATTCCCAAGTAATCTACAACTACCCTACTCAATTTCACACCATTATTTAAGTCAACAAAGGGCCGCCATAATAATTTGTCCCTCCTTCCGTATCCGTACAGTAATATTCATAAAATAAACTCCATGGATTAGTTGCTTTATCATCCCCATTTTTATCTGCGACCCAATGTTATTTTTTTGAACCCGACGACATTGTAAAGAACTCGATTTTAATTAAACTGGCTTAACGCGTAGCCCGTCAAAATCGTCACACAAAAAAGGGGAAATAATAAAAATAAATTTTATTTTTTTCATACAAAACTAATAAGCGTTTTGACAAAGAAGGTTTTATGTGAGCGAGCGGGACCCGGCTCCCGATTATCAACTGACGCCATTGTGTGTTCAAAATTTGATTATTTTATAGTGTTGCTCTTTAGTCGATTAGTTTATTGTTTAAGCATTTTATTTGGTTAATTTTGATCTCATTAACTGAAAATTAGCAAAAGTATGCTTTTTTATATTTTTCTCTATAGAGGTAGAAAGTGTTAGTCAAAAAAATATGCTTAATGCAATAACATTTAAACTTTCTATGCCAATAACAAGATTAATATACATATTAAACGAAGAGATAATCGTTTAGATATTTGTGCTTATTTATAATTATGATTCATAAAAAAATACTTGTTTGAACTACTGGTCGTGTGAGCTCGTCATGTTATGTACGCTTCGTTTAAATCGCAACGCTAATTAGATGCTTATTTGCATGTCATTATCAATCGTCCTACTTATCGATACTTGCACATCACTATCTGCCTCGTTAAGCATGTTGGTAGCACTGCCCGTCACATCTTTCGTTACGCGCGCTTTTTTCTTAATTACCACATATTGTTAAACGACGTGTTTTTTTTTTCAAACCATATTTCCACTAAAAGGATTGAATAGCTTATAATTGGCTGTAATTTGAGCTTACTTTGTTGTCGGGCGACTGCGACGATTAACTGACGTTAAAAAGCAACGATTTATAATGATTGTTATGTTGGTAACTTTGAGTGGGCAGCCATTTTGTTAGTGATGCGATCGGTAGTTAGACAAATGATTTACAATGTCGACGGCTACGGAGAGCAACGAAAACTATGATTAATTAACTTGAGTTATTGCTGTTGGCCTCTCGAGATAATGGGAATCTTATTAGAAGTTCGTTTTATTTGTTTTGGACGATAATTTTTAAAGCTTATCAACTTTTTTCGGCCGTCGTCACAATAAAAAGCTATGTTTAATTAAAAGAGTACTGTCGAAATGAAATATCGTACAGTAGTATCTGAGATTGCTTACAATGTCACGGTCCATCATCGTTTAATATAAATAGTATAATAAACTCTATCTCGGAGCTTATTTTAATTGATGACGCGCATTTTCAATTCATAATTTCTGTTAATTTTGTTGCTATCAAAAAAATCATTCATTAAAAGAGTTCAGCGCGCGGTGACCTTACAACGACGACGGCTTTCATTACTATTTCAAAATATTTTTTTTGGATAAATCGTTTACTGGAGTATAGTTTTAATGAATTTATCTTTAGCTTTTAAATTTTATGAACGTCAATGCAGTTATCTGTCTCGTGGTCGTAAAACAAAAAGTTTATGTGTTTTGTGACACCCCCACGGGTTATCTAGTAGATAAGGATGTTTGTGATTTCAATTACTTATGACAGTAATAATAAATATAGTATCCGTCTGAAATTATTTTTTCAATACACTTCCTCGAAAACGGGTTTTTATCGCACTACGATTAGGTTCAACATAAAATGTATTTCACACGCGTGAGTTTTCTTAATTTTCCCGCACGGGTGCGGGAAAAAAAACCCACAGGTAACGTATACTTGAAGTTCAAATCGGTTCAATGCCTATAGTCGGAGGTGAACTTTTTTTTTAATTTCGGCAATGCTATGTGCGTCTTTACGGCGAATATTTTTATACTATTCAAATTTTGTTTATAAATAGAATATCATAAATAAACATCACGAGTTTGAAACCGTTTTACAACTGACAAACTACGACAGCCGGCATTTGTTATCGTTGCATGTTGAGCACAATTCCTTTGCCAACGTTATATAGGGCAGTTTATCAGATTACTGCTAATAGCGACTAATAAGTCACAAGTAGTCCAAACGTAAAGACTAGTGTGAAAACATATTATAGAAATAAATTGCCGCACTTGTGCGAAAACCCGTGTGTTATCACACTTATCACGCAAAACGCACATTTGCGTTGACATAAACGTACTCTGGTAATTAAATTGTCGTTATTCAGCAATTATATACTTTATATAAGCGGTTTATTGTTGGTATTTTTACTTGTATGGGCTTAATGAGTTTAGCAATGTCTAAGTTTATGTAATTATGTTAAGGGTTATGGCGATGGCGTGGTGATGTCTTTATTATTAGAGAGCTACTTAGCTACGAACAGATGCTTAATGTGCTGGTATTAACATTTTCTTATGACTGTTCAAATCTTTATCAGTATGAAATATACAATGTTTCATATTCTTATCTGCCGGCGCCAGTTGTAAAAATTAGTAACAGCTTATTTCTGTATTTCAAATACATAATATAATTATAATTTCTTAGTATAGTATTATTTTTACCACCTGTTAAAGTACTTTAGACCTATTGACAGTTTGCCCCTACTTTCAACTCACCAAAGTCATATAGTTTGTATAATTGACACGAACATTGCGAAATAAAATCATCGGGCGAGTTGCGGCCAAACGCAAGCCTACTAAGTAAAAAAAAAGTTTTAATTGCCACCACAAATTGACATTTGTCAATTCATCAGGGAATTACGTACACACCTACCTACCCGTCAATTAACAATGATTGGTTGGCTCCCCAAATTATATCGTCACTTAATATACGATACATTGTGTAATCACTTTGTCACAAAGTAAAGGTTAGCCTAGTGTCATACATTGTGAAATAATATTTGTTTCTTCACATACAGCTACACCATTTTCTCATGCAAATGTTTGTTTGCCCATATCCTTGTTGCCCAATTTAATTCTATTCGTTACGGAAAACCATATAACCTTTTCGCAAGTTTCGTTTTTGTATTGATTATCTTCTTCGGAAGAAGGGCCTTTGTACTTATTTGTATTTCGTTTCTACTTTAAGACTTCGCTAACAACTTACACTTGATGTTAAAGACTGACAGCTAATTAAAAACGAGCAGTTAAACGTTGCATAAAGTTTAAAGTAAATAAGACGTAAATAAAAATAAGTAGTAACTCATTCTGTCACAGCCACGATTATCACTGAAAGCCATCGTACGCAAAAGAGTTGTCAAAATTTTAACTCTTGTGAAGAAATTAAAAGGCTTTTTCGCACACTTACAGTTATTTTAACTTTAATAACGGGCATTTATTGAAGGTAACACATTTATCATTGACATTAATAGTATTGTAAGCGCGACAATGTAAGTGGAAATACCTTGGATTATGACAGTTTTATCTCGCTCACAAAGTAATCTCCTCATTAAAACTCACGGAGAATAATAAATAAAAATAAACGATAACATCTCAATTTTAATGTCTCGACCAACAATGACGTTGCATGTAATTGATATCGTACCTTTAATATTACATTATAAACGAAAGACCATTATAATAAGGCACTTTGTGGAATTGTGTGCGTGGAATCGCGAATGGGTGAAGATAGGTCCGGGTAAAATGGTTATGTGTGCAATTATAATGTCATTAGCAAATGTCAGGACGTCGCCACAAGGCCACTGCGTGCGGAACGCGTATGCAGCCACCCACGGGTAATATTATTCCTCATAACTAATGGCCTATTAAAGTTCCAAGTTGGACGAGGCCTTTAGCATGGCTGTTACTTTGATACGAGGCCTAAATTGGTTCAGTAATCTACAAGTAATTGTTTGGAGTGGGCGTGTCAGTTTTTAATTATAATTATATAATTGCTTTTGTGTACAGAAGTTTCAAAACCGGTAGTGGGGCTTTGAATAGAACCATTATGGGAGTGGGAAAAGCCAGAGAAATATTTGGAGCATAGTACTTAAGTCATGGAACATAAAGCGAGCTTTTGTGTTAATTTGATTTAATACACCGACTAACAGGCTTTAATTATCTTACTTATAATATATTCTAGTCGTCAATTTGCATAAAAAGATCGCAACCACAATTGAACATGACTCATTCATAGAATAAACAACTCAATCAAGCACCTATTTGTCACCACAATGTGAATGGATGAAGTGAATCCATTCTCAGTAAGTCTGCATACATTTACGTGTATAAGTATGCGAATTACATTACCATCCTGCTGATTACGATCCATAACCCGCAAAACGTATAATAATGGCCATTTTACAAACGCTAAAGTACTATTGTGTAAATCTAACAAACGTCAAATTTCAACACAGAACTAGCATTAATAAAGCAGAAACACTCGACTGTATAATTTGTGGTGTTTCATTACTTCATATTTCTTAGTACGTAGAAATAACATAAGTGGATGATGGATTATCCTCCCGGGGCAGCGGTCGTTTAGTGGTAATCTTTGTTTAATTTAATTTTAATAGTCGGTACGCCACTACAAGGATAGTGCGCGCGGAATTTTGTGTTTGGTTCTTTTTTTGAATACTGTTGTGTGTACGGCCAGGATTTTAGGAAGTGTCATTCAGTCTTTGTTTATGAGGGATTTTCTTTTTCAACTCTTCCCTAGTCGCTGGATAGATGGCGCTGTACTTAATAAGTTACTGCAAGGAACGGAACGTCACATTATTTCACTTGGATGTAATGGTTATATTCGGAAGCATAAGCAAACGAAAGTGTCAGTCCACGAGCGTATGTGACGTGACGCAATGTTTTTTTTCAAGCGATTTGGCTTTGGCATCTAGTAACGTAGTCAGTTCAACGCCATCTACCGAGTTCTTGGAAACATTTTTTTTTAAATACTCAAAAAGAAAACCTCTCATTGACAAAAATCGTTGAAATATCAAATCGTTTAAGAATTTTACTTAAATGAATTACCGGCATTTAAAAATCTCTTCATTGACTTAACGCTTAAACTAAAGTCACTGTACGTTCTATAAACTTATGAATTATTTATTAACGTAGAGAATTTTATATTTAACATTCAATAAGTGTGTATAATGACGATTTTATTACTGTTCTTGTCATGTCTGCGTGCCCATACAAGTTATGTTGTATCAATCGAACTTGTCAAAGTAAGAATATTTACGCTTGTTTAGAAACGATTACCGTGTCCAATATTTCTTGAAACTTCTTGGCGGCGTCACTTGAAAGTCGAAATGTCATTGAGCTGTCAAATTGAATACGTTTTAGTTCCGTATTTCACCGCGTGTCAGAATAAACTGGACTCTAAGTAAATTAAATAATTAAATCTGTAACTATGGTCTTTTTCCGTGTTATTTGAGTAGTGGAAAATTAACTCAGTTGTATGTCAACCCTTTCATTTAAGTTATTGACTGTATCTATAATTTCTATGGTCGCAAACTCAAACATTTTGCAAACTAAATAGCTTGTGGTTAATATCAGTAGACCCGCAATTTGTACGCAATAGTTTTTTTTAGTTATTTTTTTCTCATTATGCACTTACACCTTTGTATCAAGTACTATGATTAACAGTGACAATTCAAAAATAAATTGACTTGTAAGAAATTAGTTTGACTTTGAAAGATAATTACTTAAAGACAAAATATCTTAGACCTTCATGTAAAAATAACTAAATTCATTTAAGGTGAAACGAAACGACTGTCTGTATGTCATAATTACTCTGTTACTATGTGATTGTCCTATACTTGGTCTAGTGGTCGCAAACGCTACTGATGTACATGAGGTCTTGGCTTCAATTCCTAGGTCAGGCAAAGTGTAATTGGGTTTTTCCATCATGATTTTTTCATTATCAGCCACATAGTTTATGCCCGGTTGTTGGCCATTGGCTCAATCCCTGTTTGCATCATTTATGACGACTGAAAAATAATAGGGAAAGTACTGGCAAAATGTGGATGCAGTACTGTTGTTACATGACACATGGTCTGACAACTGCACACTGGATGACCTTTTAACTATATCAACGGCCGGAGTTCACGGAGCTGCAGTTTGGGCATGACATTTTATCTTTTTTCATTCTTCTAGGCCATACGCTAAGAAGAAGAAGGCAGGATAGGTGCACCCTGCCTTATCGTTCGGGGATTACAGGAGTCATCATTATCTTCCTGTCCTTATTCCATGTTACTAGGTGTCGGCGCAACACGTTTTCCTCTTCCATTCTCCCCTGTCAAACGTCACGGCATCATTTACTCCTTTTTCCTTCATATCATTCCTCACACAATCCATCCACCGTTTCCTTGGTCTTCCTCTCCCTCTCCATCCATCAACATTTATATTCATCACTCTTTTAGTCACATGTGATTCTTCCCTCCTCATCACATGGCCATACCACGACAGTGGATTTCCTTTCAACTTTTCTGTAACTGGCGCAACTTTCAAACTTCCTCTAATATACTCGACATTCCTTACCTTATCCATTCTTGTCACACCACACATCCACCTCAACATTTTCATCTCCGCTACATGCAATCTTTTTTAATCCATCTTCTTCACAGCCCAGCATTCCGATCCATACATTACAGGAGTAATGTTATGTTTTATTTATTTACAAAAAAAACCTTTGTTCTCAGGTCCAGACATCCCTGGTTTCCTTCTCCAGCCCTTCCGCAAGCCGAAGCGAATCAGAACTGCCTTCTCACCATCACAGCTTCTGAAGTTAGAACACGCGTTTGAGAAGAATCATTACGTGGTTGGCGCGGAGAGAAAACAGCTTGCGCAGGCGTTGAGCCTCACGGAGACACAGGTTAGTTTTATGCCTATCTACTTGTCTGTTTCTTTTTGTTCTTGGTGTAGATATGTTGCACAGGAGTTATTCTTCTCCGCTGTTTAAATACTGGGAAGTGTCGAAGACTTATTTTTTAACGTTCAGAAAGTTTTGTTTGTTAGGTTAATTTAAATAAATAATTTTGGTTTTGGAGAGCAGCGGTGGCCCAGTAGCAGTAAGTCGTGGGTTCGAACCCAGGCAGGCGAATTACTTTGTTTAATTTATTTCATCACCACTGCTTTCAAAACGGTGAAGGAAAATATCGTGAGGAAACCGGCATGTCCTAGAACCAAATATTCGAAGACATGTGACATCTACCAACCCACCTTGGGCCTGCGTGGTGGATTGTGTCCCATTCCCTCTCATAGAGAGGAGGCCTGTGTCCCAGCTGTGGGAACATTGTAGGCTGAAAATGCTCTTATGGCTATATTGATCAGTATTAAAAAGACTAGTGTTACGAACATGTAGCCTCTTTGGTTCAATTTGTAGTTGGGGTCTAGGCCATTCATTTCTCACACAAAATACGACTTATGCATGCCACGATACCGGGTGTTGTAACAACAAAAATAATGTTGTAATTACAAGTTTCATATTTGTTAAAAACATCTTGATTGTTTTAATATATTATAATTAATATCTTTAAGGTCAAAAGTCGCAGCGTCACCGATAGCTGTCAATTTAATTTGACTTCTTGCTCTATATTATTAAAAAATAATGCTGTAAAATAATTTGCGAGAATTTAATTTTTATCTTATGTAAAGTAAATAATTGAAGTATTAATTAGATATATATTTATGGTTATTTTATCAGTAGAGATAAAAGCCATTCTGGATCATACCACGTATACATTTTATCTTTTTACTTGAATGAAAATTACGTGTAACTATGTTTGTACACGTTAATCTCAGAAACCACCCAACCGATTTCAATGAAATTTTGTGAATATGTATAGTTGGGAGAAGCTCGTGGCTAAGTAATAACAGCCGCTCGGATCGATCTTCAGGTTAAGCCGCCCTTGCCTGGGTTGGTTCGTGGATGGGTGATCACCCATTACATACCGAGTTTCCTCCGTGCCTCGGGAAGTAAGAACGTTATGCCTGGCTCCGGCTATCATTTGTAGATCTTTGACAGTCGTTACAGGTAGTCATCAGTGCCCCGAAAGTCTGACAACCAGTCTTACCAAGGGGTACAGTATTATTCAGTGCTAACTGGGTTGTGGGTGGAGGTTAGATGGGCAGTCGCTCCATGTAAAACACTGGTATTCAGCTGCATCCGGTTAGACTGGAAGCCGACCTCAACATAGTTGGGAAAGGCTAGGCAGATGATGTTCCAGCTTAAAAGATGGGATAGTTTTGGACCCGATAGATGGCACCGTGCGAAGCAGAGGCGCGGGCGGGTCGATAATGTTATATATATATATTTTCGAGATAAGTATCACCATACTGACAGACAGATGTAGTTAGAAAACTGTAGGTAGTAGTTAGTTATGGGCATAATCTATCACATATCCAACTGTATTATTAACTAATAAATATGCATATAGCTTCAAGCTATGAAAACATAAGGTATCTTCTATTTACTTACTATTACAAAGAAGGTCCTATCTCACAAAATTACTAAAACAATTATCCACATGATTAGTTATCGACTGTTGTTAACGATTTTGTAATTATAGTCTTTAAAAGGGTAATGTAAACATTTCAGATTAAATGAGATGATAAGTTTGAAATACCAGGCTGATATTTTGAACCTATGTTTTGTAGCTATGTTCTGATGTGATGGGAAAAAAGTATATGCTGTAAGTACCTATAGAGCTACAGGTTTTTGAGATCCTAGTGCGATGACGTGAGGTGTTTTGTTTAAGGAAACTCCTTTGTCGTATAGGTACAAACATAAGTTTATTACACCAACCAATCAACAACAGTAGATACTTATATACATAAGGTATTTTCTAGTCACTTATTATAATAGGTAATAGATTCAGTCTAGAGTTTTTTAGTCTCCACACCACAACGGCGATTTTTCACCTCTGCCCATTTCCCGCCGTTTTTCATCTCCTTGTTTTTTTGACAAACGTCAAAATCGAAAAACTAGTGACTACGGGTCACACCAACAAAATGTTGCCAATTACAAAACTATAAATACAATTGTGACGACAAACATTAATAAAATCTATGGTAATCTTTAACGAAATTTAAAATATTGCTAACTAGTATCACATTGAACACTATTCGTTACGTTCAATAGCTAATTTGTACTGTTAATAACCTAACTGAACCTTTTAGTCTAACATAACGTAAATTTAATACTTCGATTTTTTAATCACAAATACAACTATCCTATAGTTTGTTGGTTCAATTTTTTTGCGACAACCACCGTGTGATGCGGAGGAATGAGGAAAATGTAGTGAGGAAAATGTTGAGTATGAATGTAGATCAGTTCAGCCTGTAATGTTCCCACTGCTGGGACACAGGCCTCTTCTCTATGAGAGATGGCCATTAGAGTAGAGGAAGACCAAAGAAACGATGTATGGACTGTGTAAAGGATGATATTGCTAGAAAGGAGGTGACTGCTGAGATGACGAGTAATAGAGAAGTATGGAAGGAAGACAGGCTGTGCCGACCCCAAATAAATTGGGATAGGGGCAGGAGAATGATGAACCACAATTATTATGACCCATAGCACAGATAATATAATACTTCGCCCATAGGTAGGCATAAATTCTTAAAGTCAAGCAAATGTTCTAAGTGAAATGAGTAAATTAATTACAATTTTAAAATCGTTCGCATCTGCCTCTTATGGCGTGCGGTCATAGTTGGAACTTGGAACTTACGACGCCATTTTGTTTTTTCAACACAATTTCCGCAAATGTTTACCAAATGCGCCATACTGACAATGTCATTATAGTGTCAAAATAACCACTCTGCACTATAGCCATCTGTATCGAAGGAAACAAAAACGAATGAATGCGATTATTTATTCCCATTATAATTAAATAAAAAACGTAAATAAGAACAACACTTCTGCAAAATACACAATACGATTTATTAGTCACGGTTAACAAATAAAATAAATTAATAAACGGAGCGACATTAAATATTTTTTATTTTCACATTGACCACATCGACTCATAAAAAGCTGCGAAATTGATATCATTATTTTGCTCTAGCAACACACAATTAATAAAATGGTTTACGGTGTGTTTTTTGCGTTACCCGTTGTCAGTTTTATAATTAATTAACACGCGATTAATAGAAAGTTTAAACAATATAATTAATAATATACTTTACGAGTATTTTCGCTAATACACGAACTGATGTTTGGTAGAAAATGTTTTTGATGAAGCTGGTAACTCAGGCGAGACGAGTAAAAAGTAACTTAGTAGTTAATGTTGTACAAAAACTGATTTGTTAAGGGTTTATAATTTATTAAAGAGTAGAACTTAATTATTATGAGACGCAAGCTAAACAATCGGTAGACAGAGACAAAAATCAATATAGAACCATGAGTTAGTTTCAGTATTTCATCAAAAGTTATTAAAAATATTTGTATTTTTACAGCGGTTTTCGACAGGATCGACAGAAGCTTTTTGGTAGCTTATATATGTCACTGTCGCTATCAGCGTTAATACTGGTAGAACGTCACTTTGTCTTAAGCCCTAAGCGTTTTTTTTATTTGGTAGGAATCCTGTAGAGCTTTAAAAACCGACGTGCATGCCTTAAAAATCATTAAAAAGCATTATTTATGGTAACAGTAAACATGAATCGTCAGCTCGCCAATAAACATGCAGTAAGTTATTTGACCGTGCCGTTTCGTCATTAGACACGCTTCACTTCACAACATGATCTAAATTCCAATAAAACCCAAGTTCGCCACATTCTCACGTCGATCAATAGAGAGCAGCGGTGGACCAGTGGTGGCGGCCCCGATTTACGAGCAGTAAGTCGTGGGTTCGAACCCAGGCAGACCCATTACTTTGTGTAATTTATTTCATCAGCACTGCTCTCAAAACGGCGAAGGAAAACATCATAAGGAAACCTGCATGTCCTAGAACCAAAAATTCGAAGACATGTGACATTTACCAACTTGCACTGGGCTCGCGTGGTGGATTATAGCCCATTGGTTCTCATAGAGAGGGGGCGTGTGTCTCCAGCAGTGGGAACATTATTGATTGACATTAAGTGGCTGCAGCAAGTCAACTGTTAAATCTTAAAATGGTCCCTTGTTGTATTCTTCTTCTTTCTCCTGTGGTTAGTGCCTAACCTGGTGTCTGTTTTTATACCGCCCATGGGCCCCTGACTTGGCTTAACATGCCGTCGAGAAAATTTCTCTCAGGCATGCTGGTTTCCTCACGATGTTTTCCTTCATCGAAGCTAGTGATAATAATTATACAACACGTATCTAATAGGCCCAGTACAGGGCTACCCCTGTAGACTGCAATCTACCACGCTGGTCCAGTACGGGTTGGTAGATGTCACATGTCTTCGATTTTTTTTTGTTCTAGGACATGCCAAGGTTCTCACGTTGCTTTCTTCCACCGATTTTGAGCGACTGCGCATAATGTCTGTTTGGGGTCGAAACCTTGTCTTAGTTGCGGCCGTTACCAATGTGCCACCGCTGCTCTCATGTACCATGACACATGAAAATGTATATGTCGTGGTCAGATCTCTGATCAGATCACTTCATGATGTGGCCGACCTTTTCATGAAATGAAATCTAACATAACCTAACACATCATAAAGTGATCAAATTCAAGATCTGGCCACGATATATACAATTCAATATCTAGGTGAATGACAGCATCCTCAAACTGACCTTCAAACCTTCAAACAAACAATGATGAATACAATCAAAGTCATAGAGGATTAAGTGAAGTAATCACCGACATTATCGTAACAATGAAATCGCGATAAGAGTATCAAGCGTTGCGTCTAATTGTTCGAAACTGAGCGAAAAAACCGCTTTAATTACTGGATCATTAGGCGTTGCCGTGCGTGCGCGCCTGTACCGTCGACAACTGCAGTAGATGTGTTTATAGGAGGTGGTTTTTCTATTGTGTCTGTTGGTTTTTTTGTCTCGTGTTTTGTTTTATGGGTAATTTGTTTATCTGGTTGGTTAATGATACTTACTCAGCACGGCATCATCGCGACGGCAGTGTCTAGAGACGGCAGTACTGTAAAAAATGGTGTTACCGAAAGTGCGTTGAGTTCACATAATCTGTCCTGGACTTTAGAAACAATTTGAAAGATCAAAATCAAAGCGTTTATTTCAAGTAGGCCAGTTACAGGCACTTTTGAATTTTCAAAACAAAGACAAAAATGAAATGTAGCTACAGTCCCAGTCACAAGGCATAAAAACTCTAAAACTTGCCCATTGCAAAGCGTATCATCATTATGGAGAAGAACGGCGAAGAAACTCCATAGCCTCTTTTTTAAATCAGAATATTTTGTGTCGCAATGCCAGTAAATCTTGTCGTCTTGCCTTGCTTTGTTATTCTTGATTCTGTGTCTTGTCTTATCTTTACGTGGTAATTATGATCATTTTTTCTTGAAGCATTTCTATTACCAAAGTAGCTAAATTATAATTTGGGTTTAAAGTAAAGTCCCGCACAAAGAGGCACGGATGTTTCCTCGTGTTGAATGGACGCGTTCGAATGTTCAATTACATAACATTACGCCTGTAATCCCCGAAGTGTTAGGCAGAGGTACCTACCTAATAGTACATCTACATTTCACCGGATGTGTTAATGTTTACGGGGCGAGCCTATTGCCATCAACCGGGTACAAATCCAGACTCCATGGCTGCTACTGAGAAATTCCTGACTGAAAAACCCAATAAAATTTTGCCCGATTTTGAATCGAACCCGAAATCGATCGATGCAGTCCTTCCAAGATTTTAAATTTTGTCTTTAAAATCAGCCACATATCGTCTATCAGTACTTCAAATTACCATAGGGTGCGGCACTAAACACCTACCTTCAGGAAGGTTCGAAAAACTTAACCTATTCAATAATTTTGTAAGAATCACTAATTGATTATTTTGCTATCCGTCCGTAGAGTTGCGAATCGACCGGGTGTGGTCAGTTACTAATACTAATAGCCCAACCTAGTTTCTAAACACATTTACGATGTTTTTTCATGCTCATTAAGTCAGTACTGTGTGCAGCTGTAATTGTATGATTTATTTCCAGTTTTCAGCTGTTTTGTGTCAGTCGGTGGAACGTGAAAATTGATTGTTTCTGAGGTGACGAGGATGCCTAGTTTCTTATGATTTTTTCTTGCAACGCCAGAGCGCCTATAAGTGACACAGTACATTTTGTAATTACGACTGGACTACCTCGTCGGTCGAATACTTTGCCGGCTCACAGAGTAATAAGAAAATTCAATCATTGTCAAAATTTGCAAATACAGCTAAGTGTCTTTCAGAGAACACTGATTGATAACTGTTATTTTGTAATTATCACCATCAGTCGCCGTTTTAGTAAATGCTGGTGCATTGGCTAAATCTGTAATAAGGAAATCTTTTTGCACGTCAATCATAACCTAAGGTTCAGCAATTATTTTCGGGACGTCGCCATGCTTAATTGTAATTCTATTTCAAGCTCAATAGTATTCATATAGTTTCTCCATGTAGTATCTTAGTTTGTCCGCATCGGAAAACTTAGGTCTGTCATCAAAGTATTCTTTGATCTGATTTCGCCCGATTAGCTGGTTGGTGTTGGATTTTTTTATTGAGCGCGTAATAATTCCCAACAAAAAGAGAAAAGTACGTTGTAACCACTGCCATGGCCGACTAATCCATGTATTTCAAAGAAATTACACCCTTGTTCCCCTTCGAAGTTAAAGGCGTATGGTGAAGACAACACAAATATTACTGAACTAATAACTAATTATTATTAGAACGTAGTTCGTCCTAACTCGATAAATGTTGGAAACTACCAATTTGGTAGAAAAAAACACATGGACATGGCTACACAGTTGATTAAGGCAGCCAGTAGGAAATTAGCGCCGCGGCTAATCGCATCATGCAACACTGGTGATGAAACAAAAAATGTGGAGCGATTCATGTATCGGTGCAATGGTTCCGTATGTTGAATTTATAAGATGTTGTTGCACTAAATGTTGTTAGGTGGGTTTGTACTGATGTTTTCATTGTATTTTTGTAAGTAATAAAGTACCTGCGTCTGCATTTACAAAAATATCATTATTATTGATTTATTATTCGACACTGGATCAAGTTAGATAAAATCAAATTATTTTATTTCACATAAACCTATAAGGGCACTAATGTAATGTCAAAAGGTAGGTGGTACCTACACGTTTCGAGTTGTTCGTTTCTTATGGAGAAGAACTGGCAAGAAACTCCATCGCTTTTAATTCAATTGTCACAAAACCTGAAAGTGGAATAGGTAATAAAGTTGTTTCTAGTAATGTAGCACAACCCATAAGATGCAAAAGGCTGCAATTAACATTTCATTATCAAATTCTACAAGCCTCCAAGGTAGGAAAGGCATTCAATTCAAACCTGGCTATAAAAATAGTCATCTTCATTAACACATTTTAAACTTACGGAATCCTAAAAAAAAGTATTTCCATCAACATCAAAGTAGCAATCATTATCTCCCGTCACAACTACACATTACCATAGAGAATTATAGAGTAATGAGGCTTGAAAGCCGATTTAATTTATGGTACTTAGATGATGAGCACCATAGTTTTTACGGTTATGTTTAAATATTGAGTTCAATTGAAGAATTTACATGTTAAATGAAAATTATTTGTAATTAGGTGTGGGTTAATTGATAGCAGCTGCTTGTTTGATGTCATAGAAGACCGTTAGTTATGGTTCGAGGTGAAAGTTAGGATACTATTGACAATGCCGCCTACCGATTTAAATATTTGGAACATGTTTTTTTCGTAAGTTTTCCTTAATTCAGGACAGATATCGTTTTTCCGTGCGTATGTAAATAAGGCATTTTGTCGTTTACACAATAGATTTATGTGCCCTTCAAAAGTTAATTTGCGGTTGAAAATGTGTACCTATAATGTTTGTAGGATTGGTAAAATGATCAATGAAAAAATACATTAACTGAACATGCGATTCTCTTGAAAAAATTCAATAAAGTTTTTTTGCCTATATTTTTCTTCTTTTGTATTCCGTGTTTATGGCCATCAATTGATTTTAAAGTATCTAAAGTAGCCGTAATTCTCTTGTATATGTACTGCGTCTGTTATTATACGCATTGCACGTCGATTAATATCGCCTGAAGATCTTGAACACTGTAATTATCTTTTTTTCTGTATTTTTCATTAAAAAACTTAACGTAGTGTTTGGGCAATATAGAAGGTAGATAATTTTGTAGGTAAGTAGGTGTTCTAATATTATTTGAGTAAGATAGTGGGAACCAATAAAACCTTAATTAAATAATAGAAGTTCTGAAAAAAAAAACGCATTCTAGTTAACTATAGGTTTTTAGCAAACAAAGGGGATTATCATGCAAAATATTGGACATTTTTAGATGCATTTTTGCCACATTATTAGTAAAAACCAATGAACAATAAATGGCAACACAAAAAAGTGTAAACAGACCAACCAAAGAGGTTTTATAATCCAATATGTTATTTTTTCAAGCCAAGCCACAATGACGTACAGCCAGGACAGGTTATTCTCGATACAAGTAATTTTATATTATTAACTAAATTACACGCAGCTGGCCTGTTCGTATGTTCGTATATAGTCGACTATTAAGATAAAATGTTTACCATACTTAATTCGATTATTGGAACTCGTGAAAACGTAATTTTTGAGGGAAATGCTTGCTTGGTTGTACGTTTTTTATACCTTCGCTTGTTAAGTTGGTTTATAATTTTTTTTAATTAGTCATAATTTTTCACAAACGGCGGCGTGTTGTAAATGTGTTCGATTTTTGAAGTTTTAAATGTGTGTTCTCCATTACGCGTGTGGATTTTTATTGATGTTTTTATTTTATTTTAAAAGTTTAATTTTTGTTTTCAACTGCTCGCACGAGTCTCGTTTTTATTTATTGTTGTTGTGAAACTATTATCATAATATTATTTTGTCATTCATTGGTGATTTGATTTAAAATATCGTGTCATATATCTTTATACAGCTGCATATTATGTCTTTTTACGTAATATTTGATACAGGTGTGCTCTTAATTTCACACCTCCGCAGCTCCGTTGCGAAATTATCTGCAGTAAAAGGTTTTAAAACGAAAATAAGCAATATTATAAATTTATTTATTTTATTGACGGTTTTTTTGTGTTAACATGTATTTATCATCTTATAACGGTTTATAAATTTACTTACCCCTAAAATGCTACTCGAACTCACCGTTTCTCCATTCTCTATCTCAGTACCTCACAAAAAAATAAATTTACTTAATTGCTTTTTATTCTCTTCGATACACTCACCTACTGTTTATTCAAGCCAGAATCAACACAAAAATTCCCATCTATTCGCTGAACAAAAATATCGCTTCGATTCTCAAAACCTATTTCGATTACATCTCAATTGGGCAAATAAAAAAGGCGGCAAATATTTATTTTGTTACTGCGCGTGCGTGATGTTAGGGGCGGAGCCCGACGGAGTCCTACGGCGAAGTTAACACGGTCGCCTGTGGGGGGCGCGAATAAGGGGACGCTTGAAACGGTATCTGTTTTTATGAAAAAAAAATGTGTAACTGTCCTTTTTGGGTTGTCTATGGTAGAACAATAGTGGTTGTTCGTCAAATGTAAAAAGAGGTCTTACCCTGTATGGATATAAGTACAGGATTATGGAAATAGTTGTGTTAACAGATGTTTTATTAGCCAGAAATGACTTAAGAATCTCATAAAATGACAATCAAGCAAGTCATTGCTCTTAAGATTTCAGAGAGAGATCTCTGATTGTTCTCACAGTCCAAACTATGCGGAGAAAATGTCACTGTATTATATCTTTCGAATTCATTTTAAAAATGAAAACTTGAAATTCAAGTTCACACTAGACTACGGTAAATAATATAAATCTGCGTAGTAACTTAAAAAGGTCATATGCACTCTCAATCTAACTACTTTCCAACATTATTTAATACATAACACACACACATACTACATAGATATCCTCCATTACCATCATACATACCATAAACAAAATATACCCGATAAATCATCCGCCATTAAAACGGTATGTCCCGTCCCGTTTTCCACTTACGACGTTTAATGTCGGAAATCGACACGCGTTCGGACCGTGTACGGTTTTATTGCCGAGCGTTCCGGTACTGCCAAAGTTTCTTATGTCCGGTGGCCAGTAATGTAATTGCAGCGGAATTTTATATTATTGTCTAGCAGCTTCTTCCCGCGACTTCACCCGAAAAACACATTCTACGGCACTTGGGAATAGTGTAGACTTCCTTTTGCAGTGAAATACAGGATGTAAACAGACCCTTCACGAAGCTGTCGACCAACCGTTCTGTATACAGCAAACTAAGTAACTCTACGCAAAATTTTTTGCTGGGAAATTACTTTTTTTGTTAGGGTGAAAAATCACGTTTTTCGGTAGGGTAAGACTGAATGTAACACTTAATGTAACACTTTAAACATTGTGCTGATGGATGGAATGTATAATAGTACGGGGGTCGTAAAGGTGTTTAAAAAAAAAAAAACATTAAAACATGTACTAAAAAAAAAAATATGGTATGGTCTAGAACAAAAAAAATATCGCAATGACGTGGAAACAAGTGCCATTCGGCTTCGTAAAGAGTCTTTTTTATTTACCCTTTATTTTTTGACAGCGAATAAAGAGTTTTGGAGATGACGTTCTTCATACAAAAAAAAAAAATATAAACATTACTTCTATACAATATTAGTGTAGATTATTAACTGCTGCCCGTGACTGACGTCTACCTGACAACAGTCGCTAAGTCATGTCATTTGGGTAAATGACATGGGGTACAAAGTAAATGTTAAATGACACGGGTAAAAATTAAGTGTTAATCCAGGATATAAATTATTTGTCTGCAAAATTTAATCCAAATCCGTTCAGTCGTATTGCGTGATTGAGTAACAAACAAACTTACAAACTTTTGCATTCATAATAATATCAAGTAAGCCAGTGATGTCTACAATATTGTCTATGGTTTTGACTTTTGAATGAAGTATTATTGTCTCTGGTTTTGATTGGGAGTCACTGAACTGTGTTTCGTGTTTATTAAATGAATGTAACTGCAGTAATAAATCGTTTTTGTTAGATTTGCATAATGGTTCGATAGATTTATTTTGTTAAGAATTCGCGAAGGAAATGATTTAATTTAATTTACGCTCGGTGTTCGTTAGACAGATGAAAAAATAAATTGATATTGATTGTTTATGAATGAAATGGCTCTGGTAATGGTTGAATTCCATTTTTTCTCTCTGCTAATAAACCGCATAACATCGGAGAAATATACCTACCTAACGGTTTTAACAGCCAAATACACAGACTAATTAAAATAGTTTGCTGGAGTTGCATGTAAGTTACTTGTGTTTGGGCGAATTACACCAATAAAACCGCGTTCGAAAGCGGTCAATATTCGGTAAAAATGATGACACTGCCCGCGTTTGAACGCGGTTAGAAGTGCTGACCGCGTTCAGTTCCAATGGTTGAATCAGCCCTTGGAAATAATTCTTAATACTTACGGGCAGCATCCAAGTTGCATTTGTTAATTAAAACAAAACCCTTAAATACCCTACCCCTCGTTCATTCGAATTAAATCTTAACTTACCGCCAATTTCCACCAAACAAATTCAACGATTACAGAAAACAATTCTGTGCTTCACTAATGGCGAACGGAAGCGACGTAAGCGGGCGCTTTTCCACATCCGGGCGGCACTCGATTATCGAGTCTTGCGTTTTATCGTGCAATGCCATCACTTAGGCAAGGGAAATTCGCGTTAAGCCTCGTTGTTTGTGAAGGTTGAATTGATGGGTTAATTCTAAACTTCATGTTTGTTTTTCATGACTGGCCTATTTGCTGATGAACACTTTGGTGATGAGCTTTTGTCTGTGGAATAGGTTTTAATTGTTGTTGTCTTTGAAAGCGTTGAAAGAGGTTTCACGTAGGCATGAACTCGTTGATTGTGTCTGCTAGGGTTAAGCGACAATGTAGTTGTCTACAGTACCTATGTCACTATTACTTCGATAACACTTATATAGGTTTGATTACTAAGTAGTAGATATTATCTTATTATCAAAGCACCTACCTTTATCAGACGCATGAGCTTATAGATATTTTTGTTAATAAAGATCTTATCGTCGAATATAATTGAGATTTATCCATCATTTGATTGTTGGCAACATTAATTGTAATAAATTAATCATTATTCATTGCAACATTAATCTTCATTGTCAATAACAACATTTGATATAAACTTACCTGCTAAAAATGAAATAACAACCTATATAGAGGAAAAAGTATAGGTACCACCAAAAACATTTTCATGTAAAATGTTGCCAAGACGAGACCATATGACTCGCACTGTCAAAAAGTTATCAGATCTCGAACCAAGCTTCTAACTCTACACGCCCTAACTCTACAAGGTCTAACTTCACAAACTCTACACCTTAGTCAAAATATGTGGCTGGCAGATAAAATCAAACAGAAGAACCTACTCTTAACAACCCACACAAATTCAAATACAAACTCGCTATTTCACTATAATTACTTAGCACAAAACACCAAAATGGCGGCCATGTAATAAAGAAATTCGACCATCAATCAACGGTACTGGCCATAAACCAGTTCACACACGATTAAAGACGAATAGCAGCTAATTTGAGTGATGTTGTCTCTTTTGCACAGGACGCCATGATTTTTGAGAGGGTTAATATTGACAGTTAGCTGTCATTTTTTGGTTTGGGTGGGAAAGCGTCGCATGAAAACTAGAAAGAAGCATAATTTTGTATTATCTTTAGCGTAATAAGACTAACGTTGGGGTATAGGCCTGTTCTCGGCGAAAGGAAGTGTACTATCATCTACTGCACTGTCCCAGTGTGGGTTGGTAAATGTCACTGAATTTTCTGTTCTGATATGCCTGTTTCCTCGCGATGTTTTCCTTCACCGTTTTGAGAGCAGTAGTAATTATAAAAATAAGGTTGAACCGGTTGCTATAATGTGCAAAAAGAAATATTTTATGTTTCTTTTGTTCCTTCAACCTTTATGTCTTTCAAGGGTCGGTCGCCATCATAAAATGTTGCCACCGAAAAAACATTCCACTCACTCATTCCAAACTGAATCACTTTATTAACATCCAATTAAAGCTCGCCAACCCTACAAATATCTAACAACTCCAATTTGTCACTATAATGTCCCTTTCTAAACTATATCTGTCCTTTTCCCTCGCTAATGGAGCTACAATAAAGTAATACGGCGATCCGTTTAAATTTTCCTCCAAATTCGCGCGGCATTCTTAATTGCGTATCTCCCCTAGTTGTATCTGTCCCTTTCTAACTCTGTGTAGCTTGTATAAGTCTGTCTCGTTCTCTAATCCGTAGGGGAACGCTATAATCGGGTACATAAGCACTTAATCGCATTTCGGGCCATGTTGAATGACACCCCTATTTATTTAGTACGGGTATCATTGTGCGGATCCCTTTTTCCTATTATAACGATTGTTTGTGGAGACTTATGACTTTTATTTAACGACCCGCGTTGTTAGGCCTCTTTTGTTGGTATAATAGAGTTTTATGAGGGTTCATTTTACGGTAGTTTGGCGCGTATGAGCAGATGCGTCGTGGAGAACGAATTAAAGTTTATTGTTGTTGTAGCACGGAGTGGTAGTACATTAAATTTGCATCAGAATGTGATAATTGTTTGATGGGCCGTCTCGGTGCGAATCTTTTTGAGGTTTAATGTGAGTTTGTGTGCTTTGGAATGGGATGTGAGTGTGTTTTAGAATTAATAGTATGTGGTGGGTCCTTGGTAAGTACCTAAGTTAGAAGGTTGGCACACACTTTTATATTTGAAGTGTGTTCTAGTTTAATAAATCAAGCAAGACTCGAATATCGAATAATAAGCAAACGATCTACATTGCCATTCTAAACTAATAAAGGCTGAAGAAAATTTTCATAATGGTGTTAAAGATATGTTTTCACCTGAAACCATAAAAATCAAAGATCACACAAGAATCACAGTAGAAAAAAAAATCTCCATAGAAGCTCAAACATAAAAAAAAAACTTTAAAAACCTTAACTCTACAAACATCAAAGTAAAATGATACAAAATTACATAGCACCGCACACATCCCCAGGGGTAAGAAGGACCGTATGATGGATGGGAGCGGCGAATAACCCGTAACCAGCAAATGGGCCTAAGGGACCGGCGGCACAAGGGTTGAATGGAGAATCCTGATAGGGTCTTTGAATTATGTAGATAATTGTAATAAAATGTATGATGTAGAATCTTGCAAGGAAGTCGTAGATGGTATTGATGGAGTCAAAAAGAAAATTGATGCAGTATGATGGTTAGATTAATAAAATGCCGTCGAGTTTTGACGAGTAACATTCACATAATTCTGCCTATAAGGGTACCTATAACTTTTAAAATCATTTATTGCCAAAAAGAAGAAGTGTCTAGTAGTCGAGCAAATTGTAGATTTTGCTACTGGTAAAGAGTCAATAGATTGGGCTTTTGTTCTAAAATACAAAGTTTAGGATTTGACCGTAGTTTCGCAGCCAAACGGAGCCCTTAACATGGGTGATAAACGAAAGAGTGTCTCACAAAAGGAATAATAAAAGAATAAACTACTTAAAGAGTAGGTTCCAAAAGATTTAACACAAATTTAGTAACATTTTACGCACTTAAACACACACACGACTATTCTTTACAGCTTCAGTTACTACTATAATTATCCTGTTTAAGACGTTCGTGGTAAAATCTTCATGTAACTGGTATTAACACAAAAGATGCAATAATATCCATTTTGTTATTTAGTAAACTTTGATTTACAACGACTAAACACAGGTTAAAAAGCTATTGTAAGAACAGTGGACGATCGTTAAAATCCACATAAAATTCAAAAGGTAAGAGGAACCAAATTGTTCTGCATGTACTTTGGTGGTGTGGTATGTATGGAGAAGGTACCTAGCACCTGAACTTCTTAATTATTGTAATGATGGAGGCAAAATGTGAGGAAAATGGTTGAGTGTGAATGTTAGATGGCTATAAGAGTAGAGGAAGACCAAAGAAACAATGTATGGAGTGTGTGATGTGGCTAGAAAAAAAGTGACTTGAAATTAAGCGTAATAGAAAAGTATGGAAAAAGAAGACATGCTGCGCCGACCCCCGATAAATGAAATAAGGATGATGATGAAGAGAGTCAAAATGTGCGATAAGTTGCATCCTGCTATGATATTATTACTATTTAGTGGTTTTGTGCCTCTTGCCAGCACAAATTAAACAAGCTCTTATTTACAACTATGAAACCTCACTAAAAGTTTTGATAACTTTCGTCCTTTTTGGTGACGCGGATCCGAAATTGCCTTGTAGAACTCCTAACATAACTGTCTCTCTTCTTACTGGTCTCATCTCATATTACCAGAATAAACTCATCTCTCACTTAACGAGAATATTAGCTCACATTTCACACAAGTAATAATTATAATTGAGAACTGCGCAAAGCCTCACCAAAATCAAAGCTAGCGAGAGCATTCGAGCACTCAACTGACTCGAAAGACAAATAAAGATCTAAAACTATGTCCCTTTTACTAAAGACATAAGTATCGCGTCGTAAATATTACGTATGCTGTAACAGCTGTAGTTGTAAACGGCAACCGGTCATTTGGACTCATATGTGAAACACTTAAAGCTGTGTACATACCTGAGTCAGTCTTTAGAATCTAAAGACAGTCGTGGCTCAGGTGAAGACTAAGCTTAGACAGATTATTGCTCCATTAAAAATGGTGATGGCAAGCACACTTGAATTCTTTTAACCAAACAAAGACAAATTAAAAAAAAACTGACATAAAAATTTTTGATTCGAGGCAAAATTGTTCTGTCTATTACTGATAAATTGTTTTAGGCTCTGGTGTGCACTGCAGTCTTAGAATATGCATCACTTTATTTGTTACGAGTAAGCAGCACCAGTTCACATTAAGTTTTGTAAGCTATTTAAACGAGAATTGGTGTTATATTGGTACAATTCTCGATTGGTATTGTTTTGTTTTGACAACCTTGATGAGTTTTTACGTGGGCCTTCAAGTTATCGTTTGAGTTCGTGTTAAGATTATGCTTCCTTTTGCATCTGGGTTTCAGTGGTTTATAAGTTGCATTTGATACATAGTTCTTGCTAAAAATTATCGGTATTTTTTCGGAAATTCAAATTTAGTACGGTTTATGCCTAAAAGTACATTACGTATGTTAGAAAATTAGGATTACAAAAGTTTTATTTATTTATTTATTTATTAATACCACCTTAATCTATCATTACAGGGATTACCCTAATGCGACAGCTAAGAACCTAAACCTTACAACCAAATTAGAAAAGGATTAAACAAAAACATTATTCAAGAAAAAGATTAAATAAAAAAGATTAAACTAAAACATTAAAAAAGATAAAACATTAATAAAATATTACATTATAAACACAAAAACATAGCATAACATAAACGTAGTACAAAAATAAAGTTAAAGCTAGATATTATTTCGCCTGTAACATAATATAAATAGTAATACCCTTGCGAATTCACTAAAACAACATGTAAACACATCAATCTGAAGTTGTAGATCGTTGATGGTACGGATAGCTCTGGTAAGGGGTGCCTTGGCAAGTAGATTAGTTCTAGCTGTAGGTACCAGTAGCAGTGGCGGGCTGCGCCGCCGCCACACGTAGCGGTCCGGCACACACAGACTCAAGCACTGCAATACTCCCGGGTGACTCTCCATTCCACGAAGCACCCTCACCAAGTAGGCAACCAGCGTAAACTCCCGTCGGATATGCAGTTGATTATAGCCAACCATGCCCAGGACAAACAGAGTGGGATACATCAGTGGGTAAAACGGATATACCCCATATAATTTCTTGTACAAATGGCGCGTGAACTTATTCTGAACGCGCTCCAACATTACAGAGTACTTAGCTTCATGTGGAGCCCATATGATTGCACTATGTTCCAGATGACTCCTGACTAGTGCATCATACAGGACCCTAACTGCTGTGATGTTTGTGAAGCTTTGTGTCTGTCTCAGAACAAATCCTAAGTTTCTGTACGCCTTCTTACAGATCTTGGTTACATGCTCACGGAATGTCAGATCGGGAGTCATGAAAACACCCAAGTCTCTCACCTCCGTGACTCGTTGCAGTGGCGCCGCGTCCACCACGTACTCATAGAGCAGAGGTGCACGAGCACGGGTGAAACTCATCAACGAGCACTTAGATACGTTTAAGTACAGTTTGTTTTCATGACTCCATTGTACTATTCGATCGATGTCTTCCTGTAGGCGCCCGCAATCAGACTCGGACCTAATCTCAAGCAGCAACTTGAAGTCATCAGCAAACAATAAACAAGCGCCATGTCTTACGACTTCCGGCAAATTGTTTATCATAATAATGAATTCTAGAGGCCCCAGGTTGGTGCCCTGACTTACACCCGACCAAGTGTAATATAAGTCGGATTCTTGTTCTAGTTAGACTTCTCTCTACGTTGCTAAACTCCTTTGTTTTCTCAAACTTAGGATTCTTCAAATCTTTGCCTTCTCACATAGATCTTTCTGGGATAAACAGAACATCACGATACATACTCCCCTCTGCCACGCACCATAGTATACCTACTCCCCTCTGGCACGCACCATTACTCCGCACAAAAGGGTGGCATCGGAACCAACTTGATTGATATTTGATGTCGATATATGGAAGGTAATGTACCGTGACTGTCGCAGTGTGAGACCTTATAATTGAGGGGAGACGCCATTAACCCATGAAGTTTTAATATTTGTCATTTTTCTCTCACGGATCTGGTTGGAAATCTGGGTGATTCCTTGGAAGTGATTGTGCAGAGTTTTTTTTTGAATCGGTTATGTGTTATCCAAATAATGTCTTTTAGCTTCTTGTAAAGACGTAATAAATAAAGTAGTTATCCTTTTTAGCGTTTTTTTTTTATATTTGGACAGTAATATCTTTTATGCTTCTGCCAAAGGATTTATCTTGATGACTGGGACGCGGTTCCTAAGAAACGGTCTCATAAATGATATAAGTAATTTAATAGAGTAAGTTAGTAGCTACCCAGTTAGTATTGGGTAGTAGGTACTAACTGGGTTGTGGAGGTCAGATAAGCAGTCGCTCCATGTAAAATACTGGTATTCAGCTGCATCCGGTTAGATTGGAAGGTGACCCAAATAAGGTTGGTAAAAGGCTAGGCATATAATGAATAGAGCTAGAAAACTCTGAGATGGATGAAGACAAAACTTTAAACAAAACTTTAAGTTTTGCAATGTTAGTGTAATCGCACTATTCGACTGTTGGTACCTAATAACCTACATGTTGTGGTGGCAGTTCATGTTTGTGGATATGGTGCACAGACCTGGTGTAAAGAAAAAGCATGTTTTTCTCCATTTCCCTGTACCTAAAAGCAAAGAACAAGTTAAAAACCAGATAAGAGTCCCATTTCATGAAAGTAAAGCCCAATTATAGGAAAGACTATAAAACTAAAATGTTTGATAGAAAATCGTACAAAAAGCAAAGTTAATCGCTTATTTCCTAGTAAAATTTTATCAGTAATAAACTAAAATGTGATTTATAACATGTACGGAATTGTAAGGAGCCATAAACGTACGATTGCATCAATTTCACGCCAATCCGATGTAACTTACATAGCGATTGACTGTTTTTACCGTCGCATTCAATTTTTAATGAAAATCCTGATAACTTATTGCTTGCTGCTATAAACATATAATCCTATATGTTTCTGCCTAATTTTAGGCAATCTTGTGTTGTGAAAAATTATCTAAGGACACTTTAACTTTTCCATTCTGGTGCATTTGCCTATATTGACGATTAGGCTCAAATAACTTATAACTTCTAAATTATAGCCATGGTTTCTACATTCTAGATAGTTTTTAACTGCGTTGACGAAATCCTTCCTATTATTTGACTTTATTTTATCGATTTGACAGTTTCAGCTGCAGCCACATTTTACAAACAATGTTTTGGCAAAAGCAATGCACTTAAATTGGCATAAGGACCTTGTATTTCTTCCAGAACAATAGCCAACTTTAAATTATTATCAGCAATTACCCTTTATTGTATGACTCATTCACTGTAATAAACCAGATTGCAGACAATTCAAAGATATAAACGAATTGCTAACCTAAATAAGCGTAATGTACAACCTTAGCTCCATTTTTGGCAGAATAACAGATATACAGACTCCATGCATTAGTTACAATATCTCAAAAGCGGACTGGCTGGGTAGAACGTGAATACATTTCGCAAGCCATTAACCACGTGACAAATTGTCTTACAAAATGGCCGCCGACGTTTTTTGGGCGGGAAATCTGTTGTTGCTGCGCAGAAAAATTCGACAACGGATTTTTCTTTCAATAGCTAGTGATATATGATTGGAGGGGTCGCATTGAATAGTTTTTATTGGCTAGTTCCTTTAATCCTTTATTGCTGTTCGTCAACCGTGAAATTATGTTATGATTTGTGTTTTCTATTTTGTTTTGTTGTTGCTTTCATGTTTATAGTTTTAACTACGCGTTTGTTTAAAATATGACCAAGATTTTTTTTTTTTTAAGTTTTATATAATTACTATGAATCTTATTCAGTTCGATTTGTATGTACTTACATGCCATCCAAACCAAATTCACAAAATGGTGGTGTACACAATATTTTCGGCCGATACTTCTAAATAATGCCCAAAATAACCCAAGAATTCTTTGTCAACAGGTAAAAGTTTGGTTCCAAAACAGAAGAACGAAACACAAAAGAATGCAGCAAGAAGAAGAAGCAAAGACTGGAGGCAAGTCAGGTTCCTCGAACATGAAGCCAGACGATGGTAGCCAACTTAATAACTCCTACGAAGATGATGACGAGGAACTCATCGATATGGACATGGACGAACTCAGTGAAAGTGAGAATGAAACGTAAGACAGTGGACTAAGTGATAAAATCGTGTAAATATTAATGTAATCTAGATGTTTAGAGTATAGTTTTATTTATTTATGATTTTTAAGAGATTTTAGCTCTGGCGAGGATGAGGGTGTCTACATAGCCTTGTTTCGACTGCCAATGACTTTGATAATTGAAAAACGAATGTAAAGAACGTTACGTTTGAATTTGCAGTATTTATATTTATTTATTTTTTGTATATTTGTATTTTACTTGATTTATGAACACATTTCAACATGATTAGAATTGCCCATGTTTAACGTATTTGTCATCAATTATCATAATTTCAATAATTAATTTGGCACTTAGCATGTTGCAATCAAATTCGCAAGTTTTAATTAAAATTTATTTGATTACTAAACCTCATTTATCAACAGTCAACATGATCAATCTTCAAAAAGTGGGCGTTAGTTGGTGTTTGCAATAATTTATATCAATTCTAAAGCCATTAAACCAGCCATATTATTAAATCAACTTTATAAAACGGTTTCAAAATGGCTTCCCGGGTCTTGTTAGCGTCACGGCTTATTAGATAACAAAATTGGCCGTATTATAATAGTTTTTGGGGTTTAAATTAATTAAAAATGGCTCTTTTTTGATGTTCATCCAGTGATGTGGGTATAATTAGACATTTTAGATTTGAAACTTTGATAGGCAGGGTTTGTGGTTTCTCAACGAGCGCTGTCAACGGCGGACAAGGATAACAATACACGAGTTACTAGTGTTAGAGAGAGATAGGTGTAATATAGAGATGAAGCCGATTATGGGTGCGTTCAGGGCCCTATTATTAAGAGATGCGTTCGAAAACTATCGCGTTCTCGAATCGCATTTCGTAATTGCTCGCGACGTAACCAAATTGTTTTCGAGCCGTTGACGATTGTTCTCCACGACTATTTGTCTACGCGTTAGGAATTTATCGATAGAGATCTTTTTGTTGTTGATGATTTCTTTGACGCGTTGCTTAACTGTTTAGTTTGACTAACGACGTGTCTGGACTATTGTTTTAATGTGTCAGATTCTTTTTTTATGTTTTTGAGCCTGTATTTTAATGGCCATTATCAATTTAAAGGACCAATTTTTATTAAGGAGAGGATGTTTCATATTCGTTGCCATGTTTCCGAAAATAAAAATGAATTCATACTAATCGTCAGCGAGCGCCCATTTTATGGCGAATTATGGCTGATTGTTAAAATCTTTACGGGCAATTAATCGATTAGCAACTAAGAATTCGCTTAATTAAAGTTGAATTCGGAAAAAAAGTGTGGCACCTATTTGGTCTAAGTTTTTGGTTCATAATTCAATTATCCCAGTATTCCCAGTTAATTTCTCATTGTTTACTATGTTATTTCACTAGGCTGTGGCCTTTAAACCCGAGTTTAAACGAGCGATTATAAGGCTAATTTGTATTTTCCTTTCCGTCTTTTGTTCATGTGATTTACGATTACGAGTATCGAGTTCTCGCCGAATCAATTTACCAAGTGAATCGATTTTAAAAACAAACTATTTTGTTTTTGTTCGGTACCCGTGTGGTTATGCCATGTTGTTACAAAATGTAGTTTCAAAAACATGCAGAGGTATATATTTTTAATTGCGAGATTGCCGTGAGAAAATTGATTTTGAAAACGTAGACTTTGAAATTCATTGATTCATTTGAAGTTCATTTGTCGTCATACATCGAGGATATTACTGAATAGTTTATTAACAACTATAATAAAGAATCAAAAATCTCAATAAAAAGATTAACCAAATTCTTTAGTCGAATAAAAATAAAAATCGAACTTTGGAATGCGCTAACTACCACACTATTCCGATCAATTGCGCGATTTAAAAAAAAAGCAAAAAAACAGAACACACAGGCTAAGCGTTTGGCTCCACGCCATTCGTAATTTGAAATCTAGATTCCATTTTCAGCTCAATTAACTCTTAGTCGATTTTAATTATCGATTTTATTCATTAAGTGTTTGCGATTAGCGAGCATGTCGATATTTTACGATGTATTCTTTCGTAAAAGTTCGTTTTTAATTACATTCGCATTGATTGCCTTTAACTCGCTGATTATGTGACATTATAAGGTTTATTGAAGTCATTGGATGTTGAGATAAGGCTATTCGATTTTTGAATTGACTTTGGCGTCAGAATTTTGAGTGATGCTCATTGTTTTGACATAAATGTTGTAAGATGAAGTAAAAGGCCCAATTTCAACAAACAATCTTGGTGGTTAATTTATAGCTAAGTCAAAATAAATACTTGTCAGAATGTACTTATTATAAGTTAAAATTTAAAATGTTTATTATTTATGTTATTTCAGAAAACTTTTGACTGCTTTGTTGAAATTGGTCCTGCGTACTTATAGCTCAAAATTGAGTAGCAATACACATGAAAGTAAAACATATTACATACTATAAAGTTAACAATTCGCTCAAATATAGTAGTTTTATTAAGCCAGTTCCTTTAGAGTAATAATATGTTATGTGAATAAAAATATCTAACAACTTTGTGCAGTATTATAATAATTCTACATCCTGACGTTAGTTTTTTGACAACGTGACGTCAGTTCACGTCAGGAAGGTTTGACTACTGTTTGTAATTTGACGTCAGAATGTCAAACGCAACGTTTTGGGGTGAGGTGTTAAAAATAAATGTGTAGTTTCTATAATGATATCCAAAAAATAATTTAAATAATTTGTCATCAATTTAGATAACACTTAAATATTACTATTGTTTTAATTTTTGATGTTTTTTGCTTAAAATGAGATCCCCAGTAACCAATTATTGTTCTTGCTCGAAGTTTAAAAAGAACTGTTACTTTTGTTCTCAATACATATTTAAAATTGAAATGAAGTTTTTACCATCAAAACCTATTATTTAATTCTTGAAAAATATACGGCTGTCAGTGTAATTGGATTTAAATCATTTAATAGAAACTGGAAACTACTGAACGCGGGCGGCCATGTTTTTTTTAAAGAAAAGTATACTTAGCGTTATGACCATTTAAGAACAAGAAGATTGTATAAACTGTATAAATTATGTAAAAGCGATGTTCTTGCAATACATGTACACTTTTGTAACAACTACTAATGGCTCAAAACAAAAATAGGAGAGACTTGAAACTAGCAATACGCAAGTTAGTTTGACAACTTTGACAGCTAGACGTCAATTAGAAACGTGAAAAAAGTCCTAAATTTTGTTTAAATTCTCAATGTCCAAACGCTGCGGCCCTTGGGCTCAGCAGTCAGCACCACTGTGCGCCTTAGTAGTACGTATTAAAGTGCAAAGTAGTACAAGGCTCCAGAGCCCGCAACTTAATAACCCTCTGAGTGCCCAGGCCATCATGAAAAATCTACTGAATGTATTTATTCTAAAAATGACATGATAAAAACTCTTGAATGATGAAGCTATCTCTGTTTAAATTTGATTGTGGAGGTGACGTTTAATAATCCTTCTGTTATTGATTTACACCCAAAAGTTGCGTTAAAATACGGATCTATCTGATTTACTTGACTTAATTAATATCTTATGTCCCCTATATAGGGCAGAGGGCGTCCAGAGATGTCCTCCATCGCGATCGGTCTTGAGCTTCACGTTTCACCTCGCTCCACGTCATTCCGATGCTCGCCGCTTCTGCCAACACGGTGCGACGCCAGCTTTGACGGGGACGGCCACGCTTCACAATCCTTGGGGATTCCAGTCCAAATTGTTTGGGTATGTGGTCGGGGTCCCTTCGGAGCGTGTGGCCAATCCATCTCCACTTGCATCGCTTGATCTGGCGGTCGATAGGGCTCTCGTGGCATTCCTCTAACAGCTTGACGTTGGAGATGGTCTCAGGCCAGTAAATTCCGAGAATGCGACGAAGGCAGCGGTTGACGAAAACTTGGATTTGGCGTGAGATGTCCTTTGTGACCTTCCACGTTTAGCACCCGTAAAGCAGCACGGATTTCACATTGGACCCGAATATCTTGAGTTTAATCCTTGGGGTCAGTTTCCGCGAGTGTCAAACAGGTCTCAGCTGCGCGAAGGTTGCTCGGGCTTTGGCAATCCGTGAAGCGACGCTCGACCACTTATGAACATTATTACTCAGAGAATAGGGTGAAAAATGGCAGACCTTCAGTGAACTCGATAGTACCTATTAAAAAACTAGATAGCATTCGTTTTGAGCCAAAGGTTCCGTATAGCTGTAACTTCGGACGTAAGAAAACAATAGTGAAGTCGCCCCACTACATTTGTATGGAAAAAATGTCAGCTAGCGGAGCCAAGTTTGTGCGTTAATAAACTGATTCCAGTGATTGTGGCTCAATTGCAATAATAGCTCTGTGAATAAAATCAGAATTCACTTTTTTTGTACAGTTTGTACAGTCAAGTGTAAAAGAGAATTCTGTTTTTTTTTTTTATGTTACTCGCAGACCAGTTACATGCTCTTTTGAACTAACAACATGTCGTAGTTAGACTTTGGTATGAAAATCGACATTTCATATTTTTTGATATTAGTAAAACTTTTGAAAGCTGGGCATCGTCAAATATCTTTTCATCTGCTGTCATTGGTAGACAGAAATTCTAACAGCCAATGAAATCACTTGACATGAGATTTTAAATAACAGGTGCATTTACCATAGACTTTTGTTGGGTTAGAGGTAGATAACGCAACGTAGTTTTCTGAAGTCTTTTAGGCCTAACTTTGAAAGGCTCTCACACATTTTTTTTTTGTGAAACTTGAAGCATGCAAATGTGGTTTGCAGTTTTTAACTACCCAATAGTCTTCAAAAACATTTTTAACATATAAAGCAAACTCGTGCGCGCCCGCGGCACGGCCTGCTTTCAAACAATACCCCGTAAACTTCCTTTTCAACCGTAAAGACCAGTGAATGTCATCGCTTCCAGCATTCCCATTCATTCGTTCTCAATCATTCACATGTTGACAGATGGTGAGACGAGAAAATTGACCGATTTATTTTATGTATTGTAAGAAAAATTAAAAGGATACAGAAAATTGTAAATAAAGACTATTTATTTCTTACTTTGTACTTAATAAGGAACTTATGTGTAAGGTTGGGCGCATGTGGGGCTACTGACTGTGGTCATCATTTTTAAAAGGCCAATTTCATATTTTTCTAAAGACTTTGTTGAAGAGAAAGGATTTTCTTAAAGTTAAACTTAATTCTTTTCTTTGGGTAACATAAAAGGTCAATGAATAGTTGTGCGAATCATTTGTTTAAATTCTCTTTTTATTAAACATTCTTGAGCTATGTTTTTTAATGATGAAACATTTCTGTTCACTGGGCAATCTATTGCTTTTTTTTATTAAAAAAAAGAAGGAATTAATTCACTCTTGAATCTTGTCAAACTTTATGCTACTGAAGTTGGTTTGACAACTTTGACAGCTTAACGTCAAACTGCGACGTCAAATTAGCGTAAGATCAGTTCGTTATGACCAGCGTTGGATTAAAGAAACAATAGCTTGCCTAGCAAATGCCACTTGGGCAAGCAAGTGTCTCCATTTGCGCTCAACCTTTAATAGTGTAAATGTCCCTATAATAAAAAAAAAATGTTCCTTCTCCTGGTTAATGCTACTGAAACAGTTTGTAAATAATTAACTAACATTAACATCTTATAGGCTAGTTGTACATTCACTTTATTTAAATGGAAACATAGTAAACCTGTACATATGTGTGTTTAGATGTAAAAGAATACAGTTTAAGTGTATTTGTGTGTATATCGAGTAACTTTCCTTCGCGACTGTACCCCAGTTATGTTTCGTTCTAACTCAATACGAAAGTGTAGTAATTTAAAATCAACGAGTGATATATAAAATATATGTTTTTACTCATTTAGTTGGTGGTTTCCTTTGTTATTTATTTCCTTTTTAATACAGTAGAAGAACATATTGCTGTGATATGTGAAGTCTAAGTAAGTATCTGTTTATAAGCAATGGCTTTTGAAAAAGGTTAAATTTTTATGAGAATGGAAAGACATAGCAAATAATTGCATAAGATAAATAGCAGCTGAGACACAGGCATCGGTAAGAGGGCATGAACTGCAGTGAGTGAGTAAGTGGAGTCGTTAAAGACCTAACATGATCTGCGTACAGGGAATCCACATGCACCATCTTAACCTTTAGTATACGGCGAACGTGGCCCCGCGAACTAAACTTAAAAAACCGGCCAAGTGCGTGTCGGGCCACGCGCAGTGTAGGGTTCCGTAGTAGCCCGTTATCACAACATAGATCGAACCCGTTGGTACAGCGCCATCTAGCGGCAGCTTTGCGAAACTTATGATAATTTAATTATGTTTGTTTATTTTAGATTTTGTTTTTCAATGCAAGTCTTTACCCGTTATAAACAAGCAACTACTTCATCTTAGTCACTTTATAGGATTTATTCTAAAGATTTTGTATTTGGTACAAAATTATCCAACACCCGAGCTCAACGACTATTACTGCTAAACTAATAAAGTTATCTTAACCACTATAGTTTTCCTTTAAAGTTCTAGAAATTCACTATTATCGTGAATTTTTCCAGATTTTTCAAGCCAGCAGTTTAGCTTTAGAGGGGGAGGACGCGACTACTGGAACAAAAATTTGCGCTTTAAAGTTTAATATTTCGTAAATGGAGCATTAAATCGAATAGTAGTACCTATTAGCAACCCCTAAGTCATTTTAGAAGACATATTCAACGATACCTACCCCACACGATGGGGTAGCAGACGAAAAAAAAATTCATCCCCACTTCATATGTAGGGGAGCTACCCTAAAAACAATATTTTCCAAAATTTTATTTTACCACTTGGTTGGCGTTATTGATATACACACCTCTACAAAATTACAGCTTTCTAGTACTAACGGTCTCTTAGCAAAACCTCGGACAGACAGACAGACAGACGGACATGACGAAACTATAAGGGTTCCTTGTCAGGACTATGGAACCCTAAAACGCCTGATGTCGTTTTTTCGTGGATCCGCGAAACCAAATCTTAAAACTCTGAAGGAATAAGCCATAAACTGGGCATGTATCACGTCATCACGTCAACATTGCTTTAATAGAGCGATAGTCTGTCTAAAAGTTAGTGGTGGCCTAATGGTCTCCATGGCCATGGTCATATATGGCGTCAACTTATGTGTTAGGTCGAGGGTTCAAAACCAGACAGTAACTTTACGTAGTTTATTTCTTGACCACTGCTCTTAAAACGGTGAAGGAAAATATTGTGAGGGTACAGGTATCTACTAAAATGGAATATTCTAAGACATCTGACATCTACTAACAGCCACTGGACCCGTGTGGTGCATTATATAGCCTATCATAGAACAAAAAGAGGAGACAGGTGTCTCTGCTGATTATGTTATTATCTCAGACGATTCGTACACCTACCAGCCGGACCAGCGCAGCGGCGTGGCGAAGCAGATTGTGTCGCACGCCCGCGCGATCCTTCGGGTACGCGTGTTAGCCATCAGCAGATTACACACAAGCCAATGCAATTTGAGATCCGCTTCACCGCCCGACCACGCGGACGTACGGTGCCGTGTGAAAACCTAGTCTGCACGAAGCTATGCCTGTAGCATACATAGAGACTACACACTAATTAGTTTGGTTTATTAAATAGCATAAACACAGATATTTAACAGTCTCGTTAAGTCTAGCTGACCCCGACATACCAACTTAGGAGAAGGCTCCGAGAATGATGATGTTTGACTCAAATACTTCACGTGTTGGTAAATGGCGGTAAACGGCTGTAGATCAGCGGGTAAAGTGCTCACTAACTACTGAAAGATCACGGGTTCAAGACTTAGGATTATAATTCATGTCTCATTTATTTAGAGGCGGTAATCTTGTGCAGTTATTCTGTAATCAAAGGCTAAGAGAGAATCAAAATGTAAATTGAATACTTTGTTTTATGTGGTGAGAATGAAACACAAGCCTGAAGTTAAAAGAAAAAAGAAAAATCTTTAAATTAAAGTAAGTACTTTTATTTATTTACTTAATTATAACAGTTTTGTTTAAAACCTATTACAATAACTAAAAGTAATTAATTAACCACAACTACTGAAATTTTCTGGACGAATTTCGCAAATGAAACTGGACGAGATTACGCGTAAACCGCTTATAGGAGACTAGGAGGTGTCAATGTCCAAAATGCTAAGGAATGTTGAATCTGCTAGTTCTTGAACACCGTTTAAAAATGCTGCTCTCGTTTAGTTACATTGATGAACACATAGTTTTCTCTAAATAACGGTGCTGTGAGAATTTAGAATTCAGTATTTCACATCCGGGACTGGAAATATTCTACGTATTGGTCTTTCCGACAACGATCCTTCTGAACAAAATGTTCACATGGTAAGTTACAAATTAAGTACAAGTTACAGATTCTAAATTAGGTAATACCACATAAGTTGTCTAGTTTACTGCAATTCTAGACAAAATGTCAACCATCGTCAATTCAATTGTAAACCAAGTAAAGACCAGGGGAAATCCTTCTCATTTAAATAACCAAAGTAGAAACTAGCGACATAAAGAAATTGGCAAACGACCACACATATAGACCTGACGTCACGCATCGATATGATGACAACACTACCACCGCGCGATGAATGCAGAGTAGGGACGTGACACAACTACCTAATCAACTAACGATAATGTCGGAAATTTTCGGTTTTTATTTTTATTATCTTCTTGAACTTTAGTTTGTGGTATGACATTTTATGTAAAGAGTTATCAGATTGGATTTTATGGCGAAATCGATCGTGAGGAGTTTGTCGATGGTCGATTGAGGAAAAGTGTGAGGTCTTCATCAAGGAGGTTGGTAATGTAAGTTACGTCCACGGTAGTCTTGAGTTTTTATTGGTGTTTGTACAGATTGTTATCGAATTTCAAATGTATGTTTAGTGAAAACAAAAGTGGCGTTTAGTACTTCTTGAGGCATCCTGTGGTTTCTGATAAAGGATGACCCATCTTGTCTTGGGTGTCGTAAAAAAGGAATTACCGAAGAGGTTTTATTTATAAGCAAGAATCGAACCTTACTTTGAGTGAAATGATGAAAAATATGATTGTCCTGCCATTGGACCAGGGACAAAGGACTGCTGAAAAACGGCGAAAGACGTCGAGACTAACACCTAGAAAGGCGACTGTAAAAGAACTCGGGTAGACTTGACCGTGATTGGCATGAAACATGAAAGCATGGTTATAAATAACCGAAGTCTTAGCAGTGAAAGAAATACTATAATGTTAACTTGCTCTTTCTTTCTTTATCGTGTGGTTAGTGCCTAACCTGCAGGCCTAGCCAAGTGACAAACGATTCGTATCGATTCTCTTTATACAATCGTAAACGTTAAGTCACGTGGTCAAAACAAACGAATAGAAACTTCGTAGACAAGTTTACATCGATCAAGATGATAGAATGAAATGTATTCGTTTCTACAATCGTGATCGCTACATCCCATATAAATCGTAGCCAACTTACAGTTTTGACTGAACTTTAATGTTTCTATTCGTTTGTTTTGACCACGTGACTTAACGTTGAATGATGTCATTCCCATACATTTGGTTAGTTTTCTATGCGTTAACGATTGTAGATTGTCAACTTGGCTAAGCCTACTGATGTCAGAGTTTTTATGCCGCCCATGGGCCTCTGACTTGGCTTTACATGCCGTCAAGAAATATCTCTCAGGCATGCCGGTTTCCTCACGATGTTTTTCTTCACTGAAGCAAGTGATAATTATATAATACGCACATGAATCCGAAAAATCAGAGGTGCACGTCTTGGGTTCGAACTCAAGACCTAGGACTTGGCAGTCCGACGGTCACACCACTAGACTATCACGGCTTATTGCTTCCTCATAGTCAAAGGTTGAAGTGGTTAACATAATACACTGGCCTGCAAAAATAAGTACTACACTTTTAAAATTTGATTTTTTTCTAAACTATAGAAGTTAGAGATTTAAAATAAATAACGTTTTATAGCAATTTATATCAGCTTTCTTTGAAACTATAGACAAAATTAAACTATTTTTCAAGTCCTTTTTGTTTCGAAAGTATATCTTGTGTACTTCAAAAGTTATTGCAATTTCAAAAGTGTGATACTTATTTTTGCAGGCCAGTGTATTATGTATTGTGAACGTGAATCAGATGAAAGCAAACCACATATTGCCAAATTATTCAACCAAAGGTGTAAAAAATTAGCCATAAATGTGGTGAGGTTATCTCTACCCATCTTTGCTTAACTCGGTTCTCACACATAAAAGGGAGATTAAAGTGGAATCAACCAAAAAAAAATAAGGCTATTTATTTTCTATTGCACTAAGGTGCGGTGACCACTGGCGCGCGAAGAGTCAAATAGTTAAAAGGATTATTTATCAGGTAAGTGGGTTCGAATCCCGGATGATGTAAGCCAATTTTCCACGAAGCGATGCGGGTGGCACATTATAAGGATATTAAAAGATTTCACAAACAAACTTAAGATAAGTTTTTTGAAGATTTTTGTAAAGTTATCCTGTGTGCACCGCCTTTTTGGCGGCAGATTTTAAATGATTAGATTAACTTTTGTTAATCTGGAGTTAACTGATCATTTTTGTGTGACACAGTGATAATTTAACTGCACAGTTAAGTAGTATGGAGCTGGGAGTTAAAGAAATACATTGTTGACTGAGACAGGATTATCTTCAAGGGATAATTGGTTTATAGTTTGCTAGAGATAATTATACTTCTCTCTGTATGCGTTAGGGATTTATTTTAAATCTTTGATGTTCTTTAATGCATCATCCATACCATCATTCAGTTCATTAGAAACAAATATAATAGGACCATGAAATTCCAAAACCATATCACTCTCACACTTATACTAACTTCGAATGTATGTACCTGAACTACCTGAAAGAAAAACTTATCAGATATAATGGTTGGTTGGTTTGACGACCCGAATGGCGCAGCGCTAGTGAGGCTGCCTTACGTTCTTAGGGTCCCGGGTTCGAATCCCGATAGGAGCAAATGTTTGTGTGATGAGCGTGGAGATTTGTTTCCTAGTCTTGGATGTTATATGTATAATAAGTATGTATTTACAAACAAAAAGTATCTATGTATTATATCAACTATCTGGTGTCCACGACACAAGCCTTGTTGCTTAGTGTGGCACTAGATGGCGCTGTGTGTAATGTCCAGTGATATTTTTTTTCAAGATATGTATAATGTTTCAGCTTCGTCGTTGGGAATTGGGATGCTGAAACGTTGCTGTATCTCTGACATCTCTATGCATCTGCGAAGCCTCTGATATTCCAAATGTCCTTATACGGTAGAGAACACTTACCATCAGGTGACGTAGTAGTCGAAATCCTTTAACTACGGAAAACCGACATTGTTCAGTATACTTAATCATAACCCTTCCTTTTGTATTCGGGTAAAAAAGACCCAACAAATGGAGAAGAGGTCCCTCGTAACTGTCCTGGTGACTGTATTATATCAACTATCTGGTGTCCACGACACAAGCCTTGTTGCTTAGTGTGGCACTAGATGGCGCTGTGTGTAATGTCCAGTGATATTTTTTTTCAAGATATGTATAATGTTTCAGCTTCGTCGTTGGGAATTGGGATGCTGAAACGTTGCTGTATCTCTGACATCTCTATGCATCTGCGAAGCCTCTGATATTCCAAATGTCCTTATACGGTAGAGAACACTTACCATCAGGTGACGTAGTAGTCGAAATCCTTTAACTACGGAAAACCGACATTGTTCAGTATACTTAATCATAACCCTTCCTTTTGTATTCGGGTAAAAAAGACCCAACAAATGGAGAAGAGGTCCCTCGTAACTGTCCTGGTGACTAAACTCTACGACAAAGGTTCCTACTGAAAGAGGATTAGTCTTTTAAACTATTATATTTAATAGGATTTTCAAAATGGCGGGTTTGGCCGGTTGACTTTGGAGTTTAACATTAATCATAATTAAAACGAATCCGTTACTTAGATTTGCTAACTTTTTAAAACCCTTAGAGTAATCTCTGGGTCCAGTTAATCGTTTTAAAAAAAATTAAAAGGAAACTAAACGCTTTTGACGTTTTTTATCGCTTTTATTCATCTTTTGATGAACGAAAAGCAGTTTTTAATAAACAGATTAAATTTGTAGTATTATAATAAGCCCTTAACTAAGCTAAAATTATTTCATTGTCTTATTAGATGAAATTGTTTTAGACGTCGATTGTACTATTTGTGGTCAACAGCTAATGCCTCCATCATCAGCCTACCAGCAGTCCAGTGCAGGACATAGGTAGGGTTGCCAACCGTCCCGCTATACCGCGGACATCCCGTTTCTGAGACACTTAATGAGACGTCCCGCTCATTGTGTGTGCGGGATGCTAAATATCCCGCTTTTCGGAATAAGCTACACACGCACATACATCGACTGCGCACGACATAGATTTTTTCTATAAGGTTAAAGTCTAAACCGTTTTTTAAGTAAATATGGACTGCTATTAATCTAACCAGGTCTTTTATTTACATTTCATCCTAATTTGCGAAGAAAAGTTTACGTCTTTTTCGGATTCTTAAAAAAAATTGTTGTATCCCGTTTTTTAAACTTTCATCCCGCATTTTTAATCTTCATTTCCCGCAAATTCGTATTTTAAAGTTGGCAAGCGTAGACGTAGGCCTCCTCAATAGCTCGAAAGCTACACATAAAGAGCTTTTGAAAGCTATGACCAGCAGTGGGATAAAACGGTCTGAAAATACATCACGCCTTGTAACCCCCGGAACCTAACCAAACAAGGGTACACCCACATTTCGACAGTTATGTTAAGTCCCATGTGAGAGGGGGCGAGCCTATTGCCATCTACCGGGCTCAATTCCAGACTCAGTGGCTGCTACTAAGAAATTCCTAAAGGAAAAGCCTAATAACAATTTGCCCGAACCCGGAATCGAACCTAGGACCTCATGGTCAGCAGTTGAGTCGTCAAAGTAATCGGGCGTATATTTAATGAAACAAGGCGCTAAACAAACACTATAGCAAGCTATTAATTAGTTAGTCAGTGCGACGGCTGGATATTAAGTTATCTGTCAGTATTGTTACAAATGATGAGATGCCCGTCAAGTTTATCTTTGTATCTAGGGTGGGGTACAAGTTACAAGAAATATGCCTTTTTTCGCTAACACGTTACCTTACTTAGATCTTAAATTAAAACGCTGTGCTGGATTTTCAATGCTCGGCTCAGCACTAAGAGTTGAAATCCCAAAAGTGCAAACGTGGAATGATACCTACATATTTAGTTAGTGAAAATGGGCAGCACTGAGAAGAAGAAATAATTGAATAATACTACGTTTAAAAGTTCGTCCTTCGTGGTTTTCAGCAAGGAATTAATATTACATAACCTTAAGCCTTTTAACGGATGTCTGAAAGTCGCTAAATCTAGTAAAAATTAACGATATGAAGAATATGACGAGTTGTATTTTAACTTTTAATTTTAAAGACAGCTCCCAAGTTGCAAATCAATAGAGGTTTTCATCCAGCAGAACAAGTTGATGGATTAAAAGACTCCTTTCTCGAATACCTAAGCCATTATAAATCATGATCTGTCGAATGACCGATTTAGTCGGGACGCCATTGTTTAACTATTGTGTCTACTTCGTGGACAGATCATGGGATAATTTGATATAAAGACAGTAATATTAAACATCTAATGTCCAACTTGCCTAGGCTTTTTCCAACTATGTTTGGAACATTTAGTCTCAATAATTTCATTGCTTCATTCAATCTAAAAGGAAAACTATCAAATCGCTGCCCGCTTATCCCTTGCACCACACGATAACGGTGTACCCCAGAGCGCGCTGATGACCTGTGACTTATATTAATATAAACGTCCAACAAAGCACTACAGTACTATTATTGTGGGCCAGCCATGACTAGCATGGCACCTCACTATCATTACATCTACCCACTGCTGGACAAACTTTGTCGAACAAAAAAGATAAGCAACAGCATTGTAAGATAGTTTTTGTTTTGTGTAGAGCTTCATTTCTTCACTTGTTAAAAAATAACTGCCTCGTTGGTGTAGTGGTAGCAAGCGACTCCTAAGCATGAGGTCCTGGGTTCGATTCCCGGGTCGGGCAGTGTTATTAGGTTTTTCCATCAAGAATTTCTCAGTAGCAACCACGGAGTCTGGATGTGTGCCCAGTTCATGGCAATAGGCTCGCCTCTTGTAATATGGGACTTAAGGTGGATGCTCCACGGTAAGCTCATAAAGGTGCAGGAATTACTTTTTCAAGGTCAAAGTCATTCTTGCATCTTTATGCGCTTGGAGGGTTGTATTGATGATTTTGATGATTATAATTCTGTAACTACATACGTCTTACAGTCGCGAGCAATATTTTAATCAATATACAACCTAGCACTGGCCTGCAAATTGCAAATGTAGTAAGAAAATTTGAATTTCGCGGGCTACCCTGGAGCTTCCACCTTAAGCATTATTAGCGAAATGTGGGTGTACTGTAAGGTGCACCTCTGTCTATCCCTTCGGGGATTGCAAGCGTGACGTTATGTTTATGTTTACATGTTGTTAAAAAAATATTCTGTACTTGTCATTGACGGCGACGACAGGAGGTCTCTTCAGTGGTCCAGTTGTCGTCAGCGCTAACATACAAATAACTTTAGATATAGTTTCGAAACAAAAAGGACTCGAAAAAGAGTTTGATTTCGTACATAAAAACTTCAAAGAAAGCTGATAAAAATTGCTACAAAACGTTTTTTTTTTATTTTAAATCTCTAACTTCTATAGTTTAGAAAAAAAAAATTAAAAGTGTAGTAAGTACTTAGTTTTGCATGTACTAGGTATAGGTGTGGCTTCACTATCATTACCATCTGTAATATCACACCACTCCACTCCACACCACACCACACCACACCACACCACACTACACCACTCCACTCCACACCACACCACACCACACCACACCACACCACACCACACCACACCACACCACACCACACCACACCACACCACACTACACTACACTTTAATATACTTTACTAGCTCATTATCAATAATAATATTAATTTAATTTTGTAAATCTAGTGTTTCCCTTTGTTTATTTACTGTCATCTTCTACCAAAGGTTACAATAATTTGTTATGATTTAATACTAAAACACTGTTTTGGGGGGGGGGGGGGGGGCTGGTAATCTGTGTGACAGGGTTATCTTAGTGCAGATACCAGTCTCCCACAAAGGATTTATCTGATGTGGTATAATCATATTTTTAAGGCGCCTTTGTGGAAGAGAAATAAAATGTTTATTATTACTGATCTAGCTTTTGATGTCACTTTCTAGATAGATTCTAATTTAGCTTTCTTTGAGAGAACCTTCTCTTCTTTCTTTATCGTATGATTAGCGCCTAAGCTGGTGAAAGAGTTTTTATGCCGCCCATGGGCCTCAGACTTGGCTTTACATGCCGTCGAGAAATATCTTTCAAGCATGCTGGTTTCCTCACGATGTTTTTCCATCACCAAAGCAAGTGATAATTATTTAACACGCACATTAATCCTAAATGGTTTAATAAATGACCTACTCAGATTGCTTCAGTCTCCGATTTCATATTTCGTTTTATGTTTCAGATTCTCAAAATTGAACCCCATTAGTACCGGAAATTCTTTACAAAAAACTCCAGTTTCTCTCCTCTGTAAAAATAAAACAACAGTAAATTAACAACACACATCCTCCAACAAATTCTTAAGCGACAACAGTTAACTAATGTGTACCTTTCAATCACATAACATTGAGCAATCAAAACACTCTGCTACACTAATTAATAACATTAAAATAATTATGTTTCGGCGTACATCACAGAAAAATCTACCAACATAAAACTGCCAATCGAAAATTACTTTTTTACTCTTACAACACTGGAGATAAAGTCGAAAACGGTTGTGACAGCAGCTGTCATAGTTTTGTCGATGGTCGGCGACATGTTTGACATGTGTCAAGAGTGACCGCGCTTTAATTAATTATGGTCATTGAACATCAATGTGGAACATGTTTTAAGGGCCATACGAGATCTTAAGATTTTTTGGACCATACCTACCTAATAGGTTTGGATTTTAAGAGTTCTACGATTTTCAAAAAATTTTTTTTTCTGTTCTCAGAGCAACATTCCAAGCCAAAAGATAAGTAAGAGAAGAACAAAAGAGAGTGAGGTAGGTAAGTGTAAAACAAATCAGCCAACTCCAGTTTCCCCGGATGCAGCTAAGTACCAGTATTTTCACAGAGCGACTGCCAATCTGACTAAAACATTTTATCCATTGGCTAAAACTGAATGGAGATGATTTAATTGTGATTTAAATAAATGATAATACTGACTTGAACACAATGTCATTGTAGTACTTTTAATAAATTACACGAAAGATAAAAGAAGTTCCTCAAATAGGTTTTCACCAAAACCGATACTTATCCCAAGCAACTAGTTTTTAAACAGCTAAACCTGACAAGTTAACAATAATCTGTAGATTAACAGAAACAGATATTCCTAAAACGAAATTAACTGTTCGCCTTAACACTTAAACCGCTGTCAACGTCCCAACGTCCCAAGATTAAGCGATACACACTAACAAATAGACAAAGTTAACTTTGCAGCGTCAAAACTTATGGCTCCTCAACAATCCTTCAGAAATAGAGTCCATTTTCCTAATGTAATCGTAAACACGTTTCGTACTTGTTCTAATAATTTGATTAGGTTATCTAGATGAGCCGTCGATCAATATGACGTCATTTTGAACCGACCAATCACAGGCCGAGATTCAAAATGCTTAGTACATGCAGCCATTTTGATGCGTAAGAGAAATGTGTAGAAAGCTATTTGGTAAACGCAGAGATAGGTACGGACAGTACATCAAGCTACTAGAATCTGTCAAATTTCTTTAATAGATTTTCAACTTTATCGCTAAAGCACTAAGTTCAAGGTTGATTGGGATAATTTGACAGTTTCGGGTAGCTTGATGTGCTGGCGTCTGTACTATGGGTAATTCAACATCATCATCAATTCAGCCGAAAGACGTCCACTGCTGGACATAGGCCTCCCCCAAGTGTCGCCACATTGACCAGTCCCGTGCGACTCGCATCCAGCGGATTCCCGCAGCGTTTACCAGGTCATCGGTGTACCTAGTGGGAGGCCTTCCAACACAACGTCTTCCGGTTCGCGGTCGCCACTCCAGAACTTTTCGGCCCCATCGGCCATCCGTTCTGCGAGCAATGTGCCCTGCCCACTGCCACTTAAGCTTGGCAATGGGTAATTATACTAGCGTCGAATGTTGAGTTCTCAGCAAGTATCCCAGTTGTTCAAGATTGCCCTGTTAGTCGCGTAATCGCAAGAGCGACTGCTGAGCGTGAGGAACTGCTTGCGGTCGATTCCCAGGTCAGGCACAGTGTTCCTGGATTCTCCATTAAGAATTTCTCAACGGCTGTCCGGATTTATGGAGTATGATAACCGGCGGTATGATACTCCCAGGTCTCAGAAAGCACGTTAAACTGGTGGATCTGCACTTGGTTTCCAGCTCTCCGGTCTTATTGGTTTGCTGTTCCATCGGCTATGAGAGTGCGGGAAGAAAGAGAGCACTTGTGATTGCATACACTATAATGTCTCCCGAGAAACTTCGAAGAATTATCAAGAAGCTGTGCACAAGTTCTTAGTAACAAAATAAGTTTTGAAAACATGGTGCCCAGCTCTCTACATACTTACTCTAACAACGAAGAGAAAGAACCGAAGGTAGCTCCTCTAATTGGACGTTACAAAGCCACATAGTCTATTGTAATGGCCAACAAAATACGCGAAGATTACTTATTGACCAATGTAGTGGCCAGTCACTGGCTACTTAAATATCACGTATAACGTAATTATTCAGCCTTCAACGTATAAAGTTATCATACATTACCTTACGCCATTTAATAAACAAATAAACTTTAAATAAGCGTCATTATGTGTGATTGGCGAAGCAGTGTAGCAACATTATGGCACGTTATTATAACTGGCAACACTGTTATTGCGGTGTGGCAACACTCTCACAGATTGTGTTATTTTTTGCTCTATGGTTCTTTATTTGAAAATTAAATTGGCGGTTGCGAGATATTGATGTTCTATTGTTTTTTTTTCTTTTATTCATTATTAGTGTGTTTGCTTAGCATGTTTTTGTTTTATGAGGGAAAAACTAAACTTATAATAGTTGCTGCCAGTTGACTTTACATAGATGGTTGATTGAGAATCCCTTCTATAATATAAAAGAATATCTCCAGTTCAAATTTAAATGATCTAATTTTACTAAAAATTTGCATGTCATTATTTTATGATTGAATATGTTAAGCTACTATTATATTATTCCATTGTAAGAACTTTTGTAACCATATTTATAGGCAAATAAATCTTTGACTTTGACTTTGACTTTGAAATCGCAATAGCGGTAATTGACCCACCTACATTTATTAAAGTTCTTAACTTTGAAATCCAAAACTAAGCCTGTTCAAGTCTTGAATCGTCATCTATCGTGATCTTCAACATTTTTTCTAACGAAAAACGATACATGGTTCATTTGTTTTGGTTCGTACGAAGAGATATAAAGGTGAACGCAGACTTATCCGCGCCGAAAGAAACATTTACTCACCCATATAACGTTGTCTATTCGTCCGATTCGACGCCGATAAGTGTGCGAGGTTTCATAGGATTCCATACAAGTAATTCTAAAATTCGATTCTTTCGGCTCTTTCGCTTCCTTCGGCTCTGATAAGTGTCCGTTCACCTTAAGGGAAAGGGCAATGACCGCTATTGCAATCTTAACTATAGTTAGTGTTATTATTTTCTTGTTGTGTAAACAGAGGTGTTATTCCTAATTTAAGTTTTTTTAACTTGTGATCATCGTTGCACAGATGGGTCCAACGCAAAAAGACGTATTCATCTACTTAAATTAAGAGATCGACGAAAGCCAGCTAGAAGCTAAATGAATGTCTGGAGTGATCTCAAGGAAATAATGTAGCAACATCGTTCTACGGGAAATATTTTGGTAAGAAGCAGTTGCACCATCTAAGCTAGATTAACTCAATTACTAATGGCAGCAAGAATCTTTGATTGTTTCTTGGAAATGTATAGGCACCCTGATTAAGGAACTCGTGGCTAAATAATAGCAGCCAATCGAGTCGATCTTCAGGATAAGCCGTGCTTGCCTGGGTTGGTCTGTGGATGGGTGACCACCTATTACATACCGAGTTTCCTTCGTGCCTCGGAAAGCACGTTAAGCCGTTGGTCCCGGCTCTCTTTGGTACTTACATCTTTGTAAGTCGCCTGGAAGCCGACCCCAACATAGTTGGTTTGGGAAAAGGCTAGGCATAATATGATGATGTATAGGCTCACTGATTTTCCTTGCCAAGTATATCTGTAAATGAGGATTGCATTTTTCTTTGTCTTCTTATATGTCACCATGACCTATTAGTAACATAAATTATATGATGTAGTAGAGATTTATTGATTGGCCAGACAACAGGTTTCTTATTCACTAATTAGCTAAACCTTAAACAGTATTAAAAACCTTCCCCACCTCGACTAAAAAACCTATTAAACTGCATTTTTCTTCCGCCTACCACTTAACTCTGTAATTTTCTAATAGTTAGCTACGAAATAAATGACTAATAGTCAGTAAGCGCGTCCCGACAGGTAAGGGGCGTTTTCATGGGAAATTACCCCAAAAATGGGGATTTAAACACCCACTTAAGCCATCAGCGAGTGCTGCCCTCTAAATGGGATAGCGCCGGGTGTTCGTGTCCATTTGTTTACGAGAAAAGTACTATTATAATAAGGTTTAAGTTAAGGCACTTAATGATAGATCACGAAAAATGAAAAAGTACGCAAAGAAGATGGGTAGCTCGTGACTCAGAACATTCTAGCTATTTTACTACAGGACCGGGTAAATTAAATTAAGTCAGAAGAAGGTACGAGTAAATAAAGGGTAGTAACCTGCCGAAACCATGACACGCGGGGTTGCGATAGTCGTTGAGAGGATCCGGCAACTGGGTCTCGAGGTGGCACTGCACAAGTCCGCGGCCATGTGTTTTCATGGGCCTCGAAATACGCCACCGTCGGGATCCTTACTGACGGTAGGAGGGGTTTCCATCGGCGTCGACTCGACGATGAAGTACCTAGGACTCGTCCTCGACAGCCGGTGGAACTTCGTGGAGCACTTACGACGTTTGGCTCCCAAACCGGAACGGCCCGGGGCTGTCTTCAGGCGGCTCCTGCCCAACCTTGGGGTCCAAAGGCGCGGGCCTGTGGACGGGGAGCTATGGGCTAGCTCGCCGTCCATCCGTCTCATGACGACAGGCCGCGTCGACTGTGCGTTCGTGTTCCACACGCGCCTCAAAGAGAGTCAGCAGAAAGGAAGGGGTCCTCAAGGGCCAATGCCTGCCGGGGCTGCGGGACTGTTCAAAAGAGATACCGTGGCCCCGAAACACAACGGGGGATGAAGGAACATGGATGGGTTTTAGTCAGTAAAAGTCTAACACTCCCTTCCGCTCCGCCCAGAGCGGGAGGAGTCATTTGATGATTTCCCATCAGAAAAAAAGGGTTAGTAACCTAAATTTGCTTTTAAGTGACAGGATAACAGTAAACACTCTCAGACAAGCTTCATTCAGGCATAGGCAGTCGCTCCATGTAAAATACTGATATTCAGCTGAATCCGGTTAGACTGGAACCAACCGTAACATAGTCGGGAAAAAGCTAGGCAGATGATGATTTGCCGGATAAATTGGACTGAATTTTGTCCAAAAACCGAGTGTGTTTCCAGGACGAAGGAAATACCTTCCTGTAGGGCTATTACGTATCTCTGTGGACAGCTCTAAATAATCGTAACTGGGCTCAGTGTTCATCAATTAATTGTCAAAATGTTAGTTTCGTATTTTGTATGACCGTGTTAGTCACCGTAAAGTGATATCCACTCAGTGTGATACGTAATACCAATATTACGACATTCAGTTGTCATCAAAATTCGGTGTACAACCGAAGCTTGATATCAGAAAGATACGAAATAGCCCTGCTGAGCCGAAACATCATTAAGTCTATGTTATATAGTACGCATGAGGTCCGTACAAATCGTATCGTGCGTTCCTTTCGTGCCTAGCTACCAAAAAACAATGGACACCCACCCCGCAGTTTAGACCTCCACCAATTTATATAAATACTCATATCTTTAACTAGAGTATCATCCAAAACTTTCATTATAGGTTAATTTATTAGTTAATAGGCATTATTTCCTGCAGCATTGTTTTAACTGACAGATGTTGAGGTTAAACGCAGTTTAAATTGGTTGATTTGGGGGATGCGTTTGTGCATGTTTTCTTGCACCTTGGGGTCTTTGATCGGGGTTTAATAACGTGGTTTAGGGACTAATCAGGTGGGTGCAACGTTTTTGGAGTGGGATTCTAACGGTATTTTGATTTTTTCTTGTGATTATTTGGAAATTGATTGAATCAAGGAAAGAAAGAAAAATGAACAAGGATCTTTTTTTTGCAAGATTCTGTCATACTATAAGCTCTTTGAGAAAGATTCTAACTGCTGACCAAGTAAGATCACGACTGTAACCTGCGAAGGGAAAGGCAGAGGTCGTAGAGCCGGGCGGGTAAGTACCATGTGATGAGGTACTTAAACTACATTGTTATTGGTACTGAGAAATTTGGAAGTTTTTCAGATGGAAATTTATTTCTCAAAAACTTTTAATATTCTTCATATATATGTATGTATATTATAGGTAAAAATTCTCTATAGAAGTTTTTTTTATATGTGTATGTATTTGTATGTATGTTTATTTTATATAGATATAGTTTTGTTTTAAATTTTCTTGTTTGACGTTTCTACACACTGTGTCTACATTTCTTATCCAACTTTCCTCTCGCAGGTCTGCTGGAAGAAATTTCTTGAGAAATAAGCAGTATCTTTGTGCTCTTTTATGTTAATAAATCAATATTTATTAACTAAATTAACTTACACACAAAATACTTTACAGGACAATTCCTGTAAAGTATTTAGTGTGTAAGTACATACATAAATAAATGGAAAAACACAGTGAAACTTTACCCGACCCGGGAATCGAACCCAAGACCTCACGCTCAGCAATAGCGCTAGTGGCCACTGGACCAACAAGGTACAAAAATAAAAATTAAGCGACATTACAGGTAGTCAACTAATTTTACCAAGGGGTATCGTAATACCCAGTACTAACTGGGTCGTGGAGGTCAGATAGGCAGTCGCTCCATGTAAAGTACTGGTATTCAGCTGCATCCAGTTAGACTGGAAGGCGACCCCAACATAGTTGGGAAAGGCTTGGCAGCTGATGATATTGAAATTCAGACAATGACACAACAATCCTAACAATTACAAATTACTACACGACACCTACCTTAATTAAAGTATAAACAGACTAGCTTGACCCGTGGCTTCACTCGCGTGTAGTTCGATAACTGTCCCATACGATCATACTACCGGGATAAAAATTATCCTATGTATAAAGGTGCTAAATTTCATCCAAATCCCTTCACCAGTTTTTGCGCGAAAGAGCAACAAATACCCATCGATCCTCACAAACTTTCCCATTTATAGTATTAGTAAGAAGTAAGATAACCCAGAGTGTTAACCAGCTAATTAATTCACTCCTACCAACAAGTCTAAATAAAAAAACGTTCACCCACTCGATCTCACTCGTTTACGGACAATAATCACAAACACATGTAAAGGGTTGTAAAATCATTCGCCCCATTAACCAATTGTGTCGGCTAGTTGATCTAAATAGGGTGAGAACCACCCCTTACTAATATGTCTTGAGATACCGAGCGGGGTGTAGGTGTGTGGGTGTGAGAGTGTGTGTGTGTTAAGGGGGAGTTTTATAAGTTTGGAAGATTGAACGTCAAAAATTTTATTTCATTCATTTTTATTTCATTTATTTCAGTAACAATTTTTACATTGTATCGAAAGTTTACACTAAATTATAAAAATAAAAGAATTACAATAGAAATCGTGTACATTAATTTAAAAAAAAAGTAAAACATTTGAAATTCCCTTGCTAAAATATGTTAAATAAAGAATATAAAAACAATAGATTCCACCATTACAGTATAAGTCAAAAGTATCAAATGTCAATAAAATAAATTGATGTTAGAAAATGATGTTTGTCAAATAAAGAAATGTAAAAAAAATTAAATAGATTCATCCAATACAAAATAATGATCAAAAATAAAAGTGCCAAAATAAAAATTAGTGTCACCACCATCATAATTAATGTCAAGAATATGAATATGATAAAATATGTTAAATAAAGAAAGTAAAAACAAAAGATTCATCCATTACAAAATTTTAAACAAAAACAGTACAAAATAATAATAATCATCATCATCATCATCATTTCAGCCGAAAGACGTCCACTGCTGGACATAGGCCTCCCCCAAGTGTCGCCACATTGACCGGTCCCATGCGACTCGCATCCAGCGGACTCCCGCAACCTTCACCAGGTCATCGGTCCACCTAGTGGGAGGTCTTCCAACGTAAAGTCTTCCGGTTCGCGGTCGCCACTGTTTGGCAATTCTTCGGGCTACGTCGGTAACCTTGGTTCTCTTGCGGATGTCTTCATTTCTGATTCGATCGCGCAAGGAAACTCCGAGCAGCTCTCTCCATTGCCCTTTGGGTGACTTTAAGCCTTCTGATGAGGCCCATTGTGAGCGACCACGTTTCGGTCCCGTATGTAATCACTGGCAACACACACTGGTCATAGACTTTCGTCTTGAGACACTGCGGTAAGTTGGACGAGAAGATACCGCGCAACTTCCCGAACGCTGCCCAGCCGAGTCGGATTCGACGATTAGACCTCTTTCTCGAAGTTAGACCTACCTAACTGGACCGTTTGTCCCAGGTACACATAATCGTCTACAACTTCGAGTATAGAGTCTCCGATTTTGATAGGAGTGGGTGTGACATGGGCATTCCACATGACCTTGGTTTTGTCCATGTTCATTTTAAGACCCACTCTTCCGGAAGCTCTACTGAGGTCATCGAGCATCGTCCTGAGGTCCTCCATGGTCTCAGCCATGACCACTATATCGTCGGAAAACCGAAGGTGAGTGACGTACTCGCCATTGACGTTGATGCCTAGCCCTCTCCAGTCCAGAACCTTGAAGACATCCTCCAGTGCAGCGGTGAATAGTTTCGGAGATATGACGTCACCCTGTCTCACATCTCGCTGTAGGAGGATAGGTTCAGAGGCTTGGTCCTGAAGTCGGACTGACATGGTGTCGGTTTTGTACAAACACTTCAACACCTCGATGTACCGATAGTCAATTTGGCACCGTTGGAGAGACTGCAGTACAGCCCAGGTCTCGATCGAATCGAAGGCTTTCTCGTAGTCCACAAACGCTAAACAAAGGGGCAGGTTATACTCTTCGGTCTTCTGTATAACCTGCCGCAGCGTATGTATGTGGTCCACGGTGCTAAAGCCTTTTCGGAAACCGGCTTGTTCGGTAGGCTGGAAATCGTCAAACCTGCGCGCGAGACGATTCGTGATGACTCTTGAAAACAACTTGTAATAATAATAATAATAATAATATATTTATTCAAAAATAGAATTAGCACAAAAAATAAAATTCAAATTCTAGAAATAATGTTGGTATAACAAAATACGATGCCTGTACTAGGTTAAACCTGTATCACAGGCGGCATTTTTCTAATAAATACTATTTGGACAATAGATTTCTTAACAATATTTAACATAAAAGTATGAGTTAGTAAGTATGAGTTAATATATTATGATATACCTAATGTACTTTAACGCTATTATAAGATACGGACAAAAATATATAATTAAATAGGGTCACACATGTAAATAAAATGTAAGAAAACAATTTGTAGTACTTATTTGCTAATGCTTATTAAGACTGTCAGCATTAAACAAAGCAAACATTGCAAAATAAAATAAAAACATCGTCAAGGCATTTTTGTTGCGGGCGACATTTTGCTTAGACAGCGAATAATAAACGGAAAACCTAAAGTATGACGCACTAGGTGCCCTCATAATCGACGGAGAGAATATATCTATGTTCCGCTATTTTTCTAGCTGGGCATTCAGCGTCTCCCGTTTTATGGTCACAGGGCTTTTTAAAGCGGGAGCAAGTCGCGCATCTCGGAGTGTCAGCTTTCTTCGCGCATTCGGACATCGTATGACCTGCGTCACCGCAGTGACCACATGTGGAAACTAGTTCTCTGCAAGATTTGGCTGCATGGCCATACTGCTGGCATTTATAGCACCTCGTAACTAACGTGAAGTCCCTGACAGGACATGATGACCAATTTATAAAAATCCTTGATTGAGGAATTACAATTTTCCGTATATTGGCCGCAACTTCAATAACGTAGTTACAGGTCGCAGCCTCTCTCTTTCCAGATTTGTGGCTTAATTTTACCAAGGTCAAGAACGATTCTAAGGACATCGCTGGTAACTTGTCGGCTAAATTTTGTTCGAAAATGCACTTGAAGACCTCATTTTCAGTCAAGGAAGTCGGCACACCTATAACCACGATCCGGGGTTTACGCTTGTTGGGTTCATCGGCGGTAAGTCCAGATGTAGAGAGCTGGACTGCGTTCTTCAGCTTATCGGCGTCGTGTTTCGTCTCGGTACTTATTATTACGCCACCATTTTTTGTTTTCCGGACACCACGTACTTGCAGCTTCATTTGCTCGGGCCGTATGATTTTTTGCACCAGTTCCTTAGTTTCGTTACTTGTTTTCAATTTGTCATTGGGATAAATAGCGACAGAGCTTAAGAGATTAGGTCGAACGAAATGATTCGAACCCTTTTTCACCATATCGGCAAAAGAAGCATTTCCCGCAGAACTGGAATCCCGTATCGTCTGCTTGAGCTCGGAGATATGTTCCGTCAGGTCGCGCTGTTGTTTTAGGGTACCGATCATGTTATCCGCGTGAATAGATTTTTGTTTTAGCGACTGGTAAAGGACTGCCATTTGTGACGTACCAGATTCGACTTTACGGCAAAGGTTTGCGATCTTCATCTTCTGCTCGGTGTTCAGTTTCCCATCCATGGCAATAGAGCAAACTTCATCCAAGTACTGCTGGATCTGGGCCATCCATCCTTGGATTTCAGGCGTTGAAGCAATGACAACGGCCGTGGCCGACTGCGATGGCGAGACGGAGGGTTGCACTGGCCCCCTTGGATTACTGGGGCTGTTTTCCATTTTGTTAGTTTTACTTCACTGATTCGTGTCCATTATTCACAAAAACTACACACTAAGCAAGATTACTTCATGCATTACGATAGTAATACCTGCACTAAAGGAGGTCACTATTATTAAAGTTTTAATCAAATATTGCTGAGCACGTCTGTACGCTGCGAGTGCTCGATCAATCAATAATGCGTCTTTACCTCTGTCTGTAGACATGACTTAGAAGTGAGATGGGCCTATAATTCCTCAACCGGGCATTGTCGCCCTTCTTGAAGAAGAGTACCACCACACCCCTGCACCATGCCTGTGGCGTATTTCCCTCAAGTATGACGGAATTAAACAGCTTCTGAAGGGCCTTAAGAACCGGTTTTCCACCCGCCTTCAGGAGTTCGGCTGTAATTCCGTCATCACCCGGTGCCTTGTTGTTTTTGAGTTGCTTCAGAGCCATCCTAATCTCGTACAGGCTGACGTCCGGGATGTCTTCGGTATAGTGTCGGGTCAGGGTAGCTCTTGGGTCGTTTGCTAGATCTACGACGGGTTTATTGGTTGACGTGTACAACTGTCAACTTAAAATATCACTGCATTTGTTTACACAGCGTCATGACCACAGAGCAATATGGCGTCTACTGCGTCCAGCGTATTCGTCAAATTACGCGCGAAATTTGAAAATGCTAAATTTAAATGCATTTATAAGGCACTTAACGATTGAATAAAATTTTCGTGTTTTTTTTTGTGGTTCATTAACACTATAGAATCTAACTGAGACACTTTTCAAAAATGGATGTATTACCCTATTCAGAGTTTCTTGCCCATTCTTCTCCATGAGCCCTACGCTTTGGAATGGGTAACTACAGTCCATTCACAGTTATATCATGCCTTTGACTGGACTGTAAACTTACAGTCGGTGTTAAGTTACTACTTATAACATCATATCTTTGACTACTTAAAATTGCCTGTAAAAGCTCTAGGTCTAAAATAAATGCTTTGAGTTTGAGCTAATTAACTATGTATTAGTAATACGTCCCTAAAAAGTCACATCATATTCCCATCATAAATCCAAAACCCAACTGCTACCACGCTTCACCTTAACTTGTCCACAAAAGTGTGTGTGTTTAACATAAACACACGACACACCCTACAACTGTGTGTGTGTATGTGTTGGTGTGAGTAAGCAAGAACAACTTGTTTGTTCAAAGATTTAATACTCAGTAAATTTCTTTAAGTTTACCTGACGGACGCGTCTGTTGTATAGAGGTGTGGAGGCACATTTTGTATCTGGATTTATTGGGTACTACAATTTGATTGTGTTTTGGAAAATAATTTTGTAAGAGTTTTTGAGGCATTATTAGTGAGTGTTTAAAGTGTGTTTTGTGTGAGTATTTAAGGTTCATTTAGGATATTAAATTTTGCCACCAAAACATTTATACATAGCGTAGTGGTAATAAAGTATTAATTTTGCTAAGGAAATTGTGATTCCAAATATTTGCATGCTATGTTTAATCTTGGCAAAACATGTCTGTTCTATTTTATACTGTAAGATCTTTTTATACCATGTTTTACGCAAATAAATATATTATTATTATTATTATTATTACATAGTTTTCAGTGAGGCAATGCCATTCCAAGGGAATGGAGTCGCTTCGGTCGACCTAAAATTATAATATCAAAAGACCAATTGCTTGCAAATAACCCAGAGTAGCCGATTCACTATTCGTTTTGCATTCATGTTTGACAATCATAGTAGTTATATAAGAATCAAAACGTGTAGATTGTAAAATACAACAAAAGCTTTGTGCACAAAAAAAAAGACGATTAAGTGTAAGATAAAGCGGAAAGCATGTAAGTGTTAAAGTACACACTTACACAACCTTTTATAAAAGCTAAAATACAAAAAACACCAGCTCCTCAATTAAAAATATACAAATCGCTACCTCAATCCTCAAACAATAAAACTCGACACATCACACACTTACCCAATAAAATAAAATACAAAAAACTCAGCTACACCCTTACCCGCGAGCTCGACTTAATTGGATATATCATAGATGTCTGTTTGCGCATGGCAATTGATTGCAGCATAACAACATGTCGGCAAATTGCCGAGACGTGCGAGAGAGACAGCACGAGACTATGAACCAAGAACGTGTAAGAAAGAGATAGATGGAGTTTCGAAGTGCTGGCTTCAACTTGGGTTCTGCGCCGTAACAAGACAGTGGCGAAAATAAAAAGACTTAAATATTTATTTTTAAAGGCGATTATTTTGGTTTAAAACCATTTAATCATGAGCGCTTTAACGAGCGAGTTAGCCCGAAGGTTTTCTAAATCATTTATTATAATTGACCAATAAAATGTTAATTTTTATAATTATGGCCCTATTGGGAGTTCGATTTTATTAGTGTGGTAAGGTGTTCTTTATATTTTATTTCGAGTTAATTTCTGGCGTTGGGGAAGAAATATCACTTGGTTTGAAATAGGTGGGTATGAGGCTCTGGGCTACGGAAGATAATAAATATAATCATATCTTGTCTGTAGTGCTGTTGGTATATCTTGTGTTTAACTAAGGGACTGGTTAAAGGACCAGCCTAGTGATTTAGTTTGAAAATTACTCTTTACAGAATGATTGAAAATAGTCTGTATTTCTGTGTAAAACTAGATGTTTACTTAAGATTGAATTGGTAAAGAGAGGAGATACACCAAAAAATATTTAGTTTTCCAAACTCACCCAGAGTGACTGAAAAACGCTGAATGAGGCTGAAAAATGTATAGGAGGATGCAATAATGACGCTGAAAAAATGCTAGGGTTGCATATTAAACCTAATCGTAGTGCAATAAGAACCAGTTTTCGAGGAAGTATATTGAAAAACGTCGTTTGATACAAGTGGACATTTGTTACTGCAGTTCTCGGCTTCATAACAACCTCGCCTGCGGCTCGGGTGTGAATTCCGCCTCGGATGCAGTAAAAATTTAAATGTACTATTTGATGACTCTGAAAAACAAACTAAAGTATCGTCGAAAAATAGCTAAATTTTCGCTGAAAATATGCTCTGATAACGCTAAAAAATACGCAAGACAGCTTACAAAATCGGTACAAAACATGGCGAATTGGCGATATAGTTTCAAATTAATGTAACAGTTTAACATTCTCGTTGGGTCAACCCAGTGTAAGTAACATTAATTTAATGGCTTACAAGATGGCGATGGCGGGACACAAATTTAATTATTTTGAGAGCGTTTTAAATGACCGTAACGAACACCTGAGGGTATATTATTGAAACAGTTTCCGAGGGAATTTGTCTTGGCAATTGAGAGGAGTATCGTTAACTATTAATTGGTTTGGTTGATGGCAATTAAAATTAATACCTCTTAACTATTAGCAATACGATAGTTGCTAGAAGTGGTATCCATTTTAATTTGTTATTTAATTAGCCATTTTTTGAGCACCGTGAAAATGTTAGAATTCTATTTATTTCTTTAAGTTACCCACTAGGATTATTACTAAGAACAACAATAGGCATGACGGCAGTATCTAAAAATTGCAAATCTATTTAGTCCGTCAGTTAGAGTATTGGAAATGAATGGACATGTGATTTTTGTATTTGTAAATCAATGAATATTGAAAAAGATAAAACGCATCAGAACTCGAGAGTGGGGGCTCGTGACGTCAGAACTAGCTAAAAATGATACCATGGCGTGACGTATTGGGAATTTTAGAAGCGTCATATCTTCGTCAATTTTGGTTTACGTAACAAAAGAAAAAACACGTCAAATATTTTTTTAATAATCTAACTGACGGACTAATTAGTTTTTTTTGTCGTCTCGCCTATTAAACTCACATATATAAACAGCTAGACCCGGAAAATATACATGTAGATCATATAAATATTAGTTCCGTGCGGGGATCGAACCCGAGAGTCCGCGACACGCAGCCTAGCAGCCAATCGCACAGCCACTGCGCCAACCGATCGTTAAGAATGGGAAATGGATATAAGACGTTATAGATAATCTTCCTTTTTTTAAATCTGCCTATCTTTAGCTTAACAAGCCAGTTACAGTCATTAGAAAAAAATTGGTTTCAAGTCTATATAATGTTGCTTTGCTTAAGTAACAATTGAATTATATAATTATTTCCTCGTCCTAGTGGCCGTTCATTGTTGAGCATGAGGTCTTGGGTTCTAGTCCCGGGTCGGGCTTAGTGTTATCGGATTTTCAGTCAGGAATTTCTCAGTAGCAACCGTGGAGCCTGAATTTTGTGCCCAGTTTATGGCACCAAACTTGCATCCTATGACATCGGATTTAAAGACAACTAGCGAAATGTGAGCGTCCTATACTAGGTATAGACACCTCTGCTTAACCTTTTAGAGAAGATATACTTGACGTTATGTTATTTTTAAGCGAATTTTAAAGAAGGAGGAAGTCATGTGTTCCGCCAGCACCTGTTTTTTTTTAAGGTAGGTTAGCTTACCAACAGGGTAGTTAGATGTCAAAAAAAATCTATTCAGTCCGTCAGATAGATTTCCAAAAAACATTGAACATATATTTAATCTTTATTCACGTAATCAAAAAATTAAGATACAGTGCGTCTAAAACTCGTGTGACTGTTGAGTACATTTTTTACTCAAATGTGACGTTTCAAGCCCCCACTCATGATCTTTGACACGTTTGATCTTCGTCAATTTTCATTAATTTGATAAAACAAAAAACACGTAAGTGGTGTCGATTCTGTTGTGCACAAACTAAACTTAATTTAGACTATTGCTATCTTTTTCTCTCTAGTAAAACGAGAAAGAGACGGACGTAATTTAGAGATGTCAAATTTAGTTGGAACTAATATTTCTATACAAATGAAGGGTGCACGTAAAAACATGTTGACTAAAAACACGGTGAAGCGCAAGGCATAAACTAGTTTGACATCTCTAACTTAGTTCATAGCTATAGCCGTCCTTATCTCGCACTGCCTTTTAGTAAAAGATAGCAATAGCCTAAATTAAGTTTAGTTTGTGCACAACAGAATCGAAACCAATATCTAATATTTTTCGTCTTCTAATAATAAAAATAATTTCTAATAATTTCGTCTTAAAATAATATCTAATCTTACTGACGGATTAAACAGAGTCATATTTTTTTTTAGTCAGTCCCTATTGTTCCACCCCCCGTATAGATGCAACTTTATTCTGCTGTCAACCCCTTACAGCCCAGACTTCAATAAACTAAACAATGAATAGAAATAGGGTGGGTTTCATCAAAATTCATGGAATATCTACAATTTATTCATGCAGTCTCGTTGTCGAGGTGTTTGATATCGTATTGTTTCTGATAGTGATATTTGTTTATAAAACTCTTTTGTTTTTTAGACTGGCAATTGTTTTTGTATTACTAGCTTTCTAGCGCGGTTTCGCTCGCGTTAATTTAGTATTTAACAATCAATTCGGGTTGTACTCTTTTTTGTAATAATATAATTCAATAATGATTCGAAAGACACCATCTAAAGGGTGTAAAACACCTCTTAACGAAGCCGAAAGGCACTTGTTCTCCTCGTCATTGCGATTATTTTTTTGTACTACACCATACCTGGGAACCTTGTAGTTACGGAGATATTGGGGGTCAAAGATCCAACTTTTTGACAAGTTTTTTTTTAAATACAAGTTTTTAATTTAAGGTTTTTACTTTAAACACCTCCACGACCCCCGTACTATTCAATCCATCCATCAGCCCAATGTTTTGAGTGATTTACATTGAGTTTTACGTTTAAGTCGTTTCCTAGCAATAATTTTTGCGTAAAGTTACTTAGTTTGATGTACAGAATGCTTGGTTGACGGCTTCGTGATGAGGTGGTTTACACCCTGTATTATCATAAGTTAATATAAGTTACTGTTATTTATTATTGGCCAAAGAATCAGCATTGCCATCCAATGTGGCAATGCTGCCAGCCTTCTTGGCACTTTTCCTGTTGACAGCGATGTGGACGAATTTTTTGACGCCCTGTAACGGTTACAGGTTGTTACTTGTACATATTTTTATTAATTTTTAGAGTTACAATTTGTATAAAAGTAGTGTAATTATTTAAATAAATTATTTAGTTATTGTTATGTGTATGTCAGTTTTTGTACACCTGACAACATTTATGCAAAATTTCAGGATCATCGGTTCAGTGGTTTAGGCGTGAAAAGGTATCAATCAAACTATTTTCCTCACTACGTTAACCTCATTCCTGGGCATCACAAGTCCATATTTCTTTATGTCCATGTTTCAATTCCCATAATTGAAAATAAAAACAAAGAAATCCAACTTATATAAACAATAACATAAGCATTAAGTTTTGAACCAAATACAGTTAACTTTACAAACAAATACGGAACCAAGCGAACAGGGATCACAATTTATTTTTTTGGGGTTCTGCAATCAATGTTATTATTTGAATGGAAATATATATTTATTGGAAGCAATTTTAATGTAATATAAATAAAATACACGCACAGAACGAGCCAACGAAATCTGATCGCCGATTAAAAATAAAACTTTTGCAAAACGACAGAGGTGTACTGCGGATGGAGCGGAGAAATAAAATTATTTGCCTCGGACAATACTTTGAGTTCAATTTTGGTAGTATTTTAGGAGACTACGACCATGAGATTTATGTGATCTAGATTGAGTGAAGCTGTAGCAACTGCTACATTTATAACTAGCACTTAGCCCGAGACTTTGTCCAAGAAAATTGTGATAGATCGGCTTATATGCAAGATATAAATATAATTTATAGCCACACGAAACACACGAATAATGTAGCTTTATGCCAGTGAAAGAATTTTTTGAATTGGGTCATTAGTTTCTCTTACATACAAACTTACAAACAAATTTTACCTCTTTATAACTACATCATAAATACGCCACAGTATTCACACACCGTCCACCAAATTCGTCCGCAATCCGCAACACGTTTCAATATAACAAACAACTCACACATAGGACCGTGTCGAAATAAATAAATATCGCGCTTCTCGTAAACATGGCGCGACTGACTTTTACTGCGAGCCTTTTGTGAGCTGGCTTAGAGATCTGCGTGAAGAATGGGGTTTTTGAAGGGATTTTGGTAATTTCAAGGTCGAATAGCAAACTACAAGATAAATCATCATCATCTCCCTCCCCTGGTCCTACTCTACTTGGGGTCGTTACAACACGATTTCTTCCAGGCCAGTCCGACTCGCACTAGGCCGGTTTTTTTTTCAAGATGTGTGCCGCCGGCTCTTAATAGTCATGGTCTAGCTATTATTGACGACCCGAATGGCGCAGTAGTAATGAGGCAGCCTTACGTTCTTAGGGTCCCGGGTTCGAAACCCGGTAGGAGCAAATGTTTGTGTGATGAGCATGGACATTTGTTTCCGAGTCATGGATGTTTATATGTATAATAAGTATGTATTTACAAACAAAAAGTATCTATGTAGTATATCAACTATCTGGTGTCCATGATACAAGCCTCGTTGCTTAGTGTGGCACTAGATGGCGCTGTGTGTAATGTCCAGCAATATGTATATGTATTTTTTTCTCCCATTCTCCCCTGTCAGACGTCACGGCATCATTTACTCCTTTCTCTTTCATATCATTCCTCACACAATACATCTATATTTTCTCTTGCCTTCCTCTCCCTCTCCATCCATCAACATGCAATATAAATTAATCATAATTATCCGCCTAGCCTTTTCCCAACCATGTTGAGGTCGGCTTTCAGTCTAATTGACTGCAGCTGAATACCAAATATATAATTTCTGGGTACTCCTTGTTGATTGAAGATTGTTTTTCGTACTTTTGGCAATGAGGCCGATGTTCAGGTTTAGATTTCCTTGAAATTGAGGACAAAGAAATCTCTGCCTGTAATAGTCACTGGGCTTACAGGATCTAGGGCTGGCTGAGGTGTTTTCTTTCTAGTATTTGGTGGGGGACAAGTTTAAAATATTGTAAAATAAAATGCGTCTTTCTGATCCACTATTTCGACTTAGATCTGAGGGCTAATTCACGTAATTTTGTGACGCGCCGATGAAGTTGTAGTGCAGTTGCAGTTAAGTTTAAGTTCGGGTGATAAATGGTATTCTTGTAATCTTTGAACTGCGCGTCAGCTGCGCGTGAACTGCACGTCAACTGTATGACAACCAAACTTACTTAGGGTGTGGCCTTAGGAGAGAAAAAATATTACTCACTAAATAATCGCATAGAATCGATTACATTTCAATGAATATGACGTTATTAAAATATTAATATAATACCCCAGTACAGATTTTAGTGCTTTTTCTTACTTAGTAGAATACCGATCATGTTGCGTTCGGAAGCACGCACCAAAGACGCGCACCAAAGACGCGCAACAGTAGAATGCCGTTATTGCGCTCGCGTGACGCGAACTTGACGCGAGCGTGTCTGACAGCGGTGGCGTTGTTTTGATCGAAACTTAACTGCAACTGCACTGCAACAGCACTTCTTTAGTTACGTGAATTAGCCTACAGATACTGCACATAACAAAAAAGAAGAGAAACTATCAAGGGTAACTTTATTTTTCTTCTTCGTCGTTCCCTTACTGTTGAGGAGTCTTCAACAGTGTGAACCGCTCGGTACAGGCTGCCTCTGTCAGCCTTCTTAATCGCGTCTGACCATCTTACCGGTGAACCTTCTATCCACCCCAGTATTAAGCCTCCTCTTCGGTGGATTTCCCTCACTCATGATCAAAGACCCAAGATACAAAACGCTACTGACTTTCTTACATCTGACCAGTTGGTTTGAGATTGGAAGAAGATATAAAGCACGGTCTACCACCATTACTTTTGTTTTTGAAAAACCTAACACGGCTTAAAAATATATACAGACAGAACCCGCAACATTTTCGTACCCAGCCTTAATCATTTTTTATCTTCAAGAAAATTAATTTTTGCATTATAATGCACCACCGTTTTGTCTCTGGTTCGCTCCAAGATTAAATGATTGTTCGTTATTTAAGGCCTTCGCGAACACGTTTTTATTAAATTTCGAATGAAGGACCATAGAGTCGTTTTGTTTTTATGCGCGAATTGTTTTTTAAAACGGCAACACTATATGGTATTTAATGATGTAATTTTCGCAAAAGGTACACATATTTTAGTTTTATTATTTTTTTTGTTTGCTTGCGTTTAAAATATTAATCGGTTTTCATGTTTTCGGGGTTAGTGTGAATGAGTCATTTAGGAAGGTTATTACTTTATTTGTTTTTATGAAACGCAAAAAGGCCATGCTCTAATATATTTACAAGTGTCTTGTCCCTCAAGGTGGTTATTTCACTAGATCTGGTTGATGAAACTTCAATTTCAAGTTCCACCTGTTTTTCACTTATCCAAAACTCACATCTTCATATAACTATATATGTAGTTCAACACCACACCAAATGACTGTTTATTTGGTGTTCAACATCTATTACGATTGGCTATTAACATTATTATTATTTCCAATAATTAAGCAGCTGCCACATTTTTCCACGTTCTCAGATCAAAATAACGAAAAAGAGATGCTCTAAAATAAATAAAAACGATATCTTCACGCCATCTCTATTCAAACTTAAAAAAAGAATAAAAAATCCAGCTGACCAGCCAGCAAGTGAAGTAAAAAAGAAGTATTTACTCTACTTAATCATTGCCTCATAAGCAGCAGGTATATTAAAAAATAATTTGAAACTGCATTTAACTCTTAGGACCAGACCCTCGTCATTTTCGGGACCTAATTTAGGTCCGAAAACACTAACATGTAGGTGTTATAACAAATTGACAATCGCAAAAGGATATCAATAAAATACAACACATTTTTATGTGGATACTAACAAACTGAAATTAAGATCTTTTAAACAAAGTGTTCTTACGACACTTTTGCCCTCAGCTTTAAACTAAAACCTCCTTCACACAATGTTACTTCCCCCACAACGAAATTACAACCTAATTTTTGAAGATGCAGAACAGATATTTGCGTAAAACTGATCTCTAGTTACGTCATTTTGATTAAAGTAAGTTTCAATCTGATTGTCACTTCAGGAGATGGCAATAAAAAGCCCATAAAGTCTGGTACACACCAGCGATGCTAATAATCTTATAATAGTGTCCGCTGTAACACATCTCACGGTAACGGGGGACATTTAAGGCAGTTCCACACTGCCGTAATTTGCGCTCGCATTTGCAATAAAATAATTAGTAATTTCCAGTAATTAAGATGTTGTTTCTTGATGTTTGTTTTGTGGATTGAAAAGGGGAAAGGGGGAAGGAGGAAAAGGGTTATTGGTGGGATGTTGAGTTTTATGAGAGGCTTGAGGGTGTAGAGCCTCGTTGGTCGAGTGGTTGCAAGCACGATAGCTGAGCTTGAGGTCCTGGGATCGATTCCCAGGTCGGGAAAAGTTTTATTGGGTTTTTCCATCAGGAATTGCTTGCGGTGGCCCAGTGGTGGCGGCCCCGACTTACGAACAGTAAGTCGTGGATTCGAACCCAGGCAGGCGCATTACTTTGTGTAATTTATTTCATCACCGCTGCTCTCAAAACGGTGAAGGAAAACATGGTGAGGAAACCAGCATGTCCTAGAACCAAAAAAATCGAAGACATGTGACATCTACCAATCCGCACTGGGCCCGTGTGGTGGATTATAGCCCATTCCGTCTCATAGAGAGGAGGCCTGTGTCCCAGCAGTGGGAACATTAATAGGCTGATGATGATGATGATCCACGGAGTCTGTATTTGTGCCCGGTTCGTGGCAATAGACCCACCCCATAACCTGAGACCTATAAACATAACTGGTGAAATGTGTTCTTGCTGGGGAGTTTGTCCAAGCACTTATTTTCCTCAGCTAAGCCACTAAGAACTGGTAAAGGGCGGGACATTTGGTGGAATGTCTTATGTCGTTTTGACGTTTAGAGGGTCCTGATTCTTTTTCCAAAGACTAACATGAAAATTATACTTTTGTTGACAGTATTTACATGTCCGGGGCTGCTGGACTATTCGAAAGAGATACCGTGGCCCCGGAACACAAAGGGCGATGAAGGAACATGGATGGGTTTTAGTCAGTAAAAGTCTGACACTCCCTCCTGCTCCGCCCAGAGCGGGAGGAGTCATTTGATGATTTCCCAACCGAAAAAAAATAATTAAAAAACACTATAATGTACCATCATCCTTATCTACTTTAAACAAAATTTTCTCACATGATTGTGATCATAAAATTGAAATAACCTGATCATTATGCTAGGTAGTCATAGGGGTATTAAATAAACAGAAATGATCACTATGCTGCCTAACTACTTTGGATACACACAATGTAAGATACTAAGTAAAAACTGTGATCTTTTGATGTGAGAAATTGCAGGAGATGATTATAGAATGGGGTTCAATTACAACACCAGTCATTTGAAGCGATAATTAAATATACAAACTTTTTCTCACTTTTAATAACAATCTAAAAAAAAAACAAATTACTGCTGTGTGTGTATGCTGTTTATACAGCGAAGTAAAACATTAAGTGGAAACCTGAGGCGCTAGCACGTGTGGCGATAAGTCCCCTCTTTGAGGAGTGGCTGGAGAGACGCCACGGCGTCCTCACCTTCCGCCTGACGCAGGTTCTTACCGGACACGGATGTTTCGGTAAGTTCCTGCACCGAATCGGGCGGGAGGAGACGCCCGGGTGTTTCCATTGCGAGGATCGACCGGAGGACACGGTGGAGCACACTGTGGAAGTGTGCCCCGCTTGGGTAGAGCACCGCCGTGTCCTCGAGGTGGCGATCGGCGGCGGCGACCTCTCGCTTCCGGCCCTGGTTCGTGCCATGGTCCGGAGCGAGACGGAATGGGACGCCGTCACCTCCTTCTGCGAAGCAGTCATGCTAGCGAAGGAGGTGGCGGAACGTGAGAGGGAGATATCCTCACGTCCCGGCCGCCGCGGGAGACGCCCCGGGCGTCGGGGGCCACGTGGTGGCTTCCGGCCACCGTAGGCGCGGGCCTGTGGACGGGGAGCTATGGGCTAGCTCGCCGTCCGTCCGTCTCATGACGACAGGCCGTGTCGACGGCGCGTTCGTGTTCCACGCGCGTCTCAAAGAGGGTCAGCAACAGTGAAGGGGTCCGCAAGGGCCGAAGCCTGCCGGGGCTGCGGGACTATTCGAAAGAGATACCGTGGCCCCGGAACACAAAGGGCGAGGAAGGAACATGGATAGCACGTAACGTAAACACGTCGATTTGAAAAAAAATACTCGGTGTTTTCAAAATTTTAAGAATTAATTCATATCTATGGATGAGACTGATTGTGCTTGTTGCAAACAATTTATCTAAATGCTACCTATAGTATAATTTTATTAGCGATTCAAACATCGACGTAGTTTCGTTACGTTAACACCGCGCGCTCGCGTAAGGACTCAGGGCCGACAGTCTCGACATAGATAGCGATAAAATCGCTAACTTTCGATCGCTAATGGTGTCGATTCTGTTGTGCACAAACTAAACTTAATTAACTTAAAAGAAGAAATTAACTTAATTTAGGCTATTGCTATCTTTTACTAAAAGGCAGTGCGAGAAAAGGACGGCTATAGCTATGAACTAAGTTAGAGATGTCAAACTAGTTTATGCCTTTCGCTTCACCGTGTTTTTGTGTTTTTAGTCGACATGTTTTTACGTGCACCCTTCATTTGTATGGAAATATTAGTTCCAATTAAATTTGACAGCCCTAAATTACGTCCGTGTCTTTCTCGTTTTATTAGAGAGAAAAAGATAGCAATAGCCTTAATTAAGTTCAGTTTGTGCACAACAGAATCGACACCAATAACTCACGAAAAAATTCGGTTCCAATAACGATGCTTGCGAGAAACGCAAGTCTCTACATCCAAGATGCGATTCTCGCAAGCATCAATAATACAGCCGAATTTATTCGTTAGTAATCGGCCATCGAAAGTTTATTTTGTCGTTATCTCTGTCGAGACTGCCGGCCCTGCAGGCCTAGCCAAGTTACAAACGTTTCATATCGATTCTCTTTCTACAATCGTAAACGCCTGGACATAAGCGATTGTAGAAAGCGCTAAATTGGTAGCCAAGTTGACACGACTGAGTCGATCGCTTGTTCTCTAATGTCTGTAGAAAAAACTTACACTTTAGTCTATGGTGAGCGTTACTACCAAAGAGTATAGCGATCAAAATTGTAGAAACGATTATTCTATTCTATCATTTTGAACGATGTAAACTTGTCTACGAATGTTCTATTCGTTTGTGTTGATCACGTGATTTAACGTTGAGATGATGTCATTCTACTGGCGTTAACGATTGTAGATTGTCAACTTGGCTAAGCTTGCAGGACTTATAATAGGCAATGTGACGTCACCGATCTGCGCGCGTTTGCGTGGCTTTTTTGAATTAGAAGAAGCCCTGCAGTATCTAATAAGCTAGCCTTATGACTAATCATTGCCATACGTTTAGATCTTTGCCAGTCGTTACAGTTAGTCAGTGGCCCGAAAGTCTGACAACAGTTTACGAAGGGGTATCGTACTAGCCAGCACTAACTGCGTTTTGGAGGTCAGATAGACAGTCGCTACATGTAAAATACTGGTATTCAGCTGCAGCTGGTTAGACTGGAAGCCGACCCCAAGATAGTTGGGAAAAGGCTAGATGACTTACTTCCTTGAAGTTTAGGCAAATAATCTCTATCTATTCCGATCTGTGATGATGAAGTTTATCAGACTACCATCAAGAGATACGAAAATAAACTGAAGCCGTGACCAAAATCGCCCAAACATTTTTTCCTTTTTATATTATTACTTTATTTTTCGGCCTGTAGGTATGTCCTAAAGTTTGTCGTACTCGTAAAAAAAAGTCCACGCAACGGTTACAAACATTTATGAGATCAGAATTGTCGTAAAAGCCTTTAAATGAGGTAATTTTGTTTAATAATAATTAAATAATAAACGCTGTGTGCTGAATAATAAGGAGTTTGTGTGTGTGTGTGAAAATGAGGATATTATTTTTGATGCATTGGATATAAAATAGTAGGGTCGTAGGGATTTTAAATGAAAGTGTGGTTACAATGTTATATTTGTATTATGTTCGTTATTCTGTAGGCAAGTCTTTTTAGCTTTGATTAGGCCATGATCGCTGTGCACTTTGCCGACGAAAGGAATCATGTTCTGTGCAATTCATTAAATTTCATTAGGAATTTCTCGGAGTCTGGATGTGTGCCCGGTTGGTTGAAATAGGCTCGCCTTCTGTTAGTACATGGGACTTAAACATAACTGGTGAAATGTGGGTGTACAACTAGGAGTACAGCTCAGCCTAACCCCTAGGCGTGATGTTATGGGAATAGAAAACCATTATTGGTAGTTGTAACTTTTATTACCTAAACATGAGTTTTACAGAAACATAACATTTAAATTGTAATCAATGCATTGAATGTACTTTTCTAAACAATGAATTATTCTTATTCTTATTGTTAACCACAATACTTAAACAAAACCTAATCTTAATAAACAAAGATATTACAAAACTAACAACTAACAACCTACTCTATAACCTCGTGCATCTTCGTATATCTTCGTAGCTCTTCGTCAAAGTATTCCCCTCACTTTCGCACGCGTTCTAAGTAATATGTTTTGTCTCGTTTCAACGGCAGCCAAAGCCCATTCACACCTGCACATTATTATATTTGTTTATTTGTTTGTTCGTCGCGTTTTATTTTAGTGGCGCTTCGAGGATAAGGGCGTGCGTGATATTTTTGGTATTTGGAATCGTTTGGATTTGAGAATTTATACAATTTGCTGATAGAAATGCGCTTTCGAATGGTGTGGAAAGTGAGTTAATAATTTTTTAAATAATATTTCACTTATTATAGCCCCGAGTCCTTGACTGAAAATATTGCCTTTCTGTCAGGGTTTTATTAAGTAAAATGTTGTTTTTTTGTACCAACTTAATTGGATGACGTCTTCGATATTTATAAAAAAAAAAAAATTGAGATTTGATTTTGGAGTAGGTATATTACGCATACAAGTATATGGAACAGTATAATAATTCCTAAATTACATTTGAAGTTAGGTCATATTATGTATTATTAATTAATTAAAGCAAGGGAATTCTGAATATGTTTTCAAATACGTCACTGCTTCTCCCTAATATCAACCAAACCAACCAACATACCACCATTACCAATATCTTAAATAATTAATTAAATACTGCGAAGTGAAGCTAAAGACGCCATCAAAAAACTCTCTTAACAATATAACATCACGCCTGTAATTCCCGTAAGATTAGGCAGAGGTGTGCTTTAATAGTACACCCACATTTCGCTAGTTAACGTTCCTTAACAAATATATTTAAAAACAAAATCACACTTACCGCCTTACTCTCCACCACCACAGTTCTATACATCTCGTTAACGCCTGCTTATAAATTTGTCTGTCTGTCCGTCTGGTCGCGCGCACCTCGGGAACTACATTACCTGCTAAACATTTTTGTGTAGCACGAGTTATTGCACCAGTAATTGTTTACTAAAATGTTATTGAGCGCTTTTTAACATTGCTTTTGGGTCGTTCAACTTTTGGTATTGTTTATATTTTTTGGGGTTACAAATTAACAGAAAGTAGTGTTTCTTTATACTAGTATATTTACTATAAGTGTCTTATGAACAGGGAAAATTAACTACAGGGCGTCAAAAAAATCATCTGCAGCGACGCAGTGTCAACGGGGAAAAGTGCCCAGAAGGCTAGCAACATTGCTACGTTGGATGTCAATGTTGATTCTTTACTTTTTCACCATTGTTATCGCGAATAACATGTCAGTCTAGAGAGGCCCTTATTTATCCGTAATTGTTCATAATTATGATTTTATTGAGGAGGCCTGTGTCCCAGCAGTGGGAACATTAATAGGCTGATGATGATGATGATTTTACTTGCAAATAAAAGATTTTCACTTTTTGATTTAAGTGTACTTTTCCACCCTCGAGGTCATGCGGGAACTTTTTAAAACAGATGTCATTTAGGTATTTCACGACATAGAGGGATCATCCATCTCCTGTAACATAATGAAAATATTATGTCATAAAAATAATGATGACTTTATAGAATAATAGAAGCGGGAAGGGGGAGGGGAATTTGTCGATCTATGGGTGTAAGCAACGTTGTGGTTGTTGTGGTCATATCGTGGGTGGGTAGGTACTTTCTTTGCGTACAGGTGGCCTACCATGACGTCTTAAAGCAGGATCGTTTTAATCGCGTTCCAGTGTGGGTAAGAGACGGAGCTATAGAGGACGTCTAGCGCCATCTCCTTCCCACACTGGCACGAAATTAAAACGATCCTGCTTTAAGACGTCATGGTAGGCCCGCAGATACGTGAACGACGCAGGAGTATGTAACGATCGTAGCAGGTGCCGTTTTGTTATTTCTGCCAACTCCCGTGTAGCGTGTAGTAGCGTGAGTAATATATGTGTATAGATCATCCATTCTCATCTCTCTATGAAGGTGCATCCATATACAAGTTACTTTTTATAGAGCAACATTTTAAGGTAGCAGAGTTGTCTAAAAGGAAAAACCATGAGAGAAGTGTGAAGCGATTTTTTCATGCACCTTGACTTGACTGTCAGAAAAATTACTAAAATTATAGTTCTACAAATAGTCTCAGTTGGAATTATATGGCATGCAAAAGATTTAGTTTTAGAAAAGATCCAAGCCTGAATGCAGGACAACGCCCTCCCAAACCTATTCTCAAAGAGGTAGGATTACCTATAGGTTTCGGTGCATGGCAAGCTAATTATGATTGCTTCTCCTGAATGTATGTTCTTGCAGACAGGAGCAGGTACTGCATCCAGACTTGGATGTATTTTCGCGGAATCAAAACAAACTATTTTGATCATTTAATGTCATGGATTGCCGCCGATACGCCTGATTCTATAACTTATCAGTTTGAATTTAAAAAAATGGCTACTGATGATGAGCCATATTGATCAAATCATCATCGTATTCATTCTTCTGCCCCTTATCCCAATTTATATTGGGGTTTGTACAAAAGACTTGCTTGAATGATGATGCTGAAGTTAAAATCCCAATAAAGACAAACATAGAAACCAATAGATTCAACTCCAATTTAACAATTACTTACAAAAAACACACATAAAAATAACTGTCTTACAACCGACACTTACAGAATTTATTGACCCATTATTTTTCTCAATACAAACATTTACTAATATTTTCTTGTAACCCTATCTCTGAGATTGGATAGAGTCATTATCATTACGCTATGTAACCCGATCGGTGGTAAGCAGAGGTGTAACAAACCGACAACTGATGAGAACGAATGGTTTTGTACGTGGAGCAGACATACGGATAAACATGTTTGAGTATTTTATTATTGCTGTTAGTGTTTTACTATAAAATTGGGAGGTTTTTTTAATGATGGTTCTTTTTTAGTAATGTAAGATTTGGTTACAGCTTTGTAAGTCCAATGTTATGGGTGATTTTGTTTTTTTATGTGTCAAATCACTGTGATGTTTTGAATTTGTAAACAGATCTGCTTTAAATGCTTTCGTTTACTACTATTAGGTATGTGGGTGTATCGTATACATACCTCTGCCTAATATCCACCACTTTGCAATCAATACCTGAGAATTGATAAAAATATCACGAGCCATGAAAAAGGATACCCAACAAAAAAGTATTTCATAGCATGAAGTAGAAAATATACTTGATAAATAATTTTTCGAATATCTTAAAAACCGTATAGGTGTCTTCCTACTTATTTTATAAATGCAAAAGTTTGTGAGGATGGATGTATGCTTGTTGCACTTTCAGAAAAAAACTTAGGGTGCAAGCATAAGCTAGTTCTGCATAACTGCAACTTTTTAAATCCTAGGCATCAAGTACTCAATGAAGTTGATGGCATAGATGATGACATCTAGCCGATTCCGGCGTCAACGGCTGCGAGCTGCGGTGGTTGAGAGTTTCATATCCTCAATAAACTTTGTCTTGAATTCGATGGTCCATTATCCTTTTTAACAAAGTATATTTTGCTATGATAACCAGTCTTACCAAGGAGTATCGTATTACCCAGTACTAACTGGGTTGTGGAGGTCAGATAGGCAGTCGCTCCGTGTAAAGTAGGTACTAGTATTCTGCTGCGTCTGGTTAGACGGGAAGCTGACCTCAACATAGTTGGGAAAACGCTAGGCAGATGATAATGACTTTGCTATGTATGTGGCAAGGTAAGGCCTGAGCCATATGAGGTCTTTTGGCTGTTATTTATATGGGAATGTAAGGTGAGTTAAGTGGCAACAATGATTGAATCAGGGAATGTAAGATGATGGAGTGACAACACTGTATGTCAAGGAAGGATGCGCAGAGAGCATTATTATAAGCACGACGGACGACGAATAAGAAAGATGGAAGACGTAAGATTTTCAGAAGAATATTATAGAAAGTAAAGTTTGCTTGCTGTTTCATTTTGGAATCCCACAACACACACTACATTTATTTATTTGGACCTCCAACAAAAGATACACAGATACAAAATAAGTCACAGTTATACAAAGGTTCTTTTATGTCTGTTCCTTTAATTATACGAGACCACAGCATGCACATAAAACAAGGTGTTAACACAAAAAAAAAGAAATTGAAAATAATTCGAAAAACAAAACAAAAACCAAAGTAATAAAATAGCATTTGATGACAAATAAAATCATATGTATTACAAATAAAATTGAATTAAAATTAAAATTGAACTAAAATTAAAATTGAATTAAAATTAAAATTGAAGGAAAATTAAAATTGAATTAAAATTGGTTTAAAATTAAAATTGTATTAAAATTAAAATGATGATTTATGATGATGAAGTACTTGATTATTTTTTTCCAACCAGAATGTGGCGTATACCCGCTTTTATATTAGTTTAAAAACGCTGCGTTGCCTCTCAAGGCACTCGCCCGTATATTTCCCTCACAATACTTATCCAAAAGTAATGGAACGTCACTTCTTCGTGTAGGCTCCGTCAATAATGTTAGTTCGTTTGTCTATTGCCATATCGAAAACAGTGGGCGGTACGATTGAAAGGCAGCGTGATTCGATTTGAAATCACGGTAGCTTATGGTGAAGTGATGGTTTCTCACTTATGGTGTGCGCGAGGGCATGGGAAACTAAATTATGGAAATCGGTAGTGGAACTACAAGCCACTTATAATTTTCTAGGGAATGGCGTCCTTAGATAGCCAAATAAAACTTGTCGAAAATTTATATGAACGCGTTCAAAACTGCGTCCAAAAGCTGTCAATATCAATATTCCGTAGCAATGTTGACACTACCAACTCTTTTCCAACACAGTTTAGGTTGCGATCAGTTTTGAAGCGCTAGATAACGTCAATTAACTTATTAATTGACGTTATCTTCTAACTGAAATAGAAGCTATTATTTTTTTATTAATGGCCTAAATTTTTAGGGCCTGTTCCACCACCTGTGCGAAAAGGTTCCAGTTAACTTACTTAGCAGATAATTTCATACAAATTCTGTTTCATTTTTGAATTTATTCGGTAAGTAGTGGCTGGTCGGACCTCGTAAAATAGGCTTATCACTAAGGCCCGTTTTATATAAGTTACTTACGTTTAACTGTCAGTTAATATGATATGTCTCGTAGCTATCGGTGTTTCTATAAACAAAGTTAGCTTGAAATATCCTATCCGCGTCAAATAAGCTAACTTGATTCATAGAAAAATCAAAGAAATGTTTCCTGTGACGTTTTGTTTCTAACCAAAAGCAAAATGTCAAACAGACGGAGATAGCAACCTACCGAAACCGAACAGTTAGTTATTGAAAATGTCCGTAAATCATAAAGAATAAACATGATTCGTCATTCGATTTCAGGAGTTAAAAGTCAGAGGCAAAAGGTGTCTTTCATTAATTTATAATTTACTAGCTGATGCCCGCGGCTTCGCCCGCCCGCAAATTATATACTAAAACCTTCCTCTTGAATCACTCTATCTATTAAAAAAACCGCATCAAAATCCGTTGCGTAGTTTTAAAGATTTAAGCATACATAGGGATATAGGGACAGAGAAAGCGACTTTGTTTCATACTATGTAGTGATTAGAAAAATTTAATAGTTTTGAATTTAGTCCTATTCTTTGCCTATGTTATGCTTAGTTATACTTATTATGCATAGTTATTAGTTTGTATCACTATATGTGTTTGTATTGTTAGCTGTAAGCCACCCAAATATGTCGTCTGCATAGATGTCATGTATGGGTTTAATATAATACAATAAAATAACAGTACATTTTGACACAAGTGGAGAAAGTTTGTTATTGCATCATAGGCGGAATTAACTCCCGAGCCGAGGGTGTTTTTGAGCCGAGAACTGCAATAACAAATGTCCACGTGTATCAAACGACGTTTTTCAATACACTTTTGAAGAAATTAAGTAAATAAAAGAACGAAAAATATTTTTGTCATGAATTATTAGGAAACTATGATTTTCTTTTCTTTTTTCTGCGCTTTGCTTTCGCCAGGTTGAAGGAGAAGCAAAGAGGAAGCCGTTATACAGCCTAATATAAAAAATAGTTTTTTTTTTTTGCATTTTTGAATTTAAAACACAAATAAATGTTAATTTGTTTAAAAAAGTAAATATTAGTTATAAACAATCATGTTTATCTGTGATATTCTATTTATAAACACAATTTGAATGTTCAAAAAACATTTACGCCGTACAGACGCATTCTTACTTTGCCAAAAAAAAAAAAACATTCAATTCCGACTATAGGCATTTAACCAATTTGGACTAAGTATAGGTATAGTTATCTGTGGCAATTTTCATTCCCGCACACGTGTTGGAAAATGAAAAAAATCGCACGCGTGTGAAATACATAGCATGTTGAACCTAATCATAGTGCGTTAAGAACCAGTTTTCGAGGAAGTGCATTGAAAAATAAATTATTGCTAGATCAGCTCAGTAGCGTAAAGCTAATGGTGAGAAATTGTATATTTTTGGCGTTGTGACATACCTAGTGGTTGCCAATCAATCCTGATATAAAGCGTAGTGCATGTAATAAATGCATCCGGCTCGGAAAAGCCGAATGCATTTATTACATGCATTCACTGCCAATTCAAATCCAATTAAACAAACAGACTCTTGAAACGAACTCCCCCGACGAGGCCCGATCTCGCCCGAAGGCTCCCGATCTTAATCGAGGGCCGTTCGGGACATTTTACGCTGCGCCTGCGCCGTTTATCAGTAACCCGATACTTTTACAATGAACGAAAGACTTTTATATGTGGTAAGAACCTTTTAGTTTCGAAATTGAAATGTTTAACGTGATTTTTCATTGTGTACGTGGGTTTTTGGGGTCCGTGGGTTCGATGGGGAATTTCGGGGTGAACGGTAATTGTAATTTATTGTTATAATATTAAATTAAGAAGACTGAAGAATAGTTCATCTCATCAGCATCTCTCTGTCCTTGTCTCAGTTACTTGAGGTCGGCCCAATACGTTTTTTTCTTCCATTCTCTTCTGTCAACCGTCACGCTATCATTTACTCCTTTATCTTTCATATCATTCCTCACACAATCCATGCATCGTTTCCTTGGTCTTCCTCTCTCTCTCCATCCATCAACATCTTCAATCATCAACATCATAATCTTCATCTTCTTCATAGAAAAAATAGAAAATACCTTGATTACCTCGTTGGTCTAGTGGTTACAAGCGCAACTGGTGAGCATGAGGTCCTGGGTTCGATGCCCCAGTCGGGCAAAGTGTTCATTCGTTTTTCTATTAGGATTTTTTCAGTAGCAGCTACGGAGTTTGGATTTGTGCCCGTTTGATGGCATTGGGCTCGCCCCTATTACATGGGTCATAACTGGTGAAATATGGGTGTACTATTTGGGTACACCTCTGCCCAACCTTACAGGGATTACAGGCGTGATCCTATGTATGTATGTACACCTAATAGGAAATATGGTCTTAGTTCCATACCTTAGCCACGTCATTCTCTTTTACTTACTTGCCTCTATATGCAAGCACTTTCATTCATTCTTCGTCTTTATTTAAGAGTTAGTACGTGGTACGCTGTGTGCCAAAAGATCATTTTCCGGTAACATACAATAGAATCGTAAATTGGCTTAACTATAAGTCAACACCAATTCCATTACCAAATTCTTCAACTTCAAAAAAGTCATGAGAAAAGCCTAAACTATCTTTCCACTAAAAAACCCCACACCAAAAAAACCTATATTATTCTATTCTTGTCCTTTCATCATCATCATCATCATTTCAGCCGAAAGATGTCCACTGCTGGACATAGGCCTCCCCCAAGTGTCGCCACATTGACCGGTCCCGTGCGACTCGCATCTAGCGGATTCCCGCAACCTTCACCAGGTCATCGGTCCACCTAGTGGGAGGCCTTCCAACGCATCGTCTTCCGGTTCGCGGTCGCCACTCCAGAAGTTTTCGGCCCCATTGGCCATCCGTTCGGCGAGCAATGTGCCCTGCCCACTTTCTTGTCTTTTAATCAATAATAAATGACACATAACTCTTTCACACAAACAAGACACATGCTTTATATCACCTGTTACGAAGCACGTGTAGTGTATGTTACGTGTTAGATTGAGTTATCATCTCATACCGACTACGACGCATCAAGCTATACATGTCTAGTATAAGCTGAGCTCGCATCGCTAGCTAGCATGCCGAGGGCAATCTACACTAAGTCGGCCTGGAACTTAGCTGTGAGTTTGGTGCTGCTTTTGGCCGCAGGGAGTGGTGTTCCGTCGCTTCCACGGGCAAGTGCCACATGAACGCACGGTGACATAGATAGCGCTCAAGTGAAGTGATACTAACGTAATTTTAAGATCCTTTATATTAACACAGTTTGTATTTTATCACATGTATGTTAGTCTGTAAGGTATTTATCTATGGGCCAAAGTTGCCTGAAAATAAAGGTTTTATTATTATTATTATTATTATTACTAGCATCCAGAAACTCAGGACACTCAGGACAAGATATCATTTATTGAAGAACAGCAACACGTATGCACTCCAGGCCAGAAGCGTCTATATCCATCTGAGCGGGTTCTCGGGTTTTCTTACTAATATTATAAACGCGAAAGTTTGTGAGGATGGATGTTTGATACCCTTTCACGCAAAAACTCCTGAACGGATGTGGATGAAATTTAGCACACAGATAGTTTATAACCTGGATTAACATATAGGAAACTTTTTATCCCGGTAGTATGATCCCGTGAGACAAATATCGAACTCCGCGCGGGCGAAGCCGCGGACCTATGCTAGTCCTGGATAACCAAGACAAATCATGTCCAGCTGGGAATATCTTCAATTGGTTGAACGATTGCAATGGGTACAGACACTCGTAGCTTGCATTGCAGGCTTACCTCACAAAGACAGGTCAACTTATACTGGAAATGATAGCATTATATGTTGCAGCCAGTACGTACGGAACTCGTGAATTATGTGAGATGTGTTCACCGACACATGCCGTAGTTCGTGTTTTTATTTATTTTTCTTTGGTATGGGAATTAATTTGAATACCATCGATAGCTTTTGTTTTAAGGTTCGAGTGTTTTAACGTAATTTCATGTCATTAGAATTTTCCTGTTGAGTGTTTGCGAGCTAAAATCCTTCGCGATTTCACAGTTACAGGAACTTCTGATAATACCAGGTCATAGCTTGGTTCTAGGCTGACATACCTTGACTAAGTAGCCACAAACATGCTGAGAATCTCACTTTAAACTGACAAAATTGAAACAACGATCAAATAAAAAAATCACGATCACACACTAATCATGAACCATTTTCTAAAAGCCTATTAAGGCGTGCTTTAGAGATGCAATTAAAATTATTTCTTTAGGCCTACCCCTAAACGCTTAAGTACTCATACATCTTAAAAGAAGATAGCTGGTATTGATAACCAGCAAAGATACATACAGTCTTACATCATACACAAACATATTTTTTATTATTTTCATAAACTTTTATTTATTATTCATAATAAAGTTATTTATTTTATTAATGCCTGGCAAGGCGTTAAGTTACCTTTATATTTAAACATGTTCACATTAAACGGTTATAGATAAACGATCGATCGTATCGGGGTTCGTTCCCGGCTGAGTTATTGTAATCTGTCTCTATTATTTCAGATGAAAATAATGTTGAGTTTCTCTGCTGTGTTAATCATTGATGGTGAGAGCAAGAGTAAGAGTTCCATAATTTTTTTATCCTTGTAGAAAGAACAATGTCTGCTGTAAGGAAAACTCGTCAAGAGTCAAAGATTCACAGAAACGTTTTCAACTACAGTTCTTCTTGTCTTGTAGCAGTTCCCAGTAATACTAGAACTAGTAATGACAAGGTGAAAATATAATACAGTCGGAAAGATTTCGAGATGTCCATGGTGTCCCGAACAAACGTAAAGTAACCACTCGTTGAGGCTATTTGCTATGCATTCAGCTTTGAAGACATGAGATGTCAACACCAAAATGCGCGCACACTGTCTATTTGTATCGGAGTAAACGAGACCGAGAGAGTTACTGGGCGGCCAGCAGGCTTAGCCAAGTTGACAATCTGCAATCGTTAACGCCAGTAGAATGACAGCATCTCAACGTTAAATCACGTGATCAACACAAACGAATAGAAAATTAGAAGACAAGTTTACATCGTTCAAAGTGATGGAATAGAATGTTATCGTTTCTACAATGTTGATCGCTATACTTTTTGGTAGGAACGCTCACCATAGACTAAAGTGTAGGTTTTTTCTTAGACATTAGAGAACGAGTGATCGACTTAGTCGTGATAACTTGGCTACCAGTTCAGCGCTTTCTACAATCGTAAACGCCTCGGCGCCCCGAGGCGTTTACGATTGTAGAAAGAGAATCGATATGAAACGTTTGTAACTTGGCTAGGCTTGCAGGTTTTAGGAGAAAATAATTTATAAATATTGAAATAAAAAAAGTGTGGATTATTTGTGAAATATGACTCGTTAGCGGTTTAGGTATGAATATGTTGACTTCATGTTTATAATTGCAGACCCATACATCAAAAAATAATGACATGGAACCGTTTAATGATGATTTTAAGACCACTCTTTGCAATTATTTTCTATTGAGCCGATTTCGTTCAATTATGTATCGAGTCCGTCCACGGTCTGAAATATGATTAATATTAACATTTTTTTTATGTGCCAGAACAAATTGTTTTTCTTAAAAAACACCAATTAGGTGTTGTCAGCCCCTTAACATCAAAAAAATCCACATTTTTTTAAATAACCTTTATTTTGATCAGTAGTTAATGGATAGCAGATATACATAGGTAAATACACATAAAATACTGTGTGTGAGTAAATGTAATTATTAGCATGAAAGCACAGCTTGGATCACTTCTTGAAATCTAATTTACATTTCGACTTGCTAAAAAGTCTTTTCCTTTCTCAATCTGCAATGTTTTAAAGTATGTATCATGAACAACACGAGACTTAGGTGACAGCGATTTGGAACCTAAATTTGAGCATTAAGTTAGCATTTAAGAATTTGACCAATAGACCGTAGAGAACGCTTACAATTCTAGTATGTCCTATGCCCTTCACTGCAAATCACACTTCCCAATTGAATCAAACCAAACATAGATCAAGGCTCAAAGCTCAAGGCAGCATCATCAAAACGCCTCGACGATGTACTATCAGCGTCGGTTCTCGGAACCCCTCGGACGCGGGATTCGCTCCCCGCTGTGACGGTAATTCACGCCACTCACACCTCGCGGGATTGCGGGCTGTGTGCGTGGATGAAGAGGTCTTGGTACTTTGGTAATGGATTCCTTTATTTTAGGGAGACTATTTTTAGAGATTTTTGTGAGAGACTATGAAAAGTTAGTTTAGAAGAGTTGCTTAACAATAAGAAAGTTTAGGAAAGCTATTTTACAAATATTTTTTAGTATCTAACAAGAGGTTACGATTTAAATAAACTCACGATTTTTAAAAGGCTGGTTTAATACCTTTGACCTGTTTCAAGTCACATTTCATCTATTGTTTTCCAAAACAACATTGATTAATTACATCACTTGACAAGTCAAAAAGCCAACCAATCATCAGAATCTGGAGTATTTTTTATTTTCTTACAAATTACTTAACTATCTTTAAAAGGTGCCAAATAATACTGAATGGGTGATAAGTATCTTTATTTTATTACGCGAATCTTTTATTTTCTCAGGTTAGTCCCATAAAACTAAGTTAATATTGGAGTTGATTGTAATTTCAAGTATCAACACTACTCGGTCGTTCCCCACACAGTAATATATTGATGATGCTGTAACAGTCTATTGTGATCTTTTGTTAGATTATGATAAGTGAGATAACTTATTCCAACTTAATATAAACGTCTCGTGGTACACCCTAGTGTGGAGATGGCTTTATCTTAAGCATTGTATGGAATAACTTAGTACAATGTGTGGAGGGCTTAAGTTAAGTAAATTAAGTTATAAATAAGTTGGTAAGTGAAGACAAAGTAGTGTTTGGCTTTCAAGTGTAGTTTATTTTGTTAGGAGTTACTGTGAAAGATTTTATTGGATGGTGTCTTCCGTAATCAGAAGGGATAGAAAATGAGATTTGCCATCAGATTTAATTACTATAAATCATGATCTGTCAAATGAGCAATTTGGTCGAGACGCTATTGTTTAACTATTGTGTCTACTTCGTGGACAGATCAAGGGATAAACGAAAAGTTTTGGGGTAAGTACATCCATCGAAGAGCTATAGCATGTTATTTTTTTTGTTTAGTGCCACGGGCGTACTCATAAAACTTGATCTAGTAGACACAAACAGCTCTCCACAAAATATGAAAACGAACTGACTGCCAAAAGATTACCTACTTGATTTATCAAACTGTCATCTGTAGAATGGGCTGGTGAAAATCCATAAAGTAGTACCTACATACAAATTAATGATCTGAAATAGTAAACTATTGCAAAAATATTGTATGGTATTTTATGAAAACAATTAAAAGTTTTGTCAGATTTTCAACATTGGGCTTCATTTTTTGATAGCACAATGGCAAAGAATGATTAATAAATAATAAATTCGTATGTTAAACTCAAGTGTTATCCACATTAGTCCTCCCACAAAAAGTTCTGTCTGCGTTTATCCGGCTCACAAGTCACAGTTTGTTTTACATGATAATTGTGAAGACTTACGGCGCACCTTCAATGTGTACCCGATTTATTGTGGGTACCTACTTACAGCGCAATTCCAGAGTTAATCTTGTCGTGGATAATATTTTATTGGCGCTGTAATTGTTTCAATGAAGAGGCAAAGATGTTTATAAGGAATTTACATAACGAATGAGCATTAAATAAATTATTCTGGAATAATCAGAAACACTTTCATATTTGGAATCATTCGCAGGCTTTGACAACTAATAAAGAAGTATGGAAAAACAAGACATGCTGCGCAAACCCCTAACACATTATAATAAAAAAAAAAAACTTTATTTATCTCCACAAATTACATAATTATCATCGAGAGTATATTACAGTCAGACACAGAGATTTTGGCAAAATGTGTAATTTGTGGGAGATCTGGAGTCTAAACTAAGCCTAGGCCTGTATTTTAGAACTCCAGGCCCCCCATTAAATTATGTATAAGGTCCCCATTAAATTATATACATTGCTATATGGGGCAGCAGAATGATGATAATTATTCGCAGGCCTTTGAACAACTGTGGGAAAAAGTGATGGAGCTCGGTTGGTGAAAATGTGAGCTATATCAAAAAGGATGTCCCACCTCCTGTCCTCCTCCTTGTGCCACTCCGAATGCACCTTAAGAGACCTGCCTGAGACCACTACTAACGCTGTCGAGGAGGCAGAGTACTGGTCGAAGCTCATTTACTTTGAATCATCGTCACGACAAAGATAAAGTAGTAGTTAGGGTCTACCTGACAGGTTTGCCTGTACAGTTGCATGATCTATTGGACACCCTAGATTGTATGGCTCCCTTTATCTACCTACTACCGATCATTAAACCGATCATTCTTGGCAAGACAAAGAGAATTCACTTCATCTCCTTCTCTAGTAACGGAACGACTTATATGAAAATATTATAACTTCGTGGTAAAATACTAGCCAGTAGCCAGTCAGCCACGTTGTTAGCGAAGCCGTATGACCTGGGTGCGCCGGCCGTAGGGTCACTGCGCCACTCGTCGAAGCTGATTTAATGTGTGTTTTTCTGCAAAGGTAAAGCCCTTCATCGACTCGCAGATATTATAATCCCTAAGAGACTTTTTTAAACTTTCACGATCAGAACACATTATAAAACATATGGAAACGGGTATTTATTGCGAATTTAACCGTTTTTTTTAATATTATTTTTAAGGTCAAGTGAGCCTCACTTGATCTTAAAAAAAAAGTTGTTAAAAGTTAAGTTCAGTTGAATAAACACATTCGCTTTGCTGTTGCGGTACCTCCAATACTTCAGTCTTCCCGCGACCACGGCTGGTGCAATCCGGTCGGAAAGTCGCGCTTATATTTTCAGGTAAAATTCGCGATAAATACCCGTTTCTCGAATCTCGAGAGAGATTCCTAACAGTATAGGCAGCTGAGACCTAGGGCTTGCTTTGATTAAACTTTAGTTTAGCCCGCTTCATCTATTATGATTAAGCGGGGTTAAGAAGATGTGATTCGCGCGTGTGGTAAACTTATCGTGATTGAACCCTTTTTTTACGGTTGTTACCCTATGAACAAAATATCCCGTTGGGTGATTTCCACATCAACGGATCACATTTCTCATTTAAAGATCGTCTCTTGTCTTCTTCATTCTTTATCGTGTGGTTAGTGCTTAACCTGGTGTCAAAGTTTTCATGCCACCCACATGGGTCTCTGACTTGGCTTTACATGCCGTCAAGAAATATCTCTAAGGCAAGTTTCCCCACGATGTTTTCCTTTACTGAAGCAAGTGATAATTATTATAATCATGCTCATATGTCTCTGCTAATAAAAACATACAAAAATCAATCACCAATAAGTCTGCCATGCTTAAAGACCTATGTCGAGCATGTGACGTTTCTATGGTACCCGTGAGGTAAATCACTGGAATTTACCTCACGGGTAACGACACTATTAAATCCCTCACTGCATTCCCTTTTGTCTCATTTTCGTTCAAAACGCAATAAAAATCTTCAAAAGGAAAAACAAACAGTTTTATATAAAGACTTATGGGGCATTACAGAAGCTGTACTTGAAATAAACTTTGTGGTTGCAGGAATAAGGATGAATTTCGTTTGCAATAATGTGTGGGCAGCAAAATAGTTCTGCTATTGTACACAATGTAATTCGGACCAGGGTGCATGAAGAAATCTCTCAAGAAGATAAAAGATCTTATCTGAAAACGAAACCGTTGAAGCTGTGGCGACAGAAATCGTTGGTCCTGAAATTTCGCATTTTAAAGATACGTTACATCTAGAACTAGAAGACATGTTCAAAAAAGCTGGCTTAGTGGCTACAATCATGCATGGCCTATGTCCAAACGAATCCAAATGGTGAGCAAACGAATGATGGAACTCTGGCATGATAGTCCTTTGGTAAGTTCCTAACGCATTGATCAAAAAAATTTATATCAGCTTGCGAATATTTTAATCATAGGAAATGTATCTTTCTCTATCTAACATAATTTTGAGAGATTCGTACCAATATTTTGATTTTAATTAAAGAGTGTCCATGCAGTTTTTGCCCATTCTTTTCCATAGAGATCTACGCGTTGGAATGGGCAACTACAGTACTTTCACAAGTTAGTATGCCTTGTGACTAGGACTGTGGCTTCATCGTTTTGTTGTTTTTTTTTTTTTAATTCATCGTCATCAACATTTCAGCCACTGCTGGACATAGGCATAGGGATTCTCCCAAGTGTCGCCACATTGACCGGTCCCGTGCGACTCGCATCCAGCGGATCCCCGCAACCTTCACCGGGTCATCGGTCCACCTAGTGGGAGGCCTTTCAACGGAACGTCTTCCGGTTTGGTTCTAAAGTGCTAGTAATGGTCTAATTGAAACAAATGCTTTGAAGTTGAATTCTAAACAGCTTCATGTTTCTACCACACTCCTAAATCCAGAAGAACCATACATTTCTTCATCTCCCAAGATACCGCCTCCACTTCTTCCCACATCTGCACCACAAACTGTCACTTGATATCTTGAATATGGCATTTAAGTCGTGTGCCTGTTTTACAGCATTATAATAAACTACATCTTGGAACTGATGAGTATTACTTACAATATTAGTGTTTATTCACCCATCGCTATATTATCTAGATTTTATTTAAGTACTTTGTTGGCTATAGGGGTACTCTGTAAGGTAAATTGTTGATGTCTGAAGACGGTTAAATCTTTGTTACTATTGCGTCATCTATCATCGTTTTGTTTCTGCATTCGTTGGTATTGTAAAAGGCGTCTATGGGCCTAGTCTAAATTACAGGAGGAGCGTTCTGAACTTTTCAAAACAATGCAAAGACATACATAAACTCAAACCTTTTCCCTATAGTGGTAGGCAGAAACCACAGAACGCCACCTGCTATACGATCCTCACATACTCCTTTTGCCACGTCCACGTTCCTACACCTGACCTTTCTGAAAAACTTCACCAATAAGGTCTTCTAGAGCGTCTCGTCCCGGCGTTGCCACTCACATCTGCCTTGTAAATACCTTTTTAACCGACTTCAAAAAGGAGGAGGTTCTCAATTCGTCGGAACCTTTTTTTTATTTTTTTTTTATGTATGTTCCCCGATTACTCGAAGATGGCTGAACCGATTTGGTTTTTTTTTGTTTTGTTTGAAAGGGTATACTTCCCAGATGGTCCCATGATCATCAAGTTGTTCTATTTCAATTTGGTGAAGATCTGATGAAGAACTTCGGAGATAGGCAACGGAAGTCTTCAATAATTGATAGCAAATGGACTGGGATTGCTGAAATCTCATGTCTGTCTATTGTTTACACCAGTTCATAACATAACATCACGCCGGTACGCTGTGAAGGGGAAAGTGAACCACTAAAAAGTGAAAAATAAAAACATTTTTGCAAAAAGTTAATTTTTCACTTTTTTGTGTTTTTGGAGTCGGTTTTATAACCGACTCCAAAAACACTCCAAAATAACTTTAGCTTCAGAAGTCGGTGACAAAAAAACTAAATCATTCAAACAAAGGTCACCGACTTCTGAAGCTAAAGTTATTTTTCACGTTTTTGTGTTTTTTGGAGGCGGTTTTATGTTAGTCGCCTCACTCATCCTTTCAACATGACCAAACCATCTAAGCACACTTCGCAAAAATCTTCTATACAAAAAGTGAAACCTCATCGGTTCATGAGGTTTCACTTGCGAAACTAGATGATTATAATAATAATTAATAGACAAGCTACGTCGGAATAAACATACATTCACTGTCCGCACAGCCCGCCCAACAGACAATAATCTTAACTTTAGACTGACTTAAACTTCACTATTTATGGTCAGCCTAATTCTCACGACGGTTTTTATACAACACACATACATCACGGCTTAACGAATAAGACTTGACCACAGCGTTAATGTGTGCAGAAGTACCATGATAAATTCCTTTTTATTATTTATTTTCGGATGGGAAATCATCAAATGACTCCTCCCGCTCTGGGCGGAGCAGGAGGGAGTGTCAGACTTTTACTGACTAAAACCCATCCATGTTCCTTCATCGCCCTTTGTGTTCCGGGGCCACGGTATCTCTTTCGAATAGTCCCGCAGCCCCGGCAGGCTTCGGCCCTTGCGGACCCCTTCCCTATTGCTGACTCTCTTTAAGGCGCGCGTGAAACACGAACGCGCCGCCGTCGACACGGCCTGTCGTCATGAGACGGATGGACGGCGGAGTACTTATGTAAGATACTCGTCTCTCATTGCTTAGGTACTGTTTGGAATTGACAGAATTCGGTCTCTATGATTAGACCTTGATTTAGGAGCTCGTGGCAAAATTATAACAGTTGCTTGGATTAATCTTCAGGTTAAACCACACTTGCCTAGGTTGGCCTGTGGATGAGGCACCCATTACATATCGAGTTTCCTCCGTGCCTCGGAAATCACGTCAAGCCGTTGGTCCCGGTGTCAATTGTAGATCTTTGACAGTCGTTAAGAAGTCAGTGGGCCGAAAGTCTGACACCCAGTCTTACCAAGGGGTATCGTATTGCCCAGTACTGACTGGGTTGTGGAGGTCAGATAGGCAGTCGCTCTATGTAAAATACTGGTATTCAGCTGAATCCGGTTAGACTGGAACCCGACCGCAACATAATTAGAATAGAATAGAATAGAATAATCATTTATTCGTTACTGGACAGCATCAACACAATAGAGCAACACATACATATACATATAACAACAAACAGAACAATTAATTAAACAGCTCAACTGCGCTGAGCATGCCCATAACGAAAGGGTAACCAACTCAGCATATGCTGGGTGTAAAACACTCAGCGCTGGTTTTCAGTAGGCCCCCCGCAGTGACACACGGATGAGGGTAGTAGGTAGTAAATAAATAATGTTATTCTATTATATGGGCGTTTCTAAGTGTGTAATAAATAAATAATATACAATGAATATTTTTGTCACTGAGGATAACATAATTATATTGGTAATAATAGACATGAAGAAACCTGCTAAATAAATAAGTACTTATCCGAAAACGAAACACAGTTTATTGACATGACGCACTTCGATGCAGCGTCGACCTATGCATTTTTAAAATTGCAATACCGCAACGCCATTTCAGTGAGAGTGAGACTACTGCCTGGTTGATATTATTATAATTGAGAAAAGGCTAGCCAGACGATGTATTTTATTTCTGAAATATACTTTGAAGGTGTAACAGGTACCTGTGTTTATTAAGAGGACGCTTCAGTTTAGGCGGATTCCACCAAAGTAGAGAGGCGAGCTGAGAAATTGCGCAACATTTGATCAATTTTATGAGAGACACGATATGGATGTAATCCATCAATGTGACTGGTGGATTCCTGCATGTCGCCACGTATGCGTATGTGTATAGACTCCTTATTGAACCAAATATCTGATGAAGCTGAAAGAGGAGCTAAGCATCTACGAGGTTAAGAAGAATGTAACGCTAGCCAAGTAGATGGGTCTACTACACTTACGTAGCTCTGCGTCTAAGATTTCAAGCAGACTGAAAGATGAGCTATAGATTGATTGATTGATTGATTGATGATGAAGTAGATGGGTCTACTACACTTACGTAGCTCTGCGTTTAAGATTTCAAGCAGACTGAAAGAGGAGCTATAGAGTGATTGATTGATTGATTGATGATGAAGTATATGGGTCTACTACACTTACGTAGCTCTGCGTTTAAGATTTCAAGCAGACTGAAAGAGGAGCTATAGAGTGATTGATTGATTGATTGATGATGAAGTATATGGGTCTACTACACTTACGTAGCTCTGCGTTTAAGATTTCAAGCAGACTGAAAGAGGAGCTATAGAGTGATTGATTGATTGATTGATGATGAAGTATATGGGTCTACTACACTTACGTAGCTCTGCGTTTAAGATTTCAAGCAGACTGAAAGAGGAGCTATAGAGTGATTGATTGATTGATGATGAAGTAGATGGGTCTACTTCACTTACGTAGCTCTGCGTCTAAGATTTTAAGATTAAGAAGACTGAAAGAGGAGCTATATTAGATAAATAACTTTTAGAAAGTAACTAGGCAAGTACAAATGTACCAGTAAACAGTTCTTAGTTGAGTTATCTGAGCTGGTTTTGCTTCGAATGAACCTTTTAAACATCTACGTTTTTCTATGGTCCCAAACCAGGTGACATGTTCAAATGTCACCTCAGCGACTATTTAGTAATAAATGTCGTTTTATAGCTTATTAATGTGTATTATAGGATTTTATAGTCGTTTAGAGGAGATGTATGGTGATAGTGACGTTACGATTTAGTGGACACAGGTATTGTGAGATACCTACGTGGGGAATTTTGAGAAAAAAGATTTTATTGTTGTTTTTTAGCAAGGTGGGTTTTTAGTTGTCAACTTATAGGTCGAGGAACCGGATGTTACTGATACATTCTTTTTTGAAGATTTTAAATTAAATCATTGTGTTACTAAGCGTATAATAGGCAAAGTGAGAATGTGTATCTGGATGTCGGCTATTTCATTGGGATCTATACAATAACCTTCCCTTCAATTGGGATCTACAGACAAAATGTGGCAGAATTAAGTCCTGGAAAAAGTGAAAAAGTGCCCGTTTTTTCGGATGGAAAATCATCAAATGACTCCTCCCGCTCTGGGCGGAGTGGGAGGGAGTGTCAACCTTTTACTGACTAAAACCCATCCATGTTCCTTCATTGCCCTTTGTGTTCCGGGGCCACAGTATCTCTTTCGAACAGTCCCGCAGCCCCGGAGAATTAAAGTGCCTCAGATCTATTCGGGCACTTTGTTCATTTATGGACGATATTTATTTTTAATATTAAATGGGTCTACTCTTGACCTCAATCTAGTTCTGAGGACTGATATGAGGTCGACAATGAAACGAGCTCACCCCAAAGAAGCCTATTAACTCGCGACCTAAATACATAGATTGGGGTCATATGAACTTGGGAACACCGACGGAGGCAGGGAATTCCACTCTTTGGCTGTGCGCATAATAAAAGATGTAGCAAAGCGCTTCGTTCGAATGTGTGGAACATCGACAAGGTATGGGTGACAACCTGCAGTACGTCTGGACTCCCGACAAAAGAGAGAAGATGGTGGAATGAGCTCGTGGAGCTTTTGGGCACACTCACCGAAGTACCTGTAAACTACCGCCAAACATGCAACTTAGCCAGGGCCAGGCTATGAAGCTCTGTGCCCACCAGCTCATCACGCCTGTTATTCCCGAATGGTTAGGCAGACGTGTAAGTACCTAATAGTACACCCACATTTCGCCAGTAATGTTTAAGTCCCATGTGGGGGCGACACTATTGCCATCAACCGGGTACGCACAAATCCAGACATCGTGGGACTACTGAGAAATTCCTGATGGAAAAATCCAATAAAACTTTAACACATCATGGTCAACAGTCGCGCAACCGTTGCATCCAGTGGACCAATGAGGCAGTCAACGAGGCATTTATGGAGTAGTTATAAAGGGTGTAAAAAAAACTCTCAACGAAGCCGAAATGCACTTGTTCTCCTCGTCATTGCGATCATTTTTTTGTTCTTCACATGTGTGATATTGGGGGTCAAAGTTCCAACTTTATGATAAGTTTTTTTTTAATACAAGTTTTTAATGTAAGATTTTTATTTTAAAGACCTTCACGACCCCCGTATTATTCAATCCATCCATCAGCACAATGTTTTGAGTACGTTACATTGAGTTTTACCACAAAACATGATTGTTCACCCCAAAACCCCGTTCACCCGTTTCCCAGCAATATTTTTTGCGTAAAGTTACTTAGTTTGATGTACAGAATGCTTGGTTGACGGCTTCGTGATGAGGTTGTTTACGCCCTGTATAAATATGAATACAAGTATTCTGGTAAATACATTTACAAGATATCCTGTTCTAAAAATAAGTAAGGAAGGTTGATTCAGACTTACTGGTTTTACGCGAATTTATTCAAAATAAAATATATTCAGTATTATGTAAATGACAAATTAAAGCTCATATGCATGATTTTAACTTAGTTTATAGAAATCGATAGGCATAAAATGTATTTCTTATATTATATTTAAATAAAATTGACAAGCGTTTTACACTAAAAGTCGATAATCGATGATATTCAATGCTAATTTATATGCTTTGGATTGTTTAATTTTTTTGGCTATGTTAATTTCGGAACAAGAACAAAAGTCTACCTACCCGCATAACTTATCTATACTAAGAGGTTTGTTTGTTTGAACGCGCTAATCTTTGGAACAACCAGTCAGATTTGAGAAAATTGCATGTGATAGCCCAATCTTTAAGGAAGGTTATAATAGAGATGATTTAACATCACTCTGCGACTCTTGGAGGCACCCAAGGGTCGTAGCGGCGCGTGAAACCGCAGGGTACAACTAGTATTTACTAACTAGCTATGTCAGAAACATTATCATGATTTTCCTAGCCTTTTCCCAAATAAATGTATATAAATAAATAAATATCGCTGGACATTACACACAGCGCCATCTAGGTGCCACAATAAGCAACGAGGCTTGTGTCGTGGACACCAGATAGTTGATATACTACAGAGATACTTTTTGTTTGCAAATATACTTATGATACAAATAAACATCCATGACTCGGAAACAACAAACATTTGCTCCTACCGGGATTCGAACCCGGGACCCTAAGAACGTAAGGCAGCCTCACTACCGCTGCGCCATTCGGGTCGTCCATATGTCGGAGAAGCAGCATCCTCCTCGACATCATCATTAGTGTTCACGAGTTTAGTGGGCGTCATTTGGATGAAATGCGCGCACAAAACAAAGTATTCACTGTTTCACACAATATAAATCATGATCTGTCGAATGACCGATTTGGTCGAGACGCCATTGTTTAACTATTGTGTTTACTTCGTGGACAGATCATGGGATAATGGCAATATCTCACAATAACTAGTTGGCTTAACACGTTGCCTGCCTTAAGGAAATACGAATATATTTGCGTTTTTCATCAGCTGTTTATATGACGTGAAACGACTTATTTATAAGATTTATATATATAATATATGTTTTTATACATCTTTTTGTATATTATGTGCTGTTTTTAGTCCGCCGGTCATTTACACCCGACGCGGCGCAAATGTAATATTTTTTTCATTGGAGCCATGCCGGTCAAATGTCTTCCTTATTAACAATTATATTCGAGCAGCAGGTTCGCGACACCAATCTAACTTTATCTCCAGTGACGCACCGCGATCAACCACCATTCTCCAAGAAATCTTTGCTCTGTCACCTCATATGCCAAGAAAGTAAAGATGGCACCCCGATCCTACTCTAGATATTTTATCCTCTGCTCTGATTTGAAATTATACAATGACTTTTAAAGAAATTAGTTATCATCATCATCATCAGCCTATTAATGTTCCCACTGCTGGGACACAGGCCTCCTCTCTATGAGAGGGAATGGGCTATAATCCACCACGCGGGCCCAGTGCGGATTGGTAGATGTCACATGTCTTCGAATTTTTGGTTCTAGGACATGCCGGTTTCCTCACGATGTTTTCCTTCACCGTTTTGAGAGCAGTGGTGATGAAATAAATTACACAAAGTAATGCGCCTGCCTGGGTTCGAACCCACGACTTACTGTTCGTAAGTCGGGGCCGCCACCACTGGGCCACCGCTGCTCTTAAATTAGTTATGTATGCATGTAAATAATTTATTCGTTGAAGATTATACAATTACATTAGTAACATCCTGCCAAACTGCGCAGCAGTTTATTGGCAGACAATACAATTTTGTGCTCTCATTTTCACACTCTTAGTCTATACATACACGTTTTTTATTATTATTACTAACATGCAACTATTAACTAGTTATGACCTTTTAAAATAGTTTAGTTAGATTTTACACAATATTATAATGTAGTAAATCAAATCATATTAAATTAGGATTTAATAAGTTATTTTAAATTAACGATCAACTGATCGTACGGAACCAGCAATCAACTCTTCGTTTACTTCCTCTTCCTCCGATTTAAATATAAAATTAGACATAACATAACATCACACCTGTGATCCCCGAAGGGTTAGACAGAGGTGTACCTAATAGTACACCCACATTTCGCCAGTTATGTTTAAGTCCCATGAAATAAGGGGCGAGTCTATGGCCATCAACCGGGGGCAAATCCAGACTCCGTGGCTGCTACTGAGAAATTTCTGATGGAAAAACCCCAATAACACTTTGCCCGACCCGGGAATCGAACCCAAGACCTCATGCTTAGCAGGTACGCTTGCAACCACTTGACCAACGATGCAGTCATAAAATTAGAAAATCTATAAAATTCATTACTATGTAGGAATTCTAAAAGATTTACGACTGTGTACAGTTGTCTGTCTCTCCACTCATAAGTTTTAATGTTAATTATTAAGAGTCGCGTTTATTGCTTTATTAGATAAATAAATTAATACTTTATTATGATTAGCGTCATAATTTATACTTACATCAGTTTTGTGTGGGAATTACGAAGTGAGAGGTTATTCATTTGAGTTTTTACGCTATTCACCTGTTTTTGTTGAGCTAGTCCGTCATAAATATCATGCAATTAGTTTTATTGCGAAAAGATTAAATAGGAAAAGTTTTTTGCTTCTAATAATTTCGCCAAAAAATTGAATTGAAACTGAACATTAAAATGACATAGAACGTTGGGTTTTTATGTATTTCTCATAAACTTTCCATCATTATCTGCCTAGCCTTTCCCCAGCTATGTTGTTACATGCAGCGACTACCTATCTGACCTCCACAACCTCGTAACTGAGTAATACGATACCTCTTGGTAAGACTGGATGTCAGACTTTCGGCTTCCAATATACATAATATATTAAACTTATGTAATTTTCCAGCCATAAGGTATCTGTAACAATTGGTATCTCTTGCTGACAGTGTAAACCTGATTAAGGTGTATACAACAAGCTGTTATCTTGAAATATATCCTATGCCTTAGCCCAGACAAATCCAATTAAAACTCCAATGAGCGCTTTTGATGTCAATTTTTGGTTTTCAGCTTGATACCACAATTTTTCCTTTAAGTTTTAATAAGTACAAATAATATGTAACTGCTACCTCGAAGACAGACTCTTAAATACAATCAGTTAGATCTCTGCTCACACCACGCAACTAAAAGCGTAAAAATACCCACTAATAAGGCTGCGCTCATTGATTATTCATAAAATAAAAACAACAAAATTACAATTTTTATAACTTCACTGAGGAATTTTTACTGGACTATATATTACGGAAGCGCAGTATGGGGTCTCTTTGTGGACTACTGTGAACCGTGACACTGGCTGATAATGTTCAAATGAGAAGGTCAATTTCGTACAATACTAAAAAGTTTGATAGTCGTTATCGTTCGCAGGCTTCCTCGCTGCGTGAGGGAGAGGAGCTCAGCGCAGTCTTTCCTGGGAGCATATGACAAATATGCTTCTGAGTGCGGCAGACTTTCGGGCCACTGGCCAACTGTAACGACTGTCAAAGATTTACGTATGCCAGTCAGGACCAACGGCTTAGCGTGCTTTCTGAGGCACATCCACAGACCTAGACAAGCGCGACTTAACCTAAAGACCGACCCAAGCGTCTGTTAATATTTAGCCACGAGTTTCTTAAGGGGACTACAGGAGCTAAATGCGAGTTTTATAATGCAAAAAAGCATATGATTCAAGCAATAAACAAAACCAGAAAAATATATGATTTTCTTCAGGATATATGCTAGTATGATAGTGTTTTGAAAACATAATACAACTAATTTTACTCGATAGAAAAAAAACACGAACTTACCTCTAAAAAAATATTTTAATGAGTAAAAACCATACTAAAATACATGCGATCATTCTGATTTTTTGGCAAATAATTCTACAAGCAAAATATTAGCATGATAGTGTTTTATTTTTTTAGTCCAATCAATAGATTTTATGTAAATCGTAAAATACCACTCATTTCGCACTATTCGGCCCGCAGTGACTGACGTAACAACCACTTTGTAGTGCAAGCTGATTAGAACTTTATTCTAACAGTATATCAAACGAAGTTTGAACCACTACAAATAGAGTTGCTAATTTAGCTCATTTAGTCGCCTTATGTCAAATCGTAGAAAAAGGTGTAAAACACCTTTGTGTTGAATGATATGTTATCGAATGAATTTGAAACTGTCTAGTTAGTGTAGTGATCGCTAGTGCTGGCTTAGCCTAAGGTCTTGGCTCAGCATCTCAGGTCAGGCAGTGTTATTAGGTTTAAGGCTCTCCCCGTATTACATGGGAAAACATAACTAGTGAAATGTGACCAATTATAGGTAGGTACTCCACTTTTCTTTGCATTTACTTGTTCCTTCACACAGTACACAGTGTTTCACCTTGTCACTGCTGGCTGGGGTACACAATTACATTCTTCACAAGCGCCCGAAGCCTTAACCTTGGCGGGAATCCAGCATAATGTTATACAGGGTGTCCGGCAACGAATGGATAACCTTGAAATGGCCCATTGCAGAACCCATGGCCATTTAGATAAAATACGAAAAAAAAACTATCTTATAAAAAAATTTCATCCACAGATGTAAGGCCTGCATTGGAATGGGGGGCCATATTACATTTTTTTGCTTCATATTTTCCTTGTCTTCGCCGTAAGTTCTATTATAAGCCATTTCAAGGTTATCCATTAATTACCGGACACCCTGTATTATGTGAATCTCAAACAATTCTCCCATAGGAAACTGTCGTTGCCATCTTGCATTCTTTGAAATGAAACTTCTGCACATATTTACTCAACAAAGTTAATATCTTCATACACGCCTATAAAACAAGTAAAATGTATATATTTTATTACTATAACGTTTCCCAGTAGCGTTTGAATTAATTTCATGTGATATGAATTAACGAATTTTGGTTATTAATAATGGTGATAAAGATTTCGAATTGATGTGTGATCGAATACTGTACAGTGTCAGTTTGTGTGAAATATATGTACAAGCATGATTGTACTTTGTTTTCTTTCATCCTTTTTTTTTACCCGATTACGAACGAAGTTAAAAAGACGGGTTATGATTTGAGCAGTCTACGTATGTGTGTATGAATGCTTGTGCACGTATATTCCACTGTAGCGCCTAAACTATTCATCCGATTTTGATGAATAAGGTGTCAATCGATTCGTTATTATGGCCCGGATAACATAGGCTACATTTTATTTCGTAGTCGGGTTTTTTTTAAATACTCTTATTATTAATCTACAAACATGTACGAGGAAGGATGAAAGGTGGCGTTCTGTGGATTCTGTCTACCCCCATGGGAAAGTTGTGAGTTTATGTATGTGTATTTTCATAACTACATACGTAGGTGATTAATGAATATGTAACAAACAAAAACTATTCACATATTGAACATTTTGCCATAAATATTCATCCCATCAAGGTAATCATGTGCTATTTAAAAAATCGTAAAATTTAATCCCTGTGTTGCGTATTATTTAAATACTTATCTACGTGTACTCATAAAATTAACGCTCTTACAATTCTTTTAAAATACATCACACATCTTTTGTTGTAAAATATTCCAAAATCCATTAAATTTTACCAAGAAAATTTAGATTCACAACCAAAAGTGGTATTATTAAAATTCCATAACAACAACCTTCGCAATGACAATTAAGCGTCTTATATTCACAATATGTACCGCCAAATACATAAGCACGTAACAATGACACATTAGCAAATAAATTGAATTTACGAACTCATTTTCTTAAACGTATGTGATACACACACACTCAAATAAAAACTCCATATTATTCACACACATACACACCCCATAAACATAAATTCACTCACACACTCACATTCAAACTCATCATTATATAGCACGTGAATATATTTTACGCAATTCAATTGGCCGAACTCACACACACATACCTACTAACACCTACATAAAGTCTGTTGCACACTAACTCACATTATCTAGTACTTTAATTAACCGATTTAGAATCTAAAAAGTGTATGTAACAGGATGTCAAGTATTATCTTATTGGTTGGTGTGTTTTGACCACAATGGGTGCTCATTGAGTTCTTTGAATTGGTCCTGCAACCAATGGTGTCGGTCCTGTCAATAAAATTTGACAGCTCAATAAAAATCGTTATTGGTTGACCTCTGTGCTATGTTAGGGTTTGGCTACACTGATTTTGAGATTAGGAATTATTAGTTTAGTTTTCAGGCGAGAATTGTAGGGACAATATTTCTGTAGGTTATTTTTTTAAATTAACCTAGTACCTAATTTTGGATATAAAATTACTTTACATTAATAAAATAGCATTACGCCTGTAATCCTCGAAGGCTTTGGCAGGGGTATACTTAAAGTACACCCACATTTCGCCAGTATTGTTTAATTAAGTCCCATGTAATAAGGGCCGAGCCTATTGCTATCAACTGGGTACAATTCCAGACTCCATGGCTACTACTGGGAATACAATAATATCAACAACAAAATACAAAGCCAAGTCATCATAATGGTTTGACGCATGTCATAAATCTTTATCGATTAAAAGGCTAATGTAGTTCAAAGGTATTATAGTATAGTTTTGCTTTTTGTTCATATAACATTACATCACGCCTGTAATCTCCGAAAGGGCAGACAGAGGTGTACCTAATAGTACACCCACATTTCGCCAGTTATATTTAAGTCCCATTGCTACATTGGCAGTGATTTTTGTTCATGGTAATATTAACGTAAACCAAAGAATGCAATCGTAACACTTTCCACTAAAACAGTACACATTTACGTCACTCACAACTGAGCCAGTTCTCCTAACTCCTTTACTAAGAACTAGTGTTGCGCACGTGTGTACCGGGGCTAAGCGACCGTTAAGTCATAGCGTTGCATTCGATACACGCGCGCCAGTTTAGTTGCGGCCAATCATGTGGCGAGACCGGCATAGTAAAGGATCTTGTCGGCGGTAGTGGAAGCTAAGATATAGCTGGGATTAGGGCTTGCAATCCGGATATCCGGATATCCGAATTATTCGGATATCCGCCCGATTTCATATTCGAATAATGAAAGCAACTGAATCCGGATGATACGGATTTTACGGATAAATTTTTTTTTCGAATTAACAGTGTATATAAAGCCTAATAATAAATTTTGGCATTGTGTACAGTACAAGTAAATACATGTATCTACTCTACAGTATTATCTACACATTTTTCGTTCAAATTTGACTAAATCTACGTAATTTTCTATTCTGATCTTTATCATTTTCAACATCCGAATACCGGAACTGAGTGGGACTATCTTCACAAAACGAAAAGCTTTTTTTTATGATGAAACAAAACTCGACACCTCTGATAACGCTTTTGAGAACCTTTCAAATGCACCCATTCAACGGACAATCGTCCATATTATTTCTGCTTATTTTGGAGCATAAGAACGTGAAAATATCCCTAACGAGCCTCAAGTAACTGAAGTCGCTCACATCGCAAAAAGTTCAATAAAAGAACAAAAACAATACAAGATAAAATAAAAAAATAGTTACTGAGACCACCATCTTCACAACTTTCGCAAGGGCAATATGCGCAACCATCTCCCACCCCTCAAAGCGATTTGCTTACTACAACACAGGTAGAAATGGCGCTTTATGATCAGGGAGGCCATAGGAGCAAGAACTCGGAGTGGTACAATTTCTTGCTGGGATTTCCTTGTAGATGCCTCTACACCCAGCCAAACATTGTATGCCCGAAAGAGAATTTTCTTCCTCTGGCTATCTATGTAACTATTTACGGACAACCCTGAAAGAAGACTCTTTGGATTGCTGAAGCTTTTTGAGATCTCACTTTCAAATAAAAAATTGCATGAGATAATGATAAAAAATGATTTAAGAAGAATAGTAGTTTAGTATTTAGATGGGTAGTTGGTTTATTCAAGAAGAATTAAAAAAAAGTTGTCAAAGAAAAAGACGTTAAACATTTTTTTTTTACTGTTTACTATTTTATTGGTTTTATTTGATTTTTGCCTCATAATAAAATTGTTTGATGTTAATTTTAGATGAAGAACTGTTTAGTTGTTAATAAATACTGATTCTTTTAACAATTTCCCATGTTTTAATTACCTGGGTGCTACAGGGCGGGCATTCTTTTTCATAATTATCCTGGTTTTAATTTTAATTCCTTTCTAAATTATTGGTATTATCCGCACTATCCGGATATTCCGGATTGTAAAATATTGATATTCGTATTATCCGGATAGTAAAAATAAACGGATATTGCAAGCCCTAGCTGGGATTTAAGACTAACATGATGGACGACTAAATGGGAAATAAGTAAGTACACTGAATAGGTAAGAAAAACAAGCGACACCTACTTACGAAATAAAAATAGGCTCATTATCATTGATATTATCCTTGCTTACATTTGTAAATCTTTGGCAGTCGTTACAGGTAGTCAGTGGCCCGAAAGTCTGACAATCAGTCTTACAAAGGGATATCGTGTTAATACTAACTGGGTTATGGAGGTCAGATAGGCAGTCGCTCCATGTAAAATACTGGTATTCAGCCGCATACGGTTAGACTGGAAGCCGACCCCAAGAAATTTGGGAAAAGGCTACGCAGATGAAATTCTAACTGTTTATGCGCTATCGCCTCGCTTCCTCTACACCCCGTACCGATACCATCCAATTCAAAGGATAACATACACTGTGATACGCAATTAAATTCCTAACTTTCCTTCTCAGAAACCAACAATTCGGACATTTTGTTCATTTGAATATTATTACTTGTTCCTAAAACTTGTAGCGGTGCTTAGCTATTATACAAGTGACTTGACGACTTTTTATATAGTAGGATCTTACGAGCACTTAGTAGGTTTCGTCATCATCATCATCACCGAAAGACGTCCACTGCTGGACATAGGCCTCCCCCAAGTATCGCCACATTGACCGGTCCCATGCGACTCGCATCTAGCGGCCGGCTTAGTAGGCTTATCTAGCCGTAATCAAAATCGAAAGTCATTTGTTCAAACTATGCTGAAGATCAGTACTTTTTGAACGTCAATTATACAAGACAGTTCCTACTACTTATTTTCTCTACCGTCTTATGTCAAAAGAAAAAAAACATCGTGAGTAAACCAGCATGCCTGAGAGATATTTCTTGGAGACGTCTAAAGCCAAGTCAGAGGCCCATGGGCGGCATAAAAACTCTGACACCAGGTTAGGCACTAACCACACGATAAAGAAGTCAGTCAAGTAGTCAAATGAAAAATGAGGGCGGTGCTGCATTTTGCATAAACTTGATCTGGTTTTTGCAGATTTACATTTTTACCATAAATTTCCACAAAGTAACGTCCGATAACTTAGAAAAGTGACAGTAATATTATCTAACAAACATCCTATATCTCTAGTTTAAGTAACACAATTTGAACAATCAACAACAAATAGTACATTATGATATAGGTGCGGTAAGTTGAAAATTACAGCCGAGGCGATATTGCTAGCCCGAGCCGTAGGCGAGGGCGATAAAAAAGAAGAGGCTGTAATTATCAAAGCGTACGTATGTCATACGACGTTTTATAACATATTTGCGAGGAAATAAATAAAACAAATAAAAACAATACAGCGAAAATAAAAAGCGCGCGGAATTATTTTTACTTGTTCAAAAATTAGCGAGGCGCGCGCATCAGCGCTTTTTTTTAAGGCAAAGACACAAAAAACAGCCAGTATTAATAATAAAGTAAATTAATATTTTTGTGTTTTTGTTACAGATAAATTGGTTGTAATTTATTGTCAAAATTAATTAAATTAAAGAATTAAATGTCTATTAATTATATTTCATATCCTAAAGTTAATTTTATTAATAAAATGTTGACCACTTTTCTGACATAAAACTCTTTGCTAAGATTTAAAAAAGTATAAACCGTGTATTTTACTTTACAGCACAAGTACGTAATGAGATACATTACGATATTGAAATTGGTGAAATAAGAGACCCTTTACGAGCAAATGTGTTATAAAAAATATAAAATAGATCCGAAAATGAACAAGAATCACTTGCACTCACTCGCGGACAGAATTAACAATCAAATAAGTATATTGTCATTCTGGCTGGGAGACCGATTACTAATTCTTATGAAAGTTGTTTTTATTTTACTAATGGCTTCTCACTTGTTAGAAGCAGGGTGGGCAGTACAAGAGGTGGGTATAGATGTTCTTTATTAACGTTAGTGGAGGAACCAAGGTGTTAAGAATGTCTTGTAAAAAAGCGACTTCAATCTACACTTCTACACTATAATATTATAAAGAGGAAAGATTTGTATTTGTGTGTTACGTTTGTAATACGTTTGTAATGAATAAACTCAAAAACTACTGCGCCGATTTCAAAAATTCTTTCACCATTAGAAAGCAACGTCTTTACTGAGTAACATAGGCTTTATTTTATCCCCGTACTCCCACGAAAACAGAAACTACGCGGGTGAAACCACGTGACGTCCGCTAGTTTCTTATAATTTGGTTTTCTATTGGGCAAAATAAAAATCTGATTTTTGCCCATGGTCCTTTGTTCGGTTTTGAATTTTACACTCGACAAAAATTCTGAATTTTTCGCGGTCAGTTTTTTCTTCTAAACCAGTCACAGATTAAAAATTTAAAACGCATGGCGCCACCTTCTTTGCGGAAAAAACATGGAACTAAAACTCTCAACATTTTCGCAATGAAGATGGTCCACACTCCACAGATAATAGTAGTATATTAACTGGTTGTTTGAGTTTGTCTATGTCACATGAAGGAAATTAAAAAAATAATTACTTTTCACTCCCTAGGGACTAAAGTGGTCACTTAAGTCCCGCTTCGTAGGGCTATATTGGCGTACTTTTAGAGCATGAGAAGTGAAAAATATATATCCTGTCCTTATAACGCTCATCAACAAAAGTTTAATGCGAGAATAATTTAATCGTAATTCCTGACAGCTACACGAAACTCTCCTTCCATAACATAAGCAGGTACCTAAGTGTACCAACGACTTATTATTCCCTATGTGTGTTATGTTTTAGTATTCATAAAAATGTTTCCAAAATAAGTAATTGTCTTGTAACGATAGTTCTGACCACCAATTCGAATAGTTTCGAAGTTTTTCTATAATTTATGGCTTTTTATATACAATTTATGTTATGTAGTGGGTGAGTTATGTTAATGGGTGACGGTTTAACATAAACGTGCTGTTAATAAGACATTAGATATCGTTTTATAGTGTTAATAGGTTTACGCAAAACTTTTATGTTTGTTGTGGGTCGTGATTTAAAAGTGAATATGGATATGGTATCGGTGAATTGTCTGAAATTAAGACAACACGTATTACATAATTTACAAACTATTAAACTTGTAATAAAATATGTACAAGTATCAAAATGGGAAGCGGCGGAGGCCTGTGACCCAGCAGTGGGAACATTAGAGGTTGATTATGCTTTACAAAAGGGAAAAATCAGAGCGACAAATAATTCACCCGCATTGCTGTCAACGCGAAAAATGCCCAAAAGGCTGGCAGCAAAGGATTTTGTATTTGGTACAAAAGTATCCAACACCCGAGTTCAACGACTATTACTGCTAAACTAATAAAGTTATCTTAACCGCTATAGTTTTCTTTTAAAGTTCTAGAAATTCACTATTATCGTGAATTTTTCCAGATTTTTCAAGCCAGCAGTTTAGCTTGTATAGGGCCCTACTTGAACAAAAATTTGCACTTTAAAGTTTAATATTTCGTAAATGGATGGGGTAAACGCCAAAAAAAAGAAACATTCCCACTTCACAATCTTCACATGTAGGGGAGCTACCCTAAAAAAAATATTTTCCAAAATTTTATTTTACCACTTTGTCGGCGTTATTGATATACAAACCTCTACAAAATTACAGCTTTCTAGTACTAACGGTCTCTTAACAAAACCTCGGACAGGCAGATAGACATGACGAAATTATACTTAAGGGTTCAGGCCTACGGAACCCTAAAAAATGAAGAGTCAATGTCTGTCTGTCTGATATATTTTAAATGAATCTGCGACCGATTATATTTTCTAATAACTTTCCTCTCGCAGGTCTGCTGAAGGAAATTTCTTAAGAAATAAGCAGTACCTTTGTGCTCTTCTATGTTAATATATAGTCCCGTAAAGTATTTTGTGTGTACATAAATAAATAAATACTATGTGTGTATGTAGGTACTTACATTCGCGCGCACCCTGGTATCAGCACGCCATTCCCAGCGAGCCCCATAACCAAGTGGTGATCTGTTATCCTGCTTTGCATAAAAATGAAACCGTCATTCTAATTTTAAAATTACCATTTTACCGTTTAAATGGCAAAGCTATCGGCGAGGATAGGATAAGATACTCTTAACAAAGTAAATCTGCGCATAAATCCTAGATACTTGCAAATCTCAGCTACCACAGCTCGCCCCCATTCCCACAAAACCACACTAATTGCAGGACCCCTTATAACCCAGACGGAGGTGACCCCGCGAATTTCCCCGAACACAATGCGTCACGTGTTATCCGAAGAAAATCAACAATAAACCGCATATTACCGTAAAAACCGTAAAACAACGACAATTGTCTCGCAACCCGTTTGAAGAACGACCATTTTGTGTTCCGATTTCCTAAAAAACCGTCATAGGTTGTACGTGGGGTGTTGTGGCCATGGTTTTGGTGGTACCTAGCTAGTCCTTGTAGGAACAATAGATTAACATTTTTATTTTTGACTTCAGGTTTTCGAAATATTATGAGCAGATCGTAGTTTCTGAAGATTTGGAAACTTGTTTTATTTTAGACTGCTATCCCACCTTATGCTGACCAAAGTTGTGGTGGATACACACTTAAGCAGCCTAATGATTGTTTTAGCTAAACAGGTATCATCATCATCATTATCAGCCTATTAATGTTCCCACAGCTGGGACACAGGCCTCCTCTCACCACATAGGCATGCGCGGGGCATAACCAGTGCTACGACTGGGGAGGGGCCTGTGTAATTTTTGTTTTCACTTCTATCGGCAGTCCCCAAAGACTGCCATGGTCTAACATTATCATTGACATTGAAAACAAGATATTGACCAAGTTTTTTTTTACTTTTTGTTTTAGACCCAGTTGAAAATCCCAGAAATTTTGTCCAAATTCTCCTCATTCCCAACACAACTTGGTACCCCTACAACACAAAGTTCCCAGTGCTACTCTGTCGCTAATAGCACTTTATGTTGAACATAATAGCACTTGATGTGCCACATAATGTTGTCTGCGATAGTGTAACGTGTTCCTGCTACATCAATGAGTTGACTTATGACCTTAGGAGGAGATTGTATGGACGATTGGAGGTGCAGTAGTTGCATGTAGCGGGCAGATTTGATGTAGCTGAGTTACATTTTCCATTAGTTTAAAAAATATGGTTTAACGTGGGTGGTAGCTTACCTAGGTTGCTCAGACAAAGTGATATTCATATCAGCCATATCGTTTCTGGAAAAAAACAAATGTCTAAGAATCATCTAGATCAGGGGTAGCAAACTTTTATCGTTAAACGTGCCATTCATTTTTTTAACAAAGGTTTAATGAGGCCATAGACGTGCTGTCACAACGTTTTCAACTCAAAACTCTTTAATTTACTACTAGAAAAATATACATTTATTTCAATTTTCTTTACGAAATTTAAAAGTTTTAAAGTTCTTCAATCGAAAAATCCTGTCTTGATGCTTTCACAACCTCTACAGATTACCATGGCTACCAGAAATGAGGAAGGTTGTATTCTTTGAACTGATCATTAGTTAGCATAATCAAGCCCGCTGTGTCGCGGAATCGACAGAATTCCGGCAAAAGTTGTCACACGCCACACAATCCTGGCGGTGCGGGGGTGCTTGTCCAATGCATCTGTGTCGACACGGTAGCGAAGATCCGCTTAGAATAGGTACTACAGTTGCAATCACTGCTTAGTAATTTCTGGAAGAATATCGGGGGGCCTTGGACCAGCAGTGGGGCATACAAGACTACAAAAAAAAAAGTTATTTGTATATCCGTCACAAGTGACATCGATGATTGGAAACTCAAAAATGCATCGGATTGACAAACATAAAAAAAACATAACTTGACGCCTATAATCCCCAAACGGTTAGGCAGAGGTGTACCTAATTATAGTACATACATATAACCACATTTCGCCAGTTATGTTTAAGTATCATGTAGTGGGGGCGAGCCTATTGCCATCAACCGGGCTCAAATCCAACCACCGTGGCTGCTAAAGAGAAAGAGAAATTCTTAATGAAAAAACCCACAATAACACTTTAACCCAGGACTCAACTGATTCTACGAGGCAGTCATTTGTTTGCTTTGACACTATAATTACCAGTTAATGCCAAGATGCCTTTAAATGCCTTCCGTCACGCGTCGACACAAATGGAAAACCCCCACATCCAACGGTGCTTATCTAAACAGTTTCCGAGTACATCCAGATCAGTGATAACACACAAATGAGCGGCAGTACGTACTCATGTGCTCAGGTATACATGCGAGTATTATGTGATCGACGTGTGACATGCTCGTTATGTCGTGTGCTCATCTGAAGACATGGACTTTCTTGTCGGAGACTAAACGTGCCTCTTCTTTGTTTAGGGATTTTTCAATGTGCTCTCATGGTTAATAACTAAGTCGGTCGGTAGGTAGTTATAGACTCGATATTAATTTCAGCTTGATACCTTCACGCATTCCTGACAAAAGGGGTCTTGACAGACGGACAACAAGTGATCCTATAAGCGTTCCGTTTTTGCTGACTGAGGTACTTAGGGAACCCTAAAAAACACCAACTTAATTATATTTGCAAAGTGAATTAGTCAAAATCCCGTAAAATTAAGTTAAAGCGGTCGGGTAAAAAAAGATCACACACAACACCGTATTGCTTCTTCCATACAATAACGCGTTACGTCCTTTTGTAAATCCCTCAAAAGTTAAACCGCAATTTTCTTGAAACTCATTAAATATTTCGTATAATCGTGTCCTTTTAGAAACCCACTTCTGGCTCAAATTTCAACCCCTCTTAATCCACTAGAGCAAATTGGTTTAAGTTTACATAAAAAAAACGGATCGCTTTCGAGAGGTTAGAAAAAAAAAGTTCTTTGCGAAAGCCGTGAATAGTTGAATACCGTGAAATAAGTAGTGCTGTTGCGAGTCAAAAGGGTGTATGTCAGCTTTTATTAATATCTGCATAGGGTCCAGATTTGAGGGTGGTGAAAATTGCAATTTTGTGTTGTGGCTATCTGTTTAATGTGTTTTGATTGGAGACTAAAAATCCGGTACATAAATTAGCTTTTCTTTATAAATGGCATGGAATAGAATGAAATCTAATTAAAAATATAATATTTTTCATGGAGCAGTTTGGGAACTCTTTTTGGATTACTTTGGGAATAACCCTTTTCATCACATTATAAACCAAACTTTACAGAGCTTTAAACACCAGTATCCAAGTAATCTGGGGCAAGAGCAGAAACGTGATGACGGTAAGTACACAATTCACCAATAAAGTCCGTCTGTCTACATATCCATTAGCCCCAAATCTAAACTCAACCTGAACTTGAACAACTCACAGTTGCGTGTTACAATTCACAACTACCGTCAAACTAACAAAAAAATCTCTTAACTGACTTTAAAAGGGAGCAAAAAGGCCACTCGAGAAGTGACCATGGCTAATGAAAAGCCCACAATATCACAATGGGTAGCTAATTGAAATCGACACTGGGTACAATAGGAATACAGTCGTCGTTTGAACGAGGGTTCCGCAAAAAAATTCGACATCTGGTGGGTATTGTATAGGGTGACATAGCCGTCTGACTTGACTAGAGTGCGCGGTTTGAAGAGTCGTTTAGTAACTTTAAAATTCATTGGTTCGGTACGAATTTGGTATTTGGTACAAATTTGGTACGAACTCATCAACCTAACAAGAAATCAATCAATAAACACTTGGGGATTCTGTATCAAAAGATAGCACCCTGTTTCTTTGCTCGTTCAATTCCATCTAACATGGCAACAATTTGCAAGCAATCACACCCCTAGGACTACCTAACAAGAGAATGTGCATATACAGGGTGTAACCCACCTCATCACGAAGCCGTCAACCAAGCATTCTGTACATCAAACTAAGTAAGTTACGCAAAAATTCGTCGTTTCCCAGCAAGGGAAACGACTTTCTTTTTTGGTGTGAAAAATCATGTTTTGTGGTAGAACTCAATGTAACGCACTCAAAACGATGGATGGATTGAATAGAACGGGGGTCATGGAGGTGTTTAAAGTAAAAATCTTACATTAAAAACTAGTATACAAAAAAAAGTTGCCAATAACTTGGAACTTTGACCCCCAATATCTCCGTAACTAGAAGGTTCCCAGGTATGGTGTAGAACAAAAAAATGATCGCAATGACGAGGAAAACAAGTGCCTTTCGGCTTCGTTAAGAGGTGTTTTACACCCTTTATATGAGCACAATTACACGATTGTTAGAACCAAATATATCATGACATAACATCAAGAAGACCCAGAAGGACTGGGCACAGGTGTACACACACATGTCGCCAGTTTTGTTTAAGTCACATGTAGTAAGGGCGAGCATATTGCCATGAATCGGGCACAAATCCTGACTCCGTGGCTGCTGGATTCCTGATGGAAAAACCCAATAGCACTTTGCCCGCTTGCGAACACTCGGCCAACGAAGCAGTCCTTGTTACGCGTCCCGTCATGCATACGTATTTATTAACTTGGCAGTGCCATGATAATCAATTTGCACCGTACCAAATCGAATGACAACTCACTCAATATCACTTATAACTGACCAATTGACCATACAACGACACAAACATTTTAAAAAGCATTCACGCAAACATCATTGTTAAAATTTAATGCAAAATTAGAACTCAATACAAAAACCATTAGTTTCTCGTTCACACAATGGCGACAGATGGTCACGAACTCACAAAAAAAAAAGTTTTAGAAAGTTGACAGAATATCATAAATTGCCATAGACACGTGGACTTGGTGACATCTTGTTTTGTTAAAAACTCTCTAGTCTATTACTTGGTCATTTTCGTGATCTTTGTGTGAAATGTCAGCTGGCCAGTCGTTTATAAGTTTTTAGAGAATTTTTTGCAACATTGATGTTAATTTTTGCCGTCAAACTGTCTGGTCAAAGGGCGTAGACAAGTGGCTGTCGCTTTCGAAGCATTTCGTATAATTCTACAACGATTTTTTAACAAGATTTGGTAACACCAAAAGTCACTTCGATGTTTTTCACTGTTAAAGAAAATTACCTACTTCACTTTTAACGCAATAACCGCAAATTCACAGAAAATATTAAATATGTTCTGTGATTTTGCAGTTATAACACCTTGCAAAATTTTAGCATAATATTCGGGAGCACAGAAAAAAAAATGACCTATAATAAAATAGGATCATAATATGAATTACGTTACAATTCGTAAAACGTGCACAAAGTGACAGTGATTCGTAGCTACGTCTGTGATCCATTTTAAGAATTTTAACGTGATTCGATAATTATTATAATCTATGATTCTGCCAAAGCGGCCATATTAGGTTTATTTCCAAGGACAGAAGATTGAACAAATCAATACAACTAAATTCTTAGGCTTACATATAGACTATAACCTCAACTGGAAGTCACATTTGGAAAGCTTATGTCTCAAATTAAGTCAGCAGTCCTACGCGTTATATATGCTTGCAAAAACGGTCAGTACCAGTGCGGTCTTAGCATCTTACCATGGTTACGTAGGATCCTTGTTGGCATTATGAATATGGCATTATGTTTTGGGGCTATTCTACAGAAAAGGAAGCTGTATTTAAAATGCAAAAGAGGTGTATCCGCGCAATATGTAGTTTAAAACCAACAGATAGTTGTAAGCCCTTTTTCCAAAGCTTAAAAATATTAACACTACCATGTTTATATATATTGGAAGTCGTAGTCTTTGTAAAACGCAACTTGCATTATTTTAAAAATTATAGAAGTCAACGTAACAATAAAAAAATATATTTTCCTGACAGCAGTAGAACTGCTTTGTTTAGCAATAGTATTTTTTGGATGGCACCTCGACTTTATAACCATTTACCAAAATGTATTTTAGACTTAAAAAGTATCGACATATTTAAATGTAAGGTTAAAAAAATGTTATTGGTAAAATCTTATTATAGTGTTAATGAATATTTGTGTGACAAACTCTGAATAATGTTTATTACTTAAATTTGACATAAATTTCGTATTTCACAATGATTAATTATTGACATTTTAGCATAATAGTTTAACTTTGGCATTATTACTTTGACACTATTTACTTTGACTCTAATTGACAATTTAATAGACATGTAATTTTAAACTTTAATGTATTTAAATTTTTAATTTAGGGAGTAACCACGTTCCGAACTAAATGTTGCATGCCTAGTGCCGAATATGGTGACACTAACAACTTTCCTGTTCTCCAAAAACCCACCTGTATAACTACCCATATTTGCAATAAATGAATTTGAATTTGAATTTGAATTTAGGCCCCCAGAATTGTAAATGCAAATGGTGACTATTACTTAGGTAAGAATTTACACTTTAGACGGTTCTTACTTCGTTCAAATTCTTATGTACGGCATAAAAATGGCTGCATAAGTAATTACTTAAACTCAACTTATTACATAAGCTTGTATACATAATATTGACACCGGTGTTACAAAATTTTCGTTAGTATACGTCAATTTGATTCATTAGTGACTATTCCGTCACCGTTATCGCTGATAATTTGCTCTTTATTATACAGAAAACATGCTACCCGGGAAATCTATCTCTACATTTAGGTACAGACTATTCGCCGGACCTAATACGCTGGTTTGTAGCAATTAAAACAAAACACCAAGTCGTGGACTAGGTTAGGCCAGAGAAACCAGGTCCGTCGTAAAGACCGATCCTAGGGGCGACATCGTCGACCCAATGAGTTTTAAAACGGTTCTGGTTTGGTCAATGTCGCGGGAAACACCTGGATAAGAGACGCACAGAATCGGGAAGTGTGGCAGAAAAAAGGGGAGTCCTATACCCAGCAGTGGGCGATTCCGGGCTGATATGATGATGGAGAAAACAAAACACATGCATAGTTTAGCCATCAGTTAAGGTGGATGCTCCAGGGTAGCCCGCGAAATTCAAATTTTCTTACGTTTTTTGCAATTTGTAGACCAGTGCTAGGTTGTATGTTGATCAAAATATTCGTTCCTCGACTTTTACGCGCTTGGAGGGTTGTATTGATGATTTTGATGATTATAATTCTGTAACTACATACGTCTTACAGTCGCGAACAATATTTTAATCAACATACAACCTAGCACTGGGGTCTACAAATTGCAAAAAACGTAAGAAAATTTTAATTTCGCGGACTAGCCTGACGCTTTCACCTTAAAGCATTATTCTTACTGGATTCAAAAATAATGAAATGAATGAAGGAGGGTGGGCGAATTTGGTTCTCATGAAATAAGTTTATAACGTCAACGTATTCAAGAATCACTTATTCAAGTCCATCTTGAATAAATGAGCTTCAAGCTTGTCATTTGCGTAAGAATCGACTCCCAGAGCTAAAGACGACACTTCCTACACACCCGAACGGAACCAGATACCATAATAAACCCATTTCTTTTCAATACAACAACCAGCATTCATGAACAAACGGTTTTACATAACAAAACACAGCAAAAATCCAAAATTGACCATAAATCCTATAAAGTAGACAGAAAATTCCAATTTAATTTTATTCAAAAGTTAGGATATCTTCATAACTATGGTGGTATACGGAAGATATACAGAAGGCCAACTACGTATACCTACTACTTATAGGTATAACCTTATATAATTGCATTGCGACCAAACTGCGTTCTACATAATATAACAGCACGCCTAACAAGTACACCCTCATTTCGCCAGTTGTTATAAGGGGCGAGCCTATTGCCATCAACCGGGTACATATCCAAACACCGTAGCTGCTACTGAGAAATTCCTGACGGAAAAACCCAATAACACTTTGCCCGACCCGGGAATCGAACGTAGGAACTTATGCTCAGCAGTCACGTTTGTGACGTTCTACAGTTTAAAATAAATACGTCAGCAACTGATTCATAATGTGCTGAGCTTTTATTTAAATGTTACGCATTTCAAAGACGATATCATCACCGTTGAATGTATTTGCATAGCTACTAGTAAAAGTAAAGTAGAAATAAATACTTATAAATCAATAATTTATCTAAAGAAAAGTCACAAATCACAAAATATGAAGTTGAGATTCAGAACAAGCTATACAATCATTCGAATCATAAAATACACCCACACGAAGTGGCATTTTTATCAGTGATGGAAAATCAAAAAATGTAATGGACAAGCTTCCGAAATACGGACAATCTAAAGCTTTGGAAGTGATTTCCACTGAATTAGTTGTGAGTTTCATAAGTCTCAAGTTCGAACTGATTTTTCGGATTCGTGTGCGTATAGTATAATTATCACTAGCTTCGGTGAAGGAAACCAGCATGCCTGAGAGATATTTCTCGACGGCATGTAAAGCCAAGTCAGAGGCCCATGGGCGGAATAAAAACTCTGACACCCGGTTAGGCACTAACCACACGATAAAAAAGAATGAGTTGTAAATTTCCTCAGGTCATTTAAATAATCCCAGATAATCAGCTGTGTAATGATACTGAGAAACGCCACGCCACCATCAAGCAAGTACTAGACCTTCTTTACTTACTTGTTCATTGACATAAGGTAGCAACTGAGCTACCACACAATGGCCAGCCGGCCATCAAGCCGCGGGAAGTCACCTATTCGAATAATTTAATATATTGTAATGCCGTACTCCGATGTCACATATCTTCCGGGAGCCTGTTTAGAACTTAAATGGTGGAATAAAGTTTTTTGTGTGACGCTTTGGTTATTTCTGACAGGTGGAATTTTTATAAGACTTCTAATATTCAATCAGACTTTACTGGTCTTACGGTCACCACTACTGGTAGAAGGTTTAGACAACCAGAAAGACAATTCTTTCTGGTTGTCTAAACCTTCTACCAGTTCAAAAGAAAGTAGATTATATAATGAACCATAGAAATCTTTATAATATTATCTATAGATCGGTGTTAACGTAGGTCACAACTGCGACTTTCCACGGCATTGTTTTAGGAAGCATAGAGGTCGCTTTGACTGCAGATTGTGGGGCCAAGGGGACATGCAAAGAGGTGAGATATAGTCTGCGATGCCGTAAAAGTAGCGAAGTATTGGTCCCGTCAAATTTAACACTACCCAGATCATTGACACTAAAAAGAACACGATATAACTTAACGTGTCAGTGAATATACCGGCATTGCAGTTATTCACTTCAAACTGAAATACAGCAACACAGCTTGTCGACAAAAATATGGTATATGATATGTTAGTAGTAGTGGTAGTACTTTTGAAATTCTAGTATTCTTTATAGATGTAAGTATCAGAAATAAGAAATCATATTTAAGAGTGTGTTAAAAACCATCAAATGGACTGTGTGAAGGATGAATAGCAAGAAAGGAGGTGTCTGATGAGATGACAAGTAATGAAGAAGTATAGAAGAAGAGGACATGCTGCGCCGACCTCAAATAAATTGAGATATGGGCAGGAGATGGAACGAACCATCAAACTGAATAACGTGATGTATAGATTCTTAGACGTATATATATCTTCTTAGATATTTACATTCCTTCTAACACCCACCATAATAGAACGACTTTGTACGCACTACACAAAACAATTCTAAAACAAAACAACACATCAAAATATAAAGTTACACCATAACTTACAAAATGTAGTCACCGTGAAAATATCCCCTTAAACAGTCGACCAATCATGCGAGCTCATGTTTACATGTCTTCCCCTCACATAACTCATTAGCCGGCATTACAGGCACGTCCGTAATATAATTCTTTACAAGATAAGTTTATATAAATCAGATGACACTAAGCGCCGTGGCTGGTGCGAGAATGAGGGGGGTAGGGTATGTGGAGTAGTTGGAGGGCGATGCAATGCTATGGGAAGCGAAGCGAGAAATTGGAGCGAAAGAAGTGTATTGCTATTTTACGATTAAAACTATTGCGAATTCCAATGCTGGACAATAACTAAACACGAAAATACTGCCGACAAACTATTCTGCAGTTAGGCAGGAATTTTGTGTTGTAACTGTTGTTAAAGAACTTTCTAATGTCTAGCAATAATAGGTACAGATATTGAAATTTATGAACTAACCAAGATTCAGTGGTGGCTAGGATATATGGAATATGTGCACTCTTTGTATATTGAAAACTGACGTTCAACGCCATTACTGCCAACAAAATTCAAAATGCTCAGCTGAAACATTTTTTTTTCTAAATTTTCTTCGAATAAATTTTCGCAATGACGAACAAGTGCCTTCCGGCTTCGTTAAGAGAATTTTAGCACCCATTATAGGCCCTATTTTATTTTATTTTTTCGGATGGGAAATCATCAAGTGAATCCTCCCGCTCTGGGCAGAGCAGGAGGGAGTGTCAGACTTCTACTGACTAAAACCCATTCATGTTCCTTCATCGCCCTTTGTGTTCCGAGGCCACGTTATCTCTTTCGAAAAGTCCCGCAGCCCCGGCAGGCATCGGCCCTTGCAGAACCCTTCCTTTTTGTTGACTCTCTTTGAGGCGCGCGTGGAACAAGAACGCGCCGTCGACACGGCCTGTCGTCATGAGACGGACGGACGCCGAGCTAGCCCATAGCTCCCCGTCCGCGGCGGCCGGGACGTGAGGTTCTCTCCCTCTGACGTTTCGCCACCTCCTTCACTAGCATGACTGCTTCGCAGAAGGAGGTGACGGCGTCCCATCGTTCTCGCTCCGGACCATGGATTGAACCAGGGCCGGGAGCGAGAGGTCGCCGCCGGCGATCGCCGCTTCGAGGACACGGCGGTGCTCCGCCAAAGCGGGACTCACCTCCACAGTGTGCTCCACCGTGACCTCCGGTCGATCCTTGCAGTGACCCATTATAAACAAACGCAACGTTAACTTCAAGGCGTTCGTGGTGCGAGTACCTACTTGCTACCTGCACCTCGTCATGGCAGAGGACTTTTGGCCGCAAGGTATAATGTTCCGTCGCTTCCGCGGACAAGTGCCACACGATCGCACAAAGACAGTGTTCGAGTGAAGTGTGTTTTACTAACATAGTTTTAAGTTTAAACACTAACACACAATGTACTATTATATATATCTTAGTCTGTAAGGTATTTATCTATGGGCCAAAGTAGCCTGAAAATAAAGGTTTTATTATTATTATAGGCCCTCGGGTCTTTTTTCCAAACAAAAAGGCAAGTCATCTAGCTATGGCTGCAGTCATCAAACACCGAAACCATACCTAGTCTGAGAAGCTCGACATCTCAGGCTCTCCATCGCTCCCACTAGATCGCATTCCTTACTGGATCCTCACTCAAAAACCCACAAAGATCCCAGATATTGGGCGCACGTACACGCCAGACCCAGGTATCGTATTACGACTAATTTGAATAAGTTATAGCCGTCTTGTTGCCTCTGATGTCTCTATTATTTAGGGAGTCAGCGTCTTGACAATAGGGCTGTACAAACGGACGACTGTACGACTTTTTGTCGCGAGTTACTTGCTTGTCGGGATATAAAATCTAGGGATGGGTGTCTTTGTTTTGTTAAAGGCTTGTTCCTCGGGGAAAAGTAAGATGTTCTTAAGCTTATGTGGCTCGGTTTGAAACTAGATTTGAGTAGTGATTGGTATGCGGTATGTGAATTTCAATGAGAATCTAATTTTAGAGCACTGTTTTTCGAGTTTGAACATCCTTCTAACATACGGTTACTATGGCTACGTTAAATAAGAACTTACAATTACAAATGATTGTCTAATCTTATGTCAATCACTCTTAGGATTGTGCTACCGACACACATTATTATTTACTAGCTGATGCCCGCGGCTTCGCCCGCCCGCAAATTATATACTAAAACCTTCCTCTTGAATCACTCTATCTATTAAAAAAACCAGCATCAAAATCCGTTGCGTAGTTTTAAAGATATAAGCATACATAGGGATATAGGGACAGAGAAAGCGAATTTGTTTTATACTATGTAGTGATTAGACTTATGTATTTGACTCATTTTATAAGAGTAACCTTGGAGTTTCTTGCAGGTTCTTCTCCATAGGGAACGACCAACCCGAACTGAGCACGTTTTCTCGACGTTTTATAAGTGCCCGTGTAGGCAGGCATATGTGAAATAAAATATTATATTTAGATTTTGACCTTCTAGCCAGTTTTATAAATGACCTATGGCTGGATAAGTAGCGATCGCTTTTGAAGCGCTACGTATAATACAACGAGTTTCTGTAGCTTATGTCAATCCAATTCTTCCTTGACTTAATTTCTAGAATTTCATTTTCCCTAGGCCCTCTTTTGACTAATATTAATTTCTATGTTCACTTATTAATACTATACACTCTTCGTCCAAACTTCTTTCACGAGCGCAGTTCAAATAGGTTTTATGCCGTCCTCGTTTCTGACATTTACAGCCCTTGGTAAACCAGATTACCTCAATAACAACGATATGATCAGTTTAAACTACGCTCCTCATACAAAGCTTTGACACCCACACACAAAGGAAGACTTCTCGTTTTGTCTCAAATACGATAACAATTCTATTTACGAGAATCAAAATGGTGGGTCTAATTCAATTGACTCGATGTTATCTGTTTGAGAATGTGACATGATGGTGAATTTGTAGAACAGTTTCATAAGCAGTAAGAAGAAGAAGAGACAGTCATCCCTGTTTCTACACTTTTAACCAAGGAACAAATTCATCCTTGCCTAGCCTTTTACCAACTATATTGGGATCGGCTTCGCAGTCTAACCGGATGCAGCTCAATACCAATATTTGATGAAAACCGTTATTTTTCACCCCAAACAAAAAGTCGTTTCCCAGCAATAATTTTTGCGTAGAGTTACTTAGTTTGATGTACAGAATGCTTGGTGTATGGCTTCGTGAAGGATCTGTTGGCACCTTGTATGTCAACCAACATGGATCTTAATTCCATATCTTGAAATTGTGAATGATGATATTTTCGAAAAAAACCCTATATGCTACATAATATTCTACAAATGTATGACAAAATAATATCATACCTACACACCATATTCTTACGTAAATCGAACATGGGTTTCGATCGTCAATTGTTTCAATACTCATGTATTCCCACAAGGAATCGAATTACAAACGCACAATATTCTACCTCCATTTTGTTTCAAACATGGCCGCGTAGGAGTTGAATAGGACAGAACAAGATTCTTTTAATACATTCGTTAAACATTTTATTAAAGGAAGTTCCATGTGTTTTCGCGATGTACAAGTACTTGTACTTATTGTAGGTGGATTATAGATGTTTAGGAAAATGTCCTATGTTTATAGAAAAAACTTGTACTTAAGTTAAAACATAATTTTGTAAGTTGTTGTTTGGAATATGTTGTCCTTGGGTACAAATACCTAAACCATTGGGCGTTTTTTACATTGTATGACGTTGATGCATCATCATTCTCCTGCCCTTATCCCAATTCATTTGGGGTCGGCGCAGCATATCTTCTTCTTACATACTTCTCTATTACTCGTTGATGCAAGTATATTTTTATTATCTCAGTTTATTATGAAGAAAATTGTGACGGCAATTTTGTGGTAGCATTGAACAAATAAGGGAATAAAATATAGGTAGTTAAAAAAACAACAAAAACTTTCTTATTGTGAGACCAAAGGGCCTACACAAATTGACAGTGTATCACTCATAACGACGAGAGCTACCGAAATAGAAAATCACATGACAATCCGATCGTTGTAGAAATACGAAGCGGCTAAACTGAGCGAAAGGCTTAGCCACGTGTCTAGGCCCTCTATTCAAACATATAATGGACAAGAATGAGCAAAGGAATGTTTAACTAAGGGTTCTTACAGACGGGCCGGTGGCAGCCGCCGACACCACAACTGCAAGCGTCGACGGCAGCCGTCGACAGGTGGCGACGGCTGCAGTTTATCTGCAGTTGGCAACGTGCCGCTCGTCTGTAAGAACCCTAACCTTAACAAAACCAAGAACAACAAAGAAAACAAACCAATCATTGTTCTATTTCTGTCCCACTAATTTTGTCATAAAACAATAATCAACCACTTTGTAACCAACAACTTAAATAATAAAATAATCATCGTTACACAAAGGACTAATTCATAAAATTTTACATGGCCAATTATGGTGCCCAAACACAGCTTGAATGGTCAAAGGAGTCTCTGGCCGTAGTGCGAGACAAAGGCCATTTGTGGCCGGGACAGGCCATTAAATGACCATATATCTTTGTTAAGGGCCATAAATTGGTTGGGCCATTATTCTCCTAATAATTAGCAGAATCCTGGTGTATTGGGTGTTTTTGGGTTTCGGGTGAAGTGGTACAGGGATGGATTTGAGGAAAGGAATGCAGAAACTTGTTTTAATGTAGTCAGGATTTTAAAGTCAAGTAGGTATCTATTCAAGAAAGTTTTAGAGAACTAAAACCTACTTAAGTTTAAGATTTAAACAATTTCGTTAGAATTCTGTATTTGGCTGTTCTAGCAATTAGTGTTTAAATTAAACCAGGATATTTCATTCAACATTTTTGGTTAATTAGTAGTAGTGGAATAAACTTAAAATAAATGATTTATTTTTCAGTCTACCTATCCTACTGCTACCAAGCAAAGAATATAAATCGATTGGCATCGTCTACATCGGGTTTGATAACAACATGCAGACGCCAGTTCAGTCTATGTAAGTTCAGTTTTTTAACTAAACTTTTGAGTCTATTATAAATACACTGAATTGCAATACATAGTAGGTTTTGCAAATCTTGTTACTATCACACTCAAGATTCAATCTTAACCCTAACTCAAGCACCAGTTAAATAAAGTTCTCCAGCAACAATATCCTAATAGTCCTCTTTCCAGTCCATCCCTGGGCCCACAATAGTTTAGCCCAGCGGGGGGCAACGCCGTAGCGCCTGCACGTCAGACCAGTGCCATTGTACCGTGAGATTGTATCTACAGTACACTATTATGACGGTTACAATTTGTGGATGGATGGCAGATGAAACTGTTAAGTCTTTGTGTTATAGGGGAGCTAGCAAACGCTAAGAACACGAACAAGAAGGCGCCATGACACAATAAATTGTTTCCAAATTCGAAATCTATTTGTCTAGAAATATGTTGCCACTTTACCCAACAAAAATTAGTTGGGGTATACTTTGGTATTCATTGCGAAGAGGTTGAGGATCATGTCAGTTGGGTAGCCATAGAGCTTATGTTATAAAAAGCTGGTTATAGTCTAAAAGTTTAAGGAAACAAAACTAAAAATATACAAGTATCATAATGGTTGTCATGAAGTACATAATTACATATATAAATTATAAATCTTTTGTGTGGAAGCCATTTTGATGTCAAATATTTAATTTCTTAGTTAGACCAAACAATTAGAATGCCTAGTGATTTGCTAGATTCGGCTCGAAGGTCGAAATATCAGAAACATAGAAAAAGAAGGTCGCGCGTTATAGCTAGTAATTAAATAATAAACACCACACACATTCAAAAACAAATCAATCTCAAGATCCAAATCCATACAATAAAACAATTATAAAATAAAAGACAAATACAACAAATAAATATTACAATTCCATTTTAATTCGCATTAGCCTCCCCCACGATACAATTCTAAAGTAATTTATAAACGCGTGCGCAGTTAATTTTGCGCAGCTCGTTATTCATTGGTTTAAATTGAATTAGGAACGGGTGATGTGATCTACCCTCCTTTTGGTTTAATGTGGTTAATGGCAGTTAGATTTAAAAACAGCGTTCAATTGATTTTGTTGTTATTGAGTGCGTAGATTTTATTGAGTCGGTTAGTGTAGTTATGACTGAGGCCGTCTTTTGGTGAATGATTGGTACTGCTCTGATGTAGTAAATTAAATCAACTAAAATAAAATGAAAGCTCACGTGTTTATAAGTAAATGTAATGGACACGGCTTTTTTAAACACCTCTATGTCATAGGAATTACAGACAGCTCACTGTGCCGAGCCTGCAGGGAGGAAGACGATACAGCAGCTCACGTGCCTTTACGAATTGCTCAGAGGTTGCTTTATACAGGGCAAAATACTTCGGTAACCCAGGTACTCTCCGCGAGATTGTCAGCAACAAGCGTTGCTGGCCTTCCCGGGGGCTAGGGTGGATTAAATGATATTCCACCCGTATGCAAAATACGCGTTTTAGACATGGAGTGGCGGACACCAGCCCTTTATACAATACAAGCAAATATATGATGATGATATAAACTTATTAGCATGTCAAATATTATTACATTGACATCATTAGCAGTTGTAGTAGTTCTAACGTTCACTCTGAACTTTTAAGCCCTATTGTATGTTTCTTACTAAATACTTTGATGAAATAGCTAATTTGGTAACACTTCAACATACTTAACCAATATTTATTACCTACAAAAAACGGTGTGAAACTCTCCTCGCAACAATTTTATGAGCACCTTACCGCCACGCCATTCAAATAACAACCAAAGCAATAATTGACAGTCCTCTTTCTCAATACAAGTGTCAAAATCCTTACATCAGTAGATCAATAACCAATCGATAAACTGAATAGAAACCTACACTTCATTGTGTAACAAGGAGATCTCATGTCGACAATAAAAACGGATTTATTTGCAACAAATTGTCACTCGCCATTCTTAGAAGGCGCCATGACACAATTATTTCCAAATTCGAAATCTATCTGTGTTGCTACACTGCAAAAATCAGTTGGCGCGTAAATTGAACTTTATTGCAAAGAGGTTAGGTGACATGACAGTTTAAGAATTGTAGAGTTAATGTTGTCTATGGATAAAGACGTCAAGTCAGGATTTAACAAAGCGCTTTGATTGCCGTCAACCATTGTGCATTATTCACGGTCATTATATTCTATTTAGTTCGATATAACCGTTTAATAGTTTACGAAGACTTCCCCTTAGCATGCTTATTAACAATACAATAAAAATAAAATAGCCATAGAGCCACTTTACACCTTCCCAGAAAACGGCAGTTGTTCAGAAAAAAAAATCAAACGTACCTTTATGAGTTTTTGTGAGTTTATTGATAGCTTAGCCACATTCTTTCTTCTCTTTCTCTATTGCCAAACGATTTTCAACTCTATGTTCTTGTTCCTAACCTAAAAATTCAATTCTCCAAACGCAAATAAAAAGTTGGCCGATTTAATAGTGATACTTAACTTATGAAGTGGAAAACGATACCATCATTCTGTCATTCCCTTTTCACGGCCGTGTTAATATAAAATTAATATTTTTGTCGCCAAAAAAATTGTATACCATACATCTGACAAAGGTTGTTTGACAAATAATTTTCACATGAAATCGTAAAGCTTGAGTAGCGTGAAATTCAAGAGGTATAATATTGTTCTCGGAAAGCGAACGCGTTAGAGATTTTGAGCAACATGGGATAGTTGATTGATTGATAGTTTTAAATGTTATGGACATTATAGGATTGTTAGTCAAATATTGGTGATTTAGTGAAGGAGGAGATTTTATTTTGCTGTATACCTTACATAGGTATACAGCAAAACAAAATCTCCTCCTTAACCTCCTCTCCAGAAGTTTCGTCAACGCAACGCTTGCAGCAGCCCCTTGGTGTTGCAAATGTTTGCCAGACTATCACGTAAAACATATTTATATATCAATACCTTTTTATGCAAAGTTACTGTCTTCTTTTTCATTCAAAATCTACCAAATTAATCAATGGGTTTCATTACGGAACCTAGCCAATTCTTCTTCTTCGTATCGATTCCCATAGTTATTTAATTAAATTTGTTTCGACCAGTCGGGCTATTACGTATCTCTGTTGACAGCTCGAAATGATAGTAACTGGGCTCAGTGTCCATCAATTAACTGTCAAAAGGTTAGTTTCGTATTATGTATGACCCTGTTAGTCACCGTAAAGTGATTTCCACTCAGTGTGATACGTAATACCAATATTATGACATTCACGGTTGTCATCAAAGTTCGGTGCACAACCGAAGCTTGATAGTCACTGGATATCAGAAAGATACGTAATAGGTCTGTAGAACTCAGCCGCATCGACGGCGTTGGTAGAGGCTTCGGACAGGTCCCTTAAAGTGCAGGTGGAGTTGCACATAGAGCAGGTCGGGAGATGGGCCCTGGTTTGGTGTGAGACTCCACAGTCGCACTCGGTAATAATATCGGAACAATCCTAGTCAATCCCATTTGCCCAGACAATTCCTTGAGTCTGCAGAAACACATTAAAACTCCTACATGACCTGCTTATAATCGAGTAATTTAAACTGTGACAATTGTATCTTATCTAGCCATCTTTATTAGTTCGTTCTTGTGAATCCTAATATATCTTACACGTCGTGATAGGAAAAGAAACCTAATCTTTTATGAAAGAAGGTTGGTTTTCTGTCGGAGGTGTCTTTGGTCAGCGATTGCGTAGATCTTTCAGTGATACATATTGAATAGAAAGGTTTGGTTCACATTTGCGATCGTTTTTTGCGACTGATTTTGTCGCATTGTGCGTTGTGAAATGTGAATCAGGCTATGTTGAGACATTTCTTATAGGATGCTTATTGAGTATTGAGTCTACTAAATTTTATTATACTTACTATAGTTTTTTAGTGTTGCAATAAAATCGTTATTATATTGTCTTCCAATGCTCACCAATGCCTTGTTGCAAAACAACATTGAAGAAATACATTGCAAAAATACAATTTCCAATAGGATTCCTAACACATACTTTTGACAAGTTGGAAGTTACTGTATTCACATAATTAGCCTCTAAGTAATGTTACCACAGCTGGGTCACACACAGACCTCTCTATGAGAGGGCGTGGGCTGAAATCCACCAGTTGCTCCGTGCGGTTCGGATGTCACACGTGTTCTTCGAATATTTGGTTCTACAACATGCTGGCTTAATGTGCACTATGTGCTAATTAAAGTCGCAAATGCAACCTAAGCCTTATGTCCTTGTGTGGCATAACATGTCCAGACATCAACAAAGGTCTCAACTGATAAAATATTTTAATTTTATGATTTCATAATAATAGTACTAGTGAGTACCTAAGTATGTAGATTGAAAATGAGCAGATTCGCCTTGTAGTACTTACATACTACAAGGCGAATCTGTTCATTTTCAATCTGTTAAATGAATGAAAAGATTACGTCGTATCAATTTTATCAAAGCTTTAGGCTTTTTGACCTGATTCTGATTACTTATTTGTATGCAAACGTCATACGGTTTTAATCCCATTCATTTGTTAATAGGAAAACCAATTAAAAAAATTCAATGACATCAAATTGTAAAACGCAACTTTATGCGGGAGTTTTGACAGTTGACACATCTTTTTTTCTTTTGGCCTTGCACGGTTTCAATAATTTCAGTTTCGGTTTCATTTGTTATTTTCTTTTTCTTAATTACTACAATACCATAACCAATTTACGAACTAAACATTTTTATAAATCAGGCCACTTACAAAAAAAACATTGAAGGGCCAGAAAAAAAAGGTTTTTGAAAGTGATCCACCGTCATAAGTAAACCATGGACAAAAACTGTTATTTTAAAGTATTAAAATGGGCGTTCTAACGCTGTCGGGAGCGATGCCAGCAAATTGCCATTATAATTGGCCGTTTAAACATGTTTGGATTCGATTTTCGAAACACGTTTCGTTGCAAAAAGTTTGTAAAAGGAACGCATCTGTCATTTTGTTGAGTGATCGATTTGGAATGAGAGATGGTTTCAGATAATCGTAGGTTTGTGTTGTTTTTGCGAATATATTGATCGGAATTGTAAGGGATAGCGATGAAAAAGGTAATAGATACTAGGAAGAGGAATATTGATGGGATATTGAATTATTATTAATGCGATACAGTGATCTTATTTATCGTATGTTTAGTGAATAGTGCCTAACCTGGTGTCAGAGTTTTTATGCTGCCCATGAGCTTCTAACTTGGCTTTACATGCCGTCGAGAAATATCTGTCAGGCATGCTGGTGACAATGTGATTATAATCTTCGACTTAGTTGACTGACTGTAGTAGCCGTGTCCTATGAACCTAGATTCATATTTGATTAGACATTAGAAGGTATTTTTGGTAGCACCAAATAGTATTCGAGGAAACAGGGAATAGAGGTGGCCATGCCGCACATGGACCGGACGCAAGGACCTCAATCGCCTCAGCCAATTGCAGAACACAATACCACAATACCTTGCATTGCCTGCATTATCACAATACCTTGTCTTCCACCTTCTGTCTGCAGTCTGAAACAGCCACCTTCAGCCAGCCACCAAACCTGTCGGTCCAGATGGACTGGTGATCAGCTAGGTAGCTGGGGGCGTCTTCTCGCCAGGATACGTTAGCTCCTTCGTTTGGGTACCTAACTGCGCGCAAATATATGCGCACACAAAATTTTGTTTCCTCCCTGTACTTTGAACTGTGGTACTTATCAATGCAGATACCTACTAATCAATTAACAAATAAAAAACGATCACCAATATCGTCCATTGTGTAAAACCATCAAGCCATTTCTCTCCAGCCATAACCACCTTCGACATTCAAAAACGTCACACGTCATAGATTAAAAACGTCAAGCGCCTCACTGCATCACAATGCATTACGTACACCCCACCCTAGTCGCAGGAAGCCAGCACGTTTGACGCACCCATTAAATTATTACTATGACACCCGACGGGAATTCTGATTTCCCTGACACGAGTGTATGTGTTACGTGTAAACGACTGCGTAGTTAAAAATTGTGGCTCCCGTTGACACTAAATCGACTAATTTACCTCGAATAGTGAAATATGGTTGTGGAGAAGAATGTGTCATTAAGAAGGCTGGATAGTAAATTTCTGGGACACGATAAAATGTTGTAAGGCAGACACATTTAAATGAGGATACGTTGGTCAGGGCGAGAGATTTATGACGTTTTATATGACTTGTCTTTTGTAGATTGAACCGATGCTCAACTTCAGTTAAAGCAGCAGAAACGAAAAAGTGTAGAAGATTCCTGATGGATTTTAATCAATAGAAGTACAAAGTCTGTAGTTGTTCCCGGTTCATTAACTACCATGTTATAGGGGGCGAGCTTTTTGCGATTGCGAAAGGTTCACCCCCAAGGTGGGGATCGGGATGTATCGTTTGGGGATAAAATAACAGCGAAATTATTCTAGCAGAGCTACGTGAGTGGTCGAATTGATACTAAGCTCGGATGTGATCCAGATCTTAAACAATTTAAGTACAAATTTAATAAGACGCTAGGGTTTTCATTGATATTCCTAGATTCGTAGCAACATCTATAAATATGCACTCCAAAATGCGACACGGCAATCTTCGCCACATCTACACAAATTTTCGAAAGCGCAATCAAGAATCATCCTCAACCACAGACGCTAATCTGTATGATCTCCACATGGTCTAACCAAGATATTGTCTTGACTTAAGTGTAGTGATGAAATCAAAGATGTCTGCCAAGGATCGTTCGGTCTATTCTTGCAGATTGACAACCAAAATCAATATATCTCACAGACCGTTACAAAACGGTGTCAAATCAGAACCATTCCTAACGACTGTTAGTTATTAGATATTTTTACGAAATCTTGCTACACTTGGCAAAGTATAGACTCTTGCGCATGTGATCTGTGCGTTAACTATAGCATTAAAAGGAATTAGGTCTCTTGTAGGCAACGCAAGTCAAAGGATGCGCCGTGGTGACCATGACGTAATTGTAGATAATAGATCTAATGGCGCAATAACTGCGTCATATTTTAAGAAACGGCATCTATATTAACACCGGTTGAAGTTGGAATATTTTCGTCGGTCTTATGATGTTTCTGGTTGGAAAAGTTATACCTCGTCTCAGCCTCAGACAAATCCGACACCTACCTGAATTAAATTGGTTTGATTTTACAACAGATTTAACTAAATATCAATTCTTACTTTCTGATGATGACTGATTGTGATATAGAGAGGAGAAAGACATGCTGCATCGATGATAACAAAGTCATGACTAAGAGTGATTATGGCTTTGCTGTGCTATTTCTCCGGACATCTGTCGGGAGCTTCAACAGACTGGCGCTAACTATAACATAAGTAGTCATCCTATATCATATATATCCATCCATATACCGTAGCCAATGTTGGGGTACAGACCTCCTTCCTTTGGAGGGGATGGACATCAATCATCTAAAGTACGCGAGGACTCTGGTAAGAGTGGAACTGTGACAGCAATAAATACCGAAGAGAAAGAGAAATTCTATTCTATTATATTCTATAGCGCCAATCCAATTCCAATAATTTTGAAGGAAATGAATGCAGAAAACTGATAAACGTGTGCTTTGACTTAACTTGAGAACTACAAAAAGATAGAAATATCCGATTGCAATAGAATTGACAGACTGAAAAGACCACCTATTTTAAACCCGTCAAGATTCAAACGATGTTAAAGTAATATTTAATGTTTTGTTAGAGTTAGAATGTTATAATCGCCTGCGTCGCATATTGATGGGCACTTGTAACGATCATATTTGCAGAGACAACTTGTGATCGCAAAAATAATGTTTGCATGTAAAGATTATGGGACAGAGCATTCGTGGTGGCAGATATTTCTTTAATCCTGCTGTTTCATTTATATTTTTCCCAGACTGTATTTTCGAAAAAAAAAAAAACTACTGGTTGAGGTTCTGGGTTTGATTCGGTCGGGCAGTATTATTGGCTTTTTCTATTATTACATGCGATTTAAACAGTACTGGCTTAATCTGGGTGCTTTTAGGGTTCCGTAGTCCTGACAAGGAACCCTTATAGTTTCGTCATGTCCGTCTGTCTGTCTGTTCGAGGGTGTAATTTTGTAGAGGTATAAATATCAATAAAAATAAAGATAATAAAAAAAATTAAGATAAAATAAAGTGGTATAATAAAATTTTGGAAAATATTCTTTTTTAGGGTAGCTAGCATGTGAAGTGGGGATGATTTTTTTTTTCGTCTTTTTCCCCTTCGTGTGGGGTATCGTTGAATAGGTTTTTTAAAATGACTTCGGGATTGCTAATGTTACTTTTCGATTTAATGCTCCATTTACGAAATATTAAAAATATTAAATTCTGCCTGAAACACAAGATTACCTAGTTCAGGCTCAAAACATGGGTGAACTTGACATAGATTTAAGAAAAGCTGTAAACATGGTAAATGTTTACAGCTTTTCTTAAATCTATGTCAAGTTTTTAATTTTTTGAATAATTATTTTTATTAAACTTTATAGTGAAAATTTTTGCTCAAATAGGGCGTCCCCCCTAAAAGCTTATCTGCTGGCTTAAAAATCTGGAAAAAGTCATGATGATAGTGCACATCATGACCTTTTAAGTAAAACTATAGCGCTTAAGATAACTTTATCAGTTTAGCAGTAATAGTTGTTGAACTTGGGTGTTGGATAATTTTGTACCAAATACAAAATCCTTAGAATAAATCCTTTAAAGTGACTAAGATGAAGTAGTTGCTTGAATATAATGGGCTACTACGGAACCCTATACTGCGCGTGGCCCGACACACCCTTGGCCGGTTTTTTTCTAGGTACATTTTCACTTACTCCACCAGAAATTAAAACAAGAAAAAATAACTCAAATCAACTCCATACCTTTACAAAAAATATGATATTCAACCCGTATACCCTCAATAAACAACGTTGCATTCAATTCAAAACTACAGGAACACACGGTGTGGTCAAGTGCGTATAACTATGCGTGGCGAGGCAACAAGACGCATTTAAACATAACTAATTCGTATTATGCGCTTAGAATTAATTTTAGAGAGAATGCAAGTGATGCAGCAACTAAACGTACGGTTGGCGGGAGTTTTGACAGCTGACAGTTTTATTTTTTAAATTGTTTTCTTTTTTTCTGTGGTTGGTTATTGGGTCTGGTGCACAATGCAATTGTTTGTTTTGATTTGACAATATAATGTTCTATTTTAAACAAGGTGTCAATCAAACTCGATATAAAATCTATCCTGCCTTCTTGTAACGTAGGTAGAATATCGGATCTTTGAGAAAACGCTCTCTAAAACCACACTAAAAGAGTAGGGTTGATGTCTAGTTAAATGTATCTGTCCAATACTTATACTAAAACCACTGCTTTTATACTGAAAAGGACGATGCCTTTACAAAAAGCACTACCAAACCCCATTTATTATGCAGTTCACTCATATTCTGATTGATATCAACCTGATAGACAAGTGACCATCGCTTTTCAATTTCTGCGATCGGTTTTAACAGGATTGACAATTGCAACAAGCATTCCGGTGGTTTATGACAGTCCAATACATTTTTGACTTATCCATCATAGATATCGCTGGTATATTATAGCTGTGATAACCTAGTGGCGTGACCGTCAGACTGCCAAGTCCTATGTCTCGAGCTTGACCCCAAGGCTAGGCAAGGGTTTGAACGCACTTATGATTTTTCAGATTCATGTGCGTATTGTACAATTATTACTTGCTTCGGTGAAGGAAAACATCGTGAGGAAACCAGCACGCCGGAGAGATATTTCTCTACAGCATGTAAAGCCAAGTCAGAGACCTATTGGGCGTCATAAGTACTCTTACACCAGGTAACGACAAAGAAGAAAATCGCTGATAGAATACAACTTTTATTTAGACTCCCCGAAGTATCAACCATTAATAAACAACTTAGAAAATACCAACTTCCAGGAAACGAATAAACAACAGGCGAATGCGCTAATTTTACGAAACCACATTGTCAATAACAACCATTTTAGAAAGCGCCAGTTCTATAATAACCAATCCCCGATTTCACTCGCGTAGCTAATGAAGCTATCATTATATCATCTCTGTCCACGCCAAAGGAAGTATAGGCGTGATGATACTGTCAAAGTGTGGAATTGCAACATTGTTAAGCAATGCAGCGAGAGCGGGACATTTCAAAAGGTCTGGACGGTTGAACTTATTGGTATTTTGCACTCGTTCAATGGATACGTATCTTTGGTTAAGCTGACAAAGAAACACTTTGTCATGTTTAAACATTCTGGACAACTTCTGAACGGATATTATAAAAACCAAAAAAAGTCAAAGATTTATTTGCCTATAAATATGGTTACAAAAGTTCTTACAATGGTATAATATAATAGTAGCTTAACATATTCAATCATAAATTAATGACATACAAATTTTTAGTACAATTAGATCATTTAAATTTGACCCAAGTCCCAACCCTTGTCTGATTCAAACAGGGAATTGCAAAAATCAAAATCAAATTCAAGTTCCTCTGTGCATTAGTAATAACAAACACTGTTTTAAGCTTTCACGGTTCATAACTATACTTAAAATGTCACCCACGGGATATCTTCCGTGATTATTTATTGTTTTTGAGCTCCCGATATTTCGGGAGCATAGCATTTTTTTGTTGTTTTTTTTTCTTTTTTTTTCGATTTTTTTTCTTTTTAAGTATTAGTAATAACACTAATATTAATCAGCTGCGCCCCTCTGTCAAAATATACCCATATTCACTGTATATTTGTTCGCTATGTGTTGATGGTATTTGCAAACAGCATTAAATTATAATCCAAAATCTTGGTCTAAGGTAGCCGTATTTAGGTACTATTATTTATGTGAGAGGTTGTGCACTACATTCTAATGCCGTTTACCTGAATGTAGAATATTTTCAGTTAGAATTCAGTTCTGATGGAACTCGCATCTTAATTTCAGATTAGTGTTGGATGCAGGGTGTAAATGCTCTTACAAGGTTCGTCATAGTTAAAAAAGTCCAGTTAGACTGCCCCTTACCAAGCCTTTTTTTTTTCGGATGGGAAATCATCAAATGACTCCTTCAGCTCTGGGCGGAGCAGGAGGGAGTGTCATACTTTTACTGACAAAAACCCATCCATGTTCCTTCATCGCCCTTTGTGTTCCGGGGCCACGGTATCTCTTTCGAATAGTCCCACAGCCCCGCCCATACCAAGCCTGTGGTTGACTTTCCTGCATCAAAGCCTGTGGTCTTCATAGATGATGCAAAACAAGGAAGATATTCTAATGGATGTAAAAGAACCCTTAACGTAGCCGAAAGGCACTTATGTTATATTATACCTGGGAACTTTCTAGTTGCGGTGATATTGGGGTCAAAGTTCCAACTTTTTCTCAAGATTTTTGTAATACATGATTACAATTTTGCTTTGAATACCTCAACGAACCCCGTACTATTCAATGCATAAATCAGCACAATGTTTTGAGTGCGTTACATTGAGTTTTGAGTCCTACCGTAAAACGTGATTTTTCACCCCAAGAAAAAGTCTTTTCCCTGCAATATTTTTTGCGTACGATTAGTTTCATGTACAGAATGCTTGATTGACGGCTTCGTGAAGGGACGGTTTACACCTTCTTTAAAACTTAGTGATTTTATGGACACTACTTACAATACATTCTCGATATTTCTCAGTACTTATTAATAATACACAATCGAAGCCATCAATACCCATCGATAGTAATTAATTAATTTAGTACCCAGCAATAGTACCGATAGTCATTACGTACCCAGTGATAGTACGGACATATCCTATCGCTATTAATAGGAATAGCGCCAGCAATTCCTATGATATCTTATTAGCTGTCCGTGAATTACTAATAGTGTGGTGTAACTTTGAATGTTAAGAGGGAACAGGGGCTGCTCTCTTCTCCATACAAATGTTTTCCCCTTTTTTCCTCCCGAATAATACCTCTAAAACAATACATGTCTAAACGTCCCTGTCATTTTCCCTTTATTTCATCAACTAATAAGTAAAGGAAATAAGACCCTCTAAAAATTACAAAAAATGCCCCATTTTTACGACCGTGATAAGCAACCGCGAAACTTTTTGAACTAAGCGTTTTTGTTAAGTTTTTAACATAAAGAATTTGATAGGAACCTAGACATATATAATCGATCTGAGCTGCAGCTGTCTCTATCGCACTACGGCGCGGGGGCGGCGGTAGGCTTATACATACCCAGCAGGCCCTGTTCCCTCCTAAATTGAGGAATGAACAACGTTGCGGTTTAAAAGAAGTAGTGACCAAAATGAAGCTTGCTTGGATGCTTTGGTCATGTCGAGAAAATAAGTGGAAGGCGACTAACAAAAGGTATTTACAGGGCAGATGCGAGAGACAACTGTCTCGTTGATCGGGTATCAAGGATTCGATTCCCGGGTCGGACAAAGTGTGATTAGGTTTTTATATTGCGAATTTCTCAGGAGCAGCCACGGAGTCTAGATTTGTGCCCGGTTGATGGCAATAAATATTTTTTTTTTTCTTCGGTTTTATCTGCAATCCGTTCCAATGAGTTCCGTGTTGCTTGTAGTGTAGAGTGTGGCTTCCAGTGATGCCATCTACTCGCAGGTGTTACTAGACAGTATTGCCGTATCATCTGCGAATGTTGCTGTGACAACTCCAGGTTCTGTCGGTATGTCAGCTGTGTACAATATATAGAGAATTGGCCCCAGGACAAAACCCTGAGGTATACCAGCTTCAATTCTGTAAAGGGATGAGGTATAACCCGATTCTTTTACGTAGAAAAGTCTATCAGTGAGGTAAGATTTCAGTATACTAAAGAAAGGGTGTGGCAAGTGCTGTTTAATCTTGCTTAACAGGCCCTTATGCCAAACCTTGTCAAAAGCCTGCTGGATGTCCAGGAAGACAGAAGAGCAGTATTTCTTTTGTTCCAGCGTTTTTCTTATGTGTTCACAGACCCGGTGTATTTGTTCTACTGTCCCGTGTTGCTTCCTGAAGCCGAACTGATGGTCGGGTAGTACATTACTCTCTTTAAGTATTGGGGCCATCCTGTGCAGCAGCACTTTTTCAAAGATCTTGGACATTGTCGGCAAAAGGCTTATTGGTCTATATGACGTTTTTTCTTGGGCAGGTATCCCATGTTTGTGGATCATTACAATTTCTGATATCTTCCATTGGTCAGGAAAATACTGCAGTCTCAGCATGGAGTTCAACAAGATCGTTAGCATAACTATGCCCTTGCGTGGCAGCTCTCTCAGTACTTCCTTCGTGATCAAATCATAGCCTGGTGCTTTTTTACTGTCAAGGCATCTTATCGTCTTTTGGACCTCTTGGGGTGTAACTGGTTTTGGTGGGAGACAAAGTTGAAAGTCTTCTTTTAAGATAGAATTAACGTGACATTCTACATCCCTGTCGTCAGTTTCATCATTTGGTTTAAAAACCTGTGACAAGTGTTTTGCAAAGATATCTGCCTTTTCCTGGCCTGTTTTAGCCCACTTGTCATCATCTTTTATTGGAGGTTTTTGTTCATGAGGCCTGTCATAGGCTTTGGTGAATTTCCATAACGAGTAGTTGCTTTCTTTGGTTGCCGTTAGGGACTCTAGTTTAAGCTGGAGGGTGTCATCGTTAGTCTTTTGGATTAGGCTTTTGAGTTCTACTATCGCCTTATTCAAAAGGGTTTTGTCTGAAGATAGTCGAGTCTGGTGCCAATTCCTGCGGAGCCTTCTCTTTTCTAGGATTTTAAGCTTAATTTGTAGTGTAAGGTTGGTAGAGTTTCCTTTCTTTCTGGTATCGGGCGTATTTCTCCAGCAAGCTTCCTGAACTATGTTAGTGAAGTTTTTTAGGGCAATGTCAATATCCTCTGTGGTTTTCAGCCTTATATTTAGCCGGATGTTTTCTTCTAAGAATTCTCTGAAGGATTCATAATCCGTGTGATGATTATACAGCTATTGTGGCATTTCAGTTTCAATAACAGTTGCACTAGTGGTTAGTATCACTGGCGTATGATCAGAACAGGTGTCAAGACAGGATTCAGCTTTAAAGTAGTGACGAGAGAGTCCTTTGATTATAAAAAAAATCTAGCAGATCTGGGATTTTTTTTATGGTCTGCTGGCCAGTAGGTAGGTTCCGCAGTCGTCAGTATCCTTAGATTGTTTTCATCGATGCATTTCTTCAGCTGTCTTTCACGCGTCGTGATTAGCCTGGAGCCCCAATGAAGGTGTTTAGAGTTCCAATCCCCACCTGCGATGAAACGTCCCCCGAGTTGTTTGAAGAAGTGATAAAACTTGATGGAGTCTATTGTATGTCGGGGTGTAGGTGGGCAGTAGACTGCTGCCACATTAAAATGCCCACATTCATCTTCTACTGCGATTACAGTGGCCTGTAAGTGATTGGTTTGATAGCTGGGCAGTACATGGTGTTTTATATTGCTACGTACAATGATGGCAGTGCCTGCATGTCCTGTACCATCTGGATGTGTAGTGATGTAGGTGAAGCATCCAGGTATTTTAATGGAGCTGTTTTTTGTGCAGTGTGCTTCAGATATTAAAACTATGTCAATTTTGTGTTCTGCCATTAGTGATAGTGGTATAATTTCATTTTGGTTAGGAGTTAATCCATTTATGTTCCAAGCCATAATACGGTGACCTATTTGGAGAGCTTGTCAACAAGGGTTGATATGAGTCTCAGTAGGGTACCCATTTGTTGTAAGATTGTCTCAAACTTCTCTGATTGCTTGAGAAGTATGTTTTCTAGTGACGGGCTCAATGTCGTAGAACTCCACTTGCAGTCATCTTTGTTAATACTAGGTTCTGTATATTTCACTGCATCAGAATACGATGTTTGCTGATTTCTCATGTCTCTTGGTTTGTAGGCAGTTTTGGGTTGGTCTTGAACCTTTATCGGATCGTATGGTTGTTCTTTATTCTTTGCACTTCTGATTTTATAAGCATTGGTAGCTTTCCTTGCCGAAATTTCTTTATGCACTTGGCATCCTTTATAGTTTGCCGGGTGCGCGCCATTGCAGAGAACACATTGGGCTGGAGTATTTCGATCCCGTTTGGGGCAGTCCGAAGTTTTGTGAGACTCTGTGCATTTGACACATCGAAAGGGCCTCATACAGTGGTTCTTGGAGTGCCCATACTGCTGACATCGCTGACATTGGACTATGCTTCGTCTCTTCCTAGGATCTTCTATAACTACTGCTTGATGATATATGTACTTGAGGTCTTTTGCAGCTTTGTTTTGAGCATTTGGCATAAGATTAACGAAGAATGTTGAGGTTGGCTTCTTTTCTGGACCATACTTTGCATTTATGATCTCTCCTGTGACTATATTTCCAGTCTTTTCGATTTCTTCTCTTATAACCTCAAGAGGCGTTGAAGGATGAAGGTTGCGAATTACAATTCTGAAGCATCTATCCTCTTTACGGTTGAAGGTGTGTCCAATGAGCCCATTTTCACGAATTAGTGTAATAAGTTTCTTGTGAACTGCAACGTCGCCACAGTTGATGCGCAGCTGGTTTCTGTTTACAATTTTGTACTTAAATGTGTCTCTTTCAGTGGCTGTTAGTAGGAGCTCTGTTAGTTTATTGACGTCATCGATTCCATAAAGTATGATAGGAGGTGGTTTGCTCGGTTTCTTTTGTTTAGGTTCTTCTTCGGTTAGGTCTATTGGTAAGTCACTGTATCTATTGCTGGTTTCAATTTTAGGAGGAGGTGAAGGTGTTTGTGAGGTCTTTTTTCTTTTGGCACCTCGCATGGCAGGGATTCGTTGCCATGGGGGTGGGCAAGGTTCTCTTGATTCTTTGTTGTTTCCTGGTTCTATTTGTTGATTGGGGAAACTTCCTTATGAGTTGGTCCTCTGTCTGTTGATAAAGAGGCCAGGGTGAAAAGCCTGCTGGACCAGCTTTTTCGATACTGGTGTTGCGGCGGATGATGGTTTTGCATTTCCTGTATTTAGCAAAGTTGTGCCCTCCCCAGAGTACGAAGGGCGGCCTGGGCTCAGTACAGTCGGGTTACACTCGGCTGTGCTCAGCCCAGAGAGGGATTCTCCGTGATTAGCGGTACCCTCCTGGGGTAGATTCTCTTTCAAATTTGCTTCCATACTTGTTGCTCCCCCCTTGCTCGAGACATTTTAGAAGGTATTTAGCCTTCTAGGCTCGCTTCAGCCTCGTCCAGCCAGTTGCCCGGCTGGGTGTATGGTTATACCGCCATTGCTCGGTCGCCAGGACCCCGTTCGTTGTCTAGCAGGCAATAAATATAAATATAAATAAATATAAATATCACTGGACATTACACACAGCGCCATCTAGATGCCACACTAAGCAACGAGGCTGGTGTCGTGGACACCAGATAGTTGATATACTACATAGATACTTTTTTGTTTGTAAATACATACTTATTATACATATAAACATCCATGACTCGGAAACAAATGTCCATGCTCATCACACAAACATTTGCTCCTACCGGGATTCGAACCCGGGACCCTAAGAACGTAAGGCAGCCTCACTACCGTTGCGCCATTCGGGTCGTCAAAATAGTCTCGCACCCTATTAAATGGGCCTTAAACATAACTGGTGAAATATGAGTGTACTAATATTAGGTATACCTCTACCTAACACTTCAGGGATTAGGTACAGACGCCCTAGAAAAACATATACCAACCTTATTGGTGCGGTGCCCATGGGAAAAGAGCGTGAATTTATTGTGAATAAGAATAATTTATTTGCTTTAAATACAGGTGTTACCAGTTGTTAAAGTCGGAAGTTTAGGCACAAACCATGTGTTGCCTTTTTAGGGCATGCAAATATAATTTTACATTATTGTATAATGCGTATCTATGTGACATTTAACATGTATTAAGCAAAGTAAAATAATTATTAAATAAAAAATAAATAACACCTATTGCACACGAAACTAATACCTATATCTTAAAATTAAATTTTGTGTTGCAGAAATTCTTGTTTTTTTCAACAATTTTCTGTCAAACATTTTTACGCAATTTATTTCTAAAATATTTAAAAGGGAGTTCTCTAATATTTCTTGGTAATTTATTAAAGATAGAAATACACATATGAAACACATTGTTTTTAATCAATGCTGTATTGCAAAATGGTATCATATTTTTTGTAGGATCTCTTGGCCTCTCTCTGCATCTGTATCTGTATGCGTGGACTACTGCCCATAGAGTTAACTAATACTTGGCTATAGTTAAACTATAGTTAGTTATAGTTAACTAGGAGCACAGTTGCATCAGTTACGCGGCCGAACTACATTATTGAACAAACATTCATTTGTCACTCATTGGTTCTGTCCCCGACTAGGGTTGCCACTTCAGAAAAGTTCTCAAATATTCCTAATTTAAGGAGTATGTAAGGTTCTTTGTCAATGTAGTTTATGCATGAAGGATTATCCAAAAATATTAATTAAATATTTGAATCTCTGTATCCTTATCTGAGGGCGTAAACTAGTTTTAACGATTGCTAAGTGTATCGTATTTCTGCGACATTTTTTATTTAACAGATTTATGGCTTTTCCAAGTAAACAAGCGTTAGCGATTAAGTACAGTTGAAGCAATCCTATACAAAACAGGGATAGATTGAGATTTTATAAAACACTGGTTAAATCTAGTATTGATACATAATATTATTTCTCACGTACAACTTGCTTACAACTTTATTAGAGAATCAGCCCTAATAAAGTTGTGTTGTTCATGAATAAAATCAAAATATATAAAATTAAAGAGAGATTGGAGGTCAAAGTTTCAACTTTATCACATTTTTTTTCTTAAATACAAGAATTTAATGTTACTCTACTTAAAGTACTTCCATGACCCCTGTATTATTATATGCTTCCATCAGCACAATGTAGTTTGTTGTATGAGTTTGACATATGTCACAGAGATCAAGCTATATTTTATGAAGTTTTCAGTTTTGGTGGAAGCGGTTCTGAGTGCGTGCGTAGTGTGATTTTTGACCCCATAAAAAAGTCGTTGCCCAACAGTAATTTTTGCGTAGACTTAGTTTGATGTACGTACAGAATACTTGGTTGACAGCTTCGTGAAGGGTTCGTTAACACCCTGTATAGCTAGCCAGTACTGTCCCACTACTAGGCAAAGGCTTCCCTTCTTTTCCATAGGGTTTTAAATGATTAAGTTTTAGTCAAGAGTTGATAAGCAGCCCTACCCCACAACCCTCAATAATTAGGCATTCTCTCAACGCGTGCTTGTCTCTTAATGTATGGTCGTTAAGTCATCGTACGTGCTCTCATTGTGATGCAACTGATATCACTGAGGTTAGCTTCATGCTTGGTGGTATGGGGTGGGCAGAGGTTGCAGTATAAGGTAAGAAAATCTGGAAGTAATAGAAGAAGAAGATATGATAAATCTCAAGGGTCATTTCGTAGCCGTGTCGACGGCGCGTTCGTGTTCCACGCGCGCCTCAAAGAGAGTCAGCAATAAGGAAGGGGTCCGCAAGGACCGAAGCCTGCCGGGGCTGCGGGGCTATTCGAAAGAGATACCGTGGCCCCGGAACACAAAGGGCGAGGAAGGAACATGGATGGGTTTTAGTCAGTAAAATTCTGACACTCCCTCCTGCTCCGCCCAGAGCGGGAGAAGTCATTTGATGATTTCCCATCCGAAAAAAAAAAAAAAAAACGGTCATTTCATATTCATATTCATATTCATTTTATTTTGCATACCATAAGTTTTATAAAGATGTTACAATGGGCTTACAGCTAAGAACAATTATGGACCCTGTTAGGGCACAGCAATAAACAAGATAACCGATAATATTATTTCGTAACCTTGTTTTAAAATTGATAGTATTCGTAGTACATAATTATATTAGAAATACTCTTGAATTAGTTTACTTCATAGGTGATAGTGGATAAACCTGACTGCCCGTTCCTGGGGACTGGACCCGTATACACAGCTGCAGGTCTGGTGCAGCTGGAGGGGGACTTAGTTATAGTTATAGGTTTTTAAATTAGATATTATTTATATTGTTTTAATGAGAATGTTACTAACATAGTTTATAAGTGTTACTAACAACATTATGAATCATGTGTGTTCGATTGAAATAAAAATAACAATCATTTATACCCAAAGATATTTGACATATATTTGTTATATTTGCTTTATTTTTGTTTTTTATTTGATTTATTCCTTGACCTACCTATAGGTAATACGAGCCCATCCAAATATCTTTGGGTAATGGTTCGGTATGGTATAAGAGTCCTTTTTAACTTATAAAACTATGTGGCAACCCACATCCTTCTGTAATGTTTCTAACAAATTCTGCTGCTGGCTTTCCTCATTTTAAGGATTTCTGCTGTTTGCTCCCATATCATATCATCACGCCTGTAATCACCCAAGGTAACACCAAGGGCGCACCTAATTAGAACACCAAATTTCATCAGTTATAATTGAGTACCAAATAATAGGGCCAATTGACATCAAGGCAAGCCTATTGACATCAACCGGGCACAAATCCAGGCTCCGTCCTCTACTGAGAAATTTCCGAAGATGGAAAAACTCAATAACACTGCCGACTTGGGAATCCAACCCAAGATCTCACGTTCAAAAGTCGCGCTTGCGACGATTAGATTAACGAGGCATTAAATCCTATGCACTAACACATACAGTAACCCTATAACCTAATGGGTTACCTCCTTTACTGAGTAATTTATACGCGTGTTACCTAATTACTATTAATCTCGTCCTTTCGATCCTGGTCGACGTTTTCATCATCACTACCTTCGGCCCCCTGCCAGCCTGCTGGCTGCCGGCTCCGTATCACGCCATGGAAAGTGTTCTACAGGTACTTCTTTAGCTAAACTGACGCAATCACGACTTTTCCACAAATTCATTATGTCATGACGTTCGTTGCGGTTGTGACAGTTTAAATCTGCGAATCCGGGATGCTTGATTGATTTAACGAAACCTCAGAGGCTTATACATAACATAATGTTTAAGATAAGAAGCAACTTTATGAAAGACAGAAGTTCACAGTTTTTATGCCTTGTCGTACTGGAGCTACATTAATTTATTGTTGTCTTTGTTTTGACAGTTCAAAAGTGCCTGGCCTACTTGAAATAAATGGCTTATTCCTAAAATCCCCCCTAAAAGTCCCCCTAAGGGGGGAAAAGTGGTTGAAGCCGTCACCTCCTTCTGCGAAGCAGTCATGCTAGCGAAGGAGGTGGCGGAACGTGAGAGGGATAGAACCTCACGTCCCGACCGCCCCGGGAGTCGCCCCGGGCGTCAGGGGCCACCGTAGACGCGGGCCTGTGGACGGTGAGCTATAGGTAAGCCGTCCGTCCGTCCGTCTTATGACGACAGGCCGTGTCGACGGCGTGTTCGTGTCCTCAAAGAGAGTCAGCAAAAAGGAAGGGGTCTGCAAGGGCCGATGCCTGCCGGGGCTGCGGGACTGTTCGCAAGAGATACCGTGCCCCCGGAATATAAAGGGCGATGAAGGAACATGGATGGGTTTTAGTCTGACACTCCCTCCTGCTCCGCCCAGAGTGGAAAGAGTCATTTGATGATTTCCCATCCGAAAAATCTTTTAATAAATCTTTAATAATAATAATCTTTTAATAAATCTTTAATTCTCCCCTGATATTCCCCCTTAGAGGCTTTTATTTTGATCTCATGGAAGGGCTGGGTAACACAGGGAATGAAGATGTAAAGTTGTACAACTTTATGCCACAAACACAGCGTGTCAAAAAATGGATACTAACTAAAAGCAAAAACCACGACTTGAGTATCTGTCATACCACTTAGTATCCGATTTTGAGTGAGAAAACGCCCTTGCCTTTTAAAAACTTTTTTCTTACTAGCAGCTCTACTTCAGATGAGATATCATCATAATCTGTCTAACCTTTTCCCAAACTATGTTGGCGTCGGCTTCCAGTGGTGAATAGAACGACTGCCAAGTGACCTCCACAACCCAGTTACTGAGTAATCGATATTATCCTTTTAAAGACGAGATAATGCTTGCTTTTTCTTGTCTAAAAATCCAACTCAAAACTTGCTGTATTGTAATGGGAATGTTAAATAAAATTCACGAATAAATCTTTTTGGACGCAGATGCGAAGACATTCACATCTGCTTTCAAATCAAATCAAATCACTTTTTATTTGTTAACACAGGTACAGAAATACAGATACAATACAATACGATAAGATACAATACAATAAAATACACAAACACAAAATAAACACAACAAGACAATACAACAATATAACAAATAAACAACAACACAACACAATAACAACGACAATCTTTTTAAAAGAAACGTAACAGTAACCCAAATTACATTACTACTAACATTAACAATACCACTCACTTATAAATTCGCAAAATAAGTAATGATATCATTCAGTCCAGATAGTCCACATAATGTGACATCATTTCCAAAAATCTTTCACACCATTTTAGCCTTTAAACGTCTTGTTCCAAAGGCCGTTATTGTGTGCAGTTTCCAGGTCAGCTGTTCCCAATAAGGTGTTAAGCGGAAATATCTTTGATTGCGTCATATTGTAATAAAATGTTAATGGCTATGTATCTTCTTATTGAATACTAATTTGTAAGTACAGCTTAATAAAAAGGTGTCGCTTTTATTGTTCACAGATTAATTCTTTGATAACTGACTAAGGGGATACAATAATAATCATTTTTGTTTATGGTTTAAAAATAAAATTTTGTGCGTTTAAAAACACCTGTTTACGAATCTTAACAGTTCTAAAGATACTTTTATAACTTTTTTACTGGTAATATTGTTGGACACACTTTAAAGGTGCGAAGTACTCATGATTATGAACATCTTATACTGAGGAACCAACCCCGAACTATGAAAAGGTTAATCACTACCATTTGTCGAGTTGTACAACCAGAAATAAATGTTAAAACGCTTTGGAGCCTTGATACAGCCAGAAGGCGGTAGACCGGTAAGGGTAGACCTCGCAGGAGATGGTGGGATGAGCTGGATAGAAACAACGACCAGTGGTCCACATTGTCTGTGGGGCGAGCGATTTGATGTCATGGAGAAAAGAAGCCTTTGCTCAAAAATGGTTCATTAGTATTTAATTCTGATGATTTTAGGAAATAAATTAAGCTTCAATAAAATCTGATAGGTCAGAATTCAGAAGGATATTGATGGCGAATTTAAGAATTCGATATTCATAGAAGGAGTCTCCACATTACCACTTCACCACCCATTTATTATACAAAATCACACAAACATCAAACAATAAAAAACCGAAGCCTTTCTAAAAATTTGCGCACACGCATCTCCTTTAATTCGAAGCGATCTCGCGACGTATACCCGTCCCTGTCCGTCATATAGCGCGCTCTCGCTCCCACGTCATTACGTTATTAGTTCGCTTGGTACTCCAAGAGCTGTGATTAGCAGGTGATTAAGGTTCATTCAACATAATCATGTAATTATTTATTTATGTTTTAGAGTCGAGTGGGTTTTGTATGTAGTATGTGTAAGGTTTTTAGATAAAATTGTATGGATTTTTTTGTAAAATTTTAGATGCAACACAATTTACATATTTAAATTCCAGATGGACCAAATTTTCTACCATCAAGAATATTATCATCTGGTTTTCAAGAATCTTCGAAGCAATCATTAAAGAACTAGAAATGAACACTTATGTTTATATCTAAACTAGCAGATGCCCGTGGCTTTGCCCGCCCGCAAATTATATACTAAAACCTTTCTCTTGAATCACGCTATCTATTAAAAAAACTCGCATCAAAATCCGTAGCGCAGTTTTAAAGATCTAAGCATACATAGGGACAGACAGACGCGGGTGACTTTGTTTTACAATATGTAGGTAGTGATAATGCAACGACAGTAAATCATTATAAAAGACGGTGTACAGGTATTTGTTTTTATTGGGACAAGTTATTATTCCTAAACCACGGCAACTCCCGAAAACCAGAATCAATAAACAAAAAACAAAGAGCAACAAAGAATTGAATTGTCTTGGATCCAGTCTACGGGTAATGGAACATAGTACTGTAAATATTGCAGTTTCAAAAATCACTGTGACTGGTAGAAAAGTTACCTACACCCAAAGTTACATACACATCAATGGCAAAATATGAGTGTAGTAAATGTAAAACCCTGCCTGACGCCGTCACCTCCTGCGAAGCAGTCATGCTAGCGAAGGAGGTGGCGGAACGTGAGAGGGAGAGAAACTCACGTCCCGGCCGCCGCGGGAGACGCCCCGGGCGTCGGCAAGGGCCAATGCCTGCCGGGGTTGCGGGACTATTCGAAAGAGATACCGTGGCCCTGGATCACAAAGGGCGATGAAGGAACATGGATGGGTTTTAGTCAGTCTGACACTCCCTCCTGCTCCGCCCAGAGCGAGAGATGTCATTTGATGTTTTCCGATCCGAAAAAAAAAAAAGGCAAAACCCTGTCTTGGCCTTCGGAGAAATACGAGTGTATTGTTTGTTACATCCCTCGAACACCAACAAACCAAAAGCGTTACAACCCCTAATTGAAATACATTACTTTCACAGCAATTACCCGGGACAATTCATCTAACTCTCTTACATATACTGCGAGAGTGAACACGGCACGCAGTAACGATATCTGCTCACGATCGGTAATGAAATGAACGAGAACTTTCCGTAGCAGCACGGGGACATACGGACAGACGGATGGGGCAGCTGAGGGAACAATTTATTAAGGTAATATTTTTGGAATTTTATGCAGGAAAATCACCACTAAAATTAACCCATCTGGAAATTCCTGTGGTAGTCCAAATAACAGATGGATGGATTCTGTGAGGTATGATATGAAAGAGAAAGGAGTAAATGATGCCGTGACGTCTGACAGGGGAGATTGGAAGAAGAAAACGTGTTGTGACGACCCCAATTGAATGGTACAAGGGCGGGAAGATGATGAGGATGAGTCTCCTGGAAGATTTGAAGTAAGATAAGGACTGAAACACAAGTTTCTTTTAAACAAACACTACCGTCATCTACTTTAATACTTAATGAAATCATGTGGCGGATAGGGAAACAAACGCAAGAAGAAAATATATACTAAAAAGGTTGTTCTGAAAAGTGAGTGTGATTAGAACTAGAACATCGAACAAAGGTAAACAAATCCATCATTAATTAGGCTCGAAGTAGATGATATCGAAAGTGAACTTAGAGTGAAGAGTGTTATCAATTGCCTCTATGGTTGTCAAAGAATCTAGTATAGAAGAACTGTTTCTAAAGTTAATTACTTAACTTAACTTTATAAACTTCTTCTTGTTCTTCAACCCTTGGCCACCCAATGCTGAGGGTAGGTCTCTTCCAAATCTCTCCACTTTTGGCGGTTTTGTGTCATGGCTATCCAGTTTCTTCCGGCCACTTTAGTGAGATCGTCTGTCCACCTAGTCGGTTGTCTTCCCACATTCCTCCAAACGTCCGTGGTCTCCATTCCAGCACTTTATTCCCCCATTTTCCATCCAGTCAACGGCATATAATATGGTTCCATAAACAGATTTCGTTCTATTTATTTCAGGACTACAGTGCGGCAAGATTAGTTACGTATCAAGAACATTTTTAAGCTTTTACTAGTTTTTAAAACGGATCGCCAAACTCGTCACCCGTGTGTCCACACGATATTTACCGGCTAGTTAGATAGACATTTTCCACCGGAAACACACCACATTACAACGTTGTTTATTGTAGTTTGCGAGTACGAACAAATAACAAGTCTGTTTGTACGCCCAGCTTATAATTACTGGCACCTTTACATGTATTCCTTCTCATATGGAGAGCTTTGATGAGATCTTCCCACAATAGAGGAGATAACTTTTGCAAATACAGAACGGCGGTCTAACCAACTAACAAGAAGTCTTCTTATTTCTTTATCGTGTGGTTAGTGCCTAACCGCACAGTGTCACATTATTATTATTTTTGTTAAGTTTTATGTTTTTTATTCATTTTTGTTTTTCTATTTTTGTTATTTTTTTATACTGTGTGCACTTGTGGCGTGTGCCAAATAAATGTATTTTCTTTCTTTCTTTCTAACCTGGTGTCAGAGATTTTATGCCGCCCATGGAGCTCTGACTTGGCTTTAAATGCCATCGAGAAATAGGTATCTCTCAGGCATACTGGTTTCCTTAGTGTAACACTTGAAGTGCGAACTGGTGACTGAAAGGCCTTAAGGTCTATCGTTTTTTTGAATTATGTTGAGTACCCACTCCTTGAATAAGTACCTATTTCAGCTGGAAGAATAAAAATGTGTGGGCTAAGGCTTGTCAGGGAAATTAGTATCACCGTATGAAAAGGTACGTTCCAATTTGAAAAGTGCTGGTGACATTACACGTAGAAAATTCAAGTATAACATCACGCAGGTTAGGCAGAGGTGTGCCTAATAGTACACCCACATTTCGCCAGTTTTGTTTTAAGTCCCATGTAATAGGGGGCGAGCCTATTGCCATCAACCGGACACAAATCCAGACTCCGTGTCTGCTACTGAGAAATTCCTGATGGAAAAACCTAATAACACTTTGCCAGACCTGAGAATCGAACCCAGGACCTCATGCTCAGCAGTCGCGCTTGCTACCATTAGACCAACGAGGCATACATTGAGTTCCTCATACTCCGTTGAAGATAGGATCCTCCGACCAGATTGAAAAAATCTGCAATGGAAAATAACCTAAAAAATGCTGACCGATAAGGGGTTCGAACCTCACGGTAAGCAGTCGCACATTTTATAACCATAAAGCTGCAAGTTGGCAGCGGGCGACACGAAGCCGCCGCAGACGACGTGTCGTGGCTTCATGTTGCCGCGACACGTCACCGCCTCATGTCGCTGCTGTCATGATTTCATTTCATTAATGTCAGCGACACTACTGATCTGCGGTCGGGCGACATTTGCGTCTACCGCTCGACGATGCGTCGCTAGCTTCATGTCGCTTGCTTCGGAGGGAATTTCATAGAAATACATAGAAACCAGTAGTATCGCTGCGACACGTCGTCGTCTGCGGCGGCTTCGTGTCGCCCACTGCCAACTTGCACCTTAAGACTGTTCGACAGAACTGAGAGACAGTCCCAGTAGGAGTAGAATAGAATAAAATAATTTTTGTATTATGTTTAAGGTACACATTAAGGTCTTATAAATAGGGTTATGATCTTACATTTGTGGCATACAAATATTTGAACATGCTGTACGTATTACGAAAATTAATGAAAAAATTAAAACCCATTGCCTACTTTAAAAACAAAAGTAAATTTAATCCTAATTCAAAGCAATCAGAATACCAAGGTGCAGTAATTAACGAATCGCTCGATAATTGCTTTACGAAAAACTAATTAATTCTACCTTGTTCTTATAATTAGCTATAACTGATAATTAGTACTGCTCTCGGCTGTAGATAAGGATTCAAATTAAAAGGGAAATTTATTTTCTCAATTTTAGATTATTACTCCGGTTTAGTGATAAAATGAATGGTGTTAGGTTCGTTTACTATGTTGGAAAAGTGTACTTTATCTATATGAAGTATACTTGTAATTTTATACTACACTTGCTTAGTAAGTGTACCAATACTACCCCACTAAAAGGCTTAAAAGCTGTTCATTAAACCTTCTCAAAAATCTAAGCAGTTACATTGTATGGAATTTCATTACTGCCCTGAAAATCAGGGTAGTAATACATTACTAACGCGTTTTGTTTTTTTTTAAAGTCTTGATGACGTTGTAAGCAAGTGTAATAAAAAGCAGTTTAAATCACACGAGGGTAAGTACAGATTACTAAACTCGTGTGGTTCACGACCCTCCGCTCGCGTCGGGCCTCAAATGCACACTCGATTAGTAATCTGTGCCTTACTCCCCTTGGTGAATAAATAGCTATTATTAGTCATTGCAGACTATCGTCGCCAGTTTTGGAACACATTACTTAAGTATCACTTATCTGTGGAGCTAGGCAACTGAGCTTATCCCAGTTGTAAACCTTTGTGCCTATTGGCCTTGTTTCGTTCTGTCTCCTGCTGATATGGAGGGAAGTGGACATTTGACGGTCCGAATGGTGCCGTGGTAGTGAGGCTGCCTTACGTTCTTAGGGTCCCGGGTTCGAATCCCGGTAGGAACAGATGTTTGTGTGATGAGCTTGGACATTTGTTTCCGAGTCCTGGATGTTTATATGTATAATAAGTATGTATTTACAAACAAAAAGTATCTATGTAGTAGGTATATCAACTATCTGATGTTCAAGATACAAGCCTCGTTGCTTAGTGTGGCACTAGATGGCGCTGTGTAATGTCAAGCGATATTTATTGAATTATGTTTTTCCTACTCCTCCGCTATTAAATTGTTTCTCTGTGACTTCGTCGAGCTTCATAGTCTCGGCGCTTTCTGATGGTCGCCACTGTTGATTCTGGCTTTCAGGAGTTACAGTGGTTTGGAAATACTCGTAGTATGGCGGGGTTGTCCCAAAAAAAAAGATTATCGCTGGAATCTGGTTTTCAGATCGGATTGTTCACATGATTCCGAACAAAAATGATTCTATAAGCCCCAGTATTAAAGTCATTTGTTAAAATTATCTGTTCTTCCATATAACCTACGCGGCTAAAAGGTTAAGAACAGTTGCTTTTTTCTAGCCTGAATCTAATGATCATGATTCATGTTTTTTTTCTCATAATTTTCCATGTAAAGAATCCATTTTAAAACTTAAATCGCTTGCTTACTTGCTTGATGCCCGGGAGCCTTAAAAGTTAACGCTACTCCAAGTTTAATGTACCAGCTTGTAAACATTTTGCCAAACCAATAGGTTGGCTAATAAAACAAAATACATAATAAACAACACAATCTAAACACTAATAAATGATCAAAACACATGCCTTCACCGAATTTCAGCGTCCATCTTACAGTATAATGTTTACAGTTTTTATTTCGGTTACCAGGAACGGTTTACTACCCCTTAATTGGTTTACTATCACCTTGTTAGCTTGGTAGATGCCAGGAGCCTTAATAAGGAGGCTGCTTATACACCGAAGCGAATGGAAAGACTGTCGACATGTGAACGCTCGCCTTTAATAAAGTGGGTGGTTTGCGCCAAATTGGTTGGGATTTAACTTAAATCTACACTTATAACTATTATAAAGAGGAAAGATTTGTATTTTTGTGTGTGTGTATGTTTGTAATGAATAAACTCAAAAACTACTGCGCCGATTTCAAAAATTCTTTCACCACTAGAAAGGCGCGTCTTTACTGAGTAACATAGGCCATATTTTATCCCCGTACTCCCACGGCAACGGGAAATACGCGGGTGAAACCGCGTGACGTCCGCTTGTTTATTATAAAGAGAAGGTCTAAGTTATAATTTTATTTTAATAAAACCAAGGCACTGTTGAATGTCAAAAAAAAAGGAAATAAAATTGATTCAAGTTATTATTAATTTTTACTAACTAGTCTTTCCACACGTAACATTGATACTTTAGTCCAAATTCAATTTTTACTCCTATACTACTCCTCTTACGGCCGTTAGCTATAACTTACTTACGTATAACTGATGGTTAATATACTTAAAGTACTTACGGGATGATTTCCGTGATTTTCTTTGGTAAAGAAAAAAAGAAATCACGGATATCATCCCGTAAGTACTTAAAGTGTAGTGAAAAACCGTGAAAGTCTGTGATGATTAATATGCCTACATCCGTAGCTATCGGTGTTTCTATAAACAAAGAATATCCTACCCGCGTCACCTACCTGTCACTTGATTCATAGAAAAATCAAAGAAAGCTTTTCTGTGACCTTTTGTTTCTAACCGGTCAGTAAGCAAAATGTCATGTTTGACATTTTGCTTACTGACCGGTTAGAAACTACTACTAGAACTAACTAACTCTGTTGACAGAGATAGCAACCTACCGAAACCGGCTAGTAAGTTATTGAAAATGGCCGTTAGAAATAAGTTCATCATCAGAAAAACTTACAGTAAAATTATTCTTATTCCTTATTCCACACAAAATAAAATACGTCTTTAATTGACTTGAGAGAGATTGCAATAAATATAGCTGTAATGTGCCTTGTGTTGGCTGTAATTTTACTTGGTTATTTGAACCAATTTTAATCAAAGTTTCTTCAATTATTTAAAATAAATGATTGTGAGATTAAAGATCATTTTGCTAAGTTCGTTGGTGTCTACTATATGCTCGTTTCGGTGTAAATCCTCCCATCTTAAATAAGTAGTCAACATTAATATATTGGTCACAATCTCCCATCTTCTACCACATACCATAAAGGTAACCTACTAGGAACTCATTAACACACCTATATGCCCATTAAACGGATCAACGTTTTGTATAATTACTGCTTGATTGATTAATAACGTTTCTTGTGAAATCATTTTGTTCCGATGTTCAAGTATTTAGGATTTTATTTATTGAGGCAATAAGGTTTTTAAATAGATTTATGTTTTAAGAGCCGCGACTTAAGTAGAGTTGTAGGTCATGACTTGGAACCAAGGCAGGCATCGACTTCACGTTGTTTCTATCTGACCTCCACAACCCAGTTAGTACTGGGTAATACAATACTCCTTGGTAAGACTGGTTGTCAGACTTTCGGGACACACTACCTGTAACGACTGTCTGTCAAAGATCTACAAAAGCCAGCCAGGACCAACGGTTCAACGTGCTTTCCGAGGCACGGAGGAAACTCAGTATGTAATAGGTGGTCACCCATCCACGGACGAACCTAGGCAAGCGGGGCTTAACCTGGTGATTGATCCGAGCAGCTACTATTTATTTATTTAGCCGCGAGCTCCTCATACTTATAACTATACAATGAGCATTTATGTAGACTACTGATTAACACTGTTGCAGAAAACCAATACATTCTTGACCATGGGAAAAAGTAAGAAGACAAACACGCGAATCCCAAAAGAAAGTCCAACCAAACAAAACAAAAGAAAGACAAAACTTCAAAAACACGTCTTTTTACCCCGTACCATCAGAGAAACAAACATGATTTTTTACGAGTAACTCCAGCATCTTCAAGCTACATAAACCTTTGTGATTTAAAAGTAAAATGGTGGACAGGGAGACGGACGGTCGGCGACAGTGACACACGGCCTGGTCCTGGGCCCGTTGGAACAATAAAACAATAGTTTCGGGGCCCAACGCCGACGGATGCCGCGCATAGCTTGGACCCCAATTAAGATCCCGTAAGATTGTCCTCTTGTGTTTTTAGTGGACTGTAGGGTGACTATGTTGGTGAGAATTGCAAGGACACCACGGTAGTGTGCCCTTTGGTGAAATTAAGATGACTTTTCAATATTACTATAGGTAAGCTTCGACTTATAAGTCACGTAAGTCATCATCATTTTTTTTTTCATTAAGTATATTTAAACGATAAAATATAAAAAATGTATAGAGAATTCTATGTAGGTATCGTCGTCGTGTTGTCGTCGATCCTCGTTGCTTAGTGTGGCACTAGATGGCACTGTGTGTAATGTCCAGCGATATTTATTATTATATAAAGAATTCCTAATATGGTATTATTGGATTTAGTTTTAGATATAAAATCTTGTATTTAAAGATCCTCTGTCCTACTATATTTTTGTCTTTTGCTGTGCCCGACAGGGTCTACAAATATCACATTTTTTTTAAGTTACCACCTAAGTACCTACACATTGTGGAAAAGAAAATAAAGTATTGAGTATTTTGTTAGAGTGACTACCAGTCTAACCGGATACAGCTGAATACCAGTATTTTACATGGACCGACTGCCTATCTGACCTCCACAACCCAGTTACTTGATAATACGGTACGATTAATTGAAGTAAGTGCAAAAACTAAAATATTGTTTAAATTTTTGAATATTCCAAAGTTTTTGAACGTAGATATTTCTGTGATTCATAGCATTCTGATACTATTCAATATTTGTTTCTTCTAGTTGAATAGAACTTGCTGAGCTGGAATCTGACTCCAAACGGTTGGAAAACAGCTAAGCAGATGATGATAAATACAGTCAAATCTCTTTTCCATATACATCATGATCTGTCGAATGACCGATTTTGTCGACGCCATTGTTTAACTTTGTGTCTACTTCGTGGACAGATCATGGGATAACACCAAAATTTGTCAAGACTGTCCCCCAACATCCTTGCTCACAGCCACCCTACACAACCGAACACTTTTTCAACGTTTTTATTTGTCCCAATCTGTTTTTTAACACCTCCCAACGGCTGGTCAGGCCGGTGTAAGCGTGGAGATCCCTTGATTATTACAACAACCAATTTAATGAGTTTGTTTCTGATTCCACTAATCGAGATTACGGTGATTCATAACTAACAGACTTACGTACTAATCACCGTGTCGCTTGTAAACTATGCAGGTGGGTAGAGAGATAGGTCGTTAGGTTTGGGAGGATATAAAAGTGATTTTGGTGTGACTTGCCTGTTCTTCTTCGTAGGAAAATGCACTTTAATCAGTGGTGCATATGGCATTATGTTACATTACTCATTTCTGTCCGTGCAAGGAACTGTTAACTACAATTTTTGCGTTTCATAAAGGGTGTAAAAAACCTCTTAACGAAGCCAAAAGGCACTTGTTCTCCTTGTCATTGCGATCATTTTTTTGTTCTACACCATACCTGGGAACCTTCTAGTTACGGAGATATTGGGGGTCAAAGTTCCAACTTTTTGACAAGATTTTTTTTTAATACAAGGTTTTAATGTAAGATTTTTACTTTAAACACGTCCACGACCCTCGTATTATTCAACCCATCTATCAGCACAATTTCTGAGTGCGTTACATTGAGTTTTACCACAAAACATGAATTTTCATCCCGAAAAAAAAGTCGTTTCCCAGCTATAATTTTTGAGTAAAATTACTTAGTTTGATGTACAGAATGCTTGGTTGGCGGCTTCGTGATGAGGTTGTTTACACCCTGTATAACGGCGTTAGTTCATACACGTGCCAAAAGGACCAGGACACCTCATGTCATCATCATCATCAGCCTACAACAGGCCACTGCAAGATCGTCACTCCACCGAGCCTGAGGGCGTCCCACCTTACGCTGACCGATTCGCGGTGTCCACTCAAGAACACGTCTACCCCAACGGTCAACGGTTCTACGGCAAATATGACCAGCCCATTACTACTTCAGCTTACTTATTCTGTGAGCTACGTCGACAACTCTGGTCTCACCTCATGTATCATTGTTCATTTCTAATCATATCAAGTAACACTCCTTGAAGACAGCCAGGCTTTTGAAATCAAACCTCATACCATTTATACTAAAGGAATGCCATTACCCCATCCTTCTTTAACCAAACAAATCGTTATCTCATTATTATTATAATCAAATAAATATAATAATAACTGGGATCGGATCGCGACGCTGCGCCGTACATCACGCACGCGCCGAAGCGGACGGACAGACAGACAGACGAGACGGTGCGAAAAATTAATTATATTTATTTATTGGCCACTGAACTTTCTGTGTTGGCGTTGTTTTGTAGTGACGTCACGTATGTGGGTGTGTGGGTGTGTGTATGTATGTGTGTGTGTTGGATAATCAGAGGTATTGTTGCAGAGTGCAGAACTCAAGGGAAAAGAAACAGAAAAATAACAGACAGATGTGTTGTTGGAGAGATTGTTACGCTACTTCTACTTCCCAGTTAAAACACTGGGAAGTAGGAAGTGTTTGAAAAGTGCTGATTCTCAATTTGAATTCAATAATTAATAAAAAAAAAGTATTTACCTGCATTAATCAGCCTGCTCAAGAAAATTTTCATAATTTTTAGAAAGAGAGAAAAAAAAGAGTTAATTGTGTTGTGTTGTTATTGTGTTTTGTGTGTTGTGTAGTTGTTTACTATCCCCAGACTTGGTAACCGCATCCTGAACTTCAATAATCTACAGTGAAGTTACAACCAATAGATAAATGGAAATAGCAATTGAAACATGGCAGATATATGAAAACCAATTGGTTTATCATATTTGTTTTCATATATCTGACCTATCTACCTTCTTATGTATCTACCTAGATTACCTAGCTCAAAAGGTAGTTGGTACAGACTGGATACAGAAGTCAACGCAGCTTGGAAGATGCCTATTTCCAGCAGTGGACTTCCATTGGCTGAGCTGGTATGAGGATATGGAAAACTGGAAATGCTTGCTAATTTTTAGGCCAATAAAAAACTGATATATTAACACAACACAAAAGTTATTGAATTCCACATGGAGAAATGAAGTCGATAAATGAATTGGAACATGTTATTCACTTATTGGAACAGCTATCATCAGACTTCGTTTTCATTATTTGTATCGGAGTCAGTTGGACGAAAAATCGATTACACTTCTCACCAAATTAATCGCTGGAACGAATTGTGCGGGTCGAGTTATGAGCGGTGAACGAGTTTGAGTATGACGATAGTTTTACATGTGATATTAATATTGTAGGTTACGATAATAGCGAACTCGATAGCTAACCTGGCAAAAAGATTTTGGTTATTGAACAGCAGATTTTTAGAATTAGCAGAAAGGTTTTGAGTATTGAATGCCCAAAAACTATTTAATACTCCAATGAACACCATACTATACTAATCATAAATCATATTTTCGGTCCTGACGTTTCGATTAGTCAGGTAGGTAAGTTTACTATATTTTATTCATTCAACCGATCGCAGTCCACCGCTGCACATAAGCCTCTCCCGAGAAGCGCCTGTTTTTCGCTGTCAATCCTTCAATCCAATATTTATTTATTTATTTATTTACTCTCTAAACATACAAATATCCTTACAGGCTATACCCAATGCGATATTGTAGCACGCTTAAAATTTAATATGATAATCATCATCATTTATCATACAATACAACCAACCAACTTGTATTAGTTAAACCTAATTCGTAACATCTAACTCTATTCTATCTCAATCCTAAAAAGCAAACAAACTATGCCTGAGTTTTAAAGAGCCCCCTTGAATCGCTGCCATCTCATAACTTGCACCAAGCCCTTAAGGACAAAGTGAGACAAACCTTTTTAATTTGCAATGATTAACACTGCCACTGCCGTCATGTGTTTTTTGTGAAGCTCTCAGCAATATATCATTTATTATTTAAATATTAAAACGACCAGGATATGGACACTGTTGTTTTTAACACGCTTTTAACGGGGCACGAAAGTAATAAGATTTTATTACGCATAATGGAACTTATTGATCGCTTTTCTCCGCAGAACGTTTTCTGGGATTGGAATTCCTGTTGAACAGAAAATCAGGTCAACCTGAAAATCATCATCATTCTCCTGTCCTTATCAAAATTTATTTGGGGTTCGCGTAGCACCGTTTCCTCTTGAATACTTCTCGATTAGTCGTACCTGTTCCTAGCGATTTTTCATCGCTCACACAGATCATCCATCATTTTTTGGCCAACCAGCTTCTGGTTGGATGTAAAATATTATATATTATATCTATACATACAATTAAATACAATTAAAATGTCTGCAATGTCAAAATAACAGCTTTTTACTGAATGCATATGAAAGTATAATAATATACAGTACTTATAACAAAAAAAAAACGAAAATTTTCTCTGTCTGTTTATTCCGGCTAATCTCCGAAAGGACTGGACTGATTTTCGGACTTTTACTGGTTGATAGCTGATGTTATAAGGAGTAACTTAGGCTACTACAACTTTTATTTTAAAAGAAAAAATCCTTGAAATTGGTAACAAAGTCCGATTCAAATAGGGAAGTGATATTTTTATAATAATTTTACGCGGACGAAGGTTGCGGGCACAGCCAGTATCCGGATAAAATTATTCAAACATCGTAAAACATGTCATTTTCTAGTTACTTCTGCCTAACCATTCAGTTTAACCATTCAAATCAATCTATATACCCAACTATCTTAACAGTTATTGTGTTTTATCTACTTTCGTTGTTCTTTACTTTTGTTGTTATTTTATTTAATTTCTTTTTTTATATTCATTTGTTTTATTTTTGTTTATAATTGTTTAGTAGGATATTATGCTACCCGCCGGTTTATTTATGATGCCACTAAGTGGGGCCTGGTGACCTGTAATACAGGTTTTTTTTAAGACCTACTTCAGGCACCAGCACTCACAATGTGAATTTATATAATTCTACACTATTAAGTGCTACAAAACCATTGTGAGAGAAAATAAATAAAACGTATATATTATATTATATATATTATAGTTAACAGAAGTATAAAATGGCTATAACAAGTCAAATTCACATAGCTTGCCACTAAACAATTAATTGCCCCGGCATGAACAAGATCAAGTTACAAGAAAACCTTTCAACAATCACCTCTATCTTTTAATTCCCCAGCTTTCACCAGAAATCACTTGCAACCACACATCGTTTACGAACAAACAAGCACTATTTCAGTTAATAATTAAACTCAGTGATCATTGAGTTACGATCGGTTAGGCGCCTTACAAAATGGTGGCGTCTGATCGCTAATTAAAAGCGATATATAATGGTGGAACGCCCCCGCTGCATGGGTCGGGACGAGATTGGGACTTTTTAGTTGGGAGTATGAGGTTTAATTTATGGACTGGGATGAAAATAATATTTCCTGAAATGTATAACTGTAAGTTTTAGCTTAGTCGTGTACCATAATTGCGAAGTGATAATTACTAATTAGAAGTTAACGTGGATGCTCCAGGGTAGCCCGCAAAATTCAAATTTTCTTACGTTTTTTGCAATTTGCAGGCCAGTGCTAGGTTGTATGTTGATTAAAATATCCAAGCTCATACAGGTGCAAGAATGACTTTTTCAAGGACGAAAATTATTCCTCTACCTTTATGCGCTTGGAGGTTTGTATTGATGATTTTGATGATTATAATTCTGTAACTACATACGTCTTACAGTCGCGAGGAATATTTTAATCAACATGCAGCCTAGCACTGGCCTGCAAATTGCAAAAAACGTAAGAAAATTTGAATTTCGCGGGCTGGTTGGAGCATCCACCTCAAGTAACCGAAAATGAATTGGTAACTCCTCTCAGGGGTCTAAATGGCCGCTTTAGCAGAATCTTAATATGAATCACGTTAAAAATTTAAAATTCTTAAAATGGAGCTTATGGTTATGTTTATAAAGACCATTTTAAGATTTTTTTTTAACGTTATTCATAATAAGATTCTGCTAAAGTGGCCATTATAGGCCCCCTGATCGTATTGGTTTTGTTACTACAAGAACTATTGTAACAGAAAAGTAATGATCAGTGGATAATTTTTCACCTTACGCCCATGTGCCAAGCCACATATTAGTTAGACTAAGGTGTAGAGTTTGTGAAGATAGACCTTGTAGAGTTAGGGCGTGTAGAGTTAGAAGCTTGGCTCTACATGAGATCTGATAACTTTTTGAAAGTGCGAGTCATATGGTCTCGTCTTGGCAACATTTTACATGAAAATGTTTTTGCTAGGATATCATTTTCTTGATTCAGTTTTCCCAAACAGCAATTTACCTAACTAGAACAAAACCACTTGTTACCCGATTATCTGGACAATTAATATAAAGTATTGTGTGTTTCCGCGCTGCTCCGCTGCACCGCTGGCCAGCTAACTGAACATCGCGCTTGTTGTACCTGGGAGCTGAGTAGTAATGTTGGTTTAGGTGTTGATGAGGTTTGTTTGTACATGTTCACTGCAACGACTATCAAAGATCTACAAATGACAGCCCGGTTTAACGTGCTATATGTAATTGCGTTCGATATGTAATTGTCACCCATCCAAATCAACCTAGGCAAGCATTGCTTAACCGATCGACTACAACGGCTGTTATTATTAAGCCACGAGCTCCTCCAAAGATTGCCATATCCCTATCAATTCCAATCAATATTTGTTTAACTACAATCAATTTTGAATCCGCAAATCTTTTAGGATCGGATCGGTTCCTAATAAATTATTATATTATTAAAAAAAAAAACTATTCCTGCAGTTTTGGAGCTCAAAATCGAATCCACCCCCTTAACCTGTCCCTGACAACCCTCATGATGTCACATCCAATATTTTCGTATCTAATGGAAGAAAACTACCATTTATTAATATGTTTATCTTAAAATCGGAATGTAGGACGCTGTAACAACACTTGGGATGTACAGTCGACAAAAGAGGTTAGTGTACAGACCGCTATTTAACTATATCATTCAATCCTATGCGAATATAGGTTAGGCGGGGTATAGGTTTAGGTTAGGCGAATATATCTGATGTTCTGTGAGAGAAAGTATAATAAATAAATAATAATATATAAATATAATCGCTGGACATTAACACACAGCGCCATCTATTGCCACACTAAGCAATGAGGCTTGTGTCGTGGACACCAGATAGTTGATATACTACATATATACTTTTTGTTTGGAAATACATACTTATTATACATATAAACAGCCATGACTCGGAAACAAATGTCCATGCTCATCACACAAACATTTGCTCCAACCGGGATTCGAACCCGGGCCCTAAGAACGTAAGGCAGCCTCACTACCGCTGCGCCATTCGGGTCGTCAAACTTATGCAAGAGTGTCCACTGTTCTGTGTTAGTATTAATTAGTAATTTAATTCAAACCATTGAAAGGTGTCAACTGGAAGATTTTAGTTTTGTTTTGTTAATTATTGTTTCTACATAATTATGTTAATTATTGTAATTGGTGTTAACCGTTTTAATTAACTATAAATAAATAAATAATCCTAGTAAGAGTGCTAAGCGTTGAAAAACTTGAATGAAGCAATGGCGATGGCATTTAACTATCTCGTTTGTGTGCCCCATGAGCCGTGGGCCAGAATAACCTCTTTCTGGAGCCCTGACACAGCCTGAAGGCGTCGCGGCAGACCTCGTGGAAGTTGGCGGTACGAGCTGAACAAGACCAGCGACCACTAGTCCACATTGGCTCTGGATTGAAACAACTGGAAGAATGGAGAGGCCTTAGCCTACTAGTGGGATGATGCAGGCTTACAGTATCAGTACCAGTTTGTCTAGTACTGCGCACTGCTGAATGCTATCTGCGATTGCAGAATTTAGACAATTTTACTATTACCGAATGTCCAGATACAGAATTACCACTTTAAATGTGCAGTTCAAGGTGGCGTTGCTTGCCTAAAAATATGCATCGATATAATTATCAAACTTATACACAAAACATTTATTTTAGTTCTGTGTTCGCCTAAACACATAAGTTAGTTGAAGTATACCTAGATAAGTGACGATGGTTTTCAAAGCATTTCTTATTTTTACTACGTCATAAACTTTTTCTTGTTTTTTTTTTTACTTTTTCGGCATCGTTATCGCTGAAAGAATTTCATTTTATTTAGGCTATATTCACGTGAATAACAATAAGCTCACCCTTATTGGGTATAAGAACTCACCGACAAAATTTTGGCGAAGGTACTACTATGAACAAAATGCACCTGTGTTTATCTATCCCTTCGATGTATGTTCTCGTGTAAGAACACATTTTTTCTTGCCAGGAGCATACCAAGATATTTCGTCGCCTGTACCTAATCAGGTAGGTGGCCAAAGTGTAAAGTCAATAGCGGACGGAAACGGATGTGTGTGTGTTTGTGTGTCAATATATTAACCGGTGCTGTTAGTGTGCTGTGTCATATGGGGTAGGCAGAGAGATAAGTAGGAAGTTTAAGATGTCGATTTTATTGGCATTAAGTGTCACTTTAATAAATGCCTAAATACTCGTATTATTGCACGGCTGAGAATTCAACTCTTGGCGGTGATTTGAGCATTTTAATCCCACAGAGTCTCCCAAGATGGACATTAGTAGTAAAATGTAAGAAAGTCTATGACAGACCGGTATGCCTAGAATGTTAAAGAAGCTAACAGAAATATTATATTAGTGGCATTTTTAACCGACTTCAAAAAGAAGGAGGTTCTCAATTCGTCGGAACCTTTTTTTTTGTTTTTATGTATGTTCCCCGATTACTCGAAGATGGCTGGACCGGTTTGGATTTTTTTTGTTTTGTTTGAAAGGGTATACTTTCCAGGTGGTCCCATGATCATCAAGTCAGGATCTGATGATGGGATCTTGGAGAAATAGAGAGAACTCTTCAAATTTAATAGGCTCACTCGAAGCGATTTGGGTAGTTTTTGTAAGAGTACTTTCTCGGAGTAGTACCATTTCAATTTGATGAAGATCTGATGAAGAACTTCGGAGATAGGCAACGGAACTCCTCAATAAATGATAGCAAATGGACTGGGATTCCTGAAATCTCATGTCTGTCTATTGTTTACACCAGTTCCTTTGACCTTTGTTTGATTGATTTCGTTTTTTTGTCACCGACTTCTGAAGCTGAAGTTATTTTTAACTTGTTTGTATTTTTGGAAGTCGGTTTTATTTTTTGCAAAAAAAGTTTTTCCATATACTTAAGTTTATGTGGAGTAAAATCTCTCTGAGTGACTTGCATGCGGTAGAAAGCTTATATTTGTCAAGAAAATCAAAATCAAAGCATTAATTTCAAGTAGGCCAGTTACAGGCACTTTTGAATAAGAAAATTGTTCAGTTTCATATAAATAAATTAAGTTAATACATAGTTATTCTTCGTGTTGAATATGCTAGCTGAAAAACGTTCCTGGCTTCCGTTTTCTTAAAAAATAGGTCTTCATACATAGTTAATTTCCAAATTCATGCACACTGTTTGTTGTCCTTTTTAATTCACAAAATCCCTACATACTTTCTTAAATACAACATGAAATAACGAAACTTTGAACATAAACTTGTTAAGTTTATTTTGAAAAAGGAAAGATCCCCAAAAGGCCTATTTTTCTTTCGCTCCACTAAATCAGCACGGAAACTCAATATTTGTGATGAAAACACGCTGTGACAAAACATACGGACAAACGTACAGACAGGAAGCGATGAGCGCTGTTTAAAACAAACATCGACCTCTCTGTAGACATTAGTCAAGTATTGGAACGGTTTTGGGAGAGGAACTGATCATTTTCTCAGCACTTGATTTACATAATGTGGTATTATGAGATACGGGCAACTAATTTTCAACCTTATTACCTAGGGCATAATCGTGAAAAGTGGCAGACCCTAAATTGAGAGTAGTGAGGGTTTCAAATTAGCTAAGACAACAGTATTGTTTAAGTACTACTTTAAATCTCTCAATAACTATTTGGAAATTAACTATGTATGAAGACCTATTTTTTATGAAAACAGAAGCCAGGAACGTTTTTCAGCTAGCATATTCAACACGAAGAATAACTATGTATTAACGTAATTTATTAACATGACTCTTCCTAACTTTATTACTGATCATCCGTACAGAAAATTCTGCATAGTTCTGAAAAAAAGGCTTATTTCACATGGCTTTTATTCCGTAACTGTATTTCTCAAAAAATCCAATTGTCAATCTTACCATTACCGGAATGTAGACAATTACATAAATTGTAATAATATATTATGTTGTTGTGTTTGTGTATTAAAAATATTTTATTTTCCTTCTGTTAACAATTTCTTTGTTTGGTTATTTTTTGTTTTGTGTTGAGTAACTATGAAACACACTGGTCTTAGTTACCTAATTTAAGGTTTGTTTCAAATTTAGTTATTGTATTTTAAAATTAGCATCTTATACTATAGTGTTTGCATGCCAATTTTATGGCGAAATGTGTCATTGCTCTACATATTATTTTTACCATATTTTGTACCACATTTAATGCAAATAAATAATTTTGACTTTGACTAAACTGTCATCAAAGTCGTCATTATTTTAAACCAAAATCATATGTCTCCTTAGTCTAGTGGTAGCAAGCGCGACTGCTGAACATGAGGTCTTGGGTTCGATTCCCGGCTCAGGCAATGTATTATTGGGTTTTTTCCATTCCATTTAGTCACGGAGCCCGGATCTGTGCCCGGTTGATGATAATAGGCTCGCCCCCTATTACGTGCGACTAAAACATAACTGGCGAAATGTAGGTGAACTGAACTATTAGATACACCTCTGCCAACCCTTCGGGGACTACACGCGTGATGTTATGTTATGTTACAAACAGTTATTAGGGAAAGGTACACAGTGAGGCCCCGACAGTTGTAAGCGGTTAATTGATGATATAAATGTGCTACTTAATTGAATTGTTTATTTCCGTGAGTTTCCCACAAGTAGCGAGAACTAAGACCTCACAGATCATCGCCACGTAAAGAAAAATAGAGTAATAAAATTGTAACCGACAATCTCTTTTTTAAGAAGCTTAATCATTAATTATTTTAGTACTTAAACATCACAATCCCTTTTTTCCTCCAAATTATAACCATAATCATGTTTATGTGTTTAAACGTTGTAGTATGTCTGGTTGCTGGTTGCGGGCAACCGCGAGTATTTGCAGGCTGTTAACTCATTTAATTTATTGCTGTTGAAACGTCCCTGTTAAATTGTTATATTGATGGCCCCGCGGCTTGCTGCGCAGGGCTGGCACAGAGACAAATCTACACTAATATAATAAAGAGTAAAGATTTTTATTTTTGTGTGTGTGTATGTTTGTAATGAATAAACTCCAAAACTACTGCGCTGATTTCAATAATTCTTTCACCATTAGAAAGCCACGTCTTTACTGAGTAACATAGGCTATATTTTATCCCCGTACTCTCACGGGAACGGGAACTACGCGGGTGAAACCGCGTGACGTCCGCTAGTAAATTATAATTTTAGAGAAATATTTTTAATGGGCTATGTACTGTCAAACAAGCTATTTGGTTTATAGTTTAACCAACAAATTACATTGTGGAATGTAGACCAAACAGCTTGTTTGACCGGACATGCTAAACGATGGAGAGACTGTATAAAAAATGATATGCCAAGAAAGGAGGTGTCTGATGAGATGACGAGTAATAGAGAAGTATGGAAGAAGAAGACATGCTGCGCCGACCACAACTGAATTGGGATAAGGCCAGGAGAATGATAATGATGATGATTGTTAAGGTGACTACAGGAGCTAAACGCGAGTTTTATAATGCAAAAAAGCATATGATTCACTGCAACAAACAAAACCAGAAAAATATATGATATTCTTCAGGATATATGCTAGTATAATAGTGTTTTGAAAATATAATACAACTAATTTTACTCGATAAAAAAACATGACAAACTTACCTTTAAAAAATTCTTTTAACGAGTAAAAACCATACTAAAATACATGCGATCATTCTGTTTTTTTGGCAAATAATTCTACAAGCAACATATTAGCATGATAGTGTTTTATTTTTTAGTCCAATCTATAGATTTTATGTAAATCGCAAAAAAACACCCATTTCGCACTATTCGGCCCGCAGTGACTTACGTCCCAACCACTTTGTAGTGCAAGCTGATTAGAACTTTATTCAACAGTATTTCAAGTATGAACCACCACAAATAGAGTTGCTAATTTAGCTCCTGTAGTCGCCTTAATGGGCTATTGGTACGACAGTCGAACGTTATCCCTATATTACCTACCTACGACTATCCCTGCCACTTCAGAAAATCATTATTATTCACCTAATAAAAATCTTAGAGTCAGTTACTGATATGGTAACAAGGCACAGCGTAAATTGCTGGGTCTAAAAGAATAAAAAAACGCAAAAAAAAAAAAAAACTGAACATTAGGGAAAAAGTCCTTTATAGGTATTCAATAGAGTATGAAAGTTCATAATTAGAACTTCTGTTTAGAGGTAAAACTTAGTTGTATTGTCGTTGGAAACTCATTCCCTCAGGCTCCTGAAAAGATCCAATAGGAAATCTTACCGGCACAAAAACGAACCAAAAAGTTTTGGAGTGGCGACCGCAAACCGGAAGACGTTGCGTTGGAAGACCTCCCACTAGGTAAACCACTAGCTACACTACGGCTAAGTATGATTGATACTTAGCTACATTTTATCCCTTAAGCAGACACAGGTTGTTACCAGTTCCGTCATAGTTACATCGACTGATATTTCTAGATAAAATCTCCTTGCACGTGCTAAAAGGTCACCATTACTAACGAGACACACAGGCGACTAGTTTATCATATCGATCGTTCGATTCCCAGGTCAGGTAAAGAAAGTGTTATTGGGTTTTCCGAATTTTTATTACGATTTTTTTTAGATTTGTGATCGGTTGATGGCAATGGCCTCGCCCCCAGTTACATAGGACTTTAACATAACTGGCAACATTTGGGTGTTTATCCTTTTGAGAGACTCAGACGTGACAGAATAATATTATGTAAAATAAATTAATCAAAAATAACTTGGCGGTGGCAGCCCTGAGCATAGCCCCGCCTATTAGTTCCTCAACTCATGCTCAGAGGCGAAGTGGGAGCCAATTTGAGCTCAACACCACACACACACACCTACACTAACACACACACACACCTACAGGGGGTGTGTGTGTGTAAGCTCATGTTTGCATTCAATACTTAGCTCAAAATCATTTAGTTTTGTAATGTCGTTGAAGCAAAGTGTATTGACATTATAAAAAGTAAGATGAATTTTGAAAATTATAGGCATATAAAGAGCGCTCTTGAGGTGATAGACAAATGGTTAAATTCTTTTCTACGGGATTGAGAGTTTCGCTTTTCGGTTGGTAACAGTAATTCAATGGGATTGAATGAACTTCGAGGGTGGTATTGATGATTTAATGAACACTTTTGACATCCCATCATCGGTTTTACTGATCGAGTCACATCATCAAGACCATTTGACAAAAGACTTCTTCTACTCATCATCATCATCAGCCTATTAATGTTCCCACTGCTGGGACACAGGTCTTCTCTCTAAGAGAGGGAATGACTTATAATCCACCACGCGGGCCCAGTGCGGATTGGTAGATGTCACATGTCTTCGAATTTTTTGGTTCTAGGACATGCCGGTTTCCTCACGATGTTTTCTTTCACCGTTTACTATTCTTGATCAAAATAGATGACAATTTGTACCAACCATCTTTTAGTGGTAACTTTACTGGGAAGTAGATTGAATAACCTTTCATGATTTAGGTTATTCAATTTGAAGTAATATTATGTCTATACTAATATTATAAAGAGGTAAAATTTGTTTCAAAGTTTGAATGTAAGGGGTAATCTTTGGAACTACTGATACGATTCCATTTTTTTTTTCAATAATGGGAAGCTAAATTATTCCCGAGTGTCAAAGGCTATATTTTAAAACGTTTCCATAGGATAATTTACGATCATAAGGCAAACGATGCCGTGGGTAATACTAATTATAATACAAAACCCGAAATTAGTTCTTTGGAGCCTAAAAAAGACTTACTGGCTATTTATCAGATCACTAATGTGATGAAGGTTGTTCTCATATTTCTTTTTTCGACAATACAATGTGATAGACTCACCTTCTGTAACCAACAGTACCCAACAAAACAAAACACACAATACCAGTTTGTCGGACAAGTCGGTTAACGTACGTTAAAATTAAAGATAAAGGATAAATATGCGGCCGCTGTCAATAATTTCAATAAATATGGCGAACGACCATAAATTTGTTTTGTGTTGGTTTAATTTGTTCGCCGGAGTAAATTATTGAGCTTTTGTTGTGGAGAATGAAGTTTATTTACGAAGTGCTGTAGCGGACGGTTATGGGTAGGTAGGACTTGAAGATGGTGGTATATTAGAGAGCCTACAGAGGATCTAGAGCGAGTTTTCATACCTATTCAATAGTGAATTTGTGTGGATTAGCTCGTGGTTGAAGAATATCAGCCGCTCGGATTCTTCTGGTTAACCTGCTCTTGCCTAGGCTGGTCCATGGATGGGTGACGGCCCATTTTTTCAGCCAGCTTTTCCTCCGTGTCTCGGAAAGTACTGGCTACATCCGGTTAGGCTGGAAGCCGACCCCAGTATAGTTGGGAAAAGAGGCAGATGATGAGTAGTGACTTTGTACTGAAACTGAACTAACGCAATAGTGGAGAACACAATCATTTCACGCAAACTTAATAGGGTGGTCCGCCATGAAAGCTTGAACTAGGCCCTAGTCGACTGGGTCTATATAAGTAAATCGTTTTGAATTTTCGAAATATTTTCATTCTTCTTGGTCAAATCTTTTAAAACAGAAGTCAAGACGGATTTTAGGGACTGACTGCTGAGACAAACTAAATATGGGGACCAAAGAATTTCATTTTAGAGAGAGAGAGACCTACTTATAGCACAAGCCTGGACAGGTTTTTTTAAGTGAAAATGAGAAATTGATAAAATCGATCAGGCTAATTTGGAAACGGAAGTTATAGTTGGTACCTGTTAAAATCGCAATAGCAGTCATTGACCTTTCCCTAATATCTCTTTGTACGAACCAAAACAAGAGAACTATGTATCGGTTTTCGTTAGAAAAAATGTTGCAGATCACGATAGATGACGATTCAAGATTTGAACAGGCTTAGTTTTGGATTTCAAAGTTAAGAACTTTAATAAATGTAGGTGGGTCAATAACCGCTATTGCGATCTTAACTGGCAGAAACTATAGCAGTTTTAATAAGGGTTCCCGGACTCAAGCACACAAAACTAGCACGTTGTATCGCATCCTTGGAAAAATATATTTTTTATTAAGATAATAACTTGAAATTGTCAAAACCTGGCGCTTCACCATGCTCCCACTGACTCACTTGAATCAAGATTATTTAAAAAGATAAAAAGAACTCTGCTGACCCCTCAAGAACCCAACAAGCTCCAAATTTGTTAACAACTCCAAAATAACTCATGTTCCGTGCCCGAGGCCTACTTCATTAGATCATTATTTTATGGACCCCAAATTTGGGTATTAAAGCCTATTATTTGGGCCAATATCAGGCCAATTATGGGCCTTCTCGGAATGCCGATGATTTGTATCGGGTAGGTATGCGCTGATTTTAAAAACTAGCCTTTGATGGGCGTGAGACGGGGGCAGACAACGTGAGATTTGGTTGCTTGTTAATTATTTTATGGGAAGTTCAAGTGAGAGTTGCTTTGTTTTATTTAGTCGTCATGGTCAATACTTCTTAGGTCAAAATTTCAATTGTCAAGGGGGAAAGAAAAAACGCAAAGGGAAGGCCAAGCGGTGATTTCAGAGACAGCCATCCCGTCTGGGATGACCGTCTGGTCACCTAGCAATTTGAAGGAGTTGTAGTGGGGTTTTCTGGGGTCTTAGTATAATTTCAATGGGTTAAACAGGATGTATGTTGCGGGGGTTCAGAATAATGTATTAAATACGTGGTTATCGTTTTCGCGTCGGTGTCTCTTCCACTTCGTATAGCAATTTCAATGACCCGAAAGTCTGACAACCAGTCTTACCAAGGGGTATCGTACTACACAGTACTAACTGGGTAGATTAGCAGTCGCTCCATATAAAATCCTGACATTCAGCTGCATCTGATAGACTGGAAGCCGACCCCGACATAGTTAAATAAATAAATATCGCTGGACATTACACACAGCGCCATCTAGTGCCACACTAAGCAACGAGGCTTGTGTCGTGGACACCAGATAGTTGATATACTACATAGATACTTTGCACACAAACCACATAACTTTGCATAGATATTTTACTTTACTTTTTAGTTTGGAAAAGGATTGGCAAATGATGATAAAGCCATTTCAGGGCTTAATTTTATGGTGATAATACTGTAATTCTTAGTGTAACATCATGGTTCTTACGATAATTTCAGAAATTCAGAGGCTAGGTTTTACCTACTGTTAAGAAAACAATTATATTTTCAGGTTTGAAATCAAAAGGTACTCTTTCAAACAAACCTTGGCAAGCAAGTAGGGCTGAGTGGAACTAAGAGAAACAAGAGTACGGCTACAGACGGTAATTAGCGCGGCGTATTGCTGAACATCGTGCTGCGCCTGCGCCGGTAGGAGGGACAGCAGGACAAGCAACAGGGTTAGGAAAATATTTGAAAATTTGGGATATTTCTTAAACTATCACTACGTTTTTCCGAATTAACCGTGTGTTTCTTTCATGATATTGCGTGGTTGTGCAATCAGCCGGACTACTAATGGTCTTCTGCAATAAGTAGTAGTTATGTGAAGGAATAATTCACACAAACTACATACAACATTTCAACATTGCCTCTGTGGATATGTTTTATGTGGTTTGTGTGAATTTCGCTACAATTCGCACTCTTTTTACCTGACTGCCAAGGAAGGGTTATGTTTTTCGCGCGTATATTTCTTTTTCGGTGTCAGAGTTTGTATTTTTCTTTTTCGTGTGGTTAGTGCCTAACCTGGTGTCAGAGTTTGTATTTTTCTTTTTCGTGTGGTTAGTGCCTAACATGGTGTCAGAGTTTGTATTTTTCTTTTTCGTATGGTTAGTGCCTAGTGTCAGAGTTTGTATTTTTCTTTTTCGTGTGGTTAGTGCCTAACCTAGTGTCAGAGTTTGTATTTTTCTTTTTCGTGTGGTAAGTGCCTAGCCTGGTGTCAGAGTTTGTATTTTTCTTTTTCGTGTGGTTAGTGCCTAACCTGGTGTCAGAGTTTGTATTTTTCTTTTTCGTGTGGTTAGTGCCTAACCTGGTGTCAGAGTATGTATTTTTCTTTTTCGTATGGTTAGTGCCTAGTGTCAGAGTTTGTATTTTTCTTTTTCGTGTGGTTAGTGCCTAACTTGGTGTCAGAGTTTGTATTTTTCTTTTTCATGTGGTTAGTGCCTAACCTGGTGTCAGAGTTTGTATTTTTCTTTTTGTGTGGTTAGTGCCTAACCTGGTGTGAGAATTTGTATGCCGCCTCTGACTTGGCTTTACATGCCGTCGAGAAATATTTCTTAAGCATGTTTTCGGTGTTTTGCTTCACCGAAGCTAGTGATAATTATACAACATGCATATGAATCGGAGGTACGTACCGTGGGTTCGAGCTCGAGACCTATGACTTGGCAGTCCGACGGTCACACCACTAGGCTATCACTGATTTTACCTATTACTAAGATAAGATAGATAGATAAGAGTTATATTACTAATGTTTTTATTGCATTATTCGTTTGCTAGATTTGTTATTGATTTTGTTCGTATTCCAGAACTATACGAAAGCAAAACTCAGAACTGCAACACTTTATACTAATCAGTCCTACAGAACTACATAGTATACAGTATGTATTCTCAAATCTAGATTAATGCCTAAACATCGTCGAAGAAATTTCTAGAAACAGATCAGGAAGAGATAGGATAGAATCCAGATAGCCTTGAAATAATGCATAATTTATTATCATAAGATAATATCGTCATAATGCAGCTATTAATGCGCTAGTTCCTGCTCTAAATAATAATGCATTTATTATGCATGTAACTGCACCCAAATAATATACATTCACTTCGTTTTTGTTCGTATCTGAAGGTTAGGTTTGACAATTTAATTCCTCGATCACTCAAAAATCTTTTAAAAAAGTTGTCCACTTGTAACTTATTTATTGCTTCTTAATAATCGTAATACATATTAATAGTAACTGATGACTGAGTCACAACCTCTTTGGTCTCAGGTATCACAAGGAGTGAGTTGAGTTCGATTCTCATTTTGGGCAGTGTTATTGTTTCACAACAGTACCTCAGTGGCCGCCTCTGGATCAGTTACATCTCTAACCTACCATTTGTGTATTATAAGCGTCATGTCACGATACTTTTTTAGAGCTGTGGAATAACATAATGGAAAATGGGTTATTTAAATATCGATGTGTGTTAAAAACTAGGAGACTTTCTTATAAAACAAAGTTGAAGTTAACAAGTTAAGACATGCCATTTTGTCATGTTAATAGAATGTAGAAAATACAGTACAAAAATCATAGGCAGTACCTATCACTTTGAAAATCGAAAAAAAATCTCTTTTAAATTCCCTTCGACTAGTGTTGCGCTGCTATCGATACGGGGCGTGTCCCCATATAACTCACGGGCTATTACCCCTCCACAGCATTAACAAATATTTAAACATATTATACACGAGCAAAAAACGTGCGTGCGCAGCCCCTTGTGACGTAACACAGCGTTTAAAAATGGAAGCTTTTTTATTCTTTTTAGTAAAAATGCGTACTGACTGTAGTCGTGTTTGAATTTGGAAGGTAATGGGGATTTTGGAAATTGTTTTTTTTTTAATGTTACCAATCCGGATAAAACAATTGCAAATCTAATTAGTTATAATTGAACTTTCAATCCAGGCAGAGGTGTATCTATTGAACAGCCGCATTTCACCAGTTGCATTTATTTCCCATGCAATATAGGCGAGGTTAGTGTAATCAGCCGAGTTTTGGCCATATTTCTTTCTTAGACAATATCAAATTTTGTTAAAAAAAAAATTTTTACAAAATTTTGATACTGTTTAAAATTTTACTCACTCCCTAATAAGATGATAAATTCTAAACTTAATAATAAAGTATCAATTTAAAACAAAAAATCCCAATAATTCTTAGAACCTTATTTGCACCTTACCACACCATTTAATCACCGAAGCTCCCCAAAAAAACGTTGATTAATCACCAATACGATATAAACGACCAATAATAAACGCGTTAAACTAAAAAATCATTACGGAACCCTTTCCAATACGAAAATAAAGGCATGCCCACATAATTGGGGCTCGAACAAATTTCATTGATATTCCGTGATGGGAAAAAAATACAAAACGAGTTGTCGATGAGATGTGTTCTGGCCCGATATTCTGAGAACGTTTCTACAAATTTACACCTACATTCCACTCCCACCTTATGTGTACATTCATAAGGGTTAATTTCGAATGTTTTAGTTACAGAAGTAAGTTTGTACTTTTATAATAGGCCACTTACGAGCAGCGCAAATCGCCAAGAATTGCTTCGTCTCAACAAGGTGTCAATTTGGTAAAGTTATGAAAGTTTCCGTTTCTGAGAACTATTTGTTTTAAAGTTACGCCCGTGGACGTTCAGCTGTTTATTATGTGCATTGATTGCGTCCGTGGCGTCTGAGCGTGTTTTATTGAATGCGAACGTCGATAGAATCGGTTATGAATTGGTGTTGATGGTACTGATGTGTGGTGGGTGATATGCGATTGTGTGCGGGGATTATGTAAGAGGCGTTGCTAAAATAGACTTTTATAGACCTGTGTGGAGTCGGTCTTTACGTTACTTCGAGAGATAAAAAACGTTTTGTACAACTGAGTGTAAGTAATTTTATTCCGCTGTTTTTCGATTTTGTGCTGGACTTCTATAGACTTAAGGATTGTAATGTGTGATATTTTATTGCTTTTTTGTTTTTTGTTATTGGTTTTTGTTATTTGATACTAGGCGAAGTCACGGGCAGAAACTGGTTGAGGAATAACAAATAAACATGCATTTCCAAATATAGTTCTTCTTTTGTTTCTTTATAAATAGTTTGTTATACCAGTCTCTTACACAATTGATAAGCACGTGTGAAACAATTGACTTAAGGGTTTTAGATTAAAAAATAAAATACTTTTCGTACATCAGAAACCAACCAATTATACCCAAAGTAACCAATGTTCACAAAAAAAAAATATCGATATTCAAATTACCAAAACATCGACCTCATCCCAACCCTAAACCGTAACGAGATTTATATCATATCATTATGCATAAAATATTTCTTTTAAACGTATAATTAGTTAATATTAATATTTTAAATTATATATTTTGTCCCGAGCTTGGTTGTGATATTAATAGCGGTTTCGTTTGCTTTATTTATAATTATCAGTTCTTTAATGAATTCTGTTATGGACAGTTTATGGTTGTAAGGCTATGACAGGTATCCGTGTGGATTGAGAAACATTATAGGTTTATTTTTTTTGTGTGTGTTTTTTTTTGAAGAAATTATAGTGGAGTGTTTATTTTATTTGAGGTTTGAGATTCACACCCAATATAAAGGTAACTACTTTATAATTTGACTTTAAAATAGTGCCGACAAATTGTTCTGCAGTTTGGCGGGAGATTTTTGTAACATATGTGAAACTGCCTCGTTGGTTTAGTGGTTGCAAGTGCGACTGCTGAGCATGAGGTCCTGGGTTCGATTCCCGGGTCGGGTAAAGTGTTATTGGGTTTTTCCGTCAGGAATTTCTCAGTAGCAGCCACGGAGTTTGAATTCGTGCCCGGTTAATGGCAATAGGCTCGCCCCCAATTACATGTTACTTAAACATAACTGGCAAAATGTGGGTGTACTATTAGGTACACCTCTGCCTAGGCCTTCTGGGATTACAGTCGTGATGCTATGTTATTACTTTGTGAAACTATTAATAAATATGTACTCATATTAAAAATAAACTAAAAATATTTATATTAGGAGTAATAGGTACATTGTGTTTTTAGTGATAATAGTTTTCAAAGCGGTTCGTATTCATTCATCGGCTTTCAAAAGAATTTATATACTTTTCGGTAGCTTATCCCACATTTCTTTCTTTGTTCTCGCTGATTGAATGACACTTTGTCTAGGCCATCATTATTACCCCATGACCTGTCCACGAAGTAGACCCAATAGTTAAACAATGGCGTCTCGACCAAATTCATGATCTATACCAGGCAAACATACTTAGTAAGGTCTAACCAATTTTAAACCGAACAAACCGTTTTTGCAAGCGTGTTAGGTAACACGCTTGCAAAAAGAAAATCATGTACCATAACAAAATCAACAAATTACTCACTAACAATCTCTACTAACTCAGAAAAAAACGCAATGGCGTGAAAATATGCACATAAGTAAACATACAGGCTCATATACAAAACTTTACTGCAAAATGTCTGCACTTATTGCTATTAACTCACGAACACTTCAACAGACAACCCCTAAAATTTCGCACAATTACCCTTTATGTTGGTAATTTGCGATATACTGGCAACACTGGTTAGTATTACCCTATAACGATCACAAATCTCCACGTGCGGATCACAAACAAGAATCCCCTTATAAGTCTACGGCTTAAATACTTTTTTGACTGCAAAATCATTTTGTCGAAGTCAAAATTCGTTGAGATCTTGCTAAAGAACTTTAAACCTAATTTTTAAAATGTGTTAGGGTTGAAAATCGTTTTGTAAAGATTACTGGCCATCAGTAAACATCGAGTTAGCACCGGGCCATTATTGAATTTACTTTATATAATAATGGTTAATCACCAGAATGCATCGTTCGATGCTGCCTTGTTACTGAGAGCAATAGTGATGGGATGTGTTGTAGGGATACGGGTATCGATAAATTATTACTTTGAGCATTGGATTACAAATTTAGATTAAAAGATATGGAAATACTTTTTCAGATAAGTGCCATCTACTAGTACTGATACTGTTAGCTTGTGTTATCCCACTGTTGGGCAAAGCCTTCTTCAATAGTACTAGTTTTAAATCGTAGATAAAATATGATAGGTTGTTGAAGGTGAAAGCGCCAGGCTAGCCCGCAAAATTAAATTCTTCCTAGGTTTTTTTGCAGGTCAGTGTCAGGTTATATGTTGAACACAATATGATTCGCGACCTTGGTGTAAAATATAAAAAAAATACTAAGCTAGCTACCTACCAAGTCCAACTAGCCATTGTTAAACTTCGATCTACTGAAAAATTACGTGACTACGGTCAGTAAGTATAGGTAGGTAGTAAAGTTTTTATATAGGTTTTGAGTAGCGATTAGCATGTGTAGCGGCACTACAACAAGCAGTAATCAGCAACATAGTAGAAAAGTACTACAGCGCCATCTATGCTACAAAGGACGAACTAACATTAAAATTCTGAATCGCGTTAATAAAGTTATCCGCGATTTAAGACTGTCGGGCAACTGTCGGGCAGTCCATACACAACACCCGTCTGTTCGGAGGATCCTCCCTTTTCTATGGAGTACCTACTCAGGAACTTTACACCCCGTTCTTCATACTCCAAAACATGAAAGACCTCTGATAATATGTACTATTACCTATAATTCACACTCTGGTATCACTCCTCCTGAAGAGTAATAAAACATATTGCATAATGTATTTTGTTAGGTCATTTTGGTTGTCGAATTAGTTTGAGTGTTTCACAAATCTATATTTTAATTAATTTTTCATCCCTTCTATTCGAAAAGTGTCGTTTTGTTCCTCAGTAATCGGTACGGATTTTATTGTATTTTGCAAAAAAAAATAGTTCTATGTCGAGTTCTGAAAGTGATAGTGCATTAACTACTGAAACAATAAAAATATAACCTAATTACGTCATACAAAACTGAATACCTACGAAATCAGTTTAGTTTTATAACTAAGTAGGTACGGTAGATACCTACCTAGCTTTAAGAAGGTTAATAGGGGTTATAATATTTACAGAATGAGTATGAAAGCCCAAATAAAACAGTGACAATACATTTTCAAAATTGCACAAGTGATTTTTAAATCGTAGGATTCAAAATAGCGCCCTCGCCGTAAAAATATTATTTTGCTCCCTTGTCATACAATCTACTATTATCTAAATGCAAGGTATGATTGCAGGTCAGGTTCCAGAAACGTTGTCATTTGTGTATCATCCTCATCTGCCTAGCCTTTTCAGATGAGGCTATGTGTGTGATTGTAAATAAGAAATTCGACTCGTTACGATCTTGTCCTAATAAGCATGTACGAAGCAAAGGTCAATCTATCGATAAATTCTATCTATCGAAAGTCCCCCACCCGTATCGCCGGCGGCGGCTGGGCGCAGGGCGTGGCTCTCATTCTCCCGCCGTAATTTATACCTGCATCGTTAAATAATACCGCTCACACTTGCCACTTTCCTCGACCATAAACACGCACCCATTTTAATTAAGCTTTCATTAGTTTTTTGATTCGAGATAAAAGCTTTAAGTTAAGTTAAACTAGGTAGGTTAAGTTATGATGATCGTGCACGAAGTATTTACGGCAGTCTTTTAGGCAAAGTGTCTGCTGATGCTTTTATTGTTTGGTCACAAGTAGTGGCAGGAGTTGCTGCCAGCAATATTTTAAGATGGGGGTAATAACATAACATAACATCACGTCTGTAATCCGTGCTGGGTTAAGCAGAGCATTTCGCCAGTTTTGTTTTTAAGTATCCCATTGCCATAAATCGGGCACAAATAAAGACTCCGTGGCTGCTACTGAAAATTTCTGATGGAATTTGCTCGACCCGGGAATCGAACCCAGGACCTCGTGCTCAGAAAATATTCATCTTGTAAGATGAATATTTTAACGGTTTTTTTCTACATCTTGGGTCTTCGACATAGCACACAATGTGTCCTTAACAGATATTTCAGAATCCATCTAAGAAACAACAAGTAATGCTTCAATTCTGTAAGCAGTATTTAATTAAGAAATTTATCCTGAAGAACGACGCGACGTAATAAGTCAGATCATCAGTCCCTCAAATGAAAGAAAATCATTTACTTTGCAGGTAAATGCATCGACATTTCCTACGTTTTTAAATGAGTGATACACCACCTAACAAGGAAAATATTACATTCAGTCCCCACACATTACCATCACGTTTTGGCTAGCGGATACGACACTAAGTAGGAATGTTACATTGTGGGAAAGCTCCCACAATTTTCTCAAGAGTTATGACAGTTACCCTGAAGTTATAAATAATACTAGTTGAATGTTACTGTCCCGTTTTACGGAAGACCACAGAAACGATGGATGGACTGTGTGAAGGATGATATGGCTAGGTGACTGATGAGATGACGAGTAATAGAGAAGTATGGAAGAAGAAGACATGCTGCGCCGACTCCGAATAAATTTTGATAAGGGCAGAAGAATGAGGATGAATATGTAAGAGTACCTTTTTTCTCACAGAGAAAGAATGAGGAATGATTACCACGCTGTGTGTTGCCAATTTCAGGCCAGAGGACCAAATTAAAGTAACACAAAACAAGTCCAAGTGATACTGTTTCATTGTTATCGATGTTGTAGAAGTACGAAACGCCTTGGAAAAGATTGTCTAAGCCCTCAGGTTTGCTCCTTAAGGATTTCTTTGGCGTGAATTAATGATAAATTATATAGAATTAACTTAACAAAGGCACCTTTATTTACATAAGACTTATAAAGCTTTGCAATAAACGGTAATGAAAATATGTTGTAGTATAGGAAAGAAGAAAATCATTAAAGGGCGTCAAGAAATTCATCCACATCGCTTTGAACAAACATAGTGCCCAGAAGCCTCGCTGCATTGCCACGTTGGATGGCAATGCTGATTCTTTGACCAAAACATAGTCTAGTCGGGGGGACAGTCGCCCAAATGCTTGGCGATGTCCCACAAGACTAGGTGGACCTGGACCCCGTGGCCCTAATGTTTCAAATAAGTAATTCTTTTAAACATGGTACTAGTATAGTGAATGCCTATTAGGGATAAATTCTACATTTTTTTAAGTCTCTATACGATGAAATTAGATGACTCAATTGAAATCGAAGTTGTTTGAAATTGAAATTGTTTATTGAAATAATTGTAATACAAAAATATTACAATATGCATTCAGTAAGAAACTTCCAAGACATTTTTTGCGTCTCTTCTTATTTAAGTCCTTCTACAGACGACAAGAGTAAGTTAAAGGCAATTATTTTAGACATTGATGCTTGTGAAGTAGACTATTGTGACTATTCCCGTTACCTATTGTTTTAATAGTAAACACACAAACTGACAGCTCCATACATAATTCGATCAAAATTGACAACTTAAAAAGTATTTTCCAACAAAAATTACATCTAAAACAACAGTTTCTTACCTAAGTAGCGAAAAAAGGTTATAAACGAGGGCAGATGTTTTAAAAAACCATTACAGAGTCTATAGTCTACTAAATTGGAAAATTATGAAACAATAAATTATTGAAATCATATAATTTCATAGAATTACTGTGATCATCACGGGGCAAGTTTACTGTCATTATAAAGACATCAACGCGTTGTCTTTAACCTTTCACAAACAGTTATGAGGGGTGCTCCACACTGTTGTTCGGCTCGGCACATTCGATTGAGCAGTATTTGTTGGTTTCATGGTTGCAAGTGCGACTGCTGAACTGTGGTCCTTGGTTGGACTCGTTGGTTGGGCAAAAAAGTGTTATTTGTTTTTTTTTGGAAGTTGGCGGTATGATACCTCCAGTGCCACGGATGCTGTTCAGCTGTTGATCGTGTGCCTGATAACTCTTAGGTCGTGTCAGATTGTGGTCCCAGTGGACTATGAGAGTGAGGAAACAGAGAGCACACCTGTGTCTGCGCAGACATTTGAGCAATTGGTTGACGACCCGAATGGCGCAGCGGTAGAGTTTTGCGTTCTTAGGGTCCCTGGTTCGAATCTTGGTACGAGCAAATGTTTGTGTGATGAGCATGGACATTTGTTTCCGAGTCATGGATGTTTATATGTATAATAAGTATGTATTTACAAAAAAAAGTAACTATGTAGTATATCAACTATCTGGTGTCCACGACACAAGCCTCGTTGCTTAGTGTGGCACTAGATTCAGATTCAGATTCGAAGAATTATTTATTTTTATTCAGAAATTGGAGAGATGGAGCGATGATCTCTGCAGAGTGGCGTTAGCAGCTGGATGAGAGTTGTTGAGAATCGAGCTGAGTGGCTGGTAATTGGAAACGCCTATGTCCAGCAGTGGACTGCTGTATACTGATGACGGTGAAAGTCGACCCAAAGCTATTACTACACAATCATGATCGGTTTTCATTCGGCTCGTAATGATCAAACACTATCTTTGAGTCATGTTCGGGTTGGACCAACACAATTCGAGCTAAGCTGCAGGCCTAGCCAAGTTACAAACGATTCGTATCGATTCTCTTTCTACAATCGTAAACGTCAAGTCACGTGGTCAAAACAAGCGAATAGAAACTTCGTGGACAAGTTTACAGCGGTTAAGATGATAGAATGAAATGTATTCGTTTCTACAATCGTGATCGCTACATCCCATATAAATCGTAGCCAACTTATGACTGAAGTTTAAAGTTTCTATTCGTTTGTTTTGACCACGTGACTTAACGTTGACATGATGTAATTCCCATACATTTGGTTAGTTTTCTATTAGCGTTAGCGATTGTAGATTGTCAACTTGGCTAAGCCTACTGGATAGACTTTTTCCCGAACGTATATCTACATTATCGTTAACTGATTTTGCCGCCCAAATCATGCCGAGTCAAATTGGTGTGTAGCACCCCTTAAACGTAAACTTATATGATTTAAATGATTAACCGTTTAAAGTTAATGACAGGTGGTTAAATGCTAGGTTTGCGTTCAAGATTCGTTTGAGTTGACAGTGTAGCTTTGGCTAAGGTGTAATTATTGGATGGGTAGGTACTATATACTTACCTTCAAGAGAATGTCGAATCGTGATTAAGTTTTTATTAACAACTGCCTTATTGGTCGAGTGTGCAAGCGCTGCTGCTGAGTATGGGGACCTGGGTTCGATTCCCGGGTCGGGCAAAGTGTAATTAGGTTTTTCTATCAGGAATTTCTCAGTAGCAGCCATGGTGTTTGAATTTGTGCCCGATTGATAGCAATAGGCTCGCTCCCTATTACATGGGACTTAAACATAACTGGTGAAATGTGGGTGTACTGTTAGATACACCTCTGCCTAACCCTTCAGGGATTACAGGCGTGACGTTACGTTTATGTGACAGGTATTCTTTTGATGTTTTATAGTCATTTGAGTGCAGTGGTTATAAATAAATAAATTCATTTAATTCAGATATCACAAGATCCATAGAAGTAGGTACATTAATAATTATCACACGTTCACAAAATTATTTCACAATGTTAGTAAAAATACAGAACTTACTTAACTATGTTAGTTGTATGGCCCCCACTTACGAGTTGGAGGTCGTGGGTTCTCATTGCCTAGGCAGGCAATTTTAATTTAGTTTAACCCTACTTGAAAATTAGATCTTCAGGAGAATGCAAACTATTGAGTTTTTTGTGTAGTAGTTAAGAAATTTATTTTAGTGTAAAAGGCTTCGCAAAGCTCTTTTTTGGATTTTAGACACTTTAACTCGGAGCAGTAAGTAACGCCATCTATGGTTATAAATCGGCACTGACGATTATCAATTGATCGTTTTTTTTAAATTAACTAGTAGGTAAAGTAAGAAAGTCAAGATTTCTATTTTAAAAAATCCACCATTTCTGTTTCAAGTAACTCTTTGACCATCGACTGTATAAAAATACCTTTAAATGAATCGTATGCAAAATATCTGTGCACCTGGGACGTGAAGTTTCAGTCACCAGCCCGATGTAATACTAATCTTGTTGGAATAAATGAACATTGATATTATAAGAGGATTAAGATGAGTATTGCTATATTTAAAATGTCACTTACTGGATATCTTCCGTGATTATTGTTTATTTTTGAGCTCACAATTTAAATATTTTAATTTTTTTATGAAAATTTGATGAACTAAAATATGATGAATTTTTAAAAGTCATAGAACAAAAGTTGTTGATTATGATGTTAGTAACACAGTCCTGAGAGGTTGTCGGTGTTTTACTAATAACCCTGTAAATTAAGTACAAGAAGTTTCTTCCATGCCTCGGAAAGCACGTTAAGCCGTCGATCCCGGCTGTCATTTGTAGTTCTTTGACACTATCATAGTACCCATTAGAATAAAAAAACAAATACATTACCCCATACTAATTGGGTTGTGGAGGTCAAATTATCAATCGCTCCATGTAAAATACTGGTATTCAGCTGCATCCGGTTAGACTGGAAGCCGACCCCATCATAGTTGGGAAAGGCAGATGATGATGTACCAAGTAGCAGATAGAAGGACGCTTATGAGCCCGCAGAATAAGCTTTAAAAACATTGCCTTTTTCAGTAGAGTAGCTACGTTTAGCGATGGTAACTAACTATTGCCAGAAATACCCCCTTCTACTTAGCGTATCGATGGCAAAAAATAACCAAAGAAATGGTACTAAAGGTAAAACAACATTATAAATGAAATAAAGATGATATTAACGTCTTACGACCTTCTACTATCAAGTACCCCTGAAGCGCATTTTATACATTTATTTATGAATGCGTGCCTTTTCAAAATAGTCACCCTTAATTACCATTTTTCACACTTCACAACATAACTTAAGTCACAACTTAACTGCACCAAGTGATAATCCAATAATCCATACACTAACTTACAACTCCATACATTTCAACTAACTTAACCAATAACCAACTTTATCCTGTCAACAATAGAGTACAAACTCTTTAACTTCAAGTTCAAAATAAAAAGAAGTAAGTTACAAGTACTCTCACGCATTTACAAATAATTGGAACTAACCAGTCGACCAATCAGGGCACAGCACGCTTGGGCACTATTGTCTCTGTACTGCCGTCCTGCTCGCTCGTGTAGGTGAGAGGTCTATCTGTTTCTTTCTTTGCTATGATTGGAAAATTGGTGAATGTTGTCATCTCGCTCGTCAGTACTACTGGTTTTAGATATAGGCCTATTTTTAAATTAGGCCTAGATTTTAGTGTAGGTGTAAAAATAATCAACATAGTCAAAATTTTAAGTATTTTATTTTTGTAACTTATTAGAATCATATTCGTCATAAAATACATACTCTCACTAACTATTACAATAAATTTGAATACGTTTATTGTAATAGCTATGAGAGTATGTATTTTTTTTTATAAACAATGAATATGCGAGAAGAGGAAATAACGTTTCCAATTTTCATTCATTTTTAATATACAGGTTGTAAACCACCTCATCACGAAGCTGTCAACCAAGCATTCTGTACATCAAACTAAGTAACTTTACGCAAAAATTATTGCTCGGAAACGATTTTTTTTTGGGGTGAAAAATCATGTTTTGTGGTAGAACTGTAATGTATGTAACGCACTCAAAACATTGTGCTGATGGGTGGATTGAATAGTACGGGGGTCGTGGAGGTGTTAAAATCTTACATAAAAGATTTGTATTGATAAAAAAAAATTGACAAAATAATGGATCTTTGACCCCCAATATCTCCGTAACTAGAAGGTTCCCAGGTATGGTGTAGTACAAAGAAATAATCGCAATGACGAGGAGAACAAGTTCCTTCCGGCTTCGTTAAGAGGTGTTTAGCACCCTTTATTTCCATTTTTTTCACAAGTTACGTATCATCATCATCATAATTCATTTACCCTTATCCCAACAATTTCGGGGTCGGCGCAGCATGTCCTCTTCTTCCATACTTCTCTATAACTCGTCATCTTATCTGACACCTCCTTTCATGCCATATCATTCTTCACACAGTTCATCCATCGTTGGTTGTTTACATGCTAATTGATTTCTCTCCTAAATTTTTCACGAATTTCATTTCTTTATTTCCCTATACGTTTCCTTAAAAGAAAAGCAAATGGGGTATCTACGGCTGCTTCGGCTCAATAATTCGACCTTCGCAGTTTTTGTTAGTGCAATAGTAAATAATAATTTTTTTACAAATTGTATGTCCTAGAAGCGAAAATCCGTAGACATGAATTCGTTCATATCAACTCGCACTTGGCCCGCATATTGGATTTCTCATAGTGAGGAAGTTTGTATCCCAGCAGTGGAAATATTACAGGCAGGCAGGGATGATACCCTTAATGACTATGGATGTCCACTATAGTCTCCGCCAGATAAGTAGGAATTAAAGGAAATTGCTCTTTCCTTAATTTCTCTGCGTAGGTACCGCGACAATATATTATGAATAGTTTTTTATTACTAGAAAAAGTCAAGGATCACGATAAAGGTCGTTTCAGGACAAGTTTATGTCATTATTTCTGTTTTCGGAATTACGTATTTGAATAAATGTATGCGGGTCAATGACCTTTAATTCCTACTTATCTGGCGGAGACTGTAGCTCAATTTTCCTTCGCCAGAGCTCAAAACTTAGCTTATTTAAATTCCTCTTACCACCTAACAAAATATCGCCAATGTAATGTCTACCTAACACCTTTATGTAAAAATCTGTGTTTCACAAATAAAATATTCTGATTCTGAAAGAAAAAACACAACCTTCAACTTAATCAACCGATACCAACACCAATTGATACTTCAAAAAAACCTTAAAACGACAAAGCACATACACACGTTTTAAAAATTACCTCATTTACGTGCAACTCATTATTTAAAACCTTCTAATTAACATGCAAGCTTCGAACGAATGAACGAATTAATTTGTCAAGAATGAACGAATGACTCGCATTAAGGTTCCATTCAGATTTGAATGAATGTAATTTGTATTCGAGTAATTTGAATGGTGCATCTGATAAGTTAAAGTGGTAGGATTTTAATGTTAATCTTGAGATGCGTGTTAACTTTCATGTAGCAATTGGGTTACAGTTAAGTTTAGAGAGATTACAATATAATGTGTGGCCCTGTGTTTTATCTTAATTAAGCGTTTAGTGGACAGTCTTGTTCGCCATTTGACACCCAAACGACGTAAGGACGAGGTTTACTACATAAATATTTACTCACCATTTTCAGCATTAATTAACCTCTGCGCATCAAGTAGTCCTGGAACTTGTTAATCTTTTGGTTGCAATTGCGACGGCTGAATGTGGTTACCTGGGTTCGAACCCTAAGGGCCTAGACAATAGGGAATATGCATTCACTATTAATATTCTAGGTCGCTGGTTGGCCACATTTCTTATTTCCGTACAGTAATTTTTCGAAATTATTAAAACAGGTAAATATTTGACAGGTATTTGCGAGGTTGCCAACTTTCTGGATACGCGCTCTTAATGCTTTGCCAGAACCCTGTCTAGCTCAGTAGTTGCTTACAGCTACTGTTTTAAAACAGGTAAATATTTGACAGGTATTTGGGAGGTTGCCAATTTTCTGAATACGCGCTCTTAATGCTTTGCCAGAACCCTGTCTAGCTCAGTAGTTGCTTACAGCTACCAGATGGACTGTTTTAAAACAGGTAAATATTTGACAGGTATTTGCGAGGTTGCCAACTTTCTGGATACGCGCTCTTAATGCTTTGCCAGAACCCTGTCTAGCTCAGTAGTTGCTTACAGCTACCAGATGGACTGTTTTAAAACAGGTAAATATTTGACAGGTATTTGCGAGGTTGCCAACATTCTAGATACGCGCTCTTAATGCTTTGCCAGAACCCTGTCTAGCTCAGTAGTTGCTTATAGCTACCAGATGGACTGTTTTAAAACAGGTAAATATTTGACAGGTATTTGCGAGGTTGCCAACTTTCTGGATACGCGCTCTTAATGCTTTGCCAGAAACCTGACTAGCTCAGTAGTTGCTTACAGCTACCAGATGGACTATTTTAAAACAGGTAAATATTTGACAGGTATTTGCGATGTTGCCAACTTTCTAGATATGCGCTCTTAATGCTTTGCCAGAACCCTGTCTAGCTCAGTAGTTGCTTACAGCTACCAGATGGACAGTTTTAAAACAGGTAAATATTTGACAGGTATTTGCGGGGTTGCCAACTTTCTGGATACGCGCTCTTAATGCTTTGCCAGAACCCTGTCTAGCTCAGTAGTTGCTTACTGCTACCAGATGGACTGTTTTAAAACAGGTAAATATTTGACAGGTATTTGCGAGGTTGCCAAATTTCTGGATATGCGCTCTTAAGTTTTCCCTCAGTTCACCAGTTATGGCTAAGCCTCATGTAATTAAGAGTGAGCCTATTGCCATTAGCTAAGCATAAATCTCCGCTAAGAACTGCTTCTGTAAATATTCTAATAGAAATGGTCAATAACACTTTGACCCGAGCATCGAACCTAGGATGTGAAACGTGTTTAACTCACTTACCATCAAGTCTAGACCAAGGAAGCACTGTCTTCTTATTAAGAAGTCGTATAATAATAATTCACTACCAAGTTTATTAGAAACAAATAAGATCTCAACATAAACATTTAATAACCAATCTCCGACACACCTCATCTAAAACAGAATCGCTATCTGCCCATCAGTTATCACCACTACGCATACACGCACACAAACAAACAAACAGACACGCAGGCAAACAGACGTATAAGCAATCGTACTAAGGAATGGCTTGCGTGTAATTAATTCATACGTTTTGTACTTCACACGCAACGGACGCGAAGTGATCATAACATGTATAGGATTATAAACAAGTAGATAGGAGATTTGTTTAATATTGGTGTCGATTCTGTTGTGCACAAACTAAACTTCATTTAGGGTATTGCTATCTTTTACTAAAAGACAGTGCGACACAAAGGACGGCTATTGCTATGAACTAAGTTAGAGATGTCAAACTAATATATGCCTTGCGCTTCACCGTGTTTTTAGTCGACATGTTTTTACGTGCACCCTTCATTTGTATGGAAAAATTTGTACCAATTAAATTTGACAGCTCTAAATTACGTCCGTCTCTTTCTCGTTTTATTAGAGAGAAAAAGATAGCAATAGCCTAAATTAAGTTTTGTTCGTGCACAACAGAATCGACACCAATATTAACTGGCTGTTTTGGTTTTAGATTTCAGTACTTTTTAAACAGCTTGCAGCTTAACAGCATTTCATGAATCTTGTATTTAAAACTTTATTTAAATAATTACACTACTTATATACAAACTACAACTCTAAATAATAATAAAAATATATACAAGTAACAAAATGGTTACAGGGCGTCAAAAAAATCGTCCACATCGGCTGTCAACAGGAAAAGTGCCCAGAAGGCTGGCAGCATTGCCACGTTGGATGGCAATGCTGATTCTTTGGCCAAAAAAAGGCCCGCCCTCTGGTCACGTGAAGAGTCGACCAACCGCTTGGCGATTTCTCGAAATACTAGGTGGGCACTCAGACCCCATGGCCCTAGTGGTTCAACCCCAAACGGCTCAAACACATTACCAATTAAATTATTGTATTTGCGCCGTTTTAGGTTTTCAGCACCTGCAGCAGCCGCCCCAGCGCAGCCCACTGTGCTAGGAAGATGGGATGGCCGCAAGGGTGTCGACGCAAGTTGCGTCCCACACCAAAGGCCTATTGTATTATAATTTGACATTGACAAAACTTTTAGTTCATAGTTTTATTTTCAAGCTCAATTTTCGTAATTCAACCCCTACAAATATTCAGTAGACCGTACTTAATACTATCCCTCACAAAAGCATTAACTACACTTGATCGCATATCAAACAAGATTAATCTGTAGACAAATCTAAATATTCATAAGGCTAGAAGCAATCACGCCACTAAACTGTTGGACTGCGAGGAAAAAGGACAAATATAATATATTTTCAATTGATGTGAAAGGGATAAACTTAGGTACGTCACAGCAGGGCACCTTCCCGGGCTTGTATTGGATGACCGCGGCAAAGATGGCGGAGCGGGTACGTCGGCTTGTATTGAGTACATTGCTGGTTGGGTATTAAATAAAAATAAATAAATTCTGCTTCGAGGTGGCGCAGGACAAGAGTACCTGGAAGGATACGAGGTAGGCCTTTGCCCAACAATGGGACATACAGGGCTAGGAAAAAAAAATAAAAAAAAGTAGTTTATTTTCAGACTACAGTCCATAGTTTTTTCAGTATTGTGTATTGCACGGTTAACATACATATTTAATAACATTTATTTTATTTTATTTATTTTATCAAAATAGTTGGCATGTTTCAGTATTCAAATGATAAATCATAATTTGGTAGGTATGTAGTTTTACTCAAACTTATTGAATTCGATTTCCTTTTTCCATATCTTAGGGAGACACTAGCTTGCGTTGTTTAATAATTGAAGCAACCATAAAAATTGTATGTTATATTCAATAACACCTGGTATCTGGAACGAACATCTTTACAAAAAAACTTAATTTACTTAAAATTGTAAGATTGCTTCTGAATTATCAACAGCCAGTTGGATCATTTGACTTCCGTTTAATTTTGATTTTTTGTTTCAGAAATCGGATGTCAATATCCTACAAACAAAACTCTATAATCAACATACAATTTCAACGTGGCAATGCTGCCAGCCTTCTGGGCACTTTTCCTGTTGACAGCGATGTGGACGAATTTTTTGACGCCCTGTAACGGTTACAGGTTGTTACTTGTACATATTTTTATTATTATTTAGAGTTATAGTTTGTATTAAAGAATTTACATTTCATGTTTCAATCATTATTTCCTTTCACTAAAAATAATCGACTGCCTCAAAACTTTACTTCGTGTCGTATAAAATCTCCATACAAACCCATCAATCTACTTGAAACACATCATAACAATCGTTTACAAACGGTCAGTGGTACTCAAGCTCGTTAAGTTAGCATCTTTTGGTTTATTTTCATAACTACCCATATCTATCACTGTTAACGATGTTTATTTAAGCAGTTATGTTCGGGTGACCATGCTGGTAACTTGTCCGGGATTTATTAATGAATGACGGTATAATTGCTCTATGACAATGTACTGCCGAAGAGTTATTTATCAATCTCGGAAATCTCCTAATTCTCGATAGACGCTAAGCGAGAGCTGAATCCGGGGTTAAATTCCCGAAATCGGGTTAGTGTTTTTATTTATTTTAGGAATTTCTCAGTGGCATTTAGAAGTCTGAAAGCTGATGGTGATGTGATACCCAGGTGGCCTACCACGAAGTCTTAAAGCAGGATTGTTTTATTCTTATTCCAGAGTAAGAAAGAGATGGCGCTATACGTCCTCTATAGCACTGTCTTTTTTCCACACTTGAATGACATTAAAACAATCCTGCTTTAAGACGTCATGGTAACCCCCCTGTTCCTCGGAAAGCATGTAAAGCCGTTGGTCCTGATCTCTCTCCTACACTAAATCTCACTACCGTCTACCTCACCCCCCATCCTATTGGAAATTGAAAGAAAAGGGAGTTGAGGAGACATGAGTGACGAGACAAGACGAGTGCACCTGTTATTACACACTCACATGTACACTGTACTAATGTCTCCTGCGTGCTTTTCTCGTCCCTGCTAAGACTGATAGCTTTACTTCATAGTTTCTTTTCCAATTTGACTTTTGAGGCAAGTGGAAATGCAAACGCATGTCTGCAAATATAATTGTCAATCAAAATCAAAGCATTTATTTCAAGTAGGCCAGTTACAGGCACTTTTGAATTGTCGAAACAAATATGAAAATTAAATGTAGCTACAGTCCCAGTCACAAGACATAAAAACTGTGAAAGTACTGTAGTTGCCCATTCCCTAGCGTAGATCTCTATCGAGAAGAACGGGCAAGAAGCTCCATGGACACTCTTTTAAATCAAAATATTGTTACAAAATCTTGGTTACATCATTCATGTTGAGATGGTATATTATGTGAGAACAATGTAGCAAAAGCACGTTAAAAGTGCCCAATCTTCCCCAATGGACATCAATCAAACACAGCCTAGCATCGCCAACTTCCCGGAACCAGTCTCTCAATAACCAAACTCCATGGCTACCCCACCATAATAAGGCATAAGCTTACCGGCTATTTGCTCTTTTATAGCGAGTCAGAAGCTCTAATGATGTTGTTACAAAGCTCTTCGAAGCTCTACGGTAGCATTTTTTAGCTGTCAAACTTGGTATTGGGTATTACTTGCTCAGATATTAATGGATAGGAGTATAGGAATGGGTTCGAGGTAATCATGGCTTGACCTGAAGAGTTAATTGGTGGTTGATCTCTGGTTGCTTGGGTGCTGGTTGGTTGGGTTGATTTAGTGGGTTATTTTTTTTAGTTTAAGGTTGATGTCGGTGATGGCAGGTGTATAGAGGATGGGGTATTCTTTTCAGGAACGAAATAATGTTTTAAACTTCGGTAATTTATTTATTTTTGACGATTCACAGAGCAAAAGTATTTCCAGTGATCAGAGGCGCTATCACAAGCGCGCCGTGTTAAATCAACGTCAAAACGTCAATTTTTTAATTGAAAATAAATAAAATAAATAATAATAATATCAGCCTATTACTATCCCACTGCTGGGCAAAGGCCTCTTTTCATACAGAGAAGGCACGAGTAAATAAAATAAATAAATAAAATGAATTTATTTATTGGCGTAAACAAGACATAACAAGGTCGTGAATCACTGGAGCCTGTGATAGGTAGTGAAACACCTGTATTACAGGTCACCAGGTTTCCACTCAGACAGCAATTTACAGAAATCATTGTTTAGTACCCATGTTAAAGGTTGGTTTACAATTTAAATTAAATTATATAGGTATTACTAAGAGAAATAAAAGTACAAAGTATTATAATAACAACAGAACAATTTAGTACTTATATAAAATACAAATGTCCTACAGCACGGTTTATAGTGCATTCGTTAAATTGTTTGCAACAAGGACACATCCACGGATATGAATAAATTCTTGAAATTAAGGTGAAAGCGTCAGGCTTCAACCATCATCATCATCGACCATCCAAGTTCATAAATGTCGAGGAACGACTTTTTCAAGGTCAAAATCATTCCTCGAGTTTTATGAACTCGGAGGGTTGTATTGATGATTTTGATGATTATAATTCTGTAACTACATACGTCTTACAGTCGCGAACAATATTGTAATCAACATTCAACCTAGCACTGGTCTACAAATTGCAAAAAACGTAAGAAAATTTGAATTTGGCGTGCTACGCTGGAGCATCCACCTTAAGAAGATGTTGTTTGTGAAACGGGTAGGTATATTTAATTTTAAAATCAACGTATTTTGGGTATGTTGCGTTTCCACCGCGCGCTCGTGCTTTTGCCTCTGATGTGTATAGAGGAGATTCGAACCCACTTCTACACTTCATGATATACCCTTCTATATCCGTAGAAAGACAACATTACTTAGAAAATGCCTTTACAGAAAACTTTTAAATAAAAGACATTTTACAAACACTTTTGAATGAAAAATCAAGCTAAAATGGAGTCAAAACACTGGAATACTGTTCACTGTTCAGTAAAGTTGAAAAAGTGTGTAAGACACTTCACCAATTGATTTAACTCCAAAATCAAGCAATTATGACCCTTAGATGATTGAAACAAAGTTCAGTAAACTTGCAAAAGCTGTATTGGTTTTAAGCACGAAATGGTCAGTGATATGTAAAATGGCGATTATCTCTCCAAAGACTTAAATATGCAATGCACACCTTGGATTACATTACTACGTTTAAATAAATGGGTATACTCGCTTTACACTCGGGTTCACTTGTTCCCATATTTTGTTTGTGTGTTTCTGCCATTTAATACGATGATTACTCAGCATTAAAGAAAGCTTGTCGGTGTTTTATTGGGTCTATTTATTATTTTAACTTTGTTCTTGAAACTAAGTATTGAATTTGATTTGTGGCTTAAGTATATTTAAAAGGTGCAACAGATACTCATTAATTGTCAACAAAAGAAAGTAAGGATCAAAACAGGTGGTGTTTTCTAGTTTATGCTTACCTTCATAGAAAAAAAGGTGTGAGTTTTTGTTTGCAATAACTATTTCCATCATCATTCGGAATCATCATTCTCCTGCCCATATCACAATTGATTTGCGGTCGGCGCAACATGTCTTCTTCTTCCATACTTCTCTATTGCTCGTCATCTCAGCAGTCACCTCCTTTCTAGCCATATCATCCTTCACACATTCCGTCCATCCGTTTCTTTGGTCTTCCTCTACTCTTATACCCATCCATATTCATACTCAAAACTTTCCACATGACGTTTTCCTCATTCCTCCGCATCACATGTCCATACCACGGCAACCGATTACCACACAACTTTTCAGTAACCGGCGCCACTTTTGAGACTTCGACTTATCATCATTTTCCTGTCCTTGTCCCATTCTATTTGTGTCGCCACAACATGTTTTCTTCTTCCATTCTCCCCTGTCAGATGTCATCATTTACTCCTTTCTCTTTCATATCACTCCTCACAGAATCCATCCATCGTTTCCTTGGTCATCCTCTCCCTCTCCATCCATCAACATTTATATTCATCACTCTTTTAGTCACATGCGTTTTAGCCCTCACATTACATTTCCATACCAGTTCAACTTATTTAAGTACTCATTGCTTATTTTATCCAACATTATTCGGAATGCTTACAGTTTTAACACACTGAACTGAATCAGTTTTACTCGCTGAATTGCCAAGATAATAATTATGAAATCTCTTTCCAAACATCAAATTAACCTATCCAAATAGCCCATTACATCACAACCTACTTAGCAACAAATAATCTTAACAACAGGCCACAAAAACACACAGACGAACACAGATTTATCATCGATTTAATCTTAATACAAACAGCATAATCGAGACGTCAGAAAAGGTAGCCATACTGACACCCTCATCCCGGCCATAGCACCACGGGGTTCCTTTGTACAGGAAAATAATGAATACCCATCCGAGATGAGCTTAATATTATAATTTGATATTTTTTAATGCATAAAGATATTAAGAGTCACGCGTTCAAGTGTTTATTTAACGCGTTTCTGAACGATTGGGTTTTAAAAAACGAATGTTCGTTCTTTTTTTGAGTTTGAAGGTGAATGTTCTGGTGATCGATTGAGTTTGACAGTTGATTGTGAGGTCATGGTGTTGTCTACATTTCTACAAGCTTGTTTTTTAGTGGGGTGGGTAGAGATTGAAGTGTCGATGTTTGTTATAACATAGATCACGCCTGTAGAATGCTGATGGGTTAGGCCAAGATGTACTTACCTTTGGTGCACCCACACTAATAGGGAGCGAGCCTAATGCCATTATGTGGATGGAAATTGAAGTGCTGTGTAGAAATAGTTGGTGATATTCCGAGTAAAGCCAACATAATGTAGTATGTCAATTTTTGGTGCATGTAGCACCAAAAATTTACATATGGTTTGGTTGTGTTTGGTTAGTTCAGACCTAACCATGACTAACTAGGGAGCTCGTGGCTCAATCGTAACAGCCACAAGGTCAGTCATCATCATCATCATCATTTCAGCCGAAAGACGTCCACTGCTGGACACAGGCCTCCCCCAAGTGTCGCCACATTGACCGGTCCCGTGCGACTCGCATCCAGCGGATTCCCGCCAACTTCACCAGGTCATCGGTCCACCTAGCGGGAGGCCTTCCAATGCAACGTCTTCCTGTTCGCGGTCGCCACTCGGTAAGTCAGGTTTAAGATCACCTAGCTTAGTTACCATGTAGTCATATTGTCACTTACCAGGTGCAAATCTGGAACCTTGTACAATCAGCGGGTTGTTCAACCTCTGAGCCATCGCGTTACATATTTGTTATAGCCGTAGATTTTAATACGTACAGAATAGTGATAGTTCTGCGGTTAAAGTGTCGGGTGACGGAATGTTGTGGGTTGCATTCCAGAAGTGTAATAATGTTGTTTTTTTTCCAATAGTAAACAGTATTATGGAAAGTATCTTTAATTATTTATTTTGATTTTATTGCTTATCCCATGATCTGTCCACGAAGTAGACACAATAGTTAAACAATGGCGTCTCGACCAAATTGGTAATTTGACAGATCATGATTTATGGGTCAGACGTGTTTTAATTTGTTGTAATGTGGTTGATGATATTAATGTTGGTCTGAACTAACTCGTCATCATGTTCTGCCGAGCCTTTTCCCAACTAAGTTGAGGTCGGCTTCCAATCTAACCGGATGCAGCTAAATACCAGTGTTTTACATGGAGCGACTGCCTATCTGACCTTCACAACCCAGTTAGTATTGGGTAATACGATACCCCTTGGTAAGACTGGTTGTCAGACTTTTCGGGCCACTGACTACCTGTAACTACCTACTAACGGCTTTACGTGCTTTCCGAAGTACGGAGGAAACTCAGTATGTAATAGGTGGTCACCTATCCACAGATCAACCTAGGCAAGCGCGCCTTAACCTTAAGATCGATCCGAGAGGCTTTTATTATTCAGCCACGAACTCCTCTCTCAAACATGAAATAATGTTATACCAATAAGAAACATTACACTAATATATGATAACTAATGATATTAAAACAGATACGGTTCGAATTAAAATAAATTATTTATACACCCAATGACTCATGTGAATTGGGAATACACGAAATATCTTGACGGGTCAGGTGGATGCACCGGTTACTCGATTCAGGCGCGTGAACATTTTTGTAGTGTTTGATAATATGACTTGCGATTGCAATTCCAATTTCTAGTCGGTAATAGTATTGAACTAAGAAAGGTTGTAAAAATGGTTCACCTCAATTATCAGAAAAGAGAAGAAACTCGCTGATTTTCAGAACCTCGCTGACTTTAAACAGGTACCAAGCGGACGTTTTAGTTCCTTTTACACTGTTTTACAATTTTACTATTAACACTTCAAACTTGCTTTTACGCAAGGCTTTAATTACTCATTCTCTTACCTTTTTTTTTTCGGATGGGAAATCATCAAATGACACCTCCTCCCGCTCTGGGTGGAGCAGGAGGGAGTGACAGACTTTTACTAACTAAAACCCATCTATGTTCCTTCATCGCCCTTTGTGTTCCGGGGCCACGGTATCTCTTGCGAATAGTCCCGCAGCCCAACTCATTCACCTACCTACAGACATCTCTTATTCTTATGAATCATAAAGATGATGAAACCAACAAAACCAATGACCGAATGTTGAAAACTGTCAACCCTAGACCATTAACCTTTAAAAATATTAAATACAGCCAGCCAAACAAAAATCCAACCTCAAGTTTAACATTTTTGAATCTACACCGCTAACCGGTGTACCCACCCCACAGATAATGATCACATAACCGTCATCTAACGACGCGATGATTAACGACACACCTCGGTCAGTAATGAAGGATAATCATCACTGTTTGTTTTTACGAACATGCCCAGCGCTGGGCTTTTAGAGGTCTGTGGGACGATGGGTACGAGGAGGTGGTTTTTGCTGTAGTATCTAAGATTAAAGTTACAGAGAATTTGTTTTAGTGTTAAGTACGAAATTGTCTTGTGTTTTGTTTGAGGTAAACTTAAAATGAGAGAGCAGCTGTGGTCCAGTGGTGGCGGCCCCGACTTACGAACAGTAAGTCGTGGGTTCTAACCCAGGCAGGCGCATTACTTTGTGTAATTTATTTCATCACCACTGCTCTCAAAACGGTGAAGGAAAACATCGTGAGGAAACCGGCATGTCTTGGAACCAAAAATTCCTATAACGAAAAAATTCGAAAACATGTGACATATACCAACCCGCACTGGGCCCGCGTGGTGGATTATAGCCCATTCCCTCTCATAAAGAGGAGGCCTGTGTCCCAGCATTGGAACATTAATAGGCTAACTATGACGTCTAACGTCAACGTAAACGTCATGGAGTCCCTACTCCCTACACCTATTCAGAAGAAAACTTCACCTTGAAGACAAGACGATGGAGCTATGAAAATAAGTGTAGTCCATGGTGACATGGTGGTGCTGTGGTGTGGGACCAGCATGTCTGCACATTTCTTCGGTTCTCACATAATCTAAAACGGCCACCAATCCATTCATGAAGGAACGCCTCACTTAAACTTAAGAATGGAGTAGATTTAATGAAGAGGTATTTATCTATGCACTTAGCCCGCGAGAATGGGGGCTATCGCGCATGAATTCGCCGCTAGAGGCGTTCGTGTAGAGTAGGGTCTTCTGAAATGTCAGATGTCATACAGAGTTCGCGCGTTGCGTGCTTTTTAATCACGTATTTTTACTAATACTCACGATTGTGGTCTAGATTTAGCCATTTCTGATTTATTATGACTTGAAGATTTTAAGTAGCAACTAAGATCTTTAAAGGTTTTGGAGGTAGAATGATTTTTAAATGTTTTCTGCTTACTAATTTTAGGGAGAATATTGTAAATATGAATCTGAAGTTTACACTAAGTTGTTATACGTAATAAAATACACTTTTTATGAAGTTATTAGTACCTTAAAGTATAAAATATCCGGTGAGCTCAAAAACGATAGCCCCCATTGTGATAGCTAGGCTTTTTACCTCTTTATAATATTACTAAGTACGAGTATAGATTGAAATAACAAGGATCTACGGAACACAATACCAAACTACTATAATAAACGAATGATGATTCCGATATTAGTAGGTGGCACAATGACTCGGCAACTCAGCCTATACTCAAACGAAACACATTTTGACGTTAATGATTTATTATATAATAACAATCCCAAGAGGTAGCAATATTTGGAATAGCTTCCAATGGAGAAAAAATTCAGGTGGCTAACCTGGTATCATTGTATTAAAAGGTAGTTATTAAAATAGACTAACTCATTGGTCGCGACTGCTGAGCATGAGGTCCGGTTCGATTCCCGGGTCAGGCAAAGTGTTATTGGGTTTTTCCATCAGGAATTTTTCAATAGCAGCCATGGAGTCTGGATTTGTGCTCAATGGATGGCAAAAGGCTCGTCTCCTATTTATTTATTTAAATAACATGGGAGACTTACAGCTAAAACAAACAGAACAAGGACAGTAGAATAGTCTGAAAGCCAACTACAGGTCTCCACTTATAAAATACAGAGAAGAAAAGTAAATTCTACGGACATTCACACCGATTTACTATATACTACAGCATAAATACTATGATACTCACTAATGTGAGTGTTGCCCCATACAATCTTTGGAGCCCCGTTTAACCCCCTTAGGGGTTGAATTTTGGAAAATCCTTTCTTAGTGCACCCCTAGACCAAGGAATGTTAGGAACCTACTTGCCAAATTTGGAATCTGTAGACCCAGCGGTTTGGGCTGTGCATTGATTTTTAGACTTTGTCACCCCATTTCTCCCTCTTAGGGGTTGAATTCTGAAAAAACCTGAAACCCGTTTCTACTCATTTATCAATAGGAGCATTCCTGTGAAGTTTCGATTAGCTCCGTTTAACCCCCTTAGTATAATAACAACCATCATAACAAAATTAACTACATGAAAAAGCTTCGACTTAAGCGGTGCACCTGGCTGACGCCACACTAGTTTGGAATGGATCTAATACTGTTTACAAAGCTTGTTTAAATTTCTGCTTGCACGCACAATGTACGAATTCTGCCTATAATTGGTTGATATTACAAGGGACTTAAACAACTGGCGAAATGTGGGTGTACTATTAGGTACACTTCTGTCTTACCCTTCAGGGATTACAGGCGTTATGTTATGTATGTATTTATTCATACTTATTTCCCGCGGAATTTCACCTTTTATCTTAGATCTTACCTTCATTACATTTAAGGAAAACACTATGCCAAAAATTACATCGTTTTTCTCCGAAATGTGTGATTGAGATTTTGTTCAGATTGACTGAGTATCGGCTGGTCAGACACTGATGTATTAACTGTCATTATTTAAGCACTCGCCATATTTTATGTCTAATCAAGGCAGCTGAGATGCCAATGTCGGTTTGCTTAATTTGTACCTTTTTGTAGTGTGGTATGCTGACTGGCGAATATTTTTACCACGGTGTTAGTAAGAGCTAGTCTTGTAGGTATAACTTGTGTGAGATAAAATAAGAAGAATAGTACCAAATATCTACAATTCTTTAAAATCCTTTTAGAACTCCAGCTTCAATGATTTTTTATTCTGTAAGAACTTTTTTGCAAAAAATAAAACCGACTTCAAAAAAGTGAAAAATAACTTTAGCTTCAGAAGTTGGTGACTTTTGTTTGTTTGATTCAATTTTTTTTGTGCCACCGACTTCTGAAGCTAAAGTTGTTTTTTATTTTTTTTATTTTTTGGGAACTCTTCAGTAATAGACGACAAATGGGTCGTGATTGCTGCAATCGCTTGGATGTTTATTGTTTATCTCCGAAAATCAGCATCAGATCTTCACCAAACTTAAATGGGACCACCGTGAAATAATATTCTTTCAAACAAAAAAAGAACCATCAAAATCAGTTCACAATTGGCGAAGATATCGCTGAACATACACACAAAAAAAATCTGATGAATTGATAACCTCCTCCTTCTGGAAGTCGGTTAAAAATGCCTTTTACAAATACTGGCACACGTCATGTAAGAAATACCCAAAGCAAAGAGGTCACCGTCTCTTATAAAGACCAGCTACATCTTGGTCATAATCCTATCTCTGTGATCGTGTTTTTGTCATAGCTGACGAAATGTTCGTGTACTAAACTCCTCTAGCTATCCCTCCAAATAATACAAGCGTTACGATACCGTACACACACAAGTCGACACACAAAAAACAAACACACATCGCCTGCCAGGGGGTAGACTTAACCAACAGAGAGATCTTTCAATTAAGACCTCAATCACTCGGGCAGACTGGCAGGGTAATTAGCCGATGGTAAATGGTCTGTCTGCCCTGTCAGAGCTGTTGAGGTCATTATTGTGAGCTTGATTATTTTGAGATGACTAATGTGTGGTGTATTGTTGGGATGTGTCATCACGACCTCTTCTTACTTCAGTTGCGTTTGACATTTTTTGACACAGTGATTCGAATATTTAATTAATTTTCAAACAAACTAATTAACATAAAACTGTTAACGTATTATGTAGAAAGTGTTTTCTGGGACAAAAAAACAAAACCGCACTATTTACTATTTCGTACTAATTATAATAAGAAAGTGTATTTTCTTCTAACACATTAAAAATCACAAACTTATCTAAAAAATATAATTCACATTAAAAACTTACTTTCTAAGCTATCTTAAGATAAAACTTAAAATTAATCAAGTCACTTATCTAAATTATTAATCTCTAACTTAGTTAACTTAAAAACGCATGAATTTAGCTTAATTGTCGCATTTAAGGCTCCCGTGTCACATTTAAATGGTACATTATTATTATTTATCGCAGCCATTTTGTTTTTAGTTTTTTTTTATTGCGTCACCTGTCATTGTGATACGGGAATGACAGAACATGCTATAACAACCGTGAATAATTTACGTAAATTCTGACGATCACTGACGATTTTGGATACGAAAATACAATTTTCTATTTTGGTTATTTTTTGTGACAAGCAAGCACAATTAGTAAGTATCACATGAATAAGTCTTATAACTAGGTGTAAAAAAAATGCCCAGAAGGCTGGCAGCATTGCCACGTTGGAAGGCAATATTGATTATTTAGCCAAAAAAATACATACGAATAGTAAATAAATAACAAGAACATAAAAAAAATGTAGAGAATTCTTAATTAGAAAAATTTGCCAAAACAGTCTTTATTATTAAATACAAAAAATGAGTTCAGAAACGGTTTAGTATTCTTAACCATTCTATGAAAACCATCTCAAAAAAAAGGTTATTCACAAATTTATAAATAAAACATAATTAACAAACACGTTACGCTAAAATGGCGCATCAAAAAAATTAAAACCCTTTAATGAGGACATCACTGAGAATATTAATTGTAATAAAATGATTATCTTCAGAAGATCTACTTAAGTTTATTATGTTTGTGGATCTCTTGACACGGAATGTGCTCGATTTAATGATAATGACTTTATTCGAATGTCCTTATTTGGGATGAGAAAACATGTTTTAGTGGTCTTTGGCGAGGCTGCGAGGGCATACTTTTATGTGTGGTGTTTTGTGATTTATGGGTGGATAAATGGAGGATTATTCATAATACAATTTTATTGTATATTTTTTTTTGTATAAATGCCTCTATATTAGACAATCTGTCACATATGAGTACAGCAGTAGGTCTTTCAAGATAGTGCATTGTTGCTTGCATTGAGACACTAGGTCTTTCAAGATAGTTCATTGTTCCTTGCATAGAGACACTTACATCTTGCGCCGCATTACCTGACACCTGCGCACTTGACGATCTTATGACTGCATCAGCGAGCGGAGTTTGCATAGCTGAGTTTTGACTATTTCATGAAAAAGTCTTTCAATTAGGTTACATGTTGTATTGATGATTTTAATGATTATAATTCTGTAACTACATACGTGTTACGGTCGCGAATCATATTTTAATCAACATACAACCTGACACTGACCTGCAAATTGCAAAAAATGTAAGAAAATTTGAAATTCGCGGTCTACCGTGGAGTTTTCACCTTAATGGAAATTTGCCATCGACACGCTAAGCGGAAGAGACCTAACTCAATCAATTCATCCAATCACAGTCCATTGCTGGCCATAGGCCTCTCCGAAGTTATGCCACAGCTCCCTGTCTCTTGTCTTCCGCCAAACCCTACCACCTTGGCCAGCTATTGGACTACTCACATATTGTACGGATACAAAAACAAACTGCATGACTAATTAAATACTACATTCTGTGTTCGATCTAAACTAAGTAGTGACAGATGGCATGACAACTCATTAACATTATTTTATTTTGGAGTTCCTACGCTTTAAATCTACACTACTAAATTTTATTTTAAAATCTTTTCTGGCTAAGGAAACCTACTTAAAATGATCTAATTGCCTAAATTGCCAAATTCCTAATTTGCCGAACACTATTACAGAAATCTAAACCATTTATCATCATTAACATTTAAACATGTAATAAATCAACGAGAACCTCAGAAACCGACAGCCAATACGATTTAAGAACCGCAAAAGAATTTAAAATAACCCTAATTAAGAACCAGAATAATTAATTAAATAGACACATAGTTTTTAACCAAAGTTATTCAAATTAACGAAAAAGACACGTTAGTTTTTTAAAAACATTATTACTATAGCACATGTAATCACCGTTTAGAAATACGAGCGTTCATATTGAAATTAATTGAGAGTTTAAAAAGATGAAATCAGTGAAATAAAAATAGGTATATCTTTCCGCTTTACGTTACGAACAACCAATGTTATCGAATTAAATAAATCTTTGACGATATGTGTAAAAGAGGTGTTTGTCCGTCAGGTTGTATCTTTGTGGCATGAGAGCAGCGGTGGCCCAGTGGTGGTTTGTGTAATTATTTCATCACCACTGCTCTCAAAACAGTGAAGGAAAATATCGTGAGGAAACCGGCATGTCCTGAAACCAAAAAATCGAAGACATGTGACTTCCACCCGCACTGGGCCCGCGTGGTGGATTATAGCCCATTCCCTCTCATAGAAAGGAGGCCTGTGTCCCAGCAATGGGAACATTATAGACTGATTATGCTATCGTTGTGCTTGTGGCACAGCCAGGAGTGGAATGCCCTTGGCAGGAGCAGACTTCGAAGACTGTCTTAAGAGCCTACAGAAGTTACAGTTACTTTCAAAGCTTTGAACAATGACATACCTTGGCTTTTTGGTAGCATGTGTCAGTCATATCTATTTTTTTTTACTTTTTCTTCTTTTTTATCGCTAATAGAGAGTCAGTTTATCGAGTCCTGTTGGATAAAATATCTGAGCAGTATTTTTATGGAAAAACAAAGAATCTCTTTTTCTCTTACTTTTCTTGCGAAGTATTTCCCTTGATTTGTAAGTTTAAGTACCATAGAAGTATTTAGAAAAACCTTCCATCTTACTTCGATTCATACAAAAATACTAATTGGCAAAAACAAAAGTTGATGAACAGACAATAAGTTTAATTTACTCCATATTTTCAGCCTCCATTTTTTCACACCCTATAAACAACCGTTTTAGATAACCCACGATAATTCCAGCTACCCAGGCAGAACCATAGCACATAACTATATTAAGATAAAAATAAAATAAGCCACTATCTCGGTGCCTGAGCATAGCGCGACCAATTAGTTTATTGGTCGACACATGTCCTTCCCGGAACGCGGAGATAACATCTTCCGAGGAATAACGCACACTGAACTGGGCATACCAGGGATTGACCGAATGAATGACAACTTGAGGTGTCATTCGTTCATTCAAACGTTTACTAAAAATGAAAAAGTGGGGAAAGTTTAGTGGGCAAATAGATATTGTATATGCTTTGTTTCATTCGATTAAAGGTTGCACAATTATTTTACACAAAACGTGTCGAAAATTCAAGTTGAAAATTCAGAAGGACGAGTATAACACTTGAAGAAACGAACCTAAGTAGTTCTTGATAGATTTCATAACTTAAAAACATTTCCATCAGCCAAAATCAAGACTTTCACAGCATCATAAACTAAAACATAATTATATAACAGAGAGCTGAGGTCAGTATACTTTCAAATCATTCACTCACTCACTCACCTCCTAGTGTCCGCTTGCCCTAACCCGAACAAATCCGAAACGCGCGTTAATGTGCACGTACACATATATCGCCTCGATAATATACACATCGGGCCGAAAAAACAACACCATCGCCCAATACCCAATTAATAAAAAAAACCTTTAGTTCACTCGTCCTTTTGTAATGTTTTGTTAAACAACTAAATTTGGGGTAAAAAAGAACTAAGACCGTCTTGTTATCTGTAGTCAACTTATATTTATTTTGACAGCAGCCGTAAATTCAAAGGTTTTTGTTGGCTAAAAGATTAATCACCTATTATATTGGTAATTCTAATAGGAGAAGGTGTTGGGATCCATTTTGGGGACCAGCAGGTGTTTTATTAGTACGATAGCATCTTAGCTTGATGATGTCATTCGGATTCCGTAGAGATTGAGATAAAAGAAGGTTTTTATGATAATTAGTGTGTGATCGTTTAATTTTATGTTTTTAAGGAGATATTTTCACGCTGCGTTCTGTGAAAGGTGGGCTGAGTTAATGCTCATCATTGTGTGTTAAATTATTTATTAATCTTTTTTTTTTAATAAGGAGACATATTTAAGAGTTAATATTGCTACTAAGAAAGCATTCAACGTTTGACGGATTTTTGAAGCAAATTAACCTCTAATATATTTTGCTCATACTAATGCTTAGACTAGAGCTTACAAAATCCCACAAGCCAAATAATAGTCCATTGTATGATAACGGTTAGTTTGGTAGCTTCTTAAAGCCGAGGGTCAAAAAAATTTTTTTTGGTATTTTATGGCACAAAGCACTTAACGCCTCCTGCTACGATCCGACGACTCCTTTTGCCTCGTCCACGTTCATACACCCAGAAGTCTATAATATATCATTCTTATATTCTTTTAAGGGGGACTCTACAAAATATTAAAACGCTTAGACAAACTCTCTCTTCTTGGACGGAACCCTAACACAAACTATCCCAAATGCTTTAAACTAGCCACAACACTTCACAAACATAAATATTTTAATCACCATACAAACGATTTAGGTTCACAACACACTGGTGCGACGCGAGTTTTGTCGCGCGGTTTAACGGTGTTACAGTCGCGTCGATAGTAAATATGCTTGGACTAGTACAATGTGTATTATTGGGCTCTTAACACAAACTTCATCGATGTGTCAAACTATCAACTTGAAACTTAAAAAACCATCTACTTGAGTAAATTGGGTCGAGGATAAAATTGCCGTTATCATTTGTCAACGCTAAAGTGTTGGTTTGACATAAGCTACCGAAAAGCTAATGTCAATCTCATGGTAAGTCGTTGTAGGAATACGAACTTTTGGCCACGTCTTATTTAGCTTCGTCTTCATAAAATACTTTCATTAACACTGAAAACATGTCATGTTAGTGCTACTGATCATGTCAGATTAAAAAAATATTTAAAAATACTTGCTGGAAAACCGCGCGAATAGCAAAACACGTGATTTTCCGCGACGTGTCTGTTGTTTCAACTCTTTTACGTCTCTCGAGGAATATATCCAACCGTATTGCTGCGGGTCGCGCCTAGTTGCACGACGTTATGTTACCAGTGCAGTGCCTCACAGTGCAGTGTTGAACGTGACCACGCGTCTTGCCGCGACTACTCGTCGTGTATGCAGTGTTTCAAGCCCCTTACCTCTTCTACCGCGTGTCGTCGCGTCTAGTCGCGCGTTGTGTTACCAGTGCCTCACGCTGTAGTGAAGAGCGCTTGTTAGAGAGAGCACTATTTGTTCCGGCATGTATAAACGCGATTAATGTGAACAGATACCCGGTACGTCGGTCCGGGCGATTTATTAGACTTGACTATTGAAGGTGCAAGTTAGGAGATGAAGCGATATTGTTATAAATCCACTGCTGGTTAGGTAAAGGCCTTCTTTTGTGTCATTCTTTCCGGGTCTGCACGGTAAACTGAGTGAAGATTGTGCCATATTAAAAGAAGGTCATTGCTGTAATAATTATGACGTCCGAGTCCAACTTTAGAAGATTTTTGTCACATTGTGATCATGGCATGGCATGCATGGATCCATTGCAACAGTGTCGAATTTTCGGGAGCTCAGAATAACTGATAATCACGGAAGCGACTTACACTGTCATTTATGGGATCATAAATGACAGTGTAAGTTAGGGAGTTACCCGTCTACGGATTGTGCCAAATTGACCTTTTACTAATTACACTTAAAATGTCACTTACGGGATATCTTATGTGATTATTTATTGTTTTTGAGCTCCCGATATTTCGACGCTTTTGCAAGCGCCATGATCGCGGGTTGACTGGAGAATGCAGGTGGATGGAAAAAAAATATGATGGAAAAATTGTCAAGTACGTGGAATCCAGTATTGAGTATGCTCAAAAGTAGCAGCCAGCAACATAATAAGAACTTCACAAAACCTGGTGATACTGAGAGTGTGTTTTGCCGTGACTTAGTGTTGAGTTCCAGTGGTGCGCGTAGCAAAAGACAAAGAAAGAGGGTACACAGATTTGTCTGCTCCTAACAATTTTTTCCATCCACCCGCATTCTCCAGTCAACCCGCGATCATGGCACTTGCAACAGCGTCGAAATATCGGGAGCTCAAAAACAATAAATAATCACGGAAGATGTCCCGTTTTTTTTTTTCGAAATGGCATCTCGCAGTTCAACCAGAGGTTGTCGTTTGCTTAACCGGACTTTCCTGTGGGTGCCTTAAGTGTAAGGCCTCCAGCCAGGGCAAAAAACTTACAAACTAAGCGACTACACGCTAAGGGCACCCCCTGCGGGATACGGGCCTCGGCTTAGGGCGTCGCTGGGAGAGGACAGCAAGGGGACAGGCTGGATCGGAGTGGGGAAGATATCCCGTAAGTGACATTTTAAGTATAGTTATGAACCGTGAAAGCTTAAAACAGTCTTTTACTAATTGCTGAAAATTAGGGCCCACATGCACCACAAATCATTATTACGTTTAGCGTTAAATTAATTTAAAACATCGAGAGGAAGATATTTTCATGTCAACATTTTTTAAATCTCGAGTCTCTTTTTCCGCGTTTAGGAATTAAAAGATCTCAAAAATACAGTTAATTCACAGAACGCCACAGCCTCTAACTTGTACCAAACCCAGCATGCGACCATATAAGCGGCTCAGCAGTTTGTTAAACCATCCTCAAGTGAGAACTAGTATTATTGGTCCGTTAATTAATTGTGTTTTATATTACGCCCGTTTAGTGGCCCCAGATTTATGTATTTGATGTTTCGATGATATATTAGATAAGGTAAGGGTGTTTCTGAGTTTTTGAAGATGATTTTTTGTGAGTAATATTTTTAGGGATTGTGTATCATTAGTTTTATGGTAAGCTGAAGTCAGATGTAAGACGGAATGAAAGGTTTGTCTCAATTTGGATACAGGATTTGACCACGAATACTTGTAGGTACCTACTAAGTTTTTTTCGGGACTTGTGGGAATCAGAAACAGATAAAACAGTGAACCTTTGAGCTCATTCTTTTTTTAAATAATCATCCATGTATTTCTGGCGGTTTTTACTCGAGTTCTAGAGAAACATTTTCATGTATCCCGAGGAAAAGGATTATACTTTTTTATTTATTTTATTATGTACACACAAGAGAAATCATGAGGTATATATGCAGACCATATGGCCTGGATATATACCTTGTTTCTCTTGTAAATACTGTTTCTCTTGTAGGGGGGATTGGTATATACCAATCCCTAAAGGGGTTTATGTGTGCTTATTTGAACTCCAAATAAATAAATATCGCTGGACATTAGACACACAGCGCCATCTAGTGCCACATTAAGCAACTAGGCTTGTGTCGTGGACACCAGATAGTAGATATACTACAAAGATATATTTTTGTTTGTAAATTACATACCTATGATACATATAAACATCAATGACTCGGAAACAAATATCCATGCTCATCACACAAACATTTGCTCCTACCGGAATTCGAAACCGGGACCCTAAGAACGTAGGACAGCCTCACTACTGCTGCGCCATTCGGGTCGTCAAATATCCAAACATAACCACAAACTTTTTCATTTGTTATATTACTGGGATTCTGGCAGACTCAGGAAAATTTCTTGACTAATATTTTACTAGGTTATCAATTCTCTGCTTACCCCTTTTCCATAAGAAGCGCAACACCCACATTCCTGCACGTCGCTCGATCGTCGAACAAATCTCGTCGCGAGCTAAACTGGCGATCATTATGCGCGGGCGACAAAAACGCGTCCGAGGCGACATCGAATCGCGACACTCATAAATAAATACATATCACTGAGTTTGGTGTAGGGGAGAAGAGGTCTGTTGTAGTCTAAAATGTTAGAAAGATGGTGCAATGATTGCTACGGTACGGTATACAGAGTGTAAACAACCTCATCACGAAGCCGTCAATCTAGCATTCTGTACATCAAACTATGTAACTACGCAAAAGTTATTGCAGACTTTTTTTTTGGGGTGAAAAATCATGTTTTGTGGTAGAACTCAATGTAACGCACTCAAAACTTTGTGCTGATGGATAGATTGAATAGTAGGTACGGGGGTCGTGGAGGTGTTTAAAGTAAAAATCTCCTGATAGTTTTTGGTCCTGCCCGCGTAGCATGACCACGGTAGAAACGGGTTTCTTCAAAGAAAAAATCGACAAAATGGCAGATGAACAAAAGAAATCTGTCATTTTGTCGATTCTTTCTTCAAAGTAAAGTACTATCATAGAAACAATTGAAGATCATCACAGTAAATCGTCTTCCTCTTTACAATAAAAGAGACTTCATGAGTGACAACACTTCAAAAAGCGACGTCTGGCACACCCAATAGAACTAATGGGGTTTTATTAATATTTTTTATTGGGCCCAGCCCGCCACACTATTCTCAAACCACTGCAACTCCTGAAAGCCAGAATCAGCAGTGGCGACCACCAGAAGAGCGCCGAGATAATGAAGCTGAAGTCCCGGAGAAACAATTCAACTATCTTGGCTCTCGAAACGAAATTCATCAAAAAAGTCTAGCGCAGGTGTAGAGAAAACATAATTTCCACTTCCCTCCATATCAGCAGGAGACAGTACAAATCAAGGCTTACTTAAACGTAACTTATAAGGCTGAAGCATTGTACTATCGTGGACACTCCCGCCTGATCAGCACTAAGCTAATTTTTGCTTGCACTCGCAACATAGAAACGCTCTCTAGCCCCGCCCTGTTGACTTTGTATAGAAATAATGAATGAAAAGATACCGATCGGCCGAGCGCACTGACGACGCACGCCAAACGAGAATTCGTTATTTTGCGCGCCAAAGTTGACGCTTTCCTGATAGGCCTAAAGTTTAAGGGGGCGTGGCTCGGCGCTTCCGCATGATTTAAGCGAAAAAATGTTTAACTGATCAGGCGGAAAAGACCACGACTGTACACATGTGAATCTCGCCAAGAACTTCGCTCCCCGCTCGCTCCTACACCGCACCCCAACATAAAAGACGGACACCGCGCGTTCCCCATGCATGAGGCACCATGAAAAACCCGTGAAACGCACGTAATGGCTTCAGAACATTTGTACCATTATACCAACGAATACTTTAGAAGACTTCTTATAGTCTAACCGATTTATATCACCCGACCGACAATGGGTTTTTGTCTGACAAAGGTGATTTTCAAATTGTCCGGTTTTAATGTTTAATTTATGATGTCATTTGTTAAATCTGTTGTTGTAGTAAGGTTTTTTTGGATTGAAGGGGTGAAGAAGTTTGTGTGGGGAGTGAGTTTATGTCCTGTGTACTGTCAATTAGAAAAAGGTTGTAATACGGCCTGCGTAGTGCTGGTTGGCGAAGGTATTTATGATGCCTTGATTTTGCCTCCCATTCAAAACAAGATCGTCTCAATACACGACTCTCTAACCACATAACATAACATCACGCCTGTAATCCCCGAAGGGTTGGGCAGAGGTGTATCTAATAGTACACCCACATTTCGCCAGTTATATTTAAGTCCCCTATAATAGACTCGCTCCCTAGTCTATTGCTATCAACCTGACGCAGATCCAGACTGCGTGGTTGCTACTGAGAAATTCTTGATGGAAAATCCCAATGACACTTTGCCCGACCCGGAAATCGAACCCAGGACCTCATGCTTAGCAGTCGTACTTGTAACCACTAGACCAACGAGGCAGTCGACCAACCCTCTCAAACCAATGCAACAGAACTAAAGACGTTTTAGATTCCTCAGGTGGATTCTTTTACAAGTCTTACCCCCGAATACTGAAACATCACTCAAAATTTAAGTAGCACTTATATTTAACAGATACTTAAAAGTGACGTTTGGCCATACGAAATTCAAAGTTTAGGAACTGCTCAAATGTTAAACAGCCCTTAAATTTTGAGTGACGTTTCAGTATTCGGGGGTCAGTCTTTTAAAAGTAGTTTAGTTTTGGCTGTTGAAAATGAAGTAATGCTTGCCAAGTACCTATATATTATTTTGGTGTAGGATGTACATTAAAATCCTGAAGCTTTGTTGAGAACTGCTTACCTACGCAGTACAAGGCTACTCCAAGGTCATTTAAGTAAGTTCAAAAACCAAGGATAAGATTCAGGTTTGGAATATGAATCTGTTCACCTTCTGATGGATTCATCCTCTTTGCCTCTATTTTAAGCAACTCCAGGGCATTTATGGTCATCTTCAAGAGCAGTCTTATAGAAGCAATATTTCAAAAGATATTATACAAATGCCGTTGCCGTTGAGCTCTTTCTATTTAGACTGTGACGAATTCTTCTCCGTCTTTGCTACACACCTGTATCTTCTTACATAGCCAGGCAGGTAGATAGTTCAACAGCCATCATTGTGTATCAATCAGAAGCTCCACACATCACAGCCCATCACACACAACTTACACCGACCAACTTTTTCTTTGATCGCGGCGAAAATTCCTGAGGACGTGCGAATCTCTTCATTAGGCCTCAGTTTTTTGCCCCAAAATGCCCCAGACGCGGTGGAACACAGTTTTATTATGTTGTCAACTTGATGTAACGGTGTTAACAATTTGGCGGTTTTTTTTTGTGAATTTAATTAAATTACTGGAGGAAGGGAAAGCCTAAATTGTTTTGGGTTCCAGATTTGTTTTAATGGGAGAAACAGTTATAAAAGCCTTTTTTTTTGTGTTGAACACAGACACCTGGACTGCAAGGGGTTTCCCGACGCATTGTCAGAACATTGTAGGTAATAGGTACTACTTTACTTACAGCGTATATATTTCTGTTATGCATTGATAATAAGGAGCTCGTGCCTTGAAAAGGACATTAAGCCGTTCCCGGCTCTCATTTGTAGATCTTTGACAGTCGTTACAGGTAGTCAGGGGCCCGAAAGTCAGGCTGTACCAGTCTTAACAAGGGGTATCGTCTAACCCAGTACTAACTGGGTTGTGGAGGATAGGTAGGCAGTCGCTCGATGTAAAATACTGGTGCCTCCGGTTAGACTGGGAGCCGAGCCCAACATAGTTGGGAAAAGGCAGGCAAATGATGACCAATTAGCCACGGGCTCCCTACATGAGTTCTTCAAATAAGTCTACCTTAAATTATCAGATTTCCATAAAAAATATATATACCCTAGGAAATCGCCACTCAATATCATACACTCAATTTATTACTTAATCAGAGTCTTGGCGAGAACGAATGACTGTCAAAACCCATGGGGTGTTGCACTTGCACCCTTGTTATGGGGCATCGCTAAGCCTCGTAACATGCCCCATGGGGGTTGTTCCGGTAAACCGTTACAAGCTATAGGGTGGTAAAGTTAAGTGAGGGGGATGAAATAATATGATGGTGCTGGTTCGATCAGAATTATGGAAGTTACAATTGTGATATCATTATTTGATGGCTATGGGGTATCGAGTTGTTTTTAATATATTTACAAGTGTAAGGTTTACTTTTAACAAATTATTATAACTATCTGTGTCGTTGTTAGCAGTGAGATTTTATTTTCGTGTGCGTATTGAATAATTAACACTTGCTTCGGTGAAGGAAAACATCGTGAGGAAACCAGGAAGCCTGAGAGATATTTCTCGACGGCTTATAAAGCCAAGTCAGAGAGAGGCCCATGTGGGCGGTATAAAACTCTGACACCAGGTTAGGCACTAACCACACGATAAGCAAGAAGCAGCAGTTATTTGAATGCCTTAGACATTTTAAAGTCAAAATGAGACTGATCTGTGTACGATCAGTCACATTTTGACTTTAAAATGTCTCGGCAGAAGATTAGTTTAACTTATTTTCCATTTTCGACCACTTTAACTACTTATACATTTTCTTTGGTGCTCGTAACCTGCGTGCTTGTATGACCACAATGAACGAGAACGAAATAAAAGGGTTATGTAATATTATCTGACTACCTCTATTGAGAAAAAGCGGGAGATGTACGGTATGTTACTTTGATTAAAATAATATAACTTTCCAAAACCAACATGTATTGTCTTGTAACCAAAAATTCGAAGACATGTGACACCCGCACTGGGCCCGCGTGGTTGATTGTAGCCCATTCCCGCTCATAGAGAGGAGGCCTGTGTCCCAGCAGTGGGATCATTATAGGCTGATTTTGCTTATACCTACTTAACTTTCCAAATGCTCAAGTTCAAGAAACATTTTTCAATTTTACTCAATTTTAAATCAAGAAGTAATTTAAAAGACTTATTTTATTCATTTGCTATAAACAAAGCAATAAAAGAAAGTCGAAAAACCAATTCCTTACCTTAATCTCAAACACCCGACCCCGGAATCGAACCGCAAACCCCAATTTCGGTGCACAAACAAAATCGCGAATCAAATCTTAAAAATTTATTATGTATACACTTTTTTTTTTCACGTTAGTCGAGTTGTATTGGTCTGTTTGTGTTTACACGGGTCGAGGCGAAGAATGGCCGTCAATCAAGTCGCCACCGAGACGTCCGGCGCGATTGTTTTCAAATAGGCTATGTCCCTACTCCGTATGGACAAGTATAATCGAGGAGGTTAAGGAGCTTGCTCATTGGAGATTGTAACTGTAGTTTTCAATTTAATCCGACCACATGAGCAGCATGTTGCACAAATATGTTAGGTACAAATGACTTACGGGGCCAAAACGTGGACACTCGCGGTACGGCTGGTCCATAAATTAAAGCTATGTGACGAGCTATGCTTGGAGCCTCTCTGAGGAATCGCCTCCGGACCCAGGTGATACGACAGACCAGAGTTGTCGAAGTATGTAGTTCAGTGGCAATAGTGGCAAAAAGTGGCAATTGGCGGTCATATTAGCCGCAGAACCGACAACCAGATGACTGTTGGGGTATACGTGTTCTTGAGTGGAGACCGCGAATCGGCAACCGTAAGATGATACGCCCTCAGGCTCGGTGGAGTGACAATCTTTGCAGGGTGGCTGGTAGCAACTGGATGAGAGTTGCTGGGAATCGAGTTGAGTGACGTGCGATTGAGGAGGCCTAAGTTCAGCAGTGGTGGACTGCTGTAGGTTGATGATGATAGTGATAATGATGGTGAAAGAATTAAGTAGACAAATTAAAGCTAGGTCAACAACGGCCCAAACATTTATACCACGTTTCATTCTAGCCTGTACGTACAAATATGTTACAAATCATAATGAGAATATCAGTATAGTTTCTTGTATCTGGGGCACATTGTAACAGATGAATTGCAGCTTGGTTGCGCGTAGGTTTGCTCGCTGCTAGAGGGAAGTTAAGATAACTCTTTTTAAGGCTTATTGCCAGTCTTTTTACTCGAGCAGTTTGTGGGTAAATTATACTCCGCGGGCTGCTAATGCTCTGCGTGTCCAATATATCAACATTTTCAGGATGCTGATGCGGCTGCCTCGCTATTGTAGTGCGTCTGGTATGTTTGCGGAGACGCGTACGGACGGCTTCCATGCGATTGTGCGCAAAAGGGTAGGCTCACAACGTGTGCGAGGCAGTAGCAACGGCATCCTGCAGATGATTGATCTGCACGGATTGCCCTATTCAAAATACATAAATGTATGTGAATTGTTTAGGGCTCTCACTAACACATAAGTCATTGTTTATGTTCTATACTAACACAATTTAATTTTGTTGTTATTTGATTTAGTTGTGGGTGTGTTTTGTATGTGTGTTGTGTGTGTTTTGTTGTTATTTTATTAGTTATTATTTTTATTTTATTTTTATTATGTAAATGACATATTGTACTTATTCATTTTAATTTAATTTTATGGTCATGTGTCTGTGTTATAAATTAATGAGAAAATTGATTTTAATTTAATGTATTTTATGGATTTTAATGAACTGAAATAAATGACTTTATAATAAACATGTCATGCTAAACAAAGGAAAATAGTCAGTTTTCAAGGTTAAGAGCTACTACATTTCAAGACATGGATCCTAAGACCATTTCAGCCCAATAATACCACATCCAGTCTATTGTGCCAGGTCTCTAAGGAGGTTGTAAACCGAACTCTTAACCAAATAGTGTTGCGATACGTATCACTGACGCGCGCTGAGTTTGCGAGTCAAATGTGGAGATAGCCGAGTGTACAGGACAAGTGGAAACATAGGGGACGGTGGTGTGGACCGCTGCTGTGGGGATACAGTGTAGGGTTAGTGTGAAGATACGCCATTTTTTAATATTTGTTTTGTTTAGCATGCATACTTATTTATTTATTTATTTGGGTATTTAAAACCATTAACACTAAATGAAAAACCTAATCCTTTTACTCAGTTTTCTCACAGAACCACAAACATTCCAACTTTATCGTCTTCCATTCATCAGCAAACAAGCCCAATCCAGGGTTGGTCGTCACGAGCGCGTTGAGCTTCGTAAGCATACGTGGTATAAGGGAAGTTGATACATTACATTACATACATAAGTACATACCTTTATATTTTTTGTAAGTAGTGTTAAATTTGTTTCCTAGGTTGTTTTATGTTTAAGTGCTGTTTGTTTTATTTTTCTAGTTAATCAAATATTTAAATATGGTGTATTGGCTTCCGTACGTTTTTCTTTTCACGGGTGACCACTGAAAACCAGCGCTGTGCTGTGGTTCCCACATAGTACAGCATCATGCTGAGTGGTACCTATTTGTCGCACTCACGACGTGCAAGCTGTCAACTTATTTTTTTTAAATATTTTTCTTTTATGTTCCGTTTTATTATATTCTGAATGTTTGTTATGTTCATTGTTTCTGTTTTCAAATTTTGTATGCACGTCATGTCCCTGCGATTAATAAAGATTTTTTCTTTCTTTCTTTCTAAGATGGACATTAGGTATACGGGGTGGAAAGGACAACGACGCGAAAACAGTTACATATAAATTTATCAATCGGTACCTAATTAAAAAAAAAAAACTTTTTGAACTTTTGTTTTTTTTAATTACCGACTTATTTCTATGTGAGGGGTGGGGGGGGGGGGCTCAGAATGATGTGATTTTTCTACTATCTGTACGGAAATAAACAATATGGCTTTTTTTCGTGGCGAATAGGCATGACGACAGTATCAAAAAATTGCAAATCTATTTAGTCCGTCAGTTAGAATTTCGTTTTTTTTTTCTTTTGTAAATTAATGAATATTGACAAAAGGTAAAACGCATCAAAACTTGGGAGTGGGGGCTCGTGACGTCAGAACTAGCTAAAAATTATACCATGGCGTGACGTATTGAGAATTTTAAAAGCGTTGTATCTTCGTCAATTTTGGTTTACGTAACAAAAGAAAAAACACAGCTGAAATATTTTTTGATAATCTAAGTGACGGACTAATTAGACTTTTTTGTTGTCTCGCCGAGTGCCACGGAATTCCACTACCAGGTTAAAAAAGTATCCTTAGCCAAATTTTAACCAAATCCGTTTAGTCGTTTTTGCGTGAAAGAGTAAGAAACGTCCATCCATCCCCTCGTCCCCATCAGATCCTGACTTGATGATCATGGGACTACCTAAGAAGTATACGCTTTCACACAAAACAAAAAAAAATCCAAAACGGTCCAGCCATCTTGTAGAAATCGGGAAACATAAAAATTAAAAAAAAAGGTTCCGACGAATTGAGAACCTCCTCCTTTTTGAAGTCGATTAAGAAGTCGGTTAAAAAGCACCGAAGTATCATCCTAAGCCTTTTAAGAAGGTACAATAACAGTTTATCAGGTCTGTTCTGTTGTTAGTTTTAACTGATACCTGTATTAAGACATGGGAATTGACATTAGTAATCTTCAAACAACCAAAACTGAATAATCTTTATCCCAAAGACCTATGATCTGGGAACAGCAAAACTAATCTGAGAAACTATGTAAAAAACATTTAGTTACGTAACAAAAATCCGTGGTTATGTTTATATCTACTAATCACCAATACACGCCATTAATAACCCATTGACACAAACACGCGTGGGAAGATAACCATCACCAAAGACTTAGACCGTTAGATGTGCTCTCACCAACGACATATAAGTTTAAGGAGGATGATTTTTTGCAATTTGCAGGTTAGTGTCAAGTTGTATATTGATTAAAATATGATTCGCGGTTGCTTTACAGAGTTATAATCATTAAAATTGTCTACACAAGCCTCTAAGTTCATTTAATTGCATTGAATTACTTTTTCATAAAATAAATAGTCATTCTGTGTGATTATTTGATTTTTTTTCTAATATTAGACACGCAGTTGTTCGCTCATCTAGTTCTAAACCTGTCAAAATGGGCCATATTCTTGATTACTAGTAAATTTTGCATTAAAATATCGCTGACACATGGGATCTCAGTATTCCATGACTTTTCTTCTGATAGCCTCCATTATATGATAAATCTTATTGCTCACAGGGTATTTGACGCGCGAAAAATTTTCACATAGTGAGTAGTGACCTCACACATGATCATCCCGTATGGAACTATAGATACGATTTTTAGTATTTGAGAGCGATAGTTTCATTGTCACCGAAATAGTATAAACATCAACCTACTCGTACAACTTTCCTACTGCTAGGACACAGGCCTCCTCGCTGGAAGAGGAACTGATGGGCTGTAATCCACCACGCGGATCCAGTGCGGATGTACTATCGAGGATACTACCGCCTGATCACCACTAAGCTAATTTTTGCTTGCACTTAAAAGATAGAAACGCTCTGCAGCCTCAGACTTTGTATAGAAATAATGAATGAAAAGAAACCGATCGGCCGAGCGCACTGACGACGCACGCCAAACGAGAGTTATTGTTATTTTGCGAGCCAAACTTGACACTTTCCTAATAGGCTTAAACTTTAAGGGGGCGTGGCTCGGCGCCTTCGCATGATTTAAGCGTAAAAACTTTTAACTGATCAGGCGGAAAAGACTACGACTGTACCTACACATGTCATCGAATTTTTGGCGCTAGGACATGCCGGTTTCCTCAAAAAGCATATTTTTTGCTAGCCTATTAAGTGAAAAAAATACGCCTAGCAGTTATCACTGCTGGGCGTATTTATTTACGATTTTACGCAGCATAAACGTAATTATTTTTTGATAAGCATGTCTAAAGGTTTAAATCTTCTTCCATCACACACTATTGAGTTTTCAAATCAATGGGGAATTAATGGCGTCTACATGTTTAATGGCGTAGATCTTGAGATCCGGCAGACATGCTAATGTGCATGAGAAATACATTTAGCAGCCAATTACATAATTAAGTTTGTAAATAACGTTAGCTTTATGGGATTTGGGTTCCGTAGGCGATGTTGAGAAAACGTTGGAAACAAAAAAATAGCAACTTTTGTACCAACTCTTACTTCTTATGTGTAGGACTTCGGGCAAGTGTGTAAGCATGTTTTAAATATCATCACTTCACAGTTTTAAAAATTAAAGAAGCCAAAATAGAAAACCAGCACCTTTAATCACCATATTCTGCATGAAAAAAAAATATAAATCAAATAAATTACGACACATGAACTTAAAAAAAAAAACATATGTATACTACTAGCTGATGCCCGCGGCTTCGCCCGCCCGCAAATTATATACTAAAACCTTCCTCTTGAATTACTCTATCTATTAAAAAAACCCGCATCAAAATCCGTTCCGTAGTTTTAAAGATTTAAGCATACCTAAGGATATATAGGGACAGAGAAAGCGACTTTGTTTTATACTATGTAGTGATATAAAATGTTTAGTTGTACACAAAATTGTAATCTTCTACCATTTCTTGAATGTAATGGTGCAATGACGGTCTTATGGCTGATAGGATAATAGGATATCTTTCAGATATATCTTTCGATTGACTGAATAAAAGAAAATCAATTTCGTAAAGGTAGGTAATATGCAAACCAATAAAACTTTAGTTCTGCTATAGAAAGAAACTAAGCTTATTTTACCTTTATACAAAAGGAAGGACCACTAGTTATAAAACCAGCTCACACTTCGCTACATTAATTCAATCATAGCGGCTGACTTAATGATATGATAATCACTTATATTCATAATACCGTCAATCTTGGTCATTGATTCCCAATAACATAATCTTTTACTATTGATGACTGTAGATTTGACATTCTAAATTACTTTGAATATATTATGAACACAGTGGGTTTTTGCTGTGGGTTTGCTTGCTAAATGGTCAACTTTTAAAGAGTGATTAAAGTAGGTACCTCAGTTCATCATCATCATCCAGTCTAACCGGATGAAGCTGAATACCAGTATTTTACATGGAGCGACTGCCTATCTGACCTCTACAACCCAGTTAGTACTGGGTAATACGATACCCAGGTAGATACCCAAGGTATATATCTATGTATAATACCTGCCTATTACTGTTCCACTACTGGGCAAAGGCCTCTCATACAGATAAGGCACGAGCATTGATCACCACGCTTGCTCAAGATGGGTAGGCGATTTCAGACTTATGTTAAGATATCGTAACAACCATGTTATATGGCAATGCTGATTCTTTGGCCAAAAAAAGGCCAGCCTTCTGGTCACGTGAAGAGTCGACCAACCGCTTGGCGATATGTGGGCACCTAGTATTTCTCACTCGGACTTGCTCAGATGCTCAGATGTTGTTCTTTGATCAAATGAGATTGAATAAAGTCGAAGTCGAGTTGTTACACTCCAACAAACAGAACTCAAAATTTGATTAGTTAGATAATCAAGTGAAGCCATTAAAATTGCCAATTTAGCGTTTAACATAATTTTATGTCAAGTTAATTTGACCTGTTGAGACATAAATCACGATGGCCTTGTAATTTAAATAATATGTTTATCGAGACTTACAACTACACGCACAATAAATAAACTACGCAATGATTGAACACACCTTTATTAAAAAATATGTCCGATAAATATTGGTGCCAAAGGTCTTTCTTTAGATTATTTTTCCTTTTAAGTTCCTAAATCAATTTGCGCTCCAAACTTTATTCATTGGTCCTAAGGGATATCAATTCAGATAATTTGTCTTTCTAGATTCACTCAATTATAGCTTATGGCAAAATCAGCCTATAATTTTCCCACTGCTGGGACACACGGCCTCTTCTCTATGAGAGGGAATAGAATGAATTCACAATGCGGGCCCAGTGTGGGTTGGTAGATGTCACGTCATGTCTTCGAATTTTTGGTTCTAGGACATGCCGGTTTCCTCACCATGTTTTCCTGCCTCGTTAGCTTATGGAAATTAGGTCCTGGGAGGCTGAGTTTGACTCTCAGATCGGCCAATTGTTATTGGGTTTTTCCATTGAGAAGTTTTCAGCGGTCAGCTCGAAATTTGGAAGATGGCTGTGTGATACTCACGTGCCTCGTTTGGAAAGACCAAGCCATTGGTTCTGCGCCTAATCTTTGTCCAGTTGAACTATGTAGATTGCCGTCCTATCGGACGAATACGAAAACAAGACGGAGGAATAGACAGCTGGTCATCTATGTTTCCACACACACTTGTGCACAATAATATATTACCTACTAGCTTATGCCCCGTGTTCGATAATTCACCACGGGATCATACTACCAGGATAAAACGTATCACATTTGTTAATCCAGGTTATAAACTATCCGTGTGCCAAATTTCATCCAAATCCTGTTAGTAGTTTTTGCGTGAAAGAGTTATATGTATCCATCCATCCTCACAAACTTGTAGGAAGTAGAATATCTCCAGTATTTCCATATCGATGACTCTCCACTGAAATTGACCGCCATAACCGAAATTCAGCAAGAAGTTATAAAGCGGCACAGTCCGCAATATTCCCCCGTATACCATACCAAATGTCAGTTGTGCCCATGTTGGGTATACGCCTGCAGATTTAACGACCGCGGAATTTGTTGCTCCTTCTGATTGAAAGGGTATTACTATTTGATTTGAGTTTTTTAAAGGCCTTTTTTCTTTTATTATACAGCTGCACCTGACTGTTTTAAAGGACTACATTAAAATTTTGTACGGAGGAGTTTGTGGCTAAATAATAACTAAACTCGGATCGATCTTCCGGTTAAGCCGCGCCTGCCTAGGTTGGTTCATGGATGGGTGACCACCCATTACATACCGAGTCAACTAAACTACATATTTACGGTTTTCAGGGTTTTCCCTTTACATGTGCTGTAAGACCTTGCTTTTTGCCAAATCTCTTAATTTGATTTCGTGATTCTAGGTCAACGGGAACTACCATATAAGTTTTCGACCCAAAACCTATGGGGTACTTCCGGTTGACCTAGAATTGTCAATTTTGGTTAAAAAGCAAGGTCTTACAGCACAAGTAAAGGGAAAATTCCGAAAAATAAAATAAGTTGAAAATTAAGGTGAATTTTGGTACTTACAAGTTTTCGCGAAAATCTAAATTTGCCCATATCTTTTATCGTTTTGACCCAGGACCTTCATTTTTATACACCTAGTAGGGACTATAGACCTCAGTATATGGTATATATTTCAACTTGCTAGGTCCACCCGTTTCTGAGAAAATCGGGTGACAGACGGACAGACAGACGGACAGACGGACAAGAAAGTGATCTTATAAGTTTTCCGTTTTTTCCGTTTGAAGTATGGAACCCTAAAAATGAATAGCCCCAAAGAATGATGGCGTAATGGGGAGGGCGTGATATTGTAAGTTAATTTGTTACATGATTTCAGCCCCCATGGTGATCCCTAAGGGGTAGTTAGTATAAATCTGTGACGGTGTGGCGTTTGTAGGGATGAGTGTATAGGAAGATAAGCAATAACTGTCTTGTTGGGTAACATAACATCACGTCTGTAATCCACGAAAGGGTGAGGCAGAGCCGTGCTTATGTTACGCACATATATCGCCTCCTTATTTAAAACATAATTGGTGAAATGTAAGTCTTTGCCTAACTCCTTAGAGATTTCAAAATATGTACCATGATATTATTCTATTATTTATTTTTTAATTTTCACCATCACTGATTACCTACCTATCCAAAGGAAACCTTAATGAAGAGTTCTGGTCCCATAATTCTCCTGGCCTTATCCCAATTCAGTTGTGGTCGGCGCAGCATGTCTTCTTCTTCCATACTTCTCTATTACTCGTCATCTCAGCAGTCACCTCCTTTCTTGCCATATCATCCTTCACACAGTCCATGTATCCGTTTTCTAGTCTTCCTCTACACTTTCATACTCAAAACTTTCCTCACAACATTTTTTCCTATTTATAAAGTGATAATAAAATTGCCTGCATCGGATTGCCACACTCATTTTTAATAGCGCATCATCACAGATTAAACCGTAACTACCCCATGGGGATCACCACGGGGGTTGGAATTAAAGAGAGAATTAACTTACAGCGTAGCGCCCACCCCATCCCGATGATACTGTTATTATAAGGGAATTGTCACGTAATAAGTTTCATTTTTATCTCTATGGGGTAGACCTATTTATTGGATTTCTGAGATGGGATTTCAGGGCAGATCCTGAACAATGTGCGTCATTGTGCTCAGGTGTAGAAAAATATATGGTCTTACAGTAACTAGGTCCCTTTTTAATGAACGTTTGATTTTATAGTAAACTAAATAATTATGTAGTTTTCTGTCTATGATAAAGTTAGCTCTATTATCCAAGTAGGTAAACAACTGACGATATTTGGTGGAATGAAGAGTTTCGCTCTCTGTTCTGACATTTGTTTTTAATAACGCCCTTTTTATTTTTCTATTGAATAAGCCTAAATATTAAATACAAATAGCGGTGATTAACTTATCGTATCTTAAATCCCGTCACAAAATTATAACTAATTCAATATCTAGTTGACAGTACCTATCGAGTAAATGATATACGAGCCATCTATTGTCTTAAATGTAACAACTGAACCCTTCGAGTCAATTCGTAATTATTCCCCTCGCTTTGCTACACAAATAATATATGGTTTCTAACTACACATTGTGGAAAATGTTACTCACAATGTAAACAGCCATAACTCTCCATTCTTCGCTTCTTTACCACGGACAGATGACAAACAACGACGCAAACAGAAGGCATAGGTTTATATGTGGTAATGAGATTACTCGTATATTTTTAATTTAACTAAAAGTATTTACCTTGCCCAGTACCGATTTCACACACTATAATCCTTCACAAGGAACAACACTCACACACTTCTAAACAACGTTAATAACAGCAAAAACTACTCACAAAACTTCAAATTATAAGAAATCGAAAAAATACAATCACAAAAAATAAATGTTGTATGAGAAATCCGCCACTGGTGTGAAGGATATGGCAAGAAAGGAGGTGTCTGATGAGATGACGAGTAATAGAGAAGTATGGAAGAAGAAGACATGCTGCGCCGACCGCAAATAAATTAGGATAAAGGTAGGATGGGGAGGAATGAAAATCAATGATGATTTTGGTAAGAATAGCCCTACCGTGGTTAAATAATTACTGCTCAATGTGAGTTGAACCAACTTATAAGTATCGCTACTCTTGAAGGCAATTTTAATCAAAAACCATTCAAGTTTATTGAATATAACTAACTAAAACGTAGACCTATCAATAAAACCGGTATCTAAAAGTAATTGTATCTCAACGCACTGGAGATTATTCAAGAACGGTTCAGAATAATCCCAGAGTTATAACTAGATAAACTTTATGTTCCAACACGTCATAATAACACTCCACTTTGGCTAACGACCAATAAAAATAATTAGCAAATGTTTTCTACAGCCCCATTCATCACTATTATGAAATCACTAGCAATTACTGAAGGAAAATTACTCTGAAACCTTCTCAAAGAAAAACGGACTCTACTTTTTTAAACACAAGCTTCAAAATCTTTTGAATGAAATACGCGGTCTTAAAATAATATGACAAGAATACTGACATTGGAAATTCAACTGTGATACTCAGGAGTTACAGCTGAAAATTGTGAAAATGTGTCTTCGGTATCAGATTTTCACAGTACTAAACCTGGAGGAAAGAGGCTGGTTTGCCATCTCGTTTCAGCACATTGTGAAAGATATTTCCCTCTCTTTCACACACGCTCTATTGATTTTCCACTAGCGGATGGCACCTTTAAGAGGAGGGTATTTGCATCTACAATTTACTAAATCTACTGAAGAATTTTTAGGGTTCCGTTTCATAATTTTGAACGTAAAATCTTGTAAATTACCTTCGCTGAGATTATGTCTTGTTGTTGTGCAGATGAATTCATGGTTTTTCCTTAAGAAAATGACAAGTATTTTGAAGAAATGTATTAGCATTTTGTCTGTTTTCATCATTTTTAACAAGATTTCCCAGAAGTGCCTAAATTACCACAAAAACGGTCTGGCGCCATATTTTCTTTGTTTTGCTACCCTAAGGCTAAGGCGTGGGGGATCTCCGCTGGAATTAATATTTCCAGATATAACCAGGGAATCTTCAAACCGAGATTCACATTGGTTACTTTGATGATATCCCTTACCAATATACAGATCCCTTATAGTCAAACGAAGGTTGCAATTGAAGTTTGAATAGGTGGTAAATCTGAATCCTTGGCTATGTTTGCAGATAAAACCTAGCAGTATTCAAGCCAGGTGACAATCAACCAGACTCCTGGGGGGTGTTTTCTTCCTGAAACGACAGTCATCTGACTTAACACATAACATCACGCCTGATTTCCCCGAGGGGTTAGGCAGAGATTACCCCACATTTCACCAGTAATGTTTAAGTCCCATGTAATAGGGGGCGAGCCTATTGCCATCAACCGGGCACAAATCCAGACTCCGTAGCCAGTTACTGAGAAATTCCTAATGGAAAAACCCAATAACACCTAGCCCGGCATGGGAATCGAACCCAAGACTTAATACTCAGCAGTCGAGCTTGCAATCTCTAGACCAACGAGACAGTCAACTAACGAAAACTAGAAAACCCTCTACTCTCCCTTAAGGTGGATGCTCCAGGGTAGCCCGCGAAATTCAAATTTTCTTACGTTTTTTGCAATTTGCAGGTCAGTGTCAGGTTGTATGTTGATTAAGGAAGGTAGGAATGACTTTGTCCTTGAAAAAGTAAATTCATACACCTTTATGAGCTTGGAGGGTTGTATTGATGATTTTGATGATTATAATTCTGTAACTACATACGTCTTACAGCCGCGATTCATAGTTTAATCAACATACAACCTGACACTGACCTGCAAATTGCAAAAAACGTAAGAAAATTTGAATTTCGCGGGCCACCCTGGCGCATTCACCTTAAACAATGAAGACACAAAACCTCCCCCTACTCCCAATTACATAACAATCGTCGCATTAAACTTTAATTGGGTGTAAAGAGCGCCCCCTTAAATGGGAGCCACCCAAAGTGTACACAGCTCACCCACACATAGAACGGAGCGATGTGATTGGTCGGTTCGCGCGAGAATATTGCGCACATGTTACTACGGCTATTTGTGCTATGCAGATATGGGGGTACAGGGTGTGGTGGGAATAGGCATGACGACAGTATCAAAAAATTGCAAATCTATTTAGTCCGTCAGTTAGAGTATTGGAAATTAATGGACGCGTATGCTTTGTTTTTGTAAATCAATGAATATTGACAAAGATAAAACCCATCAAAACTCGGGAGTGGGGGCTCGTGACGTCAGAACTAGCTAAAAATTATACCATGGCGTGACGTATTGAGAATTTTAAAAGTGTCGTATCTTCGTCAATTTTGGTTTGCGTAACAAAAGAAAAAACACGGGTCAAATATTTTTTGATAATCTAAGTGACGGACTAATTCGATTTTTATTGTCGTCTCGCCTATTGTAGGCGAAAATATTAGCTAGCAACATAATATCACACCTTGTAATCCCCGAGGTGTTAGGTAGAGGTATATCTAACAAGTACACCCAAATTTCACCAGTTATGTTTAAGTCCCATGTAATTAAGAGCGAGGCTATTGCCATCAATCGGACACAAATCCAGACTCCTGCTACTGAGAAATTCCTGATGGAAACACCCAATAACACCCAACCCAGGAATCCAACCCAGGACAGCAGCAGTCAATCAGTTTCGCCAGCAAGTGATCAAACAAAGCAGTTAAAACAATCGAATTCCTTTCACAAGTTTGAAGCGCCCTGTATCTCAGACGTTGGTAATGACACGTTTAACTGTGGGGGGGGGAGTGGGAGGGGGAGGGGGGCTAGTCACACAGTCGATGTGGTGAATCTGGGAGGACGGAGACATTTTGTTAAAGAAATGAGGCGTGAACAGCGTCCTGGTGCTTTGTTAATTAATTGGGTAGAATCTTTACTAATTACGGAGCGCGAATAATTTTGTTTGTAATACCTAGTAAATAAAGTATATTATGTAAGTGTTAAGTTTTATGGGGATCTAAGCGTATACGTCTTTTTACCCTGCAGATAACGTGCATGATAGATCAGAGATGGTTTATTCCCTACCTGCACTTTAAGGGACCTGTCCGAAGCCACTTCCAACGCCGTCGATGTGGCTAAGTTCTGGTCGAAACTAATTTAAAAACTATGAGAATCATCGACACGAAGAATAAGATTACCGATTAGATCTGATAAACTTCAAAATCAATTGAGATTTTATCGGGAAACAAGTAACAACAGATACGTATTGTAAAACTAGCTTTTCTAACAGTTATTAAGAGCGCGTATCCAAAAAGTTGGCAACATCGCAAATAGTTGTCAAATATTTACCTATTTTCATTAATTTGGCAATATTACTGTATAGAGAAGATAAATGGCTAACTAATTCTCTAGAATATTAATAGTGAATTGCAACTAAAACACTGAATTTGATGTTGTAACCGTTTTAGGTGTAAAAAAGGTATTTGAAAAGTTTCCAAATGGTTTTTTCTCATTAAAAACTGATTATTTGGTGTTACGATACTAATTATTGCATTTCATAATCATTATTCTAGATAGTTAGTTAGCCGTATTTTTATTAACATACAGTAATATTGCGAAATTAATTAAAACAGGTAAATATTTGACAGATATTTGCGAGGTTGCCAACTTTCTGAATGCGCCCTCTTAAACATTAACAACGATTGTAGTTTATTTGCATGAATAAAGCTTAAATTCATAAATGTACAAAGGTCATGGCTTATTTATCAGCATACTGAAAGAATATATAGTACATGTTGAATCCGATTTGGCTAAGAAAAGATATCCTTTTCTTTCCATTCAAAACCAACCAAAAAGATAATAAGACCAAAGTAATCCTAAACGTCCCACATAAGGGAAGCATCAAGGAAATTCTGCGTCCAATCCATATTGGTGTACGAAAGAGATGGGGTATATGTGTTAGAGAGGGACGGAGCACTCAATCCATCGTCTTACAATCCCATTTCCGGCAAGTATCACTCCTTTAGCAAATACCTCCCACTTACGTACAGGCGAGCGAAAGAGTTTAAGATCATATTTATTATTTGAACTTATACTTTCTTGATTTATAATCGTCATATTTTCAATCACCTGGAGGTCAGACAGGCAGTCGCTCCATGCAAAATATTAGTATTCAGCTGCATCCGGTTAAACTGGAAGCCGACCCCATCATATTATTGGAAATAGGCAGGCAAATAATGATGATGGTTCGCATGATTTTCCTACTCCTTCGCTTTACGTTTCCGATTAATTTCGTTGCGGGTTCCAAGTCAGTTAAATTGTTTCTCTGGGACTTCGTCGAGCTTCATTGTCGCGCCGCTTTGCTGTTGGTCACCACACTTTTGATTCTGACTTTCAGGAATTACAGTGGTTAGGGAATAAAAAATATGTTGATATTTTCAATCATCTCTCCTTTGTGCTGACTTTCATTATAAATTGAACTCATGTGCAAAATATCGTGCTACAACCACAGCGGTTTAGGCTACGCGTTAATTATATATAAAAGGGTACGTCTTGGTCAAAACGGGAGTAGGTCTAACAAGATTGAAATATATCTCAAATCATAGCTCATAATAAGATCTCCAATTCATATGAAAAGTTCCTAAGTCACCGGAGACTCCTATGAGAATCGTATTAGCTAAGTAGATTTTGCCACCATATATGCTGCGACGCTTCTGCTTCTGTCAAGCTATGGATGATTCTGGTGTCTGCCTGCCACCAAGTCCCTTCCCGGATCCCAATCACGCTGGCATCTGATGAGGTCATTGGTAACAATATCACTATCGGTTTCAAATCTATCTTTGGGATTTCAACGCCAACCCACAACGCATCTAGAATAATTTTACGTGTAGTTTTTAACGTGTACGCCATTCATACAAATATTTGTTTCATGCGGGAATCAAACCTGCGACATGTAGCGTACGTACAGTAAGCTTTGAAAGTTTTGACGTTTTGAAACTGCTGTTTTATGCCTGGGCCACGAAACTATCGTAAAGGGCGTTATTCGCTACAGGCGTCAAAAATAGATGTGTGTTCATTCAAATCAAAAATCAAATCAAATCACTTATACAATATCAACGTTATCCTTGTATGAAGTAGGTTCAAGGTAGGAAACGGTACTTTAACCTCTTCACACAATATCGTTTACTACCCTTATACCAAAAAACCATAGACATTGTTTCCGCGTCTGTACTTTATGCCCACGGGTGGCACTTATCTCTGCAAGAGCTTGGGGGTGGGTGACGAGCTCGGAAGGGGCGAGGGGGTGTTATTTGTCCCCCATTACAGAGCTGTTAGTATAAGCGGCGACGGGGGCCATTTGTAGAGTGTAGGTAGGTATAGATGCTGTGTGGAGAGTAGACAGATAATTGCGTCTGATTAAGTGGGAATTAGTTAAGATCATTAACTTATTAAGGATGTAGATACTGTTTTATTAAACTGTACATTCTGTTACTTGATCAACACCCTTATTAGCTTACCTGAAACACTTTTCTATTATAAACCGAATGATTTTGAATCCATGATATTGCCAAGCAGACGAATTTGTCAAACGTTTGAAAAAATAATTGGCTCGGCAACGTGAACAACGCAATATTTATAGTGCAATTAAGTTTTTAAACGAATATGGTCACTAATACACTGTTGAATCTTTCACGGTTTATAACTAAACCTAAATTGTCACTTATGGGATATCTTCCGTGACTGTATACCCGCGATCATGGCGCTTACTACAGCGTCGCCGCTGAATGATCGCGGATTGACTAACCACGGAATAGTTACTATCCCGTAAAAGTAAAGTGACAGTATATTATAAGTTTAACAGTAGTATAGCACTAAAAATAGGATATTTACTATGTTTAGTATTTGTTTTTAGTTCCCGATATTTCGGCGGTATTGCAAGCTGCATGATCACGGTGCTTGTCTGTGACAAATTAGTAAACCTGGTAAATATCCCGTTTTTAGTGCAGTTGAATTACGAGAATGAATAGTTTTATGAAAGTGAGGCCGTTATGCAATTACCCCGCTGCACTGGTTAATATATCGTTTCGCTAAATAGATTGCAGTCAATTTCGATTTCTTAACGATTAAGAGTTTTGTCAAGAGCTCTGCAACATAAGACATTCGCAATGAAAGAATGATGCAGACACAATATCCTTGTTATTTGCTTATTAAATTGTCGTCTATGTTTACGCATTGTATCCTTCTTTGCGTCGAGTTTTCTCCGATTTACCTCTTTGAATTGTTTAAAAATACATATTCCTATAGTCGTTCACTTTAACTGGGATTCAACTGTTATAGAGAGGCGTGGTGGGTAACAGCTCTAAGTTTACGAGTGCCCGGAGTTAAAAACCAGACAGGCGAATATTACTCAAATTCATTTCATCACCACTGCTCTCAAAACAGTTTTTTTTTAAAAATTCTTCACATTCTCCATCTGATATGACGTAAAAGATTACCTTTGTAGATAGATAGATAGATCCATTTATTTGCCTGAAATATGGTATTTTACAAATTTTATAACACATAGGTACACAATAGGTACAAATATTAGTTCCAAGACCTAACACGAGTATAAACAAGATTTCAAAATCAATTCCTTCTTTTGCCAAACTCAAAGAAACCAAAAGCTCTTAAAAATTGGTCGGCCATAACCCCAAAATGAAGAACACCGATAATTGGTTGGAACCCAACACCGCCCGACCAACATAAACTAGTAACTCGACACTAGCAATCAGGGTTTATGTGCTGAAAGCAATTTTCCAGCGACATAATAAATCCTAAAGCGATAGATTCGTCCTCTTTGGTTTTTTGCTGTTTGCGACTTGAGTGTCGATGCTCTCCTTGATCGTTTTCAGTTAAATTAGAAAATACTTCTGATTTGTAAAACATGTACATACGCTTCCCGAAACTAAAGTTTTCCAATCAATCTTGAACCAAATGCTGAGTTGAAAATCTATTAGAGAAATTTGACAGGTTGCCTACTAGCTTTATATGATGGCGTTTGTACCTAAAACTCAAACCATATAGGTACTCCTTTTCTGCATATTTGGGATAGATCAGTATTGTAGCAGGCGAGTAGAGATGAGCTGGACTATTTAGATAAAACTGGTCCTTAGCAGCTTTGAACAAAGCGTCAGAGGAGAGTAGAGATACTAGGCACCAAAGAGATAAAAAATAGACTTACAAAAAATTATAATGAGTAACCATAGGTACAAAAGAAGTCATATTACAAGACGTATTATGGCTATAGTTGGTTACCAGTTATTTTTCACAAACTGAGTCTTCTTCTTCTTCAACCCTTGGCCACCCAATGCTGAGTGTAGGTATCTTCCAAATCTCTCCACTTTTGGCGGTTTTGTGTCATGGCTATCCAGTTTCTTCCGGCCACTAGTGACATGGTCTGTCCACCTAGTCGGTTGTCTTCCCATAAAGTAAACTAAGTCTACACACTCGTTAAACAGCGTTTTATAATAATTGGAAGTAGTCGTCACAATACAACATTGTAGGCATATAAATTGAATCTAATAATTTATCTACCAGTTTCAATAACCATAAAAACATCAAAATATTACACGATTTCAAAACAAAACAGCCAAAATAATCCAATAACATTTATTTCGGTGACAATCACGCGAGACCAATATGGTGCGCACTTTCGCGCCAATTCTATTCAATATGTCGGCTGGCAGTAAAAAGAAAATGGGCTAGAGAGGAAACTAATAAAAATACGATAGTCCACAATAAAATGTTTCGCGTAAAAATGTTTACTTTCAAAACTGAAATGTCTTAAGAATCTTTCAGAGACCATTTTTGATGTAAGTAAGTAAGTATTTTAAGTAATTACGAGACAATACAGAAAACATCAAGCTACCTTAAAACCTAATAGTACTAAGTTGAAAATCTATTAAAGAAATTTGACAGATTAAATATTGCTGGCGTCTGTACTTTATGGTTGCCGAAAGAGTAAGAAGAAGTGTTGACAGACTAACAGCCAGGTGGGTGGATGACATTCAGAAGGTCGCGGGTAAGACCTGGTTGAAGCTGGCGCAGACCAGGAAGCATGGCGCAAAAGAGGGGAGGCCTTTACTCCTCAGATGATGGAACAAGGCTGCTGATGATGATGATGATGATGACCCAACAGGGTGTTAGGGACAGCCCTCCGCAGACTGTTTAGACGCGTTCGTTAGAGTATTCAAAAATCCATTGTTGGTTTTTTGATTTTAGCCGTATTATTTACATAAGTGGAGTGCTGCGTTCAGAGAATGTAATTTTACATTGAAATAAACGATATAAAAAGGTAAACTTTACTGAGCATTAAATCCGGTGGAACATGATTCAAAATAAGGAGCTGAATGCGCCCTATCAGTTTGCAGGCATTATTAGGTTTCTACTTCAAAGCGAATTGTTTTACTTACTTAATTCGTTTCTTTATAACTAGAATGATAGAGAAGCGATTGTGCGTGCTGTTCGCTTTCGTTTCTAATGAGAAGATACTTGTTCCTGCAATTGATCGTGAAGGTTTCTTACGCTAATTTTAACATTTGGATGGAAAATGGACTGTAAGTCTGAGATTTGGGTTACAGATACTTTCAGCCGAGGCAAATTTTATAAATTTTGACTGAAGAAGAACCTGCAGTTAGCTCTGAATGCTAAAAAGGCGATTCCTACTTTTTCAATTAATAACCCCGCAGCTAACAAAACTATGAAGAAATATCAAGCCTTGAAAAAATGCTCCACATAGGTAAGTAACATGCATTGTTCTTAAGTGTGGGCGAAGCCGCGAGCGTTTTTAGTAAACAATATAAAATACAAACAAAGACGATCCTATATTTGGTATTCGGCGCTTAAAACCGTTCGGAAACAAAACCCTTGTGATATTTCCAACGGTTCTTGAAAGAATATTGCTCCCGGCGGATCGATTTCGAACGTAGCGACAAAAGATTTTGCCTCCAAAAGAAACAAATTTTCAGAACGACCATTTTTGATAGACACTTGGGTGGGTTGGCTAGGATGCCGAAAATGTTTTGTTTCTCAGCCTCTAATAAAGACTGTAAAAACTGAAGGCTTATTAAAATTACCTTCATATTAATAAATAAATATCGCTGCATGGACATTACACACAGTGCCATCTAGGTGCCACACTAAGCAACGAGGCTTGTGTCGTGGACACCAGATAGTTGATAAACTACATAGATACTTTTTGTTTGTAAATACATACTTATTATACATATAAACATCCATGACTCGGAAACCACTGCATGCTCATCATTTGCTCCAACCGGGATTCGAACCCCGACCCTAACAACGTAAGGCAGCCTCACAACCGCTGCGCCATTCGGGTCGTCAATTATTCCTACTATGACATAATTATGTCATCAGTAGAATTAAACACAGCTTAAGTTTAACACTATGCCAGCATTTCGTAACCAGATAAATCAAACTAAGTAATTTCCTTGATTGATTAAGGATTGGATTCAAACGCCAGTCAACTTTCGCCGTCTATAACACTCAAACTTTCAGAAAATGGATGCCTTTAAAGTTAACTAGAATAGGCGAGACGACAAAAAAAAATCTAATTAGTCCGTCACTTATATTATCAAAAATTATTTGACCCGTGTTTTTTCTTTTGTTACGGAAACCAAAATTGACGAAGATACGACGCTTTTAAAATTCTCAATACGCCACGCCATTGCCATTTTAGCTAGTTCTGACGTCACGAGCCCCCACTCCCGAGTTTTGATGCGTTTTATCTTTGTCAATTTTCGTTGATTTACAAAAACAAAAAATACGTGTCAATTAATTTCCAATACTCTAACTGACGGACTAAATAGATTTGCAATTTTTTGATACTGTTGTTAAGCCTATTATAGTATTTTGGGGATAATTTTATACTATCGCATCTACTGAATGAGGCTATCGCAGTACATCAAAATCTCTCTCAGAGCCTAATAGCCTACATATAGCTACTGTTTTCCAGTCCTAAGTATCCTGGCACGAAAACAAAAAGGTTTCTATATTGTTTTCACAAATCGGCCCCCGGCCTGCGTTCGTTAGATTGTACGATTGAATTTGTTCCGGCATCGGCCATTTTATTCCATTTGATGACTGCGGAGCGTACCATTGTTTTGTTTTTTAAATTGATTTTTTTGGAACCTTTTTTCGTTTGTGTGCGAGAATAATTCGCAGGGTGAGAGATTTTGTTTCCGATACAAGTGTTGCAAAAAAAAGGTGTTTTTGCAAATTGAATTAGTTTTGCTTTGGGATTCGGTCCTGTTTATTTGAACAGTCTGAAAAGAGGAACCACCACTATACCAATTGGTTAACCATAGGCTACTGCAAACTAGTAGTTATGTTGGAAATAGGCTGCAGCGAAAAACTAAAAAATCTTCAGTGGATGTTTGGAAAGACACACTTGTACATCATCAACTGCCGAGCCTTTTCCCGACTATGTTGAGGTCGGCTTCCAGCCTAACCGGATGCAGCTGAATGCCAATATTTTACATGGAACGACTGCCTATCTGACCTAACACAATTAGTATTGGGTAAGACTGTTTGCACAAATGCAAAGACACACTGTACATGATTTGAAAAAGTCAAGTCTACCTACAACCCTATGAAGCAGAAGACTTACGTATTTAGCAGTCACAAAAGTGAATCCAGTCGTGAAGATGTAGTGGCAAAAATTGGAAAGAGTAGCTCTATATCATCACGTCTGTAATCAAAGGATTAGGCAAAGGTATACGCCTAATGGTACAACCACATTTCGCCAGCTATATTGAAGTCCCATGTAATAGGGGGCGAGCCTATTGCCAACAACCGGGCACAGATCTAACACTTTGCCAGACCCAGGAATCGAACCTAGGACCTTGCTCACCAGTCGCGCTTGCGACCGCTAGACCCACGAGCAGTCGAGGAAGTTCGCTAGAGCAATTTCCTAGAATAAACAAAAAAACTTACAGTTCCAAATACTTTGCCCAATCAACGATTAACACAGCCTTTCTAAAATTCGAATAACACCCATTTAAAACGAAGATTAACTTCCCTATCACTTAACAAAGCCATCTAAACTGAACTGTTCCATTTTCAAACTTGTAACAAATAGAGTTAACGAAGGGAAGAGTTTTTGCTTCACACTCATAACTCATAGTTTAATGTTTAAAGGACAAATTGGTTCCGGGAATGTGGGTGGGTGTCCGGAGTTTGAATATCGAATGTGTTGAGAAAAAAGGCGGATTAGTCATAGTTTATCAGCTGCTTATTTTGTGCAATTTCAAGCTTCTAGTAGCATTTGATGATGACAGAAGATAATTATCATGACTGGATCTAACTCACGCTGCTTACTCATGGGTGTAGTCGGAAAGTACAGAAAGCTACGCTCCTTACTTACATACCTATTCCTTTGCTTCGTCAACGTTCATACATCTGTAGGGCTATTACGTATCTCTGTTGGCAGCTCGAAATGATAGTAACTGGGCTCAGTGTTCATCAATTAACCGTCAAAAGGTTAGTTTCGTATAATATATGACCCTGTTAGTCACCGTAAAGTGATATCCACTCAGTGTGATAGGTAATACCAATATTATGACATTCACGGTTGTCATCAAAGTTCAGTGTACAATCGAAGCTTGATAGTCACTGGATATCAGAAAGATACGTAATAGCCCTGCCGGTCATACACGCACCCATAATGGCTAGTACCTACTACGCATCTGACCTTTCTGAAGAACATCACAAGTTAGGTTAAAGTGTGTCTTACCTATCTACTGTACTTACCTACTTATATACCCTTTGTAAGTCACCTTTCCATGTCCACTTCATGAATGCACAAGAAGAGCCGCAGTGCGGGAGGAATGGCGACGGATTGTAAAGCTTGCCACCACCCCTGATGTGACGACCACGACCACTCTGCCAAGAGTGTGACGATGAAGAAGAAGAAGTCACCTTTTATTAATTTTCTGATTATGACCCAACCCTTAGACCAAACCATCTAAAAATAACTATATCATTGAATTGTTAATTCATTATTATATTAGTTATTAAGCATTATATAGAATCAGATTCATACATTATTTACAGTTCTTGCTTATTTTGTTGCAAGTCTTCTTTTTTATTTACCAACAGCAGGCTGTAAGTTGCTCTATGGGAATAAAATCTAAGTACCTAACTTTTTCAATTTGGCGATTAGGTTTGAAGAACAGAAAGCTTCGTTTTTTATTAACATCGTTTATGGATCAATTACTTATTGCGATAATATCTTCAGCGCACGCAAATTTTACGCTAAATCTGGTCCAATAAATCTTAACACAAAATCTAGGCTCACTAATTTATGTTACCTACCTTTGGTCCATTAAAAACAAAAACATCAAAATGGCCGCTAAATTGACAGCTGTTTTCGCATGGGTGGTCGCGTTCACAGTTAATCCTTATAATCCGACCTGTTTAGATAACTAATGAACAGAACTTATCTCAAAATCGTTAACATGTGTTTTTAGAAATATGTACTGTTAAGCTAGTAATGTGATATTTTAATCTCAGTTTAGAATCTTACATGAATTATGTGTGTCAGAAAGCACTTTACCATTTTTCTAAAAAGAAACATCACAAGACCATTTAAAGATGTAAATGGATATAAGATGTTTCTTTTTAGGAACCAAATTCATCAATAAGACTGTCTTCTTAGGTACTTACCTATATTGATTCTGAATTTTCTAATTACCTGATTTCAAATCGTTACCATGCCAAATGAACTGATGCTCCGTTTAACCATCTTTTACACTATAAAATCCCATAAACTAAACAAAAACCAAACATAAAAAATAAGACCATAACGTTAAATCTAAATAAATATCATTCAAAGCCCAAATTAGTTTGAAAAAGGCGCTCATTTAAGTAAAACTATTTCTGTTACCCCGAATACATTAAACTTGACAGGATGATATCGCGAAACAATAATTGTTGTAACGACAGAATCCGACCGAATTTTCTCTGATGGATCGATGAACGCATCCGAAAGTGTAAAGAAAAAAAGCTCCAAAATTCAAAAAAAGAACCGACGATTGTTAAGAAACACGCTTGACTTTTTGTGCTGCCCTATTTTTGAACAGTTTGGGGAAAAAAGTTTTTTATACAGCTCTGTGTTGACGTGTGTAAAATGTAACGGGATGGAGACAAAATGTGTAGAATGTGTGCATTGTCGCGCCTGGTTAGGATGTTAGGCTGAATGAGCGGATGTCCTCGTGGAGGACGCGTGTTTGTAACGGTGATTTGTAAAGGTCTGTTGTTAGGGAAACATTAGTTACTAGAATGGCTCCTTAGATGCATGGGACTTAATTGCGTTACAATGTTATGCATTTTGGTAATATTAAAGTTATCGAGCAGACAACATTTTATAGGTAACATACAATACGTTACGAATTCTCCTTCAAAATCCCTCTCATTGTGATAGACAGGTGATGCAGTTGCATGGCTGCAGGAAAGTCGGTGGGTAATTGGTACAACTTGTGCCTTTAGCCACCTAAGTAGTACATATTTATATTTTTCCTCAATAAGCAGCATTTTACTGTATGAAAAGTTTAGGTAAGGTAGCGAAAGAAAAATTACACAACTAATTTAATACATAACATTTTCTTATTCAATTCGATTTAGAACTAATCGAGGTATTTTTTAATATCAAAAGTATTTCTCATAAATAAAATTATATCTGCCACAATGAATCACAAATTGGAATGTTTCAGATATAATAGTAACAAACATACAGACGTGATTTACAATGCTCTTTCACTTACCTACGTAGTGTTTACTACACGTCCTTGCCACACTATATCAAATAATTGCTCGGAATAAATCTAAATAAGTAGGTTAGGTACCTACTTGTTAGTTCAGGAGATAGACATACTTTTTGCTACATCCTTTTTGATTTAATTTACCACAGATTTACAGAGTAATTACTAGAGACCGGATTATAGGCAACATAAAATCGTCGAAATATGCATATTCCATAAATGCTCAAAATATGCAACAAAAGTGCAAAAATATGCAACACAAAATTGAAAAAGGTAGGTACTTACTACAAAATAATGATTTTAATTTACTCGTACTGCATTTTTGACTAGATTTTTCTTTATAAAAACCGAATTCTGTTCCTAATTATTAGTAGTACGATTGAGCCTTCTATTAATTAAAAAAATTTTATAACTTAAAAACAATCGTTCTACGTCCACTTAGGTCAACGGGCACTATTTGAATTGAAGTGTTTTGTTGGGGGTGTCACCTTTTGCACTTTTTTTCATTTTTCCAGTTAGGAGCTGATAAATTAAAGGAAACATGCCCAAATATGCAAGATATCCCGATTATAGCTAATATATGTATATATATCTTCGAAATACACCACAATATGCAAATGCATATATGCATATATTTACGAATAAGCGATTACCTCAGAAAGGCGGCTGGGACAGATTGGACACCTACTGAAGGTGAAGAACCGAAGTTAAAGCGCAACTGAGAAGAAGTTCATCCATTCACAATCCACCGCGAATTCTCCCAGACTACCATCCTACTATCAGTTACTGTCAGCCAGCATTATCCCACTACTGGGTAAAAGCCGCGCCCCATGATCCTAGCATGACTCAGGATAGACAGAAATTGACAGAAAAAATGAGAATGATAGAGTTGGCTAATCGTAACGGCTTGTCAAAAACCGATAGAGGATGGGCCATGCATAAGTACCACTTTTCTGAATCCAAAAAAGATTTTTAATGCCTAGCTCCTCATCTGTAACCCATATCAGCAAATAGTCATAACAGCAATAAAATATGATTATAAAAAAGCAGTAAACGGGTAACGAAACTAAAATTAAGTGCATTAGTTTATTAGTCAGTCTTGTACTAGCGTGCAGACAAGTTTTAGGATGGACTGTGTGAAAGATAATATACATCATATTTGAGTTCATCAAATTTTCGTACAAAAATAAAAATATTTTAATTGAACGCTCTAAATGTTAAGAAATCTATGCGAAGCAAAAGAAAGCGATAGTACAATAGTGAGGGGAGCGGGGTCAGGGCGGCGAGGGCCCGTAAAAGCGTTCAATTTAAATATTTTTTTTTTAATGAAAATTTGATGAACTAAAATATGATGAATTTTTAAAAGTCATAGAACAAAAGTTGTTGATTATGATGTTAGTAACACAGTCCTGAGAGGTTGTCGGTGTTTTACAAATAACCCTGTATATGGCTAGAAATAGCAAGGTGACTACTGAGATGAAGATTAGTACAGATGAAGAGAATGGAAGAAGATGTCATACACGCAGAGCAGAAAGACAAAGAGCAGTGGTGGCCCAGTGGTTTTGGCTCCATCTTCGAACCCTAACTTTGAGTTCTGTGTTAAGGAACCAACGCAGCCGCCTAAAACGACATGTCCTAGAACCAAATAAATGAACTTAAAAAAAAACACACAAACTTTTATTAAAATGAAAGGTATAAAATATTAGGTTTATGTATCAACAATGGGCGTCCGGCCGTTCAGGAGTTCTTTCGTGAGGAGGCGATCCTGGCTACAAGATCAAGTAATGTCTGTCATAAAAATGTATTGTCATCAGAACCAAAGGTGTGTGCCAAATTTTAGCTCAATTGGTTGTGGGGAACAGGTTTGAAATTCAGTTACAGGATTTGACTATTATAACCAATAAAACTAACTAAGTAACAAGTCATGTTAATATAAAGCTTATATTATAATTCGGAAACATCTGACATTCACAACTCCACTGTGGCCGCATGGTGGACAATGGCGCATATCTCATAGAGAACAGTATGTAAGAAATTCACACTTTATTAAACGCATGGCTGCAGTTATTACAAGATTTAAATTTGCAAGTCTAATTAATTACATTGTGTGATCTCTTCTTTTCACTTACATTAATGTACTAATTGCGTTATAATTAGCTTCTTTTGTATGTTATCTGTTAATAGATCGGTTGCTAGCTGTGCGCCAGTGACTTCTTATTTCATTGTGCAGTTGGCAACACAGTAATTAATGTGGTAAAGGAAGGGTAAAGGATAATGTTCTGCTACGCTTTGAAGTGAAACACATTCGGAATGTTTTATCAGATGCTCTCAAAGGTGCTTGCTTCAGATGCGACAAAATATTTGTCAACAAACCAAGTCACAAACATTCGCAAACCATACTATTGATCTGCAAATTAAAGAAAACGTTTGAAATTTTATTTTGAATTGTGCGGTACCCTGGCGCTTATAACTTATATTCACTCAACCATAGCACACGATTTTTTTATTTTAAACTCCAAGCAGTGGATCTCCGCCGATAGCTTCGGGAGGGTATGATCTTTTGGTGCCAGCATATGTAGTAGATGGCGGCTAGGTGAAACGTGGCTTGCTGCAAAACAATATTATAAAGCACAAATTCTACAATAAGGACGATTTTCGACATGTAATTGGCTTGAGCTGGTCAGAAAGACCTAAATGTCCATGCAGTATGAGCGAAAAAGACGCCATTCCATTCGCCTGATTTCAGTTCGGACAATTACGTGACGCGCGACACCACACCAAACGATATGGGACAATATTGTACTTTACCTAGTACTGGTGACAAGTTATCGGCACAAGCCGAGTACGCGTCGTTGAGTGCATCACTGCCTAATACGGTGATACAGTCAGTTATTATTCCGGCAAGATAGTATAAAACTTGATTTAGTTTATTTATTATGAAATAAGTGCCTTTGTGCTCTTCTATCTTAATGGCATGTCCTGTTAAGTAGTCTGTGTACATAAATAAATAAATATTAAATAAGACTTATTTGAGAACAAACTGTGTTATTAAAAATCTTAAAACTTTTCTCCTCGTCTCACCTATTCATCTGTCATCGCGACAGATAAGTGCGCAAAGGCGTGAACGAGCGAGTGTTCGGATACATTAGCGAAACGTAATATAACATAGATGCGTTCATATTAACTGAGCTATTGTCGAAGTGAAGGCGCGAATGGATGGCCTGACAGACGGGTGGCCAGGAATAAACTTTACAGATAGATAAATATTTTTTCAGTTTGGAGCATGTTTGTGACCTATGAGCTACTCTAGCTAATGACTTGAGTCGTAAATAGATAATTTCATGAACTCTTGGTTTGACTGCCTTATTGATCTAGTGGTCGCTAGCGCAATTGCTGAGTGTGTGGATTGGGAGTTCGATTCAGTAGGCCGAGAAAAGTGTTAATGGATACTTGGCGATGACTAATAGCGAGGGTTTCTATCTACCTGTAATAAATATTAATATTACCTTTAATAATAAAACCGATTTTACCTTTTTACGAAACTTCTATTAAAAAACTGGCAACCCCACATAATTCGAAAATATGGCGCGAACAGATTGCCGATGACAGCTTTATAGTCCACCATTTTGAAGTCCATTTAGTAAACGCAGATAAATATTTATCGGCCCAATAACATGCGTTATACTGATGACTAGTGTTTATTTTCGTAACTGAGAGCTCTCTGTGAATCGGATGTTTGTCCATAAATACGAGTGTGTTAGACATTTTTGAGAGCTGCTGAGCTGTTAATCCTAAAACAATTATGATTACTGGGAACATAAGATAATGCGTTTATTTATATTGACTGGTTCTATCATACAAATGAATTCTTCTTCTTATTCAATCGGTCCCTCATTAGTAAGGATCGTGGTCACTGGAACCCTTTAAACGGAAAATCTGCCTCCATCTACTCCGGTCCAAAGTTGCCATCACCACCTGCTGAAATTTGTTTGAGGACATAGCCTCTTTTACTTGGTCGGACCATCGTGTTGGCGACAGGCCTCGCTCTCTCTCTTGCCTTCGGTATTACCGACAATGACTAGCATTTCAAGGCTGCTATCTCCTATTCGCACAAATAAATTACTGATGGTATTTTTTTTCACTCATGGGAAAAAGCAATGGTAAAAAGCATTATGAAAGATTGGGAGAAAGTTATTGAAAGACGAGTGAGAGAAGAGAGTGACATTTCACGAAACCAATTCGGTGTTATGCCTGGTCGGGGAACGACGGATGCCATTTTTACCATCCGCCAGCTATGCGAGAAATACAGAAGTGCGCACAAAAACCTGCACATGGTGTTTATCGACTTCGAAAAGGCATACGACCATTACCGCGTGAGGTTTTTGTGGTGGGCTCTGAAAGCGAAAGGTATGCCTGGAAAGTATGTGCAGTTGATCCGAGCGATCTGCAGTCGATGTAGTACCCAAGTCCGGTCTACAGCGGGCATTACCGGCAGTTTCATTATGGCTGTATGGCTGTCGGCTTGCGCCAAGGGTCGACTCTAAGCCCCTACCTCTTCCTGGTGATAATGGTCGCACTTACGTCGGACATCCAGGAAGAGCCTCCCTGGTGTATGCTGTTTGTCGACTACATTGTGTTGGTTGCCGAGAGTGGCCTAGAGGTCCAGAACACATTACAGGTGTGGTGGCAAAGACTGGAGAATGTTGGTCTGAAAGTAGTAGGACCCAAACAGTTCATATTTATTCTGTGATTTTGCCGGACCGCCCATACCGATCTGTTCCGATTTTCGGTATCTCGGGTCGCTTGTCCAAGGGGATGGCGAAGTAGATCGAAACGTAACGCACCGGATCAACTCACAGGATGGATGAAATGGCGACAGGTCACTGGAACAACTTGCGACCCACGGATGCCCCTCAAGTTTAACGGGAAAATATACAAGTTTTAGATTAGATTAGACCTGTCGTAGGTACTGTAGGTATGGATCGGAATGCTGGGCTGTGAAGAAGATGGATGAAAAAAGATTGCATGTAGTGGAGATGAAAATGTTGATGTGGATGTGTGGTGTGACAAGAATGGATAAGGTAAGGAACGAGTATATTAGAGGAAGCTTAAAAGTTGCGCCAGTTACAGAAAAGTTGAAAGGAAATCCACTGTCGTGGTATGGCCATGTGATGAGGAGGGATGAATAGCATGTGACTAAAAGAGTGATGAATATAAATGTTGATGGATGGAGAGGGAGAGGAAGAGCAAAGAAACGATGGATGGATTGTGTGAGGAATGATATGAAAGAGAAAGGAGTAAATGATAGCGTGACGGTTGACAGAGGAGAATGCAAGAAAAAAACGTTTTGCGTCGACCCCAAGTAACATCGGACAAGGACAGGAAGATGATGTTGGGAAAAAGCAGTGGTGGCGTTCTAAAAGTGCAATCTGAACTTTTGAACGAACATTGACAAAACAAAGCTCTGCCTTTGTCCAACATACTTAGTAGAGGACGGACTTCCAGTCTGGCCGGATGCTGCTGAATAGCAGTAGGTATTTTACTTGGAGCAAATGCCTATCTACCTAATACTACTCCTTGGTAAGACTGATTATCAGATGGCAGGGCACTGTCAAAGATCTAATAATGAGGAAACTCGGTAGGTGTGTACCTAATACCCATCCACGGACTGACTTTGAAAGCGCCGCTTAACCTTATTATGAAGATTGACATCCGAAGTAATCCGAACGCTGTAATTTTAGCAAGCTATGTCCATGTAACACCAATGCCTGTGAAAGTCGAAGACCCTACACTCTAATCAATAAATTAATTGATGATGACTTAACTAGAGCTACCGTTAGTTAAAGATAAAGATAAAGATACTTTATTTGTTTAAAACATGCCTTTACACACAAATCGAGCATGCAAGATCTTAGTAAAGGGTAGGTTCGTACATGTTTTACCTAGTGAGGTGTACAAATTTGTTTTTTTTTTAACAATTATACGGATTATAACATTCATTTTTAGAACGTGAAACTGCCCAGTTAGGTAGGTACCTACCTAAGTAGGTGTAATAAATTGAAAAAAACTTTAAAATACACTTAAATAAATAAAGAATTACGTGCAAATTCCTTAGTTTCGGGATCAAATCAGTTTATTATCCGAAGATTAAAACACTACATCCATAGCAAACTTTACCTCTCTTTAATCGACTTCCTAAAAGAGGAGTTTTTTTTTCAAATAGGTTGGATTTGGATGGCCAAATCCGAAACTAAAAAAATACTCAAAGGAGTCTCGAGCACATGTGTTAAAAAAAAAATATTCGAGAGAATCGAAAAAGTTGATTTTGGAAAAAAAAACACAAATTAGGACACCATTTAACAGAAGGATCAATTCATTTAAGGATCACCTGGGCAGTGATGAAACACACATTACAATACATATAAACTAAAAATATGAGCTAATTTTTAACAAAAATCTTTTTGGTTTTTTTCAGGTTTCCTACCGCCGAGACTTCTTTGAAGATTTTTCGCATATTCATAGTTTTGGATTTGGTCACCTACGCCACTTGAAAAAATCAAAAGTATAACTAGTTTAAATACGCAGTCCGAACAAAGATTGACTGCCATGATCATAATTTAAAATTAGGTAATCAAAATACAAGTTGCGAATTTGCTCAATTATAAATATTTTCGAATTTTACTAATTATTTTATACTTATAACGCCATCTAGTAGTACACGTTAACAAGTTATTAGCGCCATCTGGGATTGAATAGGGAAACTAATAACTCTGTCTCTATGTTTGTCGCTGGTTTTCATAGATGTCACTAGTTGTTATTGCTGGCCAAGGAAATTATATACTAACTGGAATAAGTACGGACAAAATGCTAATAAAATAAAATAAAAAACTCTATGTCAAAAGATTAGAGTTTAAATTTGTACAATGGATTCAATAGAAAAGGAAAAAAAAAACGTTCCGAGCGAGAAACCGTCAAAGGTGGATGGTGTCTCTGTCTTGGCTTGTCACCGATGTAAACAATATGGCCGATACGTTTTCGCGTTGAAGTCATCTAAGTACTTTTTATTGTATTTAAGTGAAATAATCCGCTATAAATATGGTAAAATTGTGTTGTGTAAAGGGGTGTAGTAGTACACAATTTTAACATATTTTTCAAGGGTATGCTGGATGTGGAATTTCGTTTTTCAGGGAAGTTTTTTAATTTTGGTTGTTTATTACGACTAGGGTTACCATGTTTTAGATTGACAAACGGGAAATATCCAAATAAATTAAGTAACTAAGTTCGAAGTTTCGAACATCGTTGTCGTACCTAATAATCAAAAGTATATTTTATAAATTAGAAACATCGGACATAGCACAATGTGTCGGTAGTACCTAGTTTGCTTTTTAAATACAAATATTGAAAAGAAAAGAGTCCGCCGCACCGTGCCGTGCCATGCCGGTCCTAAGGATTTTTCCATGCTTCTCCAGCAAAAGAATCTGCAAATCTGAATCAGGAGCTGCGAGTGAAAATGAATGGTTTCGGAATATAAAATAAATATTGGCGAATGTAACTAAAACATTATAGGTAAACAGTCATAGCATGAATATGCGATTTTCTATGTCTGAAAAAAATATAATACTAACGGGGTCCTCGAATCCCCGAATACAAAAGTCGTCTGGATAGACAGGTTGCAAAATTGATAATTTGCAACTGGACGGTACAGACATACATTAATTAAGTTAACATAAAAAGTTAATGACATCCACTCTTGAAGCTATTTCGCCTAGAATGCTACTGAGTTGCAGGTCATCATCATTAAATAAAATAATAACAGCTACTCTGTAACTGTCTCAAGAGTTAGTATGATTATTGGACACCCTATTAGAAAGAGACAACATCCACTCTTGAAGCTTTCTCGCTCGGAACGGTTTTGGCTTGCCCGTCCTCATTCCAGTTAGTATATAAGTTTCTTGTTGCTGGCTTTGCTGGCAACATTTGTACGTTTCTTTTCATGTTGTTCTTTTCTTAATCATGTAGTACAATGAAAGTAAGTTTTATTTTGTTAACGAAATAAAAATATAATAAAACAGCAGGAAATGTAATACACAAAATTATGTAAAATTGTATGATTACAGGGAAAAATACTTTCAGTTTCTCACGATAAACCTAAAATTTTCAACATTTGATTCTCATTCCTTGTAAAATGGAACAACTAATCCGACAGTGCTGCCAACTGCAAGAAGTAGGAAATCAGAAATAACTTGTCTCAAATCCACCATTTTCCCTTTGTAACTAACCGGTGTTCAAAACACGTGCGTACGATCAAGTTACATGGAAAACTTGTGTGATCACGGTGCATATTGAATAAATACTTACACTAAAAAGTGCGCCGGCTTTCGATAAACGGGCGACGTGTATTAAAACAACAGAATGAATACCGAAAAGCTAAAGAAGTTGCAGTCACAGGTGCGCATCGGCGGTAAGGGCACACCGAGACGCAAGAAAAAGGTTGTTCACGTTACTGCAGCAACAGACGACAAGAAACTGCAATCGTCGCTCAAGAAGCTGTCAGTAAACACAATCCCTGGCATCGAGGAGGTTAACATGATAAAAGATGACGGTACAGTGATACACTTCAACAATCCGAAAGCGCAGGCTTCCCTTGCGGCCAACACTTTCGCTATCACCGGCCATGGAGAGAACAAGCAGATCGCCGAGATGCTGCCTGGCATCCTTAGTCAGCTCGGACCTGAGGGTTTGAACCAGCTGAAGAGGTTGGCGTCTAGCGTCGCCGCGCCGAAACCACTCGACGAGGATGATGAGGTCCCTAACCTAGTCGGCAACTTCGACGACGCATCGAAGCAGGAGGCCAAGGAGATCATCACGAACGAGAAAGAGAAGGAAAAGGAAAAAGAAAAGAAACCAGAATCAGAAACCAAAGCTGCAGAAAAGAAAACCGATTAAAGTTACAGTCGGCCACAATGGTGTAGTTTTTAATTTTGCTCACCCAGTGACAAAGGGTTTCCAAAGCCACAGAGGCGTCTCAAATAGTTCTCATTTTGTTTTACATTGTGTTCATAATAAATGTACTTTGAATTTATCATTTTCTACATTTATTTGTATGTGTAAATTGTGAATGTGGTTATGTTGGTACAGGGACACTGTTTTTTTAATTATTATTTTTTCTATTTACATGTGACTTTGGAAACCTCTACTCTACCATCCCGATTTAAAACTGCTTAACTCTTATGCCATGCACTAATACATTATTTTTAGTTTTACATTGTAACATACAGCATAATGGGATATGAAACTTGTCGATTCTCCTAAAATAGGACCTAGTTAAGTGTTAATGAACCTATTGTTGAGATATTGGCGTTATAGGTAACATTTACATTATATTGAGAAAATATAATATTATACATTATTTTTGACAGTGCACCAGGAAATCATAGAGTATATTATGAAATATGTATAGTATAAAGGTGTTTCGTACATCTTAGAATATTTTTAAAATATTTTCTAAAGTTGTTGATTCATGTCAGAGGTAAAGATTTGCTTTCTAAAAAAATAGGAATAAAACAAAAGTTTAGTCACAGGTAGCTCTATATTAGGTTATTGAGCTAACATTGTATAAATAAAATTATAAAAATTGCAAAAATTTGTAAATGATTAGAGTTTTGGTATGTGAAGACAATATTAAAACTTTGATCGCAGAAAATGGACTTTTATTCTACTACTCATTACCAAAATAATAATTTGACTTGTACCTAGACATGACCTACATGGACCTCTAGCCTACTGAATCATTAATCAAATCATAGATCTGTGATTTGAATATTGAAGGCAGGTAGCAAACTGCTATGTAAACTTGTCTCATTAACACTGTTTTCAATTTCAAATCACCTTGAATAAAGCTGCCTCATGCTCAATGCCCACTTCATTGAAATTACACATCAGAATAAAGCTGAAATGTGTGGGCCATTACATGCAAATTGTTAAGGCCACTATGACCTTCATTTCCATAGCAACAAATTTAATTTTTATTAAATTATCCAATTATGCCTTTGATCAACAATGATCAAATTGTTGATCAAAGAATTGTGCAATAAAAAACATTGATTGTTTGAGTAATACAAGCTCTCCTGAGTTGATATTTGATGGGGCCTGCAATTTTAAATTAACTTCAAAATTATTTTACAAACAATCCTTTCCGCTAGATTTTCTTTCCAAAACGTATTTTGGAGCGTCAATGCATGTAAAAATTTAGGAATTCATTCAAAATTAAATGTTTTTATTGTACCTTTAGCAAGTGATTTTTATCTTGTGTAGTTTTTGTGGGAAAGGAAACTGTGGTTACCGATTAAGCAAAAAAAAAAAAACATGTTGAAACAAGTATTTATTTGCTGAGTTGATTGTGAATTTTATATTTTAGCGAGTCTTCTCTTATGGAAGACTATGCTACAGATACCATATTGCGTCTTCTTCCGTGTCTTCGTCCGTGCTTCCGTCCCCCTCGAATATGAAATCTGGTAGTTTAGATATAAGTACACGAGGATGTGCGCACGCTTCCTCGCTTCCGTCCCCCTCGAATATAAAATCTGGTAATTTAGATATAAGTACACGAGAATTAGCGCACGCTTCCTCGCTTCCGCTAGGCATAGAATCGTTAGTGTTCAAACACAGCGGGCGCGGCGCGGGCGCCTGAATCCGCAAGCGGGTGTCGCTAACACACAGCTTCTTCTGCGTGTGAACATAGTTACAGCAGCGCGGGTGCGCTGTATCCGCAGCGTTAACGACACCCGCATCCGCCCCAACTCTGTTTCTACACTTAGAATTCTTTCCTTCGTCATCTATGTTGCCCTCGTCTGATGATCCTGATGTATTAGCCAGATACTGCCTATCCCGTACAGCCAAACCCAGTGCTTCGGAAATCGCACTTGTCTGATCGGGTGGGCAGACATCATAGTGATATCTTTGGTTTTCTACTACGAAAGATAGCTCCAGTCTTCTTGCTTCGACTCCTTCATTCGCAAATCGGGAGAAAATAAAATCAGCATAACGCATTGTTTGCGGAATTGGACTTACGTAGAATGTGAAGCTCATGAGAAACTCGTGAACGCGTTGTCCATGTGGCCGGTTCCTGTAAGCCTGAAGCATTTCTACCAATAGTTTTCCTTTTATCAGAAGTGGAATTAGAAACGCACCCGCTGAGGCCATTCTGGGTGCCACGCGACATAAACTTATAAGATCATTGATTAATATATCTAATAGATCATTAGTGGGTGTACCCATATCAATTCTTCGTTCAATAAGCCAGCTGTTGAAAGCACTTCGCTCGTGCATCCAATGAGAAGCACGCAACACTCTACAATGCAGGTCTAATATCGTAATGAGAGACATCAGCTCCCTCAAAGTAGGGGAGATGCTAATTAGGGGATAATGTTCTAAGAAGCGCAGTGTAACGCTGGTTCTCACTGAGGCTTGAGGCGACATGAGAAACCCATGAGTTCCAATAGTTCGTAATGCTTTTCTTTGCATATGTTTGGGCAAGTCGACTATCCCAGACTTATCGCCACAATTCTTATAAATGATATCCATGGTTATCCCTTCAGGAAAGATAATGAATTTGGAAAAAGTATCAGTCATATAAAATTTATACTCCGGTTTTGCGTGGCCGCAGAAGAATCGCAAATGCTTGATTAGACAGTCGTCACAAGTTCCCTGTGAAATCCATACAACAATGTTATTCAGGGCGCAATTCAATAGATCTCTGGCGCCCCCGTGCGAAAGCTTAGTTAATATGGATAACGCATAAATCAATACTTTTAAGCTCATTCCGTGCTTGATTCTCTTCCTCAGTCTTTCGCACATTGCGAGTAGCAGATATTGCCCTATTGTGGTAGGGACGCATTTGAACAACGTTTCGCCCATCATATTAGGATTCGGCACCCCAAAATTCAACGGATCATTGAGCATGACCTCGAGCTCAGAGAGACTCTCGACATATGATGGCAGCCATCTATTCCTTACTGAGTCAATACGTCTAATGTCATTTATTAATTTTCCGACCATAGCGTACTCATGAAGATATCTCTGTATTCCGCTTTCTTTGAAAATTTCGACGTATGGAAGGGGCACAGTAGCTTAGTTTCCTCTTCTTGTCAATGTTACCTCAGTTAGATGTAGATCCTTCATCAACGTTATATGAACTTCTCGACACACAAGTGCGTCCTTCATAGGTATGACTATGCTTGTGGCCACATAATCAACCTTAGTTTCGAAAAGTGCCATTCCAAATTGGCACTCGTCCGTAAGCTCGACGTACCCGTTCCATTCGGCTAAGCGTAATGGTTTGACGCGTACTTCGTTTCTGGCTTTTGCTATTTCACTTATGGTAGGAATAGCTCGATTTCCCTCGTTTTTTCTCATCATAGTATTACTATTAGCACAGAAACGTTTCATTTCCGCCAAAATTAGTGACCTGTCTCTGAAATTGTACCGACTCAGAAACTATCGGATTTTTAAAAAGATAGGTTATTAATGTATTGTGAATTTATTGTTAAAACATCATGTACCTACTACCTACACACAATTTTTAGTTAGTCATTAATTGCATGAAATGTTATGATTTAAGTACCTACAAATACAGTACAAATTGTACCATGCTCTTGCTTGTTTGACTTAGAATAGTAATAGTACTTATTTCAATTTATATGTCATAGAAGTTAGCAGATTATCCTCGATTACAAGTAGATAGCGATGAGTAATGTAATTTTGAATAGCTTGAATATTTCTGTTTCTGTAGTGGTATTATTAGCAATAACAAAACGTTTACTTTCTTAGACGTCTAGAATAATAACTCTAGTGTTTGACTTTCAGTTGTTGTAGCAGTTACTTTATAGTAAATTAATATTCTAGATAGTAAATAGTAGGTGAACTTATTTTAATCACCTTCTATGAGTATATGGATCTAAAATTTAATAGCGTGTTGTTGGTGTTTTACATTTAAAAAATAATTAAGCATGATCGTGGTTACTAACAGAACGCAATGATCTCTGTCAAGTATCGCTGGCTGTGTCAACCTGGTGTCAACACTTCAACAGTCAAACTGTCAGTCGACTTGACAAGTGGCGAAAATAAATATTCCTAAAATATTCTTGTGCTATAGTTGTAGGTAGGATAAACTAGATTTTTGTGCTACTTTATATTATAATGATAGCACGGCCGTGGACCGACGATCTGCCAAAATGCAAAAACTCTTGCGTAGCATCTTACTTCTCCCGTTTAGGAGGCGGAAATACGAACACAACTGATGATTATCTATGTTTTTATTGCCAAACCGAGGATAATTTGTAAGTAGACTTCTTTTTCATAATTATAGTAGTTTTTATGTGGTGAAGGATTGAAAGGTTGATTACTTATAGAACCTTGTAGGTATGCAATTATGCACAGATTCTATTTTTGGCTTTATCCATGTGTCAGATACTGTTATTATCTTTAAGTATTGATAATCCCTGAACATCCGAGAGAAAGTACCTATACAATATTCATCTGACATAAAATTAAAATTACAATAATAAAACTAAATCTGAAAATGTGGAGAAAGCCAAAGGATTATGTAAGGATATTGATTGATATTAAGTTTCTGCCTACCTCCACGGAATTAGGCATGAATTTATGTATGTAGGAATCCATAACATAACCAGTCTACATTGTTCCCACTGCTGGGACACAGGCCTGAGGCTCTATGAAAGGGAATTGGCTATAATTCAACACATTCACCCACTCGGGTTGGTAGATGTCACATGTTTTCGATTTTTTTATTCTAAAAACAATATAGGCGAGGTGTCACTTTGCATCCTGGTCAAATTTAAGGAGGTATCTATGCTAATGATTCTTGATCCAAATCAAAAATAAAATGGGTAAAATGTTGAAATCTGTAAGTGTTGACCACCCTTATTAAAACCCAGCCCATCTGTAACTAGCCCTACAACTGCAACTTCACACACAAATAAACCCACACAGCGACATGTCACATGCTGGGTTATTCTGTTTATTACTTTCGTGTTATTCTGAAATACTGTCAAATTTAAACAATTTAAAATAGCAGCTTTATTAATTATTATTTTGATGGGGTATCGTAATTTAAATTGATTATTTATGTCTTTTGTGACTAGCTCCTGAGTTTTGACTAGGATGCAAAACTACACCTTATATAAAACTTTATTAACATAATTATTCATATGTAATCCTGTCGTAGGTCAGTGATAAACTATATCATCTTATTCCCTTAGTACCCTGTATGGAGTATTTGAGCCACACAATGGATTGGATGCAGCCAGGTTTATCATGCAGAGGATGGCGGCCGAGATTCTGTTCCCTCCACCCTCGGCCAATACTGATGAGGAGATTAGGGAAAGGCTAAGGTAAGATGAAGTCATTTAAAAGAAATTGTATATTAACGGTAAGGTCTGTTTTAAAAGTATCTGATATAAGTATAAACAAAACCCTGTTTGGGTGTAATTTTCAGACAATCACTAACAACAACTAAAAGTAATTGTATCGTAATTATTCATCTGGACTGCCTTGTTGGGCGAGTGGTCTCAAGCGCAACTGCTGAGCATGAGGTTCTGGGCTCCATGGAGTCTGGACAAGTGCCCAGTTGATGTCCGGCAATAGGCTCACCTCCACTACATGGGACTTAAACATTACTGGTAAAATGTGGGTGTTCTATAAGTACACACACACACACACATCACACATCACACATCTCCCTAACCCTTTGGGGATTACAGGCGTGATGTCATGTTATTCATCTATATTTAAAAGGTTACAACTAAGATGGAAAAGAAATTATGTGCCAACCAAACAAATGCTCAGGATTATGATGGAAGGCGGAGCAGTCATACATTACCTAGAATGAGTTACAGTACTAAATCTCAACACGGTGACACTACAATGGCCTAAAGGTCACAGTGGATCACTTGGTAACAATGCGGCTGATGAACTTGCCAGAAGAGAATCCAGTACAAAACCCTTCAGACCTGAGCCCATTGTGCCAATTCCTTTTAAGCAGCTAAGAAACTGGTTAAAGGATCATACTCGAATACAAGCGCAGAAATGGTGAACCTCGACACCAGGATGTAGGCAATCCAAGAAAGCCATTCGATCCCTGGTTACGAAGCTGCCTGCGACTGGTGGCGGGGACCATCACCGGACACTGTTCACTGAATAAACACTTCCAGTCTTCCACACCCTAGGAATCCTGTGCAGAGCGTGCATGGAGGCGGAGTAAACGGTGACGCATGTGCTCCTTGAGTGGACCGGCGTTACCCAGATGCGCGAGGAGACCCTTGGAACACCTAGTTCACTTGCGGATGCCCTGAGAAGACTGGGAAGTTTGATCTGCTTCTGGAGGGAGGTGGGCTGGTTGGAGTAACGGCCACCATGGCTCACGCACAATGGTCCACTCTAGGGACTAAGTGCGAAAACCAAAACCCTAGCTATAATAGAATAGTCATACATTTCTATCAACCCTCATCTCTGTTCACCTATCAGACAATCCATTGTTTTGCCTCTTCTTGTACCAATACCGAGACATACAATTTTCCCCATAATATTCCAGGACAGCATTCATATCAGTGGAGAAGGCATATACGGAGAACTACGATGGCATGATAGCTGAGAGAACCAGCCTGCAGTACCAGTTGCAGACACTGAATGAAAATCAGGTATCTATTATTTCTTCTTCTTCAACTATTGGCCACCTCATGCTGGGTGTAGGTCTCTTCCTAATCTCTCCACTTTTGGCGGTTTTGCATCATGGCTATCCAGTATTATTATTTACAATTGCAACAAAATTAAATCCAGCTTAATAACAAGAACTATATTTATGGCACATCAAAAAGCTTGGCACCTGGCACTATGGTAGCGGTAGGTGGTGTAGTAACAAAACCAGTATAAACCGGTCTCTTATTCTATTAAAACAACACTCTACGCCAGGCTAGCTCAATTTAAAAGTTTTACCCTTGTGGCATACTGTGAACGTAACGGACTACGTATTATTACCTACATTAAGCTTACGTTTTTTAAATTGAACATATCATTCTCTTTATGCTTAATGATTATGACAGGCGCGTTTTAGTCGCGGCCTGGCATTTTCTTCTGCATGTCGTGTCTTTGATGCGGCGTCGCGGTGTCACGCGGCAATACTATGAATAAATATTTGAAAACCTGAAAAAACCCTGTCTATTTTTCTTTATTTCATTTTGCAGGTGTCCCAAAACTACAATATCCTAGCCCGTCTAAAAGAAATAGACGTCCACCTCTCCGGGGGAGCGGCAGTAGTCATCGCCCTGGTCCATGCCAACAAGTTGTTCGTGGCCCACGTCGGGGACACCAGGGCTTTGCTCTGCAGGACCGACGACAACGCTGTGTTGAGGGTCGTGCAGCTGACGGTGGACCATAGTCTGAACAATGAGGATGAACTGCTGAGGTTGCAGCAGTTGGGACTGGATGTTAATAAGTTGAGGAATTGTAGGTATTTTGTTTTGTGGAAAAAAAGTTTAGTAAAAACAGGAAGAGGTATAAGTTTAGTGCAGATTGTGCGGAACTAATTTTAAGCGAAATTGTAGAACGGATTTTGATTAAATCTGCCACACAGGTAGTCAATGAACTAGGTATGGGATTCTTTCTATCCCGGTAATACAATCTGGTGAGATAATTACCGACATAAACGCGGCCGAAGCCGCACACCAATGCTATTTATTAAATACTAGCGGACGTCACGCGGTTTCACCTGCGTAGTTCCCATTCCCGTGGGAGTACGGGGATAAAATATAGCCTATGTTATTCGGTAAAGACGTGGCTTTCTAATGGTGAAAAAAATTTTGAAATCGGCGCAGTAGTTTTTGAGTTTATTCATTACAAACACACCCACACACCCACAAAAATACAAATCTTTCCTCTTTATAATATTAGTGTAGACTAGCGGACGTCACGCGGTTTCACCCGCGTAGTTCCCATTCCCGTGGGAGTACGGGGATAAAAGAAATTCCCTATTCTTTCACCATTAGAAAGCCACGTCTTTACTGAGTAACATAGGCTGCCTATGTTACTCGGTAAAGACGTGGCTTTCTAATGGTGAAAGAATTTTTGAAATCAGCGCAGGAGTTTTTGAGTTTATTCATTACAAACATACACACAAAAAAATACAAATCTTTCCTCTTTATAATATTATAGTGTAGATTTTTGTAAATAATTCCTGAACTTGTCACGTTTTAGTAACAATTTTGATAGCGCCTCTATATCGCAGCAACAATAGTGGATCTCGCAGTCCAAGTTTACTCCGACGCGCGGCTGATTGTACAGCTTGCTTTTGTCAAACAAAATATTTAAATTACTTAACCTTTTATGTCAGACTAGCACTTCGCCCGTGACTTCGTCCGCAAAAATTATGATAACTCTGCTAATTTGCATGATCTGAATACAATTTATAGCTTAGATTACTTCCTGTTAATTTAGCTTTTGATTGGTGCAAAAATGGTTAAAATCGGTCCAGTAGCTACGGAGCTTATTCGGTACAAACAGAAAACAAAAAAATATTTCCTCTTTATAATATTAAATATAGATTCAATATTTTTTTATGGTCTTCTTTACTTTAATCTCAATATTTTCCATTTTCCGCAGCCCAATACCTCGGCAATCAAACAGGTACCCGATGTCTCGGGAACTACCTGGTCAAGGGGCTGTACAAAGCCTTCCCAACCATCAGTGCGGCTGTCACTGAGCCCGTCATCGCTGCCCCGGAGATACACGGGCCTATTATACTTGATGAGTCTTGCAGGTAATCCTTAGTATCTTACTACCCTGACCACCTAAGTAATCAGACAGGTATCTACCTAGTCAAGATCCCTCGACAAGTATATGCCTTTTTTAACCTTTTGAACGCAAGAGCATAAACGCATTTTCACCTACCATTTTGTCACAGATTAAGTCGTTTGGCGTACAGAGCACGCGCTTGCTTGTCACGTATATGTCATTGTGACATATTCAAAAGGTTTATAGTTTCCAGCGTTTTATTATATGAACAAAGATATCTTGATTCTTTAGACAGAAAATCATTTTTTCAAGTGTATTTAATTGCGAGAGCAAAGGTGGCCCAGTAGTGGCGTCCCCGACTTACGAACAGTAAGTCGTGGGTTCGAACCCAGACAGGCGCATTACTTTGTGTAGGTAATATATTTTATCACCACTGCTCTCAAAACAGTGAAGGAAAACATCGTGAGGAAACCGGCATGTCCCTGAATCAAGAATTCGAAGACATGTGACATCTAACAATCCGCACTGGGCCCGCGTGGTGGATTATAGCCCATTCCCTCTCATAGAGAGGAGGTATGTGTCCCAGCAGTGGGAACATTATCGGCTGATGATGATGATGATAATTTAATTGCAAACTAATTAGATTGATAACTCCACCTCTGACCTCGTGTGCCGTTTGATAGCAAACTGTCTTGTTAATAATAAACTTGAATTGTTATTGTTTACAAAACTGCAAGGTTGAAACAGCAAATGTAAATACTTTTTACTTTTTTTTTTTTAATATGGCGGTATTCATTTAAGAGCCTCTACAATAAACAATGAAAGATTGTCCTACAACACGGAAAACATCGTCCTTTCCGAGTAATTTACACTTTTCATCATAACATCACGTTTGTAATTCCCTAAGGGTTAGGCAGAGGTAAGTCGAAGCCGAAGGGTAAGTCCCATGTAATAGGGGGCGAGCCTATTGCCATTAACCTTTTGAACGCCATTGTCACATATACGTGACAAGCAAGTGCGTGCCTCGTACGCCAAACGACACGAATATGTGACAAAATGGTCGGTGAAATTGTTGCTTGGCGTAGAGGGCACGCGCATGCGTTTATGCTCTGGCGCTCAAAAGGTTAACCTGGCAAAAATCCAAACTCAGTGGCTGCTACTGAGAAATTCGTGATGGAAAACTCCAATAAGAGTTTGCTCTGGAACTCGAACCCCGAACCTCGTTCTCAGCAGTCACACTTTTTTTAAATAGCCTGCCACACTATTCCTAAGCCATGCAACTCCTGTGCGCCAGATTGAACAGTGGCGACCTCCGGAAAAGCGCAGAGAGAATGAAGCTCGACGAAGTCCCAGAGTAACAATTTAACTGTCTTGGATCCCGCAACGAAATTAATCAGAAAGTCTCGCTTGCGACCATCCATAAACGAGGCTGTCATTAATTTACACTTTATTCTTCTCATTTCAGATTCCTTGTCCTAGTAAGCGCCGGCGTGTACAAACGCATTCAAGAAGCAAAAGGAAGCTACGAACAAACAAACAAACAGCTCGCACAAATGATAGTAGAAAACTTTAGAAAGCAATCCAACTTCAAAATGGTCAGTCAAGCCGTATTGGAGGAAATCGAACAAGAATTCGTTTCTTACTGCGTTAAGAATAATTTGACTCCTAAACCAAACACTCACATGTCATTATTGATAAGGAATTTCAATTTCCTACCGACAATTGAAGATGAAAATGCTCCCAATCATGGCGTAACGAAAAACGCCTCGGTACGATTCAATCCGATCGTCCAATCAAAATCGAATACGTTACTAAACGAAATCGATTCGGAGATATATTCGTCGGGAACGGGAACGAATGAAATCGAAACGAATGATTCGAATATCGATACGAATCGGTCTATGGAATCGACTTCAGATATCTATCCTGTTGGCAGGCCGTTTGATAGAGATCGGAAAATAAAGGGTTATGTCGACTTTTCTTGTTATTTTGAGAATGTGGCTAAGGCACGGAAGAATGGGACGCTGCCTGATTTTATTAAGTAATATGAATAATAGGAACTTTGCAGAAGTTTCTGCATTCTGGTTTTATTAATCAAGGTTCGATGTTTGTGATACATATCAGATAAAGGGGCACCCCTTTTTATCTACAGAAAATATATTAAGAAAAATAAGCCTTACCTACTAAACATTAAAGATGGATATAGTATAGCTTGTTTCCTCAGATAGGCCCTTTTACTAACACCGAAATTGCAGTGCATTTTCTTCTTACTATCACAAAAAAGTTGAGTGAAAGATATTCAAAATTGTATGGAACGAATCGGGTTCAAAATAACTATTGTGACACCGCAACGGTTGCCTTAGAAATTAGTGATAAGTATGAATTATTGTGTATTGTACAGATACCGGCACGGTTCTTGAGCGCTCGGCGGAAGAGTGGGGATCGCTTTGCGCATCGTACACTTATGACAAATAAAACGCCGTCGTGAGGTACGTGCAACAAGAGTAAAGAACAAATCCCGAGTGACGGCTATGACGCGATGCGCTACGGGCCAATCACTGCACTTCCCCGCTCCCGCGCCTCACTTCATACCACCAAAGGGACCCAATAACTCACTTTTGCGCAGGTCTTTCTTTCTTTCTTCTTCGCAGCGCAGCGCTCAAGAGTCGTGCCGATGATTGTATATAAATGTGAAGCATAGTATGTATTGACAATACAAGAAAATTGTTGTTTTATGTAAATAAAATGTTATTATAAAAATGCTTTGCAACTTATTTTCCGGAAGCCGGTGTTTTCTACCAGACTACTCTGAGAAGAAACAGCCAAAACAACAAAATCTTGGCTGTCACATCGAGACCATGCAGATTAAGTGCCCGAGATGCGCTAAGTGGGCGTCATAACTAGAATGAAAGAGATAAAGCACCGAGCTCGGGCTAACTCCGTCATTTTCTAGCAAAGTTTTCAACTAACCCGATTAAAACCCCTATACCGGCAAACTTTTTAGACCCTGATTTGAATACGTACGCGCGCGCGTGCGCTACTTCCATAAAAGGTGTCATTGACACTGGCTCGGCCACTCAGGGAATTTAATTTTGATAACACAAAAAAATCGTCGCCAAATATCAGAATTTTTTGGTCACTGGTTCAAAAGATATAAGGTTTATAGGTGACCGGTGGTCTCCCCAGAATAAACTCTCTAAATTCTAACGATCTAGCTCTACCTATACCTTACTATTTGTAATGAGTTCAATTAGTTACAACAAGTTACTAATTGAACTCATTATATGGATCTTCTAAACTAAGACCCGATTAAATCTGTGACTTGGCGACAAAATATGGGAGAAAACAGATCTTCGCTAAGTGCCCTAGTTTTTGAGATATAATGTGGCCAAGCTGGGGAGACTCTCCAGATCGGCCACCTACCCTTGGGGCGGCCGTACACGGACTGCTCGAGCAGTTAACGGCTGAGCGACGTACACGGACCGCTCGAGCGGTCGGCGTCGACTGCTCGAGCGGTCGGTTGTTGACTGCTCGAACTGTTGCTACCAACCGCTCGAGCAGTTGATTTTCTACCACAGTTGAGTCATGGATTCTGACGAGGAAGCACTGCTTTTGCTGCTTCTGCTCAAGCGGAGACGACGGCGGCGACATCACTATCGCACACGCCCTCCATGTTCAAAGATCAGTCGACAAATGAGACGAGACAGACAGACGCCGCGAGGCCACAAGGGAAGGGGGGGCGGCCGGAGAGCTGTCGACTGCTCTAGCGCAGTCAACGGGTCGAGCAGTCGGTGTATGCCGAGCGACCACTCGGCGGCACGATGGAATTTCGTCATGCAGTTGACGACTTGAAGCGGTCGCAACTGCTCGAGCCGTCGTGTGTACGGCAGCGAATGAATGACTATAGTTCACCGCGCGGTCGCGGCTTTAAGCAGTCGGTCTCAACTGCTTGAAGCAGTCCGTGTACGGCCTTATATCTTTTGAACCAGTGACCGACAAATTCTGATATTTGGCGACAAATTTCGACTTTTTTTTTTAAATTAAAAACCCTGATGGTGGCCGATCCAGTGTCAATGACAACCTTAAAGAGCCCAAAAATTTGGCTTGCCTTTAGGACCAACTACTCATCATGAACAGTCTGCTTGCTGCCTTATGCTTGGCCACTAAATATCAATTTTCTTGCTTGTATAGCCAAGTCTTCCATGAATAAATTATAAAAAAAAATAACAATTAGAGGGTATAAACAGTCTTCTCACGATTATTTTATATCTGAGCACAACAAACCAACAGCAACCTTATCGGAAAATAAAAATCACTGTGATATTGACAATGGTGCCGAATCAGAGGTAGAATAATTCTGGAAGTTCTGTAACTATTTAATTAGCAAGTAAGTGAATGAACATACATAATACAATATAAAACATAATATTTAGACGGGTTTGTAGTCCAACTTGCTCTCCAGTTTCTTATTGTCAGCCACCTTGCGGACTGCCTTCATTAGATCCTCCTGGTAACAGAAATTATAATATAAACAAATATAATAAAAATATCGCTGGCTCATTACACACAGCGCCATCTAGTGCCACACTAAGCAACGAGGCTTGTGTCATGGACACCAGATAGTTTATATACTACATATATACTTTTTGTTCATAAATACATACTTATTATATATATAAACATCCATGACTCGGAAACAAATGTCCATGCTCATCACACAAACATTTGCTCCTACCGGGATTCGAACCCGGGACCCTAAGAACGTAAGGCAGCCTCACTACCTATGCGCCATGCCATTTGGGTCGTCATTATAATATAAATATTTGGCACCTGATGATATGTTCCGTTTGAACGATATTGTGACATATACGTGACAAGCAAGCGTGTGCCCTGTACGCCAACGACACAAATATGTGACAAAAAATGCGGTTCACTATAACACGAAATAAACAATATTAAATAGTTTTGGAATCCCTATCCTTTTTGTATGTATTTGCGGTGAAATTGTGGCTTGGCGTGGAGGGCACGCGCGTTCGTTTATGCTCGGGCGTTCAAAAGGTTAAAACTTCTTCGATATTAAAATACGGAAACTTGCAATAAAAGATCGCAGATACGTCGCCATAGATAGAGAACACATCAGCACCATCGATAGGGAATGCCTAGTTTCGCTATTAGCATAATGATATACCCTTGTGATATAGAGAATTTAATAGTTTTGGACAGTTGTTGTGATCTGGTACTAGGGGCCATCCATAAATTACGTCACACGAATTTCATGATTTTTGACCCCCCCCCCCTATTTGTAACAGCTGAGCCCCCCGCCCTAGTGTGACGTCACATATTTTGCAATTTTACATCTACAAATTGTAGCTTTCTTATTCGTATTTTTATTTGCAATTCTTTGATTTAAAACTTTTCCACAAGTTGTTGATTTCTTCTTGTACATTTTGTTTGTGTTTTTGTTTTTATCAGCATAAGCTGCACTGTATGCTTCATATAGTTTACGGTAAAGATTACCTAAATCACTCTTTTTGTTCATTTTAAACTAAAACACTGTTTTAAGCTTTCACGGTTCAAAACTATACTTTAAATAATCACGGAAGATATCCCGTAAGTGACATTTTAAACTTGTTTCGTAAGTTAAAAATCACAAAATAGCTGAACTAAGAAAACGACTGTAAAAAGAAACATCTAATCATCCATCGCTAGGCGCGGTGCGTTTGGCGGCATTTATCAAAAGGCGCTTAGGCGTACCATTAGTAGAGCCAGTGGCCGACAAAACAATTTGAACCTTATGTCTATACAGATAGAGTTGGAAATGTTTCTGAGTTTTTCGTTAATAGTTGAAAGTTCGTGTACACTTAGATTATAAAGATTTTGAAATGTGATGTCACGAAATTTAGGACCCGTCCCACCCCCATGTCACACTTCGTCGACCCCCTCCCCTTAACGTGTGACGTAATTTACGGATGGCCCCCTATCTTAAGCCTAAATGAGGTCTTCAGTTTAAGCAGTCTAGATTGGTCCGTGGATGGGTCACCATCATTACATACCCAGTTTCCTCCGTGACCCGGAAAGCACATTAACCTCTTGAACGCCAGAGCATAAACGCATGCACGTGCCCTCCACGCCAAGCCACAATTTCACCTACCATTTTGTCACATATTCGTGTCGTTTGGCGTACGAGGCACGCACTTGCTTGTCACGTATATGTGACAATGGCGTTCAAAAGGTTAAGCTGTTGGTCTCGTCTGTCAATTGTAGATCTTTGACAGTCGTTACAGATAGTCAGTGGACCGCAAGTACCCAACCTATTACTTACCCAGTACTTACTGGGTTATGGTGGTCAGATTATGAAGTAACTTGTCGACACTATTATCTGTGTACAAGCTCACCTGTATAATATACTCCCTCTCGGCCCTAATAGCGAAGAGTCCGGCCTCAGTGCAGACGTTCCTGAGATCAGCGCCGTTGAATGTGTCGGACAGTTTGACGACTGCCTCGTAGTCCATCTCGCCGTGCTTGGCTATGGGCGCCGCGTGGATCTTTAGGATTTCAAGTCTGGAAGGGAAATCGAAAATAATGTACTAATTGGAGGAAAAACAAATCGGATTCACCGCATTCTTTGATTCACAGAGAAGAGAATAATATTTTGCACCGAAATTTTGTTACTAAACAATCATTTTCTGCGGAATTGTTTTAAGAATTTTAAAATACCTCGTTAACTTCTTATAAGAACGAATTATCCTTGATTTTAGAAAATCTAAACATTTTATGAATATAAACAATATTTAACATACGACTTTACGTTTTCATGTAATGTTCCCTGTTAAGGCCAAAAGAATACGCACTAACGTGAGCGACGCCGCGGGCACAGCTAGTTTAACATATTTTAGAAACATTGCTGTTTTAACATTGTCCAGAAACAAAAATGCTAAAGCATTGCAGTTTGATAAACCCCGGAAAGTTAACATCATAAGTAGATTTCCGTCCATATCCAACAGGACACAAGAAAAGTGCTAGAGTCTAGCACTTTTCTGTCTATTGTCATAGTCACTTTTCTGTCATAGTCATTTGTGTCTATGGTCTAGCACAATTTTTTTTCTTACCTAGCCTGCTCATTAGGCAATGGAATCTCAATCTTCCTGTCCAGTCTACCAGGCCTCAAAAGCGCAGGGTCGAGGGTATCTGGTCTGTTGGTGGCCATGATCATTTTGACCTGGCCCAAGGAGTCGAAGCCATCCATCTGGTTGAGCAGTTCCATCAGTGTACGCTGGATCTCACGGTCGGCGCTTGTGCCTTCGGAGAAACGACGCCCACCTGAGGAAGAGACGAGTGTTTTAATCTTCTTTATCGTGTGGTTAGTGCCTAACCTGGTGTCAGTGTTTTTATGCCGCCCATGGGCCTCTGACTTGGCTTAACATGCCGTCAGAAATATCTCTCAGGCATCGGCGTTTTCTCACAATGTTTTCCTTCACCGAAGCCAGTGATAATTATATAATACTCACATGAATCCGAAAAATCAGAGGTGCGTGGCTTTTTTTTCCCGAAAGGAAATCATCAAATGACTCCTCCCGCTCTGGGCGGAGCGGAACGGTGTCAGACTTTTACTGACAAAAACCCATCCATGTTCCTTCTTAGCCCTTTGTGTTCCGGGACCACGGTATCTCTTTCCAACAGTCCCGCAGCCCCGGCCGGCATCGGCCCTTGCGGCGCGTGTGGAACACTCCTGCGCCGTCGACACGGCCTGTCGTCATGAGACGTACGGACGGCGAGCTAGCCCATAGCTCCCCGTCCACAGGCCCGCGCCTACGGTGGCCGGAAGCCACCACGTGGCCCCCGACGCCCGGGGCGTCTCCCGCGGCGGCCGGGACGTGAGGATCTCTCCCTGTCCTGTTCCGCCACCTCCTTCGCTAGCATGACTGCTTCGCAGAAGGAGGTCACGGCGTCCCATTCCGTCTCGCTCCGGATTACATACCGATGGCATCAATCTCGTCCATGAATATGATGCAGGGCTGATGGTCGCGCGCGTAGTTGAACATCTCTCGGATGAGACGCGCCGACTCGCCGATGTACTTGTCCACGATGGCTGATGATACCACCTGGGGAATTGAATGGTGGTGTTATAATAATTATGTGTGTGTAAATAGTTTGCGTGTTTCTTGGACAGATAGCCCCGTTATGCCGAAGCTACGATCGGTTGATAGCCAGAAAGAGCAGCGATTTTGATTGCATGCGGCGTGCGTAAGTACGTCCGGCCTCGATAACAAGCGCACAAAGATTGTCTTATTTGACAGTGCACCGCCTACGTACGGCTAAACCGGGCACGGAGCGAAGTTGAACCGGGTCTAGCGCCGACGTTGAATAACCCATCATAGTGCTTCATACATAACTGTCGACAGGGCCGGGTAAAACCGGTCGTTTTTCAGCTTCTGCTCTTAGGGGCCATCCATAATTTATTAATATAATTTATTTAATAATATTTTAATTTACGTCACACGAATTTCATGATTTTTTGACCCCCCCCCCCCCCCCCCCGCCTTGTCACAGCTGGTCACATTTGTAAGACCCCCGCCCTAGTGTCACATATTTATACGTCACATATTTTGCAATTTTACATCTACAAATAATTGAATTAAATTAGCAGTTTCGAAATTACGTTTATTTCGATTTAAATTCTTTTTTAATAAAATTAACATCAAATGATACATTTCAAAAATTATTTTTATTTATGGAATGGCTCATTATTATTATTTATTAATGATTCAGAATTATAAAGATTTTGAAATGTGACGTCACGACAAAATTTAGGACCCCTCCCCTCCCACTCCCTTGTCACACTTCGTCGACCCCTTCCCTCCCCCTTAACGTGTTACGTAATTTATGGATGGCCCCTTTTATGTGAATTTGAGACAAACTTTTAGGGTGTAATCTGAAACCACGGTGTAAGGACTTCTCACTTCAACTTACGTCCCCTCTGCGAAGCGACACACCCCTCACTTTTTTCCTACGCCCGAGTATCCTCGCTCTGCAAGTCATGGTGACTCGTGGCATGCTATAAGCCATTTCTTCTCCGCAGTCTGTGTGTGTAGCCCGCGCACGACCAAGGGTCTGACTAGATTATTCGTTCATCAAATGACGCGGCAGTCATAAATTTCTAATATTTTAGCAAAAAATATTTATTACTCAATAGGCGAGACGACAAAAAAAAATCTAATTAGTCCGTCACTTAGATTATCAAAAAATATTTGAACCGTGTTTTTTCTTTGGTTACGTAAAAGAAAATTGACGATAATACGACGCTTTTAAAGTTCTTAATACGTCACGCCATGGTATCATTATTAGCTAGTTCTGACGTCACGAGCCCCCACTCCCGAGTTTTGATGCGTTTTATCTTTGTCAATATTCATTGATTTACAAAAACAAAAAATACGTGTCCATTAATTTCCAATACTCTGACTGACGGATTAAATGCATTTTTTTGTTACTGTCGTCATGCCTATTGTATTACTGAATTATTGTGTACAAACCTTCAAGAAGTTAGCATCGAGCTGCGACGCCACGGCCCTAGCGAGCAGAGTCTTGCCGGTCCCGGGCGGGCCGTACAGCAGACAGCCCTTAGGGGGGGTGATCCCGACGCGGACGAACAGCTCGGGGTTCATTAGGGGTAGCTCGATAACCTGCCAAATAGACAAAATATGTATAATAATGTGTAGGAATGAGATTTGTATTATTTTTATATTTTTTTTATTGTGTGGTTAGTGTCTAATCTGGTGTCAGTTTTTATGCCACCCATGGGCCTCTGACTTGGCTTTACATGCCGTCAAAAAATATCTTTCAAGCATGCATTTGTATTATTATGGTGAAGGAAGACCAGGTGCGTTTCCGAAGGCGACCGGAATTAGGAACCGAAATTTGGAATGCGTGCCTAAAACGGCCAATGCTGTCTGTCAATCTGTGTAGAAAAGTGTTTTTTCTGAACCCAAATAGATGTAGCTGCAGTTACGGTTTAATGTTTGTGTGGATGCTTTGATAAATCTTTCATTTTGTTAACTTATTTTCCAGGAATAATATTTATTTTCGTTAGGTAATTTTCTTATTACATACCTCTCTGAGTTGTCTGATCTGTTCTTGCAGACCTCCGATGGCGGAGTATGTGACATCACCAGGGTCTTCGTGACTCATGTTGTATACTAGAGGATCAACCTGGAATCAATTGATATTTCAAATCATTATAGCACAGCAAAAAGAAAAACCAACAAAATGTACTTGTTAGTAACATTGTTTCGTATGCAAAATACGCGCCCGTTATACAATAATATATACAATAATAGTGACATTGTTGCCTAGAGACTCTGTTATGCTACCAGAGTCATAGCAGGTGTGTTGCTATCTTTCAATTTATGCCCCACCTCCTGCTCTTCTCTTCAAAACCAGCAGTGGGCCCTGGAAATGGCCAAGCTTATAGCCAACAAAATATAGCCAAATAAATCATGATCTGTCAAAAGACCGATTTGTTGGAGACACCATTGTTTAACTATTGTGTCTACTTCGTGGACAGATCAAGGGATACGAGAAGAAGAAATCAGCACACAACACAGCATCATCACAATTGTCCTGTCCTTATTCCAATTTATTAGGGGTTGGCATACTGTCTTCTTCTTTCATACTTCTCTATTACTCGTTATCTCAGCAGTCACCTCCTTTCTAGCCAAATTATCCTTCACACAGTCCATCCATCGTTTCTCCGGTCTTTCTCTACTCTAATAGCCATATTAACATTAACCATATTCCTTCGCGTCACATGTCTATACCACAATAACCGACTACCACACAACTTTTCAGTCACCAACACCACTTTCAAACTTCTTCTTATGTACTCATTCATTATGTACACAACACAAAAATGAATAAATATTTTTTTTTTCTTCTCTGCAATCAGCTATGCTGTAAGCAGATGAGATGTAGGATGTGTCAGTTTGAGTGTGCCCTCCAGTGAGGTCATCTCCTCATCAGTAGACCATAGAAGTGGATTATATGGTCAATATGTCTTTCCGCTTTATAAATTTTTTGTAGCTTATAAATATCATCATCATCAGCCCGGAATCATCCACTGTTGGGTATAGGCCTCCCCTTTCTTCCGCTACACTTCCCGATTCTGTGCGTCCCTGATCCAGGTGTTTCCCGCGACCCTGACGATATCGTCAACCCAACGAGCTTTAGGACAGCCCTGGTTTCTTATATAAATATAAATGATGGTAATACTTCTACCGATAAACTTTTTCATAACCAGCTCTGCTTCAGCTTATTGCCAACTTTTCACATTTGGGATCACAACTGGCAAATAACAGGATGTGAAGAAATATGTACATACCTCTCTAGGTAAATGCCTCATGATGGTGAGTGTGGTCATGTCCAGAGCGACCCTGGTGCCTCCCTTCAGCTTCTGTTTGTCCAGCTGACGACGGCAACCAACCACGTAGCGAGGACCATTTGTGGCTTTTACAATGACTGAAAATCGGTAAAGAAACATTAAAATCATAATATTTTCAAAATTGGTAAAGGAACATTAAAAATCACAATATCTTCAAAATTCCAATCAGAGAGACCTGCGTATAATACTATAGTTTTAACACTACTATAATTTATAACTAATCGTTTTTAACATTGTATCGATAACTAATAGTTTTTTTTTATCTAATCTGTCAGGATGTAGCCACATAAACGGCCAAGAACTTTGGTAACCCAGGTATTCTCTATGATATTGTCAGTAATACCAAGGCATTATCCCTTGATCTGTCCACGAAGTAGACACAATAGTTAAACAATGGTGTCTCGAACAAATCAGTCTGTTGACAGATCATGATTTATACAGTTTTCATTAGGGTCAATTAATCACCAACCAATAATAACCACTAATAATAATAACCAATAGTGGGGACCAATATCCAAAATACAAGCAGGGATGAGGAGTGTAGACAGCCTGATGCCCCAATATACAATCCAATGAGTATAATTTTGGGCCTATTTATCACGGAAGGCTAGGATAGGTTATATAACATCATTCTACGACAAAAAGGAGCAGAGCATCAAATGAAAAATGTTGCAAAAACGGGAAGTGTATTTTTATAGTAATTTCACGCGGGCAACAGCTAGTTCTAAATAAAATACTAAATTATACTAACATTTCTCTTCAGTAAGCTGCTTCAGCACCTCACCAACAATCTGACCGACGCTCTGCAGAGCTTTGAGATCATTCTCACTCTTATCGTATTGTTTAGTTACATCCTTCAGTTTGTCTCGCACTGAAATAGAAGAAGAACAGTTAATTATGAATGAAGTAAGGATTGTGTGAATGATAGTGTGTGGTTAGAAAGGAGTTTCAAGTCTCTCAGAATTCACACCTACTTCCCGAGATAATTGCAAACCAAATTCATTCAGAAAAGGGCAGAGGCATATTCATATTCTTTATTGCACACAAAATTAAAAAATATACACACAAAAATCAAATATATAGCTTATGTACACCTGCGAGCTTAACCCAGAATTGGGTTTTCTTACAGCAAATAATTATTTGGCATGATGATGATAAGGGAAACAAAGCAATGGAAAGGATACTTGTATGTATAAACTGGCGTAGTAGAAATAGGTTATCTTGTGATGAAAGATTAAAATTCAAAATTTAGCAGAAATTACTAATATTTTGAAGAAAGGTTGTTTGTACATGGTTTGTCAGCATAATTAGGAATAGCCTCACCCAAATATCCAAACAATTTCAATGTACTTGCCAGTTTATCAAATAATTTGAAATGTAATCCCTTGAGATGAAATAGTAACCTATTTGTACTGAAACACCGTAATTTACGAAATAAATGTGATGTTGTTACTGGCAATTGATTAAATAAGCTAGTAATTACTTTTGATTGTCAATAAATAACCAAACAATGCATTTTGAGACAAAAGTTATGGTCATGATTCGGCAGAAATCGATGACAAGCAACATAAATACATACTTTCTTTGAGCCTGGATTCTACTTCTTTGTGTTCCATCAATTTCTTTCTGTAGTCTTGAAAGGCTTTTTCACGCAGCCCATCCATGGCTGAAGGTCCGGCAGGCATTTTTATTTAGAAATTATGTTTACGCGATAAATGCAAAAACGAGAATCACTACTGTTTGACAGTTCTCCGATTCTCTCTCTGAGAGTGAGTTGACATGACAACCATAGACTAAAAAATTAAGAAACTGATTGTCATTGGTAGCGAACGAAACGCACATTTCAACAATAGGGATTATGCATGTATTTTTTTTTCTATAGACTAATATCAACCCAAGAAAATTATTATTAAAAGTTAAGTTCAACGACTGCTTGTCGCTCAAAATAGTTATTTGTTATACAAGAGTGCAAAGTTGCTTTTTAACCGCGTGCTCAATTTTGATAACCGAGCAAGCGAAGGATTCTAAAATTGAATCACGAGCGCAGCGAGTGATTCAAAATTAGAATCCTGAGCGTTAGCGAGGGAATCAAAAGAGCACGAGGTGAAAAATCTTTGCACTCGAGTGCAACACGTAACTTTTCATTCCACCTCAGCGAGGAAATGACTAAATGCAAAAAAAAAACGTTTACAATCACAAGATACTTTTACTTTTATTTCAGTTTAGGTGTTAACTACTACAATAATTATGGTACCTACCATAATTATTGTAGTAGTTAACACCTGAAATAATAATAATAATAATTTAAAGATTATTCTGTAATACTTACTTAAGTATTACAGAATAATCTTTAAATTATAACAAATAATACTTAGGTACAATTAAGAAAAAATTAAAGTAACGTTGCTACAGTTAGTTAAGTTGAGTGTAATATTTATTTATTTATTAAAACTTTATGCACAAGTAAAAACTGTACAAAGGCGGACTTAATGCCTTGGGCATTTTCTACCTATTTTTTTTAATTTTTTTTAATATCGTACTGTTTCAAATCCTTCTCGCATGATTGTTGAGGGAGAAAGCTCATTTGCGCATTATTAATAACAGTTTCAGTCAATTCTGTTGGCGTCAAATAAACTTCTTGGTCGCCAAAACCACTTATTTTACGTTTTTCACTTGTTTTTAACCTAAGGTTTTAACAATTGACCTGACAAGAAAATGGCGCGCGCAAAGCAAATTATAAAAGTACACCAAGAAGGTTCCGAGTCTGAGTTTTTAACAAATTAAAAAAGGTTGTACCTATGATAAATTCGGCACCATGGAGGTAGAAGTAAATAGGTTTAATGATGTTTTGAATTCACAAACTTAGTGCACACGATGTTCTAAATTCAATTTACTTTATCCTCTAGAGGATAAAAACGACTTTTGCACTCAGGATATCGAAGAGCAAAAATACTCTTTCCGAGATGGGGGGATGAAAAATATATTTATCTTCTACAATTTTCTACGACAGTTCAAACGTCCGTGACTGTCGCGGCTATTCCTGTTTTGGTCTGCATTGTTTACATCTAATAATAATTTTACTAAATGTATGTGTTATTCAAGCAAACATTGCAATAACAATACTTAGTTTTCAAATAAAGTGTTTCTTTGACACATAGCGTTTGACGTCACTGCCGGCGACGATGCGTTTTGAATTTGCGTTCCGTTTCTCCAAAAACATTGCATAAAATATTACATTGTAAAGTGTTGTATTAGAAAGTTAAACAAGTGTACCACAATGTTTTTAACCTTTAGGGCCAATACAAGGCATTTTTAAGGAATAAACATGTTTTGTTGTGGTATTAATCTAGACATCTTGTACTATTAATACTCGATGTTGTATCTACTCTAGGTTTGTATGTTTAACCGTTCATAAAAACATGATTCTCTGATGATCTTAATTAAGAGCGTGCCTAACGGCAGGATAAATTCTGATTTCCCCTACGCGTCTCGCCACACCCGCATTAGTGCGGATAATAAACACGGGCGGCGGCACCGGCGTGCGACGCGCGGGACCAAGCTCGCGTACTCGACGTCATTGAGTTTAGTAAGCAACACAGTTATATACAACCACTTTTTTTCTTATTTTTTTTTCGTGTTAATTTTTTAACACCTACTAAACAATGCATTCTGTTGTTTGTATGTCGTGAAAACTGAAATAAAAGTTTTGAGTACTCCATTTCATCTTAATTTTTTTTATGTTTCTGTAGAGATCAAATAGCTAATACCTATAATTTTTGGCTAAGTAATTATGGACTACATTTACTGGAAATGTAAAGCTTGATCTACCGCCTTGTGTACATGTGTAACTTATAATCACTGCAAAAAACTGTCGAAAATACTATGCAAGAGTGTCATCTAGAAATTCCTCTTTATTGCTCGACCTATAAATATTTGATTGTTCATGCTGGGTGGCTGAAGAGTTACCGCTTATTATCTCCAAGGGAGAGGAGAGGGTCTCTCTATTCCCGGGTGGGCAGGCGACGTGGACTCTTGTGGTTCGCTGGCCCTCTCCCTTTTATTAGGGTGCGAATTACGAGAACCATTTCTAACTATTTAGGTTCCGTTTGTTTAATATCCTACTGTGTTGTGTGACTTGTGTGTATAGGGCACAGCGAAGAGAACGGGGAAAGTTGTCTATATAAAATATTGTAAATAAAAAATATATGAGTAATAAAATAACTACTGCTAATACTGAACTGTGAAATATACACTCGAGAGCAATGAATCCGGGTCACTTAAAGAATGTTAAAAATCTCGGAAACTAAAAATGATAGGTTAATGCAATAAATTGTATTTAATAGACAATGTAATACTCCTTAAATGAAAGTAAAAAAAATATGAGTCACCATACATTTTATTAACACAAAATTACATAAAGAAAAAAACTGCTGATCTCTCCTTAAAACAAAAATAGGAAACATGAAATTTTTGAACTTTATTACGATTTTCTTGAATTTTAATACTTCGTATTGCCTCCTCGTGCTTCCATTACTGCGTTTACGCGGTTTGGCATGCTGTACACCAAGTTCCTTATACGATTTTGGGGAATATTCTCCCATTCCTCTGTGAGAGCAATTTTGAGCTCACGAAGCGTGATTGGGGGAGGGTTTCGTTGTTTTACGCATCTGCCTAGCTCGTCCCAAGCATGCTCGATCGGGTTGATATCCGGGCTGCGCGCTGGCCACTCCATACGAGTAATGTTCATCTCTTGAAGGTAGTCATTCACAATCCTACCTGTATGAGGTCGCGCATTGTCATGCATAAATATAGCATCCTCACCTAAATTCACCATAAATGGACCAACGTGATCATTGAGGATTTCTTCCACGTATCTTACGCTAGTTAAAGAGCCGTTTTCTATGATCACCAGCTCTGTGCGACTTTCAGAAGAAATTCCGGCCCACACAAGTACAGACCCACCACCGTAGGCTACTTTTTCTTCGATGCATGCTTGCTTGAATCTTTCCCCTGGTCTTCGATACACTCTGTGTCTTCCATCGTGCTTGTAGAGCATAAATTTTAATTCGTCGGAGAACATAACTTTTGACCAATCTTCAATACTCCAATTTACGTGGCTCTGGGCATATCTTAGTCTTGAAATACGATGCCCACGCTCCAGTTTAGGGCCGTTTGCAGGTCTATGGGGTTTTAAGTTAGATTCAGCAAGCCGACGTCTTACTGTCCATGCACTTGGGTTACTTCCTCCGAGGCGTCGAAACTGATTTGTGAGTTCAGTTCCTGTGAGAAAGCGATTTCGAAGCATGGTGTTCACCAAGTATCGGTCTTCTCGTGCTGTGGTACACCTGGTTCTGCCCGTTCCTGGTCTGCGTAGGTTAGAACCAGTTTCTTCGTAACGTCGGAGAACTCTTTGTACTGTTGACAGCGACACACCGACAGTCCTGGCTGTATCGCGCTGACTCCGGCCGGTTTCCAGCATTGTAAGTATTCTGGTGCATTCTTCAGGCGTAAGCGACATAATTTCAGCTTGAATAATGAATATAGAGCACTATCAACATGGTTTATGTACCCACATAAATGACAGACTACAAACAAAAGCAAAACCAAATGCTGTAATTTCGTAGTTCCATCTTCGAAAGTGGCCCTTTTTCAAATTTGATTTTTTTATGATATAACTATACAATAACTAAGAAGTTTTAATACCTTCATTTAAGGAGTATTACATTGTCTATTAAATATAATTTATTGCATTAACCTAGCATTTTTAGTTTCCGAGATTTTTAGGATTCTTTAAGTGACCCGGATTCATTGCTCTCGAGTGTAGTTCAGTTTTAACCCTGTAAATGGGGTGTCAAAAACAAATAGTAAAATACGCGGTCCAAATTATTCTAGCTCCCGTAGTTTCCGAGATACCGGTATTTTAGTGTGTAAGTCTCTATGTCCTCTCATTCCCGAGATATGGCCCGTTAAAGAATGAGGGGGGAGGGTTCAGGAAAAGGAAAGGAAAAAGGGGGGAGGGGGTGGATACCTCTGTGGCAGTTTCCATTTCATGGTGCCTTCGAACCAATTAGACTGGATCCGTGGTCGAAAATCGCCTATCTACACTGGTTTCAGAGATATCCGCTTTTTTGTGAATTTCTGCCGTACCGTACCGCGCCGTATCGCAGGCCTCGTCGGGTAGATCTTCCAGTTGCCCTAGCTGGGTCTTCCCTTTTCTGATTTTGGCGTAGGGGGTCTCGTTTATTCGGTCTTGTTGAGCTCTTTTGGTAGGTCAGGTTTCAGGGTAAACTTAGGGGGGGTGGTAGTGGTAGGGGGGGGATATTGATGGTGTCACAAAGTGTGGGGCTGGTTCTACGGCTAAGGGCCTCTTGTTTATTACTATTTTGGAGGATTGGATAGGGTGGTTTTGGGTGGGAGGAGGGGGTGGTGTGTTGGAAGGGGGTATCCCAGAAGTGTAAATTTGGGTAGGCTGAAGGCCACTTGTTTGTGTGATAAGCTTGCAACAATATTTCTAGGTCCTAAGGGTGACTTAGCCCTAGAGGGTTGATATTTTTTCCAAAGGTGCGGATGGTCCAGGATGGTTGGGTATCCTGCCTGCGTCTAACTACCTCATGGCTGTACCTAATTTTGTGTTCCATAATAATGAAAACTCTAAAAGAACATAAATATTACGAAAAAATCACGTCAAATTAAAAACATCCAGCTATTTCTCTTTTCTTTAAAAAAATATTACGATATGATGCATACCCCGCGCGCGCCATAATGGCGGTGGTTTCGCGCCAAAATATAATAAAATAAAGCTGCGCGCGTGTGTTATTTGCACGGTACGTGACCCAGGTTCCGTGGAGATCACGTCTTTTGGGTTCTGTCTAGTTTAGACCGCACGTTTTTATTTACTGTGCTGTACTACCTAAGTGAAAAATAGGTTAACGGACTTTTTGAAGTTTGTAGTATACTTAAGTTTCTACTAGACGTATAGTGCTTTTGTCGCTTGAATAACATTGTGAGGAAGGCGGTCGGAAAGTCGATAAAAGTTTGTGAAATTATCTGTGGAAATTGGATTGAAAAAACAAGATGGCGCAGTTAGTTCCGATCACTATAGCTCAAACGAACGGCGCGAATTGAACGCAAGCATCATCATCATCATTTTTCATGCATTGCAAAATAAGTCTATAATAATTATAGACTGCAGAGATGAGATTGTCACCAGCACTGCTTCATAATCTCTTAATTCAAATACTTACAAGTTAAAAGCTTCTAAAAAAGACGCCATTAGTCTCGTTTCGGTTCCGTCGATGCAGCTTGACAATGGGCCGAACTAAACGTGATAAATGTAGTGATAAGATCGGGTCAAGAAGGATAGTCTCTCTCTAAATACTTAATTCAATTATTATCGGCACACAGTCAGCAACCGGAGAACCCAATACTCATTCTTTGAGACACTAGCTCAACTGTGAAAGTATTACGGGATAATTACTATCAGAAATCAATATAATGTTCCTACAAGAAAAGTGTTATTTTCTATTTTCCAACTCAAATAGCACCAATTTCACACGTAAAGTACACCTTTAGAGGATATTTAAAGTAAAAACATCTTTATAGAAAAGCGAACAAATCGATTGAAACTGAACACAATAGACTGTCTTGTAAGATATTATAGTTACAACAGCCTTGGGCGGTGGGACTTGCGTCAAGGAGCTTGGCGAGCCTTAGCCGTTTTCAGGATGCGCAGCTGCCAAGTATCTTGCGATGTGTTTGCTGGAGTAGGTAGGTATTGGGATCTGGCAATGTCCATTTTACGTAAGAAGACTGCTTCTATGATGCGCCGAGTGCGTGGGAGCGGCAATGACATTCTGAAGATCATTAGTGATAAGCCGTGCTGCACTAAGATCTCATGTAAAATGTACCAAAAATCACACCAATAAATGAATTTGAATTTGGGTACCTACGTGTACATGTACATATACCCGGTGCGTCAGGTGAGTGCAGCAGATATATGAATTAAATCTTTGTTTTTCGTTTGTTACTAACATAGCTTATAAGTAGTGTGTATTACTAACATCATATGGATCAAGGTCTGAAATAAAGTTTTTTTTTTTTTTTTTTTAAATGTCGAATCAAAGTGATTTAATGAATAAAAAAAACTGTGAAGTTATTTAATGAATAAAGAAACTACAACTACTACCTATTATAAAGCTAAAGTTTGGATGGATGGATGTTTGATAGTCAATCACGTCAGAACGACTGAACAGATCTAGATGAAATTTGGTACAGAGATAGATTATACTACGATCCCGTGGGCAATTCTCGTACGCGGGTGAAACCACTGGCATAAGCTAGTACTTATTTGACTCTGAAAAATAAGAGGATTAGAGATTGGATGGCAAGAAGGTCTTCCGGGGCACTAAGTAGCATTTTCAGTGAGCCGTGTTATTCTTGTTTTGTGAATGGCTTCTATCAACCTATCAGGTGGTCGTCTGCTTATCCGGACTATCCTGTGGATGCCTTGAGTATAAGGCCTCCAGCCAGGGCAAAAACCTACAAAGTAAGCGATTACACGCTAAGGGCACCCCTTGAGAGCTACGAGCCTTGGCTTAAGGGGGTGGTATCTGCTAAGGAGAGGTTTTTTCCATGTAACTCCTCATTGATGAGTGAATATAAATGTGCAAAAAAAATGTTGCTTATAAGACTAACTTTAATTGGTACATTTGAAATAATTCTAACTTTATATATGAAAAAAAAAATTCAAAGTGAAGCATTTTTTCTTTGAAATTTCGTAACTACTAAACGGCATTAAGTTTTATTATTTTTTTTTCACACAAATATTCGCCACTTTTTTCTTCACAAAGTTTACAATTGGCATTTTGATCTAATGATTTATTAGGCTACAATTAAATAAAAACCACTCATTTCGCATTCGAATCACCACAAATAGAGTTGCTAATTGAGCAGATACCCCAGCCTTAAGCCATCGTTGGGGGAGTACAACAACGGGACAGGTTGGGATTGGCGGGCTGGGGATTATAGGCTTATTATTATTATTATCTCAATGGGGCTGGATCTGAATAGAGAGTCTTATTAAGCAGACCCCCGAGAATATTAAGCTGCTGCCATGCAACTGGTGGAGGAAGGCAAGCAGTCTATCCAACGTATGATACGTCCACTCAGTGCGAGTTGCTGAACTGCAGCTACAGTATATGCTGACTAGCACTCTAGCTCATCATCATCATAATTTCAGCCGAAAGACGTCCACGGGTGTACTATGTCATATCGAATGCCAAATAATCGAATATTAATTGATCGACCACTATCACTCTCGCTCGCACTGTGTATGAAGTCGTCGTGTGAGAAGTCCCTAAGAGGTGAAAGCGAACGACCCGATTGAAAGTGCACACAAGTGTTCGTTCAGATAAGTTCTTATTGTTAGATCTTAAGCACTTTATTTGAGCGTAAAATTTTAGATATGTCGTCAAAATGGTTGAGCGGTGCTAATGGTTCTCGGGAGTACTGCGGGAATCTTGGCTATTATGACATTGGTATCTAATGTTTTATAACTTGAGCGCACGGAGTTAAGCTATAAAAAATACTAGTTTGTGCCCGCAGCTTCGTTCGCGTGGGGTGCGGTAATGTCTCACGGGATCCAGGTTATAAACTATCTGTGTGCTAAATTTCATCCAAATCCGTTCAGTAGTTTTTGCGTGAAAGAGTAATAAACATCCATCCTCACAAACTTCCGCATTTATAATATTAGTAAGATAAGATTAGGCTGCCAACAGTGGCAGCTCCTTCTTCATATATTCTTGTTTCGATGGTAATCTAAATTCTTCAAATGTAAGGTCCACGAGTTCTTGCAACAGGGTCGCGGGGCACAATCTTAAGTTTTGTGGGACAGCACTACATTAACCCTATATTTTTTCAAAAGGGTAACCAGAGGTTTATCTATCTTCAGGTAACACTTTGTCTCAATAAGGGCCTTTTCTAGATGTCCGAATAGCCACTAACTCACCGAAATACCGAATAAATTCAAAAATGGAACAATATTTGTGTGAAATTATCTGCCTAGTAAGTTAACGGGAACTTACGCACTACTGCCATGTTCATTACTGCCATGGGATCTGGAGGCGATAGTCCTCGCGTGCCTGCACGAATGGCGCGTGGAGGCTCTAAGTCGGGGGGAAACTCCGCTGCCGCGGAAAATTGTCGCTCAGCGGGCAGATTTCCAGCGTGATCTCATGGCGACATGGAGAGAGCGACTATAATCGCCACCCCGTGCAGGGCACGCCACAATAGTGGCGATAAGTCCCCTCTTTGAGGAGTGGCTTGAGAGACCACCTCCGCCTGACGCAGGTCCTCACCGGACACGGTTGTTTCGGGAGGTTCCTGCACCGAAATTCACCGAATTGCGGGAGGAAACGTCCGGGTGTTAGCACTGCGAGGATCGACCGGAGGACGGGGTGGAGCACACGGTCGAGGTTTGCCCCGCTTGGGCGGAGCACCGCCGTGTCTTCGAAGTGGAGATCGGCGGCGGCGATCTCTCGCGTCCGGTCCTGGTTCAATCCATGGTCCGGGAGGGAGAGACGTCACGTCCCAGCCGCCACGGGAGACGCACCGGTCGTCGGGGGCCACCGTGGCCTCCGGCCAGTGTAGGCGCGGGCATGTAGACGGTGAGCTATGGGCTAGCTCGCCGTCCGTCCGTCTTATGACGACAGGCTGTGTCGATGACGAGTAGAGAAGTTTGGAAGAAGAAGACATGCTGCGCCAACTCCAAATAAATTGGGATAATCGCAGGAGAATGACGATACTTACTTAGTAATAAAATTATGAAACTTCACCAATGTTGACGACAAATTCTTCAGAGATTCCCTATCTCACCACAAACACGTTGTAATATCAATTTGGTATGAAAAATTTAAACCATATTAACGGCTGTTCTGACACTTTTACGATTCACTCGTATTTTTACGATACACACCACAATTTTATGAGTCACTTTAAAAATAACAATTTCTGCGGAAAGCGACGGTAAACCTGTGTCTGCGATAATCTGGGGAAGTGCTGACATGACGACACGGGTTTATAGTTTGTGATTTTCTTTAGAGTGTAAATAAATAAACGTTTTTCGGTACTGAAGCTTCGCCGTGGAAGAATTTGTTGCTGTAGTGTCTGTACCTGCCGTATTTTACTGTTTCGACATTGTTTAAAATATTACATTGCTGTAACGTCTTAAGAGTACAGCTGAAGTGCAGAGTATAATAAAGTACATATCTGAATTTGTGCAATCCCTAAAAAGAAAGCGCAAAGAATCAGTATTGCCGTCCAATGTGGCAATGCTGCCAGCCTTCTGGGTACTTTTCCTGTTGACCGCAATGCGTACGAATTTTTTGACGACCTGTAATTCTTTTCCCTTTTTGATACCTTTGTAGGTCTATAAAGACCTACAAGAAAATAACAAGAAAAATATGTAAGTACCTGTACGTATTTTTTGTTGTTATTTTAAAAGAAGAGAGAATATTATGTGATTAAGGTTCCATTACGGAGTTAAAATATGAAATTACAGAATGATTGAAGATTACAAAAAGTTTGTGGAACCCTTTATTAAACTACCTAATTAAGAGTAGTTTAGTAAAGTGTGTGTGTTTTCACAAACTTTTTGTGTTCAAGGTACATCAGCTAGGAAATCTTTGAGGTAAACCATAATTGAAAAATCAATTTTTACATAATTTTAATCAACATTTTGTTTTTAAAGTTTTGCAGCTGTGTACCATGGCATACCAGTGTGCTGCGGCACATACTTAGCAGGACACTGGTTCACTTGACCCTTAAAAATGGCACCTCAAAAGACATCATCTAGTCCTCTAAACATTCCTACATGTTCCTACCGTAAATACCCACAATGTCCCACTAGTGACTGCTGGAACAAAGTTCAACTATCACAACACAAAGTTGAAAGCTTAACATATTACAAAGTTACGAGCTGGGATCATGGAACAAGTTTTTATCTAAAGATACTAGCTCATGCATCTTTGTAGCAAGCCAAGGAAGCTACTGCTATTCTTCTTTTACTAGTTATGTTATAGAAAAAGGATTAGAGTCCGTGCAAAAAACAGAAAACCCATGCAATGGTCAACAAAATCCGATTCACATTTTTTTTTTCGGACGGGTAATCATCAAATGACTCCTCCCGCTCTGGGCGGAGCAGGAGGGAGTGTCAGACTTTTACTGACTAAAACCCATCCATGTTCTTTCATCGCCCTTTGTGTTCCGGAGCCACGGTATCTCTTTCGAACAGTCCCGCAGCCCCGGCAGACATCGGCCCTTGCTTGGACCCCTTCCTTTTTGCTGACTCTCTTAGAGGCGCGCGTGGAACACCCCTGCGCCGTCGACACGGCCATGTCGTCATGAGACGGACCGACGGTGAGCTAAAGTAGCTGACAGCCTGACTTCACCAAATGCTGGACAAAGTTCTCTTTGTTTGCTCTTTGCAATTTTCTGCCATGCTCCTGTCAGTACCTAGCTTATTAACATGAATTACCCATCACTTTTATGAAAAGTTATTGTGACTTTAATGATATAGAAGAGCTCGTGGCTAAATAATAGCAGCTGCTCGGATCAATCTTTAGGTTAAGCCAAGCTTGCCTAGGTCGATCTATGGATGGGTTACCACTCATTATACATACCGAGTTTCCTCTGTGCCTCGAAAGCACGTTAAGCCGTTGGTTTCGGCTGTCATTTGTAGATCTTTGACAGTCGTTACAGGTAGTCAGTGGCCCGAAAGTCTGACAACCAGTCTTACAAAGGGAGATTGTGGAGGTCTGATAGGTAGTCGCTCCATGTAAAATACTGGTATTCAGCTGCATCTGACTGCAAGCAAACCCCAACATGGTTGGAAAATGCTCGGCAGATTATGATAACTTACATGATATATCGACTATCGTTTGTAGTTTCTGCTCACCCAATTCAGTAGCGATGTCTCAAATAAAAGCGCTTTGGTTTTTTTTAGTTCAAAAGGCGAAAGGGACACCCTGTGTCATAGTCAAGTCCGTACCTAATCTCTTTGTAGTTTTATCTATTTTTTTACGAAAAACTTTGTCACCCGACTTAGGACAGCTGATAAATCTAAATCTGTGTGTGTTTTTATCACGAAACTCAAGTTCTTACATCTTTGGATAAAAGGGATATTAGGTTTGGAATTATGTCGCGACTTGTGGGATTTTTCGACTGAGAAAAACTTCGACTGATTCGAGATTCTTAAATTGTTTTCAAATTGTCCATATATTGGACTAGCTGTTGCCCGCGGTCTTGTTGACAGCCTAGGAAAACTTGAATAAAAAGTAGCCCATAATTTGATCCAGGTTCTAGTCTACCTGTGAGCGAAATATCATCTAAATCTGACGAGCCATTACGAAGTGATTGAGTTACATACCAACAAAGTATCTCTAGACACTGCTTTTGCCAGTCGTCTGCCCGTTTGATGGTCGAAAATTGTCATAGAGGATGAAAAGTATCCTAAGTTTTTACCTAGGTCATGTCTCGATGTTTGTTTGTTTGTTGTTTGTTGTGTGAGGTGTTTTCAAAAAGTCAGACTCAGACAGAACTGCCTTTGTATTTATAATACCTGTTACTATCTTCTTCTTACGACTTCGTCAACGTCCAAGAAATATATCCTAAGCCCATCCTCCTAAGGGACCTAATTGTGTAGCTTTCTAAAAAAAGATTTTTTAAATCATATGAGTAGTTTCAGAGATAACCTCCTACCATCCAAACTTACATACTTTACCTCTTCATAATATTAGCACAGAAGTACAGATTTATGATTATAGAACCTATAACCACACTAATAACCTACTTTTTCCAATAACGACCCTGGCAATCGTCCAGAGAAGCCAGAAGACAGGGCACGGTCCAAACTTCACAATACAGATAGCAACTCGTTGTCATTTTAAACTTGTCCCCGATAGTTTGTAATTTCCGTGTGTCGTGCATTTAGCTCCGTGGATTCGTGGGACGGGATGTATCTTGTAACTTGTGTTATTAAAGTTTTGTCACTTTATAGATAGGTACGTTGGTTGATCTTTAAATATTATTGTGTTAATTGTGTATGCAGGAGCTCGTGGTTAAATAAAAACAGCCCGTCAGATCAATCTTCAATCGTTTTCCGGCTGTCATTTGTACATCTTTGACAGTCGTTACAGGTAGTCAGTGGAAAGTCTGACATTCAGTCTCACCAATATTGGTACTCAGCTGTATCCAGTTAGACTGGAAGCCGACCCCAACGTAGATAGGAAAAGGCTAGGCAGATGATGATATGTGTTTGGAGGATGGGCAGTGCGCAAGTTTTTGTAAGCAGCTCATCTGGAAGAGCACATACCACCGCTAAAAGCATCCGTTTTGGCTAGCTTGTAAATAAAGGAGATTAATGCTATGGTCAGGTTGTGCAAAACTAGAATATACACACAAAAAAAAAAATTAATCAAGCAAAATACCAATTTTAGGATTTCCAATATTTCAGGGAATAGTTTCTCCCAGTAAATATTGCAATGTCAAATTTAAATTCATTTATTTAGTAGATTGTAGTATGTAATAAAATAATAATATACATGATGAAATGAAATGATGTTATTTTTGCAAGTAGGTTTTTACAAACATTTTCGTCATTTTGTTAAAACTAGATGGGGCCGGTGTTTCGTATCTGACTACTGTGAGAAGAAACAGCCGAAACAAACTCAGAGGTCATAGTCTCTTTTGAAGTCCAGACATAATCTTGCTCAATTCAGACGAGGACTATGCAGATTAGTGTCTGAGATGGTCTTTTGAAGAATGAACCACACAGATTTGAGTGGACCTGTCCAGTCAGTGCAAGCATTTGTCAGTTATCGTGTAGCTCGACTTATAACTCAAGGAGCTCAACGAAACGACGAACAATACCAAAGAAAGGACATTTGGGTAGGTCGCTTATAGTACTCAAACTGCCAGACAGTCGTGGGGATAAATAAAAAAAAAAACACATTCACAATAATTAAATAAAATTAATAATAATTTACAAAATGAATGTCAATGAAAAAAAACCTCAATAAATGTCACAATAATAATAATAAAAAAAGTTAAATACTTAACAAAATAAAATCATGGAGTGGGTACGTTCAATTTTCATAATTTTACTGTTTCCAAAAACGAAACGATGAGAAGATTTCGTTTCTCATTTACTAGGCAAGTACGTCTGTATTTATACTAACTTTTGCTACCAACAAAGATATTCAAGAAATGCGAATATACAGAGAAATCAAAGTACATCTAAACGCAGTCAGTAACCTAATTTTAGAGAGTACAAAACAACAAGAGAAACAATGAAACGACTCTGTTTTGCATTGCAAATGTGACCTAGGTAATAAGTTTGGCACCTAGCGTCTAGCACAGGTATCAGGATATGCAAGGTAATCTTCTTAGAGTGTTGATGGCAGTCTATATTGTGTCTGCCGCGTGTGTGCCACGTTTGGCGCCTTCTGTAGCGTCCATCAGATCCTGTAATGAACAAACAACAGGACACGTAGAACACGATATTAAGTGCCCCATTGTATGTGGAACAGCCCCAAATTTACTCCAGGGCAGTCGTTTTTCTTGCTGTGGTTAACCTGGGGCCGAAATCTATTAAAAAACTTCCAGGACAGCCATGGCGACTCATGCCAAGCAATGGCAGTGATTGACGATTAGTTCATTATTAGTGACTTGAAACATAAAAAGAGAAATATAGCTGTACGAAACACCTACCTACCCTCGCAAGGAATCTGCTGTAATGTACGTAATTTTAAAAAGCAAAGCAAAAGTACCACCGTGTGTATAGGCGGAAACAATCCTGTTGTCGTAGTAACTTGTGCTCTTGTGGCTCAGCTGTGCTCCCCGTGTTGGTACTTACAGTAAGAGTGGTGCAATAGATACTGTTTATAACTATTTATTTATTTTATTTTATACTGTTCGGGAAACTTACAGCTAATATAAACAATGTTCTTAAACCATACGAATTTGAAGGCCATTTACAAGTTTCCGCATATAAAAACAATCGAAACAAAAAAGAAAAAGAAAACACAAGAAAGAGGTATACGTACAAAATACTTATCTACATAGCATAAGTTACGCAATAAAACAACACGATCGACTACTTTATACTACAAACTAAAAATTTAAATTTAAAAGAGAAAAATACTTAGAACTACAGTTATACACAAATAAACTACTTATCCATAAAAAAAGCTTTTACCAATAAACGCTTAAGCCGAGAGACTAGGGACCCCTGACCTCCCTGTAGGGACTCCTGTTTCCTCGAGTCTCAAAAAAAACTTTTGATCACATCTTTGCCCATGTGGGTATCGGAAATTATCCCAAGTAACGTACAATCGGGATAAAAAGTATTCTAAAAGTATGCTGTTGACATAAGACCCGTTTTCGAGATAAGACCTGGACTGTTTTTTAGAGATAATGACGATTTGCAACTTGGTCTTATCAGACTGCACCGCGGCTACTTTTAGCTGCAAACTAGTGACACATAATTTTAACTACTAATTGAATAGGCGTTTCGTAAAATAACAGGACAGCTTTTACTGGCAACGTATATCTTTAAATAGTTCTGCGTAATACCTAGAATGCCGCTTGAGAAATACACGCAACAAGAATTTGTGTCGAAAAGTACAACTAAAAAAACCGGACTACTGAAAAATCGCGCTCTAATTAAATTCGGGGTTTACAAGGTAAAATCGATTCATCCTATCGTCGAAGTCGGTTAAAATGTAGCCTATGTTTCCTGGGCTATAATAACGAATCGATTGACACCTTATTCATCAAAATCGGATGAATATTTTAGACGCTACGGAGGAACACACGTAAATACAAACATATATATACTGCTAAAATCATAACCTTCCTTTTGGCTTCGCCGTAGTCAGGTAAAAACGTGAGTCGAAATCACGACACTAATAAAACCAACAGCATCATATAAGAATACGTTACCGGTAGTGCGTCACAAAGACAAAAGCAACGTATGCGTTATCGGCACGTCAGCGATAACGATCGACTTTAACGAGAGTGCAGGCGATGCAGTTTGTGGAACTGTTCTATGTTATCAATTTATCATGAGGGGATTTATCAATGGGTACATTCGATCACCTCTGAATTGACATAGAGGGTAGGCTGTAAGCAAAGGTGTAATATTTCACCAGTTTTGTTATATTTCTCAGTAGCAGCCCAGCAAGTCCTTGCTGCTACTGTAAATTTTCTTAAAAAAAAATATTGCCAAGTTTCGTATTAACCGGTACTATCTGGGTTGTAGTGTTCAGATAGACAATCATCATCTGCCTAGCCTTTTCCCAACTATGTTTGGGTCGGCTTCCAGTCTAACCGGATGCAGCTAAATACAAGTATTTTACATGGAGCGACTGCCTATCTGGCCTCCACAACCCAGTTAGTACTGAATAATACGATACCCCTTGGTAAGACTGGTTGTCAGACTTTTTGGGCCACTGACTACCTGTAACGACTGTCAAAGATCTACAAATGACAGCCAGGACCAACTGCTTAACGTGCTTTCCGAGGCACGGAGGAAACTCGGTATGTAATGGGTGGTCCACCCATCCACAGACCAACCTAGGCAAGCACGGCTTAACCTAAAGATTGAACCGAGCGGCAGTTATTATTTAGCCACGAGCTCCTCAGATCAGATAGACACAATGATGCCAAAAAAACAAAATAGTTTTAGTACAAAAACAATTACATTAACAAGATCGTAAAACACATTCCGCCACAAGTGATAGCATACAAATTCGCGATGATAAGTATGTCAAGCCTACCCAAATAAATCTCTTCGACTAAATATGATAATATCTTTCCCATCTTTTCAAACTTCAGCAGAATCCGAAGTATTACCATTTGGTGCATCAGCACTCGTTGAAACCGAATGTGGCTCAACTTTGAACGAGTATCGGCGGAATCTCGGGATGTCTGCCAATCTTAGAAGCGTTTGATAAGTGCAAATTCAATTTTAGCCGAATACTGACTTGTAGAGTTTTGGCCCATATTTTAATATCTTGTTTCTGGTCTTAAGATTATTACACCTGAGGATTTAGCGAAAAGAACTTCGTATCTATTTATTTGTAGGACACCAGACTAGGGATGTATTGTAGCGACTTTGTGAATCTGCGTGTCTGTCTGTGCCATCGAAGATCCTAAAACGGGTGGACTGAATTTGAAGGCTGTAAGTAATAAGCCATTCGTCCAACTGCCCAACGAGAACCTCCGTCATTGTTACACAAAACATTTTGCGTTTATCAGCGCATCAGCATACAAAAAAAAAAGTATTCTAGAATAAGAATAAGAATAATTTATTGTTTAGAAAAGTACATTCAATGCATTGATTCCTGAAACTCACACTAGGATTCTCTGTGTCGTGAATTCTAGGCTCCTTCGTTCCGTTTACATTTTATTGAGATACAAATAGTAGTATCCGCACAATAAATTTCTAAATCTAATAGTAATCTAAAACATAAGGAAAACAGTTATTGGTTACTTAAGATATTATGTATATTTGTATGAATAGTGTGTGCGTGTGTGTGTGTGTGTGTGTGTTGGGGGGGGTGAATTAAGAGTTATGTTGGTGTTGTAACACTGTGTCTGAGTGAATGTCTTATACTTATACTTGTACTTGTATTCAATTAGTAGGCTTTGCGGTCAATAATTGATTTCACAAAATATGCCAGCTTGATTCCCATAAACCATACTAATATTATAAATGCGAAGGTAACCTGTCTGTCACTTTTTCACGTGATCGAACAAATTGGGTTATTAACAAACCTGGCATATGACATAGAATACTTCTTTCTCTGGTAGTTTATCCCCGTTAGATATATCCCGATCTTCACACGGGCGAAACCGCGGGCGAAAACTAGTCTAAAAATATTCCTCAAACACTTCATTCTCCGAAAGCTCTTTCCGATCGATCCTGCACTCTACTGAGCAAATTTTCTACATTATACAAGTTAAGTGCGAATTTTAAAACCGAACTTAAGTCATAAAGAGTTTCCGAGACGATGGCAACACTACTTACTGGTTATATCGATAGTGTGGAGATAATGTTAGTAGCTTAACGAACTTAGGATGAAGAAAATTCTCTAAAGAAGTGGTTTTTGATCACGTTACACGGCTGACGACGAACGACGTGTCAGTGTTGTTTTTGGCTGTTGATCCGGCTCGAAGGATCATATGTTGACGCATTTATGTCGGCTACTCAGCTCCAGGAGCGAAGAAATATTATAAATCAGGTGTAATACATGAAGCAAGTTTTAATAAGGGCAGTGCCTTCGCCATGGTAAGATTTAAGTGACACGACGCTCGGAGCGCGAGACCGTGCAAGCACCCGCGCCGCCCGAGCGCCCCTTAAGCCACCACGCGCCTCTAACCATTCGTAGGCATGCCATGTCCAGACACGCTGATTACAAAATTACAATTTACAGTGAAGGTAAGATACAAGTGCCTAGACAGACTGACTGCCTCGTTGGTCTAGTAGTAGCCACGGTGCTCTGCCTGCCATCCTCATGCGCTGGCCTTAAGATGCTCCTTCACAGGGAGCATTCGCCCGTATTATAACAATCGAGAAGATTTGATTTGGTACAGAACACAAGAAACAGATACAAGTGAATCTGAACTGTTACATGACAGGCGAATGAGTGAGGTAGCGCCGTTAGGAATTTCTCAGTACCAGCAGAGAGGTAAAACCTGGTTGACACTCAAGGCCAGTGAAGAATGTCAAAAAACAGGAGGAGGAGAGAGGAGATTCAGCAGTGAATGGAACAAGGCTGCTATAATGATGATGAGGATGAGCTCAGAGTTTGGAAGAAAGTGGACCGTGTATCGGCAAGCATGTCACGCTGATGATCTTCCCCCGACCGTGTCAGATTGCCAAGAGTAAAATAACAGAGTCTGCATCTGCGTTGCGTACACACTCATCATCATCCACAGCCCGACTTCACCCACTGCTGGGAATAGGCCACTCTTTGCTTGTGCCAAGCTCCACGCTCTTGTGCCAGCCTCGTCCAGGATATTCCCGCGATGTCAACAATGTCGTCGGCCCATCTCGCCTCCTGACGACCAACACTTCTTTTTCCAGTCCAAGGACGCTACTCGGTCACGGCTTTACTCCACCTGCCATCATGTACACACTAGTGCACAATAATATTTACTGCTTACTTGTTTGTGGAGAATCAGCGGTGGCCCAGTGGTGACGGCCCCAACTTACGAGCAGAAAGTCGTGGGTTCGAGCCCAGGCAAGCGCATTACTTTGTGTAATTTATTCCATCAACACTGCTCTCAAAACGGTGAAGGAAAACATCGTGAGGAAACCGGCATGTCTTAGAACCAAAAATTCGAAGACGTGACATCTACCAACCCGCACTGGGCCCGCGTGGTGGATTTTAGCCCATTCCCTCTCTTATTAAGCTGATTATACTATGCTATTATGCTACTTAGTAAATCTTTGTTGAGGTAGGCCGTGACCGAAATTGTGTTGATATTAACTTAAAATGTCACTTACGGGATATTTTCCGTGATTATTGTTTATTTTGAGCTCCCGATATTTCGACGCTGTCGCGCAAAATCACGGAAGATATCCCGTAAGTGACATTTTAAGTTTAGTTACGAACCGTGATAGCTAAAAACAGTGTTTGAGTTGATATGTCGTTTGGTTCAGAAAAAAAAACTCAAAACAAAAAACATCTCAAACACTTTAATGTATTACTGGAATACGTGCACAGCCTCCTTTTCTTTCCTTTTCTCGTTCACAGCATCATACATGGGCTTGAAACGCAGTATCAAACTGCCTAGAGAATGAACAAAGGCAGGCAGATAGCACCATATGTGAAGGAAAGTCGCCTGGAAGCTATACATCTTGCACCAAAGTTAAGTTATAATGCTCCTTTTCAGCTGATTTCATTTTTGAGCTTAGTTTTTTGAGCTTAGTTTCTTGGCAGCACTTCCCGCTGTTCTTTACTTGACGGTAGGTTTCTGGACACTCCCCGTGTATTCCTACAATACGTTTGATTCACTGGCGAAATTTAGCGTTACAGTTTATTCAAATGTAAGCTATAGTTGTACAATATTAAGCTTGATTATCAACTGTTTGACCTGCGTCTGTTTTCGGCTGAATTTTCAAAAACATCATTGTCATTGAAGAAGCAGAGTAAGTACCAGCTTGGTAGAAGAAGAAGACAGCTTGGGCAACAGAAAGGTATACAACACAACCAAGGACACAGACAGAAGACAGGCAACCAGCAACACACAGAAATTGGATCGATACCCTCACGCATTGATTTAATTTAAATTTTACTATCGCTAAGAATTTTGTAATGACATCGGCTCTCCGGTTCTGAATGTAAAATGACAGCCAAAGAGTAGAATACTTATGCCAAACGGAAATGCGAGCTCTAGGTGCAACAAGATCTTTTTGGCAGTTGTTTTAAAAGCAAGTTAAAAAAGTATGTCATGGAGAAAATGTCTAAAAAGTTTTGTATATAGAGGTTGTTCCATTGGGAATTTATTTAATTCTTTATTCTATCTATATTTACAAACTAGGTACAAATATTTATCCAAAATAAAATATGCACAAGTAGTAAAATGGGAAAAGGGCGTCTAAAAATTAGCTCGCCGTCCGTCCGTCTTATGACGACAGTCCGTGTCGATGGCGCGTTCGTGTTCCACGCGTGCCTCTAAGAGATGTCAGCACACAGGAAGCGATGCCTGCCGGAGTTGCGGGACTAATAGAAAGACATACCGCGGCCCTGGAACACAAAGGGTTAAAAGGAAACATGGATGGGTTTTAGTCAGTACAAGTCTGACACTCCCTTCCGCTCCGCCCAGAGCGGCAGGTGTCATTTGATTTTTTCCCATCCGAAAAAAAAGGGCGTCTAAAAACCGATTCGCTAGGGCACTTTATTTACGTCGCTTGAGGGTCTCCGCAGCCACCACGGCAGTGTCAGTATACAACATCTTGAGCTAGGAAGATGAGAAGACGCAAAGGCCTACTCGGCTTCCATGGAAAAAAGACGTCATCCCGTCCGGTCTTGTGCCACCGTCACGTACCAAGCCATTGGGTTCTTATACAGCTGGAACGTCCACGGCGACAAACAGCTATGATGACCGAAGGAAGAGAAATGCACTTGCATTTACGCATGTCTATAGCCACTCGGGATATCCAAAGACTTACAGGCAAACAGACAGGAAAAGGCAGTTAATCCTCCCCCTACCTTCAAAACATGGGGCTGCTATACTGAGAAGATCATAACATCACGTCTGCAATCCTTGAAGGGTTGGGCAGAGGTGTACCTATTAGTACATCCACATTTCGCCAGTTATGTTTAAGTCCCATGAAATAACGGGCGACGCCATCAACAGGGAACAAATCCAGACTCCGTGACTGCTACTGAGAAATTCCTGATGGAAAAAACCCAATTACAAATCGCCCGACCCGGGAACTGAATCCAGGACCTCATGCTCAGAAACAGCAGTCACGATTGCAACCACTAGACCAACGAGGTGTTCAGTGAGAAGTTCTTAATGGAAAAACTAACCAAAGACAAATAATTTGAGCCTCTTTTTTTAGTGATACTTTAAAACTAAAGAAATTGACAAGTCGCTAGCTGTCACTTCAGTTTTTACATTACAAGATTCACAGCGGTAAAATTATTGCGTACGTTTCCACAGTTGACATTTCTTGCTGGTTGCCTATTTTCTGTTTGTGACCCTAAATCCTTTGCGTACCTTCCTGCCGTCTAAGCTGCCGTTTTCTTCTACAAGCCTGGTACTTTGGTTCTTTAGTGACTATGCTGCTGATGTATGGACAGACGAACGCCAATGAAAACAGAATAAATAATCAAGCTTAATTTTACACGAATAAAACCTAAATTTGTATAACTGTAACGTGAAACTTTAAAAGTGAACTAATTTAAGGGTACTTTGAGAGAATAAAAAGCAAGCTTCGTCTTGAGAATTGAACGAGCCACGTTAAGAGAGTGCAAAATTAATGTGTTTTATAATTCTACCTTTGATTGTTAGTCCTTTTGTTTCTTGCATCCCGTGTTTTGACTGTTGCATGAGAGCTGTAATGGACATAAAGGAGTGTTCAGAGACTTGCCCTCAAGTACAGGCAGGCGGGGAGTGCTGACCAGGAACTAAGCACAAAAAAGCTAAGCTTAAAAATGAAATAAGGTGAAGAAAATCTTGAGAGAATGGTTACTTCATTTAATGAAAATGCATAGCTTCAAAACGAATGTGCTTCACAATTATTAATGGTCATATTTGCTTGTGTTACTGTACAAAATTTGTTTACTATGAACGTTGTAAAATTATTAATTTAGTCTAATAATGTACATATGTGATTAGGTATTAAAGTATTTGATATTGAATCCACTGTTTTAAATTTTACCTTTGCTGTTCTATACAGCATGTATTATCAGAAAGTTGGATCACTACTTTGTTGAAAAATTGTAATCGCGACAAAATAATCAGCTGTCCCGAAAAAACCTAATCCATCATCTACCTAGATGTTGGGGCCGGCCTTCAGGCTGGGACGTGAGTGGCGTGGGGTGAACGGCGTGCTGTGTGAGGCTTGCGGTGTGCTGTGTGCCTCGTGCGGTGAACGGCGTGCTATGAGCGGGGTGCTGCTTTGCATATCTCCTCTTCTCTCCGCTTTGCACATCTCCGTACAGCTTCGGTGGATACACCCTAGCGTTTATGCATCTCCTCTCCTCACCGCTTCGCACATCTCCGCTCGTCTCCGTCTGTTTGTCTCATTATGAAAAATGAGCCCTGCCCGGAAGGCTCCTGTCTAAAACTTTTCATAGAATGGTTTTAGCGTTCATAAAACGCACTACCTTCTCTGGTTTGTACTTTTCATGCAGGATATGCTTGCAGAAATTCCCTTGGGCTTCCTACCATAACAATACAAACCGGACAAGTGCGAGTCGGAATCGCGCATGAAGGGTTCCGTACCATCATAGTAGCCCCCTTTAATTTTTAATTTATTGTTATAGCGGCAACAGAAATACATCATCTGTGAAAATTACAACTGTCTAGCTATCACGGTTCATGAGATACAGCATGGTGACAGACAGACGGATACTTACACAAAACTAAAATTAAAATAAAAGTGGTGTGCACTCAAAATAATTTAATGGTAACATAACTTTGTAAAATATACAAACAATTATTACACCTGCAGTACGTTATGAGTTGAATTACATGCGCACATACACAGCTTATTGTCAATTATTTTTGCAGTTACGTTCTCGTCTTCTTCTCTTATACAGTAATTAATGCAACATGGACATATTATAGGGTAAAATGCCACGAGTAAGAGCAGCAGAATCGAAAAACCATATACACAACACATGTGTATAAAAACTAAGCATGTTTAACAAGTTCTCAAGCTTAGTTCTGTAATTTTTGTGCTTAATTGTTTTCTAATTTTCGTGCTTCGTTGTCCGTGTGGAGCGTAGGTAGGCTACCAGTGCTGTCCTTGTCTTCATGGAAAGAGAAGCAATTATAGCAACATATAAAGCATAGGAGACAAGGAACTACAAACCTTAATGCATGCACAAAAAGGCACATTCGGCAGTCTGTCTAAAGCAATTTGCTTTTGCCTCTTGTCTTCTTTGAAATTGAGCTTAGTTTGTGATTTTAAAAATAAGTTTTTTTTTATAACGGGCTTAAATTAAGCACTTTAAGTAAAATTCAACCTTGTGTTTGGCTGTAAATTTTAATTATAGATTGGACAAAAGATTGACTCTCAAATATTCCAGAAATTAATAATTAATTATTTATTTATAATTATTTTCACTCAGTAATTTTAATAATTATGTTGTAACAGTGAAGTTGTCGGTCAAAGGTAGGTACTTTAGTCGAAGTTTGAACACGAAAATTTAAATAATTTAATGTTGTGTTTTTGCTGTCTTTTTCTGGATTTCTAATGACACCTGTGTCAAAAGTTATCAGTCATGTCATAGACAAGTAGACTTGCGTGAAAAGTTAAGTATTTATTGCGTAAGCAGAAGCTTTGGATCGATAGGAATATGGTGGAGGAGCATTATGCATATTTATCCTATCGGTCACACTGCTGGCACAGAGGCTCTTCTATTTGAAAGGGAGCGGCGAACGGGCCCCGTGCGGTCTGATGCATAACCAGTCAATACTGTTCCCACGGCTGGGACACCGGCCTCCTCTCTATGAGAGGGAATGGGCTGTAATCCACCACGCTGACCCAGTTTGGAAGAACAGTGGTGATGAAATAATTTACACGAAGTGACTGCCTCGTTAGGACCTCTCAGCAGTTGCGCTTGCAACTAGTAGACTAGTTGCAAGCGCAACTGCTGAGAGGTCCTGGGTACAATTCCCAGGTCGGGAATAATATTATTAGGTTTTTCCGTCATGATGTTTTCAATAGCATCCAAGGAGCCAGACGCCTATAGCCAACCGGGCCAGATGTGTGCCCGGTTGGCTATAGGCTCGCCCTCTATTACATGGAACTTCAACATATCTGGCGAAATGTACTTGATGTACTACTTATTAGGTACACCTCTACCTAACCCTTCAGGGATTACAGTCGTGGTGTTATGTAATGCAAGCGCCTATCTGGGTACGACCTGCAATTCGTTAGTCGCAAAATTTCATGCAAATATGACATTTAAGTTCTCTAAGAACATTTCATTTTCCTTCATCACATTGTTGTAAGATGCACTTCATTGCTGCCCGACGCGTGCCGGCCGGTGTAAGACCTTGTTCAGAAGGGACAAATTCGGCGTGTACGCGTTGGTCAGATACTGAGTGCCAATATCGCTTCCAAAAATATCCTCCATCGTGGCCACGTGGTGGGTTCCGGCCACCGTAGGCGCGGGCCTGTGGACGGGGAGCTATGGGCTAGCTCGCCGTCCGTCCGTCTCATGACGACAGGCCGTTTCGACGGCGCGTTCGTGTTCCACGCGCGCCTCAAAGAGAGTCAGCAATAAGGAAAGGGTCGGTAAGGGGCGATGCCTGCCGGGGCTGCAGGACTGTTCGCAAGAGATACCGTGGCCCCGGAACATAAAGGGCGATGAAGGAACATGGATGGGTTTTAGTCAGTAAAAGTCTGACACTCCCTCCTGCTCTGCCCAGAGCGGGAGGAGTCATTTGCTGATTTCCCATCCGAAAAAAAAAGAAAACAAAAGGCTGTCAGCTACTTTGAAAGCGAATTTTCGGTTCGAGTAGGTACCTATACTAAAATTTTAGTGTACTAGCTAGTACGTAGTAGTAGTAGTTGCCTGCGACCGTATGTGAATCGTATTGTGTTAACAATTTCATGGGTTTTCAGATTTTTGCATGAACCCTAATTCTTTTTCAATAATATAATTTAAAAAAAATTAAAAACCCGACTGCTTAAAAAATAACTAATAACTTTAAATAAAAACTGAAAAGAAAAAAACAGGACATATTGACTGCAACAGTCGGGACCCATATTAGATGTAATGATTTTAGTCTAGATTATTTAATGGGTCCTGGGTAATTTAATGGGTGGGAAAACAAAAAAAAATGCATTTCAGTCCACCTTTGTTTTGCATACAGTTTAATAAATAAACCAATACGATTAAAACTAAACTAATACGATCAAATCTATATTTAATATCAAACTGGCGAAGACCGTTTCGGTATCTTCGGAGGGTTCTCAAATTCCTTATCATCATCGTCATCGATATGCACTACTGTCCACAGGCAACACCTTAGACCTGAAAATTGTAAATAATCATGAGTCCTGGTTGTACAAGACTACCTCGTTTGTCAAGTGGGTGTAAACGCGACCGCTGAGTATGATATGAGGTCCTGGGTTCGATATCTAGGTTGGGCAAAGTGCTATTGAGTTTTTCCATCAAGAATTTGTCAGTGGCCTCAGTGGAGTCAGGGCTTGTGTCCGGTTAATAGTTAAAACTGGCGAAATGTTGGTGGTATAGCTATGCCTAACCTTTCGGGGATTTGATTTTTTATTCTGGTAATGAAAATAAGAAGGAAAACTGATGGGATTCAACCGTATTCGGTGAGATGGGAATCCTACCTCACTAAACTCCGGAAGAATTGGTAAATTCTCAAACTCGAACTCAAAACATTTATTGCAATTTGACCATTATAAGCACTTTTAAATATCAAAAAATGAAGCTACAGTCCCAGTAACAAAGCCTAAAAACTAACTTACTAACGTACAGTTGCCCATTCCAAAGCTATAGATCTCCATGGAGAAGAATCGGTCAGTGTCCGATTCTTCAAAACATTGTTACAAAAACTTGGTTGCATCGGTCATGTTGAAATTAAACATTATGTGAGAACGACGTAGAAAGACGTGCATTTTACCTTCAAAGCACAAAGGCAGACAGGATAGGCAGGGACTCAGAATGGAAGGAAAACAGCACAATCGCGGAGCACAGATGCAGAAACACATGTGCCCATCTAGACTAGACTTACGACTAGTCCAGAGGAATCCTCGCAAACGAGCATTTTTGCCTGGTAATAAGTGTGCTTCGCTGATTTTGCCATTGCAATCTTTGAGAATAGACAATGATGTGGATTTGACAGTGACAGTTATAGACTAACGTCAGTTATAAGAATAGAGGTGGAGATGTCATTGTTATAGGCTTTTAATAGTGATTCTCGTTGGTTAGTGAGGCACATTATTGTCTGTCATGTCCTAATAGAATGCAAATTACGTGATAGCGTGGTGATGTGACCGTCGGAATGCCAAGTTCATCATCACTACATGTATTTTAGTGTTATAAGTGAAACTATGTAAATATTCGTATGCCGCGACTAGCGGCGGATATGTCCTGTCCTGCTATTTTTATTTAACAACTCTGCGCCTACCATATCCAACGAATAAATGTCTTTGTCTTTGTCTTTGTCTATAAAACAAAGTCGCTTTCTCTGTCCCTATATCCCTATGTATGCTTAAATCTTTAAAACTACGCAACGGATTTTGATGCGGGTTTTTTTAATAGATAGAGTAATTCAAGAGGAAGGTTTTTGTTTATAATTTTCGGGCGGGCGAAGCCGCGGGCATCAGCTAGTCTGTAATATTTTGGACTAATGTGCGTATTTTATCACTTGCTTCAGTCAAGGAAAACATCGTGAGGAAACCAGCATGCCTGAGCGATATTTTTATCTACGGCATGTAAAGCCATGTCAGACCAACCCATGGGTGGCATAACAACTCTGACACCAGGTTAGGCACTAACCACACGAAAAGGTAAGTGTTTTAATAAACTACACTATTCTCCAAAAACCATAATAAACACCATAACACTCTCCGACAGATTCGCCCCCAACATCATACTTTCACCCCGTTGACGTCAAAAACAATAAATTATAAAATGTTACATCCCCTTCAGGTCTTCATAAGTTATTAAAGTCGACGCGGATGTCTCAGAACTTAATCTTAAGTGAATTTCACCAACTTCGGAGCACGCTTTAAGAAACTACAGATTCTGTATACAGCGTGTTTTAAACGATGTCAATTCAAAGGAGAAATGGCGAACAAGAAAGTTATTGCAAACTTTGGAGTTCGATTTATTAAGTTTGAGTTTTTCTGCGATTTAAAAATTTTATGTTGCGTTTTAAAGTTATTAGTTGTAGTGACCGTTTCATATTTTTACCGTACTTGGTTGCAGGACTGAAAGCTTCGTATACCTAGCCTAAGCTTTATTAGGGGCAAGCCTATTGCCATCAACCGGGCACAAAACCAGACTCCGTGGCTGCTATTGAATAATTCCAGATGGAAAGACCCAATATCACTTTGCACGACCCGGAAATCGAACCCAGGACCTCACGTTCAGCAGTCGCGCTTGCGACCGTTAGACCAAGGAGGTAGTTTCATTTAATTATAAGACATATATAATTTATATAATAATAATAATAATATAATAATAATACCAGCCTATTACTGTCCCACTGTTGGGCAAAGGCCTCTTCTCATACAGAGAAGGCACGAGCATATATAATTTATATATATATTTTTTAAACTAAGGCTAACTTTAATCCTTAAAACAATAATTAGTATTATATTGCCTGACGTCACTGAGGAAGTGCGGTAATGAACTACTTTCAAAAAGCCATCGTCAATATTTGAAACAACCTGTATAAATATTTGTTTTAAATGTTCCCGCGATTGTTTTTGTTTACAAAGTTTGTTTAGAATTGTTTGTTTGCACGGAGTTGGTGTTTATTAAATAATAGCTTTTAACTCGTAGAACTTGAGGCTAAAATAACGGTGTGATATATTTTTGTCGTAACTTCCTTGTCAACCGTGATATCTTTTTCGCTGTGGTTTCTTATTTGCTGCAAAATAAAGTGAACTCAATGCATTTATTTCAAATAGACCCGTGACAGGCGCTTTTGCATAGTCAACAATAAGCTACTTACAGTCCAACAAAATAGCTATGAATGGATCGTAGTTGCTCATTTCATAAGAGGATTAATTATGTAAGTATCGCAAGATGGCAAAGCTGTAGCTTTTGACTGACCCATGGGAAAAAGGTGTGGGTTTTGTTCTTCTTTTGCTCGGCAAAATCTATTGCGGTCTATCACTGGACATATAAGGTGTAAACAAACCCTTTACAAAGCCTAGAGTTATAAGTCGCGCTACACGATAACTGACAAATGCTTGCACTGACTGTACAGGCTCACTCAATTTTGTGTGGTTCTTTCTTTAGAAGACCATCTCAGATACTAATCTGCATAGTCCTCATGTGAGTTGAGCAAGATCAGGTCTGGACCTTCAAAGAGACTATGACCTCTGAATTTGTTTCGGCTGTTTCTTCTCAGAGTAAACAGGTACGAAACACCGGCCTCAAACAGTTTTAAAAAAAATGACGTGTTAAAATGTTTGTAAAAACTTATTTGCAAAATCAACATCATTTATTAAATTAAATTCATACATCGTTGTAGAACACAGACCAATCAAAACTATGCTCTACTTAAGCAGAACTTAGCTTAAACTTAAACCTTACTTTAACTCTAGTTAGAACATGATCTTAACAAACAGGAACAGTTTAACCAGGATTAACGATAGTTGTTATAATTCTCAATCTAACTCTAGTTACAGTTAAGTTAACGTCAGTACAAGTTGTGTAAGTTAGCGCGGTGCGGTGCTTAACCTGACGTGTTGATGTAACTAACTGATATCTATAATGTTGGTTGTTTATGATTAGGTTTATAATATATAATTTTCGTTTATTCATTTTACAACATATCTTTAAATTTTTCTAATATAAAAACAATATAAATAAAACATTTAAAAATATATAAATAGTAGCCCACCAGCGCTGGGAACATGGTCCGAGCTACCGGTGGTCAGGGCTCTTGAGAGAGGAACCTCCTAACAATACGTGCCGTGTACATAATATATAATTATCAATATTATTTATGCTTTATATAATTCATCATCATCATTATATCCCAAACCTTTTCACAACTGTATTGGGGTCGACTTCCAGTCTAACCGGATGTAGCTGAATACCAGTATTTTACAAAGAGCGACTACTATTGTAAGGCCCGTTTTTTATAACTTACTTACGAATAACTGTCAGTTAATATGCCACATCTCGCAGCTATCAATGTTTCTATTAACAAAGTTAGCTTGTAATATTCTATTCGCGTCACCTACCTGTCACTTGATTCATAGAAATATCAAAGAAAGATTTCCTGTGACGTTTTGTTGCTAACCGTCTGTTAGCAAAATGTCAAACAGACAGAGATAGCAACCTACCGAAACCGAACAGTAAGTTATCGAAAATGGCCGTAAGTCAACTATACTGACCTGCAAAAATAAGTACTACACTTTTAAAATTTCAACTTTTACTAAACTATAGAAGTTAGAGATTTAAAATAAAAAAAAACGTCTTATAGCAAATTTTATCAGCTTTCTTTGAAACTATAGACAAAATTAAACTATTTTCGAGTCCTTTTTGTTTCGAAAGTATATCTTGTGTAATTAAAAAGATATTGCAATTTTAGAAGTGTGATACTTATTTTTGCAGGCCAGTGTAATTTTCAGTCACGTATGTACCTATCTCAAATTGATATATTTAATCGAGATCGTAATTTAGAAGTGGGACTGGCCACATCCGCTTCATTTCCAATGACCTGCGGGCCAAGATTTGTAACCACCAGTTATCGAACACGGCATCTGTTAACTTCTTTTTCTTTATCGTGTGGTTAGTGCCTAACTTGGTGCCAAATTTTTTATGCAGTCCATTGACCTCTGACTTGGCTTTATATGCCGTCGAGAAATATCTCTCAGGCATGCTGGTTTGATTTCCTCACAATGTTTTCCTTCACCGAAGTAAGTGATAATTATACAATACGCACATGAATCCGAGTCAGAGAATCAGAAGTGCGTGTCTTGTATTCGAACTTGAGACTTATGACTTGGCAATCCGACGGTCACATCACTCCAGTCTATCACTAATTATAAGTGTCGTAAATTACACTAAGGGCACTATTACACAATGTCTGACTACTTACCGAATAAATTCAAAAATGGAACATAATTCGTACGAAACGATCTGCCAAGTAAGTCAACGGGAACTTAATCGTAGGTGGTGAAACAAGCCCTAAGCTTACTTGAGCTATTTTTGCCACAAATTCCAACCAACATTACAAAATATGTACCAACTTACTTCTCTAGAGAACCTACCCAAAGTTTCCCTAGTACTCATAAGTCATATCACACACATACCCAAAGTATCGCTAGCAAGTTGGCAGTTGCGAAAACTTCATTACGCCCTACTTGGCTGAACATAAATTTGAAATCGTATTTTCAATTATGTTGTGTGTAAGTTAACAGGACATTTCCCAAGCGGCGGGCGCCTCTTTCCTCTTGTGGACACACGGGTGGAGAGGATGGTTAGCACATTATGTTGGGTGGGTTTGAATAATTGTATGGTTGTTATACCCCGGGCATTTCAATATTCTTCTTAATAGTTCTTTCTCATAGCTTCTGTATAATGAATCTCTTAGTCCTAAAGCTGATATAGTTTTCTTAAGCATGCCATAAAACTGACATAATTAATTTTCAATAATTACAGGTCAATTATTAAATAAAAATATATCATCATCATCAGCCTATTAATGTTCCCATTGCTGGGACACGGCCTGCTCTCTATGAGAGGGAATGGGCTATAATCCACCACGCGGGCCCACTGCGGATTGGTAGATGTCACATGTCTTCTTTACCGTTTTTGAGAGCAGTGGTGATGAAATAAATGACCTACAAAATACATCAAAAAAGTTTAATTGCTGAAGTTTGATGTTTTTTCTTACAGAAAACAAAAAAGATTTAGGTTTATTCTTTGTGTCGACGATTTTAGAGGTTTCCTATAGGTATATTAGTCACTGTGGCCAGAAATCACATTTATCCTCGCAACGACCTATATTATCGTTGGTCGAGTAGTCGCAAAAGCGACTGCAGAACATGAGGTCCTGGTATCATTCCCGGGTCGGGCAAAGTGTAATTGGATTTTTCCTTCAGGAATTTCTCAGTAGCAGCCACGGAGTCTGGATTTGAGCCCGGTTGAGATACCCTTGTCTCAACTACACTCTCTGCTTAACCTTGGATACCTCCGTAAAACAGGGAAAACTGTCTCACTGCTTGCTACCCAAACACAGCTCCCGTGTGTCCATCCAGACTTTCCGAAACTGTGCCTAACTCAACAATCAAGTTGGCTTCGTCTGTTTCGATATGTGAGACTCCTCGGGAACTACATTATGTATTGTATGTATTATATATCGAGTCTTGTCCCGGAGGGGCAGCGCCGATCGAGACTGTCTGCGACACTCACTAACTTGGTCACCGTGCATAAGTTAGCTGGAGGTACTTTTATATCGTTGTTGTTTGGTTTTGTATGCATAGGTGTAAAGGGATTGTAAAGAAGACGAGAATATGTGTTTTAATTTACGTTTATAGCATTTTAAACTAATTTTTTAGGGCTGATTCAAGAGTTACAAGATAATATAACAACACGGCTGTTATCCCTAAAGGGTTAGGTAGAGATGTACCTAATGGTACACCCACATTTCGCCCCATTGTCATCAACCGGGCAAAAATACAGACTCCGTGGCTGCTACAGAGAAATTCCTAATGGAAAACCCAGTGACGCTTTACCCGATCTGGGATTCGAACCCAGGACCCTACTCTTACCTTTTCTGCCAGCAGCCTGCATTGCCGTTATCCATGTAAAGAATATGGGTGCCAGCTAAATTGCCTCATTTGTTTTTTCTTTGTCTTTTACGTCTTAGACGGTGGTTTATCAATAATGTAATAGGTAAAGTTTCAACAGTCAGTGAAGCCTAGAATTTTATTTACGTAAGTGTATTTGAATACTGCTAGGAAAAGATAATGTCTTCGCTCCAAACACCTCTGTCTGGAAACTACCTTTACGAAAGTAGAATTTGGTAGAAATCATACTATCATTATTATAATCTTTTAAGCCGTAAGACGACCACTGCTGGACATAGGCCTCCCCCAAGTGTCGCCACATTGACCGGTCCCGTGCGACTCGCAACCAGCGGATCCCCGCAACCTGCACCAGGTCATCGGTCCACCTAGTGGGAGGACTTCCAACGCAACGTCTTCCGGTTCGCGGTCGCCACTCCAGAACTTTTCGGCCCCATCAGCCTCCGTTCTGCGAGCAATGTGCCCTGCCCACTGCCACTTATAAGTTTAGCAATTCTTTGGGCTACCTCAGTAACCTTGGTTCTTATACTATCGTGACATCATAACTAGATCGTGTATAAAGAACTAACTTATAGGGTACCCAGACTTTCAGCAACTTCGTTATAGTCTAGTCTAGATTTTTTCTATACCTAAATATTTTTACCTGCCTAAACATATTTTCATTTATTATGATTAACGGTATTACAAATCTTATTACCTAATAAACTTTAGTCTTCTATTGTATCATACTCCCTATACAAATACATATGTACTTATGATATAATTACGAAACTTAGATTGTGTTCTGTACGAAGTTCGGAATATGATGGTATGAGATCGATTTATTAAGTTACGGTTGAGTGTCTTTAGATACTGAAGTATACAGAACAACACTACTGTCTGGATAGGGTCCAAAGGTAGAATATACAAGTTGTAAACTCACTTTTCACGATGCCGTCAACTCTCACTCTCAAGTAACTCTACGCAAAAAATATTTCTGGGAAATGATTTTCTTTTGTGGGGTGAAAAAATCACGTTTTACGGTAGAACTCAATGTAACGCACTCAAAATGAATAGTACAGGGGCCAGTCTTTTACATGGAGTGATTGTCTATCTGACCTCCACAACCCAGTTAGAACTGGGTGAAACGATATCTCTTGGTAAGACTTGGCAATACCAATATACCATATTGTATTAAAATGACATAGTGGTAAACCATGAAGAACCTGTGTCGTTCTTGGTCGTGTTTTGGTTCATATTTTATTATATCTATGACGATCAGTCTCTAAGGAAGGATTTTAGGTAATAAAACAAATAAATAAAGATTAAAATTTGTATATTGGTACTTCGTATATTTTTTCATTTACATTTTGAGTCGATAAGAATTAATAGTTAATCGTATAGTCTTAGACGATTTTAATAATTATAATTATATTTTTTTATAAAGAACTATATAAACGTAACGGTTTCCGAATTTTTTATATATTAAAAATTAAAATATTTAACAAATACTATATAGATTATTATACTATAAGTATAAATAGTTTTTTATTAATTTAGAACATTTTTTATTGAACAAGTTACTAGATACACAGGATAGCCACCTATAAGTTATTTAATTTTTAAAAACATTCTAAATATTTTCACTAAATAAGAAATAATGGCGTTAAATCGTATTTTTTACAAGAGTTTTAGAACTGTACAAAAACCTGTATGTATTTTTTGAAAACTTTTACACACTTAAAAGATATTTTTCACACTTAAATTCATTCATTAAATTTAAATTATTGCGTTTTTTTATCATTCGCACAACACTTTGAATGAAGTGTTGTGTGAATAATTTTTAAAGTCTAAAGTCGACTTTCAAAATAGAACCTGCACAACCAGCAAGGGCTCTGTGCTAGATTGTGGGGTTCTAGATTCATAAAAAATTGTTACTCCGCATCAAAAATATCTTATAATAATATCCACAAAATCATCACATTCTTCATACAAAACCAAAAATTTAAATACCATAACAAAAAATATTTTTGGTAGTTTTTTACAAATAAGAAAGGAATTGTAACTACTATTATTTGTATTATAATCACACACACTTTGGAAGACTATATGAAATTTTTAAAATAGTGAAAAATTATATACGAAAAGAAAACTACATTCTCTATTGCTTTTGAATTCAGTACATAATTAATATCTAATAATTATTTTATCTAAAAATCTATTTTATAACTATTCGGCAATGGTGTTGCAAAGTTATTATTTTTACTTAAAATAGTTTTAATACTTAATTATTAAGTATTATTAATATTAATTATTAACTCTAAAATCCAAGAATCTAGTTTACACCGATTTAGAATTAAGTTGTCGTTGTTGTTCATTAATAATTATTTTACAAGATCTTTCGCAAAAGTTATTGAGGAAATATTATTTACAATAATTGTAATTAGGTTGGAAAAAGATTTATTTTTTATTAAAAACTATCATCAGTCGTAGGTATAGTTGATAAACTTTTAAACAAAAATTAATAGAAAAGTTGTGAAAAATTACAAGTAGGTGATCTATTTCTGAAAAAAAAACATACCTTAAGGATTTGGGTTTAAGGATTACAAACATAATAATATAGAAGGAACTTTACACATACACACACATTTTACTAAAAATATAAACAACCCTTACATACTAGTTGGAAACAATATTTATACAAGGTTAAAATTTTACTGGATAAAACGTTTTACTATTCATAAGATTAGAAAAAATTACAGGAAGTATTTGGTGTTCTTTTTGGTATATTATATTTAATTTTATCTAACATAGAACTTAGACTACAAGTACAATATTTACACAAAAAATTAAAAAAGTAATAATTTTAAAAGCGACCAGCGCTGTTTAAAAAACATTTCAAAATTATGATTATCAAATTCCACCAAAACCTTGGTTGAAAATCCTTAGACAAAAGGAAAATTAAACTAATAACTAATATAACAATGTATTTACATTACTTTTCAATAAAGTGCAATTTATTGTTGTGTAGTGCTTGTCGATAGGCACAGAGGCACAGTCATTTTTTAAATTTTATTTTAAAATATATTTAACCTACACAAGACTGTTCACATTGTGAAAGAATTATAAACTTCTGTATCTATTAACTACTTAGGGGGAATTTTACCAATGAATCTGAACCCGAAATCTTAACCCTTGCAAGAGCTGTCAGTTGACACTGACGGCGATTCTGTAAATATGCCACACTAAATTAGAAGCTTATGGACTGGGCATGCCTACAGAATTAGCGTGACTATCTACAAAAATCTGGCGCACAAAATGGCCGCCATTTTCATTCATCATCATAAAGAAAAAATCAAAAAAATCTTTATCGCGTAACCGTTTGACAGCAAAATATGGCGAAGTGGTCTCGCATGTGTGAGTTTATGACTTCACACGAAAGTGTTACCAAAAGAAGCACTCGACAAACTGTAGTTGTCTCCCTTTTCATATGCAGCTACAGCTTTATTAAAAAAAAAAAACAAAACTGTTTTTCACACATGTCTAATTTTATTGATGAAATTTGACCTTAATAAAATTTTGCATCTATATTTAAAATTTGTATCTATGTCTGTTTATTTATTTATTTCAATTAAATTTTTTGCAACATATATATATTGTATGGTATATTATATGGTATTTTTATATCTAGGTAATCTATATTGATCTGGTAAAAAACAAAAAATTGTTTATTTTAATTAAATATTTAAATTACTTTCACAATATAATCAGTATAATTTTAAACACCGTATCTTTACAATGATTGCTTTATTTTGGTTTTTACATTTAATAGTTGTTGTGATTTAATAGTTTTCTAAAGATATATATTTAGATTTATACGTATTTATAATATATGTTTTATGAGAAATCGTTCGTAAATTCGGTAGTAAAAATAGTAAAAATAATAGGAATATTTTATTGTTTTTACTTTGTAAAAAATCATGATGTCTATTATTTAGTAACCGTTTTATTTTTGTTATCACTATCATCACTATCACTACATATTAAACAAAGTCGCCCGCCGCGTCTGTCCCTATGTATGCTTAGATCTTTAAAACTACGCAACGGATTTTGATGCGGGTTTTTTTTAATAGATAGAGTGATTCAAGAGGAAGGTTTTAGTAAATCATTTGCAGACGGGCGAAGCCGCGGGCGTCAGCTAGTTTATAATAAAAAATGTATTTAAAAAAAAATCTAGTTAATTGCATCACTAACATTTATGAAAGATTTCTCATAAAATTCAAACAGTGTGTTTTTATTTAGAATGGTGAATCTTAGGATACTCTATAGCAAATAATTTTACATGAAAACTACAAATACTTTACTATTTTGTACGTACGAGTTTATAAGCGTATGGGTAAGTCTTCAAGGGATTGTGAAAGAAATATATTATGTAAAAAATGTATTGAAATACCAATTAAAAGCTATTTTAGTGATTTTTCTAGCAAGTTTCTAAGACCTTTACCCATTGTGGAGTAACATGCTAAATATTCCGTTGTACTTATTTTATTAAATACCTACATATTGCTTTTTTTTTGTGTTTTAAGCAATGTTATCTCGTATCATCTTTGTTAAAAATTACTTATCATTTGGTAGATTTCTAAAAAAAGGGAAAATAAGGATAAGTAGGTAGTATTTGTGCCTATTATATGGGAATCAATAGTAACTGGGAAAATGTGGAAGTACTACGGGTATGACCCTTGCTTAAGTAACTCTTTGGTTGGTGGAGTGGTTTTAACATATTGAACGAAAAAAATATTTCTATAGACACGTTGTGACAGCGAAGAGTAGAAAAAATTACACAATTTAGTATTTTGCAGTTTTAAAATCATGCGTGTATTCTGAAACATTTTTTTCTCAATTTATACAAATCAAATCCATAAAAATTGTTATTTGTTTTTTGATGAAATTTTATTTCATCTGTTTATTTTTATTTGATCAATCTACCTTTAAACAATATTATTTGTTACGCCACAGTGGACAAAGGTACTAAGCTAATGCTAATTAATGTAAAATCTGATGACATTAAAGCTATGTAATTCCTTTATTGTACTATTAAAGGAATAATTATATAATAAGTATGTATAATTTTTCAAATCCATTAGTGTTTTTGCAGTTTCTTCATATTTTATATATTAATCTATGATTTTTGCTACGAATATTAAAAAATCCTACGAAATGAATTACGCAATAATGTATTTTATAATTTACAATTCCTTTTTTTATACTGCAACATAAATGTACAGTTCTTAATCTATTACAGTGTTTTCTTAATGTTGGCACTACTCAGTTATGAACATTAAAAAATAATTATTTCATTAAAACTATTGTTGATAATTTTTTATAATAACATTACTTGCAACCAGTTTGGAGTTTAAAACTTTTAGAATATGGGTACTTAATTTGTAATAGCTATACATGAAATGACCATAGTTTCTATTTAAAAAGCTTAAAAATATGAACAAGCGACCTAAGACATTATGATAAGATAAATATCTTCTATTTATGATAACTGTAAGCGTAATTTTTGTTTCACCACTGTTCACTGTTCTATAGACTTTTCTGAATCGTCGTTCCTTGACTGATATTATTAACACTAAAATATAAAACGTATGATTCAATCAGTTTAACCGTTTTTAACCAACTAATTATAATCGAATAATTACGAATAATTATATTGATAATTAATTGATTAAAAGACGAATTCAAACTTAATTTTACTGAGTGCTGTCAAAAATATCAGTCGAAGTCCAAACCCGGGATATCACTGAACCGTTCCAATCATTATTAAAACTATTGAGAGTCCTTTCAACGTACATTGTAAAGATTCGGTGCTGCCCTCCGCTGAGCCATCAGGATTCTGTTGGCGACGCAGCGGTAACAGCACACGTAGGCTAAACATCACTTAAACAGTATCCTTCTAAACGCTCTTCTAAAATCCTTGTTGAAGATCGTGTAGATCACAGGATTCAGAACGGAGTTCATGTAGCCAAGCCAGAAGGCTATGGCGAACGCGCTTGCCGGTATCACACAGTTCCTGCAAGCCGCCTTCAATATGTACAAGAAGAAGAAAGGCAGCCAGCAAGCGATGAAACTGCCCATAATTAACCCTAGAATTAAAGTAGCTCTCTTCTCTTTCTTTCTCGCTAATCTTTTCTTTTCTCTCTCTGGGTCTCTTGGTTTGTGAGGCTTTGGGAGCGCGGGTTCTAACTCAGATTTACTTGGTTGAGACTTTTCTTGTCTTCTGTCTGTTTTTTTGAAGATGCGTAGTTTTAAGGGTTTGACGCCGCCGCAGCGGCTGACGACCCCAGAGTCTGATGACGACGGTTCTAATTCTGAGACCATGTCGGCGTCTATCGCGACGCTGGGTGCTCTGCCCCTTGTCTGCTGTAGTGCAAGCTCCCCGTTTACTGAGAGTGTCGAACTTCTCAGTGGGCAGGATGCTAGTGGATTTTTTTGTACTTGTGCTGATGTTACAACCTGGGGAAAAAAAGTGTGGTTATTTTAACTTGCATCTTAAAAACTGGTGCCAACGGAAAATTAATGGGGATATGACTGGAAGAGACTTTACCGAAAAAAAAAAACAATTGTATTGGCACAAAACAGAGCAAAAATGCAAAGAGGGACAGAATTAGCATCACGCATATTTATGCCTTTTTCCAACTACAAACTGATACGGGTGTAGATTGATGAAGACTGTAATTTCATTGATGCACGCACGTATTTTAAAGACTCCTCATTAAACTAGTTATATTATGGCGATGCCGTGAGGAAAGTGTGGAGTTTGAATGTAGATGGGTATAAGAGTAAGACCAAAGAAATGATGGATGGACTGTGTGAAGGATGATATGGCAAGAGAGGAGGTGTCTGATGAGATGACAAGTAATAGAGAAGTATAGAAGAAGAAGACATGCTACGCCGACCGAAAATAAATTGGAATAAGAGCAGGAAAATCAGGATATTATGGCGATGTCAATAGATTACTTTCCATGAAGGTTCCAAACTTGATGGAAAGGTCATAAGGCTTCATGGATGTAACCAACAGGTTTTGAAATACAAGGCACCAATTCCAAATATTGAGCCCTTTACACAATATACTGTTCACTTAATTCCCACGATATCAACACCCAATTGCAAGTGATCACAGTGTGCAAATTGACCGAAAGTCAACCGAACTTGGATCGACCTCATGACTAACAGTGTTACTTGTAGTTAACTTAGTCGCAGCTAACTTGAAGCCACAGCTCGCAGCTAGATTAGGTTCTAAGTGATAGAATGGAGTTAACTTTACCTGGGTTAAGTCGCAATGTTGCTTATTGATGAGTCTTTGAAGACCGATAGTCATTATAAACTAAGACTAGGTATTTATTTGATACTAGCGGTCGTCACGCGGTTTCACCCGCGTAGTTCCCGTTTCCGTGGGAGTACGGGGATAAAATATAGCCTATGTTACTCAGTAAAGATGTGGCTTTCTAATGGTGAAAGAATATTTGAAATCGGCGCAGTAGCTTTTGAGTTTATTCGTTACAAACAAACACACACACAAAAATACAAATCTTTCCTCTTTATAATATTAGTGTAGATATTGCCAAATATGTAACATACAAGATGGATGTGGGGTGTAACGCGAATGGATAAAATAAGAAAAAAGTACATATTGAAAGGAAGTCGAACAAGTTGAAAGTAGCGCCGGTGACTGAAAAGTTATGTGGTAATCGGTTATCGTGTCGGTCAGTATAGACATGTGATGCGTAGGAATGAGGAAAAGGTCGTGAGGGAATCGTTGAGTATGTTTGTGCGTGAATGTTGATGGCTATAAGAGTAGAGGAAGACAAAAGAAACGATGGATGGACTGTGGCGAATGACTGGGTGACTGCTGAGATGACGAGTAATAGAGCAGTATGAAAGTAGAAGACATGAATGTCCCAATTTGTTTCGGGAGATTCAACAAAGCTTGTGCGTTTCCTGCTTATAGTGTCTACCATATCAGTTATCCACTCAACCGCCCCTGGCTGCTTTAGCAGCCAGTTGTCGATTTGCCAAATGTCCCTGGCTGCTAAAGCAGCCAGTAGCGCCTTCGTCCAACAAATGCAATAAAAATTTATTAAACTGCTATTTCTAGAGCTTATTCCTCTTGTAGCATTCTCTATACTATATTCCTCAACGTTCGGACCAACAATAGCAACACTATTCCATCGACAAATCTCAAAATAAAAGTAAAAACTGTAGTGTAAACAAACTCCGCCATTTCTGACGTGTGGCGTCGTATTTCAATTGTTCTGTTATGTATATTGTTGTTTTCGGATAGTGTTATATATCAAATTAATCGTGAAAATCTGTGCTACTATATTATCATAAAGGAAATCTAGTTTTCGAATCTCAAAGTTGAGTATTTCGCCTCCGAAAGGTGGTAGGTTTAAATACCTATAGTGATTGTGTTTATACAAGAAATAAGTGTTTTTGTGATTAAAACGTGTGTGTTAACGGAAAAACAGTGCATAATTAGTATTGTGAACATATTATTAAATTGTATATACAAAAACAAGTGGCTTCGTAAAGTTATAGGTACGTAAATAACCGTGTTCAAAAACAGTCGTTGGCGCAGGCCGCGTCAAAATAAACAGTGAGTATTCAAATTCTCATTTAATTCTAACTAGACTATCGTAAATAAACTAATAAGATTATGGTCTTGTTGGAAAGGAAATATAATCTAGTTTATTTTAAAATTATTTTAATTGAAATTTAATATTTAGAAAAATTCAAATTAATATTTTAATAGCGAAATATCCGTTTTCATCACTGTTTTTCAAGTTCTACATTTTTTTTGAGTTTCAAATTAATATCAGTTTTTTTTTTTTTTTTATATATAGATTCCATAACTATTCAGCTATTCACTGTAAATTTTATTTAGCTATAACTCTTGTAGTTTGCGATTGTTTATCTAAAGTGTCAAATTACATGCGAATATTTCGCAATTTTTTGCACCCTGGACGGTTTGGTGCAAAAAAGTCGCGCGCGGGGCGGGTGAGTGGTTAGGTCAATCTTCAAGAGATGATACTAAACCTTGCTTACGTTGGAAGGAGGTTATTCTATCACCGTCTTTGGATGTCTATTATACAATGATTGTGGCAGTATTACCTGGTAGGCTACCTTCAGGGTATCCTTCCGTTCGTCGGGCGGCGGTGGAAGCGTGTCACCCGCTTCGCTTGTGGATATGTCAGACGCTAGCTCGCAGGTCACCGTCGGGATCTGCACTTGCGGCGTCTCTATTGTTGATATTTGGCTTTCGCTGAAAAGGGATAATTGTTTATGTTAATACACTTTCATTAAAACTTAACACAAAAGGATATGATAAACATGCGGATCCCGCGTGAGGTGCAGACGCGATTGAGCGAGTCTATTCTTGTAATAATTAGAAAGCCACAAGACTACTGGCGCCACTTTGAATACCATTTGATACAATTAGCGCCAGCGAATTTCGACAACCATCCCGTCCTGCGCCTGATTTACTTGAGTTTGGTCATAGCATATGGTTGAACTTCATCTATTATACTATACATTATAAAGCTCGATCACCGCTCACTGACTGACATAATTGTTCTCCCCGATGGTGGAGCCCGGTGGGTATATTTTGACAGATTCGTAAACAAGTGACTCTCACGAGTATGGGAAAAGTGCTAAACCTCCCCTTTTTGCCCCCCGTCCTCCCCCTCCCTATCGGATCTCGGAAACCAAGAGACTTGGTTTTTTTTTTCAGATTCGGTTAGAGGAAGCTCGCAAAAGTAAAAACCAGTTTTGAAAGTTGCCCCCCTTCTCCCCCTCTTTAGGCGGATCTCGGAAGTTAAGAGACTTGGAACATTTTTTTTTGAGATTCATCTAAAGGGGCTGATTGTTGGTCAAAATCATTTTTCAAAACTCGCCCGCTCGCTTAGTTTGTGTTAGGGGATCTTATATAAGGGTTCTTAGACTGCTTAAAGGACTCTGGAGTGTTTTCATAATGTATTAGGGGTTCTTAAGGGGTTTCAAAATCTTTTAAGGACTCTAATCGATTTTCCAAGTCATTTAAGGATTCCTATGGATTCTCAAATGTTTATTAGGGTAAGGAATACTTCTCAAAAACATGAAACCCGCGAGCTGCGCGCAGCTCGCGCACGCACGCAAATACTAGTCTATATATATTGCTGCCGAGCGCAACGTCGCGCTGCCGCGTGCCATAGCAGTCCCGTTTGTTTCTCGCTCTAGCAAATGACGGTCTTGAGCGACAAAAAAGGATAGGAGGATGGAAAACGATTAACGAACGACGATTCTGTGCTGCTAGATAGACTTGCGAAATTGCAAGCTTGCACACATGAAACTTTCTTGTGTCTATAAGGTGGTGCTCAATGTTACCGCGGGTTGATATAAATACATGCTTTGAAGCATGTATTTATATCAACCCGCTCACGTTGACCCGTTAACGTTGACGATAAGGAGCATCCAGTGTCGCGTATGTCAGATGCCTCTGCCTGAGGTATACGAGGCAACTTCGCCTCGTTTTCCCAGTTTGTTTGTTTTCCCAACAGGGGCCTAATTATAAACTAGGTTATTTTTACTCCTAAAGTAACAAACCTATTTACGTTTCCATATAAAGCAGCAAATGATATTCGAGAAAGAATCTTCAAGAAATTTTGCTAACGAGAAAAGATTCCAACGATTTTCCTATCCGCTGCGGAATCCTAAAAATCCGTAGCAACCCGGATCTCGAGACCGGTGTCTGAATTCCGTATCTAATAGGGATCCCTTTTATAATTTCTTCGTGTCCGTCAAAAAGTAAAAGAGCGTAGTTCTTTTCATTTAATTCATTTAGAAAGTTGTCCATGTTACTTTTGCTTTAGTTGCAGACGTAAATATGTTTCAGTTACTTAAAATAAGGTTTCACCAGTTATGTTTCATCATCATCATCAGCCTATTAATGTTCCCACTGCTGGGACACAGGCCTCCTCTCTAAGAGAGGGAATGGGCTATAATCTACCACGCGGGCCCAGTGCGGATTGGTAAATGTCACATGTCTTCGAATTTTTTGGTTCTAGGTTTTCGGTTTTCTCACGATGTTTTCCTTCACCGTTTTGAGAGCAGTGGTGATGACATAAATTACACAAAGTAATATACCTGCTTGGATTCGAACCCACGACTTACTGTTCCACCACTGGGCCACCGCTGCTCTCCTAGTTATGTTTAAGTCCCATGTAAAAGGGGGTGAGCCAATTGCACATCAACTGGGCACAAATCCAGACTTCATTGCTGCTACTGAGAAATTCCTGATGGAAAAACCCAATAACTCTTTGCCCGACCCGGGAATCGATCCCAGGACCTTATGCTCGGCAGTCGCGCATGCGACCACTCTACCAACGAAGCCGAAGGGCACTTGTTTTCCTCGTCATTGCGATATTATTTTTTTGTTGTACACCATACCTGGGAACCTTCTAGCTACGGAGATATTGGGGATCAAAGTTCCAACTTTTTCACAAGTTTTATTTTTAAATACTTGTTTTTAATTAATATTTTTACTTTAAACACCTTCACGACCCCCGCCACAAGACCAAGAGGCAATTCTTTCTTTTAAAATTAAAGTAAAACAGTCGTACTAAATACAAGGTGTCGATTTGCATCCTGGTCAACTTCAAAAAGGTATATAATTATGCTAATGATTCTCGACCCGAATTGATAATAAAATGGGTTGGTTAATTTTCTTAATTACGGAAATCGGTACGTGTAAATCATCTGTATTTTAATCGCAGTCCGTCTGTTACTTGCCCTATAACTGCGCCTTCACACACACAAATAAAGGCACACAGCGAAAAGTCGCGCGATGGGTGATTCTGTTTATTTTTTCGTGTTATTCTGAAATACTGTCAAAGTATAACAATTTAAAATAGCAGCTTTATTAATTACTAGCGGACAACACGCGGTTTCACTCGCATTTTTCCAGTTCCCGTGGGAGTACGGGAATAAAATATAGCCTATGTTACTAGCTGATAATGTAGCTATACATTGCTGAATGAATTTTTAAAATCGGTCGAGTAGTTTTGGAGTTAAATCGTAACAAACACACAGACTAACAAAAAAATAAATCTTTTCTCTTTATAATATTACTAGCTGATGCCCGCGGCTTTGCCCGCCCGCAAATTATATACTAAAACCTTCCTCTTGAATCACTCTATCTATTATCTATATCCCGCATTAAAATCCGTTGCGTAGTTTTAAAGATTTAAGCATACATAGGGATATAGGGACAGAGAAAGCGACTTTGTTTTATACTATGTAGTGATGATAGTATAGATTGACCAGGTCTCGTAATTTAAATCGATTTTTATGTCTTTTGTGACAAGCTCCTGAATTTTGACTAGGATGCAAAACTACACCTTGTATAACCAGACTTTAAGGAACAAGTATGTACAACATCCAACTCCAAGCAACAAGTTCAGAATATCCAAATCAGTAGTCTACATTGAGCAGAACAGTGAAACATAAAGACATGAAATGAAATCGTTGTGAACATGTTCAACCGGTGGATCTGAGCCCACTTGTTGATAACACACTTATGAACGGGTGTTTCACTTTTTGTTCTCAAATCATTTCTGTTTCAGGTGAGATTAAAAGAGTTGAATAAATTAGAATGTTTCTCGGAGTTCGAGCTGTACTTACTTCTCACGGTTAGCTGAAAATGTTTTAGCAGCAAACATTATCGATTTGCTTGACTCGGGAATAGGCTAGTTTCCACCATCAATAAATTTAAAATCTATTTAGTTCGTCAGTTAGAGTATTGGAAAATAATGGACCCGTATTTTTTGTTTTTGTCTATCAATGAATATTGACAAAGATAAAACGCATCAAAACTCGAGAGTGACGGCTCGTGACGTCACAACGCATTAAAAATTATAGCACGGCGTATTGAGAATTTTAAAAGCGTCGTATCTTCGTCAATTTTGGTTTACGTAACAAAAGAAAAAATACGTGTCAAATATTTTTTGATAATCTAACTGACGGACTAATTAGATTTTTGCAGGACACAAACCTATTGAACTTTCGTCTTAGCAATCATTTTAGAGTCACCAAGTCTTTGGATGGCGCAAAATTATCGGCGCAAATATTAATTTTATTGCCGTTTAGCGGCACTACAAAAACTACAACATCAACATGGTACAACAAGTACTCAAGCGCCGTCTATGGCACAAATGAGGAACTAACATCGAATTTCTGAATGGGGTGGGCAACTGGTGGAACTAATGGCGCTAGCATCGCATGAACCAAACATCGTCATTGGTTGAAAATCTGTCAATGTTATTTTATATTTCAAAATAGTTTGACCCCATTGGTCAGATTGGGTCTAAGCTATGGACGCGCCATCTACAATCAGCTTTGACCAGCCTTCCCCAGTGCGCCATTAAAGTTATCCGTGACTTAAGAATATATAGAAAAACCCAACAGCAAATTTTGGGCAGTAGCCCTATAAACACAACACCCGTCTGGTTGGAGGATACTCCCTTTTTAAATGGAGTATTGAGGACCTTTCCACCATGATCTTCATACTCCTAAACGTTAGTACCATCGTTTCGTAAGTCGCGTTGCAGTGCCCCGTTGTATGTATTGGTTTCTCTGCAGTGGCTCTTGATTTTGTATTCAAGATTCGATTTTGTACAGTTCAAAGTGTATCTGAACTGTTCATTACAAGCGAATGCTCCCGGTGAGACAGCGCCGTAAGAATGAAAGGTGTATATTTACCCGTTATTATTACTAAGGTGTCCCGCGGGCATGGGGTGAGTGGAGGGCATCGGTCGCGTGCCCTTCGCCGGGTTGCTGAAGCTTGTCTGCTGGTCGTTCTATAAACAGAAGGTACACATAATTATTCTAATAATAGAAGATAAAACCTTAGAGAAAGAAGGTACAAAGGCACTTTGCCTTTTGGTAGGTCAACTTTTTGCAGTGTATCAAACTCAGATCCTATTTGTAAGTTGAAAACGACACACTTTGCTAACTCTAGGAGTCGATCCTCAGTCAATCCCCTAGAGTTAGCAAATAGTATAATAGCAAACAGTACGAGTAATTCAAAAAACAATCATAAATAATTAGCAAGAAGGTAAAAATCTCGCTGAACCGACCCCAAGTGATATGGAAAAACATGACGAAGATTTACAAGAACATGGATAGAATCAAATCAAATCAGCAGGTTTAGCCAAGTTGACAATCTACAATCGTTAACGCTAGTAGAAAACTAATCAAATGTATGGGAATGACATCATCTCAACGTTAAATCACGTGATCAACACAAACGAATAGAAAATTCGTAGACAAGTTTACATTGTTCAAAATGATAGAATCGAATGTTATCGTTTCTACAATGTTAATCGCTATACTCTTTGGTACGAACGCTCACCATAGACTAAAGTGTAGGTTTTTTCTACAGACAGAGAACGAGCGATCGACTCAGTCGTGTCAACTTGGCTACCAATTTAGCGCTTTCTACAATCGCTTACCGGCGAGACGTTAACGATTGAAGAAAGAGAATCGATATGAAACGTTTGTAACTTGGCTAGGCCTGCAGGTCACATCGAGGAAAGAATAAAAACATTCTGAAAAAAAATAATGTTATAGCTCTCCTAGATTCTGTTGCTCTCATCATCTTCCTGCCCCTGTACCATGTGACTTGGGGTCAGCGGAACACGTACTATTCTGCCATTCTGCCCTGTCAATGGGGATCTTTACTGCCATTTTATCACGGTAGGTGGCGCATCGTCGCCATGGCCATTGAAAGCTGTCAGTTCAATACATTTTATAACCAATCATTCAGTAAATTTTTATTTTTAACACGTAACAACTGAAAAAATATCCAAATCTAGAGCATATCACTAATAAATAACATATTAGATAAAAGTCTATCTCTCAATAAGATCGGCTTTCTTTCCAGTTATCCTTCCTCCTCGCTTTTTCAGTTCCTCTTTCAATTCTTTAACCTTCCAGGTACAATACATGTTGTCAAAAAAGATAGTGGACCGGTAAAAAAATACAAAAAATAGCAAGAAGCAAAGCGTAAACAAAGCGAAAAGAATTTGACAGCAGCCATCTCGCCAGCGGCGACATCTGCGCTGAGCTTTGCATGTGGAGCCCCATTGTCATCACGCTACAAGTTACTCCTTTTCCTTTCATATCACTCCTCACACAATCCATCCATATTTTCTCTAGTCTTCCTCTCCCTCTCCATCTGTCAATATACTAAGATTAATGTACTCACCGCTCTAGGCCTAGGATTCTTCCTGATCCCTCTCCGCGCTCTCGCCTTGGCCGCGTAGTATATCCTGATGTAGACGAACACCATGATGCAGGACGGTATGTAGAAGCTGCCCAGCGCCGAGTATACCACGTAGCCGATGTCGTCTGACACCTGTGGAAGAAGAGAGTAGTGGTTAGAAGAGGTCTTCAAACGATAGTTGTGGTGAGCAGCTGAAAATTAACATCAGGTGGTTAAGAGTATTTTTGGCACCAGTATGTTAATTTAATTATTTTCTGTAATTTTGTAGTTTTTTTTTGTCTTCTCCTTTTTTGTCGGACTTGAGGAGTCCGTAGCCTAAACAGAAATGGCGTGCTATATTCTAGTCTGATTTGGTGCACTGTGCCTATAATTAGAACAGCCCGTCATCGAAATTATAAGTAGAATGATAGATAGTAGAATGGTACGCGGGCTGCGCATCTTGGATAGCAGCACGCATATCATGGGCTTGACGTCGCCGCTATGTATTGAAAAACATTTCTGTCACTTAGTAGCATTGATTCGTTTATTTTAACAGTATGGTTATACAAGATTATTTTGTAAAATTTTATTGAAAAACAAAATGGCGGCATTAGTAGCCACTGGTTATAGATCTTTATGCAACAGTGATATTTATCTACTTTTCCCTTAAGTGACTTGCTGCAAATATAATACCGTCTTGGGCACGTCCACAGATATTAGAAGGAACCTTATTTCTGTGGACACGTCCTCAGCGCACGTGACACACTTGGTATTGCAGTTGTAACAGACAAATAGTGTCGCTTAATACGAAGTGGGCGATCTGTTTTGGCAACTGCGGTGGTTGCAGAATTTGTTGGCTGCAGTTTGTAGGATGAAGTGAATCGTGGGAACATATTTCCGATATAGCACCAAGACGTTAGATGTAGTGTCTTTACCCGACTGCGGCGAAGCCCAAAAGGAGGGTTATGTGTTTGACCTGTATGTATGTGTTTGTATGTTATGTATGTCCGTTTCTTTGTTCCAGGGTAACTCCTAAACGGATGAACGGATTTAAAATTAAAAGACAGAATGTGGAGTTTTAAGTTTTAACTAAATGCCAAAATCGGAGAATTTATTTCAAAATTAGACCTAGAGTTTAAGTTTATGGAATAGTGGACTTCCGGGTCAGCGGAAGCCGTGCACCTGACCCAGTAAATGCACTGATTAAGCTGATTTAAATGTTTTTCCTTACAACGATCGTGATTTCAACATATTTGTTAGAAAAACAGTATCCAATATCCTTAAATACTCCTTTGAAAATTTAAAAAAACGAGGAAAAAGAAACGTAAAACGATAAATCCATAGATAAACTTCCCCCTCCCTTACAAGGTTTAATAACTCGGTGAAGGTTGTGTAAATTCGTTGGATGCAGTGACCCGGAACCGATCAGTTTGGAACTCCTTAGGGAAACGTTTATTGGGAAGATAATAAATTGTTGTCTACTGAGCTCTTTCGAATATTGACAACAAAATTGACACTTCTACGTCAACTGGATGTACCCTATGGGTTTTGGGTCGAAAAACTATATGGTAGTTCCCGTTGACCTAGAATCACGAAATTTGGCGAGAAGCACTGTAAAGGGAAAAATCTGAAAACCGTAAATATATAGTTTAATAACAAAAAAAAGCGATTTAACTATTACAAACTTATTATTTGCGTTTGGTGCAATAGCCGTTTCATGGGATCGAATAGCGAAGTTAAGTTTGTCCTTCAAAAAGTTTGTACGGAACCCTCGGTGCGCGAGTTCGACTCGCTCTTGGCCGGTTTTTTATGGGTATCACAGTACTCGTATTACCCAGTACTTACTGGGTTGTGGAGGTCAGATAGGCAGTTGCCATTCAAATACTGGTATTCAGCTGCATCCCGCCAAAGTTCAATCGAATCGTTCACTTCAATCACAATATAATCAATCAATCAATCGCGAAGACGCCTTCAGACTCTCTTCCGCTTGGAATCCAGTGATCACTAAGTATACTCGTCAAGTGAAATCATCTCAGTATGCGGACACTGTTAGTGTAGTGTGCTGTCCTAGTGTGAACCGGCCCTAATTAACATTTATGAACATCAAGGTCCGCAAGGACCGAAGCCTGCCAGGGCTGCGGGACTATTCGAAAGAGATACCGTGGCCCCGGAACACAAAGGGCGAGGAAGGAACATGGATGGGTTTTAGTCAGTAAAAGTCTGACACTCCCTCCTGCTCCGCCCAGAGCGGGAGAAGTCATTTGATGATTTCCCATCCAAAAAAAAAAAAAGGTAGTTGAATCGGTACCTCCGATACTTCAGTCTTCCCGCGGCTGGTGCAATCTGGTCTAGACATCGGGCTTATATTAAAGATAAAATTCGCGATAAATACCCGGTTCCATATGTTTTATAATGAATTGTGTCCAATCGCGCAAACGTCTACTTTTCATATAAAGTACGTACATTTGGACCAATATCTCTGATGGCTATTGTACACACACAATGGGCTCAGATTAAATTTCTCTGAAAGGAATGTTACAAAATAAGAATGGGTACACGGCGCAAGTTAGAAGAGTCCGGATTCTGAGATGTTTTATACCTGAATTCATGTCATTCAGAAAGTTTCCACACTAAATGAAATTGGGTTTGACACGTCTGCTGCATGTTAGATGATCAATTTGCCAAACCCACGACCCACTGGGTCCCTTCACTTGGTAGGATAAGCCAGACTCTTCTTGCCAAACTGGTTAACTGGACAAAATTACATAGAAGACAAAAAAAAAAAAAAAACTGGTTTATCAATACAAAACAGTATGCAAACAGTTAGTACCTAGTATTCAACGAAGTTTTTTGATGTTATCAGGCGTTCCAATTGCACATAGTAAACAAATTAATAAGATTTTTCTACACAGGTAGACAATAACCTGGGTTAGAAGATAGGAAAACTTTTATCCCAGTGTACGTCTCCGTGAGAAAATGTCTGAACTCCACACAAGCCAAGCCCCGGGCAAAAGCTAGTCATACTAAGCTTATTTAAATGTGTCTCACAAGCCTATATCCCTTTCATTACACCAGAATTTCCTTATAAATGCGTCCTTTTAATATTCCCAATGCCACGATAGTTCCCACCAATGTCCGAAAACTGTTGCCACGAAGTCTGTACCGACTGCTTCGAGGACAGTCGTGTCGTCAAGTGTTCGTAATTACTGCTTGGCGGTCGGTTGCACTATGTAATTGTTACATGAATATACAGCACACCCCAGGTAGCCACGCTGGCTATCTTGCTGGCTAATTTCACTACTGCAGGTTGATCGTTTTATGACGTTGTATGCTTTTAGAGGAGAGGAGCTTCTAGCTAAATAATAACAGCCGCTCGGGTCGATCCTTAGGTTAAGCTGTGCTTGCTTATGTTGGTTCGACCCATTACATACCGAGTTTCCTCCGTGCCTCGAAAAGCTTTAGCGTTAAGTGTTGGTCCCGGCTGTCATTTGTAGATCTTTGACAGTCGTTTTAGGTAGTCAGTGGCTTGAAAGTCTGACAAAAAATCTTACCAAGGGGTATCGTATGTATAACCGAGTACTAACTGGATTGGAATTGGGCAGGCCACATCGCGAGGACCACAGACAACAGGTGGAGCGAGCGAGTCCTGCACGAAACGGAAACAGGCGCCGCGGCAGACCATTGCAACGATGGCGAGATGATATAGTCGCACTGGCAGGAATAGAGTCGGGACCAGAACGGCCCAAGATAGATACAGATGGAAACAGATGGAGGAGGCCTTCATCCAGAGATGGATGACCACTTAATAGGTTAAGCTATTTTAAGAAAACAGAATTGTAAATTATAGGGAATAAAGGTTATTTTTATTTATTTTTATTAACTGGACTGTGGAGGTTAGATAGGCAGTCGCTCCATTTAAAGTACTGGTGTTCAGCTGCATCCGGTTAGACTGGAAGCCGACCCCAACATAATTGGGAAAAGGCTAGGCAGATGATACTAAGAAAAAGATTATTACTCAACTCCATAACAATCTCCTCTTCAAGAGAGTTTCATGCATCCTTGATTCCAAACACAGGTTTAAATAAACCTAGATCGGGCAGTTAGCTACCAAACATTTGAATTCCACATTATCGCTTCTTGCAACTGTTAAATATAATCTAGTTATAGTTTACTTTTATGCACTGATTATACCATTGTCTGAGAAATAACACTACTGCTCTTAAATGTACACTTTTGTAATACTTTTAAAAGAAATTATTCTTATTCTTATTCTAAGAACCACCTTCTCTTCAAGCTTTTGCCATTTATTCTTCTAAATAGGAAATTACGAAGGTCCATAACGATTTCATTATACGACCCGAAGACAAAGGTCGTTTTGGAACGGAAGAGTAGTTAGCCGATAAGTGTTAAAGTGCAATGCAATATAAACTCAATGCTTTTAACAGAACGGTGTGTTTTCCAACTTTGATTTTGTGATTACATTTCGGTAAGAGTATTTGGGGTGGGGTTTCAGTGTTTGTAAGCTGGTTTTGGTTCGTTGAAATTCTATTATTAAAGAAAATGAAAAAAATATGCCAAAAGAAAAGTATGATACAGGCTGAATTAAATTGTTTTGGGAGGTTCCTGCACCGAATCGGGCGGGAAGAAACGCCCGGGTGTTACCACTGTGAGGATCGACCGGAGGACACGATGGAGCATACGGTGGAGGTCTGCCCCGCGTGGGCGAAGCACCGCCGTGTCCTCGTAGCGGAGATCGGCGGCGGCGACTTCTCGCGTCCAGCCCTGGTTCAATCCATGGTCCGGAGCGAGATGGAATGGGACGCCATCACCTCCTTCTGCGAAGCAGTCATGCTAGCGAAGGAGGTGGCGGAACGTTAGAGGCGGAGAACTCACGTCCCAGCCGCCGCGGGAAACGCCCCGGGCGTCGGGGGCCACGTGGTGGCTCCCGGCCACCGTAGGCGAGGGCCTGTGGACGGTGATCTATGGGCTAGCTCGCCGTCCGTCCGTCTTATGACTACAGGCTGTGTTGACGGCGTATTTCGTATCGCGACTTCGTATATTTCACGCGCGCCTCAAAGAGAGTCAGCAAAGGAAGGGGTCCGCAAGGGCCGATGCCTGCCGGGGCTGCGGGACTGTTCGAAAGAGTTACCACGGCTCCGGAACACAAAGGGCAAAGAAGGAACATGGATGGGTTTTAGTCAGTAAAAGTCTGGCACTCCCTTCTGCTCAAACACAAATAGTGATCTAAAGCCATACCAAGATCTACAATTTATTTTGATCAGAAAAGCACATAACGAACGTGGAAACAATACTAACAGACTATGGTTATACGTTTACACGCCAAGAGTACAGCTACTGGAGTCGCACCGCAACGTAAATTTTAAAGCGTTTGTGGTGCGGATCCCAACGTGTATGCTCCATTTGGTGTAGGAAGAAAGTTTTTGGCCGCTGGATCTGGTGTTCCGTCGCTTCCGCGGACAAATTCCTCAAGAACGCACAAAACATCGTGCAAGTGAAGTGCAGAAGTGCAACTAAAATAGTTTTTAGGGATCCGTACCCAAAGGGTTAAAACGGGACCCTATTACTAAGACTCCACTGTCCATCCGTCTGTCTGTCACCAGGCTGTATCTCATGAACCGTGATAGCTAGACAGGTGAAATTTTCACAGATGATGTATTTCTGTTGCCGCTATAACAACAAATACTAAAAACAGAAATTTAATAAAACCCCATACAACAATAGTTATTTGTTATACAAGAGTGCAAAGTTGCTTTTTAACCGCGTGTTCAATTTTGATGACCGAGCAAGCGAAGGATTCTAAAATTAGAATCCTGAGCGTTAGCGAGGGAATCAAAAGAGCACGAGGTGAAAAATCTTTGCACTCGAGTGCAACACGTAACTTTTCATTCCACCTCAGCGAGGAAATGACTAAATGCAAAAAAAAAAACGTTTACAATCACAAGATAGGTACACTTTTATTTCAGTTTAGGTATTAATTACTACATTATGACAGGTAAGCATTACAGAATAATCTTTAAATTATAACAAAATAATACTAAGGTATAATTAAGAAAATTTTAAAGTAACGTTGCTACAGTTATATAAATTGAGTGTAATATTTTTGTTTGGTACTGTAATATTGGTGTTAGTCACTTGTGTACTGTTTTTCGGTAAACTATCTGTCATACTTAATAGTTGTACCGATTCATCGGATTCCCTTGGCGTGAATGTTGGAGAGAGAGGGAGATGGTTAGGTGTTTCATAACGGCTTATTTTTGATGTAGAAGGGCCAGTCCAAGGATCCGATTGAGGCTCTTTCAGTGTAATGGCTCCTACGATGCCTTCACATATTTTAGACTTATTTTGGATGGAATCCTCTATGTATCCCTCTACAACTGCATTGGACTTCCAGCCTCCGTGGCGCTTAAGGGACAGGAGATCAGCTCCGGAATCAGCCAAAAGTGTGGCTGAAGTTCGTCGGAAACAATGACCCGTGTACAACAGGGGTTCTGGAAGTTCAAGAAATGTTGCTATTTCTCGTGGGATACTGCCAATTTTATTAGTACCCATAGGCTGTCTAACACACTTTCCATTGCGATACTGTAGAAAAAATCGATTGATTGGAGTTAGGCGGGCGTAAGGCTTGATATTTCTCAACAATCGTTACGTATTCCTTGCGAATGACGAAGTTGCGGTCTCTTTTTGTCTTTGTATTAGGTAAATTAATTAATAGTAAGTCATCTGAATGTTTCTCAATGTTTTTGACATTAAGTTGTGTTAGTTCATTAGTTCGACATGCTCCGTTTATTCCAATAATAAGAAAAACCTGTAACGTAAAGAGTATTGTAGTAGATAAATGAATAAAATTGATATGAACGCATAATTATGCCTATCAACATCTACTAAGTATACTATTTAATTGAGATTAATATACTTAAGTAGATACTGAATGTGCAACTGACTTACTTTTGCCGCCAAATATACGGAATCGGGTGCTTCGTTAAGAAACTTTTCAATATCAGATACTGTGAAAACCTTCGATTTTTTTGGGTAATGACCAGATGAGGCTCTTTTTAAAAATGCCACTAATTTAGGATAGGTATCGATATGTTTGTCTTTTTTCATCTTTATTGTTGCTTTTAGCATCGAATACGTACTCCATAGAGTGCTTGCTTTCTTGTTCTCGGATAATTCTATAAAATATGCCAGCAAAACGTTTTCTGAGAAAGTTTTGGCTCCTTTTGCTAGTCGCCACGTGTTGAACATATCGTACTGTTTTAAATACTTCTCGCGTGATTGTTGAGGGAGAAAGCTCATTTGCGCATTATTAACAGTTTCAGTCAATTCTGTTGGCGTCAAGCAAACTTCCTCGTAGCTAGAATCACTCATTTTAGTTTTTTCACTTGTTTTCAAGTTTCTTGTTTTTAATATAAGGTTTAACAATGACGTGAAAAAATGCCGCGTAAAGAACCGCGTACAAAGCAAATTGAAAAAAGAACACCAAGAAGGTTCCGAGTCTGAGTTTTTAACAAATTAAAAAAAAGTTGTATGATATATTCGGCACCATAGAGGTAGCAGTAAATAGGTTTAATGTTTTTTTTAATTCACAAACTTAGTGCACACGATGTTCTAAATTCAATTTACTTTATCCTCTAGAGAATAAAAACGGCTTTTCCACTCAGATATTGAAGATTAAAAATACTCTTTCCGAGATGGTGGGATGAAAACGTGATTTTTTGCCTAATCTTGTATAGATAATGGTACGGAACCCTTCGTGCGCGAGTCTGACTCGCACTTGGCTGGTTTTGTTAAAGTTGCTTAGACTAACAAAAATTGTTATTAGTATGTATTATTAGGTTAATGTATTTATCTATGGGTCTTTGTTACCTGAAATAAATGGTATAACCCATGATCTGTCTACGAAGTAGACACAATAGTTAAACAATGGCGTATAGTTCAAATTAGTCATTTGATAGATCATGATTTATCATTATTATCACTTAAAAGAAAACATGTATCCCTATCAAAACAAACACAAAACTTGGCCCATTTCAACATGATTTACAAGAGGAAAAGTGTATAATTTTTCAATCGCATTGCTCCTAAAAAGCGAAAAGCGTCAAAAAAGGTGCAACTTTCTTGTCGAAACTTGTTATCACCCGTGTGTCCCCAACCATTCTAAAGAACAATATTGTTGACAACGCAGAAAGAAACGACGCGAAAATAAAAATATCAACTTTTAAACAGGAAAATGTGGGAGCAGCAAATTACACTAACTTTTATTATTTCCCTAAGCTATAATTTATACTTCAAATTATCACGATGAAAACTGTTTATTGTACGTACAAGTTTACCCTCTTTGCACCCCTAATTTCCCCTCTTTTTACCCCCTATTTGATCCTATAAATGTTGCTTATAAAGCCTACTGGGGTAAGAATGTATTGTTTAAGTTTTGCTAAGTGCAATGAAACGCTGTGTGGTCTAAAGCTTGTGTTTTAAGTTTCTTTGGCTTGTTTGCCTGACTTCTCCAAAGATTTACGGAGTAGAGATGGGACGAGGGGTCATCCGTAGGTAATTTTATTAATGTGAAGAAATATTTAATAAAATTGCATTATGACTATAGTGATCTAACAAGCAAGCGCGTGCCCCGTCCGTCAAACGACACAAATATGTAACAAAATGGTAGGTGAAATTGTGGCTTGGCGTGGCACGCACGTGCGTTTATGCTTTGCCATTCAAAGTGTAAACAGGTTTTCTTTCTTAAAATGATGTTTTCAGAAGTTTTCTGTTCAGTTTATCTCAACCACCTGTCAAAGATTAAATTTATTTTATCCATCCGTATTCATGGAAAATATCTTCAAAGATGTGAGTGAAAGCGTAGTTAAGCTACAGCTAGTAATTTACTAGGACTGTATGTTTAAAACTATCCGCGATTGTGCTAATATAATTAGCAATATTGTAAAAGATCTGTAGGTATATCAATTTTGTTGTAAAACAAAGTCACCATCTCTGCCTATCCCTTTCTCAACTATGTTGGGGTCGGCTTCCAGTCTAACCGGATTCAGCTGGGTAATACGATACCCATTGGTAAGACTGGTTGTCAGACTTTCGGGCCACAGAGTTCCTGTAACGACTGTGAAAGATCTACAAATGGCAGCCGGAACCAACAGTTTAGATTCTGGAGTAAAATAAAGTAGTACATTCCTTTATTAAATCTTTCTATCTATTCGCCATCACTGTGACCCTACCTCGCAGTTTTCATTAGAACGTCTTAGAGCTGTACCTAACTGTTATTCATAAAGCGAGCGATTTTGTGGCAGACTGCCTATCGACATGGCGTATAAAACATTATACAAATATACTTAAGTGTATACCAAGCCCAGGGAGGAAGACTGGAGAAACGATGGATTGATTGTGTGAAAGGAATGGGTTGAATATTAAGATGACAGCTGATTTACATGCATTGAAGAAGACATCTTCTTGCATAGCGAGGAGCTCGTTGCTAAATAATAGCCGCTCGTTGGTCCCGGCTGTCATTTATAGATCTTTGACAGTCCTTACAGGACGTCGGTAACGACTATCAAAGATCTACAATAGGAAATATGCAAGAAATACGAAACTCTTTTTGTTTATTAAAAATGCCTTGTATTGGCGCATAAAAACATTGTGTTACACTTGTTTAAGTTTCTAAAACATCACTTATTTTACAATTTATTGTTTTATGTAGCATGTTTTTGGTGAAACGGAACGAACTCTTAAAACGCGTCGTCCTCGATAACGCCGGTAGTGACGTCAAAGTCTATGTGTCAAAAAAACACCTTCATTTGAAAAGGTAAAGTTTCACAAAGATTTTATTATAATATCGTTATCGCAATTTTTGCTTGAAAAATGAACTGAAAAATTACTTTATTAAGGCCAAAAAAATAGATGTAAACAAGGCAGATTGAGGTAAATGACGTCACATCATGGCCGCGACAGTCACGGACGTTTGAACTGTCGTAAAAAATTGCAAGAGTTTAATATTATTTTTGAGCGACAAGCAGTAATTGAACTTAACTTTTAATACTTTTCTTGGGTTGATAATACTGTATTATATTGATTTAAGTGAAGAAAAAATTACATGCATATTCCCTATTGACGATCAACCCGAGCGGGTGCTATTCAGGCAGGAGCTCTTCGCTAGCTCGCTCCTAGCTAGATGGTCTGACAACCTCAAAAAGGTGGCTGGAACAGACTGGATGTGGAAGACGGAGAAGAAAGGCTATTGTCCAGCAGTGGATCGCAATACTGCAATAGGGATGAAGACTGACTAAAAAAAATATGATTCTGTTCAATCCGTCAGTTAGATTCCCGAAAAATATTGGATACCTTTTTTTTTGTTTTATCAAATTGATAAAAATTGACGAACATAAAACGTGTCAAAGATTATGAGTGGGGGCTTGTGACGTCACATTTGAGTAAAAATGTACTCAAATGTGACGTCACACGAGTTTTCGATGCACTGTATCATCTTCATTTCTTGTGTATGTGAAAAACGAAAAAATATTTTTTGGAAATCTATCTGACGGACGAATTAGTTTTTTTTTGTCATCTACGCCATTGCAATAGATTGGACTGAGTTGATTGATTGAAGAGACTGACGGTTGACCACAACTCCAAGGCATTAGGGTAAATAGCGGTCCCCCATCTTTATACTAAACGCAACAAGTGCTGCTTAACCTCACATATTTATTGATCTATGCCAGGAGCCCCTTAAAACTCCTACAGTCAATATCGCTAACCGAAGCGAGGTAAGCAGAACAATTTTAACGCAACATTAGACATTATTAACGATAGCAATATAACAAGAATTGTTAGTATACTCTCTTTTATAGTTATTGAATTGAGTTTTATGCTGACTTTGGTTTTTAGCAGTGATACTTTTATTTTTATTGGTAATAGGTAAATGCTAAATATGGGCTTCCTAATGGCATACCTACATTATTCTTAGTTCCAAAAACAATAACTTTAATGTATACACATAAAGTTCAGTATACGCTAGATCATCAAATATTTGTAAAACTGTTTCAATAGTACCGGTGATTCTTTAATCAACATAACAGTAACTTAAAATTGATATTCGTTGAAGTAGAAATAACATCGATTAGAGACCAGGGGGTCTAAAATGGCGGCTTTAGCAGAATCCTAATATAAATCACATTAAAAATTTAAAATTCTTAAAATGGACCTTACAGATAAGAACATAAAGTCCATTTTAACACCTGTAATCCCCGAAGGGGTAGGCAGAGGTTTACCTAGCAGTACCCCCACATTTCACCAGTTATTTTTGAGTCGCATGTAATAGGGGGCGAGCCTATTGCCAACAACCGGACGCAAATCCAGACACCGTGGCTGTTACTGAGATATTCCTGATGTAAAAACCCAATAACACTTTGTCCGACCCGGGAATCGAACCCAGGACCTCATGCTCAGCGGTCACTAGACCGACGAGGCGTGGCGTGGCAGGATTTGAAAAACGAATAAATAAAAATTGAATATTCATCCATATTCTGTCATCAAGCTTGGCTGTAGACATCATAATCATCTAAGATACAAAGGAGTATCTACTAGTGTTTTCTAATCATCGGAAGAACAGAGATACGCCGAAGCGTCACCGGTGTATGGCTGAAGATCAACGTACCCGAACAAAGCGCTCTGTTTCCACATTAATTGTGCGAACTGCCAGTCTGTGGAATCCACTGCCGGCTTCTCTGTTTCCAGATATTTATAGTCTAGATCTCTTCGAAGTTCCAGTGAATTGGTATTTTCTAGGCAAGCGTGCTCCACCCTTTTTTTTTTTCGGATGGGAAATCATCAAATGACTCCTCCCGCTCTGGGCGGAGCAGGAGGGAGTGTCAGACTTTTACTGACTAAGACCCATCCATGTTTCTTCATCGCCCTTTGTGTTCCGGGGCCACGGTATCTCTTTCGAATAGTCCCACAGCCCCCCGGCAGGCATCGGCCCTTGTGGATCCGTTCCTTTTTGCTGACTCTCTTTGAGGCGCGCGTGGAACGCGAACGCGCCGTCGACTCGGCCTGTCGTCATGAGATGAACGGACGGCGAGCTAGCCCATAGCTCACCGTCCACAGGCCCGCGTTTACGGTGGCCGGGACGTGATGATCTCTCCCTCTCACGTTCCGCCACCTCCTTCGCTAGTATGACTGCTTCGCAGGAGGTGACGGCGTCCCATTTCGTCTCGTTCCGGACCATGGCTTGAACCAGGGCCGGAAGCGAGAGGTCGCCGCCGCCGATCGCCGCTTCGAGGACACGGCGGTGCTCCGCCCAGGCGGGGCACACCTCCACAGTGTGCTCCACCGTGTCCTCCGGTCGATCCTCACAATGGAAGTACCCGGGCGACTCATCCCGCCCGATTCGTTGCAGGAACTTACCGAAACATCCGTGTCCAGTAAGAACCTGCGTCAGGCGGAAGGCGAGGACGCCGTGGCGTCTCTCCAGCCACTCCTCAAAGAGGGGACTTACCGCAACTATTGTGGTGTGCCCTAAGCGTGCTCCACCCTAGGACGCGTCATCGCTTCATATCAGGTGAGTTGCGGCGAAACACAAGCCTATGTAGTATGAAAAAAAAAACTACTGACGATCTCACGTCCGCAATCCAGTTACTTAATGTACAAATAATGTACAAAAAAAAAATAACCAAAAAAAAATATATAAAAATAATAAATTCGCGATAAATACCCGTTACTATATGTTTTATAATGTGGTTATGTAATGGCAAAAGAACCAAGGTTACCGACGTAGTAAGAATTGCCAAACTTAAGTGGCAGTGGGCAGGGCACATTGCTCGCAGAACGGATGGGCGATGGGGCCGAAAAGTTCTGGAGTGGCGACCGCGGACCGGAAGACGTTGCGTTGGAAGACCTCCCACTAGGTGGACCGATGACCCGGTGAAGGTTGCGGCGATCCGCTGGATGCGAGTCGCACGGGACCGGTCAATGTGGCGACATTTATTTATTTATTTATTAATTAAAACTTTATGCACAAGTAAAAACTGTACAAAGGCGGACTTATTGCCTTGCCTTGCCTATGTCCAGCAGTGGACGTCTTGCGGCTGAAATGATGATGATGATGAACCAATGGTTTCTACGACTTATCAGACTTTCGGCCTATTTTAATAATGTACCGCTTCTCAACCTCAAAAACCCCAAAAAAAAGAAACGATACAAAAAAGGGACTCAATAAAAGGCAATTGTAGCCTAAAGAATGCGATAAGGTCGCGAACCAAACCTAGTATGCAATAAATAAAAATAAAATCCCTCACCAAGGAGGGTTAGCAAAAAAATACTTTATTAAAGACAATCGTACTAATGCAACGCAAAGGCGAGCTTTTTCCTACGTTGAATAAAAACAGGGATCTTTTTCTCTAAGTGGTAAGGTTAGCAAAACAATCTGCTTATTTTTTTTCTACTAGAATTGTTAATTAATCGGATACAGAAAGTAAGCTGTTTCTAACGGTTGTATTTTAAGTTTAAGTTTATTTTGCTATCGGGTAGTGAATGCTGTTTGTAACGTAATTAAAAGTAAGCTTTAGAACCTGCTTGGTGCTTTTAGTCTATTTGTTGTTCTAACATCTCCTATATTCATTAAAAGAACTTGTGTGTGGTTGACAAGCGTCTTTCTACTTTAAAAGCAAGTTAACTTAACTACGTACATATCTTAATCTAATTTTAAACAATGTGTTACTTATTGCGTGGTTTCTCTGAGGTGGGGGCAACCGTGGAAATAATAAAATATGGGTAAGATAATATTGCCCACTTAAAAAAGAAACTGCCCAAACATTACGGATGGCTCAAAAAATGTTTTCGTGTGAATCGATCAATTACTCCTATCTTTTAATTAATATTAACATTAATCAATAATATATTAGAAAGTAGAATTGATGAAATTTACATTTTTTCGGTTTTCGTTAAGTCGTCTGCAAACTTTGGTAATTATATTTAAAAGGCTCGAAAGCATTAAGTATGCAATTTTGTGTTTTACGAACGCCTTTTAAAAAACCACGCTACTTATTTTATCCCATCACTAAGCACGCGTGTTTGTCACGGACAGTCCAACATCGTTAAATAAGAAACTTTGACCATTATCATTGCCCAAAGTATGTTCGACCTAGGCTCAGTTTTCGGCCTAACTAGTTCTATCAGAATATATCTGTCCCTCATTGTGTGAAGAAAACTTTGTACATAACTAAAATTAGGTCCAAACTGTAGGCGAAATTTGAACGTGGTTGTAAACTAAGTACTTAATAAAGCTTTAGTCTCACAGCGGATGAGGAAACGGCTAGCTAACGACGATTTTCTGGCTCAAAAAACGTACTAAAAAAAAAGGTCCCGTCTAAGTAAAAGATATATAAATTATTATATACGTACTAGCTTGTTGCCCGCAAACTTCATATTATAAAAAAAAATATTCCTTTCGTATTTGACTGTGATTTTGTCAACAATTTTATGGGTTTTAATTTTTTTGCAAGGCACCCTAATTTTTTTCTAAATCAAAAGTAGGTAGCTGTTACTCTTCATAATATTAGCCATCTGCCAATATTAGTTCCGTCAAAATCGGTCCAGCTGTTTCAGAGATTATGCATTCTGTAAAAAGCGGCTTGAAAGTGCAAAATAACTACACTTTCGGAATCAGTTGTTAAGATCTCAAATTGGTATACACAACATAAATTTATCTAACCCTCTATCAGATAAAATAATTCCTATAATAAATATGGTTAAGTCCGCTTTGAAGAACAGGCCCAGAACATAGTTCCAATTTATGATGTTTTATTTGTTTATCCTTCCTGTTAAATTAACCGTTAAGTAATTTTTTTGTTAAACATTCAGAGTGTCATATTCGCATTAGCGAAAAAACTCTTTAAAAAAAGATTTAAAAAAAAGTCGGTGCTTAAAAAAGTGAATCAAACAAATGAAAGTCACCGTCTTCGTAAGCTAAAGTAAGTTTGAACTTTTTAGTTTTTTTTTTGGCAGTAGGCTATTTCCTTTTCTTGTTAGCTCCTTGCTTTTCGTTAATCGCTGGCGGTAGGACACGTGCTTAACTAATTTCCAACTAATAACTGAATATTGTTCGCGTGTCGATAGTTAGCGATAATTATCGTAGTTTTATCGATGAGAATCGAACAATTCTTCAGATGGTGTAGTGAGGGCAAATAATTTATTGTTAAACCATTGAAACTGATTATTTTAATTCAAAAGCTCTAACAAAAATCTATTTGATATTTTAAATGTACCGGCTTTACCGATATTTGGTGAAATTAACATTATAACATTTCTTTCTCTATTTTAGACAGTTACAAGTTTATTTTATATTTTTTCTAAAATCATGTTATCCAGTACTTAACAATAACTAATGGAGCAAGCCCACCTTTGCCTTACCCTTCAGGGATAACACGCGTAATGATGTCCTTGATATCCAGATTCAAAAGCTTAAAAACAAAAAATAAATCGTAACAAATTCTTAACGTATTTTATATCTTTTGCAACGTTTTTTCTGCTATCGCTACATTCGCAGAGAGCGACATAATTCGTGGAATCAATGAGCGGATCCCCATGAAAGTAATGCAGTTATCTTGTAGCTCAGCCTCTCTGGGGCAGCCTGATTAACTGGACTGCTTACCCCTGTTCAGGAGCGGCGTTCAATTTTAGATTGAGTTGAGGCTTTTTTGAGTTGTGGGAAAAGGTAAGTGGATTTGTGGTTGTTGTGTCTGTCTTCGGGGTAATGTTATTGTGGTAGATGGTTATTTTCTAATGTTATTGAGAGGTTTATATTATAACATAACATAACATAACATTACGCTTGTAATTCCCGAAGGGTAAGGCGGAGCTGTACCTAAAATTATATATAAATATTAACCAACATTTTGTTTGAGATATGTTTGTTGACTAGTTTCTTGCCATCGACCGAGCGCTAATCCAGACAACGATATTATGATATGATGATATTATACAAACCCTGCACCATACCGTAGGTAGGTCTACCTCACATCACGCCGGTAATCTCTGACGGGTAGGTACAAGATATGCATCATTATACACCCCTATTTCGTCCGTTATATTTGAATCCCATGTGATTGGGGGCGAGCTGTTTGCCATCAACCGGGCAAAAATCCAAACTCCGAGTCTGCTACTGAGAAGTTCCTGATAAAACAGCGCAAAAACATGTTGCCCGACATGAGAATCGAAACTAGGACCCTCATGTTGCTTAATTAGTTCATTTCTATTATATCATTATCATTTATTTAATTTAATTTATTTTTTATTGTATTTTTATTCTATTCGTTGACTTCATTTTCATTATTAGGATATCACTTACGGGAAGAGCGAGACAGCTCCAAAACAAGTACTATTGTAACTTACTGGGGCTGCCTCAATTTATGTATGACACAATATTTGAGAAGAAATAAATATTTTTGTATTTTTTGTATGTTCAGCAGTAGTGTTTGCAACCACTGGACCAAAGAGACAAGAAAACAAAAGAAGAAGTGACAAGAAAAACTCAGTAATCATCTTGAGCATCGAATATAATTATTGTGTTACAAAACCGTAGCAAGCGTAGAGGCTACAGCTACGGCGTAGCAATTTCGTAGACCTTGATTGGTGTAGAACTAAAACATTTATGATAGCAATCATTTACTGTATGATAAGACTGTGCAGTATCTCGGGTTTCGCTCAGTTAATCTCGGTGCTACCATACAAAATGAAACAGTAATCAGCTTGCGGAATGTAAACGGAGATGTTATTAAACGTAAACATTGTGTTTTACTCGCCAACGAGGCGGTAATGGGTTTCGGATGTACGAGGAAAAATTCCTTTGTTAGTCTCGTTTAAATGAGTGAAATATGATCACTCTGTGCTGTTTGTCAGCATAGTAGAAGTATTGGAATAACGCAGTATTTGTGAAGTGGTGGTGTTTAGGGTTCCGTACCCAAAGGGTCAAAACGGGACCCTGTTACTAGGACTTCCTTGTCCATCCGTCTGTTTGTAACCAGGCTGTATGTCATGAACCGGTAGAGCTACACATTTGAAATTTTCACAGATGATGTATTTCTGTTGCCGCTATAACAACAACTACTAAAACAGAATAAAATAAATATTTAAGGGGCTCCCATACAACAAACGTGATTTTTTTACATTTTGTCTTGTGTTGTATAGATAATGGTACGGAACCCTTCGTGTGCGAGTCCGACTCGCACTTGGCTGGTTTTTTTTATTAATTTCTTTGTGTAATTTATTTTATCACCACTGGTCTCAAAATGGATAAAGAAAACGCTGTTTAGAAACCGGTTTGTCATACCACCAAAAATGTGCAGATGTCTGAAATCTATTAATCCGTACTGAGCCCGCGTGGTGGACTTTGGTTCACTCCCTCACACAGAGAGGAAGAGTATGTTCCAGCATTGGGAACACTACGGGCTGATTCATCATCTGCCTAGCCTTTTCCCAACTATGTTGGGGTCGGCTTCTAGTCTAACCATATGCACCTAAATACCAGTATTATACATGGAGCGACTGCGTCTGACCTCCACAACCCAGTAAGTACTGGGTAATACGATGCCCCTTGGTAAGACTGATTGTCAGACCTTCGGGTCACTACTACGACTGCCTGTAACGACTGTCAAACTTTTTACTTTACATGGGTTTAACACCCAACTGTGCCTGTGACGGTCATCACAAGTAATCAAAAACTCGAAAGTACACTCAGCACCAAGCAATTTTTATAATCAAACTTGAACCTAATGCTTTAGCGATAAAGTTGAAAATCTATTAAAGAAAGGAGACAATTTTGTTTTACGCCCACTTGGACGTTGCGTTTATTATTCACATTACACCAAAAATAAGTAACAGTTATATCATAGTATAACAAACGAAAGATTACATAGAAACGAAACCGGAATCTTAAACTCAAAATTAAAAGATTTTTTTGCGAGTCAAATCATTCCTGTTGTGGTCAATGTCATTTGACAGAAAATACTTACGTGAATAGGGACGTTTTTTCCGTTTACAAAAAAAAGCACGGTACCCAGTGGTAATCATATCTGCTTTAATTAGAACAGAATAGAATTTAAAATGAAATATTATTAAACTGTGAGCATTTTTAATGCTATTTTTAAAGGTTTACGCTAAAATCGTGTAGATGGTTTAAACAATCAACGTCCACGGAGCGTTGTAAATCCGCCTTTTTAGTGACAACTTCATTATTTTGACATTTACTCTTTCTGTTTATTTCGATTTACTTAGAAGTGTTTTTGCAGTTTTCGCATTTATTCCGGTTAAACAAGGATTAGCTAATAAAACCACTGTAATCTAGATATTTTAGGGAAGAAATCAATGTACGTTTCATTATTAAACGCTACAATTTATGTGGGTGGCCTAATCTCTAAACAAATAAAAAAATCTCCTTTAACAGATTGTAGTAGATTCATGTGCTAAGCCTGTACCAAACAATCATGGTTGTGTAAAATAATGCCACATCAACATAACAAGTCACTCCTCGTCAGCATATTGTGACGGTTTTCAGTAGAATACGAAATTAAGATTGTGATACCCTACTGATTACAAACTGAAATGATATGTGTATTACACATGTGTTTATCTGCTATGATTACTATCGTTTATTTCATGATTGCTTTTGGGAGTATATAATAGTTTTGATGTTGACATAGTCATGATTATAAATTATTACCAAAACAAAACTTTTTTGCAAAAAGTAACCGACTTCCAAGAAAAAAAAGCAGCTGAATAGCAGTATTTTACAAGAAGCGACTGCCTATCTGACCTCCACAACCCAGATAGAACTGGGTAATACTGTATCACTACAGTTTGGCCGCTGAGAGAATGCGTTCCTGACAGGTCGTGAGCAAAAGGACGATGTAACTTTAAAGAGGTGAAGAGGTGTAACTAAAGTTTTTTTGCCCTATTAACAAATAACATTATTAAAACAATATCATTAATTCATGATCTGTCAATTGACCAATTTGTTCGAGACACCATTGCTTAACTATTGTGTCTACTTCGTGGACAGATCAAGGGTTACATCAAGTAATAATAAATGTTTTATAATAAATAAAAATAAAATTCATTTAATTCAGATAACATGATCCATACAGTGAAATTAAAATTAGTATTAAAAAATAAAATAAATTATCACAAAAATACATTTTATTTAATATAAACAAAAAAAAACAAAAAACAAAAAAAACAAAAATTATAATATATAGTTATACTTTCGCGCTAAATTTATGTACCAACTGACAGACGTCAGAAACGCATTCTCTCAGCTACCAAACTGTAAGTTAAGACCATAGGCGAGACGACAAACAAATTTAATTAGTCCACTTAGATTATCAAGAAATATTTGACCCGTGTTTTTTCTTTTGTTACGTAAACCAAAATTGACGAATATACGACGCTTTTAAAATTCTCAATACGTCACGCCATGGTATAGTTTTAGCTAGTTCTGACGTCACGAGCCACTCCCGAGTTTTTATGCGTTTTATCTTTCTCAATATTCATTGATTTACAAAAGCAAAAAATACGTGTTCATTAATTTCCAATACTCTAACTGACGGACTAAATAGATTTGCAATTTTTTGATACTGTCGTCATGCCTATTGTTAGACTTTCGGGCCACTGACTACCTGTAACGACTGTCAAAGATCTACAAATGTATTAAGATAAATAACAATTATACCAAACAAAATTAATATTGCTTTATGCAACCCGAAATAAAAAGCCAAACAAATGAAGTCCCCCGAGTAAACTATCCACAAAAACATCAAACAACAAAATAATTTACACAAATGTGTCCCAAAAATGATTAAATTGTTCGTTTAATTTGCGTTCATAATTGAAAATTGATTGGTATTTAATATTTAATATCCATGTCTGCGTAAAGTTTGTCTGTCTGTCCGTCTGTCCGTCCTGGATCGCAATTTACAACGATGGATGGTAATTGAATGAGTGCTGCTGTTTTAAAGGGAATTTAATCGGTTTTTGATGATGTAAATAATTAAGTTCATTGTGGAAATGTTTGTAAGTCAATTTGTGGTCGTAATAATATAAATAAAGTCAGGCTATAATTGTCTTACTGGGGTGAAGAATAATGAAGGAATAGGCATTGATGACTACGTGTGATGGCACAGTTGGCGCAGTGGCTGCTGCGCTGCGTGTCCCGGGTTCGATCCCACACCATGAACAAATATTTGTATGACCTGCAGTAGTTGTTGGTAGGTAGTTGTTCCGGGTGTGGCTGTTTGTGTATATTAATTAAAATGTTTTGTAAACGCACCCTCATATTGTTAAGATGTTTACGTAGCTAATTTGAGACAATTCTAAGATAGACAATGCTATAGATGATAAATAGTTTTCTATTAATCAGTTACTATTGCTATTCTGTAGAAATGAATAAGAATAAGAATATTTTATTTAAAAAGTAAGTATTACAAAAGTGTACATTTGGGTGCAGTAGTAATGCTAATGAATACAGTGATTGGCAATTGGGTGCATTCCTTGAAATGGGTGATAACAATTTTGATCCCAGTAACTTGGGGAAAAACCACTTCAAAGTTTTTATGGAAATTTTCCACCAAAGTAATTACCTTCTTAATACACAATGACGACAAATAGGACACTTAGGCGTCAAAGTACTCCTCTGCGTCGCTGCCATCCGGAAACGTAAATTATGTAAGCTGCAGGCAGTGGATCGAAAAAAAACCAAAGATACTTTAAAACTAATTTAATTTAAAAGAAATTATTACAATAAATTTAGTGAAACCTATTCGATGCTAGAATATGGAATGACCGAAAAAATACTTAAAACTGATTAATTAATAAATAAATATTTTACTGGTCGATATTTTTCAAAGATTTTCAACGAAGCATGACATTTAACTGATCCAACCGAAACACAGGAAGATCTAAACCATGACGAAATCACTTACAAAATAATGAAAATTGAAACCTTTAAAATCAGCGAAATCGACTGTACTACAGAATCAAATTAGAGAAAAGTTTTCGCAAGAATGACCTTCCAACGACCCACGACCAATTTGGCGATACTGAAGATATAGAAAATAATAAATTCAAGTAAAATGGAGCGGCTTAGAGGACGCCATAGCTTTGGTGATAGTCTTTGTTAATTGAAATGTTACGTTAATTAATTTCTACCCGATTGTGAAGTTAAAAGGAAAGTTATGATTATTAAGTTTGGGGCGTCTTGGGAAATTATTTTGACTTTGTACTTAAGACGAAAGGCTTCTCATTCTTTGTTGGTTCACAGATTGACAGCATATTTGGTGGAAAGTGATAACAGTAAGAGACAACAAAAACCATTCTGGAACTGAACTTAAAATACAAACATAATATCAAGCCTGTAATTCCCAAAGAGATTAAATCAACAATTTTAAATTAAAGTAATGTCGCACTTGCAACCTACGATGCAGTCATAGACAAAAATTTAGACATATCTGGATAACGCAAGAGTGTGCTCGGCTTAAGCATTTTATGCTTAACGTGGCTTCTGTCGCAGCAAGCTTATGTGTTTAAACAACAACATTAAAAATTAATGAACTTAATTCTAACTTATTTGTATAGTAACTAAATACACATGCTTATGACGTCCTAGTAGGTAGTATAAAAATGGCACGCTTGATTTTCATACGGATCGTTAGACTTGCGTTATCTAGGTTATCTGTGGTCATAGATTTTTTTTTTGTAAACAGCAATATCCAAACGATTTTATTTTCCTTACCCATCGAAATCGTGTTGATGAATACGCTCTCAGAAATAAATGCGCATAAAAATGGCGGGCATAAACAGCTTATTTCGGATTCCGTTTTCCGCGTGTACGTTTCGAGCAAATCGGGAGATTTTCAGATTCGCTTCGGGATACACACTTATCATCAGAATTGGTTCCTTGTGAGGTAGACAGCATATTTGATATACAATATAGGCTGAGGTTTTTCTTTTCGTTGTCATCATATAATAATATCCATGATTTATACATTGTGTAAACACCTTATACAACATGTAACATAATTAACGCACATCCTGAAATTACTTTGTTCAGAATCGTTTACTGAATCGATTTCTATAATTTTTTCTATAAGTTTTTCGCGCGCGATGTCTTGCCAATAATTGACACAAAATGTTCAGTGAAATGGTGACTAATGGTGAGGACTGTGGCACGGTGCAGTGTGGTGATAATGTGGTTCTAGCTGGCAGAACATTCAAGTCAACCAAAGGTATGGTACAAGAGTAGATCGCAGGGTAGGACTATGTTAGCTGCTACTTCGTGGCCATGGAACGTTCCGTCCGAACACAGCTATCGACAGGGGAGCCGATTGGCGTACACGTAGGTACTCGTTTTCAAAACGAAATATGGGATTAATTCGATGAGAATCCCCAATCAGCTGATTTTACGACTTTTTTTGTGGGGACGTATTAAATCGTTAGTTTATTTTAGTGCGACAACAAGACGTGCCAAGGATCTAAAAAATAGGATAGTGAACGCTTTTGATAAAAAATGACGAAGTGCTTTCTAAATTAAAACATCAATTAAGAAAACAGGCATTAAAATGTATTGAATTTTCTATTGAAGTTGAGTCGAGCGACGACGTTAACAGCTGTCTCGAACGCGAGCGAATACCTACTAGGCTAGCAAGACTCACACAGTCGCATACGTAGGTATGAGACCTACGTATGCGACTGTGTGCGTTCGTTGATTTGTACTGTGACTACAACATTCTTCCGGAATTAGGAAGACTAATTTATTAAATAATCATTGCCTAGACATGTTTAATTAAATATTCAGTGCATGTATTATGATTATAACATAATAAACTAATTGGGGTGTCTGAGGGTGTGCGTTAATTACGTTACATGTTGTATATACCATATCATACATACATACCATACCACCACACCAAACTCTTCACGAAGCCGTTTTTCTGGGTAAAAAATTTACGTTTTTGAGTAGGTGCGTACTCAACGTAACGCACTTAAAACATTGTGCTGATGGATGGACTTAATAGTACGGGGGTCGTCAAGGTGATTAAAGTAAAAATCTTCCATTAAAACAGATATTTAAAATAAAACTTATGAAAAAGTTGGAACTTTGACCCCGAATATCTCCTAACTAGAAGGTTCCCAAGTATGGTCTAGAAAAAAATATATCGCAATGACGGGGAAAACAAGAGCCTTTCGGCTTCGTTGGTAGAGTGGTCGCATGCGCGACAGCCGAGCTTAAGGTCCTGGGATCGATTCCCGGGTCGGGCAAAGAGTTATTGGGTTTTTCCATCAGGAATTTCTCAGTAGCAGGAGTTGAACCAGAGTCTGGATTTGTGCCCTGTTTATGGCAATAGGCTCGCCCTCTATTACATGGGACTTAAACATAACTGGCGATTTGTGGGTGTACTGTTAGGTACACCTCTGGCTAACCCATCGGGATTACAGGCGTTATGTTATGTTAGACTTAAGGTTATTCTATCTAGGTGAGCATTAGCGGTCCAGTGGTAAGAGACTTGATTAAGGTGTGCGTAAGTTTCAGGTTCCAAACTAGACAGGCACTTTACTTTATTTAATTTTACTGAAAGTCAATTTCTGTGTCAAATGGCATGTAATAGAATCAAACATTCGAAGACATGTGACGTCTACACACTCACATTGGGCGCGCGTGGTGGATTACGACCTGATCCCTCTCAAAAGGAGGTATGTCTGTATCCCAGCAATAGGAATCTTATAGGCTTCCTATGCTATATTTTATCTATCTCTACGAGCCTAACGTTTTCTAAAACACTACGAGCAATATTTACGACCGTAAGCACAAAACCACACATTATTTATTATTCGTTTATTATTTTTACAACATATCTTTAAATTTTTAAAATATTCCTAAAATAAAAACATTTAAAAATATAAAAATAGTAGCCCACCAGCGCTGGGAACAGGGTCCGAGCTGCCGGTGGTCAGGGCTCTTGAGAGAGGAACCTTCTAACAATACGTGCCGTGTCCAGAAGTACTGCGCACTGAATCAAGCCCTTGATCCAGCTGCCAAGCGAGAGCCTACTTATGTACATAATTATTTGGACAAAAACAATAATTAATGGAAAATAAATAATGTATTAATGAGTGTTATACAAGTTATTGACCATATTATTTAAACACCGACAAACGTGGTAAATTAAATGAGGTATTATTAATTAATGATATAAGTGTTATCTTGTTTAATGTTAGTGAAAATTTAAAGTTAAATGATTTTGGTAGGTTTAATTTATTTTGCTCTTCATCAGTTGAAGTATATAATATTTATTCGATTATTGAGAATACTATGTATTTTTCACAAGCAACAAATACAAGCAATTGTAAACAAAATTGGAATGCCACGGAGAGGCCTTTGCCCAATTGTGGGAAACAGCAGGCAAAAAAAAGATATAAATGTATTTTACTTTGTGATTGAAAGTTTGTTACGTTATTGGGGTGCAGTTTCTTTCGAGAATACGGTTCCTTCACGGAACAAACTTTCTTATGGCCTAAAAACACTTAAAACCATTCAAAAGCAGCATCTGTTGTTCACCCCCTACAACCTAGAACTTCGCCAATATTTTACAACAAAATGACCGAAACCTCTTGCAAAACTGTATTTATTAAAGCAACTAGCAATCTAGGGCTCAACTTACGCGTTCTAGCTTGATGGGCATTAAAGTCTTGCCCGCTGAAAGTACTGTCCCGGAAATTTATACTACGACCACCCCCTTTTCACCCCGTTTCACCCCTTTAACTCTGACGTCATGGCTTGTGAACTAGTGAACTATTTTAGCCAAGGTACCGTAGGAATTCCGTTTTATTTGCTTGCGAAATTGTAAAATGTGGGGTAGAGTTTTAAAAGATATTGTTTTAATCTTCAAGTTGCATTTGTTTGCGATAAAAACTATTGAATCCATTAGTTATCTTTTATGTATGTATTAGTTTTCTTTTATGCCGATTTGTGATTCATGATGTTTTTAGCAATGTTAGTAGGTCATTATCATCTGCCTAGCCTTTTCCCAATTATGTTGGGGTCGGCTTCCAGTCTAACCAGACACAGCTGAATACCAGTATTTTACATGGAGCGACTGCCTATCTGACCCCCACAACCCAGTTAGTACTGGGTAATACTATACCCCATGTTAACTTTCGTGCCATTGAGTACCTGTAACGACTATCAAAGATCTACAAATGACAGCCGGGATCAACAGGTTAACGTGCATTCCGAAGACATAGGGAACTCGGTATGTAATGGGTGGTCACCCATCTATGGACCAACCTAGGCAAGCGCGACTGAACCTGAAGATCGACCCGAGAGTCTTTCATTATGAATCCACGGACTCCTCCATAAACTAAAAGTTATGGTATCAACCTAAACGCAAACAGAAACCGTAGTTTACCTAGATAACCAGGCAAAAAGACGACCGTAAGTAAAACAAATTAAAACAAAATTAAAAACTCAAATTGACACAGCCCATCGTAAGCCACATTCAGCCTGTAATTTCAAAATAAGGGGTTTTTCAAAAACCAATTTTCTGTATAAACACCGGTTTGTGATCCGACTGGGTTATTTATTATTTAAATATTATCCTTAACCATCCGTTGGTGGACCCTAATTGAAAAGCCGTTTCGTAGGGCCGCCATAGGGAAGATACGGAAGAATGGCAAGGAAAGGGTTAAGGGATTAGGAGCGAAGATTATAAAGGATTGTACTTATTATAACTGTTTTAAACAAATTTATATTTGGGTGTAATTGTGTCATCAGTAAAGAACAAGACAGTATTGAACGTAGGCGCCGTTTTGGCGTTTTCAAACTGTTACATTAAGTAAATATCTTCATCATCAGCCCGGAATCACCCACTGTTGGGTATAAGACTCCCCTTTCTTCCGCCACACTTCCCGATTCTGTGCGTCCCTGATCCAGGTGTTTCCCGCGACCCTGACAATATCGTCAACCCAACGAGCTTTAGGACGGCCCTGGTTTCTTTGGCTAAACCTTGGCCACCACTCGGTCAAGGCCTTGCTCCATCGGCAATTTCCGCGTCTAGCCAGATGTCCTGTAATATCTTACCATGTTGAATTTCATTAATTTACTGAATTTTTGGTCTAGTGGTTACAAGTACAGCTGCTGAGCATGAAGTACTGGGTTCGATTCCCAGTTCTGGCAAAGTGTTATAAGGTTTTTCCATTAGGAAATTCTCAGTGGTAGCCATGGTGTCTGGATTTGTTTCATGGCAATAGGCTCACCCCTTAAACTTAAACGTAGGTGTACAATAGGGTACAATTCTGCTTAACCCTACAGGCGTTTTGTAATATAAAGTTATGAAGCATGTTTGTTTACAAAAACTTCTATATTCCTTTACTATAAGTCCAGGTTTCTTATATCAGAAGGTCACCCTATTCTTCAGTAAACTTTCACTCCACAGTTTTCGTCGCTTGTAACTTTTACCCAAAATAAAACTTTCTCATATGTAACGTCAGCAACTTTGTGAAACTATGCCAAATTTTAACTTAGTAGGACAAACTTTTACTAAGGGAAGCATTTAATATGTGACAGATAAGTTGGGATTGGTGCAACATTGTAGGACCAAACTTACTTGCCAAATTTGTAATCTGTAGACCCAGCGATTTAGGCTGTGCATTGATTTTTAGACTTTGTCGGCCCATTTACCCCTATCAGGGGTTGAATTCTGAAAAAACCTGAAACCCGTTTCTACTCATTTATCAATAGGAGCACTCCTGTGAAGTTTCAAATAAAATAGTCTAACTAATCTTGTTTCCCCATACAAACTTTGGAGCCCCGTTTATCCCCCTAAGTTGGTGAATTTTGAAAAATCCTTTCTTAGTGCACCCCTAAACCAAATAAGGAACCTATTTGCCACATTTGGAATCTGTAGACCCAGCGGGTTAGGCTGTGCATTGATTTTTAGACTTTGTCACCCTATTTCCCCCTATTAGGGGTTGAATTCTGAAAAAACCTGAAACCCGTTTCTACTCATTTATCAATAGGAGCACTCCTGTGAAGTTTCGAATAAAATAGTCTAACTAATCTTGTTTCCTCATACAAACTTTGGAGCCCCGTTTAACCCCCTTAGGGGTTGAATTTTGAAAAATCCTTTCTTAGTGCACCCCTGGATCCCATAAGGAACCTACTTGCCAAATTTGGAATCTGTAGACCCAGTGGTTTAGGCTATTCTGTGATTTTTAGACTTTGTCACCCTATTTCCCCCTATTAGGGGTTGAACTCTGAAAAAACCTGAAACCCGTTTCTACTCATTTATCAATAGGAGCACTCCTGTGAAGTTTCGAATAAAATAGTCTAACTAATCTTGTTTCCTCATACAAACTTTGGAGCCCCGTTTAACTCCCTTAGGGGTTGAATTTTGAAAAATCCTTTCTTAATGCACCCCTGGATCCCATAAGGAACCTACTTGCCAAATTTGGAATCTGTAGACTCAGTGGTTTAGGCTATTCTGTGATTTTTAGACTTTGTCACCCCATTTCCCCCTCTTAGGGGTTGAATTCTGAAAAAACTTGAAACCCGTTTCTACCCATTTATTAATAGGAGCACTCCGTGAAGTTTCGATTATAATAGACTAATACTAATCTTGTTTCCCCATACAAACTTTGGAGCCCCGTTTAACCCCCTTAGGGGTTGAATTTTGAAAAATCCTTTCTTAGTACACCTCTAGACCACATAAGAAACCTACTTGCCAAATTTGGAATCTGTAGAACCAGTGGTTTGGGCTGTGCGTTGATAGGTGATTCAGTCAGTCAGTCAGTCAGTTTCTTCTTATATATATTTAGATACTGGCTGTTTTTTGTGTCTTTGCCTTAAAAAAAAGCGCTGATGCGCGCGTCTCGCTAATTTGTGAACAAGTAAAAATTATTCCGCGCGCTTTTTCTTTTCGCTGTATTGTTTTATTTATTTCCTCGCAAATATGTTATAGAACGTCGTATGACATACGTGCGCTTTGATAATTACAGCCTCTGCTTTTTTATCGCCCTCGCCTACGGCTCGGGCTAGCAATGTCGCCTTGGCTGTAATTTTCAACTTACCGCACTTATATCATAATGTACTATTATACACGGTGAACAAGACTGGTACTCATATCTCTTATTTTATTATTTGAAGATATGTAAGTGATTAATGTGGAAGACATTTCCGTTTATGTAACGGAAATGTCTTCCACATTAATCACTTACGTGTACCTTTGGGTTTATTTGTACCCTTTGGGGTGTAGCTAAAGGGGTTAAAGGAGGAAGATGAGTACTTGGCTATAGAGTGAAACAATGTGGATCTGTAAGGTTAAGCTACACTTGCTGCGGACAGTGCGTGGATGAGGAAGTAATCGTGAACTCTTCTAAATAAGACCAGATCACGGGTGAAACGTTACGATTTTGTCATGGAAAAATTACATAACTGAGTCCACTCTACGTTCGTTTCAACAATATTATAAAGGGTGTAAAACACCTCTTAACGAAGCCGAAAAGCACTTGTTTTCCTCATCATTGCGATATTTTTTTTGTTCTACACCATACCAGGGAAACTTCTAGTTACGAAGATTTTGGGGGTCAAAGTTCCAACTTTTTGACAACCTTTTTTTTAAATACAAGTTTTTAATGTAAGTATGATTTTTACTTTAAACACCTCTACGACCCCGTACTATTCAATCCATCCATCAGCACAATGTTTTGAGTGCGTTACATTGAGTTCTACCACAAAACGTGATTTTTCACCCCAAAAAAAAAAAGTCGTTTCCCAGCAATATTTTTTGCGTAAAGTTACTTAGTTTGATGTACAGAATGCTTGGTTGACGGCTTCGTGATGAGGTGGTTTACACCCTGTATGTCATGCATAACATCGCGCCTGTAATCTCCGAAGGGTTAGGCAGAAGAGTGCTTAATAGTACACCTACATTTCGCCAGTTATGTTTAAGGCCCATGTAATAGGGGGCGAGCCTATTGCCATCAACCGGGCACTACTCCAAACTCCGTGGCCGCTATTGAGAAATTCCTGATGGAAAAAACCCAATAATTCTTTGCCCGATCTGGGAATCGAACCCAGGACCTCACTGCTCAGCAGTCGCGCGACCACTATAGAAGAACCTAACCAAACCTAATTTCCAAAATAGTTATAACATACTAACACTCTGCTTACCACTTGGGGAACATAAAAGTCGTAACTTTATGTTAACCTCTACGACAATACCACACAAGCGACCAAAAAGACAAAACAAAACATATTTTCCTTTCCCAAACATTGCTGAAACAATACATAAGACAATTGTACATACACACCGACGTATATAACCTATATATAGGTCCCGCTTTTAGTATAAAAGCCCTGAATGGTCCTTATGTACATTGTGAAGCTGAAATAGCACTGTTCGTACCAACGAGTATGTCACCGTGTGGTTTTCGATTCAACGTGGATTGTAAACCACAGGGACTCGTGGTGTGCTCGATTTCTATGTCAAATTACCCGTTGAAGTGATAATAGAATACCTATATCTGGTATGTATTTAGTTTATTATCATCTGCGAAGCCTTTTCCCAACTACATATATAGGGATTGGCTTGCAGTCTAACCGGATGCAGCTGAATACATGGAGACATAGAGCATGGATTACATGGAGCGACTGCCTATCTGACCTCCACAACCCAGTCAGTACTAGGTTATACGATCCCCTTGGTAAGACTGGTGGTTGTCAGACTTTTTGGGCCACTGACTACCTGTAACGACTGTTGAAGATCTAAAAATGACAGCCGAGACCAACGGCTTAACGTGCTTTCCGAGGCACGGAGTAAGCTCGGTGTGTAATGGGTGGTCACCCATCGACAGACCAACCTAGGCAAGCACGGCTTAACCTAAATATCGACCCGAGCGGCTGTTATTATTTAGCCACGAGGTTCTCCTCTACTGGTATGTATTTAACTATCCTATTGATAGTGCAGTCCCCAACGCATCATATTTATTTATTTATTTTATTTTAGGAAAGCTTACAGACTGATAACATTATAGTAACAAAAATATTTAACTAAATTGCTAATAACAAGCCTCCACAGATAGATACAAAGAGAAAGAAAATATATATATATTCTAGTTCCTTATTACAAAATAATCTAACACTATTACAGCTCTGTCAAATTATTGATTAATTTCAAAAAGTTGGCTAATTTTATTTAATTGTTAAGAATTTATCTAAAAATAATTTAACTAGTAAAATAAACGGTTTTATGAGCAAGAAGGTGCCTCCTGTACAAAAAATGGCTTTGCCAATAGTTTTCTTACTGTGCCTGCATTGGTGCAGAATAGATCAATACCGGTTTCACAAGATACTTTGTTAAAACTGCGACTGGCTCTTGGAAAGTAGGCGTTACGCCTATAATTAGTGTTCGCAAAAGGTACATGTAAGAGTGGTCGTTGTCGCAGTCCCATCTGATTAGTGCGTAACGTTAATTTTGAAACAAGTTCAGGGCAGTCGATTGATCCATTTGCGATATTAAACAAGTAGCAAACATCACTAATATGACGTCTACGGTCAAGTGGTAGAAAATGGTATCTCCTGCATCGGTGAGTGTAATCAACAGACACTTGCTTTGCCCTGTAATCAAGGTACTTAAGAAATTTTCTCTGGATGCCCTCAATACGAGACTTGTAGATCCCGTATTGAGGGTTCCAGACTTGTGATGCATACTCAAGGTGGCTGCGTACGAACGAACAATACAATACCTTGATTGGTTTTAGCGATCGGAAACATGCTGAGGTTCTCATAATAAAACCAAGTGCTCTTGAAGCCTTTTTCACCATACTATCAATATGCTGATCTAAGAGTAGCTTGCTGTCTTGTATAATTCCCAGATCCCTAATACTATTGACCTTGCTCTGATCATGCTACAACAAACTATCAAATCTTCTCATTCGAATTCGGACTGGGCAGAATTGTGAGCCAAACAATCTGTTGTGCGCCGCTGAGAAAAATTGACATAATAACATGATTGCTTGCCCAAGGAGAAGAAACGATGTCGTGGCAGATCTAGGTTAAGATGGCGAGGAGAAGATTTATGAATGATGACACTACAATAGCATATATCTATATATGTAATCAGAAATGGGACATTATGAACTAATATCCTACTTCCTACAAGTATTATAAATGCGAAAGTTTGTAAGGATGTATGGATGTCTGGAGGTTTGTTACTCTTTCACGCAAAAACTACTGAACGGATTTGGATAAAATTTAGCACACAGATAGCTTACAACATGGATTAACACATAAGATACTTTTTATCCCGGTATTAAGGTCCTGAGGGACAATTACCGAACTCCAAGCGGGCGATGCCGCGGACATCAGCTGGTATACTTACATTAATTATCAAAACAATGGCGTTAACTGCTTTCTTTTCAATTTAAGAACACACATTTTAAAAACACTTTTAATCTGTAACTCGTCAATACTATCAAGTGACCTTAATACATATTGTTAAAATACACTCTTTAATGCCAGACCAAAAAGTACCAGCTATGTTAATTTAGTGACCAAATTCGTGAAGAGTGCTAAATAAAATAGCCCTAACTCCTGAGCTATAAAAGAAAGCAAATTAGTTACTTTCCTTTATTCTTTCTGCTCGTACCAGCCACAATGTAGAATGTACGAGCGATATTATCAGACGGCGTACATGTAAAAATTATGCTCATACGTCTCCCTGCCAAACTCGAACATTTTTACTGCGCGGTACTTTGAGTAGAGATGGGACTGGTATCGATGTTTTGGGCAAAAAGTTATCGATTGTTATTCTTGTTTGGGAATAGAGGCTTTTGGCTATTTTGTGTTTTTTTTTGTATATTTTATAATGTGCGTCTTATTAGTGCAGATTAAACAGTCGGTCTCTTTCCTGCCTAATTGCAAGTCCATAAAATTCTATTACCAGTTCACTAAAAATGGTGAGAACATAAAAAAAAATATTTCAAAGTAAAATTGCGTTTTTCATAAAATTTTCTTATTCAACAGTCGTTTTTCTTATTGTAAACACCACTCAGTTGCCAAAATCCACTTTTTAAACTCCTGTTGCTTCTGTTTCACGATTAAATAGAAAACAAATTAACAAAAAGTTGCATAAAATACACTAGAGATCTATAACAATTTCGTTGTATAGTAAAGTATTTATATCACCCACCTCTATACGTCAATATCACCAAGCAATCTTATACTACTAACCCAGAATGTCTTTGAATGATGGTTTTTATCTCTCTTAGATGTTTACCAACCCCATAAAGGTGTAGCTTGAACTTTAAGACCTGAAGTACTATAAACCGAAGTGTTACGACCTACACTACAGGACGGAGCGTAGTATACAGTAAAAGTAACCAATATGTTATATTGGAAAACTTTATGATACGGTCATAAAATGAAATAATATTGTGGATTGAGCGATTCATGGAGAATAATTTTAAGGTGCTGTTGTTTCTTTTAAATAATATTGTAACTTTTATGATTTTTTTACGCTTCCAATAGCAAACTCGTGCGACATTGCCACCGAAATCGACAGACATCAGCGCAACTGTTGCCGTAGATGGCTGATATTGCCGGTTGGCGCTGGCGCAGCGGTCGCGCACACCGGAAGACATTGCGTTGAAAGGTCTCCCACTAGGTGGACCAATGACCTGATGAAGGTTGCGGGGATCCGCTGGATGCGAGTCGTACGGAACCGGTCAATGTGGCGACACATGGGGAAGGCCTATGTCCAGCAGTGGACGTCTTTCGGCTGAAATGATGATGATGATGATGATGACGATGCTGCGATTAAGCAAAACCTGCAAACCAGTGGCACCATCACTGACTTTGACAACAGAACAACAAGACTTTATTTTTTGTTTGTTTGATAGAAAAGAAATGCCGCCGTCAAAGTTGTGACGTTGTCACTTCCGAATTAAGCCGCAGTGGCGTTATTGCTTGCGGTTATTGTTAATGCAACACCACCGGTGATTGTGACCTGCTGCCGCATTTGGAAGTGTACCTTGATTGTGTCTTTGAAATATAAGTTTTTGTTTTAAGTTTTTTTGTGGATATTTATATGTATATTAATTATGTATTTACAAACAAAAAAGTATCTAAGTAGTATATCAACTATCTGGTGTCCACGACACAAGCCTCAGTGCTTAGTGTGGCACTAGATGGAGCTGTGTGTAATGTCCAGCGATATTTTTTTCATTTTTTTAAAGTGTACAGGATTTGTGAGAAAACATTTCTGTTTTAAACTAGTTTATTCCGAAAACTACAAAAATGTGTGTGAAAATACAATTGTAGTTTGCTTCTGATAATACTGGTATTTAGAACAAAGGTATGTAATAAAAGGTTTTATTGGTTTTATTTTTTTTACTTGACATCTGGAAATGTATAAAATGTAAGTGTTGAGCAATAAATATTTGAATTTGATTTATTTTAAGGCATGAAGTCTTTTTGAAATTTTAGATGTTGGATGTTTGGTAACAACTCTTAATCCACTTTATGACATAGTTTAACAGTTATTTTAGCGGTCGATACTATAATTATAATATAATTTTCGCTAATCTCAGCGGAGACTTGCCATAGACACAGGAAATAACATTATCATTTTTTACTGCACGAGTGTGAGCACAAACATGGACACACTCTCTTTCATCACTTTCATAATAAGGTAAAAGGAATTAAAGATTATTAATAATTCACCTTATTGATGAGGATTTTCAAAAAGGTCAGGTGCGTATTACTCGTATGACAGTACAGTTCATACATGTGTATGACCACATGTATGAACGTGGACGAGGCAAGAAGAGTATGTAAGGATCGTAGCAGGTGGCGTACCGTGAAAAGGCGTGAGTTTATGTATGTATGTAATTCAACATATCGAGGGAGATAGCTTGACAAACATTTATTTACTTGGGAATTTTAAACTTACAAAATTAAGACACAACATTAACCTTTTTTTAAATTAAAAAACATAACCTCCAAAAAACATCGACATTTATTTACAGTTTTTCCCCACACTACGCCAATTTATTACACAAATGTGTGTATATTTGGTACAAGCTGAACTCGGGAATCCTTTTTTACTAATACGCCATAGATTAGAGTAAAAGCATAGTGATGTGGAGTATTAATTTAAGGTTACTCCAACTTAAAGATATATAGAAGCATATATAGACGAAGGTTACTTTGTTGTCTTGACTACGAATATACAATGTGGGTTAATGTTCCGAGAATTTTGCGAGGAAATGTTTAAGATGGCGATACTTTGTTTCAGGTAGTGTAGTTTTATGAGTAAAGTATTTGTTCTCATCAGCATTCTGTATTTTTAGTAGCAGCGAGTTTTATGAAGATTTAGAGTATAGTTGAGACTCGGTGGTAACGGCGACTTACGTGTTGGACGTTACTTCGAACCCTGGCAGGCGTTCTCCATCATCTGCCTAGTCTTTTCCCAACTATGTTGGGGTCGGCTTCCAGTCTAACCGGATGCAGCTGAATACCAGTATTTTACATGGCGCGACTGCCTATATGACCTCCACAACCCAGTTAGTACTGGGTAATACGATGCCCCTTGGTAAGATTGGTTCTCAGTCTTTGGAGCCACTGACTACCTACTTAATTTCACAACACTGCTGCTCCTAAAACGGTGTAGCAAACCGACATGAGCTAAAACTAAACATTCTGGAACATGCACCAACCGACAATGGGCACGCGTGGTGGATTACGGCTCACTCTCTCCAAGAGAGGAGGCCTGTTTCCCAGCAGTGGGAACGTTATAAGCTCCTTATACAGGTCAATATCAGGGCTGTATTTCGTGATCATACAACTTTAGTTTTGTTCGTTAAAATCGCATAAATACCATCAGCTGTTCCCTATATTTCGACGATCTATGTGAACACAAATGTATGGGTGTTCATGCGGTTCACTTTTTCCCATTTCAGGGTTGGTCCCAAAGTTAAAGTTATTCATAATTAATTATGAGTACATTATCTCTTCAGAGGTTTATTCAAAGGTAACTGAAACTAAGGTTGTATTTATCTTTTTAAACGAATTCAAAACTTTGAAACGATTACGAATTATTATTCAGACGAAAACGGACTGGAAACTACAATAGATAGTTATTCTATCAATCCCGTCTGACTAGGACCTCGGGATCTAAATTAATAGCGAGACGAGATAACAGAATTACTATTCATTTCGAATCTACAATGATTAAAACCTTTTTTTTTAAACTTAAGCCAGGGTAATCTCGCGTAGTGAACTAACAACAAAAACCTAAAACGTATATAAATGACAAAACACCCAGCAAATGATATTACAAATACATAATATATAACGTCAACCAAACCCTTATAACATAATTCTAATAATTTATCCAAGCCTTCACATGTAGTCTAGGTTAGATCGTAAAAACTAGGTCTAGCCACATAATAAATAGATACAGAAGGCCAGCTCCGTGGGGCTCATGGCTAAATTATTAGTCGTGTGGTTAGTGCCTAACCTGATGTCTGAGTTTTTATGCCGCTCATGGGTCTCTGACTTGGCTTTACATGCCGTCGAGAAATATCTCTCAGGCTGGTTTGGTTTCCTCACAATGTTTACCTTTACCAAAGCAAAATCCGTAAAATCAGAGGGGCGTGTCTTTTTTTTCGTTTTTTTTTTTTGAATGGGAAATCATCAAATGACTCCTCTCGCTCTGGCCGGTGCAGGAGGGAGTGTCAGACTTTTACTGACTAAAACCCACCCATGTTCCTTCATCGCCCTTTGTGTTCCGGGGCCACGGTATCTCTTTCGAACAGTCCCGCAGCCCCGGCAGGCATCGGCCCTTGCGGACCCCTTCCTTTTTGCTGACTCTCTTTGAGGCGCGCGTGGAACACTCCTGCGCCGTCGACACGGCCTGTCGTCATGAGACGGACGGACGGCGAGCTAGCCCATAGCTCACCGTCCACACCAACCAATGGTCACACCACTAGGCTATCAGTGCTATAATAACAGCTGCACGGGTCGATCTTTGAGGTTAAGCAAGGTTCCGAGGTTGGCACGTGGGTGGGTGACCGCTCATTACATACGGAGACCCCTCGCGAAGTGTCTCGGAAAGCACGTTATATAAGGTCACGGTCACTCGTAGATCGGTGATCGGGTAGCTAGCAGCCGCGAGCCACAAATTCTAGCAACAAGTCTTGCCTAGTGTTATTCTTCAACTGGGTTGTGGAGGCTAGACAGAGAAGCTCCATTTTAAAATAGTGGTACTCAGCTGTATCCGGTTAGACTGGAAGACAACTCCAACATGATTGGGTAAAAGCTAGGCACTTTAAAGAAAGCCCTCTCCATACAACGGCCTAAAACAGGCGCACTAACACGTAGACGCGTACGTACGGCGATCTCAAGCAAATGCCGGGCGTGAGTGCACTTGCACTTGCTGTACGCAAAGCGTGTCTATGTGTACGTGCGCTTTTGCTTGTTGTATGGAGTTAAATTTTGTACTATTCTGTGGTACAGCTGCCCAGTGGGAATAGGAATACGCAGAGGTTGGGATAGGACCTAACGGTTATGTATTTATGACTACGTGTGTATGATTTATTTATAGTTCATGCTGAATGTGTGGATGGTAGTAAATGTGATTTTGCAATGGACAAGACAAACTTTATACATGGTAGAAAATGTATAACGACGATGAAATAAAATATTTGATTTAAATTATATAGCGATCATAACAACTAAGTTATATTGCAGATCCGAAGTGGTTTTTGTTTTATAGATGTTAATACAGTCATCATATTAATCACTTTTCTTGACAAAAATATTGAGTGTAAGAGTGAATTTTTTCGGATGGGAAATCATCAAATGACTCCTCCCGCTCTGGGCGGAGCAGTAGGGAGTGTCAGACTTGTACTGACTAAAACCCATCCATGTTGCTTCATCGCCCTTTGTGTTCCGGGGCCACGGTATCTCTTTCGAACAGTCCCGCAGCCCCGGCAGGCGTCGGCCCTTACGGACCCCTTCCTTTTGCTGACACTCTTTGAGGCGCGCGTGGAACACAGACGCGCCGAACGTGGGATACCCCACATTCAATACATCATTGTGAAACTCCCTAGATATTCATTTTTCATAGGTAGTTATAAAAAAAATAGCTGTCTATATATTTTGACCGTGTAGGCACTTTTTTTTAATTAAATGGGCTTGGAATGATTTACTCAACCGTGTACCTGTAACCGTGGTAATTGTGCGTCAAAGAGATTTTAAAGAATTAGGCATAGAGCGGACATTGGCAATAAGGTCATACAAAAATTTTGATCCCGAACATTTTCGATTTTGACACACGAATGCTACCTGACAAGCGGGTGCTTGACACTAGACAGAACGATTTGTTACTAAATGGTAACAAGTATTTGGATTACGATTTTCTTCGTCTATCGCTCGTAAATATTTGAATGTCTTTGTTGTGGGTTGATGTCCCGTCCACCCTGATACTCATGTTTCTTTACAACTAAGTTGAAGCAGCAATATTTTATGTACCCAGTCCCCATTCCTACCCTATTTTCACCACTGGCGACTACAGGCAACTTTAACAAACGACTCTATATTTTCTTTTCATCCCCAACTTTTTGCTACACGCCTGAAATGTAACCCTTTACGTTTTCATACTCGTTCTTTTTGATGATGTACGATTACGTTTTTCTAGATAAGTTTATGTCTGGGTACCTATAGTTGTATGTACATGGATGTTTTGGCGCGTAGCCACCTCTGTTATGTCAAAGATTTGACCTTAGTGAGAATTACGCCAATGTAACTGAACTTGAATGAGGCAAATGACAGCGCTGTCCAGCTTGCTACGTACTGGTCGGACAAAATCTGAACAATTGAATAATCATTAATTAATTAATAATGTTAAATTACTTAATTAATGTAATTAATTAACGTAATTAATTAACTTAGTTAATTAACTTAATTAATTACAACTATTGCCATTTTTTTTTTCAATCGGTATGTTGAACAAGAAGAAGACTGCACGAGTTCCACATATCTAAACTGCGTTTATTGCTATCAGTATCAGTGTAATTTCATAGTCATTGACATTGACAGATCTTCAAAGTGATTTAGTTGTGCTGATCGCATTCAATTTCACTGGCAAAAAAAAACCTTAGTGCTTAAGTACCACTCAAACCAAATTAAAGTAGATAAAGGTCGCTCTAGACTTCACAAAGACTCCCAATTTCATCCAAAGAAATAGTCTGTAAACGATGTCCCTTCCATTAAAGCCTGTAACACACTGACTACAGAACATTCACACCCAAGATTCCACAAAAAGCGCCCTGAGAACATTATGAGAAAATTTCCATACCGTTTTACTAAAGTGTTGCTTTTTCTCCATATGTACCCTTTTAGACCCCAAGTGGTGCTTTGATTGTGACAGATCCTGGGGTCCAAGAGACCCTTATTACATGGTTATTGAAAAAGCGGCCAAGTGCGAGTGACTCGAGTAAGAACGGAACCCTTCTTAACACCGCTATTAAGATAGAGCACAAAACATCGAAACAATCATTTTTCTTGCATGTATTATTATTAAAGTTGTTTTAGCGGCTATTAAAGTAGTACACACTCTGTGATAACTTTAAGTGTTTAGCTTTTCGGTACATAGCCTTGTGACAGACAGACGGATGGATATACAACGGAGTCTTAGTAAAGGGCCCCATCGATGCACCCTTCGAGTACGGAACCCTAAAGCGGAGTTTTAAAGGCCAGTGGCCTTTTTGTAAAGCGATACAGGTTTCCGCGTTATAGTTGTATTTACTGAGAGAGTGCTGTGAAATGTAAGTGAAGTCTTAGAAATTGAAGAGTGCTCTCAATTGTGCCAATTTTGTTGAATGGACAGTATTGAACTGTCCTGCGTGGACGGGAAGGGTTATTTTTCTGATAAGATTCTTGTTTCATTGGAAGATCACATTATTTTCATTTTAGAGAAAATTGTAGGTGTAAAACACTGTTTCTTCAGACACCTTTTGTTCATCTTTCAGTATCTTAATAGAAATAATCTTAAGAGGAAGTCTTAAAGCTGGTGTGTGGTAATGTAATCGGTTATCGTGGTACAGACATCTGATGCGGAGGAATGAGTAAATGTAGTTAAGAAAATATTGATGGCTTTAAGAGTAGAGGAAGACCAAAGAAACGATGGATGGACTGTGTGATGGATGATATGGCTAGAAAGGAGGTGCCTGATGAGATGACGAGTAATAGAGAAGTATGGAAGAAGAAGACATGCTGCGCTAACCCCAAAATTAAATGAATTGGGATAAGGGCAACAGAATGTTGATGAAGATGTTGTACGAATGATCGAAAAATAAAAAGATATTGCGGGTGATAACTTTGAGTGAACGTGAAATAAAAGACAGGTAATTTACTCCGTTTTTTTCGGTTAGGATTTCATCAAATGACTCCTCCCGCTCTGGGCGAAGCGGGAGGGAGTGTCAGACTTTTACTGACTAAAACCCATCCATGTTCCTTCTTCGCCCTTTGTGTTCCGGAGCCACGGCATCTCTTTCGAACAGTCCCACACCCCCGGATAATTTACTCTATTAGCTTCTGACATTACCTTTAGTAAGTTAAATAGGGCGGGAGTTACTTAAACCACATTTTTATTTCCAAAATATTTAAAGTAACCAAGACCGTGTGTAAACGAGGTTTAAAAACTGTGGTCTTAATAACTGTGCGTGTACAAAATATTTTATATTTTGTTTGTTTAGGGGGTGTTGTGGGACGAAATTATCAAATAAAATTATGTGCTCTTTACGAGTATACACACAAATTTTATAAAACATATTTGTTTTAAGCAAATATTTAAGCGTAAAGAGTTTTTTGTCCGTACTTTTATTGAGCTACACCTAAATATGTTGGAATTTCAATTTTAGGTGCTGTGTTAAGTGTTGAAAATTCAACAGGATTAATTTATTTAAGCGTTCACTTTATAGTTGCCTAATGTTAGAGAAACCGGGTGTTTTTGTGTCTTCCTAAATTACCTTAGCTTCATAAAAAGTCCCTACCGTAGTGAACATTGACTTAAGTAAGGCTCTCAGATGAATATAATAAAAAGTGAAGACTACCTCGTTGGTCGCGTGGTCGTCGCTGAGCATGAGGTCTCGGCTTCGATTCCGGGGTAGGGAAAATAGGCGAGACGACAAAAAAATCTAATTAGTCCGTCACATAGATTATCAAAAAATATTTGACCCGTGTTTTTTCTTTTGTTACGTAAACCAAAATTGACGAAGATACGACGCTTTTAAAATTCTCATTACGTCACGCCATGGTATAATTTTTAGCTAGTTCTGACGTAACGAGCCCCCACTCCCGAGTTTTGATGCGTTTTATCTTTGTCAATATTCATTGATTTACAAAAACAAAAAATACGTGTTCATTAATTTCAAATACTCTATCTGACGGACTAAATAGATTTGCAATCTTTTGATGCTGTCGTCATGCCTATTGTTATGAGGTTTTTCATCAGGAATTTCTCTCTCTGTGTATCAGCCACAGAGTCTGGATTTGGGCCGGTTGTAATAGCCTCCTCCCCCATAACATGGACTTAAAAATAGCTGGTGAAATATGGATGTACTATTAGGTACACCTCTGCTCTCTTAACAGGCGCGATGTTATGTTATGCTGATGAAATAAATTACATGCAGACAAGTGCGGACTTGGGGTCAACCTCACAATCTAAAAACTCGCGAGTTGAAGCCTCCACTGTTATCGTTTTCTATGTGAATAAAACACCGGCCAAGTGCGAGTCGGACATGCGCATTGTGGGTTCCGTACCATCGCAGTAGGGGAGCCCCCTTTACTTTATTTTTATTATTTGTTGTCATAGCGGCAACAGAAATACACATACGGGATATCTTTTTTTTTTTTTTATGGGAAATCATCAAATGTCTCCTCCCGCTCTGGGCGGAGCAGGAGGGAGTGTCAGACTTTTACTGAATTAAACCCATCCATGTTCCTTCATCGCCCTCTGTGTTCCGGGACCACGGTATCTCTTTCGAACAGTGCAACAGGCAACCGCAGCCCCGGACATACGGGATATCTTCCGTGTTTATTGTTTTTTTTTTTTTAAGAAACCATGAAAGCTTAAAACAGTGTTAGAAATACACATTTTGTGAAAATTTCAACTGTCTACCTATTACGGATCATGAGATACAGCCCGCTGACAGACAGACGGACGAACGGATGGACAGACGGATGGACAGCGGAGGCTTAGTAATAGGGTGGGTCCCGTTGGTTACCCTTCGCGTACGGAACTCTAAACATACCTTTACTCACATACATATTTTTCTTTTTCTCATATTAATAGTAAGAAACAAACTCATAAATATTTGTTGGAACATAATCAAAAGACTTTATAAAGGTAGACGGCTGGAAGAGTATAATGGGGTCGTAATGATCACATGAAACAAGGGGCAAATGGGGGTAAATGGGTCGAAACATGTGAGCACATTCCCTTACAATGTTATCTTTAAGATGTTATGGTGTCTATTTTTATTACTTAGAGTGTTTGAGAACCCTTGAAATGGCTTACAGTAATGTGTTTGTTGTTGTGGAAGTCTGATAGGCAATTGTTCGATGTAAGATACTGGTATTCAGATGTGTTCGGTTAGACTGAAACCTGGCACCAACATCATTTCCCCAACTAAATTGGGGTCGGCTGCAAGTCAAACCGGATGCAGCTGAATGCCAGTACTTTACATGGAGCGATTGCCTATCTGACCTCCACAACCCAGTTAAGTAATACCACACCACAGTAGGTAATACGATACCTCTCGATAAGATTGGTTGTCAGAGTTTCGGGCCACTTTACGACTGTCAAAGATCAACAATTGACAGCCCTGACCAACGGCTAACGTGCTTTCCGAAGCACGGAGGAAACTCGGTATACGGAACAGTCCGCACGCGAGCTCCGAGGAATCGGTGGCTGACTTAAATCATCGGTGGTTTTATTTCAAGTACATAATACCCTCATAGAATGATTTCATAATTTAGTACTCCGCGCGAACTAAATTATGAAATCATTCTATGAGTGTATTATGTACCCGGAGCTGCGGGACTGTTTGAAAGAGATACCGTGGTCTCGGAACACAAAGGGCGATGAAGGAACATGGATGGGTTTTAGTCAGTAAAAGTCTGACACTCCCTCCGGCTCCGCCCAGAGCGGGAGGAGTTATTTGATGATATCCCAACCACAAAAAAAGGGTATTATGTACGGTCGACCAAGCTATTTGGTTTACATTTTAACATTCAAATTACATTGTAAACTGTAAACCAAATAGCTTGGTCGACCGTACTTGAAATAAAACCACGATTATTTAAATATAAGACACCGATTCCTCGGAGCTCGCGCGTGGGTTAAAATGGGTGGTCACCCATCTACGGACCAACCTAGGCAAGGGCGGCTAACCTGAAGATCGACCTGAGCGGCTGTTGTTACTCAGCCACGAGTTCTTCGGTGAAGCCGACCCCAACACAGTTGGGAAAAGGCTAGGCAGATGATGATGATGACATGTGATTGAACTTATAGGTATTTTAATACCGTAGGGTACGATAAATGTATTGCGATCGGTACAAGATACATTAGCAGAAACCCGACTGCGTAAGTATGCCCATGTCATAAGGTCGGTAGATCACATGACCAGGAAAGGGCGGAAACTTAGTCAGGATCGAAACAGCGCGAAAGATTGTTTCATGCCTGATTTTAGGGACAATATTGTAAATATGTATCTGAAGTACACACTGTTTGTAGACGTAATAAAATAAAATTATTATACAGGGTGTTATAGTAGTCACGTGCTTAGGGGTAAGTTCAGTATCAATAAAGGAACCCGTAAAAAAGAAATCCAAAAAAATATCGGTATCGGTACTGAACTCACCCCTAAGCTATGGCACGCGACTACTTTAACACACTTTATAGTTATTGGTACTATAAAATATAAAATAGAATTCATGACAGGACCTTACTCGACAGTGGAGCCATCTAGTGAACTCAAAAACGACAGCCATCACAGCGCCATCTTTTATAAAAAAATGTCGATTGTTCACTCGTCTACTTGTCAATGTCATTGAAGTGCCAAGAGATCCTTGTGGCTCTGTACTTAGCCATGAGTCCCTTCAGAGATAAGTAAGTATGCTTATTTTTTATCATGCCAAACGGGTCGGAAATACTGGTTGTGTACGTAATGAGATGCGCTTCCCTCAACACAATGGCTCTTTTAAAATTCCACATATTTCGCGACGTTAAAAGGCTCACATTTTAGATGGCGACTATTTATTATCTGTGTTATTTTTCTGTCTGTTTGGGTTTTTAAAAATTGGTATTTTGTGTTGGTTTAAAAATGTCTGCCATGGTCTCATCTTTTTGACAGTTTAATGTACTGGTGTTAAGTCAAAATAGTACTAATCAAAAAGTGTTAAGTCTGTGTTAAGTTAAAATAGTACTATCAAAATAGTACTAATCAAAAAGTGTTAAGTCTGTGGTAAGTCAAAATAGTACTATCAAAATAGTACGAATAAAATAGTGTTAAGTCTGTGTTAAGTCAAAATAGTACTATCAAAATAGTACTAATAAAAAAGGATATTCGTTGCTTAATGCATAAGGACCAGAAAAAGCCAAGCATAAAAAAGAACCGTTGCTGTTATAACCTTATATTGTTATAACCGTTGCTGATAGAGGAAGCGTATTGTATTAATTAGTATGTGGTTTTGCCTAAATTATTTATTTATTTATTTATTTTATTTTACAGAAGGCTTACAGACTAACAAGCAAAAAATGATACTTAAACAGTGTAGTATTTCCAAATCGCTAATTACAAGCCTCCACACGTCAAATAATAATAAAAATATTATGTACAAATATCTAAACGGTTACAGAGCGTCAAAATATTCGTCCACATCGCTGTCAACAGGAAAAGTGGCCAGAAAGCTGGCAGCATAAAGTATTAGTTTCTAAATTAGTTTAATCATCCACAATAACATCTTCAAAGTTATATTTACCGTATTCAATTAGAATATCGTGAAACCGAAACTTTCCTTGCTACTTTTCACCCTTAGGCCGTAAGTAATAAGGTTGAAATGTGGTCGACACTCAGTGAACTCGGTCGTACCATTCTAAGTCTCATAATTAACCAACATAACTTTTACCAAGTAATTTCTAGAAATGTTAAAGAGACCTATAATTTCTGCCACTGACATTTTCATCTCCTTTCTAACGAAAAAACTTCGGTATTCACAAAATAATTATGTTATTAAAAGTTACACATTGTCTTCCCCGACATTTCACGGAACAATAAGTATATATTTCTATTTCACAAACAGACAGACAGACTTCTAAGTTAGAAACATTTCCTAAACTTTAAAACAGGCATCTTTTGTGGAAAGTTAAAATGGTTAGACCATTTCATTACACACAAAGAAATCTCCTCGGATCTCTGACGAGAAAGTTTTTTTTGTTTAAGGGGGTTCTCTGGCTTTTCCGTTTAAAAATAATTGGAGAAAATTATTTTCTTTTAAAGGTTTAACTTGAAAAACATGAAAAACATTGGTTTTTTGTTATTTGGTTGGGTTAGCTAAAGAGAAAATGAATAACTAAATGAAAAAATAAAACACAGGGAATGTAAGGATTAAAAACGGATATGACATCACTATCATCTGTCTATACTTTTCCAAACTATGTTGGGTTTGGCTTCCAGTCTAATTGAATGCATCTGAATACCCACCGGATGCATATTTACCATGGAACGACAGCCAATCTGACGTCCACAACCCAGTTAGTACTGGGTAATACGTTAGCCCTTGATAAAACGGATACGTGGATGCAATACTTATTTATTTTTATTAAAGGGCTTTGTCGCTTAGCGACCACATCGCCCAGTGCAGGAAAGCAAATTACTTACGATCTATTTAACACTAACTTACGATCTACATAATAATAGCTCATACAACTCTTTTGCTTTCTCTGACATTGGAAAACCAAGGATGGTATTACAAATGCTAATATTATACGATTTATATCGTCCAAAAACATTTATTCTACTATTTTCATTCCGGACACACTCCATCAGGATATGAAAAACATCATCAATTACTCCACAGTCATCACAATTCGGAGACGAAACTTTCATTAAATGATAGAACTTATTCGAAGGAATATGGAGGGAACGAAGTCTTCAGGCTATAGTAATTAATTTTCTGTTCAGTAGGTTTAGCCAAGTTGACAATCTACAATCGTTAACGCTAATAGAAAACTAACCAAATGTATGGGAATGATATCATTTCAACGTTAAGTCACGTGGTCAAAACAAACGAATAGAAACTTTAAAGTTCATTCAAAATTGTGAGTTGGCTGCGATTTATATGGGATGTAGCAATTACGATTGTAGAAACGAATACATTTCATTCTATCGTCTTAACTGATGTAAACTTGTCTACGAAGTTTCTATTCGCTTGTTTTGACCACGTGACATAACGTTTACGATTGTAGAAAGAGAATCGATACGAATCGTTTGTAACTTGGCTAGGCCTGCAGATCACAATGAATCCACGGAGCCCGAGAAATCTCTGGCTGGATAGTTCGGTACCAAATCCCCTTTTCTTTTGATCTTTCATCAAAATACTCTTGATGCAACACTTTATACTATACGATATACTGATACTAAAAATTTACGGAGTACTCATGGATTTGTTCCCGGTTGATGGCAATAGGCTCGACCCCTATTACATGGTACTTAAACGTAACTGGTGAAATGTGGGTGTACAATATACCTCCACCTATCCCTTTGAGGATCACAGGCGTGTTATGTGATGTGAATCTAAAAATTTCAATAATAAGCGCAATTACTATATAAAAGAAGAATAAAGTTTGTTTTGTCTATTGTTTAATAGTTTATACAATAATATTCAATAGAGTAGGTAAGTTTCTTAAGAATACTTGGAATTTGTTTTGTCTTAACATATAATAGAATATTATTTTTTCACAGCATTTATGTTTACTTTAAATATGGAATAAAGACAGTGAAGAAACTAGATACCTGTCACTGCTTTGCCTGGCACGACATTAAAAAAACATCGAGATTTCTTCAAATGTAAGTTTAAATCGGTTATTAAATCTTTTTAAGTCATTTGACTTGACCAACACTTTTATAGAACCTACTAGAGTCACTACTTCTACTGCTACTTGCATAGATAATGTTTTCTGCGATTGTGATTACTTAGATAAGGCCATAGTAAATTGTCTGCCTTCTGACCATAGCGGACAAACTGTAACTTTTAGGTGTAATACACCCCCATTGCAAACAGTTCAAATTAAATTTAGACCTATAACTTCTAGCAGATTAAATAGGTATAATATTTCGCTACAGAACAAGTTAAGTGCTATGAGCCTTGACGATATTAATATAAATCAATTGTATGATCGTTTCTTTTCAATAGTTCACACGGAATTCAATAAAACTTTTGAAAAGAAGACAAAAAGTATTTGCCCTAAATTCATATTTAGTGATTGGGCAACTAGAGGTATCCGAAAAAGTAGGGAAAGACTATTTGAGCTTTATGGCCTTAAGCCTTTTATAAACACTGAAACTTTTAACAAGTATGTTGCTAAGTATTCAAAAATTTTTAGAAATACATGCAAGGTTGCTAAAGCCCTGCACATTAGCAACAAGATCAAAACAGCAGAAAATAAAATAAAGACAGTTTGGAAAGTCATAAATAACGAGACTAACAGGAAGAAAATACGTAACACTAGCTACACATCAGATACAGCATGTGGTCCTAAAAGCTCTGATCAGGAAGTAGCTCAAGAATTTGTAAATTTCTTTACCGATGTACCATTAAAAACTACAGAGGCTCTTATTTCCTCACCTGAACTCTCAATTGGTTTATTAAAGGCGAATGTGTCTGGCTGCCTGGCTGAATTTAAATTTAAACACATTAACCCTATGATAGTTATTAAAGCTTTCCGGCAAATAAAAATCAAACTGACCGAAGATCTATGGGGAATGTCTATCAAAGTTTGTACATCCATACTTGAGACTATAGCCCCTTACCTAGCTTTAATTTTTAATTTATGTGTAGACCAAGGAGTTTTCCCTGATTTAATGAAATACAGTAAAGTCATACCTCTTTTCAAATCCGGGGACAGTAAAGACACTAATAATTATAGACCTGTATCAGTTTTACCAGCATTTAGCAAGGTTTTTGAAAAGGTAATGCTTAATCAAATGCTCCATCATTTTAACACCAACAGAATCTTACATGATCAACAGTATGGTTTCACCAAGGGACGTTGTACAACTGACGCCGGTGTAACCTTATTAAAGCACATATTTACTGAGTGGGAAGAGTCTCAAGACGCCATAGGAATTTTTTGTGACCTCTCCAAAGCGTTTGATTGTGTAAATCACGACACATTACTTTTGAAACTTGAGCATTACGGACTGGGTAAACTTGCACTTAGTTTGGTAAAATCTTATTTGAATGATAGACAACAACATGTTCAAATAAATGGTGTTAATTCACATGGTTTAAAAGTAAAAATGGGGGTTCCACAAGGCTCAATATTGGGTCCTTTCCTTTTTCTAGTATATATAAATGATCTACCCTATTTATTGAAAAACCAACCTCAAAATATGGTGTTATTTGCTGATGACACTTCCTTAATTTTTAAGATAAATAGGCGGGCCCAAAATCTAGATGACGTAAATAATGCCCTACTTCAGGTCCAAATTTGGTTCACAGCAAACAATTTGGTATTAAATGAAAAAAAAACCAAATGCATAAGATTTGCTTTACCGAATGTTAAAAGTAGTGATTGTGATATAGTACTGAATAAAGAGAAACTTGAATTCGTAGATAAAACGGTTTTCCTGGGGATTACGCTTGATTCAAGGCTACAATGGGGTTCTCATTTAACATCTCTTGCGGGGCGGCTAAGTTCAGCAGCATATGCCATTAGAAAAATCCGTCAATATACTGATGTAGATACCGCTAGACTGGTTTATTTTAGTTACTTTCATAGTATAATGTCTTATGGCATTTTGCTATGGGGACGGGCTGCAGATATTGAGTCTATATTTATTCTGCAGAAAAGAGCCATCAGAGCCATATATAATCTTCGTAGGCGCGATTCTCTAAGGGAACTGTTTAAGGATATTGGCAACATGACAGTACATTGTCAATACATCTACGAAAACATAATGTACGTCAGAAAAAATCTGTACCTTTTTGGTAAAAGGGGTGACAGACATAATTACAGTACTAGAAATAGGGACCAACTAGTTCAGCCAGGCTTCAGACTCGCTAAAGTAGACTCATCTTTCATGGGGTACTGTTTGAGATGCTATAATAAAATTCCACAAAGTATTCTTGAACTGAATGAGACGAAATTTAAAACATGCATTAAACGCACACTATGTAAGCAAGCATATTACAAGTTGAGCAATTATATCGCTGATAAAAATGCTTGGCTCAATGCTGGTCCTGCTCCACAAGGACAGGGGCGCTTAAATTGATAGCATTAAATGGTATTGTTGGAGCTGCTGAAGATTGTACAACTATCTTTGCATTGTATAGATTCAATCTCTTTAGTATTATATAATCGCATAGCCCATACTGTGTGAGTACTATGTACTAGAAAGCTATCATTCACTGGAAACCTACGTCTTTTCTTGACTTGAATGTGCCCTGGCAGTTGAGAATATGTCATGCTCACTCAAAAGTCTCGCTGATGGTGGCGCATGTGTCGGATCATTTAGTTCCCTTCAAAATGGTTGAGTTGAATGGTGCTGATCTATGCGTCATGTCCGTGAACGGACGCTGTCAGTTGTGACTGGTCATCTCTCAGTTGCCATGTCTTATTTTAATGAATTATTTTAGTTTTTGAATTGTTTTTTTTTTGTTTTGTTTTACTGTGGACACTTTTAACGTGCACATCTTGCTACATTGTTCTCACATAATATACCATCTCAACATGAATGATGTAACCAAGATTTTGTAACAATATTCTGATTTAAAAGAGTGTCCATGGAGTTTCTTGCCCGTTCTTCTCCATTGAGATCTACGCTAGGGAATGGGCAACTACAGTACTTTCACAGTTTTTATGTCTTGTGACTGGGACTGTAGCTACATTTAATTTTCATCTTTGTTTCGACAGTTCAAAAGTGCCTGTAACTGGCTTACTTGAAATAAATGCTTTGATTTGATTTGATTTAATCTTCTTCTTATCTTAATTTAATTGTGTCGGCACAAAACTGAGCCACGCCTACAGTAGCGCCCATCAGTTCCTGTAGTGAACAAACAACGTGCCCCGTAAGCATAATAACCAGCCTATAATGTTCCCACTGCTGAAACACAGGCCTCATCTCTACGAGAGGGAAAGGGCTATAATCCACCACAAGTGCCCCATATGTAGTACATTAAATCATAACAATTATTTAATGTTATGATATACGATCACAATTTTTTTTTCATACTTGTTTAATTTTCGACTGTTTATGGAGAAGCAACGAAAGCTCCCACCCTTAAGGAGTGAGATACAACTTTTTCGAAAATGGTGGAGTTCCGCTAAAAGTTTATACGGAGAACAGATGACAAGCGGTGACGCGCTTTAACGAATATAATACTTACGTATGCATGCAATACTTTATGATTCCTTTTTATGTCTTTGTGAAAAAAAAAAAATATGCAACGCATTTTTATCAACTATTACCACTTTCAACGTTGCTGGATGTCTAAAGTTACATAGCAAAATCAGATATCTGTTCAAACGTGTAAAATAATGGGTGTAAAAAGGCCCTCAACAAAGCCGAAAGGCACTTGTTCTCCCCGTCATTGGAATATTTTTTTTTTTGTTGGGGAACATACATGGGAACCTTCTAATTCCAGATATATTGGAGGTCAAATTTCCAACTTTTCCACATCTTTTTTTAAATATATGTTTTATAATGTAAAAAAAATCGTTAAATACCTCCTTGAGCCCTACACTATTCAATGCACCCATCAGCAGTATGTTTTGAGTGCGTTGCATTGAGCACTACCATATATCATGATTTCAGACCAAAAATAAAGCCCAGAGTTAGTTTGATGTACAGAATGCTTGGTTGACGGCTTTGCGAGGCAAACCGAACCGAACCCAAACCCAACCAACCCAAACCAAAACCAACCAACCAATTCTGGGTTAAGCTCGCCGTTGTACATATGCTATTTTTTTTAATTTTGTGTAATTTTGTGTGCAATAAAGAATAAGAATTTGTTCTATAGACCAGTGCAGATAATTTTTGAAAACGAAAAAATTCATAGTAGGATGAAACCCATTGGAAATGACAGAGAATATAACAAAAATGAAAGGAAAAATAATTTACGGGCGATATGAGGTCGGGAAGTGGGGGGGGGGGGGGGGGGGGTTAAGGGTAAAAACGGTTTATCTCGATTTCCGGCAAAGCTACAAGTTCAATGGAAAAAAGTTGAATGGCAAAGTTGTAGGTAATTAAAAGATCTACAATTTTTGTACAAACACTTTTTTCACATAACCTCAAAGTTTATGTGAAAAAATTCAAATAACCAAGTTTTTGGTTTTTTATTTTTATCTTTTACAAAACAATTTTTTTTTCACGAAATTTAGTGGAAACTTACCTTTTTATGTCCCAAATATGCTGTAATTTTTTTGATTTAAAAAATATATTTTTTTAACCTTATTTTGACTTAATTTCGAAAAAGCACCCTAATTTTCAATCGAAAATTTTCACGTCAAAATATCTGCTTTTAAACCATTTTTACCCTTAAACCACCCGCCTTCCCTCCCCCTTCCCGACCTCAGATCGCCCGTAAATTATTTTTCCTTTCATTCTTATTGTATTCTCTTTAATTTCCAATGGGTTTCATCCTACTATGAATATTTTCATTTTTTGACCATTTTCAGAGGTATCTGCACTGGTCTACTAGTGGTTGCACGAGTTACTTTTGAGCTTGAGGTGCTGGGTCCACTTCATAGGTCGAGCGGAATATTATTAGGTTTTTCCATTTCTCTGAAGAAGCCAGACCTGGATTTCTGCTCGTCTGATGGTAATATAGGCTCGCCCGGTGATATATGGGTGTACTATAAGCTACAAGGTCTGCTCTGCATAACCCTTGGGGTATAACAGCGTGAAGTTATGTTGTTTATGTCTTATTGGAGCTGACAATGACGTGTGTCTCCATGTCTACATCCATGTCATTTGTTCTTAGTCTTAGTGCTATAGGCCGTCTAATATAACATTAGACGGCCTATTTTATATGGAGATATATTATGATACGAAAACACGCAAATACCCCATAACATTAAGTTCTAGGTTCTTATGTATGTAGGAATGGTTTAGGATTCCATCTTATCTTTTCTTATTAGACCTCCTAAGTTTGAAAAATGTCCCTAAGAGTGTTTTGCCGAGGGCTATTATAGACATTAGGGGTCAATTCACACCGAAGTAGCAGCGTCTAGCTAGTCTAGATTCCTCAGGCATTTATATAAATCCCTGGTTCAATCCATGGTCCGGAGCAAGACGGAATGGGACGCCGTCACCTCCTTCTGCGAAGCAGTCATGCTAGCGAAGGAGGTGGCGGAACGGGAGAGGGAGAGATCCTTACGTCCTGCGGCCGCCGCGGGAGACGCCCCGCGCGTCGGGGGTCACTTGGTGGCGCCCGGACACCGTAGGCGCGGGCCTGTGGACGGGGAGCTATGAGCTAGCTCACCGTCCGTCCGTCTCATGACGACAGGCCATGTCGATGGCGCGTTCGTGTTCCACGCGCGCCTCAAAGAGAGTCAGCAAAAAAGAAGAGGGGGGGGGGGATGCCTGCCGGGGCTGCGGGACTATTCGAAAGAGATACCGTGGCCTCGGAACACAAAGGGCGATGAAGGAACATGGATGGGTTTTAGTCAGTAAAAGTCTGACACTCCCTCGTGCTCCGCCCAGAGCGGGAGGAGTCATTTAATGATTTCCCATCCAAAAAAAAGGCAATAATATAAATAACACAAATTAAATGGCCTGCCCGTGTTCGAATACAGTCGTAAGATATTTCACCTGGTAATCACTGCTCCTCTACATTTTCGAACCTGCTCCCAGTTACTACTTACCTACCTTCTTGAATGTTCCACTCATAATTGAAAGGACTTAAACCCATTGGCCAACACAGAAGCGAATCGGGACAAACACGCTAGTCTAACAGCGCGAAACAAATTCGTATTTACAAAATTAGATGGCCACTGAAGTAAATATTTTAATATAAGCAAATTCACCTGTGTGAACACACTAGGTGGTTTTTCGGTGCGTTTACGGTTGGCGAGTTTTCGTTCCGTGTGGCTAGACACCAGTAATTCCTTTTAGTGAATGTTTAATGTAAGGGGCATTTGCTGTTTAGTGTGGGGAATTGTGTGTTGTGGAACTGTTACAAAACCCTGGTCGTACCAATTGTGATTTTGTCCAACGTTTTTGGCGAGAATATGCCACCTGTCCACAACCTTGTATAACGCTCTCAAGGATGAATGTGCCTCTACGGTAGGTGCCGGCTGTTATTTGTAGATCTTTGTCTAACTGGTTGTCAGACTTATATTAATCGTGTAATTCCGAAACTCTGAAAACCAGTCTTGCTAAGCGGTATTGTGTAACCATGTAGCTAGGTTGTGGAGGTTAGATAGGCAGTCGCTCCATGTATTCAGCTGCATCTAGCTAGACTAGAATCACAAAAAATCATTTAAAGTGCGTGCCTTGAGTTCGAACTCGAAACCTATGACTTGGCAGTCCGTCGGTCACACCAGTAGGTTATACTGCACTGAAACATGCTTTATAATTTATTCCGAATTTTAGGCAGAAACACCCATTTCTTCTTACGATATATACTTGCTCGTTCGTACCAAAATACCATTATATTACTCGCTTCACATTTCACAGAATGGAGCACAAACCATTTGAAATAACGTTCTGCGATACCATCGCTAGTACGATATATCAACGAAGAACCGTTGTTGGTAACTGGTGTCCATGGAAGTACATAATAAAAATATATCGTATGCGTAAAGATCGGGTTATCTTAATTTCCTTGCGAGGAGTGGAATATGAATGGAATATTTAAATGATTGGGAGGAACTGGAAACTTGCCATGATATGCTAAACTGGCCTGCAAAAATAAGTATGATACTTTTAAAAATGCAATAACTTTTTAAGTACACAAGATATACTTTCGAAACAAAAAGGACTCGAAAAATAGTTTGATTTTGTCTATAGTTTCAAAGGAAGCTGATAAAATTGCTTTGTAACGTTTTTTTTTTATCTCTAACTTCTATAGTTTAGGAAAAAATTAAATTTTAAAAGTGTAGTACTTATTTTTACAGGTCAGTGTATAAAAGGCTTTTTGTCTTATGGTGAGGTTACTGCCTGCGATTGCTGAGCATGAAGTTCTGGGTTCGATTCCCAGCAGGGCTATTACGTATCTTTCAGATATCCAGTGACTATCAAGCATCGGTTGTACACCGAACTTTGATGACATCCGTGAATGTCATAATATTGGTATTACGTATCACACTCAGTGGAAATCACTTTACGGTGACTAACAGGGTCATACATAATACGAAACTAACTTTTTGACAGTCAATTGATGGACACTGAGCCCACTTACTATCATTTCGAGCTGTCAACAGAGATACGTAATAGCCCTACAGGTCGGGCAAAATGTTACTGGGTTTTTACATCAGGAATTTTTCAGTATCAACCACGGAGTTTGAATTGCGCCCGGTTGATGGCAATAGACTCGCCCCTATTACATGGGCCCCCCTATAACTGGCGAAATATGGGAGTACTATTAGGAACACCTCCTAACCCTTCGGAGATTACAGGCGCGATGTTATGTTATGATGTGGGTTGACGACGGTGTCGCGGTCCACCTGTCTTTTTTAATTTAGATAATATTTCAAATAAGTACCCATTCTACCTACCTATACGTTTTTTAAATAAGTTTTATTTAAGTACTCCTTAAAATTTTGTTCTTTGTAATGTTTTTATTGAATTTTAAATTAAAACACTAGACCAACAGAACGGACTGCACACGGGCGCTCTCATCGGTGGATGCACGTCTCCCTCACCCCGCCTACCGCTGCGGCCGCCATTGCAACAGACCCCAGAGCAGTGAAAATGTATCCAGACTCCACGCGTTTTTATTTTTTATTTTTTACGGTTTCCTTTATCGATACTGAACTCACCCCTAAGCTATGGCACGCGACTACTTTAACACCCTGTATAAAAGAAGTCACTGGTTCCAATTATAGCTAGAAATGGCATACACTGGGGTTACTGGGTTTTTCTATCAGTTATTAGTCAGTTGCAGCCACGGAGTCTGGATTTGTGTGAGCCTGTTTCCATAATTCAGAGTCTGGGTTCATCATCATCATCATTTCAGCCAAAAGACGTCCATTGCTGGACATAGGCCTCCTCCAAGTGTCGCCACATTGACCGGTCCCGTGCGACTCGCATCCAGCGGATCTCCCGCAACCATCACCAGGTCATCGGTCCACCTAGTAGGAGGCCTTCCAATGCAACGTCTTAAGTGGGGGGCAGGGCACATTGGTCGCAGAACGGATGGCCAATGGGGCCGAAAAGTACTGGAGTGACGACCGCGAGTCTGGGTTGCGACTGACAAATTCCTGATGGAAAAACTCACTATAATTTCACCTTACGACCACTGGACGAACGAGGTAGTTTACTATAATTACACCACACATACTATGTATTCACACATATTATTGCTTACTTAATTAAAAATACTAATTATATTTTTTTAAACATATTTCTTGCCTTTTTATCTACAAATAGGCGAGACGACAAAAAAATCTAATTAGTCGGTCACATAGATTATCAAAAAATATTTGACCCGTGTTTTTTCTTTTGTTACGTAAACCAAAATTGACGAAGATACGACGCTTTTAAAATTCTCAATACGTCACGCTATTGTATAATTTTTAGCTAGTTCTGACGTCACGAGCCCCCACTCCCGAGTTTTGATGCGTTTTATCTTTGTCAATATTCATCGATTTACAAAAACAAAAAATACGTGTCCATTAATTTCCAATACTCTAACTGACGGACTAAATAGATTTGCAATTTTTTTATACTAACATCATGCCTATTGTATGTGACTACGAGATTATGCTAGTACGCTCATAATTTGTTCGTCCACTATTTATGCGAAGACACTGACTCCTAAGGTACAGGATCTTCCTAGTTTAGGAGTCAGGGTTCAAATGTTGTATTGACTGTACTGTACTCATCTCTCGCACACTACTTCTGTTTGCTAATTTTTCTGTACCCTAGTGACCGTTGTGTACTTTAATATGTGTCAAACTTGTATTTTCCTAATAAAGTTATTATTTAAAAAAAAATACAATTCACTAATACTATAAACACACTAACTCTAAAAGAACCGAAATTCTTCATCCATCTGTAACCGAACAAACACATTACCAATGGGTTGCCTGATGAAATTAAGTCAAGACTATTTAAAATTGTGGCGGCCGTGAGTCTTGACCGGTTTTGATCATTTTTTTGTTCTAGACCATAACTGAGAACCAGATGGTTCAGTTACGGAGATATTGGGGGTCAAAGTTCCACATTATAAGTAATTTTAATGTAAGATTTTTACTTTAAACACCTCTACGACCCCCGTACTATTTGATCCAACCATCAGAACAATCTTTTGCGAGCGTTACATTGACAAAGACAAAGACAAAGACATTTATTCGTTGGATATGGTAGGCACAGAGTTGTTAAATAAAAATAGCAGGACAGGACATATCCGCCGCTAGTCACGGCATACGAATATTTACATAGTTACACTTATAACACTAAAATACATTAAATTCAATTTAAGCACTTAGATAATAATAACTCTAGTAATAATTCTAAATTTTTACGCACATATACCTAATCTTAGCTTACCTGTTTACATTCAAATGAAATACAAAATCAAAAACAAAACTAAAAGGTGTAAAACTCTATAATCTAATATATAAGTAATATAAAACACAATATTAACCTTTGGTATATAAAAACAAAAACAAAATATTGTATAATAATATCTGGTAGTACCTACAGGACCTATTTATATTTAACTAGCTGTTGCCCGCGGCTTCGCCCGCGTGAAGTTCGGTTACTGCCCCACTGGATCAAAATAAAAGGATAAATAGTATCCTACATGTTAATCAATCACTGTCACAATCACTGTCACAATCACTGTCACAATCACTGTCACAATCACTGTCACAATCACTGTCACAATCACTGTCACAATCACTGTCACAATCACTGTCACAATCACTGTCACAATTACTGTCACAATCACTGTCACAATCACTGTCACAATCACTGTCACAATCACTGTCACAATCACTGTCACAATCACTGTCACAATCACTGTCACAATCACTGTCACAATCACTGTCACAATCACTGTCACAATCACTGTCACAATCACTGTCACAATCACTGTCACAATCACTGTCACAATCACTGTCACAATCACTGTCACAATCATTATCACAATCACTCTTCCATCTTCTGGATCTCAAAATATGTAAATGCCATATTCATAATCAGCACCCCTGATAATCTCGGTATCGACACCCATATTGATTTTTAGACATTTCAACCCCATCGCACCCAACAGGGGATGATGGTATTTCAGGTCCGCCGTATTCAATCTTAAAATCGTTGTTTGCAAAAATCAAACAAAAAAAAAACAAAAATCTATTTGCCAAATTTGGAATATGGAGACCCAGCGGTTTGGGCTGTGCGTTGATATGTCACCCAGTCAGTCAGTCAGTCAGTCAGTTTATCATTTTATATATATAGATATCTTCAAGAAATTCTTTTATTGAGTAAAAAGTCTTTTGAAGTAACAAAAATATCCACTTCTTTTTGAAAAAATGCAGCACGTGGTGACTCTCTTATAGCTTTCGGAATGTGGTTGTAAATTTTAATGGACATTAGGTAACTGTTTTTATGGTGAAGAGTACTATTGCAAAGTTGGTTTTTTAGTTTAGTTTAGTTTAGTTCTACAGTGGAGAAGAAGTGTGATTTTTTTTTAACAAATATACCTATTTCTAAGATATAAGTACAAGCTAGAGTTAAAACCTTTAACTTTTTAAAAACTGGTCTGCAACTCTCATATGGAGGTGTCCCAGTGATTGCTCTCATGCATTTTTTTTGCGCTATGAATGCTCTTTGGATATTGAGTCCTAACTATACAGTTAACTAACTATACTGACTAACAACTGCAACACACCTTTTTTTTGTTTTTTTTTTTCGCATGGGAAATCATCAAATGACCTTCCGCTCTGGGCGGAGCGGAAGGGAGTGTCAGACTTTTACTGACTAAAACCCATTCATGTTCCTTCATTACCCTTTGTGTTCTGGGGCCGCGGTATCTCTTTCGAACAGTCCCGCAGCCCCGGAACTGCAGCACACCTGTGTTGTGCAGTTGTTAGTCAGTAACTAAATATGTGGAGAATCTGTAAACAAAAATATTGACATTGGATGTGGTAATGATGATTCAGCCGTTCGCGTGTGAGTGTATAAGAACATATTTTTAAAATTACATAAACTTGCTTTCGTATTGTATAATACCTTGCTCTGAAACGGACGTGTAAGACATTAAAACCTAGTATATTTTATTTTATTCTAGAAAACAGTTTTGTGTTTAGTTTGTAAGTTTTATTTTCGGATATTGAGGATTTTCGTTCTGATAGGTAATGAATTATTGATAGTATATATTGCATTGTGAAATATGTGTGTTTTCTGTAGATGTTTCTAGTTGTGCAGTTTGTAATTTTTAGTAGAGATTAATAGGTGTATTGGAGTAATATTTTAAGGTTATACTGACATGACTTGTGTTTAAAATTGGTCTTTTTTTATAATACTAACTATCTCGTTGATCTAGTGATCTAGTTGGGCTACCATTGTGCAGGATTTCTTGAGTTCGATTCCCTAGTCGGGAAGAATGATCTTGGAATTTTCGATCAAGAACCTTTCAGTAGCAGCACGGAGTTTGGATTTGGGCCCGGTAGATAGAAATAGGCTCACCCCCTATGACACGAGAGTTAGAGAGTTAACAGGTGATGATATGATTATTCTAAAGTTACACCTCTGGCTAACTTTAGGGCTAAACAAGGGTGTGTTTACCATAAAACTTTTATTTTTAATATCTTTTATTTTACAGTTTCAAGCCATGTACGGGTATCCCTTCAAACTCCTGATATTAATATCAAAGACGGTCAGTTTCCTGCTAGCGGACAGTCGGTCTCGAGTCGACCATTCAGATCTGATCAAGTGTGATGGCATCGTCTTCCATGACGTCTACTATGATAAGGAGCAACTGTTCGGAAATCTTGGGAGACCTTACAATTTGGTTATGCATAAGTAAGTGGGAGTGGTGCTGGTTTTTTCATTCATTTTATGCGAGTTAGTTTGTTTTATCGGAAAAAGTACGTTAAGCCGTTGGTTCTGGCTGTCATTTGTAGATCTTTGATAGTCGTTGCAGGTAGTCAGTGACCCGAAAGTCTGACAACCAGTCTTACCAAAGGGTATCCTATTACCCAGTAGTGACTGGGTTGTGGAGGTCAGATAATTCGTCGCTCCATATACTAATAATACTGGCATTCAGCTGCATCCGTTTAGACTGGAATCCAACCAGAATATGGTTGGGAAAATGCTAGGCAAAATGATGAGATACTTCAAGGGAAAAATAGCATGAGTAAATTTTTCTGCGTTCTATTTGAATTCAATTTTATGTTGTGATGTAAGTGGGCATTACCTCAACAATACTGAATTGACACAGAAAACAATGGTTTTCTCTATCATTTTGATTATGGAATTACAATGATGACTTATAAATGAATAGCAATGATGGATATCATTGCTATTCATTTATAAGTAAACATTGGCAGGATAATTAAACAAAAACATGAATAAAAGATTTCAAGTAGGTATGTCAGTTGCACTACAACAAACAACTATGTATTTGTTGCCAAAAACATTGTCAGTATAATTAAAAACATCATAACGTGTCTCTCTCAAACTGATGACGTAACAATGTGATCCATTAACTCGACGTCAGTCATGACGTCACGTTATTAAAAAGTTTAAACAACGCGATCATGATTTTATATTGGCATTTTAAAATGACATATATGAGTAATGGTGATAGATTGAAATTGTGAGTTTAATCCTGATGTTTGGGAAAAATCAAAGGACCAATTTCAAGTTTATTGAAAAGTATTAATTTGAAAAATTGTGTCTGACGCCTATATACGGAGATAAAATCAATCACCAAGCTTTCTTCTTGCGTGTTAGCTGAGCTTCAGGTCCTGGGTTCGATTCCCGGGTCGGGAAAAGTGACATTGGGTTTTTATTTCTCAGTAGCAGCCACGGAGTCTGGATTTGGGCCCCGTTAATGGCAATAGGCTCGCCCTCCAATACAGGAGACTTAAACCTAATTGGAAAAGGTGGATGTACTATTAGGTACACCTCTGCCTTACCCCTCGGGATTACAGACGTAATGTTATGTTTAATAGCATTTATCTATACCAGATGTTTTTGCTGGCCTTGTATTTGGCATTTTTCTCGTGGGTGGAAACTACAAAACGCCATCTGCTACGAGTACGACATAATGAGCATTTCAATTTCACAGATTCTCTGGCGTCCTATTCTTCAGTCACACCATCCAAAATGGTTCTCAAATAGACTTCAGTATCAGAGCCTGTCATGTCGAGAAGAGGACTTGCAGAGAGATCCAAGGAGTACCAGGAGGCTATGCTATAGCCTACGACGCAGGCAACGACGACATATACTTCGGCGGCCACGACGGCATTTACAAATACAACTTTCTAACAAAGGAAGCCGATTTTTTCGCCGAAGAGGGAAAGTCAATCTGGGGGTTGTTTGTTCGGCGAAACTTTTACTACATAGAGTATCCCACGCAAAAACTTTTTGTCTACAGAGATGACCGGTTCGTTCATGTATCTGAAGCTATTAATATAGAAATTGATATTTTCTTTGTCTCCAAAAATTCAGAAATTTATTTCGCAAATAAAACAGCCTTGTATAAATTAGAAAAATCAATCAAAGAGCCTATAGTTTTAAGTGATGAGGTTGTCGTCAGACAGATCGTTGAAGATAACTACGGAGATATATTCTTCTGTGCGGGCGATGGAATTTATCTTGAAGAGAAACCTTATCATAAAACGAAGAGAATTGCTGAAATTGATCAGGCTTTTGGCATGGCTGTTGATGAAAATGATGATATAATATATTCTGACAGAAATAACATATATCGCTTGATTCCTAGTCAGAATAGTAACGTTTGTTTAAATGCATTGATCAATGAGGAGACAAGAAGACAAAACACTTTTTTAAATTAAACATTTCCTTTTATGGTTTATGTATGTATTCGTACACCAACACCATTTCATGTAAAACTACTGAAAGAAAACAATAATTAAAATTACTTATATCTTATCATTTTATGTTAACACAGCGTTCGCCATAAAAGGCAAAATAGATTCAATTACACTCTACTCACTAATGACTATTCTTCTTCTTAGCGTGTCGATGGCAATCTAAATTAGTACTTACGGGATGATATCCGTGATTTTCCTTAGGTTCTATGTTCTATGGTTTAAGTGTAGTGAAAAACCGTGAAAGTCTAAAACAGTGAATCTAAATTGTGTCGGTCGAGAACTAAACTACTAGTTTGGCGCGCTTTCGGAAGCGTCAATATTCCTGTAGTGAACAAAACAACAGGACACGAAGGACGCGATAGTGCCCCAATGTTTGTGGAACAGCACCACACCTATTATAATATTTTTTACCATAATAAGCTAATGTGTTTATTAGCACAAAATAAATAAATAAAAGTTTTTATTGTTTTTTAAAGTTTTTAGTGGATGTGCGGGGTGTGAAGATACCTACACACACCGAGTAGGTGTATGTGTGTGTTAATGATTGATTGATTGATAGAGTATTAAGAATAAAGATATAACTAAGGAAATATTATTTTTATTAAATCCCATAAAAAAAAAAACTTCTCTCAGAGACAGCACGCTTTACGGCTCGGTTGTGAATACCGCCTCGGCTGCAGTAACAAAGTATCCCCACCTATATCAAAATGTACTATAGGCGAGACGACAAAAAAATCTAATTACAACAGTTAGATTATCAAAAAATATTTGACCCGTGTTTTTTCTTTTATTACGTAAACCAAAATTGACGAAGATATGACGCTTTTAAAATTCTCAATACGTCACGCCTAGGTATAATTTTAAGCTAGTTCTGACGTCACTCCCGAGTTTTGATGCGTTTTATCTTTTTAATATTCATTGATTTACAAAAACAAAAAATAGGTATCCATTAATTTCCAATACTCTAACTGACAGACTAAAGAGATGCCTATTGTACAGAGTTTTATCATGGGAACTACATGCACTGAAAACTTTTGGTGGAACGGATCCCTTACTACAACTAAAGGCCGTTTTCTATAACTTAACTGTCATTTATATGCCCTGACACCTGCACACTTGACGATCTTATGACTGCATCAGCGAGCGGAGTTCGCGTAGCTGAATTTTGGGCCAAACAAATTTAACAAAAATTTGTCATCGACACGCTAAGAAGAAGTTATATGCCTACGTGCGTAGCTATCGGTGTTTCTACAAACAAAGTTAGCTTGAAATATCCTATCCGCCTCACCTACCTGTCACTTGATTCATAGAAAAGGCGGCCTAGTGCGAGTCGCACTCGCCTATGAAGGGTTCCGTAGCAGCAAGTAACATAATGTAAAAGTTCTTGTAGTTCGTTGTAACTTTGATCGATGTTTTAATAATAGTTTTTTTTTAAATTAAGTTATTGATAAGTAAAATGAAAGGTAAATTGCGGTTTACGATTTATGACGTATTAGAAAAAAAACTACTTACTAGATCTCGTTCAAACCAATTATAGGTGGAAGTTTACATGGTAATGTACCTACATCATATATTTGTTTTTAGTTTTATCATTCTCTTATTTTAGAAGTAACAGGGGAGACACACACATTTTACCACTTTGGAAGTGTCTCTCGCGCAAACTATTAAGTTTGGAAAAAAAATAACTTATAAACCTCGATATCATTTTTGAAGACCTATCCATAGATACCCGACACGTATAGGTTTGATGAAAAAAAAATTTCGAGTTTCGGTTCTAAGGGTGTGTAAATCATAGTGCGGTTCACAGATTAGAATACATCTACTTACCAAGTTTCAACAGCACATAGTTCTTATAGTTTCGGAAAATAGTGGCTGTGACATACGGACGGACAAACAGACAGACATGACGAATCCATAAGGGTTCCGTTTTTGCCATTTGGCTACGGAACCCTAAAAATCAAAGAAAGCTTTTCAGGGACGTTTTGTTTCTATCGGTCCGACCTACCGATTGTTATTGAAAATGGCCGTAGGTCGGTTTATGAATTTCAAAAAGTCGTTGCTAAACTCACTATGTACGCACAAGCGTATATATGTACAAGCGATGAGATGTATCTATATTGGGTGTAAAAGTAAAGTACCCTAGTTACCAAAATTCAAAAGCATTTTTCTTTGTAAATAGTAAGGCGTCAACAATACTATGTTCGTGAAAACGTACAATATTAATCATACAGCAGGAGAAAACCGCTTTTGAATTTTGTTTAACTTTTATTTTATAAATGTAATTGTGTTCACAAATAAAGATTAATTGAATTTTAAAATGAGTGAAGTATACATTTAATTACTTGTGATTGAATGGTGAAGAGCAGCGGTGGCCCAGTGGTGGCGTCCCCGACTTACGAGCAGTAAGTCGTGGATTCGAACCCAGACAGGCGCATTACTTTGTGTAATTTATTTCATCACCACTGCTCTCAAAACGGTGAAGGAAAACATCGTGAGGAAACCGATATGTCCTAGAAACAAAAATTTGAAGACATGTGACATCTACCAATCCGCACTAGGCCCGCATGGTGGATTATAGCCCATTCCCTCTCATTGAGAGGAGGCCGTGTCCCAGCAGTGGGAACATTATAGGCTGATGATGATGATGATGATGATTGAATGGTGGGCTGCATCAATTAGGTACCCCAGTATCCCGGGTTCGTGCGGCTGACTGTACATAGATAACATGTATAACAAGTCACGTAGTCAGACAAGACAATCAGTCTGCACAAGGGGTATCGTATTACATGGTAGAAGTATTTACTGGGTTGTGGAGGTCAGATAGGAGATCAGATAGAGTCGCTCGATATGAAATACTGGTACTCATAGTTACACCCGGATAGACTAGAAGTCAAACCCAACATACTTGTGAATAGCCTAGGTGGATGATGATTGCCTAAGCGTAAATACCAATTCCTTCATAATATTTTCAATCAACTCCCTACGAATGCATTTGTTATAATTATTCGTCAATGTTTATTATTGTTGTAACAATGGGCAGAGAAGAAAAACAAGCTAAGACATTCATTTAATAACAATTTGTTGGTCATTGTTCCAATGAATTCGTTACAGAAACATGTGTCGGAAGTGTATGATGTCATATTAATTTTATTCGGATTCGCTATGGATATTAATATTTCTAGTTTTATGTAAGTAGTCCTTTTAAATTTTTATAAGTTTTTATTTAACTTGCTTTGTTAGTTAGTTTTGTTTGTTGATTTTTTGCCAGTTCCCCCAACCGATTGAATTGACATTTTGCACACACCTTCGGTTCAGGCCCTACTCTTTAAGCTTTATCCGTCTCTCTCGTGCACGTCTGCAGATGAGTGCGAGTGAGAGAGACGGGCAGATTCGAATATACGGACGAAGCGTTAGGGAGTAGGGCCTCCATACATTTTCATGACTGATATGACATAATCCTGCAGCCAGGATCGCTTCCTCACGAGAGAACTCAACGGTTGATAGTACGAACACAAAACTTTGTATGCGCGTTCAATGCTGTTGATAGATGAATCTAACTTTCTTATTTTCATGTAATAAAAACTGTGATGACAATCTCAATTGGACCGGCAAACTGGAAACCAGAATTATTATTCAGTGCCTATTGTACTAATACATTTACGCATTGTTGAAAACGGTCTCGTTATTATGATGTGTTTTTAGTATTTTTAATTGTACCTACGATATAGTGTCACGAGATTTTATGAAGTAGTGGTGGTGATCTAATAAGTGCTGAAGTTCGGGCTTAACGTAGAAAAATGTAATAGTCACAGTACATTGCTCTATTGTAATAGTCTAGTGATGTGACCGTCGGTCTGTCATGACCTATGATTTTTCGGATTCATGTGTGTATTGTATAATTATCACTTGCTTCGGTGAAGGAAAACATCGTGAGGAAACCAGCACGCCTGAGAGATATTTCTTGACGACATTTAAAACCAAGTCAGAAGCCCATGGGTGGCATAAAACCTCTGACACCAGGTTGGGCACTAACCAGTAGTTAGTCAACACGATAAAGAAAGATTACTTTAATGTTTCAATTTTTTTTTCTAATTTCAGGAACCCCTCGATGATTCTCAAACTGCTCATTTTCGTGACAGTCGCAGCATCCGTGACAGGAATACCAGAGATCGCATGCAATCGTCTCAAGATAGGAGAGAATTGGTACGACAGGGATACCCTGTGGGCTAACATTGGAAGACCTTACAACCTCAACGTTCACAGAAGTTCCAATATCCTTTTCTTCAGTTACTCATTCCCAGAAATATATTCTGATTTAGAATTCCAGCTAGCATATTTGAATGTGGATACACGAGAGTACCAAACTATAGCTGGTATCAAAGGAGGTTGTTCAGTAGCCATAGACCAAATTAATGACGATATATTCCTCGGAGGAACCGATGGAATCTACAAATATAATATGCTCACAAAACTAGCTGATTTTTACAAAGAAAAAGGCAAGAATGTGTGGTCTTTATTCTACAAAAAGAATCTATTCTACATTAGTTACCCGGATCAAAGGCTCTACATAGAATACGACGGAAAATTTTCACCAGTGAAAGAGTTTGAACATTTCGAAATTGATCATTTTCATGTTAGTGGTGTGAATGTTATATATTTTGCTAACACAACGGGTTTATATAAGTATAATAATGACAAAATGAATACCCAAGTAGTGACTGAACTTATAACTGTTAGGCAGATAGTTGACGATAATGAAGGAGATACGTATATTGTAAGTAATTGTGGAGTATTTGTAGATGGGAAGTTTGAAGGTCTGAAGAAGATTTTGGATATGAAGAATGTCTACGGTCTAGCTTTCGATAAGGACAATAACTTTATATATTCTGATGATAAGCATATTATTAAGCTTGTCTTAAGTTTTGTTGGCTGTGATCAGAAAAAAGGACATTGGTAATAAATTTTTCTTCTTCTTCTTTCTTTTTTTGAAGTGTTTTTTGTTTTCTTACATCCTTCACCATCATCCATAGCCCACCTTCACCCACTACTGGGTATAGGCCTCTCTTTGCTTGTGCCAAGCTCCACGTTCTTGTGCCTGCCTGGTCCTGGATATTCCCGCGATGTCAACAATGCAACATCCTTAGACATAACACTGTTTTAAGCTTTCACGGTTCATAACTATACTTAAAATGTCACTTACGGGATTTCAATAAATAATCACGGAAGATATCCCGTAAGTGACATTTTAAGTATCCTTAGACATATTTATTTTGCGAACTCAAATTGGGGCAGGGCTGAATTCAGATGGAGAATTCCTTAGAAATTTTGAAGTTCCCTTCAAGAACGCAAAGTGCAATTACAGCATTTAATTTTACTGTAACCTGAGGATTTACAAACTTTTGTAAGAATGTATTTGAAGATACAAAGAATATTGTAGACTATCTAAGTATGTATGTCATAGACCATACAAATTGACAGCATATATCCGAAAGGTATGGCATAGCAAGAACCACTTTCTCCGTGGGACCGACGCGCGACGTTGTGAACATGTAAAATAAACCTGTTCCATACATTTGGGTCGAGTCGATATTGTTGTATGAGACAGCTGATATTTGGCGCCATGGACAAAGGTGATTAGTTTGATGATCTTTACCGCCCCTTTAAAAATTACAAGCACACACTACAAGCACACAACACACACCACACACACAACACACACACACATTTTTTTATTACAATCTGTATAATCTAAATCTGTAGTTCAGCAACTTACTACTCCAATGTAGTTGGTTGTGGCAAGCGAGGTTACAAGTTGACAACAAATATAAAAAAATCCAATATTGTCAATTTTTTTACATGAAATAAATTCAAAACTGTTCGCAAAACGGATTTCATTTGATAAACTATAATAATTTCCCCAATATAACTGGTAGTGATTGTCTTGGTATGGGCATGTAAAAAAGAGGGACAAATCGCATTTCGCAAGAGTGTTGAATATAAATGTTGATGGATCAAGAGGAAGAGGATGACCAAGGAAATGATAGATGGATTGTTTGAGGAATGATATGAAGGAAAAAGGAGATTTACTCCTTTTATAGCGTGATAATTGAATAGGGAGAATAAAACGTGCTGCGCTACGTGATGACGATGATTACACAAACATTCAAATACATGAAATAAATGCAAAAATGTTCGCGAAACTGATTTTATTTGAACATAAAAACTCTTTTAAATGAAATATAATTCATAAAAGCAACCTGTTGTAAAATAATTTCTGTGAAGCTGAAGCATATTTTATTTCATGCTAGAAATCTGTGTGCATATTTTTAATTTCCACTAAGGAGGTTAATTAGCTGATCATAATTAATATACCTACAATCCTACATCCGCTTTTATCCCTGTTTTTGTTCTGAATATTTTATGAGGACTTTATTTTTAGATTGAGTGTTTGAATATGAAAGCAAACATTGTTGGCGCAGTGGTTGAGCGATTGTCTGTTCCGCTGCGTATTGCGGGTTCGATAGTAGTTCGGTAGTTGTTCTGTGTATGTGAGTTTAAATGTTTGTAAACGCACCCACGATACAGGAGAAATTCCTAGTGTCGGGCAGATTTTTTTTTAAATGTGTGTTTTTACTCCTATAGACCAGTAGTATAATATACTCGTAGGTATGACCTATTTAGACATTTTATTAAATGACATCTAGTGAATAGCTAAAAACTTGAGATGAAACGCAGACCTGCTTTATAATTACGTTATTAGAACGTACTAGGTAAGAGTACCTACCCAAAACCACACAGTGTTTCAAAACGAAAAAAACTCTGGACAAAAATTCAACAAAATAAAATCGTTTTCCATTTAATTAATTACGACATAACACTATAATAGCCTATTCACATTCGAAATTTCAGATATACGCAACCAAACGCAATCATCGACATGTTTTTTATCCAACCCCAGGTCTCGGTGCGAGACCGAAAACAGGTGATATTTTAAATTTTAAATCCGATTCGACATGCACAGAATAATTGAAACGTGAATTGAATATTTTTATATTATTTGTGCTTGTGTGACATGTTTTTGCTACCGAATTTAAACATGGTGGTAATTTTTGAAGCAATTGCGGAATCGGTTTGCGATAAACTGTTCTTTCACTTGTTTAAATTGCTTGTCATTTGATAATATATATATATTGATCATTTTTACTGTATTTACAAAATAAATTACTGCTAAAATGATATATTGGTGCAATACTGTATTTATAAATGAAAGTTTTTGTGGTTTTAGTCGTAATTTTTATTTGGTCCAACATAAATTTTGATATTAAATGTACTTGTTTATTAAATTGTGGTTATTAACACATTAAAATAAAATAAGGTTATTTTTTAAAAGGAAATTCATCAAATTCTCTCTCTGAATAAGGTTTTAAAAATTCAACAGAAAATTTATAAAGGAATGCACAGTCGACGAACGTCTGGTCAAAGCCAACACTAGGCTTTATTGCCAAGCTATCAACACTGACACATTTTTTTCAAGCTGTCGAATAGATCAGTCAAACTGAATTTTTGCATAGAAATTGGTGGTTTTTTCGCCACTGTGCATTTTTTGTTGTGAATATTTTCAAGCTCTGCACTCTTGTGTTCTCTGAAGGATTGTTTATGCTAGACGAATATATGAAATCATGATCTGTCAAATGACCAATTTGGTCGAGACGCCATTGTTTAACTATTGTGTCTACTTCATGGACAGATCATGGGTTAAGAAAAGAACTATTGTTCCTAAAAAAATATGTTTGATTTGAAAGACATAAATGGAATGTGTTATATTTTGAATCATCTAAACAATATTCCTATCGACACTTCATATGTACCCTGTATAAGCGGATCTTTTACGAAGCTGTCAACCAGGTATTCTGTCCATCAAACTAAATAACACTGCGGATTTTTTTTTGCGGGGCAATGATTTTTTGTGTTGGTGTGAAAAATGAGGGCTTATGGTAGCGCTCAATGTAACGCAATCAAAATATTGTGCTGATGGATTTATTGATTAGTACGGGGGCCATGGCTAGCATTTTTTTTTTGAACGTATGGAAATGTCGGAATGTTGTCCTTCAATATATTCTTAAGGCGACTACAGGAGCTAAACTGTATATATATAATGCCTGAAAGTATATGATTCACTGCAATAAACAAAACCAGAAAAATATATGATATTCTTCAGGATATATGCTAGTATGATCGTGTTTTGAAAACATAATACAAATAATTTTACTCGATAAAAAAAATCTGAACTTATCTCTAAAAAAATATTTTAACCAGTATAAACCATACTTAAATACATGCGATCATTCTGAGTTTTTGGCAAATAATTCTACAAACAACATATTAGCATCATAGTGTTTTATTTTTTTAGTCCAATCAACCGATTTTTTGTAAATCGATCGAAACCACTCATTTTGCACTATTCGGCCCGCAGTGACTGACGTAACCACCATTTTGTAGTGCAAGCTGATTAGAACTTTATTCTAACAGTATTTCAAACGAAGATTGAACCACCACAATTAAAGTTGCTAATTTAGCTCCTATAGTCCCCTTAACTAGAAAGTTCCAAAGCAAAATCTAAAACAAAAAAATACTCGCAAGAACGGGAAGAACAAGTACTTCTCGGTTTTGTTAAGGGTCGTTTTACAGCCTTGATTACTTACACAATATATCGGACAGCCTAAACCCCGAAATTATGAACAATTGATTATTTTATAACCAATATGAGCATTTTTTTATTGGGACTTTTGTATGATAGAATAAGTTTAAAACTAAGCAAAAAGCGTGACTCACATCAATATCCACGAAATAATGATGCGCGCATTAATTTTACAGAAAATTAAGTCAGTACTCAATATGTAATCTAAGGATAATAGGTATTAGTTAGCTACTTAAAAGGTTCAATGGCCATCCTTTTGAACTTATAGTGTGTTAGCGCGAGAATATCAAGTTCCATTAATGACGAATTTTAGAAAAATCATCCTGAAAGAGGAAATAATGAAAGTCCATATTTTTTACTGATGGGAAATCCCAACGAGCGAACGGCTGGTTTTAAATAACTTCTGGTAAAACTGTTTTCTTAATTTTAATGTTTATTCATTTGCTGCGCTCGTATCGAGTTAATTGCATAAATGAATAAACGTGATAAATAAAATTACTTGTATGAAATGAAATGACGGGAAATTATATTCAGTGGCTCAATAACTGTAAGAGGTGAAGTTATCATTATTTAAGTCAGGGGTTATTGTTTCTGATAACCCAAGCATTTAATTTATTGCAAACAAATATTCCGCACTTAGTCAATCAAAATGGTTTATGCGTACTACATAGTTGTGTTGGCGGTTTTGAATACGCGTAGTTTTATATTGTCAGAAATGAAATGCATACATCAGGCGCGTACATTGCAGGTAGATACTGTCTACTTGCAAAAATTATAAGATCCAATTAAACTATCTCACGCTCTCTCTACGTTACATCACACCTAGGCAGGTGGGGTGCCTAGTGAGGTTTACCTAAATAGTACACCCACATTTCACAAGTCCCATGTAATAGGGCAAGCCTATTGCCATCAATTGGGCACCCATTCAGACTCCGTGGCTGCTACTGACTAATCTCTGATAGAAAAAACCAATAACGCTTTGCCCGACTCGGGAATCGAACCCTGTTCAGCAGTCGTACTTATGACCAGAATAACGTCTAACGATTATCACTACATAAATAAAATATCATCATCATCATCATTTCAGCCGCAAGACGTCAGTGGACATAGGCCTCCCCCAAATGTCGCCACATTGACCGGTCCCGTGCGACTTGCATCCAGCGGATTCCCGCAACCTTCACCAGGTCAAATAAAATAATATATCAGTCATCAACTCATCGTACTTATTAAAGTGAGTAAGATTGTTTAACCTATATAACAGGTTTCACGCTGTTAGAAATAAATACATAGGCAGTCTTCACTTCCTAGTGTGCTCGAAACTTGTTCAGTAAATAAAAGTGGAAATTTGTAAGTTAATTTAACTTCCACTCATTTCCCGCTTACTTCAGTAACCTTATTTGGCGCGCTATAAAGCATGAAAGCGTGATTACAAATTCATACACGTTGACATTAATATGTATGAAATTAAACATACAGAACGAACAATTATGCACAAATTTACTATGTCCCGTCAAAATTACCACAGTGCAAAACTTTAGACGAAAATGTCAAAATACACTCGGCACTGCCGGTCAGTGGGCGAATGAAATTAAACAATTGCGGCCTATGCATCGTTGTGAAGTGCCGAACATATTTTTTTCCACAACATTTTTATTTTTGTACCACTGTGTCGGCTTTTTCGTGTCAAAACATGAAGTGTTTTTTGGGCTTACTGAATAGTCTTTTAAAGTGTAGTGGCAACTGAATGCAAATCCACCATTTCCTCCATGTAAAAATGGTTTTTTTTATGTGTTAAAAGTTCTGTGTAAATAAAAAATACGGTATTTGGAGTCAACTGGATGAAATGGCTTTTATAGGCACACGCTGACGAAGAATTGTTATGGTAACAGTTATGTATACCTAGAGTCTTATACTTGCAAGGAACTCGATAGTTCTGAGGGAACGTATTTTTTTTTATAAAGGACAGTTTATCGAAGACATGTAGGTAATAGATGTCTGGGTTGGTGAAAATAATTCAGGCCAGCTGGTAGGATTCAGGCCTGAAAATAAGGCAACTAACTTATGAATAAATGATTGTTCTCGGCGACTTTGGTATTAACTATCTTCATCTTAAATGCTGGGCATAGGCCCCTTCTACAAGCATGTATTAACAATTTTCTGACCATAATAGTATATATATAAGAGAGCAGCGGTGGCCCAGTGGTGGTGGCCCCGACTTACGAACAGTAAGTCGTGGGTTCGAACCCAGGCAGGCGCATTACTTTGTGTAATTTATTTCATCACCACTGCTCTCAAAACGGTGAAGGAAAACGTGAGGAAACCGGCATGTTCTAGAACCAAAAAGTTCGAAGACATGTGACCTCTCTACCAATCCGCACTGGGCCCGCGTGGTAGATTATAGCCCATTCCCTCTCTTAGAGAGGAGGCGTGTGTCCCAGCAGTGGGAACATTAATAGGCTGATGATGAATAGTATAATAACTGCTTCAGACACTTTTACACTGCACCCGAAAGTAAACAGAATAACTTAAACCCTGTTTCTGGGTTCGTAAATTATCAATATTATACAGGAATAATTAAAAAAAAAGGTATTACAAAAGTGTGCATTTAGGTGCAGTAGTGTTATTTCTCAAACAATGGTATAATTAGTGCATAAAAGTAAACTATAACTAAAATATATTCAGTTGCAAGAAGCGATAACGTGGAATTCAAATAATTGTTAGCGACCTGCCCGATCTAGGTTTATTTAAACCTGTGTTTCAGGCCATTACTTTACATGGCACAAATTAACTAGGTCAGTAAAAGTTATAAAATAAAATAAATCTATTAACAAACTATAAGAATAATCAAATTGGTACAATTAACATTAAAACTAAATTAAGTAAATACATATTTTACAATTAGATACGAGGGAATAACATAATCAAACCAGCAGGCTTAGCCAAGTTGACAATCTACAATCGTTAACGCTAGTAGAACGACATCATCTCAACGTTAAATCACGTGATCAACACAAACGAATAGAAAATTCGTACACAAGTTTACATCGTTCAAAATGATAGAATAGAATGTTATCGTTTCTACAATGTTGATCGCTATACTCTTTGGTAGGAACGCTCACCATAGACTAAAGTGTAGGTTTTTTCTACAGACATTAGAGAACGTGCGATCGACTCAGTCGTGTCAACTTGGCTACCAATTTAGCGCTTTCTACAATCGCTTACGCCGAGGCGTTTACGATTGTAGAAAGAGAATCGATATGTAACGTCGATACGTAACTTGGCTAGGCCTGCAGGACTTCTAGATTGGCTGTGTGTAGAGGAGCTCCTCCTCTCGGGCTTAGCCTTGTAGATATGTCCGCACGGGTCGATCTACAAGGCTAACCCATGATTGCCGAGGTTGGTCTGCGGATGGTTGACTATCATTACATACCGAGCTTCCTCCGTGCCTCGGAAAGCTCATTAAACCGTTTGGCCCGGCTGTCATTTGTAGATCTTTGTCAGTTGTTATGTGCCGAAAGTCTGACATCCAGTCTCACCAATGGTTGTCGTATTACCCAGTAAGTGGGTTGTGGAGGTCAGATAGGCAGTCACTTTATGCAAAATACTGGTATTGAGCTGCATTCGGTTAGACTGGAAGCCGACCCCAACATAGTTTGGAAAAAAGCTAGGCAAAAAATCGACTTGGAATTGGCTGTTCATCATCAATACTCTCAATCGCAGTTTACGCGCGCTTGACAAATAGCTAACTTTCGGCTTGATATTCGTTCTAGAAACTTGCTGTTAATGTCTCTTACACACTTAACAACTCAACACAGCAAACATTTTCTCCCTACAAAATTAATGTAGCTGTAACAAAAATACAATTCTCTCTAATTTCCAACAGCTGAAATGAAGTAAGGAAATTCCTACGTTCGGGAATTTTCGGTGGGCGGCCATTTTCTTTTAGAACCTTCGTAGCTAAATGTCGCCCTGGTATTTAGAGTAACTAGCTTACCACGTTTCTTCGGTTTTATGTAAGAACTAGCGACCAGCCCCGGCTTCGCACGAGTATAGCATATTATTTCTATATGTTTTGTCTGTCGAGGTAGAGTTTTCGATGAAAGCTCCCAGGTGGCTTGATATTTCAACCGACATATATAAACCAATTAACACAACACACAAACAACTTAAAATATAAATATACTTAAACCTTCCTCATAAATCACTCTATCTATTGGTGAAAACCGCATGAAATTCCTTAAGCAATTTTAGAGTTTATTGCGAACAGACAGACAGGCGGACGCGGTGGAGGACTTTGTTTTATAATATGTAGTGATATACAAGTTGGTATATACCAGTTTTATTCGTCTGTTATTACCCTTTTAATTAAGATTGTTTTCTTTTATCAAGTTCAAGCATTACCTACGTACATTTATGTGAGAAAGTATATAATTATGTTGTTGTATGGAATTTGTATTGTTGTACTAGACAACCTGAAGCTCGCGGCTTTGCTACCGTTATGTATGGAAATTAGCCCATAGGAACGGTTTCATGTACCTACAGTATGTACACTCTAGGGTAATAAATAAATAAATAAAAATAAATATCGCTGGACATTAACACACAGCGCCATCTAGTGCAACACTAAGCAACGAGTCTTGTGTCGTGGACACCAGATAGTTGATATACTACATAGATACTTTTTGTTTGTAAATACGTACTTATTATACATAATTATAAACATCCATGACTCGGAAACAAATGTCCATGCTCATCACACAAACATTTGCTCCAACCGGGATTCGAACCCGGGACCCTAAGAACGTAAGGCAGCCTCACTACCGCTGCGCCATTCGGGTCGTCTGTAATGTAGCTAGGAAAGAATTTTCTAAATTCGATCACTACTTCCGAAGATAAATGAGTTACGTATTTTCCGTTGTTTAAAGGAGAATTCCACAGTGCAGCACACAGGAGGCACATTGCTCGCTGAACGGATGGCCGAAGGGGCCGAAAAGTTCTGGAGTGGCGACCGCGAACCGGAAGACGTTGCGTTGGAAAACTTCCCACTACGTGGACCGATGACCTGGTGAAGGCTGCGGGAATCCGCTGGATGCGAGTCGCACGGGACCGGTCAATGTGGCGACATTTGGGGGAGGCCTATGTCCAGCAGTGGACGTCTTTCGGCTGAAATGATGATGTTGATGATTATGAAGGGAGAATTCACATTCAGTACCAGAAAAAGGTACCTAGGGCGAATGTTCATCATACCCCGACTTCACCCATATGTCTGGGGCCTATCTTTGCTTGCACCAAGCTCCACGCTCTTGTGCCAGCCTCATCCAGGATATCCCCGCGATGGCAACAATGTCGTCTGCCCATCTCACCGCCTGACGACCAACACTTCTCATTCCAGTTCTTGGAATCAAATGTTACTTAGTAAAAATATCTTTTAACTTACACACAAACCTGCCACAATGCCATTTCAAAGTAACATTAACCGCCCCGACACTTGTTGGCAATAAAGTCGTATCTTACATAATGCGTACCTACATAGTACTTACAATAATTTAACTACTAACATTCTTCGTTTTATCGTCCGTACCTGAAACAATAAAAACAACGTCATGAATCATTCGCGATAACAAAGAAAGAATTGCTGGTGCGATTTTTAGGTGTTCCTTGTCGTAAAAGTTTGAGATGTGTCGCGTTATATGTAAGTATGACATGAGTGATGTACTTCGGAGAGTAAATGATTGGTGGAAAGATTAACGATTGTCACAAAAACTTTACATTACGTTTGACGACCCGAATGGTGCAGCGGTTGTGAGGCTGCCTTACGTTCTAAGGGTCCCGGGTTCGAATCCCAGTACGAACAAATGTTTGTGTGATGAGCATGGACATTTGTTTCCGAGTCATGGATGTTTATATGTATAATAAATATGTATTTACAAACAAAAAGTATCTATGTAGTATATCAACTATCTGGTGTCCACGACACAAGCCTCGTTGCTTCGTGTGGCACTAGATGGCGCTGTGTGTATTGTCCAACGATACTTATTTATTTTAGATAGCGCTGTGTGTAATGTCCAGCGATATTTTTTTTCTCAGTTTTTAAAGCTGTGGTCTAGTTTCTAGTTGGAAGTCTTGGAGAAAGAGGAAGCCATTTCTCATCAGTGCACAGTTGAACAAAACAGCGCTGCGTTTTTTAGAGACAAGCTAACAGTGTGTAGTTGTTGCATGTCAAGGAACTGAGACTGGCGCCCAGGTTTGTGTCCCATAAATGGTGTTAGGTTCCCCATGAGATTTATAACATAACCAGCAACCTGCCCCTGCTTAGCACAGCGCCACCTATCAGGTCTAACTATTCAATCTTTCAAGCTGGAACCAACCATACAGATTCTTACAAAATTTCGTTGAAATCTGTGGTGTGGTTTTGGAGATTAGCGTGTATGAATATAGTGACACGTGATTTTTATGTATTAAGATACGGAAATAGCGGTCCTCCGTTTTGTGTGATCGCTGGCTAGCCGTACTTCGGTTCGGTTGCTAACCTCACCAGACATGGCCGAATACTAGTATTTTACATGGAACTGCCTATCTGACCTCCAATTCCCATTTTGCCTGAGAAAACGTAAAAATCACAGCACTCACACGTACAATACACGTACACGTAAAAACACAGCCCGACTCAGAGATCGAACTCAAAACCTCACGTTCAGCTGTTGCAATAAAACCTTTAAACACATGAGGGTTTAACAGCATAATCCCTACAGAATCACACACACAGACCAATTCCCGATAATCATAATACAATCCAACTTCGAAACTTGCAAACTAAACAATGTAGCGCTTTATTATTTTCCAGCGGAACCCTACAGCGCTCCAGCGGAACAAAACTCATAAATCTGACAAAAGTTATACGTTATTGCTTAATGTTTAGGCACTTTGGTTATAACAATGGTATATTTTAGATCGATTTAGTTTCTGATTTGGGTTTCGAGGGAATTTTGCCCATAATTATTTTCAATGACCGTTTGTATAATACAGGGTGTAAACAACCTCATCACGAAGCCGTCAACCAAGCATTCTGTACATCAAACTTGGTAACTTTACGCAGATTACTGCTGGGAAACACCTTTTTTTTGGGTGAAAAATCACTCAAAACAATGTGCTTATGGACGCATTTAACAGTAAACGGATTTTGGAGGTATTTAAAGTAAAGTTATGACCTTAAGAACTAGTATTTGAAAAAATATAGTGAAAATATTGGAACTTTGATCTCCAATATTTCTGTAACTACATGATAGGTTCCCATGTATGATCCAGAACAAAAAAAAATCGTAGAACAAGTGCTTTTCGGCTTCGTTAAATACACACTTTACACTCGCTATTTACTATTTACACTCCTTATATTATAACACAACATCACGCCTATAATCCCCGAAGGGTTAGGCAGAGGTGTACCTAATAGTACACCTACATTTCGCCAGTTATGTTTGAGTCACATATAAAGGGGGCGAGCCTACTGCCATCAACCGGGCACAAATCCAGACTCCGTGGCTGCTACCGAAAAATTCCTTTGGAAAAACCCAATTACACTCTGCCCGACCTGGGAATCGAACCCACGACCTCATGCTCATCAGTCGTGCTCGCGACCACTAGACCAACGAGACAGTCTGTATGATTGCATGCAGTTTGTATGATTGGCAAAATCATTGTTTGGTTGTTAAGCAGATTAGAAATCGTTGCAGTCGCCTGGTAAATATTTGGTAATTTGAATCGGATTTTGTTTTCAAGAGTTTTTATGTTTTTTGCACGGAACCCCAATTCTTTTTCTAAAATAAAAGTAGTAGCTTAAGTCACTCCTTATAATATCACCTATCTACCAGTAAAATTCCCGTCAAAATTTGTCCAGCAGTTTGTTTTTATAAGTACCTTATAACATGCTTTCATATGCATTCAGTAACAAATCTGTTATTTTAGAATTACAAACAGATACTTCAATTTTATTTATTTGCTTAAATGAGTATTTTCTACTGGCTCGATGCCGAAAACGTTACAAAAACTCAGTAAATTAAAACATTTTTCACAAGTGACTGAAACCTTTCTCTCCAGCATGTTTTATTTTAATCCCACCATTCAAATAAATGTTTTGGCAACACAAAACATCTTAATGCCTTTCTCTAATACAACCTTATAGTCCATTCAGAAAATAATTACTGGCTTTATTATAATAAAGCTTTCAGACAACCGGGTGCTAATGTCTTATTAAAATTATTAAGATTATGCTAATTTCCTTGGCTTTTGTATCGTTTGGTTAATTTTAAAATAAACGTTGAAAGGCGCATTTTTTAAGGGTTTTCTGAAGGCCTTGAAGAGAATTTGACTTGAGTATTTTCTTGAAGTTTAATGTAAATATAACAGGAAAAAGAGAAATATAAAATGGTGTTTAGTCTATAATTTCTAGTTAAAAATAATAATCAGGTCTTGTTTATCAGAAAGGTCAGGAGCGTTGTACTGGCCACCGGTATACTTGTATGATCAGATGTATGAACGTGGATGAGGCGTAAGGAGTATGTAGGGATCGTAGGAGGTGGCGTTCAGGAGCTTCTAAATGTCGAGGCAGATAGGCAATAGCTAAATGTGTATTCAGCTGCATACGGTTAGACGGGAAGCAGACCCCAACATAGTTAGAAAACGGCTAGTAAGATGATGATCACTAACCATTACCATTGGTCAGTTCTGACCATTACCATTGGTCAGTTCTGACCATTACCATTGGTCAGTTCTGACCATTACCATTGGTCAGTTCTGACCATTACCAATGGGCAGTACTAACTGTGGTGTTCACTCGTACACTAGTTAGGGTTTAGAGTAAAACCACCATATATTAACAAAGACACCACAGTAATATATGGTATATTAGTGTGGTGTCTTTGTTCAGGGTTGTACAAATAAAACACTGTTTCCAATATTACTGCGTTAGGCGTGCTGTCGCTACGACTGTTTGGACTAGACTGAGAGTGCGGCGCATCGCCCCGCACTCCCTCCACCGCGCATCCCCCACCACAGCACGCATAACTCATTTATTAAATACCACTCTAACCATTGCCAATGGTCAGTTCTGACACACTTTCAGTAAGTGATTGCATGAGATGTTACTGCAATGTATATTTACAGGCTTAACTTTAATTCCCCTCTCCATATCCACTCTGGATATCGTACCCTGAGCCATATCAATTAAACCTGTACAATTCAATTCAACTCGTACGCCCTGAATTTTTTGGATACTAAACTATTTCATTTTTTTGCTGCATACCCAAAAATGTTACAAAAGAATGTCCCACAGTTCAAAACTTCCGGGTAGCAACCAAGAAAATTCCTACAAAGATTTAATAACACTTTTGTAACAAAAGTCAAATAACAAAAATACTCGACCAGTAGCCACCTAATTACAGTTGTTAGGCGAATTACAAAAATCACATTAATTATAAATAATTATAAAAGGTTACACTTTTCAGAGTAATTAAATGATTTCGAAGCTTTTCACTCCGCGCATTTTTCCCAGTAAAAAGTTAATTTAATTTTTTCTCTTTGAATGTGGTGCGGTTTGAATGGATGCTGCGGTGCGATTTATGTTCGGGGGTAAGCAGAGTTCCTTGTTATGGTAATAGGATGATTGAAGGTGCTTTTTATTACAGGTTTTGGAAGAGAGGTGCATTAAAAGAGATGTAGACTAAATATTTTTATGTACTCGTCCGGGAAACGAAGTTCTTATCATTACTGAATTGTTAAAGTTAGACAAAGGTTTGTATACTTTGTGCCCACAGATATAGATATCGCAAATAATTACGATCCGTATGAAACCAAGCGTGCCATTTTTTGACTACCTTTTGTGACGTCACGACGACTATTTAGTTACTATATACAAAATATACTACGTTTTTGTTCTTTAAATGTCTAGAATCAAGTTCTTGAGTTGTAACTTTAAACAAGTTAGCTTGCTGCGACAGTAGCCACGTTAAGCATAAAATGCTTAAGCCGGGCTCGTGAAGAAGGAGCTCTGGCGTAATCTAGGTATATTTATATCTGTGTTCGTGTCCGTTTGATGCAATTGTCGCTTAAGGTTTAGGGAGTACAAGACAGGATATAATCATCATGATCATCATCAGCCTATTAATGTTCCCACTGCTGGGATACAGGCGTCTACTCTATGAGAGGGAATGGGCTATAATCCACCACGCGATAATGGTGTGCTTTAAATGTTCTTTCATGGATAAGGTAGTTAGTGAAATAAACTAACTACAGTGATGGAAAACATTACCTAATTGCAATAATTCAGTATCTACCTACCCTTGTCGGGTTTGTCTCCACCGATCATGGTATCAGATCACATTAGCCACGGATCACGGTGAGTTGTATCCACTGATACCGTTTCCCTCGTTATCCACTCAACCGCCCCTGGCTGCATGTGCAGCCAGTAGCTGTTTTGCTAAATGTCCCTGGCTGCATGTGCAGCCAGTAGCGCATTCGTCCAACAAATGCAATAAAAAATCTACTAAACTGCTATTTCTAGAGCTTATTCCTCTTGTAGCAAACTCTATACTATATTCCTCAACGTTCGGACCAACAATAGCAACACTATTCCATCGACAAATGTCAAAATAAAAGTAAAAACTTTAGTGTAAACAAACTCCGCCATTTCTGACGTGTGGCGTCGTATTTCAATTGTTCTGTTATGTATATTGGTATTTTCGGATAGTGTTATAAAACAGTCGTTGGCGCAGGCCGCGTCAAAATAAACAGTGAGTATCCAAATTCTAATTTAATTCTAATTAGACTATCGTAAATAAACTAATAAGATTATGGTCTTATTGGAAAGGAAATATAACCTAGTTTATTTTAAAATTATTTTAATTTAAATTTAATATTTAGAAAAAATCAAATTAATATTTTAATAGCGAAATATCCGTTTTCATCACTGTTTTTCATGTTCTACATTTTTTTTGAGTTTCAAATTAATATCAGTTTTTTTTTTTTTAATATATAGATTCCATAAACACTGTTTTAAGCTTTCACGGTTCATAACTATACTTAAAATGTCACTTACGGGATATCTAATCACGGAAGATATCCCGTAAGTGACATTTTAAGTATAGATTCCATAACTATTCAGCTATTCACTGTAAATTTTATTTAGCTATAACTCTTCGCAATGTTTTGCACGCGTGGCGGATTGGTGCAAAAAATTCGCGCGCGAGACTAGTGAGTGGTTATCTTGTTACCCACTGATCACGATGTCCGTGGCTACATAAAAAAAAAAAAACAAAATCGAAACAGATCACGGTGTACAGAGACAAGAAATAAAATAAAATATTTTTCCAAACTGTTTTTTATCTACCTACTTTCCCAAACGAAAATAAGTTATACTTATTACGTACCGTTACGTGATCTGTTTCAATTTTGATTTTTTTTTCATGTAGCCACGGATATCGTGATCAGTGGGTAACACGATAACGAGAAAATCGGATAACGGTATCAGTGGATACAATTCGCCGTGATCCGTGGCTAACGTGATCTGATACTGTGATCGGTGTAGACAAACCCCCCTTGTCACTTCTTGGAGTCGGCGCAATACGTTTTCTTCTTCCATTCTCCCCTGTCAGACGTCACGGCATCATTTACTCCTTTCTCTTTCATATCATTCCTCACACAATACATTCATCTTTTTTTTGGCCTAGAATGAATGTATTGAAAATTAAAAACTTATTTTAATCACCTGAAGTTAAGCGATGAGGCTGTTGACGATACTGCACCCTCTAGAGATAACCTATTCAGTAAATAGGTCTTCCTGTATTTGCTCAACTTTTGTGTTAAGAAAATAAGTACCCTATTCCACTACTTAGAAGTTACATATTATAGTAAGTAGTAGCTTGAGATACAACACCACATGCTGACCGTAGTTTACGAGCGATACATCACACATCTGTATCACTTAACCCAAACTTTATGACTTGAAGTGGCCATAGTACGTCGTCTAAGTAACGTACCTATGATAAAGTATCAGATAAGCAGTCGCTGCATCCTTGGCGAACTTCTAAAACCAAGGAATCATACCCAGGACCTGATGTAAATGGCTATAGTCTGGACAATAATGATTAATTATTACCTTCAGTGTAAGAGTACAAAAAATCTAAAGTTATTCAATTAAATACGCCGCTTTTAACACTTCAAATAAGTACTTAAACATAGATCAAGATGATTCAGCTCCTTAGTCTTGAGCCGCACTCGTCACCTGTCTAGCCTTTTCTCAACTATGTTGGGGACGGCTTCCAGTCTAACCGGATGCAGCTGAATACCAGTATTTTACATGGAGCGACTGCCTATCTGACCTTCACAACCCAGCTTAGTACTGGGTAATACGATACCCCTTGGTAAGGCCACTGAGTACCTGTAACGACTGTCAAAGATCTATAAATTTTCCTCCGTGCCTCGGAAAGTACGTTAAGCAGTGCGTGCTTTCCGAGACAAACGGAGGAAACTCGGTATGTAATGGATGGTCACCCATCCACAGACCAACCTAGGCAAGCGTGGCTTAACTTAAAGATCGACCCGAGTGGCTGTTATTATTTAGCCACAAGCTCCTTAATCTTGAGCCGCACTAAATCCTTGTTATGTTAATTCAATGCTATTAAACCCCAGCAGGCGGTAGAACTTAAATAACTGGAGCCGTTACCATCACCACTAAAAGCAACCATAATGGGAATTCATATTTAGCAAACAGAATTTTTGCATCGTCGGTTTAGGATGGGACCAGGGATGAGCTGAGCGGGAAGCGGGGAGATGATTTTTTTTTTGCAATACCCGAGCCTCAAGGCATACTTAATAACGTGTCGATCTTCTAGCTGCGCTTGCCAAGGTGTGTGACCACCCATTACATACCGAGCTTCCTCCGTGCCTCGGAAAGCACGTTAAGCTGTTGGTCCTTGCTGTCATTTGTAGATCTTTGACGAAAGGCCCGAAAGTTTGACAACCAGTCTTCCCAAGGGGTATTGTATTACCCAGTACTAACTGGGTTGTGGAGGTCAGATAGGCAGTCGCTTCATGTAAAATACTGGTATTCAGTTTACAGTTAAAGCTTACTCCAACGTAGTTGGGAAAATGCTCGGCAGATGATGAATGGCTATAGACTCGCTCCCTATTACAAGGGACTTTTAGGTGGCGAAATTTGGGAGTTCGATAGGTAGGTATGTACAATTGTACATGATGCTACATTATTTAAAACTAGATTTTGCTCGCGGCCCGCAGTTTTGAATATTGTCAATTACACTCAAAAGGAGAAGAAGAAATAATAGTCAAAGAATTTTCGGATTCGGATCAGTAATTCCAAAAGTTACCCCCTACATCCAAACAAAAAACTTTACCGCTACATAATATTAGTTTAGATATTTTCACCCGCCCCCGCTCCGCTCTTGACACCACGCACCCGATCACTCTAAGGTTTGTTTAAACGCTCCGTTCAAAGCGTCCATTCTCAATTGGTTTAGAACCTATCTCGGCGATGCAGCCTCTTTTATTATGATGGTCTTTTTACTGGTTTATAACACAAACGTGTTTCAACTTGGTACGTTTATGTTCTTCAAAAGTGGTCGCGGCCATTTTATTCTGGACATTTTTTTTAAGGCTTTTAGTTTAGCGTTAAGTTACGCCACTTGTCAAGTTTTACTAAGCTATAACCCATGATCTGTCCACTAAGTAGACACAATAGTTAAACAATGGCGTCTCGACCAAATCGGTCATTCGACAGATCATGTTTGAATAGGCTATAATTAATGGATAAATAGATAATAGCATGGCGATAATATTATTTCTACTTATTTTAAGGCAACGGGTTGGTTTATTTTGGGATAAAATTGAATGATAGCAGTTCCGGGACAAACTGGTTGGCCTTGACACAAAACTGCCAAAAGTGGAGAGATTTGGATGAGACCTACACTCAACATTGGATGGTAAATGGTTGAAAAAGAAGAAGTTCCGAGTTCAATCATAACGACATGTGAGTGGTGACATGTCTTCATGATTAGCTCATGTATGATTAAGACCTAACTGCCACTGTTGAACATCCTTTTTGGTCTTAAGTTTTAGTAGTTGTAGATACCTTTCAAATTCAAATAGTTTATTGTGGATCACAGAGATACCGTGGCCCCGGAACACAAAGGGCGATGAAGGAACATGAATGGGTTTTAGTCAGTAAAAGTCCGACACTCCCTCCTGCTCCGCCCAGAGCGGGAGGAGTCATTTGATGATTTCCTATCCGAAAAAAAAAGGTTCATAAGATCTTGTGTTAAATACAGGTGTCTGCTATGTCCCGCCATTGAGGCATACAAAATTCATGTCACAAGTTCGGTAAAAAATACAATACTAAAAAATCATTCAATTAAAATTAAATTTAGATTACTTAACAATAAAATTAAAATACAATACATCAAATTTGTCATGCAATAAATTATGATTAAATTATAAAATATTTACGTCTGATTAACAAATTAATTATTCATTCAATGGATTTGCTTCAATGCTTTGTTATTTAGAAATTCTCATAAAGAGTAATAACATTTACTTATCAATAAATCGCGTAGTTTTTTTTGGAAGGTATTTATATCACTCATTGTTCTGAGAACCTGACCTCCGGCTTTCACATTCAGTCTGACCCAGCCATATTTTTAAGGTCATCGGTCTATGGCGCAGCGATACTGTGGCTGCCTTACGTTCTAATGGTCCCGGGTTCGGATCCCGGTAGAAGCAAATGTTTGTGTGATGAGCATGGACATTTGTTTCCGAGTCATGGATGTTTATATGTAGGTATAATAAGTATGTATTACAAAAAAAAAAGGATGTATGTCGTATATCAACTATCTGGTGTCCACGACACAAGCTTCGTTGCTTAGTGTGGCACTAGATGGTGCTGTGTGTAATGTCCAGCGATATTTATATGTATATATATATATATATATTTTTAATTTTTAATATCTATAAAAATGGGTACATTTGACTGATATTTTATGCCATTTACGTTTTTATTTAAATAATTACACTACTTATATACAAACTACGTGTCTAAACAATAATAAAAATATGTACAAGTAACAAAAAGGTTACAGGGCATCAAAAAATTCGTCCACATCGCTTTCAACAAGAAAAGTGTTCAGAAGACTTTCAGCATTGCCACGTTGGATGGCAATGCTTTGGCCAAAAATAGGCCCACCTCTGGTCACGTGAAGACTCGACCAACCGTTTGGTGATTTCTCAAAATACTAGGTGGGCACTCGGACCCCATGGCCCTAGTGATTCAACCCCAAACTGCTCAAAAACATAATTCCCAATAAAATTCTTGTATTTGCGCCGTTTGAGGTTTTCAGCACCTGCAGCAGCCGCCCCAGCGCAGCCCACTGTGCTAGGAAGATGGGATGGCGCAAGGGTGTCGACGCAAGTTGCGTCCCACACCAAAGCCCAACCCAACTTCCATGGCATTATGGTCATACCATCTGGTCTCTATTATTATCATCGTTTATTTATTTATATCCAGCTGCCGGACGCGTCCCACACTACTCTTGCAGGCCCATGGACTCTACTCCAGAACTAGTTTGCTCCATCGCCCATCAGTCCTTCAACTGACATGGTCAGCAACTACCAGTTTAGCTTGCTTACTCTGCAAGCTATGTCGGTAATTTTATTCCTGAGCGAGAGGTCCTGGGTTCGATTCCCGGGTCGGGCAAAGTGTTATTGGGTATATCTCACTATACTATAGATGGCTCCGTCCCATCTCGTAACTTTCCCAATTCGACAACTAAACAAAATAGCATCACAAAAGTCCCATTTCGTAACTATTTTAATCTTCATTCATTGAATCCCATTTGATGTATTTGTAGTTTCTAAATAGCTTGGGTCGCTATTTTTATCCGAAAAGAGGTTCTAACATCCTAAGCTGGAAACACAATCTGCATTTAAAGTGCAACGCAAACTCTCCTTTATAATATTAATTCGATGACTTAGTTTCGCAAAGCATGTACAAACAACAATATGAGCTAGCATTACGCAGCTTAGCTCGAAATAGTACAGCTTTAGAAGAAACGATATCTTTAATGTTTGTGTGCATAGCTAGAATTAGTTTGTATATAGAAAATGTAACTATTCCTTGTTAAACCAATGGATGTAACAGAGGATCGAGATGTAATAAAATGCATATTACATAAATGTAATATCACGCAGAGGTGTACCTAAAACTACACTCACATTTCGCCAATTATGTTTAAGTCCCATAATGTAATAGGGGGCGAGCCTATTGCCATCAACCGAGCGCAATTCTTGACTCCGTAGCTGCTACTGAGAAATTTCTGATGGAAAAACCAAATCACACTTCGCCCGTCCTGGGAATCAACCCCAGGACGGCTTGATGCTTGATGCTTGGGACCACTATACCAACGAGTCAACGAGAAACAGTCTGTTGATTTCAACATAAAAATCCTAACACCCCTAACATCAAGACATATACATCCTCTTTTCAACCCTCTCATTCGCCACTTACCCTCGAAAAGTACTTATTTATAGTAACAACCCCTCTGGGCCACCCGTTATTATATTACGTTAACGCATTTTGCGTGATTCCCAAGAAAACCGTTTTATCGACAAATTCTAGTTTCTCTTGATTCAATATTATGTCACAATCATTACTTTTGACATTTGGTAGAGCAAATCTAATGCACTTAGTTTTTTTCCCATTTAGTACTAAATTATTAGCGGTAAACCAATTATGGACCTGCAGTAGGGCGTTATTTACGTCGTCAAGATCAGTGGCACGTCTGTTTATCCTAAATATTAAAGAAGTATCGTCAGCAAACAACACCATATGCCGATGGTTGTTAAATAAACGGGGTAGGTCATTAATATATACTAAAAAGAGGAAGGGACCCAATATCGAACCTTGTGGTACACCCATTTGTACTTTTAAACCCATTGAATTGACACCATTTATTTGTACCTGCTGCTGTCTATCATTCAAATACGATTTTACTAAACTAAGCGCAAGTTTACCTAAACCGTAATGCTCAAGTTTCAAGATCAGGGTTTCGTGATTTACGCAATCAAATGCATTCGAAAGGTCACAGAAGATTCCTATGGCATCTTGTGCCTCTTCCCACGCTGTAAACATGTGTTTTAATAAAGTGACACCGGCGTCAGTTGTACAACGTCCTTTGGTGAAACCATACTGTTGCTCGTGCAATATTTTATTGGGGTTAAAATGGTTAAGCATTTGATTGAGCATTATCTTTTCAAACACCTTGCTGAAAACCGGCAACACGGATACGGGCCTATAGTTATTGGTGTCTTTACTATCCCCAGATTTAAAAAGCGGTATTACCTTACTGAATTTCATTAGATCCGGGAAGACCCCTTGATCCACGCACAAATTAAATATTAGGCTAAATACGGCGCTACAGTCTCAATAATTGAGGTACAAGCTTTGATAGACATACCCCATAGATCTTCCGTTAATTTGATCTTGATTTGCTTAAAAGCTTTTATGACTATTATGGGGTTTATATGCTGAAATTCAAACTCATTTGGACAGGCTGAAACGTTCGGTTTCAATAAATCAATAGAGAGTAAGGGAGAGGATTTTAAGGTTTCTGTAGTTTTAAGTGGGATACTGGTAAAGAAATTTACAAATTCTTGAGCAACTTCATTGTTAGAGCTCACAAGGCCACGTGATGTCTCTAGTGTGAAATCATTATTTAGTTTTTTATTTCTATTTGTTTCACTGTTGATAATTTTCCAAACCGTCTTTATTTTATTATCGGCTGATTTAATCTTGTTGCTAATGAATAAGGATTTGGCTACCTCGCAAGTGTTTTTAAAAAATGTCGAATAAGTAGCAACATATTTATTAAAAGATTCTGTGTTGATGTAAGGTTTAAGGCCGTACAGCTCAAACAATCATTCCCTACTTTTCCTAATAAAGGGCCAATAGCTTTAAATTTATTTTTTAAAGTATTATTGAACTCGGTGTGCACTACCGAAAAGAATTCTTCATAAAATTCATTTAAATCGTTTATAATACCTAGCTTGCTAATTAAATAATGATAAAACTTGTCTAAATTGCTGGGTGTTATTTGTCTAGATTGAATCTGAATTCTTTGTAATTGTATATTGGACGCGAAGCAACGGTCTGACCGCTGTGATCAGAAGGAAGGTAATTTACGATGGATTTATTTATGTACTCACAGCAACAAAAAACATTATCCATAAATTCAAAACATTATATAAAAATCCTAACACCCCTAACATCAAGACATATACATCCTCTTTTCAACCCTCTCATTCGCCACTTACCCTCGAAAAGTACTTATTTATAGTAACAACCCCTCTGGGCCACCCGTTATTATATTACGTTAACGCATTTTTTTCGTACGAGGTTACCCCAATTTTTCAACGCATAGATATTTCCCTTCAAAATGGGTTTTGGGTACCGTTAAAATATATATTATGACTGTACGTTATATATGTTTACCCTTCCCTTATGTGTTTCTGAGAATTTTATGCTTTTTAGTCAGTAAAGGGTTTGAAAAGAATATGGTTGGCGTTCGTAGTTCGTTTTAGTTATTTATTTCAACTTCATGTACAATATACCACTATTGTACATGAAGTTTAAATAATCGAAAAAGTCATAGGCGGACTCAATGCCATAAGGCCAATGCCATGCCTCAATTTCTTTTTTTTGTTTTTTTTTTTTGTTTCTTTGTTTATCGTGTGGTTAGTGCCTAACCTGGTGTCAGAGTTTTTATGCCGCCCATGGGCCTCTGACTTGGCTTTACATGCCGTCGAGAAATATCGCTCAGGCATGCTGGTTTCCTCACAATGTTTTCCTTCACCGAAACAAGTGATAATTATACAATACGCACATGAATTCGAAAAATCAGAGGCGCGTGCCTTGGGTTCGAACTCGAGACCTATGACTTGGCAGTCCGACGGTCACACCACTAGGATATCACTGCTTATTTTTTTTGTTATGTCAAAAATTTGAAAGTAATGCCTCTAATATTTACAACTCAACAATTTTTTTCCCATATTTGTCGTTGCTGAAAAAACGTTTTTTTTATTACAAAATGAAGCTTTGCCATAAAATCTATCGGATTGTGACTGAAATGTTATTTAAAAAATAACACAAGATTAAACCATTAACAGGCCTTTTGAATTGTCAAGGTTCCCTATAAACTCTTCTAGAATATATTATGCAAGAAGCGTTCAGACGCCAGCGCATCAATCTGTCAAATTTCTTCATTAGATTTTCAACTTTATCGCTAAAGTATTAGGTTCAAGGTTCATTGGTAAAATTTGACAGTTTCGGATAACTTGATATTTTGGCTTCTGTAGCTAAAGCAGAAATTTTCACAACAAACCACCAGAAACGACTATCAAAATATAAGCCCCCGTAAAACCTAACTCTAAAACAGAAACATAAACAAAATCCGCGTCTTATCTTCCATTAATTACTCCATAAAGTAACACAGTAGAAATTCTTCATCTCGGCAAAGCCACGCCATTACTGTAGCCATCCAGTTTTGTATTTAATTGTAACAGACACACAAATAGAAGGAGGAATGTTGATTGCGAGGCAGCCATTACTACTCGTTCACTTGTAAAAATAATGTGGTTTAGTTTCCTTGGTGTTTCACAAAGGTTTGTTCTTATTAAGAGAAAATGTGTGGTTTATTGTGTAAGTTATACAAATGGAGAGGTAAGTTTTTTAAGGATGAAAGTTTTTTTTTTCATCTTTTGTGTGGCTTAAGTCACAGTTTCGAAGAACATTCTACTTGTATCTGAAGTTTGGTCCATGCAGTAACAGTTTTGGAATTGCTGATTCAATTGATGAAAAACAGTTCTTATCGTAAGATTTGGAACAGTGTCACACAGGGAACCCTAGTTGTTTTGAACTGTGTCTGTGTGTATTATTCGGATAAAAAAACAATTTATTATATTATATTATAGTGTGGAGACCAGAGACTTATGTTGATGTGTGCTTCTAAAAAAAAAAGTTATTTGTATTTTCACAGCAGGTTTTTCTGATGAGACTTTAAAGCCAGATAATAAGCCAAATAAAGTAAGTGACTGATCACCTAGCACAACAACAATCTCGTATTTAGTTATAGGATTGAACAGGTTTTTATTAAAAAATCACTGAATACAACCTGTCAACAACAGGCAACAACCCATTAACTCTACAAAGTTAAAGACATCCAAAAACACTGTCTGACCCGGGAATCGAAACCACGACTACACGAGTAGTAGTGCGACGTCATCATCATCTGCTTAGCCTTTTCTCAACTATGTTGGGGTCGCCTTCCAGTCCAACTGGATGCAGCTGAAAACCAGTATTTTACGTGGAGCGACTGCCTGTCTGACCTCCACAACCCTGTTAGTACTGGGTATTACGATACCTCTTGGTAATACTGGTTGTCAGACTTTTTAAGCCACTACCTATATAATATTCGTGACAACAACGGGGTTGTTAATATAATAACTACGTTTTGGACTGGTTCCCACCAATCCTTGTAAAATCCCCCTTCTTAGATAAATTAAAGAAGACGTAAATCTAAATAAATAACTAAGAAGATAGTTTCAATCCGAATGTGCAGTCAATAATTCCTGGGCGAGTACTCCCGGCCTAGCGTTAGCAACGTTGACAAAGTTACACCAACTTAGCCGATAAAAGCTGTAACAAGTTCCTTTGTAATCACGAGTTAGGTAATTGCTTCCATATCCAATAAATAATCATGCCTCACTTAGGAATTGGGGGTCTCATATTTGCAGAAGAAATACTAGGGGTATTTTCAACAAATCTTCTACAAATATGAGACCCCCAATTCCATTGTAACACAGGGTGCTACCTCATTGGTCTATAAGTCGTCGCAGGTGCGACTGCTGTGCATGGGGTCCTGGGTTCGATTCCCAGATCGGGCAGTGTTATTGGCTTTTTAAATCAGGAATTTTTCAGAAGTAGCCACGGAGTCAGAATTTGTGCCTGGTTGATGGCTATATAGGCTCGCTCCTGACTACTTGGGACTCCAATATAACTGACAAAATGCGGGTGTAATATTATAGTTACACCTCTGCCTAACCCTTCTCGGATTAAAGGCGTGATGCTATGTTATGTAACATAGGGCTAAAAGCTCGGACAAAGAGCGACTTAAAGCCAAATGCACCATCGGCTTCTTGTTTAGAAGCCACTCACTCAGTTGGATGTGTTGATTTTCAAGATTAAGCACTAGTTACTGAGATCGGTCTGTGAATGCATAACATCGATTACACACCCAGTCCATGCCTCGATAACACATTAAGGTGAAAGCGTCAGGGTAGCCCGCGCAATTCAAATTTATAGGTGCAAGAATGACCTTTTCAAGGTCAAAGTCATTCCTGCACCTTTATGCGCTTGGAGGGTTGTATTAGGTAGGCCTGCAAATTGCAAAAAACGTAAGACAATTTGAATTTCGCGGGTTGGTCGGAGCATCCACCTTAAGACATTGGTCCCGGTAGCCATGATCTTTGACAGTCGTTACGGGTAGTCTAGAGTTCGATAGTCCTAATACCAGTCTAACTTACAATACCCCTTGGTATTGTAGACGACCCGAATGGCGCAGCGGTAGTGAGGCTGCCTTACGTTCTTAGGGTCCCGGGTTCGAATCTCGGTAGGAGCAAATGTTTGTGTGATGAGCATGGACATTTGTTTCCGAGTCATGGATGTTTATATGTATAATAAGTATGTATTTACAAACAAAAAGTATCTATGTGGTATATCAACTATCTGGTGTCCACGACACAAGGCTCGTTGCTTAGTGTGGCACTAGATGGCGCTATGTAGTCGTAACTGGGCTGTGGAGGTCAACTAGACAGTCGGTCAATGTAAAGATACGGGTATTCTGCTGCACCCAGTTAGACTGAATCTGACCCAAGCAGTTCGCAAAATTCTAGGCAGATGATAATTGAAACCAAAATGGCCACTGAAAATAATCTTTTTGACCTTTTACCTAAGTTATTCCCAGAAAATTGACGCCCTATCTCATCCGCTAGTAATCCTAAAGTAGGACCTAAGTAATAAATAAAAAGGCTTAAGCGACCACATAATTTGAAGCCAGTTTCATTAGGCAGGCTTTATTTTGGTCCTAGGGACCTAGAAAGCTAGGTCTTAAGCTGTCTAGGGCGTCTGGATAGTAAGTGGCTTTGTGATAGTGCCTCAGATTGTTAAAAGGAGAAAAGAATTAGGGTATTCGCTTGAGTTGTTGTAATTTTCACGTCATTTTACACAAAGGATTTTCTTTTAGCTTTTTCAGTTATATTTTCATTGTTAGCTTTTTTTCGTAAACATCTGTTTTTCAACGTGTGCCCTCGCAGTGGGAGCTTAATACCTGCTTAAGGGAACTTTATAGGCTGACTCATCATCTACCTAGCCTTTTCCCAACTTTATTGGGGTCGGCTTCCAGTCTAACCAGATGCAGCTGAATACCAGTATTTTACATGGATCGCCTATCTGACCTCCACAACTCAGTTAATACTGGATAATACTACATACCCCTTCAAATAAGACTTTTCTTGACAGACTTTTGGGCCAGTGACTAAGGTAATGTGTAACGGTTAATGCTTAACGTGCTTTCCAAGGCACGGAGGAAACCCGGTATATTACGATGGTCACCCATCCACAGACTCACTTAAGCAAGCGCAGCTTCACTTTGAAGATCAACCCGAGCGGCTATTATTATTTTTACACGAGTTCCTCAAATACAGTTCTAAAGTTGATCAGCTATTTTTACAGTTTCCAATTTCGGCGGCTCCGTTGATAAGCAAACTTCCTTTTATGCAGTTTGATAAAACGGGAACTGGTCAAAATAACTGTTTCTGAAAAAGGTAACGTTGGATCGAAATAGCCGTTTTATATCTGGAAATAAAAATAACTAGTTCATGGAAGTAAGAATAGATAACATACAAAACTTATTTAAATGATTTTAGAACATACATTAAATCATTATGTCCTTTTTCGAAGGTCCTATCCACCCATATTTTACTAGCTGTGGGAATCCGGGCTGCCCAATTATACTTTGTCCGACATGGGAATCGAACAGAGGGCCCCAGGATCAGCAGTCACATTTGCAATTATTGGACCGACGCCACGATAAAATAGTCATTTAATTGAGCTGTTCTATTATAGTAGATTGTAATACAAGGGGCTAAAATGACCCATTATATACGAGGTAGTTTTACTACCGAGCTTTAGCGAGGTAGTAAATAGGAACCGAGTTATAATGGAATTTTGGCGCCGTATGGTACACTGTACTTTTCACTTTGAGTGCGAAAAAAATAGTCAATTTAGTCAGACGGACAGACAGACGGACAGACAGACGGACAGACAGACGGACAGACAGACGGACAGACAGACGGACAGACAGACGAACAGACAGACGAACAGACAGACGGACAGACAGACGGACAGATAGACGGACAGACAGACGGACAGATAGACAGACAGATAGACAGACGGACAGACAGACGGAAAGACAGACGGACAGACAGACGGACATACAGACGAACAGACAGACGGACAGACAGACGGACAGACAGACGGACAGACAGACGGACAGACAGACGGACAGACAGCCGGACAGACAGAAGGACAGACAGACGGACAGACAGACGGACAGACAGACGGACAGACAGCCGGACAGACAGACGGACAGACAGATAGACGGACGGATGGACAGACAGACGGACAGACAGATGGACAGCGGAGTCTTAGTAATAGAGTCCCGTTTTTACCCTTTGGAGTTTGTCTATGTCACATGAAGGAAATTAAAAAACTAATTACTTTTACTCCCTAGAGACTAAAAGGGTCACTTGAGTCCCGCTTCGTAGGGCTATATTGGCGTACTTTTAGAGTATTAGAAGTGAAAAGTCACATTAAATACTCAAAGCCCATAAACAAAGAAAGAAAGAAAAACATTTATCTATGAACTATGTCAACAAACCCAATAACCATCCATCTTACATCAAAATCAATAACTTCTCAATTCTATTACAATGGTCAGTAATAGCTTGGAGAGATTTTAATAATGTATTAGGCGAGACAGACCGGCTATCAGTTACTAGGACTGTTACATAATACATAGTTCCTTAATACTCGACTCTGGGTATATGTCTTATTGATAAGGTAGCAGATTATTTAGGATCAAGAAAACTTGTGGCATTTCCAAACAGAAATCGTTTCGAAACACTCATTATTTAGACCACATTGATCACCATTTATCATCATCATCATCATCAGCCTAGAACAGTCCACTGCTGGACATATGCCTCCTCAATTGTACGCCACTCAACTGGATTCTCAGCAACTCTCATCCAGTTGCTACCAGCCACCCTGCGAAAATCGTCGCTCCACCAAACCTGAAGGCCTTGTCTAGCCTATACCCAACTATTTTGTGGTCGGCTTTGTGTCTTACTGGATGAAGCTGTAAGCCAGTGATTTTCAAGGAGGGATTGCTTATCTGACCTCCACAACCAAATTACAAGGTAACCCCTTTTTTTCGGATGAGAAAATGACCCCTCCCGCTCTGGGCGGAGCGGAAGGGAGCGACAAAAAAAAACATAGCAATTATTTCAAGTAGTCCAGTTACAGGTACTTTTGAATTGTCGAAACAAAGATGAAAATTAAATGTAGCTACAGTCCCAGTAACAAGGCATAACAACTGTGAAAGTACTGTAGTTGCCCATTCCCTAGCGTAGATATCTATGGAGAAGAACGGGCAAGAAACTCCATGGACACCCTTTTAAATCAGAATATTTTTACAAATCTTGGTTACATTATTCATGTTGAGATGGTGTGATGTGAGAAGAATGTAGCAAGATGTGCATGTTAAAAATGTCCATAGAAAAAAAAAAACAAACAATTCAAAAATAAAATAATTAATGCAAATAAGCCGTGCAACCAAGAGCTGACCAGTCCCAACTGATAGCACCCGGTTTACGAACATGACGCATGGATCAGCACCATTCAACTCAACCATTTTTAAGGGAACTAAATGATCCGACACACGCGCCACCATCAGACATTTGAGTGAGCATGTCGACTTGTACTGACTAAAACCCATCCATGTTCTTTCTCTTTTTAGCCCGTGTATTCCAGGGCCACCGACCGCTACCCGACACGTTTGTCAAAGATCTACAAATAACAGTGGAGACCTACTTTATACTACAACTGCCTCTTATTTTCTCAAGATTTTATTTCGAGTTCATTATCTACTGTATTTTGAACCCAAAACATTGCACCATGTCTTAACTAAACAGAAGCTGCAAGTATTACCATCACATCATAAAGAACCGTTCTGCTCAGTTGAACTTTACTACTTGCACAAAAGATTAGGGGGTTTAAGGATGCTACGGGTTGTGGCAGTTGGAAGTAAAGAAGAGAAAGTAAATTCTGTTTTAAGCTTTCACGGTTCATAACTATACTTAAAATGTTACTTTCGGGCTCAATAATAAACAAAAATCACGGAAGATATCCCGTAAGTGACATTTTAAATAAAGAAGGTAAATTCTTATGAAATAACATGACATGATATCGCGCTTGTAATCACCGAAGAACTATGCAAAGGTATACCTAATAGTACACCCACATTTCGCTAGGTATGTTTAAGTCCCATGTAAAAGGAAGCGAGCCTATTGCCATCAACTGACTTCGTGGCTGCTACTGAGAAATTCCTGATGGAAAATCCCAATAGCTATTGGTCCGATCCGGGAATCGAATCCAGGACCACATGCTCAGCGGTCGTGCTTGAGACCACTGGACCAACCAGCGAGGCAGTCAATAGGTACCTATTTTGTATTTAGTAAGCCTTCTGTGTATCTCTTTACGTTGTGGTACTAAGCTCTTTTTTTTTACTTTACTCCAAGATGAAACTGACTTGATTAGGGCTGTAAAAAGTTACACCCGTTTTTTACAAGTTTTTCATGGACACCATTTTTTGGTTCACATTTTATGTTAACATTTTGCAATGAATGACATGATAAGCTTGCATTAGATTCTATGAATACAGATATTATGAGGTAAAACTTGAAAGTAAACGAATAAAATGGTTGCAATGTTTCCAATAAGGTATATAAACCATCCAAGATTGTTAAGAAGATTTTGGCTGTATGAACAGCAGAATCCCATTTGACAATGGTTTCATTTAACCATCCTTTTTTATTATGATTAGTTTAAGAAGTCAGTATTTGGGTAGAAGATTTTGTAGTTATGTTGAAGAACGAGTTTTTTTTTTAAATATGTGTTTAGATAAGGCTTAAGACTAGCTGACAGATTTGCGCCCAGCAACACTATAATTTTCGCTGTCCCAAAAGTAAAAAATAACGCAATATAATAAACAGACCGCACCCATTAGGCGCCATGCTCGTTACACGCTCCTAATTACCACCACTTTCTTAATTCCAACAACCTTTTCAGGCGAAAGACAACAAGTAACAAAAAAAGCATAGCTCATTCAGTCCCCTGTAAATTTCCTGCAAGAACGTAGGAATACATTACTGAAATATTTTTTAAATATATTTTTTTCGGTCACTGGCTTTAAAAGCAAATACTCGTTAAAGGGGAGTTTAACGATCTTTTTGGCGGCGAAAAGTGTACACACGTCACCACGTGGCCACAACCTACATGTTCACGCGATCTGCGACTTACGTCAGCGACCGCGGAGTAAACATTTGGGTGAAATAGCTTAGAGTATGCCACGACCTTGCGACGCGATGGTACTCGCTCTGAGGACATAAGGCTTTCACCTACGGTGGCTTTTTGCATAGCTACTTTCGCGAATATAGTTGTCACATTTGCTACGCGTGATATAAGCGATTAAAACGCGCAAGTGTAGCGCGAAGACATCACTATAGAAGCGATATAGAATCGTAATTTCGTAGGCGAGCTAGTACAGAACCATCATGCGGCGACACTATCAAGACTGTATCGTGGCCGTTGCGGTGAGTGAGGCCTCCACAAGATGCGCGTTGGACGCAAGTCGCATCGCCTAAAGTTGTGAACGGCGAAGGTGAGTGTAACGATCTTTTTGGCGACAAAAAGTGGGTCCGTAATATGTTAGGTAGTTACTTATACACGTTTCAGGTTTCTTTCGCGTTCACGCTGTCTGGGGTAGTAAATAATTATGTGAGTAAATTTTAAGCACCGTCTGTGGATTTTTGGGGTACAAAAATATGTTTTTTGTTTGGTTAAGTGGCTGTTAAAAAACCGTGTGGGTTCGTGAAGATTTTTTGTCGGTGTTTTGTCGACAGTTTTAAGGTTTAGCTTTTGTGAAGAGGACTGAAATTCTAGGTCACGCAGATTGCTATGGAACGAGCTATACATAGGGACACGGTTTCTTAGAAGGATAAGCTCCAAAATGAAAAAAAAATCCATGCTGGCCATGTTTCACAGAGAGAGGAGAACTGTGTCCCAGCAGTGGGAACGTTACAGGCTAATTATCATAATCATTACGATCATTTTATCCACAACTCAACACACACAGAGTTTCGGAAAAGTGTGGTCATTAAGGGTGTGGTAAATATATATAGAAACCTCGACAAAAGAATCAGCCGTCCCATACAAAACCTACTCGACAACATTTCTTTACCGCGAGCATTGGATACTGCTTGATACTTCGGTACGTATTTTAGAGCTGTCCCTGTCTGTAAATTGGCCCGAATCGGTTTGACTGATCCATTATTGAGTTTCCATGGATAATGCTACACATGAAATCGCCAAAAGTAAAATAAAACGATGACATATTTTCCTACCGACACCACACGAAGATTGAAAAACGTAAGCACACATAAATTAAAGAAAATTCTCTAACACACCAGGATGAGCATATCCAAGCAAGCATGTCGAATGAAAAAATGAAACCCACACATTTTGAAGCCAAGGTCCCCGCGGTAAATATTTTATAATAGCTTCACTTAGCTCTGCTCGCTTTAGCTCCGCTCGCTTTAATGACGTCATCGCTCGCTTTTACGCTCGAGTGCGCTCACTTACTGCTCGGGAAAGTAGATGGCACTGGTTTGATGTTGGAAGGGTAAAAAGTTTGATGACTTTTTTGTGGTTTCTGCTAGTAGAATAATCTTGGTATATCGTGAATCTAGGATACGTTTTCACGTGTGATATTTTCGCCATTATTTGTATAAGAATTGTTACAGCTACATGTGTTCGTGTTTAGAACTAAATTTGTATTGATGGGGATTTCATAAGGAAGCAGCCTAATGGTTGAGGCTTCGACTGGCGAGTGAAAAGTCGTGGGTTTGATATCCATTGCGCTATTATTATAAACCCACTTTTATTTAGGCATGCATACTGTATAGCTTAGTTGAAGAACTTGCATTTCTAAAGGCTTTTTTGTGGCAGACCGGACTGCAGAAATCAGATTTTGATAGACGATGTACTGAAATATTTGTATATCTAGGTTGTGGAGGAAAATTAATAGGCAGTCGCTCCATGTAAAATACAGGTACTCAGCTGCATCCGGTTAGACAGGAAGCCGACCCAACATAGATGGGAAAAGGCTAGGCAGATGATATACCAAAGTATCTGTCTAACTCCGGTGACCGCCAGACTCTTCAGTTTGACTGCATTTTTAAAACAACAAAAACACCTCTTAACGAATCCGAAAGTCAATTGTTCTCCTCGTCATTGCGATCATTTTTTTGTTCTACACCATACCTAGGAACCTTCTAGTTACGGAGATATTGGGGTCAAAGTTCCAACTTTTCAACAACTTTTTTTTAAATACAAGTTTTTAATGTATGATTTTTACTTTAAGCACCTCCACGACCCCACGTACTATTAAACCCATCCATCAGCACAATGTTTTGAGTGCGTTACATAGAAATCTACCACGAAACATGACATTTCATCCCAAAAAAAAAGTCGTTTCCCCGCAATAATTTTTGCGTAAAGTTACTTAGTTTGATGTACAGAATGCTTGGTTGACGGCTTCGTGATGAGGTGGTTTACACCCTGTATTTGATGTTATATAAAAACTTTAGTTTAGAAAGTTTTTTGAAGCTTATTCATCAATGTATCTCTGACCGACGACGACAAAAGTGAAAATCGTGAGCAAACTTGTCTCTACCTTATTTTCTATGAAAAGAAGTATTTCCCCTTAACTCCTACAATTACAAGCCAATATAATACCAACTACCTCACACAAGAGCCCCATCATTCCATTCTCCCCAATTCGCCCAGAAAACGACAATATTATTATTTATTTTTCTATACACTTAGTAACAAAAAGAAAAATATGAACAATGCGACCCTTTGAGTATGTATGTCAACAGAAAGTTAATCCAGGGAATGACACAAAAGTCTCCACTCATAACTTGCCCCGGTACACAGTGGTGGGACAATACGGGTGCGGGCGGACCCTGGTGTAGAGCATAAGCTTATGGCGGGGAAGGAAGGAAGATTTGTCGAAGTAGTGTTTTTCGAAGGTGTGCGTTGTCGAAGTATGCTCTGTCGAAGCAATGAGTAGTCTAACTAACTATTGTTATTCGAAATTGAGACCGTGTCGAAATAATTAACTGTCGAAGTTCAGGATGACACTCAGTTGGGGGTGCGTAATATTGGGCTTTGTAGATTCCCAGATGCTTGTTAACTTTTGTTAAATATTTTTCTGTTTTACGTTTTTCGTACAGTAAGCAACGACCTATTGTCGGGCTTACGCTGTCCCCCCATACTTAAGTACTAATGCTGTAACAAAATAATATTGTAATACCAAATGATTTGAAAAGAGTAATCATGGAGTTTCTTGCCGGTTCTTCTCCATGGAAACGACCTTTTGGCCTCGAACAGAACCAATTTTGTTTGCGTTGTTTTTTCTTATGTTTACTCTTATGTAATTTTGGTCTACTGTAAATTTAACCATATTTTTTGTGTGTTTGGTCCTGTGCGGACTAATAAATATTTTTTTCTTTCTTTAGTCGCTACCGCTCCCAAATTAGGCCACAAAGTCTACGCCAGCGGAAGAAACTAATTCCTTAACATGGCCAGAACTTTATTCGTTAAACTTCCGCGGAGCCGTCACGGGCAGCGATGTCATCGTATCTCGGCTTTCTGTTATCATACTCATCTGGCTATGCTGAGCGGTGGACGTAGATAAGCGGTATGTGTTCTGGCTGGTTTCGAAGAAAAGAGATTGAATTAAAGAATTGTTAGGAAGTTTTTAAAGTGATAGGCGTAGACGTTGTCAATTTTATGCTTCTGAAAGCATTGCCTATAGTGTACGGAACCCTAAAAAAGACCTTAACTAACTTTTGAATCCATATAGTATAAGAAAGCCATTTTTTTCTTTTTTATTAGGGTTCCGTACCTAAAGGGTAAAAACGGGACCCTATTACTAAAATTCCACTGTCCGTATGTTTGTTACCAGGCTGTATCTCATGAACCGTGATAGCTAGACAGTTGAAATTTTCACAGGTGATGTATTTCAGTTGCCGCTATAACAACAAATACTAAAAACAGAATAAAACATACGTGATTTTTTGCCGTTTTTTCGCTCGATATTAATAACGGCAACAGGTAGACGCTTGAAATATTCACAGAATATTAAGTTGTATATTCACTTTAAAAATAAATTGTTAAAATTAAAATAAAATAAATATTTAAGGGGGGCTTCCATACAACAAACGTGTTTTATTTTTGCCATTTTGTCTAATAACTCTGTCTGTTTTTGTTTGATAGATAATGGTACGGAACTATTCGTGCGCGAGTCCGACTCGCAATTGGCCGGTTTTACAGAAAAACGTAGAAACTACCGTACGAATTGTGCAGATAATTATTTACAAAGTAACATTATATTGTTACAAGTTTGTTTGTATGACAGTTTGTGTGACAGTTAGACAAAGTAACATTAACTTAAAAATGAGGATGTGAAATTGAAACTAAAAATAACAATAGGTCATTCCAGATACGAAACACGCAATCTGGTGCTTTAGAAGCTAGATTCCTACATCTCCGGGACTCTAGCTATTACAACAATAGACGACCATGTAAGAACATGTACTTTAAAAGAAAATTGTATTAAAAACTTTGTAAGTGTTCATTTTTTAGGTGCTTTTTTTTAATGCACTTAGACTTTCACGGTTTCTCACTACACTTAAAGTACTTACGGGATGATATCCGTGATTTTCCTTAGATACTATGAGCTCCCGATATTTGGACGCTGTTGCAAGCATCATGATCGCGGGAATACAATACAATACAATATCGGGAGCTCTTATTATCTAAGGAAAATCACGGATATCATCCCGTAATTACTTTAAGTGTTTTTTTTAGGTGTTCATGTTAACAAAAATGTTAACTGGAACATGAAGGCTGCAACTACACTTCAACGAACTTATCTGTGCGGGCGGGAAAACACTGAACTAAAAATAAATGTACCAAGTTTGACATATCAATACAAACTTTACAAGCAACGCCACCTTAAACTGCACAATTAAAGTGGTTATTTTATACACAGCCTATGAGCAGCTGCAAAAGCAACACACACACACAGCTCTCAAAAGCTTAATGTATAAATATTCCATAGCAATCATAACACTGTTCTAGAACAGGTTTCAAACGTGCAGATCACGGATAATTTTCGAATGAAATTCGCCCAAAATCTTTTACTACAAAAAACCTGGTTTATCCGAAGTAGGTAAATAGGTGTAGGTTACTATTATCAACATAAATTCCCTCGAGACCTCACCGTGACTTACATAACTACAATTCACCCCTTATATTCAGAAAAATAGGGGGTGAAATACATTCACAAATATACCCCAAAACGGGGCATTACTATTAAAATATTCACTTATATACCAACGTTTGTAGTGCTAAGGTTGGTACGGTTATCGTTCCCGGGGGTGTCGTGCTATCGGGGAAGCTACTGCTCGTGATGATCTATGGTTGTTTCAACTGAATTTTTATTATTTTCGGTTAGTGAATTATTTTTTTGGAGATATTTCCTTGGGAAGAAATCTGGAGGTTTGATTGGGAAACCTGTGGTCAATTCAATATGATGATTTAATCATCCCCAACTACGTTGGCGTCGGCTTCCAGTCTAACCGGATACAGCTGAATCCCAGTATTTTACATGGAACGACTGCCTATCTAACCTTTTGTTTGGGGCTTTAACCTGGGTTACACGTTAGTTCAGGGAAATACGATACCCCTTGGTAAGTCTAGTCGTCAGACCTTCGGGAGACTGAATATCTGGAACCACTTAGAAGATGAATTGGCAGGCCAACAACCCGGTGGGCGGATGGCATTTAGAAGGTCGCGGGGAAGACCTGGATAAGACCAGTACAGACCGGGGAAGAATGGGACAAAACTAGTGTCCGTCTCATGACGACAGGCCGTGTCGACGGCGCGTTCGTGTTCCACGCGCGCCTCAAAGAGAGTCAGCAACAGTAAAGGGGTCCGCAAGGGCCGAAGCCTGCCGGGGCTGCGGGACTATTCGAAAGAGATACCGTGGCCCCGGAACACAAAGGGCGATGAAGGAACATGGATGGGTTTTAGTCAGTAAAAGTCTGACACTCCCTCCTGCTCCGCCCAGAGCGGGAGGAGTCATTTGATGATTTCCCATCCGAAAAAAAAAAGGCCTGTACTCAGCAGAGGTTGGATCAAGGCTGCCAGTAATGATGATGATGATGATGTTCTCTTCCCAACCAAAACAGAAAACTCAAGACGTACCCCAATTATCTCATATTCTGTAGCCACATAACATCACGCCTAAAATCTCCGAAGAGTTAGGCAGAGGTGTAGTCTAATAGTACACTTACATTTCGCTAGTTTTGTTTTAAGTCCCATGTAATAGGGGGCGAGCTTATTGACATCAACCGGGCACAAATCCGGACTCCGTGGCTGCTACTGAGAAATTCCTGATGGAAAAACTCAATAACACTTTGCCCGACCCGGGAATCGAACCCAGGACCTCATGCTCCGCAGATGCGCTTGCAATAACAATAATAATAATACCAGCCTATTACTGTCCCACTGCTGGGCAAAGGCCTCTTCTCATACAGAGAAGGCACGAGCATTGATCACCACGCTTGCTCAAGACGGGTTGGCGATTTCAGACTTATATTAATTAAAAGTCCAGGTTTCCTCACGATGTTTTCCTTCACCGATGTCTGTGATGTCCTAGATAAACTTAGAAAAGTACATATGAATTGAAAAAGTCACATTGGTACTTGCCCGGATTTGAACCCACAACCTCATACATGGGAGGCGAGGCCTTAACCTCTGGGCCATCACGACATTGCAATTATTATCATTTAAATAAAAGACGAAAATTGTAGAGGAGAATAAGGCACAGTGGCACAGTGACCGTAATTGACTACCCGTCGGTATTTCAATAAACCCAGCCGAGAGTAATAAGTTAATTCTCGTCCCAGTCTCCCCTATTGACAATTCGAGCTCAACGAGCGGTAAATATGTTTTATTTACTTTTCGTTTTCAAGACTTTATTGTCATGCAAGGACGTACTATCACGCCTAGGATGTCACAAAGGGTAGGCAGGAATCTAACAATGTTTAATTTGCGATTTACAAAAAATCTATTGATTGGACTAAAAAATAAAACACTATGATGCTAATATGTTGCTTGTAGAATTATTTGCCAAAAAATCAAATTTTTAGAGATAAGTTCGTGATTTTTGTTTATCGAGTAAAATTAGTTGTATTATGTTTTCAAAACACTATCATACTAGCATATATCCTGAAGAATATCATATATTTTTCTGGTTTTGTTTATTGCAGTGAATCATTTGCTTTTTTGCATTATAAAACTCGCGTTTAGCTCCTGTAGTCCCCTTAACGGATTTGGATCAAAATTTGGCACACAGGTAGTTTATAAACTGGATTAACACATAGGATTTTTGATCCTGTTAGTACGATCCCGTGAAACAATTACCTACCGGACTCAACGCGGGTCAAGTCGCGGGCATAGCTAGTATGTAATAAAAAGTGGGCAAGCCCATTAACCAAGCGCAAATTGAGAGGATCGTTTTTCTTAATGAAACTAGCTTCAGCAATCGCGCTTGCATCCATTAGAGCAACAAGATAATCCAATTCAGTATAATTATAAAATTAATCTTTAAGAATGCACTCCTAGATTCTTCTTCGTCATTTTTAACTAGAAACCTATAATTAAAAGTAGGGTAAAAGCAAAAATATGAGGGTACGACACTACAAATATTTATATTCTTGTTTAAGTTTTCTACTATTTTCTTTAGTTTCAGGATAAACCAAAACAATATATTTGTTCCAAAAATAAACGGTACCAACAAATCTGTGTACAAAATTAATAGAAAACAAAAACAAATGAAAATGTATGAAAACTTGAAAATTCGGTCGCATTTGTGACCATTGTTTGCTTTGTCATACAAAAATATACTTTATTCTTTCAATACTCAGGTAGAGAATCAGTTGTGGATGGTCCAGTGGATCTTCAATTTGTAAGGTATGTAGAACAATAACATGAAGACAATACGATGAATTTGAAAAGTCACATTTTTTTAAGTATATGTTCTAGTTTTGGGAAAAATCCACTATCCTATTACATATTTAAAACCACTTCAGGCTCAATGTCTGCGCCTGTAATACTTTGAAATTCTGCTCTACATTATTGAATTAATTCTATTTTTAAATTCGAAAACAAATGAGTTCGCATACAAATAGTTTGGGGTCACTCACCGTCAAACACTGTTAGTCTGCTAGCTATCTACCCAGCCTTTGCCGAACAGCTTTGGGTCTAACTGTTACAGTTGAATACTAGTATTTTACATAAAAACACTGCCTTTCTGATTTTCAAAACTTACTTAGTAACACGATACCCCGTTGAACTAAGAGCCTTTGTAAGATTGTAAGGTTGTCAAACGCTGACCTTCCACCGCTTTTTAAAAATCTACAAATGATGACCGTGACCAAAGACCACGTCCTTTCCGAGGCTCGGAATAATACCCTTGGTATGCACGTCCTCCAAAATCGGGTAGGTATTTTGCAAAGACCTTGTACCAATTCCGTCGAAAAGAAAAGAGGGAAATTTCTGATTCGTCCCAAATATTTCCATGCCATATTCTTTCCCATATCTTCGCAGTATCGGGATAAACAAAATGAATATGAAATATTTTATTTTTATGTATGGAAGGCAGCCAGCTAATATATCTGTGACTCATTCCTATGCTTATCGTCAAGAAGAAATGGTTAACTGTCGAATTATGAGGAAGAAGTATGTAACCTAAGTATAAAAGATAGAACCCAAATATGGAGGGAATTTATGCAATGTCATTTTGTGAAGTTGCTATTAAAAATGAGCTATTTCTTATCTCGTTGATGTTACATTGGAAGACCTCCCACTACGTGGACCGATGACCTGGTGAAGGTTGGGGGGATCCGCTGGATGCGAGTCGCACGGGACCGGGCAATGTGGCGACACTTGGGGACTGTGGGGGCTATGTCGTGGTCGGTGGACGTCTTTCCGCTGAAATGATGAAGACGATTTCTTCTCGATTTTTATGGATATTCTGTGATTTTACTTACCAATATTTTCCAATTGACCGAGATTTTGAACTGTGGTACCCAATTAAAGACTAGTACTACTCATATCTAGAGACATTAAATATTAAAGAGTAAGCTTTAAATAGGTCTTTATAATCCAGAAACCATGCTGTTTGTTGTATGTGTATTTTTATATCTGGTAAATAAAATTTTCATTTCATTTTTCATTAGCTTGATCTTGAATTTTGTAAAATTAGTGCCTCGTTGTCGCAAGCGGCACTGCTGATTAGTAGACCTTGTGTTTGCGTCCCAGGTAAGGACAACTATTATTTTAATAGGTTTAAAAACCGGTGTTTTTCCATCAACCATTTCTCATAGAACTTAAACATACCTGGTAAAATATGGGTAAATACTTAATAAAGGTGTACAACTTCTCTTAACGAAGCCGAAAGGCACTTGTTCTTTCTCGTTATTGCGATCATTTTTTTGTTCTACACCATACCTGGGAACCTTCTAGTTACGGATATATTGGGGGTCAAAGTTCCAACTTTTTGCAAACTTTTTTTTTAAATACAAGTTTTTAATGTAAGATTTTTTACTTTAAACACCTCCACGACTCCCGTAATAGTCAATCCATCCATCAGCACAATGTTTTGAGTGCTTCACATTGAGTTCTACCATAAAACATGATTTTTCACCCCATATAAAAATTAGTTTCCCAGCACAATTTTTTCCGTAAAGTTACTTAGTTTGATGTACAGAATGCTTGGTTGACGGCTTCGTTTACACACTGTATAGGTGTCCTTCTACCTAAAATTTTGAGGTTGACTATCAGTCCAGTAATCACAAATCAAACACAGCCAAACACAAAAGTTATTTTTAGACACAAACAAAATACTAACTTTTGATCATGCAATACTGTATCTGGCTGTCAGCCAAGAGACAGCTGCACACCACCTGCCGGCTATTACAATCGAATCAGATTCATCTCAGCCTTTTGAACAATGTTTTGTCTAACTGAATTTGATTTGTAAAAGGTCTAGGTTTATGCTGGGTTGGGTTTTGAGATGTATTGATTTAACACATAAGTTTTTTTTGGCTAAAAATAAAATGGGATCAGGTGGTCGTCGGGATAAGGCCAAGCAGATGATGTGGTCGTCGGGACCGGGCAATGTGGTGACACTTGGGAAAGGCCTATGTCCAAAAGCAGTGGATGTTTTTTGGCTGAAATGACGATGAGGTGGTCGTGTTTTATTTTTGCTGTAGATTTCTTCATGTTTGTGTTAATTGTAAAGTCAGTGGCCAGAATTCATGTTTAAGTCCCACTCAATACAGGGCGAGCCTATTGCCATCAAGCAGACAGAAATCTCTAGACTCATATTTTTTATATTCATAAGAATCTTCTTAAAATTTTTCACTTAACATTTTTGAAGACACATTTTCCTACAAAATATCGCCAAATATTTATATTATATACAAAAACACCGTCTACTTAAGAGATATCCTTCTAATCAGCCTACAGGCTCACAAAATTCCATCTCGGACGCTAGTAAACAAAGTGTATTAGGGGCTCATCTTTTCACACGATTTGTTAAAGTCAGGGGTGCCACGTAAAACGGATGGGAGGGTACAGTATAAGGCGTCGGTCCCACTGATTGATAAACTTCAACTAACTTAAGGCTGGGGTATCAGCTAAATTAGCAACTCTATTTGTGGTGGTTCAAACTTCGTTTGAAATACTGTTAGAATAAAGTTGTAATCAGCAACCACTATAAAGTGGTTGTTACGTCAGTCACTGCGGGCCGAGTAGTGCGAAATGAGTGGTTTTCATTTAATTGTATCGTAATAAATCATTAGATCAAAATGCCAATTGGCATTTTGATCTAATGATTTATTTGTGTATTATAATAATAAATAAATAAATAAATATCGCTGGACATTACACACAGCGCCATCTAGTGCCACACTAAGCAACGAGGCTTGTGTCGTGGACACCAGATAGTTGATATACTACATAGATACTTTTTGTTTGTAAATACATACTTATTATACATATAAACATCCATGACTCGGAAACAAATGTCCATGCTCATCACTCAAACATTTGCTCGTACCGGGATTCGAACCCGGGACCCTAAGAACGTAAGGCAGCTTCACTACCGCTGCGCCATTCGGGTCGTCAAATTGTCGTCGTATTATTTGTGATGTATTTGTGAAGAAAAAAGGACAAATATTTGTGTGAAAAAAAAAACTAAAACTTAATGCCGTTTAGGAGTAGTTACGAAATTTCAAAGAAAAAATGCTTCACTAAGAACATTTTTTTCATTTAGTTCTAATAAAATAGAGTTAGAATTATTTCAATTGTACCAATTAAAGTTTAGAGTCTAGTAAGCAACATGTTTTTTTTTTGCACATTTATATTCACTCATCAAAGAGGAGTTACATGGAGAAAACCTCTCGTTAGCAGATACCACACCCTTAAAGAGATTGTAGGTCCCGTGTCACCGAAATCATCATCTGCCTTAGCCTTTCCCCAACTATTTTGGGTCGGATTTCAGTCTATCGGATTCAGCAAAATACTAGTATTTTATATCGATCGACTACCTGTTTGACCTCCACAACCATCAACAGGGGATACTGGACTTTTGAGCTTCTTACTGCCTTAACCACTGTCAAAGACGGCGGAAAGTCAGTATGTATTAGATGCTCATCATAGACCGACCTCGTTACTTAACCTTGAAGATTGACCCGTGGGGCTGTGTTCATTTGAGACACAATAACTACAAAAGAGCTCCATATACTCTTAGCTGTTGATCGCTGACTATTTACACCACCGGCAAGAACTCTGTCAAACGAACTCTTCTTTTTAGTTCCACTCGCTTCTCGCCAACCGCTGGCGGTGGGACCCGGGTCTACCATGCACCCGCCGATGTGTGTACGTATACGTGGCTGTTCTCGCTTCATTTGGTTTCCGGGGTGCAATTTTTACGGGTATTACGTTATTGGATGAGCAGGTTTTGGACTAGAATATGTGTGTTTTAGTTTTAGAATAGATAGTAAATAATATATGTAAAGTACAGACAGAAACCACCTTTTTTTTTTTTTTTTTTTTTTTCGGATGGGAAATCATCAAATGACTTCTCCCGCTCTGGGCGGAGCAGGAGGGAGTGTCAGACTTTTACTGACTAAAACCCATTCATGTTCCTTCATCGCCCTTTGTGTTCCGGGGCCACGGTATCTCTTTCGAATAGTCCCGCAGCCCCGGGACAGAAACCACCTTACCCTTTACTTCTTTTTAGTTTTTTGTCAGTAAATCATCTTTTATACCGCTACACTTACACTACTACACGACCCGAATGGCGCAGCGGTAGTGAGGCTGCCTTACGTTCGTTGGGTCCGGGTTCGAATTCCGGTAGGAGCAAATGTTTGTGTGATAAGCATGGACATTTGTTTCCGAAGCATGGATGTTTATATGTACCTATAATAAGTATGTATTTACAAAGAAAAAGTATCTATGTAGTAGTAGTAGTAGTATAAATGCTCATTATTATGGCTCAAGCCCAAAGTCTAGTCAAATAGCATACCCAATGTATTTAGCAGTGATAAGACCATTTTTATACATATTAGTGCGTATAACGCGTACGCACAACGTGTAACCCGCGTGTAACACGTAGAACGCTGGCTAAATTGTCGGCGCTTATAGTTAGACCGGGTGGCCTGGAGAAAAAAAAAACGATTTTTAGATCATACTTAAAATCGTTTTTTTTTTAATAGCGCCGCCAAGTTTTTTGCTTTGCAGCATCGCCGTTTCCTGTTCCCTCATTAATAAGTCGTGGGCTCTCTAACTATCATCGGCGCCGACCTACCAGCGCTGACAACCAGCGTTCTACGTGTATACGCCCTTACTTACGATAGACCATTCCTGACACACAGATACAAATCTGTGTTTGTCTAAATGAATAAACTTGCTTATTATTTATCTTTTGATTGCAGTTATTATTTGCAATACCCTTGAACGTGTACAGTAAGGTTACCTATATAATATAAAAAAAGTCTTTGTTTACATTCCTTTTTCTACCTCTAAAATAAAAACGAACCCCAATAAAATAGTAGAAAACACAAATCTGACTACAAAAGCAGATTTCCACGGACAAAAAATCTATTAAAATCTCTCCAGTTCCCGAGATAAACATGCATAAACATACATACACTCTATGTACCGTATCTCGAAATTAGCATAAACATCCTCTGCTTCTATAAAGCCAGCAAATTTCCTTCAAAAAAGTTTGTCATACGATAAATTATATTGCGAATGAGAGCACCCTTAATTTGGATAAGGATAAGGTTCGGTTTAGCTTATCTGAACGTTTGTTTTAACTTGGCCGTTCGTTTAGTGGTGGGCTTAGCAATTTTTGGGAACAAGTCGAGTTGGTTTTTGCTGATATTTATTTAAATACACTTATAAAAGCTTGTGTAATAGTTTATGTGAGACTACCTGTTACCTTCGATCTGATTGGCGTGAAATTATTATTAAAAAAATAACTTCCCTGTTTGAATCGGATTTTGTTAACAATGTCAAGGTTAATTATTATTTTCTGAAGGTTTTTTTAGGTCCCGTCAAAATCGGTCCACCTGTTTCAGAGATAAGCCTGAACAAACAGAAAGACAGACAAAAAATTGTAAAATGTTTTGTTTTACGAATCCGTGCGCCAAATTTTATCCAAATGATCGGTTTAGCTACTAAAGCATAATTGATTTATAAACACAAACTTAACATTTATGATTAGAACGTTTGACGTGAAGATTAAAGCTTTCGTCTTACCTTCGTATATGCCTCTGATAGACGTAAGATACGTACCTAATTAACGTTCAATAAGATGCATATCAGACGTATTCCCTAGTTAATTAGCTTTCTGTATTACCCGTCATCCATAGACATACTAGTCTTAAACATGATTAGTGTAATCAGGTGTCTCATGCAGTGATCTCGGAGCCAATTAACTGTTTTCTTATCAACAATTCAATCATCTGTTGTTCAAGATGATAATTGAATATTGTGAGCTGTCAGTTGAATTATGTACAGACAGGCATTACATCAAGCTACCCGAAACTGTAAAATTTTCCCAATTAATCTTGATTGAACCTAATGGTTTAGCGATATAGTTGAAAATCTAAACTCAAATTCTTTATTGCATTCATTGTACATTTAGTTGTTACATATAAAGTAAGTTTCAACATGAAACCCGGTTAGGGCACAGCAACGTAATAAATAGATTGGACAAACAACATTCCAGTGAGTAGGTATATAATACTGGATTGCAAGTTTGATAAACAAATATAATTATTATCGAAAATATTCATAGTATTAGGTTAATGTAGTTATTTTAATTAATATCATGAGGTTATTCAATTATTTTATTTACGTGTATTAATTATTATCGTCGTGATGGCCCAGAGGTTTCGGCCTCGCCTCTCATGTATGAGGTTGTGGGTTCGAATCCGGGAAAGTACCAATGTGACTTTTTCAATTCATATGTACTTTTCTAAGTTTATCTTGGACATTACAGATATCGGTGAAGGAAAACATCGTGAGGAAACCTGGACTTATAATTAATATAAGTCTGAAATCACCAACCCGTCTTGAGCAAGCGTGGTGATCAATGCTCGTGCCTTCTCTGTATGAGAAGAGGCCTTTGCCCAGCTGTGGGACAGTAATAGGCTGGTATTATTATTATTATTTATAATTATTATATTTTATTATTTATTTCAGTTATTCTATTAACGAAATTTGACAGATTGTAGTAGCTTGATGTTGGCCGTGTTTTACTCGTATTCTTGGGGAACTAATTCATGTATCTGGATAATATGTAAATAATGTTTGGAAGGAGAAAGGGGAGGCCTTTGGAACACTCAAACAGGCTAACAAAAAAAATGTAATTTGAGACGGTGATTTGTCTATGTACAAAATTTAATTCAGAAATATTCCGCCATTGAGACAGGATATAATAAAAAGAGTTTCATTCCTCCTCACTACTAGTATTATTAAGAGGGAACAGGGGCTGCGATTTTCTATACAAAGGTAATTTTTCCCTTGTAACTTCATAGAGCAATATTTTTTTAAATAAAATCAATGTCTACTGTAGACACGTCCCTGTCATTACCTTTTTTTCATCAACTAATAAGTAGTTGCTGAAATAAAATATGTAAGAAAATATGACCCTCCAAAAAATTACAAAATATGCCTAAAAAAATATCCTCAAAACGTCGTGATTAATTTTCCCTCAATAATATTTTTTTACAAACGATCATTATGAGAAAATAAAAATAATCACCATTTTCAGCAGCACATAAAATCAAGCTAAGATATTCTCCTCACTCAATCGAATCAAGTCAAACTTTGTCAAACGAAAACACAACAATTAGAAATTATTCTAAACAATTGAATGTGATTTGAGTCCGATGCAAATTCAGTTAGTAGAGTTAGTAATCGTGCTTCTATTGTTTTCAAGTTATATTTGTCTGATTGGTTTAATAGCGAGTCTTTAGGTATGCAAATTAGTTTATTTATGTTACTTTAGCTGTAGTTTATTCGATACTTGAATAAAAGAAAACACTAGGACAGGGTTATCTACGTATTTCAACTAAGGTTCTCCCAAGAAAAGTAAGCGTTTTAAAAATCATCTTCTGTCTTCAGAAAAACCAACAAGTGATCTGACCTGAAGTACCGTATTCTTTCATAGTAATTTTTCAGTTTAACGGTATCTACGGTCCATAGAAGAACAACCAGAGTATTGGTGAAATACCCATTGGAGTCACAATTCATTTACATATCATCATCATTCTGCCTGGCTTTTCCCAACTATGTTGGGGTCCATTCCAGTCGAACCAGATATTCCAGCTAGCAAAATACCCTTACAAACAAAAGCTTTAAGAGCGATGGTTTCATACAAGGTTTATACGTGTTCTGATTAAGTCCGAAACCCTTAATACCCTTACAAACAAAAGTTTGTAAGAGCTATGGTTTTATATAAGGTTTATATGTGTTCTGATTAAGGCAGGAACTCTTGTAGTGCCATTTTATAAGTCTATTTAGGTTGTAAGAGCATTCACACTTGTAACATGGTCTTATGGACGTATTTAAGAAAACGTTATATAATATTAATAAGAGCAGTGGTATTATAAGCTCCTTTTACAAGTCTAATTGCCTTTGATTCTTATTTAATACTTATAAATTCATTTTATAAGTACAGTCAACCTTAGAAGTGACTACACTAAGTGTTTTATTAGACTTCTGTAAACTAGTATTTTAAAAGTGTGATATATACCTTTTTTTTTTTTTTTTTTTTTCGGATGGGAAATCATCAAATGACTTCTCCCGCTCTGGGCTGAGCAGGAGGGAGTGTCAGACTTTTACTGACTAAAACCCATCCATGTTCCTTCATCGCCCTTTGTGTTCCGGGGCCACGGTATCTCTTTCGAATAGTCCCGCAGCCCCGGCAGGCTTCGGCCCTTGCGGACCCCTTCACTGATGCTGACTCTCTTTGAGGCGCGCGTGGAACACGAACGCGCCGTCGACACGGCCTGTCGTCATGAGACGTACGGACGGCGAGCTAGCCCATAGCTCCCCGTCCACAGGCCCGCGTCTACGGTGGCCGGAAGCCACCACGTGGCCCCCGACGCCCGGGGCGTCTCCCGCGGCGGCCGGGACGTGAGGATCTCTCCCTGTCCTGTTCCGCCACCTCCTTCGCTAGCATGACTGCTTCGCAGAAGGAGGTGACGGCGTCCCATTCCGTCTCGCTCCGGACCATGGCACGAACCAGGGCCGGGAGCGAGAGGTCGCCGCCGCCGATCGCCACCTCGAGGACACGGCGGTGCTCCACCCAAGCGGGGCACACCTCCACAGTGTGCTCCACCGTGTCCTCCGGCCTATCCTCACAATGATAGCACCCGGGCGTTTCCTCCCGCCCGATTCGGTGCAGGAACTTACCGAAACATCCGTGTCCGGTAAGAACCTGCGTCAGGCGGAAGGTGAGGACGCCGTGGCGTCTCTCCAGCCACTCCTCAAAGAGGGGACTTATCGCCACTATTGTGGCGTGCCCTGATTTATCTCACCTAAGATATAATAAAAGAGTAGTAGCACTTTAAAAAGTCTACAACAATTCCCTATTAAGGGTTATTTTTTTTTTTGTTGTTTTGACTCCAGAAATTGTTATAAAATCAGGTAATAGACTATTTTAATATTTAGTACACATTATCATTAATTTTCTATTAGATCCTTCGACTTCGTCGTTTGGCTTGCTTTTACATATTACGGAACCCTAAAAATATAAGCAACATGGCCGCGTAGACAGTGGTTTTACGTTTAATTTGACTTTCACGAGTGTGTTATAAACCTTAGACAAGAGTACTGGACTTATATTACTCTAATAAAGCACTTATAAGTCGTGGTTGGTCGTAATGGTAATTTTGATATTATTTTACAAATAATTTATTTTTTAAAAAAATATAAATTAAAATAATCATTTTTGAAAAGGCCCGTGAAGATATTGTTATTAAAATTTCAAAGTAATTGAAAAAAACTACTTCGCAACCTTATAATCGCATTTACTTAGTGCGTGACAAATACATGAGTAAGAAATTAGAAAATATACACACTAGCCTTTTGTAGGAAATATAAATTTAAATTTAATACTTTATTATTTTCCCAAAAGTTCCAAGGACTTCGCGGTTTGTGATAACACTCTTATTAGGAGATTACAAAGAGGACTGTAAGCGATATTACCCTTAAAATAGTATTTTAATTTATTAGTAAGAGGACTTTAAGGTTATTTACCCTTACAGCGCGCCATTGTAAGTCACTTGTAAGTTTATTTGTCATTCTAAAAGCATCAGCAAGAGTCTTATAAGTTTGAAAATACACTTCGCGAGACCATTACAAGGCAATTGCAAGGGTGAATATACTTATAAAGTGCGCCCAAATCCACACTTATATGTGTCTGTAAGTGTGATATAAGACTGAAAAAAATATGGTCTTGGGATATTTGTAAGATTATTTTTTGCTAGCTGAGGATGCAGTTGAATACCAGTATTTTATATGGAGCGACTGCCTATCTGAACTCCAGAACCCAGATAATACTGGGTAATACGATATCCCTCAGTAAGACTGGTTGTCAGACTTTCAGGCCATTGACTACCTATAACGACTGCCAAAGATCTTCAAATGACAGCCGGGACCAACGGGTTAACGTGCTTTCGGAGGCACGGAGGAAACTCGGTATGTAATGGGTAACCCATCCACGGACTACCCTAGGCAAGCGCGGCTTAACCTGCAGATCGACCAAAGCGGTTGTTATTATTTAGCCACAAGCTACTCATAAAACAACTGCAAAGTTAATGAGAAACATACTCAAACTACCTATAAAAAACTGGCCAAGAGCGAGTCGGACTCGCGCACCGAGGGTTCCGTGCAAACTTTTTAAAGGACAAACTTAACTCCAACCGCAAATAATAAGTTTGTAATGGTAACATCGCTTTTTTTTGTTATTAAACTACATATTTACGTTTTTCACGAGTAAAGGGAAAACTCCGAAAAATAAAAAAAGTTGAAAATTAAGGTAAATTTTTCTACTTACAAGTTTCCGCGAAAATCTAAATTTGCCCATATTTTTTTATCGTGTTGACTCAGGACCTTGATTTTTATACTAACTATAAATTTCAACTTGCTAGGTCCACCCGTTCCTGAGAAAATCGGTGGTGACAGACGGACAGACGGACAAGAATGCGATCTTAAAATGGTTCCGTTTTTTCCTTTTGTGTACGGAACCCTAAAAACAAGCAAGTAGGTAGTTCATGCATCTACATAATATAGAAAATACTCCGTGAAAAAAAGTCCAGTAAAGCCCCATTTTCCCTTCTCTACGGCAAACGTCCACAGGTAAGGGACACAGGTGTCTGCAAAGTTTATTATACGAACGTTTTGTGCTCACACAATTACGTATTCTGTTAAGTTCGTTGAAAAATTCTCAGCTCAGCTGTTGTGTCCGAGGTTTTGCTGATACCAGGTGGAAGGTGGAAGGTGGATGAAAGAAGTAAGAGTGAAGGTTTCTGTTCATCGGTTTTGTGGGCCTTGTTGTGTATTGAGTGTTTATAACGCATAAGTTAAACCTCGGGTTTAGTCTAGAACCATGTTTGCAAAAGAGTTTTTTTTTTGTAACGTAAGTATAAGCACTAAGTAAATATTATTTAATTTCATCTTCATTAGGGGATGATGTTTTGGATAGATTTTTGGTCATCAATATAGGGTAGATGACAAAAAAAAACTAATTAGTCCGTCAGATAGATTTCCAAAAAATATTGAACACATATTTTGAAAATAAAATAAATAAATAAATGAACACGATACAGTGCGTTGGAAACTCGTGTGAAATCACATTTGAGTACATGATTTACTCAAATGTGACGTCACAAGCCCCCACTCATGATCTTTGCCACGTTTTATCTTCGTAATTTTTTATTAATTAGATAAAACAAAAAACACGTATCCAATATTTTTCGATAATCTAACTGACTGGCTAAACAGAATCATATTTTTTTAGTCAGTCATCATCTCTATTTAGAACTAATATTTTTTACCTGTAGAGGCAATCGTAATAAGCAATTTAGTTATATATTTTTCTTATTTTAATGTTATTAGTCTGTAAGCTTTCCTTTTTTTTTTTTTTTTTTTTTTTTCGGATGGGCAATCATCAAATGACTTCTCCCGCTCTGGGCTGAGCAGGAGGGAGTGTCAGACTTTTACTGACTAAAACCCATCCATGTTCCTTCATCGCCCTTTGTGTTCCGGGGCCACGGTATCTCTTTCGAATAGTCCCGCAGCCCCGGCAGGCTTCGGCCCTTGCGGACCCCTTCACTGTTGCTGACTCTCTTTGAGGCGCGCGTGGAACACGAACGCGCCGTCGACACGGCCTGTCGTCATGAGACGGACGGACGGCGAGCTAGCCCATAGCTCCCCGTCCACAGGCCCGCGCCTACGGTGGCCGGAAGCCACCACGTGGCCCCCGACGCCCGGGGCGTCTCCCGCGGCGGCCGGGACGTGAGGATATCTCCCTCTCACGTTCCGCCACCTCCTTCGCTAGCATGACTGCTTCGCAGAAGGAGGTGACGGCGTCCCATTCCGTCTCGCTCCGGACCATGGCACGAACCAGGGCCGGGAGCGAGAGGTCGCCGCCGCCGATCGCCACCTCGAGGACACGGCGGTGCTCCACCCAAGCGGGGCACACCTCCACAGTGTGCTCCACCGTGTCCTCCGGCCTATCCTCACAATGATAGCACCCGGGCGTTTCCTCCCGCCCGATTCGGTCCAGGAACTTACCGAAACATCCGTGTCCGGTAAGAACCTGCGTCAGGCGGAAGGTGAGGACGCCGTGGCGTCTCTCCAGCCACTCCTCAAAGAGGGGACTTATCGCCACTATTGTGGCGTGCCCTGCACGGGGTTGCGATAGTCGCTCTCTCCATGTCGCCATGAGATCCCGCCGGAAGTCCGTCCGCTGAGCGACAATTTGCCGCGGCAGCGGAGTTTCCCCCCGGCGTAGCGCCTCCGCGCGCCACTCATGTAGGCGCGCGAGGACTATTGCCTCCAGATCCCATGGCGGCAATCCGGCAAGGAGGTTCGCCGCCTCGCGGGAGATCGTGCGGTACCCCCGGACCAGCCTTACGGCTACCACCTTCTGGGGCACGTTCAAGTGGTGGGCGGCACGCCGCCTCAATGAACGTGCCCACACCGGGGCCCCGTAAAGGGCCATGGACCGCACGACTCCCGCGTAGAGCCTCCGGCAGGAGGCGTTCGGCCCCCCCAGGTTGGGCAGGAGCCGCCTGAAGGCAGCCCCTGTCCGCTCCAGTTTGGGGGCCAAACGTCGGAAATGCTCCACGAAGTTCCACCGGCTGTCGAGGACAAGTCCCAGGTACTTCAGCGTCGACTCGACGCCGATGGAAACCCCTCCCGCCGTCACGGAGGATCCCGGAGGTGGCGCATTCCGAGGCCCATGAAAGCACATGGCCTCGGACTTGTGCAATGCCACCTCGAGACCCAATTGCCGGATTCTCTCCACGACTATCGCAACCCCGCGTGTCATAGTGTCGGCCGCCGCCTCGTGCTACCTCCCCTGTGCCAGAACCAGTGTGTCGTCAGCGTAGCAAACTACGCTGACACCGCTAGGGAGGTCGGCGCGCAGCACCCAGTCGTACCCGATGTTCCACAAGGACGGCCCCAGAACCGATCCCTGTGGAACACCGCACGACACCTCTCGCCGGTTCCAATCTCCGCTGCGACCGGGGTAGATGACGGCCCTATCCGTCAGGTAGTCCCCAACCACACGACGAAGGTAGGTCGGCACCCGGTGATACCGGAGTGCCTCCCTTATGCAGCTCCAGGGCATGGAGTTGAAGGCGTTGGCGATGTCGAGAGACACCGCCAAGACCACCCCACCCCTGGACACCGCATCCCTCGTCGTGAGGGCTCTCACGCGCATGATGGCGTCCACCGTAGAGCGCCCCTTGCGGAAACCATATTGGTGTTTCGCAAGGTCCGGCCCCGTCCCCGCAAGGTGCTCGGCGAGGCGGTTTGCAATGACTCTTTCAAAGAGCTTGCCCACCTCGTCGAGCAACACCACGGGCCGGTAGGCGGACGGAGAGTCCGCCGGGCGCCCCGGCTTCCGGATGAGGACCAGCTTCCCCGTCTTCCAGCGAAGCGGGAACTGGCCCCTCTCCAAGCATGCGCTTAAGAACCCTTCCAGTCGGGGACCGAGAGCCTCCGAGGCCAGGACCCAGGCTTTGCCAGGCAAGCCGTCGGGTCCCGGGGCGGTATTTTTGGCACTGAGCCTGCGTACCGCCACTCTCAGTTCTACCCCGGTCACTTCCGGAGCGTCGTCGTCGTCACTTTCGTGGTCCGCCCGCTTCCGGCACCGCAGCCGGCGGAGCCATAGGCGGGGGCGGGTGTTCCCCTCGCGAGGGGAACAGAGCGCTCACCACGTCCTCCACGAGCTGAGGCCGGAGACTCTGCGTCAGCGGGGGGGCCCAGGTGCGGAGTTTATCCCGCACCATCTTGTAAGGGCGCCCCCACGGATCTCTGTCGAGAGTCCCCAGCGAATCGACACAACAACGATCGAGGTTTCCAGGAGGAGCTCCCGGTCCAGCTGCTTCAGCGCCCAACGCGGACCACTCGGGGCCTGTTGGACCGGCGCGCTTGAGGTCTGGGTGGAGACGTCGAACCGGATGTACCGGTGGTCGGAATAGGTCTCCACCCCCTCCATGACGCGCCAGTCAACGACACGCGGTGACAGAGCGGGGCTAGCGAACGAGATGTCCACCACCGACTCGCCCCGCATCCTCACACACGTGGCAACAGAACCCCGATTTAGGACGACCAGGCCCCTCTCCAGGGCCCAGTCCTCCACCATCCTTCCCCGCACGTCTGTGCAACGAGAACCCCAAGCCAAGTTCTTGGCATTGAAGTCCCCGAGGACAAGCACGGGGAGGGAATGGTTTCCGACGACGACACTCAACTCTGCGAGAGAGTTGTGGAACTCGGCGAGAGTTCGGTTCGGGGAGAAGTAGACTCCCACTACGACGATCTCCCCGAAACGGGCTGCTACGCACCCCCGACCCCTCCTGACACTTTCAAGGGTCGGGGTGCCGGCGGCGGCCGACGACACTATGGTCACTGAGCCGCTTAGGTCCGCCACCCAGTCTTCCCTGGGCAGGACGAAATACGGCTCAGCGATCACAGCGATGTTAATCAACCACTGCGCCATGCTCTGGAGCAAGAGATCCTGAGCGCAGGCGCAGTGGTTGATATTCGCCTGGAGGAAGCGTAATGGGGCCGTTATTGGCACTCCATTACCGCTTCCTCCAACCTGGCCCCCTGTGAGGGCCCCTCTGTGGCGGCGACAGAGGGAGCGGCAGCGGCGGCAGTTGCGGCTGCGGCGGTGGCGACGGTGGCGGTGGCAGCGGAGGGCCTACCCTTGCCTCGGGTGGCCTTGGTGGGCGGAGCGCAGGCCTTGCTCCCAGCCCGGTGATCGGCCGAAAAAAAAAACTTGATTGCTGGTGAGAATTCGTATCCGGCACACGGCATCTAGACGAACTGAAAGTGACAGAAAATAGAGAGCCAATTAAGGTAAGCTATACTAAGATTTTTGACATGCAGCCGTGACCTTAATCAGAACTAACAAAGCCTTAAATATTCCATCTCTCATTTTTTATCCTGTATGCTCACCATATCGCAGATTATTGTCTTTTTTCAAAAATGTCAAAATGTCAATGTTAATCATTTTATTTATTCTTCTATGTTTTTATTTCTACTAATTTTTTTTGTGTGTTTTATCATTCTTAAACTGCCAAAATTTATTTAAATTTTATTTATTAGGTGCTTAATTTATTAACTTTATTGTGCATGCTGTGGTCTCCTATAAGTGAAGGAGTACACCTACCCAATACCTTTTTTTTTTTTTTTTTTAGGATGGGAAATCATCAAATGACTTCTCCCGCTCTGGGCGGAGCAGGAGGGAGTGTCAGACTTTTACTGACTAGAACCCATCCATGTTCCTTCATCGCCCTTTGTGTTCCGGGGCCACGGTATCTCTTTCGAATAGTCCCGCAGCCCCGGCAGGCTTCGGCCCTTGCGGACCCCTTCCTTATTGCTGACTCTCTTTGAGGCGCGCGTGGAACACGAACGCGCCGTCGACACGGCCTGTCGTCATGAGACGGACGGACGGCGAGCTAGCCCATAGCTCACCGTCCACAGGCCCGCGACCTACCCAATACCTTGTGTTTTACATTATATAATTATGCTTTGTGTACATCTTTTGTTGGAGATCCTTAAATAAATAAAACGCAAATCATAAAAAAGAAAAAACAATTTCACAATGTCTATCAACAGTGCCCGCCCTGTCTGTGTCATTGGAGGCCTTAAAATCCTTGTAGCTATGTAACCAGAATATTGTAACGGACAGAAAAATTAAGGCCCATAATTCGACAGGTAAACGCAAATACGGACCTCACCTACATAATGTAAACTTTCCTGTAAGCGGCGGCTGTCTTTAAACGACTGCCGCCTTCCTACCCGTACGTGATTTCAGCAGAATCTCATCAGGTATACACGGATATAGGCCATCCCCTAATAGAAAACGACACCGCACCCCTACAAAATTACAAATTGAGGAAAAAACGTGTTATCGCAAAATTTCTCGAAAACCCCGGATTATTTAAAGCTCCTGAATAATTCATGGACAAAATATCACTGATTTCAATTTGTTACAACTAAATTTGATTGTTTTTTCTTGCGCCATCATCGATTTCTCTTATAAAATATTCATCAAGCGTGACCCCGACTAATTGAATGACTACTTTCTGTTAAAAATACTTGAGAGACGCAAAAAACAGAAGAGAAACGTTTCCTTGGGAATCCAGAATGAATTTCGTTTGGTTTGTTATTTTATTTTTGGTTAAATTCAATCTGAATGCTGATTGGCAAAGAAGACTTTTCTGGTTGATAACGCAGTAGGTATTCGTATTTAAATATTTTCTTTTAAAGTCATGGGGAGAGCCCATTGTCCAGCAGTGGGATGATACAGGCACTTACCACTACGGCACTTTCAGTATATTATAAAATAAATATTGCTTTCTCAATTTTCAGAATTGCACAATTGGTAGAAAATGTCTACGGCGTTAAGTCTGCCTCTGTAGATTTACTACGGCACGTAAATTAGTTTTTGGGGTTCATCTTACTATTTATTATTACTCATTTAATAGTATAAGATAACATCACCTAAGAGGTGTACCCTATATAACACTCATTAAATAATAATCATAAAATAGTAATAGACAGTAATGCATTTCATTTGTGAAATTAAAAACTTTTGGTCCAATATTTCAACAGAATTATACTTTTACAATTAGTAGAGGTATTATCATCAAACATAAACCAGCTGGAATGAACTGCAGGTCTCCTTCATTCCTTATAATCACAATTATTCCAAAAGAATAACCTCCAGCGTCCACCTGCATTCTTATCACATAAAACGATCAACCATCTGCTTGTCAACTGATTATGGCAGCATTCCAAGATTTTGAAGCCATTTTTGGACAAAGATTTTCTTGGCGCAATATTGTCTGATGAATTTTAAAAACTGAATTGTGGCTAATGAAATGATTGGTCGTTTTGGTGCCAAAAGGGATGTTGTACGGTTCACGTACAGGCAAATTGCTAACGCCGCAACCTACTTTACGCTACTCGTTTAGTTTACTTTTATAATTACTTATACTTATTAAATTAGTTGACCAATAGCTGCCGTAGCGCTATAACCGCGGATTAGCATCCAAACATAACTTACGTGTAACCTTACAAATATACTGAACTAAGGTGAAATCTGTGGTTTGCGTCAACTCACAACTTAACTACCTCTGAGCCATACATAAAAGTGGTCCTTTAATGGAGAGAGTGTCAATAAGCACCAGTTTTGTTCTACGGTCTACTGATTTATTCACAGTTCGTTTTTTTTCATCCAATGCTACAATTTTGGTACGTTTCAGAGTCTTTTGCGTGCTCAAGATTCTTGATTGATTTACATGCGGCTCGGTTTAAAGGCGGGATTTACAGGTCACTACTTATGTAATGGAACTTAAAATATAGTAACTGGTGTTGGTACTATATCTAATTAATAATTATTATCTATAACAGATGGATAACAATTATTTACCATAGCGTGAACTTTTCAACAGAAAAGCATGAATTGAGCAATTCTCCAAAATTTTCTGTAATTCATACGAAAGATAGCTCAACATAAAAATAACACCTCCCAAAACTCCAAAACAGGTACAAACCTAAAATTAATTCCACACTTTCTCGGATCGCTTATCAAACTTTTGCGTACAAGTGTAAATCGTCCCTAAGGTGTTATAAATACGCGTTTTATTCATGAGCCTTTCCCAACAAAATTAATGCGTTCATCACTCACGTTAAAGTTGAAACACACTTTGTCGCATTTTAGCGAATGACGTAACGTACGTGTGATATAAATTGCCCTTAATCGTGCCGTGAGCTGTGTTTTTGGGGATAAAAATAGGTATATATATAGCTAGATGTATGTGTTCTGTAAATGTGAGGGTATGTAAAGGATTATGGTTCGTATATATAAGGGGTTAGAAATGTTTATTGGTGTATTTGTTTAAGAATGAAAGCAGTTTTCTTGAATTGGTCTGGCGATTGCTTAACGTTATTGTCAAACTAATAAAAAACAGGGATTATTAAGGGTGACTTTGACGACCCGAATGGCGCAGCGGTACTGAGGCTGCCTTACGTTCCTTACGTCCCGGGTTCGAATCCCGGTAGGAGCAACTGTTTGTGTGATGAGCATGGACATTTGTTTCCGAGTCATGGATGTTTATATGCGTAATAAGTATGTATTTACAAACAAAAAGTATCTACGTAGTAGATCAACTATCTGGTGTCCACAACACAAGCATCGTTGCTTAGTGTGGCACTAGATAGCGCTGTGTGTAATGTCCAGCAATATTTATATTATTTATTTATTAAGTACTGATGAATTAGTAAGTTACTATAGTGCAGAAAAGAGCTCGTGGTTAAATAATACCAACCGCACGGGTCGATCTTCGAGGTTAAGCCGCAGTTACAGAGATCGGTCTGTGGATGGGTGACCATCTACTACATACCGAGTTTCCTTCGTGCCTCATAAATCACACTAAGCCGCTGGTAACGGCTGTCATTTGAAGAACTTCGACAGTCGTTACAGAGCTGACAACCAGTCTTAGCAAGGGACATCGTATTACCCAGTACTAGCTGGGTTGTGGAGGTCAGATAGGCAGTCGCTTCATGTAAAATACTGGTATTCAGCTGTATCGGGTTAGATTGGAAGCCGACTCCAATTTAGTTGGGAAAAGGCTAGGCAGATGATGATGAAATAAACAGACAACTTCTTCATAAAAAGTGTTTTTTTTTTATCCGAGGACATGACATGTCACAGCACTACAATGAAGCTACCATCACTAAAGTCTGTATAGAAAAACGATGCGATAATTAGTTTTATAAATCTGACTTCGAAATACTTTTCTCATTAAATGCTAAGGTAAACTTTGATAGTTACTTTACAATTAGCCATCCTAATACAAATAAAATAACCCTTCAATACAACACAGTAACACACACCCTCCAACGCAACCCACCCTCACAACACACTCATTTGAAAGCGAGAACATTTCCACGTCGTTCACCTCGCCAGGCCTGAGCGACACTGAAAGCTACGCGAGCGTGCGACGCCCAGCGATGCGGTATATTTAGAATAGGAATAGTGCTTAGGGCAGAACTGAGCCATGTATACGGGTTTATTTATAGACATGGTTGATAGAAATACTGTTTCTGCAGTCACACTCTTTTCAGTCGTATATTTAGAAAAGTTCATTCCTGAAATCAGCCAAAATTCCACACTGCCAGAAGACCCGTCTCTATAATCAGTGTGTTCTGCCTACCATGACGTACGGTGCTGAGACACTTGCAGTTGTAGCGTTGACGGCTGCCGCCGGCGCGTCGACGGCAGCCGTCGACACACATTTACGCGGCATGCCACAACTGCAAGCATCGACGGAAGTCGTCGACGCTTCGGCGGCTGACACCCGGCGCGTCGACGACAACCGTCATCAGGTGGCGACGCTGCAGTTTATCTGTCGTTGGCACCGTGCCGCTCGTCTGTAAAAACCCTTAGACTGTGTACAGGAATCCATGAAGCGTTCCATGCTCGGCATACAAGTACTAGACCGAGTTCCAAACGTCGAAAAAATCTGCGGTTACTTAGAATTTGCTCGTAGAAAACCCCAATAACGCTTTGCCTGACCTGCAGGGAGTGCAGCGTAATGGCTTAACACTCAGGCATCCTCAATGCTACTCACTTCTCAATTTGGTAGTTTAACAGTAATGCGATATTTACATTGTCGAGTTAAGGAATTTTTCAAATATACAGGTTGTAAGAGACACCGGGCGCACAAACGTGTTCGGTACATCAATTTGAACTTCCCCACATATAAATTTTTCATCGGTAATTTTTAAAAGGTATCTGCGGGTTCGTACAAAAATGCTTGTTTTTTAATTTATAATTCTATAAAGCAATGGGTGCAGGGCAATAGTATAAAGTTCATTAAGGCGACTACAGGAGCTAAATTAGCAACTCTATTTGTGGTGGCTCAAACTTCGTTTGAAATCCTGTTAGAATAAATTTTTAATCAGCTTGCACTACAAAGTGGTTGTTACGTCAGTCACTGCAGGCCGAATAGTGCGAAATGAGTGTTTTTTTTGCGATTTACAACAAGTCTATTGATTGGACAAAAAAAATAAAACACTATGATGCTAATCATATGTTACTTTTAGAATTATTTGCCAAAAAACCGAAGATCGCATGTATTTTAGTATGGTTTTTACTCGTTAAAAGAAATTTTTAGAGATAAGTTCGTGATTTTTTTTTTATCGAGTAAGATTAGTTGTATTATGTTTTCAAAACACTATCGTACTAGCATACCTATATCCTGAAGAATATCATGTATTTTTCCGGTTTTGTTTATTGCAGTGAATCATATGCTTTTTTGTATTATAAAACTCGCGTTTAGCTCCTGTAGTCCCTTAATAATAAGTAGTAATACTTACAATAACACCCCACTAAAACACTAGCTAGGGCAACAAAATCTAATCTTGTAGCATACCAGCACAATAAACCAATTAACCTCAGCTACCTAAATAATTATATTAATAACAGTAATAATTCTGTTATTCGGTTGAAAACCACACAGTAATTATAACGTACCATGTGTTGGAGTAATCGACTAATATCGGAGGTGTTTTGTAATTCTGTTTACCCGATTACCGGGGGCAAGGGGATTAAAGATTTAATGGGTGAATGGAGTCGAGTGCGATGACAGATGTTGATGGGTATCAGTGTAAAGAAAAAAACTATAAAATCAACGTGTAATCACTTAACATAAGCATAGCATGATGTGCAGCTTCATCATCACCATCATCCACAGCCCGAGCTCACCCACTGCTGGGTATAGGCCTCTCTTTTCTAGTGCTAATCTCCACGGTCCTGTGCCAACCTCATCCAGGTTTTTCCCCCGACGGCAACTATGTCGTCTGCCCATCTCGCCGCCGGACGACCCACGTTCCTTTTGCCAGTTCTTGGACGCCATTTGGCGACTGCCTTGGTCCACCTGTCATCACTGCGCCTTGCTAGGTGTCCTGCCCAACTACATTTGAGTTCCGAAACGTGATTTCCAATGTCGAAAACTTTTGTGCAGCGTAACGCGATGTAATAAACTACACAGATTAATGTGCCTGGCTGGGTTTCAACCCACGACTTACTGCTTGTAAGTCGGGGCCGCCACCACTGGGCCACCGCTGCTCACAAAGACACTTGTTTCCTAGCAATGGGAAGACCATAGCCCGTTTATGTAATGTTTTTTGTTCCTCGTGGCTGTATGACTTGTACAACCTATAGGTATATCTAGTTAATTACATGGTATTTATTTAACAATCACTTAACGACACTCAAATTCAACGAATGACGCATTTTCGCCTCCCTCTTTATTGCCTCCAAATTTTAACAAGCACAAATACAAACAAAACCAAAACTCAAATATTTAATTAAAATCCCAAACTTTATTGGACTACAACAATATTTATTTGTTCCAAACTTTTGTCGCCAATTAAACTTGGCTGAAACTTGGCTAAGGGCCGTCGTGGCTATTCGAAAAACACCACTATAGACATGTACAATATGTCGGGTTTCCAACTTGGTAGGTGATTGCCAAGCTTGGCGAAACTTGGCGAACTATTTGGCGTTGATACGGTTCAGTTTGATTGATTGCACTTTTATATGTTGTTTTATTAAAAGAGGGTGTGAATGTGTGTGTGTGGGTGTGTGTGTGTGATGTATCGGTTCGAAGTTTTTCGTTTATTACAATTTTAGGGTTTTACTTAAGTGTTTGGGAATATGTTTCGTTTTGTTATTCTTTGGAACGGGTTGAGTTGCAGTTTTGAAGCAATTTTGTTTCTTGAATTAAAATTGTCAAAAAGTGTCTTACCTACGTTTTCGTTTAAGAGAAAGATGGCCCAACGTGACGTACCGGTAGCTTCACGATATTCTGTTGTTTATGTAAAATACTTTGAATAATCAACAATGTCATTTAAGTGATGTATGAGGTACTGTACCTTTACAAATTGATAGTATTTGAAAAACCACTTACGGAGTCTGAAGCGGTTTGTAGTAGATCTTACCTGAAACAAAAATATACAAACATTATTATTAATTTCTCACACACACAGAACATCACGCTTGTAATCCCCGGAGGGTTTTGCAGAGGTGTACCTAATAGTACACGCACATCTCGCCAGTTATGTTTTTCGCCAGTTGTGTTTTTAAGTCATGTAATAGAAGACGAGCCTCGAGCCGAGTATGGCTTACTTGCAGTTTCCTTAGATGGTACTATCCACCTGATGACCGGAACACCTATAAAATTACCCATCTGCCCTTTAAGGATAACCAAAATTTCTCCGGCGGTCGTAAAACTCATCACCAACTCACTTATTTACAACCATCATCTGGCGATCCTTTTCCAACTCCGTTGGGGTAAACTTCCAGTCTAACCGGATTTTAAATAAAACGACTGCCTATCTGACCTCCACAACTCAGTTACTGGGTAATATGGGGTGTTACTTTCGGGTCACTGACGATCGGCAACGACTACCAAAAATCAACCAATGACAGCTGGTACCAACGGCTTATTGTGTTTTCAGAGGCACGGAAGAAGCTACCCACCTATGTAATGAATGGTCACCTATGCAAGGACTGACCTTGGCAAGCACAGCCTAGCCTTTTAGATTTCGTCAAGAACTCTTTTGTTTATTTTTTTTTCGATAAGGCATCTCGCAGTTCAACCAAGAGAGGTTGTCGTCTGCTTAACCGGACAATCCTGTGGGTGCATTAAGTGTAAGGCCTCCAGCCAGGGCAAAAAACTTACAGACTACACGCTAAGGGCACCCCCTGCGGGGTACGGGACTCGGCTTAGGGCGTCGCTGGGAGAGGACAGCAAGGGGACAGGCTGTTTCGAAGTGGTGACATTATTTAGGGAATGACTTTGGACTACAGGCACAGCAACGCGGGCTGGCACGAGCAAGGGACGGGGAGGACTCATTTGCTTACAATATCTTGCACTAAATATAGCAGTGATAGCCTAGTGGTTTGACCGTCGGACTGCTAAGTCATAGGTCTCGAGTTCGAACCCAAGGCACGCACCTCTGATTTTTCGGATTCATGTGCGTATTGTATAATTATCACGTGCTTTGGTGAATGAAAACATCGTGAGGAAACCAGCATGCGTGAGAGATATTTCTTGACGGCATGTAAAGCCAAGTCAGTGGCCTATGGGTGGCATAAAAACTCCGACACCAGGTTACGCACTAACAGCACAATAAAGAAGGAAAGACTATATCAATGTAGTCACGGCACACCATAATAATTCTGCTATAACCCGAAGAATTGCAAACCTGTCCCCAAAAACAACAGTCTGGCGCGAAGATCACGTTTGCACGCTATATCTCTAACACCCCTTGTCTCTGGGCAATTTATAGCCCATATTTATTGCGTCCCGGTAGATCACTTACAAACGTATGGTAGATGTGTGGCGTTAAGTGTCGACTAAAGTCGGTATGTAAACGGCAATTCGAAAATTAAAGGTATTTATTTATTGAGGGGGAAGCGAAAGGGTAATCCGTGAAATTAAAATTTTCTTACGTTTTTTGCAAATTTTCACAAACACTGGTTAGGTGAATTAACAAAAAGGAATTTTAAACGAAACATATTTATTCGACAATTTATCAAAGAAAATAAATAATTATTCATCAGGATAATTCCGCACCCTGAAAATACTCATATATCATCCGGTTAGATTGGAAGCCAACCCCAACATAGTTAGGAAAAGGTAGGCAGAAAACGACAACTAAAAGCTTCATCACACGATCCTATTACCCACAATCTCTATGACAAAGACTCAAACATAACTGATTCAATAGATATCCATTTAAACCGTGAATTATTAATGAATACATCACTGCTTATACCTCTGCTACCTAACAGTTTGATGAATTTTTAAATGGCCACTTAGTTAATTCAATTATTGTCATAGCAGATCAGTGAGGATTGTTGCAATGGAGAGAGAGAGGCCTATTTCGGCATGAATATAATAATGACTTTGTGAATATAATAATGACTTTGATCATAAACTTAGCAGAGTTAATTGATCAAAACATAATCATCCTATAAAGTTCCCACTGCTGGGCCGGCAGTCTCGACAGAGATAACGACAATATCGCTAACTTTTGATTGTTAATTAAATACTAACGAATAAAATGTATGCTTGCGAGTAACGCAAGTCTCTACATCCAAGATGCGTTTCTTGCAACCGAATTTATTCGTTAGTAATTAGCGACCGAAAATTAGCGATTTTGTGGTTATCTCTGTCGAGACTGCCGGCCCTGGGACACAGGCCTCCTCTCTATGAGAGGGAGTGGGGCCTTATTAAACCACGCGGGCCCAGCGCGGGTTTGGTGGATAATCGAGCATAAATTACCATGAGCATTAGCTTTAGCTTTTCCCAACTGTGTAATAGTGGGCTTCCAGTCCATCCGACTGCAGCTGAATACCAGTACTTTACATGGAGCGACTGCCTATCTGACCTCCACAACCCAGTTAATACGGGGTAATACGACACCCATTGGTAAGACTGGTTGTAAGACTTTCGGGCCACTGGACTACCTGTAACGACTGTCTATATGGATCGTATGATATCTGAATTGAATGCATTTATTTTATTTGTAAATAATTAAAAAAAAAACTTGATTAATTACAAATTCCTTAAAGACAGGTTTCCACGAATCACCAAGAAAGTCAACATCAACTTCAGACATAGGTACATGTGCTTCAAGCAAATATTTGCTTAATTCGAGTGCTCAATATTGACTGATACTCAGTGTTTCGATGTTCCCTAAATGCTCAAGTGTAGCTAAATATCTTAGGTAGTAGTGTTAGTTTAGTTACATAGTGTACGAGTATTGGGTTTCGAAATGGCGTCAGCAAGAGTGCCAAGTTCAAGTGTTTGTAATAATTCTGTGTATTTTTCTTGAGTAAGGTGCTCTGTGTTCTTATAGCTAGAAACAGTTTTGCAACAGTTAAAATGATTATTGATTAAAGGTATTTACGCAAAATGTGACCCTTGTGTGATTCCCTGTATTCAATGTAAATTCAAAAAATATCTCTATCCAAAAAACTATTAGTAAGTAGGACATACCTATGTACTATCGTGGATACTCCCACCTGATCACCACTAAGCAATTTTTTGGCTTGCACTCGCAACATAGAAACGCTCTCTAGCCCCGCCCCGTTGACTTAGTATATAAATAATGAATGAAAGACAATACCGATCGGCCGAGCGTAATAGCCTTCTTAGCCACTAAATCAAACAAAACGTTACCCATATCAAAACTATTTTTATATTCCGTGTCAATAGTACCTATATCCCCCACAAGCTATATTGGATGACAACAGGCTAATCCCTTAATATTTTTCTCCCTTTTCCGACGCGATAAAATAAATATAAGTACGAAGAAATCGAATCCCAACATAAAAACACATGAAATACTATATCCACACTACAAATGGATATAAACGGGGAAAAAATATAATAATATTATGTCCTCAGACCTCAGGGCGTAGGCACACAATTCATTTGAATTGAAAAATAGTTTTATTTAGATTTAAGGTTTTTTAAGGATGAGCAGTGGTGGCCCAGTGGTGGCGGCCCCGACTTACGAGTCGTGGGTTCGAACCCAGGCAGGCGCATTACTTTGTGTAATTTATTTCATCACCGCTGCTCTCAAAACGGTGAAGGAAAACATCGTGAGGAAACCGGCATGTCCTAGAACCAAAAAATTCGAAGACATGTGAAATCTACCAATCCGCACTGGGCCCGCGTGGTGGATTATAGCCCATTCCCTCTCATAAAGAGGAGGCCTGTGTCCCAGCAGTGGGAACATTAATAGGCTGATGATGATGATGATGAGATTTAAGGTTTTTTTTGGACATAATTGTCTGCATTAGAAGATATACTCCCGTAGAACTCTTTATCTTCATGGCAATAGGCATGACGACAGTATCAAAAAATTGCAAATCTATTTAGTTCGTCAGTTAGAGTATTGGAAATTAATGGACACGTATTTTTTGTTTTTGTAAATCGATGAATATTGACAAAAGATAAAACGCATCCAAACTCGGGAGTGGGGGCTCGTGACGTCAGAACTAGCTAAAAATTATACCTAGGCGTGACGTATTGAGAATTATAAAAGCGTCATATCTTCGTCAATTTTGGTTTACGTAACAAAAGAAAAAACACGGGTCAAATATTTTTTGATAATCTAACTGACGGACTAATTACTTTTTTTTTGTCGTCTCGCCTATTGCTTTTAAAGCGTTTTGTATAATTGTCACACCTAAGCTTTTCAATAGTTTCTATGGTTCCAACATATTTTTGACTGTTCCATAATCTTTATTGTTGGCGGAATGTCACTTTGTGTCCCTTTTTTTTTTTTTTTTTTTTTTTGGATGGGAAATCATCAAATGACTTCTCCCGCTCTGGGCTGAGCAGGAGGGAGTGTCAGACTTTTACTGACTAAAACCCATCCATGTTCCTTCATCGCCCTTTGTGTTCCGGGGCCACGGTATCTCTTTCGAATAGTCCCGCAGCCCCGGCAGGCTCACTTTGTGTCCCTTCTGTATAACCTAGACAATAACCTAAAGAACCGTGTACCCACACCTTAACACGCGTGTTGTGCCTCGTAAAGTATAAAAATTATGCGCCTGCCAGTAGGATACGAACTGCGGGTGTCAGAAGCCGGCCCGAGGAATTTATAGTGTTTATTTTAGTACCAGTACAGGTAAGGCGGGTCTTGCATATTATAGATTATGTCAGTGGGATTGGCAGTTAGTTTTATGTGGTTATGTCTACAGGGGAGACAATTTTTCTTCTTTATGTCATCTAGATTATACGTGGATGTGGTTACTGACAGGTGGATTGGTCCGCAAATTAAAAGTCGTTCTGCGTGCTATGGAGCGGGCTATGCTCAGAATTACTTTGGGAGATGATACCCAAGAAAAAAAGACATCAGTAAAAGAACTGAACCAACTGATACAGCTCAATGAGCAAGCTGCCTGCAGAGGTTGGTTAGCGTTGTTAAACGAAGGAGTCCAGCATAGCTATTCACAACGCTTCGATTCGATTTTCGATTCGGAAAGTCGTATGTCTATCTTTTTTTGACATTACGAAATCAAGCGAGGGCCTGGAGAGAAGACAGCGTATTAGCAAGTCATGCTTCTGGGTCATTAGTGTTAACTCTTCCCGCGGCTAAATGAATCGACAATCCAAGATTCCGAGCTACGATAAACTCAATTACAATTCCTCCCCCCTAGGAACCAACCCACGACCTCATGCTCATCTGTAACGCTTGCGATCACAAGACCAACTGGATAGTTGAAAGCATTGGAAGAAACACAACAGCTAGTCAATTTATCGAAATAGAAGAAAATCTATTGAACGCTAAAACACCACCAATTACACCCCACATAGAAACGTACTCAAATAATGAATTACATCAGAACCCCCGAAGCCTACGTTTATGAGCCGCTATTGAGAGCCGCAACCCATCGGCTGGAGTTTGATCACAATAAGTACATACCGCCGACATTGTTCCCAGAAGCTACCCTCCTTGGAGAGGTTAAGACACGGAGGAGTAGTCGATGGAGTGATAATATGAGCTTCAGAGGTAAAAATCTCTCTTGGTGATGTTGATTAAAATTATTAACAGAATTTGTCGTAGAAGAAACTGATGTAAAACGGGGCGAGCCTAATGCCGTCCATTCCGAGAAGCTATCTTCTTCGGAGAGGTTGAGATAAGGAGGAATCATCAATGGAGTGGATACATAAAGGTAGACTGTCTTTTGGTGATGTTGATTAGTGAACAGCAAACCAAATGATTAGAAAGATGTTGATGTCTTTGAAATTTATTGACACGGATGTCTTATGAAGGTTTCGTTGAATCAGTTGAGTCATAGCTATTCAAAGCAAATACATGTATAACAGAGAAAGTTCAGAACCTATGACGTTTTTATGACACGCGAACAATTTGATTTCTAATTGGCATAACAAACCTGAAGGTCTTTAATAACTGGTAAAGTACGTTAGTTCTTTTTATTAATAGAACATCTAGAACTCATCGTACTAACAAATTTTTTGTCGGTATGACGTTCAGTAACATTCCAATGGAAAATGTTTTTTCATCAGCCTTACCAAATCAGTGCGTTCTAATCCAAGGCATTTTGTAATGAACACTTCATTCGCTCGTTACTCCATGGATCGAAAGGACCCCTAGCACCTACAAAGGCGCTTTGCATTCGAGAGAGGGTTAATGAAAATGCTAATCTTTATAATAGGAATCGTGGCCTATCGGGTTGTGTGTGGAAAAAAGTACCGCCAAAATATTACGGTGGGGTTAAAATGTACTTCCTTTGCTTTCTGTTGTGTTTTTTGGGTTAAAACGCGAGTTGGGTTTCCGTTTTATCTAACATTTGAAGTAAAGTAGATTGGTAGTGTCTGAAAACACTAAAAGGATGCGTAAGTTTAACAGTGCGTTCCCACGCGCGAAACGATGTAACTATGTTGAAATCTCCATTTCACGCTTTCTCTCTCTTAGTTGTAGTTTTTCATCTCATCAGCCAACATCTTTTTATTTAAACGTTTCACCAGTGGGGAACGCACAGTTATATAATTCAGAATCTCTAGGTTTTAAATACTGTGTCTCGTCTTTTATGTAAATCAATATTTTCTGGCTAAACATTAAATTTGACCTGTCTACCTGAAAATATTCCGGCCTTTTTATCATAGAACTCTGACTTGGTTTTACATGCCGTCGAGAAATGTGACAGAGACCCATGGGCGACGTAAAAACTCTGACCACCAGGTTAGACACTCACCACACGATAAAGGTCATATTTGTGACACATGTTTAGTTTTTCTTTTTTTTTTTTTTTGCAAAATTTTCTTATATTTGTATTGATTCTTTTTTTTTACCTATTATTTGTGAATGAGTGAACATTGTAGACTTAGGAGATTCCCAGATGCTTGTTAACTTTTGTTAAATATTTTTCTGTTTTACGTTTTTTCTATAGTAAGCAACGACCTATTGTCGGGCTTACGCTGTCCCCCCATATTAATGTACTAATGCTGTAACAAAATAATATTGTAATACCTAATGATTTGAAAAGAGTAACCATGGAGTTTCTTGCCGGTTCTTCTCCATGGAAACGACCAACGCGAACCGTGCACCTTTTTCGACGTTTTATAAGTGCCCATCTAGGCCTATGTGAAATAAAATATTTTCATTTTGATTATGATAGTACCAAGGCAATCTTTTTTCAATTAGTTGTGAATAAGCTCGCCTGTATAGGTACTTAAAGTGATGAATATAAACTCACGCAATATAGAATATGAATGTGTAATTTAAACGGAAATCGTATATTTTTTTACGTGAGGAATTCCTAATGAATTCCTTCACCATGGCGAAGACGGATATTGTCATATTCCTTTTGAGAGGCGTTGCGTCTTTTCTCATTTCATAAATACCTTGTCAAATTAGGCAGCTGATGTTACATTTTACAATACAGACAAAAATACCGAACAAAATGTTGAATTATGAAAGGAATTGCACAGTAGACGCAAAATAATTAATAGGGATGATGATTGACTAAAAAAAAAAATATTCTTTAGTTAGATTATCGAAAAATACTGACGTGTTTTTTGTTTTATCAAATTAATTAAAATTGACGAAGATAACACGTGTCAAAGATCATGACTGGGTACGAGTTTTCGACACGCTGTCTTAATTTTTTGTTTACGTGAAAAAAATTGTTTCCAATATTTTTTGGAAATCTATCTGACGGACTAATTAGTTTATTTTTTGCCCTATTGCGTAAAGGTTAGGACAAACCAGTACGGACAGATTGCGGAAATGCTGCGTACACCGGACACTGACAGATAATTTAGTACATTACCTGTAATGAAAGCTCTGTCTATGTCTCTCTCGAGACGTCTTGTATACAACGAACACGGGACGGAGAGCAAGCTAGGGACACCGAGGCTAGATGAACACTGCTATACAGAGTGGAATGAAACAAACAAACGATTAGCACGAATTCAGTACATTATTCTGAACCTCTGCATTATTTTACATCGGTAATTTATAAAAAAAAACGGCCAAATTAAGAGTTGAACTTTTGAATTTTGTTATTATAATACGTATTTGAGGGCTTCCAGATTTTTTCATTAACATGTGTTGTAAAACTTTGCTTCTTGCCAAATTGTATGATTCTAGGTCAATGGGAAGTAAGGTTTAGATTCCCAAAAAAGCATATCGCAAAAGATTCGACATAAACGTTCATTGAAGATTCAGGTGCGGAACCATAGCAGTATGCTGTTCCAAAACATGTCGTTTTAAGCGTGTTAGGTTAGGTTAGGTTAGTTTGAAGACCTGATCTCTTTTACACTGCGCCGCGCAGTGGATGCAGTGTCAAACTCTGGCGCTGCGTCACTATTGACGGGAGCAGAGGCTCCAGCGGAACCACGCGTGGTTCTGGAGAGGGTGCGTGTGTTGTCGGAGGTCGACGTCACACCGCAACCAGTTGCGACCGCTTCCTCCAAATTTTGGTTGAAGCGGCCGAATGACGGTGGGTCGGATGCGGGCTCGGTGGGCTTGTCCTCTAGCGAGGAGAACCTGCCGGCCCCCAAGGTTTCGACAACTAGGAGGGGCAGAGGACGCAAGACGCCTTCCGGAGCGAGCACTCCAACAGCGTCACGAGACTCCCGGGGCCGCTTCCTAAAGCCCCCCGATACGCCGGTGCCGAGCGACTCCGAAGGGGCAATGCAGGTGGAACAAGGCGATGCCTCCATCGCGCTAGTGTCCACCAAGGCGGAGCTCAGTGCCGCGAGGCGGGAGGGCCGGAAGGCCATCGCGACCGGCGAGGTCGCTGAGTTGGCTCGTCGGGCAAGGGAGAGGCGGTCGCACGCTGCCGAAGCTCCTGAGGGCTTGACAGCAGAGGCCCTTAGCCGTCAGGTCTTAGACGGCGTGGACGTCGTCCTAAAGGTGGCCACGAAGTCGGGCGGCGGCGACCGGAATAAAAGAGGCGATGGACGTCCTCCTTGACCGGACGACCTCGGAGGAGACGGTGAAGCTCCGAGAGGAGAATCACCGGCTGCGGTCTCACAGGTGGTGAGCCGCATACGACGCCTGGGCCTGGAAGTGGCCCTCAACAAGTCGGAGGCCATCGCTTTTCATGGCCCCCGACGGGCACCGCCGTTGGGATCACACATCGTGGTCGGGGGGGGTCCGGATCGCTGTCGAGTCAACCATGAAGTACCTTGGATTGGTGCTCGACAGCCGTTGGGACTTCGGCCCACACTTTCAGCGGCTGGTGCCTAAGTTGATGGGCGCGGCGGGCGCGCTGTCAACGCTGCTTCCCAATTTGGGGGGCCCGAGCTCCGCCTGCAGGTGGTTGTACGTCGGGATCGTGCGATCGATGGCCCTTTATGGGGCCCCGATATGGGCGACCGACCTGACAGCCCGCACTATCGCAGTCCTGCGCAGACCGCAGAGAGCGATGGCCGGATATCGCACGATCTCGTACGAGGCGGCTTGTGTACTGGCCGGATCCCCGCCATGGGACCTGGAGGCAAAGACCCTCGTGACACTGTACCAGTGGCGCGAGGGGGCCAAACATCGGGGTGAGAGGCTGGTGCACCGACAGATCACGGTGTACCGGTCTCAGCTCCGACAGGTCATGGTGGCGGAATGGCGGGGGAGGCTAGAGCTTCCCACCTCCTGTTGGCCTCGACACAATCGAGGCAATCCGGCCAGTACTCGACGACTGGCTCGGGAGGAAGCACGGCTCCCTGATGTTTCGGGCGGCACAGGTGCTCTCGGGGCACGGCTGCTTCGGGAAGTACCTGTGTCGCTTAGGCAGGGAGCCGGACGCCCGGTGCTATCACTGCGTCCACTGCATGGAGGATACGGCGCGGCATACGCTGGCCGAGTGTGCCGCGTGGGATTTGCCGCGCCGTGCCCTCGTAGCAGAGGTTGGAGGAGACCTGTCGCTGCCGGCCGTCGCTCGCGCGATGGCTGGCAGTGCCGAGTCCTGGGACGCAGTGGTGTCCTTCTGCGAAACCGTCATGTCGCAGAAGGAGGCTGCGGAGAGGTTGAGGGAGGTCGAGACCGCTCTCCCGACCCGCAGCAGACGCACCGGGCGTCGGCAGAGGGCTGATAACGCCCTCCGGATTCGGGGACATCCGTCGCCCCCCATGACACTGGACCCGAGACGGCGGCGCGTCGTGTTCCACGCGCGCTTCTCCGAGACGTAGCGGGGGGAGTTCTACACCTCACCCCCCCCGGGCCCCGGGACGAGGCCCGCAGGTCGAGCGGGCCGGCACTGGTCCGGGGCAGCGGAAGTCGCATCAGATCCCGCTGCCCCCCGACGCAAGTGTGCGATGGAACACCGGTGTGGTTTTAGTCAGTACGAGTCTGACAGACCCTTCCGCTCTCCCCAATCCGGAGGACATCCAATGAGGATTTCCACATCGAGAAAAAAAAAAAAAAAAAAAGAAAAAGTTAGTAGGTTCGGTATTATACTTTTGTTGGAAACAGCAGTTTTTTTTTTAAGTTACCGATTAGGGGGATTTGGAATAAAGCGCGTAATAAAGCGCGTAGAGCTCGTGGTTAAATAATAACAGCCACTCGGGTTGATCTTTAGGTTAAGCCGTGCTTGCCTAGGTATTTAAGGGGGGTCACCCATCCACAGACCAACCTGTGGATGGGTGACCCCCCTTAAATACCGAGTTTCCTCCGTGCCTCTGAAAGCACGTTAAGCTGTTGGTCCCGGCTGTCATTTGTAGATCTTTGACAGTCGTTACAGGTAATCTTTTTGAGGTCAGATTATATACGCTATCGATTCAGATTTCAATTACTCGCTCACCCTGGACCCACACGTAGGCCTTTCTCTCATTCTAGACTTTTGAAGAAACATGGAACAATGGAATAGGAATTGCCTTCAAAATCCTTCGGATTGAGGTTAAAAGTGCGTTACGCAATTGGGTCACAGATAAAGTATTATAAATGTGACTTTATGGAATCGAATACAATGTCGAATGTCTTTGGAAAGTTTTCATTCGGCCTCGTTTTTCAAGCTGTCACTATATTTTTGGGTGACTTTGGGCCCATTTATTAAGTTAAAGTTTAAGTGTTATACAAATTACTGCAGAAGCGATGCGGATGATAGAACTTGGAGAAGTTGTGGTGGATTTATTTCGGTTTTGAAGCAGTTCTAAGGGCCAAGAGAAAGCGGCAATCTATTAACGTTAACGTTGGCTGAAGCAAGGAAAACCTGTTCAGGTGAAGCTTCATAGACGACGCTGCCCTGGACTGTAAATTTGGTGTTGTTCCACAAACAATGGGGCACTTGATATCATGTCCTGCCTGTCTATGTTTTGTATTATTGAGGACACACCCGCCAGATCATCACTAAGCTAATTTTTGCTTGCACTTACAACATTTGTATAGAAATAATAAATGAAAAGATACCGATCGGCCGAGCGCACTGACAACGCACGCCAAGCGCGAGTTATTATTATTTTGCGCGCCAAAGTTGACGCTTTCCTAATAGGCCTAAACGTTAAGGGGGCGTGGCTCGTCGCCTCCGCATGATTTAAGCGAAAAAAAATTAACTGATCAGGCGGAAAAGACCACGACTGTACATCATAAGAGCTGATAGATGCTATTGAAAGTACCAAGCTCGTCGCCACAAGGTGTTCTAGATTAAGGGTTAGGGTGTAATGTATGGCTATATGTACATTGTTTATGCCTTGTCAATTCGGCGGGTTGTGACAGGTGATGCTGCTGTCATGTCTGTCCCCAATAAACCGAGCTTCTGGAATCACGTAGTTTTCTTCCTAGACCTCACTGGGCCTACTGAATTTAGAATGTTTCATGAAAATTTCAATTTAGAATAAGCGTAAACGTTATTGGAACACTCAAAAATGCATTGGATTAACACAAGCTTTCAGAAAGCTCATTTTAATCTTGTTGAAAGTCGTTGCAGAAATACGAAACGCTTTATAAGTGATGGTCACTTGTACCAACAACAATGTTAACAATGTTTTTTTTTATCATTGTTAGGGCCTAGACAACAATCACAAAAAGCCAACAATGATCACCAACTAAATAAACAAACTTTACATTAAACCTTTACCGTCAGAAAGTTATAGAAAACATTTGTGTGTACACTTAGAAGCCAAAGTTTGTTTACTTAGTTTCAGCTAAGTTAACAATTACAGAAACAAGGAAATCATAAAGTTGCAAATCTATAATTGAACTACGTAATAAAATTGTGTCGGTAGTAGAATAAGATTGTCAAAAACAAAAGGATGAAGCTACGGTTCCAGTCACAAGGCATAATAACTTGTGAAAGTACTTTAGTTGAAAGTACATTCCAAAGAGTAGATCTCTATGCAGAAGAATGGACAGTTGAGAAGTTAAAAGTATCATGACATTGCCCCTTTGTATGTCCTAAAGGCTAGGCAGAGGTCCACCTACCTAATAGTACACCTACATTTGCGGGTTATGTAGAAGTCTCATGATACAAGGGCCAGTCTATTGCCATCAACTGGACACAAATCTAGACTCCGGGCTAAGAGAAATTCTTGATGGAACACCCAAAAACACTTTGTGTGATCCGGGATTCAATTTCTCTACATCATACTCAGCAGCGCCGATTGCAATCAATACATCAACGAGGTAAACAAGTACTTACTAAACATTATGTTTTTCTATTCCACGTGCATCCAACAAAGAACAAAAACCCTTCTTCTCTCTCGCTTAATCACCAACCATTGACAACCCAAATTCTTCCGACTCCATAAAAAAGAACGAAAAGTATTTATGAAAAATTCCTTCATAACTTTTAGCTTCGACGGCGACGTCGCAAAGTGAGGGGTCCAAGAGACCCCTTTACTTAATTTCATCAAGAAGGGTTAATGAAATGTCTTTCAGTGATTTTCGACGTGACAATGGAGCTGCGTTATTTTAGGGTTGAATTTTGAAGGCTTTACTTTTTAAGATGGCGGAAGAGACTGGTCGTGGTTCCGTTTACTTATTTTTTGGTGAAATTAATCTTCTGAAGTAATTTTCAGGATGCAAGTGCTGTGTCTAAACTTAAGTAGAAAAGTATTAATTGCATTACAGTTTGTCTTTTTCTTCTAAGCGTATCACTGGCAAATTTTCATTAAATATGTTTGGCCCAAAATTCAGCTATGCGAACTCCACTCGCTCATGCAGCCGTAAGATCGGCAATTGCGCCGGTGTCAGGGCATGCAGCGCAAGATGGAAGGTGCCAGTGTCTGTGGAGACACACCACATACACATTTGCGATCTGAGTCGTCCAAGTACCCCCATCTGAAGAGGTTGTCTTTGCTACGGCCGACTTGGGTTTGGACAATTTGTAACTGGCAATGTAGCCTTTTAACCGATTTCTAAAAAAGAATCGCGTGTGAAACCGTGTTCACCGATGAGATTTGCAAATGTGTGGGTTTATTAGAGGAACTTTGAAAGTTGCGCCAGTTTCAGAGAAGTGGAAAGATTCTTCAGCCTTAGTATGAACATGCGATGAGAAGGTATGAAGCGCATGTGTCAAAAGAGTGATGATTATAAATGTGGACGGATGGAGAGGACCAGGGAGGTTAATGAAAAGATGGATGGATTTTGTGAGGAATGCCATGAAAGAAAAAGGGGTAAATGTTAGCGTGACGGTTGATAAGGAGAATCGGAGAAAAAAATGTGTTGCGCCAAGTAACTAGGGTCAAAGACAGAATGATGATGATTTGGAGAAGTTTGAGTATCATTCACACGTTTTCACTTTACCTTTAGTCGCAGTAGCTCAAGTAGCAGTAGAAATAGGGCACATTGCTCGCGGAAGAAATGGCCGACGGCCCTTGAAATCTATTAGAGTGGCGACGGCGTACCGGAGGAGCAGCATAGAACAGCTTCCTCACAAGATAGCTCGATGACCTGGTGAAGACGGCGCAAATCCGTTGGTTACGAGAAACCGAGAATTGGTTGACATTTGGAAAAGAAAAAGAAAGAAAGGAAGAAAAATATTTATTTGACGTCAGTTAATAAAGCACGACACAAAATAAGGAGGAAAACATTGCTGCGCACTGTGCTGTGTGCCTCACGGCTGCGCCAAAAAGGTCCATTTCAGCATTCGTGCCAGACAGGTGATGCTGTCTGACGCTGGTCTTCCAATGAACCTTGAGGGGGAAGTGACGGAAAAACAGTTTCAAACATAATATACAAATAAATGGTTACAAATAAATAGATGACAAGTAAATTAATTAAATGTGTATTTACGAGTTCGTATAAAGAAAAATGTAAGTAATAATTGTATTTTTGTGTTTGTGTTTTTTTTTGTAATTGTATTTGGGAGAAGCCTATGTCGACCACATTCATCATGATGATTATATATTTTATTTTGTGGGTTTCCTGTGCGGGCTTATAAATGCTTTTTCTTTCTTACTTTCCTGACTATCCTCCTAAAACTTTCCTGAAAAGAAATCCTTTTTTTTTTCGGGTGGGAAATCATTTAAAGACTCCTTCCGCTCTGGGCGAAGCAGGAGGGAGTGTCAGACTTTTACTGACTAAAACCCATCGATGTTCCTTCATCGCCCTTTGTGTTCCGGGGCCACGGTATCTCTTGCGAACAGTCCTACAGCCCCGGCAGGCATCGGCCCTTGCGGATCCCTTCCTTTTGCTGACTCTCTTTGAGGCGCGCGTGGAACACTCCTGCACCGTCGACACGGCCTGTCGTCATGAGACGAACGGACGGAGAGCTAGCCCATAGCTCCCCGTCCACAGGCCCGCTGAAACTAAAGAAATCCTAACACTTTGATACCAACATGACCGACTTGACCTGGAACGAATAAATAAAGTTTCAGCAACAACTAAAAGTAGGCCAATTTGCAATTGAAAATCTAATCTAAGTTTCTTCCACCCTAGATAAATTGAAGCCATGACCTTGGATCCACTTTCCTAGACCTTGGAACTGCCTACAGTAATAAGACTACTTGACTATCCTACTAATATTTTGTAAATGCGAAAGTTTTTGAGGATGTCTGGATGTTTGTTCCTCTTTCACGCAAAAACTGCTGACTGGTTTTAGTTGAAATTTGGCAAACATAATATACTTGACTTGTTTCTGCCAACGGCTTCACCCGCGTGAAGTTTGATTATTGTCCCATGGCATCTTACTACCGGGATAAAAAGTAGCCTATGTGTTAATCCAGGTTATAAATTATCTGTGTGCAAAATTTCATCCAAAACTGTTAAGTAGTTTTTGCGCATACTCATAAACTTTAGCAATAAAAAAAAAATAATATTAGTAGAATAAGAGGATAACTTGGATTTTAATAAGATACATTTTATCCCAGTAGTACGATCCCGTGGGACAATTACCGAACACCATGCGGGCTAAGCCGCGGGTATAAGCTAGGTTTAGGCATATAACTCAAGACAGGCTGACCTTTCTTTCAATTGGCTTTCGAAACTTTTCGGGATAAGATGCCAATTGTCAGTGAATTTCCAATCTTACATAATATTCACGAAATTTAGTAGAAGAGCTCCTTACGAAAGAGTTAGTTGCCTAGGGACGAATTACAATTCAGTAGGTAATCTATTTCTGGCGTTAAGTACCAGTGCTGTAACTTTGATCACATGACATCATGCCTGTAATCCCCGAAGGGTTAGACAGAGGTGTACCCAAAAAAGTACACCCATATTTCGCCAGTTATGTTTAAGTCCCATGTAGCAGAGGGCGACATTAGAGCCATCAACCAGGCACAAATGCAGAAACCGTGGCTGCTACTGAGAAATTTATGATGGAACAGCCCAATAACATTTTGCCCGACCCAGGAATTGAACCCCAATAACTTGCATATACGCAACATTATAGTTAGTTCAGTTTGTCCTTGGACCAAAGAATTATTGTGATTTTTAATACTTCCAGAACAGACTCAGACAAGACATTCCATCATCATAAGCCTGAAACAGTTCTCTGCTAGACCTTGGTCTCTCACTCAATCACTATAGCTACTCTCATCTATGTAGCTAGATGATAGTAGGTGATGATGGTATTAGTACCAGCCCCCCCGTGCAAAGATCGCTGCTACACCTAGCTTTTAACGACAGTGATCTTTCAACAGCACTTCTGTTCGTCAGTTCAGCTCCATTGACACTTCAAAGTGCTTAGGCCTGGACTCCACCAGAGCAGAGACGAGCGGAGTGGAGCAGAGACGTGCAAGATTCAGCCAATCAAAGAAGAGACGAAAGATGCGCTGTGGTTTTCGACGAATGTGATTGGTTGATTCTCGCACGTCTTCTCGTCTGCGCTTTGGAGGAGTCTAGGTTTTAGTCTACAACTATTCAGTCAAGAGATAAGATATTTTTTTAAATTGTCAACGTTTCAGTAAAGAATATGGTGTTTTAGTGTTCTTTGTGAGCCACTTCCTATCGAGTTGACAACCTTTTTCCCAACACAAAAATCCATGTAAAACAGAATAGCCCTACTTTGATTTTACTGCCCTTTAAAAAAGCTGTTACATACAAATCCCGACATTTTTACTAAAAATTCTATTGAAACATCCTAAAATAAAGGAAAAAAATTAAAGATTTTCCTGCCATTTGCACGTTTCTGTGTAACGTTCGTTCGTTTCAAGATTATGTTCTGTAAGACTTTTGCTGATATTTTTCTTATTGAATGAATTGAATGGGAGCTGTTCAATGGAGGGCTTATAATGTCAATAGGTTCAGACGTTTATGTGAGTGAATCTGGAAGTTAATGATGACTTCTGTGTCTTCGATTTGATTTTGATTGACGAGATGAGTAGAGACCTTACTCTCCTTACCGCTGGATGCGAGTCGCACGGGACCGGGCAATGTGGCGACACTTGGGGGAGGCCTATGTCCAGCAGTGGACGTCTTTCGGCTGAAATGATGATGATGACTCTTGAGAACACAGAATACTTTTTCATTGAATTACTAAAAAGTACAAGTATCTTATAGTGCGTATTATCAAGCTACATCTTACAGAATAATTATTAGTTTCGTTTTCACTACTGACACAGTATATCTTTTAAAATAGCATGTCGTTGTCAGCAAGCATGGGAATCAATGTTCATTTCTTTTCTAAACGGTTTGAAGATTCAGTACATGATTCAAAACTCCCCAACGTTGTAGAAGATTATTATGTTAAAAAATCAAATCCTAACTAATATTATAAATGCGAAAGTAAGTTTGTTTGTTCGTTACCTTTTCATGCATAAACCACTGAACCGATCATCCTGAAATTTTGCATATACCTTGTCAGGTGTACAGAAACGGACATAGGGTACCTTTCATCCCGATAAAAAGTACTGTTTCCGAGGGAAACAACAATAACGTTCTTATGATAATAGATGGCACCACTTGTCTTACGAATCATGACTGAATTATATTTTTACAAGCAGAGTACAGTCAGAATTGATTGTCAAATACTAAATTAACGCTAGCGAAGCTGCGGACAAAAGCCAGTATTTCATACAATATACACGCTCAAACTGTATGATGAATGTCCCTAACACCAGGTATCAGTAGCTAAGTAGCTTTTCCACGCAGTGTGAAAAATACAGACTGAAATGAAAATACTGTTCGCCACATAAGCAAAAAAGTAAATAAGTATTTGAGAATGTTTTACAGTAAAAATGTCAGAAAAGAATTTAATAAAGTCCTACTTAGGGTTAATACGTGTTGCCTGTATCGTGCGGTATTAGGGACCCGTAGGTATTTGGGAAAACCTTTTTATATTCGCTTGGTAATTTCTGCGTGGAACACGTGTTAGGTGTCCTGGAGTGTGGTTTTTGGTGTTATTTGGTGGTAAATATAATGTAATAGTGGAATATTGGTTAGTAGAAAATATATCCGATGAATTAAGTTTTGCAGCACAGTTTTGTATCCTAGGTACTTGTTTTAGTTCAGTTCCTTCCGATAGGAGAAGGAAGGATTTGTTTTGCACAAAGCCTCAAACTAGACATGCTTTTGCTTGTCGTTTTTATGTGTTTTTAGGACCTTTTATGTATAATAGACTCAACAAGAAATCAAACTTCTAAAGTCTAAGTTATAGGAAATGTAATTTTGTAATATCGGATAATTTAGCGTTACTTAACTACACGGACACAGAAAAACTTCTAGAAGTCCTGTTTTGGTTATGTTATTCCCTTGTATATCTAATTGTGAAATATGGATTTACTTAATTTAATTTAATTGTTAATGTTTAATGTTTTGTACCTATTTGATTATTCTTATAGTTGTTAATAGATTGCTTTTATTTTATAACTTTTACTGACCTAGTTAATTTGTGCTATGTAAAGTGATGGCCTGAAACACAGGTTTAAATAAACCTAGACCGGGCAGGTCGCTACCAAACATTTGAATTCCACATTATCGCTTCTTGCAACTGTTAAATATATTCTAGTTATAGTTTACTTCTAAGCACTAATTATACCATTGTTTGAGAAATAACACTACTGCACCTATAAAATGTACACTCTCTCACTCACTTTTTAAATAAATTATTTTTATTCTTATTTGTGTTTATCTGTTATACCTTTTTAAAACGATGTGCAATCCATTTTAAGAATACCTAATGTAAATGTATGTTCAAAATAAAGTAAATTAAGATATTGTCGCAACCAATTCAATTCCCCGTACTTCCGGACGCCGCCGCGCATGTCTTCCCTCTCGCCTTAACGACTATGCACTAGAGGCATAGGAGAGAGATAGCAATAACGCAACCCCGCCGTTCACGCGCCTCCGACGCGGGAGTTTAGTCGACGCATAGCCACGCCTGAAGGCGCACACGGGACTGCACGAACCGCCGCCGCGCCCCGACACTCACCTGAGCTCTAACCGGCACGCGTTTTCTTTTTATCGGTTTGTTTTAATACCAGTTCCCGTGATCGTAATTTTAGTGTACAAACCTAACTTTTACTACTGTTACCGTGATTATACGACATTTAGTTACACAAGTGTTTGATTTCCCAATCCGCTTCAATCCAGTATGGACACAGTTACGAAAGATGGCGCCCAACGTGGGGCACGAACCCACGACCCTGAGATTAAGAGTCTCATGCTCTACCGACTGAGAGGCCTTAGCGGTAGTATGGGCGGTGGAGCGGTTTAGATGTTACCTAGATGGACATCCGGTGATTATTGGTAGCGATCACCAACCACTTCGCTGGCTGATGACGCTAAAGTCTCCTACAGGTCGTTTGGTGAGGTGGGCCCTCAAGCTACAATCATTTGACATTCAATATCAGTACACCCCGGGAAAAGCAAATGTAGTGGCAGATACACTGAGTAGGCCGATATGCTCCCAAGATACTCGTGACAGTTGCGGTATTTGCTCAGTGATAATTGATTTACCCGCTAAGAGCCCTGCAGAGTTAAGGCGGGAACAGCTTACCGACCCGGATGTTGATAAAATCATCAAAGAGATGGAAAGTTCAGACGAGGTGGCATCTCGTAGGTGGACGGAGCGCGGTTACCTGTTATCACAAGGAGTGCTATACCGGTATAATCCCGACTCAGATAGCGAGGCTCCTCAACTTGTTATTCCAATTTCACTCCGTCCAGAGATCTTGAAAGAGTGCCACGATTCACCTCTGGCGGGACATTCTGGAATCGATCGTACTTACCACAAGATCGCTCAGTCCTATTATTTCCCCGGAATGCGAAGAATCATTACAGATTATGTGAAAGCCTGTGTCGATTGTCAACGATACAAGGCTACCAATGACAAACCCCCTGGACTACTACAGACACCCGTGATGCAGCAACGGAATGAGGTCCTAGCTGTGGACCTCTTCGGTCCCTTACCTGAAGGAGAGAACGGTGAGAGATGGATTCTGCTAGTTGAAGACACCGCCACACGTTGGGTTGAGCTCTACGCCCTTCAGGAAGCGACTGCTGAAACCTGCGCCCGTACTCTTACTACGGAATACTTTCTCCGATACGGCTTACCGCGCAGAGTCATATCTGATAACGGCGTACAGTTTGTGGGGGCTGTCATGCAACAATGTATGTTCATCTTAGGGGTTAAACAAAACTTCGTGCCACTTTATCATCCAGAGGCAAACCCCGCCGAGCGCAAGAATCGGGACCTCAAGACGCAGCTCTCACAACTCGTGGAGAATGACCATTGCTCCTGGCCTGCGAAACTCCCAGTGATTCGTTTCGCTATGAATAGCGCAATATGTAGAACCACTGGTGCCACTCCCGCATATCTCATGTTTGCCAGAGAAATGAGGTCCCCCACAGAAACTCGGCATGATTTGAGGGCGATCCTCGATAAAGAGAATTTTCTTCCTCAAATCACTCCTTACTTGAGATCTTTTATAAGCTCTTTATCTGCAGTTCGTGAACGAGTTGAATTACAGCAAGATCAGTCTAAGAGGGTTGCTGATCGATCCCGTCGACCTAGTCCAACGTACGAGGTCGGAGATAAAGTTCTGGTCCGGTCACATGTACTGAGCCAAGGTAGCAAGGGCCTCACTGCTAAATTTGTGCCCAAACGAGACGGTCCGTATGTTATAACGGAGAAAGTTAGCCCTACCACCTATCTTATCTCTCCAATAGGGAATCCTGAGGAATCCTTAGGGAAATACCATGCACAAGATTTAACGTTTTTTGTAGACAGTGGTACTGGAAGTGTACCACCTAATCCTGTCATCCCCAAGCGACGTCGCGGACGCCCGAAGCACAAGGGCAATGAGCAAGTCCAGGAACGAGGGCGTTCTCCTAGACTAGAGGGGGAGTCTGTCGCAACCAATTCAATTCCCCGTACTTCCGGACGCCGCCGCGCATGTCTTCCCTCTCGCCTTAACGACTATGCACTAGAGGCATAGGAGAGAGATAGCAATAACGCAACCCCGCCGTTCACGCGCCTCCGACGCGGGAGTTTAGTCGACGCATAGCCACGCCTGAAGGCGCACACGGGACTGCACGAACCGCCGCCGCGCCCCGACACTCACCTGAGCTCTAACCGGCACGCGTTTTCTTTTTATCGGTTTGTTTTAATACCAGTTCCCGTGATCGTAATTTTAGTGTACAAACCTAACTTTTACTACTGTTACCGTGATTATACGACATTTAGTTACACAAGTGTTTGATTTCCCAATCCGCTTCAATCCAGTATGGACACAGTTACGAAAATATTTATTTTAAATCTTAGAATTCGATGACTACGTATTTTATAAAGTTAAAGTAGTATAGTCATTTTCAAATCTAAAATCAGGAATTTTATAACAAAAGCCATCGAATATCACTGTATCCGTCCCATCTGTTGAAACATAATTCCCGTTACATCAAATAGGTAGGTCTTAAAATCCATAGTGACCTCATCTACATAATTTCATACACTAACGAAAATATGGCCTCCACTGGCCCAACTACAGCCATTGTGTAAACCCAAAAACATTTCGCTCCATTTTCCTAATTCAACCTTCTAGCCATGACAGGCGGACTATTACTGTATTGTACTATTTCAGAATAGGCATATTAAATATGTAAATGCTAAGCTCTAACTACCCAGCATTAGCGTCAGTATAGACTAGAGCGACTTGTAACAAGAGACCGATTAACCGGGCTAAAAGGTTAACCCATATGTTTCATCATAATCATTTCAGCCGTGAGACGTCCACTGCTGGACACAGGCCTCCGCCAAGTGTCGCCACATTGACCAGTTCCGTGCGTCTCGCATCCAGCGGATCCCCGCATAAGTTCGATTAACCTTGATACGGGTTAACCCGTATAATATATGAGTTAACCATTTATATTTTGCTGATTAACCAGAATGAAAGAGACAAAGCACCAAGCGTGAGTTAACTCCGTCACTTTCTTTCATATTTTTTTTTTATGTATAAAAATGAACTCTGTGCGTGAACCGATTATTTTAGGCTGATTAACCCTATAATACGGGTTAACCATTACTGTAGGGTTTTATACATAATTCTAAAAAATAACCCGATTAAACCTCTTTAAGGGGAAAACCCTTAAAGAATTTTCAAAAAGGAATGTTACAAGTAGATGTACGTGAAACATCGTGTACTTGGAAATGCTTGAGAAAATGCTGTAGTGTATCCTCACCTTTAGATCTAGTTATTATATTTTATGCCTAGATCTGGTTGCGTTAGCCTTTTAAGACTGTGTCTATATTTGAGTTGAAATAAGCAAGATTTATGTTAGGATTTTTGAGATGATTTAATTTATAATTCCTAGGGTAAATAAAATGAAATGGGAAACTTTAGTTAACACATTATGTTGAAGTATCTTTTTAGTATATTTACTATGATAAAAGATGCACGATGGCCTTACCAGGTCCCAAGCTAGCGACGTACTTTTAAATTCACACTTGTACTAACATCAAAATAATCTTTCGAGCTAGATTACGAATAATAGACTATGTCCTCATACCAAAAGCTGAAAGGTTGTATATTTAGATAATTTTGGAACCGTGGTGATTTTCAAACTTTGTGGCGTACGCCGGACACCGTGTCTTCAAAAATATCATCATCAGTTGCGCAGCCTTTTCCAAACTATGTTGGGGTCAGCTTACAGTCTAACCGGATACAGCTGAGTACCAGTATTTTACATGGAACGACTGCCTATCTGATCTCCACAAAGCAATTAGTACTGGGTAATTCGATACCCCTTGGTAAGACTGGTTTTCAGACTTTCGAACCACTGACTACCTGACGTAACGACTGTCAAAGATCTACAAGTGACAGCCGGGACCAACAGCTTAACGTGCTTTACCTAGTCACCCATCCACGGTCCCAACCTAGGTAAGCAGGGCTTAACCTAAAAGATTGACCCGAACGGCTGTTATTATTAAGACCAAATTATGTCCCACTAGGTGACTAGGTGAACCGATGACCTGGTGAGGGTTGCGGGGATCCGCTGGATGCGAGTCGCACGGGACCGGTCAATGTGGCGATACTTGGAGGAGGCCTATGTCCAGCAGTGGACGTCTTTCGGCTGAAATGATGATGATGATGTACTAGAAACAACAGAAGAAAGAAAAAAAATAAGACTTTATAAAGTTTTATTAGAAAACTGACAAATTTTATACTCCCTCCAAAGATTACTCCTTGCGTACTCGTACTCTCAAATACCGTGAGCCGTATCCAACAACATTAAGCTAATTAATATCTCCCATAAAGCGAACACGCTGGATTTGAGCCTGAAGTTATTGCCTACAAACACACGGGGACTTGTTTGTAATATAAATTATAATATTACGCCATTTCTTGTACCCGCGTGATGGAGGGTTGTTAAATTATAAATGCCACCTGGCTTTTTGGAATGTGCGAGAACATTGTTGGGTTGAATCGAGATTTTTTTGTCTAGTATAGCAATGCAGCGTTTTGACAGTTAATTTGGGACAGTACAAAAAAATTGAGAATTTTAAAAGATTGAGAGATAGAGAGGTCAATAAGGCCTTACTTATTTCATAAAAATCTTAAAGTGTTTTACTCACTGTCAGACAACGCACAGCTTTAACCACGCGGTATAGAAACATGAAACATTGCACAGGAGTTTTTTTAATCTATTAATACCTAATATTAAAAAGAGGTAAAGTTTTTTATGCGAAACACATTAAATACGGTCTCAGACATCCATCACCGATATTGGTGATGTTGTTTATAGAGTACGAGCGGACGTCACGCGGCTTCACCTGCGTAGTTCCTGTTCCCGTGGGAGTTCGGGGATAAAATATAGCCTCATTACTCAGTAAAGACGTGGCTTTCTAATGGTGAAAGAATTTTTGAAATCGGCGCAGTAGTTTTTGAGTTTATTGATTACAAAAATACAAATCTTTCCTCTTTATAATATTAGTGAGTGTAGATAATCCTCTGAACTTCCTGATTCGATTCCAAAAAACATTTCACAAATGACAAGCCACATTATCCTCGAGTGTCATAGGCTATGTTTTTTTTGGATTTAATAAAAAAATACTCTTGTAGGATAATTTCCGACCATTACAGAAGTGAATATCCTCAAAAGGGTCCTAGTTAAAACCCCTTGGATGAAATTTTGTATGAAGTTCGTCATCTTGACGGGAAATCCCCTCGGGTGCATGGCTGAAGAAAACTGTAAGATAAACAAATAAGGATAACTCTCGTCTATTTGTTTAATTATGAATAAAATATCAAACTTTTTACCTTATTCGAGTAAAATGATACTTCACGTAATTTAAAAGTAAACGATAAAATCTACATGGTAAATCGTAAATTATAAAATTAATAAACTTCGCTATAAAAAGTGGAATAAAGTTGAAAGATTAAGAATTTTACTATCTTGAATGGTACCAGACCATTTAATTCAAGAAAAAAACTTACCTGCTTAAGATGGGTTCACCAGCAGGTAAAACAATATTTTCCTCTTTCACCAGGTGATCGCAATTCCCTACTTAAGCAACGACCGATCCAAGAGATTGGCACACCATAAGTTATGTCCCATAAATAAAATATGGTCTTTAAGCCACCTCGATGGTATCGCGTGCCTGATTGTCTTATCTTGGAGAGTTACGCGATAAGCGCCAGAATGCCATTGCTAGCACAAACTTAGCTAAATAAAGAGGCGATTTTTTTGCGCAAAATAACTGCAGAAACGTGGAAGCCGCAATTACCCGTCGCCTCCTTTTTGTACTGGACGTAGACAGTCACAGTTTCCATAAACTCAATTCCACAGACAGACGCCCCGTACTGAAGGCATATTTTATCTCTTCATAATTCTATATAATCTACTATTCTCAGATTCCGTCGAGACTCCTCTTACCATACTAACTGGGGTATCCGTGCCCCGCATATTAAGTACATATCAATTGATTTGTAATATGTTTTATTTCTACGAAACCGATAATTTAATATGGATGTACGTGACCTTTTTTCGCGTTATTCGCGTTCCCATGGACTGATTTTTTTCGCAATTTGGTAGCTGATGTGAATTTTATTTCGAGTGTTTTTTTCGCTGAGTTTGTGTGGCGGTTTTTATTGATATTGATGCTAAATTGAGTGGGTATTGTTTACATGGTAACAAATATGGTTTTTCGTTTTGTTGTTGTTTTCTAGTACGTACTTTATTATATTTTTGGTGTTGAATTACATTTCCATTACTTTTTTGTAGGAAAAAAAATAATGGTAATGTCATGGTTCTTAGTTCTTAGTCATGGTTCTCTTGGTTTTAGAATGTGTGGTCAAGTAAAAACATAAAATAATATTAAGTAGGCAGTTTGTTACGTTTATAGGTGCTGCGTCACTTCAGTGGTAAAAGAACCAGTCTATATTGGTCTCTTTCCCTTATCCCAATTTCAAATTCATTCTCCTGCCTTGTCTTCTTCTTCCATACTAAGTTGGAATCTTATTCTATTAAAACTCCGTGCTTAACTAGGCCACCTCAAGGTCAAAAAGGGTTCCTACTGACAAGCCCACCATACCATCAAGGTTGGATTTTTATGGTACCAACCTTGATACAAAACCAAATAAGAGGAACCGGCGCCACTTTGGTTATTGTGGTATGAACATGTGATGCGGAGGAATGAGAAAAACATCGTGAGGAAAGTCTGTACGTCGTCTGTCGTCGTAGTCTGTCGTCGCGTACGTCTGTGTGTGTCGTGTCTGTCGTGTGTGTGTCTGTCTGTGTGTCTGTCTGTGTCTGTCTGCCTGTTGTGTCTGTGTGTGTGTGTGTCTGTGTGTGAATGTTGATGGCTATAAGAGTAGAGGAAGACCAAATAATCAATGGATGGACTGTGTGAAGGACGATATGGTTAGAAACGAGGTAAGTGCTGTGAAGACGAGTAATAGAGAAGTATGGAAGAAGAAGACATGTTGCGCCGACCACAAATAAATTGGGATAATGGCAGGAGAATGATGAATGATGATCGTACAATAACCAACCTTACGGGTAATCAGTTGTCCACCGAATTTGATACTTAAGTATATTTGTTAAGCATTATAATAAGATGACTGGATAGAAACTCTCGTCTCAATCACCACAGACAAACAATACTCTCATATTGCCTCCGCACAGTTGGGTAAACAAAAGACGAGTGTTGTTGCTCATATTTTTGTAAAAGTTTGGAAGTTCCTCCGTCATCTGTTGAATTATGATTGAATAAGGAATAAACAAACAAATGTTGCGTTTCGAATACTAATCAGGTTTATTTTGCTTTTTGACGGAGAATCCGAGTCTTGATTCTGAATGTTTGTTTGAGATTTTCCAGTTGGTTTAATGATTAAAGGGCCGATTTTGAAGAGTCAACAGTAGACTACTGTTGTAGATTTCTTCAAATGCGTTTTGATTTTATAAGAGACTAGCGGACGTCACGCGGTTTCACCCGCGTATTTCCCGGTCCGTAGAAGTAAGGGGATAAAATAATAAGTTAAAGAATTTTTCAAATCGGTCAAGTAGTTTCGGAGCCTATTCAATGCAAACAAACAAAAAAACAATCAAATCTTTCCTCTTTATAATATTTGTGTAGATATTAGTGTAGACTAGCGGACGTGGGAGTACGGAGATAAAATATAGCCTATGTTACGCAATATAAACGTGGCTTTCTAATGGTGAAAGAATTTTGAAATCGGCGTAGTAGTTTTTGAGTTTATTCATTACAAACGTACACACAAAAATACAAATCTTTCCTCTTTATAATATTAGTGTAGACGTAGAGAGTGTAGAAAAATAGTTTTTTGCTATAGTTTATCCCTTGTACTATTCTAGTGATTACTGGACAAAACAAGAATTTAAAGAATTACAATGTCTCAGATGGGTTGCCAGTCTGCAGCATACGCTACACCTCCCTTCCTTACTCATCCTGCACCAGCATTGTCTACCAAAATTTAAAATTTTAAACGAACCCAACGAAAGAGCTGTTGCAGGTGGCTATACAGGGTGTAAACCACCTCATCACGAAGCCGTCGACCAAGCATTCTGTACATCAAACTAAGTCACTTTACGCAAAAATTATTGCTGGGAAACGCCTTTTTTTTTTGGGGTGATAAATCATGTTTTGTAGTAGAACTCAATGTAATGCACTCAAAACATTGTGCTGCTGGATGGATTGAATAGTACGGGGGTCGTGGAGGTGTTTAAAGTAAAAAAATTACATTAAAAACTTGTATTAAAAAAAAAACTTGTCAAAAATTTGGAACTTTGACCCCCAATATTTCCGTAAGTAGAAGGTTCCCAGGAATGGTGTAGAACAAAAAAAAATATCGCAATGACGAGGAAAACCAGTGCCTTTTGGCTTCGTTAAGAGGTGTTTTACACCCTATATACTGATGGGTTTGTCTTCACTGATTGGGTTTTGAGTCCATCGACACGCAATTAAGAAGAAGATTAATTTAGTCATAGTTTTTCTTATTTGACAAATTTCTAGGTTATGCACGAAACTCCAACGAATTAATTATCATAATTATGCTCATGTTAAAGAAAACTACATTTTTATTTAAGTATTCTCACTTAATTAGTCTCAAAGCATATCTGGCGAAACGAACATCCAAAGCAAATTCACATAAAAAAAACAAACGAATGTTTTCACCTCAAAAAATAATAAAATGTCGAGTAATATTTTACAAAACTTTCCTTTCACAGGTACATTTTATATCTATAGACGATACATCAACTTGACAGGGGACCCTTGCTGTCACATTTTGATGTCAAAATGGTTGAGGCGGCGCAAAATGGCGGCCACGGAACTGTCACTCAAATACGCACTCTTTTTTGTGTTTTTTTTTTTGTCATTTTCTACAATGATAATATATTATCTTTATTTTCCGAATGGAATAACAGACATCTGTTTATTTTTTGTTTTGTTTGGTGTTTTTATGGGTTATTAAACGACATTTTTTTCGAGTTATGTTTTGTGCAAATTAATTCAAGTTTGTGTTTTTTTGTTTGTGTTTTTTGACGTGATAACGTCTTTAAAATCGTTTTAGTCGGGTGACATGTTCAGAAACTTGTGTCACACCAAAACCTCACGAGCGCGATCGCAGGTATAACGAGAGAGAGACGGACCGATCTTCCGTCTCATCTCGAGCGCTGCCAGTCATTCCGTGAAACTTGTCACGCGGAATCCTCACGAGCGGAGGCTGGCATAGCGTTCGAGTGAGTGGACCGATCTTCCGTCTCTCTCACTCTAGCGGCATACAAACGAATGGAGATTTTCTCGTGCGGTTAATTCATTAATTCCTTACTTCCCAAAAACTTATATCGTTAGACGTTATCACGTAAACATCTCGATCGTAAACCTACTTTACAAACAACCAATTTTTTTTTTTGTCATTTTCTACAATGATAATATATTATCTTTATTTTCCGAATGGAATAACAGACATCTGTTTATTTTTTGTTTTGTTTGGTGTTTTTATGGGTTGCTATACGACATTTTTTTGTGTGATCTTTTGTGCAAATTAATTCAAGTTTGAGTCACAAGTTTCAAGTTGTGGGTTCAAACCCAAAGTCGGTGAAGAAAAACATTGCGAGAGAAACTGGCCCAACCTAGAACTAGGAATTCGAAGACAAAGACGTCCACCAATCCGTATCAAGCCTGCGTGGTGGGTTTCAGCTTAATCTCTTTCATAGAGAAGACGCTTGTGTCCCAGTGGAAACTTTATGGACTTATTTGTTTGTTTCTTCCTTTTCTTCTTTTTTCTTTCTTCATGTTTTTTTCTTCTCCTTTCTTTTGCATGCACGTCATTTCCCTGCGACGAATAAATTATTTTTCTTTTCTTTTCTTTTCTTTTCTTTTCTTTTCTTTTCTTTTCTTTTCTTTTCTTTTCTTTCTTTTCTTTCCTTTCTTGCTTTTTTCTTTATCGTGTGGTTTGTGCCTAACCTGGTGTCAGAGTTTTTATGCCGCCCATGGGCCTCTGACTTGGCTTTACATGCCGTCGAGAAATATCTCTCAGGCATGCTGATTTCCTCACGATGTTTTCCTTCACCGAAGCAAGTTATACTACAAGCAAGCAAGCGAGCAAGTTGTACTTTATGTGCTGATTATATAATTTTCATGAGCCGTTGATGCATTGTAAGAGATCTTAATAATGCAGGGGATGTATCTACATGTGTGTTATCTTAGACTTGGTTGAAGTGTGCTATGCATTGTAATAAGCATTGGGAATGTTCTTCTACCTCTGTTAAATTCGTTTCGTTCGTTTTAGTTTTGAAGAGTCAGGGTAAGAAAAGAGCTCGTGGAGGACGTGGTGAGCGCTCTGTTCCCCTCGCGAGGGTAACACCCGCCCCCGCCTATGGCTCCGCCGGCTGCGGTGCCGGAAGCGGACCACCAAAGTGACGACGACGACGCTCCTGAAGTGACCGGGGTAGACCTGAGAGTGGCGGTACGAAGGCTAGGTGCCAAAAATAAACCCCGGGAACCGACGGCTTGCCTGGCAAAGCCTGGGTCCTGGCCTCGGAGGCTCTCGGGCCCCGACTGGAAGGGCTCTTTAGCGCATGTTTGGAGAGAGGCCAGTTCCCGCTTCGTTGGAAGACGGGGAAGCTGGTCCTCATCCGGAAGCCGGGGCGCCCGGCGGACTCTCCGTCCGCTTACCGGCCCGTGGTGCTGCTCGACGAGGTGGGCAAGCTCTTTGAAAGAGTAGTTGCAAACCGCCTCGCCGAGCACCTTGCGGGGATGGGGCCGGACCTTGCGGAACACCAATTTGGTTTCCGCAAGGGGCGCTCTACGGTGGACGCCATCATGCGCGTGAGGGCCCTCACGACGGGGGATGCGGTGTCCCGGGGTGGGGTTGTCTTGGCGGTGTCTCTCGACATCGCCAATGCCTTCAACTCCATGCCCTGGAGCTGCATAAGGGAGGCACTCCGGTATCACCGGGTGCCGACCTACCTCCGTCGTGTGGTCGGGGACTACCTGGCGGACAGGTATGTCATCTACCCCGGTCGCAGCGGAGACTGGAACCGGCGAGAGATGTCGTGCGGTGTTCCGCAGGGATCGGTTCTAAAGCCGTCCTTGTGGAACATCGGGTACGACTGGGTGCTGCGCGCCGACCTCCCTAGCGGCGTCAGCGTGGTTTGCTATGCAGACGACACGCTGGTGCTCGCACAGGGGGGGTCGCACGAGGCGGCGGCCGAAGTAATGACACGCGGGGTTGCGATAGTCGTTGAGAGGATCCGGCAACTGGGTCTCGAGTGCACAAGTCTGAGGCCATGTGCTTTCATGGGCCTCGGAACGCGCCACCTCCGGGATCCGCAGTGATGGCAGGAGGGGTTTCCATCGGCGTCGAGTCGACGCTGAAGTACCTGGGACTTGTCCTCGACAGCCGGTGGAACTTCGTGGAGCACTTCCGACGTTTGGCCCCCAAACTGGAGCGGACAGGGGCTGCCTTCAGGCGGCTCCTGCCCAACCTGGGGCCGAACGCCTCCTGCCGGAGGCTCTACGCGGGAGTCGTGCGGTCCATGGCCCTTTACGGGGCCCCGGTGTGGGCGCGTTCATTGAGGCGGCGTGCCGCCCACCACTTGAACGTGCCCCAGAAGGTGGTAGCCGTAAGGCTGGTCCGGGGGTACCGCACGATCTCCCGCGAGGCGGCGAACCTCCTTGCCGGATTGCCGCCATGGGATCTGGAGGCAATAGTCCTCGCGCGCCTACATGAGTGGCGCGCGGAGGCGCTACGCCGGGGGGAAACTCCGCTGCCGCGGCAAATTGTCGCTCAGCGGACGGACTTCCGGCGGGATCTCATGGCGACATGGAGAGAGCGACTATCGCAACCCCGTGCAGGGCACGCCACAATAGTGGCGATAAGTCCCCTCTTTGAGGAGTGGCTGGAGAGACGCCACGGCGTCCTCACCTTCCGCCTGACGCAGGTTCTTACCGGACACGGATGTTTCGGTAAGTTCCTGCACCGAATCGGGCGGGAGGAAACGCCCGGGTGCTATCACTGTGAGGATAGGCCGGAGGACACGGTGGAGCACACTGTGGAGGTGTGCCCCGCTTGGGTGGAGCACCGCCGTGTCCTCGAGGTGGCGATCGGCGGCGGCGACCTCTCGCTCCCGGCCCTGGTTCGTGCCATGGTCCGGAGCGAGACGGAATGGGACGCCGTCACCTCCTTCTGCGAAGCAGTCATGCTAGCGAAGGAGGTGGCGGAACAGGACAGGGAGAGATCCTCACGTCCCGGCCGCCGCGGGAGACGCCCCGGGCGTCGGGGGCCACGTGGTGGCTTCCGGCCACCGTAGGCGCGGGCCTGTGGACGGGGAGCTATGGGCTAGCTCGCCGTCCGTACGTGTCATGACGACAGGCCGTGTCGACGGCGCGTTCGTGTTCCTCGCGCGCCTCAAAGAGAGTCAGCAACAGTGAAGGGGTCCGCAAGGGCCGAAGCCTGCCGGGGCTGCGGGACTATTCGAAAGAGATACCGTGGCCCCGGAGCACAAAGGGCGATGAAGGAACATGGATGGGTTTTAGTCAGTAAAAGTCTGACACTCCCTCCTGCTCAGCCCAGAGCGGGAGAAGTCATTTGATGATTACCCATCCTAAAAAAAAAAAAAAAAAAAAAGGGTAAGAAAAGCGAATTTTCGAAAATCTGTACTTTTCTTCCAGGTGGCATTGAAAAATTCCACCCTGTATATAATGAGTGTTCCATTTACGTAATATCCTGTCCTTTATCTTGCCTACTTCAATTTATACCTCGTTCTACACCATCGGATTTGTGATAAATAGTGTACCCGAAGGCTTATGTACCGATGTCAGTGCAATATTAATTTCGATGCGCGCCCCAAAGACTTCCTCAGTCGTACCTGAGATCTGTGCAAGATCAGTGGTATTATAAATCCTAGTCGTGGTTGCAATAAGATATTTGAAAGGAATAAAATTAATAGCAGGGATTCCTCTTCTAATAAATAATATCGTAGTAAAAAGCTTATACTACCAAACAAAAGAACAATAAACATTTAGAGCAATAAATAACTAACAGAGAATGACGTAACTAAAACGTAGTGACGTCACTGTTCCAGATTGCTGACGATGCTAACTGAATGAAATATACTTCTACAGAAAGCTGAAGTCAGCATTCGGTCCTTCGGTCCAAGTCGCATGGCGTCGTATTTCGTTTTCCGTATAACATTTGCTCGTTTTATCCTTAAGCTTTGATTGTATGACAAAATATTGCTAGCGCCAAAGTCAAAGTTTATACGTGTTCATGCGTTTACGGAATCAAATTCTATCACCATCTGCCTAGCCTTGTTTTAGGTTACAGGTCGACACAGCACTTTCTTTTTCTCCAATTCTGTCTGTCAGACATCACTCTATCATTTACTCCTTTTTTCATATATCATTCCTTACATAATTCATCCATCTCTTTGTGGGTCTTCTTGGTTCTCTCTCTCTCTCTCACTATGATGTAAAATAATTGAAATGCTTCTCTCAATAAGTGATTGTTGAGCTCAAACATTGCACTTCTATTCATATTAACATCAAAAGACCTTAAAATGCCTATAATGTTCCCACTGCCGGGACACGGCCTCCTATCAATGAGAGGGAATGGGCTATAATCCACCACGCGGGCCCAGTGCGGGTTGCTAGATGTCACATGTCTTCGAATTCTTGATTCTAGGACATGCCGGTTTCCTCACGATGTTTTCCTTCACCGATTTGAGAGCAGTGGTGATGAAATAAATTACACAATGTAATGCGCCTGTCTGGGTTCGAACCCACGACTTACTGTTCGTAAGTTGAGGCCGCCAACACTGGGCCACCGCTGCTCAATTAAACATCATTACAATTATTTTCTTGAAATCCCCATAACTTCGGTGTGACACCATTCCGAGGTGAGATTAAAGCCGTCCTTAGTTCTGCGCGAGTCACGTCTCGGCAATTAAACAACGTTGGATTCGCTCCTGAGTTATCTCACACGTAGATATCTGTTTGGGGTATCACAGACCAGTGTTGGTTTTAAGTCCAAAAAAACGGGAGAGCTTGCTGTTTTAATGCATTTTGTGACGTTTGCTAGGCGCGTATAGAAGGAACAAAGTGAATAGTTATTTGCAATAACTGGCAGTATATACACTGGCCTGCAAAAATAAGTACTACACTTTTAAAATTTAAAACTATAGGAGTTAGAGATTTAAAATAAAAAAAACGTTTCATACCAATTTTTATCAGCTTTCTTTGAAACTATAGACAAAATTAAACTTTTTTTCGTGTCCTTTTTGTTTCGAAAGTATATCTTGTGTACTTAAAAAGTTATTGCAATTTTAAAAGTGTGATACTTATTTTTGCAGGCCAGTGTAGGTCAGGGGTAAAAACGCATATTCGTAAGGTGACAAAATAATTTTCTTTCCATCTGTTTTTAAAACGTGCAGACAACAGTTTACGTATATAAAATGTGCATCCTTGCAACTTGGAATTAAGATGGCAAAACATCTTACAATAGTAGATTAATAACATAACATCACGCCTGTAATCCCGAAGGGTTAGGCAGAGGTGTACCTAATAGTACACCCACATTTCGCCAGTTATGTTTAAGTCCCATGTAATAGGGACAGTGGTATTTTCTTACTTATATGTTTATGGTCAGCTTTGAGTCTAACCGTATGCAACTGGGTACTAGTTTTACGATGATACTCTTTGGAAAGACTTGTTGTCACACTTATACTACGACTTACCGTAACATTCAAAGACTAGATCTTTGGGGGAATGACTTTAGGGACCAACAACTTAACGTTCTTTCTGAGATAAGACACGAAGGGGTATCGGTATGTCGGTAATGGACTCTACAAAACGACCTCAGGGAGCGTTGCTTAAACTTTTTTTTTTTTCGGATGGGAAATCATCAAATGACTCCTTCCGCTCGGGCAGAACGAGAGGAAGTGTCAGACTTTTACCTACTAACTAAAACCCATCCATGTTCCTTCTTCGCCCTTTGTGTTCCGGGTATCTCTTTCGAACAGTCCCGCAGCCGCGGCCCCGGCAGGTATCGGCCCTTGAGCGTTGCCTTGATCGACATTTCAGTTATTTTTTTAAGCTAAGAGCCCATCTACAGTCATAATTAATGATAATTTCGTGTTTTAATATTAGTTCTCTTACAAAACCCCGAAAATTCCCCAAAAATATGATGAAAACTTTTCCCTGACGGTGTAACACTCGTCTAAGGTGAGATTAGGGCCGCCCTCCGTTCCGCGCGAGTCACGTTCTAGCAATTAAACAACGCACGCTTTCCCTGAATTATCGCGACGTATCCTACTGGTAACAACCACCCTGTATAAAACCACCCTGTATAATTTTCTTGCGAAGAAATTTCTTGTTACTTTTCATATACATTTCGCGTGGAAGTTGTAAAGGTGTGGGGGATATGTACGCGTGTATGTCTTTTGTTTACTGAACATCAGTCAACTGTGTGAAATGTATATGGAATGGAAGTAGGTGTATATATATGTATATAAGACTTTACTTTTAAACAAAACAGAATTGAATCACTTTTGGAGGAGGCATCTTAAAAGGAGATGCACTGACCTTATAGGTGAGGTTCTTCAAAAAGATCAGGGGCCCGTCGGGCACACGTCTGCAGATGAGTGCGAGTGAGAGAGACGGATAGATCCGAATATACGGACGAAGCGTTAGGGAGTAGGACCGCAAGTGCGTAGTATTCGCAACCGGCGTGCGTGTATGACCAGATGTATGAACGTGGACGAAGACAAAGGCATCAGGAGTATGTAAGCATTGTATTAAATGGCGTATTTCCCATGACCCATACATTACCTATTCTCTGCCGAAAAAGGCGTGAGTTTATGTGTGTTTGTAGTGACTCAAATTGAGAGCGTTTCCAACATAACAGCAACAATTTATTCGGCAATTGAACTTTTCATATGCGTAGTGTAATAACTCCAACAATTTTAATGATATAATGAGATGCTTGTGCACAGCAGAAAATGGCGACTGTCTAACTTTTTACCGAATTTACCCAGTACACTGAGCTCGCAATTTAGCTTTCAAACATAATAAACAAAAATGTTTGTTCTTCGGAAAGCAACTTTAATGCCAAGATATAAAGGAATAAGAACATGAAACATTTTCATGACTGTTTTAATAGTGCTTCTCATTCTAAAATAATCCTATAATTACACCAGCATAATAATTAAATTCACTGAACTCGTGAAGATCTCATGTGTTAATCCAGTAGACCGTATGATATTAAAAATAGTGGGTTCATTGAGGTTGTCAGCATGAGTATAGAATAATAGGCGAGATGACAAAAAAAATCTATTAGGTCCGTCAGTTAGATTATCAAAACATATTTGACCCGTGTTTTTCTTTTGTTACGGAAACCAAAATTGACGAAGATATGACGCTTTTAAAATTCTCAATACGTCACGCCTTGGTATAATTTTTAGCTAGTTCGGACGTCACGAGCCCCCACTCTCGAGTGTTAATGCGTTTTATCTTTTGTCAATATTCATTGATTTACAAAAACAAAAAATACGTGTCCATTAATTTCCAATACTCTAACTGACGGACTAAATAGATTTGCAATTTTTTTATACTGTCGTCATGCCTATTCTAACACAATTTAAGTTTTACACACAAATATACCATTATAACTGCCTCGTTGGTCGCAAGCGCAATTGCTGAGCTTGAGGACTTTCTTTTTCTGATAGTAAATCATCAAATGACTTCTCCCGCTCTGGGCGGAGCGGGAGGAAGTGTCAGACTTTTACTGACTAGAACCCGTCCATGTTCCTTCATTGCATTTTGTGTTCCGGGACCACGGTATCTCTTGCGAACAGTCCCGCAGCCCCGGCAGGCAACAGCCCTTGCAGACCCTTTCCTTTTGCTGACTCTCTTGAAGGCGCGCGTGGAACACGAACGCGCCGTCGACACGGCCGGTCGTCATAAGATGGACGGACGGCGAGCTAACCCATAGCTCACCGTCCACAGGCCCGTGAGCATGAGGACTTAGGTTTGATTCACAGGTCGGGCTGTCAGTGTTAATGGGTTTTTCCTTCAGAAATTTCATAGTAGCAGCCACGGAGTCTGATAATGTGCCCGGTTGATGGCAAAAGACTCACCCCATATCACATGGGACTTAAGCATAACTGGCGAAATGTGGGTGTACTATTAGGTTCACGTCTCCTAACCCTTCGGGGATTATAGGCGTGACGTTATCTTTGTAAGAAGAACATTTGTACATTAATTTATTCCCTATCAGTTTGCTTTCCAAATGTAACGTAACAATTAGTTCACAACATATAATAGAAAACGCAGGCGTAAATGAAAACTGTCAGCCTCCCGCAGAAAACATACGTGAGATATGTATGTAGGAGATGATGCGAGGCTATGAAAACAGCGGTTTGTTGTTTTTTTTTTGTTATGGTTAATCCAGTTGCTAGGACGATTGGCGTCTGAGAAGTTGGCAAGCAGACGTACGTAAAACAGGGTGGAAAGTTCCCCATCCTCAATAGAAAAGGGGTGATCCTCCGACTAGACGCGTATTGTATCTGGTGGGGTACAGCCTGACAGTTATTGTTGAGCTGTTGTATATATCTTACAGCAGTAATAGCAAGCTAGCGTACGAGTGGTAATTGCTATGCGCACGCTCGCTAAGATTTTTTAAAATTTTTAGTGATTCTAAAACATGAAAAACAATCATCATCATCATCCTCATCATTTCTGTCGAAAGACGTCCACTGCCGGTCATAGGCATCCCACAAGTGTTGCCTAGTTCCGTGCGAATCGCATCCAGCGGATCTCCCCAACCTTCACCAGGTCATCGGTCTATTTAGTATTCTAGTGGGAGGCTTTCCAACGCAACGCCTTCCGGTTCACTCGCGGTTTGGAAATCAATTTCTGATATAAAAAGAAAATATAAATACAAAAAAACTTGTTACATGCATTTCATCGACAACAATGGAAAAATAAACAGACCAAATTGGCGTTTAATGGATGCACACTGGTCACACGATTACGTTACACACAATTAATTCTTCATTATCACCCACCCGCTAGTCTAAGAGCCACACCACGCCTCTGGGTCGGCGTTCACGGAATGCAATAAGACCGCTGGGTTACGTCGACGTCGCCTGAAAAACTCGAGTCTGACTCCTATACTATTGTAATGCCGTTTATATAACCGCCTTGTTTTCGCTTTACATGAATTCACAGCAACACTACGTATTCCTATTTGCGTAGTATGTTAGAAATGTTGTAGATATTGTGATAAAGTTCGTTTCGGGAATACCAACATTATATACATACGGCCCAGACTTATAAGTTTTAGGTTACTTCTTCGTCGTATTATAAATGCGAAAGTAGTGAGGATGTATGGATGTTTGTTCCCCTTTCACGCAAACACTGTTGAACGGTTTTGGGTGTAATTTAACACACAGATACTTTATAATCTGGATTAACACATACAATACTTATTATCTCGGTAGTACTGTCCTATGGGATAATTACCGAACTCTGCGCGGGTGAAGCCACGGCATAAACTAGTGGGATATATAATCCATACAGGCGCGTTACTTCGGGTATTTATTTCATCACCATTGTTCTCGAAACGGTGAAGGAAAACACTGTGAGGAAACCAAACTAGCAAAGTTGAGAGATACTTCTCAGCGGCATGCAAAGCCAAGTCAAAGACCCATGGGTGGCATAAAAACTCTGACACCAAGTTAACCACACTTACACCAGCTAGAAATTAATTAAAACCTCAGTGAACAAACTCGAAATTCTTTCAATATAGAACCCCCCCCAATTAATTGCCAGCCTGCCCACGTCGCTCATCATCGGCCTAGCATTTTCCCAACTATGTTGGGGTTGGCTTTCAGTTTAACTGGAAGTAACTGAATGCCAGTATTTATGTAATGGAGAAAACTCGGTATGGTATACATAGATGGTCACCCATCTATGGACTAACTTTGGCAAGCGCTGCTCGACCTCTGCGGCAGTTATTATTTAGCCACGCTAAGCAAAATAAATTATTAGCAAACGAAGCATACATTAAACAACAATAAATTTCACTAATGTGCTATGAAAAACAACAGCATTTTCGTATTTCGATGTAATAAATTATTTCGTCGTCCATCGCTGCATAATGTTAAATGATGCGTTAAGCTTGCGTTGTAACGCAGCAATGGATAATTGGCTGTGAAAACGGTTAATGTATGATGTGCTGAATATTTGATATTTATTATTAGGTAGTGAGTTAAAATTTACATTATTTCTGGCCGGGAAAGAATTGGAAAGTTAGTGCAAAATTAAATGTATGGTTTTTGGGCCCAAAAATCGAAAGACTGGAGTCCTGAGACAACCAAACGGGGTCGCGTCAGATCGAGGATAAGATGGTGGGACGCCGTGGATGGCTTCCTCGCGAATTGGCAAAAAGAAGCACACCATCGCGAGAGAAATAAGGAATGGAAGGAGGAATGGTGGGTAGGCCTTTGAGCAGGAGTGGGAAGATACGGGCTTACAAAAAAGAAGGTTGCTTTTATTTAATGGTAGTCGAAATACGGGCTAAAAAATTCAAAACATTGTATTTCACATTAGCCGGGGTACTTATGAAACGTCAGAAGCTCGATTCACGGTTTGATACTATGATCGTTTGACATGGAAAAAGCGTAACTTCACGCTCATTAGTTTTAATCTGATCTTCTTTCAGGGACCTCGCGTACTACGCGACTTCTTGCCCGGTGGTGTGACTCAACGGAAAAACTAAATATCACTTTGCCCGACCTGTAGTACAATAGTAGCTTAACGTATTTAATCATAAATTAATGACATGCACATTTTTGGTACAATTAAGAAAGAAAGAAAAAATCTTTATAGCCCTTCTGAAGCGGAGCATTGGAAGTTCTTTAATTTGGTTAGGAATCTTGTTATATATTTGAATACACATAGGATAGCAACTCCGCCTATACAGTTTAGTTCTATTCATTACCCTAACTTACGTGGGCAGGGCACATTGCTCGCAGAGCGGACGGCCGATGGGGCCGTCAACCGGAAGACGTTGGGTTGGAAGGCCTCCTACTAGGTGGACCGATGACCTGGTGAAGGTTGAGGGATCCGCTGGATGGGAGTCGCACGGGACCGGTCAATGTGGCGACTCTTGGGGGAGGCCTATGTCCAACAGTGGACGTCTTTCGGCTGAAATGATATTCATGATGTCACCATCATCATTTCAAGTTAGGGTCATCCCTAACTTACTTTATATTCAATAATCCAAAACAGCCTTTAAACGAATCCTTTTGATATTATGAAATCTTAATACTCCGATTAGTTCTCCAAGAGTTTCTATGTCGACCACGTCTTTGAAAAGACGGTAGTTTTGAATAAAATTTAAAACTATCCGGATTTTAGGGGGTAACTGTAAAAGGGGAGTGTCACCCCGCTATCCCAACACTTAGGGGCCGATATTTTTAAATCGTTCGGTAATCCTTTTCTTCCGTAGTTAAGAATCGTTTAGTCTTAAAGGAAAGGAGAGGATATTTTTAAGTGTTTAAATGCTTTTTATTTCGACTGATAATTCAGTGCTTTAAAACTGCAAAGTCTGATTTTAAAAGATTTTTGTTGCTTGTTTTTTGTTGGTAATCAATATTCTTGGTCTGTGTAAAGTCTTACTTCTTACTAATATTATAAAGTTTGTGAGGAGGGATGGATGGATGGATGTTTGTTACTCTTTCACGCAAAAATTTCTGAACAGATTTGGTTGAAAAGCACACTTTTTTTATTCCGGCGGTAGTATGGTCCCGTGATCTAACTCCACGCGGGCGAAGCCGCGGTATAAGGATTGATAAAAGTCGTGTTCTACAAATCAGGATGTTTTTACGTCAACACTACGCTTATTTCGTTGGTCTAGTGGTCGTGACTGTTAAGCATGAGGTCTTAGGTTTGACTCCCGGGTCGGGAAAATTGGTATTGGTTTTTTTTCCATTAAGAATTTCTCAGTAGCACCCACGGAGTCTGGATTTGCGCCTGGTTGATGGTAATATAACTTGCGAAATGTGGATGTACTATTAGGTGCATCACGCCTGTAATTCACTAATAACACTTTGCCCGATCCGGGAATCGAACCCAGGACCCTATGCTTAGCAGTCGCGCTTGCTACCACTACCACTACCACCACCACCTACCACTACCTACGGGGCACTCAGTACAGCAGGAGGCAGTATGTTCTTAGAGTTGTGCATAATTCCCTGATTTCATGTTCAGCAACACACACATACATAAATACAGATTCCTCTCTGCAAGTTAAATCTAACTCAAAAGAACTAACCACATCCCTCTCATTCCATCACAATGAATTAGAAAGAGACGGGGCACTCGGTTAGTTCACCCGCCCGTGACATACCGCAAACCAGGTGTATGGGGTCAAACCGACCGCAAACTAGGTACTTAGTGCATACAGGTATGTGTAGGTATAGGTATTATTGTGCACGTCACCGTTGTATGTCAGGATATGGGGAGTTTTATTTAGATTCGATTAGTGCAAGTTACGTTAAGCAGTTCGTTCAGGCAATCAGTTTTACTTTATAATAAATTGATGAAACCGCATTTAGTTGAGTTCCGCTACCGTAAAGTTTTATTCTGTTTGTGGCATAACATCTTAACAACACAAAGTTTGATATCAAAATGAGAACACAAAATGTGTGGAACTAAACATAATTTATTTTTATGAAAATGTCATGAAATGTTTTTTATGAAATCATGGCCGCTACGCCGTAGCAGTCTCACTGCTACGCCGTAGCAAGTGCGTAGCAGTTCTTCAAACCTACATAATTTTTTCGAGTGCATAGTCAAAATGTTTGTACAAATTAAAAACATTCTATGCACTATTCTATTTCTACGTTCATTGCTCATGCTAACTTAGTATGAGTAGAGGCCTTTGCCCTGCAGTGGGATGGTAACACGCTGTATTAATTTTATTAAAAGAACTTCAGAGTCAAGACGAGCTCGTGGCTAAGTAATAACAGCCGCTCAGCTCGGTCTTTAGGTTAAGCTGCGCATGCCTAGGTGGTCTGTGGATGAGTGACCACCCGTCACATACCGAGTTTCCTCCGTGACTCGGAAAGCGCGTTAAGCCGTTGGTCCCGGCTGTCATTTGTAGATTTTCCACCACAGTATTACCCAGTACTAACTGGGTTGTGGAGGTCAAATAGGCAGTTGCTCCATGTAAAATACTGGTATTCAGCTGCATCCGGTTAGACTGGAAACCAGCCCCAACCTAGTTGGGAAAATGGAGATAATGACTTTAATTAAAACAACTACTCAATTTACACTACTTTCATTTCAGGGTTTCACAATTACACCCATTTACTCCTAGCAAACAATAAACCAACACAATACGCAACACTTAATCCTTAAAGGAGCGTTAAATGCACCCCATATCCATTGCAAATCTGAATGTCTCAACATTGTCGAATATTGGGCCTTGTTAGCACATACAAACACATTTCTATCCTACCAAGTAAATTTCAGTCTTGAAGCTTTAGTGCAAGGTTGATATTAGGCCGTGTAGGAGCTTACCAAGTTTGTAACACACTGCTATTCAAATGCCAACTTTAAAGTTTGGTGCTGTGGTTGATATTGAGTTGTAGTGTACCGTAAATAAACTGATTGAGTAGTCAATGATGACTTACGGACAAACAGCTTGATTGTACATATAGACATGCATATATTAGCTTAGCTAGGGGTAGGTGGTTTGTGTAGATTGGCCCGTTATTATGGTGTGAAGGAAAATGGCACGTTTCACTATATTATTAATACGTTACATTTAGAGACAAATCTTTGAAAAACATCAACTTCACAAAATAATAAATAAGAATCATCTTAGCGAAATCATTATTTCTCATAATTATACTATTTCAAATGCTGTTATTCAGCTGCATCCGGTAAGACTGGAAGCCAACCCGGAGTTGGGAAAGCTAGGCTGATGATGATGATTGAATTTGAAATATTTTGTCAAGTGATTGATTTTGTTTGGTTAAACAAGTAACAAAAGATATACGGTAGTCGATCTTATTGTTGACAGCAATTAGTAAATTAAAATTGATAAACTTCACTGAAGTCGCAAACACAAAAAAAATCTCATTGTTATTTTACGAGCAAACATTTTTGGCCTCAGGGTTAAAGCAATTAAAGCTGGGCTATACCCATAATTAAAGCTGGACTATACCTCATAATTAAAGCTGGACTATAACTCATAATTAAAGCTGGACTATACCTCATAATTAAAGCTGGACTATACCTCATAATTAAAGCTGGACTATACCTACCTCATGATTAAAGCTGGACTATACCTCATAATTAAAGCTGGACTATACCTCATGATTAAAGCTGGACTATACCTCATAATTAAAGCTGGACTATACCTCATAATTAAAGCTGGACTATACCTCATAATTAAAGATGGACTATACTTCATAATTAAAGCTGGACTATACCTCATCATTTTCCTATCCTTGTCCCATATTATTTGGAGTCTTTTTTTTCTATTCTCCTTTGTCATTCGTCACGTTATCATTTACTCCTTTTTCTCTCATATTGTTTATGTTCCTCACACTATCCATCCATCGTTTCCATGGTCTTCCTCTCCATCTATCAACATTCATGACTTTTTTAGTCATACGTGTTTAACTATACCTATTATTCCGATATTTACAATATCTTTCAGAACATATTAAATGCATAAACAATCTCCCATATTCACGTCAGACTTAAAGTACCTACTACCAAGTTCCTTGAGCAAATTCCTTGTGCATCAGAAATCGATGTATTAAAATAGTTCAGTTTGTGAAGAATGACAAGCAGTTAATACTGTCTTAAGCTGAAACTAGGAACGCGAAGTATTCAGGCATTTTCTATAACATGTGGGCTATTTCAATTTACAAAGTATCTGAGTATGCCGCATAGCGCTGAGTGCAGTCTTATTGTGGGGTAAGTGATGAGCTTTTTGGGAAATGTCTCGTTTTAGATGAAGGCCAACCCTAAGTTGTTTAAAAAAATGTCGGACATTAATAACCGTAGTCGAAGGGATAAAAGTAGCTTATGCGTAAGAAGGTCCCACGCAGCATTAATGTATAAGAGTGTTTTTTGCATGGCACCAGTCCTATTTAACCACTTACCACGATCAATCAAAGAATTGGATGTAAGCTTATTTAAGAAACGGCTAAAAGCCTTACTGGTGAACAAAGCATATTACAGTATTTCGGAGTTCATATCTGACAAAAATGTAATCATTGAAACTTGACATGATATTATATGTATTGTTTGTCCTTGTTAATAAATTTGTATATTGACATTAGTATTGTATGTATATTGATATCTAAAATCTAGGTAAATATTTGTAATCAGTCTGTCTTGACATGACGTAATGTATTGACATTTTTATTATTTAGATTTTTTTATTTTATTTTCTATTGACATTGATTTCGATTGTTATTTATTATTAATTAATTTTTAGTATGAAATTCTTTATAATTGTTTGTTTTTTTCTTTTATATTGGCCAGGTTTATTTTGTTTTATTATTACCTTGATTTCCAAATTGAATTAAATTGTTTTTTGTTTTTTTTTTTACAAACATTTGAACGCTCTCTGGCATAACATAGCGCACTCTTTATTGCCTTGATACCATTATTATTGTACCTATGTTAAACAAATGAATAAAAGACATATGACTTAGATGAAAAAATAAGCTAAAAGATCAGCGGAACAAAATCTCTTAGGTGGGAACAGGGGCTGAGATTGTCCATACAAATGTTTTCCAATATTTTCTTCCTGAATAAAAAATCCTGCGGACCACCGGTGGTCCGACCATAGATTGAGATCCACTGCTCTAGAGCAATATCAACTACATAAGGTCAACAAAAAGAAGTAAAGAAAATATGACCCATAAAAAAATGACAAAAAATGCCCCAATTTTACGGCAGTGTTAAGGAGTATCAGACAAATTCGAAAAGTTTTAACAGAAATGGTTAAGAGAAGATGAGGGTCGAGTTAAAAGGTACTGTATAGTGTTTACTTAACCCTAAATTTGCCCGCTCTACGCTCAAAACTCAACCCACCTCATAAGCAACATATCTGGTATTTAAGCCGTCACACTCAAGTATTTGTGTTCAGCTTAACTAGCGAACTGAATACTGCTGCACTGTGCCGCTACACTCAAAGGATGGTTCATTTAGTCAAAGGAGCCGTCTTATTGTATGGAGATGCGGATACATTGTGGGCGTGTAAATATGTGAGTGTAAAGAGACTGTATGTTCTGTTTAAATGTAAGTGTTAGTCTTAGAATTAGGATGCCTTGTTTATTTACTCTCTTTAGAGTTTAACGAAGCATGTGTGGTGTAACTCTTAATGATAAACTGAGGAATCAGGTTATACGAGAACGTTGCGGTTTAAAAGAAGATGTAGTAACAAAAATTTAAAAGAGTATGCTTAGATGGTTTGTTCATGTGGAGAGGACGAGTGAATGGCGACTAACACAAGGTTTATAAGGCAGATGTGAGTGGCGACGCCGGGAGGAGACGCTTTAGAAGGACATACACTCACGTTATTGGTGAGGTTCTTCAGAAAGATCAGGTGCGTAGTACTCGCTACCGGCGTGTATGACCAGATGAACGTGGATGAGGGAAAAGGAGTATGTTAAGATTACGATCTTATTAAGATTATATAAGATTACGAGTATGTTAAGATCGTAACGTAGCGTTCTGTGGTTCCTGCTTACCCCCATGGAGAAAAGGCATGAGTTTATGTATGTGTGTTTAAAGTTTGGTAATAAAAGTACCTCGGCCGTTTCATGATCTTTGGCTGGAGTAACGTGTAGTCAGTTAGAAACATCCGTAACCTCACTAATCTAGGTCCAGTTGAAAACCAGCGTCGGGCACTAGTTGACACGGAGGAAGCTCGGTATGCAATGGAACGTTACCCATCTACACACCGATCTTAGCAAGGGCCGCTTAACCTTAAAAAACTGTGCGATTACCGGACCTCACAACTCACAAATTAAATCTGAACTTAAATCCAAAATATTAAATGACTAGCTGACCCGCGCAACTTCGTCTGCGATATATAAGAGAGACAGAGAGATGGTTAGAGAGAGTGTGAGACACCCTTAAAAGATGTTTCCGAACAAATGATGCTCTTTCAATATAGTCTATGGCTGTGAATGACATTGACATTCGTTACGCGCGTTTTTTTAAATATGCAAAATTAAATGTATATTTTTCAATATTTCTGAGAGATTTTCTTAATATTTTTTTCCGTAAGAACCTTCTCCTAATAATAACAAATACAACAAAAAAAGAATTCGTGAAATCGGTCCATCCATTCACGCGTGATGCCGTGACCAAGGAAAACGGGTTTCATTTTTTATATATATAGATATTTTTGTTTTGGATTTCAAGCACAAGCAGAAATTCCGTGTTTTATAATTAAAAACAAGCCTCCAATTCCTATGGGTTTAGTAACAGGTAACTATTTGGTATTATTTTAGTGGATGAATACCAAAATTCATCTGTAAAGACTACCGCCTCAGCATCCCGCGGGGAAATCAAGTCGGAGCAAGGATTTGGACAGAGCATTTAATCTGAATACGAATTCATGATTCTGTTGCTAACTTGGAATGTTCTTTTTGGGGATACTTAGTGAAAATAAAGTACCATACCTAACCTACTAGAATATTAAGCGTGACAGATCCGTGTAACCCGAATGGCGCAGCGGTAGTGAGGCTGCCTTAAGTTCTTAGGGTCCCGGGTTCGAATCCCGGTAGGAGTAAATGTCCGTGTGATGAGCATGGACATTTGTTTCCGAGTCATGGATGTTTATATGTATAACAAGTATGTATTTACAAACAAAAGTATCTATGTAGTATATCAACTATCTGGTGTTCACGACACTAGCCTCGTTGCTTAGTGTGGCACTAGATGGCGCTGTGTGTAATGTCCAGCGATATATATTTTATTTATTATGATTTCTAAAAATTTATAAGCCTTATTTTTGGCTTTTAGATTCCTAGTAGGAAACCAAGAACACTCTGCCCGTCCTGGGAAACGAATCCTGGAGCCTATCCTTAGCGGTTGTGACCACAAAATGAGGCAGTTAGGGCTCTTGTTTACGACCGGTTTTTGCCGGGACGCGCGCGCCAAGTTAACTTTGTGCTCGTACCTGATTTTGAGCCGTGAAGAAATGCGATTTTGTTTGCATGCGCCGCGTATAAATCATGATCTGTCAAATGACCGATTTGGTCGAGACGCCATTGTTTAACTATTGTGTCTACTTCGTGGACAGATCATGGGATAAGGACGTCTGGGTGAACAAGCGTTCATAATTGTCGTGCTCAACCGTGTGTTGGGTCAGGCGCGATGGAGAACCGGGCTAACGCCGGCCCGAAACCGGTCGTAAACAGGAGCCTTTGCGGTCTTTCTTTATCGTGTGGTTAGTGCCTAACCTGGTGTCAGAGTTTTATAGCGCCAAAGGGCCTCTGACTTGGCTTTACATGCCGTCGAGAAATATATTTTTCAAGTGATAATTATACGCACATGAATCCGAACAACCAGCGGTGCGTGTCTTGGTTTCGAACTTGAGACCTATGACTTGGCAGTCCGACGGTCATAACACTAGACTATCACTGCTCCCCTTGCGGTTACCGGAGGATGATTAAAGTGAGTGAGTTCCAAATAGTTTTGTTTGGCTTTACGTGCCTTACAAAATTTTCGGGCTCTTAGGAAGCGCCCAACACAAGCACTTACATAAGAATCGTCTAAAATCACAATTTGGAAGTTAATTTCGACAATTTGTAATAGTAGTTCAAGGATATTCTTGGTAAACACTTCTAAAACAAGAGTTTGATAATAATTATTAATACTTTTGGCCCTATCAACAGACGTCTCGAACTAATCTTTTAGTTATTTCGATCCCTTTAATGTGTTTTCATGAAGTTGGATTTATTAAATAGCTTCGTTGACCTTGGGAGTACGGAGCTTAATTTCATAGAAATTTACTGAAGAAACGGCAGTTTGGGCGAAGTTTGTCGTCAAGCGATCTACTTTTTGTCGCAGTAATATCTAGACTAAAAATTTTGTAAATAATTAAAATCAAAAGCATTTATTTCAAGTAGGGCAGTTACAGGCACTTTTGAATTGTCGAAACAAAGATGAAAATTAAATGTAGCTACAGTCCCAGTCACAGGACATAAAAACTGTAAATGTATTGTAATTGATTTAAATTAAATTATGTTACAGTTGTATAAGTTAGGCTGCCTCTTTGGACTAACGGTCGCAAGCGCGTCTGCTGAGCACGAGGTCCTGGGTTCGATTCCCCGGTCGGGCAAAGTGTTATTGGGTTTTTCCTTCAGGAATTTCTTAGTTGATGGCAAACGGCTTGCCCTTTATTACACGGGACTAAAACATAACTGTCTATTTGTGGTTGTAGTAATAGGTACACCTCTCCTGACCCTTCAGGGATTACAGGCGTAATGTTATGGTATGAATAAAAACAAACCCGCGTCCAATATAAACACTGTGTAAAAATGTAGGTATAATAAACAGCTCTACCATCCTCACCGAGAAACAAAGTCGTAATGCTAAGTATGTAGCTCACAGGATGGGCAAACCATTTGATCAACATTAACCCCACATCTGGCTAAAGGGTTATCATATTTGCCGAGAAATTAAAAATAACAATAACGTCAGGCTAAAGGCTAAACATCTGGCTAGCATGTGACATGTTCATAAATTTCACCAAAAAGGTTCAATGTCACAGCTTTTGAGTTATGACGCTAGAGGGCGCTGGTTGTGGCTGTTATTTATGGTAGTACATCCATAATGTTAGTACCTTTTTTTTTTTTTTTTTTTTTTTTTTTTTTTCGGATGGGAAATCATCAAATGACTTCTCCCGCTCTGGGCTGAGCAGGAGGGAGTGTCAGACTTTTACTGACTAAAACCCATCCATGTTCCTTCATCGCCCTTTGTGTTCCGGGGCCACGGTATCTCTTTCGAATAGTCCCGCAGCCCCGGCAGGCTTCGGCCCTTGCGGACCCCTTCACTGATGCTGACTCTCTTTGAGGCGCGCGTGGAACACGAACGCGCCGTCGACACGGCCTGTCGTCATGAGACGTACGGACGGCGAGCTAGCCCATAGCTCCCCGTCCACAGGCCCGCGTCTACGGTGGCCGGAAGCCACCACGTGGCCCCCGACGCCCGGGGCGATAATGTTAGTACCTAAGCTACTGGTTAGGGAAAGAGTTAGATTTTATATTTAACCCGATTTCTGTTGGTGCGAAATAGTTAGATATTTGGTATTCTTAAAACAATATTGCCAACGTTTATGGACATGACATAACATCACGCCTGTAATCCTCGAAGGGTTAGACAGAGGTGTACCCAAATGTTATGATAGGTATACAATAACAATTATTGTCTTAAGTGCCAAAAATTGAGCAGCAGAACTGCTTTTTTTTATCGCTGGACATTACACACACCGCCATCTAGTGCCACACTAAGCAACGAGGCTTGTCTCGTGGACACCAGATGGTTGATAAACTACATAGATACTTTTTGTTTGTAAATACATACTTGTTATACATATAAACATCCATGACTCGGAAACAAATGTCCATGCTCTTCACTCAAACATTTGCTCCTGCCGGGATTCGAACCTGTGACCCTAAGAACGTAAGGCAGCCTCACTACTACTGCGCATTCGGGTCGTCAACTATTAGGCAGCCTCACTAAAAGTTTATGGAATTTCAACTTATTTTAGACGTCATATTGTGTTTGTGTTCTTAATTACTAATTCAATTTGAATCGGCACTGTAACTAATTAACTAAACTACTAATATCGATACTAGTGCAGCACTCAATCCGTACCCACACTCAATAAAACCGCAATAATCTATTACAAACCCGCAGGAAATCAAAATCTTTATGGTTACATGCAAGAACTTCAGCTGACCCAGAGGAAAATGCAATAAACTTGGTTTTAAAACTAAATTTTTCTAGATTTTCTCCACTAAAGTATATTGTTTGAGAAAGCGTTCGCTTGAAGCGCTGCAGCGGATTGAGCGCTGTAAATTGAGTTTGTGGAAAACTTTGATTAGTGCACACGGTACTAGTTTTCTTTCGACTCGTGTTCATCAGGGAATTAGGAGCAGGATATAAAGTTTCATGTATTAGCTAGGGAGAATATATAGTGCTGTAAAATGTTTAGGGTTTTTTAAAACTGAGTAAGTATACTGTCAGGCGCATAACTTTGTGTAGTTTACTGCATCACCAGTGGTCTCAAAACATTAAAGGAAAACATCGTGAAACCAGCATGTCCTAGAACCAAAAAGTCGAAGACATGTGACATCTACCAACCCGCACGGGGCCCGCGTGGTGGATTATAGCCTATTCCCTCTGATAGAGAGGAGGCCTGTGTCCCAGCAGTGGGAACATTAATAGGCTGATGATGATGATAATGAGTGACGGTAGTTTGGATTTGTGCCCAGTTGATGGCAATAGACTCGCCTTGGGACTTAAATATAACTGGCGATATGTATGGGTTTACTATTAGGTGCACCTCTAGGCAACCCTTCGGGGATTACTGGTGTGATGTTACATGTGATGTTATTCTTCATCTTCAAGAGAGCAGTGGTGATGAAATAAAATACACAAGGTAATGCGCCTGTCTGGGTTCGAACCCACGACTTACTGTTCGTCAGTCGGGGCCACTACCACTGGGCCACCGCTGCTCTCCCGTGGCTACTACTGAGAAATTCTTGATGGAAAAACCCAATTACACTTTGCCCGATCCGGGAATCGAACCCAGGACTTCATGCTCAGTAGTCGCGCTTGCAACCACTGGACCAACGAGGCAGTCAGAGATCAGTTTTAATGAAATAAAATTCACAAAGTGAAGTGCCTGCCATGATTTGAACTTTCGATAAACAAATAAATTATAAGTCGGGGCTTATACTGTTAATGCTGAAATTGGCTACAGATTTGACATTCGAGCTATTTAATTAAACTTGTATTAACTCTGGAAATATCAAAAACAGCTTATATAAGTAAAATTACTTTAAAAGGACGTAGTGATACAAGCTGTGACGTCATTTCCCGTCCGCGAAGGATTTAGTGGTATTTCTGAATGTTTTAATAAAAAAGTTGTGTTATTGTTAGTTTAGTTTTACGCCTTTTCACCCCGCCATGTTGGTGGACAAATGGAAAATAAACTTGTTACTGTCGTGGAATGAAAACTTTTATATGTATCTGAAGCATTGTGCACCAACTGAAGTTTTAGTTTGGATGTCTTTAGAGTTTAAATGAGACAAACTATGGAAGTTTTTTGTGCTCTCACAAATGTTCGTTAAAACTTTCACCACTGAGGTTACGCTTAAAATGGTCACGGAGATGTAAAAACCGGCTAAGTGCGACTTGATCGGATTCGCGCATAAAGCCCCTTTTAATTTTTAATGTATTTTTATTATTTGTTGCTACACCGCTGTAGCAACAAATAATAAAAATAGATTCCTCTCTATTATTGATTATTCTTCTTCTTCTGTTGCCGCCAACAGAAATACACGTTCTGTGAAAATTTCAACTGTCTACCTATTACATATCATGAGATACAGCCCGCTGACAGACAGACGGACGGACGGACAGCGGAGGCTTAGTAATAGGGTTGGATACCCTTTGGGTAAGGAACCCTAAAAATGATGCTGAATTTAATCTTGTTTCTGAGATGTCGAAGCAAGGAAAACCTGCTCAGGTGGAGATTTATTGTTGACTCTGCCCTTGAGTGTTCCACAAACGATGGGGCATTTAACCCTTAACTAGTCGCGCCAAAATACTTACACTGTTAGTCGCGTGGGGTCCATACGAACCCCAAAATTAACTGTGAAATATAAATAAGTACAATGAAATCAAATATTTATTATAGATAGGAACTTCAAGAACAACATCTTTTTTTAACAAAAATAGTAAATTTCTTGAAAATAACAAAATATAAACTTCTAAAACAGTGTGTAATGATAATTAGTAATTATTTAGCACAAACTTTGGTTTGGTGTTCGTTACATATAAGTATATTTATTACAATTAACAGACTGGTTCCTCGTTTTTCTTTCTTTGGACCTTACACATAAATGACAACGGCCTTTGGCATAGATGACAATGTCACAGCACCTTGCTAAGATAGGAGCCTTTTGGCCTCGCACAGGATCAATTTGATTGTTTTTGTTATGTTTACTTTTTATATAATTTTATTTTATTGTCTGTTCTATCTTTTTTTCTGTTAAGTAAGTCCTGTGTGAGTTTAATAAATACTGTTTCTTTCTTTCTTTCTATGGAACCACTAGAATTGCTTCCAGAAGGTGAGGGTACTGCATCATTTAGCAGTCACTTACATAAAATTCTACTACACTATTAGTCACACGGGGTCCATTGGACCCCAGACACCTCCGTACGGCACGTGCGGTTGTCGCCGCGGCTAGCAAAACACAGAGGAGGGAGGGGCGCCTGAGCTAGGAAGCTACTAGGAGGTACAGTCGCGTACTAATAATTAAGGATTAATATTCTGTGTGTGCTGTTGTCATTTCATAACAGCGCTACCGGAGATGCCAAACTCCATATGTCCAGTCCTGGGCTGACTCAATTCAGATTACCATTGACATCGTTAAGAATGAGGAGTTGTTGTCCTACCCAGATACACATAAAAAACATATTCAAGTAACAAATTCTCTGGATAAAAGTACTGACGCAGTTGAGACTATAGCATTATATATCAGATAAGTATAGCATTTTACATGATTCGAGCTCGTGGCTAAATAGTAACAGCCATTCGGGTCGATCTTTTGGTTAAGCCGCGCTTGTCTAGTTTGGTCTATGGATGGGTGACCACCCAATACATAACGAGTTTCCTCCGTGCCCCGGAAAGCACGTTAAGCCGTCCCGGCCCGGTCCCGGCTGTCATTTGTAGATCTTTGGCAGTCGTTACAGGTAGTCAGTGGCCAGAAAGTCTGACAACTAGTCTTACTAAGGGGTACCGTATTACCTAGTACTAACTGGGTTGTGGAGGTCAGATAGGCAGTCGCTCCATATAAAATACTGGTATTCAGCTGCATCCGGTTAGACTGGAAACCAACCCCAATCGAGTTGGGAAAAGGCTAGGCAGGTGACGATAGCATTTTACATGACTATGTCTGTCCGTCCGTCCGTCCGAGGTTTTGCTCAGGGATTGTTAGTACTAGAAAGCTGTAATGTTGTAGAGGTGTGTATATGAGTTACGCCGACAAAATAGTAAAATAAAATATTGGGTTTTTTATTTTTTTCAGTGTAAAATTCATCCCCACTTCACATGTAAAGAAGCATCCTTACATGTGAAGTGGGGATTAATTTTTTTTCGTCGCCTATCCCATCGTGTGGTGTATCTTTGAATAGGTCTTTTAAAATGACTTCGGGGTTGTTCGTACTATTTTTCGATTTAATACTCCATTTACGAAATATTAAACTACAAAGTGCAAATATTTGTTCCAAAGAAAAATTATAGCAGTTAATAAAACTTTATTAGTTTAGTAGTAATAGTCGTTGAACTTTGGTGTTGGATAATTTTGTATGAAATACAAAATCCTTAGAATAAATCCTCTAAAGTGACTAAGATGAAGTACTTGCTGTAGTTGCTAAACTGATAGATGTCTAATTTTATCTATTATTTTTTTATTGACGGCTACTACGGAAGCCTACACTGCGCGTGGCCCGACACGCACTTGGGCGGTTTTTGTTATCTGTAAAATTTCACATAGATCTAAATGCAGCTTTATACCATACGTATACCTTATCAAATTCATACTCCACGGAAGGGAATTGCAACAGTATTTGGGAAGTGATCATTTTGATTTGTGTCATTCAATATTCTCCCTTTCTGGGATCATACGAGTGACAGTTACTTTTTATCATGGCATATTCACGCTTATTGCTTTATCAGGAGTCTGGGAAGCGGAGTCACATTCCGCGCACAATACGAGCCGGATTTATAAATCGTTTCCATTTAAGAACTTCCAAGTATCGATTTTATGCCTTTAAATGTCAGGTGTCAAGTTTTGTGTTTAAGAATCACACTTTTGCTGTTGGGATCATTCTACACTATATTTATTTACATTCCTGGTTCATTTGATGTTGTCACTCGAATAGAAACGATTAGCCGCTGGGGTCGATCTTCGGGTTAAGCCACGCTTGCCTAGGCTGGTCCGTGGATGGGTGACCACCCATTACATACCAAGTTCCCTCCGTGCTTCGTGCTTCGGATAGCACGTAAAGATGCTGGTCCCGGCTGTCATTTGTAGATCTTTGAAAGTCGTTACAGGTAGTGGCCCGAAAGTCTGACAACCAGCCTTACCGAGGCATCGTATTACCTGGTATACTAACTGGGTTGTGGAGGTCAGATAGGCAGTCGCTCCATATAAAATACTGGTATTCAGCTGTATCCGGTGAGACTGTAAGCCAACTTCAAAATAGTTGGGAAATGGCTTGGCAGATGATGATGATAATGTCTCTCGAATAGAAACGCATTTTCCACTGATTTTGCAGAAATCCATAGATAACGATAACCACTAACCTAGTGAAGAGCCTATTTCTGGTTTTGCATCACTATAAAAACCTCTGTGATTCGTTGCTAAATGAACTGTACGTGTTTCCCAAAAATATTAACCCTAAAAAAAGTGGGTCTTTGTGGGTCACACATTTCCACCTCCATATACACATAACCCGTCACGATTAGCGTATGACGAGAGGGTTGTTAACCCTCACACAAACTTCGCCCCGTACGTACCCATTGAACGGATGCTCTTACATGCCTACTACCTATGGAGCGTTTGCTAAAAACTTCACTCATTAACAAACGTCGCGGAGTATTCGTTACGCTTGGTTGATGCGCGATTTGTGGCTCGGTGTAAGTGGTGAGCGGTAGCGATTTAATATTGTTCATGGTATGAAAATAATAATGAGAGATAGTGCATTTGAGTAATAAGCAACTAGCTTATGCCGGCGGCTTCGCTCCCGTTGAGTTCGATAATTGTTCCACGGGATCATACTACCGGTTCAGAAAGTATCCAGGTTTTAAACTATGTGTGTGCTAAATTTCATCCAAATCCGTTCGGGAGTTCTTGCGTGAAAGATTAACAAACATCCATTCATCAGTCCATCCTCACAAACTTACGCATTTATAATATTAGTAGGATTAACAGATGAGGATAAGGCAATAGCACTTCAGATGATTTGTTGCGTTAAGATCTTAAATTGGTGTCAGGTAACTGCCAAGTCACTTTAATTGTTGGTCAAAGCCCAGCAAAACTGCTGCACATTTTTGCTGCTAAATCAATAAAAATCGGATTATGACACACGTCCACACGTCTCTGTTTTCAGTTTCTATCCCGCTTAAAATGGTTATAGCTTCTTTTATTATAACCACTTTAATTTACCATATAACTTCACAAAAGACAACTTTGCTTCTGTTAATCACAAATCGCTAACTCCCAAACCTTACGCCACAAACAAACTTGAAGGCTTATTGAAATTAACTTGAAAATAAACAAGCAAAATTACGAGTACGCTAATTGCATTCCAAAAGTATTATTATTTAATATTAACTTCGTCCAAACACTCGGCGTTTAGGAGTTCACTTGATTATTTGAGACCACTTGGAAGTTCAATCGAGTATTTACATTTAATTTATAGATCAATATTGAAATTGTAATCTTGTTTGCAGTTGCAAGTTTGTGTTGCAACTGGTGATGTTTGAAGGAGCAACTAGTATGTATTCAATTGAATGAATATACTGCTATTTGAAGAATGTTGCAATGTAAGTTTGGACACAGCACGGAGAAGGCTCGGCGGTAGCTACTAGACGCGCAGTGGCATGCCTAGGGTTCAACAATTTGGCAAGTCCATAAGGTGAGCAGACTGTTCAGAAACTCTTTTATGGGAAAGCCAATCTTTTAGGATTGTATGAAATTACGGCCATTACAGGCGGTATTGTCAACACTTTTCATATCTGCACGTTTTTTTTTTTTCTTAGAAATGGCCTCTCGGTTGTCGTCTGCTTAACCGGATAATTCTGTGGATGTCTTAAGTGTAAGGCCTTCAGCCAGGGCAAAAAACTTACAGACTACACGCTAAGGGCACCCCCTGCGGGGTACGGGCCTCGGCTTAAGGCGTCGCTGGAAGAGGACAGCAAGGGGACAGGCTGGATCGGAAAGGTCATACCTATCTGTGCGTGTCACAGCACTTTTGGCGCCACGAATTTTAAAAATATAGCCGTTTCTAGACACTGCTGCACTGGCTGGCGCAGCGGTTTCGTGCTCTGTGATTTACACCAAACGAATATAAAACTAGAGCAAGAAGATTCTTTTCTCGAAATTAGTCATAATTTGTATTGAAATACTTGAAGAAGGGTCTTTCCTTGTTTATTAGTCAGAGGAGACGAAATACCGAAAAATTAATGCAATTTGGATTAATTTCTTGGGAAAATCATGAGGACAACATAAGATAAAAACTTATGGAGTGGGGATATCTGGCAAGGATCCTTATTATAGAAGTGATAGCTTAGTGGTGTGACCGTCGCAATGCCAAGTAATAGGTCTCGAGTTCAAACCCAAGGCACGGACCTCTGTTTTTTCGAATTCATGTGCGTATTGTATAATTATCTTTTGCTTTGGTGCACCAGCAAGCCAGCATGCATGAGACATGTATTTTCTTGACGCTATGTAAAGCCAAGACAGAGGCCCATGAGCGGCATAAGAACACACGATAAAGAAGAAGACAAGGATCCTGGCAGTGGGTAAACGGCAGTAATTGAACATAGAAAAACCGGCCAAGTGCGTTTCGGGCCACTCGCAGTATAGGGTTCCGTAGTAGCCCGTTATATTCAAGCAACTACGTCATCTTAGTCACTTTAAAGGATTTATTCTAAGGATTTGGTATTTGGTACAAAAGTACCCAACACCTAAGTTCAACAACTATTACTGCTAAACTGATAAAGTTATGTTAACCGCTATAGTTTTCCTTTAAAGTTCATGAAATGCACTATCATCATGAATTTTTCTAGATTTTTCAAGGAAGCGGTTAAGCTTTTAGAGGGGGGGGGGGGCGCCCTACTGGAAAAAAAAAATCACTTCAAAGTTTAATATTTCGTAAATGGAGCATTAAATCGAAAAGTAGTACTAAAAACCCCTAAGTCATTTTAAAAAACCTATTAAACGATACCCCCCACGATGGGGTAAACGACGAAAAAAAAATCATCCCCACTTTACATGTACAGCTACACTAAAAAAATATTTTCCAAAATTTTATTTTACCACTGTCGGCGTAATTGATATTCATAGCTCTACAAAATTACAGTTTTCCCGTACTAACGGTCTCTTAGCAAACCCTCGGACAGACAGACAGATGGACATGACGAAACTATAAGGGTTCCTTGTCATGACTATAGAACCCTAAAAACTTGTATTCGTTCAAACATTATAAAATTCTTTCTATCTCTCCCTAAAACGAAGTTCCCACGCCGTTCAAATCTCCATGAACATCACATAAAATATAAATCTAACTACACACCGGTTCCCTGGCGTAATTTGTCACCAAGTTTAGCAACACCTGCCATGTTATCTCAACTGAAGTCAAACACCCCCTTACACCCCTTTCACCCCCTCGTACACCCCCTCATAACGACGCGTCCTGGAGATATCCTTTTGTTATAATATGATTTATAATCTGCTTCAGGTGTCATTGTTTGAGGAGATCAGTTTGTAAGATAGGTGTGTTTTTGGTGTGTGGTGAAAAGCTGTGGTAGGTTGGAAGGAAATTGTATTTAATTTTGTTTTTGATTAATTAAATTGGTACGAGAATATGAATTATAAACTTGACAATGCAAATATTACCTCGCATAGTGAATGTTATATAAGGAGTTTTGCATAAGTCTGAATGACAAATTACGGTCACAATTCTTCTTCTTTGCGTGTCGATAGACTCAAATAATACCCGACCGAATGTACCGAATGCACGGCCTTGTCGTTGGCTTCGTTTAAATCCTGTAAGGTGCAAGTGGCTGTGCAGGATGGGCAAGAAAGGAGGTGGGGCATATCGTGCAGAGCGGCTCCACATGGTCACAATAATGTTCGCAGTGTGGTTCGTACATTTTTTTTTGATATTGTACATTTTGTCTACCAAACGAGTTAATTTAATCATTTCACACACCACAATAACAAGAACCACAGCTAGTCAGTTGTGATAGACAACGTTATAACAATAAAAAACTGAAAATACTAAAAGAGTATGCGCTAAGGGAGTGTTTGCAGGTCAGTGTCAGGTTGTATGTTGATTCAAATATGATTCGCGAGCGTAACAAATATAGTTTTACTGAGTTATAACCATTAAAATCATCAATACAACCCCTTAAGGACCATTTGATCTCATTGAATGACTTTTTTATGAAATACTCATTCAATTCATTTAAAAACGTACGAAAACTTGAATTACGCTGGCTACCCAGAGGGTAAAACTGACATTCCCTATTTCACAATAAGGAATGTCTTGAAAGTAAGATACTACGAATACTTTACACTTCAGTAAATACAGGCAGATTTTAGCCCAGCATACGTATCAGTCATTCTCATCTACATTGTTCATCATTTACAGGTAGCCTTAGTCTCAGAGGCTTCAGAGATGATACAGAGCTTGGAATCGCCGCACCGCGGTCTAGATAAAGACGTCAGTATCATAGTGTACAGATAATTAGTATTTCGGATTTATTTCATTGGGCTAGTACATCAGGTAGGCAGAAGATGGGTTCCGTGCAATGAAAACACACTGGGTGGGATATACTGTTTAATTAAACTATAACAAATCACTTGAAATAATTACACTTAACACAATAATAAGTGGCAATAAATCGGGTACAGTTCCGGGACGTCTTAACCCCGCTGTGATCAGACACTGAATGGCCCTCGCAGCGAGCTTAAAACATCACGACTCTGCAGAAGCGCGCTGTAGGTGTGGGTAGACTTGTAAGAAGGTCGCGTGTTGTCACTACTGGCGCGTGCTATTCATTTTATGTCCATACCAATCACCGGACCCGGCAAATAACAGTGTACTGTGGCAGTGTCAATAAAATTCATGACACGAAAGGACATTGAGCACGCAACTTCTGCCACATACAAATTGTAAACAAGAATAAGATCCGAAATGAAACTATCCGGACACAAACTAAGTTACCAGCATTGCTTGCAGAGTAACCAAGCTGAAGTGGCCGTGGGCTAGCCAAGTTTGTTCGAAGGAACGAAGATCGATGGAGCGAAGTAGCCCTGGAGTGGAGGGCGCGTATTGGCAAGCGGAGTGTGGAATGCCCCTCAGCTTGATGAACTGGCGATGGCCGGAGCAGGCGGAATGTGGGCTGATGATAGAGAGTTGTGAAGCAGCCTAAGCGAAGCCTATGTCCAGCAGTCAAGTCACTATTTAAAGAAATCTGGTGTGGTCTAGTGGTTGAGTGATTGGCAGCTGTGCTGCGTGTTTCGGGTTCGATGCATTTTTTTTCCGTATAGGAAATCATAAAATGACTCCTCCTGCTCTGGGCTGAGCGGGAGGGAGTGTCAGACTTTTACTGACTAAAACCCATCCATATTCTTTCTTCGCCTTTTGTGTTCCGGGGCCACGATATCTCTTGCGAACAGTACCGCAGCCCCGGCAGGCATCGGCCCTTCCTTTCTGCTGACATCTCTTTGAGGCTCGCATGGAACACGAACGCGCCGTCGACACGGCCTGTCGTCAGATAACGGACGGACGGTGAGCTAGCCCATAGCTCACCGTCCACAGGGGGTTCGATGCCCTTACGGAACAAATATTAGTATGGCTCACAAGTCTGGCTGTTTGTGTATGTAAGTTTAAATGTTTGGAAACGCACCCACCATACAAGAGAAATTCCTAGTGTAGGGCAAAGTTTTTTAAGAAAAATCAAAACAGACAAAACAAATACATACATACATCCACGCCGTTTTCCCATGAGGGTAGGCAGAAACCACAGAATGCCACCTGGTACGATCCTCACATACTCCTTTTCCCTACATACTCCTTTTCCCTCGTCCACGTTCACTCATCTGTTCATAAATGCACGCCGGTCGCGAGTACTATGCACCCGACCTTACTGAAGAACCTCACCATTATGAGATCAATAGTGTCTTATTGCGAGTATTCTTGGGGTTTCGTGGACCGAGTTTCGCACGAACGTCTCGATAATTCAAGAACTCGGTATCAGGCAGCGTCTGTTTTCGATAGTACAATCTCGCATCCAAACATTCTTTGGACATGTTTCCCGGCGTGACAATCGGTCCATAGAACGCCTTGTCGTCCAAGGGAAAGTAGAAGGCACTAGACCGCGCGGAAGGTCACCTACGCGTTGGACTGACCAGATCAAGTCTGCTATTGGGGGTTCAGTTAATGAATGCAGCAGGATGACCTCTAGCAGGCAGCGGTGGCGAAATGTCGTGAAGTGCATCACATCTGCCTCTTCCAATACTGCAACGAGTACTTAACGATCAATCACGACCGCTCTGTCAAGAGCGTACCTCCCCCTCCCCTCCCCCCTGGATAAGAAGAAGAATTGCGAGTAAACGTATGCCATGTACACGCTAGTTTTATAAGGATAGTGTTGACAAGGCTGCCTCTACTAATGGCCGCCGAGGAATCTCCAGGCTCTGTGAGAGATAACAAATGTTGAAGTGCCGCAAGTGTAGTTGCTGCTAGACTCCTAATGAGCCGACCACTTGGTGACTGTACTGCGACAGATGTAGGGTGGTTTGATGGGTAGGCAGAGTTCTAAGCTCTGTTGGAAGGGCTTGGTTAAATGGTGGGAATTTTTCGCAGTTTTCATTTGTAAAAGGTGCTTTGTAATATATGGAAAGACAGGCTTCAATGATTTTGGTTCGATTATGAACGAAATATGGCACAGTGACTTATAATTGTTTGTCAATAATTTAACATAGATTGACGGCGTGCGTATATGACCAGATACACGATCGTGGACGAAGTTCTCTAGTTTCTGTCTACCCCCATGGGGAAAAGGCGTGAGTTTATGCATGTTTGCAATAATATGTAACAGCAATCATCATATTCAGCTGCATCCGGTAAGACTGGAACCAGTCTTACCCCAATAAGCTTGGGAAAAGCTTGGCAGATTATGAATTTGGCATAATCCTATACCAATGATTCCTTAACCTTTAATTTTCACACATACATTGGAGTTTAAGTGTCCAAAATCTAAATTCAACCTAAATGTAAATTATCAAACCAACTTACTATACCAAGTTAGCCGGAGTTCTAAAATAATTAGTTAAACTAACAAATTTCCACCGAAATACATGCACAAGCAACGCCGGGCTCCAAACTAGTTGACACAATTACGCACGTGGCTACTAGGCCATGTATACACGTAAGGTAAAGTTTACACTATTGTTTAATGTTTGAATGCGTTATTATTCATATAGTGCACAAACCCCCTTTTGCAAGATACCGGTGTTTTAGTCGTAGGTGAGACGTGAGTCGAGATTTTTAACCAACATAACATATAATACATTATGGACATTAAATCGGAATCGAGTTATAAGTTACCTAGGTTGGTCCGTGAATGGTTTCACCCATTACTTACCATCTCCTCCGTGCCTCGGAAAGCACGTTAGGCCGTTGGTTCCGGCTGTCAATAGGCTATATGGATGATTTTTTTTATCACTTAACGTCAGAAATAGCAAAGTGAAATTATTTTTAAAATATTTATAAAAAATACTAAGTTATAAGCATGGAACTGCTGATTAGACAGAGAGATCCGATATTTTTCAAGACGTCATTCGACACGACGTACAAAATCCTGTCTTAAGTTTTATTAGCTTTTGTGTTTTTTGACCGATTTTGGTCTTGTTTTCACTTTGTGTTATTATTTTCATAGTATTTTTACATTCCGTATAGAAAAAAAAAAAAATTGTATGCATATTCCCCCTATTGTTTATTTTGACTGTCGTTACGTAGTTAGTGGCCGGAAAGTCTAACAACCGGTCTTACCAAGGGTATCCTATTACTCAGTACTAATTGGTTTGTGGAAGGCAGATAGGCAGTCGCTCCATGTAAAATACTGGTATTCAGCTGCATCCGGTTAGACTGGAAACCGACACCAACATAGTTGGGTAAAGGCTAGGCAGATGATGATGATGATGATGAGTTCAATTTTAAGTTCCATAGTTTCAGGGAAAGAACTTATGGGCCGGCCACACATCTAGATACACATACACACACACACAAACTACCACTTAACTAGCTATAAGTACTATACTTAAAATGTCACTTACGGGATATCTTCCGTGATTATCAATTATTTTGAATTCCCGATATTTCGACGCTGTTGCAAGCGCCATGATCGCGGGTTGACTGGAGAATGCGGGTGGATGGAAAAAAATGTTAGGAGCAGACAAATCTGTGTACCCTCTTTCTTTGTCTTTTGCTACGCGCACTACTGGAACTCGACACTAAGTCACGGCAAAACACACTCACAGCATCACCAGGTTTTGTGAAGTTCTTATTATGTTGCTGGCTGCTGCTTTTGAGGATACTTAATACTGGATTCCACGTACTTGACAATTTGAAGTCATCCTCTCGATTAAAATCCCGTAAGTGACATTTTAAGTATAGTTATGAACCGTGAAAGCTTAAAACAGAGCTTTATGTACTATCTACTGAAAAAGTTCTAGTGGAAAGACTTAATCATTTATCTCATAACCTGACCTCAAAATCGAACCCCGCTTGCTACACTAGCGCTTTCGACAACTCGACCAATGAGTCACGAGCATCTACCTACTCAGATACGTAATTACCCTCATTTTCCTGCAATTAAATTTTTGCAAAAGTAAGCCTCCATTCATTTAATATAAAGATTACATCTTTGCCTGTTCCCTGTACTTGCATGAGTTTGATTATATTATAGGGGAGCATCCCTTGTGGTTTGTTTTAACCCTTTAAGTTGGTGGTAGATATTGCGAGGGGGGTTAACAGGTGGTTAGGTAACGGGTTTGACATTAAATTTTATTTTTTATTAAAGATATTTAAGATGCTCATTAGAAACTGATAGAAGGAATGTTACAAAAAAAACGTGACAGGAAGCTGTCACTTGTGTCAGAAACTCTTTCCTAGTTAGTCGGATTTCCGGAATCGATTATTCATTTTTAGTTATTTAATTTGAACAGTCATAGACATTCATTATGTTTTAATTATTATATGTATTTAAATTTAATAACAATAATTAATAATATTATTTATATACTACATGTGGAAACTTGTAATTGGCCATATTTTGTTTAAACTATTACTCACTGTCTGTTTAGCTGTAAGTTTTCCTAAAAATAAAATACGTAAATATTTAAATACTGTTTACATTAATAATAAAATTAAGTGTTATCGCACGCACTACTGCCGGTAGTACTATCACGTTTTATTATCTACCAAGGCTGTTTCCGGGAAAAGATAACAGTCATGTGGTGGGAAGTACTACGCACGATCGTTTAGTCAGTCGACGTCGAACAGTTGAAGTGTACACAAGTGTAAAGTGATTTTGTAGAAAACTTAATAAATATTGTGAGTGATATCCTTTTTTTTTCGGTTGGGAAATCATCAAATGACTCTTCCCGCTCTGGGCGGAGCAGGAGTGAGTGTCAGACTTTTACTGACTAAAACCCATCCATGTTCCTTCATCGCCCTTTGTGTTCCGGGGCCACGGTCCCGCAGCCCCGGCAGGCATCGGCCCTTGCAGACCCCTTCCTTTTTGCTGACTCTCTTTGAGGCGCGCGTGTGAGTGATATCCTGACAAATTGTTTTAATTTCCCTGGACTTTAATAATTGCAAGTAGTTTACAATTTCGCAAGTACGCAGACCGCGCGTCGTCTGCGAGGTGCAAGCTCGCAGTCCCCGCGCAACGACGTTGTTTCGCGGGTAACTGGAGTCGGCGCGCAGCAAGTATGCGGTCGGCGCGCTGTAAGCACGCTGCCCGCTCGCTTGCAGCACGTGGACTCCGATTCACTTGCGAGTCGAGTTGTATAGTAGCGGCAAGCGCGCTGACTTCTCGTCGTAAGCTTTTTCATATAGGATAGACATTATGAAATATATTATACGAACCACGATTTATTGCTCTAATTTGAATGGCAAGTTAATTGCTGGGTTGGAGCGGTGCCGGTAGAGTGTGCCATTACCATAAGTCTTGTATCATCATCTACCTAGCTTTTTCCCAAGCCTTGAAAACACTGGTTGTCATACTTTCAGGCCACTGACTACCTGTAACGACTGTTTAAGATCTACAAATGACAGCCGGGACCAACGGCTAAACGTTTTGTATGCCAAACAGTCGTTTCCTAGCCATAATTTTTGCTCAAACTTCCTTGGTTTGATGTACAGAATACTTAGTGGGCAGGTCTCGTCTTTTTACGTATTTAAATGATTTTGATTTATATAAAAAGGCGTACGGGATTTTTACAATTAAGTTTAATCTCATGGATGGCACGAACACAAATATGTTGTGCTGTTGGGGCTGCCGTGGCGCTGCAGCGCGTCTGGTATGTTTGCTGAAGCGCGTACGGATGGTTTTGAAGCGCGTACGGTTGGTTTTCAAGCCATCATGCGCAAGAAAGCAAACTCTTGCTGCACCGTCTACGAAGCATTTATATTTCAAGCATTCTAAATGGGATTGCTGCCCGTTTTGACTGTCCTTTCCAGAGTCAGTGAGTAAGAACAGCTATGGGCATAAGCTAGATATAGGTACTAAAAAACTAAAATATTTGTAGGTACATTTTTGTGTTACTAACACACTAACATTCTATGTTTCTACGTTTTTATGTTTTGTAATTTATATTAATGCAACTTATATGGGGATTTCTCAAAAATAAATAAATAATAAGAATAATAATAATTACTAAATTCCGTTGGTGGTAGTAGTAATTTACCTACCTTACAAAAATATAAAGTATTTAATAGGATTCGCACCAAAAGATAATGAACATTTCGTGTCACGTCAATTTGGAACGAAAATCCAACTGAGTAAATAATTATAACCAAGGCTTCTCTCTACAAGGATACAAGTATTTCAGTTTTAACCAAGGTGTTGAATAATCTAGCTCGTCTAAAAGCTAATTCTGTATCATTGTCTTTAAATAAAACGAAGGTTTCCCGAAAAATCCTTTATAATTTACACCCAAGACATTGCCAACAAAGAAATCAAACCTTCAAATAAAGCCTTCGAAATTTAAACGTTCAAAAAGAAAAGAATAAGTAAAAATTAACAAGGAAAAAGAAAAAAATCTCTCACCTGCCAATATTCTTCGTTAAAAAGTACAAATCAAAATCTATTCGGGGGTACGTTTACAAAAGGTTCCTTTGCTTACAATATTCTTAGAGGAAGATTAAAAAAAAAACTTTTTCCGTCCATCGTTTGGTTTACATTGAAATTTACACTTCGGTGTGTTTTTTTGAATAAAGAATTGATAATTTTCGATTGGTAGCATTGGATTCTTTCAAGATGGCGTGGCTTGGGTTTGAGTTTTAAATATTAATACTGTGTTTATTTCTTTCTTTAGGTTCGATTCATAAGGCATTCCCAGTGTTCATAACGACACGTTGAAAATGCAACATTTCTTCATTTAAATTATCACGTGGTTTTGTCAGCAGTTTCGCCTGCGTAGAAGTCTGAAACTATTCAACGGGCACGTATAAAAGGTGCCTCTATTGTAATAGATAAAGTAACTCTTGCATTTCTAATAAGACTAGCTTTAGCCCGCAGTTTCGTCTTCGTTGACTTCGGAAATTGTTCCACGGGAGCGTACTTACCAAGATTAAAAGTATCCTATATATTTTTACCCAGAAAATGTTCTACCTATGTGAAAGTTTCATTAAAATCCGTTCATCCATTATGATGAAAACAGTAACAGACAAATAGCAAAACCGACAAAGAGACAGATATATTTTCGTATTTATAATATTAATATACGGAATACGGACTAGCCGAAGGTCCATAACTCATTCATAAACACATCTTCTACATAAAAATCTTGAAAACCTTAAATTATGGCTACCGGAACCGCTTACGATTCAAGCGTTGAACACCGGATGTGGCGTCAAAGGCGGCGCGCTGTAATGGCGGCCGGTGGTTTCAGTCACCAGCCGCATTTCCGGTTGTGGCGCTACTGTGACACTTGTAGCTTAGATTGGTACCTTTAAGTGCTATTTATTTTTAATGGAAATGATTTAATTAAAACAGTTGAGGGTAAGTGGCTGTTTCAAGATTTCATTTGCGTTTTTGGGGCCATTTTGTGCTTTTAGTATTTCGTTATTTGAAGTATTTCATTTTCGGGCCTGTGGACGGTGAGCTATGGGCTAGCTCGCTGTCCGTCCGTCTCATGACGACAGGCCGTTTCGACGGCGCGTTCGTTTTTCACGCGCTCCTCAAAGAGAGTCAGTAAAAAGGAAGGGGTCCGCAAGAGCCGATGCCTGCCGGGGCTGCGGGACTGTTTGAAAGAGATACCGTGGCCCCGGAACACAAAGGGCAAAGAAGGAACATGGATGTGTTTTAGTCAGTAAAAGTCTGACACTCCCTTCCGCTCCGCCCAGAGCGGGAGGGGTCATTTGACGATTTCCCATCCGAAAAAAAAAAAGTATATCATGGGTTCATGGGTTGTCGCAGCCGTGATCCACTATTATTTGTTGTGTTGTGTGTTCTATGAGTGCTTACTAACATAGTCATAAGTTTTACTAACAGTTTTGAGTCACGGATACTCGAATAAAGAGACATTCTATTCTATATCATGTTCTTTTTCTTCGTGTCGGTGTCACAACAGTGGTCCATTTTTTGGTGGACAAAATTTCGCCACTTCCACGCCGTCATCAATGGCTGCTTAAACTGCATATTTTGCGGTCCAAAAGAGCTATGGGGTTCAAAACTTACCCCAGACTGATTGACAGTACCTACTTTTTAAGGTTCCGTAGCCAAATGGCAAAAAGCGGAACCCTTATGGATTCGCCATGTCTGTCCGTCTGTTTGTTCGTCCGTATGTCACAGCCACTTTTTTCCGAAACTATAAGAACTATGCTGTTGAAACTTGGTAAGTAGATGTATTCTGTGAACCGCATTAAGATTATCCCATAAAATAGAAAAAAAAACAGGAAATTTTGGGGGTCCCCCATACATAAAACTGAAACTCATTTTTTTTTTCATCAAACCCATACGTGTGAAATGATATTGAGGTTTCTGTTATAATTTTTTTCTAAACTGAATAGTTTGCGCGAGAGACACTTCCAAAGTAGTAAAATGTGTACCCCTCTGTAACTTCTAAAATAAGAGAATGATAAAACTAAAAAAAAAACATGTACATTACCATGTAAACTTCCACCGAAAATTGGTTTGAACGTGATCTAGTAAGTAGTTTTTTTTTAAAACGTCATAAATCGTAAACCACAATTTACCTTTCATTTTACTTAACAATAACTTAATTTTTAAAAAATACACTATTATTAAAACATCGATCAAAGTTACAACGAACTACAAGAACTTTAATATTATGTTACTTGCTGTTACGGAACCCTTCATTGGCGAGTCTGACTCGCACTTGTCCGCTTTTTTACTGTCTATTTTTGACGTTGCTCGAGTCTCTCCGAGCAAAAGCGAAAAACCTAATAACACTTTACCCGACCTGGGAATCGAACCCAGCAGGACCTCATAGTCAGCAGTTGCGCTCTCGACCCTCGAAAGACTAATAAGGAAGTCTATAATTAATTTTTATCTTAAACCAAAACAAGAAATTATAAACAAAATCGACTCCGACCTTGAGGCAACCCTTACAAAACTCCTCCAGAACCGTTATAATGAAAGCGCTTAAAATAATAATTATTAAAACTGACTGTAAAGTTCGAAAACTCCAAAATTCAATTTATAATAATGCCCTCAGTTAAATACGTAATCAAATTATATTAAATGCATTTTATGAACGGAGATCGGGATGTAAATTAAAATCGGTTATTTGAAGCGAGTGCCGTTGAAACGATATTTAAATCGAGTTAGAGGGCTGGGAAATGTTCGAGTAGTTTGATATTTAATCGATATTTACCTTGTTGTGTTTTCGGTTGCTTAAATTAAGTTGAAAGTAAGATTGTTTTGCTGCCGGGTTGGTATAGTGATCGCAATCGCGACTGGTGAGCTTGAGGTCCAAGGTTCGTTTCATGGGTCGAGAAAATTTTATTGGGTTTTGCTATCAGGAATTTCTCAATAGCAGCCACGGACTTTGGATTTTGGCCCGGTTGATGACAAAAGGCTCGCCCCCTTGCTTTAATAACATATTTTAAACACTGCTTTAAACTTTCACGGTTTAAAACTAAAGTTATCCGTCTTATTATAAAAACTTTCATAAGTACCAGGTTTAAACCAGGACTAAAAGGTCTTGGTTTAGTACGATACTAACGTTAGTTCTTTCATTCGTATTACAAATCGTAGACCAACAAAGGACTACTTAGTACCAAAGATAGTCCCTGGTCTAAACATTATCCACAGATTAGAAGCAACAAAATATTTATATCATTCAATCATTCGTTCAGCGTTCTATGCGCCGTTCCTTTTTTACAAAATGTTGTTACGTAATTTAAAGAAATAATATTTTATAAATTGTTATTTGTAGTGGTAAAATAAAAAGTTTTGTTACTTAAAGGTATCTAAATATTCCAACTTGTGTTTTTTTGAATGCATCAATCCAATTGTTCTATTTTGGAACAACTATCGAGTTAGCGCGTATAATGGAGTGAACTGGGCGGTGCGCGTAATTCGAGTAATAATATATTATCGAAATGTTTATGTAACATATCTTAAAGTAAACTAAATGTCCGGTTTCACTTCAAGTTTATGAATACAAGTATAAGTAAAGGCACAGTTCTTTGGGCACAGTATTCTTTGTGGTGAGATCGTGTGTGCATTCAATTTAAAAAAAAAAATGGAACAACCAAATAAAAAAAGGGGTGAAAATTGGAGTTCAGAAGAAAAGGTTAGTGATAACTGACATGTTAGATTACGTATACACAGTATTTGATACACTAAAGCTAAACTATAACCTATGCCACAGTACTTAAATTAATACAAATTTCATTCTAAGATTTATACTGCGCCAAGATAATGCCGAGTCGGCTAAAATACTTGAAGATAAGTCGACGAAAACCAATATAAATACGTAAAAAAAAACGAGTTGACAATTTAGTACCATAGTTAAACTAGGGGTCACGATGGTCTAACTTTGGTACCATAGATAGTTCTAGGACTAGCGATAAACTTCTTTTTGTAATAACGTTTATTCAAGTTCATGGTTTAAACCTAGTACTAAAGCCGGTACTTTTTTTAAGACCACGTTTTAGGGAATAATAATGTCACTTACGGCATATCTTTCGTAAGCGTTCGTTTCGGGAGCTCTAAATAATTGATAACCGAGGAAGATATATACCGTAAGACACAGTTTAAGTTTAAATATATTAAACTCTTGTAACAAGTTTAAGCTTTAAATAAATTCCAGCATTAATGTGTCAATTAAAAAAGTACTGTTTTTGTCTATTACGGGGTTTTGGTTTCCGCACTTATTGTGCGTGAGAGTACTGTTATTTAACGATAACATAATTACAGATTGGTCGCGCAATTCTGTAATGGTACTATGAAATGGTTAATGTCAATAAATGAAGTTTTCCATGAAACAGTTAATACGCACAAATATTTTGAATCCATTGATTTGTAGAGAAGTGGAATTAAAGGTTTTGAATGTAAACTTAACAGCTTTCAGCTTTTCAGCTTTCTTGCACATAGATCGAATAACTCATGTGCGCTGAGTCATAAGGTTGAAAATTGGTGGACCGTGAGTGAGCACGGTAATACATCTAAACTTAACTGTTTACAGCCATTCTCTTAAAGACAGTATTACAATAAACCCTTTCATTAAATTTCCAAGTAGACTTGTAATCATAACAAAATCACAAAGTCCTTAATAATCGTTTGAACTCAAATCGATAATCACAAGATAGGATTTAATCGATCATTGCCTGGGGCCGTTAATTTGCGCGCCCATGGGTTCTATCCCTATTTGACTGACAGGGGGAAATGAGCTGATCCGGGCTACCCCCAATACCCCCATCGTCTTGGGGGCCACTATCATTAATCAGTAAAAAGGTACTTATGTATGTACTACTTGTAATATTGATTGAGGTGGAGACTTATGTAAGAAAATGTAAATTACATTTGTTGTTTTCAAAATCAAAATCAAAGCATTTATTTCAAGTAGGCCAGTTACAGGCACTTTTGAATTGTCGAAACAAAGATGAAAATTAAATGTAACTACATTCTCAGTCACAAGGCATAAAAACTGTGAAAGTACTGTAGTTGCCCATTCCCTAGCGTAGATCTCTATGGAGAAGAACGGGCAAAAACTCCATGGACACTCTTTTAAATCAGAATATTTTTACAAAAACCTTGGTTATAATAATAATACCAGCCTATTACTGTCCCACTGCTGGGCAAAGGCCTCTTCTTAACAGAGAAGGCACGAGTATTGACCACCACGCTTGCTCAAGACGGGTTGGCGATTTCAGATTAAAATTAATTATATGTCGTGATGGCCCAGAGGTTAAGGCCTCGCCTTCCATATATGAGGTTGTGGGTTCAAATCCGGGCAAGTACCAATGTGACTTTTTCAATTCATATGTACTTTTCTAAGTTTATCATGGACATCATAGACATCGGTGAAGGAAACCATCGTGAGGAAACCTGGACTTATAATTAATGTAAGTCTGAAATCGTCAACCCGTCTTGAGCAAGCGTGGTGATCAATGCTCGTGCCTTCTCTGTATGGGAAGAGGTCTTTGCCTAACAGTGAAACAGTAGTAGGCTGGTATTATATAAGTCCAGGTTTCCTCATGATGTTTTCTTTCACCGATGTTTTCATTCCTCGACCGCTTACTTTTATTGTTATAAGTGTTTTAAGTATTACTGCCTCATTGGTCTAATTGCCGCAAGTACGACTGCTGATCATGAGCTCCTGGGTTTACATTCCCGGGTTGTGCAAAGTGATATCAGGTCTTTCCATCAGGAATATTTCGGTAGCAGGCGTAGCAACCACGGAGTCTGGATTTATGCCCGGTTGATGGCTCGCCCCCTATGAAATTACTGGAGACTTAAACATAACTGGCGAATGTGGGTGTACTATTAGGTACAACCTCTGGCTAACCATTCAGCAATTACAGGCGTGATTTCATGTTATTTTTAGTGTTAAAATGTCTTAATAAACATGACAAAACAAGTATATATACCATTCCACAATCAAAGGAAAACATTCCCTAGTACAGCAACACGCTACAATTCCAGCATATTTACCTCACACGCGTCGGAACTGGCCACTTATAATAACGACTTACTTAGCATAACAATACGGACTAACTATAGCCTTTGTTAGTGTGGTACACTGTGCCACTAGACCTAGGCCGGAAAGTTGGTGGTGAAAATCTCTTTAAAAGTAGTAAGGACAACAAAGGAGTGCCCTTTTTCCGGAGCGAGACGGAATAAGACACCCGCCGTCACCTCCTTCTGTGAAGCAGTCATGCTAGCGAAGGAAGTGGCGGAACGTGAGAGGGAGAGAACCTCACGTCCCAGCCACCGCGGGAGACGCACCGGGTGTCGGGGGCCACGTGTTGGCCCCCGGCCACCGTAGGTCATCCCCTTTTTTAACCCTTTGGGGGTGAAATTATCAAAAATGTTGAGACACGTACAAATTAATTTTCAATCGTCAGCCTAAGCACAAAATTTTAAGATCCTAACTTTAAAACCTTTAAAGGCGCGGGCCTGTGGACGGTGAGCTATGGGCTAGCTCGCCGTCCGTCCGTCTTATGATGACAGGCCATGTCGACGGCGCGTTCGTGTTCCACGCGCGCCTCAAAGAGATTCAGCAAAAGGAAGAGCCGACGCCTGCCGGGGCTGCGGGACTGTTCGAAAGAGATACCGTGGCCCCGGAACACAAAGGGCGATGAAGGAACATGGATAGGTTTTAGTCAGTAAAAGTCTGACACTCCTTCCTGCTCCGCCCAGAGCGGGAGGAATTGATGATTTCCCAACCGAAAAAAAAGGAGTGTCTTTTTTAAAAATTAAGGTTACAGCAGCAGTGATGGCCTAGTGGTATGACCGCGGACTGCCGCGACATAGGTCTCAATTTCGAACCCAAGCCACGCACCTCTGATTTTTCGGATTAACGTGTGAATTTTATAATTAATACTTGCTTCTGTGAACGAAAACATCATGAGGAAATTAGCATGCCTGGGAGATGTTTCTCGACGGTGTATAAAACCAAGCCAGAGGCTTAGGGGTGGCATTAAAAATCTGACTGGAGTCAGATTTTTAATGCCACTACTGTTACGCACTACCTGCGGGGGCTGCGGGAATTGCCGGGGATGCGGGACTCTTCGCAAGAGATACCGTGGCCCCGGAACACAAAAAAAAGGTTACGCACTAACCACACGATAAAAGAAAAAGAAAGGTCCTTTACCATGTTTTTTTTTCACCCTTTTGGGAGCTAAGGAGCAATGTAATTGTAAACATAGAGTTAACCCCTTCTGAGTTCGAACCTATGTACAGACGAGTATACACCTCATTAGTAGGGCCATCAATCAAAGCTGTATGACTCCAGTATTATATAAAATGCCGCAAGCACAATGCCGCGTGAACGTAGCCTTACAACACCGCTTGGTTTTTATTTGAATCAGCGGCGGAACCGTTTGATAGCACACCTGTTGTTAGGCTATAAGCTCTGTCTATTAGAAATACAAGTAAAAGATACTTTCAAAGGCTGCAAATTGGTGAAGTAAAAAGGTTACAAATGAAAGCCAAAATGTATTGATATATTGAAAGAGTTTTATCGCCCGACTCGTCGTCGAAAATCGAAATCGATTCACATCTGTTTCAAATACTTGCTTTTAAAGTCAATAACTAGTTGTCTCTATTTCTCACAGTTTCTTTAATATACACAACACATAACTACACCTGTCTTCCTCAAGAGGTTAGGCAGAGGTAGATTCATATTTTGTCAGTTATGTTTAAGTCTCATGTAATAGGTTACAAGCGACATAAATACAGACTCCGAGATATCATTGAGAATTCCTAATGAAATAACTAAATTATTATACTTTGGTGCCAGGCTCAAATGGAACTGGGGTTGCAACATCTGTCACATGCCGGAGGACCTGTGGGCTAACATAACCTCACAATGGGTCCCAAACAGCAGGATATGGCAACGTGGCAGACCTGGAAGGAGATTGCGGGACGAACTCGATTCTTTTCACAATGATTGGTGTACAACAGCACTGGATAGGGATAAGTCCCTAGGCCTTTATACAACAGCACTGGATAGGGATAAGTCCCTAGGCCTTTATACAACAGCACTGGATAGGGATAAGTCCCTAGGCCTTTATACAACAGCAATGGATAGGGATAAGTCTCTAGGCCTTTATACAACAGCACTGGATAGGGATAAGTCCCTAGGCCTTTATACCACAGCACTGGATAGGGATAAGTGCCTAGGCCTTTTTACAAATGGCCATAATAATTATACTTTGTCCAACTTGGAATAGAACGCAGGACTTCACGCTCGGCACTAACGCTTGAGACCACTACATCAACGATTTCTCATAACTTTATTCTCATTCTTTTCTCATTCTATCTTTTCCTCAGTAAAAAAACGTATTCAGGAAGCAAATCCGTGCAATTCTTAAGGACCGGCAGTCGACCATTGTGATGTAATGTGTTTACATATGTGTAAAATATGAATTGTGTACCGACTAATGTAACTTTCTGAATCTTGTGCATCACATAACTTTAACTTACTGTAAAATCTACTATTATAACTGTTATTTTAGTTTACATCATAAACAGTCTCTCTAGTTGTATAATTATAGTAATCTGTGGAAAACGTAGTGGGTAGTGCTATTTATTATAGTTTAATATATGTAGCCTTATTATGAACCTGTAATAATATGTAACTGTTTGTTTTTCCTAAATAAATAAATATACTAAAAAAAACACCTCATTTATAAACAAATAGGTGTTAGGATGAAAGACTGATAACAAATATTATATTTAAATAATAATGTAACTCATCGAATATAATATACATTTTGATCCGGTGTCGCGGTGGCGAAAACAAGTCCAGGGATGGGACAGTCCAGACAGAAAGATGGGGTATCGATATTATAATTATGTTTAATATTAACTGTTGCCCGCAACTTCGTTCGCGTGGAAATTTTGACGTGTATGTGTGAGACTAATAAATAGCCTACGACCTATTCTCAGACCTACCTAAATATACACAAAAAAATATAAAAATCGGTAAAGCCATTTCCGAGGAGTTCGATAACAAACACGACAGTATTTAAATATATAAAAATCTTTCAGATTTTTATATATTTTAGATAAATTTTATGTAATGAAATACTTTAAGTGTTCAAAATTAAACAACTACATTGTTTAATTTTGCACACTAGCCCTTGCAGTGAACGTTTTAAAAATAGCCTATGATACTTGGGAATACTGTAGCTTCCCATTACTGAGAGATTTTGTATTCATTATTTTTACAAAAAAAAAAAAACGGAAAAGTATCAGTATTTTCGAAGATTACCCCTACATCGTAACTTACAAACATACATAGTTTATCTCTTTACAATATTAGTACTAATGGCTAACTGAATAGCAATCTTATTTCCCTAATTTTACTTGCACACAAACATTTAAGTCAATTCTATTTTAGTCATTTATACAGAAATATAACTTTGGCCGCTTAATTACAACGCAGCTTATTTCTAACTTATTAGTTCTATTATTAACTTACATCAAGTTTTGAAACCAAAGATAATTTCTATTCACTGGAGATATTAACCACAATCTTTTAAATATAAATTAATAATTATACCTCTCGCTGTATTTATAACTTCACCTCAAAATAGAACAACATTTAAGCAATAGATAAATACGTATCATTCCAAGTTCTAACCCAGAAAATGAAGGAAGTGGAGAAGAATTCTTCAAAATTTTTGACAAAAGCTATTTTTCGGTGCTGCTATACCGCTCAAATACTTCGGTGAAAGTACCGAAGTAACTTCGAGTGCTTCCACAATAGTCATTCACCATACATAAAGCACTTTGAATACTTGCGATGTCATTGAAACTCCGAAATTAGATTTCTGAAATATGAATCAGGAGTTTAGATACATTTTAATTTGATACCGTTTTATAAGATTTTATTAGAAAGGTCGTATTCTGAAATGAGCGTTAATTTTCTGATATTCATGATTATTTTAGCAGTGATCTTGTAATATTTAATCAAAATAAAATCTTTAATTATGTTTTGTTTTTATTAGTGCCCTAAATATTTGATAAGTTGAAAAATGTAATTCTATTTGCACAAAAACAGAAACGTATAAACTTTAGTTAAGTTTTATTGTTTTGAAGATAAAATATTATTAAAGTTTTAGAGATGAAATAAAGTTATGTATTCCAATCTAATAAAACTATAACTCAACTCGATCCTCATTCAAAAACTTTCATCGATATCTACAAAAGCATGTCCCTATTTAATATAGTAAAACCTCTATCACCACACTAAGTCGACCCATGAATACAAAGTGACACGAATGCATTTGGACCACAAAGCTGACAACATTATATACTTGAAAATAATTCTCTTATAATATACCAGAACATATTTATATGCAGATCTCGGAGGAAACTGGTTTCTAGAGATATTGAGGAACGGAGATTTTTAAAATGAAAAGTAAATCTTTTAAGTATGGAATTATAAACAGGAATTGTTAAGAGTAGTAACATTTAGAATATTAATTTTGTTTATTGACAACACTGAGGTCTATTTTAATTTGTTCATGGCAACACTGTGACTCTTGCCTCCATAAAAATATAACTGTAACGACGTGTTCTGTATGCTACCTTGCAATAAAATTTAATTATTGTGAAAGTTCTTAAGGTTTTCAATTCTACTACGAATCCTCGACCTGGAAACAGCCTCCACCCCAACAGGAATATTGATTTTCTTGGAAGAGCGAGTGAAAAAGCACTTTGCAGCATTTGAAGGTCGAAGTGAGATAAAATATTATAACAAAACGAGCAGGCCCTATGCTGCTGGATGGCACACTGGTGGTGAAAAGTGATAGACACCACGTAAGGACATTTTTAACTTCAAAAAGGAGGCGGTTCTCACTTCGTCGGAACCTTTTTTTATGTATGTTCCCGATTACTCGAAGATGGCTGGACTGATTTGGTTTTTTTTTGTTTGAAAGGGTGGTTCCCAGGTGGTCCCATGATCATCAAGTTAGGATCTGATGATGGGATCCTGGACAATTAGAGAGAACTCTTCAAATTTATAGGCACATTTGAAGCGATTTGGGTAGTTTTTGGAAGAGTACTTTCTCGGAGTGTCCCATTTAAATTTGGTGAAGATCTGATGAAGAACTTCGGAGATAGGCAACGGAACTCCTCAATAAATGATAGCAAATGGACTGGGATTGGGGGCCCAGGTTGGCCGTTGTAGATATAATCTGGCTAAATGGGGTATCCTCGATCCATCCCAAACAGAATGCCAGTGTGGATGTATATCCTGCAAAGAGGTTTACAGAATACACATCTGCCGTTGGTCTTGGTGGGCTTCCGGACACCGTAGGCGCGGGCCTGTGGACGGGGAGCTAAGGGCAAGCTCGCCGTTCGTCCGTCTCATGACGACAGGCCGTGTCGACGGCGCGTTCGTGTTCCACGCGCGCCTCAAAGAGAGTCAGCAATAGGGAAGTGGACCGCAAGGGCCGAAGCCTGCCGGGGCTGCGAGACTATTCGAAAGAGATACCGTGGCCCAGGAACACAAAGGGCGATGAAGGAACATGGATGGGTTTTAGTCAGTAAAAGTCTGACACTCCCTCCTGCTCCGCCCAGAGCGGGAGGAGTCATTTGATGAATTCCCATCCGAAAAAAAAAAGACCGTCATTTATATAGTAGATATAGCTAGACAATGGTTACAGGTAGTCAGTGGTCCGAAAGTCTGACAACCAGTCTTACCAAGGGGTCTTGATCCCAGTACAATCTGAGTTGTGCAGGTCAGATAGGCAGTCGCTCGTTGGAAAAGGCTAGGTAGATGATGATTGTCGCTGCAATGAATTTAAATATAAAAAAAATATATATCGCTGGACATTACACACAGCGCCATCTAGTGCCACACTAAGCAACTAGGCTTGTTTCGTGGACACTAGATAGTTGATATACTACATAGACACTTTTTGTTTCTAAATACATACTACACACACACTACTACTACTACTACTACATATAAACATCCCGGACTCGGAAACAAAGGTCCATGCTCATCACACAAACATTTGCTCCTACCGGGATTGGAACCCGGGACAAGAACGTTAGGCAGCCACACTACCGCTGCGCCATTCGGGTCGTCAAAAGTCGTCTAGATTGCACATAGATTCTGAAAATTTGTATGTACTTGGAGCTAACCTTCTTAATTTGGGATCAGATCTCATCAGCATAAAAGTTCGTACAAAAGATTACCCATTGCATCACAAGCCTATAAATCTAGCATTGCTTAAATAACGCCAATCGGCTTAAACTTTAGGGCGACAGAACTAATAAACGAGCCGTCTGTTTGTTTGTGTGCGGCTAATCTCCTCACCCTGATCAATTTTACGAAATTGAATGACAATGGGAAAAGGGTCGAGGGAGATCTGGCTCTGTCGTCATTATTGCAAATAGTGGTTATGGTGTTTGAGCTGTGATTAAGTGTATTTATAGTGGTCGGGTTTTGAGCATTATTTCAGAGGTAGTGGAATGCTAGAAGCTGAGTTTATTGATTACTAGCTAGATGGTCGCAGCCCTTTGCGATGGTCCGACCCGATAAGCTCTTCCCTCGAAACGAAATTTTATGATGCGCTTCACTTGGCCAAAGATAGACAAACGGAGAGGACGAAACATCGTCAGGGAAAATATGATTTCAAGGGAGGATCACGACCCTCAGTAATGAGGAGCATGACTTGAGGAGGCGGAGGAGCTGATGCCCGCGGCGTCGCCCGACCGCAAATTATATACTAAAACCTTCCTCTTGAATCACTCTATCTATTAAAAAAACCCGCATCAAAATCCGTTGCGCAGTTTTAAAGATCTAAGCATACTTAAGGACAGACAGAATTGGTGACTTTGTTTTATAATGTGTAGTTATAGTGATAGTGATTTCATAACATTATATGGGGTATACCTACATATTTTAATGGGTGTACAAATAACCTTAACAAAACCGATAGGCACTTTGTTCTCCCCGTCATTACGATATTGTTTTTTGTTATAAACCATACACGGCAACTTTTTTAATTTTATAACTTTACTTTAAATACCTCTACAACCCTTGTACTATTCAAAGCATCCATCAGCACAGTGTTTTGCGTTACATTGAGTCCTACCGTAAATTACAGATTTTTCACCGCTCAAAATGCATTGCCACGTGAATGTCAATGCTTATTTTTTGGCCAAAGACAGAGCTTGCCTTCAGGTCACGCAAAGTTTCAACAAGTTGGCCTGAAAATTATTTTTACTCTTAAACGAGCGTTCCAGAATTTCAATAAACACTTCCTCATTCACACAGACTATACTCAAAACTCTCAGTTTATAATATGTTCCGTGCTATACATATTTTATGTAGATGTTGTATTTGGCTCCAGTGTCATTCATTGGGCTACTTCATTAATCTTGGCCGAGCAAGAGGACGGTGTATGTGGTATGTAACCAGTTAGATTTAATTAGCTTTATTTAAATTTTGAGTGGAATAGCAAAAGCTATTTCGATGTTGTATCATTTAATAAAACGTTTCATCTTCAATCTCCTGCCCAATTTATGTGGGGTCTGTATGTCTTCTTCTTCCATACTTCTCTATTACTCGTCATATCAGCAGTCACCTCCTTTCTAACCATATCATCCTTCACACAGTCCATCCATCGTTTCTTTCTACTCTTATAGCCATCTAGATTCATACTCAATGTATTCCTCACTATATTTTCCTCATTCCTCTGCATCACATGTCCATACCTCAACAACCGATTACCACGCAACTTTTCAGTCACCGGCGCCACTTTCAGACATCCTATGTACTCTTTCCTTATTGTATTCAATAAAATCTTTACGAAACTTAATTTTACTCAACTAGCTTTCATAAAGCAGTAAACCAATTCACCTTCTAAATATAACCTACTCGACTTACCTCACAAAACAATTACATTCAGCCCACCTCATTCCACAGGTCATAACAATACTTTAAACTTATATATATAACTTATTTGCTCACTAACACAGCGACGCCAAAATTACCAACATCCACAATGCTGCCGTAATTATGCAGACGGAATAGAGAAAATATATAATTTTACGTTATAACCACAGATATTCTAAATGGCGTCGGTGTATAAATTAGAAGGTAAAACCTTGAGTATGGATGAGACAAGCTGTAGACAGCCTAGTTGATCGGTGCGATTGAGTTTAAACAAAAAATATAATGCATTTGGCAGGAATAAGTAGCCAGGATACTTTTATCAAACAGTTCTAAAAAAACGGTATGTTTAAAGATGATTTCAATTTGAGCAGTGCCATGATTGTCACCAGTCAAGTAGTTCAAACAAAAACAAGACCACCTAAACAAGTTTGGCACTTAACTAGACTGTTTTGTTTTGACGCTTTTAAAGGGTTTCGTATTTCTACAATGACTTTCAACATAATTGATATAAGCTATTTAGCAACTTATGTCAATATAATGCGTTTTTGAATTTTCATCATTGTTATCGTTTGTACAATGCCACTTTGTCTAGCCCGTGGCGGCCGCTGCTGTTCAACTATTTGACTGCTTCCTAAGCTGGAATAATATTGATCCTGGAATCACTGATTCCAAAGACAGTTTCAGTAGCAACCTATTTACTGAATAAAACAGAACTTGCTTGAAAATAAAATGCTTCTACCATTGTGTCACTGTGTAAACGCACTCCCCCTTTTTTTTTCGGATGGGAAATTTTCAAATGACCCCTCCCACTCTGGGCGGACCGAAAGGGAGTGTCAGACTTGTACTGACTAAAACTCATCCATGTTAGCCCTTTGTGTTCCAGGGCCGCAGTATCTCTTTCGAACAGCCCCGGCAGAAACGCTCTACACCTCCAATTCATACTCTAACACAAAACATTGTATATTTATTCGGTGTCTGCCTCCCTCCGGTGTAGTGCCATCCTTCATGTGCCGACGTTAATATCAGGGATGAGCGGGGCTCCGTTTTTGCGTAGAGCCTCTACTAGGCTGGCGGTGGTCTAAGGAGTGAGAGCTTAGCGGGTTTGGGGTCCATTTGGGTTTGAAGTTGATTAGCAGCTATATCAAGTTTAGGCCAAGGAAACTAGAGCAGTTGAAAATCGCGTTTGGTTGGGGATATCGTCAAAATGGCGAAAAAAAGGTGAGGGACGCACAAAACTGACAACTATGGCAGAAGAAAGGGGAAGCCAATACCCAACAGTTTGTTATACCGGGCTAAAAATGATGATGAGCCATATTATTATCTTGTATTTGTAGTGTGTAGAAATTGATTGATATGGAATGATTCGTGAGGTATTGGAACCCATGATGGCGTAAATATAATTCCTTGGTTACGATTTCTAAATGTCGTTATTATCATGTTTTGTGCTATTTGAAATTACACCAACCACCACCAACCAACAGAAATTTCATTAAATTCTATTGAATGTCTTCGGCTCCTTCTTAAGATGTAATTGTTACGGTAAAATTCTTTAGCATTACTCATCAAGTAGTTGTAGTTAATTTTTTTTCAATAAACAAATGCAGTCTCATGAAGAATTTGATTTTTATCTATCTTTAGACGATATCAAAATTACCAAAAATTCCCCGACCCATGAATCATCAGCTTAAGAGGGCTATCACATTTTTGCTTGCATTTGAGTGTTTTAAGAGTCTAACACTCAAATACAAGAAAAAAAGAACATTTTTGATGTTTGATTATGGTTTAGATATTGCCAAAAACTTAATCAAAACCAAAAAAACGCTCCCCTCTCCTCACTTGTACCCCACAAGAAGATACCGCTAAAATTAATTACATTTATGACGGCTAGGTAATTAGTGATTAAGTATTTGCGCTGAGACCTTTACACTAGATTGGTACGCTTGCCTGCCAGACTGGGGGCTTGCATATAAATGATGTGCTCACAGCATCGGGTGAAGGGGAGAGCAGACTGAAGTGTGGCCTAGATTTTGTGAGCGTAGAACTGATAATGTTAATGGATTGAAGACGATTTAGGGTTAATAGACAAGTTGGAGGAAATGAGAGCCTAGATTTAGTGACAATGGCTTTTTTGAAAGCGAAAAGCAACTTAAGAACAACTTAACTTAACTTTAGAGAAAGTTAGTTACTTTTGTGTTATAACTACGCCTGAATTTATACTAGAAAACTATATTTGTGTGTAATATTTATGACATAGAATTTTAAAACAGGATAATAAATCTCACAGCTTACAAAAAATATTTTCACACTGCACTTTGATCCTGTTGGAAACTGCGAGGTAAGAGGCACAAAGCTTTAATATATTACACCTCTGCAAATAAGTTCACAGTGGTGATAGGTATCCCTATCACCACTGATAGGGATACCTATCATCTCTCTTTCCTTTTATTCTTACAAATTCTCACTATGTTTTTCAGCCCTGGCTGCGTTTTGAGCTAGTAAAACCTCTTCTTTGGTCTGGTTTGATTGACACATCTTGCTTTTCCGTATTATTTCGCACCCATTAAAAATGAAGCCAGTAGGGTGATGACAAAAAAATCTAATTAGCCCGTCAGATAGATTTCCAGAAAAATAATAGACCCTCATTTTTTTCTTTTTTCACGTTAACAAAACATGAAGACGATACAGTGCGTCGAAAACTTGTGTGACGTGACATTTAAGTATATTTTTTTTTACTTAAATGTCACGTCACTAGCCCCCACTCATGTTCTTGGACACGTTTTATCTTCATCAATTTTTATTAATTTAATAAAACAAAAAACACGTATCCAATATTTTTCAATAATCCAACTGACGGACTAGAAACAGAATCATATTTTTTTTAGTCAGCCATCATCCCTATTGTAACGCGACACGACCATTATGCGCAGCTTGCCCAAAGGCGGGGTCGCCATGTAGAGACAGGCGTAATTGAGTCGACGAAATTGGTGTATAATACTGATATTTATTAGCAAACCATTGAATATACAGGGTGTAAACCACCTGATCACGAAGCCGTCAACCAAGCATTCTGTACATCAATCTTAGTAACTTTACGCAAAAATTATTGCTGGGAAACGACTTTTTTTTTGGGGTGAAAAATCATATTTTGTGGTAGAACTCAATGTAACGCACTCAAAACATTGTGCTTATGCATGGATTGAATAGTACGGGGGTCGTAGAGGTGTTTAAAGTAAAAATCTTACATTAAAAAATTGTAATTAAAAAAAGTTGTCAAAAAAATGGAACTTTGACCCCAAATATTTCCGTAACTAGAAGGCTCTCAGGCATAATGTGGAACAAAAAAATGATCGCAATGACAAGGAGAATAAGTGCCTTTCGGCTTCGTTAAGAGGTGTTTTACCCCCCTTTATTATTATAGATTTAGGCTACATAAATATACAAAAAAATAGACATGTTCTACCCATACTGCAGTGAAACCAGATTATCTGCAGAAGCTCAAACATCAACTTAACCTTTCCAATTGACTCCACCATCAAAAGCCCAATGAAAAGCAAAAAACACAAAAAACCATCATGTAACGCATCACTCAAAGAAAAAATAAACCCATCTGTTTGCTTTTCGACAGGAAAAAAAAACGAGAGAAAAGCCGCTGAAAATAAACGCAACGACATGGTTATCCATCACTAAAGTCCCAAGTGCTTTCTGAAAACTAATTTACGGGAACAACATTATTGTGCGACTGAAAAAAATTACTTCCAGCCTGAAAAAATGTAGCCTTCTAATATTGTGAAATGAGTCTCTCGCTTAACGTTTTTGTTAGTTTATGGAGCTCCGGGTTTGGTTAGTTAGTTTTGTGTTTTTGGCTTGTCAAAAGAGTAGTGTTATCATTTTGTTTTTGACCATGGGAGAAGATTTAAATTATTGTTTTGGAAAATAATGTGTCTTTAGTAAATTAGTTTTTTTTTCATTTATTGACCGATATTTAGTATGTGTGCCATTTATGTGTAAACTCAGGTTGCTTTTTAAGAAATAAATAAAAAATTCTGGTGCATTATGTAGAAAAGAGTAAAGGAAAGAAAACATGTGCAATTTAACTCATTTCTAAACTGATAAATGTTAAAATGCACTGCAATGTTTTATACATTGCAGTGCATTTTAACATTTATCAGTGCTATTTCTTATATCAACACTAATTACCAAAACCTTTTTTTCCTGAAGACTTGACAACACAATCCTCAGTTTAAAATTAAAAGGTTCAAAAAAAGTTGTCCTTCGAGCCGGATCAAAATATGTCAGGATACGCAGCGAGGTGTCGGGTGTTGTTGAGTAGAAACCAAGGTTTATGTTAACCACTATGTATTGTCTCACACTTAAAATGTTGTTAAGGGTAACACGTGAGTGAAATGTTGATGTTATTATAATGTTTGAATACACACGGCGAACGCGGTAGACAAAAGTGCACTTATTAAATAAGTCTATTAATTAGGTTAACGCGTCACGCCGATAGTGCAAACAAAGGTGTTCGGTGAAAACACCGAACACAAGTACTACCCAGTATGAGAACCCCTATGACATTATTAACTTTTCTAGAAAAACTATGAAACCATCTAACTCCAAGAAAAATGTCGACAGAAGTGACATAACTAAGTACCACAGTTACTGAGTGTCCCTCCCCGCTTTAAGTGACATTCGCTTAATCTATTTGTGCAATACTCGGGGTTCTAGGTTTCTGGGAAAATAGTCTGTACCATTTATCAAGACCTCACATCACCCTAGAGGGGGCGCGCTATGAGCGTTTTGCCGCCCTCGGCATGAAAACGTCAATATTTTCTAGAATATGTTCTCGATAAGTTTAGGCTTTTTAGTAGCTGGCCCTGCTTTTGTCGGTGACCCGTGGCCAAAGGTTCAACTCGATAAAAATGCGAAAGGCTCACTCAATAACTTTTACATTTTAAAGTTAAAATCTCCAAGAAAAAACTATAATAATTATCAAAGAGAACTGTCCATAGAAGTGACATATCTAAGTACCAAAGTCACCCCAGATCATAGACATAAATATAGCTAGATATCGCAAGTATCACGATCCGTATGAAAATCAAACATGTTTACCATTTTTTAATACCTACTACGACGTCATATGCACTATTTAGTTACTATACAAAATAGATTTTCTTCTTCAAATGTCTTGAATTAAGTTCCTGAGTTGCAACGTTGTTGTTTTAAACACTGCGACAGTAGCCACGTTAAGCATAAAATGCTTAACCTTTTGAACACCACTGCCACATAAGTGACCAGCAAACTGCGCATACGCCAAACGACACAAATATGTGACAAAATGGTAGCTGAAATTGTGGCTTGGCATGGAGAGCACGCGCGTGCGTTTATGCTCTGGCGGTCAAAACGTTAAGCTGGGCACACGAGTAGGCGTTATCTAGGTACATCTGTATCTGTGGCCCTGAGTGTCCCTTTCCAGTTTAAGTGGCATCCGCTAAATCTATTTGTGCAATACTCGGGGTTCTTAATTGAATAACAGTTACAAACGGCTTGAAACGGTCCCTTGCTGTGCTGGCTATTACACTCGATTACGGAGAAAAAGCTTTTAATGTTGCTTGGTAAGAAAGTAGACTGTTTGTGTGCTTTTTATTTATTTGTTGAATAGGTTGTACGTCATTTGATTACATAACACTACGTCTGTAATCCCCGAAGGGTTTTATGTTTAAGTGCCATTTAATAGGAGGCGTGCCGTTTGCCATCAACCGGGTACAAATCCAGGCTTCGTGGCTGTTACTGAGAAATTCCTGATGGAAAAACCCTTACACATTACACTTTGCCCGACCGGAGAAGCGAACCTGTGACCTCGTGCTCAGCAGTCGCGCTTGCAACCACTCGATGAACGAAGCAGTCCTTCATTTGATTAAACTTTCCCAATTTATGCCCCTTTGATCCATTTAACACCTATTTATGGACACTTGGGCTTTTGAAACAAATCTAATGATACCTTAGTCGTCGAAATCCATCCAGATGGACTGGTTGTCAGATTTTCGGGGTTCTGACTGTCAGAGGACTATCAAAGATCTACACGACCTACAAGATACCTGACAAATGCTTGCATTGACTGGACAGGTCCACTCAAATCTGTGTGGTTCTTTCTTCAATCTGTGTGATCATCTCAGACACTAATCTGCATAGTCCTCATATGAATTGAGCAAGATTATGTCTGGACTTCAAAAGAGACTATGACCTCTGAGTTTGTTTCGGCTGTTTCCTCTCAGAGTAGTCAGGTACGAAACACCGGTTCCGTCTAGTTTTAAAAAATGACGTGTAAAAGTGTTTGTAAAAACCTACTTGCAAAAAAAACATCTTTTCATTTCATTACAAATGTTACAGCATATAATTTCGTATTAATATCTCTAACACAATTTTGTACTGAATTTACGCATTCAACAACATGATATAATATAAAACATATTTTCTTCCAAATCCCAATACACCATGGAAATTGGAATGTCCTCCAGACAGTCTATAAATCTATCGACGATTTATTATACAGATATAAATACTATATCAATATTTTAAATATTTCTATTTTCTGTGTAATGTGGCTGGCATAGCTACAGTGGCTTGCGACCTTGGAGTCGTAAGGGAAAAAACGATTAGTCAACATTTTTCTAGTTAAACTGTCAAATAGAATTGTGAATTATGAGTAAATAACAAATTTCTAATAAAAATTTAAAAAGTAATACAATTTTTCACAATAAATCTAAATAATATGTTATATATTTTGGTAGCGATCAATATGAGCGCCATTGAGAACTAGACAACATAGATCTTGAAAAAAAACTCTGTGACAGACGAAGAAAAAAGCGACCGTATAACGGTTTAGTGTTTCTTTTTACGGTCAGAGATCCTAAATTATATATATTCACGAATTTCTTAACGCAAGCATACTGTTTTTTTTTAGTTTTATACTTTTTCCAAATAAAAAATGTATACAATAACATTTTCTAGCTACTTGTTCATTTTTTGAAAAACTAAGAATGGGTATAAAAAATGGTTGTCTTGATTAATTTTTAATCGTCAGCCTAAACACAAAATTTTAAGATCCTAACTTTAAAACTGACGAATTTTCATCCCCTTTTTTAAACCTTTGGGGGTGAAATTATCAAAAATGTTGAGACACGTACAAATTAATTTTCAATCGTCAGCCTAAGCACAAAATTTTAAGATCCTAACTTTAAAACTCCCTTAGGGGTTGAATTCGAAAAACCTTCCTTTTTCCTTGTCTACATTATATAGGGAACCACTGTGCCAATTTTCAGTTTTCTAGGTCCTAGGGTTTGGGCTGGGCGTTGATCGCAGGATTCGTGACACTTTTACGTGCGTGCAGCCGGTGATCATCGATTTATAAGACGTTATCACGTCAAAAAAATACCTATATCAGAGCTTACGATCACCAAGAAGAGCGCACGGTCAAAAACAACTGAATAATAATATTATATCTGCATCCGGACCGTCCCAGTAATAACCAGTTATAACCGGTTCAGTCGTAACTCAAGGGTTAACACTGTTGCACTGTGGACAAAAGATATTAAATATTTTACGAGCTTTTACAATGGACGCCATAAATCCTAGCGGTTCCTCTCATAGTCCAAATATTGATTCTTAAGTATGGAAATTCTTTGCCGAAAGAGAGAAAGGGTGGAAAGAAGTGAGAAAAGTATCGCTATCTCTTTCGTTTCAGTAATAAAAAGGTTTTATTTAATGTTCACGATTTTATGAGGGTTCGCAGTGATTTGAATGGTGCCAATATGGAGTCAGTTCACACTGTATAAGCCACAGGGTGTTTTAAAAGATTGATCTTATTTTAGATGGGTGTTTTTCATAGACAAGCCGTTGTGCCCCGTGGGATTTTCCATCGGCAAAAATTTCAAACCACACAAACTATTATCCTATTTTTATCTCTTTTAATAGTAGTTAGTGGACCAAAAGTCTTACAACCAGTCTTACCAATGGGTATTACCCAGTTATTGGTTTTAGAGGTCAGATAGGTATACGCACCATTTAATAGTATTCAGCTGTATCCCTTTAGTTTAGAAGCCGACCCAAATATAGTTAGGAAAAGTCGTATCTATGGTAAAAGGTATTAATCTTAATCTACACTAAATGACTCAAAGCATATTCTAACCTTTAGGGTCAAAAAATCTATTAAAATATTAATTATTCTGCCAGAGAAAAGTAATTACTATGCCAGATCTAGCAAAAAAATTGCAGCATTTTTGGGACCTTTTCTAAATGGTTTTTAATTACTAGGCTTTATCTGGGAATAATTACACTGGATGTTTAAAAAGAAGATTAAAGTTGATACAATTGATTTTTAACGAATTTCTGGGAAAACTACAAATTGCTAACTGATGGCCTTGTTGGTCTAGAGCTCGCAAGAGCTACTATTGAGCATCAGGTCCTGGGTTCGATCTCCAGGTTGGGGATAGTGTAATTTTATAATCGGTTTGTCATCAGGAGTTTCAGCAGCTGTCTAGAATCTGCATTCGTGCTCGATTGATGGCATTAGACTCGCTCCCTATTACATGGGACTTAAACATAACTGGCGAAATGTGGGTGTACTGTTAGACACACCTCTGCCTAACCTTTCAGGGTTTATAGGCGTGATGTTATGTTATTTTCAAAATGTAAACGCTCAAGTATACTTATCCACTGTTTAGTTCTAAAAACAAAACAGGTTCTTGAATTTTTATTTGTTTTTCCAAGAAATACGCCTACAGTAATCTCACAGAAATTCGTGAACGGTCTCTTTTTCTGCACATATAAAATGATTTCCATATGTTTAACAGTACTCTATACCAAAGGTTTAGGTGGAAGCTCCTCTAAGTTCAATTAATCCCATTGAATGACTTTAATAGTTATTGAATGGGTTTAAATGAACTTAGCGGGTTGTATTGATGATTTTAATTGTGTTACTGTATACGTGTTACTTGCGTGAAATCGTGAATCATATTTTCATCAACATACAACCTGACACTGACCGAAAAATTGCATAAAACGTAAGAAAATTTAAATTTCGCGGTCTACCCCGGCCTTTCACCATAATACTAAATCGATTATACGTTATCACGTGAACGCCTCTCCGACAAACAGAAGTTTGTTCCATAATATTGGTTTAATATTGTTTGTTAAACAAGTCAATTATAAACAAAGCTATATTATTATTAGCTTGATAAATATTTAGATGGATAAACATCAAATTATTTAACTTGACTTTTGTAAAATTTATCACAACGAAAATAATGATGGAGGCTGATAATTTAGGAGCTGGCGGCTAAGAGATTTTGCACACCATGTTTTTTGTATGCGCTGACGACGCACGTTAAAGAGCCGCTTGGGGTGTTCTTAAGGTTAAGCCGCGCTTGCCTAGGTTGGGTCGTGGATGGGTGACCACCCATTACATACCGAGTTTCCTCCGTAATTTTTTTTTTCGGATGAGAAATTATCAAATGACTCCTCCCGCTCTGGGCGGAGCAGGAGGGAGTGTCAGACTTTTACTGACTAAAACCCATCCATGTTCCTTCATCGCCCTTTGTGTTCCGGGGCCACGGTATCTCTCGCGAACAGTCCCGCAGCCCCGGCAGGCTTCGGCCTTTGCGGACCCCTTCCCTTTTGCTGACTCTCTTTGAGGCGCGCGTAGAACACGAACGCGCCGTCGACACGGCCTGTCGTCATGAGACGGACGGACACGCACGTTAAACCGTTGGTCCCGGCTGTCATTTGTATGCTTTTGACAGTCGTTACAGGTAGACAGTCGCCCGAAAGTCTGACAACCCGTTTTACCAGGAGGTATCGTATTATCCAATAGTAACTTGGTATTGGAGGTCAGATAGGCAGTCGCTCCATGTAAAATACTGGTATTCAGTCGCATTCGGTTAGACTGGAGGCTGACTTCAACATAGTTGGGAAAAGGCGGGCAGCTGATGATGCGTCATGTTCGTGAACGGGCGCTCTCAGTTGGGACTGGTCATCTCTTGGCTGCCACGGTTCGTTCATTTTAATTACTTTTATTTTTTTTTAAATTTTTGATTTATTATTTTACTCTGGACGCTCTTTAATGTGCACGTCTTTCTACATCGTTCTCACATATATGTATAATCTCAACATGAATGATGTAACCAAGATTTTGTAACAATATTTTGATTTAAAAGAGTGTCCATGGAGTTTCTTGCCCGTTCTTCTCCATAGAGATCTACGTTAGGGAACGGGCAACTACAGTACTTTCTCAAGTTATTATGCCTTGTGACTGTGACTGTAGCTTTGCTTTTATTGTATTTTCGACTTTCAAAAGTGCCGTAATGGTCTAATTGAAATAAATGATTTGAGTTTTTTTTTTGAGTTTTTTGATGATAGAGGCTAATGTATGACTTCTGCCAGGGTTCTATCAAAATCAACTCTTGATAATTAGTGGTATAGTTGTAACTGGTACTGCCGATCGAGTCTTGGATTTGTTTCCCAAAACGGGCATTTGCCTGGCATATAAGAAAAAAAAATGATTTCGATATTTTTTTTCCGTACAAGCCTGTTTTTTTACCCGCTAAATAAATTCAATTCATTTATTCAATAACGATTTTTACATCGTGTCTGAATGTCTTTAACTAAATTATATAAGAACATAAAAAAAACATCAAACATCATACATGCAATCCATATTAAAATCATTTCTATTCGATTTATAAATAATTCAAAAAAGAGAGAAAAAAAAAAGATTTAAAAATTGATGTCATTCATAAAATACAATAAAATATATATAAAATTGCAGTTAAGTTTATGTGTACTCGTAATGGGGTGTCCAATACGTTAGTACACATTAACTTAACTGGCGAATTTTATTAGTACTTAATTACTTCTGTCTACCTCTCCGGCAATCAGAGCGTGAAGTTAAGTATTATGTTTTACAACTCAATTATAAACCGTTATCGGGTTAAATATTTAGATTAATGGATGACAATTTAGAAAAAAGTTTGATTCATGAATCCATCGGTTTGACGAAGGTTAGGCTTTGATCAAATTATCCTTTGTTGTTTATTGGCTTGCTCTGTCCAGTTTGTGATCAAAGGATTTTGATTTTATTTTTTTTATGGCGCATTACCAAACTTGATATATTAATATTGTGAATATCATAAATAAAAAATAAAATAAATAAATATCGCTGGACATAAACACACAGCGCCATCTAGTGCCACACTAAGCAACGAGGCTTGTGTCGTGGACACCAGATAGTTGATATACTACATAGATACTTTTTGTTTGTAAATACATACTTATTATACATATAAACATCCATGACTCGGAAACAAATGTCCATGCTCATCACACAAACATTTGCTCCAACCGGAATTCGAACCCGGGACCCTAAGAACGTAAAGCAGCCTCACTACCGTTGCGCCATTCGGGTCGTCATAATATTAAGATATCAAGTTTTACAAATGTCACAGCTTTGATACTTAGGTAATCCCCTGAAAATGACAAATCTATCCAGGCCAGATAACACGGTTCATAACTAAACTTAAAATGTCACTTACGGGATATCTCACGGAAGATATCCCGTAAGTGATATTTTTAAAATAACCATTGGCGAGTTTTGTGTACCTTTTTCACCTTAACAACTAATTCCGTCTGTTCACTGCTCGATATAATCTTCCTTACCGAAGGTATGCAACTTAACAACATGCAGACATTTCAAACCTGAAATATAATGACAAATCTTGGCACGATAACTTCACTTGCTACGAACGCGTAGCACCGTAGCAATGACGTCATCACGTCAGCTAAGCCGTAGTAAGCCTGTTACGCTGACTTCGCTACGCTCGACTAAACAAAATCAAGCATCAAAAACGAACTATTAAAATACCCAAAATAGTTAATAAGAAATAAAGGTAAAAGAAACAATGGAAAAAAGATAAAACAGCTTGATTGTCGTTAAATCCAGCTAACGGAAGTCGTATCGGCTTAAAGCAAATCACATGGAAGCTGTCTCTAATCCTTTTGAAGGTTCTTGGGTTAACTATCGGGAATCAAGATTGGGAAGCGAGTTAACTTGAGTCTTCTGTCTTAGGTTAAGGAAAATTATGTTTAATAATGATAGGGAGATTTTTGAGTGAAACCAAGATAAAAGAGACGAACCTAATTTAAATGGTAAAGTAACCACTTTATGATTCAGGTCTTTATTTACAAATAATAAACAGGAATTAATTTGTACCTTTATTTTAGAAAATACTAGCGGACAACACCGTGACCTTTGTCTGCGTGAAATGATTAAAAAAATGTTACTGCCTCATTTCAATCGGATTTTGTTAACAATTTCTAAAGGTATTATTTTTGCACGGAACCTGATCCTTTTTCTTAAATAAAAGTCCAATTTATTTCATAAAACATGAGCTATCTGCCAGTAAAATAAAGAAGCTTCTTTTGCGGTTTTCAATTAATATTTTTTGTTGCAATATAAATAGCTCTTAATAGATTCACGTAGTAACAAAGTCACATTCTCAATTTCCCCAACTCATTATCAAAACAAAACATGTACTATCTCTTTAGACAAAAATGTTTACGTCGTATCAATCAAAGATGGGGGGGGGGCTCAGAACAAATGGCTTCGAAAACGTTTGAGGAGCGAACCGATTGAGATAATCATAAACAAATCACTTCCATGCTGCCTCTACACTAATCCACTGCTACTTAGGGGTGGCACAGCGGATATTTTGAAACTAGGTTATTTTTCTAAGGCTGGTTTGCTCCGATTGGTGATGCATCATCATCATCATCATCATCAGCCTATTAATGCTGGGACACGGGCCTCCTCTCTATGAGAGGGAATAGGCTAATAATCCACCACGCGGGCCCAGTGCGGGTTGGTAGATGTCACATGTCTTCGAATTTTTTACATGGTGATGCATAATCAGCCTATAATGTTCCCACTGCTGGGATACAGGCCTCCTCTCTATAAGAGAGAATGGGCTATAATGCTCCACGCAGCCCAGTACGAGATGTCATATGTCTTTAAATTTCGGTTATAGGACATGCTGGTTTCCTTCGCCGTTTTGAGAGCTGGGGTGATGAAATAAATTACACAAAGTAATGCGCCTGTCTTGGTTCGAACCCACGACGTACTGTTCGTAAGTCGGGGACGCCACCACTGAGCCAACGATGCTTAATATAACTATGAAATACTTACATATAGCTACATAGTTACAGCTCATTAACTTTCTAATGAAAATGAAAATTCTTTGTAACGAAACTATTATGTACAGTAACGGAATGAAAATGTTGGCACTTTCTAAATACAATGCTATAATGAGTGCGTTGTGTGTATTTGTGAAAGAATAGGTATTTTAAAACAAGATGATAGCGTTAAGTGCAATTTTGGCTACACGTCTACTTCACGGCTACGCCTACGAATTCTTGTACAGATATTACCTTCGAAAACGTTTGAGAAGCGAACCGATTGAGATAATCATAAACAAATCACATCCAATCTGCCTCCGCAGTAATCCCGTGCTACTTAGGGGTGGCGCAAACAGAAAATTGGAGAGTTTTTTTCACCTGTAGTAATATTTAAAGTGCCATATAGAGCGTCGCTTAATGTAAATTACTGGTATTCAGATGCATCTGGTTGCTGCTGCTGAATAAAAGAAAGCTGATTCTGTAAAATGGTGGAGTGATAAGGATAAGCAATATTTCAACTACCTTAATATTTCATTAATTGAAACACACAAAATTGATTTTTATATTGGTAATTTTCATATACTAGCAAGTAGTAATGGACCTTTTACTTGTAATTCTTTTCTATCATAAAGACTAACAGATTTAAAGATGTGGTTAGGTTGTAACAACAAAATAATTATGTTTCACTTTATTATTTTTGCCATGACCCCAAAACCAAACAAACCCTAAATCAGCTGTTACACCCTACCCAAATCCCATACACATCACATCTAATATGCCTAACTTATCCTTATCCCGTCAGACAGACTCGCGCGGCAGCCCTATGCAACATGTTTACATTCTGCGATCGTGATGGATCGCTTGCCCGCCACCCTACGGCCTACCGAGCGGACACGGATATAGAGAGAATGGATGGAGTGAGTGTAGTTGTGAGGGAAATGTGAGCGTAGTTGTGTATGACATTGAACTGAGAAGCAGCAGGACCTATTTTCTTGTTGATTTCATGTTGATGTAACATAATTGGTTACTAGCTTTTGTCCGCGTTAATTTAGAATTTGACAATCAGTTCGGGTTGTACTCTACTTGTAATGATATAATTCAATCATGATTCGAAAGACACACGCATAAGAACGTTATTGTTGTTTTCCTCGATAACAGTACTTTTTTTCGGTATGAAAGGTATCTTATATCCGTTTCTGTACACCTGACAATGTATATGCAACATTTCAGGATGATCGGTTCAGTGGTTTAGGAGTGAAAAGGTTACAAACAAACTTACTTTCGCATTTATAATATAAATATATAATATTTAGAGTTAGGAAGTAAGGATACTTAGAAAGTAAGGACTGATAATATGGTATTCTTGGTTATCGGAATAATATAAATGGTTTGTTACTACAGAATGGTTAGGTGCGCAGTAATCGCGTGTAGGACCAGATGTATGAACGTGAATGAATGAAAAGGAGTAAGCAAAGATCGTAGCAGGTGGCGTTCGTAGTTTCTGCCCATCCTCATGGAAAATGGTATGAGATAATGTCTGTATGTTACTTCTTTTTGCGGTTTTGTGATCTGCGTACGTACTATCGAGGACAATCGCGCCTGATCACCATTAAGCTAATTTTTGCTTGCACTTACAACATAGAAACGCTCTCTAGCCCCGCCCCGTTGACTTTGTATAGAAATTATAAATGAAAAGATACCGATCGGCCGAGCGCACTGACGACGCACGCCAAACGAGAGTTATTGTTATTTTGCGCGCCAAAGTTGACGCTTTCTAATAGGCCTATACTTGAAGGGGGCGTGGCTCGGCGCCTCCACACGATTTAAGCGGAAAAAAAAATTAACTGGTCAGGCGGAAAAGACCACGACTGTACATCATTTGTTGGTTACTTACAGAAGTTTATTACACGGTTTAGCAGATTTAGTTTATATTAGCAGATAGCTTGTAAGTGTAGGTTTAACGTTGGTGAGAATTGAAATAATAAAATCAGACATCAAAATTTGTCATCATGCATCAATGTACTGATGTATGACTATGTTTCTGAACGTAGCATAACACAACATCACGCCAGTTATCCCCGAAAGGTTAAGCAGAGGTGTACCTAATAGTACACCCGCATTATTCCAGTTATGTTTGTCCTATGTAACACGGGACGAGCTTATTGTCATCAACCGGGCGCAAATCCAGACTCCGTGACTGCTATTGAGAAATCCCATACGGAAAATCCCAATAACACTTTGCCCGGCCCGGAAATCGAACCCAGGACCTTATTCATTTATTTATTTAACACTTCAAGCACAAAGTACAGAGGCGAACTTAATGCCGTAGGCATTTTCTACCAGTCAACCTTTGGGTGATGCAGAGACAAGCAGTGGTCGGTGTACATCTGAAAATAATTTAATTAATACTAAGGTAAATTAGAAGGATATATAAAATATGCTATAAATATATATAAATACTATAAATATATATTAAACTATTTATTACTGCTACCTTATGCTCAGCAGTCGCGCTTGCTACCTCTACACCGACGAGGCAGTCAAAGTATTTTTTTTTTGCATTTCACCCAAAATAGCCACATCCAGTAACAATTAAGCTACATCATCGTTCTCGCAAGCCGTCAGTGTTCGCGCGAGCATTTGATAAATGCGTGCGTCACTTTTTGTTAACGTTTATTTTTATCAAATTGGATTTTTATTCGATTCCAATCTTATGTGGCAGGCTGCTTCATTTGGTTTGTATCGTTGTGATAATGGACATAAATGAGTGTATTTATGGACTAATAGGCATGACGACAGTATCAAAAAATTTCAAATCTATTTAGTCCGTCAGTGAAGTCAAAAACGTGTCCATTAATTTCCAATAGTCTACTATTGGAAATTAATAGACACGTATTTTTTGTTTTTGTAAATCAATGAATATTGACAAAGATAAAACGCATCAAAACTCGTGAGTGGGGGCTTGTGACGTCAGAACTAGCTAAAAATTATAACCTAGCGTGACGTATTGAGAATTTTAAAAGCGTCGTATCTTCGTCAATTTTGGCTAACGTAACAAAAGAAAAAACACGGGTCAAATATTTTTTGATAATCTAAGTGACGGACTAATTAGATTTTTTATGTCGTATCGCCTATTGTATGGTGTCTTAGAATATTCAACCTATATGGTTCCAACTGTTGGACCTCCTCTCTATGAGAGATAACACAAATCTTTTTAAATGTTGACTGCCTCGTTGGTCTAGTGGTCGCAAGCACAACTGCTGAGCATGATGGTCCTGAGTTCGATTCTCGAGTCGGGCAGTGTTATTGGGTTTTCCCATCAGGAATTTCTTAGTAGCAGTTACGAAGTCTGGATTTGTGCCCAGTTGATTGCATAAGCTCGCCCCCTATTAGAAAGAAAGAAAGAAAAGAAAGAAAAGAAAGAAAGAAAAGAAAGAAAAGAAAGAAAAGAAAGAAAAAATATATTTATATGACAGTTATTAAAGCACACACACAATAATATGAAAAAAGATAAGGTACAACATAAGGAGGAAAACATTGTATGGGTGTATTACATGGATCTTAAACATAACTGGCGAAACTGGTGGATGTGTTATAAGGTACACCTAATATATGCCTATCCCTTCAGGGATTTTATAGGCGTGATCTTATGTTACATTTATCTTCGTATTTTTGGTTCGAAGGCATGCCCAGCTCCTGAGCCTTAGAGATATGATGAAGCTTGCTTGTGATCGAACCCAGGTCCTAAGAAGTATTGTTTTTAAATGTATCTGCCAAACTCATTAATTGCCTTGTCAGACGAAACACAAAGTTTAAAATGATGTTGTATGCAACATCATATTTACTTTTCTGTGTTATCAGACAAGGCAATTTTTCATTCCTAGGCTTAATTCTTCCCGCCGCGGGAGACGCCCCGGGCGTCGGGGGCCACGTGGTGGCTTCCGGCCACCGTAGGCGCGGGCCTGTGGATGGGGAGCTATGGGCTAGCTCGCCGTCCATACGTCTCATGACGACAGGCCGTGTCGACGGCGCGTTCGTGTTCCACGCGCGCCTCAAAGAGAGTCAGCAATAAGGAAGGGGTCCGCAAGGACCGAAGCCTGCCGGGGCTGCGGGACTATTCGAAAGAGATACCGTGGCCCCGGAACACAAAGGGCGAGGAAGGAACATGGATGGGTTTTAGTCAGTAAAAGTCTGACACTCCCTCCTGCTCCGCCCAGAGCGGGAGAAGTCATTTGATGATTTCCCATCCTAAAAAAAAAAAAAAAGGCTTAATTCTTCAAAGTCAAAGTCAAAATTATTTATTTGCATTAAATGTGATACAAAAGATGGTAAAAATAATACGTAGAGCAATGACACAATTCGCCATAAAATTGGCATGCAAGCATTAAAGTATAATATAATAATAATACATGGATGTTATATGTATAATAAGTATGTATTTACAAAAAAAAAGTATCTATGTAGTATATCAACTATCTGGTGTCCACGACACAAGCCTCGTTGCTTAGTGTGGCACTAGATGGCGCTGTGTGTAATGTCCAGCGATATTTATTTATTTATAAGATGCTAATTTTAAAATACATTAACTAAATGTGTCGCTCTACAATACCCCTAGAGACATTACAGTACATACTAAATAACCTGTTAGGCACAAAACAAAACCTTAACGATACACAAATAAAGAACTGCACATTAATCTACTCAACAGACGTATTCTATCTTGAAGTTTCTTTGAAAATGGGGTTCTCAGGGCTAACAGAATGGCTGTCGTTACACTTGTCTGGCTAAATAGGAATTATTGCGCGAATCTACTTGGAATGAGGAAAAAGTGCCGCAATGAAGGTGCTTTGGCTGTAACTGGATAAAAATGGGCAAGACTATGGTTTGGAATGGGCTATCTGTTGAGAAGTGCTTGGAGTGGTTAGTGATGACAGATGGAGAAGAGTCTGGTCATTTGAGTGCAAAAGTTTTGATGATTTTATTTGTGCAATGCAAGAATGATATCCTGTGACTCAATCTTAGTTTGCTAACAGTGTGATCAGAGCTGCAGTTTCCTCTCTTACATAAGTATTAACATTGTATTATGGTAACAAGACATTGTAAAAAAGTAAACATTGAGTCACAAAACGAGTAACCAAGTTGAAAGTAGTAGTCAAGTCTGCGTTTCAAAATTGCCCATTTAGGTGTATTTAAATTTTTGTCTATAACCTAATACTATCGTGAAGTTTTCGTTTCACTTTTGATTAATTTCTTTTCAGACGCTTCAGTTTAATTGATAGATGCCGAACGAAAGAAAAAATAACAGAAAGCGAAATATCAAATTTCAGAATATTCCTTTACCTATACGGTTGTTTAATGTAACAGTTACCTCAAGTTTATCTTTAATACGAGACTTTCACTGAAAAAATTAAAGAAAACAGAAACTGACCGTATAATGTTTAAAACCCTTTGTTAAAGGATAAAGAAATCAACTTAAGAAACAAACGGCTAGATCTCTCTACAAAGTTAACTTAAACTTAATATATTTAACTGTATCAGATGGAGGGTTGAGCTTCTAAAGTGATTAAGTCACTGTGGCGCCATCTATGGGACGATTTGTCTTACTATTGTTTGTTAAGAGTTTAGTAGATTGTGAGTTTAATAGATAGGATAATTTAACATTGATTTCTTAAGAAATGCAGACGTGGGTGAAATGACCCTTGAAGGACATAATTAACTGACCTTACTGTTGATGTTTTTCAAAAAGGTCAGTTGCGTAGTGCGTGTATGACTAGATGTATGAATGTGAAGAAAAGAAATATGTAAGAGTCGTTACAGGTAACGTTCTGTAGTTTTTGCGAACCCCCATGCGGAAAAAAGGGCGTGAGTATATGCAAGTATGTATGTAACATTGAATTTTGACATAATTAAACAAACATTTACACTGTTTATACGAATAATTAAATTGCTATAACACTTGTGAAAATAATTCACATAAAACTTCACGAGGTTCGATGTGTCTACTGTAATAATAAAGATAAAAAGTAGAATGTTTTTTTTTTCATTTTTGTATGTATTTTATATAATAGCGAGATTTTCCTCTGAAAAACTGTTTAGCTTTGCATGATGTATTAAATTCGTATTGTTTCTAAGAAAAAGAATTTTACATAAAACTGGTTTATTCATGAATTTTACAGTTTAGGATAAGTTTTGATTACCTATTTCTAAAAACAAATAATGTTAAGAGAATAAAACGACCAAACACATTACTCTAGGGGTGCAGTAATCCGGGGCTGCGGGACTATTCGAAAGAGATACCGTGGCCCCGGAACACAAAGGGCGAGGAAGGAACATGGATGGGTTTTAGTCAGTAAAAGTCTGACACTCCCTCCTGCTCCGCCCAGAGCTGGGAGGAGTCATTTGATGATTTCCCATCCGAAAAAAAAAAAATAAGGGGTGCAGTAATCGTGTTGGTCCGAGAAAACTTTTAATTCACTATCATTGTTTGCTATTAATAAAAAGTTTATATTCACCAAGATTGTCAACTGGTAACTTCCAACAAATCTCTACAGCAATATTTCGCCTTACCTGAAACAAAGAGAATACAGTATTCGTAACTATAAATGTCAAATAGGTTAACAATAAGAGTTTAAGAGTGTAGGATTAAAAAAATAAAAAAAGGTTCTGACTAATTGAGAACCTCCTCCTTTTTGAAGTCGGTTAAAAACAGAAAACAGAAATCAAACAACACAAAACAGAAATGAGAGTATCTTAGAATACAGTACGAACAAACATGTTGTGGAGAATAAAAAAAAAAGTGTGTATGGTCGAATGAAAAATACAATCTAAACATTTAGATATTTTTATTAGTCTAAATCTTTCTTTCTCAGAATCAGAATCAGAATCAGAATGCTTTAATTTTTTTCACGTGTGGTTAGTGTCTAACCGCCAGAGTTTGTATGCCGTCAAGAAATATCTCTCAGGCAAGCTGGATTCTGAAGCAAGTAATAATTATACAATACGCCAACAATGAAAGCTGACAATATAATATTTATTTAAACCAGATTTATATAGAAAACGAAAGAGAACGCCCCAAAAAGAATAACCCCAAGATCCCTACAAACAAAAACACTCGGCGCTAGTGAAGTGACGCGTCATCGTACGATATGGATGTTATCAATCATTCGTATTCTCAGAGCGATTGTTTCGTATCGTTGCAAATCGATTCGGATGCGAGCACGTTCAAGCCACAGGGCATCAAGTAGACTTGTGCAGAAGGTTTCGTTCAAAAAGAAAAAATGCACGCATAAGAAATAGACACGTACGATCAGCTTTCGAAAACGTATTTGGACGTTGTCATTATCTCTGCAAGACACATGGCAAATCCAAATCGGAAGTAACTCCGCCATTTTGTTGTTTCAATTTATTTCAGTCGTTTCAATTAACGTCATATATTTAACGCCCTTTTAGTCACGTTTAGGTATATACTATGACAAATAATAAAATGTGACAAGAGTATAAGTATGATGAATTTTCATTACTTGGATTATCAACTCTCATAAGTGACTGGGACTGTGGCTGCATTTCGTTATTTTCTTTGTTGTCTTCGTTTCATCAATTCAAAAGTGCCTGTAACTGGCCTACTTGAAATAAATGCTTTGATTTTTATTTTTGCTTTTGATTGTCTCGGTAGACATCCATAAGCCGCCTGGTGGATTATTTCCCACTCCCTCTCCCAGAGAGCAGGCCTGTGTCCCAGCTGTGGGAACAATAAAATGCCTGGATATGTATTACATGGAATGGTACTTCTGCATCTCCTTTTGATTCCTACCCGTCTGAATTATTCTGACATGCTATTAGATCGGGAATATTTTGTGGGTAGTCGATCGTATCGCTGACTTACAGTTTTTTGACGTGTGCGTGATACAGGGTGTTTGATGTTCAGTGAAGGGATTTCTGTGGCGGGTTGCGCTCTTTTTGAGAAATTGTTTTAGGGTGGACTTTTATAAATGGAGAAGATGGTGATCATTTAACTAGATTTGTTGTTATCTTTTGGTTCAAATAATAAAATTTCTTAATAATATTATCGCATACAATAAAATAAATTATCATAAACACGAAGACATTATTTTATTTTTAGAAGTTTAGCTGTTTATAATTTTAATTTGAAAACCGTTAATAATATTAAAATAAGCAGTTTTGGTCGTAAACTATATGTTTTAAGTTTAAGTGTGATCTTTAGACATTCTTATAAATAATAACACTGTTGTAAAAGTATCTTCTATCCTACGTAAATTCAAAATCTGTAAAACGACCTCATCCAAGCACGCACCGGTTATTAAAACACCCTGTATAAGTGTAATGTAATAGGTTTCCAGGAAGAAATTGTGTTGAGTAGCTAAAATTATGTATATATGATATAAATAATATGTTATAACCCGTTTCAAATGGTTGTTGTGACAGGTCGTACAGTTACGAGCTGTAATATATTACCTTATATTCTGAGCAATTTTTTAAATAGACTTTATATTACTGCATTGATTACAATTTGTGTAATGTTATGAACATTGTATTGAGAAACTATTTTATTTTAAACATTAATTTTATACTTTTTGCGGTGCTTTTCCGGGTCCATGATAGTACTTTAGCTTTGAGCGCAGACCACACGTAGTGAATATGAAATTGCATCGCACACTACGCCGTATCCTTTATTTTAACAATTAATTCAATCTTGCAAAATTGTGAAACAAATTGTATACAGAACTGATCACCCAGCAAGTTATTAAATAACGATAAATCAGTTCAACGTTCAAATCGTTCCATTAAATCTAATAATAAATAAATACACCGTAATGAAGTAAACTTCTTTAGTGACACTTAAAAAGGCCAAATTAATATGCTTGCGGTATTTTTTGATACCGCAACCAGTAGTAGTCAGTCTGTGAAATTATGGAGTCAAAAATATTGTCAAAACCTTTAAAAAACAGTAACATACTTTATACATATTTACAGCCATCATCGCCTATAATGTTCCCACTGCTGGGACACGGCCTCCTCCTCTCAATGAGATGGAATGGGCTATAATCCTCCACGCGGGCCCAGTACAGATTCGTAGATGTCACATGTCTTCGATTTTTTGGTTCTAGGACATGCCGGTTTCCTCACGATGTTTTCCTTCACCGTTTTGAGAGCAGTGGTGATGAAATAAATTACACAACGTAATGCGCCTGTCTGGGTTCGAACCCATGACTGACTGTTCGTAAGTCTTGGCCGCCACCAGTGGGCCACCGCTGCTCACGCTATTTACGTGGGATTGAGAGGATTAAAAATGTTGATCAAGGATTTTTCATTTATTTTCTGTTGGTATAATGATTCGGTTGAGCCAAAACTGGGTTTTGGCGGGAAGGATTTATGGTTTTTATGGGGATTATACCGTTAAATTAGTTTACTATTTTCCTGCGGCTACTTCTCTTCTTCATTAGATTTCTTTCACCTATTATTTTCGCAAACAATCCGAAACATCCCCTTGGCAATTCTATAATCGTGTAAGCGAGTGTAATATGTCAGGGCTCCACAAAATTGTGCTCGTTCGTATTCTGGTCGCGTCAGCGGAGTGTAGTGCTGTCCCCTGGGGAGGCTGGACTGTACAAATGTGATGTGTGCCCGGTTCAGATGGGAGGTTAGGCGAGTAGTACATTGGAAAGTTCTAAAATTACTGAAATCAAAATAAAATAGGTCAGATTTTTTAACGAATGATATTTAAAATTTTTGTAATATAACCATTACGGAATGTAAATACAGTTATTTTATTTTATTTTTATTTTACAGTTTTAGGAAAACTTACAGCTAAAAATTTACAAATGATAAAGAGTAACAAAAATAAGGTCAATTAAAAGTTTTCACAGATAGAAAAAACAAAAATATTTAAGAGGCCAGACGGTGTTTGAAAATACAGTATCATAAGTAAAAATGTGTTTCAAACAGCGCAAATTGCATACATTTTATCATTATCCTACTATTTATGGTAAACCCTGTTTAGTCGGTTATTTTGTAGTCCCATGTGGTAGAAAGCGATCCTATTGTCATCAACAGGTCACAATTACAGACTCTGGGGTCTTACAAAATGAAAAACCCAAAAACACTTTGAATCTCATAGGTCCCTGTTATAACTTCTTTATTTATTTTTTAATAAAACAAAACAGGTTCTTGTAACGGGGCTCCACAAAACTGTACTCGTTCGTATTTTGGTCGCGTCACCACAGTGTAGCGCTGCTCTCCAGGGAGACTGGACTGTCTGAACGTGATGTGTGCCTCGTTTAGGTGGGAGCTTAGACGAGTAGGTACACTTTAAATTTCTAATACTTCTACAGAAAGAAGATAGGTCAGAATTATAAGTTTTTAAACTGACATCGTGTCTGACTTTGTGTAATTTATTTCATCACCACTGCTCTCAAAACGGTGAAGGAAAATATCGTGAGGACATCTACCGACCCGCACTGGGCGCGCGTGGTGGATTATAGCCCATTCCCTCTCATAGAGAGGAGGCCTGTGTCCCAGCAGTGGGAACATTAATATGCTGATGGTGATGATGATGAAAGTGTCATGGTCACTAACATTATTAACACTAAAAACGGTATATTTATCATGTTTAATATTTGTTTTGAGTTCCCGATATTTCAGCGCTGTTGCAAGCACCATGATCACGGGGAGGAGGTCAGAATTACTTTTACTTCTTTTTTCGACTTAAGTAATGACATCGCTTTATATCACGCTTGTAATCTCAAAGGGACAGAACGAAGTGTATCTACAGGACACCGACATCTCACCAGTTATGTGTGTTTAAGCCATATGTTAAAGGGGGCGAATAGGCTCAAACCCCAGACTCAGGGAAGCTACTAAGAAATTCTTGATAGTAAAACACTAGAAACTTTTTCCGACCTGGCAGTTTCATCATTAAGAAGGTTTCTATTATTTGCAGAAATTAAGAATGTAAGTTCAGTTATCATTGAATACAAAGAATACATCTCATAAATCGGTTGTGAAATCGCTAACAAAACAGTGTCAATAAACCAATAATCTAGCTCTCGCATGTACAGCCAAACGTTTGCTTTAGAATTGTAAGTTTGATTGAATTTTCCCTCATAGAAATTCTGAAAAGCACCTTAATATATTTTTAACAAAAATTGGGACTGAGAACAGCGGGTGATCCAGTAAGACGAACCCAAGCAGGTACTTCACTATGTGTAAATTATTTAATTACAACTGCTCTTAAAATTAAGCGGGACAACAATGCAAAAAAGGATCCTAGAACCAAAAAAAAATTGTGACACTATTTTTTTTGCTTGTTAAAATCCTATTGGACGTCCTCCGCCCTGGGGTAGGACAAGGGGTCTGTCAGACTCTTAAAACCACACTGATCGTGATTGTGACTGAGGTAATCTTTGATTACCTTGGCCCAAGCTGCTGGAGTACTTGCGCAGTTCGTCACTATCCCTCAACCAGGTTTTGGCCCATTTAAACTGAAATTGTGATATCTACCAACCCGCTCTGGGCTCGCATAGTAGATTGCTCTCTGAGAATCGGCATGTCTTAGCTGTATGGATATTATAGGCTGATTATATGGGACTTAATTTCATCAGTATTGTTTGAAACTAAAATTCTAGCCGATTAAACCACCCGACTCTACAATCCTTCCACCCACAACTAATCTTCATTCAACAAGCGTCCCCTCTAACGACTCTACCACTACAGAAAATGATCTAGAACTCTTATAATATAGAGCTTTAATCAGCTGTAATATTAAATTTCTCATTTGTATTCTAGTGGCGATGTAGAGTTTAGCTAAGTTTAGCTCTACTAAGCTAATTTTGAGAACAATTAGTAGCATAGAGCCAGCCTAGCGGAATTACTTGGTTACTGATTTACATAAGCGATTGTGTTTAATTGAGTTAGGTAATTTATAGCATTAAGATTACTGACTGAAAGAGCTTTATGGAAAAACCCGATATATCTTTGTCTTTCTTAAACTTTTACGATCAGAACACATTATAAAACATAATATGGAAACGGGTATTTAACACGAATTTTATCTTAATTATAGCTTAAGCTCGACGTTTGCACCGTATTGCACCAGCCGTGGTCGCGGGAAGCCGTGGTTGCAATCCGGTCGCAACGTCGGGCTTATATTAAAGGTAAAATTCGCGATAAATACCCGTTTCCGATATATCTTTGTCCAATCCGGGGATCGAACCAAAAACCCCTAGACTCGCTTGTAACCTAACTAGGCACTTAGGCAGTGCACCTTTATTATATGATTCCTTTTAATTTCTACAACATCATCTAGCCATCGTCTAGCCTTTTCCCAACTATGTTGGAATTGCCTTCCAGACAACTGAATACCAGTATATGAACTGCAAAACACATTTTTATTTTGAAATTAAACTTTTCCCCACTCTAGAAACTCCCACATCGCCGGTGCGTTTACAAACATTTAACATCACATACACAAACAGCCAGATACGGAACATCTACTTGTAGGCCATTCAAATATTATTTGTTCGGTACGGGGATTAAACCCACGACACGCAGAGCAGCAGCCAATCGCTCAGCTACTGCGCCAACCGTACCATCACTGGCATTGGCAGTTAGTTACTGGTTAACAAAATATCCCTTGGTTCTTGGTATCCACTGGTTGTCAGGTTTTTGGGCTTCTGACTATTATGTTTTGGGACGAAGGTAGCATATTGTTTGGGACGAACCATGATGTTGTTATGTGGGCCGAAACTCAGTGAGACGACCGAAGAATAAATCTCCGTAACTAATCACATCTACACATGACAATCAGGACCAACAGCTTACATACTTTTCGAGGCACGGAAGGGTCGCACTTAAATAAAACTGAATAAACACGAAATCTGTCTCTTTGAAGGACCTATTTTACCTTCCAGGACCTTATTTTCTCTAAAGAAACTTTTCAAGACATTTCTTTCGCTCGTGTATTTCACTGATGTTAAGTCGAAGTGTCCAATTCGTCAAATTCTACAATAATGATCGAAATGTATTCTGGGAGCGCGTCGATTTCGCTGGACTGGACTTTACTGGAATTGTAAGTGATGCTGCGTTTAGCATGGGCGAGTGGGAGAGTCGAGTAAATAGTTGTAGCACTTTTTTAATGATGATGTTGAAATGGTTCTAGCAAAGAAAGCTAATGAGAAAAAAAAAAGGAGCCTTATTTTTAAAAGATTTAAGAGTAGTTTTTAATACGTTTTTGGTCCGAATCTGGCTTTCGAAAACAATAACTAGTACAAATCAATTTATAGTAATCAAACTTACACCGAGTCAAACTTACATGTATACGTTAGTCGGCCAGTGTGACACTATTGTAGTATTAGTCTCTTAAATAATTTTCTCAAGTTTCTGAAGATACTCTGCATATTTAGATACCTCAAATCGATTCGTTAAAAAAAAAACTGTTCACTTGGAAATTATCTCACACACTTTTATATCATATAGATCATTATATGCCTAGCCTTTCCCCGGACTAAACACTAAACAGATGCAGCTGGATACCAGTATTTTCTTCTTTCTGACCTCCACAACCCAGTTAGTACTGGGTAAAACGATATCTCTTGGTAAGAGTGGTTGTCAGACTTTCGGGCCACTGACTACCTATAACGACTGTCAAAGATGTACAATTGACAGCCAGGACAAACGGCTTAACAATTTTATATCATACACAAACACTACAATACTTAAAACAAAAATTAAACCACAGAATACCCTTACACTCCAAGCCAAAACCACAATAAAAAAGGTACGAAAATATCAAATCCCCAACCAACATTCGAGTAAGTACCCCAAAACATTAATTTAGCTAAGTAATCTCATATGCTATTAGTACAAGATTCGGTCCAGTTACTAGCGAGCTGACTGGCTAACAAATAATTAAGACAAGTTGCGAGTGGAAATAATTAGTATAATACTGGACTTAAGGGCCATTTCAGATTGGAGAATGTTTTCTTCAGGCCTTTAAGCAAAACTATTGTTGTTTATGATTGAGTAAGGTGAACATGGAAAAATAGAAGAAAAAAATGTGTTGCGCCGATCCGAAGTAAAATGGGACAAGGCCAAATAGGGGGATAATAATGACGATGATTGAGAATGGCGAGAAGGTATTTAATAAAAATAAAAAAGTAAAATCATTGCACAGTCAAGGTAATGTATTGATTTGCTGATTGCTTAATAAAGTTGGGTTCGGTTTAAAGACATTTATTTTCTCAAAGAACAAATTACAGTTCACTTATCCCTTGATCTGTCCACGAAGTAGACACAATAGTTAAACAATGGCGTCTCGACCAAATTAGTCATTTGACAGATAATGATTTATAGCGAAAATTATCTAAATTAACAATTGGTTGTAGTTGACATTACGACGTTAAAACTATCCAAGAAACTTAACACCATAGTTTTTTTTTTATACAATGGAAAGTATGTAATTAAGTCTAAAAACTTAAAGATAAAAAAACAGTTCACACTAAACTTATGTGTCTAATATAAAAAGCTATACGCTTAAGCTTATGCTTTTTTAAGTGTTGGTGGGTACTGTTAGGAAGCCAAGGTCCTTGTGGGTCAAACACTTTTCGGTACGTGGTGGCCATTCTATCACATTTCAGACCATTGGCCAACTTTTCTGTGATAATGTAATGTGCCTTGCCCATTGTCGTTTAAGTTTGGCAATGTCCCGGATTATGACATGTCCTGCGAATTTATTCTTTTGATTCAGTCACACAGGAAAACTTTAATCAACCATTTAATCTTCATCTGCCTAGCTTCGGCTTCCAGTCTAACCGGATGCAGCTGAATACAGTATTTTACATGGAGCGACTTCCTATCTGACCTCCACAACCCAATTAGTACTTAGTAATACGATACTTCTTGGTTAGACTGAGCAATCATTTACGCACCGAAAATAATACCAAAAATGCAATAGTCCTAAAACTAAGCGTTTCGTATCGTCTTTTTCCATTAGACCAACAAAATTATATTTTAATGTTTATTAGTCGATGTAAATTAACGTGAAAAAGGTTTTAAATGCTTTTATTTTAATGTTAATCTTAGTAATTTAAATAAGCAGTTATGTGTAATTTAACTAATGTCTTGTGTGAAGCTTGGGATGGGTTTACCAGATTATTGCATTAGTGCCTGAAATACTTGAGGCTTTACTTGAAATCACGTTATTATAGTTAGTTTGAAGTCGGCTAATATTGTTCAGTTAGCTCTCTGGTAAAACTAATACTATCGAGGTTGAAGTGCCAAAAGGCTTGAAAGCATATTCTGGTGTTAAAAGATTTACAAGTCTTGTTGATTAGAAGATATTTTTTTCAAAGATTTCAGTGGGATTGACATAGCAGGATTTTGTTATACGTTACTTTCATGGAGGTTCTTGCTCGTTCTTTTCAGTAGAGTAAGTAACTGAATATCTGCCATCTGACCGACTTAACAATTTAGAAGTAAATGGTTTCACTGAAATAGATCCTTGGCTTTGAGTTGGATGTATTCTGTAAAAGCTAACGGCTATTTATTACGGCCAAAAAAATACGGTCATGTTACGGTCAGACGGACGGCGGGTAACTCTTCGAAATAAGGTCTACCGATTGACAGCTTTTTACCGCTTTAGAACCGTCAAAAAGACCATTAAATCATGATCTGTCGAATGACCAATTTGGTCGAGACGCCATTGTTTAACTATTGTCTACTTCGTGGACAGAGCATGGGTTAAAGGAGGTTTTATTTTAAATTGATATTTGACTGGGGATTGAAGACCGACAATTTCAACTACACTGAAGCAAGTTAACATTCCAGCTACTATCCTAACTAAACTATCCCATCCAAACACTCCACGGCCAGGTAGCCGATTTGTAAAGAGTCCGAACGTGCTGCCCATTCAACGGGCTCGCCTTACGTGCTGTAAGGTTGATAATAGGCTTTGTATACCCATGTACGTTCGTTTCTATATAAAAAAAGTCTCAGTTTTTTTTTTGTGAAGCTGGAAATCCACTTAGATACCAGTTCTAAAGGTGATGTAAGGGCGTTTTTATATACGTGATAGTTGCGACTAGGGATTTGAAGGTAGTTAGTTATGACAGTTCGATTCGGTAACGTTATTTTTAGGTTTTTGTGATTCGGTCTCGAGTTTTTTTCAAGTTTTTGTCCATGGAGTTTTTTCTGGTTGACCTGGAAGATCGTAATTGTAAATAAGATATGGACTTTTATTTTGGTTTTCGAATTTTATTTTGGTTTTTGATTTTGAATTCGATGTGCGGTTTTTCTAAGAAAGCGGGTTATCTGTTACTAGCTGTGCCCCGCTATTGCAACTGCTGCTTCTGACTTATTTTCGTTTTGCTCGGCTCTGATTGGTCGTAGCGTTATGTTATTATAGCCTATAGCCTTCCTCGATAAATGGGCTATCTAACACTAACAGAGTTTTTGCAATTCGAACCAGTAGTTCCCGAGATTAGCTCGTTTAACCAAACAAAGAAACTCTTTAGCTTTATAACATTATCACGGAAAAACATTTTAATCAAGGTTTAAGTGATCGTAAGTGGGACTGCTGAGGTCTGGGTTCGAGCAAAACCCTGTGCACTCCCCTATACCCATAAAACAGATAAAAAGCCATATCTCCCACCCGTCCTCTTCTGTCACAAGTATCATCTCGTTTATTAGCAAATTGTGACAATTTCCCCAAAGTTGTCCGTATCAATCATTGTGGATAGAGGAAAAATACTGCGCTGAGTGATTGGTAAGCTCGCAGAGTTAGCCACGCAAATGTGATTGTTTATGCAAGTTCAGGTTTTGTTTGAAATATAGTGCTTTTATTTTGTTTTTTGGGAGTTTCCTTGCGTGATCGAATCAGTAATGAAGACATCCGCAAGAGAACCAAGGTTACCGACGTAGCCCGAAGAATTGCCAAACTTAAGTGGCAGTGGGCAGGGCATATTGCTCGCAGAACGGATGGGCGATGGGGCCGAAAAGTTCTGAAGTGGCGACCGCGAACCGGAAAACGTTGCGTTGGAAGGCCTCCCACTAGGTGGACCGATGGCCTAGTGAAGGTTGCGGGGACCCGCTGGATGCGAGTCGCACGGGACCGGTCAACGTGGCGACATTTGGGGGAGGCCTATGTCCAGCAGTGGACATCTTTCGGCTGAAATGATGATGATGATGATAGTGCTTTTCAACTTTTACAGTCTAATTTGGGGTAGTGTAGCTGAATCATCAGATAGGCTAAATGTCGACTTCAACACAGTTGGGAAAAGGCTGTGGATAGTCAATCAGCATGTGTTTTCAATTCCATGAAGATATTTAAAAATAGTCCTTATGGTGATAGCATCAGAGTAGCTTGCGAAATTCAGATTTTACACACCCACATTTCACCAGTTATGTTTAAGTCCTATGTCATAGGAGGCGATCCTATTGCCATTAACCGGGCACAAATCCAGACTCCACGTGGCTGCTACTGAGAAGTTCCTGCTGGAAAAAACCAACAACACCTGGGAATTGGCCCCAGGACCTCAATTTCAGCAGTCACGCTTGTGACCACGCGCCCAACGGGGAAATTAAAAAAAAAATATATAAATGTTTGTGTGATGAGCATATTTCCGAGTCATGGATGTTTATATGTATAATAAGTATGTATTTACAAACAAAAAGTATCTATGTAGTATATCAACTATCTGGTGTCCACGACACAAGCCTCGTTGCTTAGTGTAGCACTAGATGGCGCTGTGTGTAATATCCCGCGATATTTATTATTTATAATGACCTTGTTATATCACCGAAACGAAATACAAGCACAAACAGTACGTACACAAATTCTTTTCCAAGGAGCTGTACTACTACTAAATACAGGGTGTAAACGGACTCTTCAGCATTCCGTACATCAAACTAAGTAAAATAATTATCGCAAAAATTATCGCTGGGAAACAATTTTATTTTGGGGTGAAAAATCACATTTTACGGTAGAACTCAGTGTAAGGCACTCAAAACATGCGCTAATGGATGGATTGAATAGTACGGGGGTCGTGGAGGTGTATAAAGTAAAAATCTAACATTAAAAACACGTCCCAATATCTCCGTAACTAGAAGGTTCCCAGGTATGGTCTAGAACAAAAAAAAATTCGCAATGACGGGGAGAACAAGTGCCCTTTCGGCTTCGTTAAGGGTATTTTTACACCCTTTATAACACCATAACCCACATCCCTGCTCACCCTCGTGACCTGTATGACGACACGGTTTTACTCCTCTTTACTTTCTTTTAACTTAATAAGCTACTGACACTTTATATAATCCTTTCATTTCGTTTTGCTGAATTTCTTGTGTACACTAGTGTCGTAATAGTTGTATGAACCTATAAGAGTGTGTTCAAACAGCTGCATGTGAGAATGGCTAATAGTATCGTTAGGGGACTTTCGAAAACACGCCTTTCAAGTGATTGCTCGTATTGTGGTACGCGTTTTACAGGGCTGTGACGAATATTTTCCAATATTTTCCGGAGTGGCTGCGGACAGCAGTTTTTGACAGATTTTATTCTTCAATCGGTTCCTCATTACTAAGGACCGCCGTCACTAGACCCCTTTAAACGGACATCAGCCTCTATCGACTCGACATACACTGGCCTGCAATAACTTATTAAGTAGGTACACAAGATATACTTTCGAAACAAAAAGGACACGAAAAATAGTTTAACTTTGTCTATAGTTTCAGAGAAAGCTGATAAAAATTGCTGTAAAACGTTTTTTTTTTATTTTAAATCTGTAACTTCTATGGTTTAAGAAAAAAAAAATTAAAAGTGTAGTAGGTACCTATTTTTGCAGGTCAGTGTAGTTGCCATCACCAGCGACTAGACGTAGCTTCTTTTACTTGGTCGACCATCGTGTTGGCGACCGGCCTCGTGCTCTCTTGCCTTCGGTATTGCCAACAATGACCAGCTTTTCGAGGCTGCTATCTCCTCTTTGCGTTATAAGACAGAAATAAGTCAAAATACGCTGTTGACAAACTGTACACAATTGGGTCTTGATATCGAGATCTTTGTCAGATATTTCAGTATATGTTATTAATCACTAACGGACGTCACGCGGTTTCACCCACGTAGTTCTCGTTTCCGTGGGAGTATGGGGATAAAATATAGCCTATGTTACTCGTCGTAAAGACGTGGCTTTCTAATGGTGAAAGAATTTTTTAAATCGGCGCAGTTGTTTTTGAGTTTATTCATTACAAACACACACACACACACACACACACACAAATACAAATCTTTCCTCTTTATAATATTAGTGTAGATAATCCAATACAAAGTTATTCAAATTAGGCTGATAATCAGAACTTTTTGAACGTCAAAGTTAACAAGAAACAGTCCCCCAAAACGCCCGCCTTTCGACACTTCCTAGTGTTTTAGCTGGGAAGTGTCTATATAATAGTTCCCGGAGTCCAGCCCTGTCGGTTTGACCGAACCATAAACCATTGACGAGCCGAATGGCGCAGCGGTAGTGAGGCTGCCTTACGTTCTTAGGGTCCCCGGTTCGAATCCCGGTTGGAGCAAATGTTTGTGTGATGAGCATGGACATTTGTTTCCGAGTCATGGATGTTATATGTATAATAAGTATGTATTTACAAACAAAAAGTATCTATGTAGTAAATCAACTATCTGGTGTCCACGACACAAGCCTCGTTGCTTAGTGTGGCACTAGATGGCGCTGTGTGTTAATGTCCAGCGATATTTATTTATATTTATTATAAAGCATGTATTCTATCACTCTATTTTGTCTTGTGGTGTGAACGCACCTTAAAACAAACTGGCATACCTCCAGTATTGCTATTTGTCGCGCTTCCTCCATGTGTTTGGTTTTCTTTTTATTTTGTTGGCAGTAAGTAGTCTTCATGGGCAGTAATGTATGTTATTGGTGTATTTGTTAGTGGTGTTGGTTAATGTGAATGAAGTAAATCTGTGGTTATAGTGTGTTGTTGTTAGCGTAGTTGGTGTGTGTGAATGAGTGTGTTGTGATAAGAACTTTAGTCAGTCAGATAAGTTGGTTGTGGGGGCGGCAGAGTTAGCCCCGTTCATATCTTAGGACTTGTGGCGCGACATCCGTTAACACCTTCAGCGCCGGGAACTCACCTGTAGGGCTATTACGTATCTCTGTTGACAGCTCGAAATGATAGTAACTGGGCTCAGTGTCCATCAATTAACTTGCAAAAGGTAAGTTTCGTATTATGTATGACCCTGTTAGTCACCGTAAAGTGATATCCACTCAGTGTGATACGTAATACCAATATTATGACATTCACGGTTGTCATCAAAGTTCGGTGTACAACCGAAGATTGATAGTCACTGGATATCAGAAAGATGCGTAATAGTCCTGCTGGTGGGTCTACTACTCCACTTACAGCATGGTGGGATGGCACATGTGCTCTATGAAACAGGAGTGAACACGAATATGCTAAAAGACTACTCGTCCGGAAGTAGTGACGCAATAACTCGCAGGATGCTCTGACCCTTATTTAATTTGTTTGCTTTGTAGTCACTCACCGTTGGAATTCGTGACTTGAAGTGTGACGCTCATAGCGTAGGTAAGGCAAAGTCTTGTGGGGTTCTTGATCACGCCTATGAGCCTACGCTCGCGCCCCCGCTCCCTACGCCGCTATGAGAGGATGTCATGCTCACTCAAATGTCTCGCTGATGGTGGCGGGTGTGTCGGGTCACTTAGTTCCCTTAAATATGGTCGAGTTGAATGGTGCCGATACATGCGTCATGTTCGTGAACGGGCGCTATCAGTTGGGACTGGCCATCTCTTGGCTGCCACGGTTCGTTCATTTTAATTACTTTTTTTTAATTTTTGATTTATCATTTTACTCTGGACGCTCTTAATGTGCACGTCTTTCTACATCGTTCTCACATATACGTATAATCTCAACATGAATGATGTAACCAAGATTTTGTAACAATATTTTGATTTAAAAGAGTGTCCATGGAGTTTCTTGCCCGTTCTTCTCCATAGAGATCTACGTTAGGGAATGGGCAACTACAGTACTTTCTCAAGTTATTATGCCTTGTGACTGTGACTGTAGCTTTGCTTTTTTTTGTATTTTCGACATTCAAAAGTGCCGTAATGGTCTAATTGAAATAAATGATTTGAGTTTTTTTGAGCCTACACTTATGATAAATTATATGTGACTGCTGATAAGGATATTGGCAGAAAGATCGCGTAATAAATGATAAACGACACCACTTCCTGTGGTAAGTATTAAATTGAAATTATAGGTTTCGGCTGGTAAACCGGGTAAAACCTTTAAATATCAAAAAAAATATTGCATTGATTGAATTTGTTAAACAATTATTTTATACACCGTAAAAATGTTCATTAAAACAAAAACTAATCGTCAAAAATCTATTTCAATTTAACCAATATAATCTCTACTCGCAAAAAACCCCCAAATTAATATGTCAACTCATTTCTTCTACAGTTAAAACTTCTGAAATTATTTTAAATTCCGTCCTCTTTCCTGATACGAGCTGGACCCGGTCCAAGACAGTAATTTTACTGGAATAGCTTTAGACCAGCCAGGTCTTAAAAAGGAAACTATTATCGTTTCCGTAGACTATCACTTAATCCCGGTATATTTGATAGTATTGGAGTAGATTAGAGTTAGTATATAGTTGGATGCTGGGAAATTCTGCTGGATTAGTGCTACAGTTTCGTATCCTAAGAGGAAGCTGGAATCATTATGAGGTCCTTGTGTCATTGGGTTTTTACGCCTGGAGTTTCTCAGTAGCAGTCACGGAGCCTGAATTTGTGCCCGCTTGATGGCAATAGGCTCGCCTATAACAAAGGACTTAAACATAACTGGCGTATATGGGTGTACTATTAGGTACACCTCTGGCTAACCATTTGCGGATTACCGGCGTGATGTAATGCTATGTTCTAAAACAATGCGCTCAATCTTTTCATTCAGCGAATAACTATGTTCTTAATCCACTTTTGTAGTATCATTATTTTATGTTATAGTTGTTGCGTTTTAGCTTGTCAATAACGGTCATTCAACATCATCATCAGCCTATTAATGTTCTCCACTGCTGGGACACAGGCCTCCCCTCAATGAGAGGGAATGGGCTAAAATCCACCACGCGGGCCCAGTGCGGGTTGGTAGATGTCACATGTCTTCGAATTGTTGGTTCTATAGGACATGCCGGTTTCCTCGCGATGTTTTCCTTCACCGTTTTGAGAGCAGTGGTGATGAAATAAATTACACAAAGTAATGCGCCTGCCTGGGTTCGAACCCGCGACTTACTGTTAGTAAGTCGGGGCCGAAACCACTGGGCCACCGCTGCTCTGCAATAACGGTCATTGCCCTTTCCCTAATATCTCTTCGTACAAAGTAAAACAATGAACCATGTATCGTTTTTCTTTACAAAAAATGTTAAAGATCACGATAGATGACGATTCAAGACTTGAACTGGCTTATTTTTGGTTTTTAAAGTTAAGAATTTTAATAAATGTAGGTAGGTCAATGACCGCTATTGACATCTCTTGCAGCAACTATAAAACTGCAAAAATTTCGGAGTTCTGTACATTACCCGGGAACTCGTCTAAACTCCCTGCTTTTAGAGGTGCTTGGTTCAAATTGCTGGATATAAGAGATTAAGCTAGATTTCAAGATGGCGGACTCGACCGGTGTCGGTCTCAAAAATCTTGTCGTTAAATTGTAATCTAGATGAAAGTTTCTAGAAGCCAACGTACTACATGGTATTGTTCATAATCACTTCGATTCCATTGATCTCACGAGTAAGTTATGCTATGTAGTCCCCCGCACTGTAAATAAGCGTAGTGTCCGTGCAGGTACATTGTTCGCTGTAAATACCTGTAGGACTAATTCAGGATTACGTTGCCCTATTCGTCGTATGGTGGAATCTTATAATAGCAACTTCATTGAAATTGATATTTTTGTATGTTCCAAATCGAAATTTAAGTCCAATGTTTTTAAAATCTTAGCCAATGACAATAAGAAATAGTGTGAATTATTTATTATTAGTAAGTAATTTAATTTTTTTTTTTCAACCGTTTTAATTATTTTTATTAATGGATTGTATGAATTTATAATTGTATTGTATTGTATTGTCAATTTCCTTATTTTATTCATTTCAATTATTTGTGTTAGTAACGAATAATCCCAAAATTTTCCTTATTTTTTTTTCCTCAATTATTATTTATTTTCTTAGATAACGTATTAATTGTATTGTGTTAATTTTAATAATCTACGTTCTTCTTAAAATGACATAACTAGTGGCACTTTTTACCTTACCTTAATTTTGTTAACATGCGGATAATGTAGTTGGCTGCAATATTGTTAATACTTCATAATTATGTATATTATTGTAATTTGTAAACATTGTATATTGTAGCTGTTTATTGTCCCATAATAAATAAAATAAAATAATCTTTGAACCGGGAATTAGGATTCTCTCTAGGATTTTTACGAGATACTAACGTTATTTTTACAGTTAAATTCTATCTTTATTATGATTATTCTTTACTATAAAGTTATTGTCTCGGATTTTATATATTTTTTTTGGTAATGAGTGGGTAACTTTGTAAAAAGATTATATTATCTACCTAAGCATCTTAAATCACGTTTCTTTATCAAAGGTAAGGCAAAACTTATAACAAATAGAAAGTTGGAGTGGGCGGGCCATATATGCGGTAGAATGGATGGAAGATGGGGGAAGAAAGGGCTGGAGTGGAGACCACGGACGGGGCGGAGGAGTGTGGGAAGACAACCGACTAGGTGGACAGACGATCTCACTAAAGTGGCCGGAAGAAACTGGATAGCCATGACACAAAACCGCCAAAAGTGGAGAGATTTGGATGATACCTACACAGCATTGGGTGGCCAAAGGTTGAAGAAGAAGCTGTCATTTTCACCAAATTTTCCAATAAATCATAATCTGTCCAATGACCGATTTGGTCGAGACGCCATTGTTTAACTATTGTGTCTACTTCGTGGACAGATCATGGGTTAAAATTCATCAAGTTTTTTGCCATTTAACCTATGGTGCACAGACTTGGTCTTTGACTAACATTCAGAAGTTCAATCTCAAGGTTTGCCAACGAGCAATGGAGCGCAGTATACTAGGTGTTAAATTAACGGATCGTGTTCGAAACACAATACTGCGCTCCAAAACAAATATAGCTGACGTGGCTCAAAAGGCTGCCCAACTGAAATGGGACTGGGCAGGTCATGTCTGCCGCATGCTGGACAAACTGTGGGCCAAAATTGCAGGAAACTGGTGCCCTGACGCAGTGAGGCTGGGTCGCGGCAGGCCACGAAGGAGATGGCGGGACGAACTGGACAAGTTCCGTCCGTACTGGATGAAGGACGCGCGGGTTTGCGAGAAGTGGAAGGAGTTGAGGGAGGCCTTTGCCCAGGATTGGGAGAGACCAGGCAAGAAAAAAAAAAAAAAAAACAAACACAGCTTCACATATTACTCACCTACATGCAAAAATAAAGCATACACAGCAAATCCCCCTGCGGCGATTACCTAATATAAGTTATCACAATTACTCATTGCCCTTTCTTTACCTATTAGAAAAAAAACACGCGAACCTATAAACAAAAGTCTTACTACTCTGCTCACACCATAAATCTCACGCCGTTATGATATAACGTTATTTACCAAACTTTTTTTTCCTACCTCTTGGCCCTTTTCCCCTTAAGGTCGTTAAGCAATTATATGCCTTAAGTTCTTAGCGTAATGGTATAAAATGGCTTAAGTAATGAAGATTTAGTACTTTCGCTCCGTAATGGGTAGAATTTCACGAAAATAGTCCACCTATGTGTTTGGAAATCTTTCGGGAGTGCCAATGTTATGTAATGTGTTATGTAACAACATTATTTTGTGTTAGTGAAGCTCTTTTTGAATAAGCTTGTTTGAGGAAGTAGGTCTCGCTTAAGTTCGTTGCCATGCTCCGGATTAAAGTAAAAAACGTTAATGAAATTGCAGATACCTGACACGTTCCAAAATTATATATGTGAAAGACACTCTGTGTGACTGTCTGTCAGGCATTTTTCGACGACCCGAACGGCGCAGCGGTAGTGAGGCTGGCTCACGCTCTTAGAGTCCCGGATTCGAATCCCGGTAGGAGCAACTGTTTGTGTGATGAGCATGGACTTTTGTTTCCGAGTCATGGATGTTTAGATCTATAATAAGTCTGTATTTGCAAAGAAAAAGTATCTATGTAGTATATCAAATATCTGGTGTCCACGACACAAACCTCGTTGCTTAGTGTAGCACTAGATGGCGCAGTGGGTAATGTTCAGCGATATTTATTTCTTTCTTTTCGGGTGGTCATCCCATGGATGTCCTTTTTTTTTTTTTTTTTTCGGATGGGAAATCATCAAATGACTTCTCCCGCTCTGGGCTGAGCGGGAGGGAGTGTCAGACTTTTACTGACTAAAACCCATCCATGTTCCTTCCTCGCCCTTTGTGTTCCGGGGCCACGGTATCTCTTTCGAATAGTCCCGCAGCCCCGGCAGGCTTCGGTCCTTGCGGACCCCTTCCTTATTGCTGACTCTCTTTGAGGCGCGCGTGGAACACGAACGCGCCGTCGACACGGCCTGTCGTCATGAGACGTACGGACGGCGAGCTAGCCCATAGCTCCCCGTCCACAGGCCCGCGCCTACGGTGGCCGGAAGCCACCACGTGGCCCCCGACGCCCGGGGCGTCTCCCGCGGCGGCCGGGACGTGAGGATCTCTCCCTGTCCTGTTCCGCCACCTCCTTCGCTAGCATGACTGCTTCGCAGAAGGAGGTGACGGCGTCCCATTCCGTCTCGCTCCGGACCATGGCACGAACCAGGGCCGGGAGCGAGAGGTCGCCGCCGCCGATCGCCACCTCGAGGACACGGCGGTGCTCCACCCAAGCGGGGCACACCTCCACAGTGTGCTCCACCGTGTCCTCCGGCCTATCCTCACAATGATAGCACCCGGGCGTTTCCTCCCGCCCGATTCGGTGCAGGAACTTACCGAAACATCCGTGTCCGGTAAGAACCTGCGTCAGGCGGAAGGTGAGGACGCCGTGGCGTCTCTCCAGCCACTCCTCAAAGAGGGGACTTATCGCCACTATTGTGGCGTGCCCTGCACGGGGTTGCGATAGTCGCTCTCTCCATGTCGCCATGAGATCCCGCCGGAAGTCCGTCCGCTGAGCGACAATTTGCCGCGGCAGCGGAGTTTCCCCCCCCCCCCCCCTATGGATGTCCTGCGCCCTGGTGGGCTGGGTGAAAGATTACGTCAGACTTCTACTGACTAAAACCATACGATGTTCTTCAAACATCTTGGGCCGGAGCGCTGGAGTGCTTGTGCAGTTCGTCACGCTTCCCTAGATTTTGGCCCACATAATCACAGAGGACCCCATCACTCTCTGCGGCCTTTCACGGCGGCAGTTCCTCAGCAGAGGCACGCACAGAACACTACGCGCCACCATTCCGGGCCAGCGTCTGTTGAGGCCCCTTATTCACAACGCTTCGATTCGGAAAGTCGTATGTCTATCTTTTTTTTACATTACGAAATCGAGCGAGATAGACATACGACTTTCCGATTCGAAAATCGAATCGAAGCGTTGTGAATAGCTATGCAGGTGACGGGCTCGGAATCTGTCACGGCCACACCCTATGGCAGCTGCAGAATGTTTTGCGCCCTCCGGCTTCCGATGCGTCTGCTGCGGATAAAGAGGGAAATGTGTTCTATCGCTCCCTTTCCGCCGTCTCCTTTGGGACCATCACTTTCTCTCGAAAGGAGGTGTCGGCGTCTCACGCGATCTCGTTCCCGACTATAAACTGAACCATGTCCGGAAGCGAGAGATTATCCGCAGCACCGACCGTCGCTACAACATCACGGTACTGCATTGCCCAAGCTGAGCGCATTTCCTCAGAGCGTGCCAGATTTACAAGGATACAAGTGAAAGCACAGGACCTAAGTAGGATAACCACCCAATCATGCCAGTTTGTGACTCCTTCGAAGTAGTCCAAACTCAAGACCTAAATAAATCTTCAAACAAAACTTTAAAAACAATTTATAAAGTCGCTTATCACTGACTCAAAAAATCCTCAAAAAGACGCGAAAGATTCCACTAAAAATAAAACAGAAAAACTTTAATAGTTCTTAACGTACTTTTAGCCAATTCATCACAAAATCACATTTCCAACGTACCAAAGCCGATATTTTTCCGATTCCATAAAAAGTTTCGTTCGGAAACTTGGCGAGTTTTTGTTACAACAAACGTTCAGTACTAAAATATTTGACTGGATTTCATTCGTTTTTGCCTCGGAATCGGTTTAAACCGCTTTCGGGCTGATCGAGTAGGTTTTAACTAGAATTCCGGATTATAGACTTTAAATTAAATATGTTTTTTGTGGATTTGGTTAGCGGTTTGCGTATTTGGATAAGAGTTTTTAGAATTGGGGAATGATGAGTTTATTTCTGGGGTTGTAAATAGTTTTTTATTTCAGTAAACAGGATTCCCATTGATGTCCAGTTAAGGGGACTACAGGAGCTAAACGCGAGTTTATAATACAGAAAAGCATATGATTTACTGCAACAAACAAAACCAGAAAAATATTTGATATTCTTCAGGATATATGCTAGTACATAGTGTTTTGAAAACATAATACAACTAATTTTACTCGATAAAAAAATCATGAACTTATCTCTAAAAATTTCTTTTAACGAGTAAAAACCATACTCAAATACATGCGATCATTCTGATTTTTTGGCAAATAATTCTACAAGCAATATATTAGCATGATAGTGTTTTATTTTTTTAGTCCAATCAATAGATTTTTTGTAAATCGCAAAAAAAACACTCATTTCGCAATATTCGGCCTGCAGTGACTAACGTAACAACCACTTTGTAGTGCAAGCTAATTAGAACTTTATTCTAATAGTATTTCAAACGAAGTTTGAACCACCACGATTAGAGTTGCGTATTTAGCTCCTGTAGTCGCCTTAAGAGCTGTGTTTGATCTCTTCTTTCTTCTTCTTCTCTTCTTTCTTTGAGTCAGAGTACTCGTACCCCAATTTATAACTGTTCTCCAGCCTGTTAATGTCCACCAGATTATCGGCAGTGGAATATTATAATATTTTTTAAAAGGTTTAATTTTTATTTTCTGGAATTTTTTTGGCATTACTTTTGGCTGACTGTGACTTTAATAGTAGATTATTGCATCGAGCACAAAGTAATTTATTATTGCACCAAGTGCCTGATTTAGAGCCCGAGCGTTAGCGAGGGCTCTAATCTAACAGGCACGAGGGCAATATAAATTACTTAAGGCGAGGTGCATAATCTGTTTTTCTTTCAACTATTACCTATAGGAATAGTAGATAAAAGAAACTCATATCAAACAGTTAAAATAGAAGTTTAATTATTGAAATTAAAAGTTATACTTGAGCAATTATTAAACGTAAGGTTAAGAGTTTTGTTGGGCAAATTTATATTAAATCAGAGTTAGCAGCAATCATTTTTTAAATTTGGAACAAGTAGGATAGAAACGAATAATACGTACGTAAAAAAAAAGTGATGATATCGGCTGGCTGAATAGAGCTAACCCATTGAGATTGGCACTTATTGGTGCGATTAAAAAAAAACTGTGCAATAATGAAATTGAAGAAAAAAAATTAAATACGAGAATTGGCCTACAGAGCATATTTTAAATGCTGCAGCAAAAGCGAATTAGTTTAACAGCTTCTCGTCGAATAGGGATGATGACTGACTAAACAAAATATGATTCTGTTTAGTCCGTTATATTAATTAATAAAAAGTGACGTCACATTGACGACGTCATGTTGACGTCATACGACGTTTAGTAATCTGTAAGTATAGATTACTAAACTTATTTATAGGTTAAGTACCCTCGAGTTATACTTCACTTGCTTACAACGTCATCAAGATTAAAAAAAAAAAACCAAAACGCGTTAGTAATGGATTATTATCCCTTGATCTGTCCACGAAGTAGACACAATAGTTAAACAATGGTGTGTCGAACAAATTGGTCATTTGACAGATCATGATCTACCCTGATTTTCAGGGCAGTAATGAAATTCCATATGTACAAAAAAACTGCCTAGATTTTTGAGAAAGTTTAATGAACAGCTTTCAAGTCTTTTAGTATTGGTACACTTACTAAGCAAGTGTAGTATAAAAATAATAAATAAATGAATCTAAAAGGGTTTGTAAAATTAAGTATAATCCTTTCTTATTTGCATATTATTTGCCTTCAACCTCGAATCTTTCACCACAAAGTTCAACGCGTTAATGAAGACAAAGATCTATAAAAAACCGTTACCATTTTTTTTTTTTTTCGGATGGGAAATCATCAAATGACTTCTCCCGCTCTGGGCTGAGCAGGAGGGAGTGTCAGACTTTTACTGACTAAAACCCATCCATGTTCCTTCATCGCCCTTTGTGTTCCGGGGCCACGGTATCTCTTTCGAATAGTCCCGCAGCCCCGGCAGGCTTCGGTCCTTGCGGACCCCTTCCCTATTGCTGACTCTCTTTGAGGCGCGCGTGGAACACGAACGCGCCGTCGACACGGCCTGTCGTCATGAGACGTACGGACGGCGAGCTAGCCCATAGCTGCCGTCCACAGGCCCGCGCCTACGGTGGCCGAAAGCCACCACGTGGCCCCCGACGCCCGGGGCGTCTCCCGCGGCGGCCGGGACGTGAGGATCTCTCCCTGTCCTGTTCCGCCACCTCCTTCGCTAGCATGACTGCTTCGCAGAAGGAGGTGACGGCGTCCCATTCCGTCTCGCTCCGGACCATGGCACGAACCAGGGCCGGGAGCGAGAGGTCGCCGCCGCCGATTGCCACCTCGAGGACACGGCGGTGCTCCGCCCAAGCGGGGCACACCTCCACAGTGTGCTCCACCGTGTCCTCCGGCCTATCCTCACAGTGATAGCACCCGGGCGTTTCCTCCCGCCCGATTCGGTGCAGGAACTTGCCGAAACATCCGTGTCCGGCAAGAACCTGCGTCAGGCGGAAGGTGAGGACGCCGTGGCGTCTCTCCAGCCACTCCTCAAAGAGGGGACTTATCGCCACTATTGTGGCGTGCCCTGCACGGGGTTGCGATAGTCGCTCTCTCCATGTCGCCATGAGATCCCGCCGGAAGTCCGTCCGCTGAGCGACAATTTGCCGCGGCAGCGGAGTTTCCCCCCGGCGTAGCGCCTCCGCGCGCCACTCATGTAGGCGCGCGAGGACTATTGCCTCCAGATCCCATGGCGGCAATCCGGCAAGGAGGTTCGCCGCCTCGCGGGAGATCGTGCGGTACCCCCGGACCAGCCTTACGGCTACCACCTTCTGGGGCACGTTCAAGTGGTGGGCGGCACGCCGCCTCAATGAACGTGCCCACACCGGGGCCCCGTAAAGGGCCATGGACCGCACGACTCCCGCGTAGAGCCTCCGGCAGGAGGCGTTCGGCCCCCCCAGGTTGGGCAGGAGCCGCCTGAAGGCAGCCCCTGTCCGCTCCAGTCTGGGGGCCAAACGTCGGAAATGCTCCACGAAGTTCCACCGGCTGTCGAGGACAAGTCCCAGGTACTTCAGCGTCGACTCGACGCCGATGGAAACCCCTCCTGCCATCACTGAGGATCCCGGAGGTGGCGCATTCCGAGGCCCATGAAAGCACATGGCCTCGGACTTGTGCAATGCCACCTCGAGACCCAGTTGCCGGATCCTCTCAACGACTATCGCAACCCCGCGTGTCATAACTTCGGCCGCCGCCTCGTGCGACCCCCCCTGTGCGAGCACCAGCGTGTCGTCCGCATAGCAGACCACGCTGACGCCGCTAGGGAGGTCGGCGCGCAGCACCCAGTCGTACCCGATGTTCCACAAGGACGGCCCTAGAACCGATCCCTGCGGAACACCGCACGACATCTCTCGCCGGTTCCAGTCTCCGCTGCGACCGGGGTAGATGACGTACCTGTCCGCCAGGTAGTCCCCGACCACACGACGGAGGTAGGTCGGCACCCGGTGATACCGGAGTGCCTCCCTTATGCAGCTCCAGGGCATGGAGTTGAAGGCATTGGCGATGTCGAGAGACACCGCCAAGACAACCCCACCCCGGGACACCGCATCCCCCGTCGTGAGGGCCCTCACGCGCATGATGGCGTCCACCGTAGAGCGCCCCTTGCGGAAACCATACTGGTGTTCCGCAAGGTCCGGCCCCATCCCCGCAAGGTGCTCGGCGAGGCGGTTTGCAATCACCCTTTCAAAGAGCTTGCCCACCTCGTCGAGCAACACCACGGGCCGGTAGGCGGACGGAGAGTCCGCCGGGCGCCCCGGCTTCCGGATGAGGACCAGCTTCCCCGTCTTCCAACGAAGCGGGAACTGGCCTCTCTCCAAACATGCGCTAAAGAGCCCTTCCAGTCGGGGCCCGAGAGCCTCCGAGGCCAGGACCCAGGCTTTGCCAGGCAAGCCGTCGGGTCCCGGGGCGGTATTTTTGGCACCTAGCCTTCGTACCGCCACTCTCAGGTCTACCCCGGTCACTTCAGGAGCGTCGTCGTCGTCACTTTGGTGGTCCGCTTCCGGCACCGCAGCCGGCGGAGCCATAGGCGGGGGCGGATGTTCCCCTCGCGAGGGGAACAGAGCGCTCACCACGTCCTCCACGAGCTGAGGCCGGAGACTCTGCGTCAGCGGGGGGGCCCAGGTGCGGAGTTTATCCCGCACCATCTTGTAAGGGCGCCCCCACGGATCTCTGTCGAGAGCCCCCAGCATCTCCTCGCGGGCCAGATCTCTGGCCCGCAGGACAGCCTCGCGGAGGGCGGTCTTCGCCGCTCTGTAGCCCTCATAGAGCTCCGCCTCAATGGCTGCCGCATTCGGTGGGCGAATGCGGAGCCTGCGGTGCCTGGCGTACCGGTGTCGCGCAGCCACACACGCCTCCCGTAGGGACGTCAGCTCTCGCGACCACCAGTACACCTGACGCCGGGCGCTTCCTGGCCGGACTCGGGGCATTGCCACGTCACATATGTCGGACATGGCCTCCTGGAACCACCCTGCCTCATCATTGACGTCGGCAGGCCTGTCCGGTGATGTCACCCAGGCCTGCACGATCGAGGCTTCCAGGAGGAGCTCCCGGTCCAGCTGCTTCAGCGCCCAACGCGGACCACTCGGGGCCTGTTGGACCGGCGCGCTTGAGGTCTGGGTGGAGACGTCGAACCGGATGTACCGGTGGTCGGAATAGGTCTCCACCCCCTCCATGACGCGCCAGTCAACGACACGCGGTGACAGGGCGGGGCTAGCGAACGAAATGTCCACCACTGACTCGCCCCGCATCCTCACGCACGTGGCGACAGAACCCCGATTTAGGACGACCAGGCCCTTCTCCAGGGCCCAGTCCTCCACCATCCTTCCCCGCACGTCTGTGCAACGGGAACCCCAAGCCAAGTTCTTGGCATTGAAGTCCCCGAGGACAAGCACGGGGAGGGAATGGTTTCCGACGACGACACTCAACTCTGCGAGAGAGTTGTGGAACTCGGCGAGAGTTCGGCTCGGGGAGAAGTAGACACCCACTACGACGATCTCCCCGAACCGGGCTGCTACGCACCCCCGACCCCTCCTGACACTTTCAAGGGTCGGGGTGCCGGCGGCGGCCGACGACACTATGGTCACTGAGCCGCTTAGGTCCGCCACCCAGTCTTCCCTGGGCCAGACGAAATACGGCTCAGCGACCACAGCGATGTTAATCAACCACTGCGCCATGCTCTGGAGCAATAGATCCTGAGCGCAGGCGCAGTGGTTGATGTTCGCTTGGAGGAAGCGTAATGGGGCCGTTATTGGCACTCCATTACCGCTTCCTCCAACCTGGCCCCCTGTGAGGGCCCCTCTGTGGCGGCGACAGAGGGAGCGGCAGCGGCGGCAGTTGCGGCTGCGGCGGTGGCGACGGTGGCGGTGGCGGCGGAGGGCCTACCCTTTCCTCGGGTGGCCTTGGTGGGTGGAGCGCAGGCCTTGCTTCCAGCCCGGTGTTCGGCCGGCTTGCCAGCCGCCGCACATGCATCGCAGTGCGGCGTGGCACAGCAAGCCGCGGACACATGACCGGGCTGACTGCAGCGGAAGCATAGCCCGCTGCGGTCCACCTCCGAGGCGCACCGGACTGACACGTGGTGTCCCACGTGGCAGCGGTAACACCTCAGAGGTCTGGGCTCCAGCAGCTTAACCTGCGCTGAAACCCAGCCCACCAATAGCCTTCGGCCCTCCACAATTGTTTTCGCCGCCGTCACAGGGCAGCATACCGTAACGGTATGCATACCCGTGGGGTCCGGACGTAGGGTGCCTGCCCTGACCTGCTCAGCAGGGCACCCTCCGGACCTGGCGACGGCGGCCACCACCTCCTCCTTGGTCACCGAGTCGTCCAGACCCAAGATGCGCAGGTCTGCGCATCTGACGGGCCTGGACACTCGGGCCTCGTCCGCGTTTAGGGACGCTCTGAGCTTCTCAGCTAGAGCGTCAGCGGACGGGCCACTGGCCTCCCCGGGGACCTCGAGCATACGAGCCCCCGTCGCTGTGACCTTCAGCCGGAGGCCCCCGGTGATCCCGAGCTCCCCGAGGTCCACCGCCTCCTTTGCCTTCGCCAGCAGGTCGCGGTAGGACACGCCCCTCTGTTCCGCTTCCGGCTGTAGTGTGATCACTACAGCCGCGGTCTTAGGGGCGCGGAGCCTAGCCGCGATCTTGCGCTCCCTGATCTGGCGCTGCCGCTCCTTGTTTCGGGCCTTTTTGGCCGCCTTCCGCCCCTTTTTCTTCTCCCCGACCACCTGCCATCCGGCTTCAGCCGTGGGAGGTGTAGGGGGCTGCTGGGGGGGCGGTGGCGGCGGCGGCGGCTGACGTGCCGCCGGCGCTGGCCCACTCGCTGCTGGGGCTGGCGCCGGCACAGTCTTCTGTGCAGCCGCCTTGCCCTTCTTCGCTTTGGCCCCCTTTGCCGGCGCCGGTTTCGCCGGAGCCGGCTTTCCAGGGGGCGCCGCCGCAGCCCTACCAGAGGGCTGGCTGGACGGCCCCGGTCCGGGTGCGGCAGCCGTGGCAGCCGCGTACGAGGCCGCCTTCGGACCCGTGGACGCCTTGCTTGCCGCCAGGGGGGGGCGCAGAACGATTCCCTCCAGGACGGAGAACCGCGCCTGGAAGGAAGCCAGCTCCTTCCGAACCAGGTTCAGCACCTGGTTCTCCACCGGCTCGGGCTGGCTGGGTCGCTGCGTCTGGCCCCCCTTTGGAGGCGCCACGCAGGAGCCAGACTCCCGTAGACTGGCCAGGTCTGCTAGGAGCCTGGCGTTTTCTTTTTGGAGAGCCTCCGTGGCGGCCGACAGGCGGGCCACCTCCGCCCGCAGTTTAGCCAGCTCCTCCCCATCCATCGTAGGAGGGGGGGGAGGACGAGGAGGTCCGCCAAAGTTGGCCTCCGCTGCCGCCATTATGGAGGCAGAAGCCGCGGGTATGGCCTTGAGTTTTGAAGATGTCTTCATCTTCAAGGCCACGCCCCTAATTGCGGCTTCCACCTCCTTCGTGAACCTGGCCTTACGCTCCGCATCAGAGCCGCCAGGTGCACCCGTCTCTTCGCCTGACCCAGGAGCAATCACGCCCGGGTGGCGTCCCTCTTCGGCCAGCCTCGCTGACCGCTCAGAGGCAGAGAGCCCCGCCCTCTTGCCTCGGATCCCCCCGCGCCTGCTTGTGGGGATCTTCCGGGCCGAGGCCAGCTCTCCCTCGGATGACGACCCTTGGTCGCCATCCCGCCTGGACCGTTTGCGGAAGAACTTACTGTTCTCCGCAACAGTCCCATCCCTCTCGCGGCGGGAGCTCACTGAGCCTCCCCCGCTCACCTCGCTGGATGCTACGTCAGACTCCGACCCCGCATCCCTCCTCTCCTCTTCGTTGCCGTTGCCGGCGGTGTTGGTTTTTGGTATTTCATTTTCCATATTTGAACCCACGAGTATGGGGGAAATAAACTCCTAACTAGGCAGAGACCCCTGTACCTAGTAGGGCAGATTCTTAGTATTTATTACTCGCCAGGGGGTCTGCAGGTACCCTGGCGAGGAGCGCACTAGCGACTGATTCGTTCTCTGGAACACCCGTCAGCCATACATCCCCTCGCGGTGCGTCGCCGCTTGGGATTCGGGGTGACTTTTTATAGAGGTTGTCTACCTCGCGGTCCGGGCGGTTAAGCCAAGACCCTCGGTCCCTGTCGAAGCCGCGAGACCTGATCCACGACACTTCGACGTTGGGATTACGAGACCGGCGGTGACAGAGGAGGACGATCCTTCTCTGTCTGCTCGGAGGCAGGGTAAGTGCACACCGAGCCCGCCCTCACTCCTCTGCTGTGCCCTCTGCTAAACAGAGGGCACGCAAAGGAACGCACCTTTGGTCCAGGTCGGACCCCACCCATGTCAGAATAATTGGCCGCGGCAGTACCACTCCCCGAGGGATAAGAGGAAATTCTCATTTCCCCTCATTCCCCGGAGAAGGATACTGCCGCGCCCGGGGTGCACCGGCCCAGCAGCTGCTCTTCCCTCCAGACGTATCGAGAGGGACGAGCAGCCGCCGGACACACGTGGAGGACTTCTGACTTCGCACCCCAAAAACCGTTACCATGACAACATATATCAACAAAAATACTCATCAAAACAAATATCCTACTAACCCTTATTCAAGTACAGTAATATCCTAAAACAGACGCTCTACAAACTTGAAACGGGTTCAATTTGAACTTAAACAAATATAACCCTCGCCCTTCACAGATAAGATGGAACAAAAGCCTTGGTATCGTAAAACTGGGATATAATTGCATAGATAAGGATCTTAACGTTGGTATTAATGATCGAATTGATGCTGGCAACCCTCGGGTAAGCGCCATCTATCGGTAGTTTATGGGTGTTAAATAAATGTGTGTTATGGAACTAAATTTTGTAAGCATTTTAGGGAATGTTTGTTGTAAAGTTAATATTGGCTACTTGCAGAAAGGCATGTTTTTGACAAACCACTGTCTTTCTCTTTTTAGGGTTCCGTAACTCAAAACGTAAAAAAAGAACCCTTGATCACTTTCTTGTTCGTCTGTCTGTCCGTTTGTATGTCAAATCTGTCACCACCGATTTTCTCAGGAACGGGTAGACCTAGCAAGTTGAAATTTATACCAGATTCTGAGGGCTATAGTCCCTATTATGTGTATAAAAATCAAGGTCCTGGGTAAACACAATAAAAAAAACTTGTAAGTACCAAAATTTACCTGAATATTCAACTTTTTTATTTTTCGGAATTTTCCTTTTATTTTAACTGTCTTCAAAAAAAAGGAGGAGGTTATTCGGTAGACGTGTTTAGTATTTCACCAGTCATGTTTAAGTCCCATGTAATAAGAGGCGAGCCTATTGCCACCAACCAGGCACCAGATCCAGACTCCGTGGCTGCTACTAAAAAAATCCTTATGGTAAAACACAACAACACTTTGCCCGACCCGAGAATCGAATCAAGGACCTCTTGCTGAGCACTAGACCAACATTAAGGCAGTCGTCATTAGTCTGAGAAAACAGTATTTAAAAAACAATCATCATCATCATTTCACGCCTTCTTCATTCGGGGCTACGGGACTGAGAGATACCGTGGCCCCGGAACACAAAGGGCGATGAAGGAACATGGATGGGTTTTAGTCGGTAAAAGTCTAACACTCCCTCCTGCTCCGCCCAGAGCGGGAGGAGTCATTTGTTGATTTCCCATCCGAAAAAACAAAAAAAAGGCCTTTTTCATTTGAGACGTTGCGTTGGGAGGCCAACGCAACGTCTTCCGGTTAGCGGAAGAACCGGATCGGTGTAAACCACAATAAAATAGAATAGAATAGAAAAATGTTTATTTACCTGGTTCATATGTTACTTTATGTGGTGCGGTGGTGTGTTCGGCCTGTGGGTGTGTCAGCTACTTACAGTCTAACTATGTTTGTCTGGGAGAGATCTATATAGGTGTCGTGTAGTGTGTGCTGTGAGATTGTTTGACAGAATGAATTTATATAAATTTATAATTTTGTTGTATATCGCCCTATCCTATTTACAGCTAACCACAATAAAATCACACAAAAGTATTATCCTTTTTTTCCTTCAATATAAAGTAAAAAAGCAGGTGTTGCATCCCTTTCCACCACTATATGACCACAATCTCTATTCTATTGTGATTCAGCCTTCTCGTCACGTCACCGACCTACCTTATCAATTTCACCCTGAGACCTCCAAAAAATAATCTTCCTTCTCCAATATTGGAGGTTTCGTCCTCTCTTTATTCATGTCAGACCTCAGTAACCTCTTAACGGATGAGGATTAAGTTTTCAACGTCGAGGAAGAATATTAAAGTTTTTTTTTTTTTAGGAAATGAAAGTCGAGGTTTTTTGATACCCGGATGTGATTATGTTCTTTAGATAGGCGATTTTTTAAATTTGTTTTTCGTACTTTTTGTTGAATAATACATTTATTACTTTTTATTTTACGATGGTAACACTAGATCTTTTAAAAAATAATATTTAACGTGTTCACTTTTAATCGATTTCGAAGCGAACTATAATTTGTCGTGAAAAATCGATCTTCGAATAATCAACTTCGATTTTGAGAAAATGCAGTAGAATAAAAGAATATAGTATTACAATTTTATGTTGCATATATTTTTAGTTCTTTTATTGCATATCACATTAACTGCCAGAATAATAATGACAAAAATCACAAAAAAATAAAATACATAGTATTAAATTTTGGGGTCAATCGGAGGCAGGGTTCCGTAGAAAATTAAAAAAAACTTCACGAGGTCACCGGTACCCTACATGGCGCACAGAAGTAATTATGTTGATTTCTGTTACCAAGGCGCCGTGCGGTCACCTCTCCGGGCACCCGCGCACCTCAGTCGCTAACACGCGCTATCATGGAATATTATATACTAAAAGTTAAAAAAGTTTAATTTTACTACTCTACTACTACACTACTACTCTCGTTTTATTATTCTTCCCATAGCATTTATAAATACGTTTGGATTTAAAAAAAATGTTATGTTCTGGGATTTTAAACGTTATTGAAGGTTTATCTATATATATAAAAGGCAAAAGTGATTGACTGATGTATCAACGCACAGACCAAACCCTTAGGGCTAGAATCTTAAAATTTCGCACACGTATTCCTATTATGACGTAGGCATCCACTAAGGAAGGATTTTTCGAAATTCAACCCCCAAGGGGGTGAAATAGAGCACAAAAGTTTGTATAAAACTTTTTATTCCTTGCACATATTTGAATGAAATTTCGTATGAATTTAGTGCGGCAAAAATAATGAGCTACGTATTTCAGCGTTTTCCAAAATTCCACCCCTAAGAAAGTAAATTTAATATTTGGACACAGGTAAAACCTCGATTAACACATACGAGTAGAATACTTTTCATCCAATTATCCAACTCCACGCGGGCGAAGCCGCGGGCAACAGCTAGTGTTCAATAATTCAAAACATTTTTACGTTACATAGAAACCATGCGAAAGTATTACTCCTGAGCGCCATCCCGGTCACTTACTAATAGGAAATCTATAGAAAACGCGTCCTACGGCGCGTAAATAAACTCTGAAAACAGGTTTACCGTGAGGTCACCGGTGTCCTACGTGGCGCCTTAATACAAGACCGCCTCCGGTCACCGGTGCCCTACATGGCAGTCAATGTGATATTGAGCATTTAGGATGCAAATTTCAATGACTAAGTTGCATATAATCCATCAGTCTTTAATAACTATGATGCAAAACTAACAAAACTTCATTATTGGAGAACGCATTAAAGTTCGTGTTTCGTTCTCGCATTCAAATGTTACCAAAAAGAGATTATCCTCAAAAAATTGCCACACACAAAAACAAATATTGTGTCCTGCGAGTCCTGTTGTTTGTCCATTACAGGAACTGACAGACGCTACTGAAGGCGCCAAACTAGTAGCTCAGTCCTGGGCCGACACAATTTAGATTACCACGGACACGCTAAGAATAAGAAGATTAAAATTTGGCCAAAATTTACACATAAATCTCCGAAACACAAATCCATTCCCACACCAAAACTAATATACGAATCATTCAAAAAATTAACACTCCATGAGCGTAATACGAAAGTCTCAATTTCCTGGCAGCCTCTTTCAACGTGGATATTTGCATAACCAATATCCATAGGGTGGTAGCCCTCTAGCCACCCCTTTTTGGAATCCTACCAGGGTTCCGGGGGCAAATTACACCCTAATCCTGAGTGGCAAAGTATCATCACGGCTGGAGTAATTGAGTTATCGATTCTGGTTGATGATTGGTACCTAGGTTAATTTTTCTGTAAAATATGTTAGGATTCGAAAACTATTTTCTAGTTAAATTTTCATGTTTAAAATCATCTGCCCAGCCTTTTTCCAACTATGTTGGGGTCGGCTTCCAGTCTAACCGGATGCAGCTGAATATCAGTATTTTACATGGAGCGACTGCCAATCTGACTTCCACAACCCAGTTAGTACTGGGTAATACAATACCACTTGGTAAGACTGTTTGACAGACTTTCAGACCACTGACTACCTGTAACGACTGTCAGAGAATGATTTACAAATGACAGCAAGGACCAATAGCTTAACGTGATTTCCGAGGCACGGAGGAAACTCGGTATGTGATGGACGCCATTTATTTTCATGTTTTTAGTACTATATTAAGTTTGTTAACGAAACTTCTATCTCTTCTTTTATAAAACCAGATTGATAATAAATAACACGCTTGTCTATCCTTGCAGGTTAAGGCACTGGTGATCCTGCGAAGCCATATTTCCACTGTTATCTCTAAACTTTATTCCTGTCTAAAAGCGATTCAATTGCCAAAGATTGGGTACACATGTAGAGTTTGGGCTTCTACTGAGAATATTCCAAATAGTAAACCCAATAACACTTTGGTTCGAATCCAAGACCTCAGTGTCATCTGAAATCTTGCGACTACTAAACCAACGATAAAGGCAAGACAGTATTATTTTTTTCAAGTAAAATCATCAAATATTGCTCTCAAGTTGATTCAGAACTATTAAAATTAGTATTCCAAGAATTAAAATGAAACACTCCATAATTTCACGTTTGCCAAGCTACCTCTTTAACCAATTTGGTTTTCTACTGAACGCTTTGTGGTGCCACAATCGTTAAATTTTTGGATAGCGCGAGAAATTTGGATGTAAACTTGCAGGTCAAAATGTACTTACAGTTAAATTCATTGGCTTTTTGTATGACCAATCATTAGCATTTATTCTATTTATATAACTTCGTTTTAGAGGAAACCAGCATGCCTGACAGATATTTTATGACACGTAAAGTCAAGTCAGAGGTCTATGTGCAGCTAAAAACTTTGGTACCAGGTTAGGCACACTAACCACACGAAAAAGAAGATTTCATGGAAAGAAGATGATGAAGAAGATGTCAGCGGATGGATGACCATTCAATACATACCGACTGAGTCATGAGTGATGGCACGGCGGGACCCGTGCCATTTACGTGCGTTCGTGCGTCATTGGTTTTTGTATCTTTGACAGTCGTTACAGGTCGCTACAAAACTCCACCTGCTCCGATCCTTATATACTCATTTCGCCTCGACCACGTTCATACATTTCATCATTCACGCACACCGGTTGCGAGTACTACGTACGTCCGTCTCCTCCCTTGCAATAGGTATTTTTATACTTTTGTTTTCTTTCAGATATTATTTACCGTAGCTCCTATATCACACTCAATCATCTCATAATTCCTTGAAACTAAAACCAAATAATTGACGAATGGTACATACAGACATATTCCACTAATACCTTATTTTTTTTTGTCCTGCCATCGTCGGAGCTAAAACCTCATGTACATTAATATTGAGCTCGAGTTGTATTCTTCTTTTTTCCGTATTAGAGTGTTCGCGATCCGTTTTTCCGTGTTTAATTGAACAGGTCGTTCTCTCATTAATAAATGTCGTTGCTATATTTTAGTGGATTGTTTTGGTAGCTTGTTTTAGACTAAATCTTTTAACGATATTATTAGATGCCGTACATGTATTGTGTATTGATCATCATCTGCCTAGCCTTTTCCCAATTATGTAGGGATCGGCTTCCAGTCTAACCGGATGCGGCCGAATACCAGTATTTTACATGGAGCGACTGCCTACCTGACCTCCACAACCCAGTTAGTACTGGGTACCCCTTGGTAAGACCGGTTGTCAGACTTTGTTGTTTGTTATGTGCATACAAATAATCTCCTTTTTCTTCTTAATTATTCTACAGTGCATCTATATTTATATACTAAAAACATATATCTATATATTATAAAGAGGAAAGGTTTGTATTTTTGTATGTAACGAATAAACTTAAAAACTACTGGACTAATTTGAAAAATTCTTTCAGCAATGGATAGCTACATTATCAGCGAGTAACATAGGCTATATTTTATCCCCGTACTCCTACGGGAACGGGAACTACGCGGGTGAAACCATCCGCTAGTGGTGGATAAATAGACTAACAAAAAAGTATTTACCCTTCCATATGGGTAGATTAAAAGAAAGAAAGAACAGCCGCATTCAAGACAGAAGACAAATCTTTTGTTCAAAGTTTAGGCAACTCTCATTGCTCGAATCAACAAAAATGTTGAAATGGGGAAGATTTAAGACATAGCCTACGTGGCATGAGTTGTTCATTAGAACTTCTATGATGACAGTAACAAATGAAGAATCTTCCTGCGGAAACCCCACAGATGGAACAGCCTATTATAAAAACACTCCACGTGAAACCATGGCATCCGCTAGTGGTGGATAAATATACTAACAAAAAAGTATTTACCCTTCCATATGGGTAGATTAAAAGAAAGAAAGAACAGCCGCATTCAAGACAGAAGACAAATCTTTTGTTCAAAGTTTAGGCAACTCTCATTGCTCGAATCAACAAAAATGTTGAAATGGGGAAGATTTAAGACATAGCCTACGTGGCATGAGTTGCTCATTAGAACTTCTCTGATGACAGTAACAAATGAAGAATCTTCCTACGGAAACCCCACAGATGGAACAGCCTATTATAAAAACACTCCACGATCGTCAAAACCCATTAAGTACAAATATTTCCATACATAATTCCGCCCTCAAACATACACGCTCTAATTCGGATGAAGACAATGATGAATCGACTTCCAATAATAGCTAGGAGCATTTAAATGGGATATTATTTGGCTAGGGGTGTCACACTTTAAATTACACAAAGTTAACTAGTAGCCACGGAGTCTGGATATGTGCCCGATTGATGGTAGTTGTTGCCCCCCTATTACATGGGACTTAAATATAACTGGCGAAATGTGGGTGTACTATTAGGTACTACTCTGCCTAACCTTTCGGGGATAACAGGCGTAATGTTATGATATTGTACCTGAATTTGAACCCATGACATACAACATTAGACTATAATCTCCACAACTGCTATCAGAAAGATGATGGAAAACATCGTCAGCAAACTGGCCTGTCCACAATGTGTGTCCATACTGTGAGATACAAAAAAGTGAACCGTCGCGGGACGCCTGGCAGATGTGAAACATCGAAATTATTTTGTACAAGTAATATGCTTAAAAAAAAGTCAATATAAATAACAAACACCATATAAAATAAAAGAAAATAAAAACAAAATGACTCGATTTACAAAAAGTAAATCCTTATGCTGGAATCGAACTTAAAGTCACGAGATTGTAACTCAGCGCTCTGTGCCCCGAGACCAGCTGACTTGTTGTGAACCGTGTCGAATATTTAGATCTTATGCTGCTTCAAACACGCGATTTTTATTTATTTTGCCACGGCATGCATCGCGACGCTGGCTACGCGATTTTCATTTGTTTTTTTGGTTTACCCGCGCCTATAGATGTTTCACATCAAAAATCTAAAGCATGTGACATCCTCTATTAGGTCTGAGTCTGGGTGATGGAGCGCATTCCCTTTGACAGAGAAAAGACCTCTCCCCAGCAGCACATTTTATGCTGATAATGCTAAGCTTATGCTACACATCTAGTTCGTATCACTACATTTGGTTCGGCATTATTTGTTGAACAATAAAACCGACCCGAAGCAATTACTACTCACGTCTAACTTTCAAAAGACTTGTACCGAGCAGCTAACTCCGGTCGACATCTACGGGTTAGCTCGGTATGATTTGAGCCAAGCCGATATGTAATACAAATCTAGTGTTCGACTTTGCCACTTGGCGTGGACACCCGAATATACGCGTAGCAACCCTTAAGTTGAATCTACACTTGTAGCATTATGTTCAAATTCTCACCTACACGATTGAAATCTGAGAAACTGTGTATATTGAATTACATTTGGGCGACGCTTTGAGATTGTGTCCGATTGTGAGCGGATTTACGGAAATTGTAACAAGTGGTTGTGACTTTATCTTTGATAGATAAAGGCAGATACTCGTGGTTAAAGCTTGCCCCACGCTTGTACTGAAACCTGGTCTTAAGCAATCCCGAATCTACAACAAATGGATATTTAGGATGCCTAAACCCAGGTTTCATATTCTATGTTTTTTGACTGTTAATTTAATAAGACTAGATGTAGCAGGGGCTGCATGGATTAGGCCTTCATTTCTGACGGAGCCCGACCCTCTTCGATCCATACATAATCCTTCTTCGTCCACATTCATAAATCTGGTCATACAGGCACTCTGGTTGCGAGTATTCACCAGCACCTGGTCTTTCTGAAGAACATCACCAATAAGTTAGTTGTCGTTCTTGGATGACCCCTCCCGGCGTTGCCACTCACATCTGCTTTGATCACAATAACCACTAGCTCTTGTTCCTGTAACAAACCAAGGTTTGGCTTTTCTGTTTGTCTCCAAGTGTAAGATAAGTGGACCTGAACATTTATTGTAGCTTTAATAAGCAGAGTGGTAAATTATAGCATTATTTTGAAAAGCTTGCAACCAGCGTGCGTATATGAACAGATGTAAGAACGTGAACGAAGCAAAAGGTATGCAAGGATTGTGTAGTTTCTGCCTGTCCCCATAGAAAAAAGGCATAATTATATATTGTACTAAGAATAGTGGGCTTTCCCGCTACCGCTTCCGCTCCGCTAACAACGGGACCCAGTACAAAACTGCGTGAGACCGCGCAGCTGGCACTCTCTATGTTTTTTGTGGTATTCAAATCTGATTACATCATGCTGTGTAGGGAATGAAAACAAATAATTTGTTATTTTGTGTTCCCTTGTTTTTCTTAGAGATCTTTTGCGAGGACCAAAATTCAGTTTTCGCAGGTAGCTGAACATTTTTGCATAGATTCCAGTTTTTTCGCTGGCTTTTGCTTGCGGATTTATTCGCGTTTTTTTTTTCGTTTTAAATGCAGCCAATGACACGCGGGGATAATAACAACAACAACATCTATTTATTTCAGGCTACAATGGCCCATAAATATATACCTTATAAACTAACATATATAAAGTAAATACAAGTCTTGTGTTAATAAATAATATTTACAAACTATGTTAGTAGCACTTCACTTAGTCACACTTCACTAGTGGTGGCTGTCCAGTGGAACTTGTCCGCGGAAGCGACGGAGCACCACGTCCTGCGGCCAAAAGTCTTCCTCCATCACCATGGACAGATAACAATTCGGTATTCGCACCACGAACGCCTTGAAGTTGACGTTGCGGCGCGACTCCAGTAACTGCACCCTCGGTGTGTACCTCGTCTTTTGGCGCAGGTACTCCACGATGACCTCCGCTTTAATGTGCAAGCGGGAAATGTACACGCGGGTATAATAATTATAGCTTTCCATTAGTGAAAGAATTTTCGGAATCAGATCAGTAGTTCCGGAGATTACATCCTACAAACTTGAAAACTTTACCTCTTTATTATCAGTGTGGACGTTTACTATTATCAACATGATGTACAGTCGTAGATTTTTCCGCCTGATCAGTAATTTTTTTTTACGCTTATATCATGCAGAGGCGCCGAGCCAGGCCCCCTTAAAGTTTAGGCCTATAAGGAAAGCGTTAATTTGGCGCACAAAATAATAATAACTCTCGTTTGGCGTGCGTCATCAGTGCGCTCGGCCGGTCGGTATTGTCTTTCATTCATTAATTCTAAACAAAGTCAACGGGGCGTGGCTAGAGAGCGTTTCTATGTTGCGAGTGCAAGCCAAAATTAGCTTGGTGGTGATCAGGCGGGAGTGTCCACGATAGTACATACACTGTTCAGTGAAATTTGGTGTGGAAATCGGAAATGTAGTATGGCCATATTGTATTGCGAAGGAATGAGCACACGTTGTGAGGAAAGTTTTGAGAATGAATGCGAATTTAAAAAAGTAGAGTAGTACTATTTGAAAGAAAATATGGCTAAAATAGAGGTGACTTCTGAGATGATGAAATAGAGAATTATTTAATATTATATATAATATAAGTAGAAGACATGCTGCGTCAAGCCCAAATAAAATGGGATAAAGGCAATAGAATGATAATTATGAGGTAGGTGTTTTTAATTCCAATTAATTCTAATTAATGCAACGTCTCGTCTGCTCTTGAGTGGACTGGTAACTCTAAAAAAGAAAAGAGATGTAGGAGTCTCTAACACTGGACCAAAGCTCAAAGTGAGCACAGCTAGTGTCAAATAAATATAAAAGTTCACAGTATATTTTTTTCCAAACCGGTATATCGATGTCGGTTCGTCCTTTGTGATGTTGTGACGAAATAGAGTTTTACATTTTATTTTATCGGTTTTAAAATATTTAGAATTTGAGCCAGTGAAATACTGCCAACAATATACGGGTAGTTGGCCGTTTTTCAACAGCGGTTACCCTTAAAATACGAGCAGTATCTCTCTACATTTATTTATTTCCTTTTATGTAACAATAACAATGGGCCAGGATTAATGCACTTCGCGATAAAATAGCCTCTGAGAGTGACTGTCAAGTCAGAGAAATTAATTTTTTTTTACTACGAACCTATTTTTACGAGCTCGTGGCTAAATAATAACAGCCGCTCGGGTCGATCTCTAGGTTAAGCCGTGCTTGCCTAGATTGGTCTGTGGATGGGTGACCACCCTTACATACCGAGTTTCCTCCGTGCCTCGGAAAGCACGTTAAGCTGTTGGTCCCGGCTGTCATTTGTAGATCTATGACAGTCGTTACAGGTAGTCAGTGGCCCAAAAAGTCTGACAACCAGTCTTACCAAGGGGTATCGTAATACCCAGTACTAACTGGGTTGTGGAGGTCAGATAGGCAGTCACTCCATGTAAAATACTGATATTCAGCTACATCCGGTTAGACTGTAAGCCGACCCCAACATAGTTGGGAAAATGCTAGGCAGATTATGATGACTACGAACCTATTTAGTCGGAGCCTTAACATTATGTTATTTTGCTATTCATAATTAATTTTTCTTACATTACGTCTATCACATTCAGTCAGGACATTAACCACAAAAACTTTAATGTTATAACTGTACAAATAATGTTATCATCACGTTCATGAATCTCTACAATTGAGCCCTCACACGAACATACGACTTTTACATCGCAAATTCTTACAAATTTGTTATCAAACTTGTGTTGTGGGTTCAAATCCGGGCAAGTACAAATGTGACTTCTTCAATTGATATGCACTTTCTAAGTTTATCTTGGACATCACAGACATAGGTGAAGGAAAAAATCGTGAGGAAATTTGGACTATAGTTAATATAAGTCTGAAATCGCCAACCCGTCTTAAGCAAGCGTGGTGATCAATGCTCATGCCTTCTCTATACGATAAGAGGCCTTTGCCCAGCAGTGGGACAGTATAGGCTGGTATAAGATAGAAAATGTATACAGTCAGAAAACCAAGTAACTAATAAATGCGAACGACTGTTTTCAATTTTAAAATTGTTCGTTTGTTTACATCGCGCATATATTTTGTACTAGGCGAACAGAACTGTATGGTAGACCGTACCTGAGGCCCTACTCCCTAACGTTTCGTCCGTATATTCGGGTCTATCCGTCTCTCTCACTCGCACTCATCTGCAGACGTTCGCGAGAGAGACGGATAGATCCGAATATACGTTAGAGAGTATAGGGCCCCAGATACTCGTACTCGGGGCGCTATCTGTCTATTTGACGCCATTTAGACGACGACACTTCCAGGAAACGTCTGCTACCTGTAGGAAGTCGCCGTCAGGTAATGTCTCTCAAATTGACACCAATAAGGATAATAATGCCCTTTTCCCCATATAGTGTAGCTTTTCCTTAACTTGTGTAGTTTCGATTCTGTTGCTGAGCAATTGGTATAGAAAATTATAATAAAATTCAGTGAAACTGATTGTTCCTAAATGCTAATGAAAACCGATGTCCGGTTGATTGACTTCAAATAAAAGGAGGTTCTGTTTTCAACTCTTTTATGAAAGCGTGTATGTCTGTTTGACGTCATCACTTTCCCAAAGTTGGGTTTAACTTCCAATCTAATCGGATGCAGCTGTATGTATACCAGTGTTTTACATGGAGCGAATGCCTATCTGACTATTACGCAGTAGCATTATGCTCGTGAATTTCAGTAGAATCCATCATTCTTCGATTACATTTTTCTGGGTATCATACAAGAACAAGCATAAAAGTTGCTTAGAAATCGTGAAGGGGAGAGGGGCACGATTTCTAAGCAACTTTTACTATCGTCACGAGCAAAATTTAAGAACATATTCCACAATTCACACATGAATTAACCGAAAACTATCCACAAGCACAATGGAATCCGAGATTCATTGTCTCTCAGATACAATATTCCCACACAAAATACCAACTTGATAGAAACAACCGAAAACTTAGTTTCAATTAGAAATAAATACGTAAATAATTAACGTGGTACGTGTTTCACAATTCAGTGGGACTGACAAACATAAGTTTGTATGGCTCGGAGTAGCAAACATCCCGAAATGTTTGAAGACAATAGTAAGTAATTGTGCTGCTAAGTTTCACTAACATTATTTTCGTTTGGTGGATTAAGTTGTAAGAGAAAGCGTTTCTAAGATTTGGGCCAAGTTTTAAGAGAGAACGTTTCTTAAACTTTGTCAAAAATAATACTAGAAAATTATACTCCACTTAAGATGCACTTCTAGAACACTAAGTTGAAGGATGATTTTGGTGGCGCTGGCGAATTTTCAGTGTTTATTATTAATAATGCAACTTGGAACGAGAATTCGTGTCGGATACTATAACTAAAAAACCCGGCTACTGAAAAAAATCTCGCTTTTATTAAATTCGGGGTTTACAAGGTAAAATCAACTCCTCCTAATGTGTGAAGTCGGTTAAAATGTAATCTATGTTATTCGGGCTATAATAACGAATAGATTGACACCTTATTCATCAAAATCGGATGAATAGTTTAGGCGCGGAGGAACATACGTACATACATACATAGACTACTAAAATCAGAACCTTTCCTTTTGGATTTGGTAGTCGGGTAAGAAGAGTAATTCAAGGCCTTACCAGAGGAATCAAATGCCATGGATTAATCAGAAAGAGTGACAAACCTAAGAAGTACTGCTATTAATCTGCGAGGTCCTCATGTGACTTTACCAAGATTATGTCTGGGCTTTAAAAGAGACCTCTGAGCTTGTTTCGGCTATTTCTTTTCAAAGTAGTCAGGTACGGAAAAGCGGCCTTATCTAAAACAAAAACTGACGTGTTTGTAATAGCCAAATTGCAAAATAAACATCATTTAATCAGTTCATCATAAGTTTATAGGACTCTGAGTAGCAGACATCCGAAATGTTTGAAGACAATTGTAAGTAATTGTGCTGCTAAGTTTCACTAACGTTAGTAACGTTTTAGGGATTAAGTTGTAAGAGGTAGCGTTTTAACTCGGGCAAAGATGTTTTGACTTGATTTTACACATATTTTAGGACATTATCTGTCAAAATTATGTATCTGGAGTAAGTTAGTAAGTTCGTTCTGTTAGACCGCACTTTTAAGTCGTTAATAAACGACATAGTTGCGATGTTGCCAAAATCCTTTCAAGCATAACTTTACGGAATAATCTTGAAAAACAGAACGACAGTAAAAAAATGAGAAACCCATAAAAATGAAATAACACAGATAGCCTAAAAACGAGATAATGCTACTTACTCTTTGAAAATTCAATAAACATAACAAGCTTTATTTCTATTTTGGCCCAAAATTACAATACAACAAGAAAAAAAATACTGGTATTCAGTTGCATTCAGTTAAACCGGAAGCTGACCTCAACATAGTTGGCAAAAGGCTTGGCAGTTGCTGATGAATTACAATCTTCCTTACATTTAATCTGTCTATTAAATCGCTATCTCCTCACAACTTGTACCATACAAACATCTCCGGGCAGCCCAAGGCAACATCACACTGTCCTAAACACTAAAATGCACTTAGACCCGCTTTCAGGGTACGCCTGTGTTTTGTAGCAGTAATGAAGTAACTGACATTTCTGGATCAAGGATTTGAGTGGATGTTTGAAATTAATATTGTACAAGTTAATCCAGTGCTGAATTTCGGGCTGTTTCAAATGTTTGGAAGCACTGTCTGATTTCAACCGTGTAAATGCTGAAACGATCTTCTCTCGTGTCGAAACGAATGTATTTAAATATAACAATAGTTCATGCTGTGTTGGCAATATTATTAGATGTATTTCATTGCTAGAGCATTACTGTCCACCATAATATCGAGTTTCACAAGTAAAAAATATTGTACACACAGAGTAAGAGCACGTTATCAATACTTTTCAGAATTCCTAAAACTGGCAAATAAGACTTAATGTTGCCTAACATTAAGTCTTTTTCGCTAAACTCATGACCTCTTCTCCCGCAGTTGGTTAAAACGGTCAAGAACAAATAAAGCAAACAGGCTGACTTAACGAGAAGTAAAGAGATTAACCGACATTAACCAAGTAAGTTAACTACGTTACAAGTAATTACGAAAGACCCCAATCTCCGTTTTCACGAACACTAGGCAACACCTAAAAAAATACCCTGTTGGAATTTAAACTTTAACCACAGAGCTCAGAGTTGAAATTTCAACAACGCAATAATACATAGGCATTGGTTTAGGTGTTGCCTAATGTAAGAGAAAACAAGCATTGTATTAGTTTATTTATTTTTTGCGACGTAGTTACTTCACGTCTTTAGTAAATGTTTACTTGACGAAAGGTCAAAGGTCAACTTAATTAGTAGTAGGTACTTATATTGAAGTTTATCTAATTCTTTTCGCAAAGAAAAGGATGATTTAGGCTGGGTTTTTGTGTCAGACTGTCTTGGATTAAATAGGATAAAGTTTTTGCAAGGCTATGATATACAGCTAAGCTTGTATGTCTATTGTTAATAACTCGAAAAGTTTGTGAAAAAGTTGGAACTTTGACCTCTAATATCTCCGTAACTAATATGTTCCCAGGTATGGTTCAGAACAAAAAAAATATTGCAGTGACGGGGAGAACAAGTGCTTCGCAATGGTTTCGTTAGGGGTCGATTTGCATCCTTTATACTTATATGTATATGCATTCAATAAAAAGCTGTGCCACTAATTCGTGTATCTCACTGGATAGAGGAATACTTACCAAAGAAACGTCGATCGACTGTGTGAAGGATGATATAGCAAGCAAGGAGGTATCTGATGAGATGGACGAGTAATATAAAGGGTGTAAACCTCTTAACGATGCCGAAAGGTTTTCCTTGTCATTGCGATCATTTTTTTGTTCTACACCATACGTGGGAACTTTCCAGTTACGGAGATATTGGGGGTCAAAATTCCAACTTTTTGACAACTTTTTTTAAAAATACAAGTTTTTAATGTAAGATTTTTACTTTAAACACCTCCACGACCCCCGTACTATTCAATCCATCCATCAGCACAATGTTTTGAGTGCGTTACCTTGAGTTCTACCACAAAACATGATTTTTCACCCCAAAAAAAAGTCGTTTCCCGCAGCAATAATTTTTGCGTAAAGTTACTTAGTTTGATGTACAGAATGCTTGGTTGACGGCTTTGTGATGAGCTGGTTTACACCCTATATAAGTATGGAAGAAGACAAAGGCAGAAGAATGATGAGGAGTGTGCCTGACCTGCTCCCACGAAGTCACCGCTTTTTGGAAAAGTAACAATATAATTGGTAAGTCTTGCTTACTTCTTGTTGGCGATTACAGAACATAATGTTTCCAAGTTTCTTTACGATTTTTCCTCATCGCGAGTCACTGAACTACATGATTAGCTTATGTACGTATGAATAATTTATTATGAAATTGAAAAAAAAAACACTTCTTGATCTCTTTATCTAACTTTTTATATAAGAAACGGGTTATTAAACCATTGGACCATCTCAGTATTTACAAAGATAAAATACATAAATGTTATTAATCATTTTAAAACTACTACGTACATCATCATCAGCCTAACTCTGAATAACGTAATTCGTCATATCGTACTTTCGGAGTAACGTACTTCGCGATGACGAACATTCTGAATAACGTAATTCGTCATAGCGTACTTTCGGAGTAACGTACTTCGCGATAGCGAACATTTTAAATTACGTACATCGGAGTTCTAAACTTCGGAGTTCCGTTATACAGTCTAGTATTATACGTGAACCCTTGCTAAGACACGTTGACAAACTTTCGGGACACTGTTACGATTGTCAAAGATATACAAATTGCAGCAACGACTTAACGTGCTTTCCGATTTACGGAGGAAACTGGGTATGTAGTGGTTGGTCACCCATCCACGGACCAACCTTGGCAAGCGCGGCTTAACCTTAAAGATCGACCCGTGCGGCTGTTTTTATTATGCCACGAGCTACACCATTTCCAATAAATTGGAACTAATCGATATGGTAAACTTGAAACTATATGTCTATAGATAGATCTCGTTGCTTTATGACGTGCAAGTGAAATTACACCTTCGGGTAATAAAACAATTACGAAACCGACTATCTCAGGCAATCAATAAACAGTACCAGAGACAGTCTTGTGGTGTGACCGTCGGACTGCCAAGTCATAGGTCTCGAGTTCGAACCCTAGACGCGCACCTCTGATTTTTCGGATTATTGTGCGTATTGTATAATTATCACTTGCTTCGGCGAAGGAAAACATCGTGAGGGAACCGGTATGCCTGAGAGATATTTCTCAACGGCATGTAAAGCCAAGTCAGAGGCCCATGGGCTGCATAAAAACTCTGACACCAGGTTAGGCACTAACCACACGATAAAGAAAGATGAAGCAGAATCAATAAACTCATCTCACTCGGCACGCGAAGTTAATAAAAACAACTCTAATACAGAACCTCACTTTAACGATGAAGTTAACCGACCCTGTTAGCGATAACCGTGATTTTACGATGGTAAACGGTCAGCAGTACACTTTATTACCCATTTACGGCTGCAGTTGATGCTGTAGTGTAAGAGTTAATTTCTAAAAGCAATTTGTTCTCTTTTAGGCACGGAGCCAGATTTGCTCCGTTTATGTATGCTTCAAGAAAGTTATTTATGACTTTCGGGTTACAATTAAGACCATGGAGGAGTAAAATGGAACACATGACATAGGGAAATAAACAAATGAATTACCCTTTTTCCTCATATTTTGGTAAAGCATTCAGCATCATCTGTTTTGTATGCACGTCATGTCCCGGCGATAAATAAAGATTTTATTTATTTATTTTATTTTAGGAAAGCTTACAGACTAATAACATTAATATAATAATAACATTAATATAATAACAAAAATATAAAACTGAATTGCTAATAACAAGCCTCCACAGATAATTTTTATTTTCTTTCATTTGCCCATCATTTTTCCACGTATATAGGAGTCAGCTTCCAGTCTAGCCCAATGCAGTTAAATCCCAGTATTTTACGAGCATATGGGGTCCAAGTATTTTTTCTTGGCTTAAAGACAAACTCCTTGGTTCCAAGTTCGTCCAGCAAGGAAGAATGTACCAAGGTAATTTTTGACAAGCAGCATGTTTTCAAAGTTCTATTTGCTCCTAGGACAGCCAATCTACGAGATAAATTCATAATAAGATTTTGATAAAGAAACAGTCTGTTGGATAACATAACATCACGCCTGTAATTACCGAAGGTTTAAGCTGAGATGTACCTAATGATACACTCACATTTCGCCAGTTATATTCAAGTCTCATGTAATATGGGAGCCTATTGCCATCAACCAGGGACTAGTCAAGACACCGTGGCTGCTATTGAGAAATTGGAAAAACTCAATAATACTTTGCCCGACCTGGGAATTGAACCCAGAACCTTATGCTCAGTAGTCAACTAGACCAACGAGGCAGTCTGTTGGATAATTTCATCATCATCATCATCAGCCTATTTATGTTCCCACTGCTGGGACACAGGCCTCCACTCTATGAGGGGGAATGGGCTATAATCCACCACGCGGGCCCAGTGCGGATTGGTAGATGTCCATGTCTTCGATTTTTTGGTTTTAGGACATGCCGGTTTCATCACGATGTTCTCCTTCACCGTTTTGAGAGCAGTGGTGGTGAAATAAATTACACAAAGTAATGCGCCTGCCTGGGTTCGAACCCACGACTTATTGTTCGTAAGTCGGGGCCGCCACCACTGGGCCACCGCTGCTCTAATTAATAATAATTTAACTGTAATTTATTTGGAGTTCAGGCTCAAAAGAGATTTCTAATTTCATGTTGAGTTCAAATATGCCTAAGTCGCAAAAAATCTATCTTTCTTTTACACACAACAACGGTTCCCATGATTACTCTCAAATCCTGTACAGGAGAGAAAAAACTCAATAAAGCTCTTCAATAAGTATATTTTATCTTGTGCTTGAAACTCGTAAGGCCCGTGTACCACCGCTAGCGATTAGCGACAAAGCATAAGCGAGATAGAGCGAGTTGAGCTACTAACTAAAAAGACGTCTAACGGCGGTTTTATATAACTTACTAACGTTTAACTGTTGGTTAAAGTGCTTTCTTCCGTAGCTATCGGTGTTTCTATAAGCAAAGAATATCCTATCCGTTTCACTTACCTGTCACTTGATTCATAAAAAAATCAAAGAAAGCTTTTCTGTGATATTTTGTTTCTAACCGTCCAGTAAGCTAAATGTCAAACAGACAGAGATAGCAACCTACCGAAACCGGCTAGTAAGTTATTGAAAATGGCCGTAAATCAATTAGTAATTAGTCAAACTAGGCTGCAGATCAGCACTTTTTGAATGACAAAATTACAGTCCCCCATAACGACCGGCCTCCCCGCTGTCACTCATCCACAGATGAACCTCGGCAAGTGTTGCTTAACCTTGACCTATGCGGCTGTTATTATTTAACCACGGGATCCACTGAACAGCCATCTTAAAGAAGGACAGGGTTAGTGCAAAAGTTTAAAGCAAAGCAAGGCGCTTGGCCTGTTTAAGAGAGTCTCGGCGAGATTGTTGAAAGAGCTATTGCTGTTGTTGTTCAGCTGTTTTTGAGATTGTTGGGCTGTTGTTGAGGGACCTAGAATATTTTGAACATTTCTTGAGACGTCGAATATCGAAAATCGTCTTTAGCTAGGAGTAGTCGCTTCCTGTCGACTGTGGGACTGGTCCCTAAGATTCGGAATCTGTCAGCCGGAAAATAACATGAAGGCTGTGTTGACAACATAGTGTTTATAATCTGTGGGGAAAAGTTTGTCTGTCTGTGTTCACGAGGTTCTTAGAAAAACGCTGGTTGGCGAATAGGGAATTTAATGTAGGCTGGCTTTCTAATTTTTATGTAGGTTTTGAATATTTTGATGTTCATAAAGTGGCTTGTGGAACGAACTTAAAACTCCGGTGGAAACCGACCTATTTGGGATGAAGCTCGGCAGGTAATAATGGGGAGTTTTCTTATGAACTTAATATTGCAATTGCCTTTGCTTAAGTTCTATAGTACTGACAATGAAGTATCTCAAATCTCTCTCTCAACTAGGTTTTTGAAATGATTGATCTCACTCACTCATTGGTTATCTCACTCATCATCTGCGGCGCCTTTTCCCAACTATGTTGGAGTTGACTTCCAGTCTAACCGGATGAAGCTGAATACCAGTATTTTAAACAGAGCGACTACCATTTTAGCCAGGTTAGCCCATATTATCCCACTCTTGAGCAAAGGGCTTGAAATTTTTCCCAATAAAATTTAGCTGCGTCGATTCATCGGTCAGTCAGTCGGTCAAAGACTACGATTTTTTTTTAATTGGCTTCTAACCTTGTCTTAAAAACTGAGTCCTTAATGCTACAAATCACCGCTTAAACAGATAAATTACAATAAGAACACAAAGCGTATAAAGCAACATTTATTTCCTACGAAAACACAACAATATAACTCGTAGCGAATGCTATAAATATGATATATGAGAGTGTGTTTGCATCCATATGCAGAAGATATAATAACACACTTTATTGCGGACCTGTTGCTTTACACAACTTTACACTTGAAAGTATCTACTTTACATCAGAAGGTGCATTTCTTAATTCATGAATGTAAAAAATAAAAGTTTTTATACATTTGTGATTTTTTGGCATTTCTTCTCGGAATTTCTTGTCAGCTATGAAACACTAACTTTGTCCAGTTTAAAAATAATGTTGACGTTTATAAGTATTTGATCGACTTTTTTACAGACATCAATGTATAATAAGTATGTATTTACAAACAAAAAAGTATCTAAGTAGTATTTATCAACTATCCACGGCCCGAGCCTCGTTGCTTAGTCTGGTTGCGCTGTGTGTAATGTCCAGCGATATTTATTTATAAATTAAACAGTCTAAAATAAAAAAGCCTTATAATTTCCTGCTTGAATACAAAATAGATTTAGTTTTTTTTTTAAACTAATGTTTATTTGTTTTAGTATTTTTTTTAAACTAATGTTTAGCAGGAATCCGGTAAACAGGTGAAGGCTTCCTCCAAGTCTTTCCAATGGCACAATCATCATCATCATCTGCCTAGCCTTTTCGGGTGGTCAGCTTCCAGTCTGCAAATGCAATGCCTTTTTAAAACTCAAACTCAAAAACATAAAAAAACTATTTATTTCCACATGCATTCATAAAATTCATCATTATCATCTGGCTAACCTTTTCCCAACTATGTTGCGGTCGGCTTCCTGTCTAACCGGATGCAGCTGAATACCAGTATTTTACATGGAGCGACTGCCTATGACCTCCACAACCCAGCTGGGTAATACGATACTCTTGGTAACACTAGTTGTCAGACTTTTTGGGCCAATGACTACCTGTAACGACTGTCAACGATCTATAAATGACAGCCGGGACCAACTGCTTAACATGCTTTCCGAAGCACGGAGGAAACTCGGTATGTAATGGGTGGTCACCCATCCACAGACCAGGCAAGCACAGCTTAACCTAAAGATCGACCCGAGCGGCTGTTACTATTTAAGCACGAGGCCCTCCTCTTCCAATAGCACAATCATCAAGTTAAAATAGATGAGGCTGCTGGCTGAGCATCAGTTTTCGTTTTTGATTTCCGGGTCAGGCCAAATATTCTTGGGTTCAACAATTTTAAATTTATTAGTAGCATATTTTCTTTCGTCTAACTTAGGCACCAGTCTCCCACAGTATAAAAAGACGCATATATTGTTCACGAAACCTTATAATGTCCTTACATTATTGTGGTGAGAAATAAATCTTTATCTTATCTTAACATATCATATCATATTATATCATATCATATCTTATCTTATCTTATCTCTCTCATCGGTGAGTATAAGAAGAAGAAGACATCTCATCAGAACAACTAGCCATAATTGATAATAACAGAATAAAAACCGCGCAAACCCGTGAACTAAAACTAGTAGCACATAAAATCCGGCCGTCCGTCTGTGTTTCGTGGATAAATCAACAAACGCAATGACCCGGACTAGATTGTGCTCCAAATATCCACTTTCTGATACATTAGCTTCTACTATTTCGTGTTTTACCAAACATTGGGTAAACCTTTCGGATACCAATAGAATATCGAAGTTTTTAATCTGCTAAAGGTTAACAGGGCGTAAATAAAAGAGGAAATCTGTAGTTGTATTAGGGACTGCCAAATGGTTGAGCAAAGCCAAGAGTGAAAGAACATTATCATAGGTTGTTTAGGTATTTATTACAACATAAAGGGTGTAAATAGACTCTTAACGAAGCCGAAAGGCACTTGTTCTCCTCGTCACTGCGATAATTTTTTTGTTCTAGACCATACCTGGGAACCTTCTAGTTACGGAGATATTGAGGATCGAAGTTCCAACTTTTATATTTCGTCGTTTACTTGTATGTTTTCATAAATTGTATTTAAATTCGGTACTCACGGCTTCTACCTACATCTTTTTGTTATCTACTATCCTTTCGCAGGTATGCTAGAAGAGATTTCTTTAGAAATAAGCATAATTATAAACATAATTATCACCTTTGTATTCGTATCTATTTTTTCTGCTCCTTTCTTGTTTTCTGTATTTAATGTGTATATTTACGAGCACCAATATAATGTAAACACTTAATAACTTTTAATAATGTTTTCCTCCTACCTGTTCTGATTAAAATTTCATGTTGTTACGAACATAGTATTTTAATAATAAATAATAATAAAATATCGCTGGACATTAACACACAGCGCCATCTAGTGCCACATTAAGCAACGAGGCTTGTGTCGTGGACACCTGATAGTTGATATACTAAATAGATACTTTTTGTTTGTAAATACATACTTATTATACATATAAACATCCATGACTCGGAAATTAATGTACATGCTCGTCACACAAACATTTGCTCCAACTGGAATTCGAACCCGGGACCCTAAGAACGTCATTTTGGAACTTATATTTTTATAAAAAAAAGATCCTATCTCCAAGTCACAATCGTAATTTCTCGCGAAAATTTCTTTTAAATTTAGGAAAGTGTAAACTTGTTAGTGCTCGTGATTGTACATAAACTGTTAAATAAAATAAATTAAAAGTAGTACTAAACGCATCAAAATACAGAGATCTATGGTTGTTATGGCGCTTGAATGGTATATATTGTATATTTTAGTCTGTTTTGTCCAAATTTGGTCACGATATTATCCACCACCTCAGTGAGTAATCGAGATGATGAAGTATGGGTGTAATACGCTAAGTGATAAAGTTATTATAGATATATTATAGATACGGTAAGGTAAAATAAAATTATATTTAGAATTTGTAAATTGGTTGTAAAAAACACTTTTACACGTCAAAAGTGCCAGGGTTTTAACAGTAAACTTAGTTTTCAAGATCAAGTATTATCGAAGCGCGTTTACGATTTTCTTAAGATTATTTCCATATTTTCTTGATGAAAACGATCAAACTGAAAGGCTCTATATAATCTTATAGGCGTTTCATTTTATGAAGAATAAAATGGTAATGCCAGGTAAAACTTATAAAGTGTTTATAGGTAAAAGAGGCTTTATCGAGAAACTCAAGTTTTATTAATACCATCAAAGTATAAGCGATATCCGATAGTTTGCGATCAATTCGTTATAGATACGTTTTCATGCTGTTATAAGCAAAGGACTTCTGTCTAAGAACCTGTTATTTATTTATTTAAACTTCATGTGCAATAGTGGTAAGGCATTCTCTATCAGTCAACCTTTAGGTTAAATAGGACAAAATTCAGAAAAGGAATCGACTGTCTTGGTATGGACTTGTGATGAGGAGGGAAGAATCGCATGTGACTAAAAGAGTGATGAAGACCAAGGAAACGATGGATGGGTTGTGTGAGGAATGATATGAAGGAAAAAGGAGTCAATGATAGCGTGACGGTTGACAGAGGAGAATGGAAGAGGAAAACGTGTTGCGCCGACACCTGTAACATGGGATAAGAGCAGGAAGGTGATGTTGATTGTGATAGAGTACAAAATAATAATATCTAAACCTACCTACCATACCTTTCAACGCCTAAATGGCTGAATGTCTTTCAATGAAATTTGACATACTAGTAGAACAAGAAGGAACCTACGACGTAATAGTACATTATGATATATGTGCGGTAAGTTGAAAATTACAGCGGAGGCGATATTGCTAGCCCGAGCCGTAGGTGAGGGCGATAAAAAGCAGAGGCTGTAATTATCAAAGCGCACGTTTGTCATACGACGTTTTATAACATATTTGAAATAAATTAAACAAATAAAAACAATACAGCGAAAAGAAAAAGCGTGCGGTATAATTTTTACTTGTTCACAAATTAGCGATGCGCATCAGCGCTTTTTTTTAGGCAAAGACACAAAAAACAGCCAGAATTACTAATGAAGTAAATTAATATTTTTGTGTTTTTGTTAAATAAACAGCTAAATGGAAATGGAATGGAATGGCAATAACAGATAAATGGTTGTAATTTATTGTCAAAATTAATTAAATTAAAGAATTAAATGTTTATTTATTATATTTCATCTCCCAAAGTTAATTTTATTCATAAAATGTTGACCACTTTTCTGACATAAAAACTCTTTGCTAAGAATTAAAAAAGTATAAACCGTGCATTTTACTTTACAGCACAAGTACGTAATGAGATACATTACGATATTGAAATTGATGAAATAAGAGACCCTTTACGAGCAAATGTGTTATAAAGTATCTTATATATTTTGGTCCCCGTGAGATAATTTCCAACGAGTCAAGTACCGGGCCGAATCTGCTGTTCTATAAATACCGCTATAGATGAATTTTGCTACACTTACTTTAAGGGGCATTATTTCAAGTATGTACAAATAAATTCGCAATTTATTCATATAGATGCAAAGTTAATAAACAGGTAAATCTGTTGATTTTCCTGAAAACTGGAGAGGTTTAAGTGGTGTAAGGCATTAGGATGTTGGGTAGGGAATTTTTAAAAGCGGGATATCTTATCTTATCTCTTGGATGGATGGATTTTTGTTACTTTTTTACGCTAGAACTACTGAACGGATTTTAATGAAATTTGGCACACACATGGTTTATAACCTGCAGGCCTAGCCAAGTTACAAACGATTCGTATCGATTCTCTTTCGTAAAGAAAAGAATAACAACCTTACAAACAAAAATTAACACTAGTACTTATTTTCTATGAAGATTAGACACCCAATTACTTAATTAGTAGGTACACAATAATACATTGTGGTTGTTATGAAACCGAATTCACACTGACCCCCGTACTAGTTATAAACTGTATTACGGTGGGACAAGCTTCCTCGTTCTCAGTTATCAATTTATTATATTTGCCGATTTGAGAGAAAATAATTAGGATAATCTACTTTTTAAATATTACAAGTCAAAACTTCGTTCTAGAATCGTGATCGCTACATCTCATATAAATCGTAGCCAACTTACAGTTTTGACTGAACTTTAATGTTTCTATTCGTTTGTTTTGACCACGTGACTTGAACGTTGAAATGATGTCATTCCCATACATTTGGTTAGTTTTCTATGCGTCAACGATTGTAGATTGTCAACTTGGCTAAGCCTACTGGATCCTATGTGTTAATATAGGATACTTTTTATCTCGGTAGTTCGCTCCCGTGAGACAATTACCGAACTACGCGAATTACGCGAGTGAAGCCACGGACATCGGTTAGTCACAAGTTATTCTAGCTCGTGGCTAAATAATAACAGCCGCTCGGGTTGATCTTAAGGTTAAGCCGTGCTTGCCTAGGTTGGTTTGTGGATGGGTGCCCACCCTTACATACTGAATTTCCTCCGTGCCTCGGAAAGCACGATAAGCTGTTTGTCCCGGCTGTCATTTGTAGATCTTTGACAGTCGTTACAGGTAGTCAATGGCCCAAAAAGTCTGACAATCAGTCTTACCAAGGGGTATCGTATTACCCAGTACTAACTGGGTTGTGGAGGTCAGATAGGCAGTCGCTCCGTGTAAAATACTGGTATACAGCTACATCCGGTTAGACTGGAAGCCGACCCCAACATAGTTGAGAAAAGGCTAGGGAGGTGATCAGGATGACATCTAAATACTCAAAAGTACGTTAAAAGTTTCTTAAAGTTAAGCCAACGCTCACAGGGATCGGCACGGCAGGGCATTTTATCTTACATCATCGGCCTAGCCTTTTCCCAACTATGTTGGGGTCGGCTTCCAGTCTAACCAGATTTCAATACAATGACGCTTGGTAAGACTGGTTGTCAGACTTTCAGGCCACTGACACCTACAACGACTTTAAAAGATCTACAAATGACAGTTGGGACTTGTTTGGGACCATCGGTTTAACGTGATTTCCGTAGTAGCGAGTTAGATATCAGATGTTCAAATAAACATAATATTCAACCGATGCAATTCAATTCTCACTCGCCACAAATCATACTAGAACAATTGGGAATTTAGGATATCATTACAATTACTAATTATCCAATTTTGTCACCACACGAACACTCACTAGGTGCGATTACAGCATCAGTGGCTTTCAAAATCAGAATACCGAATTTATTAGCTAAAACCGTTAATTATTTGTGACTAGTGATGTGCATCGGAACATGTGACTGCTACCTGGTCCACTGACGCGGAATAGTGATGTGCTTCGCTGATGTGTTTAGTTCAGCGGTTTTAGCTAACTATACGATTACGGTTTTTGGTTGAGGGCGGGGATAACCGATGTTTGTCAGTGATTCCTGTTTTGGAAACGTAATAATACGCACTGTGGTTATAGAACTAGCAGTACTAATAGCTGAAACACTAATAGCACTGGCAGAGGTATAGAGTATCCTCATTGTGTAAGTTTTAAGGGGAATTATAAAACTAGCGAATAAAAAAAAACTTAGCGAATGATGAGATACTGTTTTAATAACTTGAGCGGTATGAATTTGAGTCAGCGAAAAATTAACTAAACTAACTACGAATATTGATTAATAATAAAATCCAGAACGAGCTTACAAAAAGTGGGTTGGGATTAATCCATTTTAGATATTAAAATTCTAGCCTAAGCCTAAATTACTAAGTGAGCGACTAGAAATACAGAGAGGGCAACTTCAATAATAAGATAGATATGATTAATTTTTTTTATTCTTTATGGGCGGCATAGGCACCGGGCCGTAGGCCAACGAAGGAGGTCGACGGAGGCCCGGCACTTCGAGGACAGAAGTCAAAGAGTGTTATTTAATATGCGAGCGAAGCGAGCGCGGGTTTACGAACCTTTATCTTTGACGCTGCGTTTTCAATTTTTAGAACATGACTACTCAAAACACTTCATATAAGATAAAATGCCGCTCAGTATAAATAAATAATTTGCTAAATATTGAAAAAAATGCAGGACGTAACCTTGACACTCAAACAAATATTAGGTCGCTCAAATATTATGACGCCACTCATTTTGTATTTTAAGTAACTCAAATTAATGTTTGTAAGTTGCTGTTCTGTTGATTTCTCGTCACTCGCAGTCAGTCGCTCACTTAGTAATACTATGACCTAAATTAATAATTTTTGTCACTTAAAACCTTAATTTACAGTCACTCGTTTAAATACTACCCAAGTTTTAAGTAAGTACCGTGTTGGTTATAGATACCATGGTATTAAAGAACTGAGTTTTGATTTTGTGTGGAACATTTTGCATTTATTATCTTCTACAATTATTGAGTCATCATCAGCGAACACAATGATGGAAAAAGTGAAAATTTTAATTGATGAATGACATATAGGAATACTGCCGTGTGATTCTGTAAGATCTCATTCTAAACTTCGAATCTGAATTTGCTGTGAGTTTCTTGATTGGCATTCTAAAAATTGGTTGATAATTCGAATTTACACAAGCGCCACCTCTTGCGAGCGTTTCAGCGAGTTGAACTAAATTAACAGGGAGATTTTGACAGATAAAGTATGAGATGACGTAAGAATGGCATTGGTCGCTTCGGATCTCACTTCACTTCGCAAGTGACTAGGTGATGCTTCCAGAATGCAAAATCAAGGTCATTTTAAACCTAATGCGAGTGAGAGTGAATAGCGACGTGAGATGCGAGTTGTTGTTTGAATTTTTCAGAATCGTCCTACTGTTTTAAGCTTTCACGGTTTATAATTAAACCTACACGGTCACTTACGAGATGCCTTTCGAGATTTGCAATTATTGTGATCTCCCGATATTTCGGCGCTGTTGCAAGCGCCATGATTGCAGAATGACTATCTTGATGATCCCGTAGGCGACAGTGTATATAGGTAAGTTCAACAGGAATGTCACAACATTTTCGGGGGTTTAGGTCTTTCCATATTTTTTTTCCAAGTTGTAGGAATACGAAACACGTTGAAAGTAACTGCCACCTGTCTCGTCTTGCTAGTGAAGTATATAAAAAAGAAAATAATTGAATATAATAATAATTATGTTGTCAAAAAAGAAAGGATAAAGTTTACCATTTTTAGGTCAAAGTTTTCAAAATCTCTATACAAATCTGGTTTCAGCATGCTGTAAATACGAGTATCATTGTAAAATCCGAACAAGCATTAAAATGAAGGCAACATCTACATTAGAACACAAAAACTCAATATAAACAAAACAGACATGTTCATAATTGAGCGCGTGATGTATTTCCATATTGCGTGTGAAACAAAAAATATAAGCATTTCTCTGGAAATAGCTATTTAGGTTGCAACGAAGAAAATAATACACAGAAGGTTAATGTTGAACAGACCAAACGACCAGCGGTCCACATCAGCCTTGGATCAAAACAAGTGGAAGTCATGGAGGCCTCTGGCCAGCAGTGTGATGGATGACGTATGCTGACAGTACAGTACGGTACAGGTGTCATCAAAATGTTTTTGGTATTAAATGTTATGTTCAGACCGATAAGCGTTATGGCGATATCAAGTGCTGTGACGGGTAGTACTCGTATAGTGTTTTGGAAGTATGAGGAAAAACGTGACGAAATTGTTAAGCTTTTCATACTCTGTTTTGGGAGGATCTTCCGACCAGACGGGTGTTATGTCCGATGGGCTACTGCCTGACCGTTGTTTTTTCTTCGTCCTGTGTTAAATTTTTGGTTTTACATCAGCACCCACAACTATTACCTGGCACACAGCAACACTTGCATTTTGAATTACCTGTAACAAACAATATCAGGAGTTACAAATAATTAATTAATTATTATTCAATTATTATTAATATATTATTTAAGTTTGTCCTTTAAAAAGTTTGTACGGAACTCTCGGCGCGTGAGTCCGACTCGCTCTTGGTCGGTTTTTTTTAAGAAATCCAGTAATTTCATGTAAAAAGTTGTGCTTGAGAAAAACAATACTGAAGCAACCACTATAATACATAAATGAGCTACATTTAAAAGTATCACTATGATGATACCAAACTGCAAATATATATCTTTTAAGCACGACATTCTGAAGAAGGATGTGCCAATTCCATAGATAGATGGATGAAGTGGACCTTTTCAATCTATCTGCTTTATGTCGAATGTGATGAGTTCCAAATGAATTAAGAATGATGGATGGCATGCCTTTTAATATATAAGAATATGTCTTTTGTCGTATTTATTTACTTTCAGGCGTTAAGTGTGTTTCTAAGTGGTTGCCCTAATGAGTAATGTATAGTTCCGTAGATCTTATCTAAGGAGGGTCGTGGTGTCGGTGCTCGAGTTGAGTTAAATCGATGATGTTGTAACATCACATCACGCCTGAAATGCCTGAAAGTTTAGGCAGAAGTGTACCTAAATAGTACACTCACATTTCGCTAGTTATATTTTTCAAGTCTTAAGTAAATAGGAGGCGAGCGTATTGTAAAATTATCACTCGTTTCGGTGAAGGAAAACATCGCGAGGAAACCAGCATGCCTGAGAGATATCTCTCGATGGCATGTAAAGTTAAGAGCCGCCCATGGGCCTCTGGCATAGGCCCATGCCAGAGGCCCATGGGCGGCATAAAAACTCTGACATAGACACTTTTTATTGTTTCATATGTGCTTACTCCTTCACAGCGTACCGGCGCGATGTTATGTTATGAACTGGTGTAAGCAAAAGATAGACATGAGATTTCAGCAATCCCAGTCCATTTATTGAGGAGTTCCGTTGCCTATCTGTGAAGTTCTTCATCAGATCTTCATCAAATTGATATGGGACTACTCCGAAAAAGTACTCTTCCAAAAACTACCCAAATCGCTGTAAGTGTGCCTATAAAATTTGAAGAGTTCTCTCTATTTCTCCAGGATCCCATCATCAGATCCTGACTTGATAATCATGGGACCACCTGGGAAGTATACCTTTTCAAACAAACAAAAAAAAAACAATTCGGTCCAGCCATCTTCGAGTTATCGGGGAACATATATAAAAAAAAAGTTAAAGTTAAAGATTCCGACGAATCGAGAACCTCCTCCTTTTTGAAGTCGGTTAAAAAGAAGTCAGTTTCATGGTCCGAGAGACCACACGGGAGGTTATATGTTACATCCTGATAATAGTGTATGTCTGTAAAAGGTACTCCGTATAACACAATTTGCTTTTCTCCTCCAGCGCTGTGCTATGGGCCCCTAGTACAGCATCACGCTGCGTGGTAACCAGTTGGTCGCATTCACGACGTGCAAGCTGTATTTTTTTTTTATTCCGTCCTTAAAATTTTAAATGTTTGCTATAAGTGCTGTATGTTTATTGTTTATTTTATTTTTCATTGTGTAAGCACGTCAGGTCCGAAAATGAAATATTTTTTCTTTCTTCTCTATAACCACAAATTGTCAACACCAACCCCCATTTGCTCTAAGTCACAATTCTAACCCACTAATTCCGACACCCGTCTGCATGAAGTTGTAAAGTCACACACACGCCTAAGTTGGGATATAATTTAACCCATTAGTAACTAATCGAGCTCCGATCTGTCGATAATCGGTTTCCAATACCCCGATGCCATTAATTTGTTACATTTCATATGTATTAGTGCTACCGTTTATATTTTGGGTAGTTGATCGTTTTGTTAATTTGTTGTGGACTTTTTGTTGTGTATTGTCGTTTGATGGATGTCGGCTATCATTTGTTTGCGTGTGTGCTACCAGTGAATATTTGTATGAAGTGGAAATCAATAACGTGACCTATAATTATATAGCTCAGAAACCATTAATATTCCATATCCATAAGATGTGGATAACGTAGTTAGTTGCACACTGATGCAGTCTCGTACCAATTATTTGTTAATCATCTTAAGTGTGTAATTGTTTGTTTTCCCTAATAAATAAAATAAAATAAAATATTAGTGTTGTAGACACAATTTACCAATATTTCAACGACTTCTATAAATAAGCATTTTATTTTTGGACTGAACACTCGATTAGTTTTCATTTGAAATGAATAAATAGTTTAGTGATTGAGTTAACAAATTAGTGACGTCATCGGTCGCTATTGCCAAACAAAATCTAAGAGGAAATTCACAAAAGTATGACAATTGATTGGTGTCTGAAGTGGCCAAAGATTGTTAGAATTGATCATAACATCATAACCTACCACATCTTGAAGTGATCAATTCTAAGATATGGCCAAGACTTACCATAATGGTTTCTGAGTTACGAGGTGATTTTTTGATGAGATTACAAGGCAATAAAAGCGTCATACTTTAATTGTTACAACAAAATTTACATAATATGAGAAAAATGCCTACTCGACATAAATGTGGTTGTACCTTCGTTGAAAAACAGGCGTGATGTTATGTTGCTATTTGACATGCTTAAAGAAATTCATATCACCTTTGAAAAATCCCATGCGGCGAGATAATTTTACCTTCCTGCCGTGATTCCTGTACATCACACGAAATCTCCACTTAAATGAAATTCAACTCACAGAGTTCCCCCAAATTGTTTCCCGGTAAAACTAAATCATCATATCTATTACGAATCTTTACAACACACATACACAACTCCCTTCTGACATGATACAGAATTAGTATTCTAAACGTGTATAATGTGGTTTTTTCGTGAAAATAAACATAAAAAATCTACATGGCCCCAGACGGTTAGGGTAGCGTAATTACATACTGCGTTATGTTAACTGAGCTGAAGGCGTGTATCATTCTCCTGGGTATTTACTGATACACCTTTCGACGGCCATCTTGAGAGTCATAAATATTATTATCTGGCGGTACTGGTATTACATGTGTATTTCTTTTGTTTTTAGGTCGTTGTTGTGTTGAATTTCACACGACTGTCCCAGAAGGATAGTAATATTTATATGTTACGAGTAGCTAAATGGCAAATGCTAACTGTGTTGTGGAGGTCAGATAGGCAGTCGCTCCATGTAAAATACTGTATTCAGCTGCATCCAGTTAGACTGGAAGCCGACACCAACATAGTTGGAAAAAGACTAGGCAGATGATGATGATGAGTAATACTAGAATGGATGACGAGTAAACCTAGGTTTACCCGGGTAAACTTGGGTAATACTTTACCCAAGCTTTTTGGGTAAAGTTCGAAAAGTAACTATGTAACGGCCTACACTCCGTAACTAGCTGTTCATAGTACCTGTAACATAAAAATAATAAACGCATAAAATGGTTTTAATAAGACATTTTATCTCAAGTCGTCAAGTACGTCCGTGACGATTGAATATGTTGTAAAACTTTTCAACCTTTTAATTTTTTTTCTATAACGTGACATTTTGCGAAAGAGATATTCTGCGAAGGAGGCATTGTGAGAAAGCGACGTTTTGAGAAGGAGTCATTCTGCGAAAGCGACATTATGAGAAAGAGACATTTTAGTACCAGTAGACATTTTGCGAAAAACACATTTTGCGCCTGAGCCATCTATTCGTCGCCATCCTTTCTCCTCTAACTCACACACACCTCTTTCTTTCATCCGATGCGTTCCGAGGCAAGACGACAGTATCAAAAAATTGCAAATCTATTTAGTCCGTCAGTTAGAGTATTGGAAATTAATGGACACGTATTTTTTGCTTTTGTAAATCAATGAATATTGACAAAGATAAAACGCATCAAAACTCGGGCTCGTGACGTCAGAACTAGCTAAAAATTATACCATGGCGTGACGTATTGAGAATTTTATAAGCGTCGTATCTTGGTCAATTTTGGTTTACGTAACAAAAGAAAAAACACGGGTCAAATATTTTTTGATAATCTAAATGATGGACTAATTAGTTTTTTTTTGTCGTCTCGCCTATTATAGGCTGTGTCCATACTTTGACATTCAATAATATTTGTATCCCACATACGAGTACATAACCTCGCTCCTCCTTTCCACGAATGTAGGCACTTCTACGAAGCAGGTGACATTCTGTAGTTTCTACCCAGCTTTAGTACTTGAGTTTTTTGCACAATTTTAAGTAATTTACTGTGTTATCTGGGACAATAGAATTCTTCTAAGTTTTCTTGTAATTTATAAGTAAAAAAACTATTTTCTGTATCTTTTTTCAACGTTTTAGGTTCTATAGTTTCGAAAATCGGGGAAACGGGAATTTTTTATAAGGAACACTGGTATAAGCTTTCACGGTTTAAAACTTATATTGTCACTTACGGGATATCTTTCGTGATTATTATTTATCTTGAGCTCCCGATATTTCGACGCTGTTGCAAGCGCCATGATCGCAGGTTGACTGGAGATTGCGAGTGGATGGAAAATAAATTGTAAATGAGTTGGACGATGATATGATGGATATGATAATGCGATGGATAAATGAGTTTGTTTTATAAGATAATTAATAAATAATTTGACTGTAAAAAAAATTACAATAACGGTATTGAGGTAGTGTGCGTGCAAGTATTTAATTGTGATCCAATTGTTAGGAGCAGACAAATCTGTGTACCCTCTTTCTTTGTCTTTTGCTACGCGCACTACTGGAACACGACACTAAGTCACGGCAAAACACACTCACAGTATCACCAGGTTTTGTGGAGTCCTTATTTATGATGCCGGCTGATATTTTTGAGTATACTCAAAACTGGATTCCAGGTACTAGACAATTTGAAGCGATCCTCTCCATTGAAATTTTTATGTTTTCTTATTTATCGGGAGCTGCAAATAAATAATAATCACGGAAGATATTTCATAAATCATGATCTGTCGAATGACCAATTTGGTCGAGATGCCATTGTTTAACTATAAATTGTGTCTACTTCGTGGACAGATCATGGGGTAAGTGACAATATAAATTTTAGTTTTTTATGGAACTTTAAAACTTGTATGATGTTGACGGTATGATGCCCGTGTTTAGGGTTTACGAGATCCTTAACACGGACAATAAACTTAGTATTTTACACAGGTAAACCACCTGGCATTCACAACCCAATTATTGAGGGATATCTACTTGTATTCCAAGGGCGTACGATCGTCTCAACATTGTTAGAGCTATTCTTATAAGAGGCACAGAGGGGTCAATAATGGCGGAAATGATTTTATCGTTACCGAATTGTGCTCCATGTTATCCTTAATGGATGGGTAACCTGGTCACAGAATCAATGGCAACTTGTCTATGGGGTTAGGCAGAGGTGTAACTATAAAAACCCATAGTTCGCTAATGAAAATGGGTAGCCTTAACGAACCCCAAAGGAAAGAAAAGAAAGAAAGAAAAAAACTTTATTCATCGCAGGGACATGACGTGCATACAAAATTTAAAAACAGAAATAACAAACGACCCGAATGGCGCAGCGGTACTGAGGCTGCCTTACGTTCTTTGGGTCCCGGGTTCGACTCCCGGTAGGAGCAAATGTTTGTGTGATGAGCATGGACATTTGTTTCCGAGTCATGGTTGTTTATATGTATAATAAGTATGTATTTACAAACAAAAAGTATCTATGTAGTATATCAACTATCTGGTGTCCACGACACAAGCCTCGTTGCTTAGTGTGGCACTAGATGGCGCTGTGTGTAATGTCCAGCGATATTTATTATTATTTATTATTAAACATAAAAACATTCAGAATATAACAAAAAGGAACAATAAGAAATACATTATAAAAAAATAAAAATAAAATGACAGCTTGCACGTCGTGAGTGCGACTAATAGGTTACTACTCAGCATGATGCTGGACGGACGGACGGCTCAGATCTCAAATGTGTCATGCGGTGTGTGTCCACAGACAATGGCCCATGTTTCATCTTGCGCCGCATGCCCTGACACCTGCACACTTGACGATCTTATGACTGCATCAGCGAGCGGAGTTCGCGTAGCTGGATTTTGGGCCAAACATATTTAATAACAATTTGCCATCGACACGCTAAGAAGCACATAGCACAGCATGATGCTGTGCTATGGGGGACCCACAGCACGTTGACGTATAAACAAACGAGAGTTATTGTTATTTTGCGCGCCTAAGTTGACGCTTTCCTAATAAGCTTAAACTTTAAGGGGGCGTGACTCAGCGCCTCCGCTGAGAAAAAAATTAACTGATCAGGCGGAAAAGACCACGACTGTACAGAATGCTTAGTTGACGGCTTGGTGAAGGGTTCGTTTACACCTGTATTTGTGCCTAATTTAACAGGGGTTGAGCCTTTTGAGATAAACCAGGCATCATCCCAGACTCCCTGTTACTGCTGAGAAATTCCTGATGGAAAAACCCAGTAACACTTTGCCCGAATTGAGAATCGAACACCGGACCTCACGCTCAACAGTAGCTCATGCCAACACAACGTGGCAGTTATAATAAAATACTACTTTCATTATTGGCTGAGTAATTATAAGCCCCTGTAACATTTATAATTTATTGCCATCACGCGTCAAAAAACAGAAAATAAAAATATGTAAAACCAAAACTCCCACAAAACCGGATTACCCGGTTAGACCCGGATAACCGTGCGTCCCTGTGAACAAATTCGTCCTGAATTTATATAAAATCAGTTTAGCGGTTACAGTGGTTGTGGAGTCGAAAGAATAAACATTTGGAATGATCTTTGGTAAAGTTTGCGAATGGCAAATTCTTGAAAAAAAACCCAATAATCATTATGCCCGACCATATACACCGTGACTTTTGTCGTCATACAAGAGCAGCCCACTTCATGTATCCAGTGAATACTAAACATTAACAAACACAGGATTACCTAGTTCAGGCCCAAGGCATGGGTGAACTTGACATAGATTTAAGAAAAACTGTAAACGACACTTTTTTTTTCTAAAACTTATTTATTTAAAAAAAAAAAGAAAAATAAACAAAATTTTTTTTTTTAATAATTATTATTATTCGAAGCTCTCTTTAGGCGGTACTCCTCGATACGGCTCGCATTGTGAGGAGGTTCCTGTCTCTGCAGCCCTAACCACCGGTGGACTACTATTTTTTTTATATTTTTTAATGTTTTCATATGTTTTTTATAAGAAATATTTAAAAATGTAAATAATATGATACTAAAATAAATAAAGGAGATAATAATAATTATTATTAATAAAATATTATTAATAATTAGAGGCATGTCGTAGTTAGCAACACCCTATTGCGAGTACTCCGTATTTATTTTTTCTTTGTACCTATTATCTTCATTAATGGTAAAAAAACGCCTAAGCACATTCGGATACATTAAGCGTACCACCTTTGTAAGACGACATAAAAGTCACGGTGTAGAAACTCCATATTGAAACTGCATTTAGGCCCTCAATTTGCACGCATTCTCCCGGACATTGTTCACATGTCATGTCAGCATCCGTTGCCAGATGGCTTGTCCTAAGCTGCCAAAACCAAATGCAATAATTGCCAATATCATTTGTTTGTAACCACGGATTCACAAATGTTGCGGTTTTCAGTTGTATACTTACTATGTCAGTTGAAAATTTGCCAATTGGATTTATGATGTATGGCTCGTTGATTTAGTAGTCGCAAAAGCTTCTGGTGAGGATGAGGCATTGAGTTCTATCCTGAGGTTGGACAGGGTGTTATTGGGTTTTTAACCGAAATTTTATTAACTTTGCTGAGGTACTTTATGAGTTATAGCTTTATAACTTACATTTTCGCTTCTTCGTCTATGAGGATGTGCAAATAATTTCTAGTTACAATGTAAAATTGATACTTGACTAGTATTGTGTGAGATACCACAACTAAAAAGGGTAAAATAAAAACCTTTTTTTATAAAAAAAAAAAAACAGAGTAAAAAAAACACAGTAAGTGGAATAATCTTTACTTTCGGTAGTTGAGGGCTAAAAAAGTCAGTGGAACCAATTGTTTTGTGGAAGTCGGTTATATTATTTGCAAAAAAGTTTTTAACGGTTTTAAAGGTTTTTTTAGTAGCCCGGAATTCGAATTTGTGTCCGGTCTACAGCAATAAGCTCGCCCCCTATTCCGCGCAAAGGACTTACACATAACTGGCGAAATGTAGGTGTAGAGTAAGACCATCTCTGCTTAAGTCTTCGGGTATTGCAGACGTGATGTCATACAGCTTTCATGCATAATAACCTAGCACTACACGTTGGATGGTCGTCCGGAGCGAGGCGGGCCACTAAGCTCCTTAAGTTCTAGGCTTACGCGATTACTTACAAATGCATGCACAGGCCAAGGCCACTTAAGTCTGTGGTACTTTTCTCTAAAAACGATTTCGGACACTAATTTGCATCGCCCTCTAACCTATCCAAGATAATGTTTGAAGTGCAGAGATGTACCTATTGATCACCAACCTTTTGGCATTTATGTTAGTCTGATGTAGGTGGCGCTTCTATCGCCATCAACCGGGCTCAAATCTAGACTCCTACTGGGAAATTCTTGATGAAAAAAAAAACCATTAACTTTCTTCTTTCTTTGCCCTAATCAAAACCAAGACCTCTGCAGTAACGCTTGCGACTTCTAGACTAACAACACTTCATACATAAACTCACGTATTTTTAGGGTTCCATACAAAAAATAAAAAAACCGGAACCCTTATAGGATCACTCGTGCGTGTGTCTTTACGTCGTTCGTCAAAGCCAATTTTCTCCGAATCTACTGAACCAAATCAGGTGAAATTTGGTAGGATGGTGTAATCCTATGGCCCCAAACACAGATGTGCAAAGTAAATAAACATATTTTTTAAATTAGGGTCATTTTCGGGGGACAACATAGGAAATTAAAAAAATATATTTGCAAACCTTACTGTGGCATATATAAAATGAAAGGACTCGTAATGAAGATCTCAAAATAAATAGTTTTGATTTTATTCATGAAAGAAGACGAAAATTGACCATTCCTCTTCCTGATCTCAGATTCTATCAATTGAAAATAAAGTGGTAAACTCAATATAAGACTTTGATATTGTACGGAACCCTCTCCACGCGAGTTCAACTCGCACTTGGCCGGCTTTTCCCATTTCAAACCACTTTTGTATTGGGGTCATCCTGTAAATATAGTTTTTGTAAGTTAAATAAATAAATAAATAAATGGGGGTAGGCAGAACGCCACCTGTTCACCAGCACATGATGATGAATTCGAGTCCGTCCAAAAATAGCAGTACATTCACTTGCTCCACTCTTATTATTTATATTTTCACATCACAAACTGATACATCCTCTTCTCTCTCAAACACCATTTCAATGTATAGGTTGAACAAGCAAGGAGACGCTACACAGCCCTGTCTAACACCTCTAAATATGTAATATAAAAATTAAGTGTTAAATCTGGCCGCAATTATATTATTATTTGGTAAATAAAACAATTCAGTTTATCATAGGACCCGGAAAACACACAATAAAACATGCCTTTTTAATTTATTCAACCATAGCCATGGAAAAAACCAACAAAACGCTTTTTTTTTAAAATAGACTCGTAAATATTTTTTTTTGAGAATAAAACACCCGAAATATGGCCGGCCATACAGATGGTTGGTTTAATTAAAAAACGCGAAATCCATGCATCATAACGCGCTGTGACCTTGACCTTTTTGTAAGTGACCTTTGGGCTATTCAATTGTTCAGGATTTAGGGATGGAACTGGATATGGCTATTGCTGCATAAATAAAGTCTCTTTGACATGATACCAACCGCAACATGTTAATTTAAACTTTATTTTTCTTAGTTTAAAAAAAGTCGCTCAAAGCATTTTATTACAACAACAAAAAGATGTAGTTACAGACCCGCCACTTAGCATAAATAACTGCGAAAGTGTTCTCTAGTGTGATGTAGTGAATGTGAATCTCTATAGACAAGAATAGGCCAGAAACTCCACTACGGCAGACTGACCTTTAAGTTATAATTTAAATTTTATTTCAGCGTTTAACGGCGATCTGTGTGCTTGTTACCGATGCCTAAACATTGCGCCAAAAACAAATTCCTAGGACATGTAGATCTCGAGAAGACCTCTTTGACAGATGAAGAAAAAAACGAGATTAGGTATAAAGATATCAATTTATGTTTACAACTTTAAAAATATCATAAAAAGAATTCAAGCTAACATACCCAATCTTGAACCGAGTCTAAATCTTCCAAGACACAGAAAAATCGTGATGACAGACAACGTTTACTTTTGACTACACTTGAATAATTTTTAATATCTAGGGAACTTGATTCGAGATACCCGTTTCGCGTCTTAATCAGTAAAGTAACAACGAAGCGATCTGCCAGTCTCTTTGTGGGTCTTTAGGACGTTGTCATGAAGACAGCGGAAAGCGGAAAGCTGAGCGAGATCTGGTTGGCCAATTGACCGACTTGCAAACCTTTAAACATACTCCGAACCCAAGTCAATCGAAGTCAAAGACAATCTCTACAGATCGGAGTTTATGGACGGCTCAGATCTCAAGTGTGAATGTGGCGTGTCTCCACAGACAATGGCCCACATTTTTGCCCTGACACCTGTGCACTTGGCAATCTTATGACTGCATCAGGGAGCGGAGTTCGCAAAAACTCAATTTTAGACCAAACACATATAAAGAAACATTGCCTTCGATACGCTAACAAGGAGAAGGTTATCTGTTATCTGCCCGTTGTTTTAAGTCGGGTCCAATCGGTTCGACTGCACCGAAAGTGACCATTTTATTGGTTTCTGGTCACTCTTTTCCTTTCTCCTGGATGTATTGCATTACACACGTTTGTACTCTGTAGAAATCCGCCTTTTGCTTTAACAAAGAGAAATTCTTTGCCCACACATAAAATCGTCTGTTATTGTGACACTCCTTGAACAATATCCATCATCAACTGCCTAGCCTTTGTCTAACTACGTTGGGGTCGGTTTGCAATCTTTTTCTGAATGGAGCGACTGCATAAGTGCCCTCCAAAATTTTGTTACTGGATAACACAATACCATCAACAATATCCATTGCGCATAGTATAAAAAAAGTCGCTCCCGCAGTCTGTACGCTTAGATCTTTTAAATTACGCAACGGATTTTAATGCAATTGTGAACAATCAATAGAGTGATTCAAGAGGAAGGTTCATATGTGTATGTTTACATGGGGACCCCGCGGGCGGGAATTGGGGAAACTAAATTTCCACCCTTGCGAAGCCGGGAAATTATTTGGTTTAGTAAGTTGTCAAAATCAAAACAATGATCAATAGAATTACGTTCGTTACTATTACGTTCTAATTGAACAAGGGGTGGTTACCCTACTGCCTCCAATGCACCACCCAACTCTAAACGTGACGTCATCAAAACCTTAGCTTTCTGTGCCACAAAATCCTTACTGTCAGCACAAATATATTCTTCGGCAAGCAAAGCCGGGCGTTTGATGTATAGCTTCCTCGTTTTTTAATTAAACCACATTTATATGGCTTGGATTTTGTTTTAAAAAGGGTATTATTTTTACTAAAATATGGCTGGATTTATTTTTGGGGCACTTTTGGGGAGTTGAGCGAAGTTTTCCATCGGCCCACGCAAATGTATTGATGATAGGCTTCGTTGTGATTCAGTTTTGATTTCGGTAATTAAAAGAGGATTATTTAGATTACTAATTAATCAGTGTCTTTGTTAAGAGGGTTTGGGAACTTTTCAAGGAGCACAACATTAATTTATTAAATGAAATGATATTTATTTTCTGTTAGGTTATTAAACACTCTATCCGAGACACTGAGGCAGAGTGTCACACATACACGTCATTTTTTTTTACAAACTAGATGAGGTGGGATTTTCCTATTCTGTTATACCCTTGTTATGTCCACGAAGTAGACACCATAGTTAAACAATGGTGTCTCGAACAAATCGGTCCTTTGACAGATCATGTTCTGATTGATGGCAATAACCACGCCCCCTTTTACCATGTAAATGAATGACTTGACTTAAACATAACTGGCGAAATTTGGGTGTAATATATTAGTAACACCTCTATCTCACCCTTCGAAGATTACAGTCGTGTTGTTGTGTAATTTCTCAGCAGTAGTCTAGAGTCCTGATTTGAACCCTGTTGATAGCAATATAGCCTCACCCCCTATTAAATGGGACTTAAACATAATTGGCGAAACCTCTGCCTTAGCCTACGTTGAAATACAGGCGATTAATATACTCTTAGAAATTGAAGGTAAGTAGCGCCTGACTGGTATTTTGTAAAGCCTCCGTAGACTTTCATTATTTAGGCTTTTAGAAAACTTACGCTTTATTCGCAAAACGATCCGTCTCCAGAAAAGGAAGCAAAATAGCTTGAAGAGTACTTAATCATCGTTACTGTTGTTATACACGATAATGTCCGTAAACTCAATTCATTTCTATACAATAAACTGTATTAGCATATTAATAGGGATCACAATCAAACCCTTAAGGATGCTTCTCACATGTTCGGATCGGAATAACCGGGTGGTAATTTGAATATAGTGGGTGAAAAATACCTATAACGAAGCCGAAAGGCGCTTGTTCTTGCTTGTCATTGCGATATTTTTTTTGTTCTAAACCGTCCCTGGGAACCTTCTAGTTACGGAAATATTGGGGGTCAAAGTACCAACATTTTCCATTCATCAGCACAATGTTTTGAGTGCGTTACATTGATTTTTACCGTAAAACATGATTTTTCACAAAAAAAGAAAAGTCGTTTCCCAGCAATAATTTTTGCGTAAAGTTACTAAGTTTGATGTACAGAATGCTTGGTTGACTGCTTCGTGCAGGGTCGGTTTACACCCTACAGGGTAACATACATGTTCGGGTAAAAGATCTGGGTAATATAATATGATATGAGCAGCGGTGTACAGTGGTGGCGGCCCCGACTTACTAACAGTAAGTCGTGGGTTCGAATCCAAACAGGCGCATTACTTTGTGTAATTTATTTCATCATCCACTGCTCTCAAAACGATGAAGGAAAACATCGTGAGGAAACCGGCATGTCCTGGAATTAAAAAATCGAAGACACGTGACATCTACCAATCCGCTCTGGGCCCACGTGGTGGATTATAGCCCATTCCCTGTCATTGAGAGGAGGCCGTGTCCCAGCAGTGATAACATTACAGGCTGATGATGATGATGATGATGAATATGATATCCCTTCGTAAGACTGGACAAAAGATTTTCGGGCCACTGACTACCTGTAACGACTGTCAAAGATCTACAAATGACAGCTGGGACCGAGGAAACTCGCTGTTTTGAACGTATGGGCGATGCGAACAGTGTGAAGCTCCCCTGACAATCTACGAATATTTTTTCTTTCAACACCTATTTAAATCCTATACAATAAGGTGTTTCAATACAATACAAATTCAAAAGATTGACTTTGCTACAATACTGTTCAACAGCAAGCGTATAATGTTAACGATTATCACAATGCCTTAAATAATCTTCTTTCTTATATAAAAGGTGTGATTCTTTGTGAAATTTTCACAATAAACTCATGATTTATCGACGGATATTGTTAATCGAGGTGTATTGAATTTTTTGGGGTAGTAAGGGGGTGTTATTGCTTTAATTTTCTATTGAAATTTTATCGGGGTGTAGGGGGTGCAGTTGAATATAATTTTCTTTATCATGGGCCTTGGAAATTGGCTCCACGTGTAATACTGATTGTAGCGTGACTCTCTGTCACGTATACACAGCGACAAATCCAGTAGAAATCTCATTGTACGGGAAATCTATATTTATTTGTCATAAAGCAAAGCCATTCTTGCTTTGTATAGATTTCCAGTACAATGAGAGTTCTACTGGTTTTGCATAGCTTCATTGGTAATTTTCAGACTTTCAGTGTTGTCCCGCAGTCGGGTTTTTAGTTTTTTTTTAATAACTTTTGTTTTATTATAGATTTCCATTGCACTTTTCCGAAGGTCAGCATCAGATCTTCACCAAATTTAAATGGAACGAACACTACTCTTTCAAACCTAAATCAAAATCAAATTATTTTATTTCACATAGGCCTAGATGGGCACTTATAAAACGTCGAAAAAGGTGCACGGTTCGCGTTGGTCGTTTCCATGGAGAAGAACCGGCAAGAAACTCCATGGTTACTCTTTTCAAATCGTTTGGTATTACAATATTATTTTGTTACAGCATTAGTACATAAGTATGGGGGAACAGCGTAGGCCCGACAATAGGTCGTTGCTTACAATATAAAAAGCGTAAAACAGACTTAACAAAAGTTAACAAATATCTGGGAATCTACAAAGCCTGCAATGTTCACTCATTCACAAATAATAGGTAAAAAAAGAATCCATACAAAAAAAATCATTATCAAAATATCGAATCAATATTATCACTGAACAAGTGAACACACTCGCAAAAAAAAAACAGGTAAACCGATAACCTCCTCCCTTTGGAAGTCGGTTAAAAACATGTTAATACTGCCTCAAATATTAACTAGTAGACGATACTTTTCACGATCCAAAGCTAGTTCTTAATCATTCTACCTCACATACCACATCGCAAGAAAACTTCAATACTTATGACCACGAAAGATATCAGGTAGGTATTAAGTATTACGGATATTCCCTTGTAAACTAAAGAACATAAACTAAGAAAACATTACGCGATCGTGTCGTAAAAGACGAGGTAATACATATTGTGGATTAGGCAAATGGATTGCGTTTCCTAGGGTAAGCACGACAGGTGACTTTGGAGAAGATTGGTTGAAGAATATGGAGAACATTTTACCGTGGGTAATGAATGTTGGCGAGTATGGCTGTTGGTGTTATTTTTAATTCTTTAAACAAAAAGTAAAATAATCTCGAATTAAATAATAAGGGTTTATTTTTATAAACACTGTTATGTTTTTCTGACTGGCTTGTTGGTCTGGTGGTCGCAAGCGCGACCGCTGAGCAAGAAGTTCTGGGTTCGATTCCGGGTCGGACAAAGTGTTACCAGGAATTTCTAAGTAGTCCATATTATGGCGTCCAGATTAATTGTGCCTGCTTGATGGCAACAGGCTCGCTTACTATTCTATAGGACTTAAACATAACTGGCCAAATGTGGGTGTACTATCATATGGGCGCAAAACCATCATTTGATTTTTATTTAAATTTAGTTTGTAATTTAAGGGTAGTTACGTTTTTATTTTGACATAAGTAGCTTTATTGAATTATTAGTTGTATTGTAGGGTAGTGAGTTTTGACATGTGTTGATTTACCGAAATAATATTTGTATTTCCGTTGATTTAATTTAAAAGTAATAGTAATTTCCGTTTGCTTCAATAATTAGGATTTATGTTTGTTATAAGTTAAATATGGTTACTTTTGTTTATTTTAATATGAATTTATTTTAATATTTCCGCTAGAATTATTTAAAAGTCTAGTCTAAAGCGAAGATTATTAAGTAGTTATTTTGATCTCTCCCGCCTTGCAAAATTAAAGATTGTTATTTAAATTCTACCTATCGTTAACAACCTCAGTTTGAATTTCCGTGTATAAAAACCGTTGTACTGTGACAGAAGGGGGATTCTTCTTTCCCTCCTGTCACAATAATAAATAACCATTTTTATTCCATGATAAGCGAACTCGCTTAGCATGGAATACACACTCTGAACTGGAGTAAGGTTTTATTTTCTTTAAACTGGTGCTTATATTTCCTGCTGTTTATTATTTGCTGAGTAATAATTGTGTAACTGTGTGTTTATATTGGTGCAAACCAATATGTTGTATGACTCTCGACGACGACGGCCATGAGCCGCCGACATATACCTCTGCCTAACCCGTTGGAGATTACAGGCATGATGTTATGTAAATTGTCACTCTAAGTCAATTTTGCCGTGTGAAAAAAACTATCAAAGAATGCTTGGAACATGTACTCGTATGAGGTACGGAATATTTAAGTTAGTCAAGCTGCTTAGTCATTAAAGTTTCTTGACATTGGTGTCGATTCTGTTGTGCGCAAACTAAACTTAATTTAGGCTATTGCTATGTTTTACTAAAAGTCAGTGCGAGAAAAGGACGGCCTATAGCCGTCCTTCTTCGTCCTTTTAAACTAGTTTGACATCTCTAACTTAGTTCATACCTATGTATGAACTCTTACTTAGTTCATAGGTATGAACTAAGTAAGAGTTCATACATAGGTATGTATGAACTAAGTAAGAGATGTCAAACTAGTTTATGCCTTGCGCTTCACCGTGTTTTTAGTCGACATGTTTTTACGTGCACCCTTCATTTGTATGGAAATATTAGTTCCAACTAAATTTGACAGCTCTAAATTACGTCCGTCTATTTCTCGTTTTATTAGAGAGAAAAAGATAGCAATAGCCTAAATTAAGTTTAGTTTGTGCACAACAGAATCAACACCATTAGCTACCTTTTAAAAATTAAATAAATGTAAATAAATATTGCCATAGCAAATGGGTGATGGTTGTTAATTACAAAAGAAAGGACAAATTCTCGGAATATTTTCTGCTATCAAATATTAATTATAGAATTTCGTTTCCTCATTTTAATATTATGTCAAATAGATGGGAAAGTCACATTTTTTGTAATAATCAGCGAAGTATTATGTTATGCTTGTCCAACTCCAAACAAGGAAAAACAAAACAAAGAAATTAGTATTCACCACCATGTCAAACATCAATTTTTCTATCAAGTTTACACGCCTGAAAAAATCGTCCACAAAACTCAGCCATTGTTTACAAAATAATCTATTTACACTGAAATAAACTGCTCGTGTAAATAATATAATGACTGAAGAAAACGAAAATACGTCAGAAAAACGTCTGAGATCGGAAATGAGGGTGAAATTGAGACTCGGCCGGTTCAGACGAACGGTTCCGGCGAAAGCGGATATGTAGACAGGCTGAAACGACCTTACAGTCTTTTTTGAATAGGCTGAATATCTCTCAACAGATTCTAACACTTATCACGTTGCCACAGAACTCAAAATAGAATGGAGAATGTTTAAAATATGAAGGGAAAATCTTTTGGAAGACGGGGAATATTCCACCATAAAATTCAGGCTTTAATATTTCTGATATCAAATGCAACGATTTGTAACCTAGCTATTCTGCTGGGAGGAGCTGGTTTAGTTACGTGCATATTTAAATCAGTTTTGCCAAAATATTTTGTCTTTCCCTGTTTCGTTAGTTTATTGAGATAAACAGATATTATTTTAATGTCAATGTGTGTGTGTTTTAAATAAACATGAATTATGACTTAAAAACAAATGAATGGTTAAAGTGTCTACAACCAATCGGTTAAATATCAATCCATAGAAGCACTTGGAGGAGATTGTGGCTAAATAGTAGCAGCCGTCGGGTCGATCTTCAGGTTAAACCGCGCTTGCCCAGGACCAACGACAATCGACTAAGAAGAAGAAGGCACTATACTATTGAACCTGTAACAGATGCCCCAAATGCCCTGACCTATTCAAAATTTACAAAGATTTGTACTAGAAAGGGCCCCAATTTAACATTCCACAGGCTCAAGTACTATTTGTATTCATAATTAGGTTTCTTCTCAAGTGGGTCCAACATGGCTACGCGCCTAAATAATCTAAGGCCCACTCAAGGACCTTTTCAAAAGGATTTTGGGTAAATTTTCCTGTTTTTTGGTATATTTTAACCTCAAGTTTGAGGATGGTGGAAACATAGGGTTGAATGGGTTCAGAAAGATGGTGAAGTGTTAATAAGTAAGTGTTTTATTTTTAGGTGTCATGGTTCTTGTTTACAATTTACTTTGTTCTTAGAATAATCTATACTAATATTATAAAGCTGGAGAGTTTGGTTGAACGCGCTAATCTCAGGAACTACTGGTTCGAATTAAAAAATCTTTTTTGTGTTGGATAGCCCATTTATCGAGGAAGGCTATAGGTTATATAACATCACGCTACAAGCAATAGGAGCAGAGCATCAATGAAAAATGTTGCATAAATGGGGAAAATTTATTCCTTTAGGAAAACTTACTCTCTCTAACCCTCTCGCTCTTTTAAGTGACGCAGACGAAGTTGCGCTGGGTAGCCAGTATAATAGAAAATAAACGACAATAACCAAATTGTTGTTTATTTTCTATTTAATGTAAGTCCTGAGTACTCTAAATTGCAAATTTCACTGTTCGAGATCAGGTCAAATATACCTGTCAACAAGCACATTGGGTTGATATCATCGTCAAAGTTGTGAGGAACAACCAGACGGGATCTCACAGATACGTAAAAATATTTAAAAAATGCTTACACCCTGAGAGGGTAATTATAAACTACAATGATAATTTATGACAGTGATTATACACATGATTTTGCACGGTTTATTTCCATCTGCCTTCACCGGTTTGTCCCCAAAGGTGGTAGTTGCAACTATTTGTCGCATCTACCACCACTGTAGTAGCCGTCTGATACCACCAAGTATTCCAACTAACGATAGGGTGGCTTTTCTGGGGCCCGTAGTACTTAAAGAGAAAAAATCTTCTATTCAGACAATAAACTATATATATACCTTATATAATAAACTATATGTATACCTTACAGATCGCGATAATCTTAGCAATTTTCTTGTCTCATTTTTTACTTAAAAGCCGATCTTTATACATCCATCTCCCATCAACCGTGGGAACTTAGGGCTGCCACGAACCACATAACCCTCAAATTTCCCTTCAAAACCCGAACACACTTTAAATTCGGCCCCAGAACATCCGCATTAATCACAATATTTGTAGGCTTTGTTAAGATTAAATAATTACGTGAATTACAATGTGGAATTACACAGGATTACACATAATTCTATTAAGGTTGAAACGTTTTTCGGTCAACCCTTAGAACCCGAAGTAATCCCCTTCAAAATGTATTTGGCTTGTTTCGGAATTTTCTGGAACGTAAGCTCGTATGGATTTAATTTTGATGGCGGTGGAGTAATAAATATTTCTGGTAAATTGTGTCACCGTGATTTATCATTGTGGAGAAATGGTTTCTTAAAAAATAATATTGGTCATTTGTAACTGCCGATAGTCTAGTGATCGCAAGTTGAGCAAAGTGGTATTGATATTCATCAGGAATTTTTCAGTTATAGCTTGGACTCTGGGTCGACTCTGTAACATGGGACTGAAACCACTGGCATATGGCTCTGATGGCTCTTTTCTGCAGAATAAATGTAGACTCAATATCTGCAGCCCGTCCCCATAGCAAAATGCCATAAGACATTATACTGTGAAAGTAACTAAAATATACCAGTCTAGCGGTATCTACATCAGTAAACTAACGGATTTTTCTAATGGCATATGCTGCATATGCTGCTGAACTTAGCCGCCACGCAAGAGATGTTAAATGAGAACCCCATTGTAGCCTTGAATCAAGCGTAATCCCCAGGAAAACTTTTTTATTTACGAATTCAAGTTTCTCTTTCTCATTTGGAGTCGACGCAGCATGTCTCTTTCTTTCATACTTCTCTATTACCTACTCGACATCTCATCAGACACCTCTTTTCTTGCCATCGGGCTGCTATCATTTCTTGAGAGTAAACCCAAACAGTACCTTTTTATTTGCGCGACACAAAAATCAAACAAACAACAAGTTGCAAGCGCTTGCAACTTTTTCATCAAAATGTTTTTCTTAACTCAAGTCACTACAAAAGGCCCTAACGTAATCATAATATTACTAGCTACAATTCAGATACTAACATCGCTTTTATCACGACATTTCCCTCAAAATTCGCCTATCATCATCATCTGCCTAGCTATTTCCCAACTATGTTGGGGTTGGCTTCCAGTATAACAGCATGCAGCTTAGTACCAGTATTTTACACGAAGCGACATTTCCCTCAAAGTTCGACCCCGAAACATTATTTTAAAATACGTCAACCAAAGTATATTGTTGGTGAAAGCATTTATTTTATTAAGCTCTTGAGTAAAGCCTCTGCTGTGCTACGAGTGCTTCAACAAGGCATTGAACAGGTTCTCGATCGCACGGCTCACGACCGCTTTAACCATTGTGCTCTTGTCGCTGTTAACAGTATTCTGTTCTGTTGGAAATATCAGCTTTATACGTGTATGGATAAATAATATTATTGAACATTAGGATGATTTTTCGTAATTTAGAGGTTCCGTAGCGGAATCGACCGTCGGACTGCTAAGTGATAAGTCTCAAATACGAACCAAAGACACGCCCCTATGATTTTTCAGATTCATGTTGTGCGTATTGTGTAATTATCACTTGCTTTGGTGAAGGCAAACATCGTAAGGAAACTAGCATACCTGAGAGATATTTCTCGACGGCATGTAAAGCCAAGTCAGAGGCCCATTGGTGATATGAAAACTCTGATAACAGATTAGGCACTAACGACATGATAAAGAAGAAGAATGATGTTTCTAAATTACTTTTATTATATTTAAGTCGAAACTGGTAACATATTTACGAGGTTGACTGTACAAACATGGTACGAACGAAACAATCGAATTGTTGTCTTATCAAAGTGCTACCGAAATAAGGTAATGTTCAACCTAAAACAGCAGCAATTTGCTGTCTCTTTCCTACTTTATCGCCCAGTAAAAGACGGCAATACTTTCAGATTTGATCCTTCACACGGTCAATCGGCTTACAAGCCATAATATGACCTCAGACGCTTTTTACGAATGTTTTTCGTCCTACATTCCTAGTTACGCAACATTGCCATAAATTGTGCCAACTATACTGGCAAGTTCAGGGCCATGCTTGGCATATTGCCAGACGTTTGGCATTAAAGGTTGTTGTTATGTAACTGCTTGTGAGACCCTGATTGGGTTATTGACGCCTGTTTAATGTAGGGTGCTAAATTCTAAGTGTTTTTGCAGTGTTCAGTCATTTTGTAGGTTGGTCTAATGATTTCAAAATAATATTATGTTTTAATATCATTCTGTGTGTACTGGGTATGCACCATCAGAACCGAGCATTGATCGCCATCCATACTTTTTTTTTAAACGGTCCTTTTTAGGAATCTGTCCTGTATCGTGGGTGCGTACAAACATTTATACTCACATACACAAACAACCAGACCCAGAACAACTAAAGTCATACAAAATTAAATATCCTGTGTTCCAGGTTATTAACTATTTCACCATATTTCATCCAAATCCGTTCAGTATTTTTTTCGTGAAAGAATAACAAGTATCCATCCATCTTCACAAACTTTCGCATTTATTTAATAATAAGATAGCATAAATAGTTATTCCCTATTCAAATTCACAACATTTCAAGTTGAGTGTTAATGGATGCATACAAAGTATTTTAACGTTTTCAATTTTATTCGCAATAAAAGTTTAATAGTATTTCTCGTTTTATAGTAAATACTCGAGTTTATACAAACAGTCAGTTGGAGTGGCTTCAACAGGAATGCAGAGGGAAAATGAAAGAAAAACAATTCACTGTCGGTAGACTAGAAGTTCCGTATGTAACTGGTAAATTTATTTGGTTTAGGTTTAATGCAGAATTGTTTTTTTTGTGTTTTAAATTTGATAGTGATTTAAAAGGCAACTTATTTAATTTTGATAAAACTTGCACAAAACACGTGAAAGCATTTGCTACTTACATTACATGTAGTTAGCTACAAATTTGTGTATGAAACATGTATTGAGAACACAAAACAATGTTGCAAACATTTCGTGCAACTATTACTAAGTAAAGTTTATCTAAATGAATTAGACACTTCACGATTCATTGAAATAGACAATTCACAGTAGTGTTTTACTGTACACAATGATACCTGTATTTATAGGCCTGAAGTTCAAATAATAGCATTTGCAGCAGATATTTACGATGTTTTTCTCTGTAAAACTAGGGGCAGACCATCTAAATCTAAGGACATTTTTCCAGTCAGAATGTCGATTACAGGGGTTTAGAATCCGATTCCTCACACAGAGGTATAAAAAAAATCATTACAATTCAGCCAAATTCCTCACTAAATCCTAGTACAGCTACTAAACTTGTCTCTTGAATACCTACACCGTGTACACTTAGTAACAAGGGCTCGAACAACTTCTTTAATCAGAGTGGACCCTGGCAGGGAGCCAAGAAAAGCGTTAACATGAGGGCCTGATTCGTCGCTAGATATTAAGTGCTTCTGTCGTTATACTGTGATGGGTTTGGCCGAGGTCGAGTTGGTTTGAGGATCAAAATTCAAAAGTTAATTATTTAATTATAAAACATATGGAAACGGGTATTTATCGCGAATTTTACCTTTAATATAAGCCCGAGGTTAATTATAATAATTAATTATTCAAATTAGCCTATGTATTGAGTACTTTTAAAAGTTATGAACTACATACATATGTACATTAAAAATAAAAACAAAATAATAAAACAAGCACGAACTAAAATATAGCGTCAGGTTTCTTACAGTTTCCACCATTCCCCCATCATCATCATCGTCATTTCAGCCGCAACATACACTGACCTGCAAAAATAAGTACTACACTTTTTAAATTTCAATTTTTCCTAAACTATAGAAGTTAGAGATTTAAAATAAAAAAAAACGTTTTAAGCAATTATTATCAGCTTTCTTTGAAACTATAGACAACATTAAACTATTTTACGAGTCCTTTTTGTTTCGAAAGTATATCTTGTGTACTTAAAAAGTTATTGCAATTTTGAAAGTGTGATACTTATTTTTACAGGCCAGTTTAGTTTCAAATTAGCGCTTTTTAACTTAAAATATTACAGGAGATAGTCCCCCAAAACGCCCTTCATCACTTCGTAGTATTTTAGCTGGGGAAAACATTTATTTATTTATTTTCTCCATCTTACGACTATCTTTACAGAGTTACCTAATGCGATAGTGTACACAACAACAATATAAAATTTTGTAATTATTTACAAACAATACATTTTTTGTAAACTTCATCACACCGAATTAAAAGACAAACACTCCACAACTCAATTTCGCAATTCTTTCGAAGTAAATTTTTCCCTGGAGGGTTTTCAATCAGCCACATGGGCCCCTAACAAAGCAACAGACCGCTGGAGCATACGGTTTTCAATCAACGAAAACTTTATTACTACGACCAGGTGCAGGTCGATGACTCTTGTGACCTGTTGTGTTCATCTTTTTGCTCGGATGCTGTATGGGGACAATGGGATAAATGTTGGTGAGTTTGTGGGGGTAGATAAATTAGTTCATCTGTTTTCTGTGAAGGATATTTGAGGATCCCTCCATGTGAGAATGGAAAACAATTATTTGTTTTTATTATTTCTTTGCTCTTTTATGTAATCCCTGAAGGGTTAAGCAGAGGTGTACCTAATAGTTCACCCACATTTTGCCAGTTATGTTTAATTTTTATTTATTTATTTATTTGCATCAGACACAACGATCCATAACTTACTTAGAAACACACTCAAAAAATGTCACTTGGAAATCAAATAATCAGAGACAAATACACACCACACACTACTATTATAACTAAACAAAATAAAATTTAAATTAATACAATTTTTTTTTTATCAAATAAATTATAAAATGTCAAAAATATGTATAATAAAATAAGCTAATTTCAAAACATAATCAAACCATTATTAGAAAAAAAAAATTCCTCAAATTCAATACATAATCAATACAAAAAAAATAATAAATCACTATAAATTATAAACTAAGTATTCCAAGTACCGCGGTTAATGATCTGTTTGCGGATAAATGGACCAAGATTTTATTAGCATATCAGAAGTATTGTGAGAGGAATTTATGAAAGTGTGAACGTTTACTTTGTTATTTTGTAAATTTTAATGTTGTGTTATAAGTCTTTTAAATCTAGTTTTAGTTACTGTAGTTTGTTTAGAAACACAACCGTAATTGTAATCAAAATAAAATAAATAATAAGTCCCATGTGATAAGTGGCGAGCTTTTTGCCATCAACCGGGCACAAATCCAGACTTCGTGGTTGCTACTGAGTAATTCCTGATGGAAAACCCAATAACACTTTGCCCGACCCGGGAATCAAACCCAGGACCTCATGCGCAACAGTTGCGCTTGCAACCATTCGACCAACGCAGTTAAGCAAGCTAAGTGCAGAATTTGAAATAAGCTTACATCTGGCACAAGCATTTAAGCTAAGCTTATTAAGCTCAGCCAAGCTATTAAGAAACTAGTGAGTGTATAATGCACATAACTGTACAAACTTACCGTTGACATAAAGTCAAAAGCAACGAGTTTAAACTGTTACCCTGCTACTTACAACTTTAAACCCAGCCACCCAGGTAAGCAAACACTGAACATGCAAATTGCACTACACAGCTAACTTTTGCATACCGTGCAACTCCAACTAAAACATTTATTAATTGCACACTGTTCAAAACTGGCCGCAAATGAGGTAATCACATTTTTTTGTACAACACCGGATAGAAGCATGTGTGGTGTTACACTGAATGGTAAATGGAGGAATCAGGTTAAACGAGAACGTTGCGGTTTAAAAGAAGATGTATTGACAAAAATTGAAAAGAGTGTGCTTAGTTGGTTTGTTCACGTGGAGAGGATGAGTGAAAGGCGACTATAATAATATAATAATAATAATACCAGCCTATTACTGTCCCACTGCTGGGCAAAGGCCTCTTCTCATACAGAGAAGGCACGAGCATTGATCACCACGCTTACTCAAGACGGGTCGGCGATTTCAGACTTATATTAATTACAAGTCCAGGTTTCCTCACGATCCGGGGCTGCGGGACTATTCGAAAGAGATACCGTGGCCCCGGAACACAAAGGGCGATGAAAGAACATGGATGGGTTTTAGTCAGTAAAACTCCACACTCCCTTCTGCTCCGCCCAGAGCGGGAGGAGTCATTTGATGATTTCCCATCCAAAAAAAAAAAAAAGTTTCCTCACGATGTTTTCCTTACCGATGTCTGTGATGTCCAAGATGAACTTAGAAAAGTACATATGAATTGAAAAAGTCACATTGGTACTTGCCCGGATTTGAACCCACAACCTCATACATGGGAGGCGAGGCCTTAACCTCTGGGCCATCACGACAATTAAGGCGACAAAGGCGACTAACAAAAGGTATTTACAAGGCAGATGTGAGTGGCAACGCCGGGAGGAGACGCTCTAGAAGGACATTCAGGTGCACAGTACTCGCTACCGGCGTGCGTGTATGACCAGCAGGCTTAGCCAAGTTGACAATCTACAATCGTTAACGCCAGTAGAATGACATCATCTCAACGTTAAATCACGTGATCAACACAAACGAATAGAAAATTCGTAGACAAGTTTACATCGTTCAAAATGATAGAATAGAATGTTATCGTTTCTACAATGTTGATCGCTATACTTTTTGGTAGTAGCGCTCACCATATAATAAAGTGTAGGTTTTTTCTACAGACATTAGAGGACAAGCGATCGACTCAGTCGTGTTAACTTGGCTACCAATTTAGCGCTTTCTACAATCGCTTACGCCGAGGCGTTTACGATTGTGGAAAGAGAATCGAAATGAAACGTTTGTAACTTGGCTCAGCCTGCAGATGCATGAACATGGAGGAAAGGAGTATGTAAGGATAGTAGCAGGTGGCGTTCTGTGGTTTCTGTCTACCCCCATGGGAAAGGTGTAAGTTTATGTATGTAACACCGTAGAGTGTTCATTTAGCTACATGCCCAGTTTACATTATTCCAGTAGCATTCTTGTCCAGTGATCTGATCTAGCGCTGGCCTGTGGTGACGATGGTTCTCCCACGTTATTCCAGCTATTTCCAACTTTATTACAACAAAAAACCACCTATCCACAAGAAACAATAGATCCTGATCAAACCGTACGGATCAGATCGTGGATTGACGTGACGAATTTCGCCTCTGTGTCCGCCGAACATATACCGCTTTAATGCACTAAAGTGTGTTTCACATGGCTCCTGTAATCTACACTAATATTATAAAAAGGAAAGATTTGTATTTTTGTGTGTGTGTATGTTTGTAATGAATAAACTCAAAAACTACTACGCCGATTTCAAAAATTCTTTCACCATTAGAAAGCCACGTCTTTAATGAGTAACATAGGCTATATTTTATCCCCGTACTCTCACGGAAACGGGAACTACGCGGGTGAAACCGCGTGACGTCCGCTAGTTTTGAATAATTTACCCAAAGAAATAAGGGCAATGAATACTGCCCTATTTAAGAAAAGCCTAAAGAACCTTTTAGTTAATAAATGTTACTATAACTTGAATGACTTCTTAAACTATAATTTTTCCGAACATAAGACCTCACAGTGACATCAAGTAATAACAGTTATTATACAGGTCATCATCATCATCATCATCATCATCAGCCTATTAATGTTCCCACTGCTGGGACACAGGCTTCTTCTCTATGAGAGGGAACGGGCTATAATCCACCACGAGGGCCCAGTGCGGATTGGTAGATGTCACGTGTCTTCGAATTTTGGTTCTAGGACATGCCGGTTTCCTTACGATGTTTTCCTTCACCGTTTGAAGGTTGGTTTTTTATAAAGGTATCTTTAAATATTGTAATGATTCTAGATCTAAATGACATTGAAATAATTTAAATATTACTATTATTAAATAAATACGCAAATATGCACATGCATTAATTTAATATCTTAAAATATTTTATGATTGTTTTTATTTATTTTACATTTAATTAGTTGACCTTTTATTTGTTGATTGTATTTTATGATTGTATACATTTTGCATGCCTTACGGTAGAATCACTTGAAACATGTAAATTTTTATAACAGTGTAACAGTGTTTTCTGCAAAAATAAATGATTTGATTTGATTTGATTAACACTGGACTTTGACAGATATTTCAGTACATTATCTTACATTACAAGCAACGATGGATTGGACTGTGTGATGGATGATATAGCTAGAAAGGAGGTGACTGCTGAGATGACGAGTAATAGAGAAGTATAGAAAAACTAGTTTGCGTGGGTGCGCGAGCTGCACGTAGCTCGCGTGTTTGGTGTTTTTGAGAAGTATTCCTTACCCTTATAAAATTTTGAAAATCCATTGGAATCCTTAAATGAATTGGAAAATCCGTTAGAATTAAACCTAAATCAGTATGAAAACCCATAAAAACCCCTAAAACATTTGAGAAGTATAAAAATTACATTACCCTAAGGTTTGCTTGTCGTCGTCCCTGAGTTGCGCTTCACCCACTCAACCTTCGTTACGCTACGGAGGTCGGCGGCTCGCTTCGCTCGCCACCTTCCCCCCTTTTGCCCCACTCGGTCTCGCAGGTTCGCTCCGCTCAGGACCTACCTGCCACCGGACAGGTTTCGACGCCTACTATAATATTTGTTCAAACACCTGATGGCTACCTCTAACCGTTATGAAGTTACAGCCCTTTCAATTTTAGGGGAGGTTGGGGAGGGGAGCTTTACCCACTCAACCTTCGTTACGCTACGGAGGTCGCCGGCTCGCTTCGCTCGCTACCTCCCCCCTTCGCTCCACTCGGTCTCGCAGGTTCGCTCCACTCAGGACCTACCTACCACCGGAAAGGGGAGGTTGGGGAGGGGAGGGTATAAAAATGTTAACGCTCCTCAATAATAAAGTATAGTCAAAATCAAAACGCCGCTACGTGTCCTAGTTTCCGAGATACGATGGGGGGAGTGATGGAGGGGGGGATAGTGGGGAGTTTTGAAAAATGATTTTGACTAATGCATTGCCCCTTTATACGAATCTGAAAAAAAAAATGTTCCAAATCTCTTAACTTCCGAGATCCGCCTAAAGGGGGGGAGAAGGGGTGAAAGGGGGACAACTTTGAAAAATTTTTTTTGCTTTTCCCAGCCTCCCCTATACGAATCTGAAAAAAAAAATGTTCCAAGTCTCTAGGTTTCCGAGATACGATAGGGAGGGGGGAGAAAGGGGGCGAAAAGGGGAGGTTTGGCACTTTTCCCATAGGTTTCAGAGTTATATGTTTACGAATCTGTCAAAATATACCCACCTCCCCATCCACCATCAGGGAGAACAATTCTGTCAGTGAGTGAGTCAGTGAGTGGTAATCCACCTCAAATATATAAATTGGGATAAGGGCAAGAGAATGATGGTGGTGTCTATGAAGTCCGGTGTCCACAATCTGGTCCGGATGCCAGTCCGCTCGGCTTGAATGAACAAAACAAACGATTTCAGCAAAACAAGTTCACGTTTTCTTTGGCCAAAGAATTAGCATTGCCATTCAACGTGGCAATGCTGCCAGTCTTCTGGGCACGTTTCCGGATGACAGCGATGCGGAGGAGTACTTTGACGCCTATTGACGTCATTGTATATATGTAGGTACTTACGTTTAGTTTTATTTTTGTAATTATATAGAGTTCTAGTTGTTGTATGTATATAATGTGAATATGGAGTATTAAAAGTTCACGTTGATTTTGAATCAATGGGCAGACATTGTTAATTTGGTAAAAAATAAATAAACGGGAAATTAAATATGTGCGTTGGATGTACATAGCTGAGAGATTTTAAATACTGTATGATCTGTTATTATGGCCAGCAATATATTATATCCCTTTTATGTCATTTGGATGGGCAAGGAATTCAGATGTAAACGAAGGTATACTTTTTGTATATTATTTCGAGTTCGTCTGAGTAACTCATGAAAGTTAATGAAGCATTGGGTAACGATAAATTAAGGGCGGAACGTATCTTGGTAGAGCGAGCACAATCACATACGGTCTACTTTTATGTAATAATTTCATTATATATGTACGTGGTTAAATGACATAAAATGTGAAGTTCTAAGGTCTGTCGAGGTACGTTCATAATATTTTTGGATATTAAGTTTATTGCCCTGGGTGCAGGTCTTACACTCAAGGCGCACAGGATAGTCCGGTTAAGCAGAAGCAAGTTTTATAGGTGGACCTGCGAGACAGCGTTACGAAAAAAAAATTGTTAGAGCTCGACTGCCTCATCGAAATCACTAGATTGCAAGCTGCTGGGCATTGAATTGATCTGAGAACTGATCTCTGGTCTGAGATCGAACTCAAGCCCAGGCAGTGTCGTTCGATTCTGCCATGAAAAAAAAAATGTAGTAACTGGTCTGGATTTGTGCCCGTTTGAAAGCAATAGGTACGCCCCCTATTACATGAGGCCCAAACATGAGTAGCGAAATGTAGGAATACGTACCATAGGTAAATCTCTGGCTTGATGTTCTGTGTATTTTAAAAACGTATTATAAAACATATGGAAGCGGGTATTTATCGCGAATTTTACCTTTAATATAAGCCCAACGTTTCGACCGGATTGCACCAGCCGTGGTCGCGGGAAGACTGAAGTATTGGAGGTACAGATTCAACTACCCTCACTTGATGTTCATAAATGTTAATTAGGGCCGGTTCACACTAGGACAACACACTACACTAACAGTATCCGCATACTGAGATGATTTCACTTGACGAGTACACTTAGAGATCACTGGATTCCAAGCTGATGAGAGTATGAAGCCGTCTTCGCGATTGAAATTAGGATAGTTCTTGATCTCAAAAATGCGCGTAAGTGGGATTTTTTTCAGGTCACTTTTATGAACTTGAAAACGTACTATGTACCTAAGTGAAATTCCTAAAAAAATAAGCGTAATGTTTTTAAATCAACCGCACTTTTATACCGTTTAAATAAACAACACTTTATTTATTCGAAAGCAACCTGCAAATAAAGACCTCAAGAATTCTCAAAAAAAAGAAGAAAAGTACAAAAGAATACTTAATGGTCAGACACGACGTTACAGTTCCAACTTCATTTATACCTACTCTATTACAATAGCACTCACAATTCTCCATTTTGCTCCTTCGCTTGCAAGAAAAAGATTGCAATATTTTTACAAATTATAGACCAAAGAGGTGCAGTCTATTATTTTTCTTGAAACATAAATCGTTGGTAAGAAATTTTTACTCAACATAGAAAAAGATAAAATGAGGCATTACGTTTTTGACAGCTTATTTATGGTTTCCTGAGAATGCTGGGGTTTCTTTACCAGGTTTAAATTTTAAACTGTTCTGTGTTTCCTTTGAAAGGATTACAGTCCAATTAATAAAGCAAGAAATTTAAGATACTAAAGTGGGAGTAAGTAAAAATACCCTTCACGATGCTGAAAGGCACTTGTTCTCCCTATAATTGTTATTTTTTTTGTTCTAGCGTTCTAGACCTTACCTAGGAACTATCTAATTACGGAGATATTGGTGGTCAAAGTTCCAACTCTTTCACAACTTTTTTTTTAATGTTTTATGGTATAACATAACTTTAAATACCTCCACGACCCCCGTACTATTCAATGCCAGCACAAAATCAGCACAATGTTTTGAGTGCGTTACATTGAGTCGTACTGTAAAACGTGATTTTTCACCCCAAAAAAAAAAGAGTCGTTTCCCAGCAAGAATTTTTGCGTAGAGTTACTTTGTTTGATGTAAAGAATGCTTGGTTTACGGCTTCTTGAAAGGTCTGTTTCTGGTTAAAGACATTTAATTCTTATAAAGAAATTTACATTTCACATAAATGGAAACAAATTTAAACATTAAGTATAAACTAATCATTGTCCTTCGACCTCGGACTTACAAATTAACTTGACGTATTTGATTGCAAATTATATATTTAGGTTCGTGGATACTGCCAAAAACTGTACTGTTTACACTTTGTATGCTATAAGTCATAAAAAAGTGTGATTCCATATCTTAGTGACATTTAGCAAAATGAATGTCAAATCAAACTGATCTTTACTCTCATTACTAAAAAGTTTCTATTGGGTTGCTACCATTAACAAGTATTAGCAAACCATAATGTTCTTTATCCTCCTCAAAATAAGGTGGCTATTGGGTTGTTGCTGCCCAAAGGTAAGAAAAATAGGTAAAAAAATGCATTAATTTTAGTAAGAATCTTTGATCATTGAAGTGAAAAGGGCTGTCCATTCTTGACATAATCCTTTTAGCATGTTCTCGTAATTTTTAAAATTATGTTGAAAAGATGTTTTAAATAAGAAAATTAAAAGATCGGTAAATAATTACGTTTCTGCTAACTGCCTCGTTGGTCTAGTGGTATAAAACTAAACTGTTGAGCATGAGATCCTGGGTTCAATTCCCGGGTCGGGCAAATTGTTGTTGGGTTTTTCCATCAGGTATTTATCAGTAGCAGCCACGGAGCCAGGATTTGTGTCCAGTTGATGCCAATGGGCTCGTCCCCTATTACACAGGACTTGAACATTACAGGCGAAAGGTGGATTTGCTATTGGGTATACCTCTGTCTACCCTTCTGGAATTACAGGCGTGATGTTTTGTAATTACGGTGCAAGACTAGCTATGCTTCGCTCAGGTCTCGTCAGGTCATTGTTTTTGAAAATCAAAATCAAAACATTTTATCGTAGGTAAATATTAATTAATTATAATAAATCATCATTAAATTGAAATAATTCAAGATTTTTTTTCATGATACGAACAAAAACCATTGCTACTAACTTTTACCACAACTCGATAAAAGCCAGACTTAGTTATCTAGTGATATCAATCAATCAGTACAGCCTTGAAATAAATCCTACCCGCCGAAATAAACGTGAACATTTACAGAATTAATAAAAATCACGGAATCATCAATATAAAAACGTAACGACCCATCCCGAAAGCAATCAGTTTTAGTGCACCTTACACCCCCAATTTACACCGACAATACATCCTTACGCCGACTTTCGCCGACACGCTTCGCCGACATCTCATCACTCTTTATCACTACATTCATTTTCGTCGCAATAAAACCGAGAAACAAACGGCGGCGTGTCCAATCTCTGTTATCACTCATTAGATAAGACACTGAAATTCTAAAGCCGAAAATCACAATCTCACCATGTTGGAAAAAAACACTTTTTCACAAGCCCGACAACTTTTCATCTCGGGATGTGCTGTAAAAACGTAATTTGTTTCGAAAAGACCCTTTTACTTTCTGTGACAGCCAATTTGGTACTCTAACTTGATCGTCTAAAGTACAGTTTTGTTTGTAGAGTGAAATGGTTAGGACGTTTTGAAAGTGTGGGAGGGTAGTTGTGAAACTATGTCGCTAACGCTTGCAAAACTATAGTAAATGGGAAAAGTTTGTGACGCTACATAATAATGTATGTGCTGCTACTAATTCATGGTTAAACGTGGATTCTGACTGACACGAAAAAACTAAAACTAGGTGGAAACTTTATTTTTAGTTACTTTCGAGATACAACCTCGGAAAGGCTACTTTTGAAGACGTTGTCAAAATGTTTTGTAGATAGAATAACTTCGATCAATACGACTTTTCGCCACAAATTTGATGAAATTTGTATGACGATGTGTTTTTAACTTGTCAATAGATAGAACAATAGATTTACGTCACAATTAGCTGTATTTATGTACCAATAGATTGGTATTACACAGTTAATAGACACAGAAACAAAAAATCAAAGCAGCACAAAGCGGATTTTACTTGTTGAGATAGATCTAAATAAATAAAATCTGGTTTGTAACTGGATTTTCTTTCTCTAATTAAGGCTACACTATAAACCTGCCGGGGCTGCGGGACTATTCCAAAGAGATACCGTGGCCCCGGAACACAAAGGGCGAGGAAGGAACATGGATGGGTTTTAGTCAGTAAAAGTCTGACACTCCCTCCTGCTCCGCCCAGAGCGGGAGAAGTCATTTGATGATTTCCCATCCGAAAAAAAAAAAAAAAAAAAAAGGCTACACTATAAAATGTTAAATTCAACACGAGTTCTTAATCATGATGTATTTTTGGTGTATGCTTTGTTGGTTGTCCTTAAATAAATAAATACATTAATTAATAAAGTCGGGTGCGTAGTACTCGCCATGAGGGATGAGGGAAAAGGAGTACGAAAGGATCGTAGCAGATGGCGTTCTGTGGTTTCTGCCTCCCCCCATGGGTAAAAAGCGTGAGTTTATGTATGTATGGAATGAGACCATCGATGGGGTAAACATAAAAATCTACGTAGTATTTACTAAAGTAAATAGTAGCATTACGTAGGCACTTTTGTGGCACCGCTCCAAATCCTAACCAAAGTCAATACTTATAGACACGTGTAGGACATGCGGAACCGGGTTCCAGTCCCATAGTAAAAGTAAGTAGTATTTATATATCTTAATAGGTTAAGTTAGGTTAGGCACATAATCTCTATTCTCTTCCTTCTCTCACACACTATTGGCTACATTTCTTTTTCACATCTCCTTTTGCAGGGCTGCTGGCAGAAATTTTTTAAGAAATAAGCAGTACCTATGTACTCATATTTTATAATGTATTATCCTGTGTTGTTTACTGTGTGTACATAAATAGTAAAATAAAAAAAACAAACCGATTTTTCCCGGGTTTTACTATGGTACCGAAATCAGGTTTCGCATGCCCTAGATACGTGGCAACATTGGGGAGCATTGACAACCTCTGGGCACAGAGTTGGGAGTAGTTATTATGATAAGTTGAGACCAGATTATATGCAACTAACAATCGTCGAATAACATTGTGAGGAAATCAGCATGCCTGAGAGATATTTCTCGACGGCATGTAAAGCCAAGTCAGAGGCCCATGGGCGGCATAAAACTCCGACACCAGGTAAGGCAATGACCACACGATAAAGTATCGAAATATGCATGCAAATATGCATCAGGGGGCCGCTTTAGCAGAATCATTATAGGTTAATAATATTAATTACGTTACAGTTCCTGAAATGGTCACAAAGTGACAATTCTTAATATTAACTGCTTCTACGATCATTGAGACCTTTCCCAATAATCGTTTTTCAATACAGAGGAACTGGCAAGAAACTCCGTGCTTCATAATAGCATGAACTCGACTTTAGAGTCGTCATGAGAATATTAGCTAGTCGAGTCAGCAATAGGGAAGGTGTCCGCAAGGGCCGAAGTCTGCCGGGGCTGCGGGACTATTCGAAAGAGATACCGTGGCCGTCGAACACAAAGGGCGATGAAGGAACATGGATGGGTTTTAGTCAGTAAAAGTCTGACACTCCCTCCTGCTCCGCCCAGAGCGGGAGGAGTCATTTAATGATTTCCCATCCGAAAAAAAAAAAAAAAGGTTGCTAGAGAGATTAACTGCCTAGAGTGCGCTGGACTACTTTATGCTTACCTTTTTATTTGTTTTTCTTTTAAATGCACGTCTCGTGATAGGATAAACAATTTTCTTTCTTTTTTTTCACTGGTACAATAATTAATCTTCCAATTATTTTCATTTCTAAATATTTTTTTATAAATTCTCAATACAAAATATAATTTCATCTCCAATTTTAATATTAGGTGCTAAACTTCTATGAAAAATTCCCAACAAAAAGAAACAAAAAGATTTGGAAATAATAAAGTATTTCTCGACGATAGGCTCGCCAAGGACAGTATAGACGTAAAGAGATAGCCTTAAAACCCGAGGCCACGTTATATGACCTAGGCCATCAAAATAAATGTCACACTGAAAATAAAAACAGATAAGCAATCCATCAAGCGAACGCATCAGTCCCTTGCGGCTAAATAAATGACATTACCAATTAAATGGATGTATACCCATTTGTTTTGAACATTTTAGGGGCATAATGAGGTTGGGGGTTTTAGGGTTCTCTTGACCAAAACCGCAAGCTCACGCAGACCAACAAAGTGGTTGCTTATCTCCGTCACGTTTGTTGGCACCAGAGGCAAGACTTACTGCAACCTATAAATCATCTGCCTAGATTTTTACCAACTACGTATGTTGGGGTCAGCTTCCAGTCTTACCAGATGCTGCTGAATAGCATAGAGCAACTGCCTATCGGAGCTTCACAAAACAGTAACTTGATAATACGTGACTGGCAAGACGGGTTGTCAGACTTTCGGGTCTCTGTGATGACTGACAAATATTTAAGAATGAGAGCTAGTGGGGAGGTAACTCGAGATGCAATATATAGTTACCCATCCACGGACCAACTTTGGCAAGCGCTGCTTATCCTTGAAGATTCACCCGTGCGGCTGTTATTATTTAGCCATAAGCTCCTCTGCAATAATTCTCTGCTGGTAACGATAGGTAGTGGAAAACATGGTCTTAGCTGGAGAAAAATGTCGTGGTTGAAAAATATTCGTGAATAGACCGGAGCCACGAGTGCAGGTGCGGTGTTCCACCTCGCAAAGGACGAAGAGAAACATTAAGAGTGGTTGGCAAACCTTCAATAATTGGAGAGGCACCAGAAGATATAAAACCGATTTATATTCGAAACAACTTACGACTTCTACATTACATTTCACAGCTTACCTGAAACAAGAAAGAAAATATTTTCAATTTTAATACGTATGCAATTAAATTACTAAAAAAACATTCAGACGAATTGATAACCAAAAGTAGGACTTTTGAAAATTCCCTCAAGCAAGCAGGTCAAATATTATCCCACAGGAATGGGATAAAAAATATCCTAACCCAGGTCCTTGTCTATTTTATGCCTAATAATTAAATCATTAGGACGTGAAGACATGAGACAATCTACACTTAAAGTATTTACGGGATGATATCCGTGATTTTCCTTAGTTACTATGAGCTCCCGATATTTCGACGCTGTTGCAAGCATCATGATCGCGGGATCATCCCGTAAGTACTTCAAGTGTAGTGAAAAACCGTGAAAGTCTAAAACAGTGCATGAGACAATCTCACATTCACATGTATTAGCGTGGCTACGGAACCCCTCATATTGGTAAACACTCACTCTCGACTGTTTTCTCAAGACAGAGTTTGGGTCAAATCGTTAGGTTTTTGCAGATTCATTATGTTAATGTAATGAAACGCTTGATGGATGCGCTTAAAACCTTTTAAAGAGCTATGCGAACTATTTGTTCGAAGTGAAGCGGGTAATTTTCTTTTTCTCAAAACTTTTCTTTTACAACGGTTTTAAAAGACAGCGATCAGTTCTGCTATTGTAAAACACGACAGGTTGTGCTAAAATATTGTCTAGATAAGAAACTTGATTTTTAATATGTCTATCTTCTATTAGCACGAACTAAAAAATGCTAAAACGAAATAGAAAAACTTAATACTGTGTCATCATCATCATCATCAACCGCCTATTAATGTTCCCACTGTCATAGATAGAAGGCATGTGTCCCAGGACACAGGCCTTCTATCTATGAGAGGGAATGGGCTATAATCCACCACGCGAGCCCAGTGCGGATTGGTAGATGTCACATGTCTTCGATTTTTTTTGGTTCTGGAACATGCCGGTTTCCTCACGATGTTTTCCTTCACTATTTTGACAACAGCGACTGTCACTTCCGGGATAATAAGAAAGAGCGTAGACAGATTTGTCTGCACCTTTATTTACTGTCCAACCTAGGTTCTCCAGTCATCCCGTGATCAAGGCGCTTGCAACAGCTGCAGTGTCGAAATATCAGGAGTTCAGAATAATTAATAGTCACGGAAAATATCCCGTAAGTGACATTTTAAGTTTTGTTTTAAACCGTGAAAGCTAAAAACAATGTTCGAAATAGAATTGTCAGAGCTCATAATATTCATAATGTTACGTATTATGTGAACTCATCACAGTCAATGGAATAGGCTTCATTCATATAATAGATCTATGTGATAATTATTATGCTAAAAGCAAACATCATAACTACCGGCTTTTAAAAAAACTACAGTCATCATAAAAACCAATATCGCTTTAAACACAGTACTTAATACGTTTTAGCTATAAAAACCTCATTGGATTGTTATCTCACGCGAGCAGTAAATCGAAGGAAATGGGCTTCAGCAGCGCCCTTAGCCAATTGATTAGCTACCTGTTACTTCTTCTAAAAGCGCCTCGTTCAATGGGAGCTAATTTGACGGAGGAAGGCTTTTCTTTTAAACAGTTACTATGAGATTTGTAATTTGTGGGTTGAATATGAGATAGATTAGTATAAAATTATAAGCGCAATGAAAAAAGTAAAAGAATACATGACATGAACATAACACCACGCCTGTAATCCCTGAAGGGTTAGGCAGATAGTACACCCACATTTCGCCAGTTTTGTTTAAGTCCCAAGTAATTGTCATCAACCGGGCACAAATCCAAACTCCGTGGCTGCTATTGAGAAATTCCTGATGGAAAAATCTAACAATAATTTGCCCAAAACAGGAATCGAACCCAGGACCTCATGCTCAGCAGTCGCGATTGCGACCACTAGACCAACGAGGCAGACAATGAAACATTAATCCACATTCAAACAAGAATTTACGATTCACTATCCATTGAAACATCAATCTTTTGAAACAATATCTGCCGCTTAATGGAAACAGCAATGCACTTTATTTTACAACCGAATGTTCCGGAAAATACCTTTGTATAAGAATAAAAATTTATGAACCAAAACGCATCGGACGGTAAAGACCGACTTTTTATTCGAACACAGCCGTTGAACGCATTAAAACAAGCATAGTTTTTAAGGCAGTTTATTGCAAAGTCTGTATTTGTAGTTTTTATTGGTTTCAAAGCTTATTTGCGGGATTTTCGTAAAGTGCCGCCTGGTTTAATAACTTACAGCGTGCGTGTATGACCACATGTATGAACGTGGACGAAGAAAATGGTGTATGTGATAATTGTAGCAGATGGCGTTCTGTAAATATGGCAAATAACAATAAAAAAAAATAGGTTACAAGATTTCATGTACTAAAAAGTTTAAAACAAAAAAGGATTAGTATTGGCGAAAAAATATGATTAGAATAGGCTAGGTGATCATAAGTAGGCATTTGTTTTCATGGCGAATGATCACCTAGCCTAGTCCTTCTATGATATTGGGGGTCAAAGTTTCAACTTTTTCACATATTTTTTTTAAAATTCATTTTTCTAATGTATGATTTTTACTTTACACCTTCACCACCTCCGTACTATTCAATTCATACATTAGCACAATTTTTGAGAGCGTTACATTGAATCCGACCGAAAAACGTGATTTTGCACCCCAAAAAAAAGTTATTTCCCAGCATTTTTTTTTTGCATATAGTTACTTAGTTTGATATACAGAATGCTTGGTTGACGGCTTCGTGAAGACTCTGTTTACACCCTGTAGATGACTTTAACTATCAATGAATTCATCATAATTCTCCTGCCATTATTCCAATTTATTTGGGGTCGGCGCAGCATGTCTACTTCTTCCATACTTTTCTATTACTCGTCATATCAGTAGTTACCTCTTTTCTAGCCATATCATCCTTCACACAGTCCATCTATCGTTTCTTTGGTCTTTTTACCATCAATGAATTCTTAAGTAAATATAAGTAACAAGGATTACCAAATCAAATTAGTTAAACTTTGTACATTTAATCTTCTGTACGACCATTTACAATGTTATTCTTCCAAACGCAATGAGGAACCTTCGAAGCAGAGTTCAACCGATTAGAAATAATACAACATTCAAGTACATATTACGGTACTTAAGGATCATTTTCGAACAATACTCCAATAATATGATTACGTTGTACCGAATCGTTTCATAACATTATCTAATATCTGATAAAAAAGTGTAGTCTCTGCCTATATTGAGAGAGCAGCGATTGAAATTGAAATACGCAAGGTTATTGTAACTCGAAGCGACAATTTTCGAAGCGAACGGGTCACAGATGTCGACGATATATAATAATACAATACTCTAGAGCGGAATAATAGACAGAAATCATTTTGTGGTGCAAATGTTAAGTGAAGCGGAGTTATCCGGCTCGAAGGACCAATGTTTGGTGTTCTAAAGGAAATAATAGATTGGGCTTTTGTTCCTTTGATGTTAATATCAATACTTCAATTGCTTTATTAACGTTTAATAAAGCACCACAAAGGAAACTTTCCAACAAAAGCTATCTAGAGTAATTACAACAAAACCAAATCGATGGTTTTCATCAGTGCTTAGAAGTAAGGTTCAGTTCAACCCAACATGGATTGCAAAATAAATATCGTAGCCATTTTGTATCCACTCCCTTTGATGATATTTTTAGGGTTCAGTATCTAGTTAAATCGATATCTATATTTAGAGTTCGCTCGTGACTTAGACCAGATACTGATCAAACCTTTGGAAGCGAAAGAGGTGGAAAACATTCGGAGGGACAGGCGAGATCGATTGTGTTCTATTCTATTCGGGGCTGCAGCAATGGGTTTGTGGAAACAGCGCGACACAACGACTTTCAAGAGCTGTAGATTTCTAGAAATGTTTACCTTGTTTACCTCGATGATGTTGTTGTTTTAGCAGAAGAGTTTTATAGAAATTATTTCTTGAATTATGTTTGAAATCTTGTTTTAAAATTTTTAGTGAGACATTGGAATTATTTGTTAGTTTTATTTAGTAAAAAATCTCATTTATTATTGCCTACGCTTTAGTTTTACGCTGCTTTTGAGGCATTTCTTGACGCCCTTTGCTTTTCTCCTTTATAACATGTATATATTTTGATTTTATGTTTTTATCTAATTTTTTAAATTATTGAAATATTCATTAACTTATGAAGCCTTTGCTTGTAGATCTTCTTAATGTTTAAATGTCCTCACAGGAATTAAAGAAATTTATTTATAGGTCTAAGGTAAAAATGCTTAGAATCTTAATCTTAACATTCAATGTGAGTCGATACAAAAATCTCTTTCAGAAATTCAAAAGGGTAAGGAAAACCTTTGATGCTACAAGGATCCAAAATGAAGAAACTTCAAGCCTATCGTATTGGTACATCTAAATGTATACAACGAACAGTTAGGTATACAACGAACAGTTAGGTATACAACTCACATCTAAAATCTTACAAGCCAACAAAACATCACAGTTCCACTTTTTTTTTCGCTTTGAAAAACAAAACAAAAGATGCGTTCTCAATTCCAACGATCAAAACCACAATGGCTGGATTCATCGAAGTTTCAGACAGTATGAAAACTCCAATAACAAAGCTAAACTTCAAAACAGATGATATATTATGTGAACCAACAAATAAAATAAGACCTCCTAAGCCATTTTATTTCAAATAAATAGCCGTAACTTAAATAATAAGTGATGATAAATATTGAGAAATAAAATAAATAATGGAAAATATGGCTGTCGATATCGCTGGATCTAAAGAAAAACAACTTTATTGTCGAAAGGCATTAGATGATATTATGATGAATAGCATCATATTCAGAGCTTGTATGCCTATTTTTATGCAGGGAATATACAATAATAGAGCGGTTTGTTTCGATTGTTAAACGACTTAAAAGGCACATTATAATGGAATAAATAAATAAGGTCTCATTTTAAGAATTTGCATTATGTAGAAATTATAGTTGATTGTAAAAAAGTCCTACCAAGTGCATGTTGGAGCAGCGCACTAAGGGCCGTACCATCAAAACAAACAAAAACTACTTTTATTTTGACATATTTTGTCTATGGAATAGTGCTACGACACTCGATCCGAACATTGAGGAATATAGTATGGAGTTGACACATGAGGATTAAGCTCTAGAGGTGGCACTGTAGTCGGTTTTATAATGCATTTTTTGGAGGCAGGTGCTTTATTATGTTTGCGGCCCCCACTGCGCCTTACGTGGGCAGCTGTTAACCCAATGTTAATGTCAGATTCCTTCGTTGGTTCTGTGTCTGCACGCGCTACTACTGCCGAGAATGAGATTCTGGGTTAGATTCCCAGATCGGATAAAGTGTTATTAGGATTTCCCACTAAGAGTTTTTCAGTACTGGCCTGTTTGGATTTAAGCTTGCTCCCTCCAGCACTTTACCACAAAAGCTTCCCAAAAGAAAATATACAACTCGATGCATTAGGCCTAATAAAATCACACAAGTATCGCGAAACATAACAAATCTTACTCCTATAAAGCTCCTCCAAATAAAATAGCATCGAATAATATAGTACAGTTTGCAGAAGAAGTCACAGTATTATACAAAATCTGCATATTACTGTCCCACTGGATCTCCTGAACCGATTTTGAAAATTCTTTTACCTAATAGAAAACCTCGTTATTGGTGAGCGTCCTGGTTATATTGTATGAGTTTTGTGAATTATAATATAATAATAGTATAATAATAGTAGTAATAATTAGTTTTCACATTTCATTTAATTTTAATTTTTGACTGTGTACGATTGACATTTTTAACTTTTAACTTTATGTATATTGAAATTATTTGGTTTCATGTATATTTTTAATTTTAATTTTTAGGTTGTATGAATTAGATTTTGCTGTGCCCTGATACAACGGCTCTTGGCTCTAAGCCTTTTGTTAACACCATGTTTTACCTCGTGGAACGCAAATAAATGAATATGAATATAAGTTATATTACTAGAAAAAATAAAGGGGAGTCCACCTGCGCGAAGCCGGGACGGGCCGCTAGTAAATTATAAGTCCAGCCCGCTTAGCATGACCACCGTAGAAACGAAAGAGAATCGACAAATCTTTTGTTCACCTGTCATTTTGTCGATTCAATGACAGATGAACAAAAGATTTGTCGATTCTCTTTCGTTTCTACGGTGGTCATGCTACGCGGGCTGGTTTCCTCACGACGTTTTCCTTCGCCGATGACAGTAATGTATACAAGATTAATTATCTAATTAGGATGACTTGAAAAAGTCACATTTGTAAGTGTCAGTGGCTAACATAAATTGTACAGTCCTGTTAGCATTTAGAATTATGGAATAAGAATTTCAAGAAAGCATTTATAAGCGTAAGCATACAGTTTTCTACGCGTCTATTTAAAGATTTGTCAAAAACATATTATAGTGTTTAAAATGTACTGTGACTGCATGGCACGATTTACGTTTCATTTACGTCATTTCAGTTTTTTATTATTATTTCTGCTTACGTAATCTTCCTGTTTCTATCTTTTTAGTTTGATTTATGCTGTCGGGGTTTTATATTAGCTTTTTTTACCTTTTGTAAAACCGTATGTGATTATGCTGCCGACAGTATGAATCTCTTCTCACAGTATTCGGATTCGTTCCCTTTATAGTCCTTTTGAATTAAAGATATGAAGACGATTTTTGTCAGAAAGCATTATTTATCAATATTTATACGTATCCAAACAGGTATACGGGACATTTTTTTGTTCTTTGAGTAGATTTTTATTATGTTGTTATTTTTCTCCTTATTGTACATTTTGATGGTAATGTTAGCTGCAGGCAAGGGATGAAGTGGGTTCAAGTATTATTGGGATAAAAATACTAAATAAATTACAATGTTTCTTGGTTTCAGAGCTTTGCTCAGAAATCGGTAGTTCCCAAATTTGCTTTTATTTAAGTTTTATTTTTATTTATTATTCAGGATCCTTACAGACAAAATATTAAAATAATTAGGACAAAAGCATTAAACAGTAGCATTAACACACAAAATAAACTGTCACAAATAAATTTCTATATATGAAGAAGACAGTAAAACAAGTAGGTATCTTATTTACTAACAGGTGGAAAAAAACCCTTAATGAAGCCGAAAAACACTTGTTCTCCCCGTCATTGCCATAATTTTTTAGTCGAAGACCATACCTGGAAACCTTACAGTTACGGAGATATTGGAAGCCAAAGTTCCAACTTTTTCACAAGTTTGTTACTTTTTCCTACTTTACTTTAAATACCTTCATGACCCCTAAACTTTTCAATGAATCCATCAGCACAATGTTTTAAGTACGTTACATTAAGTCAAACAGCAAGACGAGATTTTTCACCCCAAAAAAAGAGTCGTTTCCTACCAATTATTTTTGCGTAAAGTTACTTAGTTTGATGTACAGAATGCTTGGTTGACGGCTTCATGAAGGTTTCATTTACACCTTGTATATATACCAAGCGAAAGCTTTAGTCAAAGCTTGATAGTTTAAAATATCAATATCTTATTCACTAGACCAAGATGACAACAGTGTTTTAAGTTTTCACGGTTTAAAACTATACTTATACTGTCACTACAGGATATCTTCCGCGATTATTAATTTAGCGTGTTATGTGTAATCACAGAATAGATTTCCCGTAGGTGACAGTAAGTTTCAGAAGACATAACTTTCAGAGAAACCTGCAGACATCATTTGTGTGGGCACCACGGGAAGAAAACAAGAAACGCACGCGCTTGCCTCATCGCTCGAAGCCGTGAATTGGACCCCGGCCTTCCTGCTTACCTACCTGAAACCTTTGACCAGAAACTTGTCAAATAACACCTTTTTCCCACATACCGGCTATCTGAAACTGGCTGATAGTAGGCGACACTTCCACCACAATAGTACAGAGATTTTTGCCCCTCAAAAGTTTTGTGGTAACATCGTAGTTACGGCAGAGCTTAATTGAAAATTTTGCTTAATTAAAATAGTTTGGTCTTCCGACATTGCCCTCAGGTTTCAATGAATAGACAGCTGTGAGGTTTAAATGGGAATATGTTTTGAACGTCAGTGATAAACCCGTTATATTGTGGGGTAGTTTTGCTTGCGATGAAACTAACTTAATAAATCATTCTAAATATCAAGGAAGTTTATGTCATCGTGTGTGTGTGAGAAATAGTGGTCTCTTTTGTACGAAATAGTTCTCTTTATTAAAACGAAAATTATTTGTTTATACCTATAAAAGGTAAACCATCGTTGCATTCGAATTGTATGGAAGGTGTTTTTTTTTCAAAGAAATGGACTAGAATATAAATGATTTTTATTCATAGTTCTCACATAATATACCATCTCAACATGAATGATGTAACCAAGATTATGTAACAATCTTTTGATTTAAAGAGTGTCCATGGAGTTTCTTGCCCGTTCTTCTCCATAGAGATCTACGCTAAAGAATAGGCAACTACAGTACTTTCACAGTTTTTATGCCTTGTGACTGGGACTGTAGCTACATTTAATTTTCATCTTTGTTTCGACAATTCAAAAGCGCCTGTAACTTGCCTACTTGAAATAAATGCTTTGATTTTATCGTTTTTATCATTACTCTAGCCTTTTCCAAACTAAGTCGGGGTTGGTTTCCTGTCTAACTACTGGTACTTAGCTGCACCCAGCTGAATACCAGTATTTTACACGGAGCGACTGCCTATCTGACCTCTACAGCCCAGTTAGTACTGGGTAATACGAAACCCCTTGGTAAGACTGGTTGTCAGATCTTCGGCCCACTGACTACCTGTAACGATTGTCAAAGAAACGAAAATTACTGAGAAATTGCAATAACAGATAAAAATAAATAACTTTTAACCATTAGAAATACCGCGAAACCTCTCCATTTTAAAGCCATAAAGTCATACGCTCACAAAATATTACGACACATACATCAAAACTATCTGTGGAGGTTATTTTTCAAGTCGACAGCTCTTTGGGAGCTACTGGCCACATTAGAGTGGCTGGTCGTTGTGCACATTTTTATGTTAACACATTAGTGGCTGTTAGGGTGAGTTTAGACCAGCTGGGTAAGCGCTTTGAAGGACAGATCGACTGTTTTATTAAAGTTATGATTAAATGTTATAAACACTGACATTATTTTTTCAGGAATTGAGAGACACCAAAGGTATTAAAAGAAATTCAGAAAATAATGTCTTACTGTAGGAGAAACCTATTTCGGAGTATATTTAGGCTAATAATAAGTACTTAGCATGCTACATGGCATGCTCATTGATATGGCATTTGAGCATTGTGCAAAGTAACACCTGATTCCATAACTGAAAAGATTATTATATCAATGTCATATTATTTTCAGAACCAATTGAATACCAAATAATGGAAAATTCACACCTTATAATGATTTACTTATAACAATTTATGCCCATATTTTAATATAAAGGGTGTAAAACACCTATTAACGAAGCCGAAAAGCACTTGTTCTCCTCGTCATTGCGATCATTTTTTGTACTACACCATACCTGGGAACTTTCTAGTTACGGAGAGATTGGGGGTCAAAGTTCCAACTTTTTGACAACTTTTTTTTTAATACAAGTTTTTAATGTAAGGTTTTGACTTTAAACTCCTCCACAACCCCCGTACTATTCAATCCATCCATCAGCACAATGTTTTGAGTGCGTTACACTGAGGTCTACCACAAAACATGATTTTTCACCCCAAAAAAAAAGTAGTTTCCCAGCAATAACTTTTGCGTAAAGTTACTTAGTTTGATGTACAGAATGCTTGATTGACGGCTTCGCGATGATTTGGTTTACACCCTGTATACTAATATTATAAAGAGCCGAAGTTTGTGAGGTTGTAGGGGTAATCTCTGGATCTTCTTTTACCAATAGAAAGCCACGTTATTTGTGAGTGTCGCTATATTTATTACTAGAAAAAGTAAGGAGGGAATTAGAGGAAAATAAATTCCCACCCGTGCGAACCCGGGACGGGCCGCTAGTAGAAAATAATAAAGAAATACTAGAATACTAAAAAAAGTATTTTACATTTTAACGTTTTAACTAAACACACTATATTTTTAGACACAAGGCATACAGACAACCCCACATAATAAATAGAAGGGAACATTGATAAAAACGCAATTTCACGAAGTAACCATTTATCACTAGTTGGAAACTGTTGCGAGCCATTGTTGGAGAAACACCTACATTTTCTTAATTAAATCGAATGTTTTCCACTACTTCGTAAGGGTACATCAATTTGACGGATGGTGTACGCAATATAGAGAAGAGGGTAGGAACATTGATCACTATGCTTGCTCATTGCGTGTTTACGATTTTTGCGTGAACTTACTAAGGCTTTCGTTGTTTTACTTTATGGAGGAAGAGCGAAAGTAGCCCGCGAAATTTAAATCTTCTTACATATTTTGCAATTTGTCGGGCTAGCCTAGCGAAGCTTAGTGAAAAATCAGTTAGGTATAGTCATCTGATTAGACTAAAAGCCGACCCTAACATAAAGGGTGTAAAAAGACCCCTAACGAAGCAGAAAGGCACTTGTTCTCCTCGTCATTGCATTTTTTTTTGTTCTAGACCATACCTGGGAACCTTCTAGTTACGGAGACATTGGGGGTCAAAGTTCCAACTTTTACCTGGCTGTTTACGTAGCTGTGGTGTGGTACAGGTGAAGTGGGGATGATTTCTTTTTCGTCTATCCCATCGTGTGGGGTATCGTTGAATAGGTCTCATAAAATGACTAAGGGGTTGCTAATACTACTTTCGATTTAATGCTCCTTTTACGAAATATTAAACTTTAAAGTGCACATTTTTGTTCCAGTAGGGCGCCCCCCCCCCCCCTCCCCAAGAATACATTTTGCGTAGAGTCTGATTCTGATATACAGAATGACAGCTTCGTGAAAGGTCTGTTTTCACCCTGTAGATTCAGAAAAGTCGAAGCAGATGATAATGTTCATCAACTTACTAAACGTACTTAAAATTTAGACAGGAAAGTACATCGATTTTATATTAATTCACATTGGTTCTTAGTTCTCATGTTTTTGTGCTTACAGAGGTGGTTCTATAACTGATAGGCATTCGTCATGCATAAATTCACCCCTTTTTCCAGTGGGGGTATGCAGAAGCCACAGAACACCTGCACACCTGCTACGATCCTTACATCATGTATCCCTTTATTTTAATGTTACAGAAATCTTCAATGACAGAATCATGATTGAAATAAAGTCAAAGTACTCCTCAACAACGCTGTAATCAGCAACGTGCGCAGAAGACTAGCAGCATTTCCACTTTGAACGGCAATGCTAATTCTGTGGCCAGAGAAAGAGCCAGCAAACTGGCGACGAGAAGTGTCGACCAGTCGGCGAGAGATTTTCTTAAAAATGAGACGCGTACCCCATGACCTGAACGTTTCGACTCCAAACGGCTTAAAACTGTAGCTACCAATTTATAAGCTAATGTAGTTTTTTAAGCTAATGCAGTTTTTTTAAGCTTATGTAGTTTTTTAAGCTAATGCAGTTTTTTAAGCTAATGTAGTTTTTTAAGTTAAAGTAGTTTTTTAAGCTAATGTAGTTTTTTAAGCTAATGTAGTTTTTTAAGCTAATGTAGTTTTTTAAGCTAATGTAGTTTTTTAAGCTAATGTAGTTTTTTTAAGCTAATGTAGTTTTTTATTATTTTTGTTTTCCTCGTTGTTTTATTTCCGTTGTGTACTTTTAAATTTTATTTTATTGTTTGTCCTAAGTGAGTCCTACAAATATTTGTCTTTCATGCTGGGAAAATTCCTCCCCGCGACTTGGAAGTGCGTTAGAGCGTTACATTAACATAAATAAATACCCACTTAGCCTGCAGCCACGCATGTGTACTGATCCTAACGTTCACATTAGCAACAATACTAGACGCGCAATACATCACAGAGGGACGGGCAATGGATCATTTGGGGCTACAACCCGCCTAATTTATGTATTGCCCGCGTTTGCTGAGCAATATGGGGCAGTTTTAGGATTGTTGTGGTAAATCTGCTTATTTGTAGGAAGAGAGATCTTTGATAGATAATAAATAGAGATGTTTTGCGGTTTTTCTGTGAATATAGTAAGACCGTAAAGTCGAAAATCATCATGGGCAAATGGATGATGGACTGTCTGAAGAATGATATGGCTAGAAAGGAGGAATGTGAGATGACGAGTTATAAAGAAGCATGGAAAATGAAATCGACCCCAAATATATTGGGATGAGGATAAGAAATGGATGACATGAGTTTTAAAATTACTTATAAATAAAATAAAATAAAAAAGCCTTTTATTTCTTGCATTTCATACATGATATTTTACTTAAAATAAGCTATTTTCTATTATTATTACTTTAAAGTTTAAGTATTTAAATGTCGCTAATTGCAAGAACCCCTCTTCAGGTGAAGGCCTCCTCCAAAGAATTCCATTTGGTTCTGTCTTGTGCTTTCTGCATCCAATGTGGGCCGGCCGTTTCTCTTAGATCGTCTTCCCATCTTGTGTACGGCCTACCTTTTTGGCGTTTCCCTATTGGACCGTTCCACGATGTCACTCTTTTGGTCCATCTTTCGTCTCTAAGTCTCGCTTAAAATTACTTAAAATAATTTAATCTCCGTGTTCCGTGCCGGACTGGTCGTTTCTCGTTGGTCTAGTAGTCACAATTGCGTGACAGCACAGCATGGTGTTCGATTTCTGGGTCAGGTGACGTATTATTGAGTTTTATCCATCAGGAATTTCTCAGTAGCAGCCACGGAGTCTTATAACATCATCATCATCTGGAGCGCCTTTTTCCAACTATGTTGGGGCTTCCAGTCTAACTGGATGCAGCTGAATACCAGTATTTTACATGGAGCTGCCTATCTGACCTCCACAACCCAGTTAGTACTGGATATTACGATACCACTTGGTAAGACTGGTTGTCAGACTTTCGGGTCACGACTACCTGTTACGACTGTTTCGCCTCCTATAACATGGGACTTTAAAACATAACTGGCAAAATGTGAGGGTACTATTGAGTACACCTCTGCCCTAAGATCTCATTCTAAACTTCGAATCTGAATTCGCTGTGAGTTTCTTGATTGGCATTCTAAAAACTCAGTTAATAATTAAAATTTACACTAGCGCCACCCTTGCGAGCGTGTCAGCGAGTTGAACTAAATGAACAGGGAGATTTTGACAGATAAAGTATAAGATGACGTAAGAAGTGGCATTGGTCGCTTCGGAGCTCACTTCACTTCGCAAGAGACTAGGTGATGCTTACAGAATGCAAAATCAAGGTCATTTTGAACCTTGTGCGAAGTGAGAGTGAATAGCGATGTGAGATGGGTTGTTGTTTGAATTTTACAGAATATTAATTTTGACTTCAGCGTCATCTGCCCAACTTTTTCGGTCGGCTTCCAGTCTAACCGTACATGACATTACATGTTATTATTATTATTTTTCATATTTTTTTGACATTTTAAGACTTCTATAAATTATTTTGTGATTTGTGGCATGTCTATCACCAATTGACGTATAATTTTTATTTTTATTTCTCAATTATTGTAATTTTAGATGCTTTTTGACACTGTATTATGGTTATTGTTAGCTTTTAAGCGTTTTGGTATAAAACTGTTAGCTTAAAATGTATTCTGAATAAATAAATAAATAAATCGACCTACTGGCATTAAAGGCGTGATGGCATGTCCAAGTTCTGTCAATGTCATAAAACCCGTGCGAAGCTGGGGTGACGAGAACAAAATAAAATAGATATTTCATTTCTATCCCAGTTTCGTCTAAACAATACTAAACCAATTTCTATTTGATCTAACCACAAACCGTAGCAATAAATTATATTCACTAACAGATAAATAACAGTTAGAATAACAACGAAATTATCTTGTCAAAGCGTTATAATGAATCTAACGCAATTTGGACGCTGTAAAGGTGAGTTTAGACAAGGGCGAGAAGAATTATTAATATTATACTTAGATTAAATAAAGATCAAACGAATGGCTAGTTTTTCATGTTAGTTAGAGTCGATAATATTTTTTTATTTTTTTCTTATTTACGGAAATCGATAAGTGTAAACCACTCGTATTAAATAAAACAGCAGCCCGTCTATAAAAGGCCCTATAACCGCGCCTTCACACACGCAAATAAACGCACACACACATATCGCGCGATGTGTGATTCTTCTATTACTTTCGTGTTATTCTGAAATACTGTCAAATTTAAACAATTTAAAATTAAAGCAGCTTTATTAATTATTTGACCGGGTATCGTAATTGAAATTGATTATTTATGTCATTCGTGTCAAGATCCTGAATTTTGGCTAGGATGCAAAACTACACCTTGGATGTGGGAGGGTTTGGTATGATGTACATACATACTGAACACGTCGTAACCGTTTCTGCGTCGATGATTCTACCCTGTATTTACACATGTGATTAAATTACTTATATGTTTATTTATTTAAGTCAGTTTCCTCCTTCTGTAAGCCTCGAAGAAGATGGCGGGACGAGCTGGACAAAAACCAGTGCCCACATAAGCCCTGAATTGAAAGAACTGCAAGACATGGAGAGTGGCCAGCAGTTAGATGATGTAGCTTACAGTAAAATCTCCAATATCTATGCTCCGCGCACAGCAAGAATTTTCGTTCTTCCAATAATCGTCTTCCAATAATCACCGCTCTGGTTTTCTTAAATCTTATTTTCCTGTCCAAGCGGTTTTCCTTTGGAATGCGCTCCTTTGAATATAAGGATGTAAATTAAACTGGTAGAAAATGCCCATGTCCATGCCAATGCATTAAGTCCGCCTTTGTACATTATGTGCATAAAGTTTTAATAAATAAATAAATAAAACCTTCTAAAAGGCTCTGCTAAAATCCTAATGGCAAGGCTGGTTCATTACGACGACCCGAATGGCACAGCGGTAGTGAGGCTGCCTTACATTCTTAGGGTCCCGGGATTGAATCCCGGTAGGAGTAAATGTTTGTGTGATGAGAATGGACATTTATTTCCGAGTCTTGGATGTTTATATGTATATTAAGTATGTATTTAAAAACAAAAAGTATCTATGTAGTATATCAACTATCTGGTGTCCACGATACAAGCCTCGTTGCTTAGTGTTGTACTAGATGGCGCTGTGTGTAAAGTACAGCGATATGTTTTTATTTATTACCCGTCATACCAAGCTTATGTTGTAATTTTAACCCTTAGGGGTTCTGTCAGCTTTCTTTTTTGAAATTGATTTGACGGCAATAGACTCGCTCCCTTTTACACAGAACTTAAACATAACTGGCAAAATGTGGGTGAACTATTAGGTACACCTCTGGCTTCCCTTATGCGAGATGTTCGATTTTAATTTTATTTTCTTTGACGAGGTGCAAGATTTCGTGGCTATAAGAGTAGAAGAAGAACAAAGAAGCGATGGATGGACTGTGTCAAGGATGATATGGCTAGAAAAGAGGTGACTGCTGAGACGACGAGTAATAGAGAAGTATGTAAGAAGAAGATATGCTGCGCCGACCCCGAATAAATTGGGATAAGGGCAGGAGAATGATGATAATCAAGTTCAAGATTTAAACAGCTCAACAGGGAATTGTATCCGAAATCCCATGGCCACAATATCGTGCAAAGTTTTCAGCAGTAAATAACGGCCGAGTTTAGATGTTTAAGATGTGGTTTAAACAGTAATAATATATTAATGGTAACTTTGGATGTTTGTGTATGGGGTTTATATCCGGTTTACTGAACGGGCTTATGGACCCCATGAGACATAAAGAACTAATTGTGGGTCTAAAAGGGTCGTCTTAAATTATTAATGGACTTAAATCATCTAGTACCTCATAGTAATTATTAGCTTGTGTCTTTAGTTTCATATTACTACTAGCTGTACCCCGCGCCTTTAGCCCGCGTGAAGTTATTATAAAAAGTAATATTACCTCCAGATTTTTATCGGATTTTGTTAACAATTTCAAGAGTTTTAATTTTTTTACATGGAACCCTAATCTTTTTTCTAAAATAAACGTAGCCTTATAACAGTCGTCAGCTATCTGCCAGTAAAAGTCCCAAAATCAGTCAGGCCGTTTCGGAGATTAGCCGGAACAAAATGTCAAAAACAGGAAAATATTTTTTATTATCGTATTACTTTAATGAGCATTCAATAAACCGCTGTTATTTTGGAATTACAAACATACATTTCAATTTTATTTATTTGTATAGATGTAAAGATAATGTTCTCCTAAAACTATTGCCTCATAACCGCCAATTCTAAACGATGTATACCTCTGACCCTTTTAGCCGTAATCCAATTTATTTAGCCGCCCGCTAGTGGGTTCATAGCCTAATCGTTAGCCGTATCGGTGAAAACCTTAATTATAATAAATGGCCTATTTTCCACTCACCACGGTGGAATTATTATTTCAATTCACAAAGCTATAAATTTATTTAATAAAACACTGTTTTAGTGGACGTAATAACGTTATAATTTGTGCTAATACATTTGGTACGGTAAGTGATATTTTGTTAAGAGGAGTTCGTGGCTAAATAATAACAGCCGCTCGGGTCAATCTTTAGGTTAAGCCGTGCTTGCCTAGGTTGGTCCGTGGATGATGTCCGTGGTGACCACCCATTACATACCGAGTTTCCTCCGTACCTCGAAAAGCTCACTAAGCCGTTGGTCCCGGCTGTCGATTGTAGATCTTTAACAGTCGTTCAAGGTAATCAGTGGCCCGTGAGTCTGACAACCAGTCTTATTACCCAGTAATAACTGAGTTCTGGAGGTCAGATAGGCAGTCGCTCCATGTCAAATACTGGTATTCAGCTGCATCCGCTCGCGCATCACGCTTTATAAAATGACATAACTAAGCAACTATTCGGCAAAGAAAAGAAAGAAAAAATATTTATTTGACGTCAGTTATTAAAGCACACACACAATAATATAAAAAAGATAAGGTACAACATAAGGAGGAAAACATAGTATGTGCTGTGTGCCTCACGGCTGCGCCAGGTCCATTTCAGCATTCATGCCAGACAGGTGATGGTGATGCTGTCTGACGCTGGTCTTCCAATGAACCTTAGGGGGGAAGTGATGGAAAACAGTTTCAAACAAAATGTATAAATAAATGGTTATAAATAAATAGATAACAAGTAAATTAACTAAATGCACACCTTGGTTACCTGATAACTGCCAAAGCTACCACGGCCGACTTTTCATAATATAGAATTATTGTAACCTATAGTAAACTCGTTCAGTTTCAGCTTTTATAAAACGACGTAGGTCTAGCGTTCATGGGATCTTGCTTCATATGTATATATTAAAATGTCTTTGTCAAAATCCTAGTCAAAATCCCAGCTTATTTACTTTGAAACAACTGACTGACTTGAGAAACAAAACAATAACACCATCTTGGAACTTCAAAGACAGCTCGAACTGAGCTTAAGCACCGAACTTAAAATAAAGACCAGCAGTAAAAGGATATAACAATCCTACCTGCACTGACGCCCGTTTTCACCGACACTAAGAGCTACCTAAGGGTTCTTACAGACGAGCGGCACGTTGCCGCCGGCACACATTTACGCGGCATGCCACAACTGCAAGCGTCGACGGCAGCCGTCAACAGGTGGCGACGGCTGCAGTTTATCTGCATTTGGCAACGTGCCGCTCGTCTGTAAGAACCCTTAGGTAGCTCTTAGTGTTGGTGAAAACGGACGTCAGTGCAGTTTATCTGCAGTTGCAACGTGCCGCTTGTCTGTAAGAACCCTAAACGAATGTCGGAATTTCAACTTTCCGTGCTGAGACGAGCTTTGAATATCCAACAGAGTGATTTTAGGTATCGCCTAGTTTAACTGAACACGGGTAGAAATCCCGTAGATTCTGTAATGAAAGAATAACAAAACTGAGTAATACCTGGAGAATCTTGGTAGCGATGGCGGAAGTACTTTTAAAATATGCTTCGTATTTCTTAGTTCTTGTAGTTTTCTTGGCTTAAACCAGTGGCTTGCGGAAGTGGGATGTACTAGACTAATAGCTTAGATATTTCTGCTGCTAAGCAATATTAGAGCATTTGCACTGGTAATGGTCCCGACTTAAGATTTGTAAGTCTTGGGTTCAAACCCAGGCTGGCGCATCAGTTTGTGTAATTTATTTCATTACCACTGCATATCAAAACGATGAAAGAAAATATCACAGGAAAACCGGCATCTTATTCAATATTTACTGAGAGTAACGATTATAGTGTAACAGTGGCCCGAAAATTTGACAACCATGGGGTATCGTATTTCCCAGTATACTAACTGGTTGCGGAGGTCAGATCAGCAGTCGCTCCATATAAAATACTGGTATTCAGCTGCATCCGGTAAGACTGGAAGCCGACCCCAACATAGTTGTGAAAAGGCTAGGCATGCAGATGATGAGTAACGATTCTCATGCCATTCCAAAACTTACGCCCTGTTATGTGACAATTTCTCGGAAGAAATTCATTTTAGCTCAGTAAATTAATGAAACCAATCTATAAACAGTAGCTAAGTCTGCCTACCCTGTAATTGGAAAAACTTGAGTCATCAATCCACGTATATCTTTTTATTTAAAAAAAGGAAACATTGATCAAACTTTGTACCGTCGCCTCCGTTCAATGGAGAATTAAACATTAATTATTAAACTTTTCTAATGAATTTTAGATTACTTTTTCTATCAACATTATATTATGTCATTAGTATTGATTTTCCGAAGTCTTGTTTACTTTGGTAAACCATTTTAATTGGGAATTGTGACGCAACAGCTACGTCCCTGAATTTTTAACTGACTTCAAAAAGGAGGAGGTTCTCAATTCGTCGGAACCTTTTTTTTTCTTTTTTTTTATGTATGTTCCCCGATTACTCGAAGATAGCTGGACCGTTTTAGATTTTTTTGTTTTGTTTGAAAGGGTATACTTGCCAAGTGGTCCCATGATCATCAAGACAGAATCTGATGATGGGATCCTGGAGAAATAGAGAGCACTCTTCAAATTTTATTGGCACACTTGAAGCGTATGGGTAGTTTTTGGAAGAGTACTTCTGGGAGTAGTCCCATTTCAATTTGGTGAAGATCTGATGAAGAACTTCGGAGATAGGCAACGGAACTCCTCAATAAATGATAGCAAATGGACTGGGATTGCTGAATCCTCATATCTGTCTATTGTTTACATCAGTTCATAACATAACATCACGCCGGTACGCTGTGAAGGGTAAGCACATGTGAACCACAAAAAAAAGTGAAAAATAAAAACTTTTTTGCAAAAAATTATTTGAAACTTATTTTATTGTTATTTACCTAATATACATACCTAATATCACGCCTGTAATCCCCGTAGGGTAAGGCAGAGAGGTGTACCTAGACACCCACATTCTCCAGTTATGTTTAAGTCCCATGTACCTATGGGGCGAGCCTATTGCCATCAACGAGGCACGAATCCAGACTCCTGGACTGCTACTGAGAAATTCCTAAAGGAAAAACCTAAGAACACTTTGCCCGTCCCTGGAATCGAGCCTAGGACATCATACTTAGACGTCGCGCTCGCGAACACTCGACCAACGATGTTTCGTTGTGTGTCGTATCATGTAAAGTACTGGAATTCCGCCGCATCCGGTTAAACTGGAAGCTACATAGACCCCAACATAGTTAGGAGGCGAGACGACAAAAAAAATCTAATTAGTCCGTCAGTTAGATTATCAAAAAATATTTGACCCGTGTTTTTTCTTTTGTTACGTAAACCAAAATTGACGAAGATATGACGCCTTTAAAATTCTCAATACGTCACGCCTTGGTATAATTTTTAGCTAGTTCTGACGTCACGAGCCCCCACTCCCAAGATTTGATGCGTTTTATCTTTTGTCATTGTGGTGTTTAATAAATGAGTTATGCGTGCTGTGGTGGGGATGCACGCTAGAGGGAGCGCGGGCCAATGGACCGAGCTCTGTCTAGTCTGAACGGTCGTAGCGACAGCACGTCTAACGCCGTAATATTGGAAACAGTGTTTTATTTGTACAACCCTGAACAAAGACACCACACTGATATATGGTGGTTTTACTCTAAACCCTAACTAGTGTACGCAGAACACCACAATGGCGACGAGGATAAAACTACAAAAGTGAACGTGTAAAGTGTAAATACAGTTTGTGTTTTTAAGTGAAAAAGTGAAAGTGTTTAGTGAAAGTGTGTTTAGTGAAAAAAAAAAAGGGAAACCCGTAGTGAGATAGTGAAATAATAGTGTTATAATAACTAAAGGAATACTAAAGTGCGCGCCACAATCAGTGTAGTTCTTTAGCTATGATAAAACAGCTCACGTAAGTCTAATCACCATATTTAAATCATTGTGTTATTACAATTACCAAATAGATTTTATGATTCAAGTAACCAAAACAATTTAAAATGTAACGGAGGCGACATCGACAACAGCCTATAGAATTTCTCATTTGTTTACGATGGAATGTGCTATGACTTATTAGATCGGAACACAGCTGTACTGCTAACAGTTTTTAGAAACGATTAACTTGGTTATTTTATTAGTAGTGATTCAAAACATAATGAAGCAAGTAAGCTGGCGTAATGCCTGGTCATTTACTGACACAAAAGAAATAACAAAGCTATTTTTTTTGGTTTTGTATAGCAGGACCTATATACAGATAAACTGATCATTAAGACATCATCATTGTAATGATACGGAAGCAGCATAGCTGGTGATTTAATTGATACTGTTTAACAATATTCAGGGGAATTATATCCTCAACAGCATTATTGGTGATTAAATTGACGTGATAAATGTGAGCAATGTAAAGTAAATCACACACATTCATTGGCTGAATTGAAGCTTTTAAGCAGTGATTTGAAATTATGTGAGGTACAGTTTCAAAAATAATAACGGTCGATCTTTGGGTTGAACCGTGCTTGCCTGGGTTGGTCTGTGGGTGACTGCCCATTACATGGTTTCCTCCGTGCCTCGGAAGGCACCTTGAGCGTTGGTCTCGCTGTCATTAATGATCATTGGATCTTTTACAGTCGTTAAAGGTAGTCAGTGGCACGAAAGCACAATAACAAAACAATCACCAACCAGGCGAACACGGGTCTAACCTAAAAGTGAGTCGTTGTCAAACTGTCGGCCTGTGCTCGCCAGCGTACGGTGGTACGCTGGCGAGTCAACTAGTGTTGTTAAATGTGCATATTTAAACATTTCGCTAGTTATGTTTAACCAAGTCCCAAGAACATAATAAGGGGACCTGCAAAATTTAGTATTAATCGTGATTTGTTTTTTTTTATTTCCGTAATTTTGTTTATTTTGTAACTATTTAACTAAATAATTACATAAGTCTTGAAAAGATCGCTTTTAGTGATAAGACCGCCCATTTTATCACCCTGTGTAAAATGTTACTTGTATGGTGTACATAAACCGATATTATTATGTAAACACGTGATTGTACTCAGGAAAACAAACAACTTTTACCATGGCAACAAACATGGAAAAAAAAAAAAAAAAACTACTGTTCAGTACATGAATATTCCATTCTGTTCTATGAAGCATGTAATCATTCTAAAATACATTATTACGTACAATACAAATCAGTATTTAATTCATTAACTGTTAGCGAAGTTAGTCGAATACTGTTCATTGTGTTATATTTCGATCCACAATTTGTTATTAATATATGAGATAGGTATTGTTACATAAATAATATCGCATATGCGATCGTCTGCGATAAGCTGAGGAATGTGATTGTGCAGCATGGATCGATGAACTGAGTAATAAAAAAAAAAAACTAGTACTTACGCCACTTACTCAAACGACTGAATGTCGGAACGTAGTTACGAAATTTAGTTGTTTGATTCGACACTAATAATAAAATATTATATAAAAAAAAAAAAAAACAAAAAAAAAAAAAGATGAAATACGTCGCACCTACAAAAAAAAAATATATTTCGAAAGAAATTCAGAAAAACAAAAAATAATTAAAAAATAAAAAATTTGCCTAGATCAATTTCTATAATTTAATCAAAAATTATTTTCGATCAAAACCTGATGTATCACATGAAAATTTTGACCAAAAACTAACGTGCCCTACGAAAACATTCCTCGTAAATTCCAGTTTTAACCAAGTACCCCTTCGATAATTTCGAAGCAATGGAGGTAATTATTACCTCACCTATTGTTAAAACTGAACAAGTGTCATGAAATCCATTAGGGCTAATGATAATTTTTGACGAAATGCATTTTGTGGTGTCATCAAAAACAAATTAAGGAATAAATACGATGCAAGTACCTATCGTATATTCCCTAGCTCCGACGTGTATCATTTCAAGTGGCCGTATTGCTTAGTTTACACTTGACAGGCACTTATAATAGAACCCTTGGTGAAACTTTCAAACTACAGTTTATTTAAGTGCCACGTTATCGGTACCCACAGAACTCTTTGCTATTGGCTGGATACGACCAATGCATGGTTAAAACTTGGTACCTGTAGGATTCTTTTGGAAAAAAAAATACTTAAGGAGCACTAACGTCTTGAAGAAAATAATTTAACCTAATACAATTTCGACGAGACAAGTTTTAAATGTTTGCTATCGTTCAACTGGTTTAAGAAAGAATATATTGATTCTCGTGATACAACAATAATATAAAACTATAACAGGAGTAATCTAAAACCGTAAAAAGGCCGTTAAACAAGTTCCACGATGGTCAGAATACAAAGGCAACAAGTACCCGCCTTAATAAAATTGACATGCAACCAAATATCTCACTATAGAGAGGTTAACATATAACAAAACGACTGTCAGTGGTTGAAGCCTGCAAATAATACAAATCGCATAAAATATGCTACAAAGTAAAAAATCACAAAGGTGATAAAATGCCTAAATGTGGCAGCAAAAAATCACAAAGGTGATTAAATGCCTAAATGTGGCAGCAAAAATCACAAAGGTGATAAAATGCCTAAATGTGGCAGAAAAAATCACAAAGGTGATAAAATGCCTAAATATGGCACCAAAAATCACAAAGGTGATAAAATGCCTAAATGTGGCAGCAAAAAATCACAAAGGTGATAAAGTGCCTAAATGAGGCAGCAAAAAATCACAAAGGTGATAAAGTGCCTAAATGAGGTAGCAAAAAATCACAAAGGTGATAAAGTGCCTAAATGTGGCAGCAAAAAATCACAAAGGTGATAAAGTGCCTAAATGAGGCAGCAAAAATCACAAAGGTGATAAAATGCCTAAATATGGCACCAAAAATCACAAAGGTGATACTAGTCCCGGCCCTGCAATCAATGCAGATTACATAAAATGTAGTTTCAATGGTATTACTAAAAGTACTGCAGAACAAGAGGAAAAAGAAATACATAGATGATTGTGTATATGTATAATATTTGTGCATATACATAGACATCTGTGTCGAAAAATATATATGTAAATGTGTGTGGAAAATATATATATGTGTATGTGCTGATACATAAATAGTCAGCAGTGAAAATACTATTAGGGAAGAAAATAGTGCTGACATCAAGCTAAATGTGAGTGTGGACTCTCAAAATTGTCACAATTTTGAGAGAGATAATAAAATGCTAATATTTAGCAGCCGAGTACTAAATTGCACAACAGTAACAAAATTTAAAATAACCACAGTTTCTTCTTTCTCAATACATTTGAGTGCTAATCTTGCAAAACAACAAGCACAGTCAAATTAGAGAAGCCAAACAAGAAAACCAAAGCCAAAGAGCCTACATCTTGGGTCATTTATTTAATTCTCGAGTAAAAGTGGGTCTCAAGTCAATATTACAAATTGAGTTAAGCCGAGCTACACGATAATTGACAAATGCTTGCACTGACTGGACAGGTCCACTCAAAACTGTGTGGTTCTTTCTTCAAAATACCATATCAGACACTAATATGCATAGTCCTCGTGTGAATTGAGCAATGTCTGTAGCGTAGTTAAAAGAGACTATGACCTCTGAGTTTGTTTCGGCTGTTTCTTCTCAGAGTAGTCAGGTACGAAACACCGGCTCCATCTAGTTTAATAAAATGCCGTGCTAAAGTGTTTATAAAAACCTACTTGCAAAATAAACATCATCAATCCATCAAAACTAAAAATTCAAAGATATTAAATTAAAATCACTATTTCATTTTATGGTTTTATGGAACAATTCTTCTACTTGTCAGTTATAAATGAGTTCCATTTCATTGGGAATCAAAGAAAATAATAAATAAGACGAACTGGAAAAAATAACCTCATTTAAACCACTCGAGAAGTTCAAAATTTACTATAACTTGATTATGAGCAAATAAGTTAAGATTAAATCAGCCATTTCTTTTATAAGCAAATAAATAAATAAATCAATTTATTAAAACACAAGTTACAAATTATACAAACAAGCAAACAAAAGCAGTGAATTATAATTAACTAAACAATTTGCACATTTGTCAATAAAGACCCATATTATTGTGGGTTAATATGTTATTAGCAGTTTAATCTTTTGTAAGCTTTGAAAGGCGAACTGCTAGCCTAACAAAAAGTCTTTAATTTAGTGTGTTAATGTATCTTAGGATAAGTGAATTTTGTTAGTGTTAATAAACATTAAAAAAAAAAAAAAAAAAAAAATGATGAAAAGATGAACATGCGTAATTCAAATAATTCATATTAAAATCATCAGTGAGTGATGGCAATCAAACAAAAGTCATAAATCATTCAGAAATAAAATAACAATAACAACCAATAAAATTAATATTAAAAACAAAAGAACCAAAATGATTGATTGTCATTCAGATAGGAAAAATAAGATAAAATATCTTATTATTATTTCTTTATATTTTGTAAAGAAGAGATGTGGTGTTTAAAAAATGAGTTATGCGTGCTGTGGTGGGGATGCACGCTAGAGGGAGCGCGGGCCAATGGACCGAGCTCTGTCTAGTCTGAACGGTCGTAGCGACAGCACGTCTAACGCCGTAATATTGGAAACAGTGTTTTATTTGTACAACCCTGAACAAAGACACCACACTGATATAATTATGGTGGTTTTACTCTAAACCCTAACTAGTGTACGCAGAACACCACAGTCATAATTCATTGATTTACAAAAACAAAAAATACGAGTCCATTAATTTCCAATACTCTAACTGACAGACTAAATAGATTTGCAAGTTTTTGATAATGTCGTCATATTCTGTTTGTTATTATATCTTGACAAAATATTTTGTACCTAAAATGTCCACGTTTCGGTCAGAATTTTAGAAACCGACGACGCGTCAAAGCGATGCTTAAAGAAATACTCAACTCTTACCGTTTGAGTAAAAAACTTTACTTTGAAGACGTCCGAAAAATAATAACTTTGAACATTTTTACCGTCCTTTTACTAAAAGATCGGTCAAGGCCGTGTCGGGTGCAAAACACTTTGGGGTCCGTAGCTTTAGATACCGAGAATACAACTTGTACATGTACTTTTAAAGATTTGAGCAAAAGTGAACCGAAATTATTGTCAGTTGTGATTTAAATGATATTTGTTTTGCAAATAGGTTTTTACAAACACTTTTACACGTAATTTCTTTGTAAACTAAATGAGGCCGGTGTTTCGTACCTGACTACTCTGAGAAGAAGCTGAACAAAAGTAGGGTGAGGGTCTCTTTTAAGGTCCAGTACATAATCTTGATTAACTCACACGAGGACTATGCAGATTAATCAGCAAAAACCTTCGATCCTCCAATAACTGCCTCCAATGACTGTCTCCTTCTAAAATTTTTTTTAAAATTTAAAAAAGTTGGCAGTTTCGTCTCAAAACTAAGTTGTTATAGTTTTTTTTTTTCTTGTTTGTCTCTTTTAACTTTATATATTTGGTATATGTATGTATATATGTATTTATTCTTATGTTTTAGATATAATTTTTTCTAGTCTTTTTTTCTGTTATTGCACCTACTGTGTATTATCTCTGCATCACCCTAAGGTAGACTGGTAGAGAATGCCCAAGGCATTAAGTCCGCCTTTGTACAGTTTTTACTTGTGCATAAAGTTTTAATAAATAAAATAAATTAATTAATGTCAGAAGTGGTCGTTTGAAGAAAGAACCACTCATATTTCAGTGGACCTGTCCAGTCAGTGCAAGCATTAGACAGTTATCGTGTAGCTCGACTCATAACTCTAGGAGCTCAACGACACTAAGAATAATACCTAAGAAAGAACAAAGCCCTTTCATTCTCAACTGTCAATCAATTTCATTTTAACGATAATTATTACGGACTAGTGGACGTCACGCGGTTTCACCCGCGTAGTTCCCGTTCCCGTGGGAGTACGGCAATAAAATATAGCCTATGTTACTACTCAGTAAAAGCGTGGCTTTCCAATGGTGAAAAATTTTTTTTTTAAATCGGCGCAGTTGTTTTTGAGTTTATGCATTACAAACACACACACAAAAATACAAATCTTTCCTCTTTATAATATTAGTGTAGAAGTGTAGATAAAATGTTGGTCTTAAAAATTAAGTACTAAAATTATCATAAACATGGCGAAGCAAAGTAGGTACTGTCTTCATCATTTAACTTACAGAACCCTAAACCCGAAGAATTACGTCATAACCACTTACCTTATCCCCAAAAAAGGGGAAAAAATTACTCTTGCCCTCAAGCAGGACTATTAAAGTTAAAGTTGATGAAGTTAAGTCTAGTCTTAACTTAGATTAGAAATAAGGATTAATTATTCTTTGTTGGCGTGAACTTAGGAGGCAAGACTATGGCCGCATAGTCCGCATGCCTCATTTTATTACACTTCTGTGTGAGTCATGAGAGATAGCGGAGTTGGGAAAATATATAGGTACAGGGTGTAAACAACCTCATCACGAAGCCGCTAACTAAGCATTCTGTACATCAAACTAAGTAACTTTACGCAAAAATTATTGCTGGGAAACGACTTTTTTTTAGGGATGAAAAATCATGTTTTGTGGTAAAACTCAATATTACGAGTTCAAAACATTGTGCTGATCGATGGAATGAATAATACGAGGCTCGTGGAGGTGTTTAAAGTAAAAATCTTACATTAAAGACTTGCATTTAAAAAAAACTTGTCAAAAAGTTGTAACTTTAACCCCCAACAACTCCGTAACTAGAAAGTTCCCAAGCATGGTGTAGAACAAAAGAATGATCGCAATGACGAGGAGAACAAGTGCCTTTCGGCTTCGTTAAGAAGTGTTTTACACCCTTTGTATATATTTTTTTAATAGCCTATTTCGTCTCACTCATGGGCAAAGGCTTGTGATTCGTCTAGTAATGGGAAAATGTCTATTTTGGTATAATTTGTTAATTTACTTATTATTTTATAGGTACACAGGTTTTCTTACGGTCTTATAGGTAAAATTATCACATAGCACAATAGAATAGAATGACGCTCTTTGATGTCGAGTCGAGAACTTTAATTGATAAACCACTTTCAGTACTTTCCAATTTTGCACTTTTATACATTCACGAGTACGAATATTACTGGCTAAACCCGATTTATATTACACGGCTGAAATATGAATAGTGGCAAGTGGCTCATCAATTAAAGTCTTCAACTGTACATCTTAATTATGAATGTAATTATTACTGTTACAGCTACCGTGTAGGTACTGTTCTACTGCTGGGGAAATCCTCTCTCCATTTTTCTACTACTAAGACTCCGCTGTCCGTCCGTCTGTCTGACACCAGGCTGTATCTCATGAATCGAGGTAGCTAGACGGTTGAAATTTTCACAGATTATGTATTTCTGTTGCCGCTATTACAACGAATACAATGTTGTATATAACAAAATAAAATAAATATTAAAGGGGGGCTCCCATACAACAAACGTGATTTTTTTTTTCCGTTTTGTCTAATGTTGTGTAGATAATGGTGCGGAACCCTTCGCGAGTCCGACTCACACTTGGCAGGTTTTAGATTGGTCGCGGCTCTGTGCCACTTATTGCCAATTTCTAAGGAAGGCATCCAAGTCGTCCTGCCTTCTCCTTCGTGGTCTGTCGCGGCCCTGTCGCGCGTTTTAATAGTAATAATCTTATTTTTAAGTATCAAGAAGTGGGATATAAAGTAGGTATGATGTACATTAAAAAAATAAAAAAGATACTACTAATTAATCCCTGTCGTCTCGTCACTGCCTCGTCACTGTCATGCCTGTAAATACCTTTTGCACGTTAAACGATCATAATTTTACGACTTTTAAAATGAATATCAAACCGCTCTCCACCCGTAACTTGCAGCACCATCCATCTTAAATAAAAGAGAAGTCGCGTTCCTCACGTCCCGGTGCTGACCTCTAATTCTGCCAGTGCCGCCTACGTGAAATGGGTTGTTGCACCCGTTAACTAGTTCAGTTCCCGGGCGACGCACTTCGGAATTCATCCGTCATATTTAATATGGGATGCCTGCTAGATGAACAGCTGATATATGTAAGTAGGACAGTAAGATAACGTTTGTTATTGACTTCTGTTGGTTGAAAAGATGGATTCTCTACATAATCTCACGCGGACTGTCTCGTTGGTCTAGTGGTGGCAAGCGCGACTGCTCAGAATGTCCTGGGTTCGATTCAAGGATTGGGCAAAGTGTCATTGGTTTTTTTTTTATCAGGAATTTCTCAGTAAACTGCCATGGAGTCTGGATTTGTGCCCAGTTGATGGCAATAGGCTCGCCCTCTATTACACAGGAGTTTAAACAAAACTGGCGAAATGTGGTTGTACTAATGGGTACACCTCTGTCTAACCCTTCGGGGATTACAGGCGTGTTGTTACGTTATGTTGTGAGTTCAACTAAAACTCACTGGTTCCTCTTGAATGTCGCATTTACGTCATATTACTAAGATTCTCAGTATTGACAATGATTTTTAAGACCTACTGCACTCAAGCAAAAGTACGGCTACATAATCGTGGTATATCTCTTGTCTACATTAATAATATTAAGAATAAGAAAAAGATTTTTTTTTTTACAAAAGTGTACATTTTGGTTCAGTAGTGTTATTTCTCAAACAATGGTATAATTAGTGCATAAAAGTAAACTATAACTAGAATATATTTAACAGTTGCAAGAAACGATAATATGGAATTTAAATGTTTGGTAGCGACCTGCCCGATCTAGGTTTATTTAAACCTGTGTTTCAAGCCATCACTTTACATAGCACAAATTAGGTAGGTCAGTAAAAGTTATAAAATAAAAGAAATCTATTAACAACCATAGGAATAATCAAATTGGTACAAATAACATTAAACATTAACATTAAAACGAAATCATAATAATAATGCTAATTATCCATTTTAGGGTGAACTGACATGTACTGATATATATACTGATGATACTGAACGTTCGAACTGAAATGTGGGTGAACTTGTTAGGTACACGCCTTTGTCTAAATCATCGGGGATAACAAGGCGTCATCACCTGCCTATGCTTTTCCCAACTATGTTGGTGTCGGCTTCCAGTCTAACCGGATGATGATTTCCACTCACATCGACCTGGAAAATACAGGTTATATTATAAATGTCAAGCAACAGCCTATCTAACCTCCACAACCTAGTTAGGTAGCGATATAACCCTTAGGTAGGATTGGTTGTCAGAGTTTACTGAATCTCATTAAAGTACTGTGACTTGTAAGACTACCTATTTTAAAACAATTTCCTTATGCATTGACACAAATCGATGAATAAACAAATAACCCGTTCAGCTCCCCCATCCCCCCGGGGGTGGGTCAACCCCCTTATCAGCAACTGAACAATTTATTCCAAATTAGAAGGCCCAACGCAAACTGATTAAAGCTCTATCTCACGTCGGGGTGTCAGTTACGCAATTACCCCGTACGGGGGGTAATTACCCTAGTTTTGTTACCCTTTTTGTTATCTATAAATAGGGAATCAAACTTTTTATTACATGTAATTCGATTGCCAGTTCTTGGAAGGATATTTTTGTTGAATTATTTCGTTTATTCATTTTGTTACATTTTTATTTCTTAAAAAAAAACATTTAAAAACAAATTATGAATAAAAAATAAGTTCAAAAACTAAAAACCCGACTACTGAAAAATCACACTCAGAAAAGGACGAAACAAGAAAATATTCTCGTTTGAAATTGTTAAAGAGGATAGCCGTGGCCGTATGGCAGTTTGCCCTAAAGTTTATGATCTCATAATGCTGTTAGTATTGTTTTACTTATAAAACGTATTTAAAAAAATAATGGTCAGCCGGTGTCGGGAGCAGGTTCCTAGCTACCGGTGGTTAGGGCTCCAGAGACAGGAACCCCCTCACCATGCGTGCCGTGTCCAGGAGTACTGCGTTCTGAATCGCAATTCAATTAAAATTCCTTCATTTCGCATTGGCTCTCATTGCGAAATAAAGGAATTTTAATTTAATTGCGATAGTCGGTGCTCTTATTTATTTATTTATTTATTGACACACCAACGACTTATTCACTAAATAATTATGTACATTTAAATATATTAAATTTTAACAGCTTTGCGGTGAATTTGTCACTTATAGGTGTGCGCAGCACTTGTATAATCAATAATAAAAATTGAAATGGAAATATAATTAAATGATACTAACAAAATTATAATTTACAAAGTTTACATTGAATTTAAAATGCCAAGTTAAATTAAATTACAGTATAATTTAAAAAAAACTCTTCACTACTACTATTGTTGCAGTTATGTTTGCATCGAATTTTAGGAACGCGGTTTATGAATTGAAAATTTGAAATTGAGAACTTCAGGATAAGGAAGCTATTGCATACACGAGTTCGACGTTTTTCCCACTACTTTTAGTACTTTCTTTACGATGTGTGATATAAAGGGTGTAAAAACCTCTTAACGAAGCCGAAATGCGCTTGTTCTCCCCGTCATTGCAATAATTTTTTTGTTCTACATCATACCTGGGAACCTTCTAGTTACGGAGATATTGGGGGTCAAAGTTCCAACTTTGAGACAAGTTTTTTGTTTAAATACAAGTTTTTAATTTAAGATTTTTACTTTATACACCTCCACGACCCCCGTATTAATCAATTCATCCATCAGCACAATGTTTTGATTGCGTTTCATTGAGTTTTACTACAAAACACGATTTTTGCCACACTAAGCAACGAGGCTTGTGTCGTGGACAGCGGATAGTTAATATACTACATAGATACTTTTTTTTTGTTTTGTCAATACATACTTATTATACATATAAACATCAATGACTCGGAAACAAATGCCCATGCTCATCACACAAACATTTACTCCTACCGGGATTCGAACCCGGGACCCTACGAATGTTAGGCAGCCTCACTACCGCTGCGCCATTTACAGTTATTATTATTTGGTCATAAACCCTCAGCATAGTAATACTACGTAATGCAATAAACATGCTCAACATTGAGTGAGGTACCTATTGATCAATGTACGAAGAAAACGAAATTATCTTCCCAATTCTCCACAAAACGGAATCGAATACAGAACGAATGCAGACAAACAATAGCTACTTATTGAATAAATTGCTTCCAAGTTAATAAGGTTTATGTTTATTTCAGGTAACATTCTTCTTTTTCTCTTCAACTTGGAGGCCCGGCCATAAGGCCCCCTATGCACGGGGGCCTCGGGCCAAATTGAACGAAAGAAACTTGGGGTAAGGTAAGCAAAGAAGTTAATTGAATGCTCGTCATCAGTAAAAGTGTATCTTGTACGCAACGAAGAGTAAATAGCTTGTACATTCTGATATAGAAAAGGATATGTTCCTGTTTCTGTACTCAGTGGAGCGCAAAAGAGTTTGTTGGTCATAGAGGTGCAATATGTGATACAGAAGCGACAGTGCTTTGAATCTCTTAAACTTATTGATTTTATTGGGAATAAAAACTTCTTGACTTCAAGAGAGAGGGTACCGCCTCTCCCTTGTAGTCATCATCATCATCATCATTTCAGCCGAAAAACGTCCACTGATGGACATAGGCCTCCCTCAAGTGTCGCCACATTGACCGGTTCTGTGCGACTCGCATCCAGCGGATTCCCGCAGGTCATCGGTCCACCTAGTGGGAGGCCTTCCAACGCAACGTCTTTCGGTTCGCGGTCGCCACTCCCGAACTTTTTGGCACCATTTTGATGGTCCTACACTTCTCTATCAAAATCCAATGGATTTTATAGAATCCGTTGCCTCATAAGTATATTTGAAAAATTCATCTTACTTGCTCGATAACCCGTAAAAAAAATACAAGATGAATACTAAAAAAAAAAAAATATGCACTGAACAAGTCACACTATTTAGGGCATTTTGTCAGTCCTTCGTGATGAGGTTGTTTACAGCCTGTATGTATGTACTACCGCGTTCACGCGGACGCGAGAACGCGAGAACGCGAAGAACGCGGTAGTAGGTAGGTACTTTTGCCGGTTCCTACAGGGTAAAATTTTTGTGTTTTCACTTGTTCGCTTTGAACTGTGTATCGTCATCCAATCCCTCTGACTACAGATACAACCATATTACTCATAATGAACAATTCTTCTTTACTTTAACCGTCATTAGTGCTTCTTATCCCTTCATAATTAATGATAAAAGACAGACACGCGTTCGCGTACACATCTCCGCGGCTAAAGTAAATATAATTAACGCAAGCCTTATTGTTTCCGACGTATGTGTTACAAAGTTGCCATTGTATGGGTTTTGTACAGAAGTTTAACTTTTATCAACGTGTTTTATTATAGTCCTTTATTTATACATCACGACTGTAATCCCGAGTTAAACAGAGGTGTCCTATCATCTTCTTTATAGCGTGTCGATTCAAATTGAGTTGGCCCAAAATTTGGCAACAAGTTTGGCAATTTCAGTATCGTCCATCAGCTCCTGTGAAGTGCAAACATCAGGACAAGCAGGACACGATATCAAGTTAGTGTCCCATCGTTTGTGGGGCAACACCACATTTTTGTGACCAAGTAGGGTAGGTACATTTTGCTGTTCTCGAGGAAGTTTAAATCCTATGTAATTTGGGGCGAGCCTATCGCCTTCAACCGGAGACAAATTCCTGATGGGAACCTATAACACTTTGTCTGTCCCGAGAGTCGAATCAAGGGTTGAAACTAAACAGTAGCGCTTTCGATCATTTCGATCGATCACTAGGCTAACAAGGAAGTCCATGTTAAAAATCTTGAATCGATACTAAAATATTTTAAAGAGGTAAAATTTGTTTGTAAGTTTGTATGTTACACTCGACAACTAATGATACAATTCTAAAAATTCTTACACTGGCAGAAAGCTGCATTATTCGTGACTACTATAGGCTATTAATTATATTTATACCATGTATATTCGCCGAGCTATCACAATTTCTGTAGACGAAATCGCAGGCGAAGTGCTAGTATTTAAGGCGACTACACGAGCTAAAAAAGCAACTCCAATTGTGGTGGTTCAAACTTCGTTTGAAATACTGTTAGAATAAAGTTCTAATCAGCTTGCATTACAAAGTGGTTGTTACGTCAGTCACTGCGGGCCGAATAGTGCGAAATGAGTGGTATTTTGCGATTTACAAAAAATCTATTGATTGGACTAAAAAAATAAAACACCATCATGCTAATATGTTGCTTGTCTTATTTGCCGATAAATCAGAATGATCGCATGTATTTGAGTATGGTTTTTACTCGTTAAAAGAAATTTTTAGAGATACGTTCGTGATTTTATTTATCGAGTAAAATTAGTTGTATAATGTTTTCAAAACACTATCATACTAGCATATATCCTGAAGAATATCATATATTTTTCTGGTTTTGTTTATTGCAGTGAATCATGTGCTTTTTTGCATTATAAAAATCGCGTTTAGCTCCTGTAGTCCCCTTAATATTTCTTCACAGCAGATGAAGCCGTAGATAAAAGCTAGATAACCTATAGATATAAACTTCTGTAACCATACTATTTATTGCCAATATCGTCAGTAATAAATTGAGGTGAAATACTGATACCCTCAACGTATAGAGTATCACAAGCTGGTTGTGTGCCGATATGCCTGTGATCACCGGAGTAGCGTCGACGAGGACTACATTGTTGAACTAATAGCTTCTATCAATATATAGGTTCTGTAGGTTTCTGTATGTTAGGACCAATTTATTTTTGGTCCTTTGAGCCTATGAAGGCTTTAATGGAGATGTTTTTAGTCACTAATGAGGTGTTGAATCGTGAGTCGAGGTAGGATTATTGAACATTTTATTTAATGTTGGTCTTGAGGGCCTAGACAGAGTGATTTCACATTCTATAACATAACACTACGCCTTTAATCCCCAAAGGGCTAGGCAGAGTTGTACTTAATAGTACACCCACATTTCGCCAGTTGGTTTTTAAGTCCCATGCACTCCGTGACTGCTACTGAGAAATTCCTGATGGAAAAACCCAATAACACTTTGCCCGATCCGGAAATCGAACCCAGGACGTCATACTCAGCAGTCGTAATTGCAACCACTCGACCAACGAGGCAGTCATGATTGTGTTCTTCTTTGACGACCCGAATGGCGCAGCGGTAGTGAGGCTACCTTACGTTCTTAGGGTCCCGGGTTATAATAAATAAATAATAATATGGACATTTGTTTCCTAGTCATGGATGTTTATATGTATAATAAGTATGTATGTACAAACAAAAAGTACATATGTAGTGTATCAACTACCTGGTGTTCACGACACAAGCCTCGTTGCTTAGTCTGGCACTAGATATATTTATTTGTTCTTCTTCTATACTTCTCTATTAGAGTTTTTTATCTGCCGTTGGCAACGTGCCTCTCGTCTGTAAGAACCCTTAGTCGTTATCTCACGAGTCACACCTTGTCTAGCCATATCACAAAGTCCATTCATTGTTTCTGTTGTCTTCAGATGATGATGAACTAAAAGTTAGTTTTTTTTAAACAAATTCATGCTTTACCCTCATCGTAATAAAGTTATCTCTTCAAATCTACTTATCCATCAAGAATATAGAAGTAACTACATTTTCTTGGCTCGCTAATCGAACAATGTTACCGTTCGTCGATATGTACCAACTACCAGTCGATGGAATCGGCCTTTAGGAAATTAAATCTCTTCGACGCTTCCTCGAGACTTTACATTTTAATGTGAGAAGCTATCACACCGTTCTGTAATGAAAGGTGACGTTGCTCGGAGTTTCGGGAATGCTATCGCACGCGGCAGCATCGACGATGCATTCGGCAGCTCGCTCTGTCTCGCTCTAGCAGATGACGGTTTTGATCGACAGAAAATTATATGAGAGGCGAGAACTGGATGAGGTTTAATCCTAAACTGTTTATGGGATGATTGAGGATTGTCTAAGGGATAGTTGAGGATTTAAAAACAGTATCCCTAGTGATTAACAATTACTATCAGTTGTTTTGTGTGTACTCTTGTACTGTTGATCTCTCCTCGTCTCTTTTTAGTCGAAACACTCTTGTCAGAGTGGTCGTGGTTGCGCAGACGAGGTACACGGAGCGATGTTCGGTGGATCATTGACTTCCCCGAGGATCCCGTATTTAGTATCCCGTACAGAGCATAGCTAACTGCGAAGTTGTACAGAGCTATTTTTACCTCGGCTCTACGATCTCCAATATTGGAGGATGTGGCGACGAGATAAAACGACTGTGCGCCATCACCAGATCGGCAGTGGAACCAAGAAGACGAAGGTCAGATTGATGAAATGCCTTGTCTTTCCGATTTGTCTCTATAGCGCCGAAACTTGGTCTCAGCTAGTGCAGGATCGCCGTAAAGTCGACGCTTTGGAGATGTGGTGCTGGAGGCGCCTTCTAAAGATCCCGTGGACATCGTTTCGCACCAATGTTTCCATCCTCAAAGAGCTTTATATTAAGGACCGGCTTTCGTCTACTGTGCAACTACGAATATTAAAGTTCTTTGGTCACATCACTAGAAGCGAAAATTCGATGGAGTTTCAGGGCCAGGTGAAGGGCAAGAGATCACGCGGCGATCACCAACTCGCTGGAGTGACCTGATCAAGAAATGAAATGAAATGAAATTTTATTTGTAGACATAGGTTGTACAGTGGTGTTACAATAAATATAATATAGGAAGTCCATCCATGTCTTGCGTTGAAGCGTACAAATCTGATCCATACTTATAATAATCAATTATCAATTTCTATACAAATTCAATATAATAATAAATGAGATGTCTATGTCAGAATACAATAAAATAAAAAAAATATAAAAAAATAAAATTATTACATGTCACATAATTAAACGGGTATTAACAATTTGATTTTAATAATATAATTTAATTCATAGTCAAGGTTTTACTAATATAATAAATTGGATTAAGGGAAGAAGAAGAAGAAGGCTACTGAGTCCACCATGGTGTACTCGCAACGTCTCCAACCGGCAGAAATGGAAGCACATCGCTGAAAGAGCAATGTCAACTGTCCGGGAGGGTGCTGTTGATACGAACTTATTATTCTCGAACTCACATTTTATGAAAAAGATCCTATGTCCAAGTTGCAATCGGTACTTATTTCTCGCGAAAATTGCTTTTAATTTTAGGAAAGTGTGGTGCTCGTGACTGTACCTAATAATACCCGTACACTCATATTTCGCCAGATATGTTTTAGTCCCAAAACAATCAAGAGACAAGTTACACAACGGTGTGACCAGCGCCCCAATTTAATGTATTTTCGTGAAAGCTCGCTCTGAACGGTTGGTATTAAATGACGTGAGAAAAATTATCGCTCTCTCTTTCTAACATATTTCTACCTCGCTCTGCCGATACACTTATGTAAGATGCTTCTGTCAAGTTTTAAATTGTTCCAGTAAAAGAGTTTTTATTTTCGAATTTTCGCGCTATGGCTTTTTTATAGATTGAAATTTAAGACGTAGTCATTAACGTATGACATTTTCGAAAGACAATATTGTGAAACATCTGCTTTGTTTTAAAATACATGGTCGTTTGAATAATCTTTCCACAGTTAGGTAGAGTAAAAGTCCCGCAAAAATCGGTCCAGCCGATTAGGAGATTAGACGGAACAAACACATACAAATTAAGCATAATTAGTGCCGTATACACTTTCATTTGCATTTAGTAAAAAGCTGTTTTTTTTTATTAGAAGACACTTCAATTTTATTTATTTGTATAGGTAAACCTACGTAAATACTTATGAAACTTCAAAGAGAGACGTTTCCTATGAAGAAGAACCGGCAAGAAACTTCATGGTTACTCTTTTAAAAATATGATTTGTTTAACAATGTTATTACTTACGTATGAGAAAACAGCGTAGGATTAAAAACAAGTAGGTACTTGCTTTACAAAAACGTAAAAAAATATAGAAAAAGTAAACAAATCGAAGCATGTAAGAATTTACAAGGCCTACAATGTTCACGCTAAAAGTGCCGATTCCTGCCCTTAACCCAATTTATTTGGGGTCGCCGCAACATGTCTTCTTCTTCCATACTTCTGTATTACTCGTCATCTCATCAGACACCTCCTTTCTAGCCATTTCAGCCTTCACACAGTCCATTCACCGTTTTTTTGGTCTTCTTTTACTCATAAATCTAACTTTCCACATTCATACACAAAACATTCCTCATGACATTTTCCTCATTCCTCCGCATCACATGTCCATACCACGATAACCGATTACCACACAACTTTTCAGTGAATAGCCTTGTATGTACTCCAAAATAATTAAGTGTCAAAACACACAACAACGTACACCAAAATACTACTCGGCTTGTATTAAAGCGTATCGAATGTCCGACAGTTAGGGGCAATTTATGATGCTAGCTTTAAACACTATAATTATCAGTTCTCGAACATTCGATACCCATACTATAACGAGATATTTAGCCTCGATTTACGATATAATGTTGATCGCTTGGACATTTATACGGTATCGATTGTGCATTTGTGAACGAGGAAGATAAGATTGGATTTGAATATCAGTTTCATCATATTTTAACACTTTAATTTGATTAAAGCAGCCTTTGATAGATGACCATCATTTTTAGTAAATCGTCCATTTTATGGATGAAAAAAGGAAATAACATAATAAGCCTATAACTTTCCCACTGCTGGGATCTCTCTGTGTTAGGTAGAGGGCTAATTCACTACGCGGGTATATTGCCAATATTCTTCGTGAGAATCTTTTTGGGGTTGTGCAAAATGTTATCGTTCTTCCACAAAGAATTACTCAGCAATAGCCCGGAATCTGCGTTTGTAGCCCAGTAATTGATAGCAAAAGGCTCGCACCCTATTACATAGGACTTCAACATAACTGACAGACGATTGGTTAGCTCCTTTCGAAATGAATCCGAAAAATCACAGACACGTATTGTATTATTATAACTTGCTTCGGTGAAGGAAAACATTGTGAGGAAACCAGTTGCCTGAGAGATATTTCTAGACAGCATGTAAAGCCAATTCAGATGCCTATAGATAGGCATAAAAACTCTGACACCAGGTTAAGCACTAACCAAGCGATAAAGAAATTTCAAAAAAAATTAAGGCTATAAAAAATTAAGAATGTACGGATATTATAGAAATTTTAATCGATTTAATTTAAACTGTTCCCTTAGAAAGACAAATTAAATAGCCGGCAGTGACAAAAAATTCCGCAAACCAGGGCTTTATAATAAAAAGTAAACATGTCAAAAAGGAAGCTGTGGTGAAAGGAGTCAGCTACCCGTACACCTATTTGGGCAGGTCGGGTAATTTAATAACGTACCCTAGTACCTCTGATAAGGGCTATCGATTTGCAATATTTACCCCCAAATGGGTAGACCCGGGCAAAGATTAAATATTAGAAGCTGTAGACGCGACGATACATAAATACCGAAGAAATTTGAACTAGTTTTGACTTTTTTTTTCGGATGGGAAATCATCAAATGACTCCTCCCGCTCTGGGTGGAGCAGAAAGGAGTGTCAGACTTTTACTGACTAAAGCCCATCCATGTTCCTACATCGCCCTTTGTGTTCCGGGGCCACGGTATCTCTTTCGAACAGTCCCGCAGCAACTAGTTTAGACTAACATTATTGAGACATCTTTTAACCCATGATCTGTCCACGAAGTAGACACAATAGTTAAACAATGGCGTCTCGACCAAATTGGTCATTTGACAGATCATGATTTAATTTAGTTTTTTCTTAATTTGATAAATTTAAAGGAGTCGTGAAAAACAATATACAAAATTCGGTCGTTTAACTTAAGGTATTCTATTCTTAAAGCCTATTTGAGTGAGCTTGTCCAGCAATCTGGCCTCTACAAAGAGCCTCAATACAAAGAATAACAAATTAAATAAATTGAAAAACCAATAACTCTTAGTCCGACCTAGGGATCGATCCAAAGAACACAACACTAGATCAACAAGGTAGTCATTTTACCTTGACAGTAGTTAAGGGGACTACAGTATTTGAACGCGAGTTTTATAATGCAAATAAGCATATTCCCTGCAATAAACAAAACCAGAAAAATAAATGATATTTTCAGGATATATGCTAGTACCTATGATATTTTTGAAAACATAATACAACTAAGCTTACTCGATAAAAAAATCACGAACTTATCTCTAAAAATTTCTTTTAACGAGTAAAACCCTTACTTAAATACATGCGAGAATACAAGCAACATATTAGCATGATAGTGTTTTATTATTTTTTTAGTCCAATCAATAGATCTTTTGTAAATCGCAAAAAACCACTCATTTTGCACTATTCGGCCCGCAGTGACTGACGTAACAACCACTTTGTAGTGCAAGCTGATTAGAACTTTATTCTAACAGTATTTCAAACAAAGTTTGAACCACTACAAATGGAGTTGCTAATTCAGCTCCTGTAGTCGCCTTAAGTACTTTTATGTATTACGTGCATGCGTGTATTAAGTGAAGTAGATTTTACCTAATCAAAAGCACTGTCCCATCTACAAAAATTATCAACTCACCACAAGAGTCTGTTACCAAAACACAGATTACTGGTCGCCAACCTCTCTGGTACTTCACCCACTTTCATTTTATTATCTGCCGGCCATAGCTCCGCAAAGGTCGTTAGTTCGAACCCGGGAGTAATGTTTTTCAATTATGCATGCAATTTTGAACTGTCATTAGACTTGATGAGGGCTCGGGGAAGTGATAATTTTAAATAGGATCGCGGCTGATTAGTTTATGGCGCTGCGATGAGTAACGATTAAGTGAATTCGGTGTATTTAGGGTTCCGTACCCGAAGGATAACCAACGGGGTCCCGTATTGCTAAGCCTCCGCTGTCAGACCGTCCGGCTGTCTGACAGCGGGCTGGATCTCATGATCTGTAATAGGTATACAGTTGAAATTTTCACAGAATGTGTATTTCTGTTGCCGCTACATTAAAGGGGGCTGCACTACTAGGATGGTACGGAACCCTTCATGCGCGAGTCCGACTCGCACTGCACCTACTATCAAAAATTACAGAAAAGAAAAAAAATACACACATACATACCGCAAGTACACACAATATAAAAATAACAAATAGAAACATAGAAACAAGTCCTTATCCTTGAACGAGCATGTCGTTATAGTAATCAATATAATTTCGTAGGAATTGCCTCCCCTTGTGTGGCCAAGTCATAACGTTGTATAACGAGCGACAGAAACGACATAAAATTTGCCACGCGGATGTATGCATTAATCACGGCTTAATAAAGATCTTGGTGGTAATATAAGTCGACATTTCAAGAGAAAATCTCTTGGACGTATGTTTTCGTTGGTTCTGTTCCCGACCGGTTCTATGTGGCAACATAGCAATTAAAGGTATTTAATTTTCTCAAGCACACCAGACCGGCTGAAAGTATCTGGCTGAAATTTGTCGGCTATAGATTAGAGTCTGGACTAGCACATAAATTTCATTCTTTTTTGTTTTCTCACACGTACTTCTCACAATTTCCCCGCAAACAAAGTCACGGGCAACATGTAAGTAGTTTATTGAAAACTCTTGTTTTTTTTCATAACGTTGTATAACTTCTATTTTATTTTACGATTTCTTTTTGATTTTATTTGATTTGTTTAATTTATTCTGATTTATTAATTGGTTGAGTTATATTTTGATTTAATTTGATTGATTTTGTTTTGCTTTGATTCTATAATTTAATTTAATTCTAGTTGATTGAGTCTGTTTTTTTTTTGTAATGGTGTTTAATTTTTATTTGGAAATGTGTGTTATTAACCTGAAATAAATGAATTTATTTATAATATTTATAACTGTTACTGTCTGTGTTTTGCCATGTAATAGCACTTCAGACTCCACCAGACTTGTTCCACTAGCTATCTCACTGTTCAAACCAGTAACTATCTCCCAAAGGTCCTATAACACTACAGAACTAACAATAGTCAAGTTAATCTGCACTTTAACAGTAGCGAAGCGAAGTAAGCGAGTACTCCAAAACAATGGTTAAACCCCTGCTCTGCTACTGACGTTTTTCGCTAAGACAATAGAAATCTTTGGCTCATTGTGGATTTAAAGTATCTAGCTACCTTTGATCCGTAAACTGTAGTTAAGATTTTTAGTCCTTTGATCCTGCGAAATTTTACTTTTGGTCTTTTGAAAATGTTTTTGAAGAATGATTGTTGTTTGAAAAGTGTGAGTTTCACCGACGAAATCTAATCGTTCATGAACTGTCATCGTTCTCCTGCACTTATCCCAATTTATTTGGGGCCGGGGCAACATGTCTTCTTCTTCCATACCTCTGTATTACTCATCATCTCATTAGACACCTCCTTTCTAGCCATATCATCCTTCACACAGTCCATATATCGTTTCTTTGGTCTTCCTCTACTCTTATACCCATCCACATTCATACTCAAAACTATCCTCACCACACAGATAGGTACAGTGCCTACATATTCAATAGCAATTATTACATTGACCTGATCGCGGTTTAATCTATCAATCGCGTTCAGTTTCATTGATGATATTCTCCCTTGATATTTAAGCTGTGCGTCAGTTAGAGTATTAGAAAATAATGGACACGTATTTTTTGTTTTTGTTAATCAATGAATAAAAAACAAAGATAAAATTCATCAAAACTCGGGAGTGGGGGCTCGTGACGTCACAACTCACTAAAAAATATAGCCCGGCGTGAGTTAACTCATCGTAACACGCGTTTACGCTGAGCACGCAGTCACCGTCAACATGCGTCGTATTGCAACTCTGCATTTACTGGAAATTCAATAGAATTATTTTTCTTTGCATTGTATTCAGTCTTGCATCAGCCACCGGCGTAATATCCTGTATTTTTATATTAAATTAATATTGTAATAAATAAATATTTTGTAACTAAAATCCCGACCGCCAAAACATAATTGGCGCAGCCGGTAGGATGGTGACGTTCTAAGATCGAATCCAACTCTTCATCTTAAGAGCGACGGTTCTTAAATCGTTCTTTCGTGACCTACAAAGAACCTACCGCGCGGTCGGACACCTCTACGGTCATCGGGATAGAGCTCCGGAGAATTGGAGGAAGCTGCGTATCTGAGACTCGATTCGACAGGAGATGCAGTGGCTGCTTTGGTAAGTGCTCTTATTTACTAAGTGTCCTTGCTCGATTTCCTGCCTTATATTAATTTGTGTATTTTATGTTAATCTATGTGTGTTTGTCTATAAGCTAAAATCGCAGTAGGCAACCTTAAAATTATAATAAGTAGCGTTAAGTATCCCACGAGTAAATTCCAAGTGTTTAATTCGACACCTCTATTGTTTTACGTCGAGCGCCACTAGGCAGGCAAGCTACAGAAAAACAATGTCGCTCAAGGATTATGATGCCAACTATAAACCGTACAAACTAATCGCAGATTTAATGCCAAGATATGATGGCAATCCTAAGTTACTCAATTATTATATTAGGGAAGTAGAAAACTTATTACAGTTAACTTCTGAGGTAGATCGCTCGCACCCAACATTTATTTGCTTAATTAAAAGTAGGCTCAGCGGTCCAGCCGTAGACGCAATAGCCTACGAAAACTACTTAGACTCATGGCTATCAATTAAGAATGCGTTAATTAGGCGCCTTAGCGAACCACGAAACGAAATACAAGTAATGCAGGAGCTAACACGAGTGCGTAAGTCTAAGGCAGAAGACGCTGAAAGCTTTGGCAAACGCCTCCGTGAGCTATTGGATACTCTGTATTCCGTAGGGGAGCACGGTAATAAATCGTATTACGAAAAGATGGTTATCGAGCAGTATATAAACCAGTTAGACTTCCAAGTCTCGTTGGGCGTTCGAATCGCCAAACCGGACCTTTGAAGCAGCTATTATAGCGGCTAGACAAGAAGAGGCTAGGCTTTCATATAATAGAGCTAATTACATTAATAATAACCCTTCAACGTCACAAGCAAAGCCAAGGGAGTTATCTGAACAACCAGGCAATAATAATCCTATTCGTAATACAGCAAATCCATTTGTGCCTGGCTTTATTATTCCCCAACAGAACTTTGTACCTCAACAAAATAATATGACCCCCAAACAGCGTCAACAATGGGTACAATCCGTATTGCCCTGGAAGGCCAAACCAGCATCAGGTAACTTTAGACCAAATGGTTCAAATAACTTTAGGAATCAACCTAACATCCCAAAACCACCGGTTCCCACACCAGTATCATCGGACGTAACGATGCGTACGGCAGGTAAGCCAGAAAAACCACAGTTCGCTCAGCAGTTGTTCTACATACCGATTCAGATGGCCGCTCAAGATCAACCAGAACCCAGTGATATGGGGCTCTATAACAACGTCATAGAAGACGGTAACGGCATATCGGTCGAGCCGAATGCAACCATGGACGAACAAGAGGTAGGTAGTGACTAGGGTTTTATCTTGGACACCAACCGAGACAGCCAGACCTAGTTTCAATAAATTTCCAGACTAAGAAATATTTACCGTACATAATACTACCAGAGTTCGACGGTAAGTTTCTATTAGATACAGGGGCCAGTCATTCAACTATAGCAACTGACGTAGTTGCAGGCACTATATTTGAGTACTGCGTAGAAACAGAACCTGGAAGGGTTCTGTTTCTGTGTAACTCTAGTAGAAAACAAACCTGAACAACAAGAGTTGATTAAGAAATATCACGAAGGAAAGACTGTTCACCGTGGTATTCAGGAGACGTACAAGCAGTTGCACAGAAATTATCATTGGCCAAACATGCTCCTTACCATTCAAAGCTTCGTTAATCAATGCGACACTTGTTTAAAATCTAAATACGAACGCAACCCTCTTAAACCACCTTTAGCTATAACCGATACACCTCGCAAACCGATGGAACACATATTTATGGACACATATTACACATATTTGCATTTTATTTATGTACACATATTTGCGGAGATGGAGACTCCCCCAATTGGCTCTGGAAGCGGCCTTGGAAGAAAGGCTTAGGGAGCTGTTTGACACTTGTCTGACGTCGAGACGGTTCCCTAAGGCTTGGAAGGAGGGTCGACTGGTGCTGCTGCAGAAAGCGGGGCGCCCCCTGGAGTCGCCATCAGCGTACAGGCCAATTGTCTTGCTGGACGAGGCGGGGAAGATGCTAGAGAAGATTCTCGCTACCCGCATCGTCCGGCACTTGGAGGCAGTTGGACCAAACTTGTCGGACGCCCAGTTCGGATTCCGGGCAGGACGTTCGACAGTGGACGCCATCTTGCGCCTCAAGGCCGAGGCAAAGGATGCAGTTGCTCAGGGTGGGGTATTGTTGGCGGTGTCTTTAGACATCGCCAACGCGTTCAACACCTTGCCATTCAGCTGCATCGAGGAGGCGCTCCGCTACCATCAGGTGCCCGTCTACCTGAGGCAGCTGGTAGCAGACTACCTGCAGGGTCGGTTCGTCTGCTACGAGGGATGTGACGGCCGAGTTGTGCGCAGGGCCATCACGTGCGGTGTTCCGCAGGGGTCGGTCTTGGGTCCGCTCGTGTGGAACATTGGCTACGACTGGGCCTTGCGCTGTTTGCTCTCCCTCGGGCAGGGCGTCATTTGCTACGCTGATGACACTCTCGTCACGGCCCGGGGAGGGAGCTACGAAGAAGCGGCACGCTCGGCCGTCGAGGGCACGTCCCTTGTCGTGGGGCGAATCGAGGCACTGGGCCTCAAGGTGGCGCTCGAGAAGACGGAGGTCCTGGTATTTCACGCGCCCCGACGCCGGCCACCGGCTGGCGCACACCTAACTATTGGTGGTGCGACAATAGCGGTGCGGGCAAGCATGAGATACTTGGGCCTGGTTCTGGACCGGAGGTGGAACTTCGGAGAGCACTTTGCTCAGCTTGCGCCGAAGCTGATCGGCACGGCGTCCGCCCTCAGTCGGCTGTTGCCAAACCTGGGTGGACCGAACGTCATTTGCCGACGGCTCTACACGGGGGTAGTCCGCTCGATGGCGCTCTACGGGGCCCCGGTGTGGGCGGAGTCCCTGTCTGCCCAAAATAAGGCTCTTCTGCGGAGACCGCAAAGAGTCATGGCAGTCAGGGTCATACGAGGATACCGCACCGTGTCTACGGAAGCAGCGTGCACCCTTGCCGGCACGCCCCCGTGGGATCTGGAGGCGCAGGTGCTCGCCGAAGTCTATTGGCGTGGCGCGGACCTGCAGGCGGGAAGTGGCAGACGCCCGCCGCCTGAGCTGGTCACGGTGTGGCGTAGGAAGGCCCAAGCCGAAACCCTGCGGATTTGGAGGGCGAGGCTGGAGACGCCCAGTGCAGGTCACTGGACAGTGGGAGCTATCCAGCCGATCCTGGAGGAATGGGTACGGAGGCGACACGGGACATTGTCCTTCCGTCTGGTGCAGGTGTTGTCAGGGCATGGCTGCTTTGGCAAATACCTGCACAAAGTGGCTAGACGGGAGGCGACTCCCGTGTGTCACCAGTGCGGCTGCAGCGAGGATACGGCGCTTCACACCCTCGAGCATTGTCCTGCTTGGGTGGTGCAGCGCCGTGCTCTCGCAGCAGTAATCGGAGCAGACCTCTCCTTGCCGGCCGTTGCAAGGGCCATGGTCGACAGCAGGGGGGCATGGGAGGCGGTGGCGTCCTTTTGCGAGGATGTCATCTCGCAGAAGGAGGCGGCGGAGCGCGTCAGGGAGGAAGACTCCCTCGCTGACGCGATTCGTCGCAGGAGGATAGGGCGGCGGAGAAGGCGCCATGGCGACCTGATGCCGCCCTAAGAGGTGCCAGCGGGCGATAGATCGGGGAGTCTATCGTCGTCGCGTTGCACGGCCCTCACGAGTGGAGTCGATGTCTCAGGTGAGCCCGGACATCGCCAAAAGAGTTTGGTGCCCAGTGGCGGGCAGCGCTGGATGGGTCGCGAACGTCATGCGTAGCAGTTCTCGCGGCCCATCCGCAAAGGCGACAGTAGGCTCACGGCGGTGTTTTTTAGTGGGTGCAAGCCCCACATAACCAAACCGTCTCCCCGGACGGTGCGGTATGCGTTAGGCATTTTTCACCGCAAAAAAAAAAAAAAAAAGGTTAGGGCATATATATAGGCAATAGGGCAGGCGACATATCCATGCCAGAAGAAGATAATTGAACAATCATAGCAGCTACACCTAGCTGGAGTACAATCATCCTGTATATCCTACTAGTCGCTGCAGCATCTTGGAAGCTGTATCAATGGAAAACTAAGAACATCCCGGAGGACACCAAGGGCAGCGCGGACGCCGCCAGAAGCAAGAGTTGCTTCTATCTTATGGAGGGAGGAGTTAACTCAGCACGCAGTCACCGTCAACATGCGTCGTATTGCAACTCTGCATTTACTGGAAATTCAATAGAATTATTTTTCTTTGCATTGTATTCAGTCTTGCATCAGCCACCGGCTTAATATCCTGTATTTTTATATTAAATATATATTATTATAATATATATTGTAATAAATAAATATTTTTTTAACTAAAATCCCGACCGCCAAAACATAATTCGTGACGTATTGAGAATTTTAAAAGCGTCGTATCTTCGTCTATTTTGGACTACGTAACAAAAGAAAAAATACGTGTCAAATATTTTTTGATAATCTAACTGACGGAATAATTCGATTTTTTTCAGGACACAAGCCTATTATATTAGTTTTATGCTTTCGCCTGCAAAGATAAGTTGCTTAAAGTGTAAATATCTCATAGTTATCCAATATCTTTAATAACTTCAAAATGAAAGACAAAATCCACTATCTATAAAAACGAACTCATGTCAAAGAAACATCCAAACGTCATTTCGAACCGCCACCGCCATATTGTGGAAATTGCACAATTTTATATTTATTTCCAACATACAGAACTTTATCCGTCAGTTTCTCTTTGTTCAGTTGTTTTCGTTCCAAAGTTAGAACAAGTTAAATACCAAATAAAAGTTCGTGTTTACTTTTTGATGTCCGTGGTCTAATATAAAGGGATTTGACCTTTGGGTACACTGCTTTATATGACCTCAAGTTAAGGTGCATTTAAAAAGCACGCCTTTGTCGAATACATAAGCAGAAACTACGCGGTTGGCGCAGTGGCCTAAGCGATTGGCTACGCCGCGTACCCGGTTCAATTCTCGCACGGAACAATTTTTTGTGTGACCAATTTTTTGGTTGTTTGTTTGTGTGTTTAAATGTTTGTAAATGCACCCACAATATAGGAAATTCCTATAGCGGGGCAAAGTTAAACATATATATATATATATATATATATATATATATATATATATAAACACAATCAATCTATCCTTACCATAATAAAATTATACTCCTTTCGCCTCGTACAAGTTCATTCATCTGGTCATACACGCACGCCATTTGCGAGTACTACGCATATGATACCTATTTCTGAAGAACCTTACCAATAAGGCCCGCATATGTCCTTCCCCTTACCTATATTTACTGTTTACTTACTATTAAGGTTTACTTACTATTACTGTTTACTTACTATTAGGTGAAGGCGCGGCCCTAGCGCCATCTAGTAGGAATAATTAAAGACCTTATTTTGTCATTGACTGAATTATTTAACGAATGAACATCATGCGGACGAGAGTGACAACGGGGTTGTCACTCTAGCGAAACGTCAAGAACGTCAAGCAACCACCGTCTCGACAGTTTGAATCGAACGGTGGCGGTGGCGTAGGCTAGACGGTTACGACGGATCGCTTACGTCCTAGATCTTTATCCAATATTCATCCGAGGTAATTCGTGTTACTTTTTACGAGTGATTCTGATACAGGTACCCACCTGCCTTTAGAAGGCGAAAGTTTGTACGTGTGTGAGTATGTGTGCATGTTTGTTACTCTTTAACGCAAAGACTACTAAACGGATTTGGATGAAATTTGGCACACATATAGTTTATAGCCTGGATTAACACATAGGATACTGTTTTTTCCGGTACGATCCCGTGGGACAGTAACCGAACAATACGCAGGCGAAGCCACGGGCATAAGCTAGCCATTTATGAAACTATCGTAACAACGCCCATTTTCACAACCAGAAAGGCTTCCATTTTAATAAACTAAAAGTCAAATACAGACTGTGGAATACTTATAATACGCGGAACTATTTACACCATATCCGGTGAAAAACGCAAGCGGAAACTGTTACCGCGGCCGTTTCCGGCGGCGACAGGAAGCTTGCGTGTCCGCGATAATGGTGACTTCCGGTTCCCGCCGCAAATCATTAATGGACAGATTGTTCAACGACTTCTTTTTTTCCTGTAGCTACTGTTAATGCACAATTAAGGATTGGAGAGAAGAATAGTTTTTTTTTTTTAGGAAATAGTTTTTGCTCGTTTGGCGGGTAGTTGGTGATTTATATGGGAATGTTAACAACACAATGGGTTTTTGCAACAACGAAATGAAAAGGTTGTTTCTTACTCCAGAATATTGAATTTTGTTAGGCTAGGCAAATGTTGGAATCTGCCTAGCCTTTTCCCAATTATTATTGGAATTTTTTACTCCAGATCAAAATTAGTAGCGTCGTTAATCTAGTGGTATATGAACTCAGCTTAGCAGTCGGGCTTGCGGAAGTGCAACTACTGCGCATGATGTCCTGGGTTCAATTTTCAGATCGGACTAATTGTAATTGGGTTTTTCCCATCTGATATTTCTCAGTACGTAGCCGCAGAGCCTTTATTTGTGCCCCGTTGATAGCAAAAGGCTCGCCCTCTATTACACGGAACTTGAAATATAACTGGCGAAATGTGGGTGTACTATTAGTTACACCTCTGCCAAATCCTTCGAAGATTACAGGCGTGATGTTATTTAATGTGATTTCTTTAACTTTTCATAATCAGAACTATCAAACTCCTTTCTCCATAGTTATAACATTAGTCCTAATAATACTTTGATCTTTCATAGTTTCCGCCTTTTCAATACAAGATGCTGAACCGGTAAAATTAATAGAGGAACGGCACCCGATATTTATTGCATTAATTATTGAATCTGCTTATTAACCCTCCCCTTACCTCTCTCCCTTAGTTTCATGCTGCGGACCTTTATTAATATTGTTAAAGTGTTCATATTTTAACGAGGTTTAGTTTAGTGATGTAGTTTGATATTATAGTAAAAAGATAATATGTGGACAATGGTGTCGATTCTGTTATGCACAAATTAAACGTAATTTAGGCTATTGCTGTCTTTTACTAAAAGGCAGTGCGAGAAAAGGACGGCTATAGGTATGAACTAAGTTAGAGATGTCAAACTAGCCTTGCGCTTCACGATGTTTTTAGTCGACATGTTTTTACGTGCACCCTTAATTTGTTTGGAAATATTAGTTCCAATTAAATTTGAAAGCTCTAAATTACGTCCGTCTCTTACCCGTTTTATTAGAGAAAAAAAGATAGCAATAGTCTAAATTAAGTTTAGTTTGTGCACAGCAGAATCGACACCAATGTAACTGACATATGCAACATTGCTGTACAAGGATAATATATTGGCGGCTCAAATCGGAACCGACACGGCTATTTATTGCGTTGTCATAAATATGTACTTACAGCACCACAAAGTCATCAGCACATACGAGTAGTTACATACATAAGTACATTTTTTGACGTTGTCATCGTAAAATACGACAAGTGTGCCAACAGAGAGAGACAACAAATAGAACATCAACAAGAGGTTTCCTTGTAACTTTGGAAGTTGACTGTACCGTTGAAAAAACAGTTGAAAAAAGGTTGACGAAACGGGAATCAATGTATGAAGATTAAAATAGTTACGAAAGGGGACTTTTCTTCACTAGTTTAGCACGTCTTTTGTTAAGTTAGCGAAACGGGATGTAAGTGCACTTAAGGTAGATAAACCACACACAAAAACTGTAAACTCAAACTAACAAAATCCACACCAACTAAAAGACTAAAGTCACCACCACGGCCACTCATCGCTCTCTCAATTGCGGCCTTATCAATCCTCTTTATACCCTTATCGAGCCACAAAGGAAGATTAGTATTCGTTGCCGTCCCTTTCATAGATTAAATTAGGCCTGATAACAGGGCCTTGTTGCAAGCTGAGACAAATATTTTGGCTCAGAATGGCCGTTAAGGCAATGTTTAGGGCCGTCTTTTGATCGGAAATGAATGGGTGGTGAAGTGGGTTACAAAAAATGTATTTCTTTTTTAGGGTTCCGTACCTGTAAAGGTAAAATAAACGTAACCCTTATAAGATCACTCTCTTTTCCGTGTGTCTGTCTGTCCGTGTGTCACCACCTTTCCCCAATTTTCTCAGGAACGGGTGGACCTAGCAAGTTGAAATTTATACCAGATTCTGAAGTCTGTAGTCGCTATTAGGTGTATGAAAATCAAGGTCTTGAGTCAACACGATAAAAAGATGGGCAAATTTAGATTTTCGCGAAAACTTGTAAGTGCCAAAATTTACCTTAATTTTCAACTTTTTTGTTTTTCGGAATTTTCCCATTACTTGTGCTGTAAGAGCTTGCTTTGAACCAAAATTGTCAGTTCTAGGTCAACCGGAAGTACCCTATAGGTTTTGGGTTGAAAACCTATATGATAGTTCCCGTTGACCTAGAATCACGAAATTTGGCGAGAAGCAATGTCTTACAGCACATGTAAAGGGAAAAATCTGAAAACCGTAAATAGTCTTAGAATATAACAAATAAATATTGAAATAAAAAAAGTGAGGATTATTTGTGAAATATGACTCGTTACCGGTTCAGATAAGAATATGTTGACTTCATGTTATTAATTGCAGACCCATACGTTAAAAAAATAAAGTCATAGAACCGTTTAATGGTGATTTTAAGACCACTTTTTGCAACTATTTTCCAAAGAGCCGATTTCGTCCAAATAATAATCGAGTCCAATCCACGGTCTTTGAAATATGATGATTAACATTTTTTTTTATGTGCTATTGTTGGTGCCAGTTAAGATCGCAATACCGGTCATTGCCCTTTCCCTAATATCTCTTCGTACGAACCAAAACAAATGAACTATGTATCGTTTTTCATTAGAAAATGTTTTGAAGATTTCTGGATTTCAAAGTTAAGAACTTTAACAAATGTAGGTGGGTCAATGACCGCTTTTGCGATCTTAACTGGCACCAAATATAGAACAAATAGTTTTTCTTAAAAAAACTGTTTACATAACATCAATTAGGTGTTGTCAGTCTCTTAACCAGCTCCGTGCGTCTCGCATCCAGTGGATCCCCGCAACCTTCACCAGGGTGACCTAGTTCCAGTTCACCTTCTTTCTTTATATAATATAAATTACCAACGTACTATGTTCCAGAATTATAAATTGACTCAAAGAAATGGATCCCTTAATGTCTACAGCAAATGCTTCACTATTTATCAATGATCACAATGCACTAATGGCAGGTTTCTTGGTCATTAGTCACGAAGAACGTAAAAACATTAATAAACTCAGCGAGTATTGATTTGGTGGTGGTCAATAAGGAAGTAATGTATTCTGAGAAACTTTTACTGAATGGTTGTCTAACAGGTTTTGCGAGAAAGCACGGTTCTGGATTACTGGATTTATCCGGCCTCATACCTTATAAAGGGTGTAAAACACCTCTTAACGAAGCCGATAGGCATTTTTTGCTCTACACTATACCTGGGAACCTTCTAGTTACGGAGATATTGGGGGTCAAAGTTCCTACTTTTTTTTTTAAATACAAGTTTTTAATGGAAGATTTTTACTTTAAACACCTCCACGACCCCCGTACTATTTAATCCATCCATCAACACAATGTTATGAGTGCGTTACATTGAGTTCTACCACAAAACATGATTTTTAATCCCAAAAAAAAATGTCGTTTCCCAGCAATAATTTTAGCGTAAAGTTGCGGATTCGTGATGAAGTGGTTTACACCCTGTATATATCATCCAGAGCAAAATTCTAAATTTAATAAATTTTTCGAATAATTCACATTGCTTCGTTATGCACAACGAAATCTTTTCATGTGGTACTTGGTTTCAACAGTCGTTTCGCGTAGTCAGAATGAAAAAACGGCAAGGCAAGGTGTAGAAAAGATTAGAATTGAATACTCAAAAATATGTGATCCGTACAAATCTAAGATCTACTTTCATACATAAAAAAACCGGCCAAGAGCAAGTCGGACTCGCGCACCGAGGGTTTTTAAAAGACAACTTAACTTTGCTGTTCGATCCCTAGAAACGGCTATTGCTCCAACCGCAAATAATAAGTTTGTACTAGTAAAATCGTTTTTTTTTTGTTATTAAACTACATATTTACGGTTTTCTGCCAAATTTTGTAATTCTAGGTCAACGGGTCAAAAACCTATATGATAGTTACCATATAGGTTTTTGACCCAAAACCAATAGGGTACTTCCGGTTGACCTAGAATTGTAAATTTTGGCCCGCGAAATTCAAATTTTCTTACGTTTTTTGCAATTTGTAGACCAGTGGTAGGTTGTATGTTTATTAAAATATTGTTCGCGACTGTAAGACGTATGTACCTAGTTACAGAATTATAATCATCAAAATCATCAATATAACCTCCGAGTTCATAAAGGTCGAGGAATAATTTTGACCATGAAAAAGTCTTAAAAATATTTTAATAAACATACAACCTAGCACTGGTCTACAAATTGCAAAAAACGTAAGAAAATTTGAATTTCGCGGGCTAGCCTGACGCTTTCACCTTAAAAGCAAGATCTTACAGCACAGGTAAAGGGAAAAGTCCGAAAAATAAAAAGTTGAAAACTAAGGTAAATTTTGGTACTTACAAGTTTTCGTAAAAATCTAAATTTGCCAATATCTTTCTATCGTGTTGACTCAGGACCTTAATTTTTATACACCTAATAGGGACTATAGACCTCAGTATATGGTATAAATTTCAGATGGACAAGAAAGTGATCTTATAAGGTATCCGTTTTTTCGTTTTGAGGTACGGAACCCTAAAAATGGCGACTTGTTATTGTCCCAGCAGCAAAGACTTGAGAACTGTGTAAAACGTACTTTACAAGTCACGAGAGACCCATTAAATGATTAAGGAAGAACAATAACATTGTAATCAAAATTAATTAACTTGCAAACATCAATTTTTAGTAGCATAACGTATTTAAAATGCTGAGTCACGTCGAGACACTACATTCTAAAAGGTGTAATTAAAAGTCCACTAATAAAGATTCTCGACCCGGAGAGATGAGGCCATAAAGTTAGCGAGCGATATCATGATTCACGTTCACGTTCGTGTTTATTTCGTCGGTCTAGTCTGCTGAGTATAAGGCCCTAGTTTCAATTCCCGGGTCGGGAAAAGTGTTATTGGATTTTTCCATCAGGAATTTCTCAGTAGCAGCCACGGAGGCTGGATTTGTGCCCGGTTGCCGGCAATAGGCTCGCGCCTTATTATATGGGACTTAAACATAACTGGCGAAATGTGGGTGTACTGTTAAGGAACACCTCTACCTAACCCTTCGGGGGTTACAGGATGCTGTTATGTTATGAGATATCGTTCACCAATCACGTTTGTGAATTTTCACTAGTTAGTTTAATTTGACCTTCTTCTTCATGTCGCTGGTACGACAGTTTATATTTTGTTAGCCCAGAAATTCACCACTTCCACGACGTCGTCTGTGGCAGCACTGACATCAGGGCAAGCGCTTGTTCGCCACTTATACATGCCAAACGACACAAATATGTGACAAAATGGTAGGTGAAATTGTGGCTCGGCGTCGAGGGCACGCGCGTGCTTTTATGCTCTGGCGTTCAAAAGGTTAACCTTAAATATCGACTCGAACCGCTGTCAATTATTTACCCAAAAACCGAAGGAATTATCTATTCAACCACTAAAATCCCTTTTCATTTAATTCCCCAGAAGGTTTCATGGCCCAACACTCTAAAGCTACCATTCCGAATCCTACAAAAAGTCGTTAATATTCACGTTAAGAATGATTTTACGATAAAAAAGGTAGAAAAGCCATCGTAAAGAAATCCAACTTAAAACTTAAATTACTCGATCGAATATCGGAATCCTATTACTACTATTTTTAATGGGGTGTTTGTAGGGTTGAATTGTGATATCGGGGTTGGAACAGATGGTGTGGGATAACATTTTATTTCTGGGTGAAGCAGTTGTTTTTGCTCTTGTACGGTCGACCAAGCTATTTGTTTTACATTTTAACATGCAAATTACATTGTAAAATGTAAAACAAATAGCTTGGTCAACCGTACTTTGCCTCATTGGTTGCTTGGTTAGTGTTGGTCTGTATGTGATTTTTGGTACTTTCTTAAGCCATAAACGAAAACACAAACACTGGAAGCAATCGGTGAGTTGTTAGTTACTTTAACCGTAATGACGTCTGTTAGGGTGTGACTGTACATTTTGGTCCTTCGAGCCGGATCTGAACCAGCGACCTATGGATCTAGACCGTGACTTTTGTTAGGGTGTACAACGTCAATATAAGCGATTATCAAAGGTGACTGTGGAAATCTATCGATAAAAAAATCTATAAGAATAAACATTATTCTATCATTCTCTCTCATCTTCACAATAACTGTTAAACAAAAACCTTCTGTTAAAGCGGACATAGAAAAGTAGTCAGACATATTGGATAAGTCGCATATAAAAAAACCCATTTTCATGACATATCAGTTCTTCAGACTTAGCATATTTAAACTCATTTCACATTCATGACCCCTAAAATTAAAGCCCTTCAACACAATATTTCTATCTTAAACCTTACCTTGCATTGCGGGAACTGCTCCGGTGGCCGGCTGACTCTCCACCCCAATAAAGGCGGTATACACACCAGCGCGGACATCAGCCACACGGCCGCTATCATAACCGCGGCTCGAGCTGGTGTGCGCTTTTTTAGATAGTCTACCGCCTGCAACAAACAGAGAAGAAGGTGTTAGATTGTTGTAATCATTATTACGAATAAGTAAAGCTATTTAGTGCCTCACTTTGTTGCCATGATTAGGGAAAGCCTATTATCATCATCTGCCCGCCTATTTCCAATATGTTGGGGACCGCTTCCGGTCTAGCCGGATCCAGTTGAATACTAGTATTTTACATGGAGCGACTGCCTATCTGACCTCCACAACCCAGTTAGTACTGGGTAATACAGTACCCCTATGGTAAGACTAGTTGTGAGACTTTTGAAACACTGACTACCTGTAACGACTGTCAAAAATCTATAAATGACAGCCGTGACCAACGGTAGAACGCAATTTCCGATGTACGAAGGAAACTCGGTATGTAAATAAAATGGAAGTATCTGTTTGTAATTTCAAAACCACAGGTTTTTACTAATGGACAAAAACTTATTTTTTTATTTTTTGTTTGTTTGTCTGTCTGTCTGTCTATCTATCTGTTTGTTCCGGCTAATCTCCGAAACTGCTGGAACGATTTCGACGGGACTGGCAGATAGCTGACTTAACTTAGGCTACTTTTGTTTTAGAAAATTTATTAGAGCGCCGTACAAAAAAAAAACCTTGAAATAGTTAACAAAATCCGATTTAAATACAGAGAAGAGACGGGATTTTTATAATAATTTTACGTGTTCGAAGGTTGCGGTTAATCGCTAGTTAACCCTAGTAATAACCCTCTTGGGAATATCATTGAAAATAACCATACGTCGCAGAGGCGCACGAAACTTGATTTTGAAGGTTTATTTTCTCCTTTACAATAAAGTTTGTGTCCTAATTTCCAAAATAAACAAAGTTTTCATTCATTACTTTCTTAATTTTCGGCAATTAAAAACACTTTTAACGTATGTCTAAATATACCTACAAATATTAACAGTCTTATAAAAAGGGTCCTCTAATATAAAATACAAAAATCAACTGTTTTGTCTTCTTAATAATTACATCACAATATTTTCAGTCTGAAAAAAGTAAATGAGACAAAAAAATATATCCTATAGACATTCATGATACACATCATTCTTGTGCTCGCCACATAAAGCCTATTTGCACTTCACGCAAGTCATCCTCGACATATTCTTTTTTTTATCACTAGAAAAACTTTGTATGTACATCCAACCATGAATTCCTCTTCAAAGTCGCTTTGCTCATCCACATCCCAGCCTAGGTATCCCATGATCTGTCCACGAAGTAGACACAATAGTTAAACAATGGCGTCTCGACCAAATTGGTAATTTGACAGATCAAGATCTATATGAACTTCTAATTGACTGTCACTTTTCTGAGCATTCCTTTTTTAGGCCTTCTAATTTTGTTATTTCATTTTTATCTGAAATGCGCACGAGCGACGTGTATAAAAAAAAAACTGTTGTAACGTTTTCGTGGCCTCTGCGACGTGGGTTATCAGTCTAGGGTTAATAAATAAACTGGAACACAGCATGCTGCTTGACAGCAGAAATCCTATTTATTTTTCTCATGCCACAAACCTTATGACTTAAGACAAGGCTCATCGTCAAAATATTATATTATAAGATATCGTTCCCCGATCCAAGATTTCGATGATAATCAAATATCTTGGCAAGCGACGCGGCCCAATTTAGCTGCCTCGTAAATATTTAGCACGCGCGATGGGAGTATTATGCATTGAATCTTCAACTGAGGATTGCATAAAATGCATTTGAGAGTTTTACACTCGATTTTGGTTGCTTTCTGGGGAGTACGTAGAGAAAATATATTTGTTTTGGAAGATAATATTTTTATCTGACTGTAGTGCCGGCAACAAGATAATATCACGAGTGTATTTTCAGATGGGATAGGTAGAGGTGTGTACTGTGTAGCACACAAATATTTTGCCGTTTATGTATACGTTCCATATTTTAGCCATAACAGGGGACGAGCCTATAGTCAAAACATCTGCCAATGTAACCTCTGGGCTGGTAGCTACTGGGCGGTTCTTGATGGGGAATCTCAATACAAATTGCATGACTGTCGAACCTAGGAACACGAGTGTCAAATGTGTGCAAATCGGCGATCCAGATTATATAAAAATGTAAATACACTATTAGGTGAATCTCAGCCTAGCTCTTCGGGGTTTACAGGCGTGATGTTGTGTTGTGAATGTGGGATGTTAGTGGGAGCTTAGCCCTTGGTTGTCAGGAAGTATGAAGATCTAAAGAAATCTATGTTTAGCTTGCCTGTAACAAAATATAAACTTAACTTCGTCCCATTCTAAATATACCCTGACATTTATAGGTACCTCTTACTTACAGCAGAATTCGTCCAAGTCATCCTAGAAATTGCGCAAACATTTTTAAAAAGGGCTTTCTTGAAAGGAATTTTTAAAAATGGCTCCGGACTTTTTTTCATCAAATATTTAGAGAAGGGAAATGAAAGACTGTTCTTTTTGCCGATTTGTAAATATTTAGCTCTGTTAATTGTACGAATGGACAGGTTTTCGTTACGCAGTCTTTGTGTTCTTAAGGATAAGCCGGGTTTGAATTAAAAACTGTTGTATTTGCAGTTTCCGACGGAAAAATAACCATTCCAAGTAATGATAGCATTTTTTAGTTAGGACGGTCGTTGGTTTTGTATAAGCAACATTTTTATTTACGTTAGTCTAAAGGTGAAACTTAAGGAATGTTTAAACTAATGTTAATCTCGCTCGGGACGCCGACAAATAATACTAGATCTATATACAGCTATTTAACTCTTAAAACGGTCACATATCAGAGTAAATGCGACCTCTCTCGAGCAAAGGGTACTCACAAACTATTACCCGTTACCCGACTCCGTAAGTCGTTGGGAGTGTAATGTGTTTGGCCCGGCCTACAGCGGGAATAAGTCAAGCGATGTTATGGTAAAATAGAAAATAATATTAGACACGGATGTTTGAGCGTACTGGAGTTTTACTGGAAAGGGCCTATAATTTTTTTCTTTCAGCCAATTGTGTTGTTGCATGCAAACACATTTTTTCCTTGTTTTGTGGTTGAAATATCTTAGTTAAGAATTAAAAATTCTGAAAGAATTAATGGACTGTATAACCTGTATTTATCCCGATAATCCTTTTTGTAACTACATATAAAATCTGGTTCTTATGGCCGTTTATAATATTACTAGCTTCATCATGCATATTTTCCATGATTACTGTTGATTGATTCAGAGGTCTTTCCAAAGAAACAAAACAGGAGATTTTTGGAAGAGTAAATAATGAGATGGGACAGGTCCCCATCTCGTTATTTAATTTATTTGGGAAAATATTAACACCTCTACATGGCAATTCAGGTTAATGTAATATGAGAAACTGCTCGAAATAAACCACTTCCACCAATCTAAATCCACACCACACCGCCCCTAACTGCCCGTAACCACTCCGCATCAGTTCAAACCACTTCTAACCGCTTCGAACCGATTCTAGCCGGTCCTAACTCCGTTTGCCGCGTGTGTATGACAGCACACAGACTGGTACGCAACCACAATAAATCATATGAAACAATTCGACATTCCACGAATGAGGTCGGAGAGAACGTATCGTGATATTAATAATATTACTGGGGTAAGCAGACGTTATTAAAGGCTGTAAAAATAATAGTGGGATAGCGTTCTTATTGTGGGAACTCTGTAGTTTGGGTATCTGGTGTTTTGTAATTAAGAGTCGCAACATTTTATTTTAGTTGGTTTTTGTGCAAAATATTTTGGACTTTCATACGTGTTTGTTTAGCTTTTCGAGCGTATGGTATGACACTCGTGGGCTGCAGCTGAAAATCAGCGTCAGCTGGTGGTACACCTTGTGTTGCCATTTGGCATTTTGCTGAGCTGAGCTGAGCTGTTTTGTTTATCTATTTATGTTGTTCATTTTTAAGGTGATTTTGTTTTAATAATTACCAATCAACACAATTTTCTTTCTATGTCCTGATCTTTGAAAGTAAGGAAGATTAGAAGCAGCTTTAAATAAGTAGGTTTTTCTTGCAGCTTTGCACGCGTTGAAGTCAGAAATTATCCCATGTGAACGCACAAAAAGTATCCGATGTTCTAATCTATAGTCCACCTGTGCGCCAAGTGTATTCGAAATTCGTTCCGGCGTTAAAATTGTGAAAAGGTAACTAACAGACTGAGTTATTTTCGCTTTTATTATACAGGGTGTAAACCACCTCATCACGAAGCCGTCAACCAAGTATTCTGTACATCAAACTAAGTAACTTTACGCAAAAATTATTGCTGGGAAACTACTTTTTTTTTGGGGTCAAATATCATGTTTTGTGGTAGAGCTCAATGTTCCGCACTCAAAACAATGTGCTGAAGGGTGGATTGAATAGTACGGGGGTTGTGGAGGTGTTTAAAGTAAAAATCTTACATTAAAAACTTGAATTAAAAAAAAGTTGGAACTTTGACCCCCAATATCTCCGTAACTAGAAGGTTCCCAGGTATAGTGTAGAACAAAAAAATGATTGCAATGACGAGGAAAACAAGTGGATAAGAGGTCTTTTACACCCTTTATGTGTTATTATGGATAAAGAAGTGAAATTTACCTAAAATAATAGTTTATCAGGAAACATTTTCAAATGCTAGTTTTCGTAATATGTTATTACAGAATAGAAAATAGGAAAAACATTGAGAGAACTGCTTTATGATAAATTAGGAATGATCATTTTAACTCAGGCAGTAATTAATTCAACATTATAATAACTTGATGCAAAAGAGGAAAGAAATACCTACAGGTTTACAAGTATAGAGTACTTTTTAAAATAAATTTAAGAATCAATCATCTTTATTTAGCATGTGTGTGTTTTTAAATAGATTTGCTCTGATTGCGCGAAAAATGACATGACTAGAAAAGGTTTCCGAAGCCCGGCCGGGGGTTAGAGAAAACAGGTGTGAAAAATGACATAATTCTTTTAAATGTATTAAAATTAAAGTAGATAAGACGGTGTTTTCTATCTGCCTACTCTAAAAAGGAACACCTTAAAGCACATTGTCTATAAAGACCAGACATTGTCTTCATCAAATCAATGAGGATCATGCATATTGGTTTCTGCAATAGTATTTTAAATGTTTAAATACTATTTAAAAGTGCTTTTACCATTTCTAGTTAATCTGTTATCACCTAGATAACTAATTACATTGAAATAAATAATTGCAGTCTTAAAAACGAGCAGTTTTACGTCACAGCAGCAATTATAAACACAGTTATTTATTCTGTAAGATACACAGTCGTTTCAAAAGTGTGTTGGAAACTGTACCGTTTCAGGACGCTAATCATTTTACACAGAAAGTTTTCAAAAGGTAACATTGGTTGACAACCTCGCTAACTAAGGCACAGCATGTCTAGTTGAGGTGGAAATAAAAGAGGTTTTGTGAAGTCTGTGCAGTATTTGGGACTTACCAAAGTCATTTAAATTATAATAATAGAAAGTGGAAATGAAATGAAATGAAATTTATTTGCTAGAATTGTAGTACATAAATAGATGGTCGAGTTTTATTACAGTTGCTCACACAATTCGCTAAAACTAGCATGCAAAATTTGTGGAGTTGTGATAATTTCCTTTTACATAGTCAGCGTGTAAAGTTCCCATTTTTGGGAAACAGACTTCCTCTCTGTGTAAGAGCGTGCACCATAGTCCACCAAGCCGTCCCAGTACGAGACAAAGAAAAACTATGAAAGAAAAATACATGTCGTTTGTTTTGGTATTGTTCTTCGTATCGTTGAGCCCCTTGAGTTATAAAGTCGAGCTACAAGATAACTGACGAATGCTTGCACTGACTGGACAAGTCCACTCAAATCATTGTGCTTCTTTCTTCAAAAGTACATCCGAGACACTAATATGCAAGGTCCTGTGAGTTGACCAGGACTATGTACTGGGCCTTAAAAGACACTATGACCTCTGAGTTTGTTAATGTTGTCAATCTAACGACACCGCTCAAACTAAAATCCATCGAGCCGTACAGGCCACAGAGCGTGCCAAACAATTATCCTTATACATACATACATACTCTCGAAAAACATAACCCTCCTTCTAGCACATACGGGTAAATATTTGCAAAATAAACATCATCTAACAGTAGTAGCCCGGAGTTAGGAAGTTGACGGTATGGTCGGTATGATATGATGTTTTCTTGTAAAACAGTCACAAATTTAGATTTGTGACTGTATTACAAGAAAACTGAACTGTGAGCCGTACAAAACATCAAAGTATAACTTCCAAGATTCTCTAATTCTCCGTTTGAAAATTGTGACGAATTACAATTTTCACGCTGTTACTATTAACAAAGCGTTCGGTGAATACTTGCTCTCTGGTGCTTTGGTTTCTAATAAAATTTAATTATTCTTACAATAGACGTTACAACGCGAACAAATACGATTTGCAAGAGCCAACTGGTTTTTGTCGGTTCAAGTGTAACGTCAAACTTGACAATAGTGTAATTTTGCTATATGACCTCATTGAGACATGGGGTAACACTTATAACACGCTTTTTTTGGCTTCACATGTTTTTTGTACAAAAATCTTAGAAGTTAAATTTGACTCACTTCCCGGCTTTCTATTGAGCTGATATTTTGCACACATGTTTAATTTGGATGACAATGCAACGTTAGCTAAGTTATACTAATCCAATATGGCGGACATCCAAAGATGGCGGACTAGTTGTTTTTTATCTATTCCCATTTATGGGTTTCTAATTAAACGGTATTCTGAGAAAAATAAGACAAACAAAATGACGTCAGTCTGAAGCGTGTTTTTAGATTTTTTCAAACTATAGTATTTTATTTCTATGTCAATTCTTCTGATAGATCCTCTGCAATATTTTAAATTCATTTGTTTGGTCTCCTTTTGGTCTTTCAGTATAAGTACTGCTGACCAAAGCTACCAATACCTGGGACCGATAAATTTTCGAAAAATGCAGGTGTAGAATTTTGTTAACTTAGCAAATGCTACTGAATTTTCTGCAGTCTGTGATGTTTTTCGAAATTGATATTACATTTTGAAATATTAAATCTACCTACTTGCTTTACTTGATTTTCTGGCATCTATAGGTGTTAGATAATGTGCAAGGTTTCTGAGTGTTGGTGATTGGAATTGAATACTTGGAAGAATCATCCCCTTAATCGTACCCTTTATTTAGGGTCGGTGGAGCATGTCTTGTTCTTCTCCATTAATTATTTCACGAGTCACCTCCTTTTTATCCATATCGTCTTTTATGAACATTCGGTAGTTTATTTCATCACTTTAATAACAGCAAAAAACCTACTCTGTAAGCCCTACCTATCTTAAGGATCGCAAAAGTTAAATCGTGCGTTCTATACTATATATATTTGACGACCCGAATGGCGCAGCGGTAGTGAGGCTGCCTTACGTTCTCAGGGTCCTGGGTTCGCATCTCGGTAGGAGCAAATGTTTGTGTGATGAGCTTGGACATTTGTTTCCGAGTCATAGATGTTTATATGTATAAAAAGTATGTATTTACAAGCAAAAAAACGTATTTATGTAGTATATCAACTATCTGGTGTCCACGACACAAGCCTCGTTGCTTAGTGTGGCATTAGATAGCGCTATGTGTAATGTCCAGCGATATTTATTTATTTATACATTTTATTGAAGTCCATCAGTTATTCTTGGGTTCTGAAACCCAAGAATAACTGATGGACTTCAACTTTAAGCGTCAGATCCAAATGTGATAAGACTTGACGGCACGATTGGCGCAGTGGCTGAGCGATGGGCTGCTGCGCTGTGTGTGCGCACGGAACAAATATTTGCATGACCTACAGGTAGTAGTTCCGGGTCGGGCTGTTTGTGTATGTGAGTTTAAATGTTTGTAAACGCATGCTCGATACAGCAGTAATTCCTAATGTGGGGCAAAGATTAAAAAAACTGCCTTCGAAGAGGAAAAATCAACTGCTACATTATACTGTTACGTTCTTAAGGAAGGTATCTGCTAACGAGAGGTTTTCTCCACGTCTCTCTCAACATGTAACTTCATGTAACTCTTTGTTGAGTGAATATAAATGCAAAAAAAAAATATGTTGCTTATTACACTCTAAACTTTAATTGGTACAATTGAAATAATTCTAACTTTATTATTGTTCTAATTCTAATATATTATGAACTAAATATTAAAAAAAAATGTTCAAAGTGAAGCATTTTTTCTTTGAAATTTCGTAACTACTCCTAAACGGCATTAAGTTTTAGTTTTTTTTTCACACAAATATTTGTTACTTTTTTCTTCACAAAGTGTACAATTGGTATTTTGATCTAATAACTTATTAGGCTACGATTAAATAAAAACGACTCAATTCGCACTATTCGGCCCGCAGTGACTGACGTAACAACCACTTTGTAGTGCAAGCTGATTAAAACTTTATTCTAACAGTATTTCAAACGAAGTTTGAACCACCACAAATAGAGTTGCAAATTTATCAGATACCCCAGCCTTAAAGACAATAAACAGACGTACTGACCTTGCTTGCTCACGAAATTACAAACAGCTTATCTTAGCATTGTAAATGACCTATGCAACATTACACGTTTACAATAATTGGCTGAATTCTTGATAGGTCTACAGAGACCTGGTGAAAGAGGAGCAGGACTCAATCTAGTCCAAGACACAGTCGTAAATTTTACGAGTTGCGAATTCTCAGCGATCATCCGTCATGAGCTATCAAAGTTTTATTACCCGTATGTTTGTATGTTAAGTTGTAAACTCGGAAACAGTTGCACGTTAATGTAAAAGATTGTGGTTTCGTTACTTTGTTGTGTATTGCGTCGGTGAGTGCTGTTTTGATTTGCGGTTGAGTGGAGTTTGATTGCATTTGTATAGACAAAGTATTCTAAAGCTTATATTGTTTTGGGTAAAGGGAAAATAGGTATATCTCATATTCTTTCTGCCCTTGTTCCATGTTACTTGGGGTTATGTTTTTTTCTTCCATTCTCCTCTGTCAACCGTCACGTTATCATTAACTCCTTTATCTTTCAATCATTCCTCACACAATCCATCCATCGTTTCCTTGGTCTTCCTCTCCCTCTCCATCCATCAACATTTATATTCATCACTCTTTTAGTCACATGCGATTCTTCCCTCCTCATCAAATGCCCCATACCAAGACAGACGATTCCCTTTCAACTTTTCTGTAACTGTTGCAACATTCAAACTTCCTCTTATATACCTACTCATTCCTTACATTATCCATTACACTATTACAAGAACATTCAGTCAAATGAGTGTCTGTTGGTTTGTTCTTCTTTCACACAAAAAGAGCAGTGGACAGAGATGTGACGTGTTTTTGCACAGATACATTATATCCGTAGTCTAGTAAAAAAGTTCCGCGGTAACAAAGTCTTGGGTAAAAGGCAAAGAAAATTATTCATTCATTGCATTTAATCTCAACTATCTTGATTAAGAAACTATATTATTATCCTTTACAACAAGTTTTCACGCCTACTTTACGACCAAAATATTATAGCAACAATAGTTTTAATTGAAATGGCAATTAATAGAAGTGTTATAACAGTAAAACCGAAATTAAACACGACAAAAACAATATTTGTCTCACATTGTGGTCCAACATAGGTTTTGTGTTTTCCAATATAACCGCTTTAAACCGGTTTTATCTAAATTAATTCGGTTTCAACTGGTATTATGCGGTTTTCGATACGTGTTGTAATTTTGTAATCAATGCGTTTGTTTAACTAATGGAGTCGCTTTGGAGTAAAGTTATAGTTGATGAGGACTTGGCTTTCATTGAGAATTTGATTAAATTGTCAATGGAATTGTTATTACGGATGTCCTAATGAAAGGGGCTTAGAAAGCACCTCTAATCTTATAACTACGTAAGTACTGTTTCGTGTTCGTATGACGCCGCACCCTAACCAAAACGATAGATCGTGCAAATACGCGATGATCACGTTCATATTATGTCACGTTTTGGTTGAAACACTAGACTCTGTGTTTGCTACAACGCGGTCGCGTTCGTCGAAAAAAAAATGCGAGATGATCGCTTTGGTTAGAACGCAGCCTGAGGATACCACATACCACTGTGGTAAAAAAAATAACCACTCACTAAACCTTTTAATTTTCCGGGTGTAAAAACTACCCTCAACTATCCAATAGATACCAAACTACCTCTGTAAAGTTTCATCTAAATTATTTCGGTAGTTTAGTTGTGAAAAAGTGCCAAACGGACAGAGATTTCGCAAAAATATTAGCTGGCGTGATTTTATTTGAAAAATAACGTCGGCTAAACGAAAATATAGTATACGCCATTACTTATCTTAATAAAAACATAAAATAGATACCACAATAAGTAATTTTTATGCATATCTGACGACGCAAATGTTTAGTCTACAAATTGGATCGCACACTTTACGAATATATCGTCTCTTTTACTATTTTGGATATCTCATTTGGCGGTTTCGTAAATTTTCTTAGCGGGGTAAATATTTGTTACGATACATAATTTATTATTCACTGTGCCAGACTAACTTTTAAAGCTTAGTTAGATAATATTGCAATTGAGTAGATTTACTGACCATTTTGCGATCTTCTGAATTGCTTTCAAGGAAATCAATCTCACAGATCGAAAATAAAATTTTAAATGAGCACATACGTCAATACGACCTCGCGGAGTAATTTACCGGCATCCATACGGGCCAAGCCGCGAGCAAAAGCTAAACCATAGGATCATAAAATAGATTCAGCAAACACATTTATATCAACTATTTTCATATGATTCACGTAATATTACAAAACTTATATCCACCCGACCTACTCTAAAAGTACCGCATAGTTCTCACGATCCGCACTTAATATTAAATCAACATGTCCGAATTTACACCGTCATATATTTTACAATACCGTTTGGGTGTTATTGAAATTACGTTACGTTAGCATTATGTTGATCCCACACGATCGATGAGTTGCTTTACGATATTGCAAAGTACGCCTCGAATTTAGAAACGCTGTATTACGCTTCGGTGTAATTAAGGAAAGGTAGCGGGCGATTGATGTGATTTATTTTTGTTTTGTTATAATTTGTTTGAAGTGGCGTTTGTTATTAAATTAATGTTTTTTGACTGAAATACATATTAAAATTAAATTATTATTGAAGCATGTAACTTTTAGAAGTAGTATGGTTCGAAAATGGACCTCTTGTATGAATTTTCAGAAAACTTCAGTTTCATTCAAACGGAGACTTTGATACAGAGAAGCTGCGACCCACGCAAAGACTAACTGAAATAGACCGGTCAGAATCTATCATTCTCTGCAACCGGTCCGCAATTTCTCCATACCAATTTGACAGATTCTTCTATTCAAGACCGAGACGTCATGTTCCCGAATGAAATTCCTAATTTTTTCTTTACAATAAGCACAACTCTGCAGCTTCTAGCCTACTGCTCTATAATCTGTACACCAGTCACTAACACATACTTCAATAAGTATTTGTATGGAGGTGTCTGCAATTTGTACGTACTATTCCAGGATCGAATCTTTAGAAAAACTTTAGAATTTTTTACATACAAGTAAATTCAACACCGGTCCGGAATCGGTCAATGTGGCGACACTTGGGGGAGGCCTATGTCCAGCAGTAGACGTCTTTAGGTTGAAATGTTGATGATGATGAAATTCAACAAACTAGCAAGTTAATTTGAATATGACATTGTATAGGGTATTCATTAGATTTTATTTTCTTTCAGTTTCTGTTTAAGTTATTGTAATTATAAATTTTGCATGCCTGAACTGGTACAATACAGTGGACTGTGTATTCTGAGAAAATATATAACATGTACTGAGTTGAGCAATAAATATTTAAATTTGAAAACTTTTGTGTCAGTCTCTCTTCACTTGAACCACACACCCCACTAATAGTTTAGATCTGTTGATATCAGCCGGTTACGAGCGACCATCAGCCAGTTTTGAGTGTTGATCGGGGATTGTGTACGTCGGCTAGACCTAACATTGTAGTTTATGATACGGCTAGAGAGGTCAGCCGGAGTGGAGGTGCTGGCAATAAAATGTACCTATCCTTTAAGACCCCGTTCACATGACTTGCGACGCGACTTAAGTTAAGGTGCGGTGGAGAGAATACATCAGATTGAGGTTGACGTCAGTTAAGTTAAACTGACCGGACCGGACTGGCTGTGGACAACGAACTTTTTTTATACTTTGCCCCACACTAGGAATTTCTCCTGTAGTGTGGGCGGGTTCACAAATATTTAAACTCACAAACAGCCATACCCGGAACCACTACCTGTAAACCATACAATTATTTGTTTCGTGAGGCAATCGAACCCGTAACACGCAGCGCCTGAGCGATTGGCCACTGCGCCAACCGTGCCCTCAAAACTAACAGTACCTGTAAAAACTAGTGTTCGGCGTCCGGTCTAATAGTCGCCCGGCTGATCGAAGACACGTGCACGTGTCACTTGTCTTCACATGAGTCCCGTCGCTCGCAAGTCACGTCGCCAGGTGACTCGTGGAATGTATAGGGCCGGACTCCACCGAAGCGGACACGAGACGAGAGGAGAGGTGATGTGTTGTAAATCACAAATAGAATTTCTTTATTGACATTGCTCGTCTCCGCTTAGCTTTAATGGAAACGGTTGAGCACAGAGGAGAGGAGATGTCTCGATTTTTCTCTCCTCTCCTCTCCGCTTTGCACATCTCTCCTCTCTTCTCCGCTTTACACATCTCTCCTCTCTTCTCCGCTTTGCACATATCTCGTCTCCTCTCCGCTTTGCACATCTCTCCTCTTTTCTCCGCTTTGCACATATCTCTTCTCCTCTCCTCTTTGCACATCTCTCCTCTCCTCTCCACTTTGCACATATCTCTTCTCCTCTCCGCTTTGCACATTTCTCCTCTCTTCTCCGCTTTACAGATCTCTCCTCTCTTCTCCGCTTTGCACATATTTCTTCTAATCTCCGCTTTGCACATATCTCCTCTCCTCTCCGCTTTGCACATCTCTCTTCTCCTCTAATCTTTGCACATCTATCCTCTCCTCTCCGCTTTGCACATTTCCGCACAGCTTCGGTGGATACACCCTAGCTTTTAGTTATCTCCTCTCCTCTCCGCTTCGCACATCTCCGCTTTGGCGGTGTCCTTCTTTGATTTGTTTTCTCCACATTCGTCAAAAGATACGCGTCGCTTAAGGTGGATGCCCCAGGGTAGCCCGCGAATTTAAAATTTTCTTACGTTTATTGCAATTTACTGTCGGGAGCAATATTTTAAGCAACATACAACATAGCACTGGCCTGCAAATTGCAAAAAACGTAAGAAAGTTTGTATTCGCGGGCTACCCTGGAGCATCCACCTTAAGCGTGTATCTCGTGTTCATACGAGACTAGTGTAGAGGTGTCATCAATAAAATGTACCCTTTTAATACTTGATAGTGGACGGGCTAAACATTAATGGTAGGACCCTTTGGCGGTGGGTAGTTTTATGACAGCTGTGTGGTCTCGTCATTAAAATTAAGCCTCTTCCATACCAGTCGCAGTATTACGTAACTTGTACGGGACACATTTATTTCATTGACTGTCTGAATGCTTGTGTGAAAGAGAAAGGAATAAATGATGCCATAACGTCTGACAGGGGAGAATCGAAGAAGAAAACGTGTTGTGCGACGCAAGTAGAATGAGACAAAGGCAGAAAGATGAGTTTTAAGTGCGTTACAGTCCTACCTTAATTTTTCACCCCCAAAAAAAATACGTTTCCCAGCAATATTTTTTGCGTAGCATTACTTAGTTTGATGTACAGAATGCTTGGTTGACGGCTTCGTGACGGGGTCTTTTACATCTTGTGTACCTACTTATTTTCGCTAGACATTATTTACGCATTTTTAATTTGAAAGTTTTTTCTTAAAGTGTCCTTTTGATCTAGTCTGACACCCTTTGATGTTGAGAAATGTCTATTAATAAGACATTTTCGAGCTACCGAGGAACCAAACAAAAAATCTTCAAAGAAATCTAACAACGGTTCCCATCCAAACTTTCATTTATTATAACAACAAAACATCACGCGCGAAGGGTTACTGATACTGTTAACCTGCGTCATCCCACTGTTGGGCAAAGACCTCTCCCCGTGACTTCCAGTTGCTTCAATCCAGGGCCAATGTAGATCACTGGTCGCTGGTCTTGTTTAGCTCGTCCGGCCATCTTCTACGAGGTCTGCCGCGATTCCTTCTGGCTGAGTCGGGGCTCCAGAAAGTGGCTATTTTGGCCCACAGCTCATTGGACCTGCGGCAGACGTGTCCAATCTAGTCCCACTTCAGCTTAGCGAATTTTTAAGCAAGGGCTAGAAAGGTGAGGTATCTTAGTTCACCTACATATCTCCAGTGTAATAGAGGACGGGCCTATTGCCATCAACCGGGCACGAATCACAACTCCCAGGCTGCTACTGAGAAATTCCTGATGGAAAAAAAAACTATAGCACTTTTCCCGAGCCGGGAATCGAACCCAGGATCTCATGCTCAGGAATGCGTTTGCGACAACTAGACCAAAGAGGCAGTCATTGTTGTCAATGCAATTATAGGAAGTGGCCTTTCTTTTTTTCTTTTTTCGGATGGGAAATCATTAAATGACTCCTCCCGCTCTGGGCGGAGCGGGAGGCAGTGTCAGACTTTTATTGACTAAAACCCATCCATGTTCCTTCTTCGCCCTTTGTGTTCCGGGGCCACGGTGTCTCTTTCGAACAGTCCTGCAGCACCAGAAAGTGGCCTTAGTTTTGATTCGAAGCGCCAACAGATCCGTGTACATCTAGGCTTCCATTATGTTAATCTAAAATAAAGGGCAGTACTCACTGCCGACGTGCCCCTTCACAAGAATGAAGAAAATATCGTGCTCAAGCAAACACAAGTCTGTTCGAGTATCACTTGAGGTTGCGTGTGGGATCCTATTTATTTGGGCAGAACCTTTATTTGATTCGGGCCGTAAGTTGATTTACAAGTAGTTGGGGCAGGAAGTAGAGGGTGTTCGACAGATGGTTGTGCTGAAAATTTGGGGCAGGAACACGTTGCTGTGTTGTTAAGTTTTTAGGCGACCAATTTCAATGCTGGTAAATAGGGTGATTCCTGACTAAAAAAAATATAATTTTGTTTAGTCCATCAGTTAGATTATCGAAAAATATTAGACACGTGTTTTTTTGTTTTATCAAATTAATACATATTGACGAAGACAAAACGCGTTAAAGATGATGAGTGGGAGCTTGTGACGTCACTTTCCGGTTAAAAAATGTACTCAAATGTGACGTCACACGAGTTTTCGAAGCACTGTCTCGTCTTATTTTTTGGTTTACGTGAAAAAAGAAAAAATATGTGCCTAATATTTTTTGGAAATCTAACTGACGGACTAATTAGATTTTTTGTACCCTATTATATTTCTGAATTATTATCTCACTAGTTAATTAATTAATATCCTTATCTGTACTTCCTGACTATTCTTACCAATATTATAAACGCGAAAGTAAGTTTGTTTGTTACTTTTTCACGCTTAAACCGCTGAACCAATCATCCTGGTGTAAGTACGACTAGTGTACAGAAACTACACACTCACTGCTGGGAAACAGGTCTCCCCTCTATGAAGTTCCCTCACCAGTGGTGGTAGTTGGAACTATATTTCTCATCTTCCACAACTAGTGTTAGATGCACCCGATTCAGTCGCATTAGGCTAGTTTCCACTATCGATAAATTGCAAATCTGTTTAGTCCGTCAGTTAGAACATTGGAAAATAATGGACACGTTATTTTTTGTTTTTATAATCAGTGAATATTGACAAAGATAAAACGCATCAAAACTCGGGAGTGGGGCTCGTGACGTCAGAACGCACTAAAAATTATACCACGACGTGACGTATTGAGAATTTTAAAAGCGTCGTATCTTTGTCAATTTTGGTTTACTTAACAAAAGAAAAATTACGGGGCAAATATATTTTTTGATATTCTAACTGACGGACTAATTAGATTTTTTCAGTTGACAAGCCTTTTGCTCCTTCCTGTAACCACTGATGGCAGATGCCACTTGAATTTGTGGAGTTCTACGCCAGAGGTGGCAGACTCAACTGGATTCGTGGGTTGGATATTATTTGTATGACGCATGGCTTTCTAGCATTTTATTTTTATTTACAAAATAAAACTTGAATAAATACATAGATGGTATCAATACAAACTAGCATGCGGAACCAGCAGCCTTAGTAGTTTGAAAATAAAACAAATATCTTTCCATATTCATCATGCCAACTCAAGAGTTCATCTAACTAACAAAGATCTATCCAGGACTAAACAAGCCATTCCTAATCCGAAGATTATATCCACTTGAAGAGGTTTCATCTGAAGCAGGCTCTATGAACCCGCTCAGAAACCTGGATAAAACTGTTTTTGTATTGGCTTATCATCATAGTTTTATCTGGCGGCCATTTTGAATAAATTGCGCGAATTATTTTATAAGGGCGCTGGTAGATTGGATCCTGGAAAATACTTTTCATAAGGTCAAGAGGACCTTAGGTAAAATATTTTGTATTTTACATTTTTGCGAGCGGTTAGATGGAACATATGCTTGAGTAATGTCGTTTTAACCTAAATTGGGTTTCCGTTTAGATTGCAAAAACGGCAGGCTAAAATGTCTACTACTAAATATCTGGTGACTGGACGAAGTGTGACGTAAGAGGTGATTGGATAAAATCAAAAGGATTACAGCGTCTTGCGCGACAACGAACATTTTTCATAGAAGCCAAGTTAATCTTTTGCATACAGAGTCCTCAAATCAGCAAGTTAATATTTTCACTAGTTGTGTGTCTACTTTATAGGCATAATGATGTTATGTTTATAAATAACATCATTATGCCTTTAACCCCAAAGTATTAGGCAGAATTGTACCTAATGGAACACAAAATTTTTGCCAGTTGTGTTTGAGTTCCATGTAATAGGGTCGCACCTATTACATGGAACTCCTGTTGCCATCAACCGGGCATATTTACAAACTCCGTGACTGCTACTAAAAAACAGAAAAACCCAATAACTCTTTGCCCGACCTGAGTATCGAACCCAGGACCTCACGCTCAGCAATTGCATTTGTGATCATTAAGTCCAAAGATCAGTGGACAACGAGTCAGTCAAAACAAATTTAAATGGTTTATTAATCTAAAAATCTGTACAAATACTACCTTAAGCTTAAAACAACAAAGATTTAAACCCAAAAAACCGTGACTAAAATAAATACTCGTTACATAATGATATCAACAGAAACAAATTGGTGAAACGTGTCGCTTCCTCATCGAGTAAAATTAATTAAGAAAGGTTTGCAAAATCAAAACGCTGCGATGTTGTTTAGAGAAAAAAGTTTGTTTACCATAACTGCCTGTTTTTATAAATGCCAACAAATTAAAAAGGGAAGATTTTTGCTTGTGTTTTGTTTTTTTTTATGTCAGCTGTTTTGCTAATACGGGTTATTAGATAAACAAGCCGTGCGATGAATATTTCCATCGTTATTTACGACGAATTTCTATATGAACTTGTCAACCCTAATTGACCTTAATAAGGGATAATTTAAAAAAAAACTTATTTATTGCTTACGTTCGTTACAAAAAACTCTTTGGTTGATTGATTCTAGACCTAGAGGAGTAAATGAACGTACATAATCATAAGATTTTTATTCATTACTTAGATGTTAGGTTTGTATCAGTGCAGCAGAGTTATAAAGAAATATTAACAAATAAGAAAAATACAACATAGCATTACACTTGTTTTCCGGAAGGTTAGGTTAGCTTAGTTAGTTCGTCCTCAGTTAAGTGGTGCTTACATCTCTAGGTATAAGCCCCATGTAAGGATGCTATTAAGAAATAAACCACCATAAACTATAAATTAGGTATGTATTTCGGTATTACATCAGTAAAACATTACCCTTCTGAGGTAGTCGAGTAAAAAGCGAATCGTCCGGTCGGGTGAAATGAGAAATTTCAGGAAAGAAATGTATTGAAGTGGACATTTTGTGAAACTTGTTTTCCAAAAAGGGTCACTTTGCGGAGTGCACATTGTGAGAATTGGTCATCATACTAAGAAGGAAACATTTTACAAAGTGCAAGTTCAGCAAAATAGGATATTCTGCGAAATAGAAATTCCACGTCAGAGTACTTTAGTGCATTATTTCAATTGTAAAAATACATTTTAAATAAATAAGAATCACAACATTACACACAGCGCCATCTAGTGCCACACTAAGCAACGAGGCTTTTGTCGTGGACACCAGATAGTTGAATTGTACTACATAGATACTTTTTGTTTGTAAATATACATACTTATTATACATTATAAACATTAATGACTCGGAAACAAATGTCCATGCTCATCACACAAACATTTGCTCCTACCGGGATTCGAACCCGGGACCCTAAGAACGTAAGGCAGCCTCAGTACCGCTGCGCCATTCGGGTCGTCGAATTTCGTATTTAATTTGGTCATAAACATGTTCCAGATAAAAACGTCATCCTTATTAGTGAGGTTCTTCGGAGAGGTCAATTACTTAGTACTCGCATGCGAGCGTGTATGATCAGGTGTATGAACGTGGAACGAGTCGCAAGGAGTACTACAAGGATAGTAGCAGGTGGCGTTCCGTGGTTTCTGTCTACCCCCATGGAAAAAGAACGTGAGTTTATGTTTAAAGGCGACGCATTGTTCTAAAACCGGGTACGTGCGCCCCGGGACTGAGCGCCTGAGCGGGGCGAGGACTGCTAGCTTATAATTATAGGACGTTAACGAAAAAATGGTTTTTGTTATTTAATTTAGTTGGAAACGATAATTTGAGAAATTCCTTCTACAATTTTAAAGAGTATGTAAAGACTCATTTACGGAGAGAGTTAAAGGCTTAAATCGGTCCCGTTTGCCCATAAGATGTGATTCTCTTTTTAAAAAGAAGTATGTTTGATACTTTTTTCTCTGTTACAAAAGTTACCTAATCATGTATTGAAAACTAATAAAATAAGGTTTTTATCATGAATTATCAGGTCACCAACTTATATTTTCATTCGTTTTGTAATTACTGGCATAAATTGAGATCATTGACTCCAAATTTTCCAATGCGTCCTCTTAACATTAAACATTTGGATTGATAAGTCTAAATTGTCACCCATTATCGAATTCCACATAATGCAAACAAAACTGAAATAAAAACAGAAAAACCAAACTCCAATCTCAAATAACAAGAGTAATTCAACTAAAAAAAAACATTACACGCTATAATTACGTCAACACTAGAGCGGGGACGCGTAGAAAAGTCGTTGTCGATAAAACTTGGCGTTAATGTCGACTGTCGAGATAGAGATGCGTCAAATAAATTTCAATTGACAGAAATAAAAAGCATTGGAACGTGGCCTCGGTTGGGGACACAATGAGATGGGTTTTATATTAGTTTGTGGGTATTCTGGAGCTGTAATTAAATGTTAGAGGGAAAAATAGTGGAATTTTATTAAAGCAAGGTCTTCAACTGTTATTTAGTAATCCCTAAACTATTTAAATGGTCACGATGTTTTTATGTCGAGTAGATATTGATGAAATGACATCATATGCCTAGCCTTTTCCCAACTATATTGGGGTTGGCTTCTATTCTAACCAGACGCAGTTGAATACCATTACTTTACAAGGAGCGATTGCCTATCTCACCTCCACAACCCAGTTAGTACTCACTAGGTAATACGATTCCAAGGAGTATCGTATCGTATCGAAAGTCTAACAACCACTCTTGGGGTAAGTCTGGTTGTCAGACTTTCGGGCCACTGACGTTGTAGATCTTTGACACTCGTTACAGATATGTATGTCAAAGATCTACAAATGACAGCAGGGACCAACGGCTTATCGTGCTTTCCGAGGCATGGAGGAGACTCGGTATTGGTGAAATAGAATACGCGCGAAAAAATACACCGGAGCAATTGCCATGTTGCATTTCATTTTACATTGCAATTTGGACGACTTGTTGTTAGGGCTACCGCTAACTATATAGACAAGACTGGCTTAAGACAGAAAATTACCCAACTAGTGCAAGCGAGACAGACTATGTATTCTCACTCGCACTAGTAGGGTAATTGTCTGTCTAAAGACAGTCTTGTCTATAGTGTGCGGAAACCTTTACATTTGACAAATCTGTACTTTGCATTACGAAAAGAAGGGAATGATAGTAATTTAATAGGCTGGCCTCCTAGTTTTGGGACTTTAACATGTCTAATGAAACGAGGGTGTAATTGAAAAGGCTTTTTAGCAGTGGACTGCTGTAAGCTAGTGATGATGATATGAATTGTCTGAATTTCAGTGTTCTGCCAAACAAAACGTTTGTAACGAGAAGATAACATTTTTGTTGCTCCGTGAATTATTTTTTTTATAAATTCTAATTTACCCACCATCTTTAGCTATTGACTAATACCGCTCTGTTATGGAAAACCAACCAACATAACAGCAGGTTTTACAAGTTACACACTAATTGTGAAAAAAACACCATCCGTTGTTCGCTCCCAGTGTGTACAATTCGTTAGTGCCCTCTTAAACTATAAATAAAATAAAAACGGAGAAAGGGTTGTCGTCTGAGCTACAGAAAAAAAAGTAAAAATAAATGTCTTTGTTTCAAGTAAGCTCTGTGTTTTGTTGTGTGGCGTTTTTTATAATACATAAGTTGGGCCCAATGCCATGCGTTGCAATGCCATTTTTGAGAAACCTTCCTTGGCAACACTTGTGAAAAATTTCATCACAATAGGTTCAGTAGTATAAGAGTCTATGGGTTTCGAACAGACGAATAGACACTAATTTTTTGTATGGGTGAATTTTACAAACCAAAATCGCCAACTGCTGGGTATAGGCTTCCCCTTTCTTCTGCCACACTTCCCGGTTCATGTTCTTGATCACTTGTTATTTAGTGAAGTATATACCTAAACTTTAGGGTCTTTTTTAATCAAACTTAATAGACGTAAGCGTGAAATTATGTATACAAAATTGTTGGACATACCACAAAATTGACTGACTAATTTTTAAAAAATAACTTTGTTTTCAAATCCTTTGTCGTGCAGATAATAATCCTGTAATTACCAATTTAAATTCTGACCTTACGTTTGATAGCATAACATCAAGCCTGTATTCCCCGGAGGGTTAAACAGAGATGTACTTTTAGTAAACCTTTATAAAAAAAACCCCATTTTCAACCTTGTTTCTTCATCCCCGATTAATTACAACCATGTATTGGCTGTGAAATTAACATTTTTAAAGTACCCGTGAACACAATACATGGAAGACTGATATCCAATGAAAAACACCATTATAGCGATTGTCAATATTCATCGCATCATGATTGGTTAATTTATATTCATGTTCTTTTATTGACGTTCAAAAATTGATGTTGAAGTTGAACAACATTATTTTTTTATTACACCTACTTCAAAAGCCACTGGGTATACCCTTGCTATAGCAATTTATTCTCTTTGTTGAAGGTTGAAATCGAATTGAATGTTTCAGAAAATACACTGTAATTTATATGATGTAGCTACACTGGACCGATGGTCCGAAGTCGTAAGGCAGTGGGTACCAGCACCGGGCGCCGCCACCGACGAAGGCCTAGAAAACACTGGCGTGACGACTTTAGTAGCGTTTGTGAGAGATTAGCCGGGGAAAACCGCACGCAGAGAAGAGTGGAAGGCCTTTGACCAGCAGTGGGAATATACAGGGTGTAAACAAACTCATCAAGAAGCCGTCAACGAAGCATTCTGTACATCAAACTAAGTAACTTTAAGCAAAAATTATTGCTGGGAAACGACTTTTTTTTTGGTGAAAAAACATGTTTTGTGGTAGAACTCAATGTAACGCACTCAAAAAATTGTGATGATGGATGGATTCAATAGTACGGGGGTCGTGGAGGTGTTTAAAGTAAAAATCTGACATTAAAAGCTTGTATTTAAATTAAAACTTGTCAAAAAGTTGGAATATATATATCTCCGTAACTAGAAGGTATGGTGTAGAACAATAAAATGATCGCAATGACGGAGAGAACAAGTGCCTTTCGACCTCGTTAAGAGGTTTTTTACACCCTTTATAGGCTCAGGAAACTGGACTGTGGAAACAGATAGGCAGTCACTCCATGTAAAAAACTGTATGGATACTGTGTATACAGCTGCATCAAGTTACAATGGAAACCGACCTCAATATAGTTGAGAAAAGACTGCAAGAAAAAATATAATGTTTCTTCAAAGAGGCCCACTTTTTCTGCTAAGAAATGGTTTAAACAAAAACCATTTTAAACACAATAAAGTACCAATAAAACATTAGTACCTACTAAAAGACCCTGTACAATGTATTTAAGTGTTTAGTACAATGTAAACACTGCTTTAAATTTGAGACGTGACCAGTAATAAGTTTCTTCGTGAGCAAGTTCACGTTTCTTTGTAAAATCGGGTGAGCAGTAATAGTAGATAAGTAGAAATCAGGAGGAAGATTTCTAAATTACGTTAAGCAAAATGGGACCGGTTAGAACATTCAATTTCAAAAAAATAAATGATATGGGCAGATGACGATGAATTTATATGCTTGAAAATGGGTTTGATTTAAAAAATACTAGATTAACCATAAATATATTGATAAAATTCTCTACCTGTGAGTTAACATTTTGTCTTAGAACCAAATACCGAAAAAAATACTACCTTTCTTTATCTTACCTTTATTTAAATTAACCTACAGGCTCATAAATCACAGTAAAACAGCAAAAAAACGGCAAATATATTGTTCTAAAGGCAAACAAAGATATGGAGTTTTCTCATTTCACTAAAGACTACTAAAAACAGTTGAATGATATATTATGTATGCGCTACGCCGTAGCAGCTACGGCGCTACGTAGCTACGAAGTAGCGCTACGGTGCTACGAGGAGGGCTCTATCGGAGATGAGAGGGCACAGAGTAAATATATTTGCAGAAGGTAGATTAAGAAGAAGTATTTGTTTTATGTGAAGTTAAAGTTATGTCAATGTTGGTTGTAAGTTATTACTGAGTTAGATATACTCAGCTCAGGTAGATGTCGTGTAGTTGTACTGTAGAAAAGGTTTTATTTCGAAGAAGTTCTTATTTCTAGATGTAAAGTAACTGCAATCTAATACATTTTAGTAACGGTTTATTCTGTACCTATATTTACACTTGTCTTATTCCTCGTGGAAAAGCTGTAAATAATAATAGATAATAATTTATTTAAAATCCCTTTCAAGGGAAATATAGAGTTGAAGATGAGTTTTATTTAAAAAAAAACTTGTGAAAAAGTTGCAACGTTGACCCCCAATATCTCTGTAACTAGTAGGTTCCCAGGTATGGTCCAGAACAAAAAAATGATCGCAATGATGGAGAGAACAAGTATTTTTCTGCTTCGATAAGGGTATTTTTACACCCATTATACATAACAATTTCATAAACACGTTGATCTTGACCTGCTGCCAACCCCCTACCTAACGGCAATAGGTTTGCCTAGCACTTTCTAGTCTATTTACATAATGGACCCTTTATAGCTAAATATACTGTTCGACCACTCAAATTTATAATATCGCCAACAGGCCAATACGGTAATACCGTCCACAGGGCAATACCCCCAATAGGGTAATACCGCTCAGAGGGCAACATGGCCAGCAGGGCAATACCGCCAACTGTGCGATATTCGCCTTGACAGCATTCTGGTAAGTTTCAGCGTATTATATTATAGTGTATAAATTAAATTATGCGCTTAGTCTTAATAGCTATTGTTTGAATGTTACTGCTCGATATTAGAGGTTCACCCTATTTTGATAGCGAGTTTGAATGATATCTATTTATCATTATATTGTATTGATATATATATTTACAATATCAAAATATTGTAAATAAATAGAAAATAAATTGATATTAAAGATCGATTTCTGAATCTAAAAACATTTTTGCTAAAAATAAAACCGACTTTAAAAAACAAAAAAAAAGGGAAAAATAACTGTAGCTTCAGAAGTCATCCACTTCGAAGCTTGACCTTTGTCTGATTAATTTGGTGTTTTTATTACCGGATTCTGAAGCTAAAGCTATTTTTCACTTTTTTGTGTTTTTCTTTTTTTTTGTTCGTGTTTTTTTGAAGTAGGTTTTATTTTTTGCAAAAAAGTTTTTTAATTTTAAAATCGACGTAATCACGTTACGTTTACACCGCGCGCTCGTGCAATGGCATCATATTAAATTCCATACAAATGGAGGTGACCAATTTAAGGAAATGAACAACAAACTTACAGCTCCAAAGTTTAATTCAATTGTCTGAAATAGTAGCAAAGGAACCTTTTGCCAACGCAACAATTTTGTACAGACCTTCAAATAAAAAGAAGGTTTTATACCACCGTTCTGAAACGGAATTGAAACACGTTCATTACATCGAATTAATTAGAAAACAAGGAAAATAATCCAAGAATAAACATATATCCATAAAAGCGCTTGCCTAGGTTGGTCCGTGGAGGGTGACCACACATTACATACTAAGTTTCCTCCGAAATAAAAAAAAACAAAACTTTATTTGACTCCACAAATTAAATATCAACGTGAGTATAAATTACAGTCAGACACAGAAATTTATAAGCAAAGTGGGTAATTTGTGGAAGATCTGGAGTCTAAACTAAGCGTAGGCCTGTATTTTAGAACTCCAGGCCCCCCAATTAAATTATGTTGTTCAGACTGACGACGTCGTGAGTAAGCAGATATTTGAGTGGATGAATGAGCTAATATGTGCGTGCGCGCTCGTGTGAATGTGTATGTGTACATGTGTGTGTGTATGTGTGTGTGTCAGTTGTAAATACAATACTATATTATACCTGTATAATTTGTATAAATATTATGATTGAATTGCAAAAATCAAGAAATCATCTCAATCAATTTTTCAGTGTCAGTGTAGCTTAATTCAAGTTTCTTTTTCCTAAGTTTGCTCTTGCATTCAGTTTTGCGACAGTCAGATAATTATTAATTTCTTTCTCCGTGTACCTAGTACTAACTGGGTTGTGGAGGTGAGATAGGCAGTCCCTTAATGTAAAATTTTGGTATTCGGCTGCATCCGGTTAGATTGGAAGCCGACCCCAACATAGTTGGGAAAAGGGGCTACGTCCCATCTCGTAACTTTCCCAATGAATTCACACCATTTTCTTCATGGCAGAGGCAAAAACTACAAAAGGCAAGATGAGCCCGGATACCGTTGCACTCTTAATTGTGTCGGCCCAGAACTGAGCCACTAGTTTGGAATCTTCAGTAGCGTCCATCAGTTCCTGTAATGAACACCAATAGAACACGTAGGACACGATATTAAGTATCCCATCGTGTGTGGAACAACACCAAAGTTACACTCCAGGGCAGAGTCATCCGCGGGCCTGTGGACGGGGAGCTATGGGCTAGCTCGCCGTCCGTCCGTCTCATGACGACAGGCAGAGTCGACGGCGCAGGAGTGTTCCACGCGCGCCTCAAAGAGAGTCAGCAAAAAAGAAGGGGTCCGCAAGGGCCGATGCCTGCCGGGGCTGCGGGACTATTCGAAAGAGATACCGTGGCCCCAGATGAAGGAACATGGATGAGCTTTAGTCAAGTAAAAGTCTGACACTCTCTCCTGCTCCGCCCAGAGCGGGAGGAGTCATTTGATGATTTCCCATCCGAAAAAAAAAAAGGCCAGAGTCATCAATGAATCTCCGCTGGAGCAGATTTTCGTCTTACGACCTTTGGTTACTAAGCAACCAGACCTACTGACCTCTCTGGCTGGTTAATCTGATTATGAGTTACTTGCTTAAAGCTCTTACTAATAGGCAGGAAAAACATTTATAATAATATTTCCTTTTAATCATTTATAAATGGATGTTTCCGCCTCGTTGGTCTAGTGCCGTGCTGGGTTCGATTCTAAGGTCGGGCAAAGTGTTATTGGATTTTTCTATCAGAAATGTCTCAGTAGCAGCTACGGAGTCTGGAGCTGTGCCCGGTTGACGGCAATAGGCTCGCCCCCTATTAGTAGTGAGGGTATACGATTTTTTATTGTGTCTTTTATAATAACGTTTAAGATTTTTAAAGGCACAATATTTATAGAATCAAACTCGCTGTTGCCTGCGACTTCTCAGACCTACCAAATATACACAAAAGATTAAAATCGGTCAAGCCGTTTCGGAGGAGTTCGATAACAAACACAGTGACACGAGATTTTTATGTACCAGAGATTTGAATCTGTACACTGCATAAGAACGCAGTACAAACAAGCATGCTAATAAATATACAGTTATACAATACCGTATTTTCTTCGACCTTTCCGTTCGCAACGTCAATGATTAGCGACTGTTTTCTGTCAGATCATTACTGGCTATTAGATAGTATACGCTCTTCCGTATCGATCTTCTTACTAATGAAGTCACGCGTTGACGTTAGAAATTATCCCATGTGAACGTTATAGCGGGATAAAATATGTCTTATATCTTGAACAGCGTGGTGATCAATTGCTCGTGCCTTCTCTGTATGAGAAGAGGCCTTTGCCCAGCAGTGGGACAGTAATAGGCTGGTATTATTATTATATTATATCTTGAACAGCTTTGCTCAGCAGTTGGCAGTGTTTAAGTCCCATGTTATAGGGGGCGAGCCTATTGCCATTTTTGTTTTATTTATAGCCTTAATTTAACAATCTTACATCATTTGTTTCACTTCTTAAAATTAATTTGACACCGGTAACTTAAGTTTGTCTTGCTTTCCAGCATAGACCTTCCCTAGAGTTTTCCACTGCGCTCGGTCATGCGCTTGTCTCATCCAAGTAGGACCCGCCGTTCTTATAACGTCATCCTCCCATCTAAGACGCTGTCTCCCTTTCTTTCTTTTCTGTTGTCTTGGACACCACTCTGTTACATTCTTTGACCATTTCTCCCTTATCCTCCTAACCATATGGCCTGCCCAGCTCCACGTAAGTTTTTTTAATACAGTACGTAACATCAGCAATTTCAGTTTGGTTTCCTATAGTGTCTAGTTTTATTTTATCTATTTTCTTGATGTTAAGTATGCTCCTCCCTATGCTATGTTGGCAAGTTTCTATTTGGCGTATATTAAGTTTGGTTAGGCTCCATGTTTGGCATCCATACGTCAGGACAGGTAAAATACACGAATCGAATATTTTCTTCTTAGCTTTAAGAGGTATGTGTTGATTCTTCATGATCTCCTTGAAAGACCAGTATATCTACTATTGCCATTAACGAGGCACAAATCCAGACTCCGCGGCTGCTACTGAGAAATTAATAATGGAAAAACCAAATAACACTTTGCCCAACCTTGGAATCGAACCTAGGACCTTTTGCTTTGCAGTCGCGCTAGCTACCACTAGACCAACGAGGAAGTACTAAGTTAAATAATTAGCCCATTGACCGTTTAATTTTTTCAAACTCCTCTTAAAGTTACCCAAGGGGACAAAAAAAAAACAAAATCAATTTTCGCTTAACGCCAGAATTTTTAACTACGCACAAAATTGCCCAATTTTTACTTCTTTAAACTCAAAAACTTTGGTGATAATCTCACAGAGTTAACGTCAGACAAAATTGATACAAAAGGCGTCTTTCACGTCTTATAAATGGCCATTTTCAGTAACACTAAGCTACGCCTAAGTTAATGCCTCGTTGATAAAAGCATTATTGGATAACCAACTCTCAGCTCAGCTCCTAGAATTGAAAATCTAACAACGCAAAAATATTTATATTTAACGGGCATAAATGTTACAATTTCTAACTAGAGAGATAAATTTCATCCCAGTACCTACCCGGTGCCAATTGTAAGGATTTATTTGAAAACTCGGCTATCTTCAAGGTATTTTAATTGAGTGGGTTGGCAGTATTGATAGTGACTTTACGATGTATTTGTTTAAGAGTATTTATGGCTTTGAAATTATTTATATTTAATTAATGCGATCATTAATGTTTGTTTGCCAATTGGGGTATATTATTATTTGATATAGGTATTTAGCAATCGTTCCATGTTTTAAAAGTCATACAATGATTACAAAGTGTCAAATGTACAAAGAAATGAAATTAAAAAGTTGTTTTTTTTTTATTCCCACTGCTAGGGAAAGGCCTCCCCAATTCCTTCCAAGAGCTCTTTTACCGTGCCTTCTCGAACCAACTCAACGCGGTACGCGTCCAGATCGTCTCGCCACCTTTTTCTGGGCCGGCCTCGGCGGCGCTGTCCGTCTTCCGGCAACCATCGTGTGGAGACTTTTGCTCAGCGGTCATCGTGCATGCGGCAGACGTGACCCGCCCAATCCCAAACGTCCACTATGGCCGTTTTGCAACGCAGCGTGGAGTTTCGAACCCTGTCTTGTCTTTTGTTGTTTGTTGCAAGATCAACCTAATTTAGTACCTACTACTAACTTAAAATAGCAATCGTTTGGAATTAAAATTATTTTATATTGTTATTTTAAGTTAGTAGATACTAAACTAAATTGATCTTGTAATATTTTTTTTTATTTTTTGTTTTTTTTTTACTGGTTCCTATATCGATTCTGAACTCACCCCTAAACTATGGCACGCGACCACTTTAAACACCCTGTATAGACTAAAAAACCAGGCTCCTTTCTATCCTTTTATTTTTTATATTTCATAGATAAATATCACAGAGAATATTTTATTTTTCCCGCCTGCTTCCAAATGCTCTTTTTTTTGCTTTTCAATCGGGTTATTGGAAGCTTCATGAACAAAGACCACCTTCTAATGATTGGAGGTACCTCCAACAATACTTCATCAGACACGTCTAATAGTAAGTGCTAACTGTAAGTACCATGAGCGGGCGCCTCTTGTAGTTACGTTGACAGTTAGCGCCAAGTTTACTGCAGTTCGCGTCAAGAGCGCTCAGTGTTACACCAGGTGGTAACGATAGCACGTTACGTTAGTTCATCTTAACTGCATAAATAACCAAATTGATTAATGAATGCCTTATGGTCTAGTGTTTGTAAGCGTGACTGCTATGCATGGGGTCCCGGGCTCGATTCCCAGGTTGGGCAATGTGTTATTGCGTTTTTCCTCAGTAGCAGCCACGGAGTCTGGATTTGCGCCCGGTTGATGGCAATAGGCTCGCCCCCTATTACATGGTACATAAACCATAACTGGCAAAATGTGGGTGCATTATAACATATCTAGCTTTCCTTTTGGGAATTACAGGCGTGGTGTTATGTACGAATGTGTTAATACATCATACAATATTAAATTACCTATACAACTGATACACAGTTACATTTATTCCGCAAAAAGTAGAGCAAATAAAAAGCTCTACATTTATCTAATATGAAATCAATTTTGCTGACGCTCCGCGAACAAGATCGAACGTATTTCAATAGTATCTATCTAGAGCCCGTACAATTGAGCTCTACATTACATCCTAAACTCTACCAACGCTAGAGTCGTTTAGATATATATTATATATTCTAGTTACAGCCCCACTAACAAACTGACAATGAATTATTAGCTCCACAACAAATTCCATTTTTTGTCAGATGATTCATGGAGCTTCTCTAACAGGTTTTAGAGTCATATTTTTTTGTTAATGTTTTTATTTGAGTTACCTAATGGCCTTTGAGTAGAGCAGCAAAGTCTCTTAAAGGGTATTGCAAAATCCGCCGCGGGAGACGCCCCGGGTGTCGGGAGCCACGTGATGGCCCCCGGTCACCGTAGGCGCGGGCCTGTGGACGGTGAGCTATGGGCTAGTTCGCCGTACATCCGTCACATGACGACAGGTCGTGTCGACGGCGCGTTCGTGTTCCACGCGCGACTCAAAGAGAGTCAGCAAAAAGGAAGGGGTCCGCATGGGCCGATGCCTGCCGGGGCCGCGGGACTGTTCGAAACAGATACCGTGGCCCGGAACATGGATGGGTTTTAGTCAGTAAAAGTCTGACACACCCTCCTCCGCCCAGAGCGTGAGAAGTAATTTGATGATTTCCCATCCGAAAAAAAGGGTATTGCAAAATTGGTTTAATTAAAATTTATATAGCGACATAGCCAAATATAAAAAAGATTTGCAGTGACATCTGTGGCGCAAATCATGAACTAAAATCCTACATCGCGCAATCACGAGTTATCCGCGAGATAAAAATATAAACAAAAATCCGACTACAACCGTCAGGCAGTAGCTCACCAGATACCTCACCCGTTTGGTCGGTGGATCCTCCCTTTTCGATTAGGAGTTTTACATGTCCTTAAAATTTCTTTAAACATGTGTTAGTACTGCGGTTAAGATGAGCAGCTAGTCAGAGTGCGGGAGGAGCAGCTCCCGAACATGTGAAATAAAACTCTTGTGATCCATAAAAGTAGTGCAATTTTTTAAACAGTTCGTTAAGTGTCAAATATCCGTGTTCAACCCTAGGGATGTGCCATCTGAGTAGTGATATTATGCATTGAACACGAAGGAGGGCGATGTGATAATCGCCACAAGAGTACTCAGCTGTGACGTGGCAGTAGTGATAACAAACCGATCTGTATGCATAGAGTCACTGACTCCTCAATATCGGGTATTTTACTTCTTGTCAGAGTTCGATGATCAAAGCTGCTTCCACAATTATTTGGCCTTACGGGTTCGACCAATCATGACGTGAATCTTGGCGTCTTGACATAACTTAAACATTTAAGTTATCCCTTACAGGTTGGGCAGAGATACACAATCACGATCATTAATATGTAAACACTTGGCAAAAAAAAGAGCGATTCTCTAGTGAACTATCGATTTCTTCTTTGAGATAAGACCTATTTCGTAATAGTATTTTATTTCGACGACCCGAATAGCGCAGCGGTAGTGAGGCTGCCTTACGTTCTTAGGGTCCCGGGTTCGAATCCCGGTTGGAGCAAATGTTTGTGTGATGAGCATGGACATTTGTTTCCGAGTCATGGATGTTTATATGTATAATAAGTATGTATTTACAAACAAAAATATATATGTAGTATATCAACTATCTGGTGTCCACGACACAAGCCTCGTTGCTTAGTGTGGCATTAAATGGCGCTGTGTGTTAATGTTCAGCGATATTTATTTATTATCATTTTAGTATTACTTCCAAAATACTATGATCGTGGAAACGCAAACCTTTTATTAATACAATACGAGGAAATCACATTTAAAAGTTGCTGCGTGTACACATTTTAGTGCTTGTGACTGTAACTAATAGTGCACCCAACTTGCGCCAGTTATGTTTTATATCCCATGTACGCGGGGTACGTAAAACGACTTGTCACCATAAATCTAGCTCAAACATTAAATACTAAGCGTTTCTCATTCTTAACCGACGAAAAGCCACAAGAGAGTACTAAAATCGGACAAACCCAGGCAAACTAGCCAAGTACAGCCATTTATTATGAAACTCCATTACAGCCTATGTCCTGTAGTAGCGTACTTCCGGCTAAAATGATGACGAATGTACGAATTCATTTATACTTGTTCCGGTCGAAATGGATTGGATTTATGGGATTTGAGCTCTTGTCTAACCGGGGCGAATACCGCGCGGGATGAAATTCGCTGGTGTCAAACTAAAATCATTAATCATTTTATTTGTTCTAATCAGGCAACAATCAGCACTTCTTGAAAATGGGCACCCTTAGAATTTCAAGTATATGGAGTTGTTAAAACTGGCTCAAATAAACGTATACTGTCACTGACGGAATGTCTTCCGTGATTGTTCATTATTTGAGCTCCCTTAATATCGGAAGCTCAAAATAATGAATAATCACTAGTCTAAGTTTAGTTTAAAACCGTGAAAGCTTATTAACAGTGTTTGGTGCATATAGTCGCATGACTTCCTGAACCTTAAAACAAGTCACAAACTAGCGTCCCGCTACCCACGCGGGATTCGCCTCAGTTTAAACAGTCCTTTACTCTAGACTGGATAAATCCGAATTTAATTTAAAATAACATGAATTTATGAAATTCATTCCATAGTTTCTGTTGCGAGCATTTACTGAAATTTTAATTGAATTTTGAAGTGTTTTTTTATCACAAGTAATAATTGTTGAGGATAATCGTACTTTGAGCGTATTTTGTGCTTTGAATTGTGTATTAATAATGACAACAGGTTGGACCTGAGAATTATAAAAAGGAACATCTCTTACTCTAAAAGAGCTCGTGAAAAATAACACTCACACGTGTCGATCTTAAAGGTTAAGCAGCTCTAGCCAAGATTCGTACCATCCCTTACATATCGAATTTTCTCCGTGCCTCGGGGTCGCAGCTATCATTTGTAGATTTTGACAGTCGTTAGAGGTCGTCAGTGACCTATTCTTACAACCGGTCTTACCCAAAAGGGTTCAGGCATTTTTTTAAGTGTTTTTTTGTCCGTTTTGCACTAATTAAGTAGTTAAACCTAGCTGCCCGTAAACGTAAAACTTTAGAACAAAATGCACAAGAAGTGATTTCCCCCGTCCCCTTAGTTAATGAACAGGGCTAGTTTTGTCGAACAAAGAGAACAACATTAGGTAAACAAAGCGCTGGAACAAAAGCACAGTTCCAGGACTTGCACATTTCAAGCTCATCACCAACACTTACACCCAATACTTGTAATAAGACGGTACAAGAAAAAAACGGCTAAGTGTGAAGACTAACAGTGTTAAGGGTTCCGTAGTATACATGTCAATTTTACTCGTATAAAGGGATTTTTGAGTTTTTAATATTGAAAAAAAATCTAGTATATTTTTTAGCATGTCAGGAATCAGACAATACTTATTATTTGTAATATATATATTCTTGCCATTCTTGATGGTTGGCTAAATTTTTGCCTATGACGATAAAAAAAAATAATCGTAAAAGATAAAATTATTTCGCAATAAGTTTAATTTTAAGGATATTGCAACGAAATACCTATAATATTATTTGTCAAAGGCTATGCAGTTATTTTTACATCGTCTGAAGGAAAAAAAACCTCTTGCACACAAATACGGACACAAAACTCATCATAATTGTCCTGCCCTTATTCCTATTTATTTGGGGTCAACGCAGCTTGTTTTCTTTTTCCATACTTCTCTATTACTCGTCATCTTAGTAATCACCTCCTTTCTAGCCATATCATTGTTCACAAACGGACACAAAACAAATTCCACAAAAATTATTTCTGCTCATTACCTCATTACAACTTCACGGAACCCTAAAAAACAAAAAAGCAGCTCCAATTTCCTATCTTCAAGCAACACAACTAGGGTCTGCTACGTGAACAGATTGCACAAAGCATTTTAACTAGAAAGAAGACGATTCAGTGTTGCCATCCTTTTAGTTTTCTTATTTTTTTAAATAACAAGCATCTAACGCGCTTCTCAAAAGAGGTTAGTTGGGAATGTTGCCACTTTTTAACACTTCCTTTAGTAAAAAGTTTTGAGCTTGCGTCGGGTAAGCACGGAAGTTTGCTATGATATAATTATGGTTATTCTCTTCCCCGATGTTAGTCTTTGGAAAGAAAAACAAGGAGTTTTGATGTAAAGTTTGTTAAATCTAGAATGTTCGTTCACGTGGCTGAATAGTTTAGTGTGCTGGCAACAAATGGGTTTGAAGGGAACTAGGGAAACTTCTTAGTTCAGACAGGAAATTGTTATTTTGTGAGGCTTTATGCTTTGAGGAGTTTGAGAGTCATGATTATCATAGACCCTTTTCAAGGGTGATAAGCTGAAAAATCATTTGAACATACATTATGTTTGTTATAGTTGATATTATTCTACGTAGAGATTTTTTGAGGGGTCTCATATTACTCGTTACATAAACATTTTGATTAAGTATAATGATTATCCCACTACATTTCCCACTGCTGGGACTGTGAGAAGGAGTGGGCTGTAATCCACCACGCGGTTGTTGAATGTCACGTTTTTGATTCTTTGGGCCGTCAATACGGCAAACCCATGCAAGCAGACTGCTCAGAAACCCTTATATCATGAAGAGTAGTACGTTAAAAGAACAACCCAAGCTTGCAGGCTTCTCTAGAAGTACAGCCACTTGTCCTAGGACATGGTTACTTCCTAGCGATTTCTCCTTCACGGTTTGAAAGCAGTGCAGGTTTTTTTGACATTCTAAAGTGCCATAATGGTCTAATTGAAATAAATGCTTTGCGTTTGAGAAGCGATGAAATTCACAAAATACGTGCCTAAGTTTGATTCCACGACCTAGAACGTAAATCGGAATAGTAAATACCGGGTCCACACTGCTCAAGTGCTCAACATAAAACATTAAATGATTTACTTAAAATGTCACTTACGGGATATCTTCCGTGATTATTTATTGTTTTTGAGCTCCCGATATTTGACATACAACATACATATAGTGGCATTTTAAGTATAGTTATGAACCGTGAAAGCTTAAAACAGTGTTTGATTAAATGATATAATTTTAATTACATCATTGCTAACCCGTTATTCATTCCGCCTCGCTTATCGCTAGTTCTATAACTGCAGCCTTATGCGCTACAATAATACTGCACTTAGCAACGACAGTGTGTTGTCCTATCAGATTTCGTGTGCACGAGGCAGACAGCCCAATTTCTTTGGAACACTCGAATGCTAAGATAGAGACAGAATGCTAAGATAGAGACAGAAACAGTGTTATAGAAAGAGATGGTGCATCGGTTGAACAGCCATGTTTGTGTGCCGGAAAATAAATTTGATTACCGAATCACTAAATATTATTATACGAGCCAATGGTTGTAGGCACCCTACACTATCACTTAGTTGATGTTGGTTAAGTTGTGGAGTACACAGAAAGAACCACAAGTTGTGTTTAAAGTTATATTAAAATGTAGAAGTTACAATAGTTAAAAGTGGTAGCGATTCGTTCTCCTTACAAGTGGTTAGTATCACAGTTGTTGTCTGACTCGCTCTGCCTTGCGTGAAAAGTTACAATATTATAGCGTTATATTTGTGGCGCACGACATCCAAGTAGATGCTGCGTTCGCAAAGTTGTACGGTTGATGACACCGTACAATTATATTAAAATGTAAAGATTTGATTTAAAAAAAAAAAACTACTACCAGAAAATGATTTTAAAGAAGAGGAAATAGTTGATAATCGCCAACCTAATGAGTATCAAACAGACTTAAATTCAACTCTAAGAACATCAGGTACCAAGAGCCTTAAATGTGTACCAGCTGATTAATTCGTCATTTTCATAACGCACATAACATTACGCCTATAATCCCCGAAGGGTTGGGCAGGTGTATCTAACAGTACTCCTACATTTCGCTATGTTTAAGTCTCATGTAATAGGGGGCAAGCCTATTGCCAGGCACAAATTCAGACTCTGTGGCTGCTACTAAGAAATTCCTGACGGTAAAATTCAATAGCACTTTGCCCGACCTGAGAATCGAACCCAGGACCTCAGGCCTTAAATGAGTACTAAAACCAGCTGATTAATTCGTCGTCTCCATTGCAGTTAATTTCAGCTTATCCTGTTTAGCAAATTCTCACTTACTCTTATTTGGAAAACTGGCATAAAACAATAAAAAATACCTAAAAAGAAAGTCCCTACAGTGGTTTAATAAATTCTAAAAAAATATGATATTTCAAAAATATTGTTTCACTCCCTTATTCAATTCACAAATCGCATTTATTAATTTAATTTTTCAAAGTTAACTTTATGCTGAACACCTTTTCCAGTTAAACAAAACAAAATCTAAATGAAATTAAGCCAAAAAGTTTTGGTTAAAGGACGACAAACATTCGAAGTTGCTTCCCTGAGATCTTCACCAGTGCGAGAAAGAAACGGAGCTTACCGCGTCTAGCTTCGTCTCTCTCGCACACTAGAGATGCCTTCTTGGCCTCCTTGGTTAGTAATAAATTAATTCCTTATAAACTTTTAATTATTCCTTTAAAAGTTTTTTACTGGGATTATTAATTCGTTACGGTGAACGGCGTAGTTAAGAAGCTGCAATGGTGAAAATTACTGTTTAATTGGTGACAATGTGGTTCAATAGTTAAAAATATGTAATAAGTTTAGATAGTACTCCAGAATTTAAGTTTCTAACAGATCAGATGATAAATTTCAGCAATTCGAAACGTTTACCGACTAATTCTTTTAACCCATGATCTGTCCACGAAGTAGACACAATAGTTAATCAATGGCGCCTCGACCAAATCGGTCATTCGACAGATCATGATTTAATTGCAACTACATTCTGACGTTTCATATGTTTCGTATCTTTCCATGTCGGGTTGTATAAAATAACATATTTTGAATCTGAAGTTCATCGTCATCATCATTTCAGCCGCAACACGTCCACTGCTGGACATAGGCCTCCTCAAGTCACCACATTAACCGGACCCATGCGACTCGCATCCAGCGGATTCGCGCAGCCTTCACCAGGTCATCGGTTCACCTAGTGGGAGGCCTTCCATCGCACCGTCTTCCGGTTCGCGGTCGCCACTCCAGAACTTTTCGGCCCCATCGGCCACCTTGTCGGTAACATTGGTTCTCTTGTGGATATCTTCATTTCTGATTCAATCACGCAAGGAAACTCTCTCTGTCTCTCTAATCTGAATTTATTGCCTATCTATTCTGATAGTATAGAGAGGTATTAAAATTTGTTTGTAGGTTTGTTAGTTTGTACGTAGGGGGTATTACTTCAGAAATATTGATCCGATTCCGAAAACACTTTCACTAACGGGAAGCTGCATTATCCCCGAGTGTCCTAGGCATATACATATAAAACGTTCCCGTGGGTTAATTTCCTTACATAACGGGCGCGAAACCGCAAACAAAAGCTATTTTTATAATAAGACTCAGCAAAAACGAAAGCAGCGAAGATGTCACTTCTATCTTCTGTCCAATAAAACCTTTTTGCTAAATAAAACCGGATTCGCTTCCCGATCTCAAATAATTTAATTCACAATCCATCTTTTAAACTAATTTTGACAGTTTTTGCAAAGTTAATTTTAATTGTGAGTGAAAAAAATTGTTTTGGAGTTCGCTCGGAAAGTTATATCATAGTTAATTAGTGTTGAAAAGTAATTAGAGAGAATCTTTTTGAGATTATATAAAAGATTTGGGTAATATTGAAAGGATTAATTGGATAACGTAAAGTTCATAGAAAAGAAGTTCAGTTAGACGGGTGTAAACGGACCCTCCACGACGCCGTCAACCAAGCATACTGTACATCAAACTAAGTAACTTTACGCAAAAAATATTGCTAGGAAACGACTTTTTTTTTGGGGTGTAAAATCACGTAACGGTAGGACTCAATTTAACACTTAAAACATCGTGCTGATGGGTGGATTGAATAGTACGGGGGAGGTGGAGGTGTTTAAAGTAAAGTTCATACATTAAAAACATGTTTAAAAATAAACTTGGGAAAAAGTTGGAACTTTAAACCCCAATATCTCCGTAACTAGAAGGTTCCCAGGTATGGTCTAGAACAAAAAAATGATCGCAATGACGGGGATAACAGTGCCTTTTGGCTTCGTTAAGTGTCTATTTACACCGTTTATGATCCACCAACTCGATCTGGACTAGCCTGACGCCATGACTAAGCAGTCCATCTGCTGAGATTGCCCATGTGTCAGCAGTCCATCTGCTGAGACATGACCTAAATATTTACGCTTTATGTTTCATCATATTTTATCGACCGCTTTAATTTAATAAAATTTGATTTCTTATGTTTTACGTTTTATAGTCCAATGGGACAAGGCATACGTACATTTTTTTAAAGTCTATAATAAAAATAAAAAGAGAAATATAAAACAAGCTCTTCTATAAATCATGATCTGTCAAATGACCAATTTGATTGAGACGCCATTGTTTAACTATTGTATCTGAAAAAAGAAGAAAGAAAATACATTTACTCATTTCATTTTTTGTCTACTTCGTGGACAAATCATGGGTTAGTTGAAAACAAAGTTAAATTCATATTTTTACAAACGTAACATCACACCTGTTATCCCCGAAGGGTAAGGCAGTGGTATATCTTTAGCACCCACATTTTGCCAGTTAAGTTGAAGTCCCATGTCATAGGGGCGACCCAATTGCCATCAACCGGGCACAAATTCAGTATCCGTGGCTGTTACGGAGAAATTCCTGATGAAAAAACCCAAAAAAAAATTGTCCAACCCGGGAATAGAACTCAGGACCTCATGCTCAGCGCTCGTGATTGCGACCACTAGACCAACGAGGCAGTCTATTTGGTTAGTTATATTTTTAAAGTAAATACATAAATAAAATAAATATCGCTGGACATTACACACAGCGCCATCTAGCGCCACACTAAACAACGAGGCTTGTGTCGTGGACACCAGATAGTTGATATACTACATAGATACTTTTTTGTTTGTAAATACATACTTATTATTTAATAAACATCCATGACTCGGAAACAAATGTCCATGCTCATCACACAAACATTTGCTCCTACCGGGATTCGAACCGGGGACCCAACGAACCGCTGCGCTATTTGGGTCGTCAAAGTACCAAAGGGGTGACTCTTCTGATCTCAATCGGTCAAAAAACCGCTTAAGAGAAATTCCTGATGAAAAGACCCCGTTAATATTTTTAATGTATCATAACTGTTCTCACATAAAACGAATAGTTACCAGTTATAACAAGCACAGACTCCAGGGCACACTGAAGCTTCAAAAATAATTTCAACTTTATAATTTAGGATTAAGCATTTAGCTAGCAGCAGTTTGGAGGGTAGGTACACGCGTTCGAGTCCCGGCGGGGCGTTAAATTTGTTTAGAGGCGAGGCTTCGCAATTTGAGGCGAGCTGATCTATGTTACTCTGTTATATTGTAAATTAACAAAAAAACTACGTGTGGTTTTCCAAAAAACAAACAAGGTTTTTAAAAATGCGTTGGTATGCGCGCCCAAAAAGAGATGGTGAGACGATCTGGACACGTACTGCGAGGGTTGCTTCGAGGAGGCACGGGAAAAGAGATCATTGAAGGAATTGGGGGAGGCCTAAGCCCAGCAGGGGGACAGTAAAGGTTAACAAAAAAAGAAAAAAATAATGCTCATGTCTTTGTAAAAATAACAGGATTGCACTCCCTTTGAAAGGGAGTGGTCCGTAATCCACCAAGCGGGTCCTTACGAGTTGTGGAAAGTCACATGAACCAATTAGTGGGGCAGGTCTGACTGCCCAATGGATGCTGAACGTACAGTAGACCACACGACAGAGGTAACAAAACCAATATGAATTGGTCTTTCTTTCTACCGAAACTCCGTACTACGCTAGGCCAGCTAAAGGTCAAAATATTACAACTAACATAAATGGTTGACGTTCCGTCACTCGTCTTGTCATTTTGTTGTAATCAAATGACTTATCACACATACACTTTACTGATGATTCTTTTATCTAATGAAGGGCATGCAGCAATCCAGTAATTTACCTATTCTACCACATGGCCCAAATATAATTTGATTAGGAACGTAACAATATTGCATTACATGTCTCTTAGGGATTATTAATTAGATCACTGAGAGGTACCTACTTAAGCACTTGTATAAGAATATCTAGCATAATAGCATAATCAGCTTATACAGGATGGAATTTTTCAATGCCACCTGGAGGGAAAGTACTCTAAATACTGGAGATAGCAAATTTTAATCAAAGGAACCATTCCTTTATTTTTAAAAAGAAACAAATCTGCATTCTTAGAAATATAAATTAAACTAGTTGACCCGCGCAACTTCGTCTGCGATATATAAGAGAGACAGAAACGTTGAAGGAAAACATCGTGACGAAACCAGCATGGGTTTCGTCACGATGTTTTCCTTCAACGTTTAAGACCAATCGTGATGAAATAAATTACACAAAGTGAAGTAGAAAATTACTTGCTTATTTTTATAAGATGTGAGAAAGAATTCCTCTAGCTACGTTCTAACTTGTTTGAAAACGGCATATTTTTTCCTTCTTTAAAATAAAACTGTAACATCGCAGCCACAGTATTTGCTGAGAATTTTGTGGAAGAATTGTGATGTTAAAATTATTTGAAGCTCACTGCAGTCGCGAGATGAGCTCTAGTGTCGAGTGTGATAGAAAATTGTAGTATTTGGTCTTTTTCAATATATTTTGAAATAGTCTACCTATTTCTGTTTTTCAACCGACTGCCGCATAGCCCAAAAGGAAAGTAATAATATATTTTGGGAGAAATTTTATAAAAAAAAAACTTGCTGTTTGCATCGGATTTTGTTAACAATTTCATGGGTGTTATTTTTGCACGGAACCATCATCATTTCATCTCATGACGACAGGCCGTGTCGACGGCGCGTTCGTGTTCCACGCGCGCCTCAAAGAGACTCAGCAATAGGGAAGGGGTCCGCAAGGGCCAAAGCCTGCCGGGGCTGCGGGACTATTCGAAAGAGATACCGTGGCCCCGGAACACAAAGGGCGAGGAAGGAACATGGATGGGTTTTAGTCAGTAAAAGTCTGACACTCCCTCCTGCTCCGCCCAGAGCGGGAGAAGTCATTTGATGATTTCCCATCCTAAAAAAAAAAAGAAAAGGTAGCCTAACGGCTCGTGCACATAAACACGATACGACGTCGCATCGTGCTACGACGCGGAATCGTTTCACGCTGCGACGTCGTATCGTGGGAATCTACGTTTGAAGTCAGCCTTCTGCTTATCTTTTCTGTGCTTTAATACGGGGAAATACGACCTATTTTCTGCGAACACAGTAGATTTATCGCTACTTGTTTTGATATAGATTCCCACGATACGACGTCACATCGTGAAACGATGCCGCGTCGTAGCACCATGCGACGTGACGTCGTATCGTGTTTATGTGTACGAGCAGTAAGTTACTCCTTATAGCATCAGCTATCTGCCAGTAAAAAATCCCGTCAAAATCAGTCCAGCCGTTTCGGGGATTAACCGGAACAAACAGAAGGACAGATTGATTGGTTTTATTCTTTATCGTTACTACAATATTTACTCTAATGTCTACTGTCATCAAAATATCATTACCTAAGTACAATATATTTTTACTTAGTATTTATCGATTAGTAATGGCCTCATGTAGTCTAGTGCTTGGCGAGCACGAATTAATTTATTAAACGAATGACTAGACCACTTGTCTATAATAGCCAAGGTCGCTGGTATTTTTAAATGAGTAAAATTACTTTGCTGTACTTTACTGATTACTTGAAGATATTTTTCCTAATCGATACGATCTAAGGGGTGTGAAAAACCCTTAACGAAGCCGAAAAGCACTTGTTCTCTTCGTCATTGCGATATTTTTTTCTAGACCATACCTAGGAAGCTTCTAGTTACGGAGATATTCAGGGTCAAAGTTTCAACTTTTTCACAAGTTTTTTTCTAAACACTTACATTTTTTATGTTATAATTTCACTTTAAATGGGAGAATATCAGCAAAGTGCATTTTTCGTCAATTTGGTGGCAAAATTTATTCTTCAGTTTTCGTGAAAATAAGGACCTGGTGTAATTATAGAAAGTCCAAACTTAAAGAATCTTCAAGAGGCCCAAGAATATTTCAATAACTTTTTGAGATATTTCAGTTTAAAGTGTAGTGTGGCCACCAAAATTGAAAATCGCCCACCGAAACCGAAAGTGCCCACCAAAATTTAAAATTTTGCTTTTCTTCTTCTTTCATCCATTGTCTTTTTAAGCAGCCGCTTTTCATTGGTCTGTTTGTCTTACTTACTGCCAAGTCCATAAAATTTAATTGTTTGCTAATGAAACTGTCTTGCAACGTAAAAACTGGCTATATATGTACAAACAGTACGTAAAAACGCCACCAAAGCCACTGAAATTGAACCACCAAAATTGGAACCAGGCATAAAAAAAAAATCTTTAAAAATAGGGGTTTTAAATTACAATTAAATTAATACTCTGATTTATGCGTTACCCAAATCACTAGCTATAACGTGTTGCTTACTATTAAAACACGTTATAATCAACAGCAAAACGATCCACCAAAATTGAACAACTCTTGTCCCCCGTGCCACCTAAGATGAATACTTACGTTTTTATCGGGTAATCGCAGCACTAATCACACACCTGTTACGGGCAAGTCCAGCGCACGACCGAGAGGTGCGAAATAAAAAAAACGCGAATGGTCGCACTCGCACGGAACTTTATGTTATAGTAAGTTGAAAAACGCCGGGAGCGAGAGGTCGCCGCCGCCAAATCACTTGTCCCATCAAGTTCGAATATCACACCCAAAAATCAGTGCCCCAACAATCTGAGCCCGAAGAACAGAACCACTAGTTATGTAAAATATTCAATGCTAATACTACTCACTTGCATATATTCAGGCAAAGTTTGTTGAAATCCGGATAACTTTGATACGACGCCTGAGTCGTGTGAGCCAGCCTTATTATTATAGTTAAGATTGGGAGTTTGGAACTGGGTTTGTGAGGCTAATGATATGCTGTGCTGGTGGTAATTTGCAGGAAACGTAGCTACTTGATGTAAACAAATAAGATTATATTTCTTTGTTTGTCTGTTAAACTATTAATGATTTATTTATTTATTTTATTGTGTTTGAGTGGCTTACAGCTAACAAAAAGTACAGTGAGGTAATCAACGACAAGCCATTTACAAGCGTTTTTATGTTTTTTATAGTTCAAATTGTTGTTATCGTGCTGTATCGTACCGTGTATCGTGTTCGAGATATTGCTGACTATGGTTCATGGATATATTATTTGATAACAGCCACACGGGATAATTTTGATGATGAACAAAGGGCCCAGGAAACCCATTGACTGGGTTGTGGAGATCAGATGCCTAACTGACCATGTATCCGGTTAAACTTTAAGCCGACCCCAAAACTGTTGCATCCAGTTGTTAGTCACTTTGGTAGAATTCAAGTGTTCTCAACATAAAAAAAAACGAAAAATAGAACTTTTGGTGGCAGGTGAACTGTGAAAGATATTTAAATTAATTTCTTCAAAGTATTTTCCCTAGGCGTACTTTTCGGGGACTCGGTCTATGAGTAATGCCCGTTTTCACGAACCCTACGTGTCACGTTACTGAGAGCCTAGTGCCCGTTCACAGCAACACATCTGGCCAATTCATCTTCTGAAAATGATCCTTCTCAGTAGATCCATATCTTGAAATCAGGATCCAATGAGAAAAACAATTCTCACTAGATCCATCATGGATCTGGCCAATGGATCTTCTGAGAATGATTCTTCTCAGTAGATCCATAATTATCTTGAAATCAGGATCTAATGAGAAAAACAATTCTCACTAGATCCATCATGGATCTGGCCAATGGATCTTCTGAGAATGATTCTTCTCAGTAATTATCTTGAAATCAGGATCCAATGAGAAAAACAATTCTCACTAGATCCATCATGGATCTGGCCAATGGATCTTCTGAGAATGATTCTTCTCAGTAGATCCATATCTTGAAATCAGGATCCAATGAGAAAAACAATTCTCACTAGATCCATCATGGATCTGGCCAATGGATCTTCTGAGAATGATCGAATATTTATTATTATGAAATGTTTATCAACTAAACTCCTTGCGTTCAGAGAAACACACTCAATTGTTCATTCAGCTCATCTGTCACGCAACAGTTCCTTATCCAAGAACAACAGTTTAGTCAGACTCCCAACTAAGTCATGATTAGGTACCATTTGTCTGACTACTAATGAGGTAAGTCTGACGTAGTTAGTTGACTTTAGCTGCGATGTGCAGTTGTAAGCAAAGGTAAGTAATTTAAGTTTGTCTGTTTGTGTGCTTAGGGACGAAACTAGATTAGAAGTATAAGCGGCTGTTTCTAGAACGTAACATACCATAACATCACGCCTGTAACCCCCGAATGGTTAGGTAGAGGTGTATCAAATATTATGGCACCCACAATTCGCAAGTTATGTTTAAGTCTCATGAAATGAGGCGAGCTTATTGCCATCAAGCGGGCACAAATCCAGACTCCGTGGCTGCTATAGAGATTTCTGAAACCCAATAACACTTTGCGTCACCTGGGAATCGAACCCAGGACTTCGTGCTTACAACCTCTACACCAAAGAGGCAGTCGAACGAGTTTTCAGAATATTTCTGAAATCATTAAGACCATAACATCGCGCTTGTAATTCCCGAACGGTTGGACAGTACACACTTTTCACCAGTTAAAAGTTTAGAACTCAAAAGAATACAAGAATAAATGTCAAAAATATTTCATTTAGTTAAACTCTCGCGTGTGCAGCGGAAATGAGAGAATTGGACGTTTAAAACGTGAACAAGTTATAAAACCAACATAGTTACTAGGTGAAATATCAACCGTGTTTGAGTAACAGAACAGTGGCTACTGAATGTAATTAAAATATCATGCTTTTATGCTGCTATCTACCTATCTTGACGATTCCAGGCTCTGCTTGACAATTTTTGTTTTCTTTATAAAACTATATAGCTGTAGCTAGGATACAGAGGTGAACAGTAGGTGAAAGATGGCAATTAGATTTTTCACTGATAATATTAGGGCTACCCTACAAGAACAGTAGACAGAGCCAATTATGAAAAGACTTCACAAGGTCAATGATCCTCATTTTTTACGTATTTTTAGTTACCAGGAGCTCGTGGTTAAATAAAAACAACCGCTCGGGCCGATCGTTACTAACTGGGTTCTGGAGGTCAGATAGGCAGTCGCTTCATGCAAAATACAGGCATTCAGCAGCATCCGGTTAGACTGGAAAACGTCCCAAAATTGTTGGGAAAAGGGCTAAGGCTAAGGCTATGCAGATGATTTTTTTTAGTTTATGAACACGTGTGGATCATTAATCAAGATCATCAACACTGACACACCAAAAAATAAACGGTAGATAAGAGCCCCTACTTACGTATAACTGTTAGTTAATATGCCTGCGCTCGTAGCTATCAGTGTAACTATAAACAAAGTTAGCTTGAAATACTCTATCCGCGTCACCAACCTGTCACTTGATTCATAGAAAAATCAAAGAAAGCTTTTCTGTGACGTTTTGTTTCTAACGGTCCGTAAGCTAAATGTCACACAGACAGAGATAGCAACCTACCGAAACCTGCTAGTAAGTTATTGAAAATGGCCGTTAGAAACACGTTTACAGGAGCTGTCACATGAAACGAATGAAATCTGTCAGTCGCAATAAGTTGAGAAGTCGATATCATTACAAAATGACTGACTATGTACTTGTACAGTTGTATACGTGTGCTCGGAATGTTTGATGCAAAAATTCTGTCTTATGATTTTGGCGGTAGACATTTTGTTTCGAGGTAACCTAAACTTTCCTAGATTTCCCGAAAGGATAGGCAGAAGTATAGCTAAAGTATATTGCAGAGCTTATGGCTATTTCTCAACTGATACATATACTGTTAGCTGATATAATATATCAACCGAGTACGAATCCAAACTGCGCACTAAGTTTTGTTTGGGAACCAAACTCAAAACATTACACCAACGAGGTGTTTTTTTACTCAAGAATAGATATATATATATTGAGTCAGTCGATATGGCTTAGAGAAGGCCTTTTCCCAGCAGTCAACGTCTTTGAGATAAAAAGTTCATGCAACACTTAAAATGTCACTCACGGGATATCTTCCGTGATTATTGTTTATTTTTGAGCTCCCGATATTTCGACGCTGTTGCAAGCGCTATGATTGCGGGTTAACTGGAGAATGCAACCTTAAAACAGTGTTTCAAAAGAATTAAAGTCTTTTTTTTTGCTACCACTGTTGGGCAAAGGCCTCCCCTTTCTCCCTACAAACCTCTCAGTTCAGTGCAATTTCTGGCCACGTTTGCTCTGCGAACATGATCAGACCGTCACACCGCGGTTGACCTCGTCGGCGATGTCCACCCTCTGGCGTCCAGTTCAGTCTTTTTTACTTAATTTATATCTTGAGGAGCTCGTGGCTAAGCAATAACAGCTGCTCGGGGCCGATCTTCAGGATAAACCGCGTTTGCCTAGGTTGGTCTGTGGATGGGTGACCACTCATTACATACAGAGTTTCTTCCGTGCCTCGGAAAGCACATTAAGCCGTTGGTCCCGGTAGTTATTTGTAGATGAAGCTGGAAGCCGAGTCCAACTTAATGATGATAGATACATAATCTACACGTACAAAACAGAACTTTACACACTTACCAAATACCTATTTCAGAGCCGTGATTTTAATAACATCGCAAACAACAAAACAATAGGCGAAAATATTATCAGAACTATGCATCAGAATCAATGTATGTCATTTCTAGAAATTGGTTTTGACAGCCTGACAACGTCGTGAAGTCGATTCTCTCACGAAACAAATATTTACATTGCTTATGTAAAGACAGTTGCCTGGATTTTCGCGCTCGTGACATATTTATATTTGGTTGATACTGAAGATAAATGTAGACAGTCAGTCAACGATCAACCAGCGTCATTTATCTATCTCAGATTACCAGATATTTACTGGTTAGTTACTCGTATAGTTGCGATAATTCCACATATTAAAGGATATATAATCGGTCGAGTGGTCGTAAGCGCGACTGCTGAGCATGAGGCCCTGGGTTCGATTCCCGGGTCGGGCAAAGTGTTATTGAGTTTTTCCATTAGAATTTTTTCAGTAGCAGCCACGGAGTCGGGATCTATGTCCGGTTAATAGCAATAGGCTCGCCCCCTATTACATGAGACTTAAGCATAATTGGCGTAATGTGGGAACTATCAGATACGCATCTGCCTAAACCTTCCGGGATTACAGGTGTGATGTTATTCTTATGTTATCTAACTCAAATGTATTTTTGTAAATTGGTTTTAAAACACTTTACACGTCAAAAGTAAAATAACTATGTTTCAAAACATAGTTCGAGGTCAGTTTTTTCTTTTCCAACTACTCTGAGACGGAACGCCGGAACAAACTCGGAGGTCACAATTCTTTCAAAATCCAGGCATAACCTTGGTCAAGTCATATGAGAAACAAACCTACATCAAAGACAGAATACATGGTAAAGTCTGCCTCGTTTTAACCGCACCCTCAATCGAAGAGGTTTAAATACAATTTTGGGCAACTCAACGCACGAAATTCGGTCCCCAATACATTCAGCATCTATCGACGTTCGAATGGCTCAAAGAGGCGTCGCAGAGCGCCTTAATCGAATGTTGCTTCAGTCCACACGGGTCTATACTCGGTCTAGGTAAGGCTTTGCACACATGACCGACTTTAGGAATACATTTTGGTCGCTGGACTCGTTAGTTTTGAGGTCGCAAACGCTAATGATCAGCATGAGATTTTAGGTTCTCTTATGTGGATGGGGTTACAATTGATAGGAGCAGAGATCAGAAAAAGATTCATTAAGATTGTAGAGCACAGTGCTTAAATAAAGATCTCGGATTATTTTCTCTCATAGACCTATGAGACAGTAATCCGAAACAACCTGCAGGGCTATTACGTATCTTTCTGATATCCAGTGACTATCAAGCTTCGGTTGTACACCAAACTTTGATGATAACCGTGAATGTCATAATATTGGTATTACGTATCACACTGAGTGGATATCACTAACAGGGTCATACATAATACGAAACTAACCTTTTGACAGTTAATTGATGTACACTGAGCCCAGTTACTATCTTTTCGAGCTGTCAACAGAGATACGTAATAGCCCTACTGAAACAGATCAGGCCGGGCTTTGGAATTCAGAAAAAAGCCTTTGGTCCTGTACCAAAGGCTTTTTTCTGAATTCCGAAGCCCGGGGTGTCACAACACTAACTTCCAAACTCTGGGCTGCTACTGAGAACTTTCTTACGAAAAAAAGTAATAATACTTAAACGCTATCCGGGAATCGAACCTAAGACTCCACGCTTGCCATAAAAAAAACAGCAGTTTCCCAGCAATAACTTTGGGGTAGAGTTACAGAATGCTTGGTTCGTCAACCAAGCATTCTGTACATCAAAGAGCTTGGTGAAGAGTCCGTTTACACACTGTCTACATGGTGTTAAAGTAGTCGCGTTCCATAGCTTAGGGGTGAGTTCAGTATCGATAAAGGAACAAATAAATAAAAAATAAATCCAAAAAAATAACAATATAAAATAATTTTAATTCTAAACGATTGCTATTTTAAGTTAGTAGGTACCAAATTAGGTTGATCATGCAATATTTTTTATTTATTTCGTGTTCCTTTATCGATACTGAACTCACCCCTAAGCTATGGCACGTGACTACTTTAACACCCTGTCTATTTATCGCTTCAATTCTTACTACGACTAGTTTCTAGGTCAAGTCTAAGTTTGCCAGCGGCACGTGTGTCGCCCACCTAGCCCCAGTCTATCCTGCCAGTACGATAGGGTCATGTTTCAGTCTAGATAGAAACGGCTCACCTTTGACGTAACCTTGGCGGAGTGCAAATGAATAAATTCATAACTTTAGTTGCTACGATAATGTAAAGCTGTTCAAGTTTGATTAGTGATTTTAAGAGGCTCGGCACGTTTCGATTTTCAAGGTTAAGCAATACCTGTCGGTCTGTGGATAGGCGACCATTATTACTTATGACGCGATTTGAAACCGTCATTCCGCAAGTCGCATCGTGGCGATTCGTGGCATAGTCGCTGTTGAACACGGATGCGGTCAAGCCAAGCGTACGGGAATCCTGACTATCAACGCTTGTTCTTTTCCCTGCAACCAGACAAGTGATGCTTGTATAAGTACCTGATAACAAAAGAAAACAACATCAATACCTGTTTACAAAAATCAAAATACATATTGACTTTAACAGTTTCCACGACTGAGTGGAATATAAAGCCCAGTTTCCGCCACATCATAACGCCGTCAATTCGAGTCACATTTGCGCCGAAAATATCGCAGCTGCCATTTCAAGAGATGTCGAAACGGTGAAATTTCATATTTCAACTTGGAGATGCAGGGTTTCTTTATATAAAGTATAGAGTGTTACTGGATGGGGTGAGAGCGTTGTTTTGTGGGAATTTGAGCGTACTTCAGTTAGAACGGTGGCTGCTGATTGGTACTTATTGGATTCGACTTCCGGGTTGGATAGAGACAAAGAAAACATCTAAAATACTTGTGTAGCTTTGTAGTTGAGGTGGTGGGTGCTGATGAAGTGCTGGTACGTTGGTGCCGAGGAAGATAAAATAAAATGGCGGACAAGTAAATTCACGTATCTTTTTAAAACAGATGTCGTTTGTTTCACGAGTCGACGTAAAGGGAATCGACGTAGAGGGAATGATTCCTGTATGGGACCAGTGTCACCGATGGAAGGGGAGAGTGTTGCCACAGTTTACATAATAATTTATATTTTAATATTGGTGTTGCGATATTAATAATTAAAATCTCCAACAATACTATAGTAAAGTTTCAGAAGAAATGGCAGCTTACCTATGACATAATCGACTATTGATGTGTTATACTCTCTCCCCTTAAGCCCGGGTACGACTTAATGTCACGAGCTAATGTCACTTGTTTATTTTACATGAGAGCCATCGCGGTGATACGTAGCATGCTTCAAATATATTTTGTCACAGTTTTCTCTACAGTCATTGTAGCAAGACGCGTCTCTTCCATAAGTCAGTTATATCGTTGTAATATGCAGCAGTGACGTCACAGGTCGCAGCTCCACATAGTCACAGTGTGGTGAACAAAATGCGCCATATTGTGTTCTAGCGTTTGTTACTTTCTTATTTTGTGGGAGATTTACCTCCTTTAATATCAAGAAGCATATTTAGAATATGCTGTCTATGTACAGGTTTTTTGAAATTAAGCTATAAAGAGCAAGTGCAACGTGTTTCGGAGATCATGAGGTTTACCATGACCTGTCACCATGTGCATGCTGTGGTCTTCTATAAAATTAACTGAATAAGCATACCGATAGGAACCATTTGTACAATTGTGATTTCTAATGTACCTGAGTATGCTTTGTTAATGATCCTTAATAAAAACACTTTTCTATTTCGATCCGTAATATTTTTGGAGGAAAGTTAAAAAAATTGAAAATTCTATTCTTTAGCATTAAACAATTACCACGTAGGACATAAAAAAAAAACGTTTATTATTTGCGTCGAATTGAGAACAACTTTCAAGCGACTAAACAAATAAGCAATTTTAAAATACAATTAAATATTTAGGAAAATAATAGATTGATAATAATAGATAGTAAATTATTAATAGAGTAAGTAAATAAATGGAGGAGGGAAATAAATAAATAATAAATAAATATCGCTGGACATCAACACACAGCGCCATCTAGTGCCACACTAAGCAACGAGGCTTGTGTCGTGGACACCGGATAGTTGATATACTACATGGATACTTTTTGTTTGTAAATACATACTTATTACACATACAAACATCCATGACTCGGAAACAAATGTCCATGCTCATCACACAAACATTTGCTCCAACCGGGATTCGAACCCGGGACCCTAAGAACGTAAGGTGGCCTCACTACCACTGCGCCATTCGGGTCGTCAAGGAAAATAAGAAAAACATTTCAAACTGAAAAGTAATAAAGCGGTCTTCCTCTCTATATATTTACTACATTTGCTGTGCCCGACAGGGTCCATAATTTGTTTCATGTTTTTATTTACCACCTGTAAGTGTACATTATGAAGTTAGCAATAAACGATTTGACTTTAAAAAAAAAGAACCTCCGCCTTTTTTTTATGTCAGTTAAAAGTTGATACAAAAGGCACAGACACGATAGTCACAGTTTTAGACTTTCACGGTTTTTCACTACACTTAAACAACAACAGCGTCGAAATATCGGGAGCTCATAGAAACAAAAGAGAATCACGAATATTATCCCGTAAGTACTTTAAGTGTTATGATAGTTACTGTTACAGGCTCTTAAAACCACTAGCCTTGCACTGCTCCACCTCTTATTCTGCCCCCTTAGCCCAAAAACATACAGCTGAAGTGACCTTTGCGTTTCCACAGACGACGCGGTGGAGGTGGCGAAGTTTTGGGCTAGCAAAATATTACATTTTTCGTGCCAGCGACACAAAGAAAAAGCTGTATAAATGTATCCAATGCTTCATTATAACAATGTCTAAAAATACAAACTCCTAGAGCTCTATACAAACCTCCGGGGCTGCGGGACTGTTCGCCGGGGCTGCGGGACTCTTCGAAAGAAATACCGTGGCCCCGGAACACAAAGGGCTAAGAAGGCACATGGATGGGTTTTAGTGAGTAAAAGTTTGACACTCCTTTCCGTTCCGCCCAGAGCGGAAGCAGTCAGGAGTCATTTGATGATTTCCCATCCGAAAAAAAAGGGAATCAAACCTGTGTCAAAAAGGTATTTTACTGCACCAAACTCTTTGCATGCTTTTTACGTATCCTAAGGAACACCATCAAAAGCAGTTAATTCACTTTATTTTATTAGTAATATCAAAAGTGCGTGCCAATTTACCATTAACGCGACAACATGAAACAAATTAAAACATAAACATTTATCTTTAGGGTTCCGGACACAAAGGGTAAAAATGGGACCTTATTACTAAGACTCCACTGTCCGTATGTCTGTCTGTCACCAGGCTGTATCTCATGAACCGTGTTAGCTAGACAGTTGAAATTTTCACAAATGACGTATTTCTGTTGCCGCTATAACAACAAATAATAAAATTAAAAATGGCTCCGCGTGAGTCCGACTCGTACTTGGCCGGTTTTTCTCAGGCGGGTAGGCATACACTACAAGACAACACTTGCTTCGATCCTAACATAATCCTTTATCTTTGTCCACGTTCATATACGCACGTTCGTCGGTTGCGAGTACTATGCACCTTACTTTCCTGAAGGACATCACCTATAAGCTCAGTATGTCCTTCTAGGCTGTTTACGAAGCGGGACTTTCATGGAAGCCTAAAAGATTGGCTTGCTCTTAAAACCTACTACTCTTGATGATGTTAGGGTATCTGAACAGCCTACTAGCCCTAGGGGCTTGCCGTATTGTCAGACCCTAGGCACGCGTCTACCGTTCGAAGGTGATTCCACTCAAAAAGCAAAATTAATATTTAAAACTAAGTAATAGCTTACTGTGATGCTAGCTCAATAGTGTGAATTAATTGAGTTGTTAGTGTAATTGTTTAATTAAATTAAATTGAAACGGCGGCGGGCGCGACCGCGTCTTGGGATTTGTACAGTGCCTAGTTATATCTAGATAGGTGAATAGTGAACTGAAATGTACATAATGGACGTATAAATTAATGTAAGTACTGAATTTGACCTATCATATTTTGTTTTTGTTGCTGTTTTCCTAAGGGACAAGAATTTCTAAGGTATACAATACAACAACTAAAAACCAGACTACTGAAAAATCACGCTCTAATTAAATTCAGGGTGAACAAGGTAAAATCGATTCCTCCTCTTGTTGAAGTCGGTTAAATGTAGCCTATGGTACCGTTGGGAATTATACTCTATTTAAAATCTTTTCTGAAATGAGCATAAAAAATAAAAAAGTCAGGTATCAAACTGACTTAGCCACGAAAAAACCAACCTTGTGTCATATTCCAACTATGAAGAAACATCAAATCCCTCACCTACCTACCTACATTCCACTTCACACTAACATCGCACATTGACACAGGCATCAAAACTTGTATATCCCGACACTTGTGCGGCTCAACTAGGATAATCCGTGTTTTTTGCACTATCCCCCGGATCAGTCAAATGTCATACGAGTGTCAACGGGTTGTTTATATTTTATTTATTTGGCATTCGATAGTTTTATGAAACTGAATCGTTTTATGAGAGGGATTTTTTCGCTGGACTTAACGATGGATGGCTTTTAGATCTCAACCTGTCTTACCAATGGGTATGGTATTATCCAGTACTAACTGGGTTGTGGAGTACAGATAGGCAGTCGCTCCATGTAAAATACTGGTATTCAGCTGCATCTGGTTCGACTGGAAGGTACACCCCTGGATAGTTGGGAAAAGGCTAGGCAGATGATGATTGAACGATGGATGGCTTTTAATATCGATATTTGGAAGGCCTCGACTGTTTTGACTACCTCATTGGTTTAGTTGTCGCAAGCGCGACTGCTGAGCATGAAGTCCCGGGTTCAATTCCCGGGTCAGATTAACTGTTATAGGGTTTCCCCATCAGGAACTTCTCAGTAGCAGCCACGGAGTCTGGATTTGTGCCCGGTTAATGGCAACAGGCTCACCCCCTATTACATGGGACTTAAACATAACTGGCGAAATGTGGGTAGCCCTCTGCCTAACTCTTTGCATAATTTTATGTTTTATGTGTATAAAATGTCACATTTGTTATATTCAGAACTAAACTGAAAACAGTCTCTTAACTTGCACAGCAGAAAATAATAAATGTTGAATAAATATATTGAATGAACAGCACTCTTAAATTGTAGAGCAATAGAGAATAAAAGCCTGTAAACAAAAACAAAAATGTAGAGCCGAATGCTTTACGAAGTTACAGCATAGAGTCAGTTTTCCACTAAAACGAGGTAAGCTCTATGTGGCTTGGTTGCGATGTAGAGCGCTGGCCAACAGTTAGTGTATGTTTTCAAAGAAAACATACGTTTTTAATATTACAGTTACTTAAATAATAGGTAGTAGAAAAAAAAAAACAATAAAACTTATAACTTCTTTAATTTTTCCTCGTTACTAAAACAACACAGGGTCGCGGGTGCTACAGCCACGAAACTTAATTATTGAGTAGATTCACGCTACGTCAATATTTGTTTAATAGTTGACATTAAAAAAAAATATACATAATAAATATTTTTATTTAATTATTGTAAATGTCAAAGAATGAAAGTTTACTGGTCGGTCCAGTCTAACCTTTTGCATATGGAAATGCAAAATGGAGATTTGATCTTCGGAATTCACTGCCACCTTCTCTGTTTCCCGATCATTATAATCTGGATCTTGGATCTATTCAGAGTTTGCGTGAATCGGTTTCTCCGAGGCAATCGTGCTCCACCCTAGACCGCGTCATCGCTTCACATCAGGGCCGGCAGTCTCGACAGAGATTACAACATTATCGTTAACTTTCGATCACTAAAATAACAATGAAAATGTAGTTGCAATAATGATGCTTGCGAGTAACGTAAGTCTCTACGTCCAAGATGCGATTCTCGCAAGCATAATTATTGCAACCGAAAATTCGTTGCCAGCGCCCAGGCGAGTTGTAGCCAAACGCCATCCATACGTTCATTCTTACCAAACCAAAATAATATTATGATACATGGAGTTTTTATTTTAAAGTTCCCCTTTCAGATTTCGTTTCCTTTTCCGTTTGCCATTTTCTAACTAATCACCAATTAAGCACCTATTACGGATGAAACCAAACAAATTCCTTTGAACAAACCCTGAGGTATTTGTATTAGCATTAGTATAAATATTGGTGTTTATGTTTGCCATTTTATCGGGAAACCGTAGCAGATAACTGGCTTTAACGAATGGAAGCTTATCTACAACAGGTGTCAATATTAAATTCAATGGAGCTAGATTTAGTTTTCTGATTTTCTATTTCTGAATCATATTTCAGATACGCAATGATATAAATAGAGAAGTGGGTGTTATTTGCCGCATTTAATGGTTTAACCTAGCATCTGCATAGCCTTTTCGTAACTTTGATCGGTTACCAGTCTAACTGGATTCAGCTGAATACCGGTATTTTTCATGGCGCGACCACCCATTTGACCTCCAAAACCCAGTTGGGTAATACTTATAGGGTGTAAAACACCTCTTAACGAAGCCGAAAGGCACTTGTTCTCCTCGTCATTGCAATCATTTTTTGGTTCTGCAACATACCTGGGAACCTTCTAGTTACGGAGATATTGGGAGTCAAAGTTCCAACTTTAAAAAAAATACAAGTTTTTAATGTAAGATGTTTACTTTAAACACCTCCACGACCCCCGTATTATTCAATCCATCCATCAGCACATTGTTTTGAGTGCGTTACATTGAGCTCTACCACAAAACATGATTTTTGACCCCAAAAAAAAAGTCGTTTCCCTGGAACAATTAATGCGTAAAGTTACTTAGTTTGATGTACAGAATGCTTGGTTGACGGCTTCGTGATGTGGTGGTTTACACCCTGTATTAATTACCCTTCGATAAGACTGGTTGTCAGACGTTCGAGATTCGGACTTCCCAGAAAAATGTAAAACCAAAGGCTTACTGTGCTAACGGTTTAACTCCATAACAGGCCCCAAGACACCTAAGAACCCGATTCCTACCGGCCTCCCTCCGGCAACAACCACTCTACGTGCATAGTTAACCGATTTTGATGAGGCTGGATGTTACCAACATGACAACACACCTTCATTCTCTTATAGGGTTGGTACAGAAGTAAACCTACATAAAACCGGTCATGTTGTAAGAGCAGATTTTTTTTCTTGAAGAAAAATACATTGCAAACTTTGTATCATAACTAACTAATAAAGCTAAATAGCCCTATACATTTTCTAACTTAACAAGTTCATAACCACAGCTTAGAATAAAAGCCTCCACATATTACAACAACAGAATACACAAAATAATTTTCATAAAACAGAATATATAATGGCGAACAACGAAACTTTCGTTCGGCGGTGTACATACGAAGTTCTAAGTGCTAAGTACTGTATGTACAGCCGAGGCCGGAAATATGTGTACACTTTGTGAAATTTAACAACAATTTTCTGTTAAAAAAATGGATGGAAATTATGATGCGTTGTGCATATGTTTAGCATCTTCGCAAACTTGACTTTTGTGAATTTGTTTCACAATCCCAAATATTCGCTAAGTGTTCACATATTTTTGCCTATTGAGCTCGTGGTTGAATCTGTAAAGCCTCACGGATTCTTCTTGTTTAAATGACCATTAATTACATACCAAAACTCCTTCGTATCTCGGAAAGCACGATAAAAAGTTGGTCCCAGCTGTCATTCGTAAATCTTTGACAGTTTTTGGTCGTCAAAAGCCCGAACACTAGTTAACCAATCTGTCAATATTCCAAGGGATATTGTGTTACCCAGTAAATGTGATTTGGAGGTCAGATAGGCAGTGGTACTGTTTTTCACCTACATTAGTGAGACTGGAAGCCGAAACCAACATATTTAAGAAAAAGGCTAGGCAGATGATGAATAACATGTTACTGCGTCTGACTGTACACTTGTACAGTCTACCTAACAGGTTTCGGCTTAACTCGTTCATTCATATCGTTTTTGTTTAATGGAATATCCCGGTTTTTAGTTTGTTAACATTAAAATGTGTTACAATGTTTGGGAATGAAAAGTTTTAAGTAATGATGGATCTAGTGATTTTTGGGATTAATATAATGTTTGGTTCAGGATTATGTAGGCAGGTAAAATATGAAGTTATATTAATGTTGTTTGATTTCCACCATGTTCTGACAAATAAATGATTTGATTAGATTTTTTTGGTATACATTTTTGGACAGTCCAGTTTAAACATAACATAACATCACGCCTGTAATCCACAAAAGGTTAGGCAAAGGCGTACCTAATATTACACCCACATTTCGCCAGTTATGTTTAAGTCCCATGTAAAAGAGGGCGAGCCTATTGCCATCAACCGAGCACAAATCCAGACTCATATTCATATTCATATTCTTTATTGCACACAAAATTAAAAAATATACACACAAAATTCAAATATATAGCTTATGTACAACGGCGAGCTTAACCCAGAATTGGGTTTTCTTACAGCAAACCTTATTTACTTAACCTTATTTATTAACTTTATTTACTTTATTTTTTTTTAACCTTATTTTTTTTTTGTTTACTCCGTAGCTGCTTCTGAAAAAATCCTGATGCAAACCCAATAACACTTCACCCGACAAGGAAGCGAACCCAGGACCACTAGACCACTAGAATCAGGGCCCAGTTTCAACATGGCATAGTATAATCATCCTACAGTATTCCCACTGTCTCTATGTGAGACGAGTGGGCCATAATCCTACATGGGTGCCCAGTGCGGGTTGGTGGTCGACATGACTTCGAAATTTTAGTTTTAAGAAAAGCTGGTTTCCTTACGATGTTTTCCTTTACTGTTTTAAGAGCAGTCATCAATCAATTCAAATCAATTAAACAAAACAAAGGTTTGTCGTGGTATGGGCAAATGAGTATGTAATGCGGAGGAACGAGGAAAATGTCGTGAGGAAAGTTTTGAGTTTGAATGTGGATGGGTATAAGAGTAGAGGAAGACCAAAGAAACGATGGATGGACTGTGTAAAGCATGATATGACAAGAAAGGATGTGTATGATGAGATGACGAGTGATAGAGATGGAAGAAGAAGACATGCTGCGCCGACCTCAAATGAATTGTGATAAGAGCAGGAGAATGATATGCCTGGAAAGGAGGTGACTGATGAGATGACGAGTAATAGAGAAGTAATGAAGAAGACATGCTGCGCCGACCACAAATGAATTGGGATAAAATCAGGACAATGATGATGATGAGCCTGCTTGTATTCGAAACGACAAGATGTAAAAGACAAAAAGTTAAAGTACCAATCTCATTGCAAACTTTGGTACTTTTCGTACATCCCCCGCCAAAAAGAAAATGCAAAGAGGATTATATACATATTTAACGTCAGTTCCACAAACAATTTCAGAAGATAAGGTCCTATAAAAATAACTTTTAACAAAGTTTCCCCCCATGGAGTTGCGCTAAGATATTTTAAAATACGACTTGGCTACTTGTGCGCAAGTCTCAAACTGCTGCATAGTTACATAGTTTTAAAACTTACAACTTCGTAACAAAATGTGGAACGTTCTCGTTGGTCAAAGTTCAAACTGGCCAGTAAGTTTCGAGAGTTTTTAATTAGCGTTTTAAATTTGAATCTTTTAGCGTTTTTTTGTGCATAACATGGAGTGGTAGTCTTTTAATGTAAATTCAAGGATATTGGTTGTAATTTTGTGGTTATTAATCAAGGGAGAATGGAAGAAAAAAACTGTTGCGCCGACCAAAATAACATAGGACAAGAGCAAGAAGATGATCATGACGAAACAGTACAAATTTTATCCAAACTTTACAGTTTTGTTGTATACGCGGTTAATTTTAGGTCGTTCTGGAACCGAAAGCCCTAAATTCAAAACAGAAATTTTAAAAAAACAGTCTTAATCGTTCCGAGTTCGATGATCGAGTTTATGGCTTTCGGTTCCAGAACGACCTAAAAATAATGGTGTATAATTGCTCTAACACGGCAGTTTAACCTAAGATGTTTATTTAAAAATTAATTCCTCCTTTCTACATATTTTTTTTTCTCTTAACAGTTTTAAAATATTTTGCTTTCAAAATTTCGAAATTCAAAATTTTGTGTGTTAATTTAGTGTAAGTTTTGTACATTTTCCGACGCATTTTTTTTATATTATATGAATTTAAGAAAGCTTTTTTTTCTCATATCCCAGCAGTTTACCTCAATTTTATTATTTTAAAATCTATTTCTATCACCACTCTCCCAAGATTCGAATTAACAGAATAAAACGAACTCGACACAGCACACAGCGCATATCTTAAAGACTGAAACCACAAAAGACATCTAGCACCGTGTAAACTCGAACTCGCATTATTATAGACGATGATAAAACCCGGTCTACACTAATGAGCTTGCAATTTGAAGAAAAACTGGTTCACAATAGGGCTGAAACTAGGGATGCACGATGCTTGCATTAATTTATCGATACTTTTCATCGACACAAATACAAGTATCGTATCGTAGTTATTAATGAATCCATCTAAAGGCGCGTCAACACCGGAGCGTTTACCTGTAATGTAATGATTCAATTTGTACAAAAACAAGTGATTGATACAAATTGTTTCGTTACAGGTGTGAACCTGTATGCCTATCTGTATCCGTACCTGATCTTTCTTTCTTTATTTTTCGTGTGGACAAACCACACCTAACCTGGTTTCAGAGTGTTCATTTCGTCCATGGACCTCTGACTTGTCTTTACATGCCGTCAATAAATATCTCTCAGGCATGCTGGTTTCCTCACGATGTTTTCCAACGCAGCAAGAGATAATTATACAATACGTACATGAATTAAAAAATCAGAGGTGCGTGTTTTTGGTTCGAACTTGAGACCTATTACTTGGCAGTCCGACGGTCACACAGGCTTTCACTGTCTAACGACTTTCTATTTACTGTATCGTATCCAAAATATCGGAGTATGCATACAGTTGAATCGATACTGTAAAGAATCGGATTGGGCCATCACTAGATGGAACAGAATAAAGGGGGAGAAGAAAATGTGTGAATGGGCGCTCCCCTTTTGCGACCAGATAAGCAGTATTATTATGCACTGTGAAAGCTTGTACGGGTGACTGACTTTACGTTTAGTTTGTTGGAAAAAACGTAGTGAAAAACAGCTGTGATTTGAACTTAGAAATCGTGAAAATATTTTTCTTAGATACTGGCTTTTGTCCGCGGTTTCAGACGCGTTTGTGCTGGAAATTATTCCAGGATAACGTATTACTGGGATAAAACGTATGCCTCATTCTTCTTTATTTCATTTAAATTATATTAGCGTTGAAGATGAGTTTTTTGACGCCATTTAAGTTTTTAGTTTATTTTATTTTAATAGATTTGTAAATTGTAAATAATTAAATAATAAAGTGAATAAAACCATGAAAAAAATCATATTTTGAAATGTGTACATACATCACCTCATCACGAAGCCGTCAACCAGGCATTCTGTATATCAAACTAAGTAACTTTACGCAAAAATTATTGCTGGGAGACGACTTTTTTTTTTTGGGGTGAACAATCATATTTTGTGGTAGAACTCCATGTAACGCACTCAAAACATTGTGCTGATGGATGGATTGAATAGTACGGGGGTCGTGAAGTTGTTTAAAGTAAAAATCTTACATTAAAAACTTGTATTTAAAAAAAAGTCGTCAGTAGTCAAAAAGTTGGAACTTTGACCCCCAATATCTCCGTAACTAGAAGTTTCCCAGGTATGGTGTAAAACAAAAAAATGATTGCAATGACGAGGAAAAAAAGTACCTTTCGGCTTCGTTAAGAGGTGTTTTACACCCTTCATGTGTCTATCCAGGGCCAACTGGACCACTGGTCGTTGATCCTTTGCCCAGCAGTGGGATGACAGAGAAAGTAACATATTAGATTATTATGTGTCCAGAGATGATTACCAAGAAACTGTAGATGAAGTGTTGGCAGACCAATAGCCAGATGGGTGGATGGTATTCAAAAGATCGCGAACGAGACCTGGTTGAGACTCGCGTTGACCAGTGACCAGGGAAAACTGGCAAAAAAGGGAAGAACCTATACCCAACAGTGGATGGGACAAGGCTGTCAATAATGATGAAGATGATGTGTCCAGTGAAAAGGGAAAGAAAGTCTGACAAGCAAGCTTACAAGGGGTATCGTATTACTTGGCCTAGGTTGTGGATGTGATCGATCGAATCATTCCCCCTGCGTCGAGTCCCTTTATATCAACTCGTGATTTTTCTTGGTTTTGATGCACTGTCTTTTGTTTTGCCTCGACTTAGCTGTCACAGAGTACAGTCACATTAAAAACGAAATACGGCTTTTTAATTAATAAAGTTATTTTGCTCATCCGGTGATCCACCAAAAAGTACTAGGCTAGCATAAGTTCTAGGAGTTGTATATTTTTATATTCCGGGTATCTGAGTAGGTGTAGGTACTTACTGCTTAATATTGTCACAGTAAACTTGTGATTGAAATACTATCTTCAATTCCTGCTAGCCTAGTACTTTTGTTGGCTGGATCGCTGCATGTATTGCAGCAGGTGCTGGATGGCCTAGTTGAATTGAATACGCATTGGTCTCAAGGTGCAACCATGCTCTGCTACCATGTAGGATTTTTGGTAATAAAGCAAGTATTAAATATACAATAAATTACGGTACCCCTGGACTAGCTTTACGGCTACCACCTTTTGGGGCGCGTTCAGGTAATGGGCGGCTCGCCGTCTCAAGGAACGCGCCCACATCGGGGCCCCGTAAAGAGCCATGGACCGCACGACCCCCGCGTTAGAGCCTCCGGCAGGAGGCGTTTGGATGCGTGTCGAGAACAGAAAACAACTATCTTTAATACAGGCTGTAAACGGAAAAAAATAAACCCATGCGATGCGGCGACGGGTCGCTAATTTAAAATATTTCCCAATATAGATACAGGCATCGTACGAATACATTTACTTCCCCTCCTATTGATAAAAAGTGCCACATAAATAAGATACGCGTAAACTTTGAGCTATATTTTGTTCGCGAAATAAATCATAGTAATGAGACAGTATCGTCCATGATACACTGTTATGGACGAACTTAATATTATAGATGCGAAATTGAGTGTTTGTTTCACAAAATTGGGTGAGCTATTATAGGAGCTTCTTAGAAATATTTTTTTTAGAACAGTGAATTCAAATAATATTAAGGAACTGGTTATTGCTCGCGCGACCGTTCGTTCGGCCTGTGAAATAATAATAATTATAAAACTATAACTTCCCGATTTAAATAGCATTTTGCACGGAACCCTAATCTTTTTTCTAAGATAAAAGTTAAACTGTTTACTCCTTATAACATTAGCTATTTGCCAGTAAAAATCGGTCCAGCCATTTTGAAGATTAATTGGAACAAACAGACAGAGAGACAGTTTTGTAATTTCAAATTAACAGCTAGTAAGAAGCTGTTAATTTGAAATTACAAAACAGGTACTTCAATATCATTTATTTGTATGTATGTATAGATAGAATAGGTCCCTGACGCATACAAACTGGAACAGTGGTCTCTCAGTGGTCGCAACTTTTCTGTCGTGAGGTCTTGAGTATAAACCCAGGCAAGCACTACTGTGCGTAATTTATTTCATCATCACTGCTCTCAAAACATCATCTGCCTAGCCTTTTCCGAATTATATTGGGGTCGACTGCCTATCTAAATCTGACCTCCACAACCCAGTGATTGGCTAACACGATACCCCGCGATAAGACTGGCTGTCAGACTTTCAGGACTCTGACTACCTGTAACGAACAGTTCCCTCTCATAGAGAGGAGGCCTGCGTCCCAGCATTATATCATTAATAGGCTGATGATGATGGTGTAACAAACAGTACATCCATGTCCTTGTCTTTTCCATTTTTAATTGAGAATTTTTGTGTTTTTTTTTAAACACAAACTGTCACAAAAAAATCACAAAAAAATGCTCAATTTTGGATAAAAACATCCACTTGTCAACATAATACAAACGCCAAAAGTTCCTTATATCACATTAGTTCAGTCAGTTTACAACATTACTGTGCATCATATGCGTCAAAGATTCCAATTTCATTGATTCTGCATACAAACTCTACAGTCAAATAAAACTAGTAATAGTAAATTCCGTTATCCAACAAACTGTTAGCTAACTCTAAACTCGGTTTAACGTTCAGAATTACTCACAATTTCATTTGGTTGTTCAATCATTCGTATGCCTCTCTATACAGTCCGGTTGGATGTCTGTCACACCGTAGAGCAACGTTATGAGTGGTATTTTTAAATATTGTGGAGAGGAATAATATATTTGTCAATCGTTGACCTATTGATGTGACTACTCAGAGTACCCATGTGCTGTCGCAACCCAGCTGCTAGCAACATTTCAATTCATCAAAAACATTTAAGAAAAGTATGCTTTCCACCAGCGCAGCGGGACAGCGCGGATTGTATTTAAAGTTTTGTTTTTTGTTTTTTGTTGTGTGCACTTATGGCATGTGTCGAATAAATATGTTTTCTTTCTTTCTTTTCTTATATACACGAATACAAACCAAATTAACTTGGTTTGACACTAAAATAATCTTCTTTTCGAATTAATGATATTCGTGAAGTTATTCTGTCCCACTGCTGGGCAAAGGCCTTCCCCATTTCCTTCCAACTCTCTCAGTGTTTTGCCTTCTCCGGCCAATCCGTTAGGAACGAGACCAAATAGTCACGCCGGCGTTCCTTGGAGAAGAAGAAGTTAAGTTAGTAAAACTAATTTAGCTGAGTAGGTAGCCCGATTGATAACGACTCCAGCAATGTGTTAAAATATTGCGTGTGTTACATTTTTTATGTCTTTAAATGTGAAGGACGCTGTACATTTAAGTGACCCATCGTTTGCATTATTAAAATGTAATGATAATTGGGATGATAACCATAAATAACATCCCAATTATCATTACACATTAAAGATAATGTGATTTCGAAGCTTTGATACCAAGTTCCGCCAAACAAGATCATACTGCAGTATTGCAGTAATCAAGTTACACAGTACCGATCTTCTGCGTCAGAAGTGCAATAAATCGAGCAGTTCGATTTGATTCGATTTGGTAATTCAATCATTTCGTATGTCTACACATCGGATGGCTGCGTATCACACCGTTTAATTGCGTCATGAGATTTTGAATTAGATGTTTAGTTGTGCTGGAGAGCAATACTGAGTAAGAAGAATACTGACTTAAAGTTGTGGATCGTGTCTTTGAATCCCAGACATGTTACATTATGTAATTTATTTAATCACCAACCATCTAACAACGATGAAGTTTTTCTTTTGTAAAACACTTAATTATTGAAGTTACTGAATATGAAGAACATTAATTATGTAAGTAAAGGATTAATATTTTATTGAACTACGGAATTTCTGCAGATTCTAAGTTTGTTAATATAAGTTGGCAGTAATATTAATGAGCCTCATTATTAGCTGTAGCAAAAATAAAAACCGCCTTATGAAATAAAACAAAATCCTATAACCAATCTGCTAAAATATTTAACCGAGATATTTTCCATTACTTTCCTCTCAACTAATAAACACCTATGACATAATTCCAAACAAAAAAGAAATCTCAACGACACGAAAACCTTAACGGTGTAACAGTCACTCCAATCCGCACTCAGGACCATACCCTGCCAAACGAATTAACACCTTCAAAATAACAAAATAGTGTCCATTTTCGCTCAACGGAACACATCCTCAATTTACCCGGTATCGTAGATTAGAAATGTCATTCAGGGTACGATATTGATGCTTTAGAAGATTTGACACGTTATATATCGTCGTCTCGCTCACTCGTATTAGCATCAGATTAGACCGGAGTAGGTTTTGTAATGGAAAAAACGGAGATTGTTACCTATGTGTTTTAGGTAACTGGGGAAGAATTGGTATGTTTCATGACGGGAGGACGCCATGATTATTGACGACCCGAATGGCGCAGCGGTAGTGAGGCTGCCTTACGTTCTTAGGGTTCCAGGTTTAAATCCCGATAGGAGCAAATGTTTGTGTGATGAGCATGGACATAATGTATAATTGTATAATAAGTATATATTTACAAACAAAAATATAGATAGTTGATATACTACATATACTACATACATACTATTTACATGCTCACACTCGCACTTGTTCACGATACTGCGCTGATGAGGCACTGACATTGGTCGACATGTCATTGTGAGCAATCGCATCTGCCGACATGAGCGACACATTAGTGATATTGGCAATGCGAACGAAACAAGATGGACGCCACAGATTTAGGTTCGAAGGGATTTGTTTGAGGAGCTCGTGGCTCAATAATAAAAGCCGCTAGGTTCAATCTTCAGGTTAAGCCGCGTTTGTCTTGGTTGATCCGCGAATGGGTGACCACCCATTACATATCAAGCTTCCTCCGTGCCTCAGAAGGCAGTGAGTAGTTGGTCCCGGCTGCCATTAGTAGATCTTAGAGAGTAGTTCCAGGTAGTCAGTGGCCCGAAAGTCTGACAACCAGTCTTAAATTAATAAAGGGGTATCCTACTACCAAGTACTAACCGGGTTGTTGAGGTCAGATAGGTAGTCGCTCCATGTAATATACTGATTTTCAGCTGCTTTCGGTTCAGGACTGAAGTCGACTCCAACATTATTGGGAAAAGGTTGGGCAGATGACTGAAGGGATTTCAATGCACCTAGGTAGTCCTTGGGCTAGCTAAGAATATGAGATATTTCATCGGATATGCTCTCCTGCGATAATTTCCAATCTCCAAGCAGGCAAAGCGTTGAGAAAAAGCTATAGCGGTCAATAAAATACATTGCTTTTGAGATCTCAAAATCCGACATTCTTGTTCGCTTTTGCATAGCAGTTTTGCAACCGTTCTAACAAAGTAGCTTTAAATCAACCGGTTATTTCAAGCATGCTTTGAACCTTAGCTTTGAACCAACTTCGTAGTTTGGCTTAGGAAAACTATTTCATTAAGTAGGTATTCTGGGTTAGCCGGTAAGAGATGCACTGCTAAACATATTATGCTCATCGTGAGGAAACCGGAATGTCCAGATTTTCTTAAATCACCAGCCCACACTCGGCCCCTTGTGGTGGATAACGATTCAATTCCTCTCATAGAGAGGTCTAAGGCCCAGCAGTAGGAACATTATTGACTGATTGTGCTAATGTTTTTATGGCATGGTTGGCGCAGTGTACGAGCGATTGACTGCTGCGCTGCATGTCGCGGGATCGATCCCCGAATAGGCGAGACGACAAAAAAAATCTAATTAGTTCGTCAGTTAGATTATCAAAATATATTTGAACCATGTTTTTTCTTTTGTTACGTAAAACATAAATTGATGAAGATATAACGCTTTTAAAATTCTCAATACGTCACGCCTTGGTATAATTTTTAGCTAGTTCTGACGTCATGGCCCCCCACTCCCGAGTTTTGATGCGTTTTATCTTCTGTAAATATTCATTGATTTACAAAAACCAAAAATACGTGTCCATTAATTTCCAATACTCTAACTGACGGACTAAATAAATTTGCAATTTTTTTATACTGTCGTCAGGCCTATTATTTGTTGGCTGTTTGTATGAGTTTAAATGTTTGTTAACGCACCCACGATACAGGCATACCCACAATTTCTTAAAAAAAAAAAAAAACTGTTATGTCCTTAAAAAACAACCTTAAAATAACCTGTAGTTAACAACTTGTGTCTGAGCTGAGATACACAAAAAAAAACTCAACACTCTACTAACGCAAAATACTATTTCAATATCCAAAAATAACACACTGTATCTGAAACTGAACATAACAAATCATTTATCTGCTTCCAACATTGCCATTCTATATAAAAACCTTTGACAAGGGAAAATATCCTCGTACGGGCAAATTCTGTGATTTGAAACGAGATAGCACAGCCCAAACATATGTCCGGGACTATGATTGATTGTTAGCAAATGTTCGCCATATATTAGGCCTACGCGTAGGTATTATAATGTGGCAGGTCTGTGTTTGCGTGTGTTCTTTGGCGATCTTTGGGATTTCCGATGAAATATGGTGGTAAAATAAAGAGTTTGAGTCTTGTGTTGTTAACATAACAGAACATCACGCATGTAATCCCCGAAGGGTTACGCAGAGTTGAACCTAATAGAACACCCACATTTCACCTGTTATGCTTAAGTCCCATGTAAAAGGGGGCGAACCTACTGCCATCAACCGGGCACAAATCTAGACCCATTGGCTGCAGCTGAGAAATTTCTGATGGAAAAACCCAATAACACTTTGTCCGACCCGGGAATCGAACCCAAAACCTCACCCTTGCGCCACTAGACCAACGAGGCAGTTGTGTTGTTAGTATGAAGATAAGCACACACTCAAAACAGTAACGAGATAAGTGATAAAACTTTCAACATACATATCTACAAAACCTCACGCCTTTTTTCCATGGGGGTAGACAAAAACCACAGAACACCACCTGCTACGATCTTTTTGTATTGTTTTCTTTTTTCGGATGGCAAATCATCAAATGACTCAGTCTGACACTCTCTCCTGCTCCGCTCAGAGCTCCCGCTCTGAGCGGAACAGGAGGGAGTACTGATTAAACCCCATCCATGTTCTTTCTTCGCCCTTTGTGTTCCGGGGCCAGGGTATCTCTCTCTCTCTCTTTCGAACAGTCCCGCAGCCCCGGACCTTCTTACGTTCACGTTCATACATCTGGTCATACAGGCCGGTTGCGAATACTACGCACCTGACCTTTCTGAAGAACCTCACCAATAAGTCAGAAATTAAAACAACTTTTAGCACTTAGCAAAAATTCATGAAAAACAATTTCAACGTGAAAATACTCAAGAAGTCAAAATTGTTTTCATAATAGATCCAAAATTATTAATTTATTGCGTTCGGGTCATTTTTGAATGTCAAGCTTTAAAAAACTCAAAAAAAACTCAAATCATTTATTTCAATTAGACCATTACGGCACTTTTGAATGTCGAAAATACAAAAAAGCAAAGCTACAGTCACAGTCACAAGGCATAATAACTTCAGAAAGTACTGTAGTTGCCCATTCCCTAACGTAGATCTCTATGGAGAAGAACGGGCAAGAAACTCCATGGACACTCTTTTAAATCAAAATATTGTTACAAAATCTTGGTTACATCATTCATGTTGAGATTATACATATGTGAGAACGATGTAGAAAGACGTGCACATTAAGAGCGTCCAGAGTAAAATAATAAATTAAAAAATAAAGTAATTAAAATGAACGAACCGTGGCAGCTAAGAGATGACCAGTCCCAACTGACAGCGCCCGTTCACGAACATGACGCATGTATCGGCGCCATTCAACTCGACCATATTTAAGGGAACCAAATGACCCGACACACCCGCCACCATCAGCGAGACATTTGAGTGAGCATGACATTCTCTCAGCCACCAAGGCATATTCAAGTCAATGAAAGATAACTAAATGTAAGTGGTGGCTGAACAGTACAAAGTACTCACACATGTGCTATGCAATTATATAATACTAAAAACCGGAATCTATACAATGCAAGTGGGTATATTTTTACAATCTTCTGCAGCTTCCACAATACATTAACATGGGAATCAATTCTTCTTCTTTGCGTGTCGATAGACTCAAATAATGCCCGACCAGTACATTCAATTAGTTTGCCCCTATGGTTGTGGAGCAGGACCAGTTTATCAAGAAATAGAACTAGTCTAGTCAACAATTGACGATTGCGTCATCGTATTGAAAAGGTAATTTTCTCTGAGCAATCCTTTGATTCAATGCACTCTGGAATGGTTTGCAGCCTTCTAAAATAACCGATGAATGAAGATGTTTATGAGTGGAAACCGCAAATAGGCAAGCGTAAGGTCAGGCCTCAGGCTCGGTGGAGCGACGATTTTCGCAGGGTGGCTGGCAGCAACTGGATGAGAGTTGCTGAGAATTGAGTTGAGTGGCGTGCGATTGAAGAGGCATATGTCCAGCAGTGGACTGCTGTAGGCTAATGATGATGATGATGATGATGATGATGATGAAGAAAATTAAATAGATTAGCAGTGAAAACCTGCATTCTAAAGGGTATAAAGAGACCCTTGACGAAGCCCAAAGGCACTTGTTCTCCCCGTCATTGCAATCATTTATTTGTGCTGGACTATACCTGGAAATCTTCTAGTTACGGAGATATTGAAAGTTAAAGTTCCAACTTTATCTGGAGTTTTTTTTTTTTCAAATTCTAATTTCTAAGGTCATTTACTTTTCTTTAAATACCTCCATAACTGCGTCAATCAGCACAATGTTTTGAGTGCGTTTCATTGAATTTTACCGTAAAACGTGATTTTTCACCCCAAACAAAAGTCGTTTCCCAGCAATAATTTTTGCTTAGAGTTACTTAGCTTGATATACAGAATGCTTGGTTGAGGGCTTCGTGTAGGGTCGGTTTACACCCTGTATATTCGTCTGAAACTCCTAACTCAGGTCCAAAATTATTTTCTGAATCCTATTTGTATATATTGTCTTGACATTCGTTTGAATATTGTATTTGGAGACGATATTTGTGACACTAAAGGTCAACTCAAGGTCGCACAGTCTGTCTGGCTGGACGTCGTGGTCTGGCTAAGTTTTTATTATCGTTTGTATTGGAATTGTTAGATAGTAAACATGTAAATCACTTGAATTGTTCAACACTTTAAATATTGAAAAAAAATATGAGTCACCAAATTACTATATCGCTTAAGTATTGCACCAAACTTGCACTGAATCTTTCAGTGCAATTGATACAAATGCCGTAAGTTATCATGAATTGAAACTTACAATTTCCTCACAGAAAAGTTCCAAGCTTAGAAATTCATAAATCAAATGCCCTGTTTAGCACAAGTATTGCAGCGCTGCACTATCTATATTTATTGAAACTTTGAAATAGAAAGTAGATACGATATAATAGTTCCATGTGTCTTGCATTTAATCCATACATAACCTACCTAAATGCGAAAGTAATTCTGTCTGTCTATCGCTTTCTTTTCACACCTCAGCTGATTAGATTTCGATAATTGGCACGAGACGGAGGAAAGTGGGAACCAGGTGGACAGACGATGTCATTAAAGTGGCGGGAAGAAAATGGATAGCCATGACACAAAACCGCCCAAAATGGAGAGATTTGGAAGAGACACTCAGCATTGGGTGGCCGAAGGTTGAAGAAGAAGACCATAACCTGGGTTAAGGCTGGGGTATCTGCTAAATTGGCAACTCTATTTGTGGTGGTTCAAACTTCGTTTGAAATACTGTTAGAATAAAGTTCTAATCAGCTTGCACTACAAAGTGGTTGTTACGTCAGTCACTGCGTGCCGAATAGTGCGAAATGAGTGGTTTTTATTTAATTGTAGCCTAATAAATCATTATATCAAAATGCCAATTGTACTTGTGAAGAAAAAAGTGACAAATATTTGTAAACTTAATACCGTTTAGGAGTAGTTACGAAATTTCAAAGAAAAAATGCTACACTTTGTTTTTTTTTCAAATAGTACTAATAAAGTAAGAATTATTTCAATTGTACCAATTAAAGTTTAGAGTCTAATAAGCAACATTTATATTCACTCATCGAAGAGGAGTTACTTGGAGAAAACTTCTCATTAGCAGATACCACAGCCTTAAGATAAAAGATACATTTGATACCGATAATACCTTCTCGTACCAAACACCCACTCAGACGAAGCCAGAAAAAGCTAGTTCCTATCACAAGTAAAATAAGAAATACTCTATTTTGCATTTGTATTGCATTATTGCACTTTCTATATTCAATGAAAGCCTTGAAATGGAGGGTTCCATTCCAAGGTTTTCATACAAATTCTATAAATATCCTTCAGTTACTTGGCTCCGTGTAATATTATGTAAATGTATCCGTTAGCTGTTTACCTTTATTGCAATACCCATGGTGTAGTTTGCATTGCATTGTTCTAACTTGGGTTTTGTTACGTATTTGAATTACCTATTTTACATGACAATAGCGTATGGTCGACTTTGTTACAAAATTACTTTGCCACCCTATCCTTTAATGACATTTTTCACGTCATAAAACGAGAAGGTTCTTTTTTATATCAACATCTATGTGACTATTATGGAGCTGTCAATCTAAATTGCAGACTCTTTTTTTTTTTTTCGGGTGGGAAATCATCAAATGACTCCTCTATTATTATTTTATATTATCTCTATTTTTATTTTTTTAATTTAAATATAAATTAAAATAGTACACATTAAAACAAAAGTAACAAAAGTAATGGATGCTTCTTCGGTATCTGGAGCCGCGTCAATATTTCGACCGAAAACTTACAGTTTCAACCATCATATTTTGTTTTTTTTTTTGGTGGTCATTCGTTAATCTTTGACAGTTGTTACAGGTAGTCAGTGGCCTGAAAGTCTGACAACCAGTCTTACTAAGGGGTATCGTATTACCGAGTACTAACAGGTCAGATAGGCAGTCGCACCATGTTGAATACTGTTAATCAATGACTTCCGATTAGGCTGAAAGCCAACCCAACATAGTTGGGAATAGGGTAGGCAGATGATAATGATGTTACCAAAGCTGGTACCCAAAGCAATTACCAAATGACTAAAGTAAATCAACACCAACATTTTGAAAGTTAAGTCATAAGCCACGCAGCGAAAACTATTGCAAGCATGATGTTATGTTCTCAGTAATGGTTAGTACCAGGATGTGAAATCATCAAATGACTTCTCCCGCTCTGGGCGGATCAGGAGGGAGTGTCAGACTTTTACTGACTAAAACCCATCCATGTTCCTTCCTCGCCCTTTGTGTTCCGGGGCCACGGTATCTCTTTCGAATAGACCCGCAGCCCCAGCAGGCTTCGGTCCTTGCGGACCCCTTCAATGTTGCTGACTCTCTTTGAGGCGCGCGTGGAACACGAACGCGCCGTCGACACGGCCTGTCGTCATGAGACGGACGGACGGCGAGCTAGCTCATAGCTCCCCGTCCACAGGCCCGCGCCTACGGTGGCCGGTAGCCACCACGTGGCCCCCGACGCCCGGGGCGTCTCCCGCGGCGGCCGGGACGTGAGGATCTCTCCCTGTCCTGTTCCGCCACCTCCTTCGCTAGCATGACTGCTTCGCAGAAGGAGGTGATGGCGTCCCATTCCGTCTCGCTTCTGACCATGGATTGAACCAGGGCCGGAAGCGAGAGGTTGCCGCCGCCGATCGCCGCTTCGAGGACACGGCGGTGCTCCACCCAAGCGGGGCACACCTCCACCGTGTGCGCCACCGTGTCCTCCGGTCTATCCTCACAGTGATAGCACCCGGGGCGGTCCCTCCCGCCCGATTCGGTGCAGGAACTTACCGAAGCATCCGTGTCCGGTAAGAACCTGCGTCAGGCGGAAGGTGAGGACGCCGTGGCGTCTCTCCAGCCACTCCTCAAAGAGGGGACTTATCGCCACTATTGTGGCGTGCCCTGCACGGGGTTGCGATAGTCGCTCTCTCCATGTCGCCATGAGATCCCGCCGGAAGTCCGTCCGCTGAGCGACAATTTGCCGCGGCAGCGGAGTTTCCCCCCGGCGTAGCGCCTCCGCGCGCCACTCGTGTAGGCGCGCGAGGACTATTGCCTCCAGATCCCATGGCGGCAATCCGGCAACCGGAACAAAACCCTGCATTCTGAAATCGCAAGTTCGAACCCCAAGACAGACAGGGGTCTAATATTACTGGCCAACCTAGAACTTGACCATTTTAGTTTAGAGCTTTTATATTTAAACCCAGACAACCTTGGAAGGTCGGCAGAATAATAGAAATAGCGCAGCGTTTATGAGTGATATAATTGTTATTGTTAACATTCATTTGTTTACGCCGCCTTTAATGAATTAACGTTTTAACTACTACGTTGAGTTTAGACTGGTCCCTGATGAAATAAAAAAAACTGTTGTTCGTCTGCGTCGTTGGTACCAGCGATCGGAAGTGTGACTGCCGGGTATGAGATCTTGAGTTCGATTCCTAGGTAGAGCAAAGTGTAGTTAGGCTTTTCGGGCAGTACTGTAGTATTATTTCAGCAGGAATTTCTCAGCAGCTTGGAGTGTGGATATGTGCCCGGGTGATCAATGCCAATAGGCTTGTTCACCTCTGCTATACTCCATGCGCAATTTGGATGTACTATACCTTCACCTATAGTCTTTAAATACATGAATAAATGTTGTTTTTTGTGATGTAATATTGTAATTGAGCAATATTTAGGATGCTTTACGGATTTTCCTGTTAAAATTGTTATAAGTAACCGTTTCAAGTTGGGCCATTCACGAAGCTTCAGTTATTATACGTAGGACTAGATTTACTATTCTCAAAAGTTTGAGATGTGCCAATGGCTTCCTTCCTCGTGTTCATTTATTTATAACTAGCGGACGTCACGCGGTTTCACCCGCGTAGTTACCGTTCCCGTGAGAGTACGGGGATAAAATATAGCCTATGTACTCAGTACTCAGTAAAGACGTGGCTTTCTAATGATGAAAGAATTTTGAAATCGGCGCAGTAGTTTCTGAGTTCATTCATTACAAACGTCACACACAAAAATATTAAAATACAAATCTTTCCTCTTTATATTATTAGTGTAGACAACAGAGTAAACCATAGCGGTATTTCTCAATAAATTGACACAGTTATATTATAAACATTCCAGAGTTTAATGAACGACACAGACTGATTAGTTTTAGTTACATTGACTGATGGTTGAGAGACAATTGTTTATTTCCTTACTAAACACACAATGTAGCTGAAACGGAGCAGTTTGGACAGTTAATGACTAGTGTTTATAACTATCATAATACATCAGAGATCAGAGTCGATTAAAATTATAATGCTGAGAAATTGTTGTGACCTACTTTACTCTACTACATTTGATATTCTTGCAGCTTTGCCTATACTTATAATCATAAGCTTAATCAGACTAACGCAAGGTTGCCAGGTCCATAAATAAGGTTTCCGGAGAAAAATCCGGACATTTCACGAAAACCCCGGACTTTATATCCTTGACAGTGCAGTCTAAGTTAATTTCATTAAAAATATTATTGTCACTTTGCCATAGACTGTTTTAATTTTCAACTTTTTGGAAATTCCAGACGTTTTAGAATTTCCCCCGCATTTCGGGCGTAAGGCAACCGTACCCTTACGTCCCTGCTACTGGGACACACACTTCATTGGTTTCAGAAGGGGCGGGCTATTTAAACCACCACCAGAATTATACGTTATATGAAATGCGAGTTTTTTCATGATGTTTTGCTTCACCGTTTTGAGAGCAGTGGTAATGGAAAGACGTACGTAAAGTAGATTCATCTTTCATGGGGTACTGTTTGAAATGTTACAATAAAATACCTCCCCACATTCTTCAACTGAATGAGACGAAATTTAAATCTTGTATAAAACGCACACTATGTAGGCAAGCATATTATAAGTTGGGGGATTACATTGATGATGAAAATGCTTGGCTAAATGCTGGTCCTGCTCCACAACCATAGGGGCAAACTAATTGAATGTACTGGTCGGGCATTATTTGAGTCTATCGACACGCAAAGAAGAAGAATTGATTCCCATGTTAATGTATTGTGGAAGCTGCAGAAGATTGTAAAAATATACCTACTTGCATTGTATAGATTCCGGTTTTTAGTATTATATAATTGCATAGCACATGTGTGAGTACTTTGTACTGTTCAGCCACCACTTACATTTAGTTATCTTTTATTGACTTGAATATGCCTTGGTGGCTGAGAGAATGTCATGCTCACTCAAATGTCTCGCTGATGGTGGCGGGTGAGTCGGGTCATTTGGTTCCCTTAAATATGGTCGAGTTGAATGGCGCCGATACATGCGTCATGTTCGTGAACGGGCGTTGTCAGTTGGGACTGGTCATCTCTTAGCTGCCACGGTTCGTTCATTTTAATTACTTTATTTTTTAATTTATTATTTTACTCTGGACGCTCTTAATGTGCACGTCTTTCTACATCGTTCTCACATATGTATAATCTCAACATGAATGATGTAACCAAGATTTTGTAACAATATTTTGATTTAAAAGAGTGTCCATGGAGTTTCTTGCCCGTTCTTCTCCATAGAGATCTACGTTAGGGAATGGGCAACTACAGTACTTTCTCAAGTTATTATGCCTTGTGACTGTGACTGTAGCTTTGCTTTTTTGTATTTTCGACATTCAAAAGTGCCGTAATGGTCTAATTGAAATAAATGATTTGAGTTTGAGTTGAGTTTGAGTTTGAGTAAAGTAATTCCACACGGTAAGTCGGAGCCGAAACCACTGGCGACCATTGCTTTTGAAATACTCCAGAAAACAATCCGAATAGAATTGATTCTTTAGTAAAAAAGAAAGAAAACAGTTTATTCTACACTGCACTAATAAGACGTGTAATTACGTTCTGTTTATTATTTCTAAAGCTTTGTTCACATTAAATAACATGAATACAAACAACAAACAACTAAAAATAGCACCAAAACAAGGCATAATAAGTTTGACGCAAACGAGGTCAGGTGTGCGCCCGTTGGCTCACATAATGCGCCGGGCAATAAGTCCGACTGCTGTCGACGCGCGGCTAGTGGCCACACACGGGCCAAGACGATGCTCAGTATTTGACTAGACCACGTTTATCCTCACTTAAGGCTGGGGTATCTGCTAAATTAGTAACTCTATTTGTGGTGGTTCAAACTTAGTTTGAAATACTGTTACAATAAAGTTTTAATCAGCTTGCACTACAAAGTGATTGTTACGTCAGTTACTGCAGGCCGAATAGTGCGAAATGAGTGGTTTTTTGCGATTTACAAAAAAACTATTGATTGGACTAAAAAAATAAAACACTGTCATGCTAATATGTTGCTTGTAGAATTATTTGCCAAAAAATCAGAATGTTCGCGTGTATTTGAGTATGATTTTTACTCGTTAAAAGGAATTTTTAGAGATATTTTCGTGATTTTTTTAATCGAGTAAAATTAGTTGTATTATGTTTTCAAAACACTATCATACTGGCATATATCCTGAAGAATATCATATATTTTCCTGGTTTTGTCTATTGTAGTGAATCATATGCTTTTTTGCATTATAAAACTCGCGTTTAGGTTCTGTAGTCCCCTTAAAATCGAATAAATAGTTTAGGCACTACGGGGGAACAATTAGTTTTGCAGAAAAAAAATATTTTTCACCCCAAAAAAAAGTGGTTTCCCAGCAATAATTTTTGCGTAGGGTTACTTAGTTTGATGTACAGAATGCTTGGTTGACGGCTTCGTAAAGAGTCCGTCTACACCCTGTATAAAACCAAGTCATCATTAAATAACATCATCCACAACAAAACAACAAACTACCTATACACCACTTTACCTCACACCCATAAAACACCCTTAACAAGACAGGCGATTATAAATCAAATCAGTTGGACGTCGTACAACGCTGTGTGTCTCGCTAGAACAATACATAATGCATGTTGAACTTAATCTTTGCTGCTAGATGTATGGATCCCAACCTGTGGAACATAGATTTAGATGCAATCCCGGTACGGATGACTTGGATCCCGGTGCATTTGGTATTACAAGGGGGATAGAAGTGGCTGGAGGAAGATGGTTTGGCTTATTCGGCATTGGAGTGGGTTTTCTCGTGGTGTTGCTCTAGAATACCATGATAGAAAGTACTTGTAATCTGAGATTAATTAAGCGACATGTAAATTAATGTCTATATAATTTTGCCTCGACTGTCTCGTTGGTCTAGTGGAAGCAATCGCGTCTGCTGAGAATGAGGTCCTGGGTTTGATTCCCAGGTCGGGCAAATTGTTATTCGGTTTTTCTATCAGGAATTTCTCAGTAGCAGCCACGGAGTCTGGATTTGTGCCCAGTTGATGGCAATAGGCTCGCTCCCTATTACATGGGACTTAAATATAACTAGCGGACATCACGCGTTTTCACCCGCGTAGTTCCCTTTCCCGTGGGAGTACGGGGATAAAATATAGCCTATGTTACTCAGTAAAGACTTGGCTTTCTAATGGTGAAAGAATTTTTGAAATCGGCGCAGTAGTTTTTGAGTTTATTCATTACAAACATACACACACACACAAAAATACAAATCTTTCCTCTTTATATTATTAGTGTAGACTGGCAAAATGTGCGCGTGCTGTTAAGTAGGTACTTACACCTATTATGAGGAGGGTACTAAAATTCACAAAAACATTTTCGCGATTTTTTATTATTTCTTTCATTACAGCTGTTTTTGCCATGATTTGAACGCGTATAAAAAAGGTTACATGAAACCTCTTAGTAAGTTAACGATACTATTGAATGTCAGTTGAAAACTTTTGGACCTTATGTCTCCATAGTTTTGAAAACTTCCTCCTAGGTACCATTTCCTTTGTCACGTTACATTTCGACTCTCTAATACAAACAAAATAAAAGCAAAAATACATAACATATCTCGCAAACCAAGTCTCCGTGAGACAATAAAAATTGATCAATTTTGTTACCAGGCGCTGCCAACATTGCGAAATGTATGCTGTTGAATTTTCTATGCATCGTAGCAAACACATCGCCTTGTTGCTTTTTGCGTAAAATGGCGACTGTGGTTTTTAACTTGCATACCCGCGACTTTCGTACGCATGAAATTATTAGAAAATATAACTTTCCTATTAAATTTGAATCGGACTTAGCTTACTTTTTCCAAAAAAAATAGTTTTTTGCAAAAAAATAAAACTGAGTTTTTTTTGCCACCGACTTCTGAAGCTAGTTATTTTTCGCTTTTTTTTGGATTTGAAGTCGATTTTATTTTTTTGTATTTGTTTTTTCCATTTTAAGGGAACCCTTGTATGGAACCCTTCAATATGGCGTGATGTTACGTCATGATGTTGTATAAACAATAAACATTCAACCGATTGCAGCAATTACGACAGATTTGCCGTCTAACATTGAAGAGTTCCATTGTATATTTCCGAAGATCAACATTATCATTATCTTCACCAAAATTAAACGGGGCCACCGGGAAATAATATTCTTCCAAATTAAAAAATAACCATCAAAATCGATTTACAATTGGCGAAGATATCGCTGAACATACACACACAAAAAAATCAGAGAATTGATAACCTCCTCTTTTTGGAAGTCGGTTAATAAAAGTCGTAGACTAACTACTCGTTACCTTGCTAACTACTTCAAATCATTTTGGAGATTAGCCGGAACAAACAGACAAAACTAAAAATAAATGATTGTTTGTTACAAAGTCTGTGAACGAGTCTTAATAAAGATGTTTTATGTTGCACATCAATTGGTTTGTGGAGGTTAGATAGGCAGTCGCTCCATGTAAAATACTGGTAGCTCTGTTCGATTAGCCTAAAAGCCAACCAAAACAAAGTTGAGAAAAGTTTAGACAGGTGATGATGATGATTTGGATAAATCAATAGGTTGTTGCAAATTCAGCCTATAATGTTCCCACTGCTGGGATCCAACACACGCGCCCATCACAGATTGATAAACGTCCCATGTTTTCAACGTTTTAATAAGACATAATGACAGGGCCTGACAATGTTTTTCTTCACAGTTTAAAAAACAGTGTTTCAGAGATCCATCTGCATCAAAAAACAATGGCAAAAAGATTAATTTGAATAACATTTTTAGTTTGATGGCGTTTTACACAATCGACTATTTAAATACATGAATATTCAGAATAATACTCTCTCCAACACACCATTCTATCGCATGCAAATTAACAAGCAACCTAAAGGTTTAACAACCCTGTCTTGATATAGCGTTTCTTCGTATTAACCATACAGTTAGAGTGCAACGTTCCAGTGTGCGTAGCTGTCAAAAACAAGCAATTTTGCCATTTCCTCCCTTTGACTGTAACAAATGTATTTCAAAGAGTAATTTTCCAAGAATAATGTTACTTCTAAAACAGAGGTGAATTATAATGCTATTCGAATAATATGAAATATTACAGCTTTGTATCTAGAATTGCAATGCTCTTGCGATGCGTTGATATTGCTGATGTCGTTTGGTGACGATGTCCATCTTGTAATGCATTATGCTGAGCGATGGCGTGGATGTTGTGACGCATTTCATCCCCCCCCCCCCCACCTGTTCGTTTTACCTCACTAATCCAGGTTCAGATAAACCAGCGTCGGGCACTAGTTGTCCGGCATTTTGCTGAACTGGGCCTATTTGGCGCAGCCGTGAGGCGCACAGTGTCACATTATTATTATATTTGTTAAGTTTTATGTTTTTTATTCATTTTTGTTTTTCTTTTTTTGTTATTTTTTATACTGTGTGCACTTGTGGCGTGTGCCAAATAAATGTATTTTCACCTCAGCACCTCAAACAAGCAGGTTTTGCTGTTTACAGACAGTGAGCAAAATTCAATTTTGCCGCGAGCGTGAGACAAAGTAACTTTTTTTTTTTTTTAAATACCGATAACTGTGCAGGTCTACTCACAAAATTCGAAAGATTTCAATTTCACTTTGTTCTGTCACTTTCATTTCGATACGAAAAAAGCGAGAGATAGAAACAAGTCGATTTTCAAATTCCATATTTAGTAGGCCCAAAAAAGAAAAAAAAATAAAACGTTCGGATACCGATATTGTAAATCGATAACCGTACCTAATATTGCGTGTTTAGGTTGTAAATGAAAAAAAATATATTTCGAATAATCGAATTATATTTTTTATATCAAGATCAAGAATGTTGAAGAAAAAAATACGAAGTTTATCATGTATCTACATATTTATTTTTAGTTATAATAATCTTTAATATTGAGACAGAATACCGCGTGTGTAGATTCAGAACGAATTTTTAAAAAATTGCGGGATATAATTTTTATTGTTTTGTACGCTAGCAATGATTAGGTCAATGTACGCTAGCTACAAAGTACAATAAAATTTGGATAATTGGATAATAAAGTAATAATAACAAATAAATATCAGTGAGTCTAGTGACGAAGTCTGCTATTTAACTCCCGAAGAATTGAAGCATAATGTAAAAAATGCAGAATTAAGTTTCCTGCCTGAAAAGTCTCGCGAAAAATATCTAAAAACTTATAATATTTTTAAGCAATGGAAGTCTTCACTGTTTATTTTTACTTTAAACTTTTGATTTTTTGATATTGTTTAAATGTGGTCATCATCATCAGCCTATTAACGCTCCCACTGCTGGGACACGGCCTCCTCTCAATGAGAGGGAATGGGCTATATATAATCCACCACGCGGGCCCAGTGCGGATTGGTAGATGTCACATGTCTTCGAATTTTTGGTTCTAGGACATGCCGGTTTCCTCACGATGTTTTCCTTCACCGTTTTGAGAGCAGTGGTGATGAAATCAATTACACAAATTTATGCGCCTGCCTGGGTTCGAACCCACGACTTACTATTCGTAAGTCGGGGCCGCCACCACTGGGCCACCGCCGCTCTCATGTGTCTAGTCTCTTAATGTGGTTTGGTGATTTAATTTTTACCATGTTGTTTTTTTTATCTTTAGGTATATGTTCTCGCTGCTGAGGTGAAAAGTTATATGTGTTACACGAGACCAAAGTTATTTGCATCTCGCGTCTTTGAATCCCTCGCTGCGCTCAGGATTCTAACCTAGAATCACTCGCTACGCTCGTGATTCAACTATAGAATCCTTCGCTTACTCGGGATTCAAAATCAACACTCGCAGCAAAAACCCACTTTTTTCTCTTGTTGCACAAATAACTATTTCTTTCTTCTGTCTTTTTGCGCGCTTTATTTTTTATACATCATGTTTATTGCAAAATATTTTTTTTCAGTATTTCTTTCACCTACCATCACATACGTTGATAGGATCACGTTAAGTTAATAACAATGGCCACTTTTGATCTTGATCATCAGTCACAATAAGTTAGTCGCTTGTTAATTCAAGTTCCATACGTCATGATTATCATCATCATTTTAGCCAAAAGACGTCCACTGCTGAATATGTGCCTTCCCTAAATCGGGGGTTTTGTCATAATATAATAACATAATTATTTTGCCTTGTGAGCCCTTTAGCATAATTATGAGACACATGGAACCGAGAAGAATGGGTGAAGAAAGGGGAGACCTATACCCAGCAATTAGTGTCGAGTGATTCTGTGCTGACATGATCATGTCTGATTACAATCAGCCTCGAAACCCAAAAAGATGAATACGTCAACAAGAGTTCATTAACACATCATTCAAATTGAGAAATAGCATTAATTAGCAGAAATGTCTTAACTGGACCACCTGTCCAAATAAAGTAACAATAATTTATTTATTTATTAATTTAGGTTTACCAACAGCTTCTGTGTACAGCATTTAGGCATACATAGGTTTTACAGTCTTGGACTTACACAGTCGCCAATTACAGGTTAACCAGAATTCACAAAAATAAGTGTTAACTTATGAGAAAAAAATAAAATAAAATTAAAATAATGGCTATATACATGAAATACATAGACCCTACATTTAAGAGATTACTTACAATCAATGACGACCAAGTAAGATTCCCAACTAAGATATTATCCTCTTTCGCCCCATATCATGTAACATACCTTCATAATACTGCTCAGGACTAACACCCGGTAACTCATCGTCACACGAGAGTTATTAACGCTTCCAGCGCGAATGGAAAGCGATGCAGCGTTCGCGATAAATTGCCTTACATCTGATTAGGGTTGATTTAAAGCGATTTGAGCTGCAGTGCGGTATACAAATTGGTTTTATGGGTGATTTATTTATTAATGCACATACTAAGTGTTGGGTTTAGCAGTGAGATTTTGACCTTTAGAGGGGGTATGGAGACTGATAATGTAATGTTATTGGTATCGAATAAATTGGCTCACAGATCCAGTGGGGGATGGAACACCTGACATATGTTTATATTTATCTTGCACAAAATATATTATTCCTACCCCATTTAATGAGCAGTAAAAATACTACTTAGCAGATAATATTCCTTATGGTCTTTGGGGAAATATAGGTACACTGGATGTTATGCTTATTTAGTTTTTACTTACTTCTTTAACCATTACTTCTCAAATAGAGGCATTACGAGCACTGATCACCACGTCTGCTCCCTCGGCTTTGGTCAATTTGTACAAAACTACATATTTTCGAAGCTCGTTACCGCAATTTACTCTCCAAGGAATCAACCAACTTTACAAATATACTTATATATATTCATGCCTGCGGAAGTCTGAACTTTAGATTCATCTCTGGTAGCTTCGCCGTTGATTGTTGAACCGGTTGATTTGAGACTCAGTGTCCGCTCAAATCAACGTTTGGATAACAAAGAAAATTGTGAACTAATACTCGTATACAATAATAAAAACGTTGTGTCTCGTGGGCCAATCATTTTGATTATATTATCATTATCATTATACACTCATATACACGTACACAGGCGCCATGATTAACTTTTTGTTGATAGTGTCTTTTTAACTTCTACCTCCAAAATTATAATAAGTTTTTAGGCTTAAATCTCCTTGTCTATAACATTGTGTTGTAATATCATATTTTGTTAAGTAAAACTTTCTGTTCTTGGGGACCTGGTGATTTGTAATACAGCCATTTTACGCCTAACTCAGACACCAGGGACATTGCTAAAAAAAAACAAATAATATGTAAAACCAAAAAAGAAAGAGTAAGAGCAAATGGAAGGAATTGGGGGAGGCCTTTGCCCAGCAGTGGGACAGTATAGGCTAACTAACTAACTAGGCTAAAAAAAAAAAGTATAACCTAGAACAAGTTTGTCATTGTGAGGAGAAAGAAAGAACTTATTATTATTATTATTATAATCTCTACAACCAGTATTTTATATGACTAATCTCTACAACCAGTATTTTATATGACTAATCTCTACAACCAGTATTTTATTGACTAGTATTTTACATGGAGCAACTGTAGAGATGTGCCCCGCTTGGGCGGAGCACCGCCGTGTCCTCGAAGCGGCGATCGGCGGCGGCAACCTCTCGCTTCCAGCCATGGTTCAATCCATGGTCAGAAGCGAGACGGAATGGGACGCCATCACCTCCTTCTGCGAAGCAGTCATGCTAGCGAAGGAGGTGGCAGAACGTGAGAGGGAGAGAAAGCCTCAAAGAGAGTCAGCAAAAAGGAAGGGGCCCGCAAGGGCCGATGCCTGCCTGGGCTCGGGACTGTTCTAAAGAGATAACGCGGCTCCGGAACACAAAGAGCGAAGAAGGAACATGGATGGGTTTTTGTCAGTACCTACAAGTCTGACACTCTCTCCCGCTCCGCTTAGAGCAGGGTCATTTGAAGATTACCCATCCGAAAAAAAAAAGGTACCAAGAATATATTTATTTATATATGCTTAAGCATTCTCTACCAGTCAACCTTTACGTTAAAACAAATATTTAAGAAGATAAGATATTGCTGTGATACTCACAAAAACAAAAAGGAAACGCTCATACTTCCCAGCTTGTGGATAAATCTCGGTGCAAAAACTGGCTCCAGGAATTGTCAGCGACGACGCAGCGCTTTCAATAAATCGCCTTATACCTGATTAGACTTTGATTTAAAGCGATTCAGCGCTGCAAAGCTACGTTGAAATTGCTCGAGTAGCTATTTGCAGCATAGTTTAAATTCCTTTGCTGATTCGAGAAGGAAAAATTGCTAGTTAAACTTGCAAGAAATGTTTTAGAAAGGAAAAGAAAGATGTAAGTTTTGAAGTGGCTAACGATATCGTTTTTTTTTACGTTTATTGCGCTAAAAGAATATGGTGAGGAGGTTAGTACAGTTCGGTATAAGTTTCTTCACCACGCAGGTTCCGGGTTGGGAGCTTGAAAACCTGGTAAAGTAGCATATTGGGTTTTATATTATATATTTATATAGTTGTGAACTGTGGTTTTTCATCCTAGAAAATTGTGGTTGGTGCCAATTGTTTTTGAATAGAATTCCATGTGCCAACGTTATTATATGCTAGCTTATGCTCGCGGATTCCCACGCGTGGAGTTCTGTAAATGTTCCACAGGAACGTACTACCGGGATAAAAAGTATCCTACGTGTTAATCCAGGTTATAAACTATCTGTATGCTAAATTTCATCCATATTTGCTTAGTAGGTTTTGCGTGAAAGAGTCACAAACATCCATACATCCTGACAAACTTTCGCACTTTTATAATATTAGTAGGATTTGAGTAGGTACTTGCTCTACAATGGCAGTCTAATGGTAATTTTCACGTATACCTGGCAAATTCAAATGACTGGTTTGTAATTCCACCAGCGCATTGATATTGAGGCATAATTAGTGCATCAGGGTAATGCCTTTAGGGCACGCCACAATAGTGGCGGTAAGTCCCCTCTTTGAGGAGTGGCTGGAGAGACGCCACGGCGTCCTCACCTTCCGCCTGACGCAGGTTCTTACCGGACACGGATGCTTCGGTAAGTTCCTGCACCGAATCGGGCGGGAGGAGACGCCCGGGTGTTTCCATTGTGAGGATCGACCGGAGGACACGGTGGAGCACACGGTGGAGGTGTGCCCTGCTTGGGTGGAGCACCGCCGTGTCCTCGAGGTGGCGATTGGCGGCGGCGACCTCTCGCTTCCGGCCCTGGTTCGTGCCATGGTCCGGAGCGAGACGGAATGGGACGCCGTCACCTCCTTCTGCGAAGCAGTCATGCTAGCGAAGGAGGTGGCGGAACGTGAGAGGGAGATATCCTCACGTCCCGGCCGCCGCGGGAGACGCCCCGGGCGTCGGGGGCCACGTGGTGGCTTCCGGCCACCGTAGGCGCGGGCCTGTGGACGGGGGAGCTATGGGCTAGCTCGCCGTCCGTTCGTCTCATGACGACAGGCCGTGTCGACGGCGCGTTCGTGTTCCACGCGCGCCTCAAAGAGAGTCAGCAATAGTGAAGGGGTCCGCAAGGACCGAAGCCTGCCGGGGCTGCGGGACTATTCGAAAGAGATACCGTGGCCCCGGAACACAAAGGGCGATGAAGGAACATGGATGGGTTTTAGTCAGTAAAAGTCTGACACTCCCTCCTGCTCAGCCCAGAGCGGGAGAAGTCATTTGATGATTTCCCATCCGAAAAAAAAAAAAAAAAAAAAAAAAAGGGTAATGCCTTTACCTAATAACTTATAAATCTTAAAATCCATCAAAATAATTACTTGATGCACCAATGCGATTAAGTCTAATGGCTGGTTTGGTTAGACTGTATTAATTATTCAGATATTTTGCTAATTAGAATATGTACTGCAATGCAGTTTCATCCTAATCAGTCTAATAGTATATGGTATTGCTTTTATGAGATTACCTGCATTGGATCACCAATCATCAGTCTGCCTCGTTTGGTCTAGTGGTCCAAAGCGAGACTGCTGAGCACGAGGACCTGGGTTCGATTCCCGGGTGGGGCAAAGTGTCATTGGGTTTATCTAAGAGGAATTTCTCAGTAGCAGCCACCTAGTCTGGATTTGTTGTGCCCGGACCTCTGCCTAACCCTTCTGGGATTACAGGCGTTATGTTATGTTATTTTCAATAATTGCAATTTGTGATTATGTATTACATTCTAGTAGCGGCAACCTCGGCTCCTAAGGGCAGTAGCGTGATGTTAAATTGCCTGAATCAAATCAAATTCTGGTATCAAATTTAAAAAAAACCAATCCAGGTAATAGTTCCAGAAATACCTAAACGCGTTCTAACAAACTAACAACAAATCTTTATAAACGATTGGTCAAACAAATTGAATAAAATAATATTCACATTGCAACAATGGCTATTACGATTTTTTTTTGTAATAAATATTATAAACCATAAAAGCCATCACATAAACGATTTCTCTCTAAGTCTTTATCCAGCAGAAAATATCAATATTCCCTGTAGCTACATAATTCTAGAATAGAGTTAATCATTCGGAACTCGCCGCCTCAGTTGGTAGAGTCGGACTCTATAATAACGTAACAACGATCGACTCTACTAGCTGTGTAAATCTTCAATAGAGCTAATACACCGGTGTTTAGTCTGAACTAATAATAGGCGAGGTAGCTAGAGGCTGTTCATTATTAGACCAAAGTTAGTCTATATTTAGACTGGTTCAAATGGAAATTTGTATTGCAGGATTTGGAAGTCTGATCTAGATTTTGAATGGTACTATTTAATTGTTTTGCTTGAATTGTAAGAGGAGCTCGTGGGTCTTAGGTTATCTTCAGGTTAAGTCGCACCTGCCTAGGTCAGCCCATAGATGGGAAACTAACCTTTACAGACTGAGTTTTCTCTGTGTCTCGGAAAGCACGTTAAGCCTTTGGCCCCGGTTGTGAATCGTAGATCTTCGACTGTCCCGAAAGTTGGACAACCAGTCTTTACCAAAGGGTGTCGTGTTACTGACTGAAAATAACGGATATAATTGTCCACAATTACAAAATCCTTGGATACTATGACTCATCCACGTGGATTTTTAAATTAAGTGACTACTCGACAATGTTTAATTGGCGTATAGAGACGTTTAATAATTTATTACATCTAGACTTACAAACATATAATTATGCAACTGCATTTGATTCTAATTTAAATCTTTTATATAACTTTACTATGTTCTCTAAATTCAATAGAAAAATTAATGACTGTGGTATGCGTAATATCTTTCAAAATTTATTGTTAACCATAACAGAAATATCATCGACCCAATGTGAATCTTCAACAGATGAAAAATTTTGTGAACAAGAAAATTTTTTTCGTGTATAAAAATATTAATATTCTGCATCAAAATATAAATGGTCTCTTGAACAAATCTCATATGTTTACTGTCGCACTTAATGAACTATTCAATTCAGAAAAAATAATTGATGTGCTGTGTTTTTCGGAGCACAATATGATATTATCTGATGTTAACTTGTTACATATTCCTAATTTTACACTTGCTACACATTTCACTCGGAAATCCCGACATGGAGGTACATGTATAATGATACGAAACGGAATTAAGTATAGAGCTTTGGAGTCGGTGGAAAAGTACTGTATTTCTAATATAATTGAATGTTGTGCAGTAGAACTCACTGACCACAACATCATTGTGATGTGTGTCTATAGGAGTCCACTTAGTAGGGACATAAAAAGTAAACTTGGTATATTTTTCGATAACCTGAATATTCTCTTAAAGTCTTTTTCATTACACACTAACAAAAAACTTATTCTATGCGGTGATTTCAACATTGATCTTTTAAAAAAGACCACATGTTTAGAACAATTCAAATATCTTATTACGGGTTACAATCTCAAATTTGAAATAAACGTTCCAACAAGATTAAGCAGTGGGACTTGCATAGATAACATAATTCACAATGTACGAGGATCAAAAGGAGAAGTCTTAGAGCTGGCGGTATCTGATCATACGGCACAACTGTTACGATGTCCAGTTAGACGAACATGCATCTTAAATTACTGGTTTTCAACTAAACGAGATTACTCAAAAGAAAATGTTCAGAAATTCATAGAAAACATCAAAGCTATCACTTTTGCTGACGTATACGAGGAAACGGATCCCGCTAAGGCATTCAAATTATTTTATGACCTGTTTAAGTTGCTATATGATCTATGCTTTCCAAATATAAAAATACGGATATCTACTAAAGTCAAAGCAAAATGGATTAGTCGTGACATTAGGATTTGCAGTAAGAGAAAAAGAGAATTGCTGTGGAAATACCGGTTACTACCAAATAAGCAAAATAAAACAAACTTTAAAAAGCTTTCAAATCGGCTGAAGAAAGTTATAAACCTCACACAGAGAGCCCATAATAATCGTTATATACATTCAGCTCCGAATCTATGTAAAGCAACATGGAAAGTAATAAATAAAAATAATAATAAACATAATTTGCCAGGCGAAACCATAACAAAAATCAAATCAAATGACAAAATCATAACTAATCCTCTTGAAATAGCACAAACTTTTAACGATTACTTTATAGATCAAGTGAAACCAGTTTCTAATTTAGACAATAATAATAATAAACATAAAATAAGCAGTAGCATTACTTCCATGTTTATGTCGCCTACACTACCACAAGAAATTCACCAAATTATTATGTCACTAAAGAATACGTCTAGCACTGGGTATGACGACATATGTACAAACATTGTTAAACGGGTATCCACAATACTTGCTCCTGTGTTGAGCCATCTCATCAATATGTGCATATACCATGGGTACTTTCCAGAAGAATTAAAAATAACAATTATAAAACCTCTCTTCAAGAAAGACAACAGAGAAGATATGTCCTGCTACAGACCTATAGCGTTAGTACCGATTTTTTCAAAAATATTCGAGAAAGCAATATATTATCAACTTACTTCATACTTTGAGAAAAATTGCCTTTTCGTTGATAACCAGAAAGGTTTTAGGAAAAACAGATCTATTGACATGGCCATCTACGATTTCTTACATATGGTTACCAGTAGAGTGGATAAGAGGCTACCAACTCTAGCGCTCTATATGGACATGTCAAAAGCTTTTGATCGCGTAGACCATAAATTACTAATTAATAAACTTAACGCATACGGAATAAGAGGAAATATATCCAATTTAATAGAATCTTATCTGTGTGATAGGCAACAAATAACGTGCATTAGTAGAATATCTAAAAAAAACGAAATAACATATAAATCCAGTCAGAGAACGGTAAATTATGGAGTACCACAAGGTAGTGTACTCGGACCCCCTTTATTTATTGTTTATATTAATGACTTTCCGACAGCATCATCATATCCTATGACAATGTTTGCAGATGACAGCACTTTACTTTTTAATAGTGACGAGGTAAGTACATTAGAGGCTGAGATTAACTCTACTTTACTATCAGTTGTGAATTGGCTGCATAATAATAATTTGATTATAAATCTTGATAAAACCGTATTAATGAAATTTCAACAAAGAATAAATTACAATCTGGACTTAAATATTAAATACAATGACAAAACTATTAATGAAGCAAAAGTGACTAAATTCCTTGGACTAAACATAGAAAACACTTTAAAATGGAATTCCCATATTGACAAAGTATGCAGTAAGCTAAACCAACATTCTTATGCTTTACACATGTTAAGTAAAACGGCCAATCGAGCAACAGTCTTAACGGCGTATCATGGTCTAGTAGCTTCAACATTGAGATACGGAATTATATTTTGGGGCAATGCCACGGGTAAAGATATGGTATTTAAGTGCCAAAAAAGGTGCATAAGAGCTATTTATAATTTACAGACAACAGACAGCTGCAAAACGTTTTTTAAAAATACGAAAATATTAACTATGCCGTCGTTGTACATCTATGAAACGTCTATGTTCGTAAAAAATAATTTACATAAATTTGCTCGAGTAACTAGTCAGCGCCGTTGTGATCGGTTACAAACAGTCGGATCTAGTACTGCACTGTACAGAAACAGTATTTTTGTAATGGCTCCAAAGGTCTATAATAAATTACCAAAATGTATAAGGAGTGAAGCTAATGTCCGCAAATTCAAAAGTAAATTGCATTCATTTCTAATAGATAAGACGTATTACTCTATCGAAGAATTTTTAAATGATAAAATATGACATTACCAGTCCTTTATCATAATTTATCTTTAATTTATTTATTAGTAATAGGTACATTTAATTGACATTATTTACAATATTACAAAATTTGACATTTAAATAATTTACCGTTGACATGCATGAAAAATAAATTATAATTGATTCATTAATGATTAATATATTGAATTCTCATTATTTACTCAAACCTAACTTCGTATTGTATAAATCTAGACTTATTATTAAAAAAAAAAAAAGAACTATTTGTACACGAATTTCATTGGTAGGACATAGAGCTCAACTAAAATGTATGAATAAGACCTTTATTTCAATACCTGTGTTCACAAATAAAGATGATTTGATTTGATTTGATTTGATAAATTTTAATTGACTGGCTCGGGATCTATTTACACCTGCAAATGTATTAGCTGTTTTGAGAGGCCTTCAGATAGAGAAGTATGAGCTGGTTGTGGTACAAGGCATAAGCTTACAGCGATTCTATTTATATTAAAACTGTCCACTAGACACTACATAGTTGTTGTTCTCGAAAGGAATCCGGTAGGAATAGTGTTCTTTGCTACCTTCGGGTCTGCTATCCAGTGGGGAATTTATTTTTCCTTATTGTTTTTTTTTTGTGGTAAATGTTTTTTTGCATTTATACAAGAGGTACTTAATACACAGCTTAAAGCACAGCGCTTAACACGTAAAGTGAAGTTAGATTGATTTTGTTACCTATTGTGTATTCAGCTTTCCGTTTTATCTCCGCTACAGGCAAGGCAGGCAGGTTAGGGCAAGCCCGCCACTAATCACAAACCACTGTAACTCCTGAAAACCAGAATCAGAAATCAGTGGTGATCACCAGAAAAGCGCCGAGACAATAAGGCTCGACGAAGTCCTAGAGAAACAATTTAACTGTCTTGGATCCCGTAATGAAATGAATCAGATAAGAATAGCGCAGGAGTAGGAAAAAACATAATTTCCACTTCCTTCTACTGAAGTGGAAATTATGTATTTACTTCTCCGCTACAGCTTGTAACAATACCACGGCCTAAAGCTACCGATTCCGACTAAGGCGGTCTCGATGCAAAGGGAATGTTGTATCAAGCGCCCGAGCACCGGCTCTTATTGAGACCCCCTTATTGGTCGGGCATTAGCTAGTTCTACCTGCAAATCGTTTTAGGTGTTTGTGAGCAAAGGAACAGATGAATTAGGTTTGTTGGGTATGTTGTCTTCTAAAAGATTTTTTAATTTGTTTTAGGATGAAATCTCTGTTGAAGACTTAAAGGAGACAATTTTTTTAGGCCCACTTGGACGTTGCGTTTATTATTCATATTACACCAAAAATAAGTAACAGTTATATCATAGTAACAAACGAAAGATTACATAGAAACGAAACCGGAATCTTAAAATCATAATAAAAAGTTATATTATGATATCTTTTTGCGAGTCAAATCATTCCTGTTGTGGTCAATGTCATTTGAAAAACTTACGTGAATAGGATACAAAAAAAGTACGGTACCCAGTGGTAATCTATCTGCTTTAATTAAAACAGAATAGAATATAAAAATAAATATTATTAAACTGTGAGCATTTTAATGCTATTTTTAAAGGTTTTCGCTAAAATCGCGTAGATGGTTTAAACAATCAACGTGTCACGGAGCGTTGTAAATCCGCCTTTTTAGTGGTTGACAGATAACTTCATTATTTTGACATTTACTCTTTTTGTTTATTTTAATTTACGTAAAAGTGTTTTTGCAGTTTTCGCATTTATTCCGGTTAGACAAGGCTTAGCTTATATAACCACTGTAATCTAGATATTTTAGGGAAGAAATCAATGTACGTTTCATTATTAAACGCTACAATTTATGTGGGTGACCACATCTCTAAACAAAAATATTGTCTCCTTACGTCACGTTTGTTTCTGATTTTATGGAGAATACAGGGTGTAAACCACCTCATCACGAAGCCGTCAACCAAGCATTCTGTACATCTATAACTAAGTTATTTTTCGCAAAAATTATTGCTGGGACGCGACTTTTTATTGGGGTGAAAAATCATGTTTTGTGGTAGAACTCAAAGTAACGCACTTAAAAGTTTGTGCTGATGGATGGATTGAATAGTACGGGGGTCGTGGAGGTGTTTAAAAATCTTACATTAAAAACTTGTATTAAAAAAAAAAGTTGGAGCTTTCACCCCCAATATCTCCGTAACTAGAAGGTTCCCAGGTATGGTGTTGAACAAAAAAATGATCGCAATGACGAGAAAAACAAGTACCTATCGGCTTCGTTAAGAGGTGTTTTACACTCATTATATTATGATGATAATGGTATGTTGATTACAATAGTGAAAAGTTCGAGTGAATCGGTTTCTTCAGGGCAAGTATGCTCTACTATAGGCCTATAAAAAGGTGAATTTCAAATACTGGGTAGGTAAGAGTAGGATTACCTCTAATTTCGTTGAGAGCCGGGCGCTGTTGGTAAACATATGCGAAATAGCTTTGTGAAATGTATTGAAAAAACTGGCCAAGGGCGAGTTGGACTCGCGCACCGAGGGTTCCGTATAAACTTGTAGGTATTTTGTTATTAAACTACATGCATATTTACGATTTTCAGCATGCTTTGCTGCAAGACATTGCTTTGTGCCAAATTTCATGATTCTAGGTCAATGAGAACTTCCCTATAGGTTTTAATTCCCTTGTAAAATCAAAATATGCGACATAAACGGTCATATCTTTTGATCGCGTTGACTTCATCACTGCTCCAAGGGTAGCAGACCTGAGTATTTGATATTTATTTCAGCTTGATACCTCCACGCGTTCCTGAGAAAAAGGGACAGGCGGACAACAAAGTGACTCTTTACGGATTCCGTTTTTTGCCGTCTGAAGTACAGAACTCTTAAAAACAAGACGACAGAGTTAGTTCCAATTTTAAACATTCCCAGGTGCCAAAAGATCCTTGTTGGCTATAGATTTAAAGGCAGAGTAATTTGTTGAAAATATTTTCCAATTTATTGTGTCGAAGAACACGTTATAAGGTACATAACTTCGTAATTTCGATTTCGTAATTTCGATTTAAATTTATTAAAATTAAATTCGTAATTCTTTTAAATATTTGTACGCTGGAAACAGCAGAATATTATGGACATCATATTATGTGTAACACCTATTGGAAGAACAATATTCTAACAAATAAATCTATTATTATTATTATTAATTTCCTGCTTTATTTTACAGTTTCCAAGCAAGCAGAACTGCAGAAAAACAAAACAGAAAAGGAGCAACAGAAATCCATGAAACAAATTCCATAAGTTCCAATTTACATATTTGTTGAAACGAACACTGAAAGTAGCCATTTTTGACCCAAATGTCCGATATCTTCCTCCGAGAGTGCCCAATAAGAGGCCTCGAGGACCTTTGATAGAAAAAGGCAAAAAGGACTGAAATAAAATATCTTTAGTTTCTATGGTACTTCATGGTACTTGGGAACGGAGGGATGGGGGGGGGGGGTGAATGCTATCGGTTATACGATGTTATGGTCTTTAACCTTTTCAGGGCTATATGGTCGTGATCTTGCGGGTTGTAAAGGTGGTTATAAAAAAATAAAAAAATTGGAAACAGTTTGACCAGCCCGTTCACATAGGCAGACAGAAGGAACAAGCTTGTCAGTTTTCAAAAAGGTCTATGACCGTTATTTTAAAATGTTTTTAAAATTGGTAACAAAATGGTTCATTTCTATGCTAGGTAGTGGAAGTCAGGCATAAAAGGTCTCTCTCAGCTGTTTGGCACGCGCCAAACTAGATAACTATTTGGCACAACTGATACTAGGGCACGCAATTTTAGCTTCTATTAATTAAAATGAAACCTTATTTATTTTTCTAATAAAAATAATTATATTAAGTTAGACCTCATAACATCAGCTAACTGCCAATAAAAGTCCAATCAAAATCGGTTCAGACGTTTCGGAGATTAGCCGGAACAAACAGACAGACAGTCACTAATATTGAAACCAAATGTGTTTTTTATAAGTGCCGTATATATTTTCATATGAATTCAATAAAAAGCTGTCATTTTGATATCACTAACAGACACTTTTATTTATTTGTATAGCTAAATTACCCTATCGACCTAAGTGTAAGAGTATTCGTTGAAGCAATAACAGAATCGAGAGGAATGTAATCTTATCAGGGATTATTGATTATAATAATGGGAAATTGTCGGAGAATAATTATTAAATCTACTGACAAATCCAAGAAATAACGAAAATTAATTGTAAAACAAAGTATTGGCACGATTTAATATAGTTAACTATATATCAATAAATTGTTCTATTCGTCTGAGCGTTTCCGTCCCAATAACTCCTTTCAAACTAAGCTTGGGCTATCGCGTGGTACAAGGCATAAACAATCAGCGACAAATAATACTCTTGCGTGGACATAATTCAATGTTATGGAACCGTTGCTTTAAATTATGTATACGAATTAGTTGATAATTAACACTGATCGTTTATGTCTTGTGTTAATGATTTGGCAAATACGTAAGTGAAGATCAAGACTCATTTTTAACGGATTGGTCGGAGAATGCAAATTCTATACAAAATTGGAAAGCCTGGGGGAGGCCTTTGCCCAGCAGTGGGATAGCGAAGGCTGACCAAAAAAATGTATAACTAAGCGATCACTTGGGTACACAAAATATAATTCAAATCTTTTTCAGTTCGACTAATGAAAAGACAATATTGTAGAACGATTCGAGGCCACAAACAATTTGCAGTCGATAACATTTTAACATTCACACATTAAAAAGAAGATAGCCTTTAACCGATATTTTACCTTTAAAACTCACACCATTTTGAAATAGAACCAACAAAACAATGTCGCTACCCGCTATCTCTTATCACTTGCACCGCAACCTTAATCCAGGTTGAACAAGTTCTGATATTGAGAAATGTTCGGGCGTCCGTAGCTGCCATTTGTCTAAGATTATTATTTTCATTATTACGCCTTGACAGATGGGTCGAATGGGGCCCAAAGAGCTTACGATAAAACTTCACAGTAATTCGAGTAAAGGAAACACATTATATTAAGGTAGTAAATGTCGTAACATAAAATAACATTACGCCGGTAGTCCCAGATGTATTGGGCAGAGGTATTCATAGTAACTGAGACCTACATTTCGCCCGTTGACATAACATAACATAACATTACGCCTGATATCCCGAAGGGTTAGGTAGATGTGTACCTAATAGCACACCCACATTTCGCCAGTTATGTTTTTTAAGTCTCATGTAATAGGGAGTGAGCCTATTGCCATCAACCGGTGCACAAATCCAGACTCCATGGCTGCTACTGAGAAATATCTCATATAAAAACCCAATAACACTTCGCCCAATAAGAATGAAAAAAGGACCAATGAAGTGAAATTTTGTAAGTGTTTTTTTTTGTCGGCCTGGCGCTGCAAGCTATAATAGTCCTTAAGGTGGTCAGAATAATGTTTTGGTGATTGAAGTAGTAGACAGTAGTAGTAGTACAACGAAAACTAGGTAAATATGACCTCCTTCAAAATTATACCGCAGAAACTTGACTCAGAAAGACCTCCGAACTTTGCTGTCTCAAAACTGTAACAGCAGTGTTTGTCCGAACTCGACAAAGGTGCGCAAGTAGTGGGTATACTACAGTGCCTACTACGAAACTACCCACTGGCATCTAAACTAAGTTCCTTGAAAATTATGCATACCAAAACACAGAACATCTCGTGTATCCCAACTTGGGAGTTCAAGAACCACCGGCATAATGGTCGAGGTTGAACGTGCATTCCTTGCTAAGTTTTAAACTAAAACGGTTAATATCTTGTTAAAAGTTGGTCAGGTGGTAAACAATATTTTTTTTATATTTTATCAGCATTATCCTAATGCGCTTGTATTTTCTGAAGGGAGCTTTAGATATGGGTGAACAGTCAAAATAACATTAGTTATTTTACTTTTTGTACAGCTAACAATATACTTATATATTTTATAATGATGTGATTTTTTTTTTTTTTATTCTTGTCTTATTTAACCCCTTGCAGATTTATGATTAAAATGTTAATCATCTTTATCATCATTCATCATCATCATTTCAGCCGAAAGACGTCCACTGCTGGACATAGGCCTCCCCCAAGTGTCGCCACATTGACCGGTCCCATGCGACTCGCATCCAGCGGACTCCCGCAACCTTCACCAGGTCATCGGTCCACCTAGTGGGAGGTCTTCCAACGCAACGTCTTCCGGTTCGCGGTCGCCACTCCAGAACTTTTCGGCCCCATCGGCCATCCGTTCTGCGAGCAATGTGACCTGCCCACTGCCACTTAAGTTTGGCAATTCTTCGGGCTACGTCGGTAACCTTGGTTCTCTTGCATAGCCCTCTCCATTGCCCTTTGGGTGACTTTAAGCTTTAAGCCTTCTGATGAGGCCCATTGTGAGCGACCACGTTTCGGTCCCGTATGTAATCACTGGCAACACACACTGGTCATAGACTTTCGTCTTGAGACACTGCGGTAAGTTGGACGAGAAAATACCGCGCAGCTTCCCGGACGCTGCCCAGCCGAGTCGGATTCGACGATTGACCTCTTTTTCGAAGTTAGACCTACCTAACTGGACCGTTTGTCCCAGGTACACATAATCGTCTACAACTTCGAGTATAGAGTCTCCGATTTTGATAGGAGTGGGTGTGACATGGGCATTCAACATGACCTTGGTTTTGTCCATGTTCATTTTAAGACCCACTCTTCCGGAAGCTCTACTGAGGTCATCGAGCATCGTCCTGAGGTCCTCCATGGTCTCAGCCATGACCACTATATCGTCGGCAAACCGAAGGTGAGTGATGTACTCGCCATTGACGTTGATGCCTAGCCCTCTCCAGTCCAGAACCTTGAAGACATCCTCCAGTGCAGCGGTGAACAGTTTCGGAGATATGACGTCTCCCTGTCTCACATCTCGCTGCAGGAGGATAGGTTCCGAGGCTTGGTCCTGAAGTCGGACTGACATGGTGGCGTTTTTGTACAAACACTTCAACACCTCGATGTACCGATAGTCAATTTGGCACCGTTGGAGAGACTGCAGTACAGCCCAGGTCTCGATCGAATCAAAGGCTTTCTCGTAGTCCACAAACGCTAGACAGAGGGGCAGGTTATACTCTTCGGTCTTCTGTATAACCTGCCGCAGCGTATGTATGTGGTCCACGGTGCTAAAGCCTTTTCGGAAACCGGCTTGTTCGGTAGGCTGGAAATCGTCAAACCTGCGCGCGAGACGATTCGTGATGACTCTTGAAAACAACTTGTAGACATGGCTTAGAAGTGAGATGGGCCTATAATTCTTCAACCGGGCATTGTCGCCCTTCTTGAAGAAGAGTACCACCACACCCCTGCACCATGCCTGTGGCGTATTTCCCTCAAGTATGACGGAATTAAACAGCTTCTGAAGGGCCTTAAGAACCGGTTTTCCACCCGCCTTCAGGAGTTCGGCTGTAATTCCGTCATCACCCGGTGCCTTGTTGTTTTTGAGTTGCTTCAGAGCCATCCTAATCTCGTACAGGCTGACGTCCGGGATGTCTTCGGTATAGTGTCGGGTCAGTCTAGCTCTTGGGTCGTTTGCTAGATCTACGACGGGTTTATTGGTTGACGTGTACAACTGTCCATAGAAGCTCTCGATCTCCCTCAGAAGCTCCGGTTTGGCGGACAAGATCCTACCATCGTCGGTCTTCAGTTTCGTGAGCTGGCTCTGCCCAATAGCCAGATCTCTTGCAATCATAGTTACACAAAGATTTTTTACATACCTACGCAATTTCTTTTGCAAAATTTACATATGAATTTAACCAAGACATACCTTACTTTGTTATGCGTTATAGTAGAAAAATGTGTGTTACCTGAAACAAGATAAAAATATTATGAAAAACGGTAATATGCGACTATTTATTTTTAAAATACTCTATTTTAGGTAACTTCCGTATTTTTTTGTGCATAATCGATAAATTCAATTTGTATTCAAACTTTTCAGAAGATCACGTAGATTCACTTATGTTTAAACTCCAATTCTACATTTTTATTAAAAATCCAACTCAAAATTGAGAAACCTGGACAACGTTTTCGTGTCTAATCGCTGTCATCTTTTCTTAGAAAAAAATCTCATTTGAAAACAAGATTAATTTAAGATTTATAGAGCCAACGTTATTTTGTGATAGATAGTTTAAAAAAAATATTAATGTAAGCCAAATTTTGTTAATTTCGTGGTAAGGAGCTTATACCTACTTGCATCTTAGTGAAAAGATAAGTCATAATTAAGTATGATTAATGATCAAGAAGAATTTTCAACCTTTGATAAAACTAATTTCAAAGTTGTAAAGTCTTAAATTAGTAAACAAAACAGGAGACCATTTTGTTTACCAAAATCAGACCTTATTTATTAAAGTAGTTTCTTTTTTGTTGCATTCTAATCTTTTACTTACTTATGTCCGATTTCGCCCACATCAATGAAACGTATCGTAGTCTCAGTTTGTAAAAGTGTGGCTTTTCATCGGTGAAAGATTTTTTTCTAAATCGGATTAGTATATTTCAAACTTAATTTAGGGCGCCTCCCAGAGCAAAAGCCGTTTTTTTGCAGTTTTATGGAGCCAACTACTCTTTATCCAAAAGAAATACCAACTAATAAAAATACATTAAATTTCTACACATTCTTGACTCCAAAATGGTAGTTTTTTTTTTAAGTAGCATAATGTTTAATAAATCCCCTCACAATGAAATGAGAAATAATGATTTATAACAGGCTTCTACTCGTAAAGTAACCATTATTTTAATTTGCTACTTATACTAAAGGATAGGCAGGTGGTAGGTAGTTTTTTTTTCCAAAAGACGAAAATTTGATTTTATAAAGAATAAAAACCACTGATTTCGCACTATTTCAAACGAAGTTTTAACCACCAAAATAGAGTTGCTAATTTTGCCCACCCACTCTTTAAAATATTACTAAGTTTGGCTGGCTTTGCTTGCGTTATAGTCGACGAAATTATCCCGCGGGACCGCCCTGTTTATATGTACATATATAGCTTCCCATTAGTGAAAGAATTTTTGAAATCGGATGAGTAAGTTGTTTCGGGAAAAATATACTACATCCAAATTTACAAACTTTACTCTTCATAATATTAGTATTGAAATCTGTGAAAACTATTACTTTAGTGTGTGACAAACCTAAGGTTGAAAAACAATAATACTTACTGTTTTCCTACAAAAATTTGCTTTAACAAATTTTAACCAAACAATGTGGCGGTCGTTCAAAATGGTCAAATATTTAACGTATAAAAATCACGTTTTATGGTTAACCGAGAATTTCACAAAGTGGAACAGTGAAAATGCAAACCGTAGAATATAGATGCATGTACAGACCATGTTCTTTTATCGGTAAACATGAATATTGCGTTACACAACAGTTTTTAAAATAATAATTAGACTACTGTTTGGAACTTTTTACATTTTTGGATAAAACAATCGAATAGGAAACATAACATAGAAAGAAAGAAAGAAAGAAAAAGCATTTACTAACCCGCACAGGACAAAACACATAAAAAAAAATTCACACACACACTTATTATCCCAAAAGGAGAAGGCAGGTGTGATTTTGCCATTTTTCAAGTCGCAAGTTGCCAAGCAATGCCAAAAGCCATGTTGCAAGTCCCGCGTTATAAGGGACTAGCCCATTGCAATCAAATATGATTGCAATGGGCTAGTTGCTGGCTTAAATTCAGACATCGTGGGTGCTACTGAGAAATTCTTAAAGTAAAAACCCAATAACTCTTTGTCCGACCTGGGAATCGAGCCCAGGACCTAATCCCTAGCAGTCCCGCTTGCGTCCATTATACCAACGATGCAGTCTATTCTAAAAATCATGACATTAGCAAAAAAAAAACCAGCCAAATCTTCCCCATACGTTACTTTAATTTTTACGCTGGCAACATCTCAGTAGACCCCAAGTTTGTGCCAAACGAAACAAGACCCCGTTACGAATATTAAATAGCATTGTATCTTACACTTTGTGCTCTGATTGGTGTATAAATAATTGTGCTACCGTGGCGCAGTTAGTGGGGGGTGTACCCGGCTAGAATTGTTAATGAAGCAGTTGTCATTTTTAGCCGACAAGGGCAGGACGTGTGCTTTGGTTTTATGATTTATGAGTTTATCTTTTGATGTCAGGTCAGGGTATCTTTTTGTGACGACCGTGTTTTGGAAGATTTGGTGTGTAGTACCTACTCGTACCAGCCTGGAAAGATGTGGGAACGTGATTGAGGTGACAGGAACATGTAAGGATTCTTGGTGTTTGGATTAGGTGTTCAAAAGTGTCTTTATAAAAAAGCGTTTGTGGTCTTAAGAGAAAAGATCGTCATCTTTGCTGTACCCACATTGCTTCGATGTACATTAAAGTAGCCTCCCTAGGTTCCTAGGCTCCATTTCCAGATCAAGCCGGGCTTCTGGATTTGTACCCACTTGATAGCATCATGTTTGCCCCGTGTGTGGATCTGGAAGCACGGCAGTGCCCCCGCCAAGACGAGCCAAGCGAAGCGCACGGGCACTACCTACCTTTTCGACCAGATAAACTATATTCTCGGGATATGTTGTCAATAGTGGATTTATTAAACTAATAAAGTTTTAGTTCCATAGCTCTTTTACTTTAGTTTTTTTTGATATTTTTAAAATCTAAAAAACCCTGATTTCGTCACTGACTGATTCTAATTATAATTCTTAGGGTATTTCCTAATTTCTTAGAGAGCTGAAATTTGGTATGTAAGCTAGTATTAGTACACAAACAACAACAAAAATATAAAACTTTTCACTTTTATCCCCCCAACCCTTAAACTAGGGGATGGAAGTTTGTATGAGACTCGCGCAATTTTGGCGCTAGAGGTCTGTAAATTGATGAGCTAGTGGTCTGAAAATTGATATAGGGACTCCTTGTTATTATAAATAATAAAAAAATTATTAAAAAAGGCTTGGCCGTCTCGTTACTACAAGAACTATTGTATAACAGAAAAGTAATGAACAGTGGATACATTTTTCACCGTACGCCCATATGAATGTAGCGAAATGACCATGCCACATATTTTGATTAAGGTGTAGAGTTTGTGAAGTTAGACCTTGTAGAGTTAGGGCGCGTAGAGTTAGAAGCTTGGCTCTACATGAGATCTGATAACTTTTTGACAGTGCGAATCATATGGTCTCGTCTTGGCAACATTTACATGAAAATGTTTTTGGTGGGATGTTATTTACAGTGTTATTCATATGCTTATCCCTTTAGAAAATATAGGCAAGTCGATTAATGAAAAATAGGTTAGAAAGGCTTCAACGGGGCGGACTGTTCCAGTGTGCCAAACGTACCTAATTCATGGAGGCTATTTTTGGATTATCCAACATAACTGCAAAATTAAATACCTAATTCAAATCATACTATTTCTACTTAAACAAACATGAATTAACTTGAACATCTTAATTATTTATACGAAATTCCGTGTTCAAATGATGTAGGGTAAACCCCGTCAGCTCCCATGGGCGCCGTAAGCCCTGGGATTATTCCGAGGCTATGGGTAACAAGCATACCCTGCATGCCAAGTCGACTGATTATGTGAATTTACCCTACGGGCCGTTGATTGTTGCTTTTACCCTATGGGGAAAAACTTGGTCAGGTAGATAGATGGTCGTTAATGGCCAGTAATGGACCACGATTAAATAAATGAGACTGAGCCAATTTCGGTGTGTGTTTTCGACGGTCAAAAATGGCCTGCGGGGTTTGGTGATAACGACTGGAGGCAGGCAACACCGTTCTGTGATCACATAACATGACGCCTGTAATCCCTGAAGAGTTAGGCAGAGATGTACCTAAAAGTATTTCCACATATTAACAGTTATATTTAAGTCCCATGTAATTGGGAGCCACAGTGTGCTCGTGAATAGTAATTTTGTAGGCCCCTGCCAAAAATAGTCTTAAAATTTCTGGAATCATGAAGACACAGATTATCGTTGGTGAGTAGCCGGCAGGCCGTAGCAGGATACTCATCTGGTCATCTTCTTTCTACAGAGGATGAGAGGTTCCACACCCTGATTTATCATTTGCCTAGCCTTTTCCCAGCTATGTTGAAGTCGACTTCCAGTCTAACCGGATGCAGCTGAATACCAGTATTTTACATGGATCGACTGCTTATCTACCAAACCAGTTATTACTGGGTAATGCAATTATACTCCTTATGGTAAGACTGGTTGTCAGACTTTCGGGCCACTGACTACCTGTAACTACTGTCAAAGATCTACAACTGACAGCCGGGACTAACGGCTTAACGTGCTTTCCGAGGCACGGAGGAAACTCGGTATGTAAAGGGTGGTCAATCATCCACAGACCAACCTAGGCAAGCACGGCTTAACCAGAAGATTTATTTGCTATTATTTAGTATTTATTTTCCAACCACCCCTAAACTATCTTCCTATCTAAAATCAACTAACATCTAAATCTGAACATTCACACCTGATATCATAAGTCAATTAGGCACAATTCTAGATATAATCTATTGCTCTGGAAACTAAGCCATTGTTCAACTGAATTATTATTAGGAGACAATTGCAGGGCAATAATTGTTTTAGAGTTAAGTTAGTGTTTAAGATTAATTTAAGTAGTGTTACTTGTGTAAGTTAAAAGTAGATGGAAATATAGAATACCTTCTTTTTTAAACTGCTACGTTGGTACAGTAGTTGCATGCGCTGATGTATGAGATCTAGGGTTCGATTCCCTGGTCGGACAAAGTGTTATCGAGATTTCCTATCAGAATTTTAAGGCGACTACAGGAGCTAAATTAGCAACTCTATTTGTGGTGGTTCAAACTTCGTTTGAAAAACTGTTAGAATAAAGTTCTAATCAGCTTCCACTACAAAGTGGTTGTTACGTCAGTCACTGCGGGCCGAATAGTGCGAAATGAGTGGTTTTTTGAGATTTACAAAAAATCTATTGATTGGACTGAAAAAATAAAACATTATCATGCTAATATGTTGCTTGTAGAATTATTTGCCAAAAAATCAGAATAATCGCATGTATTTGAGTATGGTTTTTACTCGTTAAATGAAATTTTTTGAGATAAGTTCGTGATTTTTTTCTATCGAGTAAAATTAGTTGTATTATGTTTTCAAAACACTATCATACTAGCTTAAATCCTGAAGAATATCATATATTTTTCTGGTTTTGTTTATTGCAGTGAATCATATGCTTTTTTGCATTATAAAACTCGCGTTTAGCTCCTGTATAGTCCCCTTAAGTACCCACCTCGGCAAGCGCAGCCTAACATGAACCCGTGCGGCTAGTTCTTACTGGTTGGTCACAAGCTCTTCACTAAATCGATAAATGAGCCATTTTCTCTTATAAAATTCTCAGTAACAGATCTGGATTTGTACCCGGCAGGCTATGATCCGTTCCTATTGCTTGGTCTACGTTCCGTCATCTGATCATATACATGCACGCCTACACACTTGACCTTAAGTGAAGAACAACCGATAAGGTCAGTTTAGCTATTTGTGATATTATATACAGGGTGTAAACCACCTCATCATGCAGCCGTCAACCAAGTAGTCTGTACATCAAACTGAGTAACTTTACACAAAAATTATTGCTGGGAAACGAGTTTTATTTTGGGGCGGAAAAACATGTTTTGTGGTAGAACTCCATGTAACGCATTCAAAACATTGTGCTGATGAATGGATTGAATATTACGGGTGTCGTGGAGTTAAAGTAAAAATATTACATTAAAAACTTGTATTTAAAAAAAACTTGTGAAGAAGTTGGAACTTTGACCCCCAATATCTCCGTAACTAGAAGGTTCCCAGGTATGGTGTAGAACAAAAAAATGATTGCAATGACGGAGACAACCAGTGCCTTTCGGCTTCGTTAAGAGGTTTTTTCACCCTTAATTAACTCGCATACTATTATTGTATGAATAGAGGAGCTCGTGGTTAAATAATAACAGCCGCTCGGGTCGATATTTAGGTTAAGCTGTGCTTGCCTAGGTTGGACTGTGGATGGGTGACCACCCTTACATACCGAGTTTCCTCCGTGCCTCGGAAAGCACGTTAAGCTGTTGGTCCCGGCTGTCATTTGTAGATCTTTGACAGTCGTTGCAGGTAGTCAGTGGCCCAAAAAGTTTGACAACCAGTCTTACCAAGGGGTATCGTATTACCCAGTACTAACTGGGTTGTGGAGGTCAGATAGGCAGTCGCTCCATGTAAATTACTGGTATTCAGCTGCATCCGGTTAGACTGGAAGCCGACCCCAACATAGTTGGGAAAAGCTTGGCAGATGATGACTATTGTATTAAATCTGTTTCTTCTGACCTAACACATGTGTTGCTGTGGAGTTTGTTCCTCTACTTCTTCTTCCCAGATACAACACTAGGAAGTGGCGAAAGGCGAACTTTTTCGGGGACTATCTCTTGTAAACTTTGTCGTTCAAAAAGAGCTGATTATCCTAGCCTAATTCGATTAAATGACTTTTGATTTTCTGGATACATTATGTAGGTTGCAGATACCAATACCGCGTTATAGTAAACCCTACAACGTTACGTACGTTTTTTCACTGAGAACCACAGAAAACCAGCGCTGTGCTGTGGGCTCCCCATCGCACAGCATCATGCGGAGTGGTAAACCTGTTTGTCGCACTCACGACGTGCAACTTTTTTTTTTTTGTTTTTGTTCCGTTCTGTCTTACAAATTATAATGTGGTTCTGTTGTATTGTAAATGTTTGTGTTTATCTAAATGCGTTGTGCCTATGTATATTGTTTATTTTTCATGAATATTGTATGCACGTCATTTCCTAGCGACGAATTGTTCACTTCCATATGGTTGAGTTGAATGGCGCCGATACATGCGTCATGTTCGTGAACGGGCGCTGTCAGTTGGGACTGGTCATCTCTTAGCTGCCACGGTTCATTTTAATTACTTTAATTTTAAATTGTTGATTTAATCTTCTACTCTGAACGCTCTTAATGTGCACGTCTTTCTACATCGTTCTCACATATATGCGTAATCTCAACATGAAAGATGTTACCAAAATATTGTAACAAAATTTTAATTTAAGAGCGTGTCCATGGAGTTTCTTGCCCGTTCTTCTCCATAGAGATATACGCGCTAGAGAATAGGCAACTACAGTACTTTCTCAAGGTATTATGCCTTGTGTCTGTAGCTTTGCTTTTTTTGTATTTTTGACATTCAAAAGTGCCGTAATGGTCAAATTGAAATAAATGCTTTGAGTTTGAGTTTGAATAAATATTTTTTCTGTCTCTGTTTTTATTTTTACAAATCGAACTTGCGTGAAAACAGCATTGCCTAGCATTACCGTTAGCGTGACATATGTCGGGGAAGTCGTTAGCCGGACAAAGGGCTAGACGGCCGGTGATAAGGGCAGGCCGCGCCACTTCCAAGCTAACGCTTTATTGTTGAAGTTAGTTTTTGTCTGATTTCGGTTCTGTATGTGGTTTTTTGAGAAGTGAATAATTTTTTACCAATGTTTGTAAATTTGAGAGAGAGAGAATTTATTATTTTCGTTTATACCATTAATACTCTAAGTACCATATTTTTCGTCAACCTATCGAGTATCCCAATGTTGCGCTACAGATTTCCCTTTATATTCCCAAACCTCTCTATCTTGTGCGATCTCTGGCCAAGATCACGACCATTCAGAAATTGAATTCAGCTAGAAGCACGCTATTTTTTTTAATTAATTTATTAATAAAATATAACATAACTTTAAATAAATATGGTTAACAGTAAATTATTATCTATAAAATTACTTTGATTAAGAAATTCATTCATCACTATTTTATTCACTTTGACGTTAAAAGAGCATGACTTTCTTGACAAAAAAATCTAAGCGAAATATTGACCGATGATGTAGTTTTGTAGCTCGTATTCTCGTTATGTATTTCTTATTATTCAATAACTCCAAAATTTCTTAAGAAACGTAGTTTATTGTTTGAGAAAAATAAGGTAGGAAGACTACTCTCAAGTTTTGCTAAACCAGCCATCTTTTCAAACTTTCGCATCGCCCTGAAAAGTTCTAAGACATGCGTGTCTTCCCGTTATTTATATAAAATACAGCTGCACTCCAATTTCGGGACACGTGTTCACGGAAATACTTTCATCATAATGTTGGGATCAACTTACGTCCAGCTACCGGGTGCAGCAGCTGAATATCAGTATTTCACAGAAAACTGTCTATCCGACCTGCACAAACCAGTTTCTGGGTAACACAATACATCTTGGTAGGACTGGCTGACCTTTGGGCTTTTTACTGCAATCAAACTTCTTAATCTAACCACATGTCGTTTCCCGTCCACGCCATTTTAATGGTTAAATTAATCACCCCACAGAACTTTCAGTAATTGACGATGAAAAATGAATGTTCCTTTGAGATAAACTTTTTTAGGGTTCCCCTTGTGATTAGAAAACTTTCCAATTTAATTCTACCTACATAACGCCTCGTCGCGACCTCTGGCGATGAGACTTAAGACGTGACATACATATTATGTGTCAAAAGAAACGCGCGTGCGTTTACTTTTCCCTTTGTAAGAGTCTCGTCGACTAGACTAGACTTTGACACATAACGTAACATCACGCCTGTAATCCCCGAAGGATTCGACAGAGGTGGACCTAATAGTACACCCACATTTCAACAGTTATGTTTAAGTCCTATGTAATAGGGGGCGAGCATATCGCCATCAACCGGGTGGAAATTCAGACTCCGTGGCTGCTACTGAAAAATTCCTAATGGAAAAACCTAATAACACTTTGCCCGACCTGGGAATCGAACCCAGGACCTCATGCTCAGCTGTCCCACTTGCGACCAACGTGTCAGTCAAGAGAGTTTGACAGATAATGCTATAAAATATCTGTCAAAAGTTGTCCGAAGCCAGACAAGTCTAAGCAATTTCATTCATTTGTTCTTTCCCATAGTCGGTGTCGCGACACACGTGCCGCATGAGCGTGCAATTCGTGACCAAAGGTTAAGAGTGAAAATGCAAAAAAAAACTTAGGCAATGTTAGGAAAAAGGGTAATTGAATGATAGACTGATTGAAGTGAACGATGATGGATCGTTCAATGCGAGTGAACGTCGTGCCGCTGACAGAATGAATGAACGATCGAATGGAAATAGAAGAATGGTTACTTGTTGATCGGGGAATGGAAAAATTGAGAGTGTACTTGTATTTTTGCAATTTATTCGTACATGTTTATTGATTCGTGTGGGCTCGAACGTATTTCTATTGTTTGTATTGTTCGCTGTTCTTGTTAGCGTGCTTGTGATAATAACTTTATATTATTATGTATTCTGCCACGAGGCTGGAATGCCTACGTATTGGAATTTGCCATTTTGTGATGGTTCGATTTTAAATATTTAAATGAGTACCAAATCTATTTAAACAGGCAGTGTTTAAATAGATTTGATACTCATTTAAATATTTAAAATCTACTACCTCGTCAACTTGACTACCTTGTTGGTCTAGCGGTTGCAAGCACCACTGCTAAGCCATTCAGATCCTAGGTTCGATTCCCGTGTCGGGCAAATTGTTTTTGTTTTTTTTTAATTAGGAATTTCTTAGTAGCTTCCGCGGAGTCTGGATTTGTGCCCGGTTGATGGCAATTGGCTCGCCTACTTTAACAATGGACTTAAAAACGTAACTGTCGAAATATGGGTTTAGTTACTATTGGATACACGTCTGACTGGCCCTTCAGGGATTACAGACGTGATGTTATGTTATGTTTCATATAAACACAGTTACCTACGTACTTACGTTGCGTTATGTTGCTAGTTTTGATTGAGCATGACTGTCAAATATAAATTATCTTTATCGTCATTAAAATAAAGTTGTAGATATCTTGCTCCTATCAGACGTAACTTACAAGCAAACTGTCACTTACAATATGACCAACAAAAACAACGTACAAATAAAACATAAAACAACACTGGCTGAAATCAAAAAGTTGTACATTCGGAACAACGGCTGGACGGAATATTAATGAGTGTGAAGTAAAAACAACCTTAATTTGTTTATACAGAGAGTAGAAAGCATGACTTGTAACTGACAAGTTTTTTTTTTATTACACATTACTAAAGAAACGATACATGGATTGTATAAAGGATGATATGTCTAGAGAGGAGGTGTCTGATGAGATGACGAGTTATAGAGAAGTATGGAAGAAGACATGAATAAGAATAAGAATAATTTATTTGCTTGAAGTATCAGGTGTTACCTGATCTTACAGTTTGTGGTTTAGGCACAAACCATATTTTGCCTTTTTAGGGCATGCAAATATAATTTTACATTATTGTATAATGCGTATCTATATGAAATTTAACAAGATGTATTATGTAAAGTAAAATAATTATTAAATAAAAAATAACACATATTGCACACGAAACTAAAACCTATGTAGATCTTAAAATTAAATTTTGTGTTGCAGAAATTCTTGCAAACTGTAAGAACAATTTTCTGTCAACCATGCTGCGCGGCCGCTAAATAAATTAGGATAAGGGCAAGAGAATGACGATGGTAATGTATTGCTGATTGGTCGTAAGCACAACTCCTGCGCATGAGGTCGAGCAAAGTGTTATTGGGTTTTTCCATCAGGAATTTTCTCTGTGCCTGGTTGATAATGGCATGACATAACTGGTGAAATGTGAGTGTACTATTAGGTACACGTCTGCCTAACCCTGATGAGTTTTTAAACTAATAATAATAAATAAATAAATATCGCGGGTCATAACACACAGCGCCATCTAGTGCCACACTAAGCAACGAGGCTTGTGTCGTGGACACCAGATAGTTGATATACTACATATATACTTTTTGTTTGTAAATATATAATTATTATACATATAAACATCCATGACTCGGAAACAATTAATGTCCATGCTAATCACACAAACATTTGCTTCTACCGGACTTCTAACGTAAGGCAGCCTCACTACCGCTGGGCCATTCGGGTCGTCGACTAACTACTGAAACTAACATGGTCACTAACAGTTTCATTAACACTGAAAGCGGGCTTAATATCGGGAACTTCAAACAAATAGCAAACATAGTAAATATCCCGTTTTGCAGAGTTTATACGAAGCCAGTACGCTGGCGCCAGTTTTCAGACCAGCCTGCGCTGGCCTGGCTCGTGTTGTTTAGATGAGGCCAATGTATTCATTTCATTCTTGGATTATTCTTGTGGTGTGCACACGTTTTGAGTTTAAAAAAATGAATTCGGGACAAATGCGGAGGCAGTTAAAAAATAAATGTATGAAGAACATCTCTGACACGCGTCCTCACGCTGGCGCGGTGGTTGCGGGGCACGCGGGCGGATGTCGAGAAATAGGCCGGTGCTCTATTCCCGCCAGTAATGGCAGCCAGCGCTGGCTGCCAGTGACCCAACACTGGCTTTGTCTAAACCTTGCTTTAATGATAGTGATGTTAGATTGATAGGATGTCGTGGATTGATGGTGCCATAGTGCAACAAGCAGCGCCATCTAACAATTAGTTTTGTGAACTAATAATATCGTTACCGGAAACGCAAGCGCGCCCTACCGCTTGGACACGGCTGTCGGTAGAGAGGATGCGGAGAGGGCTGGAGAAGGGACGGAGTGTTGCGACAGTCGAGCTCCGACAGCCTAGGCAGACGCTCAGTACCAACGCACGTGTTTGTTTCTTGTCATGTAAAACCGTTAGTTTGAATAAAGTTATTTTAAATTAAATTATCTGCCCACACTACAGTTACACAGTTTATCTATTACAGTGCCCACATTTACGTAAAACTATGTCGGATCGTGAAGAAGACCCGATGCTTCGCATCTCGGCCTCCCAGGACGCGACATGTATAAATCCATGTTTTTCAATATCTTTACGCTAAAAATGGTAGTTTGTCAAGATTAATAAAATATTGACCTCCAGAAGTGGGTATTTGCAGCTATGGGCACCATTTCCACACACTTTTCCTTGAGATGGCCGAATTGAATCAGATTGGATTTTTCACACACGTGTAGTTTTGGGTCACTATGTTGTCTGTAGTTTATTATCCACTAGCGTTGGCACGTGGCTTCGCTCACGTGGAAGTGGGTTTATCTCCGGGGAACATTGTACTGTAATAAAATTTATGCTATATTTTATCCCAGATTTTAGGTCTACCTGACTAATTTCATTAAAACCCTTTCGGCTTGTACACATAAACACGATACGACGTGGCATCGTGCTACGATGCGGTATCGTCTCACGATACGATGTCGTATCGTGGGAATCTACGAAATCGCAACGTGACACAACATCGCAAAATACAGCAGACGGCATTTCGCACAAACCTGTAGTTAATACATATTAATATGGATATAATGACGGGCATTGAAAGGTTGTTAGGAATCGGATTTCGTTAACAATTTCAAAGGTTTTTTTTTTCACGGAACCCAAATTCTTTTCCTAAAACAACTAAAACCTAAAACTCTTTATAACATCAGCTATCTGTCAGTAAAAGTACCGTCAAAATAGGTCAGGCCGTTATCGAGATTAGTCGGAAAAACAGACAAACGCAAAAAGTTTTGTTGTTATAAATACTGTATCTACTTTTCATATGGATTAAGTAAAAAGCTATTATTTTGAAATTAGAAACAGAGACTTAAAATTTGTTTTGTTTCTTTGTTTAACAGCCACACTCAGAGTCAGTAAACAGTTCCTTAGTGTCCCTTAATGACAATTAAAGTTAAGTAAAGCAAAACCTTTACTTCAATATTTAATGGCCGATTTTGACATCTACGTTTGGGGTTACATTTTTACCCGCGAATTCGATTTCATAGTAAACGTTTATTAATTAAAAAGAAATAATTTCTGATTGTGAGCAGCAGTGGCCCAGTGGTGGCGGCCCCGACTTACGAACAGTAAGTCGTGGGTTCGAACCCAGGCAGGTGCATTACTTTGTGTAATTTATTTCATCACCGTTTCTAGTACCAAAAAATTCGAAGACATGTGACATTTACCCATCCGCACTGGCCCCGCGTGGTGGATTATAGCCCATTCCCTCTACTAGAGAGGAGGCCTGTGTCCCAGCAGTGGGAACATTAATAGGCTGATTTTGTAGATTATGCCAGAAGATATAGAGAAGTGGGACCGAGGCGGTATTTACGAGATTATTCTGATCCCTTTACAACATATTCTATTCAATAATTTCATTCACGATATAGATTTACACCTGAATCTTTAAAAAGTCTTTGTATTTTATTGTTATCACATTTTCACTGAAAGTACTTATACTTACCATAACGTAAATTAATACAGATGAAATTAAAATTCACAACATAAAACTATCCCGCCCGGTAAATAACACAAGCAAAATACGTAAATAAAACATAATAATAATACGATTTGACATTGACAGTTGACAGCAGTGATGTCATAGAAAAAACATAGCAATCGCTTTATTTTATTTCAATAAAAATAGCTGTTCCTCTTTTGCAATTTTGTAAAAACTTACACTGAAAGAACTGATTACTTATCATTTATTTACTATGAGTAATAATTGTCAACGTTTATAAATATACTTTAATGTTATTTAAAATCAACACTTTTTAAATGTGACTACACAAGGGCTTTATCGATATGCAATCGATAAAATGATTTTAGGATGCTTCGCGCTACGTATACTTAAATCTGTCATTAGCTAACGAACCCTAAATTATGAATCTAAATTAGTTAAGTATTAATTAGGACTAATTTAATGAACGATTCTGAGTGTGGCTGTTATTTATTTTATTAGGTAAAAACTACCACCCAAGTAAACCCCCGGTCATTCACAGGCGATTTTAATTTTAATAATAAAATGTTGCATGTCCACAAAATAATTTGTTCAACCCTATAAAACTACAATTTAATTGGTAAACAAAAAGGCGTCGAGCAAACACGTTTAATAAATGACATTTTGAATTTTATACAAATTTTCACTTTATTTACGTTAAAATGAAATTAAAAAGCGATTTGTTATTTACGAATTAATCTGGATTTGTGGTTTTTCATTTTGGTGTTTGTAAAATAAACTTTTTATAAAATTAATTAAATATTTTAATGGTTTCATTTAAACGAGAGCAAAGGGTTGGAAAAAACATCTAACCATTTTCAGTACAAAGTTAGTTTAGACGGCACGGTTAGCGCAATGGCTGAGCGATTGGCTGCTGCGCTGCGACAGCGGTTTTGATTCCCGCACGAAACAAATACCTCTAGTCTTTTAAAACCTATCATAAATTTGGAAGTCACTCTATCTCATCTTTTTGTCTTTACCTTGTCACGCCTTGACGGCTCAAACAAATTTTGATGAAACTAGTCACACAGAAGACAGGGCAGAACTTACTTTTCCATGGGATAATGCCTGACCTCCACACGGCCGGTGCCCGGGCGAGAACACGAAATATTCATCTATTCAGAAACCTGTGTCGATCCCCAACTGTGTTCTTTCTCTCTCGTGTGGTTAGGGCCTAACCTGGTGTCAGAGTTTTTATTCCACCCATGGGCCTCTGACTTGGCTTTACATGCCGTCAAGAAATATCTCTCAGGCATGCTGGTTTGGTTTCCTCACGATGTTTTCCTTCATTTTTTTTGTTTTGGGAATGGCATCTCGCAGTTCAGTCTAGAAGAGACTGGCTACTGCTTAACCGGGCTAGACCTGTGGATGCCTTGAAGCTAAGGCCTCCAGCCAGGGGCATGTTAACTAAGATTTTCCTTCACCGAAGCAAGTGATAATTATACAATACGTACATGAATCCCCAACTGTGGTGTAGCACTTTAAAAGCAATGAAAGACACATAAAAACTCCACCAATTATTTCATTCATGAAAAAGCCGAAAGCTCGGAAAACATAAAGCTCTATTTTCTTTAAAAAAAAGTGCTCTGAGCGCTCGAGTTATTTTTGAAAATAAACATTAAGGATGAGCTGGTAAAATAACAGAAAGTGCTGAAACGTTTTTAAGCGATTCCATTTTGCAGTCTGCTCTATATGCAGCTGAATAACATTTACCTTGCAGTTAGACTGAAAGAATGGCAGCATTTAGGATCATTATTACCGTCATCATGGCGTTTTTTATAAAAGCTTTGCTATGTCTCCTACTTTTTTATAAAAAAATAAAAATCTGGTATATTGTGCAGAAGCGTTTGCTTCAGTATTTCCTGTTTTCACGTTTTAAGATACTTTGAGAGTGAAATCATAAATTTTCAGCCCCGGCTTCTGAGTTGCGAATTAGAAGTTCCGAGCATATAATTATTAAACACTAGGTACAAGTCGGTTTTTTTTTAATCGTATAGCCAACACATCTCGGTAACCATCCAGTTTTGATCCCTAGTTAACTGGACTTAATTTGTTGATAACGACCTCTAGTAAAACCCCTTTCAAACAATAGATCGGGTTTCCCTGTCACCGTTTATCACATTTCACATAAAAGCAAGTGAACGCCAAAACAAAAATTCAGGCGACACCGATGTTGCCTACACAGCAAATGTTTCATTCACAATTTGCCCACAACGCTCTGTAACTGGCGAGGCGGCGGTGGCTCAAATTTTGAATTTACAACGCTTTGCCACCCCTACCATCGAATGCATTCGCCGAGTACTTCGGTCTGAAGATATTTATTGTGAACAATGTACTTTTAAAGAGGTGTATAAATATTTTGAATGCAAATAAAACATTTCCTTTTATTAAGAGTTTTCATGCAGTCTAATTAATTAAAAATTTTGTCAGTCTATAATATTCTGCATCTGCATTTTTTTATTTTTGTATGTAACGTATAAACTTAAAAACTACTAGACCGATTTGAAAAAATCTTTCAGCAATGGATAGCTACATTATCAGCAAGTAACATAGGCTATATTTTATCCCCGTACTCCCACAGGAACGGGAACTACGCGGGTGAAACCGCGTGACGTCCGCTAGTATTAGATAAACATACTTACTTAAACTCACGCCTTTTTCTCATGGGGGTAAGCATGAACCTCTGTGGTCACCTGCTACGATCCTTACATGCTCCTTTTGCCTTGTCCACGTTCAATAGATCTTGTCACACAGGTTGCGAGTGTCGTCTGTCGTGTGGCCTTAATTTCTCAATTGTTGAATTATTCTACAGTTTGTCCTTTGAAACGATGTAGGTAAATGGCCTTTTTTGTATATACAGAATTGTTATTACTGAACCATATATCTACTAGGGTCTTATTTATTATAGCTAGCCCATATTGTCCTACTGCTGGACATAGGCCTCCCTCTATTCCTTCCATCGGTCACGATTCTATGCTATTTCTTTCCAACTCTCAAGGAAGACATCCAGTTCGTCCCGCCATCTCCTTCGTGGTCTGCCGCGACCCCGTGTCACTGTTTCAGGGCACCATTCCGGAGCCTTACGGGCCCACAGTTCGTTCGGCATGCACATGTCCTGCCCAGTCCCATTTAAATTGGGCAGCCTTTTGAGCCACGTCAACGATTTGCGTTTTGGAGCGCAGTGTAGTGTTTCGAATACGATCGAACGTTAAGATACTGCGCTCCATAGCACGTTGGCACTAGGGTCTTGAATTGAATTATTTTTTTCATGAGAACCAAATAGGTCAGACTGCTAACCTAGTTTAAAATATACACACATTTGAAATAAACGTTTCTAAATCAAATTCGTAACTGAACACGTTGCACCTAATGTTATTCGCATTAATATCAGAAATCACTGTAAAATACGATTTGAATTATATTTCTATAAACTACATGCCAAGTTTCACGAGAAAACACGTCATATTTGATTTAATGTTTCTTGTATATTGGCTTATTATATTTTGCTTTATTTTACTTGGCGATGAAATTTAGTGTCCATTGTAACATTAATTTACGGTGATTTGTGAATTTCTTGGAGGAATATACCTAGTTTTGTGACATAGAATGGTTCGCTTAGTTAGAGTATCAAAGTAAGAACCTACAATCAATTTGTAGTTTGGACTGTTTAAAAAATCCAGTCTACAAAATTAAGTCTTTCTAAGTTAAGCTGAGGAAGTTGAATGAGATTATCTTGCTCAATCATCATCATCTGCCTTTTCCTTTTTTTTAGCCTTTTTTTTTGCCTAGGCTTCTAGTCTAACCAGATGCAGATGAATACTAGTATTTTACATGGAGCTTCTGCATACCTGACTTCTACAACCTAACTGGGTAAGACTGGTTGTCAGGCTGCCTAGTTTCTGACCAATGGCCATTAAAAGCTCACACAAACTAGGAACTTGGATTCTTTAGGACTTCTTATTTCACCAACTTCTGGCTGCAACTATTTCTATCCCCACCATTCAGTGACAAACAACAAATGAAACTCGAAATGAGCACAGAATTTTCGAAAACAAATAGTAGGACTTCTGTCGGTGACACCTAGGTCTCTTGTCACATTGATTTCTGCGGCACCGCGTACACATCCGGCAAAATTAACATTATTAATTGTACATGCAAATCTGACACTTATGTTGGCGAATCAAAGTGTTATATTCCGGTGAAAGTTTTCGACAGTATGTAATACATAGGTGGAAGTTTGTAATTGTATTAAATGTTTATGTTTTAGGAAGATTTCTATGAGTTGTTGCGGTTTGTGGGTTAGAATGAGCGGCTCAGTGCAAAATACATAAAGTTCGGTTTTCGGTAGAGTGAATTGATACCACATATGGAAATTTTGAAGTTCCTGTTTAATATTGTATAGGGAGATATACTGAAAGACGTTACATTGTATTAATTACTTAGGTGTTTATTTTATTTATATTCAAGCTGTTCTGCAAGTAAAAACAGGAGGTAAATGATGAATAACGTGTTAAGACACGTTTCTCTAAAGATCTATACAGAAACTTACGTTAACCTAAAGTTCCAATTTTGAAGAATTATGATTATTTGAAAGTAAGCCTTTAGCAGAAAACCGGACATAATCCCAGTCACTGAAACTGAAACGCAATTACCCTTTGCCCAACCAACATATCGAACATAGACCCTACTTTTAAGCGTGAGGTCGCTGAAACGTCGACGTGCTTGCCAACTCTATATCAATGAAACAATAAGAAAGCGAGGTATTCCTCAGAGCACACCTATTTTTAAGCGCAACCATCTAAGCGCAACTAAATTATTCCTCTAAGCGCCACCATTTTTTGCGCTCAAAAATTCAAATGCAGCTTCCGACGATTTTTTTCCGTGAAACTGAACATGATCAGTTGACCCGCGATCATGGCGCTTGCAGCAGCGTCGAAATATCGGGAGCTCAAAAACAATAAATAATCACGGAAGATATCCCGTAAGTGACATTTTAAGTATAGTTATGAACCGTGAAAGCTTAAAACAGTGTATGATCAGTACAATGAATTGTTGTAATTTTTGCGTTCTAATTAATATGCCAAAACAATAAAGACAGGTCTTGAACGTTGTTTACATATTGTGCTGATCCTGATCGTGTTCAAATTCTTTGGTGAAATTTGCCCTTAGTGACAAAAATAACATGAAATTCTTCACTATCCCCAGAACTCGAACCCAATACTAGTATAATGGATTCCAGGAGTCGACATGGATTATCATCATAACTACCAAGACCAACGTTTCACAGAAGACGTCTCTAATCCACATCTCCCAGTGGTCTTAAACCGTTACTACCGTTTGATGCGATGCCGAAACATTTGGCTTTTGATGTCTCTTGGCGATCTGCCCAGCCTCTACTGCTAGCCGGGATATTGTATCGTGGAGCGGTAACCAGTTTTATAGCTATGTAATTGTTGTAAGTATTGATGATAAACCTTGGTTTTGGTTTTATTATTTTTGGCCTATGTATGTACGTTTACCTTAGTTTCAGTTACTAGGTAAAATTGACAAGGATATTTTTGGTTTTCTAGCTAAAGGTACAATTAAAAAAACCGGCCAAGTACGAGTTAGACTCGCGCACCGAGAGTTCCGTATAATCTTGTAGGTATTTTGTTAATAAACTACATATTTACGGTTGTTAGATTTTTCCCTTTACATGTGCTATAAGACATTGCTTCTGATGATTCTAGGTCAACGGGAACTACCATATACCGTTGACCAAGAATTGTCAATTATGGTTAAAAGCAAGGTCTTACAGCACAAGTAAAGGAAAAATTCCGAAAAATAAAAAAAAGTTTAAAATTAAGGTAAATTTTGGTACTTACAAGTTTTCGCGAAAATCTAAATTTGCTCATATTTTTTACGATATATCTTAAGAAAATCGATGGTGACATACGGACAGACAGACGGACAGACGGGCAAGAGAGTGATCTTATAAGGGTTCCTTTTTTACCTTTTGAGGTACGGAACCCTACAAAGACCACAATCGCAAATCGTAGTGGCAAAGCCAAGGCAATCCAGGGAAATCGTCGTATGATAGACCATGCCATCAACCGATCACAAATACAGACTCTGTAGCTGTTACTGAGAAATCCCTGGTGGGAAAACCAAATATAATTTTGCCCTACCTGGGAACCGAACCCAGGTCCTCACGCTCCACCACCACCACCACTAGACCAACGTGGCAGTCTAATATGCAATAATATGTACTGTCAAGGACTTTAGTTGATGAGCCACTTGCCACGATTCGTATTTTAGCCGTGTAATGCAAATCGGGTTTAGTCGGTAATATTCGTACCTACTCGTGAATGTATAAAAGTGCAAAATTGGAAAGTGGCTTAGTAATTAAAGTCTTCGACTCATATATATACCAATATACCACCAGCGTACATGTACTACGTATATATATGTGTTATCCGAACTACAGTTCAAATTACACACACATGCAAAAAAACGTATAAAGCACCAGCATTATTAATAGGCCCCGGCCCATATATTCCGTTTGACACGTAGTCCGTTGCACTTGCGATACAAATCACTGCATTTAATTTCGTACTTTACGATGTTTTCGAAACAATCGCGTTTTGCGAGTGAATGTGAGTCGGGACAGAATTGTTGACCCACCATTTTAAATTGAATTGAAAACTTTATATAAATTACTACAGATTCACTGTAACAATGTTATCATTAGATTATAAAAATTTACTTTGTGTCAAAAATAAAGTCTTTTGCAAAAGCAATATTTAACAATAAAAAATCCGCTTCTTGCCTAATCGTAATGTTGTGTTGTTGTTATTTACATAAAGTAACCTACTTTTTGTGGATAATATTAATATAATAAATTACAGAGTCCATGTACAAAAGCGAGTTTACCTCCAAATTGAGTTTTATCTGTTAAACATGTTGTTAGTAGAATAAAATATACATGTCCTAAGTTTTTTTTGTAGGTATTTTTTTTTAGCACATTAACTGCCAGAGTAATAATGACAAAAATCACAAAAAAAAAATGTGCCAATTGATGTTATGGGTCTAGATATACATAGTATTAAATTTTGGGGTCAATCGGAGGCAGGGTTCCGTAGAAAATTAAAAAAAACTTTACGAGGTCACCGGTACCCTACATGGCGCACAGAAGTAATTATGTTGATTTCTGTTACCAAGGCGCCGTGCGGTCACCTCTCCGGGCACCCGCGCACCTCAGTCGCTTACACGCGCTATCACGCAAAATTTTATACTAAAAGGTAAAAAAGTTTAATTTTACTACTCGTTTTATTATTCTTCCCATACCATTTATAAATGCGTTTGGATTTAAAAAAATGTTATTTTCTGGGATTTTTAACGTTATTGAAGGATTATTTTCAATAATTCAAAATATGTTTACGTTACATAGAAACCATGCGAAAGTATTACTCCTGAGCGCCATCCCGGTCACTTACTAATAGGAAATCTATAGAAAACGCGTCCTACGGCGCGTAAATAAACTCTGAAAACAGGTTTACCGTGAGGTCACCGGTGTCCTACGTGGCGCCTTAATACAAGACCGCCTCCGGTCACCGGTGCTCTACATGGCAGTCAATGTGTTAATGTCACAAACAAAAAAAAACTCTTTTTAGTCTATTAGACTCTTAGTTATATCACACTAAAACGCAAATATTGGATTATTGGTTATTCCACAAGTGGAAGAACAAAAACGTTCTCCATTTTAATAGCCAATGAACAGTCTGAAGCTATATTAAAAACTTATTGTGCTAAAACTTAATAGAGTAATTATTTTAATTTCACACTTTAAAAGCCAATTTCGCACAATTGTTAGCCTATGAAAAGTAAGTGAAACTGAAGAAATTGTTATCACTTTTAATTTTATTAGACTCGTTATAGTATCATAATAAATTCCCCCTTTATTATTAAACTTTCATAATTATTTCTTGTTGTAAAAGCTTTTAAACAGACATTAAATATTTATTTAAGTTGAAACAGATTGCAAGAGTTTTAAAAGTTCAGGATATAAATAACTAAATACGTCTAATCTAAATCTGAGTGCAAACCTAAGTGAATTTGCTAGAGACATACAAACATAAACTTACGACTTTTTCCTCCAAGGTAGGCAAAAACAACAGAACGCCACCTGCTATAAGATCCCTACATGTCATACTCCTTTTGCTTCGTTCAAATACATGGGCAGTCCCAGAAGTACCCGAACTGACGTATAAAAATTTGTGCCCGGTTGATGGCAATAGGCTCGCCCTCTACTACATGGGTCTTAAACATAACTGGCGAAATGTGGGTGTACTATTAGGTACACCTCTGCCTAACCCTTCAGGGATTATAGGCGTGATGTTATGTTACTTTATGTTATAATAAAATCGTTTTTAGGATCTAAGAAAATTTTCATATTTACAAAATCATTTTCAAAATTTAACGAAGCATCTTTTGTGATGAAACGTTTCAGATTTTTTGTTTAAATGAATTCATTCATTTCTCTTGTAATTTCATATTCTGGAATCCTGTAATTTTTTAAATGGCATTATGAAAAGCTTGTGTTTATTAACATTCTTATTTCTATGGTAATCTCAGAATGGATATGAAGATATTCTATGTCAGGAATATGTTTTCTGATTAAGAAGATAATGAATAAGGTATTTCTTGTAAAATCTTTTTCAGTTTTTGGCCTATTGTAGAAGATACTAATTTAGAAGGCAATTCCATTTTAACACACGTATTTTAAGTTATCAACAAGCAAACTTTTCCCATTATTTTTTTCTATATTTTTTTGTCATGTTTAGCACAAATGAATGTATTTTCTTACTTCGGTTCCATGAATTATCTATAAATATTAATAACATTCATGTTGTTTGCTGTGTAACCTATAAACCACACATTAGATTCCACTATCTTAGAGAATTTATTGCGAAAAGTTTTTGTGCTTGATACATTAATAATATGCTCACATTATAATAATCAAATCTAGATGTTTTGTCAAGCCATCAAATACCATGCGGAACAGGAGCGGGTCGCTTGGTACAGAAAGAGGTAAAGTTTTTAAGTTTGGATTTAGGGAGTAAACTTCGGCGAAAATTCTTTCACTAATGGTAAGAGCTATAAAAATATTATCCCTGAGTGTTTTAGGCTATTATTTATACAGGGTGTAAACAAACTCATCACGAAGCCGTCAACCAAGCATTTTGTACATCAAACTAAGTAACTTAACGCAAAAATTATTGATAGGAAACGAGTTTTTTTTTTGGGTGAAAAATCATGTCTTGTGGTAGAACTCAATGTAACGCACTCAAAACATTGTGCTGATGGATGAATTGGATAGTACGGGGGTCGTGGAGGTGTTTTAAAAATCTTAAAAAAACTTGTCAAAAAACTTGTCAAGGTATGGTGTAGAAAAAAAAATGGTCGCAATGACGGGGAGAACAAGTGCTTTTCGGCTTCGTTAAGAGGTTTTTCACACCTCTTATACAACATAATGCGAACAAAGCCGCGGCCAAAATCTAGTTTTATATAAACCACTTGAATTCTTAAAATAAAAACACACTGAAAACATTTGCATAATAAAAGCAAACGAAACAATTTGAAACACTTGTCACGTCGAAAATTCAAAAGCTAGCCAAATATTCTGTCCGCCAGTGCACATCAGATGTTCTGACGTCAATAAATAACCGAACACGAGCGCTCGCCAGTGTATCGTTGCTGAATAGTTTATGATACACCTCTCGGCTACAGTAGTCACTCTTGGGGAATCAGATTTTTTTGTACTCACCTCTTTTGTTAAATCAGTTCAAAATAAGATACTTGATTTCGATGAATTTTTCTTTTGTTTATGAAGTAATCTAGTTTAAAGATTTTTCAGGCGTATAGTTCACCCACATTTCGCAAGTTATGTTTAAGTCCCACGTAATAGGGGGCGAGCCTATTGCCATCAACTGGGCACAAATCCAGACTCCGTGGTTGCTACTGAGAAATTCCTGATGGAAAAACCCAATTACACTTTGCTCGACCTGGGAATCGAACCCAGGACCTCGTGCTCAGCAGTCGCGCTTAGACTAACGAGGCAACTTCTTAAATAATGTGGAGGAAAGTGATTAAGTACTTTCTTTACTTTAAAAATCCTTTATTACATAAACAAATGTAAAGCAGATACTTATTTGAAACCGTTTCACACATCCATACTAAACTTGTAATATTATACGTGCGAAAGTAACTCTGTTTGTTTGTGTTTTACCTTTCCACGACTAAACACCTGATTAAATCTTTATGAAATTTAGTCATCATCATCATCATCAGCCTATAATGTTACCACTGCTGGGACACGGCCTCCTCTCAATGAGAGGGAATGGGCTATAATCCACCGCGCGGGCCCAGTGCGGATTAGTAGATGTCACATGTCTTCGAATTTTTTGGTTCTAGGACATGCCGGTTTCCTCACGATGTTTTCCTTCACCGTTTTGAGAGCAGCGGTGTTGAAATAAATTACACAAAGTAATGCGCCTGTCTGGGTTCGAACCCACGACTTACTGTTCGTAAGTCGGGGCCGCCACCACTGGGCCACCGCAACTGTAGGTATATAAAATATACATGATTTTCTTTTGATGAAATTCACACATTAATCGAAGAACGAATTCGCAGGCAACAGCTAGTATCAATATAAATTGTCTTTTTTAAGTCTGATTTTCTCACATTTTCTATTTTCCCCCTTTGACTTCTGCCCTTGAAAGGCAGGCAAATTCTGTAAGGTGAAGGTCGAATTAAAGATTATATCTGTTTGTGTCCCCAAAAGACATTGCACCTGATTTCGAATAACAATAATAGAAAGATTAATGTGTCTTTGTCCAAGAATCATTTGTGTAGCTGAATTAATTCGATGTTTTTCTTTTTAATGGTATCTATGGCTTTTTTATTGTGGGTATTTTTAACAAAGGTTTTCTGCTAACCAAATTTTGTTAAATTCATGGTAAACATACACACATGAAGCGGAGACGAGTGGAAAAAGTCGACCAATTACAGACACCATGTGAGATTTAACCAATTTTAGAGAATATTTAGCGATGCGACGACGCCTACGTCTCCGTACCTCTCTGCTTTTCTCTGCAGTGCAAATGCACACTAAAGTCCGGTTCACGACCTAGGACAATACGACTTGCGATGAATTTTACGTCATACGATAAACGCGCGCTTTCCATTACCTGTTACTGGCGACAGCGACCGTGCTCAGACCACGTCACACGTAAGTCTAGTCGTGGCTGTCAAGCTGTGTTATCACATTTGATTCACTGTTATAAAACGGGTGTCACCTGTTTACGAGCCAGTCAACCCGAGCGGACCGGGTTGCCGACTGGCTGTGGACACCAGACAAATATTTCAGTACATTTGTATTTTTTTCGCTGTCGCTGACGCTGGAGTGTATCTCATGAAAAAGTGGTACAGTTAGGCCCGGACTCCACTAAAATTGGCGGAGATGTGCGAAGCGGAGAGGACAGGAGATGCTTAGGAGCTGACATGTATCCGCTGAAGCTGTTCAGAGATGCATAATTGCTAGACCGGAGCAGAGACATGTGTACAGTAGGCTTAGCCAAGTTGACAATCTACAATCGTAAACGCATAGAAAACTAACCAAATTTATGGGAATGACATCATTTCAACGTTAAGTCACGTGGTCAAAACTAACGAATAGAAACTTTAAAGTTCAGTCAAAACTGTAAGTTGGCTACGATTTATATGGGATGTAGCGATCACGATTGTAGAAACGAATACATTTCATTCTATCATCTTGATCGATGTAAACTTGTCTACGAAGTTTCTATTCGTTTGTTATGACAACGTGACTTGACGTTTACGATTGTAGAAAGAGAATCGATACGAATCGTTTGTAACTTGGCTATAGGCCTGTAGGTTATAGACTACTCACGCTCAGGTTAGAGACCTCCACACACCACTCACGTCTCTTCTGCATAGCTATTCACAACGCTTCGATTCGATTTTCTTTCGGAAAGTCGTATGTCTACCTCACTCGATTTCGTAATGTCAAAAAAAGATAGAAATACGACTTTCCGAATCGAAAATTGAATCGAAGCGTTGTGATAAGGGGCCTTTTTTTTTTTTTTTTTTTTTTTTTTCGGATGGGAAATCATCAAATGACTTCTCCCGCTCTGGGCTGAGCAGGAGGGAGTGTCAGACTTTTACTGACTAAAACCCATCCATGTTCCTTCATCGCCCTTTGTGTTCCGGGGCCACGGTATCTCTTTCGAATAGTCCCGCAGCCCCGGCAGGCTTCGGTCCTTGCGGACCCCTTCACTATTGCTGACTCTCTTTGAGGCGCGCGTGGAACACGAACGCGCCGTCGACACGGCCTGTCGTCATGAGACGAACGGACGGCGAGCTAGCCCATAGCTCCCCGTCCACAGGCCCGCGCCTACGGTGGCCGGAAGCCACCACGTGGCCCCCGACGCCCGGGGCGTCTCCCGCGGCGGCCGGGACGTGAGGATCTCTCCCTGTCCTGTTCCGCCACCTCCTTCGCTAGCATGACTGCTTCGCAGAAGGAGGTGACGGCGTCCCATTCCGTCTCGCTCCGGACCATGGATTGAACCAAGGCCGGGAGCGAGAGGTCGCCGCCGCCAATCGCCGTTACGAGGACACGGCGGTGCTCCACCCAAGCGGGGCACACCTCCACCGTGTGCTCCACCGTGTCCTCCGGTCGATCCTCACAATGGTGACACCCGGGCGTCTCCTCCCGCCCGATTCGGTGCAGGAACTTACCGAAGCATCCGTGTCCGGTAAGAACCTGCGTCAGGCGGAAGGTGAGGACGCCGTGGCGTCTCTCCAGCCACTCCTCAAAGAGGGGACTTATCGCCACTATTGTGGCGTGCCCTGCACGGGGTTGCGATAGTCGCTCTCTCCATGTCGCCATGAGGTGATAAGGGGGGGCCTGATCTCCGCTTTGCGTTGTTACCAAGTGTGAAGGTTGGCTTAAACTAATATGAGACATCTCTTTTCTCTGCTCAACCATTTCCACTAAAACTTAGCGGAGACGAGAAGTGTAAATAACGAAATTCTATTGGTGGTTTAAAATACATCTCCCCTTCTCTTGTCTCGTCTACGCTTCGGTCGAGTCCGGGCCTCGGGCGATTCTCTCACGATGACGACACCGCTCGTCCGCGCGGTTGTGCGGTATACATGTGTTAGGGCGTATACACGTAGAAGCTGCTACCGGCGCCAATCTGCCAGCGCTTATCGTAACTGCTCCGTGCAGGTGGTCGGCGCAGGCAGTCTCTATACTTTTTGCCGAATCAGCGCCGATAAGCAGGTCGGAAGTACTCGGAACTTATCGGCGACATTCGGCGCTTAGGCATCAACGGATTTCATACAAGCCAATGAGACGAGAGCTCCGCGCGGATGAGCGGTGTAGTGTGAGCATCGCCTTATGCACACATCTCAAGACGCGTTTGGTTGTATTTTCTAAGCACGTAGTCTAACGGATGGGCACACCAGACAGACGCACACAAATCTTACTCCACACAGTCGAGCATGTGAATATCAGTCGGTGTCTGCTAAATATATTTTCTGAACAACATTTAAGGATTTTGGTGAAATCTTTGTGGAAAAGTAGCTTAGAACTGTAGTCTTTTATGTTGCTGAACTGTTAATTAAATCTTATGAACTGAAGGATCTTATTTTGAATGTTTCCAAAATTTTATACTTCAGGTTTAAGGACCAGGGAGCTTTAAGAATCTTAGGCTAAGACCCATCTTGAATTACTGGATCGAAAATGTGTCGCATTTTTTATTTCTACTAAGCCAATAACACTTTACCCAACCTGGGAATGGAACCGAAGACCGTTCCAAGTTGCGCTTGCGACCAACGAATTGATATTGAAAACAAAATTAGTAACATCCAGTTAGTAATATCACTACATAGTATAAAATAAAGTTGCTTTCTCTGTCCCTATATCCCTATGCTTAAATCTTTAAAACTGCGCAACGGATTTTGATGCGGGTTTTTTTAATACATAGAGTAATTCAAGAGGAAGGTTTTAGTATATAATTTGCGGGCGGGCGAAGCCGCGGGCATCAGCTAGTTTCTTAATACAGTACACACACGTGTTCACACTTATACCGATTCAAATATCAACACACACGTATTATTTTTCTCCATTTGACATTCTGATTTTCCTCACCAGCTCTGTTACTAAGCTACCGTTTTCCTTATTACCTCAATATGAGAACATTCAGACGAATATAATAACCGAATTAAATTACCCACGTGTTTCTGAAAACAATGAGTTATATTAAAAGTGTAACAAACATGGGAGAAACGAATTAATTAAATCATATTTTTCGACAACAATAGGTACAGCTTAGCAATGTTGTTGAAGAAGAAGATTTAATAAAGAAAACATAATATCATGCCTGTTTTCCCTGAACAGGTAGGCAGAGGTTTAAAGGGTGTAAATATAGACCCTTAACGAAGCCGAAAGGCACTTGTTCTCCCCGTCACGTCATTGCGATTTTTGTTTTGTTCTGGACGATTACCTAATATAAGTTCCAAGTTTTTCAGAGGTTTTTTCTTTCAAATACTAATTTTTAAGGTCTTAACTTTACTTTAAATACCTCCATAACCCGTTTACTATTAAATGCGTCATCTGCACTATGTTTTGAGTGCGTTACATAGAGATTCACCGTCAAACGTGATTTGTCACCCCAAAAAAAAAGAAAGAAAATCCCAGGAATCATTTTTGCGTAGAGTTACTTATTTTGATGTAAAGAATGCTTGGTTGATGACTTCGTGGAGGGTCCGTTTACACCCTGTATATTGCACACAATCATCTGTAAAATTAATTCATTTTAGGTATGTGTTACGTCACAGATGCGCTACACCATGCACTAAAACTAAAATGGAAGTGGGCCGGCCATGTAGCAAGATACACCGACCAGAGGTGGACTCTCAAGTGTACCTCATGGACCGGTCCACACTCCACAAGGAAAGAGCAAAGTGGGCAGACTACAAAAACGATGGGTGGATGACATAATATCGGTAGCGGGGAAAAACTGGACCAGAACAGCGCAGGACAGGCAGAAATGGAAGAAATTGGAGGAGGCCTATATCCTATCAAAGGGTGCCTATAACAATACATAAAAAAAATATTGGTTTATGTTGTAAAACTAACATTAGAATAAGTATCGTATAAATGTTTTTTTTAAGGCTTATATTAAATAAAAAGGCTTTTTATTATTATTTATTATGTGTTACGTTAATGTACATGCGACCTTATCGACGAGGTTCTCCAGAAACGTAAGGTGCGAATAGTTGCTGCCCGTTAAGATGACAATAGCGGTCATTGACCCACCTACATTTGTTAATGTTCTTAACTTTGAAAACAAAAAATAAGCCTGTACATGTTCAAGTCTTGAATCGTCATCTATCATGATCTTCAACATTTTTTCTAATGAAAAACGATACATGGTTCATTTGTTTTGGTTCGTACGAAGAGATATTAGGGAAAGGGCAATGACCGCTATTGTCATCTTATCTGGCAGCAACTTAATAGTAGATTGAAAAGGCATTTGTTCTCCCTGTCATTGTGATATTTTTTTTGTTCTAGACCATACCTGTTAACCTCTCAAAGTTCCAATTTTTTCACAAGTTTTTTTAACAACATGTTTTTAATGTATCTTTTTACTTGAAACACCTCCATAACCCCTGTACTATTCAATCCATCCACCAGCACAATGTTTTGAGTGCTTACATTGAGTCCTACCGTAAAACATGATTTTTCACCCCAAAAAAAAGTCGTTTCCCAGCAATAATTTTTGCGTAAAGTTACTTAGTTGATGTACAGAATGCTTGGTTGACTTCTTTATGAAGGGGCTGTTAACACCCTGTATAATCTATATTACGTTTATTTTTATGATTAGAAACTTAATACACAAAAATCGTTATTAAAAGGTCATAACTTGAAAAAAATATACACAAGTCAATTTATGGATTAAGCATTACCTACACAAAATAACTACGATTTCCATTTGTTATTACTCTAGCGTCCATAAAAAATGGTAGCCACAAGACAAGATGCTTTAATCTCACAAATTCAAACAATTCACAAACCGTCTTCACACCACACAGTGTGTCCAACATCGCACAAACGTGGACAAAGAAATACCTAAATGTGCCAACCAGACAACGGGTATTTGTTCCCAAGTTCAGGAATTACAATTATGTTAAGTGAATTAATTGAGGACAAAATGGAGGACACCGGGAAGGTTGCTATTTGTCATAATTTAGTGTGAGGGACAGAAATAGTCGTAGTTTGTGAGGACTTTTGAGAGTTGTAGAGAGGAATAGCTGGAGCAATTGTTAGTAAGTTAGGATTTCTGATTTTATCTGTTACATGGTGGACTAATAAATTGAGAAGATACTAAAAGTTAAGCACTTTAATATATGGTAAAAAAGGTTTTTTTTTTTAATTTGTTAATGTGATATTTTTTTAAAAATGTTTGGCCTTTAATATGCCACTACTAGGCAAAGGCTTTCCATTCTTTTCTTCGTGTGGTTTTCTCCGGCCAATCTTTCACAAACCTCTCTTAGCCAGCGTTTTCTAGGCCTCCCTTGGTGTTGACTCCCGTATTCTGGCACCCACTGCGTTTCGACTCTAGCCCATCGGCATCAATAATAATAACAAAAAAATCTTAGATGTACCTAATGTCTTGTGTGTGCAAATGTCATATATGGGATGGGATAAATTTACGGTCCAATAGGTTCCAGCTCTGAATAAAAAGCATTATCGCAGCACGTCCAGTTGAAATTGATGGAATAAACCGGACTCCTTCAGTAAGTACTAGTCTTTAGTAGCTGTAAATAGAGAGCAGAGTTAAGAGTTTTTTGTAATAAAAACAAATATATTTCACTATAATCGTCAAATTGCCAATTTAGATAATCATAACCTCATCTCCAACATTTATTGCCGACATCCATCCTCAATTCCCCGACCAGGCACTCAATTACTTACTGCAGTTTATGTCTATCACGTAATCTATCTCAATGTTCAACAATTCCTTCGAAAATGATCGTTCTATTCGACAAATATCTCTATTAGGAATTTTGGCCACAATTCAGAAAATTTGAACCACTGTGCGCGAATTTTATAAATGTTTCATGAGATTGGGATATTATTGTTGATTTATTATTTTTGTAACAATGATTGTGCATTTTTGGTGCACAGTGAAATATTTGTTCAAGTGCGTATATTGTAGCTTGAGACTGGTCAACAGTCAAACTGATGAAAAATGAATGCCAAACACCTTTTTTTGTTTTTTTTTTTCCGATGGGAAATCATCAAATGACTCCTCCCGCTCTGGGCCGAGCAGGAGGGAGTGTCAGACTTTTACTGACTAAAACCCATCCATGTTCCTTCATCGCCTTTTGTGTTCCGGGGCCACGGTATCTCTTTCGAACAGTCCCGCAGCCCCGGAATGCCAAGCACCTTATAATAAAATAACTATGGACACCCCGAGAAATAAACTTTTTAGATCAACAAATCTTAATAAGCACTCCATCGAATTAGCTACTCTAGCGTGCTGATCCAGGCTCACGTCTTCTATCCATGAGAAGAGGCCTTTGCCCCACAGTTGGAGCTTCATAGTTAGTAATCGGGTACCTAGACAAAACTTCAAAACTAAATTCTCTAAAACTAAATGATAACAATAACCGCATCAAAATGAACTGTGTATGTTAGACAACCTAAGCTGTCACACAGATAAACTCGAAAAGCGACTTTGTTTAATACGTGTTATGGTAGAGAAACGATTGTCTTATCTTCTCTGCCACACAAACCCCTCAAACCAAGCTTTGTTACCAACCAAACAAACTATAACTCATCGTTACCAACACAACCAAAATCCAACGTCAAACTAAACTAAAAAAGAGTGATTTATAACACCAATAAAATGTCAAAAATAAAATACTAACATACTATGACACGTTTAGAAAAAAAGCCCAAAAGTAATTGTGCCTATTCCATATTCATATTTATGTTCAAAACAAAAATGGTTTCGAGTTAAACTATTCTGGATACAACTCACGTAAATTATGAGCGAAAAAGTTGTGGAAACTGGTCTGGTCAGGGGTGGATTGTAACGTGCTTTGGGTTCTGTAGTTATAGACAGTTTATGTTGAACCTTGGCTTAGAAGTTTTCGTACGATTTCGTGGATCTTTACCTGTTTGAAAAAAAAAATACTTACTGTTTTCAATGGAAATGGACCAAAATAAATTCGGTTGCTTTGTTATAACACTGAAAAGCGGTTGCAGGGTGCAGTAGAGTAAGCGACATAGGGAATTGGGTATTTTTAAGCCCGTCTGTATCTACCCATTCGTAAAGTAAGTTATTTTTTTGTTCCCAGGCTAATGCAGGTAGACGAAGCAAAAGGAGATGACCCACAGTCCAAAGGAGCACGTAAGTTATTGTAGTTTGAGGTGGTTCTATTGTTCCTGCGTTCCCTTATAGAAAAAAGGCGTGAGTTTATGCATGAGTTTTTGTTCCGCCGCTGTAATCTGCCCAAAACCCCCTGTATAATTTCCGATCGGTATCGCGCTGTTAGTCCAGATTCGGTTCTTGCTATTCAACAACGGGACCCTAAAAATATAGGAGCCCAAACTTTTTAACTGTGTTTCATAACTTTTCAACTGCATCCTTAAAGAAAAGCGTGGAAACCTTTGAAATGCAATGAAAGTTCGAACCGAAGAAATTTTGGTCTGCAACATTTTGTTGTTTCAGTGGAAAAGAAAGTCTTCCTTTTATTACTCAGTAAGTATAATCCATCCAGACGTTTCATTTTGACAATAGTTAAATCCATCCGAGACTGTTCATGTAATTTTCACAAACTGCTACTAATTTATATCATAATTATGTTGTTAACATGGTCTCTTGTTGCCCTTCAATACATAAGAACAACGTAATTCGTCATAATAAACTTTCGGAGTAACGTACTTCGCGATAATCGAAAATTCAGAATAACGTAATTCGTCATAGCGTTCACTCGCGATGACGAACATTCAGAATAACGTAATTCATCATAGCGTACTTTCGGAGTAACGTACTTCGCGATAACGAACATTCTGAATAACGTACGAGTACATCGGAGTTTTAAACTTCGGAGTTCCTTAATAATCCCCGAAAAGTGAGAGGCAGAGGTGTACCGAGAAGAATACGAAAAATATGACGTCACATCTATTTACCTATATACATTTTCCCTCATCGTTATTCGCTTCTAAAAATTGACTTTGTATAAACTAGACACACTATAAATCTCCTCCACATGGTCCAATCGAAACAAATGATACGACTTGACACATCTCAAATTCAATACTATCAAAACTAAGGCCTAAATTCTGACCACAGGCCAAAACTGAGACACGGAACCCTTAATATGACTGATTGATGATTTACCCACATCAAACTAGCCCTATCTAAATTAGTACAACAACAAACAATTTAGGTGCCTGTGATCCAGTATTTAGAAGTGTTGGATTGTTAATAATATAAACTATGGAAGAAATAATGTATAGAACATTGAGCATGCTTTAGAATTTGCAACTTTATGCTTAGTGCTGAAAGTCAAAATTCCAAAATCATGCTCAATGTTTCATAAGACATTTGAAATTTAACGTCGATATGTGGTTAATAAACCTGTATGGTTTAACTGTTTGATGTAATTAACCGTCGAGTTGATAACCTAGAATGTGGTTCTGTGAAAGCAGTGTGAATCGATTTGATAGGTTAAGCTGTGGTTTTCAAAGTTTAATGGCGGATTGGTGACCAATTTTCTGTAATGGTAAATGTTTACAACTGTCTGCTTACACTGTAATGCTGTGTCTGTTGTTAGTTTGTGGATTAGTAGTCATTTGTTATGGTATTTGGTCTCAGCTGCACATGACACACAAATCTGCTCTTATCTCAATGTATTTAGGAACTTTATTTCGCCAGATTTGTTTCAGTACAAATATTTCCAAAATTACCACACTTGGCAAAAACCAGTCAAAATACCCAACTTTTCTGCAAAAAAAAAAACCGAATATCGAAAACACCAAATGATCTAAAATAACTTAACTTTTCTTAGTTGTAGAATACCACACAAATTCTAGTCACGCAACATTTGACGCACAAGTTATTATGGAACCATCATGTCGTCAACATACGCCTAGAAGTAAAAATACGTATTTATACTATCTCAAGCAAAGTTAACTTTTAAGGGACTACTGCGCTGCTTCTTCTACCAAATGAAAAAAAAAAACAAGTAAATCGGCTCAGTAATCACGGAGTAATTGGTGAACATACTTAAAAAAAAACCGGCCAAGAGCGAGTCGGACAAACTTAACTTTGCTGTTCGATCCCTAGAAACGGCTATTGCTCCACCCGCAAATAATAAGTTTGTAATAGTAAAATCGCTTTTTTTTGTTATGAAACTACATTAATAAGTCCGAAAAATAAAAATAAATGAAAATGAAGGTAAAGTTGGGTACGTACAAGTTTTCGCGAAAATCTAAATTTGCCCATATCTTTTTATCGTGTTAACTCAGGACCTTAATTTTTATACACCTAATAGGGACTATAGACCTCAGTATCTGGTATAAATTTCAACTTGCTAGGTTCACGAATGGAACGGTTCCTGAGAAAATCGGTGGTGACAGACGGACAGACGGACAAAAAAGTGATCTTATAAGGGTTCCGTTTTTTCCTTTTGAGGTACGGAACCCTAAAAAGATGCTGGTGCAATACATAACCTCCTCTTTTTTCAGAAGTCGATTAAAAAGTGTGCTAATGCTTTTGTGTTTTCCGAGGCACAAAGTAGTCATATTAATGTAATAACTAAAAAGACACTACCACAGTTATAACTAGACAGATGTCAGTAGTAAACTTTACGTCCTCGTGATAATTAACATGGCTTTACGGCCGTTTTAACCGTCGCATTACACAACTATAAAGTACTTTTATGTTAGTTTGCGTGGTCAGTTACTAGACTTTGAGATATTAAATATTTTGCTAGCTTGTTAGAGCTCAAGGGAAATATTAGATCTCTTTTACCGGAAAAGCTTTGTTCTGGTGTGAACGTTACCTATGTGTTTCAGTAATTTCATAATACTCATCTATTGTAATATATGGAGGTAAAAGTTTTTAAGTTTGTATGCAGGGAGTAATCTTTAGAACTACTGATCCGATTCCGAAAATTCTTTCACTAACGGGAAGCTACATTATCCCCAACTGTTAAGGCAACTACAGGAGCTAAATTAGCAACTCTAATTGCGGTGGTTCAAACTTCGTTTGAAATACTGTTAGAATAAAGTTCTAATCAGCTTGCACTACAAAGTGGTTGTTATGTCAATCACTGCGGGCCGAATAGTGCGAAATTAGTGATTTTTTGCGATTTACAAAAAATCTATTGATTGGACTAAAAAAATAAAACACTATCATGCTAATAAGTTACTTGCAGAATTATTTGCCAAACATTTAGAATGATAGCATGTATGTGAGTATGGTTTTTACTCGTTAAAACAAAATTTTTAGAGAGACGTTCGTGATTTTATTTATCGAGTAAAATTAGTTGTATTATATTCTCAAAACACTATCATACTAGCATATATCCTGAAGAATATCATATATTTTTCTGTTTTTGTTTATTGCAGTGAATCATATGCTTTTTTGCATTATAAAACTCGCGTTAGCTCCTGTAGTCCCTTTAAAGGCTACATTTAAAACGTTCCCGAGGGTTAATTTCTGTAAATAACGGGAGCGAAGCCGCGAGCAAAACCTAGTTTTCTGATAAAGACGTTCTGGGTGACTGTTTTACCTAATTCAAACCAGTAAGACACGTTGAAGAGGTGTGACACGGCTTTAGCAGGACGTCATCATCATCTGCTTAGCCTTTTTCCAACTTTATTATATTAATATTAATATTTACACCAATATTGATGTTGTGTAAAAAATTTACGTTTATGATGTTCTAATATTTGTATGCCATTTCTATGGCGAAACATGTAAGTTCATAACCCTATCCATAAGACCTTAATGTACCATGTTTTTATACAAATAAATTATTCTATTCTATTCTATTATTTATTGAGGTCCACTTCCAGTCTAACCGAACAGTCGAGTACAGCAGGATTCTATTGACTGTCTATCAGACCACCACAACCCAGTTGCTGGCTGACGCGAAAGCAATGAAGTAAAATAATCCTAATTGTTTCGACAGCTATGCCAAGGAAATAAATAATTATTGTCTAATTAAAAGGTTTGAATTTGGAATGGGTATAGAATCAGTAACAACAAACAAATTGGACGATACACGAAAACTTCAATCTTTCTCTTTATACTAAATCAACTCAACCACATTTTCTAATTCTTCTGCTTTATAAAAACTCAGTCAAGAGGTAGACAGTTTGCAAAAAAGGTCGTTTTTTTTTCAAAAAAAAATCATTTCATGAGAAATCAGAGATTAATTTCAGATAAGGTTGTAAGCATAATAAATCTCCATAGAGGGGTGTTCTCACCCCCCAAGGGTAGAAGTTGCATTAATAAATTGTCTTGCGCACGAATTTAGAATCCTTAATTTTTCCACCGAGATTCAAAATCGTGGAGTAAGTTCTTTTTTAAAATTGATAATAGGTAATATTTTACCGACTTCATGAAAGGTGGGTAATGCGTTTTGTCACGCTATTTTACAGGCTAGCGACCAGATGACAAATGTAACCTTGTTTCAAATTAGGTTAGTTTACTTTTTTATTAAAAAAATATAAATGGTTTCCCGTATCCTTAACGACTTTGATATTGTAATAAAAGTACTAATAGCGTGTTTTTCTATTACCCTAGTTTTTTATGTAAATATAATCATGTGCTATGTACCACACATTTGGATTCATTTGTATTCCACTGAAATGGCAAATTAAGTCCACTCGAAACCTTTGTTTTAATTCAACCAAAATCTGCGCCTATTTATTACATACTTATCAGAAAAAAGGGGACATATAAACGAGTAGTAGATACATTTGCGTGTGAATCTAGAGCCAGATTATAACTTCTCTGGGACTTAAATATCACTCGCGAAATGAGGGTGTATTATTGCGTACACCTCTGTCTAACCCTTCTGGGATTACAGACGTAACGTTAAAAAATAAAAGTAATAGTTATGAAAAAATCTCAAAACTCCGGTATAAGTATCAGGCTTATTTTCTGCACTAACACATTGCAATCTACTTCGCAAGAGAGTATGAATTTCGCTATTCAGCAGTCAAACTAAATACCTACAGCAATCATTATTCGTCATCTCAGCAGTCACCTCCTTTCTAGTCACATCATCTTTCACACAGTTAATCCAGCGTCGTCTCTTTAGTCTTCCTCTACATTCATACTCAACAAATCATCATCATCATTTCAGCCTAAAGACGTCCACTGCTGGACATAGGCCTCCCCAAGTGGCGCCACGTTGACCGGTCCCGTGCGACTCGCATCCAGCGGATTCCCGCAACCTTCACCAGGTCATCCGTCCACCTAGTGGGAGGCCTTCCAACGCAACGTCTTCCGGTTCGCGGTCGCCACTGAGCGCAATGTGCCCTGCCCACTGCCACTTAAGTTTGGCAATTCTCAAAAAATACCTACTGCGATATGTCAGCAAAAAATACTAGTTTCGACCCTGTCTATTTCCCCTGAAAAAATGGACATCACCTAAAAAATTACCTTATGAAAGTGTCCCAATCACCTTAGACAAGTCCCAGCTCCGAAGAAAAAAACAAAATCTCCGCAAGATATTGCCAATTTCTCAATATCCAGAGGATACATGTCATTCAAATTTGGACAGATATCTCGGCAAATTTATGTCATTCGATTACTGTGAGGAATTCGGCATAAAATCGATTCTGCCACTTATTATCATAATCATTCGTTTCCGATACAGGCAGATTAGGTGAGGAGATTGAGCGCTGTTACTTGGACGAGTATTCATATTAAAAGAAATCTTGGAACAGTTCAGGGCAGGGGGGACAATGGGAAAGGACACGAAAACCGAAAGAGTATGTTGGTCAACATTTTAAAGCCAGATTACTCTTCACAAAAGTATAGTTGTTAAATAGTTGTCTGCCTCCTTGGTCTAGTGGTTGCAAGCGCGACTGCTGAGGCAAATTTTTATTGGGTTTTTCTCAGTAGCAGCCACGGAGTCTAGATTTGTGCCCGGTTGATGGCAATTGGATCGCCCCCTATTACATGGGACTTAAATATAACTGGCCGAATGTGGGTGTACTATTAAGTACATAACACCTCTGTCTAACCCTTGGGGTTTACAGGCGTACTGGTATGTTATGTTATGTTAAAGAATAGTTTTACTGTATCATGGGATTCGTAATCGGTTTTTTAGGAAAATTGCCAGTGAAGAAAAAGAAGCAAGCTATGATGATCTGATAGCTAACTACTAGTTTTTAGCTAGCTTGGAGTTAGGTGCACTGATATTGTACTACCTAATAATATTTCACCAGATTGAACTGAAACCTAACCTAAAACCAGTACCTATAGACAAGAAAAACTTAACGAAAAGTGTTTGAAGTCTATCTCCACGGAACCCAAACCACATGACAAAATACCGACCCACCCTTGGAACTCACAAAAGCTTCCCATTTCCTCTATTTTCGCTTTTTTCGGCATCCCCTCGGGGTTTTCATGACGCCTGCACAATGATATACCGTACCGAGTACCTACTGTTGAATTAAACATAAAGTTTTACACTATACACGAAACTATATACCACAAAAAGATGGATAGAAGGTCGACTCCAATACAACTTGTAAAAACGCACGCACACATACATACGCTTCACGTACAGCGAGTGCACGCGCACTCGTGACTGACATTTGTTTAAGATTGCCGTACAGATGTACCAGAAAAATTATGCACTTCGGTAATCAGTATGACGATGATGAGATTTAATAAACAACCATGGAATTACATGCATGCACATTTAATATTAACATGATAAGACATTGTTCGATTTACAACTGATTAGCATAATCAGCATATAATGTTCCCACTGCTGGGTTAATCCACCACGCGGGCCCAGTGCAGGTTGGTAGATGTCTTAGTGAGGTTTCCTTCACCGTTTTGAGAGCAGTGGTGATGAAATAAATTACACAAAGTAACGAACCTGCCCGATTTCGAACCCACGACTTATCGCTCGCAAGTCGGGGCCGCCACCACTGGGCCACCGCTTCTGTATATACGTTATGCAACTACAACAGTAATTGACTATATACGAAAAAAAAGTTTTTTAACTTAGAGTGACAGGTAACAAGATGCAATTAGAATACTCCGACAAAGAGAAAACTTTACACAAACGCACAATGATTGGAGCACAAAAGTGTTCGTTCTAATTCGGAAACACGAACATTACCGCAGCGCAAACCTTACCTAGCTTAACAGTACTCACGCGTCTATGTGTTTTCTCTCGCTATACGTAACCAGCCTTCTGAGTGTATCTATTTGCCCCTATGGGGTAGAGAGGGTACAGAAATATAGTTATAAGGGTATATACTATGTTGTTGATTTCATTTTCAAGGGATTATCTGGTTCCTTACTTAGAGCGCGACCATTTTCTTCGTTGTGGGTTGTTAGTTGTGCTCTGTTGTGCATATACAGGGTGTGTTAAAGGGTAATGGATTGTTATTACTCTACTGGAGGGACGTGCAAGAGGATATGAAAAACGCTCATTTTGAGAAGTGCAAATTTTGCGAAGTGCACCTTTTGCGAAGTGCACATTCTGCGTCAAACCCTTTAACAATATTAGCCTCTGCGAGTTAGTATTTCAAAAACGTAAAAGTCGAGGTTTCATCAAGGACTAGGCTTTTTAGCACCTTAACTTCTGCTGATTTCTACATCCATAACGAATAGTCAATACAAAACTAATTCCCTTTTTAAAACTATCGAACGATAAAAACAAAAAGAAAACACCTCAGTTAGCAATAAAATATTCATTCAATCAATACTAACACTTTCCCTTTTGACTGGCGATCGCAAAACAAAATAGAAAAGTTACATATTTTCAGCTGACATAATATTTGAAATGAATAAATCACTTTGAAAACTAACATTTTCAGTAGCCTCTTCATTCCGTTTGTAAAGGCAAATAGAATCGTATGTGCTGGAATTACTGGTTTTCCATACATATTTCTACGTTACTTTTCATTGAGTCTTACAGTATTGGAAGCCTGATTTTCATAGAAACCTGAGTTTGCATCGTATTAAATTTTACAATATATATCAAACACTGTTTTAAGTTTTCACGGTTCATAACTATACTTAAAAAAATAAATAATATCTGGAGCTCAAAAATAAACAATAATCACGGAAGATATCCCGTCAGTGACATTTTAAGTTTACAATATACATTTTTTAAACTGACGTGGTTACTCATATTATTAACCCTGAAAAAGGGATATTTACTCTGTCTGTTTATCCGTGATCATGGTGCTTGCAACAGCGCCGAAATATCGGGAACTTAAAACAAATAATAAACATGGTAAATATCCCGTTAATAATGTTACATTTTACACTTTTGATAAACATTTTTTGATGGGATTTTCGACGAAATTACACTTTAGGGTATTAACCCTGGCTCCGCAGCCAGGGTAGTCCCGCGACTATTCGAAAGAGATACCGTGGCCCCGGAACACAAAGGGCGATGAAGAGCATGGAAGGGTTGTAGTCAGTAAAAGTCTGACACTCCCTCCTGCTCCGCCCAGAGCGGGAGAAGTCACTTGATGAATTCCCATCCTAAAAAAAAAAAAACAAAAGGGTATTAACCCTGAAGTGTTCGTCAGTTTACTTAATAGCTTGAGCCCCAAAATATACGCTAATAGTCCCTATTACATGGGACTTAAACATGACTGGCGATTGGGTGTGCTACAGCTACACCTCTGTCTAACCCTTCGGTGATTACAGGCGCGATGTTACGTTTATGTAACAAGTATTATTTTGATGTTTTTTCCCAAGTCACTATTATTTATTTTGTAAACTAATACCGAAAAGACTTTGTCAACCCTATTGATAGTATTAGAAAGCGACTGCCCATTGTCCCCTGCCCTCGAGCCCAGGCCTGCAGGGGTTGCTCCCCGGTTAACCTGCCGTATTTCAAAACCACATTGTCCAACGACCATAAACTTCCGACTTACCCCGCTAATTATTTTTAATTTAAAGTGGCATTATCAATCCCCATTTCTGCGGTACAAAAACCGGGTAAAATATTACATACCCGGGTCTTAACCGGGATTACCATGAATACGTTTCAACCGAGCCGTAAATAATGGACGTACAAGCGCCTGTTTTATATTAATTATTAATTTCGTAGATGAATTATTAATAGTACCTATAACGTTAATTTATTATTTTTGTGTAATATTTAGTCCTCGTTACTCACATCTAATTAATTAACATAAGCCTGAGATATTGAAATCCGGGTAATAATCTGACATTGAAAACTAAATAACGTTTACCGACACTTGTTTGCCTACTCGACAGGTCCTCTCAATTCAGTGAGATTCTTTCTTCAAAAGACCATCTCAAACAAGATCCTGCATGGACCTCACGTCATGATCTGACCAAGACAATGTACTAAGACTTCCGAGTTTATTTCGGCTGTTCCTTCTTTGAGTAAACAGACAGGAAACACCTAACCCATTCCTAGATAGTTTGTAAAAAAATATGTAATTATGTAAGTACTTATATTAAAGTGCTACTCATAAGAATAAATAACATTAGCATTTTATATCATATCAGATCTAAAACACACACAACACGTCACAAATACCATAATAGAGGAAATGATAACAGGCTAGTTCTACCATTATTTAAAAAGAAAAATCTTTAAAAAAAACTCCAGCACCATTCTAATATCATTTGAAGTCAATTCATTCACAAAAAAATACATTCAGAAAAAAACGTGAATAGGCACGATGACAGTATCAAAAAATTGCAAATCTATTTAGTCCGTCAGTTACAGTATTGGAAATTAATGGACACGTATTTTTGGTTTTTTTAAATCAATGAATATTGACAAGATAAAACGCATCAAAACTCGGGAGTGGGGGCTCGTAACGTCAGAACTAGCTAAAAATTATACCATGGCGTAACGTATTGAGAATTTTAAATGCGTCTTATCTTTGTCAATTTTGGTTTACGTAACAAAAGAAAAAACACGGGTCAAATATTTTTTGATAATCCAAGTGACGGACTAAATAGTTTTTTTTTGTCGTCTCGCCTATTATCAATGCCAGTGTAAAATAAAATAAATTAAAATCCATTGATAAATGTTATGCCCTGCCCTGCTCGCCTGAATGAACCGTTGGTCATTGAGAATGCATCAACGTGAACAATACAACCTTAATAAAGGGCCAGGGCCTGACGGACTGCCTTCCATTTTCGCAATAAAATGTTCTGACTTGTTGGGGAAGCCTCTCTCTATGATTTATAATAAATCATTGAGCACAGGTTGTTTTCCGAAGGCTTGGAAAGAAGCTCGAGTAGTACCGATTTTTAAGTCCTGGGACAAATCCGCCGCGAATAACTATAGACCAGTATCTATCTTGTCTATTTTTGGCAAGGTGTTCGAAGCTTTAGTATACCCTAAACTTTTGTGGCATGTGAAACAAACATTGATGCCTGAACAACATGGCTTCATGAAAGGCCGATCGACTGGAACCAATCTTGCGTGCTTTATATCGGATTTAGTCGACGCCGTAGACCGAGGATCACCTGTAGATGTAATCCACACTGATTTTAGCAAGGCGTTTGACAAGGTGGATCACAAAATGTTGGTCAACAAATTATACGCAGTCGGAATTGCAGGAAACGTATTGCAGTGGTGTGAGTCTTACCTTGTTAAACGCACATCTAAAGTTGTGGTCATCGGTTATTCATCGAACCTTTTTCTGACACCCTCAGGCGTACCCCAAGGCTCCCATCTGGGCCCGTTGTTTTTCAATATATTTATAAACGACGTGGCGTCTTGTTTTGTACACTCAAAGATATATTTATACGCGGATGATTTAAAAATTATAAAACGAATGGAGTGCAATCAGGATCCATTTAAACTTCAAGAAGATTTAGACCGTTTTTCCCAGTGGTGCTTGGACAATAACATGTTACTTAATGCTGACACATGCAATCACGTGCATTTTTCTAGGAAAAAAGGACCGTATTTTTGTAATTATAAAATTAATGACCAAATTATTTTCGAGAAAGAAGTAATTCGTGATTTGGGTGTTTATATTGACAATAAGCTTCGGTTCAATATTCATGTTGATAAAATTGCTACTAAAGGGTTTAAGATGTTGGGTTTCATTCTGCGTAACTGTAAAGATTTTAAGCGTGCCTCAACTAAAATTGCAATCTTTAACTCAATTGTTAGATCAGGCTTAGAATACTGCAGCATAGTTTGGACGCCTTTCTACGAAATACATAAACGTCGCCTGGAATCAGTGCAGAAAAGATTTCTTTGGCATTTGTCATATCACTGCAATATGGTCAGACATTTAACTAGCTACAGCTCACGCTTGAAACATTTCAAACTTATGAGTCTGGAAAATCGCCGTATGATCCTAGATCATCTGTTCCTATACAAAATAATAAACACTCACTTTGATTGTCCACGATTACTGAGTCAAATAAATTTAAATGTGCCTTACAAACGTGCTCGTAAGTCTAGATATCAGTTGCTTCGCGCTAAGGGCTTCAAAACCAATCTAGGCCATTTTTCCACCATTAACAGAATGCAAGTTCAATTTAGTCGCCTGTCACGCTCACCTAATATAGATATTGATATGTCTCTTCTTTACATAAAGTCAAGTCTGTCTTGCGTATGGCATTGTCATAAAATGTTGTACTCCTTGGTTGTACTTTATGATAGAGAAAGTGTTAGTATTTTTTTTCTTTCTGGTTAGCACAACGTCGAACAAAAATTTTTTTTATGTAAGTTTTCATTTTATTCGTATGTTAGCTTTATGTCACAATTGGCTGAAGAATCAAACAGTCAAAACAGGGTAAAGCGGATTTTACTTGTTTAGATACATCTAAACAAATAGAATATGTTTTGTAACTGAATTTTCTTTCTCCTATGTTTAATGCATGCCGTGGCAGCCTTTAATTAAGGCTACACTATAAATGTTAAAGTCAACATGAGTTCTTAAATATGTATTCTTGGTGTATGCTTTGTTGGTTGTCCTTAAATAAATAAACAATAGCTTGCAGCTTGGTTGCAGTGATGTAGCTTCAGAAATACCGTGTTATTGTTGCGCTGTTTAGTAAACAAATGTGGTGTCCTGGAAGTTTAAAATTTAGAAAATAAATAGGACTTAAACTTATCAGGCAAAATAATTATGGGTCAACCTCTGCTTAACCCTTCGGGGATTACAGGCGTGATGTTATGTTAAATGCATCGAGAGTTGAATTTTCAACGATAGGTGGCGTACATAAAATATCCATGAAATAAAACTATCAATTTTATTGACAGATTTTGCATAAGCCGTGCACACGTAAAAATCACATTGAATATATCGGTAGGATAGATAAAGTAGATATCGAATGAGACGTACAGTGGAACCAAAACGTTAAACAGTCGTGAGGAAACAATCTCCCAATTCGATTCGCGCACCAAACGCACCCAACATAGCTATGAGTAAACCCAGTTACCTTTCGCTATACCCAAACACTGAAACCACAAACTAAATCACTCAACAAACCATTGTAACACGGACACAACTTCCTAAACGGCAAATCTTAACCATGGACAAAATTCATGCACAAATAAGCACAAACTACTGCCTTATTCCGCTTCGCAACAGAATAATCCGATGTTCTGCCACTGTGAGTTAGTTTGAGCCGGTTAGAAACGGTTCCAACCGCCGGTAACCAGACGAAACCAGTGTACACCGGTTGCCCGGTTTGTCGCTATTGAAATTCACCGATAGGCAAGCTGTTTCAAATATTCATTGTTAAACAAGATGCGGTCGGCAAGCCACGGGTGTAGAGATTTGGAAATCGACTGCGGAATTTATGATTTTGGTAACAGATTTTGGTGGACATGGGAATTCGAAAATGTGACTTATGTTGGTAAAATGTTGGATAGAATGAGGGCGACACGAATCGCGGAATGCTTTGTGTTGCTCTGTTGCCAAGATTTTACGATTTCTCAGCAACGGGCAAATTGTGAAACTGCATCCTTAATCTAGTCGATGCAAGCGCTACTGTTGAGCACAAGGGTTCGATTCCTGACTAGGGCGAAGTGTAATTGGTTTTTTCCAATATGTATTTCTGAGTCGCAGCTCCAGGGTCTGGTTTAGAAAGGGTTAGAGGGGGTAAAGTGGGAAGAGGTTTAAAATGCAATAAAATTAAATTTTAAAAGCTCGAGTTTTTTGTTTTAGTAGTCTTTGTTCCATCAGGCGTGATTGAGACCAAGATCAGGCCTTTTTTGTAATTTAAAAAAAAATAAGTTGGTGTCGACATGCAGTCTAACGGTGTAGATGCAGCAGAATACCAGTATTTCACAAGGAGTGACTGCCTATCTGACCCCCACATCCCATTGACTGCGTAACACAATACACCTAGCGTTACTTTGCTACTACTTACTACGTTAAATTGGTTGTCAGACATTCAAACTAAAGTTTTATTTACTATTTATGAGCGTAAAGTTCTGTTTGTAAATAAGCACTTTGAGTTAGCGTGTCACAACTACTCCCTGGGGACTCTTTCATTAAACCTACAACGTCTGACATTCTGTCCTTTACAAGGTTTCATCTGAGGTACCATAGTCTGGGTCAAGTGATCATAAATTGATTACTTTATTTCTATACAGTAGGTAATGACCATTTCGGGGGCCACCGTAGTCGTGGGCCTGTGGACGGTGAGCTATGGGCTAGCTCGCCGTCCGTCCGTCTCATGACGACAGGCCGTGTCGACGGCGCGTTCGGGTTCCACGCGCGCTTCAAAGAGAGTCAGCAAAAAGGAAGGGTTCCGCAAGGGCCGATGCCTGCCGGGGCTGCGGGACTGTTCGCAAGAGATACCGTGGCCCCGGAACACAAAGGGCGATGAAGGAACATGGATGGGTTTTAGTCAGTAAAAGTCTGACACTCCCTCCTGCTCCGCCCAGAGCGGAAGGAGTCATTTGATGATTTCCCATCCAAAAAAAAACAAAAAAATAGGTAATGACTAGTGTAAGACCCACAGTTTGATACAAATATATAACAACATGGCTGTAATCCTCGAATTGTTATAAAAACGTCTGTAATAAGATGTCATCTAATTGTAAAAATAAAATGTCAGACATAAAATTTATAATTATACTAGAAATATTAATTATGTCATTTAATAATCTATGAGTAACACAATAATAAAACAAAGGTTTTGATTTACACCTAAAACATGTTATTGCAGTCAGATATCTAGAATCTAACATAGTTCTGATTAAACCAACCCCTACCTAGCCACTTCACATAACCTTTACAACATTCAGTTTGAAAGTTACAAATAATTGAAAGTTCGTCGCCGATACCTCGATATTGGTCTCTCGCTCCAATAACAACAGGTCACGTTAGGTCACTGCTATACCAGTTAAGAGTAGGGTTACCAGTTCAAAATGTATGTAAAGTCACGACAAAAAGACGGATAATTTCAAAAAGTCTGGAGATTTCACTTCTCAATTTTTATTTTTCCCATTTAATCGCAAATCTCTTTGAATATTGTGATGTTAATGGGTTGAGGGGGAGAAGAACACCAAAAACATTGATGGAGTGTATGGGGAATACTATAAAACCATACTACGCTTCAAAACACAAATTACTGACGTTGCTGAAAAAGCCGCTTAGTTGAAGTGGGACTAGGCTAGCCATGTCTGCGTATGGCCGACGAGCAGTGAGCCAAAATATTCACGATGAAAGCCTTGACACGGCCAGTAGGTGACGTGACAGACCTCGCAGGAGATGTCGGAACTAGCTGGACAGAACCAACGACCAGTGGTCCAGATTGGCCCTAGATCAAAGGATTTGGAAGTTATGGGGAGAGGCCTTAGCCCAGCAGTGGGATGACAGCAGCAAACAATAGCAGTGTGAGGAATAATATTATGAAACGTGTTGCGCCGACTCTGAGTAATGTGGGACAAGGGCAAAAATAAAAAAAATGATAAACAGAAATCACTTCAGGTGGAAAAGTTCGAACAAATGACAAAACTGGGTAAGTCAGGAGAGGGGTATATACAGGCAGACATGTCCGGCAAAATACCAAATCCATACAAATACCATTCAGACCGATGGCGTCCCTAGTTAGGAATCAAAAACACTGGTCAGCTACTAGAATAGGTACGTTGCAAATTGGCAGTGCTGTTTCTGAGTTGAAAAGTGTTTGTAAACTAAATCCAATCTTGGTAAAAGATTTTTGAGCTGGTGTACAGTTTAGATGGGATAGCGGATTGAAAAACTGCAAGAGATGGAAGTGGATTTTGAATAGTATGCTGATTAAAGTTATAATTGAAATTAGTAATTTCTTTGAAACCTTTTATGTGTTACTTTTTTGTTTGTTTGTATGGGCATGTGATGTGTGGAGGACTGAGGAAAGTTTTGAGTGTGAATGTGGATGGCTACAAGGTACCCCTCTCTATAAACTCACTATACATGGTATGTAAAACGATTGTGTAAAAGATGATATGACTAGAAAGGTAGTGGGGACTACGGAGACGCCGACAAATAGAGAAATATGGAAGAAGAAGGTATGCTTCGCTGGCCCTAAGTAAATTTAAGGACAATAGACAAGTAATGGCAAATGAAATCTTTTTGGCTTATTGCTGTAATTTACAGAATGTGGAGGTTTAAATTAAGAGATATCACATTTTAAAACATATTGAAGTGTGCACAGTTACGAAGATAAATAAGTAAACACAGTACCTTTTGAAAGAGATTTTTGCTCGAAATTGATATGATGAAATCGCGTTTGAATTAAAATTGAAGTTGAACATTAAATAAATAAATATCGCTGGACATTACACACAGCGCCATCTAGTGCCACACTAAGCAACGAGGCTTGTTTCGTGGACACCAGATAGTTGATATACTACATAGATAAGATTTGTTTGTAAATACATACTTATTATACATATAAACATCCATGACTCGGAAACAAATGTCCATGCTCATCACACAAACATTTGCTCCTACCGAGATTCGAACCCTCGACCCTAAGAACGTAAGGCAGCCTCACTACCGCTGCGCCATTCGGGTCGTCAACCATTATATTAGTAGCATGACCAACACTTTTTGTTAAATCCATCTTTAAATTGGTTCCGCTAAACCAACAAAACACTACAAAGATAAATACAGCAGGAACCAAAATTAAAATTATATTTGTTTTAATTTTAAAAACAACTGCCAAAAATTTGCATGATCAGATGGCTTTGGCAATATCTTCCTCACATCGATAATATTTATAAAAATACATGGACAAATAAAATACGGGCGACCTTTACCGAATTCCCGAATTGCATCGGCAAATATTAAAACGCTTTTACAAAAGCAAATCACGTATTTCCGAACGAGCATTTAACAGACTACCGTCGAATAAAAATATAAAAACCATCCTCTTTGCAGTTACTAAACTATTTCCGGAATTGAAAAAACTAAATTTAACTTTTTGCGTCTGTAATTGGTAGTCCAACTTTCCAATATCACTTGGAACTTTCGTCAGTCAGTTCAGTTCGGTTTGTCACTCAATCTGGAAGACAAATTGGGTCGAGACGGACCACACCTAAATAGTCTGTCAGACACCGTACTGAATTGCTTGTGGGTGTTACCACTGTCATTCTAGACTTAATTTTGTCTTTTTATACTGGAATTTCCTTGAAATAGGAACTGTTTTATATATTTAAAATCTGTTCATTTTGCAAACATTTAGTCAAGTAAACACGGCGACACGTCAAGCTATACATATCAAGACCTCGATTTGTATGAGCTTCCCGTACAATGAGAGATCAGCTTATTTAGGTTTTGCATAGCTTGACTGGTCTTCGTGTGTACACTCGGGGAACTTTATTCCAGAGCGGTATGACAAAAAATACACCAAAACCTGTCAGTTTTTAAGGTTAGGTCTGACTGGAACAGATCAATTGCGCTCTTTGCTCATGGTATGTATACTTCATACTATCTACTTACTGAAGAATCTAAACGTATCTGGTGTCCGCAGCCAATCCACAATTTATCCGTACCAGTCTAATCCTTTATATATGATGGTCAATTTATAAAAGAAAAATAAAAAGGCACTCACCTGAGTTATACTCCAGTAGCGATCAAGCGAGATCAGGCACAAGTTCATGATGGACGCCGTACACAACAACACATCCATGGCCGAATGTATCTCACACCACCAGAACCCAAAAATCCAGTAGCCCATCAGCTCATTCGCCAAAGAAAACGGCATTATCACCAGGCCTAAGAAGAAGTCTGACACGGCTAAAGACGCTATGAACCAATTCTGTATGTTCTTCAAAGCTTTCTCTGTCACTATCGCGATGATCACCAGCATATTGCCAACCACCACCATTATCATTAACACTGTCACAACCACTGATGCTATAATTATATGCGCGGGAGAGTACCCACTCGGGTACCAAGTCTTTAAAACTAAATTTATAGTTGTATCGTTCGACAATGTCGTATTCGCGTCGGAACCATTCGTCATTTGCAAAGCAAAGAACTCTTCTTGGCTCATATACGTCGGAACCAAAAACGTGGAATTCGGACCGACTGTTGCGTTAAAATGTGCTGACATTGTAGTCCTCGCCAACGATGTCGTATTCGGTACCATCGTGGTTTTCCACAAAAGATTTGTAAAATTCATCTAACTAACATTTATTGTTTAGACAGGTTGAAGTTTTGGCCCCGTTGAAATAACTGTATAATTGATTTTTTACTTCAAAAAAACGTATTGCCTATAGGAACGGAAGTGATTGGTTTTTTTCTCTTTTTTATACAATTACTTAATACCCGTTTTACCCGAACGTTGAATATTGAATAGAAGCGATCACGAACACAATATTTACACGAAACACGCAGGTCTAACCTAGTATTGCTTGAAACGATTTAAAGAGCACTGATTTATAAATTAAATTAAATTGCAAATGAAGATTACGGTATTTTGCGTACACACAAAAAAGCGATTTTACACACTAAAAGCTTGTTTTTTTAACGAAAAATCTTTGTTTTATATTATGCAGTCGCTCGGCGGTGTCATCGTCCGATTTTATGCTTCCGTCTATCCCAAAAGCGGTGGGTTTTCGCGAACATTTTCCTGGTGATGTGGTCCATGGTGTGTTTACATGGCTGTCATGGCTGATCCGTCGCGTGACTGTTCAATGGTCAGTCATTACCGCGGGTACATTGTAATCAATGTCGCCTGGTGATTATCTTGATTACGGCCGGCGTCTTGTGCCTGCAACAATGATAATGTTATTGATGAGTTGTGTGAAATGGCCTTGTGGGTGACGTGGGCATTCTCGTGGTAGTACGAGAGTGACACAGGTGTAATTTGTATTGAACGTCAGCAGATTCGTCAGCGTCCCGGAAATAATTAAGTTAAAATAAAACTATACATTGTCGGCTTAAGATACCTTATTTCAATCAAATTGAATGCAATTACGTATTTACTCATATTTAGCTTTCCTAAAACATTTAAAAAAGGGCACATTTTTTTACATAATACAGGCACTATTGAATGGTGTAATAATACAGTGAGTGTTTTTTTTTCCAAAACAATGGGTTCAATTCCTGGCTAGGAATATTGACCTTTAAAAAATCCAATGATGCAGTTATGTTTTCATCTAAATTGGGCTCGGATCTCCTTTGAGTATTTTGTGCTATTCCTCATAGGTTTGGCTTTTTCCATCCTGCCTGTCATGCATAAATTACAATGATTAAAAAAAAAACTTATAGGCAACTGTAGGCCCATTCTAAATTATTTTAACTGTCTCGTAAAAAATAATATCGTAATGTTTTCCATAACATCAAAAGCCGACGATAAAACAAAGATAAGTATTGTAAACATTAATAACAATTTGTTACTTTATCGTTATTATAATCATTCGGTATAATTGATTGATGCTCAAACTCTATTCGGGTGAGCGCTCAATTTATTGGGTCATTCTTTTATTTGTTTGTAACTTTATTATAATTTGTTTTTGTTTGTTTAGAAGATGTTTTGTTTGATTTGTGTCGCTTCGTTAGCTTTGATAGCGGTTTGATTAAGAAAGATAGTTGTTTGATAAATATTATTTCGTAAACAGCTTAAATCTTACGTTAAATTCAATCACTGTAATATTCAATGGTAAAGACAAAGTATCAATTATTGTGGTTCAATTCTGTAGGGTTGCCAATTAATAACTGAAAGCTTCGTTATATGCTCATATCGATGTTTTTTACATGTCTTATTTTTAAAAAGGATGTAACTAGTAAAAACACCATTAACGAAGCCGAGAGACACTTGATGTTCCCGTCAATCCAGTTTTTTTTGTTCTGGACCATACCTAAACCGTTTACTATAAATACTTTCATGACACTCGTACTATTCAATGCATCTATCAACACAATGTTCTGAGTGCGTTATATTGAGCACTACCGCAAACACACAACAAAAAAAGTTAAACTATTATTTAGTTTGATGTACAGAATGCTTGGTTGACGGCTTCGTGAATGGTCCGTTTACACCTCTGCCTAAACCTTCATGGGAACATGTGTGATGTTATGTGTTTTGAGAATCAATAAACTCAGCAAACTGTATTTCAACCACAATTCCTATTCGACCACAGAGAAAAAATCTATACAACCGAACCAAAAACACATCAGAAAACTGACCACAAAGTTCTTTACACTTTACATCACACAGGTCAAGTATCTTTCCGTTCTTTATTCGTTTTAAGGAAATTCTCCACGGAAAAATACTCTTTCCTTTATAAATAAAAACTCCGACGAAATCCGAGAGCGACATAATAATCTTTTCTTTTACCGAGACAATGAAGTTTCTTTCTCATTAGAGGAGACTTATACGATGCCGTTCGAATGTTTAATTACTGGAGTTCGTCTTTCGAAGTGTTTCAGTTTTTTGTTATCGAAAATCTTTTGGCGGGATTTTTTGGTACTTTTTAAAAAGGTATGATGACGCGTTGAGTTTTGAGCAAAGAGGAATTATATGGGCGAAATCTTTTTTAGGGTTACGTACCCGAAGGGTAACCAATGGGACCCTAATACTAAGCTTTCGCTGTCCGTCTGTCTGTCAGCGGGCTGTATCGCATGAGCCGTAAACAGGTAGACAGTTGAAATTTTCACAGAAGACTCAAGGTAGACAGTTGAAATTTTCACAGAAGACTCAACGTAGACAGTTGAAATTTTCACAGAAGAATCAAGATAGACAGTTGAAATTTTCACAGAAGACTCAACGTAGACACAGAAGAATCAAGGTAGACAGTTGAAATATTTACGAACAAAACGCGAGCGAATCCGCGGGCAAAATCTAGTTAATAATAATAGGCATGACGACAGTATCAAAAAAATGCAAATCTATTTAGTCCGTCAGTTAGAGTATTGGAAATTAATGGACACGTATTTTTTGTTTTTGTAAATCAATAAATATTGACAAAGATAAAACGCATCAAAACTCGGGAGCCCCCAGGCTCGTGACGTCAGAACTAGCTAAAAATAGGCGTAGGCGTGACGTTTTGAGAATTTTAAAAGCGTCGTATCTTCGTCAATTTTTGTTTTCGTAACAAAAGAAAAAACACGGGTCAAATATTTTTTGATAATCTAAGTGACGGACTAATTAGATTTTTTTGTCGTCTCGTCTATTAAAGGGGGTTTCTACCTTTCCCCTACTACGATGGTACGCCTTCATGCGCGAATCCGACTCGCACGTAGAAGGTTTTATAAAGATAGTTAAAAATCTTTGGAAAAGATTACGATTAAAAGACTTAATTACCCTTTGTTCGGCCTGAAACTAAACTCTAAAAAACGTTACGAACAATTAGTTAACACAAAGTAAGTGAAAAGTAACGAAAAAGACATCGTTGGTAAAATTCGAGGAACGAAAATTAAATTAATATCATCTGCCTAGCCTTTTCCCAACTGTGTATGTCGGAGTCGGCTTCCTGTCTAACCGGATGCAGCTGAATACCAGCATTTTACATGGAGCGACTGCCTATCTGACCTCAACAACCCAGTTAGTGGGTAATACGATACCTTAGATAGAAGGGTTGTTTGAATTTCGGGCTACTGACTACTCGTAACGACTGTCATAGATCTACAAATGACAGCCGTGACAACGGATTAAAGTGCTTTTCAAGTAACAGAGGAAACTCGGTATGTAAAGGTTAATCATACAACCAAAAATCGACCTTGTAAAGCGCTGTTTAACCTTGAAGATGGCGTGGCTGTAATAATTTAGCCAGGAGCTCCTCAACATCACCGATTGTATAAGTAATAACTAAAATGACATCGTCGTTGAAATTCGGGCGACGAAAATTAAACTGAATATCAAAATTAAAAATCTGGTTTGAAAGGGATTGAAGCTTCGTGCCAATGAATTATTTATGATAGTCTTTCTGTTGGTTTTCATTAAAGTGTTTATTAAATGCATCTGTTTGTTTATCTATATGTCGAGAACCGTAATTTATTCGAGGGGTTAAGGAGGGAAACTATTTCTTTGATGTTTTTGACACATTTATTAAGTGTGAATATTCTTTATTGATTTTAATATTTTTTCTGACAATTTCGTGACAAAATTACTCCTTCCGGTGTCAAGATGTAGGTGTTTCTTTAATTTGACTCGACGTATTTTTAATCTATCTGTGAGTAAGCTATTGTTTTAGATTCAGATCGGACTTTGCGGTATGTTAGTTATTTGACTAACTTTTTTTAAAAGTTACAAATTTTTTGGTTAAAATCAGTTTCCCAAACACGTATTTTTAAATATGTAATTTTCACACTGTTAAAATAAAACAACGCATCAATCAACTCAGTCTACAATAAACTGGGCCACAATCAGCAGATCAAAGAAAAACATGACTGCTCCAATATCGATAAATACCAATACCGATATCAAGAGAGTCCCATCCCTACTCAACCCGGCGACTGCAGGTGCAAGCTAGTCGACTCAATTAATTAGTCAACAGACCACTGAACACTTTACAAGTTTCACTTGTTCATTTGACGTTGATTTTTTTTAAGTGACTTTTTACCAACTAGCATTTGCGGGTTGGGCTTGCTTAGTTCTTAGTTTGTTTTTGCATGTTTGTAACGTGGAAAAATTTAAATGCGAACGGAAGTTTCTTTTTCTTCTACAATGTTTAAATTTTGCCGCTAAAGGAGACAATTTTTTTTGTTTGGCGATTAGGCCTCCCACATAAATTGTAGCGTTTAATAATGAAACGTACATTGATTTCTTCCTTATAATATCTAGATTACAGTGGTTATATTAGCTAAGCCTTGTCTAACCGGAATAAATGCGAAAACTGCAAAAACACTTTTACGAAAATCGAAATAAACAGAAAGAGTAAATGTCAAAATAATGAAGTTGTCTGTCAACCACTAAAAAGGCGGATTGACAACGCTCCGTGAGACGTTGATTGTTTAAACCATCTACGCGATTTTAGCGTAAACCATTAAAAATAGCATTAAAATGCTCACAGTTGACTAATATTTCTTTTTATATTCTATTCTGTTTTAATTAAAGCAAATTTTATTTGATTACCACTGGGTACCGTACTTTTTTTTGTAAACGGAAAAAACGTCCCTATTCACGTAAGTCTTTTCTGTCAAATGACATTGACCACAACAGGAATGATTTGACTCGCAAAAAAATATCATAATATAACTTTTTATTATGATATTAAGATTCCGGTTTCGTTTCTATGTAATCTTTCGTTTGTTACTATGATAAAACTGTTACTTATTTTTGGTGTAAAATGAATAATAAACGCAACGTCCAAGTGGCCTAAAAAAAATTGTCTCCTTTATGTTTTCACTACTTTTATTTGAACGCCCTTTCTGGTAATTTGAGAAAGGGTAAAACAGTAAGCATAAACCTTACCTTATACATATACATATTATATTGAATTTTATTAACGACTAGCTCTTCGTACGCAAAATTATGATAGTTATGCTAATATGCATGATATAAATATAATTATGTATTTATAGCCAGTGAAACTTTAACCTCTTTATAACAATATATTGGTATAGATTGTCAGGTAAAGACTAATAAGTAGCTGCTTGTAAATGTAAATATAAAAGAAGAAGAAAGTATTGAAAACCACACTTACTTACGTATGAGCGATTATAAACATGTTCCTCCATGTTTTCCCAAATACAACGCGAACGCGTACGTTAACGTTTCATTCTAAAGGATTAACCCTACCAACTGTAGCGGAAACAGAAACAAGTGCGTGTCACACATGCATTAACTTGAACCCCGGGTTTGTAACCCACATCATGCTTGTAAATATTTAATAGGGTTTTACGTTTATTTGCGTTGGTGCTCGTCTAGAAAGTTTCTATAGAGTCGTTTGCAAGATAACTGAGTTTTTCTCTACTTGTGTCTTTTGTCAAGCTAGTGCTGATGTCTGTTTGGCACGAGAGATAGTTGGGCGATGTTTCATCTTACAAAATAGTTTTTTTTTTTCTTTTTGGGTGGATAGCAACTATGTAAGCGTATATTCAAAATAATATTTTGAGATACTGCTGTAATATGAAACGACCTAAAATATGTCACATGACTTCAAAAATTGTCTCGCAACCCACACCCACACTCACTCTCATAATTATAAAGAAGGATTCTATCCCCACCACCTGTATGCACACCCATCCACTAACCAACCTCGACAAGCGTTACTTAACTTTGAAGATCGAACGTTGAGGCTGTTTTTATTTAGCCACGAGCCCTCGAAAAGAGGTTAAATGTAACTTTTTGCTTACTACTGCATTCTCATCAAAGCCTTTCGTAATAACCCAAGTAACTCTTCCCACGTAGCATTAAATCCTAATGATTCAACAAATACAGTAGTTAACTAAATTAGTCGACTGTTTGTTGGCTCTTTAATTAATGAGTTGACCGACGAGTGGTGTTGCAGTTAGCTGATTGTATAGTGATGGGCACGTGTGCCGGGTATCGGTTTCGGTATCGATTTTTAGGGTTGTAGCAATTATAGATTCAATTTCCAGATGTTGATAAAAATTAATGCAAGAGAGTTTTTGAGATAAATAGCATAAATTTTAGACTAAATAATCTTGCCTATCGATGTGCCAAACCTGTCACCTGAAATTAATGTTAGTCAAAACTTACCAAACTCTTAGACTATAACCCCGTGCAATGTTGCTGAAATAACTTAATTTTCCCATACATTAGTTTGATTGGATGATATAGTTAACTTACTTACGTCTTCGATAATGTTGCAAAGTGGATATTAATTTAATTAGTATGTCAATTACAAGATTTTGTGCCTATAAACAACATTATCATACGCAACATTATCTTACGTAAAACACGAGATTTTCGCGTTTTCCTTGTGAAAACTCCTATTTATTAAAGTAAATAATTGTTTAGTGGTTATGGCAATTTGGAATATTTAAAAAATATTTCAACAAAAAATATTTTTAATAATTTCAGCAGATAAATCAATTTTGTTCAGTTCTTACATTTCCCCGTAAAATGGTTCTACAGATCTCTTGAAATTCTAATACAGACCTTGAGTTGACCCAGTTATCTAAAATCTTAATTGGTTTATTTAAGACCTAGGTATGCTAACTTAGCTTCAAAGACAAAACAGATAATTTATTCAATCGCTGTCATAGTCCTGTATTTATATAAACAAGGCCGAGTTGATAGTAATATTAAATAATAGAATTTAGTATCAAGTGAAAATTGTACGGAGGAATTGTAATAGAATAACCTATTTCCAGTTTTTTTTAGTAGTACCTACCGAATAAATAGTACCAAGTGTATATTAATGAATAAAAAGGTATTAGGTACCAAAATCTCCAGGTCTGCCAAAATTTGGTAATGCAAAATTCGAAGCTCATTTTAAAATGCACAAACCAAACAAAAATGCTCTACATCCGAAAAACTGCAAACATCAATTTATCTCGTAAAATACCTGCGAACTTTTAGGAAAACAAATAAACCAAATACCATTTAAAAGCGTACGTTCACGTAGCTCTGTAAACCTCGTACAAAACGAGCACGCAAAAATGTATCAACATAATCCATTTATTTGTTACATTGAAACCAGATTGAAAATTCCCTTCGTCAGCGCCATTCGATATTATAAATTCTGCAACATTTTAATGTCAGGTCTTAGTACTAATAAAATGCTGGTATTAGAAAACTCGATATCGATAAAACTGGTACCAATCTTAGCATTCCAAACTGATTTGTTGTAAAATCTCTTTTTATTGGCGTGTAAATTCTAGATTGTTCTACACCTATTTTACAGCTTTAATGAAACAAATGGTATTCACTATTGTATTATTTGATTAGATTTTTATTATTTGATTTAATTTAAATTCTAGATTGACTAATTTATTTAGTCTCGTTTATAACTGCATTGTTTAGTCTTCAAAAAATAGTACATTATCATTTAAAGCCCTTAAGTTTACTCAAATTATAATATTTATTGTTTTTTTTCATGAATGGTGTTTAAGAACTTAATCTACGAAAAACTGCGAAAACAGTATATCAATAATATTTGCCGGATCTTCATTACATATTAGTTGCTGGATTATCTTACTAATTGGACAAATAGTCATTAATTATTAAGAGTGCTAATTGGGCTAAGCAAACACTTACGTTATTATTAATATTTTAATATCGACCACTTGTGTCCCACTGCAGGGCAAAGGCCTCCCTTCCCTCCTTCCACTTATCCCTATCCAGTGCTGTTACGCGCCAGTCCCTGTGGAAGGAGTCGAGTTCGTCTCGCCATCTCCTTCTGGGCCTGCCGCGTTAAACATTTTGCCGCGGGGCCCATTTTGTGGTAGCTTTAGCTCATAGCTCCTCCGGCATGCGACAGATGTGGCCAGCCCAGTTCCATTTGAGCTTGGCAGCCGTGTGACCTACGTCGGCAATTTGAGTTTTGGAACGCAGTATCGAGTTCCTTACACGATCAGTAAGTTTCACTCCAAGGATACTGCGCTCCATTGCTCGCTGACAGACCCCAAGTGTGGACTTTTGACGGTTGGTTAATGACCATGTCTGCGCTCCATAGGTGAGGGTAGGAAGAATACACATGTCCATGAGTTTTCTCTTCAGTGAGAGAGGGAGAGTTCCCTTCATTATTTGCTTCATCGACCAATAGCTCTTCCAGGCGTTTTCGGTGCGGCAAGCAACTTCTTTATCGTGTCTTGCCTGGAAGGAGACTATTTGGCCGAGGTATATGTACTCATGGACATATTCATTATATTTTCTGAACACTTACGTTATGACGACAAATACTTTATCTATAAAAAGGTATGCCTGCTCTGTTAATTGATACCAATTAATTGGTATTATCGATAAAATTAGCACATCTCTAAACACAAATTGACGTTGATTGACGCCACATCACTACGTCATGTAATAAATAGCGGATTATGGGAAAAGAAAACAATAGCGTTTTTTTATTCGTGCTAAATTGTTGGTGTTGCCAGCGAATGACAATAAAAATGTATAAACCAAAGACGTTATCTGCTATCAGTCGCTGGAAACCTACGTCTTTTCTTGACTTGAATGTGCCCTGGCGGTTGAGAATATGTCATGCTCACTCAAAAGTCTCGCTGATGGTGGCACATGTGTCGGATCATTTAGTTCCCTTCAAAATGGTTGAGTTGAATGGTGCTGATCTATGCGTCATGTCCGTGAACGGGCGCTGTCAGTTGTGACCGGTCATCTCTCAGTTGCCATGGCTTATTTTAATGAATTATTTTAGTTTTTGAATTGTTTTTTTTTCTGTTTTGTTTTCCTGTGGACACTTTTAACGTGCACATCTTGCTACATTGTTCTCACATAATATACCATCTCAACATGAATGATGTAACCAAGATTTTGTAACAATATTCTGATTTAAAAGAGTGTCCATGGAGTTTCTTGCCCGTTCTTCTCCATAGAGATCTACGCTAAAGAATAGGCAACTACAGTACTTTCACAGTTTTTATGTCCTGTGACTGGGACTGTAGCTACATTTAATTTTCATCAAAATCAAAATCAAAGCATTTATTTCAAGTAAGCCCATTACAGGCACTTTTGAATTGTCGAAACAAAGATACAGAAACATCTTTGTTTCGACAATTCAAAAAAGTGTAAGTTAAACTTTAACTTAAGTTAAAAGTGCCTGTAACTGGCCTACTTGAAATAAATGCTTTGATTTTGTTAACTAGCAAAGATATGATTGAAAAAAAAATGTGTTTAGACGATATTATACATATTACGTAAGCAACAAATATTTCGGTTTCAGAGAGAGCCAACCAAACTATATTCTTCTGAATCATGTAGAATTCTTAATTCATTTCAGTTCCCCTTCCGTAACAAGACCTCAGAACCTTCCGTAACAAGACCCAGAGTGAGAGAACTTCTTGACCAAAAAAACCTATAGCCCAATGCTAAAGATACATTCCTCGTTAACAATTTTCACCATCTGCTTATCCTTTTCCCACTAGTTCTGACGTACTCACTACTTTTAAAAACGACTGCCAACCATCTAAAAATGACAGCCGGGAACAACAGCTTTGCGTGTTTTGGCAGGCACAGAGAAGCCTCAACATGTAAGGAATGATCACCCATCTGCGAACAGACCTCGGTAAACGCAGCTTGCCCTTCGATCGAACCGTGCGGCTGTTTACATAACATAACACAATATCTCGCCTGTAATCCTTGAAGGGTTAGGAGCTGTAGTACCTAAAAGGACACACACATTTCGCCAGTTATGTTAAAGTCCCGTGTAATAGGGAGCGAGCCTATTGCCATCAACCAAACCCAAAAAAAAAATAGAATTTCTGATGGAAAACCCAATGTCACTTTGCACGACCCGGGAATCGAACCCAGGACCACATGCCTCTTCTGTTATTATATTTCCCGTTTATAATCCTACTAATGACACTGCAATAGACTGACTGCATATGATTACCAGTTCTCGACTAACTAATATGTTATCAGTATGGAAATCTAATACAAACGGACAAACGAGAAACTCGCCATCACAAATGTATGGAGGAATTAACTTCACGCTTACTCATTATGCAGCAACTAGGGTTTGTGTGCAAAATAAATATAGAAAATACTTATAGATTAAGTATTATTTTTGCACAGATTAGTAATGTAATCTTAAGTAATATGAGGAAGTCTGGAACAGGTCGGGGGACCTGTAGGGCTATTACGTATCTCTGTTGACAGCTCGAAATGATAGTAACTGGGCTCAGTGTCCATCAATTAACTTGCAAAAGGTTATTTTCGTCTTATGTATGACCCTGTTAGTCACCGTAAAGTGATATCCACTCAGTGTGATACGTAATACCAATATTATGACATTCACGGTTGTCATCAAAGTTCGGTGTACAACCGAAGCTTGATAGTCACTGGATATCAGGAAGATACATAATAGCCCTGCAGAGACAGAAAAGTTGTGTGTTAATCGGTTTCATGGTATAGGTAATGGGTATTTTAATACCTACATAAAGAGCTTCAGAAACAAAAAATATACGAAACCTGAAAATAATCTAATTCAAAACGCCTGGTTGGCTGGTCGTCTTTCTATTCATCAGCTTAATTTATTTTAGAAATTAATCAGCTAATTTATTCACAACACTGGCAACACCGCTCGCGTGACATAAACGATTGAATGCTCAGTAAACAACGACATTAAACACCATAGTTAGCATTGGCAATAATACCATTAACGTCAATTAAGTTGCGCGTTAAAATTACGGGAAATTACATGTTTTGTCATCGGCATTATAACTGAGTCGTTAAGACGTCGAGATGAATCCGATAGGGTTATAAAGTCTTTGATTGAAGGCTTTGTTGGTCTAGTGGTTGCAAGGTCTGCTTCGGAGCTTGTGGTCCGGAGTTGGATGCCTAGAAGATCTCATCATCATCAGCCTAAAATGTTCCCGCAGCTGGGACACGCCCTCCTCTCAATGAGAAGGAATGGGCTATAATCCATCCGCGCGGGCCCAGTGCGAATTGGTAAATGTCTCATGTCTTCGAATTTTTGGTTCTAGGATATGCCGGTTTCCTCACGATGTTTTCCTTCACTGTTTTGAGAGCAGTGGTGATGAAATAAATTACACAAAGTCTGCCTATCTGGGTTCGAACTTACAACTTACTGTTCGTAAGTCGGGGCCTAGAAGATCTAGACGTGAACTTTCTTTTGGCGGAAATGATGGAAAGTTCAAATTATTTTTTAATTAGCTAAGTTTATGAGATTAATAATAATATGTAAGTAGTAAAGATTTAGACACTGAACAATTTACAAGAGATAAAAGGCATAGTTTTTTCGCAGTTTTGATTTGTGCCCGGTTCTTGGCAACATGTTGACTGGTATAATTTGATCTACGAATATGGAAAAATCATTCTTCTCTAACAACCAGTTACGAAACAGCCAAAAGAAAAATCTTCTCTTTTAAGGTATCTTTAGTTACCAAAGTGGACGAAGGGTATAAAATGCCTATGTATTAATTCTACATCTTTAGTCTGTGCTTAAAGTGTAATATATGTGTAATATATGAATAAAACCAGCGAAATGATCCACAGGGACAAAGTACCCTTCACATAAGTGAAAGATTTCACGGGGAAATTTCTAATTAAAAAGCGGGCGAAGCTGCGGGCAATAGCTAGTTTGAAATAATGTTAAAACAGACTAGTAAAAAACGCGACGGGCAATATTGTAAATAGGAGCGTTAGATTCAATCACCATTTTATAACAATTCGTATTTAATTTTCTACACTCGTTATTCATAACAATTACATAAATCCCGGATTCAAATTTGAATTTTCAGGGCTGGCAACATTTAAATATGGATAAATCTAAGCGATTCAACGAGTGTTTGTCTATGTTGATTTAATCTTAATGTGTGAATAAGTACTTTATGTCGTGGTGGCCCAGAGGTTAAGACCTCGCCTCCCATGTATGAGGTTGTGGGTTCAAATCCGGGCAAGTACCAATGTGACTTTTTCAATTCATATGTACTTTTCTAAGTGTATCTTGGACATCACAGACATCGGTGAAGGAAAACATCGTGAGGAAACCTGGACTTATAATTAATATAAGTCTGAAATCACCAACCCATCTTGAGCAAGCGTGGTGATCAATGCTCGTGCCTTCTCTGTATGAGAAGAGGCCTTTGCCCAGCAGTGGGACAGTAATAGGCTGGTATTATTATTATTATTTAAGTACTTTAATCTTTTTGGCTTCAGACTAAGTTGGGTAATTCTTCGCTAAACAGAACAGGATTATTTTTTCTAAAATAGTATTGGTTACACTGAAAATCTAGAAAATACAAGCTCTGGTCTAGGAACTTTTACCTGCCTAGGCTTTTTCTAACTATGTTGGGATCGGCTTCCAATCTGTCCGAATACAGCTGAATACTAGTATTTTACATGGATCTACTATTTGACCTCCACAATCCAACTCTCCTTTAAAAGCCTTGTTCGCAAACTTCCACTTTTCTGACTACTTGTAATTTGTAGCGATGCGACGCGATGGCTTGACGGGTGTTGTTACCATCAGATCTATAATTTATGTCGATAAACAGCATTTTTTATTGCACACCAATTTGTCAAATTGATTCAGATTGAACGGCAAAGAAAAGACCGAAGCCACCAGAAAAGTGCCGAAGCGAAAAACGATTCAACTGTCTTTGACCGAATAGTCTAAGATCCCGTCTAAGATCGACCTTCACCCATCTGTTTACCGAATGAAAAATACTTTTTAGAATTCTTAATATAAGCATAAACATATTGTGAATGGCTTGCCTGATGAAATTAAGTCAAGTCTAACAGAGGAGCATTAAGATAACTTTTAATCCTTGACAGGTTCGCATTAAAGAACATAGAACTTAAACCTACAATTACTATAGTCATACTGTACACAACCAATAGAAAAAAACACGATTATTCGACACAATATCCATACGACTATTTGTTTATCACTAGCTGAATAACAACCAGCTTTGTTGAACAAAGGCCGCTCCCAAAACTAAAAACTAAAACTAAACGCAAAAAGTTCCGTTTCAAAAAAATGTAAGCACGAGACAATATCTATAAAATTAACTGGACTACGTCATCATTCATCATTCTCCTGTCGTTATCCCAATTTATTTGTGGTCGGCGCTGCATGTCGTCTTCTTCCATACTAATACTCGTCATCTCAGCAGTCACCTACTTTCAAGCCCTATCCGTCACACAGTCCATCAAATGTTTCATTGGTCGTTTTCTCCTCTTATAAATCATGATCTGTCAAAGGGCCGATTTGTTCGAAACACCATTGTTTAACTATTGTGTCTACTTCGTGGACAGGTCAAGGGATACCCTATATTAATGAACTCCGAAGTTTAAAACACTGATGTACGGTATACGTAAACTTTGGAAGTCGGACTTACGTGTGTCAGAAAGTACGCTATTACGAATTACGAGCCAGATGAAGAGAGAGTAGAAACAAAAAAAACAGAGACACAAACACACACAACACAACACACCAAAACACCCACAACCACAACTAGACATTCATACTCAAAACTTTAATCACGACATTTTCTTCTTGTTTTTGGTAAAGAGAATAGAATAGAAGCATGCAAACCAACAAACGATCATAAAATTGGTCGTGAAATTCTAATATTTGTACGGCCGAAATGGCGAATATAGTGAAACCCATAGATACTTACAAATAAATGTATCATTAATTCAACCTAAGATAACACATTTTAAACAACAAATAGCACTAACACTATTTTAAGCTTTCACGGTTTAAAACTAAACTTAGACTGTTCGTTATTTAAAAAATAAACATACAACAACAACAAACTAGAACATTAACATTAAAATATCGGGAGCTCAAAATAATGAACAATCACGGAAGAAATCCCGTTAGTACTGATTGCAGTATGGTTAATTAAAAAAAACTAAACAACCAACAATAACAACTAACTAGCAACTAAATATTGAGTTGAGGTACAATGTCGACAAAGTGAAATAAAATATCGACAAAAAAATACATCGTGTCCCACCACTAATCGTTCCAGAGTCCATTTTAATTGATACCGGAGCACTTTTTGTTCGTGTAGTGATGTCACGGTACTAAGGAAGTTGTCAATTATCGATAGCGCTTGCCTGTTCCCCGGGTTATAGCTAGCCGGATAGATTTTCTGTTACTAAACGTTTTTCAAACGTGGTCTGATGTTTTTAAAGTGAAATGGAATTGTGAAATGTATGAGAATATGGTTTTATGAATGATTGCAGTTTTTGTCGCTTCGTGTCTTTGCATTTGAAATTTTTGGTTATAGAAACGGTTGATTGGAAACTTTAAAACGAGGTGGACGCGTTTGATATTGTTTTACTGTAACTAAGGCTGTTTGCACCACAAATCACTAAACACATTTAACGTTAAACCAATTTAAAACATTGTTGTTTAGGTCAATAGTCTTAAAAATTACTGAGACAGAGAAAGGTATCAAATAATTATGTTTAAGGCCCGGTCACACTGGATGCGTAGCGTGACGTGACGTGCGACGTGACGTTCGTACGCGCGTGCGAGCTCTGTCACACCGGCCAAGACCGTGACCATCACGTCACGCAGGTAACTGCAACACGCGCGTACGAGGCACATTGTCAGCAGCCATATTGAGTTGAGAGCATTTGGCGAAAAGATGTTAGACAATTTCAATGCAGGCACGTGTGCGACGTTGCCGTTCCTCTATACACGCGCGCGGACTCGGTTTGTCAGTAGATGCGGCTCTGCGTGCGTGAGTGACGCACGTGCACACATCACGCATCTGGTCTGGCATCTTTCTTACAGTTTCATACATTACAACTGATGCGTGCACGCGTCACGTCACGCTACACATCCGGTGTGACCGGGCCTTTATTACAATATGAGTTGTGGTTATAACTAAATACCTAAGTAAGTATAAAAATGTGTTTTTTCGCAAGCATTTTCATATGACTTTTTACACACTTGATAGCCCTGTGTCCCATATTTATAGCCTCACTACACCAAGCTTACGTAAACCGAGCACCTCATACATCACCCATACATTTTTAAGTTAGTGTTAAGTATGGAAGTTTTAAGTGCTACGTTAAAAGATTATGGGCAAGGAGCCAGCGACAGATTATTGCTTCTTACTTAATCGTTAAGCTAAGTAAAACGGTGCCAAACAGACGCTGTATGATTTTGCAGATTTGGGTGTATTTAAGACGCGTAGAATGTTTTGGCATCATTTACTAAGTAATTTTTAGGTATATGGTTTCCAAATATTTTTGACATCTAACACGATGCTTTTAATTTCCGAAGGATTAGACGTAAATAATAGCATAAAAACATTTTGCCAGTTATATTTAAGTCCTAAGTAATAGGGGGCGAGCCTATTGGCACTAATCCAGACCCCACGGCTGCTACAGAGAAATTCCTGATTGAAAAACCCAATAACACTTACCTAACCGAACCCTCATGCTCTGCAGTCGCGTCCCTTCATAAGACCACTATAGCAGTATTTCTGACACTTCTACTTTTATTTGCAAATGAGTAATGGACGCCGATTTGATGTGGGGGAAAACTAAATAAATTGGATGGGCATCGAGAACAATATGAGAATCACAGATATCTCGTATATCTATGATTTTCATATTATGAGAATGTAAAAGCACCCTGTATGGAGTCTAGTATATTATTATCAAAGCATAACATACAAACTTGGGTTTTTGGATAAAATTATCCTTTACTAGCTAATGTCTGCGGCTTCGCCCACATGGAGTTCGGTAATGTCTCACGGGATCGTACTATAGGGATAAAAAGTATTATATGAGTTAATTTAGGTTATAAACTATCTGTGAGCCAAATTTTATCCAAATCCGGTCGGTAGTTTTTTGGAGAAACAGTGATCAATCCATCCTCACAAGCTTTTGCATTTATAATATTAGTAGGATAGTTGGAAATAGGCGTGCCCCATTACGAGGGGACTGAATACCACCGCCTACAAAACGTGCGTGTTTATCGGTACCTACATTTTTGCCTACCCCATTACCTACCTATAGACAATCATATTGAACCATATTGATTCAAAATAATATTGAATAACCAAACAATACCATATACTTAACATTAGAACACCATTTATATGTTAAGTTGTTAACCACATTGCCCGCAAAATGGAACCATAATTGACTATCAACATTAACCACAGATATCAGAATCGAGCTGAATTTTGCCTTCGTGTATTCGTAACTAGTAAGCGGTATCAATTAATATGCATTTCAATTTGATTTTAACGTCATTCGGTATCAACGTGAAAATGACACAACTGTAATGAGTAGTTTGGGAGCTGCTGTCAAAAATAGAATAACATGGTTCATTAAAAAGAATGGAAACTTATTTGATTAAAAGGAGTATCGATGGAGTTTCTTGTCTATTCGTTTCCATAGGAATGAGAGGTTTTCTTTTTGAGTATTTAAAAAAAATTGTTTCCAAGAACTCGGTAGATGGCGTTGAACTGACTAAGTTACTAGGTGCCAAAGCTAAAACGCTTGGAAAAAAAAAACATTGTGTCACGTCACATACGCTCGTTGACTGACACTTGCGTTTGCTTAAGCTTCCGAATATAACCATTACATCCAAGTGAAATGAGGTGACGTTCCGTTCCTTGAAGTAACTTACCAAGTTCAACGCCATCTATCCAACGACTAGGGAAGCGTTGAAAAAGAAAATTCAAAAGTGACTATAACTGTTTTTGTTGCTTTGAGTTTGAGCATCATCTACTATCATTTCAGTCCAAAGACGTGCACTGCTGGACATAGGCCTCCCCCAAGTGTCGCCACATTGACCGGTCCCGTGCGACTCGCATCCAGCGGATTCCTACAACCCTCACCAGGTCATCGGTCCACCTAGTGCTGCTTTCATCTACCTAGCCTTTTCACAACTACTTTGGGGTCGGCTGTCATTGGACAGTATAACGACAGAATCTCAAGTCTGACAGCCAGTCTTACCAAAGGTCTATCGTGTTTCCCAGTACTGGGCTGTGAAGTACAGATAAGTAGTCACTCTTTTTGAAATATTGGTATTCAACTGCATCCGGTTAGACAAATCCAATCCTAAGATATTTGGGAAAAAAGCTAGGCAGATAAGAAAAAAGAAAAAGAAAACATGTATTAATCGGAGGGGCTATTAGGAGCATGACATGTATACATAGGTACTTATGCACATTTGGGAAAAACGCTAGGCAGTTGATAAAGCAAAGGTATGCATTAGCTCCTCGACTATGATTATGTCCGACAAACAAATAATTTGTACGGTTATTCTAATTCCATTTCATGGTAGAGAATTTACAGTTTATGCTCGGGATAAACGATCCTAATCACTAATGTACGTAGGAACTTCGATTTAATAGTTTTCGAATTGTAAAATATTATTGTGTATTTTGTAGATGTTAGATTAGGTATGCTCTAGAATATTTTTTGATGATTGCGTCTCGCAGGTCAACCTACTTATGAGGCTGGCTTCTGCTGATCCAGACTATCCTGTCCAGCCTCCAGCCAATGTTTATGTCCTAGAAGGACATACACTGACCTTATTGGTGATGTTTATAGGAATGGTCAGGTGCGTAGTACTCGCAACCATGAGTGTATGACCCGATAAATGAACGTGGATGAAACAAATGTAGTATGTAAGGATTATAGCAGATAGCGTTCTGTAGTTTCTTTAGTCTACGTTTGTATGTAGAACAGAAAATACTGCTGTTTATAGTGGTGACGTAATCTCATTTGTCACTACTATGTCAGATTGAATAGCAATACTGTCGAAATCCAAGTTTTGAACCAAAACCGATCCTTTAGATGCACTTAATACAATGGCAGTCAATATGACATCTCAACCGCATTTTCATTTACCTAGCAATTTCCCAACTATGTTAGGCTCGGCGTCTAGTCTTATGAGATGCAGTGAGTACCAGTATTTTACATGGAGCTGCTGCCTTTATGACATCCACAACCCGGTTAGTACTAAGTAATACGATACGCCTATTGGCAAGACTGGTTGTCAGACTTTCGGGCCACTGACTTCCTGTCATGACTGTCAAAGATCTACTAATGACAACCGGGACCAACGGTTTAACGTGCTTTCCGAGGCACGGAGGAAACTCGGTATGTATGGGCGGTCACCCATCCAAGTACTGACCTTGACAAGTGTTGCTTAACCTTAAGTTATTATTTAGGCATCTCATCTATGACACCCACATTTAGGCCAATTCCAACTTTCATTAAACTCCAAAACGCTTTAAAAATGCAACGTACATTTCTATTAACTCTTCCAAAGTCAATAGCGGCCAGAATCATTAATCCCACTAGCAATTCCCCACATTTCCTTGTTGCACGATAGATATTAATTACTAGAAGACAACTCGGCACTGCACATTTAAACTACACGTTTACGACTCTTCCTATCTGTGGTGGAAAAAGGTATACCTTTTTATGCGAGTTCAGGGCAAGCCGAGGGCTCTTACTATTGTTTTAATGTTGAATACATCATTTGTAACGGTGGTAGTTTCGAATGGGGATAATTTCTATTGGTCCTTACATTACATGGGGAGTAATTTCTACTGGTGGTAGGTTTTTTAGTTTCTAATTAACGATAGTCTTGTTAGGTTGTTTACAATATTTTGATTTAAAAGAGTTTCTGGCCATAGGAACGTCCTACGCATTGGATTGGCGATCAACTTCACTTTTCTGAATGTCTGGCTGCTTAACTATTCGAAAGTGCCTGTTATTTTTTTTTATTATCAATCAATTAATCATTTATATAAAGGCTGCCCAACTGAAATGGGACTGGGCAGGTCATGTCTGTCGCATGCCGGACAAACTGTGGGCCAAAATTGCTGGAAACTGGTGCCCTGACACAGTGAGGCGGGGTCGCGGCAGGCCACGAAGGAGATGGCGGGACGAACTGGACAAGTTCCGTCCGAACTGGAAGGAGGACGCGTGGGTTCGCGAGAAGTGGAAGGAGTGGAGGGAGGCCTTTGCCCAGGAGTGGGACAGAGCAGGCTAGAAAAAAAAAAAAAATATTTTGTGAAACATAGATATGATCACCGTATGGTGGTGTATTCCCGCTGACCAGGGTAATACAGATAGTATATCGTCTAAAATATGTGCACTATGTTTTGCCAATATATTTTGGCGTACAAAATTAACATAAACAAGCTTAAACGAACAATTACAATTAAGGTGTCATGTCAATAGATTAGTATTCGCGATTCTTGATACCTAGTTTTCGAGTTACAGTTTCTTGGTAATTGTATTAGAAAAAAAAAAGCTTGAAAAAAAGTCTATCTTTATTTTTAAACGGCTTTTTGTTACTCTTGATACAATGCGCAATGAGATTAGAAAATGTCTCTAGTTAACGTCAAAGAATGTGAAAAAACAGTTCCGATACAAAATCGCCGCGTGAGTTCCGATCGAGAACCATCCAAACCAATAGTAGGTCCATGTCGTGCCAGAGAGGCGTTTTTCACGGCGATTTCAATTAGCAGAGGTAGGACGTACTCAATGCACTTGTTCCCACTAAGGTAGCTACTATCTATAAACTATGGGGTTTCAGCCGAGTAAGTAGCTTTGTTAGTATTACTGGGATAGTAGGACTATTGCATTTAAACGGGATGAACGATTTTTGTTAGGCTTTTTAGCTTGACTTTTCTAAATGTTTTTTGTATTCACTTCACACACACACAATGCTGTTTGCTTAGACAAAACCCAGAAAAAAGGTCAAATTGATTTTGGTTAAATAAATAATTTGGCAGAAGCCAGAAAGTCCGTAACTCAGTTTCGTCAGAGAAAAGTCGTTCTATGTAAAATATTGGTACAGCCGCATCCAGTTTTTTTTTAGTTTAATAAGATTTTTTTGTATGCGTCATGAATCGTTAATTTAGTATCTATGAAGGTCAACTTGTTTATATATTGTTAATGTTTTATATTTTCTTTACTCTGTTCAAACACATATTGTAGCTGTTTATTGTCCCTTAATAAATAAAATAAAACTTGTTCAAGCAATATAGGCTAGCAATTTATTGGTCAAAAAATCAGAAAACCTACATTATATGTATTTCATCAAAGGTTTGTCTAGACTTCTAAAAAAACTGGAGATTATCCTCGCACATGAATAAATCCACGTAGTACCTATCAGTGCACACATTTTTTTTTCGACCAGTTCAGTGCACATTTAATTAACCTATATTTATCCTTAGTTTAGGTACACTGTATATAAAATAGACAATTCAATGTAAGAAATATATAGAATAGAATAGAATAGAATGTCTCTTTATTCGACTATCCGTGACTCAAAAGCTGTTAGTAAAACTTATGACTATGTTAGTAAGCACTGATAGAACACACAACACAACAAATTCTGGTGGATCACGGCTGCGACAACCCATGAGTTATTGCACAACAGCGACCCACATAAACACAGTCCAGGCGACTGGCAATCATGCTTAAGATACTGTTGGTGCTGCCCCACACCCTGCGCACCAGGGAAGCGCACCTTTTACGCATTGTTGCGTAAAAACAATCCACATGCGCATCTTCGAACATCCCCGACGCACTACAGAAGCGGGGCAGCCCCACCAGCATCCTAAACGCGTTATTATACTGAACGCGGAGAGCACTGACGATCTTTGCGTACACCTAGCCCACAGGCTGCACGTGTAAAAATAAATGTAAGTAATAATCAATGAGAAAATAACTCAATCAGTCCAACTGATTGTTAGACATTTTAGTAACCTGCTCCCATGTTAATAGCTGTACGGATATGGATGTTATTTGGCAGACGGGAAGACAGCCAGCCTTACCAACGGGTATCGTATTACCCTGTACCAACTGGTTGTGGATGTAGATAGGCAGTCGATCGCGGTTAGGCTGGAAGCCGACTCCAACAAACTTGGGACAAGGCAGGCAGATCATGATGAAGACTTTTAACATGAACTTATGACTTATGACACTCTTTGGAAGATACTTTTGATTGCGGTAGTATTTTCGCAAAGGATAATTGCCAACCACTATGTTGGTATAGCCATTGGTAAAACCTACACCCTTTTTTTTTCGGATAGGAAATCATCAAATGACTCCTCCCACTCTGGGCGGAGCGGAGTGTCAGACTTTTACTGACTAAAACCTATCCATGTTCCTTCATCGCTCTTTGTGTTCCGGGGCCACGGTATCTCTTTCGAATAGTCCCGCAGCCCCGGAAAACCTACACCCTCAGTTTCAAAGAGGATGAAACAATCACAATATCCTCAGATTTGACAGCATTAAACAGGCTTTCAGAGAGCAGGGGTAATTTACCTCATGGAAAGTCCAATGTGGTCATCTATACAAGCCTAACGGAGTGGGCAGCTTGTGCCAAATAACGGGTCCGATTAAAGAGATACTTAATTACGTCCAGGCCGTAATAAATCGTACTTATCCCGCAATAGGAGTGAGGCGTGAATACAACCTCAAACGATGGGTGTGTACGAAGAATTTATGCATTACTGGTTGTTGGAAGGCTTAATCTAACTTCTTCAACATAACATAAAAACACGCCTTTAGTCCCCGAAGGGTAAGGCAGAGGTGTATATAATAGTACACCCACATTTCACCAGTTTTGTTTAAGTCCCATGTAATAGAGGGCAAGCCACAACCGGGCCAACAACCGGGTACAAATCAGTGCAGCCACGGAGTGTGGCCGTGGCTGCTACTGAGAAATACCTTATAGAAAAACCCAATAACACTTTTCCCGACCTGGGAATTGAACTTAGGACCTCATGCTGAGCAGTCGCGTTTACGACCACTCGGCCAACGAGGAAGTTCGGTTTACTTCTATACTAGTTTAACTTATTAATTTAACGGTTTGAAATCGAACCGCAGACCTCTTGCTTTCCAGTGCACGCCTTAATACTGCAGGATGCTTTAAAATTCCACATGCATGTTTTACAATGAGACTACCACCCACCAAATGCTGTTGCCTGTTTGACCTTTTAAACATTATAGTTGGTGAGAAACTAGAAACTACTGCTTGATTTGTGATAGAGAAAGATTTCAGGTATGATGATAATACCGGCGTCGAGTCAACATCTTTTTTTTTATTTACAAACTGGGCGAATAAATTAATATTTACAAATCAGGCGTGATCGACGTCAAGAGCACTTGACGTCAATCACGCCTGATGGAAAGCGATGGATGAGGTCTTTGATGGAATGGGCACGCCCAGAAGATACCTGTTCACTCTTGCTTTGAAGGCAGGTGGGTTAAATGTGGGTGATGATCACAGATCACAGATGCTGCTAGCCGGCTGCCGGTGTCTGCTAGACCGGTGGTAAATGGGTGATCTCCTGAGGATGCCAGGTGGAGGGGCGAAACTCGTGTGGAGTATTGATTTAGATGCATGTGCATATTTTTGACATCTTTCACTTCATTCATTCATTCACTTGACATCAATACACAAAATGTACTGTGTTGAGCAATAAATATTTGAATTTGAATCTTTTTCGCGGAATTAACGCAAAATATCTTGCATAACATTTAATAACGGCGAAGATTTACAAAAGATTTTCGGTACCAATACCATGTAGTACCAATATTTTTGAAAATTGTCGTAGTCGTCACTTACCTAGACCCCTTTTTTCCCGGATGGGAAATCATCAAATGACTCCTCCCGCTCTGGGCGGAGCAGGAGGGTGTGTCAGACTTTTACTGACTTACCTAGACCCCTGGCAGATACATCGTTATGGGAGAACCGTCAACAAAACACAACCTAACCAAAGATTTTGTTCGCCAAAATGGATAGTGTGTGGCGCCCTTTCATGATTTCGTTTCGAAAATAGCTTCGTGAATATAAATTTTCAGACAATACAACAGTTATATTTTATTGCACACAGTATATCCATGTTTCCTCTTCGTTTGAAGCCGACATTATAAACTATGTGCTACTGTTTGATTCACGGGAGTTTTTGAATAGCTGTTGCAGTCAATCACAGATGAAATTCTAGGATACCTTTGTTTAGTTCTCGTGTTTTCGATGTGTGATTTGTTTGTTTATGAGAATAACTGCTGGGTGGGAAAATATGCGTGAAGGCAGCAGTTCCAGTAGAAATGCTGTGAATAGGGAACTGGCGTGTAGGAGGCTCGTGGCTTTACGGGTCGATCAGACAATTCATTATATATTATAGGGGCCCGTCAGTGCTTTGTATAGCACGGCTAGCCGTTAAGGTATGATTCCGAACCACGCTACACGCAGCAGTCCTGCCGCGGCACTACTGGTCCCCATACAATCTCTATAAGCTTATATGAGATTACATTCCAAGCTAGGCAGCAATGTCGCGGCAGCACTGCTGCGCGTCAGTGTCACCCTACCGCCGCGCAGACCAGTAGTGACGCGTCTGCCGCCGCAGCTAGAGTACCTAAGTGAATGTTGACAAGTAAATTGACAACAAAAGGACGAATTTCTCTGATTCAGAAGAGAAACAGAGCGACACTGCCGCCATGCTCGAAATCAGCGCAGCAGGCAGCACTGCAGGGCAGCACCTTAGTGGCAGCACTGCGGCAACAGCACTGCTGCTTGTTGCCGAGTTCGGAATCACACCTTAAGTCTGACTGTCATTCCTAGATCTTTAACAGTCAGAAGCCCGAAGCTGGTGTGCAACTGGATCCGATCAACTGGGAGTTCAGCTTAGTTAGGAAAAGGTTAGGTAGGTGCACTTGTATTTCTGTGTGGTCAATTATTGGCCATTCCCTTTCAGACAGAGAAAGCCTAGCTGTGTCGTTATTATAAACAGACAGGTTATTCGTTCATAATCTTCCTGCCCCTGTCTCCTTTTTCTTAGAGTCGGCGATTCTCATCTGTCTACCTTCACGCTATTATTTACTCCTTTTTACTTCATATCATGTCCGATGGCCGATGGGGCCGAAAAGTTCTGGAGTGGCAACTGCGAACCGGAAGACGATTGACCGATGACCTGGTGAAGGTTGCGAGTCGCACGGGACCGGTCAATGTGGCGACACTTGGGGGAGGCTTATGTCCAGCAGTGGACGTCTTTCGGCTGAAATGATGATGATGATGACTTCATATTATTCCTCACACAATCCATCCATCGTTTCCTTGGTCTCCCTCTCCCTCTCCATCCATCAACATTTATATTCATCACTCTTTTAGTCACATGCGATCCATCCCTCTTCATCACATCATGTCCATACCAAGACAGTCGATTCCCTTTCAACTTTTCTGTAACTGGCGCCACTATTACACTCAGGTTATTCGATAAACTATACATATTATACACGTCCAAGCAAATAAATCAGGTCAGTGGTAATGAACTGGGGTCAGTACGGGTCACTCCGATGGGACCCTAAAAATATCAAAAACAAAACATACCAAAACTGAAAATGGCCGCCATCATAAAGTTGATAGTGTTGCCATTACCCGGGTACCCGGGAATGCGGATAATTTGTCAAACTGACCCGGGTATAGCCGGAACAATGGCCATGGAAAAAATTATGTGTTTTGAGAACTCCGTCCTTTCGCGATGGTAGTGTGAATTTGATGGTTATATATCAGGAGAAAAGTTAGAAGTTTGGAAAGATAAATAATAGTTTTAAATGGTTTTTATGATGTGTGCCTGTTGCACAACTACTGGTTATAGACAGAATGGCTAAGCTGAACTGGCACTAGGCCGGCCATATTAGCGAGAGAAACGATAACCTTTGGGGTAGACGTGTTCTTATTAGTGGTGAATCGGCAAGTGCACCCACGCCTTCAGGCTTGGTGGAGTGACGATATTCGCAGGCTGGCTGGTAGCAACTGGATGAGAGTTGCCGCGTGCGATTGAGGAGACCTATGTCCAGCAGTGGACTGCTATAGGCTGATGATGATGACATGGGCCTCTTTCAAGTTGTCCCACACGCTCTTTTAAAGGTCACCAGTCTACCAAGCTGGGGGGCGTCCAACACTACGTTTGCGGATACTACCCACAAGTGTGTGTTACTAACATTGGATAAACAAAATTACACACTCGGTTGAGAACAAATCCAAGTCTACGACCAACCCGGCTTTTGTCAAATCTTTCATCAAACGAAAGCTAGTCAACAAGATCTGAAAGGTCACAACACGAACTCCGCCATTTATTTATAACCAACCGTAATGGCTACCATTTAAGCCATCAAATGCCATATCCATGTGTTCCGGCGTCCACTCGATATTTCATTTAAGTGTTCGATGAGACCTGCGCCTCATATCCGCCGCTTTAATGACCGTTCGCATCTGGATTACTGCAGTTATAACCAGTTTATGCCAGTTTGAAGCAGATCGAACTAGATTTGATGGTGTGTGGATGTTTCGTTGTGGAGTTGTTTCTTTTTTTAGATGTTTGTAATAGGTGTTTTATTTTTTTTGTACTTTTGGCGACTCGTGTCTAGTGACAGTGATAGCAGACAACAAAAGAAAAAAAGTTACGTTTGCGACGCGACTTTACTCACGCAAGGAAACAAGCGAGTCGCATACTCTTTTTGACGCTAGTCGCGTCGCAAATCACATCCCCAGAGGCTGGGACTTCAATGGTATGATCTACTATCATCAGCTGCAAAGATGACTAACTGGTCAGTTTCTGCCTAGCCTTGTTAGGTTAAAGGGGACTCCCCTACAAAGATGAAACTGAATCCTTCATGCGCGATTCTGACTCGCACTTGGCCGTTTTCCCATTTAAGTATATTAATAAGCGTTTAAAACTGAACAAGTACCACGTAAACCGAATAAAATGACTCCTGTAAAGAATAAATTTACCGAAATTTTACTGTAATTTAAACCCATTATGAAAAAAACTGCTGATTAATTACAAATCTGCTTGATTTAATTTCAGATGGAAATGAGTAGTACAAATTAACCTGAATACAGGAATATCGTATTCTATCAACTCATTTTATTTTTATTTTCTGCTAATGAGACCAACGATCAAGAATATCGTCACGCCTGTAACATACTGAAACACAGGTTTAAATAAAGCTAGTTCGGGCAGGTCGTTACCAAACATTTGAATTCCATATTATCGCTTCTTGCAACTGTTAAATATATTCTAGTTATAGTTTACTTTTATGCACTAATTATAGCATTGTTTGAGAAATAACACTACTGCACCTACATGTACACTTTTGTAATACTTTTTACTTAAATAAATTATTCTTATTCTTATTATACGAAGGGGTAGGCAGAGGGGTAATAAGCACTATAGCGAGATCTAGCTAGTTATTGTATTGTTAATAAAACATATTATGATGTATTCGAGGTTTATTTTAATATCCACTTCTTAGTAATTTAATAAAGTAACCGTGCATGCTTAATCTAAGTCCCAGGCGGAAAAGGAAGTGCCAGTGTGGCCAGCTATATTGGTGTTGGCAGCTTACAACTAGTGTTGCCATTACAGTTATGTTTAGAGGGCGAGCCTATGGTCATCAGCCACACTTAAAGTTGAGCATGAGGTCCTGGGTTCGATTCACGGGTCGGGCAAAGTGTTATTTGATTATTCCATGAGGAATTTCTCAGTAGCAGCCACGAAGTCTGGGTTTGGGCCTGGTTGATGGCAACAGACTCCCCCCCCCCATTATATGGGACTTAAACATAACTGGCGTAATGTGGGTGTATTAGGTACACCTCTGCCTAGCCCTTCGGGATTTACAGGCGTGATGTTATGTTTATGGGCACAAATCTAGACTCTGTGTCGCATGAACGTTATCTGCCTCCCAGATCTTGTTGTCACGATAGTTTATTCTGCTATTAAACATAACAACACGCATTATAAACGTTTATCTTTAACAATCATGTAAAATTCCTTTCATTTTCCTCAATAAAACGTTTAATTTACTACTTGCATATCATTACAAGTTTTAAGTACTTATTTACTAAGTGGGAGTCATTACTGGTTGGTAATGAGGCACCTACCTGTTACGTACCTACATACTTCTTGTGGAAATTGTTTTAACATGTTAATATAGAATCATTATCATCATCTGCCTAGCCTTTTTCAACTATGCTTGGGTCGATAAAGCTGATTTTTAAGCAGTATTTCACCCCCGTTCCATATATCCCTACCGACATATCCCCGCTGGTAGACTGGGATCCTTTTTTTTTTTTTCAACTATCGCTACCGGTTGGGATATATATAACTTTCTACTCCATATATTTATATTGCTGTGCCCTAGCAGGGTCCATGTATGAAACCTATATATTTTGTAACAACTTGTAAACTACATGAATGCAATAAATGATGATTATGATTATATACCTACTGACCCGCACTGGTGGGGATTGTACATGGAGCGACTGCATAACTGTCTTCTCAAACAAAAAGTAGAGCATGCTTCTAATCGAATCTTTATCAGTAGCAGCCACGGAGTCTAGTTTTGTTTCCCGTTTGATGTCAATCGGCTCTTCCCCTATTATATAGAACTTAAATATAACCGGCAAAATGTGGGTGTAACTGTTATTTAGTTCTCTGGCTAACCCTTCCGGAATTACAGGCGTGGTGTTCTTTTTTTATATTTTTCTCTGCAGGCCTTAGGTAATGGTCTAAGCTTGGCACATAAAAAACAAAAAACACTGTTCGAAAAGAACAGTTGACTGACCTAAAATCAGTCAAGTGTTCATAAGTACTAATTTTCTGTATCAGTTGAAGCAAAAATCTCGGATATCACAACTCTCTTTGAAGTTAATACACGTCAACGATCAGAAAGGTTATTTTATGTGTAAAGAAATATAGACCTTAGGGTTTAGACAGGTGACATTCGATCAGCGATAATGAAGATCGAAAAGTATATAATGTATTGATAGTCGAAACTATTTGTAAAGAACATAATGACCAGTGGGTCGACCTGATTACCAATTTTGCCAGAAAAAGGCATATGGACCTACTAATTCGTACAGTTGATGTCATAATATTATTAAAGAAGATCAGGTATCAGGATATAAGATCAGGATCTCCATTTTAAGGTCATCATCATTCTCCTGCCCTTATGGCAATTTATTTGGGGAGGGCGCAGCATGTCTTCTTCTTTCATACTTCTCTGTGACTGCTCAATTCATAAGACACCTCCTTTCTTGCCTATCATCCTTCACACAGTCCATCCATCGTTTCTTTGGTCTTCCTCCATTTTAAGGTGGAGAAGCCAAATGATTTTGAAACATAACCAACACAACATCACACCTGTAACCCTCGTACCCTCGTACTCACACAAATCTAAACTCCGTATGTATGATAAAAACTGAAGTAACACGTCACTATTTAAGGGGACTACAGGAGCTAAACGTGAGTTTTATAATGCAAAAAAGCATATGATTCACTGCAATAAACAAAACCAGAAAAATATATGATATTCTTCAGATATATGCTAGTACGATAGTGTTTTGAAAACATAATACAACTAATTATACTTGATAAAAAAAAATCACGATAAACTTATCTCTAAAAATTTCTTTTAACGAGTAAAAACCACACTCAAATACATGCGATTCTGATTTTTTGGCAAATAATTCTAGAAGCAACCTAATAGCATGATAGTGTTTTATTTTTTTAGTCCAATCAATAGAATTTTTGTAAATCGCAAAAAACCACTCATTTCGTACTATTCGGCCCGCAGTGACAGACGTAACAACCACTTTGTAGTGCAAGCTGATTAGAACTTTATTCTAACAGAATTTCAAACGAAGTTTGAACAACCACAATTATTAGAGTTGCTAATTTAGCTCCTGTAGTCGCCATAATATAATCACACAAGTATGAAACACAACATTCGTGAACTACCTTAGCCGATTCTTAAACGACACCTCTGTCAGCGCGGTTAGGCGGTGAAGCGGGTCTCACTGCGCATTGGCTTGTGTTCAATTCATTGATGCCTTAACATACTTACACCGCCCGACACATAGACTCAGGACCCAGGTTGTCCGCAACAAGGAAAACCTGATCAGGTGGAGATTCATTAATGACTCTGCCCTGTAGTGTAAATGTGGTGCTGTTCTTCAAACGATGGGGCACTTAATATCGTGTCTGGCGTGTCCTTTTGTTTGTTCATTACAGGAAATGATGGACGCTATTGAAAGCGCCAAAGTCGTGGCTCAGTTCTGAGCTGACACAATTTAGATTGCCATCGATATACTAAGATGCAGAAGAGTGCTCGACAGCGCATATGAGTGGGACTCACCGCCCCTCCACGCGATGCAGCACTAATACACTTGCGTGGCCCTTTCTCCCGACAGAATCGCCTAAAACGCTCGGTAATATCAATACCACAATGAGAAACAAATTCCGATCGCTTAAGCTCTCAAACATAATCTACCGTTGGATTGTCTAACGAAGCCTTAACTCGGACGATTAAACTGTCGAATTGTGGTCAACACCCGGTAATACCGGCTCGATGCTACATTAAGCAATATCTCGAGTAATGCTGTTTGTATAATGACGGTTACCTCTGTGATTTTGCGAAAAACGCAATTATTTTAGAAGCTATAGAATACAATATATCATCTTCTTAGGAAAGTGGTTTATTGTTGAGTGAGAACACATAGGATTTAAGTACCTAGTTATAATAGATGGAAGTATAATATTTATTAAGAATATTTTACATAAGAAATTTCCATTATTTACCATCCATACATAAAATATTTAATATTATTGTCTACTGTAGTCATAAGTACTTAGTTATACAAATATCATTCATTGTTATAAGTCAAATAAGCAATGTCAAATAATAGTTCTTATAGTTTTGTTCTGTTTCCACAGACAAACCGTGAAAACGGTTTTGTGGGGCATTGTCATAAATTAAGACTTTTATAAACTTTCCTTTAATTATTTAAATAATATCGAAAAACACACCATCATTTCACTTTGTGAGTTCTAGCCCGGAGTGGCCAGCTCCAGCTGGTCACTCCGGTTTGGAATTAATTGTCTGTTGTATGTTGGTGTCGGTCTGCCGTTGTCGAGAAATAAATTCACGAGACAGATGTAGCAGTAAGTTTTATATATTCGATTTTAAGTTTTTAGTTTATAATTTTAAGTTATGTATGATTAACAAGCGCTTCTCGCCATCAAACTGTACAGTTTGGCGAATAAAAAACTGTAATAATAACTTGTTTTTGTGTAAGAGAAATACATTATTATTATTATTATAGGCCTATATTGTCCCACTCCAGGGCAAAGGCCTCTCTTCCCTCCTTCCACATTTCGCGATCTAATGCGATTGTAGGCGAATCCTTTGCGAAAGAGTCTAGCTCATCCCGCTATAGGTTGAAGTGGAACTGGGCTGGTCACGACTACCGCTTGTCGGAGGAGCAATGGGCAAAAATTACCTTTCAGTGGATACCAAGTAGCAGGAAACGACAATGCGGCAGGCCCAGAAGAAGAGAAATACATAATTTAAAAAAAAATACACACGATAGACGTTCATACTGGTATGGTTTTACCTCGTAACTGGGTTATAAAGGTCAGGTAGACTAGTCGTTCCATGTAAAGTACTGTATATTCAGCTGCATCCGGTTAGACAGGAAGCCGACCCCAACATAGTTGGGAAAAGGCGAGTAATTTATCAACTCGTACCACATGGCCACGGCTGATGACGTCCATGGCTGGAACCTCCTATGGAGTTATCGCCAGTACATCCTTACCAGTCATTCTCGAAAACAATGAATTCCCGCGACCGTGGTGAATATTTATCTATAGTCTATGTTTCTATGCAGTGTACAGTAGTTACTTATAAGAATTTAGACATAGTTAACAAAAAGCTCTATACACATTCAAACAACAAAATTATCAAAGTGAAAATGCACCTTTACTTTTACATTCTTCTTACAGTAGGTGCCTTCATCTGTTTCATATTGTATTTTAGATTCAGCCTCGCCTCCGCCACTATAAAAGGCCAAACCCTTACCCAGCTTAGTCACGGTCAAAAAAAAATTCCTAATAAGATTCAACACACACAGAAATTTCTAAAAAAAAGAACAAAAGCGTCCCTCGGGCGATTGAAAAGGGCCTCTAAATATCTTCAGCCTAATGACTACCCATGCCAGAAAATCAGCTAAAATCTTTACATAAAAGATGACATTTTGAAAAAAGGGAGAAATTTAACAAATCCTGGCCCAATCTGAAGGAATAAGACTGTATTAGGGGCACGCTGAATACTTATCATTTTTAATATCGTCCGACGTATAAGATCTCTGGAATACCAAGGTATGGTACAAGTTGAAAGTTCGGGATAACATACACATTGAGAAAACTATGCATCATTATGTTTCTAAAAGCCTTATCCAAGTCATAATTCTCCTGGCAATCGTCTTCTTCTTCCATACTTCTCTATTACTTGTCATCTCAGCAGTCACCTCCTTTCTAGTCATATCATCCTTCACACAGCCCATACGTCGTTTCTTTGGTCTTCCTCTACTTTTATACACATCCACTCAAAATTTTCCCTCCCAAAACAAACTCTCCATCCCAATGCAGACCTAAATTGAAAAATTCGACATCAGAGAGATTCCGAGAGTCACGAGTATCACATTTGACTGTTTCAGTTTAGATGCAGAATCTACTCGAAGAAGAGAAGACCTATGATTGTTCAACAGATGCGATTGTCGTAACAGGCAAGAAGGCATTGGATCATCGAGCTCCTGTCGGGGAAAAAACAAGATTCCTGCGATCGTCAATACATCTACAAACGTTAATTTATGGAAAACCTGATATCGTGTCCTACTTGTTTTACCCTGGTTCCTGCTATTAGTTTGTGAACGGTACTGATAGCATTAACCTCGCGACTTAGTTCTGGGCCGACTCAGCATTCGATAGATTTCCATCGACACTAAGAATTCAGCAGAAACCGTGCCTCGGAAAGTACGTGTAAAACCGTTGGTCCCGGCTGTCATTTTTGTAGTTCTATGACAGTCGTTATAGGAAGTCAGTGGACCGGAAGTCCAACATCCAGTCTTACCAAAGGGTATCGTATTACCCAGTGCTAACTGAGTTGTGGAGGTCAGATAGGCAGTCGCTCCATGCAAAATACTGGTATTCAGCTGCACACGGAAAGCTTTGCAGCCGACCCTTACCTATTTGGGAAAAGGCTAGGCAAATGATTATTCAGCAGAAGTCTGTTGCCAAGTTGCCACTTCCCAGCCATAACTAAAAATTACTTTAACATAATCGCTCCCTCTTATAACTTACACCAAAAAGGGCAGTTAGGAGGGCAAGGGCGTCGCCGCCACGCACTTTATCACATCTTTTGTCGGTTCAGAAAAGTTGCGGCGATCAAAGGGCGGTTTGGATGTTGACATTGAAATACAGTTCCTGGAAGCAGGATGTTTGTTCAGCTAATATTAATTTGTTTAATTTACGGGTCTGAACGTTTACTTTCTTACCGCGAAATGAGAGTAATTTGAATTGATGGGAAATATAACTATTTTGTATTTCTCTTCTCGCCGCTTGTCGAGTCGTGTTTGCCCACGGATTTCTTGGTGTAGTTTCATCCGTTTAATTATGTAGTTAATTTCAAAGATATTTTTTCCTGTATTAATTGTCTTTTATTAACGTGGGATATTAAAAGAGGATACCAGACGATGACTAGAGACTCGCCTAATATTGCATGAAATATAACTGTCGAAATCTGGGTGTACATACAGGTTGTAAACAGATTCATCACGAAGCCGTCAACCAAGCATCCTGCACATCAAACTAAGTAACTTTACGCAAAAATTATTGCTGGGAAACGGCTTTTTTTTTGGTGAAAAATCATGTTTTGTGGTAGAACTCAATGTAACGCACTCAAAACATGGATGGATTAAATAGTACGGCGGTCGTAAAGGTTTATAAAGTAAAAATCTTACATTAAAGACTTGTATTAAAAAAAAAACTTGTCAAAAAGTTGTAACTTTGACCCCCAATATCTCCGTAACTAGAAGGTTCCCAGGTACGGTCTAGAACAAAAAAAAAATGATCGCAATGCCGGGGAGAACAAGTGCCTTTTAGCTTCGTTAAGAATCTTTTTTTCCTTTCGAGCATACCTCCGCCTAACCCTGCATAGACTACAGATGTGTTTGTAGGCATTTGGACGTTCATAACATAGCGCAGGCGGCGTGCATCACCCTTAATATTATAACAGCACTAGCTAGCATAAACTATCTGTACTTATAGTAACAAACATCCATCCATTCGTCCTCACAAACTTTCGAATTTGTTATAGTAGTAAAAGCTTGAGATGATCAATGCTTGTTTCATCCCAGTATCAAAACAGACCATTGCCACCAAAATGACTCTGTATAAGTATATTCTTATATACTTGAGCGCCAGTTACCGTCGTTTTGAAAGAAAAACGTAGACGTTTACATACAGTGTCATTTTGGTGGCAATGGTCTGTTTTAATATTGGGACAATAATTTTGGAGTGATCCAGGTACGTATCAAACGTTTGTAAGGACAAACGTTTGATACGTACCTGGATCACTAAATACAAATAGGTGTACACGACAAATATGATTATCCTTAACTCCCCAATGAATAGTAAACCTAATACGTGTATATCAATACCCAGTGACCATGAAAGCTATCGAAGTGAATGGACTCTTGACATAATTGCTTTTACTTCCCCTATTTACCTTCATACTTCCAATTATGACCACTTCCCCTATCAGCCTTCATTAAATGGTCATTAAGAGTTGCCTATGTTGTCATTTGGGTGTTCCGATATGTGAAGAATTGTTAGTCAACGGCTCTATCGAACTATTAATTAATTGTTTTGCAAACATGATTACTTTAGCCAATTACATTAATATCAGACCTATGATCTCCGAAAGTATAGGCAGAGGGGTACTTGTAGCACACCCATTTCGCAAATTTTGTTATTAAGAGGCGAACCTATCATCAACTGGGCACAAATCATAATGATGAGCTGCTATGGAGAAGTTCCTGTAGAAAAACCCCAATAACACTTTACCTGGAGACCGAACCCGAGACGTCAGCTCAGAAGAGAAATTACGAGAACAACGAGGGAATCTTCATATTACAGTGAAGACTTAATCATAACCACAAGTCCCAGATAACAAAACCATACACCCATACCTACTATTTAAAGTACTTACGGGTTGATATCCGTGATTTTCCTTTGTTACTATGAGCTCCCGATATTTCGACGCTGTGGTGTGTATTTTGAAGAAAGAGGGTAGACAGATCTGTCTGCTCATAAGAAATAATTTTCGTCCCACCCGCATACCTCTTCAGTATTCCCGCGATCACGATGCTTGCAACAGCGTCGAAATATCGGGAGCTCATAGTAACAAAGGACAATCAGGGATATCATCCCGTAAGTACTTTAAAGTGTAGTTAAAACCATACTAAAAATCATATTTCGCCAGTCAAAATCAAATCAAAATCAAAGCATTTATTTCAAGTAAGCCAATTACAGGCACATTTGAACTGTCGAAACAAAGATGAAAATTAAATGTAGCTACAGTCCCAGTCACAAGACATAAAAACTGTGAAAGTACTGTAGTTGCCCATTCCCTAGCGTAGATCTCTATGGAGAAGAACGGGCCAGTTATGTTTAAGCCCCAGATACTTCCAAATATTCTTCCCAAACCCAACACACCCATCAGATTCCAAAATCTTGACTAGCCGCCAATTTATGCGAGCAATTCTGTGGTACCTATAAATAACGGGAACCGATAGAATGATATACAGACAGACGCTGCTCTGAAAGGGATTAACATCCACAATTTTGGGCTGTAAACAAGACGGATGGGACCACCAAAAGGGTTAGACTGATTTGTTAGGCTAAGGATTGGAGATGATCCACAGTTTTAGGCTGGATTGAGATTTTGGACGGTTCTAGTCTAATTTAGTTAGGTCCTGTTTGATTTAAATGGAATGGGTGTAGTTTGTCTTTATTCATTGGAGCAAGAAAAACATTTTTCGTGTCAAATCAGGAGAACTCTCCAATAGTAGAAGGGTCGGTTGCATCGCCTTTTTGTTACAAGTAAACATAAAAAGCAGTACTAGTGATAGTCTAGTGGTGTGACTGCCAAGTCATAGGCCTCGAGTTCGAATCCAAGACACGCACCTCCGTTTTTCGGATTCATGTGCGTATTGTAGAATTTTCACTTGCTTCGGTGAGGGAAAACATCGTGAGGAAACCAGCATGCCTGAGAGATATTTTTCAACATCATGTAAAGCCAAGTCAGAGGCGCATGGACGGCATAAAAACTCTGACACCAGGTTAAGAACCAACCACACGATAAAGAAGAAGAAAATAAAAAAATCGTGATAAAATTTGCTAAAATGACACAGGAGATTGATTGTTTATAAGTAAGGATGAAATTGCGACTTGCCTTTGAATGTATTTTGAATATTTTTCAATAAATTATAAAGTCTATCATCTGCTTTTTTGCGAGTTAGTATAAGCTCCCGTATGCGAGCACATACAACTACAGCCACAAATACTGCAGATCCCAACCACGTCTTTCACATAACAGTCATTTTGAATCAACAAATCAGTTCTGAAATCAGCACAAACACTGCACATATGTCGGCGCGCGCGACAGCCACCAATGAGAACAAAGCACCATGATGCGACTCCGGCGATTGTCCAATGACAGGCGTTTCTTCCGACACGACAAATTGGCAAGCATTGTGATTTAGAAATCACTCTATATAAGTATACAGAATGATACTAATAGTAAGAAGAGGCAATATGGCATTACATGGAGCTACTACCAATCCTACATTGGTAGAAAGTGGTTACTCTTAACCGGATTAAACATTAGACTATAGGAGCTGATAATCAGCACTTTTTGATCATGAAAGTTGAGAGACAGTTCCCCAAAAACACCCGCTCTTTGCCACTTCTTAGTGTTGTATCTGGAAAGAAGAAGTGGCGGAACAAACTCCCCAGCAACACATCTGTGTGTTAGGTTATAGAAGAACCAGATAAGGCTGTGTAACGCCAGAAATTAAAAGAGCGATACCCACTAAGCGAAACACGCATGGGTTTTTTTTGATACATGGAATTTCAACTTTAGGCTCGGCACAAACGGGCCACCAACCACAGCCACCGTAGCCAGCGACAAGCAGTTCCCACGCTTTTTCATACATTATGTTGAAACTCGCCGCACACGTGTGGTCGGTGGCGGCCACTCGTTACAGCAGTCAACACACAAACCACAGCCACCGGTGGCTGTGGTTGGTGGCCCGTTTGTGCCGAGCCTTAGGCCCTAAGACGACTACTGGAAAAACAACATAGCGCAGCGCTTAACAAGTCACCTATTCTATTCTATAAAAATATTTCACATTTCACATATTTTAGACTTCCCTTCTGAGAACTAGAAGCTGACTTACAGTGAAATAAAAAGTATAAATTAGTATAACTACTAATTTATTTATACTTTTTATTTCACTGTAAGTCAGCTTCTTACCTTAAGTAAAAAACAGCGCTCAGTACTTATTTGTACACCCCTCTTCCCTGAGACGTTAAATATTCCAGTATTTTACTACAAGATACGCCAAAAGCCAACAGTTTTCAAATTAAAATAATTACGCTTTGCTTTCGCGCCAATTTACAAGCTATTCATTAATTCCCTTTTAGATGAAATTTTAGTAATTTGGGATTCAAATTGGTCGATTATTTTGATAGCTAGGGTAGGTGTGGCCGGCACTTTGTATACTACTGCTACTTCTTGCCACAAGTAACTGTCAAGCTGGTCTCGTGGTCACAAGCGCGATTGGTGACCTTGGTCTTGGGTTCGATTCGCTGGTCAAGAAAACTGATTGTTAAGTTTTAACATACATTCATATACTCACAACTTTTTCCAGACCGAAATTACAGAACCCTTGTAAAGAAAGAAAGAAAGAAAAAGTATTTATTAAACTCACTCAGGACATAATAGAAACAAAAAGATAGAATTAGGTATGACAAAATTATTTAAAAAGTAAACATGAGAAACATAAAAAACAATCAAATTTGATTGGTCATGTGCAAGGTCTAAAGGCTCCTATCACAGCAAGTCACAGCACTGTTATTCTGATAGGGCCCAAAGTGATGTCACGGTCAGTTATACGAATATAAATTTATAAGACAAAATAATACTAATAAACAAATATTTAATGTGTACTAAATACAGGTTGAAGAATAAAAAATATCATAATTTTATCTGCACCCAACGTCCGTCGCCACAGTTGTCTATGCATGGCAACTGTGATGGCAACACTGACAGAGACGCGGGCGCAGACATTCATTTGTGTCAGTGAAGAAAAACCATAACAATGAATCATTAAAAACAGATATTGTGCAGTGATCGTGTAACATAATATCTCTTGTGGCTGTCAACAAAATTTAAGTATTATTGGACAAAAAATAATTATTATTACAAACAGTACGTAAGTTAACGAAGGGAAAAAGCTCTTTCGCCTCATCCACGTACACCAGTTGTAAGTATACACTGAACCTGACCTTTCTAAAGAACCTCACCTAGCGACTTCTAACTACTATAGTAACGGCTGGAAAAAATCTACAAATGACAGTCGCAACCTACGGCTTAATGGAAGGTCACCCATCCACAGACCGACCTTGACTAGCACGCTGTCGAGCGGTGTGGTGTGAGACTCGCCTTATATCTCCCGCGTACTTGGCTAGTCTGTTGAGAGTTGAGACGGGTTGCCGTGACCGAAATTTGGCCGGGAGAATATTATCACGGGCACTTTGGCTAGGCCACCTGTAAGCAGGATTACGTTTGCTTGGTTGCGCAGAGTATTAGGCGTCGGTTGCTGTAACCGTAATCTTCTTATAGTAGATTTGGGATTATATTCGGGTGATTGTGTATGTGGGTGATATTTGAGGGATATAGTGTAATTGTTTTCAAGTTATAGATAGTTTGAAGTTAGATATAATCTCGTTCTAACTTTGCTTTCAAATTAGCCCTTGGTGGTAAAATTTGACAACAATTAAAATCTCATCATCATTAGCCTATAATTATCAGTCCACTACTGGACATTGGCCCCTCCAGTTACGGAAGTCCAGGGTAGGTTGTTTTTTTTTGTAATTTGTAGATCAGTGTCAGGTTGTATGTTGATTAAAATATGATTCGCGTAACAAATATGGCTTTGCAAAGTTACAATCATTAAAATCATCAATGCAACCCTCTAAGTTCATTGAATCCCATTGAATGACTTTTTCATTAAATAGCTAAGGGATTAAATGAACCTAAAGGGGTTGTATTGATGATTTTAATGATTATAACTCTTTAAAGCCTTAGCCTTCTTTATTAGGGTCGAAAAAATTTAATTTCGCGGGTTACTTTAGCGCATCCTCCTTAATGGCATTAAACTAAATGTTTTCCATCTCCCAAATCAGTAAAACCAACACCTAACGGCTCGTACACATAAACACGATACGACGTCGCATAATGCTACGACGCGGCATCGTGCACGATGCGACGTCGTATCGTTCCCATCTACTTTTGAAGTTAACCAACTGCTTATCTTTTTACTGTGCTTTAGAACAGGGAAACACGAATAATTTTCTGCGAACACTGCAGAGTTATTGCTACTGGTTTTGATATAGATTCACACGATACGACGTCGAATCGTGTAACGATGCCGCGTCATAGCACGATGCGACGTCGTATCGTGTTTATGTGTACGAGCCATTACAGCCAAAATAATATTGTGTTATTTTGACAAATTGACCTACGTCGTCGCAGGAAGTTGCTACAATCGTCCCACTATCACACACACCAGGGATTTGTCAAAACGACGCAATTCAAAGACAAAGTTGAATGTCCCCTGTGCCTATAACTTCATCATACATTCCCTTGCCTCCAAACTCCGTAGTAATGTCATAAATGCGAATGTAACACTGTCTGTGTGTCTGTTTGTTTGTCAGCCTGTCTTCTACCATTACACGCTTCTACGGGTTTTGATGGAATTCAGCTTACGGATAGGCCATGGGTGGACATGACATAGGATACTTTTAATCTCTAAAAATTACGTGAGGAAAGTTTTGAGTATGAATGTGGATGGGTATAAGAGTAGAGGAAGACCAAGGAAACGATAAATGGACTGTGTGAAGGGTGATATGGCTAGAGGTGTCTGATGAGATGACGAGTAATAGTGAAGTATGGAAGAGAAGACATGCTGCACCGACCCCAAATTAATTGTGATAGGAAATGATGACGTTGTAATCAAAAAAATATGTCTGTTGAAGTCAGACTTTTTTTTGAGGGAAGTCGCGAGAAAAGAAGAGTCTATAATAAACCGCTAACCTCGTTTCAAACCGTCCCTATTCCCAAGACTGTGTCCCTACTAATATGACAGCCATAAAATATCAGTTTCACAGAGGGCACTATACTGCCCCCGTAAACCAAGTATCAGTAACTCTAAAATGTATGTTTCAAAAGGAAATGTGTCTCTTTTTCACTACAAAACCTTTTTATTTTCGAATCGATACACGATGGTAAACATATTAAATGATTTGGGCTCAGTAGGTAGCCACACTAATAGAAGCATCATCTGTGGGATGTCCCAAGAAGTGCAGGTGTCCCCTATGGACACTCCAACATCATGGGACATGGTTTTGTCACCGATTTCGCACTGGGAGTCGGTCTAATCCAATAAAGATAAAGATACTGCATTTTTCGTTAGGTTAAAGTAAAATACTGGTATTCAGCTGCATCTGGTTAGACTAGAAGCCGACCCCAACATAGTTGGGAAAAGGCTAGGCAGATGATGATACCGTTATTTTGAATAGTCCATCTGGTGCGAGACGTTCCAAGGAGCCACTTGTAAAAAAACAAGAATTTCGTCTTTTTGAGATAAACTTTTTGGTTTAAAAGAGCACTACAGGTAGGTATTCCGAAGTTATTTTCTAATAATGTTATGGTTCCGTCTCGTATGGGCAAAGTGACCGATTGTACCAGGACTACCAGGCTCGCAGGAATATGTCGGAGGTATAACTACCAGGGGTGCTCAGTAAATTGTTAGTAAAGATCTTTGTATGTTTGGCGGGGTAAAGGCGTTTTTTCGAGTTAAGTGTATTTTTATGAAAACAGTATTCTCTTACACGGTTCCTCAAACGGGTGTGAGTTCAGATTGCAGACCGACTACGGACAGTAGATACTCACAGATACTTCGGAATTTTTCTAAACCGAATAACCTTTTTTTTCGGATGGGAAATCATCCAATGAATCCTCCCGCTCTGGGCGGACCAGGAAGGAGAGCCGAACGTTTACTGACTAAAACCCATCCATGTTCCTTCATCGCCCTTTGTGTTCCGGGGCCACGGTATCTCTTTCGAACAGTCCCGCAGCCCCGGATACCGGATTACCTTTGCTTATTAATTTGTGCCCTGTATCCTCGAAGAAGTCTTTTCTTTGAGAGCGAGTAACAGAGTGGGAAATGCTATCGCACGCGGCAGCATCCACGATGCGCAGACGCGCGAAGTGATGGTTCTGAACGGCAGAAAAGGATAGGAGCACGTAAAAGAGCGATTCCGCCCTGCTAGATGTAGTTCGAATGCTATTCGATGAGGTCCAAGCCTTAACCAGTATAAATAGAGACAAATTACCTCTAAAACAGAAAACAACATGTTTTAACTAATGTAAGTTTGGTCCGTAGCCCGAAGCTTACAAGGTTACGATCGGGACGTACTTGTAAACAACCTCGGGCAGGATTAGGGAACGCACTTAGATTCCAACGATTTGTTGTTGATAGTGTTCGATACATTGGATTGGTGAGCTAGGGTCGTGATTTCAAACCATGCTTTTAGCAATTTTGCAGCATGTAGTAGACTAAGGAACTTTAGTTTTGAAAAATTTGCTTAGGAAACTTTAAATTGTAGACATACCTTTGTACTTAGAACATGTTATTTAAACTTATAATACTGACAGTTACGGGATATAATGACAATCATGGAAGATATCCCGTAAGTGACGAGAGTGAGTTTAGTTTTAAACATTCAAAGTTTAAACACTGTTTAAATTATGTTGCGTTTTCCTTAGACTATACAGTCCAATATCTTTGAATCTACAGTCACTTTGGTCCTCTGAGCTTCTGGTCATCATACATGTATGTTGGAGTCGGCTTCCAGTCTCACCGGATGCAGCGGAATACCAAATAGCCTCTGATAATGCTCTATATTTATTCTTAATTTTGCTCGTTTCACTAAAGGTAATTAATACCGAAAAAACACCATAACTCACTAAACCAATTAGTTCCACCCACCCAAAAGAGAGGCACAATGAGGATACTTTCCGTACATCCTCAGGCGAAATCACGGATCGCACTTAGTATGAGATTAAACCAATTGTTAGTAAAACAATAGGATCCAACACACGGACACAAAATACATGATTACAGAAGACCCACATTTTAGAAGAAGTGAAAACTCACGTACACGTGGACATGATTCACGTACAACGGGAGCAAGCGCACTCTCGAACGGCATTTGTTTTTTGTCCAGAAAATGTGCGTCGTATGAATAATCTCCACAAAGGCAAAGCATATACTTTTATTCTTCCGCCCGTTTGTATATGCGCGTTTGTACAAATAAGAAGTTTTTTCTCGCTCATGTTAATCTGGCCAAAGACCGCCTGTCACTCAGAAGTTTTTTATAATTAATTAGAATGGTTAATCTATAATTTTGTAATCATCCTATCTTCCTGTCCTTGTCACATGTTACTCGACTACTTCGTAATCATGGTTTCAGATTATACAAGTACTTCCATAGTTACAACAGTTTTTTTTTTTTCTTTAAAGAAACGTTGCCCCACATTAGTAGGCTCGAACTATAGTAGATCACATCATCGTTCATATTTCCGAAGATATACGATGGTTCCCGAAGCGCGTACTTTTCCCAGGTCTATACTTTGCTTGTTTCTTTATATAGTTTTTCTGACCCTATCTATTTTGTGTCACGTCGTCGGCCTAGGGCGAGGAACTTGAATCTCTCAACTTATTTATTTAAAGGACAATAGCGCTATGGGGTGTGTGGTTCGGTGGCGAATTTGAATACTTTATTGCGTGGTTTGCATTTGATATGCGATACGTTTTTGGATGTTGTATGGTGTGAGGCGTTCTATCACTAGCTAGGTACTCGTATATGTATTCCTTTCGGCAAGCAGCTTTACGGTGTTTTGTAAGGACATGAGATATTTTAGCTTAGCTTAGCTTTGTATCTTGTGTGTGCGATGCAACTACGATGCTTTTTATATTACCATCAGACTGCCGGGGAGATTGGCTTCACATCTGACTACGAGAGTAAACAAAGAAAGAGTGGCTGTATGTTTGTGCACACAATTGTTCAGTATAATATTTTTTGTGTCGATGGTTAATCTTTGCTCCTCATCTTTAAGACTCTGGCACTGTAGTAGGAATTTAAATTTTATTGGCCCTAAACTTCACTACTTCTACAGCGCTGTCGGAGGCAGCCCAGACCTCACTTTGGCACACATATTTTGGGGTGATCTCCTCGAAAATGACATGAATTATATCTCCAAAACAAGGTCCAACAAGGTCAAACGTTGCCCAAATGCCCAGTTGCCAGGACTAGAAACCCCTCTATTCCAGTATCAAAGGTTAAACACACACAAATCTCACTCGCAGAAACCCTCACAATAACTCCTCACTAAGCCGTCTTAAATGCTAAACAGAGTCCCAAGATTCACAATAATTTAAGGGTAGATTCAACCCCGAGCGGTGGAACCAACCCCTAATTAGATGAAGCACAGGACTCTGTATAGCACAACAAATTATAATTGCTAATTCACTACAATTGTGTTAGAAGTTCGAGTCAATTTGATTGTCTGGAATTGGGTCAGCGTGTGTTGCTTATGTTTTAGACTGTGATGTTGATTGCTTTTGTGTATGTCAATAGAGAGGTATATCGCAATAAGCAATAACTGCACTCCATCTTAATACCATGTTGGAGTTCTTTTATTCTTCTTTATCGTGTGGTTAGTGCCTACCCTGGTGTCAAAGTTTTTATGCCGCCCATGGTCCTCTGAGTTGGCTTTACATGCCGTCGAGAAATATCTCTCAGGCATGCTGGTTTCCTCACGATGTTTTCTTTCATCGAAGCAAGTGATAATTATACAACACGCACATGAATATCAGAGGTGCGTGTAAAGCGAGTTCTTTTATGAGAAGCACGAACGCGGGATATTTTCGGAACGCTAATTGTTTTATTAAAAAATCTTCTAACCTGTAGCATTTGCACGAAGGAGTATGCAAAGGATGGTTACGCATCCATGGATCGACCTCGGCAAACCGTGCTTAACCGTGAAGGCTGACTCGTGCGACTGTGTGCCACGCACTCCACAAAAAATACACATAAAACTCTATCATTTTCATGAATCAACAACAGTTTTACAAAACTGTGCCCTCAAAAACTTGTTAAACAGGGAACCTCTACAAAATAATAGAGTGACACAAATAGAGTCCATAGCCCGCAGTTTTACATTAAACAGAAGTTTTCAAGCATGGTTTCACATTAAAAAACGGACACCACTCTACTGTAGAGACGAGGAAGTTTAATTTCAACGCTTTACGGGAAGTTTGCTTAATTTCGCGAATGGACAGGGTTGCCAGATTAAAAAAACTGGAGAAACGCGAGTTGGACTCGCTGAATGAGGGTTCTGTAGCAAACTGTTTTAGTTAACCTTACAAACTAGATTGAATGATCGTTCCATCGCATTAACGGTGACGGAAAACTCGAAGATTCATTTGATTGGTAAAAGCTTTCGAAAAGCATATCACTTTTGCGACAATAATGACATAACTCGAAAAATAAGAAATACAGGACAGCGTTTTTAAAGTTAGAATAAAAATAGTTACGTTATGTTGCCAATATTCTTTTTGCATACAAACCTTTAATGAAAATTAAAAAGGTTTATTTCACGTATTTCGTTACTTAATTTAATGCTTACTTTCGTAAAATTTATATTCAACTACAAACAACAACGAAAAATCTACATTTTTGAGTTATGACGTCATCCTTGTCAGAAACGAGCGATATGTCAATATTCTAAAAAGTTGTATTGAAGAAAGAACGAAAGAATAATATTGCGACGAAGTTGCGAATACAAAACGCCTCTTTCTATTGTTTTACAAAGTTGTGGGTAACCCGTTTTATATGAAAATTTCAATTGGCTACCGGCTACCCCATACAATTAAAAATATTCTCGAAAAACATAACCCTCCTTCTGGCGCAGTCGGGTAAAAGTACAGCTCTGTGAAAGTTAAAATTAGGAAGGTGAAGGAAGAAGGTAACTGGCAGCGGTGTCCCAGTGGTGGCGGCCCTGACTTACGAACAGTAAGTCGTAGGTTCAAACCCAGGCAGGCGCATTTTTTTTTTTTTTTTTTTTAGGATGGGAAATCATCAAATGACTTCTCCCGCTCTGGGCTGAGCAGGAGGGAGTGTCAGACTTTTACTGACTAAAACCCATCCATGTTCCTTCATCGCCCTTTGTGTTCCGGGGCCACGGTATCTCTTTCGAATAGTCCCGCAGCCCCGGCAGGCTTCGGCCCTTGCGGACCCCTTCACTGTTGCTGACTCTCTTTGAGGCGCGCGTGGAACACGAACGCGCCGTCGACACGGCCTGTCGTCATGAGACGGACGGACGGCGAGCTAGCCCATAGCTCCCCGTCCACAGGCCCGCGCCTACGGTGGCCGGAAGCCACCACGTGGCCCCCGACGCCCGGGGCGTCTCCCGCGGCGGCCGGGACGTGAGGATCTCTCCCTGTCCTGTTCCGCCACCTCCTTCGCTAGCATGACTGCTTCGCAGAAGGAGGTGACGGCGTCCCATTCCGTCTCGCTCCGGACCATGGATTGAACCAAGGCCGGGAGCGAGAGGTCGCCGCCGCCAATCGCCGTTACGAGGACACGGCGGTGCTCCGCCCAAGCGGGACACACCTCCACCGTGTGCTCCACCGTGTCCTCCGGTCGATCGTCACAATGGTGACACCCGGACGTTTCCTCCCGCCCGATTCGGTGCAGGAACTTACCGAAACAGCCGTGTCCGGTAAGAACCTGCGTCAGGCGGAAGGTGAGGACGCCGTGGCGTCTCTCCAGCCACTCCTCAAAGAGGGGACTTACCGCCACTATTGTGGCGTGCCCTGCACGGGGTTGCGAAAGTCGCTCTCTCCATGTCGCCATGAGATCACGCCGGAAGTCCGTCCGCTGAGCGACAATTTGCCGCGGCAGCGGAGTTTCCCCCCGGCGTAGCGCCTCCGCGCGCCACTCATGTAGGCGCGCGAGGACTATTGCCTCCAGATCCCATGGCGGCAATCCGGCAAGGAGGTTCGCCGCCTCGCGGGAGATCGTGCGGTACCCCCGGATTAGCCTTACGGCCACCACCTTTTGGGGCGCGTTCAAATAGTTGGCGGCTCGCTGCCTCAATGAACGCGCCCACACCGGGGCCCCGTAAAGGGCCATGGACCGCACGACTCCCGCGTAGAGCCTCCTGCAGGCGCATTACTTCATGTAATTAATTTCATCACCACTGCTTGCAAAACGGTGAAGGAAAACATCGTGAGGAAACTGGCATGTCCCAGAACCAAAAATTCGAACACATGTGACATCTACCATCCGCACTGGGCCCGCGTGGTGGATTATAATAATAATAATAAAACCTTTAGTTTCAGGCTACTTTGGCCCATAGCCCATTCCCTCTCTGAGAGGAGACCGTGTCCCAGCAGTGGGAGCATTATAGGCTGATGATGAACTAGCAGGCAAACAAACTGATGGACAGACGGAAAGGCAACCTATATTCAGTAATTAAAGTCCCATTTTGACTTTGCGGAACCCTCAATTTTTTTGAATATTTTTTTTTGTTATCTGACAAATTCAGAATAATGGCGGATGAGGTAATTATGTATATTGCAAGTCGGGGGAGTGTGTCTGAGTGACGGTTCGATGGGTAATCATGATTGATTGTCTTTTTTTCAAAGACGGATAGGTATTTGATGGGAAGATGCTGCGTGCTCATCATCATCAGTAAGTCATGGTTTTTGAAGGATTATGTTAGAAGAAGCGTGTAAAATAACCAAACGACTTGGTAATAATTAGGTATGTATTTTTCTACTTTTAAGTACCTCTAAGATATGCAATAATTGAAAAATAAACCCCGTCCGATCCGTGAGGATATTATAAGGTATCGAGATTCGATTTTATAGTTATCCTCATTATAAAACCAGTGAAAAAAAATACCCCAATAAAATTAAATAAAATGTACTATAATTAGGAAACTTACATTGCCATACATATTGTATAGTTGTGTAAGAATCTTTTGCCGCTTGGTGTAAATTCAAACGGATTATTGTTGTTGTTGTTGTTGTGTCTTGATTCATTAATTTTTTTTTTCATTTTCAGTTATGAAAAATGGATCCCTGTTACTCTGCACGCAACTATCACCTGCCAAAGATTAGCCACTTACTAAAGGTTTAGTTCCTTTTTAGACTTCACTTTGAAAAAAAGAAACACCCTGTTTTTTACCTTGTCTATACCAGTTCGGAAATTTCGCCTTTCTACAATTTCTTTGTTAATATATTTCTTAAATAAATCAATTCATTTCCTATTTATCTAACGCAGCCTTAGCAAAACATCCAAGTATTTTATTAAGAAATGTAAAGCTTGATCAACAAAATGTCCAAATATTTCAGAAATGTACTGCAAGCGGAATTAAGATACCTCTAGAAATAAATTATTTTCCCCCAAACTCTGAAGTGGATAGATTCCAGTTGCCAATCACGTGACAACCCATCTGTTCCCCCAGACCCCCATGGCATTACTTAACGAAATACTTCCTTATTGTTGGAAAACTGAAAGTTTTTACAATTGTAATTAAATTCCAGCGGAATAGCTTGTGGGGGAAAGGAGCTTGGGAATTCTAAATTAAGGGGGAATGCATCGTCAATTTATTTTGGGGCTTCTTCGTTGCTGTTACTTTGTGATTTTTACTTTTTAAGGAAGAGAGAAGGCGATGTTGCATGACTTAACTTTTTTAAAATTTACTCCCGCGTAGAGTTCGGTAATTATCCCAAAGGATCATACTACTGAGTTAAAAAGTATACTATGTGTTAAACCATGTTATATACTATCTCTGTGCTTTAGCACATTTCATTCAACTATTTTTTGCATGAAAGGTCAGAGGATAAATTCACTATTTTAAAATTGATTCAGTTATCCTTGCTTGTATGCAGAACATACGCGGATGTGCCCTATAAAAAAAAATCAGAAGAACAGGATTTATTCAACAGTTCAATAAAAAACTTTTCACAAAACCAAATCACTCTAAAAGCTTTAAAAGCGACTCCCAGCTTAATCATCACACTAAAAGTACAAAAACTCCACTCAAAAGTGTATCTCGATGCGCTTTAAATATTTAAAGAGCGCTGTAATGGTTCGCTCGCCGTTGATGAAATTAAAACTGAAAATTTTAGTGCACTAGTTAGTTTTAACTGAATGTTTGGGGGACATGGTAATAAATTATGGGGGCTTTTCATAAACATAACTGGCGAAACGTAGGTGTTCCTCTGTCTCACCCTCCGGGAAATACAGGCGTGATGTGTAGTTAGGTTATTTGGTTTCTAGTCCAAGGACTTGTTGAATTTATAGTTGAAATTTAAGCACACTAGTTAAGTTTTAACTGATGATTGGGGCATGGATTAATATGGTGTAAATGATGGGGACTGTTTGGTTGTCGTACGTTTTTTAGTTGCCTCAATATAGAGCTACGTACGCCTATATATTTAAAATCGCAAAATTACACCTGAGACAATGCACCTTACATCGTCATATGGTCCTTCGAGCCGGATTCGAACCTTTAAATATGTTGCTTGGTGTGAAGGAATATGCACGAATAGTCGAACAAAAATTTGTCAAGGGTCCGCCAGGGTCTCTGTGTGCACAGAAAACAACCCTAGGATGGATATTGTTTACAACACAAAGGGAATTTCTTGTCATGCATCACCAAGTAGACGTTGATAACATATTGAAGGCACTTCGTTAGATAGACACAACTACACCCAAGGCGAAAAATACAAAGGAAGAACAACTATGTGAAGACTACTATTTTTATTAAAAAAAATATTATTGTGTCTTAGTACAAGGACCTAATGAAATTAAAACAGAAATAAAATTTTACTTATGTTTGGAGGGCATAGATAACTATGGTAATAAATTATGGAGACTTTTAATTACTGTTGTGTTGGCAGTCGTTACTTCCGAGGGCTCTCCAGTGCATGTTAACTGCTTTCGATATGTCGCCATAACTCGACTGAATGACATAATCTATAGCTACTTTTTAAATTAAATTAACCTCTTTGTAAATTGACACTGTTTTTTTGGTCTCGGTATTTCGGGTTTGAAGTTCCGAACAGTTATGTTATGGTAATACTAGCCTATGGCCGTGGCTTCGCCCGCGTGGAGTTCGGTTACTGTCACACGGGATCGTACTGCCAGGATAAAAAGTATCCTATGTGTTAATCTAGGTTATAAACTATCTGTGTACCAAATTTCATCCAAATCCGGTCAGTAGTTTTTGCGTGAAAGAGTAACAAGCATCCAGACATCCATACATCCTCACAAACTTTCGCATTTATAATATTAGTAGGATTTACTGAAGACTACCTCGTTGGTCAACCGGTCGCAAGCGTGACTGCTGAGCATGAGGTCCTGGGTTCGATTCCCAGGTCGGGCAAAGTGTTATTGGGTTTTTCCATCAGGAATTTCTCAGTAGCAGCAGGTAACAGGTTTGCTCCCTATTACATGGGACTTAAAACATAAGTGGCGAAATATGGGTGTACTATTAGGTAAATACACCTCTGCCCAACCCTTTGGGGACTACAGGCGTGATGTTATGCTAAGTTATACGAGTATAACTCGTATTTACTGAACTGTTTGTGTTTAACTTGGTACTACAATGTTCGCTAATTATAACGGGGACTAGGTATACAAAAAGCAAATAAAATACGCAAAAAGAGTAAAATCACTACATATTATAAAACAAAGTCGCCCGCCGCGTCTGTCCCTATATATGCTTAGATCATTAAAACTATGCAACGGGCTTTGATGCGGGTTTTTTTAATAGATAGAGTGATTCAAGAGGAAGGTTTTAGTATATAATTTGCGGGCGGGCGAAGCCGCGGGCATCAGCTAGTAAAGTATATATCTGTTTCGTTTACACTTGCTATTGGATTTAGTAAGTTGTCTCTCATTATTAGGAAGTCTGAAAGTAGCGCGCGTGACTGAAAAGTGGTGTGGTAATCAGTTATCGTGGTATTTGTATGTGATGCGGAGGAATGAGAAAAATGTCGTGAGGAAAGTTCTGAGTATGATTGTGGATGGGTATAAAAGTAGAGGAAGACCAAAGAAACGATAAATGGACTGTGTGAAGGATGATATGGCAAGGAAGGAGGTGACTGATGAGATGACGAGTAATATAGAAGTTTGAAAGAAGAAGACATGCTGAATGATGATCTCTCATAATTATTATTTAGTGACTAGTCTATTTAGTTTCTTTGTATACCTACGTTAACGTCGTTTGATTCAATGTATTTAATTTAAATGCGAAAACTACAAACAAAAACTTTTATTACGAAGGAGATCCATCAAAAAAGGTTTCGTTGTATAAAAATTTTCTCTTTCGTCGATGGTTTCTGAAATTCTATAAGCCCCAGCTTAGGGGATGATGACGACAGATGCATTATGTATGGTGTCCCGACCGAAAGCTATAAAAATTGGCCACTATAAAAACCTTAGTGATCGTGAATGTCTCGATATAAATATTGGCGTTGACAGTTTTTCGGTAGCCAGCCGTAAATTCTATACATTGGGGTTCTGTAGGGCGTTATTATAATCCCATGTTTTTAAAAGTTACTTGAAGGTTTTTTTTTCTCGTGTGGTTAGTGCCTAACCTGGTCTCGGAGTTTTTATGCCGCCCATGGGCCTCTGACTTAGTTTTACATGCCGTCGTAGAAATATCTCTCAGGCATGCTAGGTGCTCAGGTTTCCTCACGATGCGATGTTTTCCTTCACCGAAACAATAATATAATTATAAAATACGCACATAAATCCGAAAAACCAGAGATGCTGTCTTGGGTTCGAACTCAAGACCTATGACTTGGCAGTCCGACGGTCACACCACTAGGCTATCACTGCTCAACAAGCTAATAGGCTGCATTTGTAAGATTAGTGAAATTTAAGGGTACTTTAGTTTTTAAACCGTCATGGTCACTAACAATATCATTAACACTAAAAATGGGATATTTACGTACGTTTTTAATGAGTGAATGTATTAATGACTGTGAAATTATGTACCTACAATAACTAAATTTTACAAAATATAGTAGCAACGTAATTAGAGCATGCGGAACCCGGTTTTGGTTCCCGGTTTTTCCCGTGTAACTTAAAGTAACGTATAAGTAGCTTGTAATTTTAGCTTAGCAATGTCATGTTTAAAAATTGTGTTACTAAGAATTCATAACATTTCCATTGTATCCACAAGGTTTTATTTTCACAGAGATTTTCTGATCTATGAATGAAAACAAGGCTCTTTTACCACAAAACCCAATAAAAATATACACGTCAAAGGATTTATTATAAATGATCACTTCGGCATTGCCATTTCTCACTTTTACGATGATCAATCATTATCATTTAACTTCTACGTAGACAGGTGAAAAAAACACAAAAAAAGATGAAGGGCAGACGAAAAATTAAAATGTAAGAAAAAAATTCTTCATATTTCTGACGGGGGATCGTAAATCTAACTTAGTTCGTTGATAGAAATGTTATTTGATCTTTTTGTTATATTCGTCCTGTTGTGTTTTGATGGGTCAATAGAAATCTAAGCTATAGACCTCGTTACAATGTAGAATGTTTTGAAAATTCTATTTTTATTTCATGACTAGGCATTATAATATCTGGGCAAACCTTTCGGCGTCATTTGTCTTATAAGATGTTACCGTCATTAAAAAGTTTGGCTGTCAATTAAATAGCGTGTTTAACATTGTAAAGGAGATTGTCCAAATATGGTCCGTAAACCAACAGAAATTCCACTCGTTTTAATATTTTTTTTTATGTTATTACTTATTTTTGTGAAAGCTGGTTGATCAGTAATTGGCGATTACATAAGTCCTAGACTGTGAAAACCGATACTCTGAAATCTTAGAGTGACAGTGCTTAGAGAAAATGTTTTTTTAATGAAAAAGTTATTGGTATACCTAAATACTCGAAGTCACACATAACCATAAAGAAGAAAGAAGGAAAAAGCATTTACTAGCCCGCACACTAAAATAAAATGGTGAAATTATCAACTAATGAAATTAAACATAAAAAAAAGAAAATAAAACAAAATTGGTCCTGTACGAGGCCAAAAGGCCCCTATCTCAGCATGGTGCTGTAACATTAAAAAAACGTCTTAGCGCTGGTATTCTGATAGGGCCCAGAGTGAAAGTGGTCAGTTACGGATAAGGTAAATAAATAAATATAAATTGTAGACGAATAAACAATACCATATTGTTATCGGCTTATAGATAACTATACCCAAACAACTTTGGTTTGTACTTTAGTGTCCCGTGGAGAAACCAAACAGTGTTTCCAAACTTATTCCATAAAAAATATTAAATACAAAACAAACCATAATTATTTTACGGCACTAGTTTCATAATGTGAGTTTACCGTCATAATTCAGCTCATTCCGTTTTCAATCCCAGGTGTAATTTTGTGCTAAACTCAGAGCGAAACTATTTCGCATATAATAGTAATAATAACGTCTGTTTTCGTTTTAGAAAGTAATCAGGTAATGTAGGCAACTGGTTAATAATGTAAACGGTTAGGGGTTGTGTTGGCACACTGGGTGTTTTTAACACAGCGCTTTTTGATTTAGTGTATTAACTTCCGGAGTTACAAACACTGAGTCACACCATTTATTTCCCAAGGGGATTGGATGATACGGAACGCCACCTTGTATGATCCTGACATACTCCTTGGCCTCGTCTATGTTCATACATTCATCTGAGGGCTAATTCACGTAATTTTATGACGCGCCGATGAAGTTGTAGTGCAGTTGCAGTTAAGTTCAAGTTCGAGTGATAAACGGTATTCTTGTAATCTTTGAACTGCGCGTAAGCTGCGCGTGAACTGCACGTCAACTGTACGACAACCAAACTCTACCAAACTTACTTTTGGTGTGGCCATATGAGAGAAAAAATATTACTCACTAAATAATCGAATAGAATCGATTACATTTCAATGAATATGACGTTATTAAAATAATACCCCAGTACAGATTTTAGTGCTTTTTCTTACTTAGTAGAATACTGATCATGTTGCGTTCTGAAGCACGCACCAAAGACGCGCAACAGTAGAATGCCGTTATTGCGCTCGCGTGACGCGAACTTGACGCGAGCGTGTCTGACAGCGGTAGAGAATACGAAAAGCGTTGTGGTACTTAACAGGACATTACAATACATTTTTCGCAAGTACAGAGTTGGTGCCAAAGCAAAAACCTCGCAATGATAGGTTCGGGTTAGCTATACGTTATTTTAGTTACAAGCAAATAAATACATGACTGTTATACATTCTTACTCTTCTCAGACTTTAACCGCTCCCAAAAATACACCCAGTGCGAATCCCAACTGCTACGGCAAGTCAGTGATTCGCTAAATTCTCTAATTTCACCCGACGCGACGCTTTGTTTCGCGATAATAATAATTGTAAACAAAGGAACAGCATTAGCTGCCTGATTATGTTATACCATCATAATTCGTGCTTTTAGCTAAGTAGCTTGCTTTATCTTGTTTATGAGCGGCTATTACTTCGTGCACAATCGGGAGAGGTCGTGCATAATCGGGAATGGTCGGCTGGTTTGTGATATCGTCTTTTGAAAATATATTTTATGCACTAGTGCAGAATACAGGATTGGAAAATATAAATAAGTAATATGCGATATAAAGGACAATTTGCATCCTAGATAGAATCTATCATCTGACTCATGTTATTTTTTTTGTTTTTTTTTTTTTTTTTTATCTTTTATTGTATGCTATATTTCATCTGTTTATTGTTAAACTTAGTTTTTCACTGCATCTTACTTAACCATGTTAACTATGAGACTAGCGCGACTCATGGTCTTGACTTAGCTCAGTCGCGCTTCATCCGAAAACAGACCTTATCTGTATAACATTAATGTTCTCCTAATTAAATATGTAGGAATATGCACATTAACGTTATACGAATAAGGTTTATTTTCGAATGAAGCGCGATTAAACTGAACTAATCAGAGCTAAGTCAAAATTTAAAGGTAGATAAACAGCTGCACTAGACATATGACTAATCTCCTCTCAATAAATATTTAAAGTAAAATAAACCACTAAAACCGGCGTTGAAAAGATCGTAGGAAATCCAGAAGTATACTTTTATTTAAGCACTAGCAGACGTCACGCGGTTTCACCCGCGTAGTTCCCGTTCTAGGAGTACGGGGATAAAATATAGCCTATGTTACTCAGTAAAGACGTGGGTTTCTAATGGTGAAAGATTTTATGAAATCGGCGCAGTAGTTTTTGAGTTTATTCATTACAAACATACACATAAAAATACAAATATTTCCTCTTTATAATATTAGTGTAGATGTAGAAGTGTAGAATATCAGTTCAGACTACATTTAAGATTGGTGGGTGTTTATTAAAACGGGTATTTCTCATAAAATCTTTAAAGTCAAATAAACCACATAAACCTTAATAAGCGACAATCCACATAGCTATTCATAGAAGCCAATAAAAACTAAGTGTCGACCAATATATGAATAACGTTACAAGTATTTGTAACACAAGCAAGCGGGCAAGATGCCAAATAAAATCTGCCTGCTACTGAAGGGAGCTTGGAGTTCGCGGTACGGTTGACGCATTCGACAGAATTGAGTAGAAATGTAGGACTTGGGCAATGTAAAATATAAATAATAATAAATAAATATCGCTGGACATTACACACAGCGCCATCTAGTGGAAATTAAATGGCTGAAAATCTTGGAAGAATTATGAATTGGGACTGTTTCCGCCAAAGAACATGCAAATGCTTCGGTGGTCACGGTTTGAGGTTTGACACTACCTAATGCTAGTCGGTCCGTGGCAGAAGTTTTGCGCTCTACGCACTTTCACCGTCATAGATTTTGATAGTCCTGCAGTCTAAAGACACTGGCAGCGATTCAGTGTGCTGAGAATCAAAGCTAAAACGCTATTTTGAACCCCTTTTAGTTGTGATTTTGTCCATTATATTTTAAGAAATATCGTATGAGCATGTTGCTGTCATGCTTGCTGCATTGCGACGACTGTAATTATCAGATTAAAACAAAAGTAATTTATTCAAATTAGGCTGAAAATCAGCATAAAATTTACAGAGACCGTCCACCAACCAACCTGCTGACCTTCTCCACTTCCTTATCCCTTCGTGTTTTAACTAAGAAGAAGAAGGGGCGGAACAAACTCCCCAGCAACGAACCGAATATGCACTAAAGCTGCTTGGAGTCATGTCGACGGCGCGTTCGTGATCCACCCGCGCCTTATCCGCTCGTATCGCTCGCATCCTTTTCTGCCGTTCAGAACCATCACTTCACGCGTCTGCGCATCGTGGATGCTGCCGCGTACGATAGAATTTCCCACTCAGTTACTCGCTCTCAAAGAAAAGACTACTTCGAGGATACAGGTCACAAATTAATAAGCAAAGAAAATCCGGTATCCGGGGCTGCGGGACTGTTCCGGGGCTGCGGGACTGTTCGCACGAGATACCGTGGCCCCGCAACACAAAGAGCGATGAAGGAACATGGATGGGTTTTAGTCAGTAAAAGTCTGACACTCCCTCCTGCTCCGCCCAGAGCGGTAGGAGTCATTTGATGATTTCCCATCCGAAAAAAAAAAGCCCGCTTGGAAAAAATAACGATATTTTAATTCTGTTTAGCGTTAAATGTGATGTAAGTAGGCCTAAGGATGATACCACTTATAAATCTGTTGTAGCGAATCACCTACTCAACTGTTTCACCGCAAATTCCTGTGGTATCAAAGTGCCACCGTAATGAGGCCACAGAATGAGAGTAGTGTAACCATCAATGTGATGTGTTGCTCAATATAAGCTACTAGCTTTAACCCGTTGCTTCGCCCGCATGAAGATCGGATATTTTATTATACTTAGGGTTATGGTCTACCTATGTGCGGAAACGGAATCCCTTCAGCCGTTAAGGTAGGGCAGAAACAGATAGGTAGACAGAGTCGAATTCAAATGCATTTAATATATTTTAATTAATTTTTCTTTGAGACTTGTACAGATTCTTGTAAGAAATAGAAAAAAGTGTCATATGAACCGTGTGTAATATCTTATCTATAAAAACCAAATACTAGAATTAAATTTTGAAAAATAATAATGTGCCAGATTGACTTAAAAAAAAAGACGATTTCTTTTATCTTTATCGAATCGCAATAATGGGTCCTTTAAATATTGAGAAAAGCGATTCTTCTGTTTCGCGAACTGTTACAGTTTAAACTTTCGATAACTATACAAGTGTTCAAGATGTAAGAACTTTGAGTACAATGGAATATTTCAGCTCGAATCGAAGGCTTTGCCAAAGTTGTTTCAGAACAGATGTAGGTATCGAAACGATTTTATTTTTATTGTTGCTTTTGAGGTTCTGCAGTTTACTAACTTAATTAAAATAAGCATTTAACAACAGGCCCAAGAGAGTTACCTCTACAATATCATTTAAATCTTTTATGGCTACTATAAGAGAGGTCATAGCAAAAACCATAATTCCATGTTTCAGAGACACCTTGAAGCAAAATGGCATAATTACCCATTTTGACACGTTCCACAAAAACTTCGCGAGATAGCAATGTATGGCCAGTTGCCTCTTGCAAGCAGACGAAAGATTACGATTATATTCGTGCTGTTCAGTCTACGTTAGTACTTTAAATGTCCATATTACTGGCAGACAGACCAATGACAGCTGTTAAACTAGCTGACATATCAACACGTGTTTTTAGCCGCCATTTTAGACAATTTGACAGCTCTTATCGCCCATATTTATCATATTTTAGGCACGACTAAATGACTATAACACCTCCAGCTAAGTTCATTTGATGTTTATCAGAAACGGGGTCACCCAATTCTTTACACAAATGCTTCTGAATATTCCATTACAATAATTCACTGTGTAAATATTAATCGTACTTAGTACTCATAAATTAATGAGTACATGGAGTAAATACTAAGGGTACTATCCTTATAGCACAAAGGACAAGGGTCAACTAAACACGTGTCAAAATGATCAACAAACATACTACTGCAATGGTCAACATCCTTTACGTGATGGTGCGTTTGTGTTGGGCGACTGGACAGCCCAGTTCGAAGGGCAGTATAGTGTAATTACAAGTTGGTTGAAATAGACTGCCGCTATTTAGGCACATAAGGCTATAGTTTTAGTAGACTATACTTGGTACACACTACTTGGTACTTGTTTAATTTCATTAAACCATAGTGTTAGCTTGATTAAGGTAACACTATTGTTTAATGAAATTCTATATCTATTGCATAAAACGCATACTTCATTAAAGCGACTAGCTATAAATAAACTACACACACATAAACAATGTTCAGAGTTTGGAGCCTATTTAGTTCAACTCAAAGACAGCACAAAAACTCATGCAACCTCCAGTAAAAGCATGGTGGCCAGTTTTACTATCCCAAATCCAAACGAGCCCTCAAACTGACCAACGGTCCAATTTGCTTAAACCAACAAATCAACGTCTTCGATTTTATTCCCCGAGCATCAAATATTAAGGCGACAACGCGAGCGGGTGTTGACTCAAGTTTGAAGGAGCGCGGCCCTGTGTAAACAAGGCACAGTAGCACTGTGCCCGTTATGTTGTGTTTGGACTCGCTATACTATCTACTTGCCAATTGGGAGAAGTGCTAGCTTGATAGTTTATTATCATATCAAATAGTAACCAGGACTTAGCATTTTGGTTCGAATTAGGCTTATTGCATAAGGCAAATACCTTATTTAAAAACAAACTCTTTTTTAAAATGTATTGCCTGAATATCTATCTTAGAATGTCTTCGTGAAAAAAGCCCTATTGCTTCGTTCAAGACCTTATGCAACGCAAATTGTCTTTTTCGTGAGTATTTCGTCACGGGTCGGGTCACGTGGATCGTGGCAGTCGTGGAGCAATTCAATTGTTTTTTACTAAGTCGCAGTCGCAATACTCATGTAGCTGGAGCGTGTTATTACACTCCACAGCCCGACTTCACCCACTGCTGGGTATAGGCCTCTCTTTACTTGTGCCAAGCTCCACAATCTTGTGCCAGTCTCATCCAGGACGTACTGTCATCACTCATAGACAATGTTAAAAAGTTTCATGTTCCTAGTTATACTGCTTAGCAGCTTTAATTAGTAATTCCGCAGACAATGTCCAACTAAAACTCAAGTACCTACTGCAAAGTGGAGCCAAGTTCCTTCCTCTTTATTTTTTATCGTAAAAATACCTTGTTTTGTTCAAAAACTGACGCCATAAAAGAACTTGAACACTTATTTTTCTTTACAGAAAAACATTCGCTAGATACAGAAAAACAAGGTCTTAACAAAATTTAAATACTTTCAAACAAAAATGTGGATTTGGTAAATAGTGTTTAGTCTTGTTTCAATTATTATAACAATATTCTGCTCTTAATTTAGTTAATAGCAGATTGTATCATAAATCATGATCTGTCAAAAGACCAATTTGTTCGAAACACCATTGTTTGACTATTGTGTCTACTTCGTGGACAGATCAAGGGATAAGGTAGCAAAATAATATTTTTACAGCGAGGGCGCTTTTTTGAATTCAGAGCGAAGTGAGGGATTCTAGAGTAGAATCCCGAGCGTAGCGAGGGATTCTTTAGTAGAATCCTGAACGTAGCGAGGATTCAAAGTACATCGCCCGAGCCAAAAATATATTTTGCGCCCAAGTGATACACTTGACTTTTCATCACCCACTATGAGAAAATAAATGGCGCCCCATATCTTATTCACTGTCACTTGAAGAACTCATTTTTAAAACAAAACTATGAATTTCTTAAAAACCCGATTCATAATATTAAATGTGTCTGTGACCATTTTAAAAATTGTAACTATTATGATTCTGGTAAAACGGCCATTTTAGAACCCCTGTGTTGAGGTGGTAGGTACCACCTCAAATCTAAACGTTCGGGATTCTGTCTATGACATCATGCTGGAACGTACGCTTATAAGGAGCGCCTCAGTTATTATTAATGAGGTGAGATGGTTCTCATTGTTGTGCTTTTAACGCACAAAGAGCTCTAAAAAAATGGTAACCACATCTGAATCTTAAGTGTCGATCTCAGCTAATTTAAACCGCATTGGTTTCCGTTTCCGATTATTTCTTTCAGAACAATAGATAAAAGTGCCTCGGGTTCAAACCTATAACTAACCTATATATACGAAAACCGTTGAGAAAATACTACTTAGCCACTACTGCTATATTCTCTATTCATATTACCACAACAAAAGCCAAGAAACCATAGATTATTCCCCTCTAAAACATGACACTATAATATTTGACACTCACTATATCCCCTGAGAAACTGATAGTTGTTACAGTGAATTTAAAGCGTGCATAATAATATGTTCGGAAGGGGTGAACAGCGATAAATAATGTAAGATGACGCGAAACGAGACCCCCGAGGGGTTCGTGCAACTATAAGTTGTCTCAACTTATAGTTGTGCCGTGTATTGACGCACTTATAAGACAAGTGATGGAAGAAGTAAATCTATATTCTGTTTTGGTTATGGAATTCTACGATTGCAACTGCAATGAGAAGCGGCATTGTGGCACCACTATCCCGCTTCTCATTGCAGTTGCAGATGGGTCGCCTTATCATAAACCCCCCATTGATACAAACAAAATTCGATGCAAATATCATAACATAACGTTACGCCTGCAATCCCGAACGGTAAGGCAGAGGTGTACCTAATAGAACACCCACATTTCACCAGTTATGTTTAAGTCCCGTGTAATAGGGGGCGAGCCTATTGCCATCAAGCAGGCGCAATTTAAAAAAAACACCCATAATACAGAAGAAATCCTAAAGCTAAGCAATCCATAAAGAAATAAAGATATAAAAGATTACACCAAGAATGAAGCTCTAAAAATATCCCGAACAAACTTCGTCCCTAGATATGTACATACTATGTAAGATCCCAACTTAGCAGACAAACTTGTAAGTTGTCCATAACTTAGCGCCCTGTCACTATTTTAAAACGGAGATAAGTTCATGTTTCAACTTATATTCATCTCATATTTCATCGTGTTTGTGGTGAACTTACCTAGATATAATTTATGTAAGCTATAGGGTGTAGGCAGATAAATTATGTAAGAGGAACCGTAAATATTACCCAGTAACTGGGTAAGTGGACCTCAGATAGGCAGTGGCTCCATATAAAATACTGGTATTCAGTTGTGTCCGGTTAGACTGGAAGCCGAACCCAACATAGTTAGGAAAAGGCTAGGCAGATGATGATGAGGCAATGTCCAAATGTTAGTAAGCAAAATGAAGTAGCTTATAGCGTAAGATTATAACGTTCTCATTAATATTAACAACAATAAGGCTCCAGTAATAACAGCGGCTCGGGGTCGACCTTCAGGTTAAGCCACGCTTGCCTAGGTTGGTCAGTGGATGGGTGACCACCTATTACATACGGAGTTTCCTCTGTACCTCGGAAAGCACGCTAAGCCGAGACCGCAATGACCGCTGTAGCCAATGCCTCAGCGGTCATTTGTAGATATTTGACAGTCGAGACAACAAGTCAGTGGCCCGAAAGTCTGACAACCAGTATTACCAAGGGGTATCGTATACCCAGACTGGGTATACGATACCCCAGTTAGTACTGGGTAACTCAGTACGGTAAGACTGGAAGCGAATCCCAACATAGTTGGGAAAAGACGACAGATAATGAGGTATGTACCTACGACAGCAGATCCATAAATTATCATAAGTAATTTGTCATGCCGACATCATCCTTACAATATGGCGACTACCCTAGGCGCTAGGCACACTACATCCCATACATATATTAAGGCTAGAGCTCTCAACTAATTACTAAGGCTCAAAGGTTCAATTGACAAGGGAGCCGGCTGGTTTAATTGACTAGTTAAAATACATGTCATCGTAGCGGATTAACTGCAGGACTGCAAACCCACGGGGGTCTGTGGTAAAAATGTAATTAAGTTAATACGTGGGCAAGTGTGTGTTGATATGAATCTTGTGTTAAAAGGTCAGTTTTTGGTAAATATAAATAAAAATAATGTAATAAATGTAAATAAAAATAATTGTATTTAAAATGGTAAGCCAACTCCATACTTCGCTCCAAAACCCAAATAGCTGATGTTGGCCTTACAGCTGCTAGGTTGAATCGGAACTGGGCTGGTCACGTCTGCCGCATGTCGGAGGAGCAATGGGCAAAAATTACCACTCAGTGGATACCAAGTAGCAGGAAACGACAACGCGGCAGGCCTAGAAGGAGATGGCGGGATGAGCTAGACTCTTTCGCAAAGGATTGGCCTACAATCGCATTAGATCGCGAAATGTGGAAGGAGAGGAGGGAGGCCTTTGCCCTGCAGTGCAACAATATAGGCTTATAATAATAATAATAATAGATTAAAACAACGATTAATCCCCAAAGGTTAAGACAGAGGTGAACCTGTCGTGCATTCACATTTCTTCAGTTGTGTTTAAGTCCCATGACATAGGAGTAGCCTGACGTCAACTGGACATGCTGTGCTACTGAGAAATTCTTGAAAATTTGAAGAAAAAGATTTAAATAAAAAATTAATTATTTTTTTAATAATAATATATATATTTTTTTTTTGTTTTAGCAGGGGTATGTTGATTTTTACATCAAATATTAAAAGAATTTCAATCGATCTGATTACATTTCGAACTAGTGGCTACAGAATAACGGCCACTCGGATCGATCTTCAGGGTTAAGCCGTGCTTGCGGAGATGGCTTGATCCATATACAGGGTGTAAACAAACTCATCACGAAGCCGTCAACCAAGCATTCTGTACATCAAACTAAGTAACTTTTGCGCAAAAATTATTGCTGGGAAACAATTTTTTTTTTTTTTTTGGGTGAAGTTCATGTTTTATGGTAAAACTCAATGTAACGCACTCAAAACATTGTGCTGTTGGATGGATTGAATAATACGGGGGTCCTTTAGGTGTTTAAAGTAAAAATCTTACATTAAAAACGTATATTAAAAAAATAACTTGTCAAAAAGTAGGAACTTTGACCCCCCAATATAACAGACTAGAAGGAACTATATGTAACTAGAAGGTTCCCAGGTATAGTGTAGAACAAAAAAATCATTGCAATGACGGGGAAAACAAGTGCCTTTCAGCTTCATTAAGAGGTTTTTTACACCCTTTATACTTAGATGGGTGTCCACCCCGTACATACCGAGTTTCTTTTGTGCCTCGGTAAGCACATTAAGCCATTGGTCCCAGCTGTCTAACCACTCTGACCCAGTACTAACTGGGTTGTGGAGGTCAGACAGGCGCTCCATGTAACATACTGGTATTCAACTGCATCCGGTTAGACTGGAAGCCGACCCCAACGCAGTTGGGAAAAGGCTCGGCAGACGAAAAGATAGTTATTATTACAGACCATTTTTAGGGTTCCGTAGCCAAATGGCAAAAAACGGAACCCTTATGGATTCGTCATGTCTGTCTGTCTGTCCGTCTGTATGTCACAGCCTCTTTTTCCGAAACTATAAGAACTATGCTGTTGAAACTTGGTAAGTAGATGTATTCTGTGAACCGCATTAAAACAATAAATTTTGGGGGTTCCCCAATACTTTGAACTGAAACTCAACATTTTTTTTTTATCAAACCCATACGTGTGGGGTATCTATGGATAGGTCTTCAAAAATTATATTGAGGTTTCTAATATTTTTTTTTTCTAAATAGAATAGTTTGCGCGAGAGCCATTTCCAAAGTGGTAAAATGTGTGCCCCCCCCCCCCCCTGTAATTTTTAAAATAAGAGAATGATAAAACTGAAAAAAAAAATATGATCTACATTACCATGTAAACTTCCACCGGAAATTGGTTTGAACGAGTTCTAGTAAGTAGTTTTTTTTAATACTTCATAAATCGCAAACCGCAATGTATCTTTGATTTTACTTATCAATAACTTAATTTTTTTAAAAATACACTATTATTAAAACATCGATCAAAGTTACAACGAACTACACGAACTTTTATATTATGTTACTTGCTGCTACGGAACCCTTCATGGGCGAGCCCGACTCGCACTTGGCCGCTTTTTTACACTAGTACCAAAAACAATTCCCGTATGGATTATATATTACATCCGTTCCAGACTGCCCAAAAACAATAAATCCAATTATGACGCCGTACCCCCAACAACAGTACTAAAAATAAACAGATAATGCAAATATAAATCATTACTAAGGTATAATTAAATTTATGTATTTTGCGGACCCTGCGCGTGTCAGACCGCTGTCACCCGGGGCCCCAGAGCCGTTGGGGCCGCATAATTAGCTGAGGTGTGGGCCCCGATACGGCCCCGTGATATATGGAGACACAATCAGTTCAAGATGTTGTTTAAACCGCTGTCTAGGTTGGGAGACTAATTTTTAGATAATTATGGGAGGATTTAGTTTTCATTTTAATGAAAATATTGTCTACCGACATTCACAAAGGTTATTACTGCTTAAATGATATTATTAGTCAAACCAATAACGACATAAACTTAATGAGAAATAAAGGGTTTAATAATCGTTCGTTTATTTCATGACACAGCAGTTCACGCCCTGACTATGGTACTAAGGTATACGGCTGCCTTTAAATCGTAGGGGAAAATAAACAACCTGGCCTTCATACGATAACCTATTGGTAGTTTATGAGACATATCTCCTCTCCTGTCCTATTTAGTAAAAAGTGAAGCTTAAATATTTCTGGTATGAACCCCGAAAAGATTTAGTTATCAAAATTGAAGTACGCTCTATTTTTAAAACCCATTAGCTTATGCCCACGGCTTCGCTCGCGCCGAGGTCGGTAATTATCCCACGGGAACGCACTACCAGGATAAAAAGTATCCTATAAGTAATCCAGGATATAAAGTATCTGTGTGCCAAATTTCATCTAACGGTTCTTACAGACGAGCGGCACGTTGTTAACGGCAGATAAACTGCAGCCGTCGACGCGCCGAGCGGCAGCCGCCGAAGCGTCGACAACTGCCGTTGACGCGTCGGCAGCTGCCGCCGACGCCACAACTGCAAGCGTTGACGGCAGCCGTAGACAGGTGGTGACGACTGCAGTTTATCTGCAGTTGGCGTGCCACTCGTCTGTAAGAACCCTGGCCAACGTGCCGCTCGTCTGTAAGAACCCTGGCCAACGTGCCGCTCGTCTGTAAGAACCCTAAGTCCGTTCAACCGTTTTTTCGTGAAAGAGGAATAAACATCCATACATCCTAACAAACTTTCGCATTTATTATAAAAATAGTAGTAAGATTTACGAATAAAGTAGATACTAAGACCTAAGTAATAAAATCCAACTCTATATACTTCATCTATTAATATACTCGTACATACTTGAATGAAATACATCAATATTCAAACCCGTTGAGGTGTAACACACGATTTGGTAAACTTAAGTAGATTTCCAGCAATATGTAGGCAAATACGTCAAATCATTTGATGCGTGAAAACCAAAGACTTCAGTGCCTGCTCACCTCCATTTGACTAGAGTGTTATGATTCATCAAAGAAGAATTAAGTAGGTATTGAAAGGGAGTTTTGAACTTTAAGGTAAGGGGCTACAGTATACTTATAGGTAAGCAAGGTTTATAATGAGCATTATATTGTGCGTGTATAGGCGTGTACAAGTGTTTTAGCGCGTCTGCGGTCGAGCTTCTGGAGTTATTAAGCTTCTCGTTTTGGTTTTGAAAACATAGCAGATTCTTCTGTGATTTTTTTCAACTGTAAATAAATTAATTATAATAAAAAATATCGCTGGACAATACACACAGCGCCATCTTGTAGGCTCTCTAAGTAACGAGGCTTGTGTCGGGACACCAGATAGTTGATATACTACAAAAATACTTTTTTATTTGTAAATACATACTAAACACACTACATTAAACATATAACATAACATAACATAATATAACATAACATAACATAACATTTATGACTCGGAAACAAATGTCCATGCTCATCATACAAACATTTGTTCCTACTGGGATTTAAACCCGGGACCCTAAGAACGTGAGGCAGCCTCTCTACCGTTGCGCTATTTGGGTCGTCAAAATATATTGTATAACGTACTTTCAACGTATGGGCTGTGGGATAAATTAACCAAACTATGTGAAGGCCTGATCTGTAGTCTAGTATTTTACAAGGAGCAACAGCTTATTGGTCTCCACGATACACGTCATTTAGTCAACTAGTGTGGTTAACCAGTGTTACCACACTGGTCAGACATCTGACTCACTATATCTACAGTCAGAAGGAAAGGTCAAGAAAACATAGTCGGGGCCAACTGTCTATGCATGGCATGCCTACGACCGGCTGGAGGCGCGCGGAAGCTGAGGTGGTGCGCGGGCTGCGGCAGCAGCATCGGGCGTCGGCGGCGGCTGAGGGGCGGACGGGCGGCGGGGACGTGAGCGCGGTCGCGCGCGCCGACCGTCACCACACTTCAAATTTTACCACGACGAAGACACAATTATATTCACTTGGTTCTTCTATTACGCCAAATTCAGTCAGTCCACGTTATTTTATTTCTACTACTCTATTCTTTGCTCCTGTAAGCATCACAAGGCGTAAACGCGCCAACACCAACGGCTTATCATGTTTTTCCGAGTCACATAGGGTCTCTCGTTAGGTTGACCATATCGTCAAGATCACGGGAAACGGATGGATAAAAGATGCACAGAACAGAGAAGAATGGCAGAAGAAGAGGAAGGCCTATACCCAGCAGTGGGTATTTCCGGGGTGAAATTATGATGATGATGACGGACTCTCCAAATCTAATAGATGGTCACCCATCCACGGGCAGACCTCTGCAAACGCTTACCCTGAATAACAATCTGTGCGGCTGTTACATCTAGCCACGAACCCAAAATCATATAACAATTATTCAACAGAAAAGCAGAATTTCCAGGAACAAAATATTACCATCAAAACAGACTTACATAGACAAATCTTGACTTATTTGTTATTATATAAACAGTAAGGAGAAGCCATCAAATTTTGTCGTTGACTTAGAAAGGTCGCTATATCTACGTAGGAGGATCCCTAAAATTAACATAAAGGTTTGGACGGACGATATTCGGGTAGCTGTAGATATATTTTGTAAATCCATATTTTGTAGAAGCGTGTAATGTGGCTAGGTGGTTTTAATGTAAGATTTATTTCTTCTTGACACAAGCAGAGGCATTGTAAATGATTCGCGATTGTTGCCTTATCCCGGCTATTTTGGGGCTGGCTTTCAGTCTAACCGAACGCAGCTAATACCAGTATTTTACAAGGAGCGACTGCCTATCTGACCTCTACAACCCAGTTAGTACTGGGTAATACGATACCCCTTGGTAAAACTGGTTGTCGTTCTTTCGGGACACTGACTACCTGTTACGACTGTGAAAGATCTACTAATGACAGCCGGGACCAACGGCTTAACGTGCTTTCCGAAGCATGGAGGTAATTCGGTAGGTAATGGATGTTCCCATCCACGGGCCGACCTAGACAAACGCTGCTTATCCTTGAAGATCGACCGGTGCGGCTGTTATATAACCACGAGCTCTTAAAGGAAGTTTATTATCCAATGGAGATTAAATAAATCTCACACACACAATTCATTTGTTTTTTTGGTCTTTCATTCCAACATTAGGCTGCGTCCTACCTCTGGGCGCTCTCCTACGGGTTATAAGTCAGTATTTGACCACATAAATCTACCTTTATCTTGTGATTTACTAAACTGGACACTGTTTATGTAAACACAGCCTAAACTAACATAGGAACGTGGTGACTTGGTGAGTAAGGATGCATAACGTGTGGGGGACAGAGATATCTGAGCTCGTCGGCCATCTGTCACGGGAATACATCTCTAAGGTATAATCCATACCTTAGAGACCTTAACCTTAGAGGTGGCAACATTATTATTTCCTGTGATGAAACTAAATCCTTTATCTTTACTGTGTAAAATTACGTCCGAAATGATAACATAACATCACACCTTGTCAGTAGTGTGGACTATCCCTAACAAATAGTGGTGTGTACGAGCCTTAAGATTATCTGTGGTTGGTAGTAAATTTGAGAACATGGCTGATTATAGTCCCTTTTTTATATTTCAAATAGAATCCCAGTCTCTAGAAAATTGTTCAAGATCTATTATCATCATTATGCCTTTAACCCCAAAGTATTAGGCAGAGGTGTCCCTAATTGGACTCACACGCTTTGCCAGTTATGTTTTAAGTCCCATGAAATTGGGGCGAGCCTATTGCCACTAAACGGGCACAAAAGCGCATGGGTACATTAAATAGTACAGGGATATTAGAGGTTTCTAAAGTAGAGCTACAACATTTTGAACTTGTATTTAAAAAAATAAGGGTGAAAATGTAAGAACTTTGACCCCCAATATCTCCGTGACTAGAAGGTTCCCAGGTATGGTCTAGAACAAAAAAAAAATCAAAATAACGGGAAGAACAGGTATCTCTCAGCTTCGTTAACGGTCTTTTACAACTTTAATACAAATATTGCTCATTTTTTTTTTTGTACAGGACAAAGAAAAGTAAGGTGCTTGGGTTTGAACCGACAACTCATATCCCATAGGCCGCAAAGAAATTTCGGACCGTGCTGAGATTTATCAACGATTCAAATTAACTGAGAAAACACATAAGAATCACACCAGTCAACCATAATGTGTTATATTTACGTGCAAAGTAAGTATATAACGCTGTTATATACCTACAAATCAAACCTTGAGCTGGTTTACTGAAATACCAGCTCCGCAATGGGGACGAAAAAAGTTCCAGCTGTAACTGCTATAAACACAACATACAGGTAGATTAGTAGTTCCTGTTAGAAATATTTCAAGAAACAGTCGTTGTAGTGATAACATATATTTTATATTTTTTGTGCTAATTCTATTTTTGAATAAATATATTCGTTTATTTATTTAGATGGTTATTTTCCACTTATTTATACTTTTTTTTATTTTTTTTTATTGACATATTGTATTGTATCTTGCATCTACTTTTATTGTGACTAAATAATGAATACTTGTTTAAGTGCCGTCTTAATTTATTGACATATTATTATTAGCGTTTAGTGTTTGGCATGAAATTTTGACATCTACAACTTGGTTTTTAACTTTATTTTTTGATTTTTATTTTGATCATTGACGTTTGATTAACTGCGCTGTTTTGTATGCCTTCTGGCGGGACATAGTACGGACCAACATTTATTTATATGACATCTGAATTTTTTACCCTTTTTATTTATTTTTTTCGGATGGGAAATCATCAAATGACTCCTCCCGCTCTGGCTTTTACTGACTAAAACCATGTTCCTTCATCGCCCTTTGTGTTCCGGGGCCACGGTATCTCTTTCGAATAGTCCCGCAGCCCCGGCAGGCTTCGGCCCTTGCCACATTGAACATAGGGTAAAAAATTCAATAAGGAAGGGGTCCCCTTCCTTATTGAATTTTTTACCCTATGTTCACAAAATGAATTTGTGAATTTGAATTTGAATACTTTTACTAATACCATCCACATTTTACCTAAATTTACACCATCTGCCTAGCCTTCTAAAGTATGTTGCTTTCAGTTGAGCCGGCTTCAGCTAAATACCATTATTTTACATTTACATGGAGCAAATGATAAGGCAAGAAAGGAGGTGACCGATGAGATGAAGAGTAATAGAGAAGTATGGAAGAGGAAGACATGCTGCGCCGACCCTAAATTAATTGGGATAAAAGCAGGAGAATGATGAAGACAGCAACTTCCTGTCAGAACTCCACAACCAAGAAACTGGATAGCCCCTAGGCATGACTGGTGACAACCAGTCATGGCTTAAACTCAAAGCATTTATTACAATTAGACCATTAACGGCCAGCAAAGCGACCAGCCAAGCTACAGTCACAGACACAAGGCATAATAACTTGAGAATCTACTGTAGTTGCCCATTCCCTAGCGTAGATCTCTATGGAGAAGAACGGGCAAAAAACTCCATGGACACTCTTTTAAATCAAAAATTTGTTACAAAATCTTGGTTACATCTTTCATGTTGAGATTATGCATATATGTGATGGCTATCAGTAACAGGTGAGGTCATTAGCATAACGTGCTTTTTGAGGAGTTACCATCCATCCAGGGGCCGTCCCCCCTTGATGTTCGACCCATTATCATCATCAGCCTATAATGTTCCCACTGCTGGGACACGGCCTCCTCTCAATGAGAGGGCCTATAATCCACCACGCGGGCCCAGAGCGAATTGGTAGATGTCACATGTCTTCGAATTTTTTGCTTCTAGGACATGCCGGTTTCGGTGAAGTTCGTTCATAAGGCTATTATTATTTAACTACGAGCCCCAACTAACCAATGACACGTAATAAATCCACACACAGCCCACCACGCACATTCAACACATAAAAACATACACCAGGGATCTGAAACTCCGCAAGTTACATCAAGCTAAACTTCTGAATCTAACTTGTATTACAGTAAGGCTATTTCTAATTCCCTTTGCAACCTTAAACGACCATTTTGATGGTCTGAAAGGGCAGTTGTATAATCCAACTGGAGCCAGCCGTATGGGATTAGACCTTATAAGACCTTATTTAGAGGGTACCCAAATTGAGAGCTAGATGGAGTCACGATTTGAAGAAGGTTGAGAGTTATAACTGGTTATTTGCTGGTTATGTAACGAGTTTCTTTATACATACATAACATAGCGCCTGCATTCCCCTAAGAGATAAGCAGAAGGCTATCAGTATACCATATTTTTGTATTTTTTTTGCCGCTGCTGCTGCAGAGAACCTCAAGCGGAGTAAATATAGTATATTGATAACTATATTTTCGAGCCGTTTGGGGTTAAAACTCTAGGGTAGTGGGGTCCGTGCGCTCACAGCCATTTCATGATAATTTTAAAAGCTTTTAGTTGACAGTTCCCGTGACCCAATGGCTGACTTTCACCTTGGCCAGAGACTAAGCGTTGCCATACAACGTGGCAGCGCCGCCAGTCTATTGGGGACATCACCAGTTGACAGCGTTGAGGAGTTTTTTGACGCCGTTTTTTTAGTTTATTGGCTTATTTTAATTTTAATTTTGCCAGTTATGTTATAAGTGCATGTTAGAAGCATGTTTAAGGAATAAACTGGGTACAAACCCACGGCCCACACAATCACCCACACTGGGCTCCCGTTGCAGATTAGGGCCCACTTCCTCACACAAAAAGAAAGCCTGTGCCCCATCAGTGTGAACGTAACAGACTGATTTTATTATACAAAGTTATACAAGACTGCCGTTGAGCTATTACTGGGAATTACGTAATAAAAAAATTAAAAAAATACTTTACCTAACCTAAGGATCGAATTCAAGACCCCACCCACGCCCCGCGATCTTGTTTGCGACCACTGGACCAAGGAGCAGTGTCTTACAAAACATTCCATTCTAATTCGGTACCAAAAAACATTCCCGAATACGAGTATATACTCAATTTAATAAACTTAATACAAAAGAATCCGCCAAGACTTTTACCCTTTTGTATATCAAAAACATCTCTTTGTAAACTTACTTTCCTTAGCTTTTTCCTAATAATATTCAATAACTCTACACAAATAAAAAATCCATATCCCCATTGCGGTGGCATGAAACACATTATAAACGTTCGGCCACATTCTTCACATTCGCGAGTCAAAACAAAGAGGAGGAAACAAATGAAGTAGAAATTGCTTAAACCCGTATCTCTAAACAAGTCAAAGTGATTACATGAAGAAAACTCATAGTTAAGACACGAATTTTATTCTGTAGTTTAGTAATTGCTTGAAGTTAGAACTGACAAAAGTTAGAATTATAGCTTAGCTGTATTAACACTAGACAATGTTGTGATGATTAAATATTTTATAAGCAATTGTTTTTCCACACTAACACTTTTACTACTGATTATACCTTTTTCATTTTGATAATAATGTGGGACGATTTGCAGAATGAAAAAAAATTTTTTTTTTTCATCAACTCGTCTCAAATGGGTCGTATGCATGTGGGATCAGTTGATGAATTACTCATTTCTTGTGACGGTTCTTACTTCGTTTATTTTTTTGTCTTTTGCATAAAAACAATACGAAACAAATAAAGCACGCGCCTTTCATCTAAATCAAGTAGCGTCGCCTGAGGTCGTGAACGAGACATAAAGCGGGTATACACGGCACTCACGCACAATTCAATATATTATAATATATCCGCACTCAGCCTAATGTGTGCTTCAAGATAACGCCCTTAACACGACATTCAATGTATAAATCTTGAGGTAAGATGAGATGAGATGAGCGAAGGATGAGCGAGTTTTTTGAACACGGAGTAGTGAACAAATGGAGTGTTGATTTGGTTGCTAGTTTTAAAAGAAGTGCGTTTTGCATGTAACGCCAATTTTAACTGTCTGATGCCTGCTTCGCTGATGTAGTAGTCGCAAAGCACAGCTAGCCAGGTCGGGCAAAATACTATTAGGTTCCATCCGGAATCATCCGGGTGTCTGGATTTCTATCTGGTCAAGGGCAGTATAGGCTCTCTTCTATCAGATGGGAATTAAACATAACAGGCAAAATTTGATAAACTATACGAAACCGTACTGCCTAACCCTTCAGGGGTTTCAGGCGTGATGTTATGTTTATAACAGACAGAAGGACGCTGCTGTTTATCATCTTGACATAATCACTGAAACTGCAATCTTCTAATCAACTTTCGAGCAATTACTAAGCTAATCTCAAAACTCAAGTCTCTAAAGCTAAGCGAGCAATGACTAAGCTCCCAAAGCCTCGTGTCTCATACACTCCAGGTGGCTGCGTCTCCGAGACGATGTACACTTACTCCGTGATTGAGTATAAACGCAATTTTTTAATGGCATTGCTTTATATTTTGGGTGAACCGCGGCCTAGGTAGGGTTGGCACAAGAACTGTCAGGACGTTTTTTTTTATTTTGTACAAGATTATGAGAAAACAAAATTGTCGACGATCAAGGCAAAATCCGCCAGTCCGTAAATAATGTCGTACTTATCATTGTATTCTTAGCTCCGCGATGTTTTAGTGAAAGCAAAAATTGTGAGCAAATTTTCAAGAATTATATCAATTTTTTCACAACTTAAATAGAAGTTTGCATCTAGCGGTCAAATTATAACAGGCTGTTTTCTCCATCCACACTAAAGTTATAAATGCGAAAGTAACTCTGTCTGTCCGTCAGCCTGTTACCTTTTTAGGTCTTAATGGCTGAATGGATTTCGATTCGATGCTTTAGACACACATAGAAGTATGATACATTTCATCCCCGTACATGTTCTCGTGGGATAATTTACGATCATAACGCAAGCGAAGCCGTTAACAAGAGTTGGTATTCAACATAAGAAAACCAATTCCATGTCATCATTCTCTAGCCCTTATTCAAATTTACTTGGGGCCGGCGCAGCATGCCTTCTTCTTCCATACTTCTCTATTACTCGTCTTCACAGCAGTCACCTCCTATCTTGCCATATCATCCTTTACACGGTCTCTTTTTAGACCCAGTTTCTTTGATCTTCCTTTATTCTTATACCCATCTACATTTATACTCAATACTTTCCTCACAACAAAACCTATTCGCTATATATTTCTTAAATGTTTGTTGTGATTTAGTACAACCCTAGATTTGACAGCAGATTTACTGATCAGCCACTTGATCAAGCTTTTAGAATGCGGCGGTGTATCAGGTAAATATCCAGGCATATTTATTTTGCATGATTTATTCCTGCTTATATTTTTAGACTCGTAGGTCTTGGAACATATTTAAATTAGCTTTTCTATAAAAATGGCATGGCGTAGAATGAAACCCAATTAAAAATATATTATTTTTCATGAAACAGTTTGGGAACTCTTTTTGGAATACTTTGGGAATAACCCTTGGTCGTAAGTGGATATGCTGAGCTTGATATTCTGGGTTTAATTCTCGAGTCGAGTTCAGGATGTTTTTTGTTTTTTTCTTTAGGTTTAGTAGTAGCCTGGAGCGAGATGTCTTAAGTAAATCTCTAGGTAGACTATCATCATCTGCCTAGCCTTTTCTTAACTATGTTGGGGTTGGCTTCCAGTCTAACCGGATGGAGCTGAATACCAGAATTTTACATGGAGCGACTGCCTGTCTGACGTCCACAACCCAGTTAGTACTATAGGTAATATTTATACCTCTGATTGTCCGACTTTCGGACCACTGACTACCTAAAAGGTGCAAAACACCTCTTAACGAAGCCGAAAGGTACTTGTCCTCCTCGTCATTGCGATATTTTTTTTGTTCTACACCATACCTGGGAACCTTCTAGTTACGGAGATATTGGGGGTCAAAGTTACAACTTTTTCACAAGTTTTTTTTTAAATACAAGTTTTTAATGTAAGATTTTTATTTTAAACACCTCCACGACCCCCATACTATTCAATCCATCTATCAACACAATGTTTTGAGTGCGTTACATTGAGTTTTTTTTGAGATTTTTCACCCCAAAAAAAAATTCGTTTCCCAGCAATAATTTTTGGTTAAAATTTGTTTAAAGTTACTTAGTTTGATGTAGGTATAGAATGCTTGGTTGACGGCTTCGTGATGAGGTGGTTTACACCCTGTATAGTCAAAGACCTACAAATGACAGCCGGAACCATCGGCTTAACGTGTTTTCTGAGGCACGGAGGAAACTATGTATGTTATGATGGTCACCCATCCACAGACCGACCTTAGCAAGGGTTGCTTAACCTAGAAGATCAACCCGTGGCTGTTATTATTTAGCTACAACCTTTTAAATCTCTAAGTAGCCAACCCTATTCTTAATACCAGTAAATTGACCCCAAACGATGACGACCGTTACTTTCTAATGCACGTTTTTATCAATACCCGTTCATCCCACGTATGGGGGTTCATCTTACACCCCCAACACCCCCACCCTTGGGGGTGAGGTGGTGGACTAATTACGTCCATTGTGGGGGGAAAGAAAGTAATTGTGTCGTTTGTTTCCGTCGAATTGTGTTGTTCAGGATGTTATTTTTGTCCAAGGAAGGTGATGTAAGATAAATAAATGGGGTAACGTAATTTTTGGGTTTATAAGGTAATGTTGGATGTTAGTTTAATTCTGGTAGGGTGTTCTTTGGTGGTTTGGGGGTAAATAAAATTGTGCTTGATTCAGTCTGTTCATTTTATCTTATTATAAAACGGGATATTGTCATGAGACCGATTTAAATACTAAATATGTCTATTTAACATAACTTAACATCACGCCTGTAATTCTCGAAGGGTTAGGCAGAGGTGTATATAATAGTACACCCACATTTCGCCAATCATGTGTCAAGCCTCATGTAATAAGAGGCAAACCTATTGTCATCAACCAGGCACAAATCCAGACTCCGTGGCTGCTACTCAGAAATTCCTAATGGAAAACCCAATGACCATTTGCCCGACCCGGGAATCGAACCCAGGTCCTTATGCTCAGCAGTGACGATTGCGATCACTAGGACCAATGTGGCAGTCTATGTCTATCTAATAGTCCACATAAAAGCCAAGCTCAAGAAAAGTATGGATTCTTACAATTCTTACTTATCGGTATCACTAAATTATGTTTGCATATAAATATGTTCTGCAAACTTAATAAATTAAACATTAACCCTGGTGCTGGCAATTCCACTTTTACCGAATCTTTTTCCCCACAATCTCTCTTCCAAAATAATTTTCTAACACAGCTCAAATTCCCTCCAAAATTACAGCACCGAGCAATTATCACATAATTTTCAACACAAACAAAACATGTAAGCCTCTTAGAAACTTTGTTAGCGGCTCAACAAATTAAGCCGTTGAAATATCAAGGGGACGCCCTCATCAAATTGTATGGAAAACTCTTCGACCGAAGCATATTTATTATTACTTAGCCCATGATGTGAGATGGGTTGTCTTTGGCTAAATATACCTAAGCCTGTTACGGATTTTATACCTGTTTCTGGGGTCCTCAGGTAAAGTCTTAAAGCTATTGATGCGACAACACTCCCCGTGACACGTGCACACGCTTCGAACCAATATCATGTGCCTAGCTTTTTCCCTATGTGGTTTTAGTTTAACTGGAAGCAGCAGAATACTACTAATATTTGTGGAGGAACTGCCTATATAATAATATGATTCTTTCGTATGGTTAGTGCCTTACCTGTTGTCAGAGTTTTATGCCACCCATGGGCCTCTGACTTTGCTTATACGCTACCCCTTGCTGACACTGGTTGCCAGATTTGCCCGCCATCTGACTACCGATTATGACTGTTAAAGGACTAAAAATTACAACGAACGAAGAAACATGCATTTCCAAGGCCTTGATGGGTCTCGATGTAGCAAGCTACCAAGAGCACTATCGAATAGAAAAACTCCGATTAAGAATACCTCATAAAACGGGCAAGCGAAGTTGAGTTTCCGCATTCAAGTTTTTTTCTGTCCTCCAAAGCAAAGACACACTTCAAAACTCATAAAATTCAGACGTCAAACTTCCATCTTGCCAGTCTGTACCAAATGACATTCAAAATAAACTCAACCAAGATTCCCCTCTCCTCCTAAATTAGTCAACTAAGTTTTACGACCCTCCCTCATTAGATAATAGGCACTTTTTCCTGATATTTACATACAAATGGGTGTCCTCGTAACTGTCCTCACTGTTCTCATTTGAGGAAACCGGACCACTCTCCGATAGTTTAAGAACGTATTCAAATTAATGGTCTACGAAGACTGGGAAGTAGTTTGGGGCATAACGTTTTCTTGTTAATTTTCCTTTAGAAATATTACGCTATTATGGTCCGGGACACAGATTCTTTTGAATTGATGGTACTTTTAAGACCGGAGTATTTATTGTGAGTTTGTAATTACTGTTCAAGGCAAGGAGTTTGAAAATTCGCATGAATACTGCATTGTCCTTGTTCAGTAAAGGATGGGCTGGACGACGCATGCCAAATACAAACTGTGTAGTTTAATGCTTGATCGTTTTAGATTTATCACTAAACCCACCATCAAGAAATAACAATGAGTATTGTTTCCACATGTAAAGTACTCCAATAGTCTTTCCTGTATTGTTTATTTCTTGCTGTAAACGTTGTGGTTAATGATGGTTCTTGCTTAGTTAAAGAAAATGCCGTTCATCATTTCTAGGCTATTTTACAGGCTTGGCAAAAATATTCGAAAAACGGTGAATGTGGCTAGGTGTATATGTAACCTATTGATACTCTATTAGGGGATTCAATCATCATGTAACGTTATACAGTTCATCATTTAGTACATAGCCGACCGAGCGCTGCTCGGGTTTATTAAAGAAAACGAATTTTCCTAGCTATGAGACGTAACTAGATCGATTTTGGTCCCCGTAAACTCCTGTAGGTACTTCCTGCAACTTCATCGAAATCGTTAGAGCTGTTTTCGAGAACTTGATTACAAATATATACAAATATTGCTCTTTGAATAGTAAGTATAAGATAGATAATGTTGCAATTTTTATCAGTCAGACCTGTCGCTTACAATAGTTCCCGAATTTCAAACAACTCCAGTGTTTAGGAAACTGTGTGTTACCAACAGACAAACGTCAAACAGTAAAACAGTTTGGTAATGAGGTGACGTTAGGAATTCAGTTTCGTTCTGTAAATAGGGCTGGAACAATTAACTTCAGGCCTACATCCTTCACTGGCAGTCAACGGTGAGCCTGTTCTAACTTGTTACTTCGACTGTTTGTTTGAACATTGGCAACTGTCTAACTTTGACGTTTGACTCCTAAGAATGGCACACTCATTATCTAAATTGCGTCGACTTTCGAGGTCGGTATAGACGGTAGGGTATGCTTTTTCTGTAGTATTGGTGGGGACTTTATGGGAATTTCTCATGCTAGGATAAAAACAGTAGCCAGCTAGCGAGTTGGTATCAATCCTGGCTTGTTGAAAGTGTCAGTGCAAAGATGGGGCATACTTTTTACCCGACTGCGCCAGAAGGAGGGTTATGTTTTTCGAGAGTATGTATGTATGTAAGTATGTATGTATGTATAATTGTTTGGCACGCTCTGCAGCTTGAACGGCTCGATGGATTTTAGCTTGGGTCTAACTAATCTAACGACATAAATTTATATTTACTGTGTTGATATACCCAGTGTCACTCACTGGGTATATCAAAATAAAAAAGAAACAAAATGGCGGATTTTTGGCGCCAAATTCAAATGTTTGACACGCTCTGCAGCCTGAACGGCTCGATAAAGGGCTCCTCATGAGGATTTTAAAATAGTATAACTAAGTAACTAAAAACTGTAAAATAAAATAAAATAAAAACAAAAAAATAAATAAATATTTTGAGTGTACATAAATAAATAAATAAATAAATAAATAAAAACTGAAAAGAAAAAAACAAGTTCAGGAAACAGGACAATATGTTGACTTAAACAGTCGGGAGCTATATTGGATGTTATGATTTTAGTCTAGATTATTTAATAAAGTTATTAGTTATTTTTAAAGCAGTCCGGTTTTTTTATTTTTTTTTATTAATTTTTGCTTCTTTATTTAAAAAACCTTGCCCCACACTAGGAATTACTCCTGTATCGTAGTGACGGTTTACAAACATTTCACATACACAAATAGCCCGAACCGAAAGAACTATCTGTAGGTCATACAAATATTTGTTCCGTGCAGGAATCGAACCCGCGACACACAGCCACTGCGCCAACCGTGCCGTCAATTACTGATGGTTATATGTGTATTGTAGTATGTAGTGTACTCCTTGATACACGAGATATTATGGCAGGAACTGAAGATAATCATTACAGATGTCAAGACAGAACCGAACTGCAACTAAGGGCCCAGCACTACCGGGGCTGCGGGACTGTTAGAAAGAGATACCGTGGCCCCGGAACACAAAGGGCGATGAAGGAACATGGATGGGTTTTAGTCAGTAAAAGTCTGACACTCCCTCCTGCTCCGTCCAGAGCGGGAGGAGTCATTTGATGATTACCCATCGCGCCACCCCACGCGCAGAGTAAAAGTAAAGAAATTTGGAGCAATTTTAAAACTGAAAATACTAGTCTCATAAGCTTGCCGGGAAACTTTAAGCCAAATTGGTATTATAAAGTTCTATTATCCGTGACGTCTACACCTTATCACTTACGGACATATGATTAGGCTCGAACTTAAAATGAATGACAACACGATCGGACAGTTGTCCTTACCCCCGATGAAACACTTGCATTCTAAAATATTAAGGAAGAAGGTTATTTCGATGTTTCGAGCTGCTGTCCGTCAGGACTTGAAGAACTGGTAGTCTACCCTCCAGATCTGAGTCACTTTATCGCTTACCATCACGTGAAGATATGACAGCCATCTCTAAAACGTCAACGATGGGCGATCATTGTCATTTAGTGCAAAGGGTCGAGTGCTAAACGTAGCATGTAATGCTATTAGTACATACTCGGGTAAATGCTTGTCCACTGTACGGAAACAATGGCTGTTAGTTTAGATACATAGAATATATTATTATATGTATATACTGCCTTTGATGATATGGATAGTGTTTATGTTGTTGGACATGGATTACAGGTGTTGGAGTTCATGTTATCCGTACTAATCCTTACTAATATTATAAATGCGGAAGTAAGTTTGTTTGTAACCTTTTCACGCCTCAACCACTGAACCGTTCATCGTGAAATTTTGCATATACGTTGTCAAGTGTACAGAAACGAACATAGGGTACCTTTTATTCCGAAAAAAAGTAGTGATCTCGAAGAAAACACCAATAACGTTCTTATGATATTAGATCGTGTCACGTGTCTTTCGAATCATGATTGAATTATATTATTACAAGCAAAGTACAACTAGAATTGATTGTCAAATTCTAAACGATCGCAAGCGAAGCTGCTGAAAAAACGCTAGTAACGAATACATCAGGTTAAACACTTTTATTACATCGTATTCGTTTTATAACTTACCTACAAAGGCAAGCAGAATTGGAATAGTCGAATAAGATTAGTACGAAGTTTAAATAGAAGCTGTCAAACCGCAATATGTATTCCTCAACAGGCACATATAAGTAAGAGAATTCAACCCTTAACCAATTAAGAATCCTTACATAAAATAAACAGTAAATAGTCTTGTGGCAAATAAATATGGTACAATTTCCAGAAATATGAATTGACTTTCGATACCGACCGTACAGACACAATCTTCAGATAAAAGGTAATGAGCGAACAATAAAACGTATCCAATCTGCTACAGTCAACAAGAAAGCGTAAATAAATACTAAATCCTAGGTCACAGACAACCAGGGCATAGCGTATGACCTAGAGACAAAAGTTGAAATGTCTCATAAATCTGTTATGTATTTCGATTACGTATTTTCCTAGGTTTCCAGGAGCTCGTGGGTAAATAATAACAGCCGCTCGGGTCAATCTTCAGGTTAAGCGACGCTTGCCTAGGTTGGTCTGTAGATGGGTGACCACCCATTACATACCGAGTTTAGTCCGTGCCCCGGAAAGCACGTTAAGCCGCTATCATTTGTAGATTTTTGACAGTCGTTACAGATAGTCAGTGGCCCAAAAGTCTGACAACCAGTGTTGCTAAAGGGTATCATATTACCCAGTACTAACTGGGTTGTGGAGGTCAGATAGGCAGTCGCTCCATGTAAAATACTGGTATTCAGCTGCATCCGGTGAGACTGGAAGCCGACACCAACATGGTTGGGAAAATAGCACTTTCGACCACTAGCGTGGTAGTTTTCTGGGAAGACGCAGTTACAATATTGGCTGATATCATCATACAAGCTTACTGTCCATCTAGCTAGACACTAAAATTAGCTTAGTTATAGACAGGTATCGTACCTTACTACAAACAAAATCAAAAATGCCGGAACCCAAAAAAAAAGCCACATTTTCCGTCCACCGCCATCTGTCACCAAGCAAGTGGACCGCAACGCGAAACGGGATAAATATACCAAAACACAGCACCCCCGAACTGAACGTGGTCGCGATGGATATAAATGGTCACACTTCGTCTGCACGGCCACGAGATAGAAAACAACTGGTCGCAATTAATATGATATCGACCACCGAATAAATTGTGGGTGAATGTCTGGATTACATAATCTGATTTAATATAGACTTGGCTTGGATTGTGGTGAGGAACCACGACTCCGGTTCTCCGGGAGGTCTAATTTTGGCTGCGAATTGCGCTTGCTTTGTGGTCATGATTTGAGGACGTAAATTAGAGTTTATGTTGGAAAGGAATAAAAGGTATTAGGAAATTAATACTCTTTATAAGTGAGAGATTAGGAGCCAGCATCATGGGGAAGGCGACTATCCAATATAAGGCCGCCTTTGTACAGTTTTTACTTGTGCATAAAGTTTTTAATTAATAATAATAAATATAATGAATAAAAGAACAAAATGATGAATATAATGTTTTACATTTGTATCTGTAATTTTTATGGTGTACATAATAAAGAGTATTCTATTCTATTCTATAACCGATGTGAACGTCATAAACGGTTTTCATAATAGTACATTATGGTACAAGTGTGTAATGTTGGTCATTACCGCTGAGACGCCATTAAGAGCCGAGCTGTTAGGTGAGGAAAATAATACAAAAAAATCAATTTATTTAGTAGATAAAAAGTTTATTTGTACTATTGAACACGATCTTTTTTGTATCGAAACTTTTTAAAGAACAAAGAAACTCAACCAATAAAATGAAAAAAAACCCTATAACTCAATGAAAAAGTCACAGTTTGATTACAGGAGGCCTACCACGAGCTCTTAACGCGATCCATTTTAGGACCTAAACTGAACTGTTCTTCTAATTCGTACCATGACTTCAGTTTAACGATTCAATTTAGGCCATGCCATCTGACAGCGATTGACTCCAAACTGAGTCGCAAGTTTTGGTTTCATTCATTCAATTTTGCACTAGTTTGGTACCATGACGTCCACAAAGCAGCTCAACTGAAACGCTCAACTGTCAAAATAAGCGATTCAATATAGGTTACTATTTCTTTATCTTAAACTGAAACGTTTACTGAATTATTGACGAAAATAAAGTTTTTAAACCAATGTAAGTGTACTTCTTTCTTTTAAAGTCTAAAATACCTATTTATATGCCTTTTTTAACCACATTTGTTTTTCTCTAACAGATGTCTGTAGGGCTATTACGTATCTCTGTTGACAGCTCGAAATGATAGTAACTGGGCTCAGTGTCCATCAATTAACGGTCAAAAGGTTAGTTTCGTATTATGTATGACCCTCTTAGTCACCGTAAATTGATATCCACTCAGTGTGATACGTAATACCAATATTAAGACATTCACGGTTGTCATCAAAGTTCGGTGTACAACCGAAGCTTGATAGTCACTGGATATCAGAAAGATACGTAATAGCCCTGCTGTTGAACAGCTTTAGTTTGAGTTTTTTGAGGAAGAATATACTAGACACTAAGTTAAAAACAAATAAAACGTTACTTGCTTCTGAGCGTGTCTGACACTAAAATGTGCGCGAAACAAGGTTATTTGATACTAATAGCGGTATCTCTTTTTCACCAAAAACGTTTCAAACGCGGTTCAGCCACAAATTGCGATCTTTCATTCACTTTTAACGATCCAAATGCCGCTGAGCGTATTGGACGTCATGGTACGAGTTTGAGCGATGCAGTTTAGGAACCTAAACTGAACTGTCTTGCTTTTGAATCGTTTTTAATTAGATCATGGTAGGCCTCCAGGTGTCATTATGTGCCTAATTGCGGTGAAATTAGAGCCATTTTATGAGCAAGTGTGTTGAAAACATAATTTTCATGTCTCTATTCTCCTTAGGTTAAGGAGAGGTGTGTCCATATTACCCCCACTTTTCGTCAGTTACGTTTATGTCCCTTAGCTTTGCGATCAATTCGGTAGAAATCCAGACTTCGGGCTGATACTAAGAAACTAATAGAAAAAGTAAAAAAAAACCTCTCTCGACCTGGCAATCGATCCCAAGACCTCGTGTTCCGCAGTAGCGATTGCAACCACTACATGTCTAGAGCAATGAAACGCAAACATTACACGTTGGAGTTTTAACAGTAACAGTTTAAAAAGTAATGTTTAATATTACAGCTGAAAGTTAGTCACCTTACCTTCTTGATTTTCATGTTAGAAACATTCCTCAAAATAGGATGTTCCTGGTGCGTATTCTACCAAAATATGATGGCCCAACAGTTTTGTCGCAGTGAAATGAAAAAACGGGCAGTATGTCACTAGGACTGCTCTACCCACATCGACCCAAAAAAAGACAGGCTGAAAACCAAATCTAAACAAATATAAAGCTAACTGTTGAAACAATAGACAATATATTACGAACTTCCCCATTCTATAGGATAAAAATCAGCAGTCCATTTAATTCAACCGTCAAAAAGAAACGAACCGTATTTCCTTTACCATAAAATCCATTTTTCGTTAAAGGAAGCATATGGAGGCAAAATTTTTGTGTCGAGTAAAAAAATTTTTTTCATAAATTAACTGTATGTGCTTATTATGTAGGTACATATGTGTTTATATAAATTGTGTACGTTTGTGGGTATGTGTAGAGTTCGTTTGGAGAGAGGCCAGAACTGTGGAGACCGATTGTAATGTTTTTGAAGACACTATGGTCAATATTGTTTTGTTTTGGGCTCTTTAGCAGCTTAGCCAAAGGAATACGTAGAGGCAACACATTCATACATACATATGCCTTACGCTTCTCGTGGGGTAGGTAGAGACCACCTTTTTTTTTCGGATGGGAAATCATCAAATGACTCCCCCCGCTCTGGGCGGAGCAGACTTTTACTGACTAAAACCCTTCCATGTTCCTTCATCGCCCTTTGTGTTCCGGGGCCACGGTATCTCTTTCGAATAGTCCCGCAGCCCCGGCAGGCTTCGGCCCTTGCGGACCCCTTCCCTATTGCTGACTCTCTTTGAGGCGCGCGTGGAACACGAACGCGCCGTCGACACGGCCTGTCGTCATGAGACGGACGGACGGCGAGCTAGCCCATAGCTCACCGTCCACAGGCCCGCGCCTACGGTGGCCAGGTAGAGACCACCTGCCATCATCTTTACATCACGCCTGTAATCCCCGAAGGGCTAAGCAGAAGTGTACCTACCTAACAGTACACCCACATTTCACCAGTTATGTTTAAGTCCCATGAAGTCCTATTGCTATCAACTACTTACCCAAAGCCCATGCCTCAACAGCTCAAAGCCCAAGTGTCCAAGAACCCGAGAGATGCCTTGCTTTAATAAAAGTTTCAATGGCGAAATCATCATCATTAAACCAGTTATTTATTTGAATTTAATATATGTACATTATTTACAAACTACAAATAAATAGATCGGAAATGAAAATACGTATACAAATCATCAAAATGGGAAAAGAATGATTAATCCTAAATTACATCTAGGTTGACCGTACTCGCAAAAAACGAAAGTATTAAGTCTTTAATGCCAACGTCAAACGTCAACGTCAACGAAATTATTATTTACAATCTTTACAATTCCAACAGTAATTTAAAAGGTTGTTGAGCAAAAAATAAATCTTGAGTTTGTTAACCTTGTGTCCTGAAAAAAACTAATTAGTCCGTCAGTTAGATTTTCAAAAAAAAATTGACACGTATTTTTTCTTTTGTTACGTAGACCAAAATTGACGAAGATACGACGCTTTTAAAATTATCAATACGTCACGCCGTGCTATAATTTTTAGTGAGTTGTGACGTCACGAGCCCCCACTCCCGAGATTTGATACTTTTTATTATATTATCTTTGTCAATATTCATTGATTTACAAAAACAAAAAATACGTGTCCATTATTTTCCAATACTCTAACTGACGGACTAAATAGATTTGCAATTTATTGATGGTGGAAACTAGCCTATTCGTGGGTGTACTGTATAATAAAGATCTTTCAATTTCACCCCGAACTCTAAATCAAAAGCCTCGTGAGACAGTGTCTAAGGCATAACATAACATCACGCTTGTAACCCCCGAAGGGTTAGACAGAGGTGTACCTAATAGTACACCCACATTTCGCCAGTTATGTTTAAGTCCCTTGTAATAGGAAGCGAGCCTATTTCCATCAACTGGGTACAAATCCAGACTCCATGACTACTACTGAGAAATTCCAGATGAAAAAGCCTATTAACACTTCACCCGACCTGGGAATCGAACCCATAACCTCAAGCTCAGCGGGCGCGCTTGCAACCACTAGACCAAGGAGGCAGTCATGAACCGACGTGTTGTATTGTGTCTATGAATGGGATACTGGAAGAGTAAGCATTAGCTGCAGCGCAGACGACAGACTTTTTGTGTGCGACAGACAAAAAGTCTGCAACAAATTTTGCGTGATTGATGTGTTTGACTACGTTTTTGTCTACTATAAGGATCTACTGATGGAAAGGATCCTACTGATCACCTTATAGTCGACAAAAAAGGACAAAAAAGTAGTCAAACAAATCAATCACGCAAAATTTGTCGCAGACTTTTTGTCTGTCGCACACAAAAAGTCTGTCGTCTGCGCTGCCCCTTAGGGTTCACTTGGTTACTTGATCACACACAACATTATTACCACAACTGGGTTATTCGTTAGTGAAAACAACACGATAAAAATACTGAGAAAGATTTCTAAGTTTGGGGTTAGACGCTGAACATCCTATTCACAGAATTTCCAGTTTTCTTTATCACAAACTAATTAATGACTTGTTAGAAAGTCGCGACATATACGGCCCGTCACTGAAATAGGGCTGATAATAACTTGGCCTGTAACATTCTGGTTATTCAATCCTGGTTAGATTAAAAAAAAGAAAAAATCCATATGATGCATCACCCGCAATAACTGAATAATATTCCCAAAGAGCCTGCCTAGCATACAAAATACTGCGTAAAAAGGATTTGGAACGAATACAAAATTCCCAATGCTTTCATAGTATTTTCGTGGTGGTAGACTCATAGCCTGCATTGGCTGCATGCCAATCGTACTACCCTTGCGTACTCCAGTACGTAAGTAAATACAATAAAAAAAATATCAAGCATGTCTTGGCACGGTATGCTTTCTTATCTTTTTGGACTGCAGTGACCTTACAGCTTAGGAGTTGCTCCGGCGAACAAGAGGCTCTGGGTTATTTAAATCAAGTGTATAATTTTTTTGACTTCTAATCGTAAATACGCATGATTCAGTTCAATTTGATGCATTCGTAGATTTCCCATTCTATACGAGGTGTAAACAGACTTTTCTCGAAACCATCAACCAAGCATTCTGTACATTAAACTAAGTAACTTAAATAAAATAAAAGAATAAAAGAACATTTCCTGTCAACATGATAATAGTTTGTAAATAGTGTTTTTTTTTTAAGTAAGTGTATCTATACATAAATATATTGTATGTATTACGTATATTATATTGTATGTTTTAGTTTAGTGTATAAAATAAGTTAATTTAAGTTTATAACTGTATTGTTTGGGCACATAGGTATATCCTCTTCTGCAAATTTCGCAACAAAAATAAGGTTTGCTGTAAGAAAACCCAATTCTGGGTTTAAGCTCGCCGTTGTACATAAGCTATATATTTGAATTTTGTGTATATATATTTTTTATTTTATTTTGTGTGCAATAAAGAATATGAATAACTTTACACAAAAATTGTTGCTGGGGGACAACTTTTTTTTAATTTTATTTTATTTATTTAGGGACAATTAACAGCTACAATATGTGTTGGAACAGAGTAAAGATAATACAAAACATTAACATTATTGCAGCCCACTACATTATCCGCATATTAACAAGAGCGAATAAAGCTAATGAGTGCCACTAGATAGGTATAAAAAATATTAATTACGTCACATTAATAATAGGTAATTATAGAAGCAATAAATAATTATAGAAATATCAATTATAGTAATTATTAAAAATTAAATAATTAAGAAAAAAAAAACGAAATATTAATTACGTCATGCAAATTAGAAATTCAAATTGATTCAATTTTTGGTGTAAAAAATCACGTTTTACACGATTGTGCTGATGTATGCATTGAATAGTAACTAACCGGATGCGGCTGAATTTCAAAATTTGGCATCGAGCGACTACCTCCACAACCCAGTTAGTAGTGGGTAATACGATACCCCTTGGTAGGGCTGGTTGTCAGACTATCGGCCCACTGACTACCTGTAACGCCTGTCAAAGACCTACAAACGACAGCCGGTCCCAACGGTTTGACGAGCTTTCCGAGGCACGGATGAAACTCGGTACGTATCGTTGGGCGCTAGTTTGTAGTAGGACAGGTAACTAATTAATCGAATGGACGATGTATGGTATATATACACAAATATAGTTTATTGTCACAGTTCTTTCGATTGTGAAAAATCACAGTACTGGAAGAAAACTACGAAACGTGACCGTATGCGACAGCGATGCGAGCCGCTCCACAATGAGTGGTCCCATCCACGAACCAACCTAGGTTAACGCGGCTTAACCTGAAGATCGACCCCGAGCTCCTCCCATCAAACCCAACATCAAATCAAAAAGACACAAGTCCCAACGACAATCTAGACCATTTCCCAGTACAAAAACATGCAGCTTAATACGACTTAGATTAAATTTCCTCGCAGTCGGTGTGTGAATGCACAAAATAATTATTTTCACCCCACACAGTATGGAGGTGGACATTTTAATTTGTTGTGTCACTGAATATTATTGTGTTAGTTTTAATATTATTGTTGTAGCCGTCCTTAATGTGTTTAATAGAAGGAATTAAATGGAAAAATGGGATTCCTTTTGGAAATGCATTGCAGAGATAAACGACATGAGGTCCTGGGTTCGATTTCCGGGTCGGGCAAAGTGTTATTGGGTGTTTCCATCAAGAATAGGCATGACGACAGTATCAAAAAATTGCAAATCTATTTAGTCCGTCAGGTTGTGTGTAATGGACACGTATTTTTTGTTTTTGTAAATCAATAATTATTGACAAGAGATAAAACGCATCAAAACTCGGGAGTGGGGGTTCGTGACGTCAGAACTAGCTAAAATTATACCTAGGCGTGACGTATTGAGAATTTTAAAAGCGTCATATCTTCGTCAATTTTGGTTTACGTAACAAAAGAAAAAACACGGGTCAAATATTTTTTGATAATCTAACTGACGGACTAATTAGTTTTTTTTTGTCGTCTCGCCTATTTCTCAGTAGCACCGCGGAGTCTGGATTTGTGCCCGGTTGAGTGCAAAAGGCTGGCCCCCTATTATATGGAACTTAAAAATATAACTGGCAAAATGTGGGTGTACTATAAATTAGGAACACCTCTGCCTAACCGTTCGGGGTCCCCGAATGTTATATCTACACTAATATTATAAAGAGGAAAGATTTGTATTTTTGTGTGTATGTTTGTAATGAATAAACTCAAAAACTACTGCGCAGATTTCAAAAATTATTTCACCATTAGAAAGCCACATCTTTACTGAGTAACATAGGCTAAATTTTATCCCCGTACTCCCACGGGAACGGGAACTACCCGGGTGAAACCGCGTGACGTCCGCTAGTCTCTAATATACCATCTCTAATAGACGTCACAGGCTCTCGAAAAGAAAGATAGGTGTCAAACTAATGCACGTTGAGATCTTGAAAGCTTTCAAGTCCCACGTCAAGAAATGGAGTAGTTTATTCTTCAGCTAAAGACAAGGAGTTGCTAGACATATCATAATGGGTATGAAACTTTATACCCTCTGTTTACCACGCACCACGTAGGTGTAAGAAAAAAAGGTGAAAACTTTTAGTCTTGAAACTTAAATAATGATGAAACCACCGTGTTTTGCCTTAAGGTGTAGCTGAAAAGGTGTGAGTTTATGAATGTATGTAGCTGTACTTTAGTTAGTTAAGTGCCTATGAACATTATGTTTTTAAATGCAGACGCCACACCTTTTTTCGACCACACACATCATACTTTTGCAGTTTACTGGCAGTTCGTGTACCTTTGCATGTGTTTACTGCGAAAGCTTTATCACCTTAAGGTTGAATGTCACCTGCATGACATAATACGTCAAGGTCTTTTTTCAATTTATCTATGTATGTACCAGTTGTTTTTGGTGAATCTTTCTGGGATTTTTCATCAAGTAACACCTAACGTGAGGCTGATTATACCTGCTTCAATGTTCTTATAAAAATATTCTGACAAAATTGATTCATCATCATCATTTCAGCCGAAAGACGTCCACTGCTGGACATAGGCCTCCCCCAAGTGTCGCCACATTGACCGATCCCGTGCGACTCGCATCCAGCGGATTCCCGCAACCTTCACCAGGTCATCGGTCCACCTAGTGGGAGGCCTTCCAACTCAACGTCTTCCGGTTCGCGGTCGCCGCTCCAGAACTTTTCGGCCCCATCGGCCATCCGTTCTGCGCGCAATGTGGGCCCTGCCCACTGTCACTTATGTTTGGCAATTCTTCGGGCTACGTCGGTAACCTTGGTTCTTTTGCAATCAATTTTGTCAAGAAATGAAGTCCCCGTTTTTGAAGTTGGTTAAAAACGAGTTTAAGTTGGCCCAATTGGTGAAATTATAAATACTGGATGGTATTTTTCTTACTTTTAAACGAGACATATTTTGCTCGCATAATTTTCTACATTTTGGCAAAATTCATATTTTAGGAAACATGAACCGATGAATTTTTAACATCGACCCAAACGACATTCCTGCTACTAACTAGTCAAAACAAAACGTCACAGCGCCGTCGCCAAAAAACAAACATCAACAAAAAACAAGCTACTTTTTTAAAATTTACACCCTCTTCCACGCTATACGGGTCTTGACAAAATTTATGGTTGTGCCCGTAATATGATTCGGAAGGTAAGTAATGAAACAACATCAGGGCTGCTCCACGCTTATTCGTTTCGGTTTTATTTCTTGGACTATAAGACCGACCCGAAAGAATAACTACAATTAATAACATAACATCGCGTATGTAATCCCAGTTAGGCAGCAGTGTACATAATAGTACACCTGCATTTCACCAATAGGAAGCGATTACCCAAAACAATCACTAGATATTCTGCTTTCTTTCGGCTCAAACCGAACGGCAGACTCCGTACGGCATCTACCGTCACTGAATCAATTTCGAGTTGGCTTTACACTATTTGTGCGAAGTCGAGCGACTTTTTAGAGATGTGCAAGGATGCATAGCTAGTGATGTGTGTAAAACTATCCAATAATATTGTGGGCAGTGCTGTGCTCTTCACACTCGTTCTTTATTTACCATTCTGTTTTTTTTTTAAATTGATTTAGAGCAAAAATAATTGACTCAGTTTTACTTACTATTTTTATTCTGAATAAAAGTCTTCCATAGCTCTGTGATGTTGTGTGTGTGATGTGAGGATGTATGGATTATTGTTCTTCTTTCACGCAAAAACGGTTAAACGGATATGGGTGAAATTTGACACACAGATAGTTTATATAACCTAGATTAACACAGGATTGACTTTTTATCCCAGTAGTACGATCCCGTGGGCATTACCGAATTTCACATATATACGGCCATAAGCCAGTAAATATATATTTCACCTTTTTCACAGCACAAGCTCACCTACCTTTAGTTAGGTTAGGCTAGTTTTACGCACATATTTTGCTGCACAAGTCTGGCAGAATCGCAGCCTAAGGATTCATCTTGTGCCGCTCGGCTGAGCCAGTCATGCCGAGCCGAACATGTGTCGCACCCCTGACGCGCTAGCAGGGTATGTAAGGTACTTCTTTTTTATGCTGTGGCCATAAGAGTTTTAATGGAGGATGGTAGATGGTGGAGGTGACGACTTGGATTTTGCGAAGGAGTAATGTAGTTGATAATGTGGCAGAGATGAGAATTTTTTGGCCAAGTGAGGCAATGCTCTTGTTTCCATGGGTTTAAAACAGATTCAGAAAAAAATCATGTAAAGAATATATGGCATAGCGACTTTTTTTCTTTTTTTTTCCGGATGGGAAATCATCAAATGACTCCTCCCGCTCTGGGCGGAGCAGGAGGGAGTGTCAGACTTTTACTGACTAAAACCCATCCATGTTCCTTCATCGCCCTTTGTGTTCCGGGGCCACGGTATCCCTTTCGAATAGTCCCGCAGCCCCGGCAGGCTTCGGCCCTTGCGGATCCCTTTTTTTTTGCTGACTCTCTTTGAGGCTTGCGTTTATCCGCAACTCGCCTTATGAGAAGCAATCACGCGGCCTAGAAGAAACCAGACTAGGTGCAACTTTTACTTTATAAATTACATCCATTTCCAATAGATAGCTCCTTTACAATCAGTATAAAGGGTGAAAAAAACCTCTTAACGAAGCCGAAAGGCACTTGTCCTCCCGTCATTGCGATCATTTTTTTGTTCTACACCATACCTACTTGGGAACCTTCTAGTTACGGAGATATTGGGAGCTAAAGGTCCAACTTTTTGACAAGTTTCTTTTTACTTAAATACAAGTTTTTAATGCAAGATTTTTACTTTAAACACCTCCACGACCCCCGTATTATTCAATCCATCCATCAGCACAATTTTTTGAGTGCGTTACATTGAGTTTTACGACAAAACATGATTTTTCACCCCAAAAAAAAAAGTCGTTTCCCACCAATAATTTTTGCGTAGCTACTTAGTTTGATGAACAGAATGCTTGGTTGACAGCTTCGTGATGCGGTTGTTTACACCCTGTAGTACTTAGCCGGTTCGTATTCCATTCTTCGAAAAACACACAATCATAAACCAAAAGAAACCCGTTCTGTCTGTTTCCTACCCACTCCTCAATGCCTGCACGGCTTTAGATGAAATTTAGCAACTAGTGAAGACATGACCTGGATTTTCACAAAGTATATTTTTAACGACAGCCGGTTTGTGACCGTCGGACTGCCGAGTGATAGGTCTCAAATTCAAAACCAAAACATGCACCTCGGATTTATGAGATTCATGTTTGTAATTATCACTTGCTTCGGTAATGGAAAACATCGTGAGGAAACCAGCATGCCTAAGAGATATTTCTTGGTGGCATACAAAGCCAAGTCAGAGGCCCATGGGCGTTATAAAATATCTGAGCACGTGGTATATTACGACCTACACGCGGGCAAGGCCGCACACGAAAGCTAGTTCTTCTGTCCATTCTAATTTGAACCCTAAATCGTATTTCGTTAGTAACATTATCACATAAATAAGCAACAAAACAACAGTCTCATTAAAATACTCTAGCCCGCGCGAAATTTCGCTAAAATAATGCGACTATAACTCACAAGATAAGCCACGCATTCGCACTCAATTCTGTAACGATAACATACATAAACCAATCCTGATTGTATTACTATAGTAACAATAGGACACAGCTAGCCGAGGGTAATGGAGCAAAGCCCAGTGGTCGGCGCCGGCTCTGTACTAATTTTTATTTTTCAAACATACCTATAGGTATGTCTCTTTCTAGTGTACAGCATGTATCACAGAAACAACTTTCTCCATCGTCGCAACAGCCTATCGGACGTCTACAACGCAATTAGTACTAGGCAATACTCCTTGGTAAGACTGGTTGTCAGACTTTCGAGCCACTGACTATCTGCAACGACTGTCAAAGATCTACAATGGCAGCCGGAACCAACGGCTTTGTGTGCTTTCCAAGGCACGGAGGAAACTCAATCTGTAACGAATGGTCACCCATCCACAGACAAACCTAGGCAAACGCGGTTAACCTAAAGATGGACCCGAGCGGCTGTTATTTAGCCACGAGCTCCTCTCGGAGAAACAACTATCTCCGTGGGACTGTGATCGCGATCGCAAAAGAATATTCATCTAACACATATACAATTCAGTTCAGCCCAGATTTAGTTATATGTGGCGTATTTTTCCGCACTAGAGCTTAAATACACTGCGTGGAACATCAAGTGTTTGGCAGGAGAATGAATCACGAGTTTGAAGAAATTAGATGAATACGGACACATACTTGGGCATGGCAAAAAGGCATGGGCAAACATAAGCCCCAATTAAAAATATGGTGATCATTAGCAACCGAATCGATTTCACATCGTTGTCATGGTAAACTCAATCATATTTCATATCAAAGCACAAATATTTTGATATCCTTACGATATGACGTCAATTTCGATTTGACATCAATAAAATTAGGACGCGTTGGTAAATAAAACGATTATATTATTAACTAGCGACCCGTACATGCTCCGCGATTTTTTATACATCACGTTTTATATAAATCAATGTTCGCAAGGTGTTTATTATTACAAAACATGGAGATTTTTTATGCGTTAATTTTATGAGACGCTAAGTAATTATAACAAAAGATTCTCTCATCTCGATATATTTAATACTAAAAAAGGTATGTTTATGAAACAATTAATTAATAACGTCAGTATGTGATGAAGTGACGAACACATCTAAACGAAATAAAATAAATAAGTAGGGTTCTACAGAAGCTATACAGACAATCACCACACACACACACACACCGTTATAACATACTCACACACCCACTTTAACTCCTCAGGCACACACACTCTCACACGCTATATTCTTAGCTATGTAAAGATGTTAAATTGTAAATCCTTAATTGGCTGTAGGTTTAGTTAAAATAGTTTAGGTTAAAATTGTAAGGAGCTGTGGATTTTGTTGTTTTGTTTTGTTTGTTTGTTTTTTGTGTGTGTGTGTTTTTTGTTTTTTTGTTTGTGTGTTTTGTTGTGGTTTTGTTTGTTTGTGGTTTTGTCCTGTGGTTTTGTTTTGTGTGTTTTTGCCCATCCGGAAAATAATAAAGTATAGTGGAAACTGCTAAAATCTAAATCCGTAACGTAGTTTAGTAGAATTATTCGGTCATACAGACGGAGAGGAAAGCGACTTTAATTTGTAACATTATGTTACATAAATAAGATTTGGCCCAAAACGAGCTCGTCACCCGCACTGGGCCGCCTAGTGAATTTTAGCCTACTTCTCTCACACCGAGACACGCAGACGACGCCTGTGTCCCAGACTTCCAACTCCCAACACTGGGAATGTTATAGGCTATTGATAAATATTTAAACCCACAGAAATACAAGCACGATGTATAAACAAATCCAACGTCAAAACGTATTATAGCACGGTTCTGAATCGCAGTTTGATTGCGTGCACAGTCGAAAACAATTCAGGTGCGAGTTTTCGCGTGAAAACCTCTCTCCCGGAGTGCAAAGCTGATTAGCCCCGCGATTGACCTATAGATGCAGATTCGATATTCTACGGAAAAAAATTGAAGCTGGACCCAATCGACATCCCCATAGCCAGCTAGCAGTGTCGCGTCCTGGGTGGCCGAGATGCGAAGCATCGGGTCTTCTTCACGATCCGACTCCGACTCGAACGAAAGATAATTTAATTTAAAATAACTTTATTCAAACTATCGGTTTTACATTACAAGAAACAAACACGTGCGTTGGTACTGAGCGTCTGCCTAGGCTGTCGGAGCTCGACTGTCGCAACACTCCGTCCCTTCTCCAGCCCTCTCTGCATCCCCTCTACCGACAGCCGTGTCCAAGCGGTAGGGCGCGCTTGCGTTTCCGGTAACGATATTATTAGTTCACAAAACTAATTGTTAGATGGCGCTGCTTGTTGCACTACGGCACCATCAATCCACGACACGGCCATCACTGACTAGCCAACTAGCTAGCTAGTCTAGCTGACTGTCAAGCCTTTTCCCAATTATGTTGGGGTTGGAGCTAATGGCTGATAATAACAGCCACCTGGTTCGATCTTTAGGTTAAGCCGTACTTGACTAGGTTGGTCCGTGGATGGGTGACAGCTCATTACATACCGAGTTTCCTCCGTGCCTCGGAAAGCATGTTACGCTCTTGGTCCCAGCTGTTATTTGCAGATCACTGACAGTCGTTACAGGTAGTCAGTGTTCGTAAAGTCTGACAACTAGTCTTACCAAGGGGTATCTAGGCAGAGGTTGACCCAATTGACAATTTCCATCTGTCTAACCTTCTCCCAACTATGTTGGGGTCGGCTTCCAGTCTAACCGGATGCAGCTGAATACCAGTATTTTACATGGAGCGACTGCCTATCTCAGTTATTGGGTATAACGGTACTCTTGGTAAAGCCTGTTGACAGACTTGTCAAGCTTCTGATTGGGTAGTTAAACCGCTGGTCCCGGTTGTCATTCTTAAGGTAGATGCTCCAGGGTAGCCCGCGAAATTCAAATTTTCTTACGTTTTTTGCAAATTGCAGGCCAGTTTCAGGTTGTATGTTGATTAAAATATGATTCGCGGCTGTAACACGTATGTTAGTCACAGAATTATAATCATTAAAATCATCAAACATTCATATTCAGTTCATGTAATTGTCAAGAATGACTTTTTCATGAAATAACCATTCTTGACAGACACCGACCTGCAAATTTCAAAAAACGTAAGAAATTTTAATTTCGCGGGCAACCGTGGAGCTTCCACCTTAAGGTCTTTGATAGTCGTTAGTATTACGACTGTCAAAGGTTAACTTACAGTAAGAGAGTTAACCAACAGTTTGACGTGATTGCCGAGGCTCCTAAACAGTACAATACAATATAACATCATGCTCATTAGCCTCGAAGGGTTACACAGAGGTGAAACTATAACACACTAACATTTTGCCGGTTATGTTAAAGTCCCATGTCATGGGGGGCGAGCCTATTGCCTCATCAATCCAAAACCACGACTTTGGGCTGCTACTGAGAACTGAAACGTCATCTTCAGCCTATTACTGTTCCCACTGCTGGGACGCAGGCCTCCTCTCTAAGAGAGGGAATGGGCTATAATCCACGACGCGGGCCCAGTGCGGATTGGTAGATGTCACATGTCTTCGAATTTTTTGGTTCTAGGACATGCCGGTTTCCTCACGATGTTTTCCTTCACCGTTTTGAGAGCAGTGGTGATGAAATAAATTACACAAAGTAATGCGCCTGCCTCGGTTCGAACCCACGACTTACTGTTCGTAAGTCGGAGCCGCCACGCAGCAGCGGTGGTCCAGTGGGACCACCGCTGCAAGATTTGTATTTTTGTGTGTGTGTATGTTTGTAATGAATAAACTCAAAAACTGCTGCGCCGATTTCAAAAATTCTTCCACCATTAGAAAGTCACGTCTTTACTGAATACCATAGGCTATATTTTTCCCCGTACTCCGTCGAGGAACGGGAACTACGCGGGTGAAACCGCGTGACGTCCGCTAGTGTAATAATAAAAAACAAAAGCCTTCTAACTACAAATTAAGATAACTTTTTTAACACATCTCTAATGAATCCTTGTAACGACCTCCGCAAACGAACAACTGAACGTTTTGCTTTAGTTAACGTTATAAACGATACGAAAGTTTTTTCAAAGGTCAAGCGAGACGACTTTGGTAAATGAGTCTCTTGAGTATTGATGAGAAGTAGCAGAGAATTGCGATAAGTGGAAAAAATTAAGAGGTGTTTGCTCACGAAGGCAACAATACTTGTTGATAATGAAGATGTGTAAAGCTGCGATTTGTCCAAACATCACAAATCTTATCTTTAATTTTGACTGTCACTAAATGTTTTTTTAGGGGTGGTACACATGATTGTGTTCGAAGAGTCCGTGGCTAAATAAGAACAGCCGCTCGAATCGGTCTTTAGGTTAAGCCGCGTTTGCCTAGGTTAGTCCGTGGATGGGTGACCATTCATTACCTACCGAGTTTCCTCCGTGCCTCGGAAAGCACGTTAAGCTGTTGGTCCCGGCTGTCATTTGTAGATCTCTAGGTAGTCAGTGTCCCGAAAGTCTGACAACCAGTCTTACCAAGGGGTATCGTATTACCCATGTACTAACTGGGTTGTGGCGGTCAGATAGGCAATAGTTCCATGTAAAATACCGGTATTCAGCTGCATCCGGTTAGACTTGAAATCGATTTGAACATAAAAAACATCACAAAAAGCCTAAAAAATGAAAATACACACAACAATGAAAACAAGCTACAAAATAAAAAAAAATCGCCCCAAGTAGCTCATTCCACCCCCGACCTAAAGTGAGCAGGTGTCTTACTTAATTGCGCGCAGTACCTGATTAAATAAATGCAAATATTTGTAAAAGCCTATAATTTATACCAGCCCTTATTGATGTACGTAATTGAATGGAATCTTTATTGATAAGTGGATTATCTCCCGGCCTATTGGAAATATTGTTTGAAGAGGCTGCCAATGGAAAAATAACATTGCCAAGTGGTTATATACTTACTTTCTTCTTATATTTTGGGTTATTTCTTAGCTCGCTTTTCGGGGGTTAATGTAATATTCTTGATCGTCTTAAGTTGTGTAGGTAGGTAAGCATTAATGAGTTTTTGGTGTAGGTAGGTGTTTACTAGTTTTGTTGTAACATAACATCACGCCTGTAAACCCCGAAGGGTTAGGCAGACGTGTACCTAATAGTACACTCACATTACGCCAGTTATGTTTAAGTCCCATGTAATAGGGGGCTCCGTGGCTGCTACTGAGAAATTCCTGATTGAAAACCCCAATAACACTATGCCCGACCCGGGATTTGAACCCAGAACCTCATGCTCAGCAGTCGCGCTTCTAACCACTAGACCAAGTAGCCAACTACCAACGTTTTGTGCGCAAAACGAACTGTCTCGAAAGCAATAATCACGGTTCTAGGCCCTCTGCCTTGTACCCTAACTTGAGAAAACTATCACTTAAAACATCATCAATCTCCACATATTATCCTCCTGAAGCCAAGAAAATCCTTGTTTACCGTTCACCATGACATTTACCATAAAAACAAGAACGTACTCCTCAGATGTCGGATGTATAGCCAGATAACAGAATCCTGACGCTTCCGGATCTCTCCCAGATAAAACTGACGCGAGATGGGGAGAACTTTTACTTTTTTGCCTCTAATCTGTTTGCAAGGAAGTTGGGGTTTTATTTTTAAATATTGTTTTAAGTGGTTTTCTGGGGAAAAGTAAAAGTATTTCTATTTATTAAAGAAGATTTAAAGTGAGATGCGTGCCGATTTTTGCAAGCAAGCCTAGTGATGTACATAGTTCAGTGATGAGCAATTATAATTCTTCAATCTTTTGAAGGAGGCGCCGCTGACGCGTGCACTCCGCACGCTCAACCTCATAGTGAGTGAGATAGGAATGCTTTGTTTGTAATTAGTTATAGGTATTAGTTATAAGGAACAATTATGTGAAGTATTAATTAAGGCACATTTATCGCATTGGTTAGCCGTAAAGGTAGATGTTTGATGATAAAATAAATAAAAGCGATTGTCGCTCCATGTAAAACACTGGTATTCAGCTGTATCCATTTAGACCCGAAGCCGACCTCAACATAGTTGGGAAAGGCTAGGAGATGATAGTGATGTATTATATCCATAGCAAAGGAGCAAGGCTGGGAAATCTTTAAAATCCACCTTTATACTCATGATGTGTAAAGCTTTAAGGCTGACATCGTTATTTATTTTATTTGAAGTATGTCATGGTGTTACTATACTTATTTCATAATGATGTTCCTCTTTTTGTATATTGGCACCTTGTTTTTATAATCAGGTAAATTGTATCCTTTAATTGTACATTGTATGTTTAATTGTATTTAATTGTACTTGTGCTGTGTCTTTTGTGTGCACTAAATAAATGGTTTATCTATCTGTCTACATAGTACAAACGTACGAACAAGCTAAAATATTCTTATCAAGCTCACTCGATTGTATACATAATATGTTGCAACTAGCTACTGTATTCAAATAAAAATCCGACGGTTTTGCGTTTCTAACTCCCAAGTCGAGGGACCAAGAGCTTCCATACCAATAACGAGTATATTCACCCTAAAACTTTAACCCTACAGAGCAGTGTATATGCAACCCCTGCCTCGCTTCACTGTCGAATATGCAAATGTGTGCAAAGGATCTGCAAATTGCATCTACTAACCCAGAGATAGCGTCACCACTCTGTCGGTGAAGCTATCTAGCTGTCTTAGATAGTTGGTATACAGATTATTGCTTAAATTGGGGAGTGACGTATTAAATTGGCTTTGAAGTGGGTATGAGGGAAATGTAGTCGTGTTTACAAACATTAACTAAGGAGGGTATAGTTACTATGAGGCAAAAACCACACAACGTCACTTGCAGCAATCCTTACATGCTCGTTTCACTTTTCCCACGACACATGCATCTGGCCCTACTCCGCCGCTCGGGTTGATCATTAGGTTAAGCCGCGCTTGCCTAGATTGTTACGTGGATGGGTAACCACCAATTACCTACCGAGTTTCCTCCGTGCCTCGTGCCGTATCATTTGTAGGTCTTTGACAGCCACCCGGTAGCCAATGGCCCGAAAGTCTGACAACCAATCTTACCGAGGGGTATCGTGTTACCCACTACTAACTGGGTTGTGTAGGTCAGAATATAGGCAAAGCCGACCCCAAGACAGTTGGTAAAAGATTAGACAGATGAAGTTAAGGATACATCTAGTCGTACACACTCTATTAGGGTCGGACTTGGGAGATCCTTACGTCCCGGCCGCCGCGGTAGACGCCCCGGCCAACGAAGGCGCGGGCCTGTGGACGGGGAGCTATGGGCTAGCTCGCCGTCCGTCCGTCTCATGACGACAGGCAGTGTCGACGGCGCAGGAGTGTTCCACGCGCGCCTCAAAGAGAGTCAGCAAAAAGAAAGGGGTCCGCAAGGGCCGAAGCCTGCCGGGGCTGCGGGACTTTTCGAAAGAGATACCGTGGCCCCGGAACGCAAAGGGCGATGAAGGAACATGGATGGGTTTTAGTCAGTAAAAGTCTGACACTCCCTCCTGCTCCGCCCAGAGCGGGAGGAGTCATTTGATGATTTACCATCGGAAAAAAAAGCGTCGGTATGAATATCACCTGGTATTCAAGTCTTTATTATTATGGAAAACCCGAATAACCCTTAGCCCATCCTCATACTCGGCGGTAGTACTTGCGACCAGCAGACCACCGAAACAACGAGGCAGTCGATGTAGACTAATAGACAAAAGATATTCCTATTTAGTTTATACTGACAGTTGCAAAGTGGAACCAGAAATATTCATCCAAGAAACAGTTCCTAATTGACATTTAATGTCCATATTTGCATATTTACTCGTTCGCTATTTGGTGTGTATTTTGAAAACGATGTGTTATTTCTACATGCTAAATGCATTTTGAATAGCATACCATTATGATTCTGTAAAATCTCGCTGAGTTAAAAAGAACGATTTTGCCAACCATATTGATGTTAGCTTCCATTATGTAGGATGATATGGCAAGACAGGAGGTGGCTGATGAAATGATGAGTAATAGAGAAGTATGGAAGAAGAAGACATGCTGCGCCGACCGCAAATGAATTGGGATAAGGGCAGGAGAATGATTATTGATATTGGCCAGTAACAAAATGCAACTAAATACCAATAATCACACGGAGCGAATGTTTATCGAATGTTTATGATACCCCTTGGTAAGACTTTTAGGTTTTAGTCTTCCAACAACGAGAGTTAAAGATCTACAAATGACAACGGGAACAACCGGTTTCACATGTTCGAAAAACGGAGATTGTTTTTTTTAAATAACGCTAAGTTAAAAAAGGATGTTTTTGCGTGTACTTATTAAATAATAAATAATAATAATTTATTTTTCTTACACAAAAAGTACTTATAATTTACAAATAAAATGCTTTAGACAGTATTTGTAACCAAAAATGATTATAGCCTCTGCAGCCGAACTAGGAGGACGCTGTATTTCGGCTTACAGCGCCAACCCATTCGAGTTACATAAAAAGGTTTCATATATACTTGCATTTTACAATAACTAATGAATATGTATACTATAGGACTTAATAATAGTAGCCTGATCCTCTCTTTGTGTATAATGCTAGGTGAATGAGTGAGTGTGAGAGGGTGTGTCTATAGTACGGTGTGAGTGTGATGTGTGGCAGTTGAGTGAACATGTTAATGACTGAGATACGATTTTATGAGTTTGTATAATAATGTAAGTGTGTTACTGCTGATTTATGCTGACTTACGATCCATCAATGACCATAACAATACCAGAGAGTAGAGTGATATTCAAGTCTACATTTCCAGCTGGTCACTTAATTATTTGCGTAACCCTCTAACACTATAAATTACTGACCATCACCAGTTAACCCTAAAATAAAACAGTAAAACATTGTATAACCCCAAAAAGCGTTTTCTTGTCCGACACATTTTTGCCAACAATAGATGTAAGGTACAACAAACATCACTTAATACAGTCTTTTGTGTTCAAATCTAATTCAGGGTAGCCCTTTCCGTTTGATACGGACGACGTGAAAAATCACCCTGTATTTTTAGGGGGAAATTAAGACGGATTTCTGCTTAGGCTGCGAAGAAGAATGGGGAAATGATGCGGGGACAATTTTGGAATTTTCTATTCCAGTTTTTTTTTTCTGGCTGACAGTTTGAACTGCGGTTCGTCGGTTACTACTAGATAAGCTGTAATAAATTGGTTTCTTCTTTTAATGGTTTGCAAAGTGCTAATTCTCTGATTACTTATTTTCGACATTCTAATTCAGTCTGCCTAGCCTTTTCCCAGCTATGTTGTGTACAGCTTCCAGTCTAACTGGATGCAGCTGCATGCCAGTATTTAAAATGGATCGACTGCCTATCTGACCTCCAAAAACCAGTTACTGTAGGGGAACACGATACCACAGTAAGACGGATTATTAGATTTGTGGGCAACAATCTACATCATCATCATAATCCTACAATTACAGTCCACTGCTGGACATAGGCCTCTTAAATCGCACGCCACTGAACTCGATTCTTGACAACTCTCATCCAGTTGCTATCAGCCACCTTACGAAGATCATCGACAACGATCTTCATACTCTATACTAAAATATAAATCATCATAGCATGACAAACATAAAACTCATCTATTACTTAGCAAAACAATTTCAAGCAAAACAAGAAAAACCAATATCAAAAACATCACCCCATTCCATTTTTAACTCTTACCCTAATAGAAAGCGCCGATATTTTATTCCAATCTTCAATGTAAAAAACATACCCTAAAAAATGAGGTCAAATTAAAAATGTACCGAAGCAATTTCTCGATATAATCCTCTAATAAAAAATCCTCGGTGTTCCGTTTTAACCCGTTCAACGCTGACACATCAATATTGGTACCCTGATGACGTAACACGAAAATATTTTAATTTAACACGGAAACGCCGATGGAAATGTAGTGAAATGGACGAAGTAACTGTGGGTTCCGTAATATGAAGCTGTTTTTACTTATGGTTGTACTTTTTTCTTAGAGAAATGATATTTTTTGCGATTATGTCACAGCTTTTCTACATGTGGCTATCGATAGACGAGAATAAGGAGTGATAACAGTTATAACAGTGTCAGTAATGTTATCTATGGGCTTTCGAACCACCAACCTGACATATTTGCTTACATAAAGGCCACATTATTATGACTTTATAAATAATAATAACAAGCAAACCTGTCCGTAGGTTTCCTTGCCTCACCTTTTGCAACAAGTAATTTACTATGAATAGCCAGCGCAATTAAAAGTGCTACATCAAAAACCTACAGCTTCCAACCCAAACCACAAAAATAAACAAATCATAGCCAGAAAAGTGTGTTTTTCGATTTCTCACCACCAACCCGTGAAAGGCTATAAAAAAAGACATTTTTTAAGTCCCATTTCTGGGCCACAAAGCCCTTTAGACATAGATAAATGAGCGCGGAGAGTAATGAGCCAACGTTTATTTTGGAACTAAATTGATGGACTTTCACACGGATCCGTCCAATGTCTTATCGACAGTTTTAATTACGGACTTATTCTTTAATTAAAGGTTTAATATGAGTTGGTATCAATTGAGGGGCTTTTTTAGGGTTATGTTTTGTAGTAAGGATGTGTGCACCTGTGCAGAATTTGTGTCAGAGGAAGTTAATGTTTCATATTCTCGAAGAAATAATATTTTATAGTATAAACAATAGATGATTTTAGGTCTTCAGACAAAATTAAATAACACTATGGCAACCGAAGATGAAAGCTGTTTAAAGGTAAGCGTCCACATGTCCGCATCGTACGGATCGGACGCATCGCATCAAACGGATCGTAGTATTCTTTTTATAAAAAGTCACACAAGTGCGTCCATTGACCCGCACCGTACGGATCGCTCGAATCTGTTCAATAAAACTACGATCCGTTTGATGCGATGCGTCCGACGCTTAAGATGCGGACATGTGGACGCTTACCTTAAATTGCCTTTAAAACGAGTTTAACAAAAGAGCAACGATTTTTTCTCAGTTTCTTTCTGTCTACTGTAGACAAAGATACTTTACCTAGGCTTATCTATCTATCTATGTATATAAAAGGCAAAAGTGATTGACTGATGTATCAACGCACAGGCCAAACCCTTAGGGTTAGAATATTAAAATTTCGCACACGTATTCCTCATAAGACGTAGGCCTCCACTAAGTAAGGATTTTTCGAAATTCAACACCTAAGGGAGTTAAATAGTGGATGAAAGTTAGTATGAAACTTTTTATTCCTTTGACATATTTGCATGGAATTTCGTATGAATTGAGTGCGGCAAAAATAAAGAGTTATGTATTTCAGCGTTTTCCAAAACTCAACCTCTAAGGGGGTAAATTAAATTTTGCACAAAGTTAGTTTATAACCTCGATTAACACATACGAGTAGAATACTTTTCATCCCAGTAGTATGATCCCGTGAGACAATTATCCAACTCCACGCGGGCGAAGCCGCGGGCAACAGCTAGTCTTAAGGTGGATGCTCCAGGATAGCCCGCGAAATTTTCTTACGCTTTTTGCAATTTCCAGGTCAGTGTCAGGTTGTATGTTGATTAAAATTTGGCTGTAACACGTATGTAGTTATAGAATTATAATCATCAAAATCATCAATACTACCCTCCAAGCTCTTAAAGGTAGGGCTTTACTTTTTCAAGGTCAAAGTCGTAGATTTATGACTTCTTTGTGTAAAAAAACACTTTTTGCTTACATAACACATACAAGAGAAAAGTGTACTATTCTTTTCATGGCGGCCATTTTTTTCACCCAAAATTCTACAAAATACAGGGGTAACCAACCCAAAAAAACACCTGACCATCACCAATTTCGATCACGTAACTAATTCGTGGGTAGTGTTCCAATTTACGGCCGTAATGAGACCCCGGGCCCCAGACCCCAGGCCGTACCTCAGAACGGCGACCTCCTGATTACGCGTTACTAAGATAATCTATTAATTAGTGCGTATATTGCTCCGTACGCAGAAAAAATAATAGATCGGACAATGATTTGGTGAGTAAGGAGTTTTGGGGTAATTATTTTTATGTTGGCTTTCAGATCTAACTTTTTTTTTCGCGTTCTTGGGCATTACACAAAGTGAACACTGTTTTAAGCTTTCACGGTTCATAACTTACTTAAAATGTCACTGGGATATCTTCCGTGATTATTGTTACAAAAAGTGATATCACAACGAAGAGAGAAAAGTCGAAAATGTAGTTACCGAAAACATTTTATTTAAATATCAAAATAGTGCTAACAAGCCGTCATGCAAAAAAAAGAGTTGTAACAGAAATGAACGTCAAATGGGTAACGATAAAATTCACAGCTATCAAACATGAATGGAATTAATTGACGTACTATTGGTTTGCCAGTGAAACAATGGTCTAAAATGTTTATACGACTATATTAAATGTCGAAGGTTCCCGGGTCTAATTCTAGCAGGGATAACATTCCTGTAGGATCTCATTTAGAAGATATTATGTCAAATGACATTTTATCAGAGATAGTGATGACGTATAAGTCTAAAAAAACCGGCCAAGTGTGAATTGGACTCGCGCATGAAGGGTTCCGTACTATCGTAGTAGGGGATCCCGCTTATTTTTTTTTATTAGTTGTTGTTATAGCTGCAACAGAAATACACATTCTGTGAAAATTTCAACTGTCTACCTATTACGGATCATGGGATACAGCCCGCTGACAGACAGACGGACGGACAGCGGAGCGTCCCGCGTCTGACCACTCGTAACGACTGTCAAAGATCGACAAATGACAGCTGGGACCAACGGCTTAACGTGATTTCAAAGACACGGAGGTAACTTGGTAGGTAATGATGGTCACCCATCCACGGAAATCCATCTATCCAATCCACCTACCTGACCAGAAAGCGCTGCTTAACCATGAAGATCAACCCGTGCGGCTGTAAAATTCCTTGTGTAAACTTACATGTAAGTCTCTTAGTAAATTCCCATAAATAAACAGTAACATTAGTGATGTGACATCCCAAAATCAAAAATGGCGGCCACAAACGTCACCCGTGCAAGCGATAATTAATTCAATTTAAAGCAAAACTAACTCAGTGATAACTATAATATTGTCCTATGGATTATGTATTGAACTATTGTTTGAGAACCCTAATAATAGTGAGTATCTCAATCGAGAGTACAATGGAACCTATTATGATATCTGTATACATCTTAATTGCTTGTGGTGTGTGGGTTGCGGGGTAGGCAGACATTCAGGTCGTGTTAAATTGTTTGAGTAGATACGGCGTGAATTTTGACCTAGATTATGGTGAATTACATCGATTAGAAGGATTGATTACATGTGGTTTATATCGATATCAAATCGTAGGTTTAAATTGGTAGGTAATGATTGGATGTTATTAGGGATCATTTGTCTAGATTGTCCCGACTAATGTCCTATGAACCGCTTTACAAAAATGTACTCGAAACGACAATAAATATTATACATACCATCATGCTAATAGTACACCCAAATTTCGGCAGTAATGTTTAAGATCCTTGTAGGTAATATGGGGCGATCCTATTGTCGTCAACCTGTTCCAAATCTAGATTCCGTGGCTGTCACTGAGAAATTCCTATGGAAAGACTCTGTAACGACGGCCAAATATCTACAATTGTCAGCCGGGACCAACGGCTTAACGTACTTACCGAGGCATACAGGAAACTTAGTATGTAATGGGCGATGACGCATCCACGGACCAACCAAGGCAAGTGCGGTTTAACCCGAAGATCGATCTGAGCGGCTGTTATTATACAGCCACGAGCTCCTTTGAAAGTATCGATTTAGGAGGCATCATTTATGAAACTACGATTAAAAAAAAAACGCCGATGGAATCTACCACCAATGAGGGTTTTTCGGATTTTATCTGACACCAGATGTCGCTACATAGGCGTCTGGTCTAAACAACTGTCAAATTGTACTGAATTGTATGCCAGTGAAAGTTTTTATTGAAATTTCATCGTATTTGCACTGTTTTACAATATAAATATGGATTACGGACAAAGAAAAGTAGCTGAACTAAAGATTAAGCTTCTTAATACTGTAAAAGTCAGTGGTACTAGGAAAAACTTAATGAAAGGTAACTTAGGCAACAAACACACAACACTGACGCATTTTTTAATGATTTAAAAGATAATTAAATGAAAAAAATATCGTAAACTACAAGAAACTTGAGTATTTTGAAAGATGTTTTAGACCTTAAGCCAGTGTTTGCACCTTGTGTTTTTTTTTTCATTTTAGAACACCCTAATTGCCATACCAGCAGCAGCAGCAGCTCATTGCAGTAGCATAGATTGTTTTTTTCACGCGGGCAAAGTCGCCTGTAGAAACTAGCGAATTTATAAACTACAACACAAGCACACTAATAATTCAAAAACTACCAAAATGACCAACTAAGTTTAAAAGTATCATCCCAAACTCCATTCCAACGTACCCTGCATCCCTGCTGGCCCCATATCACAAAATAAGTAAAGAAAACTCCCACACAACATAAAGGAAAGTCAATTTTGCGCTAACTTTCCTAGTTTGTATAACAAATTCAATTGGGACACAATTTTCTTTTACTTTTTCTGCTAACCGTTCTGTGTTGCCATTGCATGATACTGGGTAATTTAGTACAGTGTTGCTAGAGCGAAAATTCTTTATTTTAGGAGGTCGCTTTTGGTTTAGGTCTAGGTTTTTCTAGTGCGTTTTAGAGTGCTGAAATTGGGTGCTTCATTTGATTGTTTTAAAATTGCTTTGATTGTTCAAAATTGAATTAGGTTCTAACCCGTTATATTCTCATCTGTTTGGGTGAACTATACTAATATATCAGACAATCCAATACGACTGAGCATAGTTGTTTTACGTGGACTGAATTAACATACATAAACTCACGCCTTTTCCCAATGGGGATAGGCAGACCACAGAACGCCACCTGCTATACGATATTTGCATACTCCTTTTCCCTCGTCCACGTTCATACATCTGGTCGTACACGCACGCCGGTTGTGAGTACTACGCACCTGATCTTTCTGAAGAACCTCACCTATAAGGTCAGTGCATACACTGACCTTATAGGTGCATACGTAGAACATATTCTACGTATGTAAATATCCTATAATTATAATATATCCAATACATTTTTGACTTTATCATAGTAATCGCTACATTATTTTATTCTTCTTTTATCTTCCCTACATTCTGCCGTCTTGAGAAGATCGTACCTGACAGGTTATTTGGAGACTTATTGACCCTTTGTATAACGGGCTGGTGTCCGCAACTCCACGTCAAAGCGCGTATTTTGCGTGCCGTATTGACCCTTTCTTTGACATTTAAAACCCTACCACAACCAGTCCTCCACATCCTGCAAAATACGAGCATTTTTTGCACCAATGATTACGTTATGATCCCAACTGCCAAGTTAACACCAAGAACTCTGCTTACCCTTTAAAATAACAACACTCGTAACGACCAACTTCGTCCGTTAATTCATTTCACATTTTCTACTTGGCCTATTCGAACTTCAAAAGCGCCAAGTTTCACGAAGTCGCGCGAAGTGTGCCAAGCTGTAGCACAGGGCTTCCAGAATGTATAATAGGGATGATTCCAGACTAAAAAAATATGATTCTGTTTTATTCCGTCAGATTATCAAAAAATATTGGATACGTGTATTTTGTTTCAACAAATTAATAAAAATTTGCAAAGATAAAATACGTCAAAGTGGGGGCTTGTGACGTCACTGTCCGGTAAAAATTGTGCTCAAATGTGACGTCACACAAATTTTCGACGCACTGTATCGTCTTCATTCTGTCATTCAGTCTTCGTCATCAATAGTTTTTGGAAATCTATCTAACGGACTCATTAGATTTTTTGTCATACTAAGTACCCTATTATAAAATAATAAGAGCCGTATAAATTCGTAATCTCAAGTATTCTGTTTATACAACAGTCTCAGAGAGGTGTACTCATATTTAAGGGTAAGGTACAAAAATGGGTAGTTTAAGTTGCCTTCCTGGCAACCCTGGCTGGGTATTTCAATGCAGTGCCCACAAGTTGACGTTTATTAATTAAGTCTACATTAAGTCTAGCCCTATTTAAACTTGACTTGCCAACTTAGACGTTGATTTAAAGGCCAATAAATTTTATTTGCAAAAAATGGGGAATGTTGGTAGTGTACTCGTAGTTGTAGTAAAATGCGGGGCTCGAAGTCTTTTCTTTAAGTAGGGGTTTATAAAGTTGTGCTAGTTAGTACGGTACGTAGAGATAAGCTTTTTCTTTTATTTTCAACAGAAATAGTTGGTTTTTTGATGTTTACATACCTGCTTCTTAAGTAATGAGTTGTGGGGTAAACACTGCATCTGCAGCATCGTAATGACAGGAGTTGTAAAAGAAGTGAGCTGAAGGCTGCATAGTTTTGTATGCGGCTGAGGTTGGTGAACCGAGGGAGAGGGATCGTGGCGAATAAAACACGTGTTTTCCTTTTTAGAGTAAATCAAAGAGAGAAGTTTATTGACAGATAAAAGTGACAACATACATGCAGTGTTGCAAGACTAAAAAAACAAAATTAAATAAATAAATAAATATCGCTGGACATTACACACAGCGCCATCTAGTGCCACACTAAGCAACGAGGCTTCTGTCGTGGGCACCAGATAGTTGATATACTACATGGATACCTTTTGTTTGTAAATACATACTTATTATACATATAAACATCCATGACTTGGAAACAAATATCCATGCTCATCACACAAACATTTGTTCCTACCGGGATTCGAACCCGGGACTCAAAGAACGTAAGGCCTCACTACCGCTGCGCCATTCGAGTCGTCCAACAAAGCCCTAGGACCAAGTGATATTTTCTCAACAACAACGATGTTGGTGAAACTCAAAAATATCTTGGATTGATACAATTGCTACTTTTGATGATGATGATGATTGACTCTCAAAACACACCCTGCACTGACGTGGCAGGTGGTGAAGCAAATCTCTGAGAATTTCGAGAATGGAAGAAACCCAACAATATTTGGTCCAACCTGGTAATCGAACCCTGGACGTCATGCTCAATAGTAGTGGACCCACTAGATCAACGAGGCATGCACTCAGATATGCAGTAAAAACAATTTCAGCTCCTTTCCCTGTTATCCCTGAATGCCACTAATCTTGAAAACAAAATAAAAATATAAGGAAATCGCCATAACAGACTCAGCATATTTTGTATCACAGCCAAAGATAGGGAGATATTTCTGATACATATTTACAAAGTATATAGTACATTCCTTTTCTCGAAGGACGTAGGGAACGCCGGGGGGCAGACTATACCAAAGATGATATCAGCTGTATTTTATTTGGTATTCGGAAGGAAATATATTTACGATAAACTGCTTTTTCGCTGACATTGGAATAAATAAATGTTTTTTACATAATAGATGAAGAGAGAGTTTATCATGCTTATATTTAGTAGATAGCAAGGCAGAGAGCTGTTAAAAGGTCTTGATTTTTAATAATGAATAAAAACTAACTTTTGTTAAGAGATTTTTTGTTTGATTATTTGTTTCTTATCAACTAAAAAAACACAATTCAAAGACCGTTTATAGAAAAATAAACAGAAAACGAAATTGAAATATCAAACACAATACCATCATCTATTTCATATTAAATAAACTGAACTCGATAAAGAAGACGGCCACAAGAAAATTCACAAATTAAAAATATTTTTTCCGAATGCCCGCAGCCAGATGGCATGAAAAAATATAATATTTTAAAACTTTATATTCTCCAGTGGCGGGCAACTATAATGAAGAGAGCAAAGCCGAGCATCTTTCCGATCGTATCCAAGTTTTTAAAGCTGAGCATCTTTCGTGTCGTACCGTATTTTTTTAAATTCGAAAGTTGATGTTGGAGAACTTTTAACAATCAACCCCTGGGGTTGAGTCTTCCTTATAGATGTACAATTACTACTAATAACTTTGGCACTTCAAACCTGACCCCAATTGGCTCAGTTAAAAAATTGATTTGGCCTACGTGATGATTCGGAGTTTTGTGAGTCGCGAGGGACTGTCTTGTAACGTAAGAAAAGAAAATAATGGAGAAACAAATTCTTTTTAGATTTTGCAGTTTTTTTTTTTATCGTGTGGTTAGTGCCTCATTTGGTATCTGAGTTTTTATGCCGCTCATGGGCTTCTGACTATGATTTACATGCCGTCGAGAAATATCTCTCAGACATGCTGGTTTCCAGTTGCAGTTTTTAAAACGCACTTTTTTTTTTTTAAAGTGATAACGTCTTTTAGATCGATGAACACCAGCTGCACGCACGAAAATGTGTCACGAATCCTGCGATCAACGCCCAGCCCAAACCCTTGGACCTAGAAAACTGAAAATTTGCAGTGGTTCCCTTTATAATTTAGACAAGGTATAAGAAAGGATTTTTCGAAATTCAACTCCTAAGGGAGTTAAATAGGGAATGAAAGTCCGTCCGTTTTGAAGTTAGGTTCTTAAAATTTTGTGTTTAGGCTGACGATTGAAAATTAATTCACACGTGTCTCAGCGTTTTTGATAATTCCACCCCCAAAGGGTTAAAAAAGGGGATGAAGTTGTGTATGGAAAGTCCTTAATTTTCGAAGTAAAAATCACAAAATTTATTATCTAGGCGTATGGTTGAAAGCTAACGCAACGGTATTGTTAGAATTTCAAATCAAATCAAATCAAATTTATTCGTAAATGTAGGTTCAATCCATAAGGGGGTGAAAAGGAGGATGAAATTTAGTTTTTTAATATCACGTAAAATTATCGTCCTTAGACCGACTTTACAGACAACAATTTTTTTTGACGCAAATTATTCTCTAATTGATTTTCATGCGGGTTTTTTAAGCTTATTTTATGTGTGGCACGTTTAGTACTACTAAATGTTTTTTTACTTTTTATGTAAAAGTCTGCAGTTAATTTTCAAGAGAATTTGTAGTGTCGTTTTAAATTTGATTTAATTAAATTGTCTCAATTACTCGATTTTCGTTATAATTTTCGCGCCGATACAAAATCATCGTATCAAAAAGTGTTTGATATCATTTTATTAAAATCAAAACGTGGCTATATTATATTATCGCCTTTTTGTTAAAATACGTGGCCAAGTTCGCGTCGTGTCACTCGCGGTGAAAGGTTCCGTAGTCGGGATGCATTTTAAGCATGCATTATGCATTTTAAACAATATTGGTTTTATTAACCGCAAAAATAAGTTTGTATTGCGAAGAAGGTTTTATTTAAAAAGTATGAAATTACAGTTATATCTGCGGTTGTAATTGTGAACTTTACAATTATAAACATTGTGATGTGCGGTGCACATTGCACATTTGCTAGTTTTCATCGACTTAGTGCTAATTAGTCTCCTCGTAAAGTGGCTGTGTGCAATCACGACAGACAAAAAGACATGTCGATACCACTAAGTAAATAGTGGTAATAAAGAGAACGAGATTTCCCACTAGTACCAACGGTGGTACAGTTCGGTGATACTAGAACAAAGGGAAATTATAAGGGCGAGAGTGTAAAAGCCATTCGCCGAGGCTAGACGAGCGCTCCTGTATGTCCTGCTCCTGTCACTTTTTGCATTTTCTCTGCCTCGGAATGCCTTGGCGAGAGTGTACAGACAAGGTCAGGTTCGGTGTCTTCAGCGTTTTAGCCATTTGGCTACGGAACCCCAAAAATCGATATTACTACCTACATTTTTAATAGTGCGCTTACATGATTACAAACAAACGACTATTTATTATCGTCATCGCGCTAGTCTGATAATTAATAACCTTTATCAGCAACGTTTTACATATAAATGTATAAATAACTCTAGTTTTATGTTAATTAAATTACCAGCGCATTTAGTACAAGCTAAATGATTAATTATGCAAACATTACTAATTACAATTAAGCGGGTCTGCAATTAAAGTACATTTTACCCACAGTAAAATTGTCTATCAACCTATTTTTCAATCTTTATCATACCATCATGGCTGGGTAGCACTAATATTTATTCTCGTAGCGTTTTTAACCGACTTCAAAAAGGAGGAGGTTCTCAATTCGTCGGAACCTTTTTTTATATATTTTTTTTTTATGTATGTTCCTCGATTACTCGAAGATGGCTGAACCGAGTTGGATTTTTTTGTTTTGTTTGAAAGGGTATACTTCCCAGGTGGTCCCATGATCATCAAGTCAGGATCTGATGATGGGATCCTGGAGAAATAGAGAGAACTCTTCGAATTTTATAGGCACACTTGAAGCGATTTGAGTAGTTTTTGAAAGAGTACTGTCTCGGAGTGGTCCCATTTCAATTTGGTGAAGATCTGATGAAGAACTTTGGAGATAGGCAACGGAACTCTTCAATAAATGATAGCAAATAGATTGGGTTTGCTGGAATCTCATGTCTGTCTATTTTTTACACCACTTCATAACATAACATCACGCCGGTACGCTGTGAAGGGGTAAGCACATGTGAACCACAAAAAAGTAAAAAATTACTTTAGCTTCAGAAGTTGGTGACCTTTTTTTGATTGATTTAGTTTTTTTGTCACCGACTTCTGAATCTAAAGTTATTTTTTACTTTTTTTGTGTTTTTTGTTAAAAGTAATTTTCTTCTATTTTAATTTGCCGTGATGGCCCAGAGGTTCAGGCATCGCCTCTCATGCACGAGGTTGTAGGTTCAAAGTTTCAAACCCGGGCAAGCACCTATGTGAATTTATCAAGTCATATATACTTCGACATCACAGACATCGGTGAAGGAAAACATCGTGAGGGAACCTGGGCTTGTAATTAATATAAGTCTGAAATCGCCAATCTTGTGCAAGCGTGGTGATCAATGAGCATTGATTACCACGCGTGCCTTCTCTGTATGAGAAAAGGCCTTTGCCCAACAGTGGGACAGAAGTAGGCTGGTATTATTGATGCCGTGACGAACATAGGTATCATGGAACCAATACATATTATGAAACAGGTATTTCTCATTCTCAAACTTGATTTTATTTTTCCACTGGGAATCGCTTTTGAATTTTGTTTGTATATTCTTTTTGCTCATGGTTGTATCTATTATTTTATTTGCCGTAAACACAATTTAGGGTTTGGGTTTATTTGTGCTTTTGGTTGTTACTTACTATAAATTTAGCGAGCACCCCAATCACGTTACAGACTTTTACAATCCGCAGGTACTTTTATTTCACGACATACAAACAACATAGGAATGCATTGTATAGAAGGTGTTAAAAATTAACTCTTAAAAAAATAAGAAAAGAAGTGGTTTATTTAACTTAGATACTACGCACTGCCCGCTACATACTTGACAGCTCAATGACGTCGAGTACGCATGCTCGTGGCGCCGGCGCCGCCGCCGCGCCGCCCGTGTTTGTTATCCGCACTAATGCGGGTGTGGCGAGACGCGCGGGGGAAATCAGAATTTATCCTGCCATTAGGCCCGCTCTTAATAAAAAATTGTTGAGCCATTGTTTTATTAAAATATGCTACAGAAATACGTCTACTCAACAACGTAAACATCACAAAATGAATGGCACCGCGATTGTAAGTGTGTTACGCAATTACCGTTTTAGACTTTCCATTTTATTTTTTGGTAACGAGTTCCTTCGAGTTTCCCTCGACCCTCCTAACTTTCATCCTCTCTCTAAACCACTCCAGCACAAGATTCATCCAGTATTCATGACAAAAGTTTCAAAAAGCACAGATGTGCCAGACCAGAGTATCCCTGCCCTGAACCCAGTCTCATTTATAACCATTTTGCTCCTCAATATATCATTGGAAAACTCATACCAATAATTTACTACACCTCAAGAAAGCAATCAAAAAATTCACAAAAACCACAAAGTTAAGAAAAGGTGCAGACACATAACTTATTTATTAGGCACCTGAGCGGTTGATACCCGAAAACTTTACGGAGAAACCCGAAGTTAGCCGAAATTACCCGAAGTTACCCGAAGTTTTCCGAAGTTGGACGAATCGTTTTATTTCGTTGTGTAACTTTTGAATGTGAGTGTGTGTGAAGTTTTTTCATTAGAATACAATATTTGTGTGGTGTCTGTCTGCCATTTTTTTTTCGTTTTTGTTCACAGTTACGGTTGTTAGTGGAAAAGATTTGTGAATTTGAGTGTTGATAAGAGTTTAAGTCGTGGCTTTTGTGGCAGTTTGTAACAACTTTTTTGTGTGGGTTTGATTGATTTATTCTTGTTTTCTCGCTTTATGTAAGTTACAGTTTCAAGTTTTTTATTACTGTGCTCCTACTGAATGTATGACAATTTATTTTATTTTAGGCCAGATCGAGTCGAGATTGTTTTGTAAACTTTGTACAATCAACACACGTAATAGAAAGATAAGATAGATAAACCATTTATTTAGTGCACACAAAAGATAGCACAACACACAGAAGTACAATTAAATGATATAATTTACCTGATTATAAAAACAAGGTGCCAATATACAAAAAGAAAAACATATTTACGAAATAAGTATAGTAACACCATGACATACTTCGTCTGCGTCTCAAGGTTGCACCAAATGGGAGTCCAGCTCAGCATGTGTCAGGCATGCCGCATGCACCTGACGCTGATATTCTGCTGGATCCCTGTAGTGACATACGGAAGTCGAGCAGACGAGATAAATTGGTGTTGTGACAGTGTTATTCATGCGCGGTAATCACTACGTAAATTACTTACTGTTATGACATAATGGTGCTGCCGAACGTCAATTTATTGCTACTGTTGTGTAGTTGACTGTACCTAGAAATGCACATCACGTTATACGTTTATGTTTACAAAAAACAAAAAACGGTTACATTAAAAATACAACAAAATAATATACAAAATATTATTTTTTTGTATTTTTAATTTAACCATTTTTATTTTGTTCTGTGCGAGACAAATAAATACATTTTCTTTCTATCATATTGATTGCTCAGAAATTTTACTTTTATAGCAATAAATGGTAGGTACCAATACAGACCTTACAATGATGGTTAAGTACGAGAGCTAATTAACCAAAAACGGAAAAAAACACACATGGGATCCAAGCATGATTCGTAGCCGATAAGATGTAAAGGCGCGACGAACTAACGAACTCACTTTCACGTTTATAATATTAGCTAGTTAGAAGTTCGAATAGACCAGAAGAAACAAGATATTCCCAGACCATTGAGCGTACAACAAAGCAGTACTGGGTCCACCGGGTCAGCATCCTTGTTACGTACTCTTTGTGCGGTGGAGCCGATGACCTATTTGTCACAACGGACTAATACAGAGCAATTGTGTTGGAGATCTGTTAATGTGTTGGTCATTTTGCATGGGTGTTGTCGATGTGTGGGATTATTTTAGTGTTTTGACTCTTGTTCTTCTTTATCGTGTGGTTAGTGCCTGGTGTCAGAGTTTTTATGCCGCCCATGGGCCTCTGACTTGGCTTTATATGCCGTCAAGAAATATCTCTCAGGCATGCTGGTTTCCTCACGATGTTTTCCTTCATCGAAACAATACAATACGCACATGAATCCGCAAAATCAGGGGTCGTACAAACTTTATAAATGCTATTCAGATAGATAGAAAAACCCAATAACACTTTGCCGACCGGGGAAGCGAACCCAGAACCTCATGTTCAGCAGTCGTGCTTGCGACTATTTGACCAACGCCCCCTATGACATGGGACTGAAACATAACTGATGAAATGTGGGGATCCTACCTTCCGAGAATTCCAAACTTAATTATATTTTATTCAAAAAGTTACCACTCACCTATAAACACACAACCAAGAAAAATTCAACCCTAACGTTACTACAAAGTTAGTTACTAAAGTTTAATCATAATGAAATCTATTATACCTAACAGGTGTTCTGTAAACATGGAAACCACAAGATAATTTCAAACCTACACGAAACTTTTTGGCGAAACAACAAGGATTTTACCAAAATTAGGCGTAAGTAAACTACCGAAATTATAACTTGAAACACTAAAGTTTATCATATACTTAACCAAGCTTACCTAGTTTCTAGTGAGAGAAATATCTCTCCAGGCATGCTGGTTTCGTCACGATGTTTTCCTTCACCGGAGCGAGTGCAATGCGCACATTATTCCGAAAATTCTGAAGTGCGTGTCTTGGATTCGAATTCGAGACCTATGACTGGGCAGCCCGACGGTCACACCACTAGGCTATCACTGCTCAACAACTCGTCTGTTTATCCAGTTTAAAGACAACTCAAAACTTAAAATAAGGTTACAGACACACTGACGGTGACTAAAAATAAACCGAGGGAACGCACCCGGGGGATTCTCCCCCGAACTCCGGAAATGTGAACGATACCTCACACGGTTCGTGTATGATACTTATCCTGAGGGATAAACTCTTTTTTTATTAATATAACTGTGTTAGAAGTTTTTAAGGTGATACGAGAAAGAGATGTGTCAGTTTATGTTTTGGAATATGAAATTAGGACGCCATGACAGTTGGTTTTATTGGTTTGGTGTTAAAGACTACAATGTATGTGGCCGAGATACCCATACCATTGTTGATGGCTAGATACTTTTCAGTATTCGGGGGTAAGAGTTTCAAGGCTTTCTGACATTCTGTTGTCCATTCAAATCGAACCTTTTTTCTAAATAACTTGTTCAGTGGTAAAACAATAGCTTCAAAGTTGCGAATAAATTTCCTATAGTAATTACTAATTAATGCAACAAAACGCTTGACGTCAACCGCACATTTCGGTGTCAGATAACTTTCAATCACTCGGATCTTTTCAGAGTCAGGAAATACCTGACGATGATATTACATGCTTTTCGTAATCTTTCAAAAACTGACATGAGATTTTTTATATGTTCTGCTAAACAAATCTGCTTAATTAAAATATTCCAAATAAATAAAAAAAAATGTGCAAAATAATGCCAAATATGTATAATTTGGTTACTTTTAAAATTTGACCATTAATTTTACCGAAATAATGACGTGCACAGACCCTTTTTGCTCGTGGACAAAATCGTAAACAATACCACCATCTTGTTTTTTTTTAATTAATATCACAATACAACAGTGATTCTCAGACAACGTCACACTGACATAAGATTGACATTTCATCCACCCACATGACATTAATAAATGTTGCCAACTTAAACTGTTTACGCTAATCTGTCACTACCGTGTTCATCTCGCCCTTAAGCCAAGGATTAAAATTAACGACAATAATTTAACTCGACTCTCGTTACAAAACTTTAACTGTGGCGGATTACGTGGCATTACTTCACTACTAAGTGTTCAGGCTCAGTTACAATTTGTACAGTAACGAGCATTCATATGCAACAAGATAGTTAAAAGCCTGTAGAAGAATTTGTTTTGTGTTGAGTTAGTTAAATTTAGAAATATTCTACTTTATTTCTGGTTAAAGACATTTAATTCTGATAAAGAAATTTACATTTCACTTACATGAGAACACATTTTAGTATAATCTAATCATTGTCCTTCGACACTCGGACTTACAAATTAACTTGACGTAGGTATTTGATTGCAAATTACATATTTAGGTTCGTGGGTACTCCAAAAAATCTCACACTGTGCCATTATGCGTAAATACCCTGCCTTGACATGAAGAGTGCGGTCCCGTTGTCACAATGCAGATACATCAGTCAGTAGTACAACTTTTGTTTACAGCTTTTTTTTTTTTTATTACTACTTATATTTTCAGGAACATATTTTTTAAGTTTGGTTTTAAAATTATTGATCGAATTCGCACCCTTTATCTCATCTGGTAATTTATTTTAAAGTTGCACTCCCTCATAAACAAGTGATCTTCTACCTCTAGTGGTTCGCACTCGAGGAAGTACGATGTGATCTTTTCTACGACTGCTACGGTTTTTTTTATTTAGTTACCTATCTAATTTAATGTTTGTGTGTATTAATATTTGCAAATAATTTCTATGGCAAAATGTGCCATTGCACTACATGTTAATTTTACCACCTTTTGTACCACATTTACCGCAAATAAATAATTGTAACTTTGACTTTGAAGCCCAAAAGTTTGACAATCCAGTTTCCAAGGAATATCGTGAGCAAAATCAGCCTAAAATATTCTCACGGCTGAGTACTACTGGTAAAAGAAAACTACTTTGTACCAGATAAGTACAACCATTTTAAAAATTACTAACATTTCTTTAAAAACTTTTGAGGTTAGTTGGTTTAATTTTGGTGAAAGGCGTTCCCTACAAATAGATTTTAAACTTGGTAACCAAAGTAAGTTAACCTAATTACAGTTTTTTTTAGGTACACTGTAAAATATACATGTTTGTGGTCCCGACTGTACCAGCCATTATCTAAGCGAACACATGGGACGAGGTGTGGATTATAAACGTATTTTAGAGAATTTTGATGTTGAATTTTGTTTGTTTTCAAGGTGGGTTTGTGGTGGGTTGGTGGTGGTGGTGGTGGTGGTGGGTGTTCTTTGCCCTTGTTGTATAATGAGACTGAATATAACAATGGTCTCTTTCGACTTAGAAATCATCTAATATTCTTCAAGCCATGAGTGAAGTGGATACTTTGTGTATTGGCAACACACAGACTTGGACACCTTCTGGTACTAAAATATTAAAGGACAAAGTTCCAACTTTAATGGCATTTTTAAACGAACACAATTACATTTAAATATTAAACATTTTAACTTTAAATACTCCCATAACCCAGTAGTTTTGCACATGTAAAGTACAATGTTTCAGGTACGTTAATTACATTGCAGAGTGTCTTTACACCGAGCCTATAACTCATCAATATCACATAATACTCTGTATGAGCAGTATAAGTTTTATAAAGCTTCTTATATGTCTATAGGCACTAGTAGCAGGTCTATAGACACACCTGTAACACCTAGAACATAGCCGATGCGTTGCCGAAGTTCCAGCCTTCCAGGCAAAGTTTTAAAAGCCTCATTTGCTTACACTTACATTGTTTGAGCTGCAAGTACTGGAACATAGGAATGCTGAGTGGAACATATGGTAATAGTACTTGGAGGGAAACTTTTAGTGCAGAAAACTTACTTCTTAACGCTGTGTCTGATGTTGTCTCGTTAGTCTGAGGAGTGGCAAGTTGGCTGCTACACGTCATGAGGTCCTCAGATTGAACGCTAGTTTTTCACTTTCGTTCAGTCACTCTACTTTATTTTTCTAATAATGTTTTGTTTTTTTTATTATTTTATTTATTTTTATATACAGATCTATTTCACATATTTATGCTGTTCACCACCACCATAGACATAAAACATAAGACTGCTTCATATCCGTAACCTCACTAATCCAGGTCCAGTTAAAAACCAGCGTCGGGCACCTAGTTGTCCGGCATTTTGCTGAACTGGGCCTATTTGGCGCAGCCGTGAGGCGCACAGTGTCACATTATTTTATTTTTTTGTTTATTTTTTTTCCAAATAAATGTATTTTCTTTCTTTCCTAGGTCGAGCAAAATAAATAAATTTCTATAATATTTTCTCAGTAACCCGAAGCCTGCACTTTTGTTCCGTTTATGGCAATAGACTCACCCCATATTTCATTAGTTATGTATGTGATAAAGCAAAATCAATTAATATAATTGCACGGTTTCCGCAGTGGCTGAGCGACTGACTGCTGCGCTTCTTGTCGCGGGTTTGATCCCCGCACGGAACAAATATTAGTACGGCCTACATGTAGTTGTTCCGGGTCTGGCTGTTTGTGTATATGAGTTTAAATATTTATTAAACGCAACCAGGATACAGGAGAAATTCCTAGGGTGTAACAAAGTTTAAAAATATGGTGAAGGAAAAACTCGAATCTTTTCTTAAAGATTGGTTAATAATAGATAGTAATAGAAAGCGGAAAATGGAAAGAGGACATAAATGGCTAACAATAAATAATAAGATATGGACACCTCTGCCTACCAACTCGAAGAATGTAGGTGTAATGTTAATCAAACAAACAACCGGGTCTTCTTTCCCAAAGACACGAACCAAAAAGAAAAATCCCCAAAATTCAGTTCAACATAACCCATGTGAAGTTTTAAAAAACTTGGTTGTACTGTCCCTAAAGTACAATTAACTCAGTTGACCTATTTAAAGGGACGCGACCCGATCCCGTAACAAATTGTGGGGTCGGCTACAGGCTTAGGGAATCACTGGAGATCAATGGACATCGTGTATCAATGGCTTAATTTATGTGGTTGAGCTTTAAGATTTTGGTTGAATCGAGGATGGGGGCACTCACTATGGTTTAGCCGAGGTGTTAGTAATAGGCGAGACGACAAAAAAAATCTAATTAGTCCGTCAGTTAGATTATCAAAAAATATTTGACCCGTGTTTTTTCTTTTGTTACGTAAACCAAAATTGACGAAGATATGTCGCTTTTAAGATTCTCAATACGTCACGCCTAGGTATAATTTTTAGCTAATTCTGACGTCACGAGCCCCCACTCCCGAGTTTTGATGCGTTTTATCTTTTGTTAATATTCATTGATTCACAAAAACAAAAAATACGTGCCCATTAATTTCCAATACTCTTACTGACGGACTAAATAGATTTGCAATTTTTTGATACTGTCGTCATGCCTATTAAACTTTATTGTCATTAGGGGTAGAATTACTCTAGTTTGCGTCAAGTTGACATTAAACGCACTTTGTCTATATTTGAATTCAGAATCCTACTATCCTACTAATATTATAAATGCGAAAGTTTGTGAGGACGTATGGATGTCTGGAGGTTTGATACTCTTTATAACCTGGCTTTAGACATAGGATACTTTTAATCCCGGTTATACGATCCCGTGGGATAATTACGGAACTCCACGCGGGCATAAGCTAGTCTAAAATAATTAGTGGGCTCTCTGGATGATGTCACATGACGTTCTAGAACTTTTCTCACTATACTTTCCTTCACTTCTTCTTGAGAGCAGTGCTGATGAAATAAATAGCACATGGTATGGTACTGTATTGGGTTCGAACCTACGTCATCCCTGTTGGAACCGTTGCTTTTGGCCACAACTGCTCTCCAATGATCTTGACTTATTTTCCGTCTAAACAAATGTTCTGACCCATTTGCAATGACTTTTATTATGATTTTGAAACAACATGTTAATGTAGCACACATGGCGATAAATTAAAAGGGTATTACAAACACAAGGGTGTGCTATTTTATGTAACAGTAAATTTTATTGAGGCATTTAAATCAGCTTGTTATTTTATCATCTCTATTAAATCAGGAATTTTCAGTTAGCACCTCATCAATTAATCATACCCTTTATTTCCAGATTTTATGGCCAATTTGGCTAGCAAACATTTGGTTTTTTGGCGCTAATCTCCGGAACCCATCAACCGATTTTAATAAAATTTTGCGAATATCTTTACATTTTATTGCAAGTGTGTAAAGTTTTTCTTCAGATTGCAGCTCATGTCGGAGGCGATAGGAAGTAATGGTGCAAAAAATGCAATGACAAATTCTACGATGAACATATCAACACAACTAGTCTTGCGTGGTGGATTACGGCCAACTGGTAGGAGGCCTGTGTCCCAGCTGTGGGAGTGGGAACATTATAAGTTGAATAAATTAAGGTGCGGATCAATGGCTGACGAAAAAATCTGCTTTTTCCTACCTACGTGGTCAAAATGCATGGAAGAGCAGATTTTTGCGGGTTCGGAATAATCGATCGAATCGATGTTCCTTTCATCATGCATAAAGGGTGTAAATAGACCGTTAACGAAGCCGAAAGACATTATTCTCCCCGTAATTGCGATCATTTTTTTGTTCCGGACCATACCTGGCAACTATGTAGTTACGCAGATATTCTCCAATATCTGCGTCAAAGTTCCAACTTTTTTTACAAGTTTTTTTTACAAATACGAATTTCTAAGGTCATATCTGTACTTTAAATACGTCCATAACCCGTTTACTATTAAATGCATCCACCAGCACAATGTTTTGAGTGATTTTTAACCCAAAACAAAAATCGTTTCCCAGAATGCTTGGTTGACGCCTTTGTGAATGGACCGTTTACAACCTGTATCAAGTTACCTTACAAGCTTGAAAGCTTCGTTGTCTATTTTAATAAAAATCCTAGTCTATTTTAATCTCTTTCAAAGAAACCATCTGTGCCTACAAATTAATAGAGAAAACAATCCGTGTGTTATTCTAAATCTCAATGTAAAGCGACACCTCTAATTTATTTGTTTGCGTTATAAAATAGAAATACTTTTAGGGTGAGCACAGACGAACGATTTCTCATTCATGTGATTTTACTTTTAGGAATAGTTGAACTGTAACCCAGTGGTGGCGGCCCCGACTTACGAACACAGTACACACACACACAGGCGCATTACTTTGTGTAATTAATTTCATCACCACTGCTCTCAAAACGGTGAAGGAAAACATCGTGAGGAAATCGGCATGTCCAAGAAGCAGAAATTCGAAGACATGTGACATCTACCAACCCGCACTGGGCCCGCGTGGTGGATTATAGCCCATTCCCTCTCATAGAGAGGAGGCCTGTGTCCCAGCAGGGGAAACATTATGATTATTGATATTGCGGGCCCAGTGCGGGTTGGCAGATGTCACATGTCTTCGATTTTTTTGGTTCTAGAACATAATGTTTTCCTTCACCGTTTTGAGAGAAGTGATGTAAATTGTGAAATAAATTGAACATTGTAACGCGCCTGTAAATTTCTAGAAACCCTAGTCTAATATCGTCATTTTCACCAACAAAATGTCTAGTATGATTGTCGCTTGTCTGCCTACAAACTGCTTTAGGAGTCAGTAACCCGAGCGTGTCTTTTTATTAAACGGTTCTGAGAAAATGTTGAATAGGCACCGTGACTGACAGACCGGCTATATACCTAATATATGTATGTAGGTAATATTATTATAATTTTCTAAGTTTTCAGCCGTTAGTAATAAGCTTTGTGGAAATAGTAATGTAATTTCTGAGAAGTGTTAAATTATAAGAAAATTGTGTTATAAAATTCTTTTCATTTCAAACCGTTACCAGTTAACACGATAAGCCGTTGGTCCCCGCTGTCATTTGCAGATCTTTGACAGTCGTTACAGGTAGTCTGGCCCAAAAAGTCTGACAACCAGTCTTACCAATGGGTATCGTATTACCCAGTACTAACTGGGTTGTCGAGGTCAGATAGGCAGTCGCTCCATGTAAATATAGTATAAATAAAATAAATAAATATCGCTGGACATTACACACAGCGCCATCTAGGTGCCACACTACGAGGCTCGTGTCGTGGACACCAATTGGTTGATATACTACATAGATACTTTTTGTATGTAAATACATACTTATTATACATATAAACATCCATGACTCGGAAACAAACGTCCATGCTCATCACACAAACATTTGCTCCTACCGGGATTCGAACCTGGGACCCTAAGAACGTAAGGCAGCCTGACTACCGCTGCGCCATTCTGGTCGTCGGTCGTAGTATTCAGCTGCATCCGGTTAGACTGGAAGCTGACCCCAACATAGTTGGGAAAAGGCTAAAACGGCGCAGCGGTAGTGAGGCTGCCTTATGTTCTTAGGGTCCCGGTTTCGAGTCCCGGTTGGAGCAAATGTTTGTCTGATGAGCATAGACATTTGTTTCTGAGTCATGGATGTTTATATGTATAATAAGTATGTATTTACAAACAAAAAGTATCTATGTAGTATATCAACTATCAGGTGTCCACGACACAAGCCTCGCTGCTTAGTGTGGCACCAGATGGCGCTGTGTGTTAATGTCCAGCAAAAAAAAAAGGCACCACGCGAGATGGTAGATGCCACATGTCTTCATGTTCTTCGTTTTATGAAATACCGGTTTCTTCACGATCTTTTCCTTCACCTGTCTAAACAGGTACTACACACAGGTAACTTTCGTAGATCGAGAGTCGATCGATCTACGAAAGTAACGAACACTTGAGTACGCAATTTTACGATGATTTCTCAATAAGTCCTAAGCCATTTATTCGAATTAAGCTCATACACATCACATATTCGAAAGTCAAAATTACAAAAGACAGTCCCCAAAACGTCACTGCCTTTTAGGTGTGGAGGACTCTCCAGTTATAAACAAAAACTACTTATGCTAAATATTATTTCAATTTAAAAAAAAAAGGTCAAGATGCCTGAAAACAGCCAGAGTGATCTCTAACAGACAACATCAAGTGCGTTTGTTATTTAAAATCAAATCAGAGTCAGTCCGTCGATAGATAGTGAGGCGCCCGGTTCTATTCCTAAAATAGCCTATAGGTATGTAATTATTTGATTTTATTCATAGACATGGCATGCGGTAGTCTTGTTCGCTATGTACTGGCTATTGAAATATGTAGCTTCATTTTGATAGTTCAACAATATTCATTGCGTTGTCAAGACTGACATGATTTGTTGTCGAGCAACTGATGATGGTGCTTTACTTCTGGCAAAGAGATTTAAGATAGTATACAGGGTGTAAACAACCTCATCACGAAGCCGTCAACCAAGCATTCTGTATCTAATCATCAAACTAAGTAACTTTACGCAAAAATAATTGCTGGGAAACGACTTTTTTTTGGGGTGAAAAATCATGTTTTGTGGTAGAACTCAATGTAACGCACTCAAAACGTGCTGATGGATGGATTGAATAGTACGGGGGCCGTGGATGTGTTTAAAGTAAAAATCTTACATTAAAAACGTGTATTAAAAAAAAACTTGATATAAAGATGCAACTTTGACCCCAATATCTCCGTAAGTTCTAGAAGGTTCCCAGGTATGGTGTAGAACAAAAAAAAATGATCGCAATGACGGGGAGAACAAGTGCCTTTCGGCTTCGTTAAGAGGTTTTTTACACTCTTTAGAGAGAGCTTCAGAAGAAATAAACACTTTTAAAAAGACTGTCAATATCTCATCTTTTATAACATTTTTTTTACATTTTTTTTTTATTGTGAGCCTGTACTGTCCCACTGCTGGGCAAAGACCTCCCCCAATTCCTTCCATGTGCTCTTTTCCCATGCCTCCTCGGACCAACTTTAAAAAATAAAAAAGGGACATGACTACATATTGCAACCAGTCGGCTCACATTTAAAGTAAGAGCTCGCGAATACTTCCATAAGAAGTTTCCAAGACTTGTCCCACAATTAAGTTGTTGGTTTTCTTCTTCTATGCTTTTTTATTTTTTTTATCTCTCCTCACTGTGTATAATAATTTGTTGTATAAATGTATTTATTATTATATTTATTCTTCAAAATTGTCTGTACTATTGCACCTACTGTTTTGTCTCTGCATCACCCTAAGGTAGACTGGTAGAAAATGCCCAAGGCATTAAGTCCGCCTTTGTACATTATGTGCATAAATTTTTAAATAAATATTGTATAAAAGCAGAAAAAAATCATAGGGCGTCAAAAATTTCGTCCGCGTCGCTGTCGCTTTGGGCAAAAACCAGGCCAGCACTCTGATCACAGGAAGAGTCGACCAACCACTTGACGATGTCCCGAAAGACCATGTGCCCACTCGGTCCTCATGACTGGATGTTTTTACCAATGAGGTAATATATTTGATCGTTTTTAGCACCTGCAGCAGCTACCCCAGCGCAGCTCGCTGTGCCAAGAAGATGGAGTTGCGCAAGGGTGTCGATGTTGCATCCCACACCAAAAGAACGACCCAACTTCCGAGGCATTCTGGTCATACCGTCTGGTCTCTTCCCATCGTCGCGTGCCACACCACTGGGTTCTAAGATAGCTGGCAAGAGCACGATGCAAAAGCACGATGGACGACGTCATTAATGCTAGCGTATAAAACCTTTAATCGCCACACTAAAAAGATTTAGAATGTTAAATCTTTTTATTGTGGCATAAAATAGAGGTCACTTTATTGACACCAAAATTTGACATCATACGATAGGAATCAAAGGCCGATGGCATTGTGCAATAATGAATAAATTACTGTGACAATAAGTCGTAATATTTTTGGGTCGTTAAATAGTGCAATTTGAAGTTTTATGTCCATCGTCCAGCTAGCTATAAATTAGCCATGTACGCGTGACAACGCTTTGTCCATTAAACCGTTGATGGCCAAAAACTATCCTTACTTAGTAAGTTGAATATAATATCAATTTGTTGTACAGACGTGGCGCACACCAAGCTACTACAATCTGTCTAATCTCTTTAATAGATTTTCAACTTTATCGCTAAAGCATTAGGTTCAATGTTGATTGGGCAAATTTGACAGTTTCGGGTAGCTTGATGTACTGGCTTCTGTACGTAGCCTGGCATGGCGTTCCAATAAATAAATAATTATAATCTAATTCGAGGCGTGGTCACGGCAGACCGAGGAGAAGATGGCGGGACGCCTTGGATGGCTTCCTCGTGAATTGGCGAGAAGAATGCCACTATCGAGAGAGAACTTGGAAGGCATGGGGAGGGGCCTTTTTCCAGGAGTGGGACAATAAGGGTTAACTTTAAAAAAAAAATGAGTAGGTATACAATAGAAGCCTATGTATCTACTCGAGGTACTGACGATAAAACCTTTTTAGGGTTTCGTACCCAAAGGGTAAAAACGGTTCCCCACTAAGACTCCACTATCCGTCTGTCCGTCTGTCACCAGGCTGTATCTCATGAACCGTGATAGCGAGGCAGTTCAAATTTTCACAGAATCTGTATTTTTCCGTTGCCGCTATGACAACAAATATTTTTTTTAATACTTTAAGTACGCAACCCTCCATGCGCGAGTTCGACTCGCACTCGGCCGGTTTTTATAATCATCAACTCAATTTACGATGTCAATAATTTTTGCCATGCATGGTCTTTCGACAAAGTCGATATATTGATCGTTTTTGTTAGTGTGTGGTCACCTTTACCAAATTAAAAAGTTCGCATCTAAAAATTAAACAGTGCGTTACGATTTTCAAAAAGCGCACCATCGTGAGAAGTGGAAGAAATGAGGGGTCCGTGGCTTAGGCCCCCAGTGGTCGAGGCACCCGTGGCCGACGCCCCCGATTCGATGAATTATTCAAAGCAATTTTTGATCAAATGTACTGTCAGGCAAAAAAATCATCATCATCTGCCTAGCCTTTTCCCAACTATGTTGGGGTCGGCTTCCAGTCTAACCGGATGCAGCTTGATACTAGTATTTTACATGGAGCGACTGCTTATCTGACCTCCACAACCCAGTTACTACTGGGTAATACGATACCCCATTTTTTTGGATGGGAAATCACAAAATGTTTTACAAAAATAATAAATGTACCTCTATTGATTCTAAGTATGTATATGTATATCGCCGATATTTTTTTTTTGTACCTGCCGATGAAAAATGGTTTTTTATTCTGGTGAAACTTTTTGTTTTTAATCCTACACCCACAGGCTCCTCGAGGTCGGAATCGTTTTTTTTGTACCGATGACTGTACTAGAGAGAGAAAAAGCACAAAAAACAAATGAATCGAATCGGGGGCGTCGGCCACGGGTGCCTCGACCACTGGGGGCCTAAGCCACGGACCCGAAATGAGGCCCTTGCCCAGGAATGGGACAATACGGGCAAACTATAATAAAAAGAAAACGATTTTCATTATTTCTTTGTTATTTTTAAACCCATAAAGCAATGTTATTCGCAGTGTTTATTATTTCAATGTTTCCCACTCCTCGACCTACTGCCAAAGCACGCTTTATTTAAATATTCTTATGTAAACTCTAGTTAATGATGTAAATAAGCTACCGGAGTACCAGGGCTACATAATTCCACAGCGAACTACTGAAAAAACACGATTGGTGCGTCCTAGCTAAAGGAAACCGTCCCGGCATTGATATTGGTTGCGAGCCCGGTATTGGAAAATGAGTAACGGAATTTTCCTATTACAGTTTATCATTAAAAACAGCTGACACCAAAAATATCTAAATTGGCGAGCAACAGAGTAAAACTGGCGGGCCGTAGCCGTGAATTGAAACACTATATCGTTATTAAAACAATAAATAAATAACTTTTGAACATTCAAATCTATACAAATAAATGAAATTGAAGCGTCTGTTTGTGACTTCAAAATAACAGCTTTTTACTGAATGTATATTAAAGTATAAAGGGTGTAAAAAAACCTCTTAACGAAGCCGGAAGTCACTTGTCCTCCCCGTAATTGCGATATTTTTTTTTGTTCTACACCATTCCTGAGAACCTTCTAGTTACGGAGATATTGGCGGGTCAAAGATCCAACTTTTTGACTTTTTTTTTTTATAAATACAATTTTTTATTGTAAGATTTTTACTTTAAACACCTCTATGACCCCCGTACTATTCAATCCATCCAACATCACAATGGTTTAAGTGCGTTATATTGAGTTATACCACAAAACATGATTTTTCACCCGAAAAAAAAAGTCGTTTCCCATCAATAATTTTTGCGTAAAGTTACTTAGTTTGATGTACAGAATGCTTGGTTGACGGCTTCGTGATGAGGTGGTTTACATCCTGTATACGGTACCTCTTACATCATTTTTGCCTGTCTGTTTGTTCCGGATAATCTCCGTAAGATCTGGACCGATTTTGGCGGGACTTTTACTGGCAGACGGCTGATGTTAAGAGTACTCGTATTTTAGAAAAATAATTAGAATTCTGTACAAAAAACTAAACTTTGTTATTTTTAACAAAATCCAATTAATATAGGGAAGTTATCATTATAAAATAACTACTCGCGGCCGAAGGTTGATAATAATAATAATAATAATAAAATATATAATAATAATAATATAATAATATTGCAAAATATATAAAAAATTGGCCAAGTGCGAGTCGAACTCGCGCATGAAGGGTCAACACAAGGTAAGGTATACAACATTAGACAAAACGGCAACAAAATAACGTTTGTTGTTTGGGAACCCACCTTAAAATAAATAATTACATTAAAATTAAATACATATTGTATTTAATTTTAATGTAATTATTTATTTTCAAAGTGAATGTACAACTAAATATTCTGTGAACATTTCCTGTTGCCGTTATTAACATCGAGCAAAAAACGGCAAAAAATAACGTGTTTTTTGTGTGGGAGCCCCCCTTAAATATTTATTTTATTCTGTTTTTAGTATTTGTTGTTATAGCGTCAACATAAATACATCATTTGTGAAAATTTCAACTATCTATCATCATTGAATATCACGGTTCATGAGATACAGCCTGGTGACAGACAGACAGACAGTGGAGTCTTAGTAGGGTCCCGTTTTTACCCTTTGGGTACGGACCCCTAAAAATATTATGTTACTTATTGAGACTTTTTCTTCTTTTCGTATCGACGTAACGACACTGAGAGGACAGCTATGTTTGTCCCAGCAGTGGGAACATTGTAATCTTATTGAACTCCATCAACACCTACCTGCCGATTCCAATAACGTTGGGGTCGGCTTCCAGTCTAACCGGAAGCAGTTAAATACCAGTACTTAACATGGAGCGACCCACAAACAAAGTTATTACTGGGTATTATGATACCCCTTGATAAGACTGGTTGTCAGACTTTTTGGGCCACTGACTACCTGTAACGACTCTCAAAGATCTACAAATGACAGCCGGGACCAACGGCTTAATGTGCTTTCCGTGGCAAGCAGGGAACTCAGTATGTAATAGATGGTCACCCATCCACGGACCGACCTTGGCAAGTGTGGCTTAATCTGAAGATCGACTCGTGCGGTTGTTATTATTTAACCACGTACCTACTCCTCATTGTCCTACACGTGTGGATTATAACACTTACCCCCGAATACTGAAACGTCACTCAAAATTTAAGGGCTGCTTAACATTTGAGCAGCTCCTAAACTTTACATTTCGTATGGCCAAACGTCACTTCTGAGTATCTGTTAAATAAAAGTGCTACTTAAATTTTGAGTGACGTTTCAGTATTCGGGGGTTGCAGTGTCACATAAAAAGGAATAATTAAGTTTTTCCAATTACTCAGCTTTTCCTGGAACTCGTTGCATGAAAGTCTTTAATTTGAATTTTCCGTGAAACTTACACACAGTACTTAAATGAGGTACAGTCAAGCGAAGAAATGTGTATACAGGCTGCTATCTAACAACCAATTTATTTTAAAAGATCTTGAGTACTGATATGTCACCTCAAAAACTTTGAAATCTTTCTGCAAATGTTGTGTCTTAAAATTAACAAATTATAATATGTTTTGCTTTCAATAGAAAACTAACTTGGGCTAAAGGTTCCATACCAATATTACGAGAGGAATAGGTACCTTAGGTACCTTCTTTTTTTTTGTCATTATAATTCAGCTACAATTAATGCGAAAACTATCAGTCACGGTCAAAAGCAATAAAAAGCCTGCTTGAATGTCGCAGGCTTGTTTATCCTGTTAAAAACCTTTCGGTACAAAAAAAAACTGAAAATTGGCAGGGTAATGAAAACATAACACTAAACAAAATAAAAAATTCCTCCTCTTTTTGGAATGCAAGTCGATTAAAAAGGGATATTTACCATGTTTACTAATATTTAATATCCCGTTTTAGTGTTATTAATAGTGTTAGTGACCATGGCAGTATAAAAACTTTTAATAAAAATATGTAATACTAGCTTCGTCCACGTGGAGTTCGGTTACTGTCCCACGGGATCATAGGTACTACCGAAATAAAAAGTATCCTATATGGTAATCCAGGTTATAAACTATCCATGTGCCAAATTTCATCCTAATTCGTTCCGTAGTTTTTGCGTGAAAAAGTAACAAACATCCATCCATCCATCCTCACAAACTTTCGCACTTTTAATATATTAGTAAGAAGTAAGATTTGCCTGCATTCCAAACTATTTCATTGACTGTACACGCAAAGTACAAAATGAGGTAATAACGAGAACTCAGTGTAGTTAGAAATAAACTTATGCATACCTGTTTCGCTTGAACCTGCGTTTTATTCGTGGAAACGGGAATATCAAGAATTGCAGGCTGCCTGTCTGACGTTCGTCTATGGTTAGTATAGGGGGATTCCCCGAGTCTATTATTGTTTATGTAGACTGACAATAAATATGGCTCTATTTGGAAATGCAGAATGATATTCATGAAAGTGGTCGTGATTTTCACGTGTAGTGTGGATCTTATTGGTGTAATATAATTGTAAAATTAGTACAATAATTGTGCGTTTATTGATGAGTTGTGTCCGAAATCGAAACGATTTATTTATTTAACATTTATTTATTTATCATCAAACATCTACCCTTACAGCTAACCAATGCGGTAAATGTGCCTTAATTAATACTTCACATAATTGTTCCATATAACTTATACCTATAACTAATTACAAACGAAGCATTCCTTGTGAATTCACTCACTTATTATTATGTAGATACTTTATTTGGCGAAATGTGGGTGTACTATTAGGTACACCTCTGTCTACCCCTTCGGGGACTACAGGCGTGATGTTATCTTTTGTTTGTTGTGTGGGTCATTTGCCAAAACGAAGGGTAAGCAGAGGTGTAAAAATTTCGCCAGCAATGTTTCAGTCCTCTATGTAATAGGGGACAAGCCTTATATTACATTCTGTCATTAATCAAGCACTAGAGTTGGTGCCAGTTAAGATCGCAATAGCGGTCATCGCCCTTTCCCTAATATCTCTTCCTATCAAACAACAAATGAACCATGTATCGTTTTTCATTAGAAAAAATGTTGAAGATCACGATAGATGACGACTCAAGACTTGAACAGGCTTATTTTATTATTTCAAAGTTAGAAACTGAATAAATGTAGGTGAGTCACCAACTATAGTGACCACGGCTACCATTAAGAAATCCCAGGAAAACCCAGTACCTCATGCCGCCATTCATGTTATTGAATAGACACCGATTTAGACGTCGATGCATGACACCATTCCTAAATTCCACAACTCGCACCTCTACATAATATAATCTATGACAAGAGAACACGGTTGACTGCACAAGTACAACTCGTACCAAAGGATCAAGCTGCAGCGCATCGGTCAATTACATTTCAATACTGGACGGATCACGGGGCTTCTAACTTACATAACTGAATTAGCTTTGTTAGAATCTAATTGTTTAATTAACCCCAAACGTACATAGTTCTGGTGACATTCAAATTTATGGCCTGAAACACAGGTTTAAATAAACCTAGATCATGCAGGTCGCTACCTAACATTTGAATTCGACATTATCGTTACTTGCAACCGTTATATATATTTTAGTTATAGTTTACTTAAAAGCACTAATTATACAATTGTTTAATAAATAACACCACTGCACCCAAATGTACACTTTTGTTATACCTATTTTTAAATATATAATTTTATTTATTCATAAATAGCCGAGATAAAGACGGGACAAGACGAAGACAATCGGAATCTACTACTTGTTACTGCTTTGCGAGTCGGTCTGTCTAATGGCCAAGTTATGTAGTGTGATACACCCGCGCTGGTCAGGTCGCATTCTTATGTCAATAAGCGAAAATGCGCTCGAAATCAAAAATTAACATAAAAACAACTGGGCTGTGGAGTCCAGATAGGGAATCATCATCAGCTTATTAATGTTCCCACGGCCGGGATACAGGCCTCCTCTCTATGAGAGGAAATGGGCTATAATCCACCACGCGCGCCCAGTGCGGATTGGTAGATGTCACATGTCTTCGAATAGATAGGGAAACGATAGGGAATCGTTCCATATAAAATAGATCAGAGAAGATCAGCTAATAAATAAATATCGCTGGAAATTACACACAGCGCCATCTAGTGCCACACTAAGCAACGAGGCTTGTGTCGTGGACACCAGATAGTTTATATACTACATAGATAGTTTTTGTTTGTAAATACATACCTATTATACATATAAACATCCATGACTCGGAAACAAATGTCCATGCTCATCACACGAACATTTGCTCCTACCGGGATTCGAACCCGGGACCCTAAGAACGTAAGGCAGCCACACTACCGCTGCGCCATTCGGGTCATCAAAGATGATTATGACTTGAAGTAGTTTTTTAAACTTACAACCTGATCTGTAAAATAATGTCTACGCTTACACGATTTTGCAATAGGATTTCTAAAACTCCCGAGAATTGTAAACTAGACAAAGATAAATTTAAAAGCACACTAAAAGATTAAAACAAAGTCCACAAACAGAAATCACAGCCCATTAGTCTAAAGATAACAATATAATCCTCTGTAAAAACTAGCAAGAATCCTCAAAGCATTAATTTTAATTCTTCCCTAATGTATGCGCCGTCACGCACTTTTCTGCTAGCCGACCGGTTCTGGGCAAACGCTACAATATGTGCACTTTAGCCATTACGGCCATTACCCGGGTAGTATGCATAGAGAGCGCCCGCAAATTTTAAGGAATTATCCCGCAAATAGAGAGGACAAACAGCTTTTAACGATTTTTGGGAGGAAACCCGCTGGGATGGGTAATAGGGAACTTCTTTTGTTCGCGTATGGGCACGAACTACTTATGAAACTCGTGATTTGGACATTCCACTATGATTTCGTCAGTTATGTAGAAATCCCATTGATTAGGAGGCAATTTTATTGCCACCAATCTAGTACAGTAGTAATAAAACCAGTCTAAGCTAGCCTCTTATTCTGTTGAAACCCCTTAATATGCTAAGCCAAGTCAAAGTATTACAACTCATGTACGTCCTGCTGTACTTTACTACTCTCTAGGTAACTCGCTAGGCTCTAGGCCCTAAGCCAGCAAACAGTAGCGCGTTCGTAGCCTTAGGATAGTCCTTTTTTTTGACATGGCATCTCGCCGACCAACCTATATAGCTGGCTTCTGCTTAAGGCGCCTCCCCGAGCAAGTGACCTTGAGCGAGCAGTTTTTTGGAGCCTACTCCTCTTTATCCAGAAGAAAAACGAACTAATAAAAAATACTTTAAGTGTCTACATATTTTTGACTCCAAAATTGTCGTTTTTTTTATTTGCCTATTGTTAAATAAATCCCCCTCACAACAAAACCACAGAAATAAGAAATAATGATTTATAACGTGCTACTCCTCGTAAAGTAACCATTATTTTGATTTGCTACTTATACTAATGGATAGGGAATTTAATAATTAACGTAATGGTCGTTTTTTTTTTTCCAAAAGACGAATATTAAATTTTATAAAGAATAAAAACCACTCATTTCGCACTATTCGGCCCACAGTGACTGACGTAATAATCACTTTGTAGTGCAAGCTGATTAGAACTTTATTCTAACAGTATTATTACAAACGAATTTTGAACCACCATAAATAGAGATGCTAATTTTGGTCGGGGAGGCGCCTTAACCGGACTATCCTTTGGGTGCCTTGAGTGTAAGGCCTCCAGCCAAGGGCTTAGGATACTTAGTCAAGCTAGTCTGTAGGTTTATATTTACCAGAGAGACATAGATTACCCTTATCCATCTACCACGTAAGAAAGTAGGTATACTTAACTGTTCTTTATTAAATTCAATATTCATTTTATCAGTGGACGTAACACAGGATGATATCAAAATAATGACCCGACCGCCTCAGCCAAAAAAGAGATTATGAATAATGTAAACTCCACACATATTGCTACAAAAAACCACTAGTGTGACAAATGAGATTTCCATCGATTTATTCAAGGCTTTACGATATGATATTTACGATTGATTTTCGTGTAATTTGTCTGGTTGCTAATGCGTCTGATCTTTGATCTGCTACGGTTTCAAGGATACTTGGTGTAATTATAGGTCTGTATATAAGACATTAATTTACAGCTTTGTTTGAAGGCTAAGTTAAATGAAATCAGTGAAAACGATGAAAGCTATCAAAAGTGTGACAAACCTATCGATTCCTGGGTTCGATTCCCGAGTCGAGCAACGTGTTACTGGGTTTTTCCATCAGGAATTACTCAGTAGCAGCCATGGAGTTGATGGAGTCTAGATTTGTACTTTCTTTGTATAAGAAAACATATAGAAAACACAAGATCGGCTAAAAAAGCATTCAAAGAACTAGACAACAAAAAAATGGATTCAACAAATAGTAAATCACGTATTGAAATAATAAAAATAGCTACAGATTTCTACGCAAGCTTATATAGCGAGCCAAACTCTACACAAGACATAGAGACCGACCGACCATCTAAAGAATACGTCGACTGTAGAAATGTTTTGTGAACCTGAAATCTTTAAACACATACTGAAATTAAAATCAGAAAAAAGCCCGGGACCTGACGGTGTTACTAACGAATGCATTAAGCACGCCAGAGCTCATCTAGTAGCACCTCTTACAATATTACTCAACAAGATCCTAGATGAAGAGGTGGTGCCTGAGCAGTGGACTGAATCAGAAATTATTTTATTGTACAAAAAAGGCGACCCAGCAGACATAGGTAATTACCGTCCGATAAGTCTAATGTCTAGCTTTTACAAGTTATTCTCATCATGCCTACTCGACAGAATATCTTCGAAATTAGACACATTCCAACCTATGGAACAGGCAGGTTTCAGAAAAGGCTTCAATACCTCTGATCATATACACGTATTAGATCAAGTAATCGAGAAATACCTGGAATATCGAAAGCCGCTCTACATAGCTTTTGTTGATTATAAAAAAGCCTTTGACTCTATCTCGCATCCCAGCATATGGGAAGCACTAAATAACCAATCGGTCAATTGTAAATATATAAATATTATAAAAAATATATACTCTCAAAGCTCAAGTCGAGTTAAGCTGGATAGAGCCGGGCCTGTAATCAATATCAACAGAGGAGTCAGGCAAGGTGATCCTATCTCACCGAAATTGTTCATAGCTGTCTTACAGAATATAATGGCAGACCTCCCATGGTCGAAGAGGGGCATTAATATAAATGGAAAACATCTGAGCCACTTGCGGTTTGCTGATGACATTGTTCTGCTGTCGGAAAATTCTTTGGAACTCAACACTATGGTCAGAGAATTACAAGCAGCAAGTGAATACGTGGGTTTAGAGATGAACCTTAGCTTAACAAAAGTCATGACCAACAGCGAGATGACTCCAATCTTTGTCAACGACATGCCGCTCGAATACGTCCAGGAGTACATATACCTGGGCAAGCAAATCTCTTTCAGGAAAAATAGGAATATTGAAGAAATAGATCGAAGGGTAGCTATTACACCCGGGGCTGCGGGACTATTCGAAAGAGATACCGTGGCCCCGGAACACAAAGGGCGATGAAGGAACATGGATGGGTTTTAGTCAGTAAAAGTCTGACACTCCCTCCTGCTCAACCCAGAGCGGGAGAAGTCATTTGATGATTTCCCATCCGAAAAAAAAAAAAAAAAAAAAAAGGGTAGCTATTACATGGAAAAAATATTGGGCTCACAATCAAAATCAAATCAAAATCAAAATCAAAGCATTTATTTCAAGTAAGCCAGTTACAGGCACTTTTGAATTGTCGAAACAAAGATGAAAATTAAATGTAGCTACAGTCCCAGTCACAAGACATAAAAACTGTGAAAGTACTGTAGTTGCCCATTCCCTAGCGTAGATCTCTATGGAGAAGAACGGGCAAGAAACTCCATGGACACTCTTTTAAATCAGAATATTGTTACAAAATCTTGGTTACATCATTCATGTTGAGATGGTATATTATGTGAGAACAATGTAGCAAGATGTGCACGTTAAAAGTGTCCACAGTAAAACAAAACAAAAAAAAAAACAATTCAAAAACTAAAATAATTCATTAAAATAAGCCATGGCAACTGAGAGATGACCAGTCACAACTGACAGCGTCCGTTCACGGACATGACGCATAGATCAGCACCATTCAACTCAACCATTTTGAAGGGAACTAAATGATCCGACACATGCGCCACCATCAGCGAGACTTTTGAGTGAGCGTGACATATTCTCAACCGCCAGGGCACATTCAAGTCAAGAAAAGACGTAGGTTTCCAGTGAATGATAGCTTTCTAGTACATAGTACTCACACAATAAGGGCTATGAGATTATATAATACTAAAGAGATTGAATCTATACAATGCAAAGATAGTTGTACAATCTTCAGCAGCTCCAACAATACCATTTAATGCTATCAATTTAATCGCCCCTGTCCTTGTGGAGCAGGACCAGCATTGAGCCAAGCATTTTTATCAGCGATATAATCGCTCAACTTGTAATATGCTTGCTTACTTAGTGTGCGTTTAATGCATGTTTTAAATTTCGTCTCATTCAGTTCAAGAATACTTTGTGGAATTTTATTATAGCATCTCAAACAGTACCCCATGAAAGATGAGTCTACTTTAGCGAGTCTGAAGCCTGGCTGAACTAGTTGGTCTCTATTTCTAGTACTGTAATTATGTCTGTCACCCCTTTTACCAAAAAGGTGCAGATTTTTTCTGACGTACATTATGTTTTCGTAGATGTATTGACAATGTACTGTCATGATGCCAATATCCTTAAACAGTTCCCTTAGAGAATCGCGCCTACGAAGATTATATATGGCTCTAATGGCTCTTTTCTGCAGAATAAATATAGACTCAATATCTGCAGCCCGTCCCCATAGCAAAATGCCATAAGACATTATACTATGAAAGTAACTAAAATAAACCAGTCTAGCGGTATCTACATCAGTATATTGACGGATTTTTCTAATGGCATATGCTGCTGAACTTAGCCGCCCCGCAAGAGATGTTAAATGAGAACCCCATTGTAGCCTTGAATCAAGCGTAATCCCCAGGAAAACAGTTTTATCTACGAATTCAAGTTTCTCTTTATTCAGTACTATATCACAATCACTACTTTTAACATTCGGTAAAGCAAATCTTATGCATTTGGTTTTTTTTTCATTTAATACCAAATTGTTTGCTGTGAACCAATTTTGGACCTGAAGTAGGGCATTATTTACGTCATCTAGATTTTGGGCCCGCCTATTTATCTTAAAAATTAAGGAAGTGTCATCAGCAAATAACACCATATTTTGAGGTTGGTGTTTCAATAAATAGGGTAGATCATTTATATATACTAGAAAAAGGAAAGGACCCAATATTGAGCCTTGTGGAACCCCCATTTTTACTTTTAAACCATGTGAATTAACACCATTTATTTGAACATGTTGTTGTCTATCATTCAAATAAGATTTTACCAAACTAAGTGCAAGTTTACCCAGTCCGTAATGCTCAAGTTTCAAAAGTAATGTGTCGTGATTTACACAATCAAACGCTTTGGAGAGGTCACAAAAAATTCCTATGGCGTCTTGAGACTCTTCCCACGCAGTAAATATGTGCTTTAATAAGGTTACACCGGCGTCAGTTGTACAACGTCCCTTGGTGAAACCATACTGTTGATCATGTAAGATTCTGTTGGTGTTAAAATGATGGAGCATTTGATTAAGCATGACCTTTTCAAAAACCTTGCTAAATGCTGGTAAAACTGATACAGGTCTATAATTATTAGTGTCTTTACTGTCCCCGGATTTGAAAAGAGGTATGACTTTACTGTATTTCATTAAATCAGGGAAAACTCCTTGGTCTACACATAAATTAAAAATTAAAGCTAGATAAGGGGCTATAGTCTCAAGTATGGATGTACAAACTTTGATAGACATTCCCCATAGATCTTCGGTCAGTTTGATTTTTATTTGCCGGAAAGCTTTAATAACTATCATAGGGTTAATGTGTTTAAATTTAAATTCAGCCAGGCAGCCAGACACATTCGCCTTTAATAAACCAATTGAGAGTTCAGGTGAGGAAATAAGAGCCTCTGTAGTTTTTAATGGTACATCGGTAAAGAAATTTACAAATTCTTGAGCTACTTCCTGATCAGAGCTTTTAGGACCACATGCTGTATCTAATGTGTAGCTAGTGTTACGTATTTTCTTCCTGTTAGTCTCGTTATTTATGACTTTCCAAACTGTCTTTATTTTATTTTCTGCTGTTTTGATCTTGTTGCTAATGTGCAGGGCTTTAGCAACCTTGCATGTATTTCTAAAAATTTTTGTACTTGTTAAAAGTTTCAGTGTTTAAAAAAGGCTTAAGGCCATAAAGCTCAAATAGTCTTTCCCTACTTTTTCGGATACCTCTAGTTGCCCAATCACTAAATATGAATTTAGGGCAAATACTTTTTGTCTTCTTTTCAAAAGTTTTATTGAATTCCGTGTGAACTATTGAAAAGAAACGATCATACAATTGATTTATATTAATATCGTCAAGGCTCATAGCACTTAACTTGTTCTGTAGCGAAATATTATACCTATTTATTCTGCTAGAAGTTATAGGTCTAAATTTAATTTGAACTTTTTGCAATGGGGGTGTATTACACCTAAAAGTTACAGTTTGTCCGCTATGGTCAGAAGGCAGACAATTTACTATGGCCTTATCTAAGTAATCACAATCGCAGAAAACATTATCTATACAAGTAGCAGTAGAAGTAGTGACTCTAGTAGGTTCTATAAAAGTGTTGGTCAAGTCAAATGACTTAAAAAGATTTAATAACCGACTGCTATTTGAACTTTCTTCTAAAATATTGATATTGAAATCACCACAAATAATTGTAGATTTATTACTGGCTGCAAGTTTTGCCAGGACATCTTCCATTATTGATTCAAATAAGGAAAAGTTTTGATAGTTTGGGGGTCTGTACACACACACAATTACATGCTTATCTAGCTCAACACAGGACAGTTCGACGCAATGTTCAACTGAGAGACCTACTATGTCATTACGTTGCTTATATTTAAAACAATTTTTTATTAATATTAGGGAACCTCCACGAAGCATAGTTTTACGGTTAAAGCAGCTACCCACCATATAGTTCTCATAATTAATAAGCATTTGGTAATCCTTTAGCCAATGTTCAGTAAAACAAATAATGTCAAACTTACTATTTTCTAAAAACAATTCAATTTCTAATAATTTGGAAGAAATGCCTTGGATATTTTGGTGGAATAATTTCAAAGTGTTCTGCTGAGGCCCTTTTTTACTAACTAATTGAGTGCAAGAAGATACCTTGCTGTTGGTAGGATTAACAATATTGTTAATGGTACCTTCTGTTGTCTCACTTTCTAGTTTAAATTAATATTTGGAGTGAGACCGGAGACTCCCGTGCCATCCTCAGACAACAAGACCCTATCACTAATAGACCCTAAATGAGACCCTAAATGAGAATTCTCCACGGTGACACAGGGATCCTCCTCAGTACAATGATTGTAAACATTTATAGCACTAATGCTATATTCATTTAAAGTCACCTGTACATTAGTATTACTACTAATAGTCGCAGTGTTAATAATAGAACTAAACTTAGACATACTATTTATGTCTGTGTGAATATTATAAGCTAATAGCCGAGCTATTTTGTGTCTACATATAATAGGTAGATACACCTTACCCCGTGTCGACTTCAGTTTACCAACAATAGTGTTGATATCCAGATATATAAGTCTGTCACTATAGTGACCTACTAAAAAATGTACATGGTTATTTAACATATGTATATAATTGTTTTTTCTATTACCCAAATTTTCAAAATAGGGAAAAGCACACAATATGATTTTACCACATTTTAACTTTAACAACTCTAAGACACAGTCAGTAATGTCTTCCTTTTTAATCTTAGAGCTATTACCAACACATATAGTAATGGCAGTATTAGGATTATAAACAGTTTTTGTTACTGATGTCATAACCTGCTTATAGGTCGACCCAGGCATACAATAATTTTGCGTACAATAACTCAGGTTATTACTGATTAATTTCCCTAGCCCTCTACCTATACTATCAGAGAACATAACTGAAAGATTAGAATCTGAAAGATTAGAATCAAGACTATTAGGTGAGACAAAATTACCTAAGTCAGGTATTGTATCTTGGCTAGAAATACAGTCCTGAGTACTCACAGCTAGGGACGGGTCCTCCGTTGCCTCAAGCTGGAGGGCATCATTGCTAGATTCCCTTTGACAAGTACACTGAGTGTTGCTGAGAGTCAGCGAGTCCACTTTGTCTACCAATGCATTTGTAGCAAGAATATGCTCTTTAATTTGATTTTGAGAGTGTTCATATTTATTAAATAAAGACTTTAGTGACTTATTAAGAGCCTGTATTTCTGATTGTAGGCGCTGAGTGTCAATTTCATAAATATTTATACTATCTTCCAATTTAATCTGATAGTTATTTAATTTATTAACTAGAGAAACACGTTCTTTCCTTAATTGTATGTTTTTGGAATGGTGTTTTTGTTGTTTCTTGTATTTATTACATTTTTTAATGATTCTATTTAATCGTGCATATTTCTTAATTTTATTTTGACTGATTTTATGGCTGTAGTTATGCTTTAGTAAAGAGTCCTCTGTAAGGTCTATTGTTATAATGGAATGAGGGTGGCAATTTGTATTAACTAATTCATTATACAAATGTTCAGTTTTGTTCACAAAGAGATATTCAAATCAACCCTCCCGATCAGAGTAAAAAAGACCATTTTAGACTCTACAATTTTACCGTGTCTCACTTATGGCTGCCAGACTTGGATATATGACAACAAGGCGAGAACCAAGATCCAAACCACACAAAGATCTATGGAGAGAAGCTGCCTAAGTATCAAACTAAGCGACAAAATACGAAATACAGACATTCGCAATAAAACTAAAGTGACAGACGCTCTCAAATTTTCGCAAAGCCAAAAGTGGAGGTGGGCCGGGCACGTTGCAAGGTATTCCGATGATCGTTGGACAATCAGGGCAACTAAATGGAAAGGTCCACAGGGTACCAGAAATAGAGGCCGACCCTGCGCCCGTTGGCAGAACGAGATTATAGCGAACGCTGGACGAGACTGGATAGCCACCGCTTCGGATAGAGAAAAGTGGAATTCTTTGGAGGAGGCTTTTACCCGAAGGGGGTCCACACATTAATTCTATTTTGTAATTGTTAATCATGAGTACATTTTATTATCATAATTAACTACATTATTTCAACTTTATTATTAGAAATTCAATAATCTTAAGTAATTTAAATCGATTTAGTTTAATTAAGGTTTTTAATTTAATGTTTACTGATTTAATAATTTAAGTTGTTTTTAATTGTAATTTTATTTGATTATTGTAAATATATATTGTTATTATTTGATTGCTTATCATGATTACATATTAAAATTAATTATCTGAATTCATAATTTTATAATTAAGGTTACTTTAAATTACTATCTGATTATCAATGATCAATACTTATTGTTATTATTTAATTGTAATTTGTTTATAATTCTATTGTGTGGAATGAATAAAGCTCTTTTATTTATTTATTTTATTTATATAAGACATTAATTTACAGCTTTGTTTGAAGGCTAAGTTAAATGAAATCAGTGAAAACGATGAAAGCTATCAAAAGTGTGACAAACCTACCGATTCCTGGGTTCGATTCCCGAGTCGAGCAACGTGTTACTGGGTTTTTCCATCAGGAATTACTCAGTAGCAGCCATGGAGTTGATGGAGTCTAGATTTGTACCCGGCAATAGGCTCGCTCCATATTACATGGGACTTAAAAAAACATAACTGCCATTAAACTTATTTATACTATTAGGTACTCCTCTGCCTAACCGCTCGGGGACTACAGGCGTGATGTTATGTTATATCTACCCAGGAGCGTACGTTAATCTTGTTGCACGTCGTTGTACAAATACGATACGCTAGAAGGCTATGCTAGTATATGATATGCTGTGTTTCATCCTAATTTCTAATTCTCTACTGTATGTATATCTGTGTATCCGTAACTGTGTCTGGAACCACTTTGGTATCATAGGGGACCGCTAGTTACAAACAAACACACTGAAATAAAGTAAACCCGGAATAGAATTAGTTAATCTAGGTTTAATTTATCAATCAACCGGTGGATAGCAACACCAATGCGGGTGATAAAATTAGAACGTACGTTACATCTAGTGTCTCTAATTTGTGTTAAAAACTCAAAACTAGTTAGTTCCTTTGTATTCAATGTTGTAATTTTGGTCAAGTAGTTTTTAGGCAGATAATTATTGACGTATAAAGTACACGCACATTTCGCCACTATGTTGAAGTACCTACCTTGTAATAAGCGGGCGAGCCTATTGCCATAAACTGGGCAGGAATCTTGGCTCCGAGCTGCTCCTGAAACTCTCCTGTAGGCCTAGTTACAAATGATTCGTATCGATTCTCATTCTACAATCGTAAACGTTAAGTCACGTGGTCAAAACAAGCGAATAGAAACTTCGTAGACAAGTTTACATCGGTTAAGATGATAGAATGAAATGTATTCGTTTCTACAATCGTGATCGCTACATCCCATAGAAAACGTAGCCTTCTTACAGTTTTGACTGAACTTAAAAGTTTATATTCGATTGTTTCGTTTAGTTTTTTTTTACATTTGGTTAGTTTTCTATTAGCGTTAACGATTGTAGGTTGTCAACTTGGCTAAGCCTACTGATGGCAAAACTCAATATTACTTTGCCCAGCCAAGGAATCGAACCCAGGACCGTTCGGAAGCCGTGCTAAAAATATTATAAAATGACTGATAGCAGTTTTAAACATAACATCACGCCTGTAATGCTCGAAGGGTTAGGCAGAGGTGTACATAATAGTACACCCACATTTCGCCAGATTTTACTTAACAATATATCTCTACCGATCTAAATAACTAGGTAACTATCTAAATGAAATCTACACTAATATTATAAAGAGGAAAGATTTGTATGTTTGTGTGTGTGTGTATGTTTGTAATGAATAAACTCAAAAACTACTGCGCCGATTTCAAAAATTCTTTCACCATTGGAAAGCCACGTCTTTACTGAGAAACATAGGCTATATTTTATCCGTAGTCCCACGGGAGCGGGAACTACGCGGGTGAAACCGCGTGACGTCTGCTAGTACTAAATAACCATCTAAATAACTACCAACACAAACTCTTTAAAATCCAAAGCATGCTTTAATCTCTAAGGCACAGCGCACACTGGGCAACTAAACTGCTCGCTGGTGGATTAAGCAGAAGGCCCTTAATCAGCTCCGATAGCCTGCTCCGGTCCCCACGGTACGGTGGATTGGGTACCGTACTGCTTGTCCATTATCCTTTGAAGCCATCGATTTTATTTGAGACTAGGTATGGCCGATGACTTCAATCGTTTTCTACGGGAATATATGGGTATCATATAAATAATCGTTTTTAGACTTTTGTGACTTTAAACGTGTTACTTTTTACAGAAGCCTGCCTCAAGACTGCCTCAGGCCTCCACAACCCAGTTAAAACAGAGTAATACAAACTTCTTGGTAATACTGGTTGTCAGACTTTCGGGCCACTGACTACCTGTAACGAATGACAAAGATCTACAAATGACAGCCGGCACCCAACAGCTTAATGTACTTTCCGAGGCACAGAGGAAAGTCGGTATGGGATGGGTGGTCACCCATCCACAAACCAACTTAGATAAGCGCGACTTAACCTGAAGATCGACCCAGCGGCTGTTATTAATTAACCATGAGCTCCTATTATGCCAACTATATTTGAATAAAAAGTATCCCTTAATCCGTGTTTTAGAAACGAACACCTTTCTTGTTCCTTGTAGACCTTTTTCGCAAATAAACTTCAACCCCGATTTCAACCCGGTTTGGGGTGGAGTTTTGAAAAATCCCTTCTTAGTTACACTCTCTAAGCTACGTAATTTCCCTTTTTCATCAAATCAAACTGTGCGATGTCTGTCTACCAGTCATGCAACTACTTAAAAATGTGCTTATCGAAAAAAAAATGCTGTTAATCCAGGTCAACATAAAATATATGCGAAAATAATGCGACATAAACGGTCATAATGTTTTGATCGCGTTGTCTTACAAGTTTGATTTTTTCACAGCTGAAAGAAACCGTAGATCCAAATATTTGATATCAATTTTAACTTGAAAAGGTTTCAACAGACAGACAGTCGGACGGACGTCAAAGTGATTATATTTTATAATTTATTTTTCTACGTCCATCTTTAAGATTGGCAGCCATGACTGAAAACGGCCCAGGCGATTATTATTAAGAACAAAATTCATGGCTCTTGGCCTCAATTTGGCTATTCTAGATGTGTAGATGTAGGTATAGTTCCACACATTCAGGGTTCTACTACAAATCAATTCAAAAAACATGTATGTACTCGATAACGTCACCAACGCCCCAGAGGCAAATAGTATATTATTATTAAGAAGTAACTCTGTATCTCATTATAAGTGAACTGTTATTTTTATAAGTTCTTATGAAAAATAAATATCTTTAAACTAAATCAAAACAGATTGAAAACAGTTAGAGATTTCCACTCTTTTACCTCAAAATGGATTAAAAATACTCAAGAGGAACGTACATCGCTAGCAAATCATTTAACCCCACATTTCGCCTCTTTTTCAATTCACATAAAATTCATATGTCATATTTGTGACGAGAAAACAGCTCGAAAATTAAATATTTGATGTGTCATATTTGAGACGAGGTGAAAAGATGTTTGATGTCAAATCCAGGGACGGAGCTCCAGACACGTGCAAGAGTAGGTAAGTACCTGCTACACGTTGTCTGTCTGTCTTCTGAAAAAAGGTCTCGTCTCGCAGTCTGGCACAACGTTATTTTTATGTTATTTTGAAAACTTAAATCATAGTCGGGAAACATAAGGTATACAATATGTTAGTAACCATCACACAGGTTCAAAAATCACTTAACCACACCATCTTTAACAGTATCAAGAAGAACGTCTTATAAATCGATGAACACCGGCTGCACGCACGAAAAAGTGTCACACCGTTCCGCGCGCCAGTCACGGTCCGCCTGACTAATCAACGCCCAGCCCAAACCCTAGAAAACCTAGATAACTGAAATTTTTACAGTGGTTCCCTTTATAATGTAGACAAGAAATAAGAAAGGATTTTTCGAATTTCAACCCCTAAGGGAATTAAATAGGGGATGAAAGTTTGTATGAAAGTCCGTCAGTTTTAGAGTTATCAGTTATAGTATCTTAAAATTTTGTGTTTAGATTAAATTAATTTAATTTATACGTGTCGCAGCGTTTTTGATAATTCCACCCCCAAAGGATTAAAAAGGGGGATGATGTTGTGTATGGAAAGTCCTTAATTTCGAAGTAAAAATCATGAAATTTATTATCTAGGCGTGTGGTTGGAAGCTAACGCAACGGTGTTGTTAGAATTTCAATCCATAACGGGGTGAAAGTGGGGATGAATTTTTTTTTATTAAGTAAAATCACTAATAAGATGAACATTTTGTATTAAGCCTTTTGGTTGGTAATTAATAATTACATGTATCAGCGTTTTTGAAAAATCATCCTAGAAGAGAAATAATGTTAATTTAGTGATAAATAATTCAATTGAATTCATAAAATTCATTTTCATCAATGTTTTCCTATGACGTTATCACGTAAAATTATCGTCCGTACAGACAGCCATTTTTTTTAAAATTGATGTAGGTACTCGAGAGCAACCATTCCCATATAAAAAAATCGGCTAACTGCGAGTTGGACTCGCGCACCGAGGGGCCCGTACAAACTTCATAATGCAGGCCGGTTTTTTGTTATTCATCATCATCATCACCATCATTTCAGCCGAAAGACGTCCACTGCTGGACATAGGCCTCCCTCAAATGTCGCCACATTGACCGGTCCCGTGCGACTCGCATCGAGCGGATTCCCGCAGCCTTCACCAGGTCATCGGTCCCCCTAGTGGGAGACCTTCCAACGCAACGTCTTCTAGTTCGCGGTCGCCACTCCACAACTTGTCGGCCCCATCGGCCATCCGTTCTGCGAGCAATGTGCCCTGCCCGCTGCCACTTAGGCTTGGCAATTCTTCGGGCTACGTTACGTTACGTGACGTTACGTTACGTGACGTTACGTTATTAAACTACATTATTTACGGTTTTCAAAAAAGTTCTTGCCAAATTTCATGATTCTAGGTCAACGGAAAGTACCCTAAAGATTTGATTCTCTTGTAAAATCGCAAAATATGCGACATAAACGGTCAACTTTTGATCGCGGTGCCTTACCAGCTACAGCACTATTGTACATGACGTTTAAATTAATAAATAACACAGTTTTACACAGTTAAAAGAGACCGTAGGCCCGATTATTTAATACAAATTTCAACTTCACACCTCCACGCGTTTTTGAGAAGAATGGTCTTGACCGATAGACAGACAGCCGGACAGCAAAGTGATCCTATACGGGTTCCTTTTGAGGTACGGAACTCTAAAAACGCACAAGACAGTTTATAGCATGACGGTTAACAGTTCCACTTTAAGACACGACTCATTGAACAAGACAACTATACGTCGTCACGTCTAAACGACGAACGGCCTAAGTTCCTATCCAGTGGTTACCTCGTCAGTCGTGACGTAAGTGAGTAAGCTGTAATTTACCCGCTCTAGGTACACACATCGGTGCAGTTAAGTGAAATACTAGTAATTGGCCGCGTCAAACTCTGAGATTGCAACATGCTGAGATGGACACAGAGTAGGAAAATCACAGAAACTACAAATTAAATCATAAAAATAATGCAGAAGCGCAGTGAAGCTTTAATTCGCGGTGTCGATGAAATCGACTTTTTGTAAATACCTGTATCCGCTTAGACTGGAAGCCGTCCCCAACATAGTTGGGAAAAGGCAAGTCAGATGATAATGCTTTATTGCGAACGTATAAATTATAGTCAAATCGACGCAGTGGTAGTTCCATTGGCTTCAAATTCGATTTCCTTTGGGGGCTATTTTTCTATAGACTACAATAGACGAAGCGGAAATATACAATTTCGCGTAAACTTAAATCACTGTGGAAATTTTTTAAGCTATTGGCATAGGTATATATTTTTTTAAAGCATAGTATATTTTCCATTTGGAATTTCTCAGTAGCAGCCACGGAGCCTGGATTTGTGCCAGGATGGTGGCAATAGGGTCGCCCCTTATTACATGGGACTTAAAAACATAACTGGCGAAATGTGGGTGTACTATTAGGTACACGTCTGCCTAACTCTTCGGGGATTACACGCGTAATGTTATGTAGTATATTTTAGTACATGCTATAAGATAGGTCGTTTTACCACCCATACAAACACTACTACGTCTAGTTTTAACCAGTACAGACTGTCATTCAGAGCCAGACCATTAGAGGTTGTCAGCCACAGTAAGCTAGTCATTTCAGTACATCAGTGCAGTACTAAGTACTGGTAAATGACCGCACGTCTCCTGTTAAGCAACAGGCTGTATACAGGGTGTAATTGCTTGCAGGGGAAGTGAGACCCGGTATTTGACGACGTTTTCTTTTTTTACTGACATTTTTGTTTTAATAATAATATATCATTTAATTCAGGTAACAAAAGACCCATATCATATAAAGAGTGTAAAACAGACTCCGTTGCTGCTACTGAGAAATTCCTGATAGAAAAACCAAATGACACTTTGCCCAACCTGGGAATCGTGACCTCATGCTCAGCAGTCGTGCTTGAAACCACTAGACCAACGAGGCACTTTCAAAATCCCATGAAATATAACTGTTTAACTTACCGTAGACCTAAGCCTTTACCAAAATTGAAACAATTTATATTCAAAACCACAGACCAACTAAATCCGCAGCATGCATCGACTTCAAGACACCATTAGTTTCCTAATCGCTCAATTGTCCCTCTGTTTCCCTTCACTCTACGGAACCAAATCCGGAATTAAATCCGGAATGATCCGTTCTCGTCCTAATCCGTTCCGTTTCAGCTAGGACCAGTCTTACCCCACGTATCAGAGTTAGCTATTTCGATTTAATTAAGTACTGGCATAAGATACGGAATTCGGATCGGATTGTGATAGGAATTTGTAGGTTCGTTTCCTTATGTTTGGTGAAGTATGAAGTTGAAGTTTGATTGTATGGCGAAGGTTTTATTAGGACATTGGTTGATATTAGAATTATAACATGATGTGAATCATTTCTGAGTTGCTTGTCGTTTTTGTTTTACGTTGATTAAAATCATTGTTTTCAATAATGAATAAATTATAGTTATTTAAAACATTTATAAAAAGGAGTAAATAATAGCGTAACGGATATAGAAAAAGCGAAAAAAAAGCGAAATAAATGTTGTGCCTGCCCCAAGTAACAGCGGGAAGATAATGACGATAATTTCCTAAAATATATTTACTGAAAATGAAGCTATAATGATTTCCAGTAAATATAATTCCGTCTATTGGGTCACCCTATGTGAAATGTTTTCTTTAATGTAAATTGAAATTTGTATGGTGTGTGCATATTATAAAATATTTTATCTATCTGTCTATTCGTCAAACATAACGCGAAATACATGAGAAATTTTGAATTTGAATTTCGTAGGCTGCGTTGAATGGGACAGCAAATTCGTAACACTAAATGCTCACACAGAGATTCACCGTTTTGAGTTGCATGCAACGCATCCGATCAACCCTAATTGACGGAATTTCCTATTACAATTGATCTTTGACCTAGGTACGTATACCTAACGAAGTGCAAACGTATCACACTCACAACACAAAATTTTTCGATCACGAAACCTCGATTTTTCAAACTTTGGACAATAAAGGAATCGGTTCTGTGTGAACACAGGCGGTCAATTGTAGATCGAAGATTTAGTATTAGTAATTTCTTTCATCACCACTGCTCTCAAAATAGTGAGGTAACCGGCTTTACGACATGTCGGTTTGAACTAAATAATTGAAGACATGAGTCATTTTACTCGCTCGTGTATCAGCAGTGGGCAAATTACAGGCTGAATATGTCCCAAGTACAATAGGGACCATTCCTGTGAAGTGAGAACCTACATCATCACAAACAGACATTTGACACGGGAACAATGAAACATAACCAAAGACAAATGCTTCATCAAATTAATTCAGTACAAATGCATATTTTAATATTTTTTCACACTCATTTTCAGAGTTATATTCCTGAAATTTCAGTAAATATTCATGAAAGCTGTTTCAAACGGTTTGCTTTTGGTTAAAATAGAATATCATTTACACAATTTTTATAGAAAATATGCGATAAAAATGTTTTTCCCTTTATTTAACATTTTTTTAATAGGAACAAAGATTATGAAAAATAGATTTGTTGTGTCTGAATAAATTTCAGGGACTCGTTTTAGTCTAATTGTTCTTGGATTAAATAAGCATTATTTGTTCTGTATAATCTCCTCACCAAGAGCAAACTCTTGTTTCAACAATGCTTCCTAACATGGTCCACTCAAATACGTGTGGTTCTTTCTTTAAAAGACCATATGTGCATAGTCCTCATGTGAATTGAGCAAGATTATGTCTGGACTTCAAAAGAGACTATGACCTCTGAGTTTGTTTCGGCTGTTTCTTCTCCGAGTAGTCAGGTACGAAACACCGGCCCCATCCAGTTTTTAAAACATGACGTGTAAAAGTGTTTGTAAAAACCTGCTTGCAAAAATAAACATCATTTCATCATGATTTAGTTTTCAAAATGAACACTAGTAAACATGGGTTGAAGCCGTGACCGAGTGGCGTCTAAGGACTGGAAAGAGAAGTGTTGATCGTCCAGCGGTGAGATGGGCAGACGACATTGTTGCCATCGCGGGGATATCCTGGATGAGGCCAGGACAAGAGCGTGGAGCTTGGCACAAGCAAAGAGAGGCCTATACCCAGCAGTGGGTGAAGTCGGGCTGTGGATGATGGTGAAAAAATGGGGTTTCCAATAACTGACACATTGAATGGTTTTATATCAATATTTTTTAAAGTAAACTAGCGAGATACCTCACTCGCACATAATCTTTTTAAATTAAGATAAAGCGATGTGGGTTTAACCAAAAGTATTGTAATGTTTTTGAATAAAACGTTGTTTTTGTAATGATACGAAGTTTAACAAGTCGAAACCAAAGGATTGGCCACAAAAATAATTATGTTGACTTGCTACCAACCTCACCCATCATAGATTTGATAATATTATCAGCCAAGCGTTATCATACGAATGCCTGCAACATGATTTGATAACCTAGCCTGCTCACAAATTTTTAGCGAATTCATATTATTAAGGCCTAGCCGAATCTAATGTTGTTGTTGATTTCTTTCGTAGTCGAATCAGTGAGAGTTTCAGTTAAAACAGAAGTTTACGTCAACGTTATCGAAGATTTTAATTTAACATAGCTAAAAAATATATTTAAATAAAGTAATTCATGACAATATTGGCCAAAGAATTAGCATTGCCTTTCAACGTGACACGTTTCCGAATGACAGCGATGCGGAGGAGTACTTTGACGCCTATTGACGTCGTTGTATATATGTAGGTACTTACGTTTAGTTATATTTTTGCAGTTATATAGAGTTCTAGTTGTAGTATGTATATAATGTAAATATGGTTTATTAATAAAGAGTGATTACTAATAACAATATTTTATACAATTATTAATAAAAATTACCTAAAATAACTAACTTAACAATAAACAAAAAAATGTGATAAAAAACGCCTCCTCAACGCTGTCAACTGGTAATGTCCCCAAGAGACTGGCGGCGTTACCACGCTGTATGGCAACGCTAAGCCTTTGGCCAAGGTAAAAGCCAGCCTTTGGGTCATGGGAAGTGTCAACTAAGCGGTTTGAAATTTCCTTAAAAAGGCTGTGAGCACTCGGACCAAACGGCTCAAAAATATAGTTACCTATATTTACGCGGCTTAAGGTTCTCCGCAACCGCAGCGACAGCGCTAGTAAAGCACGTTATGGAATAGATATAAATGCTCGCACTAGAACCTCAGAAGCATACTTTGATATACAATCTTACGATAAATCAAGTCCTAAATCCGCCCCATCTAGACATATTCCCACCTGTCAAACTCATAGACAATACCCCTCTAGTCTAGAACCTAAATGAACATACAAGAGCTCATTTCGCAAGTGTTATGAACTCAACCTGACGTACTCGTATAATAAAAAAAGATTTCCCTCAGGAAATCAGAATATTGGGGGGTATAAACTCCTCGACTCGTAAAACGTTGCCTTAGACTCTGTGTGTCTAAGTTTTGTTCTATTTCAGCCTGAATTTGCTCCTACCTTCGTACCTAGGAAGATAGATGGGAGGTAAGTGTTTTTGCGACGAATTGGGTCTTTCTTGGAGTTTTTTCGGGAGTCTAGGGTTCCGTACCCAAGGGTAACCAACGGGACCTTATTACTAGGCCTTAACTGCCCGTCCATCCATACATCTATCTGTCAGTGGGCTGAATCTCATCCGTAATAGGCGACAGTTGAAATTATCACAGAATGTGTTTTTCTATTGCAGCTTTAAGAACAAATAATAAATTAAAAATTAAAGGGGGCGCCCCTACCACGATGGTACGAAACCCTTCTTTCACGCGTCCGATTCGCACTTGGCCAAACTTTCTTTCTTACTTTTTCGTGTGGTTAGTGCCTAACGTAGTGTCAGAGTTATTCAGACTTGGCTTTACATGCCGTCGAGATAATATATCTCTCAGGCATGCAGGTTTGGTTTCCTGACGATGTTTTCCTTCACTTCGGTGAGCAAGCATTAAATATTGGTTTAAATTATCGTAACAAGCTTTGCAAAAGGGCACCTAGAATCAATTCTATTTACTTACGTGTAAGCTTGACTTTCAAAAATACATTTAATTAACCTAATTGAAAGAAATGATCAGACTTTTGAAATGTTTGCAACAAGATCAATAAAATAATATCACTCATAGCTATTAATGAACTCTCAAAACCAAGTTAAATATGTTCAAAACGAGTATTTTCAATATTAAATACCTAGTTCGAATCTCCGCGCGTCCTTGCTAGGCACTCAGAATACTCAGATCAATTTTCATTGTCAAGTAAAAGTCCAATGCATTTCAAACGCCACATTAAGCTTTTCAAAAGCGACGTCTAGTAAGTGCAACGACTCGTTTCAGTACGTACAAACTTAGGAAACTGTGCATAAATCAATACCTATTTGATTCGACTCTCAAATCTCACATTAGCAATTATGATTCGTGGACCAAAATGCTAAACAACCAATGAAATCGTTTGACAGCTGATTTTGAAGAGCATTACCGCGGACACACGTTTTTACTGACACGTATTGACATAGTTACGTCTCCCTCCTTATAAGTGCCAAGTGATAAAAGTCCACCAGTGCGCTTTCATTATATTACATATACAGGGTGTCCGGTAATTAATGGATAACCTTGAAATGTCTTATAGTAGAACATAAGGCCATTTAGAAAAAATACGAAAAAAATCTATCATAAGTAGTACCTGTGAGCAAGTTCATTTATTTTGGAAAATAAGTATGAATTAATTTTTAAACAAAGCTTAAACATCTTGGGTAATAGAAAATGTATGCATGCATGAGTGACCAATAATTTTAAAATAATGTCTGTTTTAAGTAGATTTGATAATGGTACAATAGGCATGACGACAGTATCAAAAAATTGCTAATCTATTTAGTCCGTCAGTTACAGTATTGTAAATTAATGGACACGTATTTTTTGTTTTTGTAAATCAATGAATATTGACAAAAGATAAAATGCATCAAAACTCGGGAGTGGGCCGGGGCTCGTGACGTCAGAACTAGCTAAAAATTATACCTAGGCGTGACGTATTGAGAATTTTAAAAGCGTCATATTTTCGTTAATTTTGGTTTACGTAACAAAAGAAAAAACACGGGTAAAATTTTTTTTGATAATCTAACTGACGGACTAATTAGATTTTTTTTGACGTCTCGCCTATTCATAATTGTATCTGCCTTAAATAGTGAATTATTGCTATACTCTTTAACGCAAAAACTACTAAACGCATTGGGTTGTTTAGCACACAGATAGTAATCTGGATCAACTCAGGATACTTTTTATTCCAATCGTATGATCCCGTGGGACAACTATCGAACACAACGCGGGCGAAGCCGTGGACATAAGCTAGGTTTTAGATAAATAGCAACGATCGTACATAATATCGTACTTACTTAGTTTTATGATTAAAAACTTTGTAAGACTTAGGTAATGTTGAAAACTGATATTTTTATTATTGTCTTCGACTCTCATATCTTTTGAGCAGAAAATTAATAGGCACTTTGAATCTACATTATACTTGAATATAGAGATGAATCTGGATTCCTATAGAAATGGCGGAGATATATGGAACTGTATATTATGTGGTGTACAATAAAGAATTTCTATCTTCACGCACATGAAAAGGTTTTCCTTCCTATTCGTTACGATTATACAACAGTCAGCCTCAAAATTAAATTACGATTATACACACAAACACTCCAAAATCGTATCTTAAATGAAAACTCGAAAAGGCAAAAGAAAGCATTATGTACCTAATTACTCGAATAGGAAAATCAAGGAGAGAAAATTTCATTTTTTTCCTAAATAGTCAATTTTTAACGAAATTATACAGCTATTAGCCACTCAAACTGCATTAATCACTCGTTTTCAAAGACAGAAAAACACTCACTTTAAAACCAGAATTCATTATTTTTCAGTCAAAAATAATACTACCATTATTCTTATTTCCATACTCTCAAAAACATCAGAGGGGAGAAAGGGCTAAATATAATCTAACCATACATCCCTGAACAGAACAATATGATCGACCTTCTAACCTAGTGCTCCCCTAACTACTAGTTTTTAGATCACTATGCCATACATTAAAACGTGAAACCAGAACTGCCTATCTATCTCAGAAAAATATGATGTCATCTAAAATATTTTTCTATAAAGTAATAAAGGAAATAGCACATCCAATGACTGTCTTGAATTCCAAAGAGAATGTTCCATTTTTCTTTTTTCAAAATACAATATTTTCGTTACGTTTTGTTGAAGAGCAAGAATAGATTTAAATGTTTCGCGAAAGATAAAAAATCTTACCCAATTTTTATTTCTATTCGGTAGCTTATAAGTTGTCCTATAACTAAGTTGTTATTATTTATTAATTAGAGCGTTTAACGAAGAGATTCCATAGGAAAGATTTTTCAATCTTCTGATGATGACACGATTCGAAGTTCGTTTTTGTCAGTTTTTCGAAACGAGATCTGTCTACGGTCAATTTCAATCCTTGGTTATCCTTAACCAAGGATTAAAATTGACTGCACATCTGACCGAAGTAAATAAAATAATTATGTTGCTAGTACTGCCATGTAATTGCATGTTTTTCTAGTGTTTTCATCCTCAATCAATTTTAATGTAATTTCATCGTAAATTCATTATTATTGTCTTCATAAATCAAGTTTAATTACCTATTTTGCACACAATAATACCTCTTTGCAATTTCTTATAAAAATACGGTCATTTTTGCTGCATATTTAGACCTGGAATTCTGATTTTACCGAGGTTATTTTGTAAACGTTTATTTTATAAAAGATGTCACGTAATTTTTCACAAAAATCTTAACAAGAAAAACGAAACAAACATGAAAATCGTTTAGAAACGTAAATCGTCGCGAAAAACCGTCTGAAAATTGATGTCACGTCTGCAAATAACAAAAACCCTATTTTATAAAAACCTAACAACCTTTCTGGGTCCAATCCAGAATTATTTACGATACTACTATAAGGAACCCTTGGGCCAGAAAATCTGAAGGTCGTATCCTATGTTATCCGCGAAAATGCATATCTTACATAAAAATATTTTTAAAAATACTTACGGTTTATAATCGGAGGAAACATAACACACTAAAACACTGGCACTATACACTCACACAGAACTTTACACTATATTTTTATTTATTTTCTTATTTAGACACGACGTTAGGTCGGCGGCGCTGCGAGCGTCGGCCGGTTTCGACGACGGCGCCAAAACGACTGACCATTCGGGATGGGTGGGTTGCCAGCGTGCGAGAGGAAAAGCGCCGGGAGGAAATGGGGTGAGAGGGAAAATTTCAGGGAGATTTTTAGACGTGGATTTTATTGGTTTCAGCTAGGATTTCAAGGTCATTTGTCGATGCGCTGACCTTGACCTAACAAAGTCAAATGTCCTATCTAATGAGTATCGGCCTGTTATTGTTTCAAACGTGAGTTTTATAAAATCATTGATGGTAAAGATGACGACCTTAGTTACAAAATGTAGGCAAAAAAACCATACTTATCTTAAACAGAAGCAAAGATAAAATTAAATTAATGTAATGTTTGCGAACGCATTTTACACTAATACTTTTCTCCAATGCGTATCATACGCGTATTAATTATTATTCTTGAACAAATTATTATGAGACGTTATCAAGTATGGGATATTATAAATCTTCTTTAATTATTTTATCGTTTGTGTTGTAAAAACAACTATGGCAAGGAATTCATTTTCTTTTCATAACCGACTCCAGGCGAACACGCTGTCCATTCTTGTCATATCCAAGAAAGGAAATCGGTCACCAAAAAACAAATCAGTTAAAAAAAGTGTCACCTCACAAAAAATAAAATCAATAGGAAACCTAAAAAGCTCCCTTTCTCTTGCGAATTCTTTTGCAGCTGGTATCCCCACCCTGAGAAAATGGCGGGAAGTGGCGCCTGCGTGGACCCCGCCCCCCGCGCGTTCCTCCCCGCTGCCCCCCTCACGAAAACTTAGCGCCAATCGAACTGATGAATTAGGCATGCATCGCGAGTAGGTACTGAACATAATTGTTGATATTAATTGATAAATACCTACAGAGATATTTTTATTTAGGAATATCAGTATCTGTCACGTGTGGACTTATACTAAACATACATAGGTAATACCACGCCTGTAATCTCCGAAGGGTTAGGCAGAGGTGTAGCTAATAGTACACCCACATTTCGCCAGTTATGTTTAAGTCCCATGTAATAGGGAGCGAGCCAATTGCCGTCAACTGAGCGCAAACCCAGACTCCGTGACGCTACTGAGAAATTGCCTACGGAAAAACCCAATAACACTTTGCTCGATCTGGGAATCGAACCCAGGACCTCATGCTCAATAGTCGCGCTGGCGACGAATATACCAACGAGGCAGTACTACTACTGGACTTTAACTATAATTTCAATTTTATCGAGACCTGGACCAACTAGCGATTCGTGCGGGAATCGAACCCACGACACGCAACGCAGCAGTCAATCTGTCAGTCACTGCGCCAACCGTGTCGTGTGTTGTGGTCAGGTAGGCAGTCGCCCCATATAAAAATACTAGTATTCAGCTGCATACGTAAAACAGAAGCCGACCTCAACATAGTTGGGAAAAGTCTATGTTATTGATGAATACTAACTTTACAGATGTTACAACTAGAATCCGTAAACTTGAATTGCAATGGACAGGACATACAATAAGAGGCACAGAGAAGTGGAACAGAAGCGTACTGTTTTGGTACCCTAGAAATAGGAAACGAGGCAGACAGATTCGAAGGTGGGAAGACGAGATAAAGGCGATAGCAGGAAAACTATGGACTAGGAAAGCTCTAAACCGAGTAGAGTGGAAAGAAATGGAGGTCGCCTTTGGCAATGTTGTGCAAACAGACAAAGTTGTCGATGTCATCGACTTAGCAGAGTCGTTAACTTAGCATTATTATTTTGTAAATATTCTTTTTTGTGTCTGAATAAAGGCTATTATTATAGGCATGACGACAGTATCAAAAAATTGCAAATCTATTTAGTCCGTCAGTTAGAGTGTTAGAAATTAATGGATACGTATTTTTTGTTTTTGTAAATCAATGAATATTGACAAAAGATAAAACGCATCCAAACTCGGAAGTGGGGGCTCGTGACGTCAGAACTATATAATATATATAATAATTATACCTAGGCGTGACGTATTAAGAATTTTAAAAGTGTCATATCTTCGTCAATTTTGGTTTATGTAACAAAAGAAAAAACACGGGTCAAATATTTTTTGATAATCTAACTGACGGACTAATTAGATTTTTTTTGTCGTCTCGCCTATTATACACTTCACAGATACTTCAAGAGATGGTCTTCGAAATAACGCTTTTACTCCACTTATACAATCATTATAGGTACCACCAAAAACCTAGATTCGTTCGATAGTACTCGTAAATCCAACATTGTTTTCTTTCGCTCAACCAGAAGTATAGTTTTTCCAATACTAAAGTAAAATCCGTTCGTTCACTGTTGAAGTTTGTGCTCGATTTCAGGGTTCCGTACCTTAACGTTACCGACGGTACCTTATCACTAAACTCCGTTGTCTGTGTCGGCTGTCACGGGACTGTATCTTTTGAACCGAAATAGGCAGGCAATTATATAACGTAGTATCGTTTGTGCAGTACGTGTAACTGGGTTTAAGAGGTCAGATCGGCGGTTGCTCTATGTTCTGGTATTCAGCTGCATCTTGTTAGACAGGATATACCTAGTTGGGAAAGGGTTACGCAGATGATGAATATGTAGGCACTTGAAATTTCACAGAATATGTATAACTTACTATGGCCGCAACAATAAATAATAAAATATTTTTATTAAATATTTTTTATTAATTAAGTAAAAGACCCCAGCGTGTGACAAGTAGCATGTTTTTTGTACGTTGGTACGGAACCCTTGACTTGCGAGTCCGACTAGCACTTGGGCGCTTTTTACTTTATTTGTGCGAGTATTTGTACACTTTGTTGCATTGCTGAGCTTGCAAGTTTTATTTACGAACGGTAATGACTTGTGTGGTGTAAACGTAGAATGATTTAGTTTCGTTTTATACAGCGTGTTTCGAATTGAAGAATTGGTTCAGTGCGGAGATAACGTTGGCATGGTTTTATTGGAAGGATTCACGGTGTTTTAGCACAGTAACTTTTACTATAGATTTCATACAATATTCTAAACCAGTATTGCTTTTTTGTCGATCATAAAAAAAATGGTGTTCGTAGATTTTGACCATATAGGTAAAGATTGCAAATTAGTATGAAACGTGATTTTTTTTAGCAAGGTCTGAAGTTTGTCATGCTTTTTTCAAATGTTCCCACATTCTAGGCCTAGAATAAATCATCAATTTGGTGAAACTTTGTGTCAAGATGAAATCTGAGTTCGTAGTGTGAAACACTGTGGTGTATTTATTACAAAGGGCTATTTATTACAACTTCATCATCATTCTCTTGCTTATACCTCAGCTCTTATCCCAATTCATTTTGTTCGGCACAGCATGTCTTCTTCTTCCATACTTCTCTATTACTCGTCATCTCAGCAGTCACCTCCTTTCTAGCCATATCATCCTTCACACAGTCCATGTATCCTTTATTTGGTCTTTCTCTACTTTTAAAGCCATCCACATTCATACTCAGATCTTTCCTGACGACATTTACTAATTTATCTTTTTCAATCTATCCCTTGTAAATAATGTTTGATCACATCACAGGTCTAAAAAGTAACAGTATATAAAATAACATAATATATTGTTACTTTTTAGAAAATAAAATAACATAATATGAAATAAAAATAATGAACTCAAACTCAAACTCAAATAATTTATTTCAATTAGACCATTACGGCACTTTTGAAAGTCGAAAATATAATAAAAGCAAAGCTACAGTCACAGTCACAAGGCATAATAACTTGAGAAAGTACTGTAGTTGCCCATTCCCTAACGTAGATCTCTATGGCGAAGAACGGGCAAGAAACTCCATGGACACTCTTTTAAATCAAAATATTGATACAAAATCTTGGTTACATCATTCATGTTGAGATTATACATATGTATGAGAACGATGTAGAAAGACGTGCACATTAAGAGCGTCCAGAGTAGAATAATAAATCATTTTTTTTTTAAATAAAGTAATTAAAATGAACGAACCGTGGCAGCCAAGAGATGACCAGTCCCAACTGACAGCGCCCGTTCACAAACATGACGCATGTATCGGCGCCATTCAACTCGACCATATTTAAGGGAACTAAATGACCCGACACACCCGCCACCATCAGCGAGACATTTGAGTGAGCATGACATTCTCTCATAGCCACCAAGGCATATTCAAGTCAATGAAAGATAACTAAATGTAAGTGGTGGCTGAACAGTACAAAGTACTCACACATGTGCTATGAGATTATATAATACTAAAAACTGGAATCTATACAATGCAAATAGGTATATTTTTACAATCTTCTGCAGCTTCCACAATACATTAACATGGGAATCAATTCTTCTTCTTCTTCTTTGCGTGTCGATAGACTCAAATAATGCCCGACCAGTGCAATCAATTAGTTTGCAACTATGGTTGTGGAGCAGGACCAGCATATAGCCAAGCATTTTTATCATCAATGTAATTCCCCAACTTATAATATGCTTGCCTACATAGTGTGCGTTTTATACAAGATTTAAATTTCGTCTCATTCAGTTGAAGAATGTGGGGAGGTATTTTATTGTAACATTTCAAACAGTACCCCATGAAAGATGAATCTACTTTAGCAAGCCTGAAACCTGGCTGAACTAGTTGGTCCCTATTTCTAGTGTTATATTGGTGTCTGTCACCTCTTTTACTGAATAAATGCAGGTTTTTCCTAACGTGCATGATGTTTTCATAGATGTATTGACAAGGTACTGTCATGATATTAATTTCCTTAACAGTTCTCTTAGAGAATCGCGTCTACGTAATTCATATATGGCTCTGATGGCTCTTTTCTGCAGAATGAATATAGACTCGATGTCTGCAGCCCGTCCCCATAGTAAAATACCGTATGACATAATACAATGAAAATAACTAAATTAGACTAGCCTCGCGGTATCAATATCAGTAAATTGACGGATTTTTCTAACAGCATATGCAGCTGAACTCAGCCGTCCTGCAAGAGATGTTAAATGAGGACCCCATTGTAACCTTGAGTCGAGCGTGATTCCCAAGAAAACCGTTTTCTCGACAAATTCTAGTTTCTCTTGATTCAAACTAATGCTAAAAATTAAAATAATGCTAAACTAGTTAACTAATATTAAACTCCGCTAAATAAATTTTGCATTATCAAGCTTGCTTAATATTATGATTGTAATCATTTTCTCCAACCAAAAGTTTAATATTTATTGCAACTATTTATTTAAATTAAAATCTCCGTGGACAATACTATTTTTGTGAAGAGTGGTTTTGAAAAATTAAGCTATATTAATCAAAACGGCTGAAATACTCATTTCGCTTTGTCTGATCCAGATTGATATAAAAACTGAATCTTTATCTTTAATCCTCAAATTGATTACAGGTACTTGACGCTTGAAATAATATAATAACAACTACAAGGTTAAGCAACACTTGCCGAGGCTCAGTCTATGGATGGGTGACCAACTATCTTATACCAAGTGCGAGTTGGTGGATGTCACATGTCTTCGAATGTTTGGTTCTGGGACATGACATGACATTTACTCACGATATTTTTCTTCACCTGGATTTATTGATTTATTTATTTAGTACATGGAGGACTTACAGCTAATAAAAACAGAAAAAAAGGAAACCATAGTCACCAGAAAGCCAATTACAAGTCCTCACGTATAGTCTTATAATAGTAATCTATGGTGTAAGCACAAGAATACAAAACACACAGCTTTAAATAAGTAAGAAGCTATATAAAAACTAGTTTGCAATTTAAATAGCTGAAATAGTAGAGAAAATAATACTAAAACAAAAACCAAGCAATATAACCTACCGCTACTTGAATTTTTTTTTTTGTTTATTTGATTGTTTACAAACAATAAATTAATTTACCCAGATTATATCAGCACACCATACAACGACATTATAATGACTGGCTCGTTGGTCTAGTGGTAGTAAGTGCGACTGCTTAGCGTGAGGTCATGGGTTCCTTTCCCAGGTCAGGCAAAGTGTATGGGTTTTCCATCAGGAATACCTCAGTAGCAGCCACGAAGTCTGGATTTGCGCCCGGTTGATGGCAATAGGCTCGCCCCCTATTACATGTGACTTAAACATAACTGGCGAAATGTGGGTGTACTTTTTGGTACACCTCTGCCCAACTCTTCGGGGATTACAGGCGTGATTTTATGTCATTTTATGTAAATTTATGTGTATACACATCACATTGTACTTCCCATTCATCTTTATCATTATCCTCCCTTATCTCGATTTATTTCAAATTCCGTATAAATCACCGAAATCGTCAAAAGCCGAGCTAATTACGAAAAGCCATCTCGCAAAGCATTTAAAAAACCAATAGCTGAAAAAGAAAATCACGAGTTGCACAGAGCGGTGTATTCAAAGGCAGCGGCGGCAACATTAAAGAGGGGATTTTACAAAGAGGCTTCGCGCCGCCTGTCACACCGAACTGAAGTCATTATGAAATGCTGACGCTAATTTTGTCACTGGGTTTTATTCTGTAGTTGGTATGCTGGCAGTGGTTATTGGTGTGTTGGTAATAGAGTGCATTGGTTGAACTCCGCTTCCGAAGCGCGTCAGAAATTTCCTCCACTTAGTTTAGAATTACATTTTAATAACAGTCTCGGAGTAAAATGTCTGTGACATACGAACGGACAGGACGAATTTATTAGGGTTCCGTTTTGCTATTTGGTAACGGAACCCTAAAAATCAGCCAGTATGTCTTTTGTAATTGAAACCTCCTGATAGGTACCATATCTTTTTTATGAAATTGTTCATTTTGTTTTTCTACATAAAAGAATATGGTTCATCTTTAGGGCTAGTAAAATTTTTCGAGAGGACCTACCTTTACTGTTATTTCATGAAGATCTGTCTTCATTACCGTATGCAAATATGTAACGTTTTTTTTATTTTGTTTATTATGGATCATTACAATATCTTATTATTACTAATCTACATTCTTTTGGAAGCCCACTACTGCGTCCCTATTTGGAGTTATCTTAATATATAAAAATCACGTGTATCTATGTTCAAATCAATCTCTGAAACCACTCAACCGATTTTAATGAAAGTTTGTGAATGTATATGGTTGGTTCCAGCTTGAAAGATAGGATTTGACCGCCATAGGTTGCGCTGGGGTTGGTCGCTAGTAATTCATAAAAAGATATTATGATCTTTAAAACTATGGTCATAAAAGTAATAAGATCCTCAGGCGATGTGACTTTCGTCGCGTCACCTGAATTTGTTATTATTTGTTATCCGTATTGTCTCCACTTGTTACTGTCGTGTGAGTACCGTCGCGTCGCGATGACAAGTGCTCTTCAACAACTTCTTCCATTTATTTTCAGCGCGTTACGAGTGATCAGTTACGCTTCGGTGTGAGTGGCAGCAGCGCTGTGTGAATGAAAACGGTTGGCGTGTGAATGAATATAGGATCTGTCATCTTAATGTCTGCCGCTGTGCACATGCTGGCTTTAACGTCCAAGGTTCGGTGCCCAGCTTTTACAGATTTGTCACACAATAAAAAACTTGATTTAGCCTTTTATAAAGTTTTTCTCTTAGATGGTCATTTTACGAATTGAGTGTGGTTAATGGATAAAACTCACAGAATCAGACTCCTAACAAATAACTTACAAACAACTTTCCAGTTCGGGAATCGAACTTGCAATCCCTAGCTAAGCAGCAATTCATCTCGAAATTTATCTTGTTGTAAACATAATCAGCAGAGCAAACGTTACAAATCCTTCTCTGTGTTCATCTATGAGAAGGAGTGGCCCATATTCCAGCACGCGGGCGATAATCCTCCAAACGGGCCCATAAGGTTTGGTGGAAGTAATATTTCAATATACTTAAAATGTCACTTACGGGATATCTTCCGTGATTATCCATTGTTTTGATCTCCCGATATTTCGACGAGCTCAAAACAATGGATAATTACGGAAGATATCCCGTAAGTGACATTTTAAGTATAGTTATGAACTGTGAAAGCTTAAAACAGTGTTTAATATTTCATTATTTTTAATGGCAATAGGCTCGCCCCCTATTACATGGGACTTAAACATAACTGGCGAAATGTGGCTGTACTAATAGGTACACCTCTGGCTAACCCTTCGGGGATTACAGGCGTGATGCGTGATGTAATGTTTTGTTTTCCTTCACAGGTTTTGAAAGATATCGCTAAAATTAGCTGTCAGATTAGTGTGACGTCACGTTGACAACAAACTGACAGTATTCCTTGCACCACATTTTAAACCCCAGAAACTTAAAACAGAAAGTCTTAACAAAACATTTATTGTCGTACAATAGAAACGTTTATTTTGCGTCTGGCAACAATACACGACTTACTGGCGGACGCTGGCAACACAGCTTAACTTGTACTACTACTTTATTCTTTAATAAAGAGCTTTTATTTATGGATAAGAGCATTAACGGTAAGCAGCTTACAGTCATGTGTATCATATTTTCTGTGTTTACAAATTCATGATTAATTTTTATCTTCCATACTATTTGTGTTTGTGTATTTCATAATTGAAGTGGGGGTACCTACTTACTATACGTAAACCTACGAGACGTTGATTCAGTCCCTACAGGATTACTCATTGTTTTCGCTGCAGGGCAACAACTTTTACAAAAACTCTGAAACCGCGAAAAAGAAATGCGGTCCCATTTATTTTTCCGATCTTTGTGAACACAAATGCATGAAACAGCTGATTTATTTTTTGCGATTTCAGCGTTGGTTCTACAGTAAAAGCTGCTCATAATGGTGAAAACCATCACATGTTTCGGTCACTAATTACAAGTCACCCTATATGGGGAGATCTCCCCACGTTTGCCGATATGCGGTCACCACTCTAGGACTCATCCAGTCGTGCCCCAATTTCATAACGAAGATTTAATTGATTTTTGCCAGCAAATACTTAAACAACGACCGAACTAATTACACAGATATTTAATTAAGCAACCAATACTTCGAACAAAAGGTAAAGTCCTTCAACAAACCACCAAAAAAATACTAAATTAATTACGAAAAATAAAAACCAAATCCAGTGGGCCGAGAAAAAATGGCTACAATTCATAATCAAATTAATTTTTTACACTTAATTTACGTAACATTGGGATATATTATTGTTTAATTAAATAACATGGACGGACAAAGCGCTGAAATTCAGACCACTGACATTGAGGTGTTGAGGAAAATGGAGGACGAACATTTGAGGTTGCAGAGACAGGTTATATCACAGTTTTAATATAAAATTGTATTTTATGACAGGTCTTGGCATGAACTGTGTGACACCATATGAATATATATGCAGTGGTAAAAATGTGATTTCTAACTCAACCAGGCTCTTTATTTCATTACCACTGCTCTCAAAACGTTGAAGAAAACCGACATGTACTAGAATCAAAACTTCGAAGACATGCGTGACATTCACCAACAGGCGATGGGTCCATATGGTGGATTACTGCCCACGTCTCCTAGTAGGCCATGATTGTATCAGCAGTTGGAACGTATAATAGGCAAATATTGCTATGCTCATATAATTCTTCTTCTTACCGTGTCGATGACAATCAAAATTATGCCGACCCGGAACTGAGCTACTAGTTTTGCGCTTTCGGTAGCGTCCATCAGTTCCTGCAGTGGACAAACAACAGGACACGCAGCACACGATATTAAGTGCCCCATCGTTTGTGGAACAGCTCCACATTTACACTTGGGCAATGTCATTAATGAATTTCCACCTGAGTAGATTTTCCTTGCTGCGACCAACCTGGGTCCTGATTCTTTTTAAGACTTCTAGGTCAGCCATGGCAACTTATGTCCAGGTAGAGATTTTCAGCAGGTGGAACGAATGGATTAGGTAATGATGCACTACCTCGCCACACCTTTACTCTTACATATAATAAGCTCAAATTATTATATACCTTCAACCAGTTCCGAAGGATCCAAGTGGACCGTCAGCATCGCACGATGGGCGTCCACCCTCAGTTTCGGAGACAGGACGAGCTTATGAGGACACTCAAGAAGGAGTACGTCAACCTCTGCAAGGACTTGAAGGTAATATACTTACTCTTAATCCAGGTACACAGGGATGACTTTTCGCGCACTGGATTTTATATGCACTGTTTAGAGCCTAATGTTGAAAATCCCATGTTCAATTCTCGATGCTTGGCTCTATACCGAGAGTCGAAAATCCCGTGCGTGTTAAAAAGTGCCAATGCTTATAAGGGCTTATGCTGTTTATTAACGGTATATTTGTTACCGTTGCTGAGGAATTAGAACATTGAATGACAGGGATGAGGGTACATTTTTCTATAACGGGTTGGTCTAGTCGTCGGAAGCGTGACTGCTGAGCAAGAGGCCCCTTTTTTTCGAATGGGAAATCATCAAATGACTCCTCCCGCTCTGGGCGGAGCAGGAGGGAGTGTCAGACTTTTACTGACTAAAACCCATCCATGTTCCTTCATCGCCCTTTGTGTTCCGGGGCCACGGTATCTCTTTCGAATAGTCCCGCAGCCCCGGCAGGCTTCGGCCCTTGCGGACCCCTTCCCTATTGCTGACTCTCTTTGAGGCGCGCGTGGAACACGAACGCGCCGTCGACACGGCCTGTCGTCCCAAGCAAGAGGTCCTGGGATCGATTCCCAGGTCGGACAAAGTGTTATTGAGTTTTTCTATCAAGTATTTCTCAGTAACAGCTACGGAGTCTGGATTTGTGCCCAGTTGATGGCAATAGGCTTACCCTACTACATGGGACTTAAACATAACTGGCGAAATGTGGGTGTACTAATAAAGGGTGTAAAACACCTCTTAACGAAGCCGAAAGGCACTTGTTCTCATCGTTATTTCGATCATTTTTTTGTTGAATACCATAACTGGGAACTTTCTACTTACGGAGATATTGGGGGTCAAAAATCCAACTTTTTAACAACTTTTTTTTAATATACAAGTTTTGAATTTGAAAAAGTAAGATTTTTACTTTAAACACCTCTACGACCCCCGTACTATTCAATCCATCCATCAGCACAATGTTTTGAGTGCGTTACATTGAGTTCTACCACAAAACATTATTTTTCACCCAAAAAATAAGACAGTTTCCCAGCAATATTTTTTGCGTAAAGTTACTTAGTTTGATGTACAAAATGCTTGGTTGACGGCTTCGTGATGAGGTGGTTTACACCCTGTATGTTACACCTCTACCTAACCCTTCTAGGCTCAAGCATGATGTTCTGTTATGTAAGCTAAGTAGACAATAAATCAATTAAAAGTTTATTTCTCTTCCTTTCTACACAGATAGCCAGATCAGGAGCTCATAAGAAAAAAGACAGGAGAATGAAAGTGGAACTGAAGACTTCGCTCTTGAACAGAGTGGATATTCAGCAAGAGGTTGATGGTAATACGTGTGACATAATATGTGCATAACAACACGCCCTTAATATAAAAGGGGGTTAGGTAAAGTGTACCTGATAGTACCCACATTTCGCCGGTAATAAATAAATATAAATATTGCTGGACATTACACACAGCGCCATCTAGTGCCACACTAAGCAACGAGGCTTGTGTCGTGGAATATTTAAGTCCCATGTTAAAGAGAGGCGAGCCTATTGCCACACACTGATCTTATGTTATAAATAATCTAAGTTAGCAGTCTATCTACAAATAATAATATGTTTAGATCGTGTGAAGACTCATTTCATTTGACAAAAGAATATTCTACAATGCATAGCTACGAGAACTTGCTACGAGCTACGACATCGCTACGCCGTAGTGACGTCACTGCTACGTCGTAGCAAACCATCGATCGGGCGTACACACCCCCAAAGCTCAACCGAAAGTTTAGAATTTTTTTTTTGTTTTTTTTCACTATATTGTCTTTATTTACTTAGATTTAATTGACCGAATTATGGGTGATTGTTGATTAGAAAATAAGCACAATCAGCCTATACTTCTGGGACATAGGCCTTCGTTCACTGAGAGTAAGTGGACCATGACCACTCAAGCAGAAAGCGTGTTGGTAGATGTCACATGTCTTTGGAGCTTTGGTTCTCGGATAATCATGCTACTTTTTTACACGAATAATTGGTCTGAGAAAGCAAATGATACACCAAAATTGGAACGCCAACCCTTTGCCCAGCACAGGGACAAAAATGGACCGATATAAAAATAAAATAGGTTTGGAATGAACACGCTTGCCTAGAACATACGCTTATTGCCTGTATGTATTACGTATATTATATTGTATGTTTGTAGTTTAGTTTATAAAATTAAGTAACCGCTTGTAATGTTAATGCACATTCATAAGTGAATCCCTTTTCTTGCAAATCTCGCTATCAAAATTAGGTTTGCTGTAAGAAAACCTAATTCTGGGTTAAGCTCGCCTTTGTACATCAGCTATATTATTGCAATTTTATGTATATTTGTTTTTTGTTTGTGTGCAATTAAGAATAAGAACTTTGAAGAGATCCAAATTATAATGATTAGGGAACAGAGAAGCCGGCAGTGAATTACGTTCCCCACGATATGGTTTGTTTCACCGTTTTTATGATGTTTTAACTGTTGTATCATCATCTGCCTGCTTGAGTTCAAACCCACGACACGTGTGTTGATCAAGTCAAATCAAAAATCAAAATCGATTTATTTGCCAGAATGTAGGTTTACAAAGTATAATCTTAAAACTATAACGGCCCCTTTACATTCTACCATTACATATGGTGTGCAAATATTTAATTTTAATCTGCACAAAATTATTGTTTTAATCATCATCGTCAGAACCAAAATAAAATCAGAATAATAAATAGTCAGCAACAACACTCATGCATCGATTTAAGGAATGAATAAATTCTTTAATTGATGTCAAAGTTATGAGTTCAAGAGATAAAATAAAATGTCAGATTAAATTGTAATTGATAATGTCATAAATATAAATTTGAACATCAATTAATTATTTTAGGGTATTATCTTATATTATTAATTTTTATTTTTTTTTTCCTCTCCGCGATCTGACATTGTATTCATTAAGATTATAAAAGCATTCATCTTTTAACCATTGCGTTACTTTTTTTTAAACATTATCAAGGGTAGATCTTTAAAAGCGTCCGGTAATTTGTTATACACCTTTACAGCATTTATGTACGAGTTCCTCTTATACAGTTCGAGCCTACATTGCGGTAAACAGAGCTCATGTTTAAATTTATTTGTATTTCTAGGAACTACACTTCGTTTGTTTACGTCCTTGTGTTTAGTGAAATATTCCGGATGTTGTTTTATGAATAGGCATAATAATTCTCTAATGTAGATGTACCTACACGGTAATGGCAGAATAGGCGAGGTGACAAAAAAAAAAACTAATTAGTCTATCACTTAGATTATCAAAAAATATTTGACCCGTATTTTTTCTTTTGTTACGTAAACCAAAATTGACGAAGATAAGACGCTTTTAAAATTCTCAATACGTCACGCCATGTTATAATTTTTAGCTAGTTCTGACATAACAAGACTCCCAATTTTTGATGCGTTTGATCTTTGTCAATATTCATTGATTTACATTTTATCTCTCTATCGATCTATTGTTTTTTGTAAATACCCAGTTTGCTAAATTTGTATTGCTTTGCTATGAAAGAGCGGGGCTTCCCAACACAGGCATTACTTGCTTGAAGGGAAGCTCCAAACACTAAAAACCTTTTGTAAACTTAAGAAGCAATAAACTATTTTGTATTTTGTAAAAACAAAGAATAAGTGTCCATTAATTTCCAATACTCTAACTGACGGACTAAATAAAATTTTACTATTTATATTTTTGACTAAATGCAATTTTTTGATGCTGTCGTCATGCCCATTGAGGTCATTTTAAGGAGCAAAGTAAACACAGGTCAGGGAAATAATAATACTATTGATAATCTTTCTGTTTTCAGCCGATGTGGTGATGATGGATCAGATCAACGGCTTGATACATAAAAACAAAAAAGAGACTTTGGATTTAAGGAAACTTGCGAGCGCTACTCAAGAGCAGGTAACTATCAATGTCATAAGATAACATAACATCACGCCTGTAAGTCCCGAAGGCATAAGTAGAGGCAGTCCAACTACAATCAATATAATAATAATAAAAAGGTCTCCTTGAAATACAGCTATGAAAAACTCACATTTTTTTTTTATTAACATGGATTATCATAAAAATGTAACATATCGCCACAAACAATGTTCTTTCTTAAGTTTATTTCTACCAGTAAAAAGGCAATTTCTTGAACTCTTTTTATTCAAGGCGATAGTCCGTGCCCGCGGGTTCGCCTGCTTCATCATCATTTCAGCCGAAAGACGTCTCTGCTGGACGAACCCCCCCCCCCCCAAATGTCGCCACATTAACCGGTCCCGTGCGACGCGATCTTCACCAGGTCATCGGTCCACCTAGTGGGAGGCCTTCCAAGTCCGCCTGCTTGAGAGTGAGGAAGTACCTCACGGGAACGTACCACCGGGAAAATTACCTCGTTGGTCTAGTAGTGTTGGTCAACTGCTGAGCGTAAGGACCTGGGTTCAATTCCCAGGTCGGGCAAAGTGTTGTCGGTTTTTTCCATCAGGAATGTCTCAGTAGCAGCCACGGAGTCTATATTGGTGCGCGATTGGTGGTTTTAGGCTCGCCCCCTGTTACATGGAATTTAAACATACTGCCGAAATGTGGGTGTTCTATTAGATACGCCTCTGGCTCCTTCTTACGTTTAGCATGTACATAAAAGGCCAACATGGTCCCCAATGCTAAAGTTTGGCGCAGTTTAAATTCTGAATACACCTGCGTAGGTGGAAGTAGTAAGAAAACATCACACAGCACTAAAATTAGGTGTGCATTACTAAAATAACACATGAAATTAGCACATACATTACACACACAACTCCGCCTTTTTCCCATGGAGGGTAGGCAGAAACCACAGAACGTTACCTGGTACGATCCTAACATACTCATAAATACGGCTATTACGTATCTCTGTTGACAGCTCGAAATGATAGTAACTGGGCTCAGTGTCCATCAATTAACTGTCAAAAGGTTAGTTTCGTATTATGTATGACCCTGTTAGTCACCGTAAACTGATATCCACTCAGTGTGATATGTTATACCAATATTTTGACATTCACGGTTGTCATCAAAGTTCGGTGTACAACCGAAGCTTGATAGTCACTGGATATCAGAAAGATACGTAATAGCCCTGCTGGTCATACACGCAGACGTTTATGCCATTTTTTACCTACGCAAAAATATGAATAGTAGTGAAAGCCTACGACGACGGGATCACGGGACGTTACAAAAATACGGCAGAGAGAAAGAATAAAGAGTAAGATGGTAGAGGATATAGTTTGTAACTAACAACTGTCCCCGTGGTCGCGTGAGGCGGAGGCGTAACAACTGCGTATGCGACCTTTGGCGACAGTAGGGCCGCAAACAAAGTTTTTGATATAGCTCACAGAATAAGTAAGCTGAAGTGGCAATGGGCCGGTCATATTAGCCGTAGGACCGATCACCGTTGGGGTAGACGTGTTCTTGAGTGGAGACCGCAAATCGGCAACCGTAAGGTGGGACGCCCTCAGACTCGGTGGAGTGACGATCCTCGCAGGGTGGCTGGTAGCAACTGGATGAGACTTGCTGAGAATCGATTTCAATGGTTTGCGATTGAGGAGGCCTATGTCCAGCAGTGGTCTGCAGGCTGTAGTCTGATGATGATGATGAGGGCCGCAACAGTTTATTAAAGTTCCTCCTCCTTTAAATGTAACAGCTCCAAGAACGTCGTTGGCAAAGCGAGTACCGGCTGGTGTCGGCGGAGAACAAGCTGGAGACGGCCACGCTGCGGTTTAACGCCGTGCAGTCCGAGAACAACAAGATCAGGGAGGAGATCGATCATATGCTGCAGGATAGGTATGGAGGTATCTTAATATTATGATACAGATCTCGAAAAGACGTGCAGAACCCAAAGGTTTTTCCAAAATGTGCTATCTTCTTCTTAGTGTATCGATGGTAATCTAAATTGTGTCGGCCCAGAAATGAGCTGCTAGTTTGGCGCCTTCAGTAGCGTCCATCAGGTCCTGTAGTGAACAAACAACAGGACACGCAGGATACGATATTAAGTGCTCCATCATTTGTGGAGCAGCACCACATTTACATTCCACTTAATGTGTTATATTACCTGTCCACTGCTCGACATAGACATTCTCGAAGCGTCATCACGATGACCGGCCCATTGCATCTCACATACCGTGGGGTCATCGGTCCACCTTCCAACAACATCACACATGGTCTTCTTTTTATAAACAAATCCCAAAGGGGCAACTAGAGATGTAGTCAACCTGTTATAAATGTATTTTATGTGGTCAAAAATTGCAAGGACCCATGTCTATTGTTACACCCGGCTTTTGCCTTAAACATGAACTCCTAGATACGACGTCCTAAAAATGCGGCCATGGAGTGCGATTCGATCCCCGGTTCGGACAGTGTTATTGGGGATTTTCACAAGGAAATATCAGAAGGAGCACATCAAACCCTACATTTGGACTGAGATAAATAGAAACTCAAAATATGCATGTCACTATGTTACTAAGGTCATATATTGTTGCAGTCCAAGGCAAACACTAGTTGCCACGTTTAAATACAGTAAATTCAACCGAAAGACTTTCTCCACAGAGCCCTCTTCAACCAGGCCTGGGAGAAGATGCTGTCAGCCCTGTGCAAAGGCAAGAAGTTCCTCTACGACCTATTCGAGTCCTCCACCCTGGCATACGACCAGAGGGACGAGTGGTGCACCAAGTTGAAGACCATGCAGGAGAAGGGGAAGATTGATCAGATGTTGCAAGTTCAGGTAGACTTTATTTTCGTTAAATGTAGCTTCCGCACTCCTATTACTTAAATTATCCTACAAAAAGGTTTTAAATTTAGCGTATGGCACTCTGGGCTACTGCAGCTTACCATCAGTGAATGAATTTTCGGAATCAGATCAGTAATTCCGAAGATTATTACTCCTACATCCATACTAACAATCTTTAAAATATACCTGTAAGTGTAGATTTTATTTAGAAACGTAATAGTAAACTGACGCTTTGCCATTTATGTATGAGATGAGTCCTGTATAAAAAGCGGCGAACTTATTGACATCAACCGGGAACAAATCCAGTCTCCGTAGCTGCTACTGAGAAAATCCTTGATATAAAATCCCAACTACTAAATGTCAACCACTAGACTAACGATACAATCACCACGAAATTCAAGCATATTATATTGGTGATCGCAGTGCCAACGCATTACCTTGATCTGCTCTTCGCCAGAACAAAAACCATGTTACGAGACGGTACATTCACAAAACGTGTGTAACATTAAAGCATCCCCTACTTAATTCACCAAGCCAAACAACAACAGTTGATTGCACCACCACATAACTCTAAACCATCAACCGTTAAAAGGCCCTTAACGGTCCTTATGAGCTAACTTTAGTTAAATCATGGTTTTAACTTTAAAGGGACAGTCGCACCATTTCAAGTTTTAAGTTAGCAACACTTGAAATGTGCTCAATTAGGTACATTTCTTGGGCATATACCACCAACTCTTCAGTGTAAGGGATGGAGCTAGAGGTCCTGCATACCTCCGTCTCTTTCACACAAGGACGGAGTGTGGTATAGGCCCTGATGTTGACACTTTCGCGAACTGTTCGGGCCTGTTACTTTGACTTCGTTTGTCGAGTAAAATAGGTTTTGACGATACCACTAGAGTATTTGTACCTTAGGCCATTTCTCGCCAATTGATGGGCTTTCTGTTTTCGTACACGTACAGTGAGAATCGTTGAAAGGAAATTTTGACTACATTTAAACATAAACGCATTTTCATCACGGCTGTAATCCCCAAACAGTTAGGCAGAGGCGTACTCATTAAAACACCGACATGTCGCTACTTATGTTGGCTATATTTCTAGGAGATAATGGATCACACATTTGTACCTCGTATTTGGAGTTTCAGGTTATTATGACGTTATTATTTTAAAACTTTCTAACAGCCTCCGGACACAGGTTGGTCGAAGCAAGCCGTTCAGACAGATTCCCTCCTGGGTTATCTGGCTCTAATAGATAACTCTGACCTAGATAGATGCCGCGAAATTTCGCAATGTCTAAAGTCCCGCCTCTATAACCAGTGTGTCCTGCGCACAATGACGTACGGTGCTGAAACATGGACACTCACGCAGGAGGCCGTGTACAGACTGAGAGTTGCACAAAGAGCCATGGAGCGTTCTATGCTCGGCATAAAGCTGATAGATCGGGTTCCTAACGTTGAAATCCGAAAACGTACAAAAGTTTTCGACAATGGAAATCGCGTTACGGAACTCAAATGGAGTTGGGCAGGACACCTAGCAAGGCGCAGTGATGACAGGTGGACCAAGGCTGTCACCGAATGGCGTCCAAGAACTAGCAAAAGAAACGTGGGTCGTCCGGCGGCGAGATGGGCAGACGACATAGTTGCCGTCGGGGGAAAAACCTGGATGAGGTTGGCACAGGACCGTGGAGATTGGCACAAGAAAAGAGAGACCTATACCCACCAGAGGGTGAGTTCGGGCTGTGGATGATGATGAGATAGATGCATGGCAATATAATGCCATGTCACAATCGACAGCACACTTATACCATATCCTGCGTGTACTATTTTTTGCTCGTTACAAATCTGATGGATGCTACTAAAGGCAAACTGCTTACCAAATTTCGGACCGATTCAAATTAGATTGTCATCGACACGCTAATAACAAGATTTGTAATATCAAGGGTTATTTTCTATGTTGACCTTATCATTTAAATGCCAATGAAGTTAGTGAGCAATACCTACGCTACAATAACTGTTGTTAAAGAAATTCATGAAGAAGGTATCTAGTTATAACTTTAATTGCTCGTTACGGATAAAGATTACATAATTCTACTGACCTTTGTGACGAAAAGATGTTATAGTGAAAACTAGCTGATCCACGCAACTTCGTCTGCGTCACATAAAAGAGAAAACGCTCACAAAAGGAATAATTTTTTCCTGTTTTTGCAACCTATCTACTACCTACCTACCTTTTTTTTTTTTTTTTTCACGGTGGGAAAAAATGCATTACGCATGCCCTCCCGTCGGGGGACGGGAGGGGTATGTGGGACTCCCCGGGCGCAAATCCGGTATACCCACTAAAACGACCCAGCGCATTCCCGCTTCGTCATAGTGGAGGGGGACTGGGAATCCGGCACAGCCTTTACTTCCAGTCCCCCGCCGACGAACACAAGGCGGACCCCCCCTCTTGCCCTCACGGCACGGGCGTGGAGGAGGGGGTTCGGGAATGACCAACGGAGGTGACGGGTGCAATGCGGGCGGAGGCACCCCCGCGCCTGTCGCCCGCCCGTCACCGTGAGGAGGGACAAATGACGCAATTAATACATTAATGGAGCAAGTAGTTGACAGAATTAATGACAAATTGAAGGTCGTAGGGTTATTCCTCGATCTCAGTTCCGCCTTTGACACGGTTAATCACACGTTACTATTAGCAAAAATGGAACATTATGGGGTAAGAGGATCGGTCTTACGTCTATTTAAGTCTTACTTAGAAAATCGAAAGCAATATGTGGAAATCAAAGTGGATGAAGACAATAGTCAAAAAATTTTCAAATCGGGACTTAAACTAATAAAACAAGGAGTTCCACAAGGTTCAATATTAGGACCAATCTTTTTCATTTTATTTGTTAATGATTTAATCACCTATATGCTGGAACTAAGTGATTCTGAACTTGTGCTTTTTGCTGATGATACGAATGCTATTATAGCCGCCAAAGATGTTGATACTCTCAGTAGGAAAGTAAATAATGCTCTTGCTCTCTTTCATCATTGGTTTACCATCAATAATCTCAAATTGAATGTCAGTAAAACGAATGCCATGTTATTCAGGACGACATCGAGAAACAAAGAGAAAATGGACATAGTATTAAATGAAAATACAATAACATTGGTAGACAGCGTAAAATTCTTAGGTATTCACATCGACGAATGTTTAAACTGGAAAAAAGAATTGACAGCTATAGAAAGCTCAATCAGCTCAGCTTGCTATGCCCTAAGAAGTCTTCGTGATGTGATCGCTATTGAGCAATTAAAAGTTGTATATTACTCGCTTGTAGAGTCAATGCTTCGGTACAGTATCACTCTATGGGGAGGTAGTTACGCGTACAATATTAATACTGCTTTCATTATACAAAAAAGGGCCATTAGAACTATGGTGAGAATTCCACAGTGGGTATCATGTAAGGAGTACTTTAAAGAACTTCAGATACTAACGGTCCCTTGTTTGTATATTTTAGTTCTCCTTACTGATCTAATGAAAAAACTGCAAAATTTCGAAACACCAGAAGAAAGAAGTAAGCGGGAAGCTACTAGGCGTAGGGACTTACAAAATAAGTTGCAACCTCATCTAAAAGTAGTGAGTCATGCTGCAGGTTATCAATCAGTCAAACTATTTAATAAACTACCTGTACAATTAAAGTCAATATACAACTTAAATCAGTTTAAGCAGCAGTTAAAATCATTTTTGATAGAAAGGTGCTACTACACCCTTGATGAGTTTCTTTGTGACACATAGGTACAACTAGACTTTAAATAAATATCTTTTAGTTTGTTTTTGACATTATAGTGTTTTTTTATTTTCCATTAGTATAATTTTAAGCAATATTTTAATTTTTGACATTTTGTATGGGAACCAGTAATATTTATATTTTGACATTATTATTATTTTGTACTGTTTTTGTTTAAAAATTTTTAATATATGAATTTTTTGTTTTTACTTTCTATATTTGACATACATATTTTATTGACATTTCATATTCATATTCTTGACATTAATTATGATGGTGGTGACATTAATTTTTATTTTGACACTTTTATTTTTGATCATCATTTTGTATTGGATGAATCTATTTAATTTGTTTTTACATTTCTTATTTGACATACATTTTTTTATTGACTTTTTATACTTTTGACTTATATTGTAATGGTGGAATCTATTGTTGTTATATTCTTTTTTAACATATTTTAAATGTTTTACTTTTTTTTTTAAATTAATGTACATGATTTCTATTGTAATTCGATGATTTATATGGTAATTCGATAATTTATATTGTTATTCAATGATTTCTATTGTAATTCTTTTATTTTTATTATTTAGTGTAAAATTTCGATACAATGTAAAAATTGTTACTGAAATAAATGAAATGAAATGAAAATGAGGGCAAACGCCCCTTCCCCCCCTCTCCGCCCGCGGAGCAGCGCAGCGAGAGGATCAAGGTCCTCCCGCGCGCGGGCTACCGCTGACCAGGCCTCCGCGCTCCCCAGCATGGCATCCGCACGCTCGCCGGGAAGCGGGAGGCCCAGCCGCCCGCGAGGTGACGGGTGCAATGCGGGCGGAGGCACCTCCGTGCCTGTCGCCCACCCGTCACCGTGAGGAGGGAGGGCAAACGCCCCTTCCCCCCCTCTCCGCCCGCGGAGCGGCGCGGCGAGAGGATCATGTGGATGCTCATGATCCCCTCGCCGCGCCGCTCCGCCTCCTCCTTCTGCGAGAACCTCGCAAAAGGAGGACCCCACTCCCCTGCCATGCCCTCTGCTACGCCCGCTGCTCAGAGGGGAACGCACACCGCACTTCGCATGACGGGAGTTGATCATACGAAGTGCGATGCCCCCCCCCCCCCCCTAGAAAGCGCCTGGTGGTTTTTGTTGCGTCTATTTCTTATGGAATTAGACCAAGAACAGGGCGGCAACCACGTGAAGGTGAACACACCAGACTTGCCTTGAGGATGACCGTAGCGCTCTCCCTCAAGACCCCGCCACCCTACCGCCTCTGAGGGAGGCAGTAAGGTAGACCTGCATCTATATGCTACCAAGCAAAGCGTGAGCAAAGCATGTCGTTGTGCAACCGCGAAAGCATAAATACAGATCCGCCCCACTACCTACCTACCTACTACGATGTTGGTGGTAGAATGGTGAAAATTCAGTTGCCGAATCATAAAAAAATAAAATTGACTAAAAAAAATAAAGTAGTAGTAGTTGTAATAAAGTAGTTTACGTCCTATTCTCAGACTTACTGAATATACAAAATTTCATAAGAATCGGTCAAGCCATTTCGGAGGAGTTTTGTTACAAACACTGTGACACGAGAATTTTAGATATTAGCTAGTAAATCCTGGGTTCGATTCGGTCGGGCAATATTTTTTTGGGTTTTCCCGTCAGGAATTACTCAGTAGCAGTCAAGGAGTCTGGATTTGTGCCCGGTTGACGGCAATAGGCTCGCCTCTTAAGGCAGGGGCGCATAGTTAACCCGAACTTAAAATATGTATTAAGGGTGAGTCTATTGCCATAAATCGGCAATAAATCCAGACTGCGATCAGGTAAGAAAAATCATAACGGAAACACCCAATAACACATTATTTTTGTTTACAGGAAATGCGTGACCTTATAAAAGCATATGACAATGAGATGAAGATCTACCTGTTCCTGTACACCAAGGGGATGACCAGGGTCAACAGGAAGCAGGAGATACGAGAGGAACTGCAGAAGAGGCAGGACGAAGAGAACAAGAAGATACAGCATCAGTATCATCTCAATTTGCTGAATGATATTACCGTCAGTTTGAGGCTTTTTAAATTACGAAAAAACTTTTTTTTAAATTTATTCATCTTGTTACATATTTCTTCCAGAAATTACGTTCAAAAACATAAAAAAAATAGTGCTTCGCCGGTGTCGGGAGTCCGGCGTCCAAGCTACCGGTGATTAGGGCTCCTGAGACAGGAACCTCCTCACATTTCGAGCCGTATCGAGCAGTTATTTTTTATTATTATTTTTATTTACACCCATTTTTCACAATTAATATAAGCAGAAAATATGATAGGTACAGACACAAATAGAAAAAAAAATAACAAAAAAAAAACTTTTATAAAAATACTAACAGACCCTAACTAAACAAAAAATTGCAAAATTTCTTGTGTTTTCTGTATAGAAGAGGTATTAATTTGCAGTACAGTTACAGGCAGTTACTAATTTCTAAATTTCTATAGATAATTATTAAGGGTTCTTAAGTTGCATCACCCGAAGCTATGGAGGGGGCTTAGCCATCATTCTAAACTTTAGGCTTACTGTTTCTTTCAGGCGTGCTGTTTGAGTACAATTTCTGTCCCTCAGGACTACACGGGAGAATTCAGAACTCAAAAGATAATAGACCTGTTCCGGAAGATTGAGCAGGAGAACTTCTCGGTGTACCAGCTCCTGACGGACTTCTGTGCCGAGAACGATGTGCTGCGGAAAGAGGTGGTAGCGGCGCGGCAAGCTACTAGTGAGACATTACAGTAACTTAAATAATATGTTATCATTAACACTAAAAACGGGATATCTACCGTTTAAATAAATACAAACTTTACTGCCACGTAGGTTTAGTGGCCGCAGACGCTACTGATGAGCATGAGGTCCTGGGTTCGAGTGATGGCGGCCCGATTTACGAGCAGTAAGTCGTGGGTTCGAACTCATGCCGGCGCATTACTTTGTGTAGTTTATTTCATCACCACTGCTCTCAAAATGGTGAAGGAAGACATCGTGACGAAACCGGCAACCTAGCCTAGAACCAAAAATTCGAAGACATGTGACATCTACTAACCCGCACTGGGCCCGCGTAGTGGATTATAGCCCGTCCCAGCAGTGGTAACATCATGATTATGCTATCACAAGGGACTTAAATATAGCTGGCTAAATGTGCGTGTACTATTACGTACGCCTCTGCCTAGCCCTTTGGGGGTTACAGGACTACTGATGATTTGAATTACTGATGTTATGTATGTATGTTATCTGATTATTAAGCGTTCATCTAACAAGCGCTTAGTGTTAGGGAACCCAGTCAACAATCAAACGTTCCTCACCAAAGACTCTTCACGTAAAGACTTCTACTCTCTTCCCAGATGACCGCAGAGACTGGAACGAGAAGAACGAGAGTAGAAGACAGGACAAGATACAAAAGTTACAGGAACAGCTAGAAGCACTGACGGCCAGGACTGAAGAGCTGAGGAAAATGAACGAAGAGAAGACGCAGAAGATACATGATGTCATGAATAAGATCAGCGACATGTTCACGTGAGTTAAGGATACCTTGTTTTATACAAAAAAGTAGTACAGGGTGGAAGTTTTCTGGGTGAAATTTTTTTTGGGGGTTTAGAATGGTACTGAGTACGTGGTAACAGGGGGCCCTACTCTCTAACGTTTCGTCCGTATATTTGGATCTATCCGTCTTTCTCGCGCACGTTTGCAGATGAGTGCGCGTGAGAGAGACGCATAGATCCGAATATACGGACGAACCGTTAGGGAGTAGGGCCCCAGTTACCGCGTCGATGTCCCTTCCACCCTATATAGTCGTTTTCATTTACACACAGCGGTATCTAAATGTGGTGCCTCTGTTGGAATAGGCGAGACGAAGAAAAAAATCTAATAAGTCCGTAACTTAGATTATCAAAAAATATTTGACTAGTGTTTTTTCTTTTGTTACGTAAACCAAAATTGACGAAGATACGACGCTTTTAAATTCTCAATACGTCACGCCATGGTATAATTTTTTGCAAATTCGAAAAGAGTTTTGATGCGTTTTGTCTTTTGTCAATATTCATTGATTTACAAAAACAAAAAATACGTGTGTATTAATTTCCAATACTCTAACTGACGGACTAAATAGATTTGCAATTATTTGATACTGTCGTCATGTCTATTCTAATACTGGCTTCAGTGCTGAAAGTTGAAAATCAATTTAGGGCAGTAGCGTAGATATGGTTAAAGAACTTTATTATTCCTCATTAAGAATTAACAATAATTCACTTACTGAGAAACTAAATTTAAATACAATGTCGGCGAGCGTACAGAATCTCCGTTCATTGTAAAAAATAACAAATATGAGGCTAAGCGATCACAACAAAAAAACAAATGAATTTAGTAGCTAATCACCAACCAAGCAAACACGGATCTAAACTAAAAGATGGTGATTCTAACTTAAGTTTGTTCATTTTTTGTATCAATTTCAGCCTCGTTTGGCTAACCCCGTGTTGTAATGCAACCGAAACTATTGGTGGCGAATTCACGACGAGTGTTCTTGTTTGGAAATCCGGACGGCGGCGCCCGCTGTCTGCGCAATGACGTATCTAGGCCTGAAAAAAAACATGACGGTAGGTAGGTGGTTTCCCCACGATGTTTTCCTTCACCGAAGCAAGTGATAATTATATTACAATACGCACATGACTCCAAAAAATCAGAGGTGGCGTGCCTTGGGTTCGAACTTGAGACCTATGACTTGGCAGTCCGACGGTCAAACCACTAGGCTATCACTGCTAGTGTGCGTGTGAGTGTTTGTACAGTTTAAACATGAGTTCTAGTTAGCAATACCTACATAATTATTTTGATCAGTATACACAGCTACATGATTACACCAGCCTGTTCCACATCCACGTCACTCCTGACGTCTGACGTCGTGTGACGTCGCGTCATTACCATCAAATCGACGTTAAGCCGCCACCCGTTGGTGACAACACTATGATTACTGCCGAATTAATTATACAGGGCTATAACGAACGTCTAATTGTATGTCTACATATGTGAAAAGGGCTGATAACACTGAGTATGGACCGCGAGTTTATTCGTCATCGTTAACAAACTTCTTGTAGCGACATTAATGATACAACATAATATCATTATGAGCTAATATTCTGCAACGCGCAAGAAAAGTTATCCGCGAGATTGGCATACAGGGTGTAAACGGAACCTTCACGAAGCCACCCAAGCAACCAGGTCAACCAAGCATTCTGTACATCATACTAAGTAACTTTACGCAAAAATAATTGCTGGGCAACGACTTTTTTTTTGGGTGATAAATCATGTTTTGTGGTAGAACTCAATGTAACGCACTCAAAACATTGTGCTGATGGATGGATTGAATAGTACGGGGGTGCATATCCAATTAGGGATCTGTCAAAGTAGTGTTTTTCGAAGGTGTGTGTTGTCGAAGTATGTTCTGTCGAAGCAATGAATAGTCGAACTATTGTTATTCGAAATTGGGACTGTGTCGAAATAATTAACTGTCGAAATTCAGGATCATCATCTGCCTAGCCTTTTCACAACTATATTGGGGTCCGCTTCCAGTCTAACCGGATGCAGCTGAATACCAGTATTTTACATGAAGCGACTGCCTATCTGACCTCCATAACCCAGTTAGTACTGGGTAATACACACAATAGACTGGTTGTCAGACTTTTTGGGCCACTGACTACCTGTAACGGCTGTCAAAGATCAACAAATGACAGCCGGGACCATCAGCTTAAAGTGCTTTCCGAGGCACGGAGGAAACTCGGTATGTATGGGTGGTCACCCATCCACATACCAACCTAGGCAAGCACAGCTTAACCTAAAGATCGACCCGAGTGGCTGTTATTATTCAGCCACGAGCCACGACACTCAATATTAATGAATTTCGTAAGCTACCCTGGCACGCTTCCCCCTTAACATAATGTTGAAATTCTACTTGAACTTCCTATATACGATAAGAACACGATACAGGGCGAATATTGGAGTTTAAAATATAGCCGTTTCACATTCAATTCTACTCAGTACTTATAACTATTTGAAGTAACTTTATAGGTATCGGTATTAACTGTATAGACTGGAAATATACGGGAATTGATTCCATACGGTCCCGCAAGACTACATTACTTTTAATAGAACATGTCAGACTGTCACACGTAGTCCTGGGTTCGGTTCCCAGGTCGGGCATAGTGTTATTGGGATTTTCCTCCAGAACTCGGTAGCAACCGTATAGAGTCCGGTGTTAAACTGTGTCTGCATTTTGTCTGTATACGTTTGATCGAACCTGACATGTTTAAAATAACATCAGGCTTGTTGTAATCCCCGAAGTGCAGAAGTGTACCTAATAGTACCTACACCCACATTTCGCGACTTATTTTTAAGTCCCATGTAACAGAGGACGAGGTTATTGCTATCAACCGGGCACAAATCCAGTCTCCGTGACTGCTACTGAGAAATTCCTGATGGAAAAACCCAATAACACTTTGCCCGACCCGAGAATCAAACCCAGGACCTTATGCTCAGCAGTCGTACTAGCGACCACTAGACCAACGAGAAAGTAATTTGCTGAAATAGACAAGACTTATTTAAGAGTCCAATATAATGTGAAGTGTTCGTCCCAAATATTCCCCCGTATATGCACATACCTATAAATCAAGCAGCAGCAAGTGGAAGCTGGAACCGTACTTCTTAATAACAAAGTGGCAGTCGTGATCAATTTTATAAGCGGTACAACTCGGATCGATTGGTTAGCTCTGCTCCCTGCTCGATATAGGAGCCTCATTGTAATACGGGGAATAGATGCGAGATTTTATAGGAAACGTTAGAAAAAACGCTTAAGTGTTTGTTGTTAATAGAAACCTCTTTCTAAAAGGAAAAACGTATCCTGGAAACATTCAGACAGAACATTTAGACGACCCGAATGGCGCAGCGGTAGTGAGGCTGCCTTACGTTCTTAGGGTCCCGGGTTCGAATCCCGGTTGGAGCAAATATTTGTGTGGTGAGCACGGACATTTGTTTCCAAGTCATGGATGTTTATATGTATAATAAGTATGTATTTACAAACAAAAAGTATATATGTAGTATATCAACTATCTGGTGTCCACGACACGAGCCTCGTTGCTTAGTGTGGCACTAGATGGCGCTGTGTGTTAATGTCCAGCGATATTTATATTTTATATTTATATTTATATTCAACAATCTTAAAAAACATACCCCTTCTTAGACTGTCATCAAATCTTTGACAGTCGTTGCAGGTAGTCAGTGGTCTAAAATGTCTGACAACCAGTCTTACCAAGGGGCATCGTATTATCCCGTACTAACTGGGTTGTAGAGGTTAGATAGTCGCTCTATGTAAAATACTGGTATTCAGCTGCATCCGGTTAGACTGTAAGCCGACCCCAACATACTTGGGAAAAGGCTAGGCAGATGATGATGAATGTATGAAGTCTAACTTCATTGCCTTGCCACTTTTAGGCGGAGACGCCTCAGTTGATTCTGGCTCTCAGGAGTTCCAGTCATTGCAAACAGTGTGGCGAGCTTGTTAAGCCCAAAAATAAAGCAGTCAATCCATCGTATAATTGGTCTTCTTGTGGTTAAGTTTGGTCAATTATAAACCCAACACGTGCCCATGCTATGATAGGGCAACATTCAATGACACCGGTTCATTAGGACCGGCTGGCCATATTGATTGTCGGCGGCCGGCGATGCAGTCCAATTAAATTGGATTAGCTAGACATTGTCGGTTAGTAATGGATTTAGTGATGGGTTATAGATACTTGTTGGGTTACTGAATAGCGATAAAGGATATTAACTAGGCATCTGTTAATTGTTTTCCTGTGCCGTCTTCTGGCTGTAGTGTAAGGTAGCCTGAGGATATCAGGCCCATTAGGCCTAGACAAACTGCAATCACTTTCAAAGCCTGTCAACAGAATTGACAGAAGCTTTTCCTTAGACAATCCAATACATTTTATAAAGATAGGTAGATGGTACCTCGAAAAAAATGTTCAAATTTTTAAACAATCTCACATAGACGGATCTTCAAAATACACTAATAATTATAATTATCCGAATCTTGTAAATATTTGTTACAAAAGAGGTTGATTAAACTTACCGAATTATTTATACTTTGTTGCTGTTAGCCTAAAATAACCTAAAGACTGTATTTCCCGACGAGTTAGGCAGAGTTGTACGTATAGAAACTACACCTACATTTCGCCAGTTAGTAACTGGCTCTATTTACTACAGCTGTTTTATTTCATTTACAATATTGTTTCCAGATTACTGGACTGCAGTTTGGAGCCGTTCCAGAATCTCCTCGGAGACAAGCAACCCTCGGTCCACCAACTCAAACTGTCGCTCCTCCTCATCACTGAAAAGATCCTGGAGTACAGGGAGGATATCTACTATTTTGTAAGTTAATCATAAATGTACAATAGACAATATATATATTTGAATTTTTGAGCGCAACCAATGGTTGCGCTTTGAGGAATAATTTAGTTCTGCTTAGATAGTTGCGCTTAAAAATAGGTGCGCTCTGAGGAATACCTCATTTGTTCATGTTGTAATATTAGTTTAATAGAATTTTATGTCTGAGAATTACTGGCAGGTTTTAAATCTATTGTCTTGAAAAAGCTTATGATGTTAGGAAGGTTTTTTGAATATAATAGACAGTTATGTTGAGTGAAGAAAATTCGGTCATTGTTGATGTGATTTAGTTTGGAGCAGTTTATTTTGATGTGAACATGTATGGGTTTTAAATAGAAATTTATTTATAGGGGTTTTTGATGAATTAATAATAAATTAAATGTGAAGTCTAAAGCTGATTTAATCCTACTCTTACAACATGGCGTTAAGAAATATAACCAGATTTAAATAGTTCAAGACTTAAACCTATTTACAATTATTGTACCTTAATTAGACTAACTTAGTGGCAAGATACTACACAAGTGCAACTGGGCTTAAACTAGGAGGACTCCTGTGCTATAAGCACCCGTTACTTCTGTCACCACCATGATCGAGCTGCCATTACAGACGAAGCTGATCTACGGGTAAACTGTAAAGGACAGCGACCTGACCCTTGGCATCATGATCATCATTTCAGCCGAAAGACGTCCACTGATAAATAAATAAATAAATCAATATCGCTGGACATTACACACAGCGCCAACTAGTGCCATACTAAGCCACGAGGCTCTTGTGTCGTGGACACCAGATAGTTGATATACTACATAGATACTTTTTGTTTGTAAAAACATACTTATTATACATATAAACATCCATAACTCGGAAACAAACGGCCATGCTCATCACACAAACATTTGCTCCTACCTGGATTCGAACCCGGGACCCTAAGAACGTAAGGCAGCCTCAGTACCGCTGCGCTATTTGGGTCGTCTGATGGACATAGGCCTCGCCCAAGTAGCGCCACATTGATCAGTCCCGTGCGTCTCGCATCTAGTGGATCCCGAAACCTTCACCAGGTCATCGGTCTACTCTAGGCATGCTATAAAATAAAACCCCTCTTACCGTCAGGAGCACTGCATCAGGAAAAGTGATAAGACGAGCACCTCTCGGCTTAAGATGTACACAGTTCAGGTGGAACCCCCGGAGCTGTTCAAACCGACGCCCATAAGTGTGCTGGTACCCGCTGATCCATGTCCGTCGTAAGTTCTGTTCTCTGTTTTCTTTTCTATCACCATTCCTCTGTCCTCATCCCAATTTATTTCGTCCGCGCAGCATATCTTCTTCTTCCCAACTTCTCTATTAATAACCCATTTTCTAGTTCAATCACCTTCACACAGTTGATCCATCGGTTCTTCATCAATGGTCTTCACCTGCTCTTATAGACATGAAACGATATTTTCCTCTTCCTCCTTAATGCCTATTTGTGTTTTCCTCCCGAATCTGAAGGTTACTTTTACAAGATGGCTGTGCTAATGTTGCTGTTATTTTAGTGATGTTAGGTATAGGAACATTGGTGCGCACGTTAGTGACAACAAAGCCAGTATTGGATGACTTCTTATTCTATTTAAACTCGGTACTACGCTAGGACGGCTCAAGGTCTATAATATTGATACTACGACATCATCATCTAGCCTTTTCCCAATTATGTTTTGTCGGCTCTCAGCCTAACCCAACCACGGAGGAAACTCGAAATACAATAGATGCTCACCTATCCTCAGACCGATCTAAGCAAGCACCACGTAACCTTAAAGATCGGCCAATAACCATTTTTCTGCCCTTCCAGCTGCGTTGAAGCCCGCTGGCTCTCCCGCATTTGCGAGGGCCCCGAAGCTCCCTTTGACAAGGACATGGCCCTCACGGCCCTCCGAGAGCTCTCCGCCGACCCTGCGTACGTGAGGAGTGACCGGGTACACACCATCGCAGAGTGCAACATCCCTCGGAGCAGGGCTTTACTCGCCAAGAGATATATGAACCATTGACAAAGAGCTTTACGAATAGTAAATATACATCAGTTTCTTATGTAATGTCTTTTTTTTCTATCAGAAAGGATAAGTCCAGGATCACTAGGGCCTCTATTGAGGATTCGATTTAGAAATATATTCAACAGTTTTGATATTTAATATAGTTTTATTTATTTCAATAAACTCAGCCTATCACAGTCTACTGCTGGACATAGGCTTCTACCAAGCTGCCCCACAACACCCAATCCTCCGTTTTCCGCATCTTGTCGGTCCCATCCATCTTTTTAAGGACGTCTGTCCATGTAGCCGTCCTATGTTGCTCTTACAGATACGCAGTCTCCACTCTAGGTCTTGTCTGATCAATCGATCATCGATCCTTCGACAGACATGACAACTATGGCCTGTCTAATGCCACTTCAGCTTGCAAGCTATGCCGTTGATTCCAGTTCAGGAACCTTTAACGCTGGACACACAGAAAAGACGTAAGGCGAGGACTGGGCGCGGACAGGGCACAGACGGGGCGCCGTCGCGACTTTTTAAAACACATAGAAAAGACGAGGCACGGGCGTGACGCCGGGCGCCACGAGAGACGACGAGTGACGCGCGCGCCGTGCGATTCCCGGCACCCGCGCCCCACCCCATCCGCACCCCCTTCCTCGCCCGCCTCTCGTCCGCTCGCACCCGTGCCCCATCCTTTCTATCGGTTTTACAACAGGGCGCAGACGGGCAAGCGTCGTATCCGCGCCCTGCCTTTTCTGTGTTTTGCGTCGCGACGCTTCTATACATTTTGTATAGAAAAGACGCGGAAAAGACTATATCTCCGCCCCGTCTGCGTCTTACGTCTTTTCTGTGTGTCCTGCGCCCATGCGTAATTATTAAGTTGCCCTATTTTTATCCGTATATTGCTCAAAGTGTGGAGGTGTCTTTAGAAACACTCGCTAGTAACAAGACCATGGCCCTCACAGCCGTCCGGGAACTGCCGACTCCGCGTACGTGAGGAGTAATCGGTGCACACTGGTTGACCTTCAAGTTTAAGCAACGCTGATGACGGACGACTTTTAGCGTTGAAGGTCATGTAATTTCTAAAAAACGTTTAACAAGAAATCTCTTTTTTTAATAAAATACACCACTGTTTTTTTTTTTATTACAACATACCTATTAGTAAGATTTCTGCTTATTCTTACTTAAACTGTTGCAAGCATAATGATATCTGTTTTTTAAACACAAAACTTGGCTGCAAAACTACGGTGCCGGCTGACTTCCGGTTCCACCGGAAGTACCGGTCCTACTTCCGGTGTGAGCATACTTTTTAATTTTTTATCTACTATCCGCGTCAGGATATTTGCAAAGTGCATATTGTGAACTAGCTTGTGCCCGCGTGATGTTCGGTACTGTCTCACGGGATCGTAGTATCAGGAAAAAAGTATCCTATCCTAGGTTATAAACTATCTGTGTGCTACATTGCATGCAAATCCTTTTAGTAGTTCTAGCGTGAAAGACTAACAAAAATCCAACCATCCATCCATCCTCACAAACTTTCTCATTTATAATATTAGTAGGAATAAGGATAATGCAATTAAATTAATGTTGTTGAACTGTCTAACTGGAAGGCATTCTCATTGTAAGTGTGTTACAAAATTTTATTTAATATGGAGTATGCATTTAATTTTTTCTTCACTTAAATCAATAAAATACAGTGTTTAAAAGAATTAAAAGTTAAGTTCAACTACTGCTTGTCGCTCAAAAATTATATTAAACTCCTGCAATTTTCTATGACAATTCAAACGTTCGTGACTGTCGCGGCCATTTTGTGATGTCATTTACCACAATTTGCCTTGTTTACATCTAATTTTTTGGCCTTATGATAGTAACTTTTCTAATTGGATGCTTAAATTGTATTTCTTCAAGATAACAATATTATCATAAAATCTTAGTGTAACTTGTAACTACTTATCAAATCAAAGTGTTTTTTGACACGTAGACTTTGACGTCACTACCGGCGTTATCGAGGACGACGCGTTTTGAGAGTGCGTTCCGTTTCACTAAAAACATGCTACATAAAACAATAAATTTTAAAATAAGTGATGTTTTAGAAACTTAAACAAGTGTACCACAATGTTTTTATGCGCCAATACAAGGCATTTTTAATAAATAAAAAGAGTTTTGTATTTCTTGCATATTCCCTATTCTGACTTCTCGAGACACCCAAATGCTCCACACTCTCGTCCCCAAAACGTCACTAAACCAATACCTAGATCCACAGATCACATATTTTACAGACAAGACCTTAACCTTGCCTTGAAGTAACAACCAGCGATAAATACCCAACTCAATATCCTGTGCACTTTATAACACTAACAGTGTTGACCTAGAACACCTGACATTGAGATGTTAAGTGAAAATGTACTGCACGAAGGACGTAATAGGATGTCCTTTATTTTGTACAAGCTCAAGGTCATTTTGTTGGAAATTAAAACAATTGGACTCTGTTTTCACGGAAAGTTTATTTTAACACCACTTTTATTGTGAAATAAATGACATTAATACCAAAAAGTTACCATCTCTTGATGTTAATGCACATTTTGTACTCAATTTAAGACATGTTGAATTTTTGTAAAACATAACAAAACATCGTGCCTGTTATCCTCGAAGGGTTAGGCAGAGGTGTACCTAATAGTACACTCACATTTTTCCAGTTATGTTTAAGTCCCTTGTAAAAGGGGGCGAGCCTATTGCCATCAACTGGACACAAATCCAGACTCCGTGGCTGCTACTGAGAAATTAATGATCGAAAAACCCAACAATATTTTTCCCGATCTGGGTATCGAACCCAGGACCTCATGCACGGCAGTCGCACCTACGACCACTAGACCAACGAGCCAGTCAGACATGCTAGGATTGTGGTTTGCAGAAGTAAACGCGAGATTTCAAGAACCCGAAAGGATGAAGCCAGGCATTATTGACTTCACCGAAACTAGTTTGGCAATAGTTCGAGACTTCTCGTCACTAACATTTGACTAGACTACAGTAGGGCCAATTTAATAGACCACATTTGATACTTCATCAGAATACAACAACGTAACCTTGTAAGGGCTGGCATAAAATATTATTATTTATTTCTTCGAAGTTAGAACTGGAAAATTGCTTAACTTTTTTCAATTATGATTACATATTTATTGTAATAATGACAAAATAAGGTAACTTTAAGTTGTAGTTGTAGTAATACTAAACTGACAGATGTCAAATGTGGTCTATTAAATTGGCCCTACTGTAGTCTAAAAAACTACTAGTCAGACTAGTAGCTTTTTTTGTAACAAGACTTATCATGTACCTAAGCCATCTGTCAATGAAAAACGGATCGCGATGATTCCCTGTAGGGTACCCAAAGGTGCAGATGAAATAACTGTAGTTCTTCCCTATAATTACTTTAGTGCAACAAGTTCCTAATTTTAAATTGTGTAAAAGTTAAGATGGCCTCTTTTTCATTCAACGGACAACAACTTTAAAATACGTTTCAAACCAGCTATCTGTTAAATAATTTAATAACTCTGGGAATTCTGGTTTTGATTTTGTTTGACTTGGCGAAGTACGGGCAATACGGTAATAGTAAAACTTTGTTGATTGTATAGAGAAGACATTTTGAAGTTCCTTTATTTATTTAGGTACTATTTGGTGTGTACTCTTAAATACTTGCATAGGTACTTGTATGAGCCATAGGCCCGCAGGACAAAAATCCGAAAATTTTGTTAAAGTTAAATGCATTTATTCACTCTTACCGTAGCTATAGATTGACTACTTATTCAACAGACTATGCCAATTCCTTCGATGACTACTTACAGCGCAGACATACTGACATTTGTATCAAATATAAAAGACGGCACGGTTGACACAGTGGTTGAGCAATTTGCTGATGCGCTGCGTGTCGCGGGTTTGATTCCTACATGGAACAAATATTTGTATAGCCTACAGGTAGTTGTGTATACGTGAGTTAAAATGTTTGAAAGTAAATAATTCCTAGAGTTAAAAAAAAATCGATGATGGAAAAATCATTAATTTATTGAATTACTTGGCGTCCGGAACGGAAAGCTTTTGTCAATCCTGTTGAAGCCACTGTAGAAATACGAAACGTTTTGAAAGTGATTGCAACTTATCTAGTCCATCTTGTGCTTCATCTGCTTTACCCGCGACCGTATTATTGATTATGTCTTTTTTTAAACTAAATAAGGTCGGTGTTTCGTACCTTCAGGTCAAGTATCTGAGAAGAAACAGCCGAAACAGTCTCTTTTAAGGCCGAGACATAATCTTAGTCAACTCACGTGAGGATTATGCAGCTAAGTGTTTGAGGTGGTATTTTGTAGAAAGAACCACACATATTTGAGCGTACTACTAATAACCACCGTTTTTGAAGATATTTAACAAAAATTTGCTGAAAATGTTCCCACTGCTGGGTCAAAGGCCTCCTCTCTGTGAGAGTGGTCAATCCACATCTATCCAAGCATTATCCATATGTGCTGGATTTTTTATAAAAATATAATAAAAAAATAAAAATAAAATCTTTTTATTTCAGACTTACAGACAGACAGACAGATTTAATACTCTATATAATTACAAAAATAAAACTAAACGTAAGTACCTACATAATATGTATATAACGACGTCAATAGGCGTCAAAGTATTCCTCCGCATCGCTGTCATCCGGAAACGTGCCCAGAAGACTTTGAAGAATCTTTGGCCAAAGAAAGAGCCAGCTCTCTGGTCACGCGAAGTGTCGACCAGTTGGTGAGAGATTTCCTTAAAAAGGAGACTCGCACTCGGACCCCATATTTCGTTATTTTTGTTTCTTCACAATTTTTTACTTTAGCATTTTGAGGGCAGTAGTATCCTACGTACTTCCTGTTTTTAATAAATATAATTTTTTCGCCCGTCGTAACCGAGAAACTCTGGCGTGACGATATCGATTCATTCTTAACGGATTGGTCGGAGAAGGCAAATGACAAACAAAATTAGAAAGCCATGGAGGAGGCCATTGCCCAGCAGTGGGACGGAAAAGGTTGTCATAAAAGAAAAGGAAAAAAGTCAGCACATGATACTCAACTCATTGACCATTTAATTTAACTAACTTAAACTATAACTCGAAGTCTTTACCTATTATTTTCTGTATTTCCCAGCGCAATCAAGCCTTAACTGCGAACTAGATGAAATAACATTTATTAAAGATCTCCGATTAAAGAGAACTTCCACTGAGTAATTATAGAGTACATTAAATAAATTGAGTGAAGCGATTCTCTTTCGCTACTGAAAGACTTGAACATTATTATTGAGACTGTAAACTTCGAAGTTATTAATTACTAAGAAATACCTACATTTGGTTGAGATGGTTCTGCATTTTGATATAAATTTTGGAATAAAATTCGTAGGACTTACTTTAAGTAAGGCGGATATTATGCATTCGACGATTTTTGTATGGGAAATTATTACATAATCATCAAATGACTCCTCCCGCTCTGGGCGGAGCAGGAGGGAGTGTCAGACTTTTACTGACTAAAACCCACCCATGTTCCTTCATCGCCTAAGGGCGATGAAGGAACATGGATGAGATACCGTGGCCCCGGAACACAAAGGTGTTCCGGGGCCACGGTATCTCTTTCGAATAGTCCCGCAACCCCGGCAGGCATCGGCCCTTGCGGACCCCTACTTTTTTGCTGACTCTCTTTCAGGCGCGCGTGGAACACGAACGCGCCGTCGACACTGCCTGTCGTCATGAGACGGACGGACGGCGAGCTAGCCCATAGCTCCCCGTCCACAGGCCCGCGCCTACGGTGGCCAAAGGGCCACCACATGGCCCCCAACGCCCGGGGCGTCTTCCGCGGCGGCCGGGACGTAAGGATCTCTCCCTCTCCGTTCCGCCACCTCCTTCGCTAGCATGACTGCTTCGCAGAAGGAGGTGACGGCGTCCCATTCCGTCTCGCTCTGGACCATGGATTGAACCAGGGCCGGAAGCGAGAGGTCGCCGCCGTCGATCGCCGCTTCGAGGACACGGCGGTGCTCAGCCCAAGCGGGGCACACCTCCACGGTGTGCTCCACCGTGTCCCCCAGTCGATCCTCACAATGGAAGCACCCGGGCGTTTCCTCCCGCCCGATTCGGTGCAGGAACCTCCCGAAACAACCGTGTCCGGTGAGGACCTGCATCAGGCGGAAGGTGAGAACGCCGTGGCGTCTCTCAAGCCACTACTCGAAGAGAGGACTTATCGCCACTATTGCATGTGGCGTGACCTGATCTTTAACGTGACCTAGGTTTGTCAGTGGATGGGTAACCACCCATTACATACCTACCGAGTTTCCTCCGTGCCTCGGAAAGCACGTTAAGCCGTTGGTCCCGGCTGTCATCTAGAGATAGAGAGATAGATAGATCTTTGACAATCGTTACACCTGTAAAGTCAGTGGCCCAAAAAGTCACACAACCACAAGGGGTATCGTATTACCCAGTACTAACTTTGTTGTGGAGGTCAGATAGGCAGTCGCTCCATGTAAAATACTGGTATTCAGCAGCATCCGGTTAGATTGGAAGACCCCTACCATAGTTGGGAAAAGGCTAGGCAGATGACGATGATGATGCAAACTCACTCCGTCTTCCCATGGTCAGAACCAGAAACAAAAGAACGCCACCTGCTACGGACCTTACATACTCCTTTTGTTTCGTTCATGATATTTCATGGCTAACTTCCTAATTTAACGTCCCATAAAAATTAAACCGTCCCAACACTAGTAGGTACCTACTGATTCGTAGGTGTCATTTGTGGAATCAAATTTTAAATGATAAACCACTAATGGCACTTGCAAAAAATATCTATAGGTGCCGTATGTTGAATACCTCTGGAGCCATTACCTCAGGTGCCGTTAAAGCGGGTGCCCAATGTGGCACACGTCAACTAATGAACTTCGAGCAGGCTTGACTGTTACAAATAAGCGAGCGGTACAGCTGATGGTAAGCACCACCTTTAATAAAAATCTCCACTGCAATGCCAAACAAATCTTAATAGATACATTGCCATCAAAGAAAAAATTAAAATGTCTTACTAGCCAGCCTAAACCGAAACACTGCAACGTTGCTTAGCTTCAGCTTAGCGACAGAAATTAGTATGGTGAAATAAAACTACTATCTATAAAAGGCTTGAAACTTAATTCATCATTATTTTTCTGCCCTGATCCCAATTCGTTTGGGGTCGGCGCAGCATGTCTTCCTCTTCCATACTTCTCTAGTACTCGTCATCTCAGCAGTCACTTCCTTAGTCCTTCCTAGCCATATCATCCTTCACACAGTCCTTCCAGACCTGAAACTTAATTAACACTAAGAATAAAACTGACAACTGTCCCGACTGCTGAACAAAATTCCAGCTTTCAAATAAACTTTTAACTATCAACACAATGTAATAATGCTATCAGAATATTTAACTTAAGTAAGATAGATATTACAATGTAACTGGAAGACTTTCATGAAAACAATTAAAGTTACTGAAGTGAATTCTCCATTATTGATTTTTACCTTACAGTTGAAGATTGGGGATCTCGCTTGAAACACGGATGTAAGGAAAGGTAGGTAATAATTTCGTGACGAGACAGCGCTCACAATACGTTTTATGAACCTCGCATTCTCAGCTAGGTACTATGACTATGGTGAAATCTGTACTAATTAAATGATTCGTATAATCAGTTTTTAACGTTTCCACTGCTTGGATATACCTAGGCCTAACCACGTTAAGGAGTGGGCTGTAGTTTACCACGCGGCCCTTATACAAGTTGGTAGAAGTCACATGACAATTCGAATTTCGAATTTTCTAATAGATTATAATCTAGGACATACCGGTTTCCTCACGATGATTTTCTTCACCGTTTCGAGAGCAGTGGTGATGAAATAAATTACAAAAATTAAACAACAACATCCATTTATTTTCAGGCAACTTTGGCCCATACCTTACATACTAACATAGGTACATATGCCTGCTTGGGTTTTAACATAAATATCGCTGGACATTAACACACAGCGCCATCTAGTGCCACACTAAGCAATGAGGCTTGTGTTGTGGACACCAGACAGTTGATATTATAATACATAGATACTTTTTGTTTGTAAATACATACTTATTATACATATAAACATCCATGACTCGGAAACAAATATCCATGCTCATCACACAAACATTTGCTCCAACCGGGATTCGAACCCGGGACCCTAAGAACGTTAGGCAGCCTCACTACCGCTGCGCCATTCGGGTCGTCAAACACACAGGATTTTATATCCCACTTGGTCAGAACTGCTTATTAAATGATTAGATTAGTATCTAAGATAAGAGATTAGGCCTCGTTGGTCTGGCAACTTTAGTAACTGCCAGTCTTCGAATTGTTGCTAATTGTTGATCGAAGCTGCCAGTCCACCTGTCGCAAAGCAATTTCGGTTTTCGAATATAATATGTAGGTATCGTTGTTAATACGCATGAGACGTCTCAGCTACAACGCCTTTGGTATTACTAATGGCCATAGAAAAAAATTACCCTGAAACGTAAAACAAGTTTATAAATAATTCAGAGGTTAAGTGTTGCCATACAACGTGGCAACGCCGCCAGTCTCTTGAGCACATTACCAGCTGAGAGCGTTGAGGAGAAGTTTTTCGATGCCCTTGTATAGTTTGTTGTTAGTTTATTTATTTTAGTTTATTTAAGTTTTTTATTAATTACCCATGTAAATTGCTACAAATTAATTATAGTAAATATTATAAAAAAAAGTTTATAAATCTAGGTTTATCCAGATATTACTTTACATCTTCGTCCCAAAGCGCATGATTACGATTTAGCCTTTGAGGGCCGACTTTAATTGAATGTTAGACATTATTGAGAATTGATGATGATTGAAAATGTATTCTATCTTCCTCATCGCGCCGTTTGAAGGCCTATTGACGGGGAATCTTTGTTTTAGGGAACTGCGGGAATATTAGAAGACGAATAATTAATTTATTCAGGAGATTTCGTGGAACTATTTAATTTTAAGAGTATAGCTGCTAGGTTTTCGTGCTTTTCTTAAGATGTTTATTAAGAAAATAGGCCTATGGTCAATAATGTCCATTCAAAAGATATTTTTTGACACTAGTCTTGTCGATTGGAAGGCCAGACTTCAGGAATCTAAGAAGCAACCTATGATCACTAATAATAATCAATCTTTTTGAGCTGAAGCAATCATTCCTGTGGTGTTTCCGCTGAAACCAATTCGAGTGGAAGAAAAAAGAAAATTAAAATCATAGTTTCCACAATTCATGACAAAAACATTTTCGTTCTTTTATTTTATTTCTTCAAAAGTGTATTGAAAAACGTCGTTTGATACTCGTGGACATAAATTTCTCCACTTGTATCAAAATGTCTCTGCTGATCCCTATCCAGGCGATATGAATGGCAATGGCAATGTTTCCCAAATAATGTTTTGACTTTAGACTGATATGGTAATGACGACAAATTCGTTAAAATAAGAAAACAAAAGTCATAAAATAATATCTAATCAGAATCTACCTCAGCAACCGCTTGAATAAACAGCCATTTAATATTTTTTAATGGCTCTTTCACCAAACAAAGTTACCAACGTGGAGATTTCAAAAACCTTGGACAGGAGGAAGTTCAGCGATTTTCACTTCAAGTTTTTGACTTCAAGCATTTCGTGAGTATCGCTTTAATTGCCTTTGCCGTTGAATGTTTACGATTAAAAAACTTTAGACGGTCTAATGAGATTTCTTTTGTTTTGGAGACAATGTTTGCGGGTATGGCTTCTTTCAATTATATTGAGCCACTTGAGACACGTTCAGCACTTGGGACGTAAAGAAACCATTTCTTTTTTCTTTGAATCTAGCTGTGCCCAGAACTGAGCAGTTTGGCGCCTTCAGTAGCGTCAATTAGTTCCTGTAATGAATAAGTGTCCCGTCGCCAGTGTGTTTCTGGAACAGCACCACATTTACACTCCAGGGCTCCAGTCATCCGGGGCTGCGGGACTATTCGAAAGAGATACCGTGGCCCCGGAACACAAAGGGCAAGGAAGGAACATGGATGGGTTTAGTCAGTAAAAGTCTGACACTCCCTCCTGCTCCGCCCAGAGCGGGAGGAGTTATTTGATGATTTCCCATCCTAGAAAAAAAAAAAAAGAAAAGGGCTCCAGTCATTAATGTATTTCCACCTGAGCAGGTTTACCTTGCTACGACCAACCTGGGTCCAGAGTCTATTTAAATACTTCCAGGTTAGCCATGATAACTCATGTCCAGGTGGGATATTTTTAGCTGGTTAACACGATGTCTATGGACTAAAAAGCTGTTTTAATCTCCTGATGTTTTTCTTCTTAAACATCTTCAAACAGACCAATAGCCAGGTGGGTGGATGACATTCAGAAGGTCGCCGTAAGACCTGGTTGAGACTGGCGCCGACCAGGAATATTGGCGCAAAAGAGAGGAGGTACCCACGTTTCGCCAGTTGAGTTTAAAGCCCATGTAATAGTAGGCAAGCCTATTACAATCAACCGGGCACAAATTCAAATTCCAGGCTACCACTGAGAAATTTCTAATGGAAAAACCCAATAACACTATGCTCGACCTGGGAATCGAATCCAAGACCTCAAGCTCAGAGTAGCGTTTGCGATCACTAGACCAACGAGACAGTTACACCTCTAAATACTTGTTAAAGCTATCCTTTTCTACAGGGTCAATGCTGCTGGACATTTTCCCAGCAGTGTTTGTGTAGTGGTTAGTACATGCCTGATGGTATACCCGACCAGAATATCCAGGAGTCTATCGGTTCCCGGCCATTACCCATGTTAATTTGCCTCTCGCGGAGAAAACTTACTTGAGACGAGTTTTAAGTCAATTACGCAACACTTCTGTTTCGATAGGACGTAACTTTTCGCGATTTGAGGTTTTTTAAATCGGAAAATTAAATTATTGGGGTCGATTTGCTATGTTTAATGAATCTATTTCTGCTTTCATCTGTGGACAAGCATACGCATAGCATAATCGGCCTGTAATATCCCACTGCTGGGAGTTAGGTGCTACTATGACAGCGTCCGCTATGCTGGTCCAGTGCGGGTTGATAGGTATCACTGTATTAAATATCACATGTCTTAGTACTTTCGGGTCTAGGTCATGCCGGTGACCAAACGCTGTTTTCCTTCGCCGTGATGGAATAAATTACACAAAGTAATTCGCGTCCTTGTGTTGGGACCCAGACCTGCATAGCTACAATTCATAAGACGAGTGGATACCACTAGGCCAACACTGCTATAGAATCATCGGACTAGCTACACTCGACTTGCCGAACTCCATAGTTCTCTATTAGTTGTCTTCATCCACCTTCCTTCTCACCAGCCCACCTATCGTTTCTTTGGTCTTTCCCTATTTTTAGGGTTCCGTAATTCAAAAGGTAAAAAAAGGAACCCTTATAAGATCACTTTCTTCTCTATCCGTCTGTCTGTCCGTCTGTCACCACCGATTTTTTCAGAAACGGGTGGACCTAGCAAGTTGAAATTTAAAAAATCAAGGTCCTGAGGTAACACGATAAAAAGATATTGGCAAATTTAGATTTTCGCGAAAACTTTTAAGTACCAAAATTGACAACTTTTTTTATGTTTCGGAATTTTCCTTTTAGTTTTGCTGTAAGACCTTGCTTTTATTTGCCAAAATTGACAATTCTACGTCAATCGGAAGTACCCTATAGATTTTGGGTCGAAAACCTATACGGTAACCTAGAATCACGAAATTTGGCAAAAAGCAAGGTCTTACAGCACATGTAAAGGGAAAAATCTGAAAACCGTACATATATTGTAGTGTTCTCGGTTCCCACCCCGATATAGCGGTATTAATAACAAAAAAAAGCGATTTTACTAATACAAACTTATTATTTGCGGTTGGTGCAAAAGCCGATTCTAGGGATCGAACAGCAAAGTTAAAAAGTTTGTACGGAACCCTCGGTGCGCGAGTCCGACTCGCTCTTGGCCGGTCATTTTTAAAGCCATCCCAACTTTTAGTCACCGGTGCCACTTTCAGATTTATTGTTACATGAACATCTGTCTACCCTAGTCCGAAATATCGGAGCTCAAAATAATGAATAATCACAGAAGATATCCCGTAAGTGACAGTAAAAGTTTTAATCACTCCGCAAATCCGGATCAACTTATTATACTCATTTCTTTTTCTATCCATTCGCATTACAGTTACATCCTAAATGGCTGACGTTAATAGAGTCTAACGGATCACCGAAGCGCTGGATTATTCAAATGAGCGCCACCCCACGGTCCTAGTTAAAAAGTTTGTCCTAACAACACCATTGTTTGGACTTTGTGTACTGATTCACTCTATAGACATTCAAATCAGTGGGTATTCCGTTATATTGTTTCTGCTGGACGGTTTTAAGGAGAAAATCTAAAGTAGTTCTGGATTTGTCCGTGGTAAACTAGTCCATGGATTTGTCCCCGGTTGATGGCAAAAGGATCCCCTATTACATGAGACTTATAACATTGCTAACTGGGGTAATGCGAATGTATCATAGTTGGTTGACTTCCTCATTCAATTTTATACAACCCTTCATGAATACGCTAACTTAAATGGCAAAGATAATAAACCTCAATCTTACATACATTGCAATCTCAAAAACTTGAGTCCTAACATTTTTAACTACGTTATAAAACTGTTCTAAACTCAGCTTCATCTAGACGCTCCTTCATTTTGAATTACTGGTTAAAGCAAGATGGCTGCCGCTGACGGTGACATGATTTTAGTTTAACTTTGTAGAAAATGTGTCACAAAAAGTGTTCGCGAACTTTGTTTTAAATATGAAATTAAGATAAAGTATTGTTTGCTGGGTTTCCTGGCTCTCAGCCAGGGTTTAGCTTTGTTTAAATTTTCTGGTTGTGCGCTCGTAAGCAAGAGACAAGTTCGTTCTGTATTCATGGTAATATAAGTACCAACTTCGGTGGTTTTTGGTGAATTAAACTCGATGGAATTGTGACCTCTGTAATCTTTAAATAAACCATTTTTTGTAGTTCATAATTATTGAACATTTCCAGGTGTTAAACGGTTTCAATTTCTAGCACTAAGAGAAGAAACCAAAGCGTATCCACGACTCTGTAATATGTCTATCAAGAAAGAAGAACACAGACCGTGTGTCCCGACACACGGTCTGTGTACTTCTTGGCAACAGAACATGCATGATAGCGGAATGTTATCAGAAATAGCTTTGCTACTAACTTGGAGGGTGTTTGGCGTAAAGAATTACAACAAGAGAAAAATATAAGCGAGTCATCATCATCCTATGTTACGCCTATTTTAGAACGAGACCAGTGTAATCAGAATAAGATGAATTAAACGAATATTAGAAAAAAATAGAGGGCAAGTTGTGCTATGCTAATGGCTCAACAGGGGTATTCAAAACGCAAGTTTTGAATACCCCTGTTGAGCCATTAGCATATACAGGCAAGTAAACAAGTAAACTATATGAAATCCGCAGTAATCTGCACTGCACAAACATATGATTAGCCATTTGTGCACAAAATGGTCTAAATGCGCAAAATTGCAACCGTTTCGTGTATTGTTTAGCTACGAGTAAATGCTCCCAACGGTACACAAATGGTTCAGATTATAAACGGGATCTGTTTACAGGTAGATTAGATGTTGTGTAGTCTGCTCCAAAAGTATCCGATGGTCAGGTAAACACATGGATCAGAAAATGTACTTGTGTAGGTATGCCAGTTTGTACTCGTTCTTCGTCGTTTTTTTTTTTTTTGTAGAGCGGAAACGGAGTGTCAGACTTTTGCTGACTAAAACCCATCCATGTTCCTTCATTGCCCTTTGTGTTCCAGGGCCGCGGTATATCTTTCGAACAGTCCCACAGCCTCGGCAGGCATCGGCCCTTGCGCGTTGGAACACGAACGCGTCGTCGACACGGCCTGTCGTCATAAGACGGACGGACGGCGAGCTAGCCCATAGCTCACCGTCCACAGGCCCGTTGGTGCCACCCTCAAATTGAATTTGAGTACTGAAACTCGAAATTCCTAATTTCATATCACTTTATAGATGAATATTAATTGAGGTTAATCTCGATTTTCGTAATTCAAACAATATAAATTATTGGAATGATTGTGAAATCAATAAAATGTAAACTTTCTAAATACAGTTTGTGTGAGAATTGAATCTAAATAGGGTTCGTTTATAATTACATCAGAATCAGATACACTTAGAATAGACCTTAGTTTTGGTAAATCTTTCGTAACGGTATGGGTATTTATTTGCCTATTTGGTTAATTAGCCGTCAATTTATTTCGCGACTAGCTGACCCGCGCAACTTCGTCTGCGACATATAAGAGAGACAGAGAGATGGTTAGAGAGAGTGTGAGACACCCTTAAAAGATATTGCGGACTTTTTATAGAAATTTTTAAGAGGAACAATTCCGTCATACACGATTGTTGCGTAACTTTAACCGTTTACGCAGCGCACGCAACGAAAGATTTCATAAGGAATATTTTTTTCCTTTTTTTGCAACATTTTGCATTGATGCTCTGCTCCTATTCCATTCCATTGTAGCGTGATGTTATATAAACGTTGCAACGTTGTTGTTCGATGTTGCCTTCTCCGATAAATGGGCTATCTAACACTAATAGATACTTTCAACTCGAACCAGTAGTTCCTGAAATTAGCGTGTTCAACCAACCAAACAAACGCTTCAGCTTTATAATATTAGGCATAGTATAGAATCAAGTAGGTAACAATTTAATTTCTCAGAAATATTTGCATTAATCGCTAAAATATTCTGTTTTTCTAAATAAGGGCTTCCCTCGCCAGCCTCCTCAGCCTTACGTTATCATCCTTAGACACTTGATGACAGTCATACTCCATCTACGTCGAAAGTTCTCATCAAGGTGCATAAAATGAGCCCAAACACGATATAGATGCTGTAAACTCTTGATGACCTCTTGCAACTGCCTTCCGTCTCCATTGTCGACCTTCGATGAAAGTCATACTCTAGCTAAGTTTAAAGTTTTCATCAAGGTCCATGAAATGAGCCCAAACACGATAAAGCTGCTGCAAACTTTTGCGAACCTCTTGCAACTGACTTTTATCTCCACCGTTAGACCTTCGATGACAGTCCAGGCAGGTCTTAAATTCTCACCAAGATGCATGGAATGAGGCCAATAACAATATAGCTGTAAATATAAATAATAATAGATTATTGATTATTGCGAATAGCACAGCACAGTTCTTGCACGTCAAGAACACGTGAATTTATCAGGCTTCCGTGCGCTATACTACTTTTTGGAGAAATCATCATCATACTCCTGCTTCTTATCCCAATTTATTTGGGGTCGGCGCAGCATGATTGTATTCTTCTTCCATACTTCTCTATTACTTTTTGGATAAAAAATCACGAAAAAATAAGAAATATAGAAATGCAAACAATTTAAATACAAAAAGAAATATAAGAAATCTCACAGCACCAAAAAAATAAACAAATCACAAAAAGTGAAAATAACGTTGGGGGGTTTGAACCTGCAACCCCGTAGTTAACAGAGCGGTCATGAAACCGCTAGGCTATTTACTTCGTTGACATAAGCTACAAATAGCCGTTTTCATGTACTTACGTCATGACTGAAACGTCAAACAATTGAAGTATACGGACATAATGTTAAATTGCCTACCCCCTTAAGGAAGTAGCGTGATAATATATAGCCTAAATATTGAAGAAGCCTTTAAAGAAACCTATGCAGTAGTTTTGACGTGATGCGCGCACAAACATTTCGTACCAACTACTTTTTTTTATTATATGTATAGAAGATACTTTCGCAAATTACAAATAATATTTGCTCCCTGCAGTTTTGCTGTTAAAATGTAACAGACAGACAAATTGTCTTTTCTTATTATTAAGATTACAATGTGTCAAGGAAGTTTTTCTAGGATTTAGGGCAATACGTGAGATGAATAGACAATGAACTAGTTTCTTCAGTTACACTAATACTGTACTGGACATATTCTATTGCTGACATAATGTGCTTGAATTAACATTTTGATGGAACGAAGTGGCGACAGTTCAGTTGCTTGTTGGTCAGGCAAATTGTTATTGGGTTTTTTCATTAGGGATTTTTTCACACAGTCTGGATTGGTGCCCGATTGATGTCAAAAGGCTCGCCCCCTATTACACGGGATTTCAAACAGAACTGGCAAAATTTGGGTGACTAGTAGATATCCCTCCTCCGCCTAACCCTTTAGGGATTACAGGCATAATGTTATGTTATGTTTATGCCATTTTTATCTTACAGTAAGCAAAGCCTAAAAGACCCTCTCAATAAAAACGCACTCGGACTAAATTGAGCTTTGAAAATCCAACAGCTAGCGCTTTAAATTAGGAATGCTTACTGTTAGTGAAAGTGAGCCTTAAAGGTAAAAAGTTAAGTAGGTAACGTGTTAACTCTTAAACGTTGAAAATGTAGGCAGATACCTACTTAGTGCCTATGAAGTAGACGAGAAATTGCTTAATGTAGTCTAAAGGTACCTATTGCTTCGCACACTCTAGCTTCGAATACCTACCAAAGTTGAGTCTTCTAAGAACTTGAAACCTTTTCATCTTTAGTTAGGCTCATGTATGGCTTTGCCTAACTTTTCAAAGCATCTGGTTAACCGACACCAAGTGGTTTTATTGGCAAAATGATGAGTTATTTAAACATGAACTTTCTTCGCTCTACGCAGGCATTTTCATCAAAAAATTAACGTGAAGTCGTCGTACATCGTCATCTGCAAATATTATTTTGGGGTTAGCCTCCAGTCTAATCGAATAAAACTGAAAACCAGAACCTATATTACATGAAACGACCGGCTATCTGATCTCCACAACCTTTGTTTTTTTTTCGGTTGGCAAATCATCAAAATGACTCCTCCCGCTCGCTCTGGGCGGAGGGAGTATCAGACTTTTACTGACTAAGACCCATCAATGTTCCTTCATCGCCCTTTGTGTTCCGGGGCCACGGTATCTCTTTCGAACAGTCCCGTAGCCACGGAATCCCGCAGCCCCATCTCCACAACCTGAGAAACACGATACCCGTTGTCAACACTGGTTGTTGGACTTTTGGGGTTCTGTCCACCCATAACGATTGTCAAAAAAGTCTAGAAGTGGCGTGTATGAAGTGGAGGAGGGATGGAGGGGTCTCGGCATGCAATGGATTGTTACCTACCCATCCACAGACCGACATGGGGAAGCGTTGCTTAACTATGACCATCTATTCCTGCGACTGATATTATTTTGCCACGAGTACCTAAGTCAAATCCTTCTAACGTTTTAAACTTGAATGTTGCAAGTTTATTGATGCATCCCAGGTGTCAATATAGAGCGGCCATCCTAAACTTGGGAAGTATGTGAGCGTTCTGAGCTCAGTAAGCTCGTGAGTCGTGACATTGCATGCCGAAACATACGCCGCGCAAATATCTCGTCTGTTTGAGCTTGTGTGTAACACCAGATATGCTATGGACAGGTTTTTCTTATCCTTAGGGTCTGCGTGATTTGACTTGGTCAAATGCATTTGAGGAAAAATTGTTACTATTCATTTATTTTACACTAGTAGCGACCCGCCCCGGCTTCGCACGGGTGCAATGTAGCTTATACGAATAAACCTTTCCTCTTGAATCACTCTATCTAGGTATTTCTGAAAACCATCGTTTATTACTATGTAAAGAAGTCCTACCGCAAAAAAAGATTTTTCACCCCAAAAAAAAATTTGTTTTCCCACCAATAAGTTTTGCTTAGAACAGTTACTTAGCTTGATGTACAGAATGCTTTGTCGACAGCTTCGTGAAGGGTCCGTTTACACCCTGTATGCCTCTGCCTCCTTTGAGGAAATACAGGTGTGATATTTGTTTATGCGTACTTAATGTACTCGATTCGTGGATCGTACCCATTTCGAAATCATACCTTCAATAGAGGCCTCGCAAGATGCGTCTAAGAATGATCATGGTACTGGAAGGATGAGCATCGTACACACCTAATTAAGTGTTTACAGCCATGATCACACATTGGGTACATCGAGGAACTGCGTGTTCACATGTGGTGCTGTCAAGTGAAAAGATTCGAAGCGCCGAAAATCACTCAATGTTGCGCTGAGGGAGGTAAACTCGAGCTTCCTCTAAGTTGTGGCAGATTCATTAATGCATTAGTATTGGTGCTTTTTCTTTAGGAGGAAACATCCCATACATAGGTAGGTACCTACTACCGATACATAAGGGTGGCAGACCGTCAGTAAACACGGTGGTCCATCAGACAAAGACTCAGCAACCCTCTCTTCAAGTGACACACGATCGTCTCCATAGTTAGAGAGAGATCGTGTGCGCTAATAATACCTACGCCAGCGATTTGACACAATTCATTTTTCAATACACTTCCTCGAAAACTGGTTCATAACGCACTATGATTAGGTTCAACATGCAATGTCTTTCAAAATTCTGGCTTTCCATTTGCAATTCCAGAATGAAGGACCAATTTAACTCAAAAAGATCATTAGGTTTTATAATTTAGGTGATAGGCCTATGAGCTGAGTAAGCTCTTTTGAACCTAAGATATAAAGAATTTGTGGGGGTATTCTACCACAAAAAAACCGACTACTGAAAAATTACGCTCTAATTAAATAGGGGTTTACAAGGTAAAATCGACTCCACCTATTGTTGAAGTCGGTTAAAATGTAGCATATGTTACCCGGGCCATAATAACGAATCGATTGACACCTTATTCATCAAAATCGGATGAGCAGTTTAGACGCTACGGAGGAACATAGACGTAAATACAAACATACATTCATAGACTGCTAAAATCATAACCCTTCCTTTTGGCTTCAACGTAGTCGGGTAAAAACCAACGTAGAGCATATCCCACAGTGTGTCACAAGCGCGTCGTGAACTATGTACAACATGTAGGCTCCGCTGTTATGTTCCGCACACGATGCGACGCTCGTACTTACACCTTACATAGTTGACATGACACATTGCGACATTGTCATCTCTGCTTACATTACACACGTTAAGGTAGACTGGATCAGGATTTAGGACCAAGAAACATACTTGACCGTAAACTTTAGGTTTTCACACTTTTTCCCAAGTGTTTTCTGTAGGCAAATGTTTACCGCACGACGCGGTTTTTCTTCAATTATATGTATTATATGTATTATATGTGTAATTATATGTGTGTTGTGTATGCGGTGTTTCTTATAATTATATGTAGATTCGGGACCGTGGAAGAAATAAAATCCTTGCAATCTTGTTGAATATGGAGTTTATTGCGCTTTACACCAAATAAAACTTAAATAAAAATTCCGTCGTAAAACAACTTCTAATCTTTACCCGTCGTCCATTCTTCTGTCATTTTTCATTTGTTCTCTCTCCTTCTCTTTCATACTATGTCTCTCTTACTTACACCGCAACATTCCATTCCACACACTTTCATACGTTCCTTTCTAAATCCTATCCTACATAAATATAATCTAAATAATAATAATATATATAATAATAAATATATTATAATGTTGCACTGCCACTGAGTCTGTTCAAGGGCCAAGAGTATGCAGTACTTTTGCAGACGTGCCGCCAACTTTAGGAAAAGTTCAATTTATAAGCACCTGCATTTTCACCGCACACGTCCCAGCAACCACGTAGACAGCAATGCTTGTTGGAGGGAGAAATATCTATGGTACCTAACAGTTCTTCAAGGGGGAAAACTTGCCCAAAGAGCTCTACAAACTACTAGATTTCACATTGGTTTTTGAGTTCAAGAAAGAAAGAAAGAAAGAAAACATATTTATTTAGCACATGCCATAAGTGCACACAACAAAACAAAAATAACAATAAAATAAAAACTTAAAACTACACAATTAGAAAACTGATGTTCACTTTATTTAAATATCAACTTCACATGAAAACTATTTAAAAGGCTTAACGTTGCCATACAGCGTGGTAATTCCGCCAGTCTCTTGGGGACATTACCAGTTGACAGCGTTGAGGAGGAGTTTTTTGACGCCATTTTTTAAGTTTTTAGTTTAAGTTAGTTATCTTAGTTTATTTTATTAGAAAACTTAAACTAAACAGAAAAGAAAAGAAATAATATTGTGTGTCTCACGGCTGCGGCAAATAGGCCCAGTTCAGCAAACTGCCGAGCCAGCCAAGAGGAGTTGCTTATCTTATTTGCCATTTCTTGCGGCAGTGTTCAATTAGTGACTGCAGATAGGTAAGACTACCAAAAGGGAAGAAGGACGACTAGTGAATAACACCAAAATATTCAGGAGAGTAGGAAGGTACCAAGTTTTGTGGTAATTAGTTGCCATGGTATGGGCATGTGATGCGGAAGAATGAGGAAAATGTCTTGAAGACCAAAGAATGTTCTTCTCCATAGAGATCTACGTTAGGGAATGGGCAACTACAGTACTTCCTCAAGTTATTATGCCTTGTGACTGTGACTGTAGATTTGCTTTTTTTGTATTTTCGACATTCAAAAGTGCCGTAATGGTCTAATTGAAATAAATGATTTGAGTTTGAGTTTGAGTTTGAATGGGCCGTGTGAAATATGATATGGCTAGAAATGGGATGACTCATGCCTACATAGGTAGGTACTAATGAAATAACGACTAATAAAAAAGTATGGGAGAAGACGTGCTGCAAAGACCCCAAATAAATTGGCATAAGGGCGGTAGAATGACGAGGACCGGACGGTACGAAGTTTTAAATGTATGGCGTCATAATTTTTTGTCATTGTTAGGGTCGTTAATCGTAGCGTCGCGCGTCGTTGATGCAGATCCAACTTGCAATACTTTAAGGTTAAAATGAAAGCATTAAAACTAAAGCTAAATCTGAATACTAATAGCAATCGAGGGCACTAAAAACTTGGCCCCTGTCAAACGGAGAAATGGCCATAATCCTTCCCTGAACAAGTCATGCCTCTTATCTTTACCCCTACTATTTTATGAAAGGATCTCGAAAGTCTCGACTGAAAATTTGGTGAAACGTTTCCAAAAATGTGCAGTAGTGGTGGCAGATGAGAAACCGCTGCGGAGTTGATAGTACCTTTTTTTTTTTTTTTAGGATGGGAAATCATCAAATGACTTCTCCTGCTCTGGGCGGAGCAGGAGGGAGTGTCAGACTTTTACTGACTAAAACCCATCCATGTTCCTTCCTCGCCCTTTGTGTTCCGGGGCCACGGTATCTCTTTCGAATAGTCCCGCAGCCCCGGCAGGCTTCGGCCCTTGCGGACCCCTTCCCTATTGCTGACTCTCTTTGAGGCGCGCGTGGAACACGAACGCGCCGTCGACACGGCCTGTCGTCATGAGACGGACGGACGGCGAGCTAGCCCGTAGCTCCCCGTCCACAGGCCCGCGCCTACGGTGGCCGGAAGCCACCACGTGGCCCCCGACGCCGACGCTTCCGTCTCGCTCCGGACCATGGCACTAACCAGGGCCGGAAGCGAGAGGTCGCCGCCGCCGATCGCCACCTCGAGGACACGGCGGTGCTCCACCCAAGCGGGGCCACACCTCCACAGTGTGCTCCACCGTGTCCTCCGGCCTATCCTCACAATTATAGCACCCGGGTGTTTCCTCCCGCCCGATTCGGTGCAGGAACTTACCGAAACAGCCGTGTCCGGTAAGAACCTGCGTCAGGCGGAAGGTGAGGACGCCAGGGCGTCTCTCCAGCCACTCCTCAAAGAGGGGACTTACCGCCACTATCGTGGCGTGCCCTGCACGGGGTTGCGACAGTCGCTCTCTCCATGTCGCCATGAGATCCCGCCGGAAGTCCGTCCGCTGAGCGACAATTTGCCGCGGCAGCGGAGTTTCCCCCCGGCGTAGCGCCTCCGCGCGCCACTCGTGTAGGCGCGCGAGGACTATTGCCTAAAGATCCCATGGCGGCAATCCGGCAAGGAGGTTCGCCGCCTCGCGGGAGATCGTGCGGTACCCCCGGACCAGCCTTACGGCTACCTCCTTCTGGGGCACGTTCAAGTGGTGGGCGGCACGCCGCCTCAATGAACGTGCCCACACCGGGGCCCCGTAAAGGGCCATGGACCGCACGACTCCCGCGTAGAGCCTCCGGCAGGAGGCGTTCGGCCCCCCCAGGTTGGGCAGGAGCCGCCTGAAGGCAGCCCCTGTCCGCTCCAGTTTGGGGGCCAAGCGTCGGAAATGCTCCCCGAAGTTCCACCGGCTGTCGAGGACAAGTCCCAGGTACTTCAGCGTCGACTAGTACCTACGTTCGAATTCAAGACACTTTGCGCAATGCTGTGTTATGACCGTCGGACTGCCAACCTCTGATTTTTTGGATTCATGTGCGTGTTGTATAATTATCACTTGCTTCGGTGAAAGAAAACATTGTGAGGAAACCAGCATGACTGAGAGTTATTCCTCGACGGCATGTAAAGCAAAGTCAGAGGCCCATGGGTGGCATAAAACTTCTGACACCAGGATAGGCACTAACCACACAATAATAAAAGAAAGACTTAGCGTAATGAATTTATTTCACCACCACTATCCAAAACAGTAAAGTAAAACATCGGAAGGAAATCGGCATGCCCTAGAAAAAATCGAAGACATGTAACTTCCTCCAAACCGCATTGTGCCCGCGTAGTGAATTACAGCTCAGCAGTTCCTAACCTACTACCTTTAACAAATCATCAATATAGTCAAATGATAGGTAAATGGTGTTCTCAGTGAGTAGTCCCATTATCTGAGGAAGTAGGAAGGTAACCTAACTCATTATCATCAATCTCTTGCCCTTATCCCAATTCATTTGGAGTCGGCGCAGCATGTCTTCTTCCATACTTCTCTATTACTCATCATCACAACAGACACGTCCTTTCTTCCCAAAAAAAAATGCTGCTGAATGGCAACATACGCAAAGTATCATGGTAAGACCAACTTCCCCGTAAAATCCCTATTACAGAAAGCTCCGACAAAACTTTACTCCCACTTCCCTTAGTTTGAACAGCCATAAGATCGCCACTTAACATGTTTCCCGATCCCCGTGATCCCACTTAGAAACTGAAACATTGAACCAATAGTACGGACAAAATAAATCAAAGTTAGAATCGAGCGACATCAGATCTAAGCAGCTAATCCTTCTGTGACGAGTTTGTGTGCAAAAACGTACTTTATATCTCAACGTTTTAGAGTTACAATTCGAAGAGATAAGACGTATTTAAAGTGCCATTACTTTTAAATGTCCGATAATAGTTTCTAGGGTTTTACGGCAATATGTTTTTGCATAAAAAACGATCGGAAAATTGGATAAGGCAGTAATCTGTCTTTTTTGGTAATGATTTAAAAAGCGATAGATATACTAGGCTAGGTTCCTTTAACTTATGTAACGAAAGATTTTTAGATACTAAAACAGATTTATAGGTAGGTAGTCACCTACTATTGACACAGACAACGGCCACGACACAATGCTTTGCATTAAGCCGTGTTCTAATCCTGATATAAGCGATCATAGCGTGTCATACATACCCACAAAAGTCACAAACATTTTGTTCGGCAAACCGAACGCATCGTCACGCAGACAGATGATCGCTAATCTGCAAGACGAAGCTCAAAGATTACATGCCTGCTCGATTTGCGTTGACCTGTATAATCTCTTTGCGCTCGTATGGCATTAGCAAGGGGGCGCTATTGTTGTTAAACATTTGCTACTGTTTTATGAAATGCAAAAAACAAAGATGGCGGTAAGTTCAGATTTTACTGGGTATAGATAGGGGAGGCCCCTATCTTCTGCCATAGTTCACGCTTCTGTGTGTTCTATAACAGGAGTAAAAATAGCCATAACGAAAACGAAAGGCACTTATTGACCCGTCATTGCGATTTTTAGGTAGATTTCGTCAGAAAAAATCTACCTATTGGTCTTGCACCTAAAGTCGAGTTTTCCGAAAATTTCACCATAGGGGTCTAGTTATGACCCCTAGAGCCCAAATCAACCGCCGGTTCAAATTTTTATATATATGTATATATACAGGATGTAACCACCTCATCACGAAGCCGTCATTCTGTACATCAAACTAAGTAACTTTACGCAAAAATAATTGCTGTAAACGACTTTTTTTTGGGGTGAAAAATCATGTTTTGTGATAGAATTCAATGTAACGCACTCAAAACATTGTGCTGATGGGTGGATTGAATAGTACGGGGGTCGTGGAGGTGTTTAAAGTAAAAATCTTACATTAAAAACTTGTATTTACAAAAAAAGTTGTCAAAAAGTTGGAACTTTGACCCCCAATATCTCCGTAACTAGAAGGTTCCCAGGTATGGTGTAGAACTAAAAATTGATTGCAATGACGAGGAAAAGAAGTGCCTTACGGCTTCGTTAAGAGGTGATTTACACCCTTTATGTATACGTATGTATGTATGTTGGTATGTGGGGCGCCAAGCAAAATTTAGCTACACTCAACAGGTCGCAATAATGCATCGATTCCTTTCAAACTTGGCCCAAAAATCGAAAGGGTCAAAACTTAAGTTCGAAAGCAAATTGTTTACTCTACAATTTTTAATTCAAAAGTTTAGCGATAAAGCTTATAGTTTTCGAAATAAAATATTATAACTGAAAAATTGAGGGCGTTTCCATGCTAATTTTTTATGGCAGGATTTTTAAATTTATAACCATTTTTCAGCTGTAAAACCATCATCTGCCCGTTAATTAAAGATTTTAAACATGAACAAAAAAAATATGGGTGGATCGGGTGGAATCTTCTTCGAAATCTACCTGCTCCTGCGGCTTTCTGAAGGGCTTTTTGATGTTACTTATAACTGATGGCCCAGAGGTTAAGGCCTCGCCTCTCATGCATGAGGCTGTGGGTTCAAATCCGGGCAAAGTACCAACCTGACTTTTCAATTCATATGTACTTTCTAAGTTTATCTTGGACATCTCAGTCATCGGTGAAGGAAAACATCGTGAGGAAACCTGGACTTATCTATACTAATATTCTAAAGAGATTTGTATTTTTGTATGTAACGAATAAACTTAAAAACTACTGGACCAATTTGAAAATTCCTTCAGCAATGGATTGCTGCTACATTAACAGCGAGTAACATGGGCTATATTTTATCTCCATACTCCTACGGGAACGGGAACTACGCGGGTGAAACCGCGTGACGTCCGCTAATCTATATATATAAAAGGCAAAAGTGATTGACTGATGTATCAACGCACAGGCCAAACCCTTAGAGCTAGAATCTTAAAATTTCGCACACGTATTCCTCTTATGACGTAGGCATCCACTAAGGAAGGATTTTTCGAAATTCCAACCCCAAGGGGGTGAAATAGGGGATGAAAGTTTGTATGAAACTTTTATTCCTTGAACATATTTGTATGAAATTTTGTATGAATTGAGTGCGGCAAACATAATGAGTTACGTATTTCAGCGTTTTCCAAAATTCAACCCCTAAGAGGGTAAATTAAATTTTGCACACGGGTAGTTTATAACTTCCATTAACACATACGATTAGAGTACTTTTCATCCAATTATCCAACTCCACGCGGGCGAAGCCGCGAAGGGCAACAGCTAGTCATTAATATAAGTCTGAAAACGCCCACCCGTCTTGAGCAAGCGTGGTGATATGTTTTGAGAGCGTTTGCATTGAGTTCTACCGTAAAACATGAAATACACCCAAAAAAGAAGTCGTTTTCGAGCAATAATTTTTGCGTAGTAAGTAGTAAACTATGTAACCATAGTTTGATGTACTGAATGCCTGGTTGACGGCCTCGTGAAGGTCCGTTTACACCAAATGTGAGGGAAAATCACCAATCAAACAAAACAATAATATTTTAGTAATTTATTGATAGACAATATCTCCGAACAATAAATATTCGATATTAATCTACAATTTACACGAATAATGCACTTCTCAATGATCTACTACAAAGTTTACATTTGGTTTCAAAAATATAGAAATATGACAGTAAATGCAATCTGGGAATGCATAAAAATAATATAATTTGTGCTTCCAAGGACACTTTCCACTTATATCTAAAATACAGATAAATAAAAACAACTTTGTTATCTGAAGGTACATGAATAACAATTCAAATATTATCTCCTTTAATTATTTTTGTAGATATTTGCAGTTTTAGTAAAAATGTACTTCTATTTTGATAATTGTACAATTACTATTATTATTTTTACCACAGAGTATACATTCAAAATGGCGAACGGTTATAAAATGGCCGTTTCTAAGACAATATTGTATATTGACAGATAAATGCAATTTAAATACTGTTTTTATATAGACAACGATTAAATTCACAAAGTTGTGTGTATTTATAAGATACAACAGTTTAGTAAATTTGATTAAGACAGTGAATTGAGAATAAATCAACATTTATTAAGCTTCTTCAGACTAAATGCGGAATGCGAACTGATGTATTTATAAGAAGGATGAACTGTATTTAATTTGTGCGAATACTTATATATAAATGTTTTGGGTGTCACATAGTATACTGTGCTACTTCAGCAAGGGCGCATTTAACTAAGCTACGTCGCATTTAGCCCTGTAAGTTCTCCCTTAACCTCACATGGCCGCATTCAACCCCGACAAGCCGCATTAAATCTTGCAAGGCCTCATTTAGACCCATAACACCGCATTTGAACCGCATTTGGACTCCCAATAGACCGTTATAAGCACCAAAAGACCGCATTAAGTACCTTTAGAAAACCAGCGCTGTGCCTGTCTCGCATAGGGTCACAACATTATGCTGACCGATGCCAATTTTGCGTGGATTTGACGACAATTTTCCCTTTACTTATTATTTTTTTACAAATACTTGTTTTTGTCTTTTTTATTCCACATATTCCAGGAGATTTCATCCAATTCACTGTCTTAACTGCTACCCAAGACCTTACCAATAGCAACGCTATCACCCTAGTTATTTCTTAAAATATAAGTTCGTAGAAATTGCACTTGTTAGTGTTATAGCGTGACAATAAGCTTCTAAAACTAAAGAACACATTTTTGTTCGTAAACTTAAGAAAATAGTTAATTTATAAAGCGCTTTTTTGTTGTTGATGGTGTTCTGAAAAAGAAAAGGATTGATTTAGTATAGTCAGAAAAAACCTTGTTTTATTATATAACAGTATTGTGTAGGTTAGGTGATTAGAGTGTGAAAACTGCCTTGTCAAAACAATTATTTTAACTCACTCGCTCTTTATCCCATGATCTGTCCACGAAGTGGACACAATAGTTGAACAATGGCGTCTCGACCAAATTGGTCATTCGACAGAACATGATTTATGGCAGAAATGTTTAATGTTATCCATTTAAAAGAGCGAGGAATGGAGGTATATCACGAGAGAAAGGTAGATAAATATTAATCACAGTTTCCAATAAAGTAGAATAATTATGCTCTATGCTTAGGAATTATTCCGCCACTTTTTCTCTCCCGCTTAAACACTAGTTAGTTACTATGTTGGGGTCGGTTTGGAGTCTTACCGGATGCATCTGAATACCAGTAATTTACATGAAGCAACTGCCTATCTGACCTCCGCAACCCAGTTAGTACCGAGTAGTACGATACCCTTTTGTAAGACTGGTTATCAGACTTTTGGGCCACTGACTACCTAACGACTGTCAAAGAACTACAAATGACAGCCGGAACCAACAGCTTAACATGCTTTTCGAGGCAAGGAGGAAAATCGGTATGTAATGGGTGGTCACCCATCCACTGACCAACCTGGCAAGCACGGCTTAACCTAAAGATCGACTCGAGCGGCTATTATTATTTAGCCACAAGCTCTTACCTCAATAATTAAAAAGTATAGCTGTAAATAATACCAACCTTCACTGAGTCTTCTCATCCTTAATCTCCCGGACAGTGGGCCCGTCAGTCTTGGGGTTGTTCTTCCAGATGTAGTAGGACAGAGAGCTGGCATAGCCCAACCACGCCAGGTAGGGCAGCATGAAGTACCCAGCCTTGTGGCTGATGGGGAAGAACGACAGGGTGGTTGCCCAGGCCGCTACTTGCAGCACTGAGATCTCGATGAAGGCCTGGTGGTAAGTGTTGTGATTTAATACAAATATGCAAGGTATGGCATATATAATCTATATATTTGTAAATTCAATTTGAATGTATATCTGTGTGTTTGGGTCGGCACATTCCATTCGGCAGTATTTGTTGAACAACAAACACGACTCGAAGCAATTACTATACAAATTGTCCTTTTTCCCGAACGTATATTCTAAACACTGTTTTAAGCTTTCACGGTTCATAACTATACTTTACTTTTTACTTTTTATATCGGGAGCTCAAAACAATGGATAATCACGGAAGATATCCCGTAAGTGACATTTTAAGTATTATATATTCTAAATATATTTACATACTTAGTCGATTTTGCCGCTCGGCTGTGCCGTATCATCCCGACCCGAACGTTTATTCATCATCATCTGCCTAGCCTTTTTCAAATTACATGGAGCGGCCTATCTGACCTCCGCAACCCAGTTAGTACTGGGTAATACGATACTCTTCAGTATGACTTGTTGTCAGACTTTCGGGCCACTGACTACCTGTAACAACTGTCAAATATCTACAAATGACAGCCGGAACCAACGGCTTAACATACTTTCTGAGGCACGGAGGAAACTCGGTATGTAATTGGTGTGCCGACCCAAACGTGTATAATATAGTACTAATGAGAGAATCAGTTTCTTGGTACACTAACCAGTTTAAAGTCCTTCAAGCCGAAGAAGATGGGTGTCCACGCCCAGTTGAGGAGCAGCTGACCTCCGTACAGGGTCAGAGGCAACACTGCTTCTTCTGAAAATAAATGGGAAAAAATATTTAATAATTTACTTACGCCTGTATTAGTTTAGATATGTGTTGTATCCAGGACCCGGCTGGTCTCAAGTCCGCAAGCGTAACAGCTGAGGGTGAAGTCCGAGCCCGGAGCTTGAAAATTGGCGGTATACTCGAGTAGTAGACAAGTATTGAAGAAAAAGACATGCTGCGCCGACCTCAAATAGATTAGGATAGTGGCAGGCAGGCAGGCACGTATCCAGGGGGGGATAGTTGGGATTTATCCCCCCCCCCCCCCCGAAATCTGTCTTAAAATAAATGGGATCTTATACTACAGTACTTTAAGTTATTAAAAACTATAGTACAGCGATTTTTTACACAGTTCACATGGTTGTTTCAATGTTTGTCCCCCCCCGAACCAAAAGTTTAGATACGTGCTTGGGGGCAGGAGAATAATGGTGATCCCGTGTCTCAGATCAGTTGGTCTTACACCTGATGTCTCTTATGCCATGTCATTTGCCGTTCCATCGTATTAAAAAAGTGGGGGAAAAGAGAGTGCACTTGCGTCTGCGCACAGTCGTGCACTGAAATATATCTTGCGCACTTGGTAAGTCCCTTTTGAGATTGGCCGCCGCGCCGTGACCGAAAATCGGATTTATATCAAGCTATGAGATATTTTTACATATTTCGAGCACATACAAGGGGAAAAGAAGAAGCAATTATGTCGTGTCTACGCGTTAATATAATTAGGCCTATTATTATACAGGGTGGAATTTTTCAATGCCACCTGGAGGAAATGTACCTACTCGAAATACTGGAGATAGCAAATTTTACTCAAAGGAAACATTCCTTTGTTTTTAAAAAGAAACAAATCTGCATTCACAGATTTTTGAAAATTCGCTTGCAACACTCGGGCACCGAACCCGGGATGGATCGACTAAAGTTCGAAAAAATAACATTCTGTACCTTTTTGACATCAATCGATAGGGTCTTTTGCAACACACAGAATTGCCAAGTATTCGTTTGTTTCCCGAAAGAGTTGCCTGCTTGAAAACCCAAATTAGCATGGTGGTAGAAGAAAGAAGAATACAAGGGAGACACAGCTCTTATTAATTACAACAATATAATATTGTGTATTTCTAACACAAATAAAAGGCTAGTTTCCACCACTAATAAATTTCAAATCCATTTAGTCCGTCAGTTAAGAGTATTTGAAAATAATGGACACAATAGACGTAGTTTTTGTTTTTGTAAATCAATGAATATTGACAAAGATAAAACGCATCAAAACTCGGGAGGCTTGTGACGTCAAACCGCACTAAAACTAATTATACCACGCGTGACGTATTGAGAATTTTAAAAGCGTCGTATCTTCGTCAATTTTGGTTTACGTAACAAAATAAAAAATACGGGTCAAATATTTATTGATAATATAACTGACGGACTAATTTGATTTTTTCAGTGCACAAGCCTATTACTCATTGTGACAGATTTCACACATTTTAATAGGTTTTTTTTAACCGAGGACTAGCACTTGGCCCGCGACTTAGTCCGCAAAAATTGTAATAGCTCAGCTAATATGCATGATAATTTTAAATACATATAAATATACATACACCCACGAATAATGCAGCTTTCTGCCAGTGAAATAATTTTTAGAATTGGATCATTAGTTCCGGAGCTTACAAACTTACAAACAAATGGTACCTCTTTATAATATTATTATAGATTTATTTCACACATTTTAATTTTTTTTTTTATCTGAGGATTTATTTCACACATTTTAGCTATTTGTAGTGTATGATGTCATTGATCAAAGGTGTGTACATAGTTACTATTTGCTGAGGCAATAATGAAGATGTTGTGTTTGGCAATTAGCATTTTAAGTAGTATTTTGTAATATAATGTAACAAATGAAGGCCAATAGTTGTACATTCTTACAAATGCTTAAAACAACACATTTATTGTGTAGTTCAGTGTATTATAACCACAGAGAGACCTTTAAGAATGTCTTAGTGGCAGATTTCACTGTCTCTAGGCATCATCACCTAGATAGGGCTGTGTGTAATGTCCAGTGATATTTATTTATTTTTATTTTATCACCATAAGACTGCCTAAATAAAAAAGCATTGTTGGATTTTCAACGTATGGTTCAGAGCTGAGAGTTGAATTTTCAACAGTGCAATAACAATTGGGCATTCGTTTATGTGTCTCTTAATATTACTGAAAACTCAAAACGGGTTAACTTTAGTTCTGCCTATCAAAAACGTTTTCAAATAATTCATCATCATGACACTATACATGAATACTCGCTAAAAGGGGCGAGCCGAGACTATCAAAGGATTCCGTAGATTTTCCTTAAACCATATTAGGCTGGGTTAACGCCCAGTACGAAATCCAAAATTCCAAACGTAAATATGCATGTTACTATCACCTGACGATAACAAGTGATATGTCATACTCCCAACAGTCACATTATCTTATCTGTCCTCAAATAAAAGATTATCCATGTAAGCTCTATTGACATTATGTAATAAATTCTATTTAGTTCTAGATATTTCTCAAGTCATTGTTGTCATGGCTAAATTCGCACCTTAAAAATAAAAAAAAATATTACTCAAATTACTTCTTACCTTGGAATCCATCGCACTGTTCATAAATTATGTAAGAAGCATAACCCATGCTGCTGTACAGGATAGTCCATGCAGGTCCGAACACCCACTTGGGGGGGTTCCAGCAGGGCTTCTTAAGCTCATCATACCAGGCCTTCTCGCCGGCGTCCTTTCGGATTTGTCCAGCGAAGTACAGACCGTTGGCCCAGCCTCCCAAGTTGGGCAGGATGATGGAACCGATTGCTCCCAAGTTTGCCATGACGAATTCGTTTACGCTGGAATTGAGGGTAAAAGCAATTAATTGTTGGCATTTGCGTGTAATTTAATTTTGCAGTTAATGAGAAACAAAATCTGATCAACAAAATACAATTGATTGTTTTGGGTGGGTGTATAAGATGTACAAAATGTCTGGTCCTAAATAAATGATTTATTTATTAGTTAGGACTGGGTATTACGATACCCCTAGGTAAGACTGGTTGTCTGACTTTTGGGCCACTGACTAGCTGTATCAGCTGTATATTTTGTTTTGTTTTTAATTATTGCCAGATACATGTTTTATATTGTTGAAAGTTATTTTAGAATTTATATTAATATTTATAATTATGATGTACCCATGTAATGTATCAAACACAATTTAAATTGTTCCTGATAAATAAATAAAGTATCAACTGTCAAAGATCTACAAATGACAGGCAGAACCAATGGCTTAACATGGTTTCCCAGGCACGGAGCAAACTTGGTAAGTTATGGGTGGTCACCCATCCACAAACCAACCCCGACAAGCACAGTTTAACCTGAAGATTGACCCAAGCAGCTTTTATTATTTAGCCGCAAGCTCAACTTATCTAAATAGCAAGGCTATGTGGATACAAAAGTATTCATTGCACTAGCATTCCAACTTAAATTCACAAAAAACTGTTGGCTCGGTTACAATAAACAAGTAGGCCCAGGTAGAATAAATAACTAATGCCTGTTTTATTAATAATGAAATAAGTAACCCGTAAAATTAATAAGTACCTTCTGTCAGTGTAAACAGGCATACTTCTAACTCACAACTTCACTCACTGTTACAACACAGGTGATCTAGTCACAATTGAGAACCATAAGGAAATGAGGATTTCAGTGATATTTTTTAATTAGCTTTTTACATCTGCAATGATAGCATGACAAACCATTTTCTTTTAACTCATTAAAAAAACAGTGTAATGGTGAATCAGTGTTTTCTAAAGCAGATAAACCCCATAGCAACAAGGTTTCTGGAACATCATCATTAAATTGCGAAGCTTTATTTAATTCACCATGAATAAACAATAAATCCAAGATGGATGACGTGAAACAATTTTATAAATTTTGAAATCAATTGAAACCTGTTGTTTTATCATAACATCATGTCTATAATTCCCGAAGGATTAGACAAAGGTGTAATTGATAGCACACCCACATTTTGCCTGTTTTAAGCACGTCCGATGTATTAGAGGGTGAACCTATAGCCATTGGTTTAAGATCAACTAGGCACAAATCCAAGCTATGTGGCTGATACTGAGAGAAATTGTTTTCACTAAGTCTCCATTTGCATTCCGCTGGCTAAACACACCAATATTTTTCTTGGTTTCAATGACATATCTTCTAGAATAATCAAGTTTTATTAGATAACTCGCAGATACTTAACATATAGCCTGTGTATAATAGATAGTAAAAATAGAATAGTAGGTAGTATGGATAGATTTATCTGCTGAGATACAGAGCAACTACAGTACTTTCTCAAGTTATTATGCCTTGTGACTGGGACTGTACCTTTGGGTTTTTTTTTGTATTTTTGAATTGAAATAAATGCTAGTTTAAGTTTGATACAACCTTCAGAGTGTTGAAAATTCACAAAGAAAAGATTCACAGAAGTAATTTGAATTGCAGTTTTACACTTAAAGTACTGACGGGATGATATCCGTGATTTTCTTTTGTTCCTATGAGCTCCCGATATTTCGACGAAAAACAAATATTGAAATATTGTAGTTTTGTATTAGAAAAATTCTCATGGATTTTTTTTACCTGGCATATTATAATAGTACCTATCATAAAAACTTGGTCAGAGGAACTTGGCTATGGAAATTAAAAACTACTCCCTTCCTTACAAAAACACTGGATTTTTCAATGAAATGGGCTATTTTAAATCAAAGTTTTTGCAGTCAGAATCCCAAGGGCACTTTTGGCATTTTGGTTTTAAGTTAGACATATACCTTTCATCTGCCATGGTTTATTTTACTACTCTCAACTTTTTACTACTGCTGACAACAAATTCACACTCTGACTTTTAATTTAGACTATTCATACCTTTCGAGTTCCATTTTTCTGATAATTTAAATTATTTTCGACACACACTCGAGATAAATAAGAAACAGCACTTATGTCGTATTTAAACGCCTGTTTTAAAATTAATGATAAAAAATTAGAACCGGTCTTCTGATATCGATTAAAGTTCGCGAGGCGACCGATTAGATTACTTGATAAACTTACCAACAGTATTATTTCAGCCGCTATTGAATGGTGACGTAACTTGGGCTATTAACAACGATGATTGAGCCAAAATTCTAATATCCAGTTAAGTTATACGTGAGTCTCCCGCACGCATTACGCAATTTATTTACATTAGAAAACGCCGGTGAACTACTAGAAAGGTCAGTTAAAATGAATGTTCAGTATTGTTGGTTGAGTACTTACTTGTTTAAGATTTTACTTCAAAAATCTGCTGTTTAACGCAGTACCTAAGCAGTAATTGTCTAGATGTGAAAAAATAAAAAAATCCAAGTGAAATCAGCTTCTCCCGGAACCAATATTATACCATCAAATTTAAGAGTAATGAAATTTCATGGAATCTTTCTGGAACTTTTGTACTTTTTATTTCGTAGGGTAATAATTTGTGTGACGTACTGTCACTATTGTCAGATGATTGCATCGTTCCGTTTTAAGATGCAAGCATGCAACCGAGATTTCCATAGCGGTTTTCTATAAGGTGGATGTAAGATAATTATGAGAGAATATTTTAATTTTAGATTTTCTGTATACGTAGGTCGTTAATTAGAACAAAAAAATACGATAAGATTATGTTTTTTTCTTAAAATAAATGGAACGCATTGTTTACCATGGGAATATTTATTTTTTTAATGGCATCCGGGCCGGGACTTTGAACCGGTCGGCCAGCAACTAGACTCCACGTGCTGTGCATACAACGCGGCAACGCCAACGCCTAGATAACATAAATAGTCGAAGCCAATCATACGTTAGACCGTACTTTCGCTTTGTCCTTGTGTTAACTAAGACATGTCTGAATAGGCCAGCTTTTTCTTTCGTCGAAAATAAAATAACTATATAATCAGATTCTAAGCGTGTGGGTAGGTAGATAGGTAGGTTTTAAGTTTTTTTAAATTTACTTTTTGTTGTGCGCACTTTGACAAGACCTAAAAATAGGTGTAAGTCTATGGGAATACATAGCAAGCTTCTACGATACAAAACCTTTTACATTTTTTAACTGACATGGTCACTTACACTATCAATGACACCAACAATAAAATGGTAAATAATCCGTTTTGAGTGTCAACGAGAATACAAAACCTTTATACCTACTTCTTCCGCAGGCACAATGGTGAACTGGAGCTTAATTGGTGCTATTTTGGCGCCCAACGTGGGCGGATGGCTCAGCGCTTTGACGATGAGGAATCAGGTCAAGAGGCCTGACGGCAAACCGTCCTGGTACGAACTGCTGAAGAAACCCTCCTGGAACCCACCACCCTGGGTGTTTGGGCCCGCATGGACTGTCCTGTACTCTGGGATGGGATACGCTTCCTATATCGTTTACACGGAGACTGGGGGATTTACAGGTCAGTTTTATCTTATAACCTTACCATTTTCGATCAGTGGGTCATGTTGTCAAACTTAGGCTTATCACAGCAACGACTCCGCCCGTACGGGACGGAATCGCTGCTGTGATAAGCCTAAGTTCCTAGCTAAGCTCCGGTCTGCAATTTTTTTTTCGTTCTTATAAAATACGTGCTGTAAAGATTTTCTAGTCAGCAAAACTCGTAGAGATTTGACTGCCCAGAGATTGCGTGCAGGACAATCAGGAAACAGGAAATAGCTACAGTTAGTGCCCTTCTTTCCTAACTATCTTACAAAGCAAGAAGGGGAAGATGGTTCAAGCAGTGCAGGGTACTGACTGCGTACTCGATTCGAAGAGTGGTTGATGTCTTTTGACCGTGGTTGTAGTCACCCAATGCGTGAGCTTTCTTATCTTATGTATAAGGTTAAAAAGTGGTTAACCGCAAATGATTTCGGCCATGTGTGTTATTTCCAGATGCCTCTGTGTTACCACTGGCTTTGTATGGAGGTCACCTCATCCTCAACTGGACCTGGACACCTGTCTTCTTTGGATGGCATAAAATTGGACTGGTAAGAATGATGATGACAAAGTTAATGATGATGTAGTCATTTCATACCTGTAAATAAAATGTACCTAAAAGCCTGACTCCGTTCTAACTAAATATGCGATCGTCGCGTTTATAACATCACTCACGTGTTCAGAAAGACCCCCTCTTCAGACGCGACCATGCGTTCGGATTTGCCGAAGACCGCGGCTTTGCCAAAGCGCTTAATTTGGTTGTGTATTTTGGGAGTGTGCGGCTGATCCCTTTGGTTAGGGACAGTTGCCCTAATAGGGAATATGCATGAAAAACAAAACTCTTTTTATTTATGAAAAATGCCTTGTATTGGCGCATAAAAACATTCTGATACACTTGTTTAAGTTTCTAACACATCACTTATTTTACAATGTACTGTTTTATGTAGCATGTTTTTGGTGAAACGGAACGCACTGTCAAAACACCGTTCTCGATAACGCCGGTATTGACGTCGAAGTTCATTATGTCACAAAACGACTTTTATTTGAAAAGAGCCAAAAGTTTCACTAAAATTTTATTATAATATTGCTATTGCAATTTTTACTTGAATAAAGCACATACAATTGGTAAAATTATTTTATGAAGGCCAAAATAATTAGATGTAAACAAGGCAGTTTGTGGATAATGACGTCACATCATGGCCGCGACAGCTACGGACGTTTGAACTGTCGTAGAAAATTGCAGGAGTTTAAATTATTTTTGTGCGACAAGCAGCAGTTGAACTTAACTTTTAATACTTTTCTTGGGTTGATAGTACTGTATTTGATTGGTTTAATTGAAGAAAAAATTACGTGCATATTCCCTATTATTGTAGGTACCATACGGCATACCCATAAACAATTCATGTCTATTTTCAGGGTCTTCTCCACATGTTAGCCCTCGACGCCGCGGCCGTAGCCTGCACAGTCAGTTTCTACAACGTCTCCCCAACAACTGGCTACTTTATGGTGCCTTACCTCGCCTGGCTATCCTTCGCGACTTGTCTCAACTACACCATATGGAAGCTTAACAAACCCATCAATGAGAAAAAAATCAATGGTGATTAAGGATAAATTCGATGGAAATCATTCATCTAATTCTAAAAGCTCAACGCACACGTAAGAACACTACACTGGTCAGCATCACCTCAACTCGAGATGATCACCATTTTTTAACGCACACGTCATGAGCACCGTAACTGCACCGCCTCAGATCAGAATCAGCTACTAAAACTGGCCAGGTGCCATCACACAATACTTAACAACAAATAAATAATAATTAGTATTAAGGCTAATTTTTAACTGTAACTTATTGCCATTTTTAAATTTCAAGGTCTACCTATTATGGTTCAAGAGATACAGCCCTGTGACAGACGAACAGACAGAGAACCCTAAAAATAAGGTGATGGCGATCCTGTGCAGTACTTACGTGTGCCATACCATGAGTTTGACGGTATTTTGTTTATTGGTTACAGCATTTTTTAAAGTTATTTAGTTGGTAAACGGGCTAACGGCCATTCTGATAAAAGCTACCTCAAATGGTATATAAGTATTTTCTGATGTACTGCCAGCATTTTAAGTTGTATTTTCATTTTTGTCCGAATACAGCAATGTTTCTTGGTGGCAGAATTAGAATTGGGTATTAAAAGTAAGATAAAAGTGGTAAATATCAAAAGTGCACAAAATATTTTAAGCAATAATGTAGTCTTTTACTAATAGGCAAAACCAGAAAGAGATGGACGATGTTAAACAAGTATACATGTCTCTTTCCCAAGATTTTTGACAGCTAAAATGAAGTGTTACCTGTGCGAAAAAAAAAATCTCTTTCTCATTTTATCTGCAAGTAAAAGACAGCAGAAGTCGTAGCAGAACTTAACAACAGTAGGTTTAAGTTAAAAGTCTAAAGTAACCAGTATTATACAAGTTTATTTCTGTTATCAACAAATATACAGCTGGTATCACTTCATGCGTTTCATTTTGTTTAGTTCTCCTTGTTGTATCGACGCATCCTTGTAGATCTGTTTCACCTTCTCTCTTCGAATGTTGTCGCTGGAAAGAGCAAGAATACAATTTAGAATTATTTTGAATTTGGAACGAAACAATTTAGCATTTGCAAATTCGAGAGAATAGACCGTCAGAATCATCTAGCTCGTTTTTCTTTTTTTTAATTTCCGAAATAGACAGGTTGTTAAAAATTAAAACAAAAAAAAAATATTGCAAGATAAACCTAATTATATTAGTACCTACTAACTTCAAATAGCAATATAACATAATTTTAATTCTAAACGATTGCTATTTTAAGTTAGTACGGACTAAATTATGTTAATCTTTCAATATTTTTTTGTTGTTATTTTTTTTGTTGGATTTTTTTTTATTTTTTTTCGGGTTCCTTTATCGATACTGAACTCACCCCTAAGCTATGGCACGCGACTACTTTAACACCCTGTATTGTAGGTGCGAAATTCTGCAAGGCTTTCTATTTATTTATTGGCAGATCTACAAGCATTAGACTATTTTTCCTATTTACGCACGTACTTAATCTGCCTTTAGGCATAAAGGTCAACTTTTCCCGACTTGATCAGGGCCCCGACTGTTGAGTGGTCTGTCAATTGCCTTTTCGATAGATTTGTCTTTCAAAATTGGCCACCGTTATCAAATTTGTGTAGTTCGTAGAACAATCCTTTGTGTTCTAGATAATTTTCTTAAAATTAACTGAGTGCTCCACGTGTGTTTAAATTTGATATTTTCTCGGGCCGATTCTTTAAAAACACTTGTAGATCAACTCACCCATGAATCTTCTGCCTGATCTTGACGGATCCGATGTAAGACTTATCCCTTCTGATCTCTCTGAGAGCTCCCTTCATCTCCTTCTTATACTTGGTCTTTAGTCGCTGCGACTCTGCCTGTTCGCGCGATAGCTTCGAACTCTTGCTGCCTGTGAACCTGTAGGATAGAAAATGAAAAATGTTTGATTATAATGCATGTGCATGACTCGGCGTAAAGTGCTTTGCGGGGCACGGAGTAACGTATCACCAACCTAGTCCATGGGAATCGAACTCAGGACCTAAAGCTCAGCAGTCGCGCTAGCAACCACGAGAACGACGACGGGGCAACTGCCTTGCTCCGGACTATTTGTTTGCAGGTCAATTGAATTTACAACGATATACTAGGTTATGAGTAGTAAAATGAAGATGCAAAATGAAAAAAAAAAACAAAATATACTCACACTTCCTGTATATCCGGTTCATAAAGCCTCAAAGCTTTAGGCCTCTTTTTCTCTCGGCTTAGCGGAGTAAACGTCTTCACCTCCAAACCAGCCTTCATGTACTTAACAATCTGATTTACCCTATTAACTACCTTCGCAGGGTACATATCCAAGTCGATCCTACCTATCAACCTAAGATGAGGCTCAAATAGATATGCCTGGGCTTCAATATCATTGAAATAGTCGAAAAACTCCTTCAAGATCCCCATGCTTGACGACAGAATACGGATTTTAAAATCATCATCTATTTCTATCAATGTCAAATCTCGCGCCGCCATCTTACTTCCGACGTCCATTTTAGAACAGTCCGCTTCTAAATTCAAAATTTTCGAGTCTTTATGTAACCTGAACGGTGGGACGATTTGTATGGGATTTAAAACTGTAGTGTTTGCGCTTAAATATAAAATGCCTCTTAGAAAATTAATGGCGGAGGGAACTAATCGTTTCGATAACATTGTGTATTCTAAAATGAGGGTAGTTACAAATAAACCTCTTGTTAAAGAATAAGCATCGTTAAACCTACAGTAAGTTAAAATTTCGGACATGAAAATCAATGATGGTGTTGTGACCGGATGTCGAAAATCAGACGTAGGATATAACAGAGAAATTAATTTAAAAAATATCAACGTATCCATATCAGGAACACGTTTCTGCCTCTTTTTAAAATTCCCATACTTCTCTTTCAGTAATTCTACTATATATTTCTTAGTCGAAACTTTATTTGTTTGAGCTAAATCGTAGAAATGTGGAGCTAATCTGTCGAAGATTAGAAATGACTTGATAGTATCACTTTCTTCTTTCAAGTCGGTAAATATATCGTTAATATATTGTAGCATATACGCGAATATTTTGCTAAGTTTATCTTTATTATTTACTGCGAGACTTGGATCGTAACTTTTTATAAGGTTTTGTAAGGCACTTGATTGTTGTGCTGGAGTCTTTCCAGTTAATAATTCCTGAAAAAAAAATGAATTATTTACCAGTGGTAAATAATTGGCATCGAAATATTTAGTGTACCTAACACTCTACTTGTAGTTTAAAATGTCTTATTTTATGTTGTATTTTATGGTTCTTTGGTGATTGAAATAGATTATTCTATTCTATTATATGGCTACGAAAACTTTCTACCTAAGATCTCGATGAAAATCTATCCCTACTAAACTAAAAACAGACTCTTAAACTGTTATTTTGGCTTCTTGTGTGATTTGTCCGAAGCATTTGATAAACTTGATCACGGCACTGTGCCATTATTTTTTATTTAACTTATTATGCATATAACTCTATTTATGTATTGTACAATTTTTTATCTTAGCATTGGATAGCGGTAGTCAGTAAATATACTAAACGCTAATAAAGGCTTTCGTTGAAACAGGTGACTTACAAGGGTCTATTTTAGGTCATTTCCTGTGTCCAAGGGTCACAAATGATCTATTGACCGTAAGGTTAGGGTTCTGATTACAAACAAAGGTTTTAAAGATTTGTCAATGAGCGGCAAGACACTTCAAACCAAAAAATAAACGAAAGTCTAAGCACGATGAATTAAGATATTCCATATACCTTCAATTTATCAGCCTCTCCAGCTTTAAGGTCGAAGAACGATCCAATTTTCTCCACATCCTCTGGTACTTCTTCCTCATCACTTTCAACATCAGACTCTTTCAAATCGTTTAAGTCATTTAAGTCTATCTCTTTCACTTCGCCACCATCGTCATCATCACCTTCACTTTCACTCTCTTCTTCACTACTTTCATTATCTTCTCCAGACTCGTCATCTTTTGAGTTTTGAAACAGAATTGTGTTTTCTTCTTCTGATTTCTCCGTTGGTTTCTTTTCTTTTGCTTTATTTGTCTTTTCTAGAGGTTTAGGTTTTTCTTTAGGTTTAGTTTTTAAAACTGGTTGTATATTATCGCTGTCATCATCACTAGATTCATCAGAATCAGAACCATAAACATTTTTGTTTGAAATCAATTTAATTTTGCCTTTGCCTTTTGCTTTAGTTTCTTTAATACTGTCTTCGCTTCCATCAGAATCTGAGTCATCATCTTGTTTGTTTGAAACTAGTTTCACTTTGCTTTTTTCTTTCGATTTTGTTTCTTTAATAGTTTCTTTATTTTCGTCACTATCATAATTTGACTGTGCTTCGTCATTGTCACTTTCTTCATCGTCTTCTTCGTCATCCTCATCAGATGTATCTGATATTCCATCTTCAAACTTGGGTTTTGCATTTGGAACTAAAATTGTAACATTGTCAAGGCTATTTAAAGAAGAGGTAACTCAATAAAAACTTGACCATGCTAAAATCATTGTTTTTTGTAAGTAAAGATTTGGATAATTTAACTCTTCAAGTGATTAACGATGTCTTTTGCTATATACACCGTGAAATTTTAATGGTTGTTTTCCCGCAGCGAAATGGTTTTGTCTTAGTAATTAATACAATCGTTTTATAAATAAATAAAATATTAGAAGCAATAAATGGCAGATTTATCATTGTGAAAAACAAAACTCGAAAGCGACCACGAACCAATAGTAATAATACCTCCCGATACCCCGCAAGCCGAGCGCTGAACGGCCGCGCGGCCGTTGACCCGCGTGCTTTTCAATCAGCTGATAACTAAACTTCTCTTGAGTTAATGAAACATGATAATAATAAGCTGCCCTGTGCATGTGCTGGTGTCTGGAACTGCCCATGATCGAGTAGCCGCTGTGTCGCCGCTACGATCGTCCGTGGCGATGGGACTTAGGGGTCTGAACCCCGCAAAGTCGGAGCGACTCCAAGTGTTGCGGCTCCGCGTGAAGTCGCCGGGCAGCATGTGAATCATAATCAGCCCTAGCATAAAGTTGCACCATTGCGACGTACTCCAAATTGCAATAACTGTAGTGTCGTTCCATTGCACTGATGACGCGTGCTGCGCGTGCGACATTCGCGAGAAAACTAAATGCGCTTCCGCACGGATACAATAGGAAGCCGGGGCGCGCGGCTCCGTTTGTAATTGTTGCGCGCAGGCTAGTTTATGCCGTATGACTGCAGGCGAGAGCTTATTTTAATTTGAACATTTATAAATCGGTCTTTCTTTTGTCGGCGGTTTTATGTATTGTTGCGTGCAAAGTATTTTATGCCGTATCACTACGTGCGAGAGCTTATTTTGCTTTGAACATTTATGCATCGCTATCCCTTTGTCGGGTGGCGCGTGCGATTTGAGTAGTACCTACAAGTTACATCTAGTGTTACTATTGTTTCTCACATTTTCGAGTTGATGAATGTTTTTTTAATTATTTTAAAACAAAAACATCCGTATTTTTTTACTTTGACTCTATGCTTCGAAAGTACTCCATATGGCAAGTCGATCTGCCGCGGGAAAACAACCATTAAAATTTCACGGTGTACATTTCATTACAACCTTATAAAAAGAAGTCTTACCAGAGAAGTCTTTGAGTACATTTTCAGGCACCAATGGTTTTCCATCTTTATCGTAGGCAAGCATGAAATCGTGTTCATCTTCGAGCTCAAAGTTATCATCTAAGTCTTCTGCTGATCTGAAATAATATTATTATATTACGATAATAGTAAATAACTTACTTCCTTTGTTAAGAAGACTCAAACGGGTCAAATAACCAGGTTTTGCGGGAATGTGACACATATTTTCCTCTACTTATTTTTTTTCTTTTTATGTTTTTATAAATCAATGTTTTCCTGTTCTTTCTAAGTAGTCCAACAGGGTTCTAATTAAAACGAATTTTCTATTTCACCAAATTCTTTTAGATCAATCTGAAATAAGTTTTTAAAAACCTCTCCAAAAAAATTAAATGACTTTCCCCCGAATACTGAAACGTCACTCAAAATTTAAGTAGCACTTATATTTAACAAATACTCAAAAGTGACATTTCGCCATACGAAATTTAAAGTTATTCGTTCTTATTTATTCGAAATTTAAGGGCTGCTTAACATTTGAGCAGCTTGACGTTTCAGTATTCGGGGGTTTGGCTTGTAATAAAATAATTATCATCTAGCATTGAAACCATTAGCCTTTCAATAATCTTTACATCCATACCTATGTTTCGCTGCAGCTGGCTTAGCTTTGACTGCAATCTTCTCTTCATCTCCAATCATTCTCATTTCTCTTTCCTTCTCTAGCTGCTCCAATCTTGCCAATTCTTCCTTTTTCTGTTTCTCATCGTTCTTCAGACCATCTGATGGCTGGAATAAAAAGCTAACTCTTGTAAACTTTATTCTTTACACCTCAACCTAATCTTTCCGGGAAAACAGCCGTGACCTTATGCATCTTTTCTTTATTCTTTATAATTATGTGAAAAGTTTCAAGACCAACCCGCGTGGTGGATTCGACTACTGCTCATAGAGAGGAGGCCATTGTCACAGCACTGGGAACATTAAAGGCTAATTATGTGAAATGTTGGAAACCCACAACAATTATAGACAACCATTGATGGGTGTTGTAAACTATAATGTTAACTTTGCGCCCAAAATATTAAACCATACTTTCAATATAGGTAGGGTGCAGTTCAAGACTTTTATGTTAAAAGATATTAACAGTGTAGGTACAGGGTGGCAGGGTGGTGGTGTTCAGGGTGGGGTGTGTATGACAGGCCAAGTTAATGAATAGTTTATAATCAATTACTTTAACAAATCGTAAGTAAATCGATATATCGTGCAACTATAAATTCTAAGAAATGTCAAATTAAGAAAAGACATGTTGATGGCACAGTTCTTTACATAGAGAGGAGTAGTCCTGTGTACCGGCAGTGGAAACAGTTTATGCTGATTATACAACTACTTACAGTGCCTCTCTTCTCAAACTTCAGTTCCCTCATCATCTTATCATAATCCATATTCTTCTTCTCCGCTTGACTCAACAGCTTCTCAATAGCCGAAGGCTCTTTCTCTTCCGTTCTCATCTTCTTAAACACTACGGGTTGGAGATCTTTCCATTCCGTATCTAGCTTCTCTGTTAAATCTAGGGTTTGTTCTTTTTCCTTCTGTTTCTCTGCTTTCCTCTTCTTGGATTCGGCTATGAGTTGTTCTATCAGGTCTTTGTGGGATTTCGCACCGTCTTTTGATTCGGTTCTGGATAGCATGCCACCACCGAAATGGCCTTCTGCTACGAAATCATCTGGAGCATGGAAAAATATCTACTTGAAATTTTGCACAAGGGTTCTTTACACATCATACAAACATAAAGTATGTATGTATCGACTTTTAAAAATTCATCCTCTAAAGGCGTTAAATAGGGGTAGGAGGATGAATGTTTGTATGGAAAACCCATTGAGCGCTCATCTAGTTTTCTTACAATGGTATTTTTTAAAAATAATCTTATTAAGCTATCAGGCCATTTACTAGGAGCAGGTGTCAAAGTTATAGGTGATCCAGTTTAAGCATATTGCATATCCTGAGGTCATTCAACGAGTCAAGTTACATAACTGTCATACTTAAAGACTTAATTAGAAACCCCACATGATTAAAGGTATTTTCTTTATGAAATTGATGTGAGTACAACAATAATTCAACAAACAAAATCTCCTGAGTACATTAATCATTAGTATAGTTGCTGCCAGTTAAGATGGCAATAGCGGTCATTGACCCACCTACATTTATTAAAGTTCTTAACTATGAAATCCAAAAATAAGCCTGTTTAAGTCTTAATCGTCATCTAACGTGATCTTTTACATTTTTACTAATGAAAAACGATACCATGGTTCATTTGTTTTAGTTCGTATGAAAATATATTAGGGAAAGGGCAATGACCGCTGTTGCAATCTTAACTGGCAGCAACTATAGAACTGGAAGTCACTGGGAGAGCCTTTGCCTAGCAGTGGGATGACCCAGGCTAGTAGTCATAGTAACTTAAATTTTAAATAACTTACCGCCTAGTCCGCCAAACTTTCTGCCATCTTCATCATCCTCATCCTCAGATTTGGGATCATCAAACTTCTCTATTTGCTCCAGTGTTTGACCTCTGTTATAAGAAATGGTTGTTAATTCAATACTACTCTCATTAGGAAGAGGAGAAAGCCAATTAAAAATAAAAGAATATTTCAGGTAGAAGAATTTCAACAGTATTGAGGAGGCCTTTGCCCTGCAGTGGGATGGTATCCTCATTGATGGGATGTCTTTTTGCTCAGAGTAGTCATGCTGGAGGATGGATCAGGTAATCCAAGCATTGACTGTGCTAGGCGTAAGATAAACTTTTCAAATATAAAAAACACAGCTAATAGGTGATCACCTGTCTAACCCTCCGGAAATTACAAACGTTATGTCTGTTGTAACGTTGAACGACCGTTGTGTATGTTAGTGTTAAGTTCTGAATGTTATCATATTCACAAACCTATGTGTCAGAACCTCATCATCAGCCAAGTTGTAAATATTCTTCTTGGTGTGCTGCTTAGCTCGTTCCGCTGCAAACCGGGCCACCATACGATCTTCAGCTGACAGCTGGTTGTTCTTCTCTCCGATACGACGGTCAATGAATGTGTTGGTCTTGTTCATCAGCTTCATTTCCGTTCCCAGTGTTTCTTTCCTCTGTTTAATAAATATTAACAGGTAGTTTAGGAGTTCATAGCTAAATAATAACAGGTCAAACTCAATCTTTAATAGGGTTTTATTTTAAAAAGGTGACTGCGATAGAGTGCCTGGAGGAAATGATGTTGTGGTGCAGCTTTGAAGGGATCTATGTCCAGCATTAGACTGTGATAGGCTGACTTGATTGATGTACTCTTTGTACTGACCAAATTGTAAATAAAATAACTTCAAATTTAAATTGGAAGAATTTCTTTGTCATTATGTACCATACATGTAGTTTTTTGAGGATCATCAAGTGATCCATTTATGATCTGACTTCTAACAGAATCTATATCCAGTCAGGGTTGTCGTAGCTTAGGCATTCGTCCACAAATGTTTTTCACAATTATTTACAATAAGTAGTTGCTCTCTCTAGAGATCCAACTACCAAATATCACCTAACACATCTGCTTACAGTACACAAGACAAAGAGAAAAAGAAAAAAAAAAGAATTCAACTAATGCAGTATGGAACTGCCATGTGATCCCTTCAGAAAAATATTGTACAGATCAATGCTATGTCAAAAGTATTATGCTACCTTATTGACATGAAACGTTGGCGTGACGCTTTGGACTTGTTCCTGACTGATAAGCCAGAGAAGGTAAAACCCCGGGAGAGTTGGAAAGAAATGGGGGCCATTGCTCAGCGGTGGGGCAGAATAAGCTAATTAAAAAAAAAACGGATTATCTTAATAAGTGACTGAAAAGTTGCCTGGACATTTCAAATTTATATAATGTGCGGGATTACCTTTTGTATAGCTTTAGCTCGAGAAACACCTGGCAATCCTCTGTCATGCTTCGACTTCTTTCCTAAAACTTTGATTTTCTCTCTGTTTATATGTACTTCGAAAGGATTCATCTTCTTCTTGTAGATTTCTGTTTTCCTCTTGTTGTGAACCTTGTCGGCAAGGCCGGAATTTCTCTTATTTTTTACTTTCGCCATTATTTTTGTTTAATCTCAATCGTGCACTTCATAAAATTTAAATCTAATCCACAGACCCAGACCCATGGACGTATCAGACCGTACAATTAGGTGAATTAGGTTAGAATTTTTGACATTGACAGAATAACAACACCGCAGGCCGCGTGGTTTTGACATTACTAAGGATGCATTCATTTGCTTCAGTGTGGTCTGTAATCTAACACTTCTTGTTACATAATGATTTAATAGAAATTGCTTAGGTACGTACTGCGAAAATTTGTTTTAGTTTCGTTATAAAGATAAATTGACGAACCCATCCTTTTTCAATTATTTTGAACGCATTTGCATAATACAAATACTACGAATAATTATACATTTACCAATGTCGACTTTGTGATAGTTACTGTAAGGTACAATATGTTTTAAATCAATTGATGTTTGTTAAATGCTCAAATTTTATTGGACGAACGAACTGCTCCGAAGTGATATTCGGCTAATTTCGCAATGACGCCGTGTTGCACATAGCGCGTAGGTATATTATTGTGTGGCTAGCTTTTCAAGCAAGCGTTTCTCAGTTGCTCAAGAAAGAAAACACCCGTTCAAGCAGAAAAATGGCTGATTCAGACACTGAAATTACCAAGGAAGAACTTCAAAAAGAAATCGCAGGTTAGTTCTATTATTGCAGTTGGGTTCTGGGCCTAAAGCGCTGAAATTTAATTATCTGCCCGGGACGGAAAATGGCTTCCAACGCCGAAATGGACGTGAACTTAAACTCATCGTAGGTATGTTTTTGTCAAAATATCTCTGTTAAAACTGTATTTATCCAAAACTGTCTCAAGCTGATTTAATAAGCGATGCAAATTGGGATTGTTTTAGGTTTATGCTCTATTAAGAAGCGTTTTCGCTCGCTTTTATCAGTATATGTTGGTTTATTTTTACCATTGAGATGAAAATTTTTACACAATACCTAGCGAATTGGTTAAATGTCTTTGTAGGTATTGAAATAATGCGGGATAGACATTGAAATGGTGGGCGGCGCTAATTTGGCTAGCTTCTGGTTCATAGAGAAAAAATAATTATTAACAAAGCGAACGATTCATTTATTTATTTTATTTACTTGTCAAAAGAGCGGCCGGGCTGCCATTATTGCGTTTTGTTTCATGCGATGCAACAAGGATGCAGTTCATGCAGTATAGTATCAATCGATTCACGATTGCGTCGTAATTGCTAAATACTTCTGTTACTCGACCGGGTAACATATTACATTCATAAAACGGCGATCTGCCTGGGACGTTATGAGGACAAAAAACACTTTCCTGAATAGGTCTCCCTTCCTGACCTTGTCACATGTTACTTGGGGTCGGCAAACCTAGTTTTTTTTTTCTTTTATTCTGCCCTGTCAACCGTCCCTATGTTTCACTTCTTGTTTGTAGTATTTTTTGGAGTACTATTAAAAAATACTGACTTTATTCCGTAATAATAAAACGCAAACTTCAAAATCTCTGTAGCAGCCCAGTCAGGATTTAGGCATGGTTAATGGCAAATGCCTCCTAATACATAGGACTTGTACTTAAGGCAAAATTTGGGTGTATTATAGGTACACCTCTGCCTACCTCTTTCTATGTTTTTAAATGCTCCGTAACCACTCAATCAAATTCTGTGAATATGTGTGGTTGGTTCCAGCTTGGAAGAAAGTATAGGTGCCGCCTTGCCAAACAAGAGTGGGCTGCTAACTTACTTAATAATTATAAGTTATTAAAGATCTTAACCTCTTTCTTACAGAAATCCTCGATAATGCTAGTCTCGATAAGACTTCAACCAAGAAAGTCATCCAAAAGCTGGAGCAGAAGCTAGGAGTAGACTTGACAGAGAAAAAGAAACTCATTGACCAACTTGTGATGGACTACGTCAACAGCATGGATTCCGAAGAGGAAGAAGAACCACCAAAAAAGAAACCCGCTGCTAGGAAAGCAAAGAAGCGGAATGACGATGAAGACGACGAAGAACACGATGACAGCAATGACAGCGATTGGGGGGTGAGTAGACCTTTTGATGTATGTAGCAAAGATTTTAATCATAGGCGTGCCCACAACATAATACACACTTAAAAGTGTCTTTACTGGGATGAGCAAGGTCACACATCTTGCGTGAAGCAATAGATACAATTTGCAGTATGAGTGAGCAAGACTATTTATCATTCAAATAATATTTTGTCGCAGTATGGCGAATCTATGATATAAATCTATGTTTAATACAGTTGGCAAAAGATTATGGTATGCAGGACATAAAACAACATTTATTTATTTATTTCACACATGTTTCCTTTGCCATAATAGATAATAAATCTAATGCGACAAAGTAACTTGAAAATATATGCTTAACTATACCTTACATGCTACACAGTAAGTGGCCTTTGTGAACTCACTCAGTGTACAGGTGGATATGTCTATGGTATCCGCCACCGTGTTGAGAGTGCAGAGCGCGCGAGTCAGCGGTGCGCGCCCCAGCAGGTTAGTGCGCGCACTCGGCAACACCAGCAGCTGCGGCCTGCGCCGCCGCGCCACGTACCCATCCGGTAAATTAAACCCTATTTCTGATAGTATACCTGCGTTTTGTATACTACCTCTTAAAACTTTAAAAAGATACGTTGCCAATGCCACTTCACGCCTAATTTCTAATTTGTAGTAGCCCACCATACCAAGACAGAATAGGGTAGGATACAGTAACGGGTATCCCGGGTATCTCCCATACAGCTTTAAATAAATTAATCTGACGAATTTGTTCTGTATCCGTTCGAGCATATTTTTGTATTTTATTTCACTCGGGCTCAGACGACCACATTATACTCCAGATGACTCCTCACAAGAGCCTCAAAAAAAGGCCTCAATGCACTGATGTTTGTGAAGTCATTTGCATACAGCATACGCAGCATAAATCCCAGGTTCCTGTACGCCTTTTCCAAACGAGTATCACGTGTTTGCGAAACTACAGATCACTGGTGAAACGAATGCCTAAATCCTTCACCTCCATGACACGCTGCAGCGGCTCCCCGTCCATGCTGTACTGGTGGTGGTGTGGGATTCGTGTGCGTGTGAATGAAACCACCAAGCACTTTGATACATTAAAGTATAGCTTATTGGAGTGACTCCATTCAGTTACCCTATCCAAGTCGTGCTGCAGCATGTCATGATCGGCAGTGTCTCTTATAACAGCAGACAACTTAAGGTCGTCAGCAAATAGCATGCATGATGACCTGACTACCTCAGGTTAATCATTTACCACAATAATAAATAATAAGTATTATGATAATATTGAGGGCATTACTATTAGAGAAAGATGGTTTTCCAGGATAACATATTTATTTTATAACGGCCATCAGGCACCCAAACTCTCTTCACACTTGACAATCAGAACTACACCATAGACTCACACACATAAACTAGACATAGGCAAAATACAGACTTAACACCCCACCTCGATTAATAGTGCTTTTATTGAAAAATCAGACACTTTTAATCGCTCACAAATATACACAGTAAAACTTGAAATCAAATTAACATTCCGCTTACATTGTCAAAACAAAACAAATATATTAATTAATTACTACATGAAGAATTATCATGCAACATTTTACAGGATAGAAACCCTTTATCTACCTACTTTCTATAACATGAATACTATCATAGACTTAACACCCTCACACATGGTGCTTGTCTAGCCATCTAAAATAATACCATATTTTAATATTTACGTTATAGGTACCGTAGTCACCTATTCTTTACAATAAATATTTAACCATTCACATATTTGTCTAAATCTGTCAACTGCTAATGTTTTTGTAAAAATATCAGCTAAATTATTTTCTGTATTAACATATTCAATTCTTAACTCCTTTTTGAATATCAAATCTTTTATAAAATTAAATTTTATGTCGATATGTTTGGTTCTCTTGCCATTCTCAAATGTTTTCGAAATGTCAATAGCTCCTTTATTGTCCATGTAGAGAACACACTGCACATCTTTGTTTCTATTGAAACTCTTGCTCAGTCCCTTTATATTGATATTATCGCACGCACTCGTGGCTCCAGCGACATACTCCGCCTCTGCTGTTGACAACGCTACGCAGTTTTGTTTTCTTGAAAACCATGCCACAACATGACCATTGTATAAAGTAACAGAACCGCTGATACTTTTTCGATCGACGTGATTACCTGCCCAATCAGAATCAGAGTAGGTTTCAATCACATTTTTCTTGTTTTGTTCTTGATATAGGTCAATCCACTTGTCTTTGTTTCTTTTAAATATCGTAGCACTCGTTTTGCTTGCGTCCAAAGATTTAAAGTTGGTTCATCTAGGTACTGACTCAGAAATGTTGTACTAAAGGCTATATCCGGTCTTGATACCGTCGCTAAAAACATTAAACCTCCAATCAACTCTCTATAAGGTACATCAACACACTTACTATCAGTATCTGCTTGAAAACCTTTCGTCATAGGACACTTCGTTCCAAATGCCTCAGTCATATTAAACTTTTCCAACATTTTATCTATTTGTCTTTCCTGTGTTATCTTGAGAGTATTTCCATTTCTCTGTATTTCCATTCCAAGAAACTTATTGACTTCACCAAAATCTTTTGCATTAAATTCTTCCTTTAGCTCTTCTTTTACGTACTCTATCTCTTTTTTACATCCTGTTACCAAAATATCATCTACAAATACTATCATCCAACATGTGTCATTATAATACATGCAAAAATCGTATTTTGATCTTTTTAGTCCAATTCTGAGAATAAATTTATTTAATCTATCATTCCAGCATTTCGGACTCTCTTTTAATCCATACAAGCTTCTATTCAGCTTTAGAACTTTACCTTTCTCTTCACATTTTACTCCTTTTGGTATTTTTAGGTACACAGCTGTTTCTAATATCCCATTTAGGAATGCTGTTGGGATGTCCAATTGATGGATTTCTAAATCATTTTGTACTGCATGTGATAAGAAAGTGCGGACTGTGCTCATTCTTGCGACAGGGGAATAGTTCACTGTAAAACCATCATCTCTTTGTAGAAAACCTCTTGCAACCAGTCTCGCCTTTTTTAGGTTATTGTCTTTCTTCACAAAAATCCATTTAGCATCTATTGCTTCTTTTCCATTTGGTAAATCAGTTATTGACCATGTTTCCATATCTTCTAATGCTTTCAACTCTTTAACAATTGCTTCATTCCAGCCTAATTTTACAGCTTCATTGTAACTTTTAGGAACATTTTCCATATCTGCACTATAAGCATATTGTGTCTCATATTCTTGTAGTTCTTTTGGTTTAACTACTTTTCTTCCACTTCTTGTATAGATTTCCTGAGGTAACTTTTCTTGTACTATTTCTTTCACTTGTTCAGTTGCATCATCAAATTTATCATCATCATCGTCTTGAGTATGTTCAGACATAGAAGGACGTTCTGCAACTCTTAGTCCTGATGTACTTGGTCTTTTTCCTTCTTCATCTATTTCTCTATATACCACTGACCTTTCATTGTCTTTTTCTATTTCTCTAATTCTATCATAAGTTACATTCGTTTCATCAAAATGTACATCTCTCGAAATTTTAATTTCATTCTTCTCTGGATCCCACAATCTGTATCCATTTGGACTATATCCAACAAATCTCATAGCTCTCGCTCTTTCTTCAAATTTTGATTTTCGTGGTAATACAATCATCCATGCTTTCGATCCAAATATTTTCATATTTGCTATATAATTTTTACCATAATACAACTCTGCTGGGGTTTTAAATTTGATAGCTGCTGATGGACATCTATTTATTTGATACATTGCACATTTCACTGCCTCTCCCCATAACTCTCTAGGAAGGTTGGATTCCATCATTAATGCCCTTGCTTTATTATATACTGTCCGGTTCATCCTTTCAGATACTCCGTTCATCTGTGGACTGTATGGGTTTGTGTATTCCATTTTTATCCCATGATTTATTGCAAATTCGTTTATTATTCTATTCTTAAATTCTCCACCATTATCACATCTAATTCTCTTTACTTTGTTTTCTTTCTGTTTTTCCAAATATCTTACATAATCTATTAAGTTTTGTGTTGCTTCATGTTTATACTTTAACAGATATACGACTGCAAAATGAGTATAATCATCTACAATTACTTGATAGTATCTCTCTTCATTAAGGCTTGGTATATTTACTGGACCTGAAATATCAGTGTGTAAGAGTTCGCACACTTTTTCCGATCTTGGCATTTCAACTGTATGAAACGGTAATCTAGTTGACTTGGCTTTCATGCACACATCGCATCTCTTGTCACTATTCGGTAAATTTAAAGTTCTCAACCCATTTCTATTCAAATGCCCTAGTCGTTGATGCCATAAATTGGTTTCGTTTCTTGTCATATGACATTCATTCTCAGTTTTAATTTTAAATTGTATTTTATATAATTTTCCATCTTTTTGTCCATATAATCTCATGTTATTTTGTATAATCTTTACCACATTCAACCAGTTTACTTACCGACAATAAGTTCTGTGAGAGATTTGACACAATTAAGGCTTCAATACTTGAGCTTCTGCCCTTTCCTTCCGTTTCTATCATTCCTCTCTCCTTGGCTTCCAAATATTCGCCATTCGCAACTTTTATTTTTACTGGTTTTGTCAGTGTTGTTATTTCAGTCATAAATTCTCTGTATTTGTCTTGTATCATATTATCCGAGGCTCCCGAGTCTACTATAAACTCTATTACGTTTGACTCTAACTCACTGTATTCGTTCGTTAAATTTGATTCATCATATGCTGTGAACATATACTTTGACATATTTGCTTGTTCTCTCTCATCTCTTCTTCCTCGTCCATTGAAATTTCCCCTTAAGTACCTACCTCTTTGGTGATTACTTCTGCATCGATATGCTTTATGGCCTCTTTTCTTACATTTATAGCATACTATATTATTTTCAGTTGTAAAACTTGTTTCTGTATTTGTAGTATTGTTATTTTCATTTACACTTTTTTCTTTCATCTCAGCATCTAATAATCTCGCTTTCACAAAATCAATTGTTATTTCCTTTTCTGTTGACATTGTTTCCAATGACGTTATTACATTTTCATAATTATCTGGTAGTGTTAATAACAAGTGACACACCTTATCGGACTCAGACATCTTTTCCCCGATCTCAATTTCTGCTATTATCTCATCGAACCTTAGATAGTGGTCTTGGAGTTTAGTATCTTTTTGATATTTTAAATTTAGCAATCTTCTCTTTAGTTGCAATTTGTTAAAAACTGACTTTCTCTCAAAAATTGCTTCCAAGCACTTCATCATATCTAATGATTTTTCACACTTTTTTATATAAGCAATGTACTTATCTGACACGCATTGTACGATAATCGATCTCGCCTTGACATCCAGTGTACTCTGTACGTCCGAAGATTTTATCGCCTCTACGACACCTTTTTCCTCTAATAATAATTTCAGCCGAAATTTCCATGTTTGAAAATTCACTCCCTCTTTTAGAAATGGCATAGCCTCGTATTTTCTCATATCCATTTTTCTTTTCTTTTATTTCCTTTGACAGCTCAAAATTTTCTTCGTATTTTTTTCTATTTTCATTTATATTGCCATATTTCCATATTATAAATTATCACAAATATAGCCCATAACCTATTATGATAATATTGAGGGCATTACTATTAGAGAAAGATGGTTTTCCAGGATAACATATTTATTTTATAACGGCCATCAGGCACCCAAACTCTCTTCACACTTGACAATCAGAACTACACCATAGACTCGTACACATAAACTAGACATAGGCAAAATACAGACTTAACAATAAGGGTCCCAAATAAGTACCCTGACTGACGCCCGATCTGGTGTAGAAGGTCTAGGCTCCGAGAAGTGTCCGCCACAGTCCACATACTGACGTCTATCTCGAAGATAACTGGCGAAGAATTTTACAGTATGAAATGTGCAGCCCATACTCGCCAGCCTTGACAAGAGTATGTCATGCTCGACTGTGTCGAACGCCTTCCTGAAGTCCAGATAAGCTACGTCAACCTGAAGCCTAAAAATAATAAAGATCTTTTTTTATTTATTGTATTTTATGTCCAGCCAAGTTATGCTGAACATTTTTATTTTAAAAGAAAAGGCAGACGACCTTGCTTTGCATTGTGACTATGGTATAACCATCTTTAGGGACTTTGGTTTTGCCCAACAATGGACATTTTGAAGCAACTAACTTCTCTGAAATATTTTGAATGCAACCTTTTTTGGGATATTTTTTTAATATCAGTAAAAAATAAAATTACGTTCATGGGACCCTCCAATAAAGTGATAATATTTAAGAAAATACCAGTAAAATTTCTCATTTCCTGAATTTACAGGTAGTTAAAAAAGTAATGTGTGCCAAGCCACATAACCTACATAGCAGTACCTTTGTGCTCTTCTATGCTAATATATTGTCCTGTAAAATATTTTGTGTGTACATAAATAAATAAATAAATAAATAATAAATAAATAACCTAAATCCGATCAAATAAATTATCATAATAAAATTTTAACTATGTCGCGACTGCGAAGACCCTTTCTTGAGATCTAGCAGGGCTAAACCCACCAATCTTGCCCCATTCCACGTGAACAATTCCAGCGGAATCAATGCAGTGCAGTGCAGTGCAACTTAAATGGACATTTAAATGTTCACATTCCCCCCCTGGAGGTATGTAATAAAAACCAAATTATAATCTCTTGTACCTTTATTTAAAGGATTAGTCTGACGGGTACGATCAGTTTGTACACGGACACCGGACAGTCACAGATACTTCAGTACATTATCTGTCAGAGTTTGGTGCTCGGAGACTTCTGCAATTTGTCCATACCAGTTTGATTGATCCTTTAACCATTCTCATATATTAACTCGTATTTTTCTTTTTTATCATTTACTCTGCATCTCATAATCATTTTTACTAGCTATTTACTAACTGCTGACTAAAAAACCCTTATTTATTTCTTGCCTAATCTCGCTCGCATAGAAGACTCATATATTATTTTCTTGTCATGTATTTAGCAGTAACGCTTTTTTTAACTGGTAACATCTGGTATAGCCCTGTTGAGCCATTGTCTTACATTGCTGTAATAGGGAATTGTCATAATCACCATGCTTGGCAAGTGATTGGCAACTGTCTTTAGTGTTAATAATGAACAGGGATTGGAATAGGCTGAGCTTATTTGCCCAAACATCAAGAAAATAAGTAACATGTGGATAATACCTCCATATAAAATCCAAGAGTGATTTTCAAGTACCGTAATAAAGCTGTTAAATTCGAGAGAGGTGTGCTCCTCATGTTACTTACTTCCTTGAAAACCTTTAGACAAATGAACTCCACCTATTCTAATCCCTGATAAAGATGCCTGTTTCTTTTTCTGTTAACCTGAATATTTTATGCCTTACAATATTGCACATACTGACAAACACTTTCACTACAGAACTACGAAATGAACACTATGAATACACACATATGCGGTCACAGGTCACGAAAAATAGACTTGGTATTGCTATCTTAGTCCTAAAACGCGATTAACCTTGCCATTACAAATAACCTACACTCTTCCAACCCTCGTTACAAGGGCGATTTTTCAACGCACAAATAAAATCCAACGGTGCGTGTTTTTGTGGAGCGGACTCTGCTGAGTTTTGAATAGTTGGTTCTATACCGAGAGTTAAAAATCCGGTGCGTGATATAAAACTGCACATAATAACAAAACACCTGTACCGAAGGGTCCTCTTCAGAGGTGCACCTTAGTCCACATTTCGTTAGTTATGTTCCTAATGACGATTTGACTGACCTGTGATTCAAACAAACTAATGCTCAGCTGTCACGTCAAAAAATATCACCTGTGACTTCCAAATGTAACTTCACATTACCCACCTCACACTAACACATTCGAAGCCCTTCCACATTTTTACCTCTGACAACTGCAACCCAAAAGCAACCTTATTGCAACGAGTATAAATATCACTCATCTGGACAGACTTGTCAGTGGAAGCAACTCAATCCCAACCTTATAGTAACGACAATAAAGTTTACTTTGGTTTTGACAGTGATGCCAAGTAAACGTAACTGTGGAAGGACTGCACAGTTAACTCCGCTCCTCTTAAAATTCCATTAAAATCATGTCTAAATCGTTTTACTTACAGTGTTGCTGCAACCACCGGCATCATCACGACGAACATCTTCTTCACGGATATTCCGACGAGAGCTCTCACCCTTTACCACAAGAATCTACCGTCACAACTACGGAAGTGAAAAGTCTCCGCAGACGTCCAATGAAAACATTCATCCTGCAAAGAGTGACTCCGACTCCAATTAGTGAAGATGAAGCGGAAATCTTCGGAAAGTTGATAGCTAAGAAGCTGCGAAAACTTACAGACCAACAAAGGGATTCCGTAATGTTAGAAATAAATAAGCTCTTCTACAATAAATTTTATAAGCCTGCGAGCCCAAAACGTAAGTTTGAGGATAAAGCCACCTCAACACTGCCAATGATCGAGTGTGGTGTGAAGGGTATTTTCCGCGTTAATGGTAGGCCAACTACCGTGAATAATATGCCACCTGTGGTTACCCCTATTTCAGCTGTTGACTTTTCTTTGCCAATAGCAGAAATGTTTCGTATTCCTGAACCGGAACCTCAGACAGATGTACCACCATCAAATGTACCTGAGCCAGTTGTACAAGAGGCCGCTACACCCAAGCCTCCTAATGAGAATACCTGGTATAAATGTGGCTTAATGTAATTTTTATACTTTTACATGAAATTACATCATTTATAGATAATTTGGCATTTTGGCCATATTTTTGTAAAACAAATTCTATGTCAGAGGCCAAAATTTTTTAAATCATATGATTAATCGGCAAAAATATATCAAATAAGTTATAATGCCCAAAATATTTGTAAGAATACAGTATTATTGATCTAAGTTTTCTATGTCAATATTTGACAAAAAATTAAGCACAAAAGAACTATTATAAAATAGCTTTAAAAAAAATGTGATGCTTTGGTTCCCGCCTACTTGAAACATATAATACTCTGTTACTTTTTAAAAAGAAGATTTCGATTCAATTGATTAGATGTTAAGTCAGAATACAGATCATGATCTGTTTTACTTAAAAGAGATTTACTCTTAGGCCTGCTTGCACCACAAATCGATAAATAGGTTAATACTGTCAAAAATATTTAAAAAAACATCATTGACGGTCGTTTTCAAACTATTAAAATTTGTGGTGGAAACGGGCCATAATGTGTGTGTGAGATTTGATATCTCTATTTTTTTTTTAATTTTTCTGTGCTTTAGATTTTAAGCTAAAACATTATTATTATTATAAGCCTATGTTGTCCCACTGCAGGGCAAAGGCCTCCCTTCCCTCCTTCCACATGAAACAAAAAAACAGCTAAAACATGACAGTGGAAATTTTGAATGTCGCACTGATGTGATGTTGGAATTCCAACTTTCTGCCCTGAGACGAACATGTAAATTACAGGACACCGAATAATCGGTGTTATGACTGTATTTTGTCGTCATGATATACCAGTAAGTGCTACTTTCCATTGCCAATGGAAGTAGATCTATTTTGTCATTTTAAAAAGCCATATTTAATGCTATGCAAACTTGTATAAAAAAATACATACAAGGTATGTTTTCGTAGTACATATTTTATTGTAGTATCTAGAATCGATTATGTAGCCTAAATTAATGTATGTACTACCGAGTTCACTGAGGTTCGACCACTTTTAATCATTCGAGATTATAATCAATCTGTTTGCCAAATTTCATCCAAATCCGTTCAGTAGTTTCTGTGTGAAAGAATAACAAACATCGATCCTCACAAACTTTCGCATTTATAATAGTAAGAAGATTGCTAGCCTGCATACCTAACTCTTTTGTTGACTGTATATCCAACAAACGGTGACACCTCAATCAATGCCTAAATAAAAGCTTACTGTTAAAAATGTAACTCTCGACGTTGAGCTGAGGTTTGAAAATCCAGCAGTGAACTTTTTTCAAGTAGGCATTCATTGAGGTTTCGCCTAGCTAGTGAAACGGGCATAAGTGTAGACTTACTTAAATCATTGTCATAGCTACGCAGCACACGCACAAGTACAGTTAGTTCGTTCTTAGTAATTTACCGCCACCTCCGCATCACTATCAATATCACATTGATCTTTATCATAGAAACTATAAGGTTATTGTAGGGTTGCTTCCACTGACAAGTCTCAAGATGACAGTATTCTTTATTTTTCATTGCATTAAGGTTGCGTTGACTATGTAGTTGTCAGAGGTGATATAATAATTGAAATGACTGTATGTATAGTTTGCCTGCGAACAAATTTCTTGTCGACTCCGGTCATTCTCTACTTTCCGTCTGTCATCTTAAACTTGGCCCGCTATGTGTATTCTTGTTTAACTTGCTTCCAAAAAGTAAGTTTATTTTTTGATGTGTTGAAAATGTAGATTTTAAGTATATTGGGTTATGAGCCTTAATATAGAGGTAACCTCTTTACTTTTCTCTTTATCAATACTGGTTTCTAATGGCGTTTATAATCATGAAATAAAATAGTATCCTGAAACAAAACTAACTCTAAGCGTCTCGGAAATGAATGACTAAATATTATTAATATTCATTTAATGGGGAAGCGCCGGGGTAGCCCGTGTAATTCAAATTTTCTTACGTTTTTTGTCATTTGCAGGTCAGTATCTGGTTGTATGTTGATAAAAATGTGATTAATACTACATATTATACCTAAAAATATGGCCTTACAGAATTATAATCATTAAAATCACCAATACAACCTTCTAAGCTCATTTAACTCCATTGAATTACTTTTTATAATATAGTTATGAGTGGGGTAGAATGAACTTAGAGGGTTCTATCAATTGATGATTTTAATGATTATAATTCTGTAACTAGGTACGTGTTACTTACGTGAATCATATTTTCATCAATATACAACCTGACACTGACCTACATTTTGCAAAAAACGTAAGATATTTTGAATTTCCCGGGCCACCCTGGCGCTTTTACCTTAAACGAAAATGCTTTAATTTGGGCATTCATTTAGGTGCTGCTGAATGCCAAGGAACACGCGCATAATTGTTGTTAAAGAAGTAGAAAAGGAGATAGTACTTAGATACTAAAAAAAAAAACTTACCAAATTCCATTTGCCATTCCGGATTTTATTTGTATTGATGAACAATTTAAAAAATCAATAGTAACATGTTAGTTTTAAGTATTTATTTTAGTCTAAAACTGTACGGCTGTGGCCATAATTTCGGCAATGTGAGTGTGTGTGAATAAGATTTACTTTAATAAAGGTGTTTAGTGAAAACTTTTGGTTTTAATAATATTCTTTATTTCATTATCATCATTCTTCTGCCCTTATCGCAGTTTATTTAGGGTAGGCGCAGCTTGTCTTATTTCATAATTTTGCTAGGGTTAAGTCACATTAAAACTTATGAACGCCACTGTCACATAACGTGACAAGCAAGCGCCAACGACACAAATATGTGACAAAAAATGCGGAGCATAATAACACGAAAGAAACAATTAAATCGTTTTGGAATCCCTTTTCTTTTTGTATGTATTTGCAGTGTAATTGTGGCTTGGCGTGGAGGGCACGCGCGTGCGTTTATGCTCGGGCGTTCAAAGGGTGAATCACACAGACCAGCATATTTTCCCTTGCACCTCACTGAGAGGTCTTATCGCACAAATAACGCATTTACGTGATGAGATAAGAGATACTCAAAAGCGTTGAATCACCTCTTTCTGGGCCATATGACTGGAGAAGTGGAGAGTTCTGGATATAATAAAATACATAATACAGGATTGGGCAGTTGGCCATTCCAAAAAAATATTTGACACTTATTTATTATGCGTTGTGGTTGTACTGTAGCTTATGTTTTTGACAGTTCAAAAGTGCCTGTGGCTGGTCCATTTGAAATAAAAATGCTTTGCTATGAGTTCGACTGCCTCGTTGATCTACTGGTCGTAAGCGCGACTGCTAAGCATGCGGTCCTGGGTTCGATTCCCAGGTCGGGCGATATGTTATTGGGTTTTTTCATCAGGAATTTCTCTAGCAGCCACGGAGTCTAGATGTCCATTTGATAGCAGTATGCTCGCCCCTTATTACATACTACTGCACTATAAGGTACACCTCTGCCTAACTCTTCGGGGATTACAGGTGTGATGTATGTTATGATTTTGACAAACGGCCACTTGTTCAGACAACACTGTAAACTACAGTTGTTGCAAATTTGAGCTATCGTTTTTGAGCTCACCAGATGGCGCCACGGTCGAGGTGCTGTCAATAATTCTATTTTATACTACAATTAAAGTACCAATAACTTCATAAAAAGTTTATTTTATTACGTATAACAACATGGTGTAAACTTCAGATACATATTTACAATATTCTCCCTAAAATTAGCAAGCATGAAACATTTAAAAATTAGTCTACCTCCAAATACTAACAAATAAGATCTAATGTTGCTACATAAAGTCATAATAAATCAGAAATGACTCAATCTAGACCACAATCGTAAGTATTAGGAAAAATACGTGATAAAAAAGCACGCAACGATCGAACACTGTATGACAGCTGACATTTCGGAAGACCCTACTCTACACGAACGCCTCTAGCGGCGAATTATAGCCCTAATTGTATATATTATAGAATAATAGCCCCCATTGACAGACACATGACAGTCCTACCAATATTTCCACACACGCTACTTGCTGGTGATGTAATTATGCTAAAATTCTAATAAAGCTCTTTATTTCTGTTCCAGTCTGGAGGAAAGAAAAAGAAAGTTGAAGAAAAGAAAAAGAAGGCCACTCCTAAGTCTAAGAAGGAAAAAACAAAGAAGGTATGTGACTTTAGAAGCTAAACTGCCTCGTTGGTCTAGGTCGCAAGCGTTACTGCTGAGAATTAGGACCTGGGCACTGATTGCCTGGTCAGGCAGTGTTCCGGTTCTGAGGGCCCTCATCTTCAGACGTGCGCGAGAGAGACGGATAGATCGAATATACGGACGAAGCGCTAGAGAGTAGGGCCCCCTGCTCCTCAGCTAAACCACTAGAAAGCGGCGAAGGACGGGCGTTGATGGTTGTCATTCTTATTTAAAGAAATGACTTTTTGATGTCATTAATGGAAACCCATTTCTATCCAGAATTTCTCAGTGGCAGCCACGGAGTCTGGCTAGGAGCCGTCCATTAATCACGTGAGGCTCGAAAGTGGTGGGAGGGGGTTTAGCATAAATCACGAAATATCACAAGGGGGTGGGGGCTGTAGTAAGATATGTATTTATTTTTTCGTCAAACGCGCGATTTCTAAACCGAAAAGCGGCGTGTAGTGTGACCTTGACTTGCCGTTGCCAGGCAACGGACGAAGGTCCCGCGTGCCGCGACTACCGCCCGGCTCGGCTTGCCAGTCGCTAGTTATTTTGGCGTAGAATACATGCGTATCCGGTGATTATATTTTATTACCTGTATTTAAAGATAATATTTAAAAAAAATAAGATTCTTTGTAGGTACTAAAAAATACACGTGCCCCTTTGGAGCAGGAGGGAGTGTCAGACTTTTACTGACTAAAACCCACCCATGTTCCTTCATCGCCCTTTGTGTTCCGGGGCCACGGTATCTCTTTCGAATAGTCCCGCAGCCCCGGCAGGCTTCCCTTCGTTATTGCTGACTCTCTTTGAGGCGCGCGTGCAACACTCCTGCGCCGTCGACACGGCCTGTCGTCATGAGACGTACGGACGGCGAGCTAGCCCATAGCTCCCCGTCCACAGGCCCGCGCCTACGGTGGCCGGAAGCCACCACGTGGCCCCCGACGCCCGGGGCGTCTCCCGCGGCGGCCGGGACGTGAGGATCTTTCCCTGTCCCGTTCCGCCACCTACGGCCCCTGGATTCGTGTCCAGTCGTCAATAGGCTCGCCCTATTTAACATGGAACTTAAACACACAGTGGAATGTGGGTGCACTTCACTTTATTGTAGCCTATACAAATATTGAAACAAAAAACTAGCTCATTTATTAATTAAAACAACTAATTCCAGGGTGGCGCCGCTGGCGGTGTCAAGAAAGGAGGCCGCAAGGGCGGCGGGTACACGAAAGCCTGTAAACTGTCACCAGAATTAGCAGAACTGATGGGAGAAACGGAACTACCACGACACGAAGTAGTGAAGAGGGTGTGGGCTATCATCAAGGAAAAACAGCTCTTTGACCCCAAAAACAGACAATTCGCCATCTGCGACAAGGCCCTGTTCAAAGTCATTGGCGAGGAGAGTTTTCACACATTCAGCATGATGAAGTACTTGAAAAATCATTTCTTGGATTAGATTTGTAAGTAGGAATTTTATTCTAAGTCAGTATTCGGTGTAGTCGCATTATGACGCTTATGTTCGTCAGGTTGGTAACTATCTTGCATAAAGCATTGCATGGGCTCTGTAGGGCAAGTCGCAAAGGATCGGTGCGGGTAAAATGGTCCCATAGATTTTTATGCATTCGCACATGAAGAAACAAGTGCATAATATACCTGTTTCGATACTGACTTGTCCGTACTGGAAAACTCTCTTTAGCACTCTTATGCTAGATACTGTACTAGTAGACTGTCAAATCGGTACCTACAGATAGCGCACGGACAGCGGACATTGCAAGATACTTCAATCCGTTATCTGGCAGTGTCTAGAGCCCTGTCCACATTTTGTCCGTACCGGTTTGGCGGAACGTTAACGCGACGTTGATTACTTTACAATCATGTCAACGCATCATCTTCGTAACGTCAGCAAATGCGAACGGAACCTTACAATCGTGACGAAAATATACGTCTTTGAAGCGCCTTTGTTTTAAGATGAGCTAAGCTGTAAGAATTCGTGAATTCAGTCAATTTTGTGGTTAAGGCGAAATGTTATGTTTATTAAAATAGCCATTTTTTGTATTTTAGTAAGAAAAGTAGCTCATCGAGGCATCATGTAGGTTTTTGGTCATCTAAGTAATAATTTTGTCACCTTAAGCAAAAAGAATACTGTAAGTAAATGTTTTCGTATTGGTCGATCAACCTCACAAAATGTAAGAGAGGCTCTAAAAACCGTGATCAGGTTATGTAACAAAGAAGGTTCACATACAGAAAAAGAAATAACACGTACCTTCGTATTCTTTGTAATCACAGAAGTTTTGAACGTTTTTAAAAATCCATGGTATGAGTCAGCTACTTCGAGTCGTAATATGGCGCATATGAAACCCCTAGTTTAGCTTATACAATGTATTATTTCTTATAATTCAACTACAGATAATTCAAATACCATTTTGCGTATAAGTTCACACCCACAATACATAAAAAAGGCGAATGGCGAAAAAAAAAACTTTGTATTCTTGCCAAACGGCCCTGGCGTGGTCTGGTGTGGCTACAACATATTTTTTTTTAATTATTTTACCAGCCATTTTTGCAAACGTGTAAACGAAATGCTATGGACCATATTCTTGTGGATTCTTGTGGTCTCCGCACATTACATAGACTCGACGCCGACTTAAGTGGAGTCGGCCTCGAGTCTATTATATTATCTAGGCAGTTTTCTTTAAGTTACTTACGTATAACTGATAGTTAATATGCCTACGTCTCGTAGCTATCGTGGTTGTAAACAAAGTTATCTTGGATAATCCTGTCCGAGTCACCTACCTGTCACTCGGAGGACTGTGATTCAAAGAAAGCTTTTCTGTGACGTTTTGTTTCTAACAGTCCGTAAGCTAAATTTCAAACAGTAACAGATAGCAAACTTCCGTTACTTGTTAGTAAGTTATTGAAAATGGCCGTTACAGGAAAGCAATGAAATGTAAGCTTTATATCGTCTTCCTAAATGTAGAATTCCTCTTTCATGGAAATGTTGATGAAAAGAGCAATACTGTGGATCGTTTCTTTTGAGTGGTTGAATATTTCAAACTAGGAATAAGTTGACCACCGACGGTTGATTGATGTTTTTAATTATTGAGCATAAGTTTACTCGAACTTGTATTAATTAAGTTTACAATGATTGTGTTGCATGTAGGCCTAACATTACTGAAAGCGAAATCAACCAGTTTCATTGCTGAAATGTCTTCTTATGACAGCAAGTATGCTTAAACATTAATTAATTAGATTTAATCTAATTGTCAACAGGTGCATTATCCAATGCATTTATTGTTTTATTTTATTTTTATTACTATGCAGAGATTGGGTAGGTAGGTTTATTTGACTGCACATCAAGTATCATTTTAAGAAACATTTGGATAACGCCTCCCTCTATAATCCCGAAATCATACATCAGCTTACGTGCTTTTTGAGTATGTAATGAATGGTCACCCATCCACGGACTGACCTCGGCAAGCACTGCTTAACCTTGAAGTTCGACCCTTGCGGATGTTATTATTTAGCCATGAGGACATCAAACGTCCCGAAAGTAAACCATTATCCCATGATCTGTCCACGAAGTAGACACAATAGTTAAACAATGGCGTCTCGACCAAATTGGTCATTCGACAGATCATGATTTATATTAGACGGAGTTAGTATCCAGTATCCACATGTTACTTCATTGGAGTTTAGGCAAATATACTTCCCCTATACTGATCTCTGCCAATAAGCCATTATTGATGACTAGGCTACCCGTCCAAATCTACATGTTTAAGTAATAAATCAAATTAGTCATTCTAGTTTTTGGAATTGTTCAATGCGAGAACTAGATGATATTTTATTCAGACGTTTTTAATGAAATAAACATCATGTGTGTATAAAACATTTAGGCCCTGCGCAGGCGGAAACATTTGTTTGTCCTAAGGGACATAAGGGCCTGTGGACGGGGAGCTATGGGCTAGCTCGGCGTCCGTCCGTCTCATGACGACAGGCCGTGTCGACGGCGCAGGAGTGTTGCACGCGCGCCTCAAAGAGAGTCAGCAATAGGGAAGGGGTCCACGAGGACCGAAGCCTGCCGGGGCTGCGGGGCTATTCGAAAGAGATACCGTGGCCCCGGAACACAAAGAGCGATGAAGGAACATGGATGAGTTTTAGTCAGTAAAAGTCTTGTAAGACTTTCTAGACTTTGTAGACTTTCTTTTTGACTCCCTCCTTCGCCCAGAGCGGAGTCTTTTGATGATTTCCCATCCGAAAAAAAAAGGAACATGCATAAATGTAGCATATTAGGGCTGGACATCAGGGATGGCGGGACAGAACATTTGATCTCAACATAATAAAATAGAAAATAGTCCATACAAATTCCATAACAGTATTATTTGCTATTCAAATTTCGAACTAATCGCCGCGCGGCGCCGGTCAGTAGGCAGCGCTAGCGCGCTGTTAAAATGGCGGGAAAGCAACAGTGTGCATTCACAGATTTAGTTTATTTAAAATAAAAATAAAAACTGTTTATTCGGTAATTTAAAAACTTGGCTGCATGCTCTAGCGTCTTTAATAATAATAATAAATAAATATCTTTATTTCCCAAAAACACAGATGATTGTACCTACAGTTTACAATTTTGAATTAGTGATATGAGAACACTTACATTAAACATTTGGATGCTTCAGAAATCTGTACACAAAAGATTAAACTCTGTCTCTTAAACTAGGGTATCCTGTATCTTAAGAGACAGTGTTTCATAATGAGGTTCCAATTGATAGATGCATGAGTGGACTGTGTCGATTAACCATCAGAAGGGAGAGAAGTTATTGCTTACATTGGTTTTTTTATTTTTATTAATGTAGGTATAAGTATGTGAAAGGGTGAGGGTGAATGTTTGTGATTGTGGGTGTGTAGGTGTTTGTGTGTGAGTGTGGATAAGTGGTGTATGTGGTGTTGGTGTGTAAGTGAGTGGGGGAGTTGTACGTGCGAGTGTGTATGGACGCGAGGATAGAAGAATTCGAGCAAAGATGGAGAAAATCTTCTTCATCATTCTCAATCTTTGCCATCATTTTCACGCAGCCACGGCAGAAAATAATCCTCGCGCCATTTTTCTCAAATTTTCTTTTCTTTGTACTTGTATTGTGAATATCTAAAAATGACAACTTTCAATAATGATCATCAACTCCACCGGATATACTAACAGAAGCGCGAACCGCATGCGACAGCTTGCTGCCGTCAATATCCAAGGACAGATACATAACCACGTATGAAAAATGTTTTTTTTTTCTGTTTCCTCGCAAATGTGTTAAAAAACGTCGTACGATATACGTGCGTATTGGTTATAACATCTTAACGCACTAATATCGTAATGTACTATTACGTCCCAGGTGTGCGCCGGCCATTACAGCACACAAGTCAGTTATGTTTTGGGGATTTTTGTCCCCCACAGACAAACGTCCTTCGTCTGCGCATTCCTTTGCATGTAGATTTGGACATGACTATATAAATTTATGTATAACTTAAGGTATGTTGTGATGAACTTTTTAAAAATAAATTGATGTCGAGTTTTACATGATCGTGTATGAGTAATAATCTACATAGAAAATAGTTTTTTAAAACCACTCTAATCCGCGTAGTTAAGAGTCATTTTACATTGTAGTTCAGTCAATGTTTTACAATAATAGTTGAGGTTGCATTCCACATGCAATAATGATCCTTATTAACGTGAAAATAGATGTGAAATATGCATTAATGTAGTGCAAGTAAGATTCATAATTGCATGTGGGTACTAGAATTGGGTAAGCCAATCACATATTTTTAAAGTAGTACATTTTAATCTATGACAAACATATCGATAATAATTCCTTTTTAAATAGCATTGCATTCATTTTGATCTTATGGGCGTATAAATGATAGTAAGGTCAAAATCTGTTATAACGACATCGAAGGGACTACTCATATTTGGTCGTAAAAACCGATAGTTGTAGCAACCGGTGATATTTTTGAGCTTAAAAAAACAAAGTAATTTTTATAGTTCGTCTTGTGCAAAGATAAGTAACAAACTGGCTGAATAGATATGAGAAATCGGACTTTGATTTTACTGCTTGCACGTGTATTTTAAATCGACTTCAAAAACGAGGAGGTTCTCAATTTGATAGGTATTTTTTTTGTTTCTGAGAATTACAAAAGACCCTAAACTAGACACGTGTTTGTTTACTTTTGCGATCATAATAGCTATTGACCAAATTATACTTAAAATGTCACTTACGGGATATCTTCCGTGATTATTTATTGTTTTTGAGCTCCCGATATTTCGACGCTGTTGCAAGCGTCATGATCGCGGGTCAACTGGAGAATGTGGGTGGATGGAAAAAATTGTTAGGAGCAGACAAATCTGTCTACCCTCTTTCTTTGTCTTTTGCTACGCGCACCACTGGAACTCGACACTAAGTCACGGCAAAACACACTCTCAGTATCACCAGGTTTTGTGAAGTTCTTATTATGTTGCTGGCTGCTACTTTTGAGCATACTCAATACTGGATTCCACGTACTTGACAATTTGAAGCCATCCTCTCGATTGAAATTTTTGTATTTCCTTATTTCAATTGCTTCTCTTGACATTTTAAGTATAGTTATGAACCGTGAAAGCTTAAAACAGTGATTGACCAAATTGTTAACAATATAAGGTCGTTCTAACAGATACAATTCTCAAAGAGGTATTTCGTAATAAGCAATATCGTAAAAAGCAGTGTTTTTATAAGGCGATCATACAGCATTCAGCCGGGACCTATGATTTTGGTCAATATAACCGATATGTTGTTCTAAACGATGTTGTCGTAAACTGTTTTAACTGCATAGTACGTTTTGGACATTTCACGCTAGACGCTGTGTGCCACTTTAACTCTTCGAAGAAAGTTAAAAAAGTTAAGTTTTATTAAGTAAAATAAGCGAAACATTAGCTGGCTATTATTTCTAGCAGTGGGTGGCCCAATGACAACGACCCCGACTTCAAGTTGCAGGTCGTGGGGTTGAACCAAGGCAGGCGTTTTATTTTGTGTAATTTAGTTCATCACCACTGCTCTCAAAACATCGTGAGGGAACTGGCATGTCCTAGAACCGTGTATGTACATCCACCAACTCGCACTGGCCCTGGGTGGTGGATTACAGCCCATGCCTCTCACATAGAGGACGCCTGTGCCCCAGCAGTGGAAACGCTAAAGGCTGATTATGTTACTACTTATTCCAATATCACTATCAATTCTACTGCCCGGGATACATACGAATAATACTGAAATCATGATAGAATATTTAATTGTCCTACATACAATAGCAGCTTTGGTGTCTCTTGGCAGCCCTTACCCTTAGCGTAAGTTCTTAATCAAGCTCTTCCACAGTTATTCTACCTCTTGCAGCAACTCAATAGGGACCTCCATACCACTTTGGTTGTGATAGACTTCTCAGTCGCCTAACCTTACCTTATTACAAGGTAAATAAAAATCGCTTTCGATTTTCATCTTTTTGAGAATCAAACTCGTATAAATTAACTGTGGAAGGACTTTAAATTGTAAATACAGCGAGCTAAAGCTGTGTTACCGATCAATTGGAGAAGCTGAAAAATGTGATGATGCGCAGGAGTTGATTCGAATCAACTTGAGCTGAAAGTACATTTTGCTAGCAGTAAGTTAATAAAACGAGACTTGAAGACTTTGATTAGAAAATCGAGAGTAGTTTGAGTCTATCTACAGCCTTGAGTTTAGCTTAAATCTTATAATGTGTGCGTGCAACAAAAGAAATACGTGATTTTGTAGATTTTCTTTATGCAACATAAATATTTACCGGATTTGAACTAAATTTCTCCTACTTGTCGAATCATGGTCGCCTAGTAGTTCCTCACAATTGATCGATAAGACAGCTTGGTTCATATAGTTGTAAGTGTAGCCTCCAGGCATGAGGCAAACGTTGTATAAGTCGAATTACTACTAGACTGAGGTTGTATCTCTGCGAGATGGACGAATTGAATAAATATGATGAAAATGTCTACCTGTGTGTTATTTTATGACTATTTATTTGTTGTCAATTCAAACAGTAGGGAAAAATCTTCGCAATTTATTGGCTCCATTAAAATAGGACCGTATTGCCATGGGTTTAAACTAGAAAATTGTATGAATATCGACGCGGACATGCCGTGACACTCAATGCCACTTCGAGACCCAGTTGCCGGATCCTCTCAACGACTATCGCAACCCGCGTGTCATGCGCCTCGTACGACCGTGTACGTTACCCCGGCAGGAAAGTGTCTCCTAGAGTTATATGAGTGGAACGTTTAATGTGTGCCGCCTGTCGTTTTCGAAAAAAACGGAAAAAACGATTCCTGCTGGGGTAACGTTTTTGTAGCAGGAAAATTTTAAACGAATGATCAGAGAGAGAAACATTGTGCATGGCCTTGTAGCTTATAAACATGAAGAAATATACCAATCACATGAACGTGTAATTAAATATGGAGTTCTCAAGGCAGTGTGTTGGGCCCTCCACTATTCATATTATATATAAATGACCTACCTAAATCTGTTGATCAACCTGTGACCCTTTTTGCTGACGACAGTACTATAACAATTCAATGCGATACTAAAGACAAATATAAAAGTGACATTAATAATTCTCTTAGATTAATAATAAAATATTTGAATAATAATAATTTAAAAATAAATCTCAATAAAACTAATATTTGCATGGCGCCTTTAATATTTAACAAACTTCCAAAGGGATGGAGGGAACTAAGCGCACACAAACTAAAAAAACGGCTAAAATTGTATCTAGTTGGGAAAGCATACTACAGTATTGTAGAATTCTTAAATGACAAAGTCTAATATTTATGTACAATTTATAATTAGATTATAGGAAAAATTAATTTAAATTTGTAATTTAATGCCTAAATTTAATTATTAGTTAATTTAATATTGTTTTTTATCCTTGTTTAAATAGTTCATGAAATGTGTGCTGAATACCTACTACGAAAAAGAGGTGGCGCTGTGATGTTTTTTCGAGTTTTCATAAAACCGTGATAACTTGGAAATTATAAATATTTTCTTAAATCGAATTGGGGCACTGAGGGGCACACATGAAGAGCTACGCGTGTATGTTTATTCTACAGGGGCACATGCAATGGTTTTAGAGATATACAATTCTGCAAAACGTTACCCCAGCAGGAAATGCAATATCTCGAAAACCTGAAGGGGCACACAATTTATTTTTGGAGGCACACTTTGGCACTACTATAAGCTACAAGGCCATGCACAATGTTTCTCTCTCTGATCATTCGTTTAGAATTTTCCTGCTAGAAAAACATTAACCCAGCAGGAATCGTTTTTCCATGGTTCCATTCTCCAGTCAGTCACACCCTTGAATACACACGAAATTGCAAAGAAATCTATACATTATCTAGCTAAAGAGACCTTTTATACAAAAGAACCTTAAACTGAATCTTAATCTGTTTTCGTTTGAGCGTTTCGATACCACAGACGGTTCCACAGATCCTCTGTGGTACAAACGTCAAACATAAAACACCACTCTTTTTTTGTCCAAGGTAACAATATTCCTAGCTGCCAAAAAATTATAAGACCTCATTGTGACAATGTTTTCAAGTTTCAAATTATGAGAATATTTAGTTGACATTGATTAGACAATCCTTATCACCAACGCAACACTGCACTGCTTAGCAACTATCACAAATATTCACATTTTAATTTTATAACTCCTAGTTTTCTAACTTATTCCTTATTATTTTAAATTCTTCAAAAATGGCGATGGTGTGCAACGAAAACGTTATTAAAAACATGGCGAATGAAATCACAAGGAATTGCCAAGGACAGAATGTGACCGTTGATCCTGAGTTCCTGATTTATATGATAGACTTGTTACTCCTCAACCCGAAGTATGGGAAACTGTTCTCGAAGACGATTAACAGGAATAATTTAGCGTATTTTGTAGACGAGTGTGGGTCTATGGTTATGCGTAAGTAACTACTTTATTACAGTTTCACCTAAAATCGGAGACTCCCTAAACGTATGGTATGGGGAATACGGAAGAACCAAAGAAATAAACGTGTTCCGACCCCAATTAGTATGGGACCATATTACCTATATAGGGTGACTGGTAATTAGATACTTAAACACGTGATTGTACTCATGATAACAAACAACTTTTAATATGGGACCAAACCTGAAATCGAGAAAAAAAATCTGACTGATCAGTACATTTTGACCAGTTAGGCGAGGTCATATAAGTAAGTATTTAATTAATTGTTTTTATTTTCGGTTTTTACATTTTGCTCACCTAAGAAGCAATATTGTGCCCAGGCCCAGCAGGGCTATTACGTAGCTTTCTGATATCCAGTGACTATCCAGCTTCGGTTCTACACCGAACTTTGATCACAACTGTGAATCTATCTAAATATATAAAAGAAGAAACTGACTGACTGACTCATCTATCAACGCACAGCCCAAACCGCTGGGTCTGCAGCTTCCAAATTTGGCAAGTAGGTTCCTTATGATTGTGGACTAGGGGTGCACTAAGAAAGGATTTTTCAAAACTCACCCCATAAGGGGGTTAAACAGGGCTCCAAAGTTTGTATGGGTAAAAAGGTTAGTAAGACTATTTTAATCGAAACTTCACAGGAGTGTTCCTATTGATAAATGAGTAGAAACGGGTTTCAGGTTTTTTCAGAATTCAACCCCTAAGAGGGGGAAATGGGGTGACAAAGAATAAAAATCAATGCACAGCCTAAACCGCTGGGTCTACAGATTCCAAATTTGGCAAGTAGTTTCCTTATGTGGTCTAGGGGTGCACTATGAAATGATTTTTCAAATTTCATCCCCTAAGGGGGTTAAACGGTACTCCAAAGTTTGTATGGGGAAACAAGATTAGTTAGACTATTTTATTCGAAACTTCACAGGAGTGCTCCTATTGATAAATAAGTATAAAAAGGGGTTCGGGTTTTTTCAGAATTCAACCCTTATGAGGGGGAAATGGGCTGACCAAGTCTGAAAATCAACGTTGGTATAGTTTGTATGGTGTATTACAAAAACAACGATTTTAAGATTGAAAATGGGTGCGATGGGGTTGAAATGTCTAAAAATCAATAATAATATGGGTGTCGATACCGAGATTATCAAGGGTGCTGATTACGAATATGGCATTTATTTTGATATCCAGAAGATGGTGGATTTGACTTCTATACAGGGTTATTTTAGATTTATTGTGATAACGATGATGTTGATTGTGATAGTGATTGTGATTGTGATAGTGATGGTGATTATTATTATATTTAGTTCCCTTCAAAATGGTTGAGTTGAATGGTGCGGATCTATGCGTCATGTCCGTGAACGGACGCTGTCAGTTGTGACTGGTCATCTCTCAGTTGCCATGGCTTATTTTAATGAATTATTTTAGTTTTTGAATCGTTTTTTTTTTGTTTTGTTTTACTGTGGACACTTTTAACGTGCACATCTTGCTACATTGTTCTCACATAATATACCATCTCAACATGAATGATGTAACCAAGATTTTGTAACAATATTCTGATTTAAAAGAGTGTCCATGGAGTTTCTTGCCCGTTCTTCTCCATAGAGATCTACGCTAGGGAATGGGCAACTACAGTACTTTCACAGTTTTTATGTCATGTGACTGGGACTGTAGCTACATTTAATTTTCATCTTTGTTTCGACAATTCAAAAGTGCCTGTAACTGGCTTACTTGAAATAAATGCTTTGATTTTGATTGCGATTGTGATGGTGATTGTGATTGTGGTTGTGACAGTGATGGTGATTGTGATAATGATGGTAATGGTGATTGTGATAAAAATAATTGTAAACGAAATTTGGCACATAGATAGTTTATAACTTGGATTAACATGTAGGATACTATTTATCTCTTTAGTATGATCCAGTGGGACAGTTACCGAACTTCACGCGGGCGAAGCCGCGGGTAACAGCTAGTGTCATAATATTGGTATTACGTATCACACTGAGTGGATATCACATTACGGTGACTAACAGGATCATACATAATACAAATACCTTTTGACAGTTAATTGATGGACACTGAGCCCAGTTACTATCATTTCGAGCTGTCAACAGAGATACGTAATAGCTCTACAGGACTACCCCTGCCCCATTCTTCTTGGGGTCGGCAAAACACGTTTTCTTCCAATCTCAGATTGATTACCTATACCCAATTTTTCAATATCGAGCCAGCTAGTAAGTGGGTTGTTGAGGTCAGTCACTTCCATTTACCTATACATTGGTATTCAGCTACATCAGAGGTCCTAGCACGAGCCCGAGTTTTAAACGTAAATACGTCTTTTTAGAATACTCTTGTCACTGTAATATTTTCTTTAATTTAACTAAAATGCTAAATGATTTTATTTTCGATATCCGGGTAGAAACACGATTAGGCAGACTGAGGCAGAGAAGGCTCATGTGGGATAATATTTTCTATGTCCAACTGTTTGAGTTAGCGTACCACTGGTCAGTTTCCTTACTCGTCAATTTCACTAATTCACCAGTTTACTCATTAGACAGTTTCTGAATCCGCCAATTTCCTTATTTGCCAGTTTCACTAAGTTGTCAATTTCCCTATTAAGTTGGTTTCCTGGTTCGCAAGTTTCCTTGTTCGTCAGTTAGTTTAGATTGTCAGTTTTGCTATTTCGTCATGTTCCTAACCCGTTACTTTCCCTGTTCGCAAGTTTTCTTGTTCGTCAGTTAGTTTAGATTGTGTTTTACTTCCTTCGTGTCATGTCATATATTAATGTAAATACCTATGACATTCCTTTTTAAGTTATTACCCGATTACGTAAGTACAGAAAACTAATTTCCGCGTTTGTTTTTATCACTAGGCGTTAAAAAGGAGGTTGAATGCTTATACATGGAGCAAGTATTTTTTCTGGTGACTTGAAATTTCGTACAAAAACACTTTGTTAGTTTCTTTGCGTTATTATTTTGCTTGACGGAAAAATATATATCGTTGAATTTAACATTTCATTTATTGCTTTACGTTGTACATGAGGTCTTAAGGATACAGAAGGTATGTCGTGTTAGTTTAGAAGTATCAAAAAAGTCTTTATTTCATCGTGCTAAATTGAATGAAAAAAATACACAAACTGTCCCTAACTGTACCTAATTGTGGAAATTTGACTTATTCCCTATCTGATATGATAACGGTTTGATAATAATCTCAGTTGAATACCTACGTCTTCATTTTTAACAATAATACGTTTGATATTCTTAACTACATTGGCCACCCTAATTGTTTTTGTCACTGACTGTACCAATAACATAACATATTAAAATATAATCAAACAACAGCCTAGCAAAACTAGTGTACGAGGAAACTGAAGAATTTCGAAAACAGTAAACTGGCAAAATTGTCTACCTAGCGTAACTGACGAATAGCTAAACTGTTCGATTAGCGAAGCTGACAAATAACGAAACTAGCGGATTGCAATACTGGCAATTTCACGAAACTGTCATTGAGGCAAAACTAGCAAAGGAGGAAACTGACAAATCAGGAAAATGCCTAATGCCTAACTAGGGAAATTGTCAACCTACCGAAATTGTCTAATGAGTAAACTGGTGAATTAGTGAAATTTACGAGTAAGGAAACTGGCCTGTGGTACGCTAACTCAACTGTTTGGAGACCTGAGCTTTGTTCTAATCCTCATTGAATACTTTTCTAACTAATCTTGTTTTGTCTTTCATGGCAATTTACTGACGCTTTTCAGATGGAGGGACAGCACTAAACATTTTAAAAATGCAGTTCATTTTACAAACGAACTACGACAAACTTCATATTTTAGTCGAGAAACGTATGGACACCATAGAGAATTGCTTGAGTCCTCTAGTTAACGAGATTTTAGAGATGGATCCACCTGCCGATGACACACTTATGTTTAATAAGCTGTTCAGGAAGATTTCTATCTATTTCATACTAGCCAGTGGACTGGGAAATCCTGGGTTGATTGTTGTGAGTAATTTTACGATACTTTGTTACATTCTTATAAATTGCCATTATACATTACCTAGGTTTTGTTAATAGACTGATAATCGCAAAGGTTGATCGCAATTGGACGAATAAGAAAGTGCTTAAAAAAATCTTTTTACATCCGTGGTAAGGGCCGACTATTGCCGTAAAGCGAATCTTAGGTGAGCATTGAGGCGATAGGTACTCGGGGCTGCGGGACTGTTTGAAAGAGATACCGTGGCCCCGGAACCCAAAGGGCGATGAAGGAACATGGATGGGTTTTAGTCAGTAAAAGTCTGACACTCCCTCCTGCTCCGCCCAGAGCGGGAGGAGTCATTTGATGATTTCCCATCCGAAAAAAAAAAGGCGATAGGTACTCGCGAGGTTCGACTGTCTGTATAAACCTCAAGCTTACCAATCGGCTAGGAGGGTGACCATCGTCAAAATAATCTGTTTAATGTACTGTTTCGTAACTGTGTTCAGACTGGATTGAAGCGGATTGGGAAATCAAACACTTATATTTTAATGTCGTATAATCACGGTAAACAGTAGTAAAGGTTACACTAAAATTACTGTCACAGGAACTGTCGTTGAAACAAACCGATAAAAGGAAAACGCGTGCTGGTTAGAGCTCGGGCGAGTGTCGGCGCGCGGCGGTTCGTGGAGTCCCGTGTGCGCCTTCGGGCGTTGCTATCAAACTCCCGCGTCGGAGGCGCGTGAACGGCGGGGTTGCGTTATTGCTATTTCTCTCCTATGCCTCTAGTAGAGGGAAGACATGTGCGGCGGCGGCGTCCGGAAGTACGGGGGATTGAATTGGTTGCGACAACTGTAAATTAAAGCAGCCAGCCTCGCTCCGCAGACGTGATTGATTTACGTAAACAAAAAAATATAAAATAATCTATCTGCGTAGTTTTGCGTATTTTTCGCGCGTCACATTTCATCCTTAAAAAAATCGAGCGCGCGTATTCTGGCGTGCTTGCGGGGAGGCAGCTCACGCTAATAAGAACTTCTAAGCGCGTCAACGCCCGTACTAGACACGCGTGTGGCAAATGACGCGCATATGCACCTACAAGCCTTTAAGAATCTGAATCAGAATCTGAAATTGAAGCCGCCCTTAATCACTTCCGTCTAAATATTACAGACGCTAAAAGAAGGCATGGCAGCTTTTGAAAGCGTGTTCGGTATGGAGGACCTGCAGTTATTCGTGGCGTTGCCTCGTAAAGAGAAGCTACAACAACTGGAAGAACTGCTGGGCTACACGTCAGGCGTGAGACTATTCAACAGGGACTGCAAGAAGGGGGGCGGGGGTATACCTGATCGTGAGTTTGCCTTGCTACTTATTAATTTAAAGGCACCCTATAACTTCCAGATTCAGGGCTATTGTGAACCGCTGGGTCGTTGATTTTGCCCAGCTCGTCCCGTCATCTTCGAGCTCATCACGGTTCATTGGGTGTACGGCAGACGGATCCTGATTAGGTCCCCTCAATTTTGAAGTTTGAATGAAAATACAGATTGTGATTGAAAAGAGTACCTACCTAATATGCTTAGATGGTTTGGTCATGTTGAGAGGATGAGTGGAAGGCGTTTAGACGGAAGATGTGAGTGGCATCACCAGGAGTGTACGGCTTAGAAGGACAAACGCTGACCTTATTAAAAATGTCAGATGCTATGTACTTGCAACCGGCGTACGGGAATGACCAGCAGGGCTATTACGTATCTTTCTGATATCCAGTGACTATCAAGCTTCGGTTGTACACCGAACTTTGATGACAACCGTGAATGTCATAATATTGGTACTACGTATCACACTGAGTGGATATCACTTTACGGTGATGATAATACGAAACTAACCTTTTGACCGTTAATTGATGGACACTGAGCCCAGTTACTATCATTTTGAGCTGTCAACAGAGATACCTAATAGCCCTACTGATGTATAAACGTATATGAGGCGAAAGAAGTTTGTAAGGATCGTACCAGGTAGTTGTATGAAATTCTTGCATACCCCATGCGAAAAGGGCGTGAGTTTATGTATGTGATTGTATCTGTGTTACATAATGGGGTGCTGCTTGCCAAACAATTTCCTCCTTTAATTACAGTGCCTTACAACTTAGTCGACGCAGCGAAGGCTTGCTCGTTTCAGTTATCAAGCTCGCTGATAATAATTATGCAGAAGGTCAATACCCTCACGACGGCCATCGAGGGCGCTATCACCGTGCAGGATGAGACTGGCAATGTTATGATAGATGTTACTAAGAATGAAGATGTTACCATGTGAGTTTATTTTTGTTTACTTACTAAATAGCTTTGCGGGGATTATATCGAAGATAGTAAGACACCAGCACATTTCCACTAGAAATGTGAGTGTATACCTCTGCATAATCCTTCAGAGATCACAGGCGAACATCAGGCCTGTTACGATGATAAAAGTTGATTTTAAAAGCTGCTCCTGAAGTCTCTTTTGTTTTATTACAAAATGGGCCTGCTCTTCACCTCGATCACGCCTGATGGAAAGCGATGGATGCCTGTTCACTCTTGCTTTGAAGGCAGGCGGGTTAAATGTGGGTGGGAAGACAGATGCAGGCAGAGCGTTCTCTTACTATCGTTTACGTTATCTTATTTCCAGCGAAGATTACAAAGAAGTGTTCGACTTGCTAGCATTCAACCGTCAGTACGAGGTGTTTATCCGGAAGCTGCTGTCTGACGTGGACGCTCTGACGAATAAGGCTCACCAGTACGTTGACAGGACGAAGGCAGTTCTGCTGGAGCTGCACGCTGCTGTCAAGTATAAGGCGGCTGTGCCGGTTCAGAATGTTTTTGTGAGTATTCTTGGTTGTTAAACAAGCGGCTGTGGCGAAACAGTGGCAAAATAATGTCATATGAAAATTAAATGACTTTTTAAATACAAATTGGTGTGTCGAGAAGCGAAGTTTTTAAAGGTCGAGGAACGACTTTTTCAAGATCAAAGTCATTCCTCGACCTTTATGAACTTGGAGGGTTGTATTGATGATTATAATTCTGTAACTACGTCTTACAGTCGCGAACAATATTTTAATCAACATACAACCTAGCACTAGCCTGCAATTTGCTAAAAACGTAAGAAAATTTGAATTTCGCGGCTACCGACAATTACCAACCCTACTAGTGCGAGCGAGACAGACTATGTATTCTCGCTCGCACTCGTAAGGTAATTGCCTGTCTAAAGACAGTCTTGTCTATAGTGTGCTATAGCCCTAAGTTCTTCTCTTACTGATAATTTGGCGTTTTTTTTAGGGTTCCGGAAATATAACGTAATACGTTCCGTACATAAAACGTGACCCTATTACTAAGACTCCACTGTCCGCCTGTCTGTCACCAGGCTGTATATCATGAACCGTGACGTTCCGTACATAAAACGTGACCCTATTACTATTACTAAGACTCCACTGTCCGTCTGTCTGTCACCAGGCTGTATATCATGAACCGTGATAGCTAGTTAGTTGAAATTTTCACGGATGACGTATTTCGGTTGCCGCTATAACAACAAATACTAAAAACAGAATAAAATATTTAAGGGGGGCTCCCATACAACAAACGTGATTTTTTTGCCGTTTCTTCTAATGTTGTGTAGATAATAGTAGGTACCTACGGAACCCTTCGTGCGCGAGTCCGACTCGTACTTGGCCGCTGTTTTAAACCCGATGTCCTAGGGTTTTTGTAACCAGCACATTGCTCTAAAACTATGAACCTTTATTCCAGCCCCTCTTTACGAAGCTGTGGGAGGTCTGGCGCGCGATGCAAAACTGCATGTTCTTAGTATCCACCGTAAATAGACTGATGGCGATAATGTCCAGCATACAGGAACAGATCGTAATGCCACACGACGTCATCGAGAAGATGAGGGGCGGAAGGGTTATTTCTTCTGATCAGGTAAGACCAAGCAGTCTTAAAGGGATACGGTGTTACCCAGTAGGTACCCAGTAACTGGGTTATGGAGGTCAGATAGGCAGTCGCTCCATGTAAATTACTGGTATTCAGCTGCATCTATTAAGATTGGAAGCTGACCCAAACACAGTTGAATAGTAGATTTTTTTGATCATATGATCTTCATTTTAATAATTAATCGGATCGCACTTTATCTTGCCTAGTTCCAAAGAAAAGTAGATAAAAGCTAATGTGAGTAAGAAATTTATATGCAAACGTAGCTTTTTCCCGCAGCTCCGCTCGCGTTAATTTAGAATGTTGTTTTCCTCGATAACAGTACTTTTTTTCAGGATTTCTGTACACCTGATAACGTATATGCAACATTTCAGGATGATCGGTTCAGTGGTTTAGACGTGAAAAGGTAACGAACAAATTTCATCATCATCATCAGCCTATTAATGTTCCCACTGCTGGGACACAGGCCTCCTCTCTATGAGAGGGAATGGGCTATAATCCACCACGCGGGCCCAGTGCGGGTTGGTAGATGTCACATGTCTTGGATTTTTTTTTGGTTCTAGGACATGCCGGTTTCCTCACGATGTTTTCCTTCACCGTTTTGAGAGCAGTGGTGATGAAATGGTTGCGGACAAACTTACTTTCGCATTAATAATATTAGTTAGGTTTAGGATAAAACCTTAATTATTCCATTAAAATAAGGTTTCTTATTCGTATGAAAACCTTAGTCGCCATAGTAAATTGGAAGTTCTAAATGGTTTATATTTTTGTGACCACATAGGCCAGGATCAGCATCCGACCGTCCGTGGAGGAGCGTTTGAGTCTGGCCACGTTGCAGAACTACATCTCTTATCCTAGCAGCTGCGAATTACTCGCCATAAAACAGGCTGAGGTATGTATTACACATAACAACACGCCTGAATCGTCGGAGGAGGAGATAGTACTTATATAAATATCGTTGGACATTACGCACAGCGCCATCTAGTTCTACACTAAGCAACGAGGCTTATAGGTACAAGGAGTAAACGGACCCTTCACGAAACTGTCAGCCAAGAATCCTGTAGGTACATCAGTCTTTTGCTTTGAAACCTTTTTTTGGGCTGAACAATCACGTTGTACTTCTTCTTCTTCAACCCTTGGCTACCCAATGCTGAGTGTAGGTCTCGTCCAATTCTCTCCACTCTTCACGACCCCCTTACTATTAAATCTATCCATCAGCACAATGTTTTAAGTGCGATACATTGAGTCCTACCAAAAAACGTGATTTTTCACCCCAAAAACAAAAGTCATTTCCCAGTTAAAATGTTTGCTTACTTAGTTTGCTTTTTGATTTACTTAGTTTGATGTACAGAAAGTTTGGTTGACGGCTTCGTGAATAGTCTGTTTGTACTTGAGATCGAGTTTAGTTATTTCACTGTTATGTTCCCCAGCTGTTAGGGTTCTGCGCGCTGTGCTTGTGCGTGGGCGCGCTGGTGCCCATCAGTACTAAGCTCGGGCTCATCAAGGCCAGGGGCCGCTACTACGGCTTCTGCTGCGTTAACATGGCTACCCGGTTTAGCAAGGAGCCTGACAGGTACTACTTCATACACTGTTCTAAGCTTTCACGGTTTAAAACTAAACTTACACTGTCACTTACGGGATATTTTCCGTGTTTTTCAATTATTTTGCGCTCCCGATATTTCGACGCTGTTGCAAGAGCTATATAAATCGCGGAATGACTGGAGAATGCGGGTGGGTGATTTAGTCATATTTCTGAAATTAATTTTATAGCTTTATATTTCAATTGGTCCCACCTGCTTCTAAATGCGCTTGTTTATTGCAGTCGGGTTTTTTAGTTTTCATATATTATTTTTAAATACCGAACCAAAAATGTTTGCTCTGGGTATGGATGGGGTATCTTTTTGTTTGACATGATAAACGTTCGTGTTACGACATCCTTTACATGTGTACACTTCAATTTCTTTCACTTTTTGCTAGGTATATCAACGAAGTCCTTCACCATGCCCGAAACAACCCGCATCTCATCAACTTGCTGAACATCATACAGGATGTGTTCGCCGTCAAAGATATTGACGAGCTCGTTGTCCTTAGACTGCCTAAGAGTGAGTAGCATAATCAGCCCATAATATTCCCACTGCTAGGACATAAGCCTCCTCTCTGTAAAAGGAGTTCGAGCCCAGTGCGTGTTGGTGAATTATCATCAGCCTAGCTTTTTCCCAACTATGTTGGGGCCGGCTCCCAGTCTAACCCGATGCAGACGAATACCAGTATTTTATCCATGGAGCGACTGTCTATCTAACCTCCACAACCAAGTTAGTACTGGGTAATACGATACCCCTTGGTAGCTTGGTAAGACTGGTTGGCAGACTTTCGGGCCACTGACTACTTAAGGACGCGTTTGCAAATTTGATAGGTACAGAATCGAACTACTACATTGACACGGGTCATACACACAAGTGTACGCACGACTAACTGCGAGAATAGTAGTCAAGTGTACTCATTTTGATGCTTTGAAAGATTTTTACTTATTTCTTAGAAATAAAACTATGGTAGGTCCCTACAAAATTTTTTTTTTGCTGTTTTTACGAATTACCTCCGGACTTGATGGAGTGACCTGAAGGTATACTTCAGTGACTGCTACTGGAACTTCTCGACGTGTTGTACTAGGTGAGCCGAGTTTGGGCTCGTTTTGTTAGTCATAATGATGCCTTACCTCCGGACTTGATGGAGCGACCTGAAGGTGTACATCGGTGACTGCTACTGGAACTCCTTGACGTGTTGTACTAGGTGAGTCGAGTTTGGGCTCGTTTTGTTAGTTATGATGAGACCTTACCTCCGGACTTGATGGAGAGTCCTGAAGGTGTACTTCGATGATTGCTAATGGAACTCCTTGACGTGTTGTACTGGGTGAGCCGAGTTTGGGCTCGTTTTGTTAGTTATGATGAGACCTCACCTCCGGACTTGATGGAGAGCCCTGAAGGTGTACTTCGATGATTGCTAATGGAACTCCTTCACATGTTGTACTAGGTGAGCCGAGTTTGGGCTCGTTTTGTTAGTTATGATGAGACCTTACCTCCGGACTTGATGGAGTGACCTGAAGGTGTACTTCGATGATTGCTATTGGAACTCCTTGACGTGTTGTACTGGGTGAGCCGAATTTGGGCTCGTTTTGTTAGTTATGATGAGACTTTACCCCCGGACTTGATGGAGTGACCTGAAGGTGTACTTCGGTGATTGATACTGGAACTCCTTCACATGTTGTACTAGGTGAGCCGAGTTTGGGCTCGTTTTGTTAGTTATGATGAGACCTTACCTCCGGACTTGATGGAGTGCACCTAGTACAACATGTGAAGGAGTTCCAGTATCAATCACCGAAGTACACCTTCAGGTCACTCCATCAAGTCCGGGGGTAAAGTCTCATCATAACGAACAAAACGAGCCCAAACTCAGCTCACCTAGTACAACACGTCAAGGAGTTCCAGTAGCAGTCACCAATCACTTCATGAAGTCCGGAGGTAAGGTCTCATCATAACTAATAAAAATATTACCTAGTATCAAATTTGGTTTATCGAATATTTTGTGTTTGTACAGCGATCTTTTTCAACTCGAGCCGCTCCAAACAGGCGTTACGTGTCCACTCTCGACGGCGGCCGTGCGCGGACTAAAGTTTCATTCGAAGTGTTTGTGCAATCAATCAAGACGGGTATCCAAAACAAAATAACCCCTAATGCAATCGATTAAGATTCATCTAGAATAGCAAAAAAATGTGAAAAAATAAGATTTGGTTTTCATTTTTTCTGCAACTATATAAATCATTTAGATTAAAAAAAAATCCTTGCATTAAGAATTGATTATGTTGGCCAACATACGTATTTTTAGAAATAGTAAAATATGTTAATAATAGCACAAAAAATGTACCTAAACTCAACCCTGTATCGTTAATTTTAGGGAAAATGGCAACGACAGATCGATTTTACATTATAAAAAACTAAAATTTTCAATGATCAAGTACCTATTATTTGAAGATGAAGAACCAATCTATACGAGGTAGTTATTATTTATATTGGATTTTGTTTGGTTATGCCATAAAATTGTACCGATAAACAGCATAATTTTACCTGATATGCAAACGCGCCCTTAACAACTGTCAAAGATCTACAATTGACTTGCACGGAGGGACCTCTGTATGTAATGGGGGGTCACCCATCCACGGCCTAACCTAGGAAAGCACAGACCTGCTGATTCACTCGAGCGGATGTATTTATCCACGAGCTCTATAATCACACACGGGTGTCACATAATGTCTTGATTTTTTTATTCTAAGACATGACCGTTTCCTCGCGATTTTTTTTTCATCGATTTGTCAGGAGTGGTGATGAAGTGAACTACACAAAATAAACGCTGCCACTTTTCAAACAATGGTACTTTTGAGAAATGCTTACGTATCTTACCTCTTCTTATTTACAGTAAAGGTATTCGACAAGGACATACAGACGGAAGTGCATCCGATGGCCGAATACAAGCAGAAGAACTACTCATGGGACCTCTGGGAGTACAAGAGAAGAGCTTGTCAATGGGTAGGTCATCATCTAGTGTTTGCATCTACTCATCATCTGTATGGGCGGGTACAAGCAGGCAGTACTAGAGTCCAGAGACAAGGCTGCAACGTCTCTTGTGGTGTGCCTGTAATTACATCGGTCATCATCATCATCCATAGCCCGACTTCACCCACTGCTGGATATAGGCCTCTCTTTGCTTGTGCCAGCCTCATCCAGGATATCCCCGCGATGGCAACAATGTCGTCTGCCCATCTCGTCGCCGGACGACCAACGCTTGTCTTTACAGTCTTTGGACGCCACTCGGTCACAGTTTTACTCCACCTAATTACACCGGTACTGAATGTAATTTTCCTGATTACTCATGGCTAAAAGTATTTAGTGGGTTTTGTTCAAAATGGGCGTAAATCCAACAGAATTGCAATATAAATCTCAAATCATAGCTCATCATACTGTGCTACAATTCATAGTATTGCAAAGTTGCCGGAGACCAGCAGGGCTATTACGTATCTTTCTGATATCCAGTGACTATCAAGCTTCGGTTGTACACCGAACTTTGATGACAATCATGAATGTCATAATATTGGTATTACGTATCTAACTGAGTGGATATCACTTTACGGTGACTAAGAGGGTCATACATAATACGAAACTAACCTTTCGACAGTTAATTGATGGACACTGAGCCCAGTTACTATCATTTTGAGCTGTCAACATAGATACGTAATAGCCCTACTGAGCTACGGCCAATTGAAAATGTTGTTATTTCCTGCATTTTGTCCAGGATTTGACTGCAGCAGCATTTGGTTTTTCATGTCATAAACATTTTGCTAAAGCTAAGCACATAGTAATTAATCCAAGCAAGGAACGAGCAAGCTTTTTGAAGTTCAAGATCAATTCTAAGGAATTTATCTGTTGTCAAAATGATATTAGATATTGTGATCGCAACAGCGCCGAAATATCGAAACTTGGAAAATATCCCGTTTTAGTGTTAGTGGTGATATGGATTAGGTATCTAGTGTGATTTATAATAACATTCCAAATGATTTGAAATTGTTGCATGGTTACTTATTTTAAAAAAAATTGACGAATGGCTACAAAATAGTTTTTATAGCCTTTAAGAATTTATGGAATTTAAAAATTAATGTTAAAATGAATGAAAATGAATACCTAATTGTTTTTTATAATAGGTATGTGTAAAGTAATAATATTAATTGCATGATAATAACTACATAAATAGATAAGTAAATAATTGGCACGCTTGCTTGCAGGCAGAATACAAATACTTTTAGGACATAAGATCTTTCCTTGAATTTGTATATTTATTTTCTAGTAAATAAACATTTTTGATTTTAGTCACATTTTCTTCAAGTTCAGGCAAATAAAACTCTACCTATTTCGGTATCTGGCGATGAGCGATGTTTTTGATTCCCATATATTTTTCTCACCCACAGGCAAATATAGTAAACTGCCAGACGCATTCGACACAAACCAACTACAGTCACATGCGTTCTGAGATCCAATGTCAGACCACTGAGCCGCGGGACAAGTGTCTTCAGACTAACAAGGATAAGGGCATCAACACAGTCAACACGAACAACTTCCTGTGGGGCTTGAGGGGGCGACAAGGCTATGGGTTCCACCCTATGGATCTGAAGCCTAGCCTTACTATGCCGGGAATACAAGGTATGTAGGTAATTTAACGTACATTTTTATCCGTCTGTATAATGACGACTCCCATTTAAGGCCAGGATCTTCCAATCGACCTGTTTTTGGTTGAGTCTTAATGTATGAAATAGTCGTTGTTTTAATCCAGATGTTGTTCATGAACTGTTCTTGATTATTCTTAGCCTTAAAACACGATAGTTATTACTTCTCTCGATCATAAAAACATGCAAAGATAGGTAAGTTTATGACTATTTGTCAAGTTTTACTTAAAGATTATCAGCCTTATTCATAAAAAAATCCGTCTGTTATTTAGCGTTTGACGGTTGTCAAGAAGTATGATTCATAAACGCTTGCTAGCAGTCTGCTAGTTAATGAGCTGCTGATAGACGGATTAGACGCGTTATGTTGGTCATCTTGACAAATCAAAGACAAAAAATGGCCATATCGAGAATTAAAAAAAAAATGACAGCAGTGACAGCAAATTCATCGATCATCAAGCGGACAGACGGACAGACAGATGGTTAGACAGACTGTCCGACACGGTCAGACTGACGGTAAGACACGGTCAGACAGATGGTCAGGCACGGTCAAACTGACGGTAAGACACGGTCAGGTAGGGTCAGACAGACGGACAGACACGGTCAGACAGATAGTCAGATTGACGGTCAGACAGACATCTGACAGACACGGTCAGATTGACTGTAAGACACGGTCAGACACTGTCAAACTGACGGTCAGACAGACGGTCAGACACGGTCAGGATCTAGGTCAGATTGACGGTCAGACAGGCGGCCAGACAGACTGTCAGACGGACGGTCAGACAGACAGACAGACGGTATGGTTTTTTGCTCTTGTCAAAGTCAGCTGTTCTGCGGCAGCCATTATGTGACTTGGGAGATAAAGGAGGGTCAACAGTCCTCTAACTTTAGCAGAGCCTTGATGGACTGATAAGCGTTAACAGACGTTTATGAATCATGTTTTTTAGCATCGGGCCTTCAAGGAGTCTTCAAGAAGGCTCTAACTTTTTATGAATAAGGCTGTAACACTACTAACACTATAAATTAAAAAAATACACTGAAAAATAAGAAATTACATTGTATATATTATTCTGAGGTTACTTTTTAAAAATATGTATTATTTTTATTATAATAAATTAAAATCCACTTATTAACGCACTATTCGGTCCACAGTGACTGACGTAACTACCACTTTGTAGTGCAAGCTAAATAAAACTTTATTCTAACAGTATTTCACATGAAGTTTGAACCACCACAAATAGAGTTGCTAATTTTAGAAGACCCTTGCTTCAAACCTTTGATTTAAGTCTATAGGGGGTGTTTTTTAAAAAACCCTTCTTTAGTCTCCTTCCTTCGATTTAGGTACTTACACGGTTTTTTTTATAACCGACGAAACATTTGACACTAAGGGGTCTATTATCGTGTTCTGGATACCAAAATCAAATTGACAAAATAATTTAGTTAAGTGTGTGCATAGGGTGTGTGTTTGTGTGGTATGTTTGAATTTGATTTAATTGTAAAATTCTCAGTTATTATGTAGGTATTGTTAATGTAAACCGAAAGGGCGAAAGTACTACTTTCGCCCTTCCGCCTTATTATATAATATATTAAATAATATATAAGTAATTTTTTGCTTAAAAGGTACTTCCTATCATTTCATTGTTATTTACATAATTATTACATAGATTACTGGCGTTAGCCTAAATCTCGTTTTTTTTTTACAGCACAACCAATGATCACGTGCGCTTTGGCCTGTGTGGGTGACCGGGAGACACAAACCGAGAAAAAACTAGAATCTACTGAAGAAGGCCTACGTTTAAGGGATTTAAACTACGTCCCCGCAGGAGAAGAACAATACCCTTGACAAGTCTTTCTACCTATAACGACTGCCAAAGATTTACGAATGACAGCCGCGGGACCAACGGCTTAAAGTGGTATCAGTGGCACGAAGGAAACTTGGAATGTAATAGGTGATCACGCATTCACGGACCAATCTTGGCAAGCGCTACATAACCTCAAAGATGGATCCGTGCGGCTGTCATTATTTAGCCACAAACTCCTCAATAATGAATGACTTTAATGAGTCACACCAACGTTTTTTGCTATCAGCATGTCTAAAAAATAGGTACCTAACTCGAGAAAAAATACACTATATTCAAAAATGACTGAATAATATATCATTCAGTCATTTTTGGCGCAGGCCGTACTTCCGCGGCAAAATCCTACTAAGCGACCGCGCTCGGCGCGCGCGGTGTGACGTCATGTGGTGCGCTGCGAATAATTTTAATTAATTAATAACTGGTCCTAGGTGGCGCAGGAGAAGAGTACCTGGAAGGATATGGGGGAGGACTTTGCCCAGCAGTGGGACATTCAAGGCTACTGTCAAAAAAATGTAATAATAACATACACAACAATAACACAAACACTTAAAATAATAAGTGCAAACCACTCTACAAATCAAATTTTATGAACGTAACCACTCCGCATCACCCGCAATCGAACATGACACAGCCACGTGACGTCATCGCAGTAGCTCGCGAAAGAACTCGCAAGTTAAAAAAGCGGTGAACCTTTACAACGTTGTAACTCTGGAAATCCTGGCCCAATTTCGTTGAAACAAAAACTATTACTAATTGCACGAGTATGCGCATTAAATGCACTTTTATAGTATTATTTTGATGTGTTGGTGTGACTCATTGTGTTTTTACTAAAAGAAAAACAAGTATTAATTTGCTTGACATTTAATTTTGCTGACTTCATGTCGCCACTATTGTTTTTGTTTTACGTTGTTGAATGAGACTTTTATCATGTTTTAATAAAGTTCATTTGGTATATACATTAAGCGTTTGTAAAAAAATATATGTGTTGGAAATAAACAGCTGAATGAGACATAATCAAAATGTATTTCATTAATCCTTAACTAAAATAATGGTGCTACAATCTTATAATATTGACGATGGATATTGACCCACTAAGGGTCAATATCGAAAACAATGAGATTATATAGAACTGAGATCTGAAAATGGAGATTATGTTATGTTTCCCACACAACACACAGAATGATAGGTCTCATGGTTGCAAGAGCGACTGCTGAGCATGAGGTTCCGAGTTCAATTCCCGGGTCGGGTAAAGTGTTATTTCTGCATCGCATCCGGATTTCTCAGTAGCAGCCACGGAGTCTGGATTTATGCAGGGCTGATAGCTTGTCCCCAATTACATGGGACTTAAAAACAGATAGGTGTACCTAACTCATTAGGTACACTTCTGCCTAACCTATGTATGGCAGAAAAATCAACATAGCGCCGAGTTCTATGCCCTTATTTATGTTGTGAGAGCTCTTTGTGTGTGTGTGGGCTTTATGTTTACAGGGTGGAAACTTTCAGCGGGGCAGTTAGGGGACAACTATCCATATTTTTACCTGACTACGGCGAAACCAAAAGGAAGGGTTATGATTTTAGCAGTCTATTTATGTATGTTTGTATTTACGTACGTTCCTATTGTTCCTCTATAGTGAATAAACTATTCATCCGAATTTGATGAATAAGGTGTCAATCGATACGTTATTATGGCCCGGGTAATATAGGCTAGATTTTAACCAACTTCAACAATAGGAGTCGATTTTATCTTGTAAACCCCAAATTTATTCAGAGCAGTACGGTTTTACAGTAGTCGGGATTTTTAATGGTAGTATACCACGCAAATTCTTGTTTTGTGAAATTTTGATCCCCATTCACAGATTTTACAGAACTGTGTGTCTGCAACGGTTAACGAAGTTCCTTTTACTGCCCCGCTGAAAGTTACCAGCCTGTATAAACCTTAAATTAAAATCCTATATACTAACACAGCATCTATCGCCGTAGCCTAATAAAGGTGTCCCTAGCCTCCCTGGCCAGCGCCACATCGTCGGCGCGCAGTTTGAGCGCGGCAGCCTCTTCGCGCAAAGTAGCCAGAGTCGCTACCGACGCCATCAGCGACGGCGGCAATATGGCGTCCGGAACTGACAGCTTGGCGAATTTTGACTGGAAAATGAAAGGAAAATGGTTTCTAAACTCGCAAACCAGCTATTAAGTGCGCAAGGCACTAAAGAAAATAGCCTATTGTGATACCACTATATGTCGGTGGTCTAGTGGACGCAAGCGCGACTGCAGAACGAGACCCTGGATTTGATTCCCAGGTCCGGCAATTTGTTATGGAATCCAGTTGATGACCGTCGACGCGTCGGCACCAGCCAGCAAAGCGTCGTCGGATGGCGTAGACGAGTGGCGACGCTTGCAGTTGTGGCGTGCCGCGTATAACCGACCATGACTGCTATACATTTACGGCATCTGACTACGCTTTGCCGGCTACAGGTGGCGACGGCTGCAGTGGTATGTGCCGTTGGCAAAGTGCCGCTCCTCTGTATGAGCCCTTAAATACTCCTCTGCCTCACCGTTCGAGGTTTACAAGCGTGATCTTATGTATGAGTTACGAGGATAAAGATCTCTGTAATTTTTACATCACTAAATGAATAAAAGTGTGAGAAACGCGACATCCCTTCTCAAACTCTCCGTCCTACACGCACATTTATGACAGCAACTGCAGAAGTTTTGGCGGGTAGAATTTTTTTGTGAGCCATCGAAATGTTATATAGACCACTGTGATTATGATGGAAATAAGTAAGAAATAAACTTAGTTATGATATACCTTAGCCTTCTCACAGCTCTCTTCATAAGAAGCCAGTTTCTGCTTCAACTGCCTGATAAAATCCTGAACATTCTCCGGATTCGGGTTATGACTCTCCAACGAATCCCGCGAATTCTGCAATTCTTTCTTCAGATCTTCCAAAAACTTGTTATTACGGTCGATTTCCGCTTGCAACTCTACATTCTTTTGTTTTAACTTCAATATTTCGTATTCCTCTTCAAGTTTTTGCGAAGTTTCCTTCGTTTGGTGTACGGATACGGCGATAGGATCAAGTTGTTTGATGTGCATTTTGAGCTGAATCTCGACGGCTCGGCGCAGTAGCTGTTGACATTTCTGAGTCAAAACGTCGTAACTTATGTTGAGATTTGATAGGATCTCCGAAGGTAGAGCTGCTGGAAATGAAAGGTGGTCAATAAGATGTGTTGACAGACACTGAATGACGTAAGTTTGGGCGAAGTGCTCCAGAGAAGCAAGTATTTATGTACAGTCGTGGTAATTTCCGCCTGATCAGTTAAAAAAAAAAGCTTAAATCATGCGGAGGCGCCGAGCTACGACCCCTTAAAGTTTAGGCCTATTAGGAAAGCGTCAACTTTGGCGCGCAAAATAACAATAACTCTCGTTTGGCGTGCGTCGTCAGTGCGCTCGGCCGATCGGTATCTTTTCATTCATAAATTCTATAGAAAGTCAACGGGGCGGGGCTAGAGACCGTTTCTATGTTGTAAGTGCAAGCAAAAATTAGTTTAGTGGTGATCAGCGGGAGTGTCCTCGATAGTACCTAGGTTAAAATTGTAAAAGCCGATTCTCAGGTTGGGCAGTATTATTGGGTTTTTCATTTCATCTGAAATTTTTCAGTAACAGCCATGAGTCTGAATTTATGCCCCGGTTGATGGTAAATTGGCAATAGGCTCACTTTGTGTTGCAAGGGACTTTAACAAAACAGGCAGAAATGTGTTAAGTACTCCTCAAGGAACATGGAAAGGGTTGGCTAAGAACATAGTAAGGCAATATTTTATATATTTGTTTGAATAGAAAATCATGACCGTTTCTTTGCAACCTTACAAAGATATTGATAAAACAGTTTTTTAAGGGGACTACAGGAGCTAAACGCGAGTTTTATAATGCAAAAAAGCATTTGATTCACTGCATTAAACAAAATCAGAAAAAAATATGATATTCTTCAGGATATATGCTATGAGTGTTTTGAAAACATAATACAACTAATTTTACTCGATTAAAAACATCACGAACTTATCTCTAAAAATTTCTTTTAACGAGTGAAAACCATACTCAAATACATGCGATCATTCTGATTTTTTGGCAAATAATTCTACAAGCAACGTATTAGCATGCTAGTGTTTTATTTTTTTTGTCCAATCAATAGATTTTTGTAAATCGCAAAAAAAACACTCATTTCGCACTACTCGCCCGCAGTGACTGACGTAACAACCACTTTGTAGTGCAAGCTGATTAAAACTTAATTCTAACAATATTTTAAAACCGAAGTTTGAACCACCACAATTAGAGTTGCTAATTTAGCTCCTGTAGTCGCCTTAAGGTTTTGAAAATAATGTTCTTTTTACAAAGTAACATGTTTCCAATACAGCTTAATAAATAAACACCTTTTAAATAAAAATATTTTATTCTAATTACTAAGTTTTTCTAGCAAAATGTTTGTAATTTTTTCACCAAGCTATTCAATAACACTAAACAGATTTCATCCCAGGGAACAGCACAAGACTTTCAATTTTCTTAGCTACATTTAACAATAAAGCTTCAGACAATGAGGGGCCCATGAGTTGTAGGGACAATGGTAGTTTGTTCTTTGACAGTCTTATTGGGATTGAAATGGCCGGTATCCCTGCCATATTGGCTGGTTGCGTGCAATAATCCTGCTGCTCACACTGGTCCCTGTTGTGTTTCTCAACAAAGTCTTTAAACAATGGTGCATCTGTCAACGTAGTTGGTGTCAAAAGCAAATCAACTCCAGTTTCTTTATTGAAAACTTGTTTGAAATCATCTAAGATCAACCTCCTTAGTCTCAGAGTTTTCATGAAGTATTTGACGTAGTTTCTTGTCAGCAAGAAGTAGTTGCCGGCCAGGATTCTTGAGCGGACAACATTGTTGAAGCCTTGGTGTCTTGTAAAGGCGTATAACTCTTCGGTGGAATTATTTACATGTGCTCTTAGGCCAAATTCTATGCCGTCATATCTAGCCATGTTACTGGCAACTTCACATTGGTTTAATATTGAATAGGCTGCTATTGAAACTGATGTGTGTGGCAATGAAACGGACTTGACTATAGCATTTTCATTTTCTAATAAATCAGTTACTAAACTCCAAGTATGTATCACTTCTGGGCTCATGCCTTCACAGTAATATTCTTTAGGAATTCCAATCCGTACTGTTGATAGATCTATATCTGCGAGAGTGATTGGTGAATATGGCTTATTTATTGTTGTGGAGTCGAGATAATCCGGTCCAGCAACTGCGTTTAACACTATCGTAGCATCTTCAACAGATCTTGCTAAAATACCAGGAACGTCCATAGAATTAACCAAAGGTATCAAACCATGTCTGGATACCAGACCATAGGATGGTTTTATTCCTACAACACCGCATAATGCTGCTGGGATTCGTGTGGATCCACCTGTGTCTGAGCCTATTGCTGCTACACAGGACCCTGAAGCTACAGCGACTGCACTGCCACCGGAGCTCCCACCTGCTATTCTCCAATTTTCGTTGTCATACAGCCAAGGGTTGCGTGTTGGCCCGAATACAGAGTCGACTGTTCCCGAGCCCATAGCAAACTCGTCGAGGTTACATTTGCCGATCAAGCAGGCACCAGCATCTCGTAATCTCGAGTACACTGTAGCATCATAGCTTGGAACGAAGTTTCTAAGCATCTCCGAAGCACAGGTAGTAATAATATTACTTGTACAGAAATTGTCTTTAACCCCAATAGGAATCCCGTCTAAATGCTTCGGGTTTTTGGAGATGTAAAACCTCTTTTCACTCTCAATACTATGTGTTTCAGCAGCATCGTCAGTCAGAGTCACAAATGCATTCAAATCTTTGTTCTGTTTAGCATTCTGCAAACTCAAATCTACGAAACTCGTCGGTGTCAACATTTTATCAGCATACGCCTGGTGAACCTTCTTGATCGTGTAAGACATTAATTTGTTCATTTTGTTGGGTTTTTAATATTTCGGAATTAATTAAATACAGGTATACACAATAATTTCAGGATAACAACAAAAATTTATAACTGCGGTCATTTGAAAATACGCTGCGAGAGCCGAGAAATGTGAGATTAGTACAAGATGGAAGAAACGTCAATTGATCAATTCATTCAAATGGCTTTCAGAATTTGGGCGGGCTAACGTATTTTTGAATAATGCTTACCAGTAGCGATGCATTCTTGGCTTTGATGCTGAATTAAACCAGAATGTACTCTGTCATGTTCTTCGTTAATTTCATTTGCCGAAACAGTCATTTTAAGTATATTTCTTCTGAAAATAGAATGAACTAGTTTCACAAACACCGAAACACGATTTGAAATATTGAATTATTGATTTCGACAACGGTTGACAGCTGAAACCGACAAGTGTCAGTGTGACTGACCAGTGACCGTGTGACCAGCGTGAACTTCTACATCTACATTACGTTTTGTTTCTTAACGAAGTTAGAATGCAACGTAACTTTTATATTGCAGTGTATTAATTAATCTTTTGCTGTGAAATTGATATTATAATTTAAATTATTGTTTTAAAACTCAATTTAAGATAAAAACAAATGGGACGTCTGTTTGGTCAATAAAATCGTCGCTTTCGTCTGCACATTTATTAGATGTCCATAGGGAGGTTCTTGGAAAAAATATCGACTGTTATAGGAACTCACTGATAATTAAAACAAATTTATTGATGTATTATTTACGTTAACTGCCAAGGTATATTTTCGTTATTGTCAAATTTTTATTTCTTGCTTATTGATTCCAAATGGTTTAAAATGAATAATGATGTATAAAAGTGTACCCTTTTATCTATTTTGATAAAAAAAATGGTAAAAAAAAACTGTTAGGCACCCGTGTCTGACGTGGCCCGAACGGTACAAATTATAGTCCGTGCCGAGGGGGAAGTGTCAAGCATTTTGTCAGGCACGTAGGTACAAATCCACGAGTTCAAGCGCCCTTATTTCTGCATATTGGAGGAAAATAATCGGTCGCGCGGACATCGCCGGTCAAGTGTCATGTCAGATCGTGTCGCAGTTTACTCCGTTGATCACTTACCCTGCCTAATTCAAAAGCAGCTGTAGTTTTGACGGATCAAATGATCGCCTACTCAACACCACGCGCTACGAAAGTCAGTAAAGTGGCACAGAAAATTTCTCAGACTTAATTCTTACATAATGTACCAAAGACTAATGTACTATTGAGTCTGAGAGGGGTAGAGAGGACTATTTTATGCAATTAGCTAACAGAATCAGGCAAAAAGAAACCCGAGCTGTTATTTACAAGAAATAAAAGAAAAAAGCATAAGTAAGCAAGAAAAGAAGTGATTGTGAGGAAAGCTCAAAAATACTGCTCTAGATGCAAAAAGATAAATGGACTGACAGTTGAGAGAATACATACAAGAAAACAGACGAAGCAAGTTGAAACTTACTGCCCTCAATGCCCAAATGAACCCCATTTTGACTAGAATGTTCAAATATTTAACTTAAATAATATTTTGAATATCTCTATTGTTTCGCCAAAAATATGTGATTTCCTCAGTAAATACTACTAACTTAAAAAATTTATTTCATTTTCATCAAAAAAAACGTGATAACTTTTGATCTAGATATCAAAGTAAGGGGGCATGTAAGCCGACGCCTGCCGGGGTTGCGGGACTATTCGAAAGAGATACCGTGGCCCCGGAACAGAAAGGGCGATGAAGGAACATGGATGGGTTTTAGTCAGTAAAAGTCTGACACTCCCTCCTGCTCCGCCCAGAGCGGGAGGAGTCATTTGATGATTTCCCATCCGAAAAAAAAAAGGGGGCCATGTTGAATATGTCTTGCTGGGGGCCATGACAATCATTTCTAATGGAAAAGAAAACTGTAATCGTGCCTGACGGCACACTGCGGTCATTTGAATTTGATATGCTTCGGTGTCAGTCACCGGTGACTGACAGGGCTTGAACAAATAGTGACTCTGTCAGGCACCGGTGACGGACATGGTTAATAAATATTATCTTCTAATTCGACGACCCGAATAGCGCAGCGGTAGTGAGGCTGCCTTACGTTCTTAGGGTCACGGGTTCGAATCCCGTTTGGAGCAAATGTTTGTGTGATGAGCATGGACATTTGTTTCCGAGTCATGGATGTTTATATGTATAATAAGTATGTATTTCCAATAAAAAGTATGTAAGTAGTATATCAACTATCTGGTGTCCACGACACAAGCCTCGTTGCTTAGTGTGGAATTAGATGGCGCTGTGTGTTAATTAATGTCCAGCGATATTTGTCCAGCGATATTTAATTATAGGAATCTATAATTTAACATATTTCCTTTGCTTACAGTATTATCTTACCGAAATCGTTAAGGAGGACTATATCCTAGAATAATAGTATTGCTTTTAGTATAAAATTATGCAGAATAAGACTACCAACAACAACCCAAAAAGTATTTAGGTATAATGAGCAACAAAAATGTGAATAACTGAAAGTTTCGTTATGTTTTTTGAATGAATGTGAATAACTGAAACATCTCGTTATGTTTTCTTCTGGAGTTGAATCTTATTCCTATCATGGTGTAGATGCCATTAATCCGTAGATGCAATAGGCATTAAAATCAATATTTTGTCTTCCAACTTATTTATCAAACTCATATCCAGCACCAATCAGTTCAATGCGTTGTACAACAGTGTTCAATTCATAATTTATTCAAATTAAGCATGATCACTCCTTTTTTGGGCAGTCGTGTAAAAAGTAGACAAAATTATCGAATCAACTCAATCATCGATAGTTCGATACCATCGACACTTGTGTTGTGACAGTTGGTTGGCATCCCTAAAATATTGACTGTGTTTGTGAGTTTGTCGTATTTCATTTTCGTAGATGTTATAAATATTTTATTTCGCAATATTAAATACTATAATAGCAATAACTCATAGCTTAAAGTATTAAAGTAATAATTGATTAAGCATTAGAGTTATTTATGCCGTAAATATGGCGCATTTGCAATACATGCCCGGGGATCCTCGGCTGGTCGATCAACTAGTTTATGAGTTAAAATCGAAGGGTATATTTGATCAGGTAAGATATACATCTATTTTACATCATCAAGTTTTGCCCTTTTTGGTGTACATAGGGCTTAAGTCGCCATTTTTCTCTGACCTTGTGTGTCCCTTTCTTGAATCACATTAATAGTAATAGTTTCCCAAATTGCTTCCTAGCTGTTCCAATTTAGTAAAAAAGCCAAAAAAAGTCCACTCCCAGTCATAGCTGTTGTATCCACTAATTTTTCTGTAAATTATTTGTTTCTGTAACTTTTCAGCTAAGTACTTTTTACCAGACCTAAGTACTTCGTACTAGGGGCAGGTAATTATGTATGTTACTCAAAATTATTTAGGATCTACAGCAGGCATTATTTGCATTTAACTGAAATGAAAGCAACAGTTTTGGCCATATGCTTTAAATTGAACAAACTTTATTATACCAAAACCAATTAAATAAGTTGATTTCATGTGGCAGCTGCCCTTAATTGTTTTGCTTTAATCTTGAATTATTAAAGTTTAAATTCAGCTATTTAACTAACAGATTTTTAGAACATGTAACATGCTATAAAGTTCCAGCTAAAGACTGACAGACCTGATAGCGGGGCCCAAACTAGGCACAGCCTTTAACTTGGTGAACCTAACACTACTCAAACTTAATAATTTAATTGTTCTGCTCGCACAAGATTTTAATTCACAAGATCATTCCTAACATAAATGAATAAAAGAAGAATATTGAAATCGAAATAAAGTAAAATACTGGTATACAGCTACATCTAATTAGACTGGCAGCCAACACCAATGTAGTTAGAAAACGCTAGGCAGATTGTGATAATGAAAAAACAATGTATATTGTTAGCTATAAAAAATAAAGCTGTCTGCGGTCACACAGAATAATAGAATAAAAATAAAAAGATGCCAATTTCTTTGTCAAAATCTGTGAACACTAACTTCTATTAGAATGAATGTAATGTAAACTAAATTATTTACTTGTTATTAACTTATTTTACTGTTTTGTTCAATTAACTTTTAAGATGGTACACTGGTAACTTTCCTAAAACTGCATAGCATGTCGTGTTCTATACAGCTCTACTAGCTTTCATTAAAGTAGTCATGACTTTTCAAGCCATATAATCTTTGTTCTTAATATTTAAAACCATCAGTTGCTGCATTTATTAATAACTATCCTCCAAAATGAACTTGATGTAGGGAGACTCTATGATAGGTTGCATTCTGTCGCTGTAATCTTAAAACTATAAACTGAACATTGTTTTAAATATGTTTACCTTTGAAGTTTGCGAATTGTGCTGAAGTGGGCCTAAACCAGAAACCAGCCTGTTAGTTTGTTCAACTGCAGGGCTAAGGCCGCTTCTCATATGTATGAGAAGCGGCCAATCAAAGATCAAAGCTTCTTACGAAGAAGCTTTGATCACCACACTTGCTACTTTATTACAAACAGATTATATAAAAATAGATTATTTTATGACTTTTTACTAACATAATAAAAGTCCTGGTTTCCTCACAATATTTTCCTTCACCAATGTCAGTGTATGTGTAATGTCAATGTTTATGTGTAAGATAAACTTGGAAAATAAAATCTTAAATGTTTATAATCAAAAACACAATTACTAACTAAATCCATCACACATTAATTTTGCATTAAAACACAGTGTAATAGATAACGGACAGGAATACTCACACACAATCATATCCAAATGATATGAAATTATTAATGTTGCACAACCAAATAATGATAAAATATATTGTTAACGTTTCTAGTATTGTGGACAAATTATATCTTAAGTTTGCAAGTCCACACAAGTGTTCTTTTTGTGAAAGGGGAGACTTGTGTAGCTGATCATGTTATGATTTCAAGCTTGGAGATTGCGAATAAAATAATCATTTGAAATAGGGTGTCAAGTGAGTTTATAACAGCCCATTTCTAGTTTATAATTTTTGAGCTTGAAGACAATATGATCATTTAAAAATAAAAATTACTCAGTTTTATGTGTTATCATCATTCAAAGGTTGAAAGATGCTATCACTTACTTAATGCCAATAGCATTAAGTCAACCTCCATACTCTGTGCTTGAAGTGTTAAATATCAGCAAGGTCCTGCCTAAGTGTAATATAATGCCTTTGCCATACTTTGGAGCTGCTACTCATTCATACTCCTCCATCTTGAGGATTAGTCCTTAGCCTAATGTCGTGAGTTACTGAATCAGTCATTAAATAACTTAACCCAGCTTTGTATTACCCGAGTGTGGACAGCTGCTTTGCTTGAGACTTGACATTTTTGATTTACTTTGACAAGGTTCATCTGACTGCATGCGATTTATACAATATGCACTCTGATGAATTCTCAACTAATTACTGGGAGTAAAAAATCAATACACAATGTTTATTTTTTTAATATTTCTTATTTAAATAATTACGAGGTGCACATCGACGCACAAACGGTTTCCATGTGTTCAGTACCTACATCATTCTGAACACCCGCACATCAGACATTTTTCATAGTTCATAAAAAGTCCGGTGTGCCATACATTTTGACGGTATAGGTACTTACCGCAATTTTGTAGGTACTTAACAGTTGTTTTTTGACTTAGATGACTACTCATCCGCAAAATATTTCATCCGCGGATGAAACGTCACCCTTTTAAACCCTGTGTAATAATAAGTTATTACATTAACTGATTTCCTCAAAGTAACACCTAATTCGTAAGTCCGTCCATTCCAGTTTCGTAAAGATTGCATCGCAGACGTGGACACTCGTCCTGCATACCAGAACCTGAGGCAGCGTGTCGAGAACTCCGTGTCTTCGTTCCTATCGAGACAGGTCTGGAAGCCAGACCTCAACAAGAACCAGCTGAGAGAGAAGCTTAGGAAACATATCTTGGAGTAAGTTTATTTTTACTTTCATAGAACTCTTACATACATAATATATAAATTCATGCCTGTATTCCCCGAAGAGGCAAAGAAAGGTGTCTAGTATGGCTGCTTGCAAAAGAAGACAAGTAAAAGTTCAGTTGTATAATCTATTCCAATTTTGAATTATGAAAGTGTCAAAATCTATTCCCAATTGAATTGAGTGACACAAAAAATTAGGACCCGCGGGTACGTTTCCTGACATATTTCGTAATACTTATAAAGCAGGGAATAAATTAGCTATAATACTTATTAACATCAACATCTCTGATTACAGTGGCAACTACTTAGAACAGGGCGTCGAAAGAATAGTCGATCAGGTGGTAAACCCGAAAGTCGCTTCCGTATTCATACCTCAAGTAGAAGACCTAGTATACAACTATCTTGGCATATCCAGGAAGAAATCAGTTACCGCCGCAGAAACTTCCAACGGTAAACTTAGTACCGATGATCTCTTGCCAGAAGACCTTGAAGCCGTCAGTCCTGGATCAGTCAAAAGCAATGAGGACAAGGCTGAGGCCATGGATCAAGATATTAACGAAGAAAACAAAATGGAAGTGGATATAAAATATGAATATAAACCTTTTTTATCTGAAATAGAAAAGCCAAAAGTTGATGGAGACTCACAGAACTCTGTCATTGAGCTTATCACTGATTCTGATGAGAATGAGAAAACTAATATGACAATGCATGAAGATATAAAACTAGAGAATATCCCAGCTCCAGACAACAGCCCACCTAAAGCCGAAGCCGAAAACATAGACATCGAAAAGATAGAACTTCCAATATCCGAGGTACCTCATCCTGATGAAATACCGCTTCCGAAAGATGAAAAAGAACAATTCTTTAAACCCATAGTCCATGATCCAAACAGTGATGATGATTCAAGCAGCGACTCCTCTTTGAGAAGGAATATGTCTCCGCTAACTCCAATCAGGAATTATAATAACGAGAATTCTTGTGATGCCCAACAGGCGTTTGAAAATGATTCTGACAGCAAAAGTAATGACAAAAAAGAGCCAAGTTCCTTCAGATTCGCTATAGAAGCTAAGTCTCCTGAGAACAACTCTCTAGAAGCAAAACCAGAAAAGAAAGATCCTGAGCAAACGAACTTAGCCTATCAGTTTAATAACCAAGTTAATATAAACACTTTCAATACGCCATTGTACGACGATAGTTCAAACAGCAACAATTTACAAATAGATTACGAAAGTGACGTAAACAGTAAGATCAATGCAGAGAAAGTTCCAGAGGCTGACCAGAACTCAGAAGATAAGAGGGATAAGAAAAATGAGGAGAGAAAGAGCAGTCATAAGAGCTCACATAGATCCAGAGATTCGCACAGACATTCTAGTAGCAAAGACAAAAGATCTGATTCTAAGCAATCTACTTCTAGAGATAGTAGCAGGCATGATAAGAAACCTAAAGATGATCACAGCAAATCTAAATCCAGTCGAGATAAGGAACGAGAGAAGTCCAGAGAACGAAGTGATAAAAAAGATAGTCGAGACTCCTCGAAACATCGGAGTTCCTCCCATAAGAGCAGCTCTAGCCATAGAGATTCCAAAGACTCTAAATCCCATAGAAGCTCAAGTTCAAGCCAAAAGCACACAAGCGACAAAAGATCTTCAGATGACAAGAAGTCTTCTTCAAGCCACAAATCCGAAAGAAGCTCTGAAAAAAGTTCAGATAGAAGTTCCAGAGATAAAAGAGATTCTAAGCCTGGCTCCCATCGGTCTGATAAAGACAAGAAGAGTAGTTCTAAGAGCAAACATGATGAGAAGGATAAGAAGAAGGACAAAAAGGAGACTGATGACCATTATAGTTTGTCTGGGAGAGGCAACCATAGCAGACGGTCAACTGACAGAGATTCTAACGACGGCAGCTCCTCTTCTAAAGGATCACAGAACCAATCTGGTCCAAAACCTACAGAAAATAAGAAAGAAACTAAAGGTTCAAGCTCAAAATCGGATAATACTTCAACAGCTAGTGAATCTACGAGTCCCAGTGATAAAGACCATAGAGTTACTACTGCTAGTGGCACGAAAACTAACCAAAAGCCTATTAGAGTTGAGAACCATTTAGAAACCCCTATAACCAGTCCCCCAAGACTACCTTTCGTGCCCGATGTAACGTTAAAAAAGCCTAAATTCGCAGCTAATTTGGCAGAAGCTAAACGCATGATGAAAATGAGGAAGTTTCTAGATGAAGAACAGAAGAGAATGAACCAAGAAGCTGCGTTACTTCTTGAATTTCAAGCGAATGTTAGGCCTAGTCTGAGCCAGGTATATTCTAGTATTCCAGGGCCTGAGCTAGAATTCGCGTGCATAGCAAATGAAGTTAACAGTATGATGCAGAACAAAATGTGCAAGACAGAACATGAAGAAGATGAAAAATCAACTAACGAATCTAAAGCTAAAGTACAAGAAAATGATGAAAAAGAAATTAAAACAGAAACTATTAAAATAGAAGACAAAAATAAAGTAACAACTGAAATTATAGACGAACTTGAAGACACATTAACAAATGATACAGAAATGTTTGATGACTCAGATACAAAACTAGATAAAAGTGAAACTTACAACGAAAACAAACCGTTCTCACAACTCATGGAGGAAATATCAGAATACAGTAAAGCTTCTGAAAAGAACAAAAAGGATGCTTTAGACAATCTAGTTGATGACGAAAATAAAAAAAGAACGGAATTTTTCGAAGTTACGGTCATTGCTGAAGAGTTGTCAGAAACTGATGAACCTGCCAATGAACCAAGCTTAGAATCTGAGACAGACAGTATCGAAAGTATTGAAATTGAAGTTCCTCTTACAACAGGGACCCTAATTGCTGAACAAGAAATCACTAAATCCGATGACCCCAAAGATGACTCTAAACCCGAAACTCCTGAGAGCCCGAAACCAGAAGAAGATAGTTTAAAATATTTCGCAGAACATGAAAAATTCGATGCAGAACTAAAAAGACATCAATACAGCGATTTCCTAAAAGCCTACACGGAAAGAAATGCAGTTTCTCACAAGATACATATTATAAATTGCGATACTTATGAAGAAAATATACTCAAAGAGGTTTGTGCTACTTTCGGGACTTTCGAAGTGATAAATTACTTCAAAAATGGCCATTTAAAATTACCGAAAACAGAGAAAAAAGTTGTTAAAAATGTCAGCTTAGCTTCTGAAATATCTTTACCAGTGGATAATACTTTCGCATCATCTCCTTCACCAGTTTTCAGTCCAGTCAAGTCCGAATGTTCCTTTGAATTATCAAGTGATTATGATGCTAAACTAGAAGAGATGGTGAATAAAACATCTCGGCAAGAAGTTATGGAGATCATACTAGGCAATGTTGTAGATGACGAGAATCCGTCGATAGATTACTGTACAGAGTCGAGTATTGATAACGAGTTACATTTGAAGAGGAAGCTGGGTGAAGTCGAAAGCGCGGAGAACAATAACAGGCAGGTGTTGAAGAAGATGAGGAAGTTGAGCGATTCGGACCAGATCTCATCGACTACTGAAGGTAAGTTTTGGTTTTGATGTGCATCTGCGAATTGGTGGCAGTTATACATTGCCTAAGCGCTATTGCTATGGTGAACGGGCTAAACGGTGAAGGAACATCTTGAGGAAACCCAATTGGACCACATCTGTGACATCTACCAACCTGTCCTGGGGCAACATGGTGGATTACAGCCGACCTCTCAAAAGGGAGATGGAGGTTGTGTCCCAGCAGTGGGAATATTAAAGGCTGATTATTCTTTTCATAAGGTCCTATTAAACCATTAAGGTGCAAGTTGGCAGCGGGCGACACGAAGCCGCCGCAGACGACGTGTCGAAGCGACACTACTGGTTTCTATGTATTTCTATGAAATTCCCTCCGAAGCAAGCGACATGAAGCTAGCGACGCGTCGTCGAGCGGCAGACGCAAGTGTCGCCGCAGATCAGTAGTGTCGCTGACAATGAAATGAAATCATGACTGCAGCGACATGAGGCGGCGACGTGTCCCGGCGACATGAAGCGACGACACGTCGTCTGCGGCGGCTTCGTGTCGCCCGCTGCCAACTTGCACCTTTATTGTTATCGAATTAATGAAGGGTAGATATTTCAAGTTGCTTTGCTTAGCTGACCCGTAAATCTCTTAGAAGTGTATAAACATGTTCGTTATTCTGATAGTTGAAGTTTTTTCATAGTTTACAAGTCTTCTTGCTAGAGTTTCTGGGCACATATTTAGGTGTGTGTGTTGTCTCGTCTTGTTCTGTCTTGTCTATATCCCACTACCAATGTGAAAAACGGCTTTTATGTCTAGAAATAATGCTTCTCGCAATAAAAAGCATACAAAAAGGATTAAGTGTAAAACAAATATTTTACGATATTTTAAATCTGCTGAGTACATAAATATTGAGTGCATTTTAAAGACCAGTATACCATTATCCTTTCGCTTGCGAGTAAATCTGTATAAAGTATAATTATTTATGTCAAGTTCTGTACAAAATATTTCAGAAAGCGAAGAGGTATCGAACAACAATAGGGTATCGCACCCGACCAGGTCTAAGTACTTGGGTCGAGCTAGACGGGTCGGCTTGGCAAGACCTAGGAGGAATAGTGAGTACAAGTGTTTCCATTAAAAACTCCTTACCATCACGCCTGTAATCCCTGAAGGGTTTGGCAGAGGTGTACCTTTAGCACATTCACATTTCGCCTGAAAATATTTGTACTGGTATTCAGATGCATCCGGTTAAACTGGAAGCCGACTCCAATATAGATGAGAAAAGGCTAGGCAGATGATGATGATGATCCTACAGAAAATATATACAGAATTTTGTTAGTAACTATGTCTACGAAAGATCACTTTAAGCGATAAGACCGACCATAGTGATTGATCACTATTAGCCTAAAACTTTCTTCAATCTGTCCAGCACTGCATATAGGGAAATCCCTTAGGATTGTCGTATTAGATCATTCAAAAGTTTATAATTATAGTGAATATTACATAGGATAGCCGATATTCATTTATAGGCTTCAAATGACCATAGTCACTGGTAAATCCTTTATGAAAATATTAACAAATAACCGTTAACCATTTTTACTAATCCACCCAGATTCTGAAAGCCTGTTCAAGTTACTTTAAATGAGCGAATCTGTTGTTAAAATTCATGTCAGCTGTTCTGTTTGGATGGCCAAAATATTTCACAGTTATTTTATTTTATAATGGGTGTAAAAAGACCCTAACGAAGCCGAAAGGCACTAGCTCTCCCCGTCATTGCGACCATTGTTTTGTTTTAGAGTTCTAGTCTAGACCATACCTTCTAGTTATGGAGATATTGAAGGTCAAAGATCCAACTTTTTCTCGAGTTTTTTTTTAAACATGTTTTTAATATTATAACTTTCAGCACAATGTTTTGAGTGCGTTACATTGAGTCCTGCCGTAAACGGTGATTTTAAACCCCCAACAAAAAGTCTTTTCCCAGTAATATTTTTTGCGTAGTGTAAGTGTAATTTTGACAGACTTGTCAGTAGCAGCCAACCAACAGCAACCTTTTCAACATCAAATTAAAGATCATTATGATTTTGACAGTGTTGCAAAATCTCCGTAAAATACTGTGAAAGGTCTGTAGTTCAAATATAACCATTTAACCAAACATATAGAAGTAAAATACTGTGAAAGATCTGTAGTTAAGATACAACCATTCTATGTACAAGAGTTTTGACAACAGAAAAACTTGATGCTTTCAGAAATCGATTCTAAACAGTTACCGAACAGTTTCACACAATTCATATTAACCTATTACTTTACAATTTCCAGATTTACCAAACAGTCCATCAAGCGACAAATCAGTGGAAAACTACGAGCAAAATACTCAGACATCAACCCAAACGCAGGCTCCAAACGGAAAGTTCAAATCGGTGACGAGAAACAAAGTTCAAAGATACGATACTTCGGACCTATACAAGCCTAAACTTCACTATTTGTCCAGAAGAAATAACATCAGTTAAGTGATTTGTTTTAAATACCGTTGATTTTCTTGGCTAGAATCGGCTGACTTGAAATTGGGTACCGGTGCTAAACACCGAGGGTTGTACGCCATGTATTTTATGTCAATGACATAAGGTTCTAATTGCAACGATGATGTTTTCTCGGGAAATACAACAGCTATAATATTATGATGAAAGATTTTAATTGATTAAAAATCTGTTTGAAATGGTAAACAAATCACCATGCTTGGTCAGATTTATCAATTTAATTTTTTTTGCTAAGGGTTTGTTACGCCCAGTTTCGATGCCATAGAAAAAAAAAAAAAAGAAATATACATAATAATTTTAAAACAAATGTGTATTTATGTTAAAACATCTTTGATACCCACCAAAAGAGTAAAGTTGGTCTATTCAACGCTGAAGAGAATATACGGTTAGTGATTTTGTTTATGCCATACCCTCCCAAGGTAGGCACTTTATAGGCCGTGTTGTAAAATTTTACATTATTTGTATAAATGGAATATTAGTTAATCTTTAAACTCCACGCATAATCTTTTTAAACTTATATTATTGGGATTATAAATCTTTGTAAACATATAAAATTAAATTTAAATATGATTTTGCCTCGAAAAATATTGAAATAACTAAGGGAATGGCCACACTTATCGACGTGGAATCAGCTCGAGCCGATCACGTTTCGCTACATTTGTTGCATTTAGAACTGAAACCAAAACGAGGCAAATGTTGTCTTTTTTAGTTTTTATTGCAAGGATTTACAGCTTTTTCTGACCAGCTTAAGCCGATGCCTCTATAAATGTGGTCTTTCCCCAAGTCTGCTCTTTCACGAGCAGAGAGCGCAAAATGCTTCTTCTTTCTGTACTGTGTACATTTATTGCCTTCTTTTCTTTGCTTCTTAGAAGATGATTGTATTGTATTAAAGGGTTAGTGACAGTTGCTTCCCAACCTTTGATTTGAACGGCTTGGATTAATAAACCATTCTCAAAAAAAAAAAATACAGTTACACCAAAAAAAGTATGCGCTTCGATAATCTTCGTGTCACCGAAGCAGTACGAACGTTGCGCCACAGAGTGACCTCGCACAGAAGGATAGTTCCTAAGTTTTGTGTACCCATTATTTCGCGTTCGTATGAAGCTATCTCTCTGTCGGCTTACCTACTCAGTAGGCTTAGCCAAGTTGACAATCTACAATCGTTAACGCTATAGAAAACTAACCAAATGTATGGGAATGACATCTATCATCGTTAAGTCACGTGGTCAAAACAATGAATGGAAATTTTAAAGTTTAGTCAAAACTAAGTTGGCTACGATTTATATGGGATGTAGGGATCACGATTGTAGAAACGAATACATTTCATTCTATCATCTTGATCGATGTAAACTTGTCTACGAAAGTTTATATTCGTTTGTTTTGACCACGTGACTTAACGTTTACGATTGTAGAAAGAGAATCGATACGAATCGTTTGTAACTTGGCTAGGCCAGCAGGTCTCAGATCATCATTCTGTCAGATATGTTATTCAGAAGAATAGAAAAGTTTTTGGATTGCGTAGAGTTGTTAATCTTGAATGGTTGTATTGTTACCTGTTGCACTAACCCCAAGTTACATAGGGAAACGGCGGAAAGATGAAAATGATGATGTGGTTGTAACAGCGCTGTAAAAAAAAATTAAATAAAGAACGTTGCACCAAAATAGTCGTTTTCATAAACAGGCTTTCGTATTTCCAAAGATAGACAATGATTGTCGTTTATAGCTTCTTGACAGTCGTTACAGGTCACAGTCGTGTCAGACTTTCGAGCCACTTGGTAGTGGCTCGAAACAGTCTTCCCAAGGGGTATCGTATTACCCAGTACTAACTGGGTTGTGCAGGTCAGATAGGCAGTCGCTCCATGTAATATACTGGTATTCAGCTGCATTCGGTTAGACTGGAAGCCGGCCCCAATATAGTTGGGAAAAGGCTGAGAAGATGATGAGACAATGATTGCCGAGCTGCGTAATTTTTCTGGTACATCTGTACATTGAAGTAAGTCGTGGAGGCTATTATTAATTATGTATTCATTCAATTTTGAACAGAAAAAAGTCAATGTCTTAAGTGAGAATGGTTTATTTATTCCTAGGCTAGTACTCGGATCTTGGTTTAGGGTATTAGTGGAAAGTTGGAAACAGGGGTAACACATGGATTTGGGAACTGAAATTAATCTATGCTGACCATGTACAGCTTCGGACAAACTTGCTTCCTGTGTCCAAGATATTGATGGTATCGTGTAACTTGGGTTTTATTTTATAACCCTACTTTATCACAGCCTAAGGCTGATAAGTTCTAGTTTTGAAATCACTACCTATTTTAATGCCAAGAACGTCCGTTTTAACAAATACTAGGAAAATTCTAAATGAACCGGATGAGGTTCATTTAGAATTTTCCTCGCTTACCATGGCATCCCAGGCGTGCTTGATCGAAGTCAAGAGAAGGCCCACTTTGAAAAAAATGAGCCCCTCTTGGCACTTAACCGCAGTGACTCAGAAGCAGTGATAGCCGAGTGGTGTGACCGTCGGACTGCCAAGTCATAGGTCTCAAGTTCGAACCCAAGGCACGCGCCTCTGGACGGTGAGCTATGGGCTAGCTCGCCGTCCGTCCGTCTCATGACGCCAGGCCGTGTCGACGGCGCAGGAGTGTTGCACGCGCGCCTCTTAGAGAGTCAGCAACAGGAAGGAAGCAAGGGCCTGCCGGGGCTGCGGAACTGAGAGAAAGAGACACCGTGGCCCTGGAACACAAAGGGCGATGAACGAAAATGGATGGGTTTTAGTCAGTAAAAGTCTGACACTCCTTTCCGCTCCGCCCATAGCGGGATGTCATTGGATGATTTCCCATTCGAAGGCGAGGTCAATATAAATTTTTGGATATTCGTTTAAGTATCCTAGCCTAGTAAGTGAAAACGGACATCAAATTTAAACTACCAACCTGACCGTTTATTTTCTAAAGTAACCGGGATAAGACTTTAAAATGTATTTTCCTTGTTTAAATAACAAGTGATGAGAAAAATCAGATTGGGCTAGCCCAAACATTCTTGGGCTTGATTAATAAGACGTAAAAAAAACTCGAGTATTGTAAAAATTCTCTTCGGATTAACGTCCAAAATGAAATATACTGTTAATATATTTAATTCTCAATTTAGTATTATTTTTAAGTCAACAGAGTATGTAGTATTAAAGAAATATTTTATGAAAAATTTAACTAATTAATTTTGTTACATATGTTTTTCTCGTCGTAAAACAGTTTTAAAAGTACTTCAAAATCTTGAAAAATAAAATTATTGTTTCCATTTTGCAATCATCGCCTCGCTTTTTAAATAACGAAACTATCTCGAGACTGGCTCTCTAATTGTACATTGTAATGTTTATCTCAATTATGTACCACCCTTACATTACATCCTACCCCTTGGTCCTAACCAAAGCGATCGGTCGAGCGAACACGATCGTTGCATTCATATGTTACTTTTTTTGACTTTGACTGACGATCGCTTTGGTTAGGTTTGGTTCAAATCTAATTGAAAACCAAACAGTTGATCATGTTACATCTAAATTATTCTCATGAAATGGTGGCACATTTTTGGCTCGTTAAAAAAATACTATTGTAAGAGTGATGTCCAAATATCAACGATTGTGTGTAGAATACGTTAAAAATATACTGTAGTAGATTTATTCTTATTTATGTACTACATGGAGTATTATATAAATGGAGTGCTCGCTTGTAACGAAACACTTTTGTATGTTGGTCCCGTCTTTTGTGAATATTGTGAATAACCAGTGCAAACACGTTGCATGCCTGGATCTAAATTAAACGGAGTTAAAAGTAAGGGTTTTTGCATAACATGTTACTGTCCTGGATTTCCGCAAAATTAAGTAGGTAATTTATTTACAAGATGAAGAGTAACTGGCGCGTTGTTTACTCTGCCCCAATTTCAGGTCAATGAGCACTTCATTTATTTAGTACTCTGTGAGTCAATGGTACTTTGCAATTGATAGTAAACATTATTCTTTGATTATAATGGTAGCTTCATATTGCGTGATAAAGTCTTAAGATGTTAGAGATTTTTTATTCATAATATATCTATACTATAACATAGTAGTAACATATAAGTTTTAATGTTTCGATATGTGCAATTTACTGCGGAAGAAAAAACACTGACTAAATGACTGAAGTCGAATAGAAAAGGGTATTTATTAACAACAAAATACGCATATTTTGCCCTTTTTATTTGAACAAAATTAGTCAGTTGGCAATACAAACCGTAATTTCCAAATTCTTTTGTAGTAACTTGTACATGACTTTAAACAATCAAGCTTTGTAAATACATTAATATATACCATGTTAAAATAGTATTTAAACGTATAAAGCAGAGAATAATCAGAGAAATAATTTGCGCAAAAAAAAATATTAACTGGTAAACGGTCCTTTACAACGACCAGGGGAGTACTAAAATTAGAATGTTTTCTACCACCAAGCAGGGTTTGCCTATGCCTCTAGTATTGCAGAGGACCATCGTTGGCGAAGGCCACATAAGGGGGACTCCAGGGTAGCCCGCAAAATTCTAATGAATGACTTTTTCATGACAGTCATTCAATGGGATTAAATGAACTTAGAGGGTTGTATTACTGATTTTAATGATTATAATAATTCTGTAAATACATACGTGTTACGGTCGCGAATCATATTTTGTTCAATATACAGCCTGATACTGACCGGCAAATTACAAAGAACGAAAGAAAATTTGATTATCGCGGGCAATCCTGGTGACACAGGCAGGCAGGCAGTCTGGCCAAACGCATCTTGGATGTAGTGTCTTGCGGTACTCGCAAGCATCATTATCGCAACCGAATTTATTCGTTAGTAATTAGCAATCAAAAGTTAGCTATTTTGTCGTTATCTCTGTCGAGTTATCTCTGTCTGCCCTGGCAGGTATTTGACGGAACTATTGCTTTCGCACTTCTGCAAACCCGCCTCAAAAAAGTGCGAGAGGGACAGTAGCAGCCCGAACTGTTTGCTCCCGCGTAAAAATAAAAATGCGAAATCAACTTTTCGCATTCCCCCGATTTTGACCACTTTTTCAACTTTAATATGAGACAATTAACTATGCAATTTCAGCCATTTTAATGGGCTCATATTTTTAACATTAATAGATTAATAGTAATAATAGAGACATGATAAGGATATAGATTATATAGTAAAACAATATTTGCTTTAGTTTGTTTTTCAGGGAGAAAACGGGAAAACGTTTGTATGGGCTAAACGCCCCTAGCCTATTCTTTTAACATTGTCGGCATGTTTGCCATCTAATTACTGGCTGGAATACGAACCCATCTTTACGAAAGAAAAATAATACATGCTGGCCAATGAGATTTTACCAAAAGTGCAGGAAAATTATGCATAGTATGAACATAGTATCTTCCCTGATGGCGGTTATTACGCTCTGGTTATTCTCTGTATACCGGTCTTTTCACTATTTCAAAACTAAACTATACTTTAAATATTTACTCATATGCGAAACAATAACCGTTACTAGAAACTATACTTATACTCAATGTTTAATACTTTCTTGTTTTTTTTGTAAGTAATATTTATTTGAAAGAAAATGGCGGGAGCCTAGACATGTTTTAAAATGTAATGGCGATTCCCGCCAATTTATTTACATAGATAATGTAAAATAATATGTGTTATATTGAAATGAGTTTGTGTTAAATCCACCAACATATTGTGATTTGACTCTGTTTTAAAAAGTTCTGTCTATCCTCTGTATAGTAAGTGTCGCGATGGTTGTGTGTCGTGATTCTATAATTTTGTTGTTATAATTATAATAAAATATAATTTATTCCCAATCTTAGTTTTTTTTACTTTACTTCCTTTACTTATTTCGAGGTAAACAGCAAAACTCTTAAAAATCCCAAGCGAATAATTATGTCACCTTGTCAGTGTCGTGCCAGACTACAATAAAATAGTTTTATTTCAAAAGCAATAGGGTGTATTTTGCCCAAGACCCAAATGCAATTGCCAGCATCATAAAATACCTTACCATAGATAACTATGAACTAGCAACGATGATGATGTTGGAAAAGAAACACGATCACAGCTGAATATAATTGGATTTTTATGGTTTGTTTATTGCTAATTATTGTACACCTGAATGATTTTTAGTAATCAAGACCATAGACCACATAGTATTCCACTTATCTGTGAATGTCAAAACCCCGAAAGGTCACCGTCCGTTGATAAGCCTTTATCATGTTGCCATTTGCTCTCAAGGTTATGGACATGGTCGCGACCCGGAAATGGAAGGTGCTCGTGGTTTAGGAGCGATATAACATCATGACTAATCCCAAAAGGGATAGGCAGAGGTATACCCACATTTCGCCAATTATATTTGAGGCCCATGTAATAGGGGGTGAGCCTCTTGCCATCAACCGGGCAGACTCGTGGCTGCTAATGATCATTTTTTTTTTAAAAACCCCAAAAAAACTGCCCGACTTGGGAATCGAACCCAGGACCTCATTTTCCGCAGTTGCGCTCGCGACCACTGACCAATGAGGTAGTAAGGAGTTATATGGTCATACAAAATCAGCCTAGAACATTCCCAGTGTTGGGCACAGGCCTTGCCTGTGAGAGGGAGCGGGCCGCAATATCCAACGCGGCCGTAATGCCGGTTGGTAGCTGCAGGTGGGTGTATTGATTGTAGCTATACAGGGTGTAAGCCACCTCATCACGAAGCCGTCAACCAAGCATTCTGTACTTCAAACTAAGTAACTTTACGCAAAATTTATTGCTGGCAAACGACTTTTTTTTATTTTTGGGCGAAAAATCATGTTTTGTGGTAGAACTCAATGTAACGCACTCAAAACATTGTGCTGATGGATGAATTGAATTGTCTTTGTTTCGACAATTCAAGTGCCTGTAACTGGCCTAGGTTAGGTACTTGAAATAAATGCTATGATTTTGATTTAATTGTTTTTTTTTCTATTAAGTGAGGAAACTAGCTCTTCACAATTTTTTCCTTCACCATTATGCCGATACCTATATGGTCAATGGTCGTTAATCATAAAGCTCTCTTAGCTAGGGTCCTGGCGTATTCTTTTTGTAAAGTTGGACTTCTCTTTTAAAATCACACCATTCCCAACGACTGCAACTCCTGAAAGGCAGAATCAAGTACAGTGACTACCACAAGTAAAGCAGTAGTAATGAAGAATCCGACGAGTCCCGGAGAAACGATTGAACTGTCTTGGATATCACTATGAAATTAGTCAGAAAAGAACAACGGAGGAGTGCTTAGGTATCTCTAAGCAAAACCAATTTTTGGTTGACTGCTTGCTAGGGAGTGCTTATAAAGTTTTTTTAGCCCGTATTGTCCCACTCCTGAGCAAAGGCCTCCCCCCATTCCTTCCACTTCTCGCGATGGTGTGCTTCTTCTCGCCAATTCGCCAGGAAGCCATCCAAGACGTCCCGCCATCTTCTTCTCGGTCTGCCGCGACCCCGTCTAGCTGTCTCAGGGCTCCAGTCCTGCGATATTCGGGCCCACAGCTGTGCGGGCATCCCACAGACATAGCCTGCCCAGTCCCATTTTAGTCTTGCAGCTTTATAAGCTACGTCGGCAATTTGCGTTCTGGAGCGCAGTGTGGTGTTTCTTATCCAGTCAGTTATTTTTACATTTAGTATACTGCGCTCCATCGCTCGTTGGCAAACCTTGAGTTTGGACTTCTGGACGTTAGTCAAAGACCAAGTTTGTGCACCATATGTCAGGATGGGGAGAATACACATGTCCATCAGCTTGCGTTTTAAGGGGATCGGTAAATCGCCCTTGAATAGCTCTTTCATGGACCAGTAGCTCTTCCAGGCGTTTTCCGTGCGTCTTGCCACTTCTTTATCTTGTCTCGCCTGGAAGGAGACTACTTGGCCCAGGTAGTGTATTCTTGGACAAAGTGTATTTTCTCCCCGTCTAAGTGCACGTTGATTGGTGAGCTGTTGGTCATGAGCTTAGTCTTTGACATGTTCATCTTTAGTTCAACCTTAAGGCTTGCTTTAGCATTTTTTCTAGTTCCGCAGCTGATGAAGAGAAAAGTACAATGTCATCAGCGAAGCGTAGATTTCAACCTCGCTTCACCGAGACAGATACCTCCCTCTTCCCAGGCGGTCGCCAACGTTCTAAAGACTTCTAGGGTACTGGTAAATAGCTTTGAAGAAAGCGGGTCGCCCTGTTTGACCCCCTTTAGGATTCTGAAATGTGGACCTATACGTTCTTATTTTATAGCGGCTGTACTGCTGGTATAGATATTTTGTAAAAGACGTATATAGGTAGATTCTACATTTTGATAACTGAGAGCTTTAAAGATGGCAGAGTGTTTATACTATCGAATGCTTTCGAGTAGTCCACAAACGCAAGGTAAAGTGGGATATTAAATTCTAGGGATTTTTTTATTATCTGGTTGATGCGGTGTGCAAGTGGTCGGTGGTAGAAAGTCCGGGATGGAAGCCTGCTTGTTCAGGAGGTTGTTGTTTATCTAGATCACCAGCGATGCGATTTTCTATAACTTTTATAAAGGTTTTATAGACTTGGGAGATCAGACTATAAAGTTTTAGTAATTATTAATCCATTTCCGCCATATCAAGCAGGAGATCACAAACGGGGACTTACAACTGGGATAAGCCTGGAAATCTTGACTATGACGGCAAAAGTTGGGTGGGTCCTGCAATGTTTTGATTTGCGTGCTATATTTCAGATAACATCGTGTGACGTAGGTAGGTATACTATGGGTCTGTGCGTCATTTGATAAAATAACTTCGTCCTCTAGATACATAGGCTATAGATAACAGACTCTATCACTAACCCATCCATCAAAGCAGTTTCATTTTTACAACATTAACATAACATCACGCCTGAAATCAGAGAGCTGTTCCTAAATTACCTACTTACACCCACTTTAAGCCAGTTAAATTTTGAAGTCCCATGTAATTAGGGGCGAGCCTATTTCCATCAACCGAGTACAAATTCTGACTCTTAATAACAATTTGCCCGATGCTATGCGTTGCTCCTGAACATGAAGTCTTGGGTTCGATTCCATGTCTGCATGGACTTCATGTTCAGCAGCAGGTAGCCACTGTACAATACAATCAATTATCGGGATCATCGGGACGGAATCGGTGTGAGCCGGTTATAAACAGAAGTCCAATAAATTAAGGACAAACTTAACTGTGCTGTTCGATCCCATGAAACGGCTATTGCACCAACCGCAAATAATAAGTTTGTAATAGGAAAATCGCTTTTTTTTTTGTTAATAAACTACATATTTACGGTTTTCAGACTTTTCCCTTTACATGTGCTGTTTGTGCAGACCTTGTTTTTTTTGCCAAATTTCGTGATTCTAGGTCAATGGGAACTACCATATAGGTTTTTGACCCAAAACCTATAGGGTACTTCTGGTTGACCTAGAATTGACAATTTTGGTTAAAAGCAAGGTCTTACAGCACAAGTAAAGGGAAAAGTTCGAAAAATATGAAAAGTTGAAAATTAAGGTAAATTTAGGTACTTACAAGTTTTCGTTAAAATCTAAATTTGCCCATATCTTTTTATCATATTGACTCAATACCTTGATTTTTATACACCCAGTAGGGACTATAGACCTCAGTATCTGGTATAAATTTCAACTTGCTAGGTCTACCCGTTCCTGAGAAAATCGGTGGTGACAGACAAACCACAAACTTATTATATCTTAATCTTAATTTAAGTAGTTTTAGTATAATAATAATACGCTGTGCGTTTTGTATAACACGACTTGCTATGGAAGAGCGGACTCTCCTAACACAGGCACTATCTGCCTAAAAGGAGGATCCAATCACAAAATTTTGTTAAAATCTAAACTTGTTCTACCAATAAACTATTTTTTTTAAACGGACAAGAAAGTGATCTTATAAGGGTCCCTTTTCCTTTTTTTACCTTTTGAGATACGGAACCCTAAAGATACCTAAATCTAAATAGCATATGCAATAAAAACTAAAAGAAGCCATTCACCTCGTTTCGGATTACGCGACTTGACACCGCTTTGGACTATTCGCTTTTATTGCAAGGACGTGCTCTAGCTGATTCTGCATCATTATGACAAGTGTGGTCACCTCTTCTTTGTAGAATCGATGATTTACCCTACTATTTACGTCAAATTTGTGGTCTGCCACATCAACGGCTTTGGAGTCAAAGTGCAGTTGGATTTACACAAAGAGCAGGACAGGAGGTGAGCCATGGTTTGTAACGAGTCTTCGTAACCGTACCCTACTCCGTCGGAATACCCCCACCGGATTAAACTGCGGTCGTTCAATTTATAAGATTCATCAATCATGCATGTGGTGTGCGCGCCCTAGTAACTCGATATGTGAATGCCATTCGATTAAGAGTCAGTCAACTATCAATAATGGACCGGACGACGACAAAATGTAAACAAAGTATAGGGCTGCCATTTGTCCCGATACCCCGGACATGTCCATGGTTTGAAACGTAGGTATTGTCCAAAGACTGTATTGTCCCGGTATCCCGGCCATGTTGCTTGACCCAGTTTGGAAGTCAGGCCGCGTTAATTTGACCAGGAAACTAAACCTACAAGCCGTCGAAGCGCGGCTATCCTGGTCTTATAATATTGTAGGAGCCGAGGTACCTACACTTCTGACTTCTATACCTAAGGATTTTCAACAGAAGATCGTACTTCAACTATTCGGATTCAGCTTAATTATCCAGCTCGCTTAGCTCTCTTCCCTTGAAAGCTGACACTTATCTGCATGACTGCAAGTGAATAAAGTAACTTCTACTGCTGCACACAAAATAAAGTCTAATAAATTCAGCATGCCAGTATTTATGGCAGCTGGCAGCCCTCAAATAAAGGGACTCAGACAAACGGACGTGGCTACTGTAGGTCAGGGTACGTCACAGCCTCGCTGTCTACACTCTGTCTGGCTATTCCATTCGGAGAATTGATTGTTGTGTTAAACTTTGTGGTGTGGGGAGATCCTTGTTGGATCTTCTCATTATGCCGGAACTTTATTGGCTATCGTGTTCCAGATTACTTTATGAGTAACTTAGAAACTACAATTCATATTATGAGTAGGATACGACATACGAATTAGCTGAAATGAAAGTTGGAAAATCTCACTCAGAGAAGAGGAAGTATTTCTCCGTGATTACAGAGGGGGACCTTTCTATTAACCGTGATGCTACTGTGTTATCAAGCAACTTAATAATAGCTCTTAGAACAAGCTATAATGGCCAGCATATCCCAGTCTTCAGCGTCCCGCTCATACCCACATCTCGTATTAACTCGTGTACAGTGAGGTGTAAGGTGTTAAAAAGAGAGGGAAGAATTGACTGACCTCATCGCAGTCTTCAGATACAAAATCTTGGAACATTTCCAAAACAAGCACGAGGTGTTTAGAAAAAAATGTGCAAATAATCACACCTACTTGGCACTTGCTCTTTATCTAAAAATCCAGTCAGTCACCTTGATAGTTCGCATTGAAAAATCCAGATCTAGCTAGATTTTTTAGAGTAGGTAATCAGAACTCCTTAGTGTTGATAGGCAGATAGTCATTGTGCACATGGGTATTTTATAATTTTATCGCTAACTGGTTATTTATAAATTGAGCCGAGAATTAAGAATCAAATCAGAACGCGTTTTAGAAAACGCACTGTCTGATTTTTAATCTCTCCGAGCTAACCAGTACCTACAGTTGAAAATCCAGTTATACCTACCTGATCATGTGCAGCATTTTTCCACCCACTGCTGATTATAGGGCTCCTACCTTTTGCGCTATTCCTCCCTGATCATAACGAGTCTCAATCAGCCTAGCTATTCACAACGCTTCGATTCGGAAAGTCGTATGTCTATCTCGCTCGATTTCGTAGTGTCAAAAAAAGATAGACATCTGACTTTCCGAATCGAAAATCGAATCGAAACGTTGTGAATAAGGGGCCAGGTCTCACTAGCGCTCTTCTGAATGTCATCCACCATCCATTTGGTTGTTAGTCTGCTAACACTTAGCCCATTGTACCTACTGTCTCTCGGAATGGTAACAAATTCAGTGAGGGCCCCACTTCACCTGCCATCACCACAACTTCTGACTTCTTTGTCTTTTCCCACTACAAAGAAAATCAAATGCGCGATAAAAAAAATCGTCTGTAGGTACTCGCCAAAATATTCTCTTCGTGGGAGTAGAAACGAAATCTTCAAAGATGTATAATCTTGAAGAGAATGGATGGGCACTTATCACTTCCCCATCATCCTGATATAAGTAGGTAGGAGTCTAATCAACACAAGTGCTTACAATAAAATATCCAATTACCTACCCTGCCATCTCTATCACGGTACTTATATTTGCCTATGCGTGGAAAATCGCTATTCACAATAAGTAGGTACCAACCTATAGTTGCCTATCTAAGTATCTATCAACCTGCTACAACCTTCGTTTATTGATTGTATTGAATGGACATAATGACGACGCTTCAGCAACGCTCAAGTGGCAAATATTATAAACATTCAACTATTGACTTTACAACAAATATAAATTATCATTGCTTTACAACGTCTCTTTATTTATATTAGTAACGAACTAGGTATGCACCAAACAGTCCTTTGAAACTAGAATTAATAAATAGTTAGGTAGGTATGCAGTGTTGTCGAGACTTTTTGATTTACCTTGAAACTATCTAATGGCGAAACTGACCGCATATTGCCAGTTCTTACCACATATCACTTTTAAATGTGGACATACAAGTAGTGCGGTTTGGGAGCTCACCCTTTTTTACATCAGATACTCCTTAAAGCCTACTTATTTAGGAGACGTCATAACATAATGTAGGATACAAGAAAAAGTGGTAGAATAAGAAGTCTGCGACTACCTCGATGGTATAGTGGTAATGTTCGCAGTCGCAACTGGGTTCGATTCTCGTTATGGCAAATGGAAATATTATTTTATTAAGTTTTTCAATAAGCAATTCGTCTGTAGCCGGTAGCGGCATAATTTGTGTTTAACACAGATTTATGGCAATAAAATAGTTGCCTCACACTCAAAGGTCCTAAGCTACCTCTCTGGCAAAATGCGGGTTTGGGTACTATACCTACTTACCTAGGTGAATCTTCGCGGAATAAATTAGATCGTATTTTTTTTTTTAATTAGCCTGTATTGTTAACTAGGCAAAGGCCTCCCCCAATTCCATCCATGTGCTAGTTTCCCGTGCGTGTTCGGACCAGCCTTCGCGGTACCTACGCGTCCAGTCTCGCCACCTCTTTCTGGGCCCCGCTCGGTAATGTTACGTAATCAAAAAACTTTACCCGCTTTGGTCAAGAAAACCTCGAGTATTTCAGTTCTATATTAAAATCGGTCATTGTATCTGTGTCATTATTAAGTAATGCCATTGTCCATTCATTAGGTTGTTGCCACTGCACATTTGAATTACATTATGCAATCGTACAAGTTATTTACAGACCAGTTAAGACTTTATTACCAGGAGCAAAGGATGTAATTAGACTGCATGGATCTACGCAACCTGATATTATAATTGCTTATTGTGATACGCGAGTAACCTAGTAATTGTTACGTCCGGTGTAGATTTTATTTACACGTTGAGAATAATAGCTATAGCAGCTGTCATTTCCCGTTAAATCACATAGGAAAAGCATAGGTACCTACCTAAAATGCAGGTGAATAAAATTCTTCAATTGATTCAATACCTCTGTCTTCACACAATCTTCACATTTTGCCTTAGGGCCTGTTCAAGACCTCGTGTGATGCAAATTACAAGCGTTGTCACTTATTTCCATCGCTTGAGTACCATTGCTCTGAAAGTCGCAACGATCGCAATGATTCTTGGCACGCTTTAATTTAAACAAGTTCTTTTGTTTTCTCAATAGTCGCTGTAGCTAAACGCTTATCGCGTCAACGTGAAGCTCGTGACCAAGACGGTGCAGTTAGCATGCACTACGCAAGCTAAGCGTCATGCACTTAGTTGTTTTTTTTAAGGATGATTCTATTTTGCAATTCTTGTCACGGTACATGCGAATTTGTGGGTGCATGTCGCGCGTCTGCCTTTTCCTGCAAGGTCTGGCGAGGTGAGAGCTATGACTAGGCGGATAGTCAAGGCATTTGACTCCACGAAGTTTTCCAATAAACACCACGTGAACACTGTCTAGTCAACAGCACTTCACGACGGAGACACTTTTTTCACCATCAATGATTCTGCTACCTACCAAAAACGTAGTTGCAGTCATGCAATCAAGGGAGTCACCTTTACTTTCCTATCATAACAGTTTGCTGATAAAAATATTTTAAAGATCACTTCTTTATAAATAGGCAGAGGCACGTTCCTGACGTAATCAGTCAGACGGGGTCAATTAGGTTGATATTCGTTTGCAGAATAGGTAATTATCAACAAAATTATTCAGATAATACTGGTTTTACTGGATTGTAGAATCAGACACACCTCTTGGGATCTTAGAAACTGCATAACATAAGGAAACAATTCTGTTACTTCAATTAAGGAAAACTACACGTGAGCATCTCATCTAAATCCGTTTTCCTGTACGAAGATTTCACCACCCACGACGCTGAGCAAGCACACTAATAATTCGAAACGCGGTTGGTTAGCATTATAATCGTTTCCACTGCTGGTGCACAAGTCATGGGCCTTCTCTCTGTGGAAGGCATTGGGATCGTTGATGCACCACACACACACCTTTTAGTTTGCTATGGAAAGCATATTATCTAACTAATTTATCTCAACTTGTACCCTAGAATTTAAAAGTGTTTTAAGTTCATCCGCATTGTACAAAGCACTGATGGAATCCAATAGACCATTGTTTTGCGTCCTCGTTTTTGTTCACTACGATCTGTTTGATGTGCTAGTGTGTTGTCCCAGCACACACACACCTTGTGTACCGGACGAACATTATTATCTGCTCTTCAAAACCGATCGATACTAAACAACAGGTTTTGCTTGATGAGTTTCAAATGTCCGGTGAGGTGATGCTTTGATATTCAGAATAATCAGATTGCATTTTTTATCAGTAGCCTTGTATGTTTTGGACATGAATACAAAATAATAGCGACCAGTTAGCACAAAAGTTCTAGTCTAATTTTGTCCAGATAATTTTGCAACAGATCACACGCTAACGTCCAATTTAGTTGTTCCTCTTCACACATGACGCGGGATGACACATTGGTTCCTCTTCCAGTCCAGATGAACGTTTATTATTTCCATGAAGTATGAAGTCAAGTCTTGCTATTTTCAATCCCTCTTCCTCCATAGTCAGTCCCCGCTGGTTAGAATTGTGACTTCTCTTCCGCAATTTCAATTTAAGTAAGTTTATCGGTTATCCTACTTATACAAGACTTGATTCTGTCAGTAAAGGCAATAGTGGTTGGTGGAGCGAAGTTAAAGCAACTCACTTTTCTACCTGCCTGCTCAAAACTGATCCTACCATTTTTTCTTCTTCAAGTTTTTACCGGTCCCATGGTTAATAAACATGGTATCTCTTTATTACGAGTGCCTTTGAGCTCGAAACACGTGGACTTTTTCACAGCGAAGGGTCTAGAGGGGCTTCTGATAACACATTACGATGGCAATGGCATTTTAATGAGGTTTCGTCATGGAGTTTTTGACCGAGTTCGCACTTGGTAGCTTTCCAAGCGATGTTTTACTTTGTTCCAGCAACCCCGGCAGTTAACAAAATGGGTCAGATTGTATAATTAGGCTTTACAAAGTTCTGTAAGTAAGGGCATTCGCAAGGCGATTTAGTACATTAGTTCGACAGTTCCCAGTCACCATCGCATTACAAACATAGAAAAAGTTTTTGCTACAGTTGATGATGCCTATTTTTAGCTGCACTATCACATTAGTGCTTAAAGTAGTAAATTCTAATTACCCATACAGGTAAACCGCTTTTGGCACGAATCCAACTAAGTACCATAGTCTGTCCCATAGTATCGGAAAACTGATAACGCCATAAGTAGATGAGTTTTAAAATAGCACAATCCACACATACTTATAGATATTTAAAATTTTCAAAAGAACGTAACTGCAGATGTGCAATACTGAAAACTGAATGGAATGCTTACCCAGCTCATTACATAATTTTTTTTAAGCCATCCATTTACTGTTGTCTTTCAGTGAAGAAAAACCAAAGCATAATGTTCATGTTTTAAAAACAGCAGTAATTGCATTTCTCTGCTTTTGTGAAAACATATATTGTCTTCGGACTCTTAAACTCGTAATTGTAGCATTGCTATATAAAACGATAAATCTGTCCATCAAAAAAACCAATTGCTTACTTAAATGATTATTTATTAACAACTTTAATACAATTCAATGCGTCCACAACACATGAAATGAACAATAAATACAACATGCGATGCTCAATAATTTAAAAATGAAGTTGCATCCGTACTTTAAAATACTTTCTACTATAATACTTCGATTAATTTCACAATTTTAATATCATTAAAATAATTATCAGTTTATTGCAAATGTCCATTTTGTACTACAGATTTTATAAGTCAACATGCGTTAACCTTTTGACCACCATGATTGCAAATGAGGAAAATTTACTATAATAAAGGTACTTACATAATATTATGATACATACATACATTTTAAGGAAACAACATTTAAAATTTACAGAAACTAACTTCACATCTTTTTACATAGCCATTTTATTTAGAAAATGACAGTCAACATGTTTCTTGTTTGCATTAGGTATTCAATTTGCCCATTCCAAAATTCTGATTGATGACACAAATACGAGATTACGTAATTTTTAAATTGCACAAATTGTTATTTTTTTTAACTTCAGCAAAAACATCTATTTCGAGACAAAAGTCGTCAACATCGACCTTGTAAAAGTTACACCTGTTTAAAAAACTCAAGATTTTATTATTTTTACAGGATTAGAGTCAGTTTTACCTCACTTCTCAATAGTGGTACAGCATTTGCGAGGAATCTATTTAAAAAAAAATGTTATGATTTCGGAACCTGCCTTACACCTACCTCAATAGAGAAAATTGAAAGAAAAATTGTCCAAAAATGCTAAAAGGTTCTATCAAATTAAAAATTACTGCTTGGCTGACCAACAATAAACATCAAAAATATTTTTTTGTTTTTTTTTTTGTTTAATTGCAGTTCCCGCTGCATACAATAAAAAAAATTGGCATTACTTTATGGCTGCTTTTTAACATGATTGCAACTAGGTACTTTATATTACTCTTCTACATGTTTATAATAGGTAAATCTTGTATTGTATTATTTACAGCCCTTACAGATTTATGGATACAAAACAATCCTATGTCTACTTACTGTTTTAGATGCGTGGTAACGATTCTAAGGTAGCTTAATTGAGGTTTTCATTGATTGAACCTATTAAGTACATCTACTGTCTGACTACAAGCGTGTCCAGCCTTTCATCAGTTAGTGTGAGGGTCTAGTTGTGTGCAGCAGACTTCTCCAGACCTGCAGGGTCCATGATGGGTGGCTGCTTCTTAACCATACCGGACAGCAGGGTTTTGATCTGGGCGATAGCACGGCCAGGGTTTAAGCCTTTAGGGCATGTTCGTGTGCAGTTCATGATTGTATGACAGCGGTACACAGAGTATGTGTCCTTTAGCTTGTTGAGGCGCTGCTCAGTGGCGTCGTCGCGGGAGTCGATGATCCATCTATAGGCCTGCATGAGCACGGCGGGTCCGAGGTACTTGTCGCCGTTCCACCAGTACGACGGACAGCTGGTGGAGCAACACGCGCACAGGACGCACTCGTACAGACCGTCCAGTTTGGCGCGGTCCTCCACATCCTGGAGCAGCTGGGTTTCCTTACCTTTAGCGGCCTCCTTGTCGCGCTGCAGCCACGGCTGTATCGATTGGTACTGGCGGTAGAAGTTCGTCAGATCCGGCACGAGGTCTTTTACCACGTACATATGAGGCAACGGGTAGATCTTTGAAGGCTTGCTCAGGTTCGTGTCGATGTGGCAGATGCAGGCCAGCGTGTTCACACCGTCGATGTTCATGGCACAGGAACCACACACACCCTCGCGGCACGAACGCCTGAACGTCAGCGTCGGGTCCATTTCATTTTTTATTTTCAGCAACGCATCCAGTACCATGGGTGCACAGTCATCCAAATCCACCTCATAGTTCTGAGTGTGAGGCTTCTTGTCGGGCTCGTCAGGGTTCCATCTGTAAACAGCGAAGGTTTTCACTCTCTTCCCGAGGGCTGGTGACGTCGCGAAAGTGCGTAGCTGGCCGAAAGTACCCGTTGTCAACCTCAGCAGCGGCATTATGTAATGTGTTTATTCACAAGAACAGCAAAAATTACACGCCTTATAAATTGTCAGCACTTTAATGATACTGTTAAACGCAATCGTCAATTTATCGCTTTCGAGTCGGAGTATTTGATTAAAAAAATAACAATCGTTTCGATAACACCACAGTGGGCACGAAATATTTTTGAAAGATGGGCGAGCGAATGAAATGAAAGAGGCATGAGTGAGTGAAAGAAACGCATTCCATGAACTTGAAGTGAATGGAAGATAAACCTGCTCGTAAATCAGTCAAGGAGAAGTTTTTCAACTTTTAACGAATATCTTGATTAAAATCATGTTATAAAATGCACAGATGTTTATCAAATAATCTACTTAAATGTCATTTATTTAAATGCCTACAGATGCTACAATAATTACTAGTGAAAGTTCAGAATTTCATAACGTGGTTATATTATTTTGCAATAATTTTGAAACAGGCAAGAGATCGCGGGCCCTTCATTTAGACAGTGTTGCCAACGAAAGGGTAAACGCTAGAGCTGATTGTGGAAGATATGGATGCGCATGCGATTCCAATAGTGAATAAAAAAAAATAGCAGAAGGGAACATTAATTTTGACAAAGGAGAATACTTTCTAAAATATTGAAAATTAATATTATAGTTTGGAGAGTGGCTAAACTTTTGTCGAACTTGGAACACAATAAGCTCAAAAAGCGAACGAAAACGAGTTCATTCATGACTATCTGTAATTCATTCATTCATTCGATGGCGGGAATAAAAATATTTTGACAGTTCACATCACTTAAGAAAATATCTTCAAAACAAACAAAATATTGAAAAGAAATGTATTATTTTCATAACGAAAATGAAGAATGTGTCGTCATTAAAATCGAACGTTACTAATTCGCCGAAGACTCCGGGCGGCATAAGTAAGTCTTTACTAACCCCATGTCGAAGACTTGGTTTATCACGGAATTGGAGAAAAAAGGGACCATCGCCTTTTATATCCCCTTTGGCTGGCACTGCTGGCAGTACTCAAGAAGTAAAAGAAGAGAAGACTGAGCCTAGAAAGCGAAAACAGCGTGTTTTAGATGATAATGTCGAAAGTACTCCCGAAACGTCCATTCTTGATGGGACTGAAATAGAAGTTGATCACAACAATGACATTGTTTTAACACCGTCTAGAAATGTTGAGGTGCCTCGTAGAAAGAAATCTAAGACTCTGTTAGCAGTTATTAATAAATCCCAAGAAGATGTAATTGCCCCTTCATCAGTGACAATTAGTGAAGATAGGACAACAATAAATGAAGATACAACAACAAAGAACATAGAGGTTGTTTCTACACCTGTGCGGTCAAAGTCTAAAAAGAGTAACAAAAAGTCTCCTAGGGTTAAATCAGATTCCAGTTCTACTAAAAGTAGTTCAAATCCAAAACCTGACATGTGTAACATTAAGAATACCAATACAACTGAAAAAACCTCTAAAGAATCACCAGATACAGTCTATGAAATTAAAGAGAAAAGTCCAAATGACCTTAAAAAAGAATGTGTTGTTGTCATACAAAGGAAAATATTCAAGAAAACAGAAAATTCAGAGAAAGAAGTCAAAGATACTAAATTAAAGGAAGAAAAACCTTCCTCACAAGCATTATTTGATTATGATTCAGATGAGACTCCTTTAATACAGTTAAATAATAAAGAATCATCAAAAAGTAAGACAGAAAAGATTACTGAAGAGAAAGAGACAGCAAATAATACTGAGAATATAAAAGATTTGAATGAAGATGATGATTTTATTGACAAATCTACTAAAGCACATGTTAACAAAGTTAAAGATACAAAATCACCTAAAAATAAAATAAAAAGTACCAAAATCCCTAAAACTAAGGTAGAAAACGTACTACATCCGAAACAACTATCACAATGCTCCTTCAATGATGATGATGACTTTGATAACAACAAAAAAACAATTCTAATAAGAAAAACTTATGAAAAAGTCAGCCAACTATCCAAAGCGAAATCCACAGGGTCTATTACCCAAAAAGATATTGATGAACTTAAAGCTAGGATAGAAGCTAAGAAAAAACTCCTTTTAGCTCAATCTATAAATCCTGACACCGAAGAACTAAGGACTTTGATAAAGAAATGGCAAAAAGGATGTCAGGATGCATTGATAGAACTTTTAGATTTAATGAAAATTAAATGTCATGATAAACAAGATATGGATTATTCTGAAATGTTAAAGACTTTGAAAATACCACCATCTTTAGTAGGCTATGATGCAGAAAATGATTGTTTTAAAGAACCTAATGATGCCAGCATTATTCTAGGCCAATTTGAGGATATAATTTAATATAGTTAATTATTATAAGTTATTTAATAAAAGTTATTATTGTATATTGTTTTCTTATTTCTGAGGATAATGAACATATGAATGAATGTCATGAATATAAATTACATTCATGATATTCTTTGCTGTTTATATGAATTATTACAGTTGAGAATGTTATTATGGATGCCTATTATTTATTGTTCTGCAACTTTTATTTATAGAATTTTGTTGTACCTGCTTATTTAAAGCATACCAGCTTATGCCTGCGTGGAGTTTGATAACTGACCTACAGGATTGCACTACTAGATAATATCCTACACATGTTAATCAGGTTATAAAAATTTCATCCAAATCTGTTCCGTAGTTTTTGTGTTATAAATATGATGAATGAAATACTCCCTGTATTTCATTCCTCTTCTTAATTCCATACATCCATCCTCACAAACTTTCGCATTTATAATAGTGGTCAGATTTAATTTAATAAATTCAGCACAAACATCAATATTAATATTTTAATCAAAGCTGAATAGTTTGAACAAGTTAATCTCTGGAACTACGAGTCAGATAAAAAAAACTGGCATTTGATACCCCTATAATACTATCTGGAAGGTTTTTAAGTAACAATAGATATGGAAAAACCGTAGAGTACAGCTTGTTTAATATTGTTAGTTTAGTATGCCTATTTTCCGGACATTTGACTGGACAGTAAGTATCATCATAAAAAACTCATTATAAATGAATAAACATCAATAAAACACTTATTTTTTAGACATAATTTAATACAACAACAACATTATCATCTACAACACACTACAAACTATAAAAACTTAGAATCTATGGGATCTGATGGGGTTTTCAGGATCAAACAGCTTAGGATCCTTCAGGAACACCTTATCCTTATAGTAGTAAGGCATATAAGCGCAGTTTTGTGCTTTTTTGATCTCATTTTCAACTAAAGCCTGCTTTGACTTGCATAGACCAGTGATATGCCTTCCATAAATGCGACCAGTATAAGGGCTTTGGAATTGAGACAGTAATCTATAGTTCTTGTAGTCTGGCTTGATGTTTAGTTTGCAGAGTATGCATTGACGGCGCTCCTTTTTGTAAGGGTTTTCCATTTGAACAGGGGTATCATCGCCGGAGGTTAATTTCGCATCTGTGGAAGAAAACCTGACTGCTGTTGCTCTGTACGTGTTTGGCACTGAAACAGAAGGTTTTCATTTACTTTTAAATGAATGTGTACCTACAAAAGATTTCGAAGACGTAAGTACAGGGAAATACACTCCAGTGAACTTTTTCAACAAGTCTGGTACTTAAAGCGTAATAAATTCGTTGACGAGGGAGTACAAGGCTATAAACAGACAGATGGATGAACTCAATAACATAATTCTTCGTCTACGTTCTAATGAAGATTGAGGTTGCTAATGAAGCAACTTATGCCAAAGTTACAAAACGAAGTAGGGACAAACTAGAGATACATACAAACGTATCGCGTCAACAGTGTTTTTACTATGGACATCTTTGCTGTTCGTTTCAAAAACCAATAATATAAATTGAATTGAATAAAATTCACTTTAACAACATAACCTCAAAAAGATGAAGTTGACATTTGCTACGTTTAGTTTTGCCTCGATTGTGTGGCACCGTGGCACGTGATGTTACGTTTTGTTATACACGTTACAAGTTACATATTTATATTATCAATCATTCAATTTTTTTTCTTTTGTTTGGCACAAAAGATCAAAAGAAATACATCAGAGTCTGAACACGCTTTTGTTATCATTCCTTCTACTGGGTTTTCAAACTGGACGCCTTTACGATTAATCACAGCAACAACAGATCTAGATTTTTGCCCGGTTGATAGTAATAGGCTCGCCCCTTATTAAATGGGACTTAGGGCTACCACACACTCGGCATACTATAGACAAGACTGTCTTTAGACAGACAATTACCCTACTAGTGCGAGCGAGACAGACTATGTATTCTCGCCCGCACTAGTAGGGAAATTGTCTGTTTATAGACAGTCTTGTCTATAATGTTGGTAGCCCTTAAACATAACTGGCGAAATGTGGGTGTAATATTAGGTATTTATTTATTTATTTATGTACACACAAAATACTTAACAGGACATAACATTAAGATAGGTGAGCACAAAGGTACTGCTTATTTCATAAGAAATCTCTTCCAGCAGACCTGCGAGAGGAAAGTTGGATTAGAGGTATCTACTCCTCTGCCTAACCTTTCGGGGATTGCAGGCGTGATGTTATGTTATGTCTTATATTTTGAAGTCAAATGCCTAAGTCAATGTAATAGCACTTTTGTCGATGAACATATTGCGATGAATCTTGTAAATTGCTAAAATGGTGCCACCTTTGTGAATCTTTTTCTTGATTTGATTCCCTCTTATCAGTGAATGTTTTAGTCAGCATGGTTGTGGTAGTGGGTGGCTAGGGTGGTGGTAGTGGCAGCTGACTGCCCAGCTGACGTAAACTCCATACTCCATGTCATGGGTATGTCTAGATGTTATTTTAGGCGACGGAATTAATAAGCCATAGATTTAACTCTTAGAACGGTAATTCTGCAAACCTGTTAGTAATCCTCTGGGCTTTCGTGAGGCTCAGGTACCGCTAGTTCACACTGTTGTTGTAGGTCATGAATTAATTACTGTCATGACGTCAATGAGAACTTATTTTGTCGGGATTACCTTCTTCGTCAATATTCTCAAAAAAGTTCTGGTGCCAAAATATTTGGTAATTTGAAGCCTGTCAGAAATCTAGTGTCAATTTCAGTGACGGGTGGAAAATCTCATTTTCCTTTTGGTACCTAGGAGTATTCTATTCTGATAAGTTTAGCCGAATTTTGTGAGTGTGGTGTTTCCAACAGTTTGTTCCGTAGACACAACTAATTTGAAAAACTTCCGCAATTCCGTATGAAAAGTCAAAACCCCGTCATAACTTGGTGACCATTGTTAGACCAAAAATTGAGCCATCTTTAGCCAGGTACGTACATACATTCAAGCTAGCCTTACTTTTTCGCTTAACTGTTCGTCCGAAGTAAATACATCGCTAAAAAATGTTTGCTTACCCGCACGGCATAAGTAATTGCGAAAACGGACAAGACAACTATTGCGACACAACACTACGCTAATATGGTTTGTTAACATTATTACGCAGCCATATTGAAACGACACCGTCAAAATGCGGAAATACGTTTCCATCAATAACTTTTCCCTACGATCGGTTAGTTCGAGTTTCTCGGTTTGATGTGTAAACAAGAAATCGTCTTACCACAACCGGCGAAGCCACTGTCCGCAACGTACGTGGCGACCGTAGATACCAGCTTGTGTAGAAATTGTTTGTTGTGTTTCGTTTTTAATATTCTGAAAATATTTGAAAAAGAAAGTGATTGTGAGCCCGCGCGGTTTCGCGCCAAAATTCAGTGACAGTGACTTTTAGTGATTATCTGTGACACTTTTTTTTCTTTTTTCCTTCCGTTCGGATTTTTTGGTAAGTAAACTTTTTGGTTTTGCTACTCATAAATTTAAAATTAAGTAACGCCCAAGTCCCAAAATATTTAAAACTAATTACTTCAACCAGTTCCGCAAGTAATAAATCTGATTTATATAATCAAGCGATGTGTTACGTTATGAAATATGGAGGAAAATCTCGGAACTTATTCCTCATACTTAACACTTTCTTTTAGATCAGAAAAAAGTAAAAGTTTTAGCAGTATATTGTTGAAATTGTCATCATTTTACGTAGCTAGTGTTAACGTACTCGGAGTAAGGAATCAAGGTTGCGAGAGAAAGTGACCCAGCTGTGGTCGAGGTGTGTGCCTGTGTGTATAGACACAATAAGTTCTTTACGGTGTGCATGCTGTTCCGGATCTTGGTATTCGATATTCATTGAGTAATTTTAATCTTCGAAATTCTATCTTTGACAATTACGCCTACTATTAATTATATTCTTCTATTCGTTGTGTCGTTTCGAACGTGCATTGAAAGTCGTAGTTGCGGTCCTTATCCAACTTTGAACACGTGATTGGGTCGCTATTAGTATTCTAAATGGTAAATGCGAAGAGAAATTTGGAAAGAGTGTAGACTAGCCTCGTTCTGATTATTCAGATTCATCATCGCCCTTGCTTTGATATAAACGCACTTCCGCATTGTATAAGTTGGAGAAAACATTAAAACTACCTACTACACGAAAACAATATGATTGAGTAAGTTAATTTAAAAATACCTAGATACACTGCCCATAATATAATCTAATACATAATGTACCTACCAATTTAAGTGATCCCCACCAACCGGTGGGGATCACTTAAATCGGTGTACCTAACTAGTGTACCTAGCACAACTACACTCAAACTTATTTTTTATTAAGATTTAATTCAAGGGTAAATTTATTATAAAAATAAAAGAAATCAACAAGCAAAGCCTTCCTTAATAAGAAGTACATGCATGCTGCTAAGAACATACCTAATACTTGAGGTTTTTTTTAACTTATAAACAAAAGACTAAAACTATAAATAATATTTATTGTAATTCGCAGACAACAAACAATGAGAATACCTAGGTTGTTTCATTGTTAATGTTACTAGCCAAATCTAAAAAAAAAACCAGATGCTTACAAAATGTTTGCGTCGGAGTTCCCACTTCTCAATAAAATCATCATAAAAGGAATATTAAAGAAATAGAAGCTACTAAGCTGAAATCTTCATTTCTCTGCGACATATTCAACGCCCGCTGCTATCAAGAAGAAGGAGACATCAGAGATTTTTTATCGAGGCACTATCGTCGCCGGCAGCCTTGTTCCAGTCCATTAGCTACTACTGCGTCTCCTCTCTCTTTCCATGCTTTTAAATCTGTGCGAATCTCATCCAGGTCTTCCCCTTAATCATTCAGTAAGTCATAGGTACACCAATCGGACTGTTGTTCTGCCAACGCTCCTTCTGTCATCTCTCTGAAACCACACCATTATGAGGGCTCTGCTTTACTTAGAGCCGCTATCCGTAGCTGAGCCGCTATCCGTAGTGCGACGTATTCAATTTTAGTCCTAAGACGGATATTTGTTTATGTTAGCCTGCATCATTTCACTTCTGTGCAGAGGACTTTCATATAATTTCCAGTTGTTTCGATCCAGGGTTGACTTGTGTTGACCACAAGTCGTTGATTTGGTCCATCTCGTCCCGCATCTTTTACGAAGGTTTCCCGCTTCGCTCTCTGCTGTTTTTACCCGACTGCCAAGGGAGGGTTATGTTTTTTTGATTATGGGGAATGGCTAGTAAAGGAATGAGTATTGGGTGAAGAGTCATAGAGAAGTTTGGAAGAAGCAGACATGCTTCTCCGATCCCAAATGAATTGGGATACAGATGATGTCTTGTACCTTTAGTACTACATTAGAGTTTGCCTAATTGATTTATTATTTATTATTTTATTTATTTACTCTCTAAACATACAAATATCCTTACAGGCTATACCCAATGCGATATTGTAGCACACTTAAAATTTAAAAACACATAGTTCAACTGTTTTTGACATAGCAAATTCTAAAGGTAGCTGTTCTTGTAAATTCACCCAAAGCGCAACAGAATATGTCCAAGTCCTCGGCAATGAGGTTGAGAGTGCGGAGCGCGCTCGTGAGAGGCGCCTCGCGCAGCAAGTTAGTTCGCGCGCGTGGTTCTACCAGCAACCGCGGCTGGCGACGACGACCCACATACCCATCTGGCACGGCTAGCTCCACCCTTCGCAATACATCCGCATTGTGTATCTTCCCTCTAATTACCTTAAAGATATAAGTCACTAGTGTGAGTTGCCTCCTGACCCTTAGTTCATTATATCCGACCATTCCCAAGACAAATAGAGTTGGATACATCAATGGATAAAATGGATATACCCCGTACTCCCTCATATATTTGTACCTAATAAATTTATTTTGTACTCGCTCCAACATGAGACTATACTTAGTTTCATGTGGAGCCCAGATGACTGCATTACATTCTAGTTGGCTTCTTACTAAAGCATTATATAATGCTGTTATAGCTTTAATATTCGTGAAGCCTTTAACCATTCTAAGCACAAAACCTAGATTTCTGTATGCTTTTTTGCATACCTTAAGTATATGATCACGAAATGTTAGTCCAGTGGTGAAACGAACTCCCAAATCCCTCACTTCAGTGGCCCTGTCCATCGGCACCCCGTCCACCTTATAGGTAAACGTGATGGGTGTGTGTGCACGCGAGAAACTTATGGTCACACACTTAGATGTGTTAAACTGCAGGAGATTACTCTTGCTCCAAGCTACCACTCTGTCTATATCTCTCTGCAGTCTTTCACAGTCATTCACGTTTGTGATGGGGAGATAAAGTTTGAGGTCGTCGGCAAATATTAAACACTTAGCATCTTGCACAACGTTTGGTAGGTCATTAATCATTAAGAGAAATTCCAGAGGCCCTAGATTCGTTCCTTGGCTTACCCCAGATCTAGTAAAATATGCGTTCGATTGATATCCTGCATAGTCAACATACTGTTGTCTGTTACTCATATAGCTAGCAAAAAACTTAAGTAAATGCGGGGTGAAACCGACCCCTGCTAACTTTTTCAGTAACACGTCATTATCGACTAAATCAAACGCTTTTTTAAAGTCGAAATATGCAGCATCGGCTTGTCCCCCACTGTCTACTATCGGCACCACATCCGCCATGTAGCCGAGTAAATTACTGGTAGTATTCCTAGTCGGCCTAAATCCATGCTGCGCGTCTGTGAGTTGCGAGCTAACTTGCTGGAAAACGCTCCTATGAATAACAGATTCTAATACTTTAGCCATTGTTGACAATACTGCAACCGGTCTGTATTCTTCAACTTTAGTTCCCGAACCTCCCTTCGGTACCGGTATGACACGGGTAATCTTCCACATCTCGGGAAACACAGCTGATTTAAGGCAAAGACTGTAGATGTGCAATAGTGGTCTCGCTAATCCCATTCGACAGTCCCTAAAAATATACGGCGGAATACCATCAGGCCCTGACGACTTTTTCGGCTTAAGTTTCTGCATGGCGCGTACCACGTCATTCACCTCCAAGCTGTCAAGATGCACTATAATATGTCTTTGTACTTTTCAAACTTCATAATTATCGCACTGTTTTAGACTTTCACGGTTATTCACTACACTTAAAGTACTTACGGGATAATATCCGTGATTTTATCAGTGATGTATTTCCGCGATCATGATGCTTGCAACAGCGTCGAAATATCGGGAGCTCATAGAAACAAAAGAAAATCACGGATTTCATCATTATCATGTGCAGCCCGACTTCATCCACTGCTGTGTACAGTTACCTAGGGATCTCTACTTGTGCAAATCTCCATGGTCTTGAGCCAGCCTCAAGCCTTTAGAAAAGCCAGCAATCATGAATTTAATAGTGCCAAAATGCACTTCGATATGCAAGTAGTCTTCTTGCATTTGTCAGCCGCTATTACAGCCATGAATCAGCAATTTGTTTAGCGCGTGTGCAAGTTGCAAACACTAGCAACTACTTGCAATAATTAGCTTAAACTGGTTGTGTGGCAGCTTGCGGTGGCTTGCACATACTTCTATGAAGGCGGTGTCTATCGCCACTTTGCAACGCTTGGTTGGGAATGCAGCAATCTTTTGTCGGTCGTCGATTTGTTTATTAGTTAGGTGCTCGGTTAAAAATCGTATGAAATTGTAATAGTCTAAAATCTAGAACTTGTTACCGAGTTTTTTTAATTTTCAATATCAAGCACTTCAAGTACCGTTTGGCTAAGCTCTGTCGCGCATAACAGCACGCCAGGAATAGCCGAGAGGTGAGACAGAGTTGTACCAATAGTACACACACATTTGACCTGTTGTTTTTACGACCGATGTAATACGAGGTATCCTATTGCCAACAGCCGGACACAGGTCAGTTTTAGTAGCAGCCGTGGAGTCAATTTCAGACTCCGTGACTGCTACTGAGAATTTTCCGATGGATAATTCAAATAAAAATTTGCCTACATGGGAATCGAACCCGAGACTTCTTTGATATTCAGCATTAACTGCTGCGACCACAACAACTTGTTAGTACATTTTTAAGGTATTCTCAAGCAAATCAAGTCCCCTTGGGCAAAACTGTGATAAAAAGAACCTTTTCACAAATGAGTCATTAGGTATATCACATAATATTTTTCATTTGGCCAACAGTCAGTTTTTGTTGTTATTTTTAAAAGAAAGCCAATGCGTCACTAACGTATTCACTTGGTTCATTTAACTAATGGCTGAACGGCTAATTGCCAGTCGTTTACAAGCTATAACTCTGGGAAAAGTTATTGCATGGCTTTTACTTATTTCATTCTATTTTCGTGGCCTCGTCCATGTTCAGAACGCAAATTAGCCCACGTTCTTCCGGGATAGAAAGTTTCCTATGTACTAACTTAGTTTGTGTGCCAAATTTTATCAAAATACGTTTAGCTGTTGTGATATAGAAAAGAAAACAGACACACTGTGTAAATAATGCTGTGTTCAGATTATTTGCAACTTGCAACACAACATGCAATGCAACACGCATTGCAACATTTTCCTTGAGCTGGGTTGCACGTAGCGTGCGGTCAGTTGCTTTTAGTGCGTTCGCGAACACATTAAAATGTATGGAAAAAGTTACATTGCGTGTTGCAATGCATGTTGTATTGCAAATCATCTGTACCCGGTTTAATATTAGTGTGGATGCCAGAAGACTTATCTAACAAGTTGCAATGCCTAAAATAATGATTATTGGTATCAGAAATTATAAGTACTCCCATAAGGAAATACTGAAAATTATTGGCAAATGATCGTAATTTGTGATTGAGATAACCTTTCCTGCGCGGTCAGTAACGAAAGTTGCTTAACACCTAGGTACCTACATCGTTTTTCCTTGTTTCATAAACACGTCAAGTCAGCCCTTAAAGCTACAAATATACGGGTTGCACGACATTGGTCAAGTCTGATATTCGTGAAATTTGATATTGGTCAAAGCTGTAGTTCGTCAAATCGTCTTTTTGTCCAATTACGAAATTTGCCAAATATGCTATTGGTCAAGTCCATGTACACTCGATGAAAATATGTGTTTTGAATTCACACAACTTACCTTGTAGGAACTTACAAAAGGAAAAGCCGCCTGCTGTAGGTTCCTATTTACATAATTTAAATGTAGTAAATAGTAATTTAGTATTCTGATGTTTAATTGTTTCGATTGTTACCTCCTTCGAATCTGTAAGAGTAGGATCTAGGCGGAAAATGGCATTATGGATTGCTCAGGATATGTGGTATTGTGCAACTGAACGCCATAGAACCACCAACGCAGTCGAGGCTTGGCATCGGTAATGAGGGGTTAAAATACAAGAAAGTCATTTTTTTCATTTTTACAGTTGATTGTACTTATATGACTTGACCAATAGCGTATTTGGCAAATTTCATAATTGGACAAACATACGATTTGAGGAACTACAGCTTTGACCAATATCAAATTTGACGAATTGCCGATTTGACGAATATCAGACTTGATCAATGTCGTGCAACCCAAATATACATTTAATACAGAAAATAAACAAAGCTCGTACTACTTAACGAAACTTGTAAACACTAGGTCCAGATGATATCAGTACAGTCAAATTATTGATTTAAATTAATTAGTTAATTTCAATTTATTGCCCTTAAAGCTTAATCAACTCTCAAGGTACCTGCGGATGTTTTAAGGTCTTCTTCTTTTCGAGTATATAGATCAGTTGGGCCCACTAGATATGGGCTCATCAATAGAAGTGGCGTTGTTAGGTCCTCAAAAGTGCTATGAACATTTTAAGATATTCCAGTAAGAGGGTCATGTATCATCTCCTTGGTATTGCAGAAGTGTTGACGGTAGTCCTTTCACAGGTATATTATTTACCTCTAACTTTGCATCAATATCAAAATCAGTGATCTTTATTCTCTTGGCTATATGGTTGCTGTTGGCTTGCTTTCGGTGACAAATCAGTCAAAATTACTTTGTTTTTTTTTTACGTTACAATAAGGCTGCTATTTGTGACTCGAGGGGTCATCATCACTTAGCATACCTATGATAAAAATAACAGCCTCTAAGCTTGGCTACAAACAGCCAGCATCATTGCCGGTAAATTGTCGTCTTATTAAAATATCAGCAGCTGTGATCTCTGACCATAATGATGTCGTAACCCGCTGTCTGCATTGTTATTGAGCACGGAAAGGTCCATGACAATGCAAATAGAATAGCATATTATTATAGTGCAGTTTGTTAGCTGAGACGGCAGGTATGACAGAGCATCAGAGACGTCTTTCCTTGCACAATGCTCGTCTCCAAACTATGCAGTCTTCTCCAGTGGGGACAGCTTGGTACAAGGTATACCTCTGACAGCTTTCTTGATCGCATCTGACTACCTTCTCGCATATCACTCTGCTGAGCAGGAACTCGGAACCATTTAACAATGAATTTTCGTGACACAATTAAACGTAAAAGTGAATAGTAGTTTCCTGAAGAGTTTGATTCATAATGTGGGTAATCAATAATTAAGGCAGGTTTTTGATGAGTGATGCGTGTAGCATTACCAATGCCGCGTTTTTGCGTTCTTAAATGGCAATGTCATACGGATATAGCAACAGTTGTCAGCGCCTCAGCGGTTGTTAGAATCCAAAAATAGGATCCTTACGGCACTGCAGAAGGAAGGATTGTTATACTGAATTTCGACAGTCAAATTATTTCGACAGGGTCCCGGTACCGGTATTTAGAGTCGAAATAGAGATCCGCCGAACAAGTGCGTATCGAAGAAGGGTTCTCTTAAAATAGTATTTATCGAAGGTGTGTGTTATAGAAGCAATGAGTAGTCGAACTATTGTTTTTCGAAATTGGGACGGTGTCAAAATAATTGACCGTCGAAATTCAGTATGACACTCCTGCAGAAGAGTCTTTGTATCAGGACGATAAGTATAGCGGGTAGCTACTGCCCGGAAACCAAAGTGACGATAAAGAAAGAAGGCAGACATATCAAGCAAGGGCAGACTGGGGTAGCTGAAGAAGGGCAGAAGGCTGATGTGACCTGCTAAATCTCTAAGAAGATTGCGTAAAATTACAGGTATCTTCTATACTCTATAGTCTCAGAATCAAGTCAAAACCTTCTCGCTGGAAATGTGTGAAGAATCAAGAATTTTTATTTACATACGAAGGGACATTTATTATCATACTTCAACATGTTATTATGGATGATTGCCTTGTTAGTCTAGTGGCCGCAAGCGCGACTGATGAGCACGAGGTCCTGGGTTCGATTCCCAGGTCGGGCAAAATGTTCTTGGGTTTTTCCATCAGAAATTTCTCAATAGCAGCCACGGAGTCGAGATTTGTGCTCGGTTGATGGCAATAGGCTCGCCCCCTATTACATGGGACTTAAACATAACTGGTGCAATAGGGGTGTTAGGTACACCTCTGCCTAACCCTTTTGGGATTACAGGCGTGATGTTATGTTGTGTAAATCACTATGGTAAGTATAGTAATAAGATAGAAAATAGTTCATTTTGCAACTATAATTCAAATTGAGTGATGCCTTCGTGTAAATATTACAATACACTGAATTGTTGGTCTAATATCCTACATTCAGTTTGTGAAATATGAAATAGCGTGATGCGGTCGTTGTTTATAGACGTGTACTGCGAACCTTGAACTCTTTGTGTTGGCCCTTATGTTTATTAAATTCAGAGGCAAAAATTCAGTGGAGTGAGGTAGTCATCCTGTTTAATAAAGCTTTCAAGCACTATAGTGCGTCATAATATGAAAAATAGACATTTTACATAAAAAATTTTCTCTGTCATATCTCGTGCAAAAAGGAAGTCGTTTGTCTTGGGGAGGTTTGTAAGAGGAAATTCCAATTTTCTTACGTATTTTGCAATTTGCAGGACAGTGCTAGGTTGTATGTTGATTAAAATATTGTTCGCGGCTATAAGACGTATGTAGTTACAGAATTATAATCATCAAAATCATCAATACAACCCTCCAAGTTCATAAAGGTCGAGGAACGAATTTTTCAAGGCCAAAGTTTGTATTTCGCGGGCTACCCTGGAGCATCCACCTTAAACGACAAAGCTGACCCAAAGCAAAATTACTCCATAATTATATTCGTATTCGCTCGGCTCACTACGATTGGAAAACATTGTTTAACATGTGCTGGCTTAATAAAATTATGTTCGTTTTTTTTTTAATGGCATTTCGTAGATTAACCTATGACTTATGAGGCTGGCTTATGCTTAACTCAGTCCGAGATCCTGTGTGCCTTGAGTGTAAGGCTTCCAGCCAAGAGAAAACACTTTAAACTAAGCGACAGCGTGCCAGCTTCGGCTTAGGGCGTCGCTGGGAAGGGCAGCAAAGGGACAGGCTGGATCTGAGTGAGATTATATTGGGTCTGATTTAAAACTACTGCCTCAATCAGCATCGCGGATTGGCTCGAGCAAGGGTCGGAGGGGTCCATGTTCTAGTCGGCTCGACACAATTCGAGTTAATCATTCATTCAGTTTTGCCACCCTGCTGTGCCGATTCATAACGACCGGATCATGTGTGTACAACCCCTAAGAGACAAAGAATGTTATTTCATAACGTTGATTAATAGCATGGTAGGTAATATAATTTAGTTTGTTGGAGCTCAACAGCACAAGTTTACGAGCTACAATGATGAAATACACACTAACAGAATGACCAAGATTTGACCACTTAATATTTCTAAACACACCTAAATGGTCCAGCCTTGTTTGCGTGCCACGTGTATCATGTATGTGAAGTGAGGTAATCTTTGTACAGTTTGTAAAAACATTAGTGGATTAGTAGTGTACAAATTTCTTCAATAAATTTTTAACTTTATCGCTAAAGCATTAGGTTCAAGGTTGATGGGGAAAATTTGACAGTTCCGGGTAGCTTTATGTGCTGGCGTCTGTATACATGTTGAAGAGTAGAATCTTTTTGATTCATTTGTAAGCTCAACGGTCAGTGTTCTGAAGGCCTTGTCGTAAAAGAAGACTGTTTCTGATTCAAGAACTGATTCGTGGGCAATGTTAATTTTTTTATTTTTTCTAGTCATTGAAATTGAAAATCGCATACACCTTTGGGACACTTTTTTCTCGCAGTATTTATTTGTGGGTCAGCTTTCATAACTTTTCGTCCCGCTTCACAAATCTTACATACACAAACAATTATTAAGAGCTGAGCCATTAGTAGAGCATACTATTATATTTACTCCGTACCCATTCGTGAGCCTATCGCAATTTCATTGATACATATCTAAGTTCCTTTTTTGCATACCAACCAAATGTTCTGCCATCATATAGCAGCCATTATCCATCTTTGAATGCAAAACGCGTCTCACTATATAATAGTTTTATGTCAATATTTACACTCCGCTCTGTTGATCCTGGGTTATGAATGCAATTATGAGTAATAAAATTGTCCTAATGAAATATTTCTGATGCTTTGTTTTATTTTATTGTTTATTAAATTACTTTAATATCTTACACGTGTCTCTTAGAGATCTCATCGCTCTTATCAACCTTACATAACATCACGCCTCAATTTTCCGAAGTCCCATGTAGATATCCAGTATTTTAGGCAATCTATTGGAATTGGATATACCATCATACCATACCATGGCATTGAAAACAAACATAGATAGATATATATTTTTTAAGAGAAGTGGAAACATAATGCGCCCTTGAAGTATTCCTGTCGGGGATGAAAACTTACAATACCTTGCTGTCTATTTTAATAGGAACAATGAAAATAACACTTGACAGAATCTGTTAGTGATATGAATAAAAGTGGTTTGCGTCCACAATCAAGGAAATATTCTATTTAGAGGTTTCTTAATTGAGTTGAACGCCTTCGGAAAGTCGACAAAGACTTTTATACTGGTGAATAAATCATTGACCTCTCGAGCTTTCTCATTTACTAGCTACTGACTTTTATTAATATTTATTTTACCCGCTGGCTGAAGTTATACAACATTAGCAAAGTATCATTTCACTGCCTCCAACAAATAAAACATTTCCAGTAAAAAAATAATAGTTAAATCTAATTCGAAACTACGCACGTGCGCCCTCAAATAAAGGTGCACGATTAAGAAATTCTATTGAATTCCTTGTTTTTTTTTCTTCTTTTAAAATGAACCATTTCCACGCGTCCCAGTTACAAACCAGTTTGATACCGGCATCTCGTTATGTAACCACATAATAACTGGCAGTACGCAAGCATACAGACTCCTTTCACTCGCCGGGACCTTTTTCATCTGCGGCGCGTATGTTATCTGTGGTCAAAACATGTTACATCACTTTTAAACGTTCGAATTTAAATGATTAGGTGCCGTTGTGGAGGGCCTTGGTGGTCGGACTTCTATGGTAGATGCAGGGTATATTAATACATATTTTGTTTCTATCATCATTGGTAACAGTTAAGCGTGGGCCTCTTTCAAGTTACGCCACATCTGGTTCTGTGCTTTCAACATCAGCAAGCCTTACTTCATTTTCCTTATACACAAGATGTTGTTTTAGATTTTGTCATACTCATATCTCTTCCTCACATTTCCACTTACTTAGGTAGTTGATCTCTAAATTTATCCTTGACTAGCCGACCCGCACCAGCTTCGCCCGGTGATAGATTGTCATACAAACTTTCAAATTCTATTTCACCCGCTTAGGTAGGGGTTGAATTTTTCAGAATCCTCATAGAAAGTCATCATAGCCAAATTTTAGCCCGGTCCGTCCAGTGGTTTGAGCTGTGCGTTGATAGTCAGTTAGAATATAGATATTTATCACACTGGGTACTTCCTATTTTATGTAAAGATAAGTGACAAAATGCAGCAAATAGTTACAATCGTACAATCTTGGGAAATCTCATGATCGGTGCAAAAACATTCTTAGTATCTTATACACAATGGAATAGCTTCGTATAAATATATGTACCCATCACAATTCCATAGATGCATGGTCTATAGAAACAACTACGTAGAGAGTTTACTTTGTACCTACCTGCAACAAGGTGAAGTTGCTGAATAAGATGCAAACTACTCATTGTGGATAAGATTACCAATATGGGTTTTGTTGTGAGGAAACCAACTTTCTAATGGCGTAGCACTTTCGTTGACAATTTGAAGAATTTAAATAAGAATTCACGCGTACAATGTGGTGTTCGGGCGATAATTCGAACATAGTAAAATGGAGGAAGCGGTTGTTTTTAACCGACTTCAAAAGGAGGAGGTTCTCAATTCGTCGGAACCTTTTTTTTTTTTTTTTAATGTCCGGTGTCCTTTGTTTGATTGATTTAGTTTTTTTGTCACCGACTTCTGAAGCTAAAGTTATTTTTCACTTTTTTTGTGTTTTTGGAAGTCGGTTTTATTTTTTGCAAAAAAGTTTTTTGTAATATCTATTATTAGGTAAGTGAAGCCACGTGAGTGAAGTTTGTCACGACAAATCGTTTTGATGGGCGTCTATTTACCGACAGCAGCGCCAGGACATGCATTCGTACGAATAGATAACGCAAACGGTCGTCGAATCCCTTCTAGCATTGGCGTATCGATGGCAAAATGCTCAAAATGGTGGGCCCAAAATTTCTCTCACCGATACTTACATTCAAAAGGTCATCGAGTGCGCAGGTGGCAGAGCACGCTCAACATCGTATTTTACGCAAGGCATGTTGTTGAACTGTTAAAATGTATTCTTTGTAAAGGTCCGGCAATAATCCTTTCAGATATATAGACCACGCGTCAAATGACACGTTAACCAAAAATTAAAGATCGTGAATACAAAAATGGCGACTGTTTATACCCGCCATTACAAAAAGGGACGAAATTAAAGAAATTAACCGTCTTTCACTTGTTCACCTCCAAAATCAGACGGTCTCTTTATGGCAACAAGTTATTAAAGTTTATCTGAACAAGGAATTTAAGTTTTCAGCCTTGATATTTAGTCGCTTTGGGAATGTAGTACGTACCTTCACGTAATATTATAGCTTTTATAAGACCCGAGTAGGTATAGATACACGTAGGTACCTATTTAATATACAAGGAAATAAACGCTAATAACAAGTACCTAAGTACTATTAAATTGTATGCATAAAGCTTTTGATATATGAAAATTACAATAACAGCCGCATTTCTTTCTAATCAATTTAAAGGCATAGTTATACTTATACAAAACTGCGAAATTATTAATTTAATACTGAAGAATTATCTAAAATAATGTTCAAACAAAACAATCTTGAGTAAGGTCCTTGTTTTCGTGTTCGTGAATCATATAAATAGGAGGAATTTCTCCAGGACTTATAGACATAGTTCAACACATTTCTGTAGAGATTGTTGAGAGTGTCATCGTAGGTATTGTCCAGACGGGTTTGGGGATAACTTTCCAATCGGGATTCCACCAAGCTATTAGGTTACAGTGGGTACTTACTGCTGCTTAGAAACGTTACCTATCCATGATTTATTTAGATTTGGCTTATTAGTGTGATCGATATTTTCTAGTTATGATCTTATAACTCCTGTACGCTTTTTTGGAACCAGTTTAAACATAATTATCGTGCTTGCGATAAATCTTTTAATTTCACATCTAAAAGAGTTCAACTTTAATGGCCATCAACAAATTCTTAAAGAGTTCCAAGATTTCCAACGTACTGGTGTACCTGTCATCTGTCTTCATTCCCACTGGTCCAATTCAGCGGGATCAAACATAGTGTCTGAGGCACGAGTGGCTTACCTATGGCCCCCTTGATTCACTCTTTTTCTCCGTATACCCAGTCCCAATAGACACTTTTATCATCATCTTCATTCACAGCAGCTGTCTTCACTTTCTGATCGGTAGTTCTTGTGCAAATCTCCATGTTCCTGTGCCAGCTGATGTATATTTTCGCCGCGATAGATATTTTGGGAGAACTTTTTGACACGTCAATACGCACCGTCTGAATCCACTGTTAGGACCACTCCCAACAAAAAGTCCATCAGAAACCCTTTACTTCAACTGCCCAAGGTGTTTTTCCATCCAAGGCTATCACGTTTAAACCATAAGCGTTGTTTCCTCAACAGGACAAATATTTGTATGGCCAACCGATGTTTGTTCATCGTTGAGTATGTCAAGATTGAGCTTTGTGCGCGTGAGTTGAGTCTGCAATGGCGATTGTGACGCAGGATGTTGGTGTGGGGCTGTGAGGGTTGAACAATTTGAATTACTTATTTCCATACACACAAGCAATTGACTAATCACCAAGTTTAGTCCAAGGAAGAAAACTTGGGAGGAAACCTAAAGGCACCTAGGCTTTCAGATTTAGACCCATCAACTTCTCATAAATACACACACTGACACTGCCTCCTAAGATACAGGATCTTTCTGGTTTAGGAGTCAGGGCTCAAATTTTGTATTGACTGTACTGAACTGATCTCTGGCACACTACTTCTGTTTGCTAATTTTTCTGTACCTACCCTAGTGACTGTTGTGTACTTTAATATGTGTTAAACTTGTATTTTCCTAATAACGACTATTAATTAATTAATTAATCATCATCTCAACCTCTTAAGCAGCTCTCTCCTTTGCTTTCAAATAACTTATGCAATATTTTAAATCTTAATTCTAAGAAAATCGCAAATGGTAGACAGATGGGCATTGTGTGTCAATTTGTAACAAAAAAATCAAAACACTAAAATGCGATGCAAGGTTGATGACGACTCCCAATTTGGTTAATTTTGATCACATAATTGACGAAGCTCCATCACAAATGACCTATCATTAAAATATGACATGGCCGCCATGACAGTCAATTTTCGCGCCAATAATAGTCGAATAAGCATCAATTTACGTTCTTTCCAAGGCTTTGGAAAGTTTTTCTCTAAAACACGATACTGTACCGTGTATAATAATTGTGTTTAATGTGCATGCCTAATGACCGTTTGGCAATACTTAAGTGATTGGGGATGCGCTTTGTGTAATTCTATCAAATTAAAGGATGCCCGCCAAATTGCCGCGTTTCGCAATCGCATAGAAACTGTATCAATTTTGTGTTTCATCGAAATGTTAGGTGTGGAGCGGATTTCATTTGTTGTTCGTATGTGTTATGCTTGTTGGCCTTATTACTTATTAAACTTTGTTAAATGGTATTTTTGATGGTCACATTAACCATAAATGTTGATAGCTAAATAATGATTAGGCGACTAGGGGATAACCAAAGTAATGATGGATAGACTGTGTAAGGGATGATATGGCTTGGAAAGAGTTGTAATGTAAATGGTAATAGAGAAGTTTGGAAAAACAAGACCATGCTGTGCCGACCCCAAATAAATTGGCATAAGGGCAGAAGAACTCAAGAATGATGTTGATGACATTTTCGGGAAACTATTGTCCAATAGTAGTATGTTTGGTGGCCATAGAGGTTTTTTGACTAGAATCACATTAACCATCGTTTAATCGCTGCTTGACACACAGGGCTCTGCTCAGTTGCGATTCATCATCATGTTCTCTGCTTTTCCCATCCAGTGGCAGAGCAGTAGGTGCTTCTTACGTCACCGTTCCATCTAGGCGTGCGCGGCGTTCCACCATCTCCACTCGAGGAATCATTCGCTCCAACAGCCATCGGTACTTAGTCTTTTGTGGCTGTATCATATATTATCATATTATACATTTCATATTATTATTTTAATTATCTAGGTAGACTTAACTTCATTGTGTCCGTTTTTATTAATTTTAGTTGACACACTAATAAATGCGAGAAATAAAGGCGTGAGGTTGGATTTCCAACACTCAGGCCAGCTCTCGAAAGAGGAAATCCATCAGCGCGATTTAGTTAAAACGAGCATTTGGATATTATTATAATAATTTTACTATTTTCTTTTCACAGTGGCTTGGATATGAATGAAATCCACAAGCATACCTACCCTTTCGATACCTACAGTACTTGATTATTTATATCACCATTTGTTTATATTTGATCACATTCACACGAACGGCGATACTGGTGTAACTGGATTATAGATACTTTAAAACAGTTACATACTCGGACTACCTACTACAATAATCGTAAGGGATAGGGATACCCTGCCTGACCCTTTTTTATACCAATAAAAAAGGTATGACAATAAAAAACAAATCAGTTGACGAGGAGCCAAGTTATTTTTACGTGCGGAGAAATTCGAAACTATGTAGTTAAAGAAACCAGCGCTACCTCAAACTGCAATAGACAATCTTGTAAAAAGTGAACGATCATGTTTTTATGTTTTTTTTTTAAAACGGCGTCCCTTTGTTGACGTGATGGAGTATAGGGGTAGACTGAATGAACTATCAATTTATCTCATTATAAGTACCACTTCATACGAGAGGAAGAAATAAAATCGAATAATAACGAGAGAGAATCATTTGATGTTTGCTGTACAACAGATCAATTATTTCTGCAGACATGTGTTCTTAATTTCTTGGGGGTTTTTCGTTGTTTTGTTGTCCCAAATTGAATAAACTTTCAGTTACTGAGCCTTATTGTCCCGTACTTCAATTAAATGACCTTATTTTTACGCGAATTAATTACCTTCTAACCTTTTTACGTTAGCTATGAAGGGTGCTTCTATTTTCTAATTGTGATCAATAAAAAATAACAGACCACCACTTTTGTTTCGTCCCTTTTATTGACGTCATGAGTGAAAGAGACAGCTACACATTATGAGATGCTGAACATTCCATCACCGACCGGTCTGAGTCACTGACCGGTGCTTCCCTGATTAGAGACTTATTTACATCCAATGATTCTGATCGTTGGGAAAACGTAAATAAATAGGGACCATAAATAGAGAATGTCCATATAACAATAACTCAAATAATTGACTGACTGACTGAAAAGCATAAGGCCAACTATGAAACCTAAGAGAGAACTCCTCTTTTTTTATAAGTCAGTTCATAAACAACATCTTTTTTTGTCAATGTGCTTCTGATTGAGTCTAAAATATGTTTCTGTGGCTTATGTTTTTGAAATAGCAGATAATGTTGAGCTCATTCCAGTAGTGCTGACTCCAACGTAACTAGAAAATGCCAATTTTAATGAGGATAATAGAAGTGCCTTCTTAAATACTTACCTTTGTCACATCTCCCAACACTTTGCCAACTGATGCAGAAGCAATTTCTTTGGACAAGTGTTACCAGTTATATAACTCGAATAGAAACAGGTTGTAGTATCTCGTCTTATGTAAGGGGACAAAAACGTGGGAGACCACTTTGATTGACGCTCGATTCTTTGTTACTTGTAGCACAGTTGTGACCTACGATCACTGTGTCAGAGGAGGACAGAACCTTCTAGGTTTGCTGCCAACAGCAATTGGTGGATATGAGGAGCATATGAAAGAAAAGGGAATAAATGATAGCGTGACTGCTGACAGGGAGAATGGATGAAAAGAAAGTGTTGCACTGACGTCAAATAAAACGGGTCAAGGACAGGAAGATGACGATTTTGTATAAAAGCTCTGTCGAATCTTTTACGGAAGGCCGTGACCAGGAGTAACGAGGAGTACCTTTGACAGCTTCGCTACCGCTGGTGTCAACCTTGCTGACTGTTTTTGGGGATTTTTACAAATGCTTAAAAAGACAGGCAAGTGCAGACTATACGTTCTCCCGCTTTGAACCCAGCTGCACTCCGCATCGAAATTTTCGTTAAAGTAAACATAGGATTACTTGTCCAACCTGGCAGTTTCAATTTCGAAACTACAGGCCACAGACTCCAGGCAGGCCCGTTATTCACAACGCTTCGATTCGATTTTCAATTCGGAAAGTCGTAGGTATGTCTTTTTTTTTTGACATTACTAAATCGAGCGAGATAGACATACGACTTTCCGAATCGAAAATCGAATCGAAGCGTTGTGAATAGCTATGCTGGTATTCTTAAGACCGATCACAACACGGAAAGCAGTACCTAAAAATAAAATAATTAAATTCGCCAATAAAACAGTTTTACGATTACGACATTCTCAGATATGCGCCGACGACGTCTGGCCACCATCTTGGATGCGCCCGCGACGCTCCCACTGTGCAATTACTGTAGTTTTCCTGCAATTACCATTGTCATGGCCTCTGTTAATGCAGTGTCATGTATATTGTATTTTCATTAAGTAGCCTTTAGTTTAGATCTGCCTACTGGTCTATACTTACGGGAAATAAGTATTTATAAAGATCTTGTGCACCGTGCCGGCCAAAGTTAAATTAAAAACTCGAAAAGGGGGTCAATATTAAAAGAAAAGTAATTACACAGCTTACAGCACTTTTTGAGCTTGTTCGAGGAACCACTTCTACCGCTATACCTCCCTAATTCTTTTGCTCACTAGCATTGCATATTCCAATAAATTTTAAGGGTATTTTGCCAATGTCTTTACTGCGGACGATGCATCTGCGGCCTCTGGTTTACAAGCATTGATGGTGATTAGCACATAACATCAAGAAGTCCCGCTTCAATATTTGATAACATCGCATAACTTAATCAGCCTACAACGTTCCCAGTAGGAGTTGCTTAACACTCAAGCCTGCTCTCTGTAAGAGGAAGTTACTGTTGCTGTTAGCCTGTGTCATCCCATTGCTGGGCAAAGGCCTGTCCCTATGACTTCCAAATCTTTAGATCTAGGGCTAATGTGGACCACTGGTCGTAGGTTCTGTCATGCTCGTCCCGTCTCATGCGAGGTCTACCGCTTCATCTTCTGGATGTTTCAAGGCTCCACATCGGGGTGTTTTTGGCTAACAGTTCATCGGGCATACGTCAGAGAAAGTGTGATATCATAATTCACCACTTGTGACCAGTGCGGATTGGTTGGTTTTGGAAATCTAGGTGGCCCACTGCAGATACTACTTTAGTGGGTTTATCAGTCAACATCAGAAAAAAAGTAAATAAGTACCTATATGTTTCTTCCATGGCACATGTCATCAAGAACAGAGATTACAATCTAAAACAATTATGCCATTTAACAGAACCTTCACCCATGCACACAATAATAACTAATAATCCTATGGTACATACTGTTGCCTTGCAATTACATGACAAGTTAAATTTAATTACTTGTCTTATGTTTTTTAAACGATTATGTAACTTACAGTTTCGTTTGAGACCTGTAGGAAATAATCAGCTTTCGATAACACAGTAAACTACGTCATAAGTAGGAAATAGCAATACTTAGCTATAACAGACTATTGTTGTCTTTTCTCATCATTAGGTCACTTGCAGTTTTGTAATGGCAAGTTGGAAAAACTACCGGCCAGTAACATTTGCAAAGGGTTACTTAGGCGTTAGGCAAACTTATACTTACCCGACAAAGCTTGTTCCATGCACAGGGCGTCGTCCATGTTGTGTCATTCTTCTCAGGGGATCTAAAATGGCCGCTTTAGCAGAATCAAAATATGAATCACGTTAAAAATTAGACCCTTTAGTTGTGAATTTAAAGTCTAAGAAAAAGTATTAAGAAATAACATTTTTAACGTGATTCATATTATGATTCTGCTAAAGCTGCCGTTTTAGGCCCCCTAGTCTGCGCAAGATAGTACTTGCGATTTTTTGAATGTCATCCAACCATTTAGATGTTGGTTTGCCGACACGATATTCGATTTCGACGATTAAGGTATCATTAGATTTGTCTCAAAAACCCAAGTGTGTTTAGATAGGTGTTTAGAAAAAAAACAAAATGGCTGATTTTTGGCGCTTAATTGTATGTATTTTTTTTTCAATCAAACCTCTCGAATATGGTATCAAAATGAAGGAAATTAAAGGTTTTTTGATACTTTAAATTGAATTTTACTTGTTTTTATGCTGTACGCTACCACGCCCCACTGACCACATAACATGTTATTGTATGTTTTTTTTATTTGCATGCCGTTCATCGGGAGCTTAGTCATCATCAACTGCCTGCCCTTGTCCCATGTTAAGTACATAAGGTCGGCGCAATACGGTTTTTTCTTCCATTCTCCCTGTCAATCTTCAGCCAATATTTTTTTCCTTTATCTTTCATATCATTCCTCACACAATCCATCCATCGTTTCCTTGGTCTTCCTCTCCCTCTCCATCCGTCAACATGTATATTCATCACTCTTTTAGTCACAAGCGCTTCGGGAGCTAAGTAACTATTAATAAAAACAACTCCAAATAGTTGAAAGATTTACCAAAAATATATAGATAAGTCTTTTTATTTTTTACGTTTATAATAAATGTAGTTCTCATTGTTACAGAAAGATGGCGCAACCGACAGAGTTGCGTTCGGAGCGGGTGAAGCAGATGTTCAGCTGGACTACGGCGGCGTAAGTGATATGATTTTAAAAACTAGATTCATTACGGTTTTGTGTTGTTTTGTGTTAATAATCTAGACTTAACTTTAAACACAACAAAACATATTATTACGTAGGTACCTATTCGATTCTAAAGTTCAAGAATTTCTAGATGTTTAAAGGTAGAATTTTAGTCTTCTCCCAATCTCATAGAAAAGTGGCAAGAATATAAAACGATTTTCTAGACATTATTTTGTCTAGGTTTCTAGGTAGGTGCTTATGTATTTAGGCTTTCTCGTTTCGGGCTATTAATGGAAAACTACGTTCACAGAAGCGTCTTAAAGCTTTCATATCACGTACGTTTAATATCCCAACAGGTTTGTAAAGCAACAGAGACAAAATAAACACGTACAGCCTCACATAACTTCCTCTCAATGATGCAAGCGTTATGAGATTCTGACCTGTCCAATGATGCAAGAGCCACTTTCGCGTACAGCCGAGAGGTCGATGAGCAAGCCCAATAACCTAGATATTTGTAATACTTCATTCAATAAGCGACTTAACATTATTGCTTCTATAGCAATTGGATACCTTTCTCCTGCTAATAAAAATCAAGGTTCTAAGTTTAGAACACTGCCATCTATACGTGAAAAATGGTATTACATAACGATTGAGAATAGTACCATCTGTTGGCTGTAGTACGAACTAGTAGCTTTGATTATAGATTGTGTAATGTTACGTCTGTTCACTAGATGGCGCGACTTCTAGTGAACATGCGTTATTTTAAACAATTTATTTTTATTTAGACTAGGTTTTGCAATAATTACCAAACAAACATGTATGTACATAGTTGTTGTATTCTTTAGGTCAAGATGCACATTACATTGACTGTCTACAGGCCATTACATTGAATTTCTATACACCACACAATAAAACATGAAGTTTAGGTGGGGGGGGTAATCTATTTGCTGAACTTTTTATTCCCGGTTTTTACGTCATAATCTTTGATATCTTTAGGTATAATTATAAGCATTAATTGGTTAATTACTAAATAGATACAAATTGCATTCGCGTACGTGATCATTAAACTGGATTTATACTAATTACCGATATTTCTCGAATATTCTTTGTCAATAAAGTTTATCAAATTATCATCGGGATATTATGAAAAGTTATACCTACAGTGGGAAAATGTGATCAGCAACTTACACAAGGGTAGGATAAGAACTGCTTTAGGTACCAAATATCCTCCTTACCTTGTAGTCAGAAGGATCAAGGAACCAAACAAGAAGCGTCGTAGGCCCTCATTCCCGTTTTCACAAAACTTAGGCAGCACCTACTTTGAATGCTTAAAAAATCGATCTATTGAGTTTTCGACGCCTGGCTCCATGTCAAAAGTGGAAAATCCAACAGTACAATGGTATTGAGGTGTTCAGGAAGGTTTTGCTTAGTGTGGTCTTGTGTTCGCAAGCGCGACTGCTTAGTTTGTGGTCCTGGGTTCGATTCCCGAGTCGGGCAAAGTGTTATTGGGTTTTTCCTTCAGGAATTTCTTAGTGGCAGCCACGGAGTCTGGATGTGTGTCCAGTTGATGGCAATATGCCCGCCCCCATTACATGGGACTTAAACATAACTGGCGAAATGTGGTTGTACTATTAGGTACACCTCTGCCGAACCCTTCGGGGTTAACAGACGTGATGTTATGTTACAAGGACAGATTTATACATTTTAAACTTCCTGTAAAACGTCATCACGCATTCGCCTGTATTGCGTTCAAGACTTCAAGTTCATATGAAGTCTTGTTATAATTAATTAAGTGTTGGTAAGTGGTTTTTAACCAAACTGAGATAGTTGGCGACCTCTCTTACTGAGGTCGTTGGGATTTTGATCTCGTTTATAATTTATTCAAATTTACTTGATTAGTATGTGAAGATTTATTATGGGTAGCGTATGGGAGGCTCGCCTTACGAGAGTCGAGTTTATTGGATTTGCAAAAATTAACATAACATGTACTTTACGTAGTCAATTTGATGGCATGGTTGGCGCAGTGACTGAGCAACTGGCTGCTGCGCTGTGTGTCGCGGTTTCGATCCCCGCACGGAACAAATTTATTGGTATGACCTACAGGTAGTTGTTCCTGGTCTGTCTGTTTGTGTATGTGAGTTTAAATGTTTGAAATTGCACCTACGAAACAGGAGAAATTCCAAATATGGGGCAACGTACGAAAAAAAATCAGTAGGAATATCTCAGTGGCAGCCGGAGTCTGGGTCTTGTGCCAGGTGGTTGGCAATAGGTGCGCCTCTATTACATAGAACTTTAATATAACTATAGTAAGTAAGTGGATGTAGGACATAAGTAAACCTCTGTCAAACCCTCTGACGATAATAGGCGTTATGTTATGTAATTGTATTGTATAACAGGCTGGTTTCCGCAACTCCACGTCAAAGCGCGTATTTTGCGTAGCGTGAGTTTCCCTCTCATAGAGAGGAGGCCTGTGTCCCAGCAGTGGGAACATTAATAGGCTGATGATGATGATGATTGTTTGAGTTGTTGGAACTCGGACAGGACACCATTACTTCAACATGTTGAAATCTATGTTTTTCTCTCTATCGTCAACATCAATGGCCTCGTCCGCTATTTCATAGGACTTAAAACATAACTGGCTGTATTTACTTTTATTTTACTGGGCAAAGGCCTCACCTTTCTCCGTCCATACCTGCCATGGCCATATAATGTTAGCCCTGCCAACATGATCAGATCGTCAGGTCACCCTCGCTGCGGTCGATCAGGACGGCGCTGTCCTTCCCCAAACGTCCGGTGTATGACGGTCTTTCTCGTCAGTGTGCATTCCACAGTAGTACAAACTTTTCTTTAAATACGAGATAGACATGTGTATATTGTAATTATTATTGTAGTTATAATAGCAACGCCTTGACTATATGACAATGTACCATTGTAAGGGGTCAATAGTTGAGCCCTGAAGGTCATCCCTCCATGTACTTAACTATTATTTGTTCATAAACATTTAATTTTTACCACCACACGTGTTTATGTAAATGATGGTGTCAGGAACTTCTGTCTATTTATGTATTGTGTATGTTTTTATAGTGCTAGGTTAGGTTATGCAAGAAAACAAAGAAATAAATATATTTTTACAAGGCAGACACCATAAATATACAAAAACCACGCGTTACTATATATTTGTACACGCTAATCTCTGCAACCACTCAACCGATTTCATTGAAATTTTGCATGTGTATGGTTGATTTTATTCCACATAGAAAGATACGATAGTTTTAGACCCGATAGGTATTTTAATTAAACTTCTCATATTAAAATGTCATGGCGCCTGTTGACGTAAACAAATTGAGTTTTATAGCCGTCCGCAAAAAAGCCTTTTTTTTCAATGAATATAGGTATGTTTTTGTAACGGAAAATAAACTGAGATAAGAATAATTAATTGTTTATTGAGGATTTGTTTTTTTTTACTAACTGGAAAAAAAAACAGTGTTCCGCTTTTTTCAGTTATTATTTAAGATGAATCACCTTTTGAGAAGTGATAGTTAAAATAATAGCCAGAAAACGTATAGAAAAAAGGCTTTAACCCTTTTTTTTTTTTTTTTTTTTTTTCGGATGGGAAATCATCAAATGACTTCTCCCGCTCTGGGCGGAGCAGGAGGGAGTGTCAGACTTTTACTGACTAAAACCCATCCATGTTCCTTCATCGCCCTTTGTGTTCCGGGGCCACAGTATCTCTTTCGAATAGTCCCGCAGCCCCGAAGGCTTTAACCCTACTGTGGGGTAATATTTTTTTAATGATCGAATCTTTTGTTCATTTTTGTTTTGAGTTCGTCGGGCCATTAGTCACGGATGTTTTTCTTGGAAACGATGTGTTATTGTAAGCAAGATTAATTAATTAAGTCCTGGTTAAAACGTATTTGTTCTGACGTTTATTTAATTAAATAACTAAGAGGACAATGCCCCATATATATAAGTAGTTAATAATGGCTTTAAAAGCGAATCGTATTTCTAAGATGACTTTCATCCGTATTCACATAGGCTTTTAGGTTGTATTGTATTCTGATTATTATTTTAATGACATAATGTATTTGACCTTAATTTTATTCTATTTTATTGACATTTGGTTTTTGATTATTAGCTTTTGACATGATTGTATTTTGGTTATTATTTTAGTGACATGATGTATTTGACTTGTATTTTGGTTATTATTTTAGTGACATGATGTATTTGACTTGTATTTTGGTTATTATTTTAGTGACATGATGTATTTGACTTGTATTTTGGTTATTATTTTAGTGACATGATGTATTTGACTTGTATTTTGGTTATTATTTTAGTGACATGATGTATTTGACTTGTATTTTGGTTATTATTTTAGTGACATGATGTATTTGACTTGTATTTTGGTTATTATTTTAGTGACATGATGTATTTGACTTGTATTTTGGTTAATATTTTAGTGACATGATGTATTTGACTTGTATTTTGGTTATTATTTTAGTGACATGATGTATTTGACTTGTATTTTGGTTATTATTTTAGTGACATGATGTATTTGACTTGTATTTTGGTTATTATTTTAGTGACATGATGTATTTGACTTTAATTTTATTTATTTTAGTGACATGATGTATTTGACTTGTATTTTGGTTATTATTTTAGTGACATGATGTATTTGACTTGTATTTTGGTTATTATTTTAGTGACATGATGTATTTGACTTTAATTTTATTTATTTTAGTGACATGATGTATTTGACTTGTATTTTGGTTATTATTTTAGTGACATGATGTATTTGACTTGTATTTTGGTTATTATTTTAGTGACATGATGTATTTGACTTGTATTTTGGTTATTATTTTAGTGACATGATGTATTTGACTTGTATTTTGGTTATTATTTTAGTGACATGATGTATTTGACTTGTATTTTGGTTATTATTTTAGTGACATGATGTATTTGACTTGTATTTTGGTTATTATTTTAGTGACATGATGTATTTGACTTGTATTTTGGTTATTATTTTAGTGACATGATGTATTTGACTTGTATTTTGGTTATTATTTTAGTGACATGATGTATTTGACTTGTATTTTGGTTATTATTTTAGTGACATGATGTATTTGACTTGTATTTTGGTTATTATTTTAGTGACATGATGTATTTGACTTGTATTTTGGTTATTATTTTAGTGACATGATGTATTTGACTTGTATTTTGGTTAATATTTTAGTGACATGATGTATTTGACTTGTATTTTGGTTATTATTTTAGTGACATGATGTATTTGACTTGTATTTTGGTTATTATTTTAGTGACATGATGTATTTGACTTGTATTTTGGTTATTATTTTAGTGACATGATGTATTTGACTTGTATTTTGGTTATTATTTTAGTGACATGATGTATTTGACTTGTATTTTGGTTATTATTTTAGTGACATGATGTATTTGACTTGTATTTTGGTTATTATTTTAGTGACATGATGTATTTGACTTGTATTTTGGTTATTATTTTAGTGACATGATGTATTTGACTTTAATTTTATTTATTTTATTGACATTTTGTTTTTGATTATTATCTTATGGACATGATTGTACTTATTTCGATTATTATTCTAATGACCGAAACAAGAATGAATGAGATGTATTTTTTAATTAAAAATTATTTAATGAATGCTACTTGCTGTATTATGTTATTAATTGTTGTGCCCGACAGGGTCCATGTGAACTTTATTTTAATTATAAGATCTTATAAAACACATGTGATATGCAATAAAGAATTGAATTGAATTGAATTGAATGAAGGTAGCTTCCTTATGTCAATCCAATACGTCTTTTACGCTGACAGAATGGCGCCTTGTCTAGGCCTTGTGGTTGGTGCATAGGTGATCACCTCTTTACTACAGAGATGGCAGCACAGTGGTCACGTGCTGCCGTGCACACTTGCACAGCGAGGCTCAGGGGAGACCCCTTTAGATCTCTTTAGGGATGTGTCTTAGCAGGCGTTGCACAGAGGGGGCTCCGGACAGGTCTTTTAAGGTGACTACAGGAGCTAAACGCGAGTTTTATAATGCAAAAAAGCATATGATTCACTGCAATAAACAAAACCAGAAAAATATATGATATTCTTCAGGATATATGCTAGTATGATAGTGTCTTGAAACCATAATACAACTAATTTGACTCGATAGAAAAAAATCACTAACTTATCTCTAAAAATTTCTTTCAACGAGTAGAAAACATACTCAAAACATGCGATCATTCTGATTTTATGGCAAATAATTCTACAAGCAACATATTAGCATGCTAGTTTTTTATTTTTTTAGTCCAATCAATAGATTTTATGTAAATCGCAAAAATCCCTCATTTCGCACTATTCGGCCCGCAGTGACTGACGTAACAACCACTGTGTAGTGCAAGCTGATTAGAACTTTATTCTAACAGTATTTCAAACGAAGTTTGAACCACCACAAACAGAGTTGCTAATTTAGCTCCTGTAGTCGTCTTAAGAGGAACCGGTGCCTCTAATCCTCTCATGTGCGGATTGTGACTACCGGGGTGGTTTTAGCGAGGTAAAAATCCCGCAGTCCTTGGTCTTATTCCCAAAGACCGGTCGTATTTTTAAGGTTTCCCTCCGAACACAAAATGGTAATCACCACTTGAATTTCTACTACTGAATAGTTTGTAAGCTAATTAGCTAACTCAACTTGCAATTAATGATAAAAAAAAATAGATTACACAACACGAATGCGTTAATTTTATAACGTACTAACTATTTTAACAACCAGACTTACTCTTTTGACTTTTGTTTCTCAAAAATTGTAATAATGGAGAAAACACAGCTTTTTATCATTGTAATTCTACAAATATATTTAAATATAGACAGTTTAAAAGTAAATATTACCTCATAAAGTCGTTACTACAAAGTGAGATCGCAAAATTGGAAGCAGAAAGTGGAAAATATGTTGAGTGTTGACCGCGGCCTTTTGGTGCCAAAGAGTTATAGAAACGAACTAGCATTATGCTAAAGTTAAGGTTTTTGAAGATTATATTATTATAATTATTTATTTATCAGGAACAATTTAAATTGTATTTGATACATTACATAGGTACATCATAATTAATATAAATTCTAAAATGACATGCAACAATATAAAACATGCAGCAATAGTTAAAAACAAAACATGCAAGATTTAAAAAAATACATGATTAGGTACCATAAACAATAAATAGCATTTTTTTTTAAATAGAAAAATCCCTCTTCTCCTCCCACTTCTCACGAACCCGCGCCTCCCTCCAGTTCTGACGGAACGTTTCCAGTTCGTTACGTATTTTTGTGTTGGTTTCAAGAAAAAATAGTGAAACAAATTGTCACCCTAAGGGGCAGCGCAGACGACAGACTTTTAGTGTGTACAAGTCTGCGACAGACAAAATCTCTGCGACAAAATGTTGAATGTTTGTATGTTTATCCTCTATGTTTACCTAAACCATTGATTAAGTTGTGATGAAACTTGAAAAGGTATTTCTGTGTACGCTTGTGAAGGTTTCCAGCCCAAAAAATTTTTACACACAGCTAGTTATTAATTAATAAAAGTCATAAGAAAACCTCCTTTTTGACTTACTTCGTGTTAATTTGTAAGAAAAAGATTGCTAATTTAAATTACACTTGTAAACGATTACATATTACATCAAAGTGTTTATAACTTATAAAAAATAAAGTTTCTTGAATCTGTTATGTATTACACTATGTATTATAATAATAACGTTATAACATTAATCGTAACACAATCAGCACGCTTTCCGCCCACGTCTGTCTTTTTGTGTTTCCTGATCTCCAAAACTCCTCGGTTGATTTTGATACAAAACTTTCACAAAACATTCTAAATCAATATAGTAGGCACCAACAAACTGATTTAGACATGTTTATATTCTGATAAAGATCTGACAATATTGTCTGCCTTAGTGGTCTAGTTGTCATAAGCTCTACTGCTGAGCAAGAGGTCCTTGGTTCGATTCCCAAGTCGGGCAAAGGGATGTAGGGTTTTTCTATAAGGAATAACTCAATAGTAGCCCGAGGTATGGACTTCTGCCCGGGTTTTGGCAATCGTCTCGCCCCCTATTATATGGGACAGAAACATAACAGGCATAATCTGGGTGTACCATGAGCTACATCTCTGCCCTTCAGAGATTACAGGCGTGATGGTATGTTGTACGGCTTGCCTTGAATTTCTATCTTTTATTTTTAGATCCCACTACAATTTTATTCACTACCGGGGTCTTAATTTTTACATAATTATGTAAATTATTATAAACATCTTCAATATTTTCGCAATAAACCACAAAAGGAGATATTTGGACAAAAGCAAAAATTTTTTCTATATTTATGCTAATAGGATTTACACAATACATGTCAATTTAATGATTTAAGGCCGTATTCAGAGACGTCTGTTAGCGTTAGAGAAATAATTATTATTTTATGATGTAACCGTGGAGTTTCTAGCCAGGTCGTCAGCATAGGAAACGACCAACCCGAACCATCTTTTGACGTTTCATTACTAGCCGTGTAGGTTTAGTGAAATAATTTAAATTTGAATTCTGATGACTTTAAAAGTGGCCATTGTTTGTCCTCAAACATTTTTACACAAATGAAAAAAAAAATGACAATTACATACTTAATTTATTTAAAAAAATATTTAGGCAGTAGTAGTATTATTTCTCATACAATGGTGCTTATAAGTAAACTAAACCTGAAATATTTTACAGTTGCAAGTAATGATAATGTTGAGTCAGGAGAGGTAGTGATAGTAATTACGTCTAGGGACCTGGACAAAGTTACATTCTAGTAGCAAAACATGCCAAATATGAAAGTACTATAATCACAATCATATAAACATTATTTTCTAATTGTTCTCGACGCAGGTTCAAAGACTCGTCATTCCATTTTCGGATGTATGTTATAATATTAGTAACTACATTAATTTTCTACTAGGTTGTCATATAACATGATTATACCAAGGCATGCATCCACCATGTAGGTGTTTATCAATCAAGGACACAAAGTATCATTCACTATGTGATGGTTTCTACTTTGCAATGCAACATCTGGATACCAAAATTAATAGATGTTCATAGTCAAAGTCATTTTTTTTATTTGCTAAACATAGATATAAAAGGTGTAAATATAAAGTTATTAGATCGCTGTTATTTGACATCAACGGCGTACAAATATTTAAAAAAATAGAATGTTCTTATTTATTTACAAGATAACAGTATTATTTACAAACTACAATTCTCTAAGGGTAATAAAAAATGAACAAGTATCAAAAAGGTTAGGTTATAAAAGGCGTTATAAAATTCGTCCACATCGCTGTCAACAAAAAGAAAATAATATAATTGTATTTTGTTAAAAGGTGCTAGCCGAGCAACTGTCTACCAGTACCATACATTATTTCTAGGTAAGTTACTAGGTGTTAAATTCATTTTATTATAAATTCTTTAAAACTATGTTAACTAAATAATGTCAGATAAAATTGTTTTACAAAATTTTCAAGACATGGCGCCTTCAAACTTTTTTTGTTTTCAAATACACATGCCATGTCACATGTCAAACTGAATAATTGTACATTAAATATTCAAGACATACATATATCTACATATATTGGTAGGTATATAGACATAACCTTCAAATATTTAAAGATTTTTATTTCACTTATGAACTCTGTTCAAGGTGTATACATGAACTCGACAAGGTTACATTCATATGAAGATTGGAGGAACTCCATTATGTAAAACCTAACAGCAGGTCAGCAAGTATCTATCTATCTATCTGAAGTCTAGAACGACAGACATTTTTTGGTAATCTACGGTAATCACTGCACAGAATCCATCTATCCATAGAGCAATTTATAGAAATTTGTTGCTGTCGAATGTCGATACTTATCCATTAGTTGTCGACATAGCTTACAAAATAAGTAAGCTGAACTGGCAATAGGCCGGTCATATTAGCCGTAGAACCGATGACCGTTGGGAAGACGTGTTCTTGAGCGGAGACCGCGAATCGGCAAGGGTAAGGTGGGACGCCATCAGGATCGGTGGAGCGAAGATCTTCGCGGGTGGCTGGTAGCAACTGGATGAGAGTTGCCGAGAATTGAGTTGAATGGCGTGCGGTTGAGGAAGCCTATGTCCAGCAGTGGACTGCTGTAGGCTGATGATGATTCAGAAACATGAAGAAGTGCTCCGTTTTACAATTTTGAAATGGTCAGAGCGCATAATATAAATGTTCTACTGAGTTCACTGATGGTCGATCACGTTTCACCCTTATACCCTGAGTAATAACGTTGCATATTGGTCAACAGTCAGTCATGTTAGTAATAATTGGCTCGTTGTCAACACACCATCTTCAACACTAACAACTGTTTTGTTCTGTCAACCATCGTCAATGGTTGATCTTCTGCGCGTCTCCTTTTGATTGAGCTTTTCTTTTAGTCGGCATATCTGCTGCCTCATTTGTTTCTCTTTTATAACCGATCTACTTAATGCGTCCTTGCACATTTTTAATGCTGTTCTTAGCTTTATTGCTCTAAGTTTCCAAATGTTTGCATATTCTTCTTTGTTTTCAGTATTCGATTTCGCAGTTTTACTTTTTTTCTTTTGATAATATCGCGCAGAATATTCTCGCCACTTTTCCCTTGTTTTTTCTTTTTGACTTTGATTTTGTTGTGTAATTTTTAATTTTTTTGATTTTACTCTCTCTAAATGTTTGCGTCGCATTTCTTCATATTTTACTTGATTTTGTTTAAGGCGTTCTCTATAACGCCTTTGTCTCTCAGCATTACTCATTGGGGCCATTATGTGTCACTGAAATGAAAATATGCTGTTAAAAGGCTTTTCCAAAGTGAGGTCCTGGTTTCCCTTTGAACATTGAAGTACAGACAGCACATTAAGCTAGTAGAATCTGTCACTGTCAAATTTATTTAATAGATTTTCAACTTTATCGCTAAAGCATTAGGTTTAAGGTTGATTGGGATAATTTAACAGTTTCGGGTAGCTTAGCGGGGGAGGCCTATGTCCAGCAGTGGACGTCTTGAAACGACTTAAAACGTCTTGACGCTGAAATGGTGATGATGATGATACATAGACTGCTCAAATCGTAACCCTTCTTTTTGGCTTCGCCGTAGTCGGGTGAAAATTACCTGTATATTTTTTGCACCGGACATTATTTCTTGTCTTAGAGCCTTTTTTTCGGATCGGAAATCCTCGAATGACCCCACCCGCTCTGGGCGCAGCATAATAAATTCGGAGTATTTAATGCACCCACCACTAGCCCCGAAACAAAAAGAGAAGAAAAGTAAACAGAACACAATTATTAGTGAATACTACATACACACTTGAAAGGTCACTAGCACTCCAGACTGTACTCGTACCGTAACTATCCGCGGAATTTCCAGCAAGATGTTGTTTATAAACGCAGATCCATTAAAATATTACAAACAAATATCATATAATTATGCACTTTTTTTACAATTTAGGTTATCTCCATTTATTTGGTTTACTTGCCGAATGAGATTAATGTACGCTTGGGCGTTCGGGCGCATGCGTGCGGCGAGAAGACATTTTTTTACTTTTTGATTGTCAAGTAAAATGAATGAAAAAAGGGAAGGATGATTCCTTAGAAAAAAAATATTATTCTATTTAGTCTGTCAGTTAGATTATCCAAAAATATTGGATACGTATTTTTTGTATTATCAAATCAATCGAAATTGACGAAAATAAAACGCATCAAAGATGAGTGGCTTGTGACGTCACTTTCCGGTAAAAAGTGACGTCACACGAGTTTTCGTCGCACTGTATCGTCTCTATTTTTTGTTTACATGAGTAAAGAAGACTAATTAGATTTTTATGGTCATCTACCTACTACCCTATTGAACGAATACGCCATAGATGGTAGTTTTAATTGTATACATTACGCTTTACAATTTCTTAGTTGTAACAGATTGTATGACCACAGCTGAGAAATTACAAGGGTGCATACCTAAAAATACATCAGCATTTTGTTTTTTAAATCACAATTACAAACACAGATCACCGTTTGGTTGCATCATTTCCCCTTTCTGTCCTTTACAAATTGCAACCCCCTATTGTGAGAGGCCCAATCAATACTCCTTTCGATCGGGCTTTTCACTCCAACCAATGGTGACTTCACATGACAGAATAAGACAGAGCTACTCGAGAACGCTGAACCGTGCATGCACATGGTGATTTCACCCTAAAATATAATTATTTTTATTGAAACGTATTTGTTCTATTCACAAGAACTGCGCCTACTTGTTAAAGTATTACGAAAAATAATATAAGGGCATAAAACAACGTATAGCTATATCATAATATTCTTACCAAATAACAACCGGCAATCCGTTCAGTCGTCAATTCTGGCTCGCCGTTGTCGTTGTATATATATATGTATCGCTATATATTGTAATTTTGTATTTTGTGTGCAATAAAGAATAAGAATAAGTAACAACTGTCTTTAACAACACTGATAAAAACTTGTTTCTGCACTGTTCCACCTCTTTTCTTCGCCGAACACAAAATGTTTTATGGATTTTGAAGGAACCTAAGGTGTTGCTAGAGTAGTAAAAAATATTTACTACCAATTTTGAACTGTTATCTGAATGAGGGATTTTCTTTTTCAACTCTTCCCTAGTCGCTGGATAGATGGCGCTGAACTTGGTAAGTTACTGCAAGGAACGGAACGTCACATTGTTTCACTTGGATGTAATGGTTATATTCGGAAGCATAAGCAAACGAAAGTGTTAGTCAACGAGCGTATGTGACGTGACGCAATGTTTTTTTTTTCCAAGCGTTTTGCTTTGGCACCTAGTAACGTAGTCAGTTCAACGCCATCTACCGAGTTCTTGGAAACTATTTTTTTTTAAATACTCAAAAAGAAAACCTCTCATTAATTGCAAGGCTGGCAAGAAGATTTGCATATTTTTGTCCACATCCTCTAAAGGAATTACAGAATGTTATTAAATCCTGCGCACGTGCACGAACAGTGTGATTCGCGTGCATCTTACAAACATAGTATGGACACCTTTGGGCCTGTTCGCGAGCAGTTCGCGTGCAAGTTATAATGTCCTCATGTGAACACGAACAGTGCGGTTCGCGTGCATTAGGCACATAGTAAACACCTTTGGACATGTTTGCGAGATGAATGACGCGTCTAAGGTATCCCACTGGCGTTATACGAGCGTTGGCGTTTGACTAACATTGTAAACTCTCTCACTCACTTGATTTTATTTACATTTAATTAAGCGTCAATCAATCATTCATTAAACATTTATTGTAGTTGGTTAATAAATGTATTAGTAGATTTATTTTAGTTCTGTTTGATATAACGATGCATGTTTTCCTGACAAGCAGCGCCATCTTGAACTGCACTTAAAGTGGATATACTTTAAAATAAGAAATCTAATTAGAGACAAAAATTTCAAGTGTTTTTTTTATGCGGAGAATGAAAGGAGTCATAATACTAGATTAAATAATTAAGCTGCTGTCCGCGACTTGGTTCACGTGGAAATTTTGATGTGTATGTGTTGGAAAAAAAGTAGCTTATATGCTGTTCCAGACTATAATCTTTGTCTGATTCGTCCAGCCGTTCTGGTGTGATTGAGTAACAAACATCCATCCTTCCAAACTATCGCATAAATTATAATAGTAGTAAGGTAATTCCGGTTCAGCCTTAGCAAAGGGTCCCATATGTCCCCTAATCGTGACGGCGGCGGCGCAGCGGAAGCTAATAGCCCCCGTTCGTGATCCACGCCCCTCCAGCCAACGGATAGGGGCCGATTCGCGGGATTATTTAAACTGCTCGCATGAAACTCTTTACAATTAAATATAATTATAACAGGCATTATCAACATCACGTCACATTTCAAATAGCGATACCGAATCTAAACAATTGGTAAGTTAAATAAATATTGTTATTGACTGAAATTACCAAAATTGTTCCAATTATATTTAATTTTATAAATGCTGGGTTCAGGAGAAGTTGTACCATACCATACAAGTGCTTTGAGTAAAGGTTGAAAAGTGGTCGACCGTCAGTGAGCGCGGTAGTACATACTTTATTAATATTAAATGGTACAAGTTCTATAATATTATTCAATCAAAAATAATCAAATGAGATGATTCCTGTCATCCCGAAATCAACTCGTAGCCAATGTCTACGCCTCGTAGCAACAGCTACGACATGCGTAGCGTCGTAGCAAATCTCGCGTAGCAAATAAAAAACTTAAACGATTTTGAGGAAAAACTTAATTAGTACTTACTTACAATATAAAGGGTGTAAAAAACCTCTTAACGAAGCCGAAAGGCACTTGTTCTCCCCGTTGGGGGTCAAAGTTGCAACTGCGTTTTTTTTTAATAACAAGTTTTTAATGTAAGATTTTTACTTTAAACACCTCCACGTCCCCTGTATTATTCAATCCATCCATCAGCACAATATTTCGAGTGTTTGATTGAGTGTTGCATTGAGTTCTACCACAAAATATGATTTTTCACCCCAAAAAAAAGTCGATGCTCAGCAATAAATTTTGCGTAAAGTTACTTAGTTTGATGTACAGAATGCTTGGTTGACGGCTTCGTGATGAGGTGGTTTACACCCTGTATAATAGCTTAAAGTTGAAGTAAATTTGTCAATGCCTTATTGTAATTGACCGCCAAACGGATGGCCGTGTGCGATGACCGATGTGTTATGGTAATGACGGATTTAAGGCTAACTTGTGGCCGAATAAAGTGTCAGCAAGTCTATTTAGTTTGAAATTATGAATTTATAATGATTCAGTTAAGCCGGTATGGGCAAATTAAGGACATGGCTGGGGATATGACAGATGATGTAAGGTTCTGTAGTATCAGTCAGAGTCACTAGTACTGTACAGACCTAACGCTGTTGTGTGCGGTGATTTGTATTTTTATTTAAATAAAAGGCGTTTAAGATGCCAAAATTAAGATGATTATTATAAAAAATCGTAGACATGTCATTCACATAAACTTTTAATATTCTTCTAATTATGAATTTGTGTTTATTTCCTTTTTTTTTAAAACGGGCCAGTTACTTTATAAACTTCCGTGGTCTACAGTATATGTCTGTCCGAGTCCGGTGCCTGCAGCCTGTCCGTGGTGGTTTCATTTAGGCTTTAAGTTTTACACTAGCTCAAGGTTCACGATTACCACCTAAAATTAATTAATTTAATTTGTAAGTTTAGAAGTAGTTTTGGTATTCGTTTTCCGTTGTCAGATTGTAGGAAAATACTAAAGTTACTATTGTAAGTTTTTGTGGAGAGTAATTTAGATAAATAACTTGACATTTCAGTTAATCATCTTCATAATATGATAACTAGCTACTTCAATCTAAAATTATAATTGAATGTTGTTAAATCTTCCTACAGATGCCTTTGCTTTTGCCTTTCGATTTTTAAATATTTTTAGAACCCTGTTGTTTATTTCTGTCGGTCTCTCAAGACCTTTACAAAGGTTTCTTTGTTTTTATGCTGAAATAATTTAATTAATACCCACTTTACGTTTTATAACCGTGAAAGGCATTAACCCTGTAAATGTTCGTTAACCCTTGAAGACCGTCACTACACTACATTCACAGATTTGTAAGCGAAATGCGAATTGCGACGTCATACTTTGCAGTAATTAACTTTCTATAGGAAATTGAATTAAATACTTTTGCGCCAGAGGCTGTACGGAATTGGTGTTCAAATAATTGTAATACACCTTTTACTTATGATTTTTGAATATGAAATCAATGTCAGGTTTCCCCGCTAAAACGTAACGTGTATTACTTACTAGAAATAATTGTCATATCAGAAAAGATTATAAATGGACCCACAATTATCATTTAATCCACTGTGCACAGACTGATGCTTTTGTATTCTTTATACACCTTCACAAAGCCTTCATCCAAGCATTCTGTACATCAAACGTAACGCAAAAATGATTACTGGGAAACGACTTTTTTTTGGGGTGAAAAATCACGTTTTGTGGATTAGGACTCAATGTGACGTAATAACGTAAATGTAAAAAGTTGGAACTTTTACCCTCAAAGTGCGTGTCTTGGGTTCGAACTATGACTTGGCAGTCTAATGTTCACTGCGGGTGAAACCGCGTGACGTCCGCTAGTTTATTATAAATAGCGTAGATCACACGATACGTTAGCCCAACATGTGGGGTCACAGGCGCGAGGCGGTGGCGTGTTATGTACTCATTATGTAAATAGAACTAGTAGGCCAACGTTCTTTCTGCTAGAGATCATGTTTGACCATTTGACAACACGTTTTGCTAAAACGTGATACCGCGGCAAATTCTTGTAGAAATATACATACACCTAGCGTGTAAAATTATACGAGTTTCATATGAATGGATGAAATTAAGAATGGCTAAAAGGAAGCTGATTTTTAACAAACAAGATTTTAATTTATACTAATAAATTTATGCCTGTAGCATGACCTATACCCTGTTTTTATGCCAATAGCATAAAAACAGGTTACAGAAAAATGTGAGACCCTGGCTACACAGCTAGTTTTTATACCTGAATTTCAGGAGCCAGTGACTTCTTCCATTTAAGTTACAATTAGGTAAGTTTTATGCAGCAAAAAGTGACAGAATTAAATTACTTAAATTTAAGTTCAATAGTTAAGCATAATCACAAAAAATAGAATTAGAATAAAATCAGGATTAAAAATTTAGATTAATAATTGAATTAAAAACAATATTAATTTAAAAACAATGATTGTAAAAAATAAAAGCATGCAATAATATTAGAATAAATTGCAATTCAGCTAGGATGAAACAAAATAATATGCGAAATAAGGGTGCAGGTATGTCAATGTGCATGTGGACGTGGGTGTGATGAGTGGGAGTGTGTATGTGTGTGAATACTATTTATTTGTGTTGTTTAATATTTATGTTGATTGCAGTAAATTTTCAGTGGCGTTGTAGTCCTGTGTCAGTAGCCAGATTTTTACCTTCTTTTTTGTTTGTCGAGTCGTAAGGGGATTTATATTCAGGATTTTGTTTAATAAAGATAGAATGTTACTTGCCTAAGCTCCATGTGCTCATTGTATGTTACTCATGCTATCACCCTCATTCTTCTGCCCTCATGGCTCATCTCAATTTACTTGCGGCTGGGACAGCATGTCGTCTTCTTCTTTCATACTTCTCTATTACTCGCCATCTCAACAACAGTCACCTCCATTCTTGCCATATCATTCTTCACACAGACTGACACACTAACATCTAGAACCGATCTCAAATACTCATCCTACGTAAACAAATGACTCCACCTGAGCGCACCGCTCTCGGCAGGACAAAGTCCAACAAACTGGTTGCCGCAAGGACGATGTCGCCCGGACACTTGATTTAAAGCCGTTTTGTTAAAACACGCATTTATTAAGTTATTGCCTTGTCACTGTCTCGTATCTACGTCAGTTTGGAGAGAAAACAGGTTTTTTTTGGGAAAAAAAAATAATATTTAATATTTTTGGTTGATAAAACTAAGCTGCCTCGTTATCCTAGTGACCGAAAGTGCGATTGATGAGCACGAAGTTTTGGGTTTAAAATGTGGTGTCCTACGTGTCACATTATTTGTTAATTACAGGAAGTTATGGACGCTACTGAGGGCGAAAAAATCAAGGGCCGACTCAATTTAGATGGTCATCGATACGATACGGGACATTCCAGCCTAACATCGAAGCTAGGACCCGCGATGCTACGCAGTTGCACTCGCGTCTACCCATACAATTTAAAATAAAAATACCAAATCAATCAATCATCAATCTTTGCATACAAACACTTATATAATAAGAACACACACAGCATAAAACTGTTTTATGTCCGTAACATCACCATCTCAGGTCCAGTTGAAAACCAGCGTCGGGCACTAGCTGCTCGGCAGTTTGCTGAACTGGGCGTATTTGGCGCAGCCGTGAGACACACAATATCATTTCTTTTCTTTTTTTTCTGTTTAGTTTAAGTTTTATAATTGTGTAGTTTTTATTTTATTGTTATTTTTGTTTTGTTGTGTGCACTTATGGCATGTGCCAAATAAATATGTTTTCTTTCTTTCTTTTTCTTTCAAATGAAATAAGCTGTTGTTGCGGTTATTAATTCCTGATTTTTATCCACTTCCAATTTTTACCAAAAAAAATCCTGGTTGAATTATATTAGAATTGTCATTAGATTTAATAGCATACATCGAATAATAATTCTAGGTTAGTATGGCAACCGGTTGGCCTACCAATCTTCATATTTATTACTTATTTCTAAAGTTATTTAAGCACTAAACTAACGAAGGCTTCAAAGTGTTAATTTTATTTTATTGATTTTGGGTGGCTCACAGCTAATAATACAATTTAATATTAAATTAAGTACCTGCACAAGCAGGAATGTAGGCGCAACTACTATTTAAATTAATCAAAAACAATACAGCTTTTAGACAAGGCAGAAGATTAACTATGAATAAATATTATGTACCTATGTTTTAAAAGACCCTCGTTGGTTCAGCGGTTGCAAGTGCGAAAGCTGAGCATATAATCCTGGATTTAATTTTTAGGCCGAGCAAAGTGTTAGTTGATTTTACCAATTTCTCAAAATGTTGTGTGCTCAATTTATGGCAATAAACTTGCCCTTTATTATGCAACCGTCTTGATAAAACCTACCTTCATCCAAGACCGACCAAGACGTCACGTTTGACGACCTAGAACTCTTCAAACTATTTTTGTTATTGTGTCACTTCTGTTGCCAAAGGCACATCACACAATAAATCAGTCAAAGTATCTATGCCAACAGGATATGAGTCATTAACAGCGCGAATATAGCTCTAAATGACACCAATTAGCGTAAACATACACATTAATTGCTTTGTGGCAGAATTTTAGACGAAAATGGTACAAAACAAGGATGTTTTGCTGTTCCATCTTGAGACAGGAATGGTGAATGGGCAATATAAGTGTTACTCTGCTGTTCATAATTCATCATCATCTGCCTAGCCTTTTCCCAACTATGTTGGGGTCGGCTTCCAGTCTTACCGGATCCAGCTGAACACCAGTATTTTCTTAAATTCCCTTATAAATAATTTATTGGTGTTCAGCTGCAGCCGGTTAGACTGGAAACATCATCATCATTGGGGTCGGCCCCAATGATGATCATGATTGTTTAGTGTAAAACCCAATCAGCGCAGTGACTCATATTTGTTATTTTTCATCCAGTTATGAATTTGATATTTATATTTCATCAGTGTGTTTATTATTTCTAAAAATAACTTTGGCTTACTTTCATTTTCAAACAAAATGTTGACGTTTTATTATTTTGCATACAAAGCATGACCGCCGTAAAAATAGAAAAAAAATGATGACGTCAAAAATGACAAGAAACTGCTCAGTTTGCATAGTATTAGATAATTGTGTCTATTTTTAACCGACTTCAAAAAAAGGAGAAGGTAATCAATTAGATTGTATTTTTTAATGATTTTTCGTAGAGAAAGGCTGCGTTCCCACTTTGTCGTGACGACAGTCGTGTAGTTTTAGGTGTTGTGGCTTGTGTATTAAAATGGAGGTGTTCACATCAAGGAACTTATATACTAACTAGAATGAGTACGAACAAAATGCTAAAAAAATAAAAAATAAACTCTATCTCAAAAGCCTAGAGTTTAAATTTGTACTTTGGATTCAATAAAAAAAAAACGTTCCGAGCGAGAAACCGACATAGGTGGATGGTGTCTCTGTCTTTCCTTGTCACCGATGTAAACAATATGGCTGATACATTTTCGCGTTGAAGTCGTTTAAGTACTTTTTATTGTATTTAAGTGAAATAATCCGCTTTAAATATGGTAAAATTGTGTTGTGTGACGAGGTGTAGTAGTAAGGGTATGCTGGATGTGGAATTTCGTTTATCAGGGAAGTTTTTTTAACTTTGGTTGTTTATTAAGACTAGGGTTACCAATGTTTTAGATTGACAAACGGGAAATATCCAAATAAATTAAGTAAGAAATGTACGGAAAGTATTGTCAATACAGCTACTAGCCGGCCTTGAACAACTACCGTTTAATTAAAAGTACACAAATAAAATTTACACAATTTAATGTGATTACACCAATATTACTATGAAAAATATGGTCGCATAATTTAACATAAGAAACAACGATTTTCTTATAAATAACTGCGGAACTAAGGTATTTCCCGCGTCTGTCGGTTATAAGCAGCGTTTGACGTCATGGAGAGTATGACGATGTGACTATTGATGACCAAGGGCTGCTGGAAACTGATTATTTATTTATTAGCATGTGGTTGGGAAATATTGTATATCAGATCATCTATGGATTTACTTATCGTGCGTAGAAATCCTTTTTACTTCTAGTAATACTAGTGTCCTGCCCCTGTCTCGCACGTTTATTACGACTTGACAACATTGTGATTGCTTAATTATACATAACATGTAAGTATGTAAGTTTAATGTAGGTAGCGTCGGACAGCATCACTTGTCTGTCATGAATGTATAAATGGACCTTTTTGGCGCAGCCGTGATGCACACAGCACATACTATGTATTTTCTCTTTTTTATTATTTTTTATTCGTCATTTATTTTATTTTTTTATTTTGTGTGCTTAATGAACTGACGTCAAATAAACATTATTCTTTCTTTTGTTTATTTAGGTGAAATAATTATATTCATACATTTAACAATACGCTACTAATTCTTTAATTCATCTTGAAAACCGCCATCAAAATCCGCAGCGTAGTTCAGAACTTACAGAATTTTTATTCAAAATATGAGAATTATACAGTTTATATGATTATTTAATCAATTAATGTTACGTCAAATCGCCTGAAACACAGGATTACCTAGTTCAGGCTTAAAGCATGGGTGAACTTGACATAGATTTAAGAAAAACTGTAAACGTTTAACATATATTTATTGAATAAAATTTTATTTATTATTTATATACTTAGTATTGATATTTTCTTAGTGCGAACTACTTCCTATAATTGGGTTTTCCTATTGTATATTTAGGTTATCTACAAGGTGTGAAGTGGGTTATTTTTTATTACTTTTAACTCCACACACGTGTATTGTAAGAATTTTCCACTCAGCTTCGGACTTGTCCGTTGTCCTATTTTTTCGAACGGGACACCTAAATGAAAGCCTATTTTTTTGCACTGTTGGTAATTTCAATTCCTCTCGTTGAGCCAGGCGTGGAAAGTCCAACAGGTCAGTTTCTAGGCATTTAATTAAGTGGTACCAAGAATTGGTGAAAATTGCCGTACTGGGCAAAGGTCAGATTCACACACAGAACAACAATCTTTCTTACACATAAAGGAAAATGATGAAGGTTCTTATAAATAATGCGCTGGCACGAATGCTTAGCTGGAAATGATTCACGCGGTTAAGCAATCTGTGTCGCGGTCAGTAGTTAGATGGGGCGCCGTTTAGTTTTATGTATTGCGTTATAGTGTGTTTAGAATGTGTTATGTTTATAGACGGTTTTGAATCATTGGTGCTTGTTGGACACTGGGGGCTTAAATAGGCCGCTCGAGCAAGATCATTGGATAATACATAATAACTTTTTTGCAAAAAATAAAACAGTCGGTGAAAAAAAAACTAAATCAAGTTATTTTTCACTTTTTTGTGTTTTTTGAGGTAGGTTTTATTTTTTGCAAAAAAGTTTAAATTTTTCACTTTTTAGTGGTTCACATGTGCTTACTCCTTCACAGCGTACCGGCGTGATGTTATATTATGAACTGTTGTAAACAATAGACAGACATGAGATTTCTGCAATCCCAGTCCATTTGCTATCATTTATTGAGGAGTTCCGTTGCCTATCTCCGAAGTTCTTCATCAGATCTTCACCAAATTGAAATAGGACCACTCCAATAGAGTACTCTTCCAAAAACTACCCAAGTCGCTACAAGTGTGCCTATAAAATTTGAAAAGTTCTCTCTATTTCTCCAGGATCCCATCATCAGATCCTGACTTGATGATCAGGGGACCACCTGGGGAGTATACCCTTTCAAACAAAACAAAAAAAAAACTAAATCGGTCCAGCCATCTTCGAGTAATCGGGGAGCATACATAAAAAAAAATAAAAAAAACAAGGTTCCGACGAATTGAGAACCTCCTCCTTTTTGAAGTCGGTTAATAAATAACACTTATCACAAAATGACAATTTATAACATTAACTGCGTCTGCGACCATTTTACGATTTGTAACTAGGGCATGCGGATCGAAAACTACATCACCGTCCTAGTTTTCGCGATTCATATTATTACTCTGTTATGATTCTGCTAAAACAGCCTTTTTAGACCTTCTGTTCTATTTGCGGTTTTGATATTATTTGTAATATTCTTCAGACAAGTCAGTGTGTAGTCCTCGCAACTGGCGTGATTGACATGAACGAAGCAAAGTAGAAGTCGGTCAATAGTTTTGTCTACCCGCTAAGGATGAGGTTCTGGGTTTGATTCCCCGGTCGAGAAAGTATTGGGTTTTCCATTAGGAATTTCTTATTAGCAGCAACGGAGCCTGGATACAGATCCGGGCTCCGTTGCTGCTACTAAGAAATTCCAAATGCAATACGGGGCGAGCCTATTGCGTGGGACTTAAAACATAACGGGCGAAATGTTGATGTACTATCAGGTACACATCTGCCTAACCCTGCCGGGTTACAGGCGTGATGTTTGTGATTCAATACAATGCTAACCTCGCTTTTGTTTACGTTTAGATGGTTTAAAAACACTTTTTGCCTTACTTACTTTTTTCGGTTTTATAAACGAGCTTATATTCTTCACCGCATGTTAGGGTCTTAGATAAACCTTAAAAGATAACGTATACATATATTCGAATAGTTTTATGTTTATCGGGAAGTACTACCGAGTTCACTGGCGGTCGACCACTTTCAACCTTATAACTTAGTGCTTAAGAGTGAACAGTGGCAGACCCTCAGTGAACTTGGTATCTGAGATATTTATATAGTTTGACAGTTAAAGGCCTGTCACACATTACAAGCCCAAAGTACCATAAGAAGTATTTACACATATTCTTCCCATGAACATGTTTTGAGTCTCTTATAGATCGATGGCATGTCTAATGTCACTGCTCTAAGGCTGTCCAGTTATCAATGTCGGAGTCCTTTGATTGATTTATAGGTTTATCTCATGATTAGAGTTAACTAATTGTTTACAAGGTTATAGTGTAAGAAATTGAATACTTATGAAGCTTAGTCACGTGTGTTAATATATGAACATGGTGAAGTATAACATGATTTTCTTGGAAAGATAACAAATATGAATAACTAGCTTCTGCCAGCGGCTTCGCCCGCGTGTAGTTTAATAATTGTCCCATGGGATCTTACTACCGGGATAAATTATCCTATGTGTTAATCCAGGTTATAAACTATCTGTGTGCAAAATTTCATCCAAATCCGTTCAGTAGTTTTTGCGTGAAAGAGTAACAAACATCCATACATCCACACAAACTTTCGCATTGATAATATTATATAGTAGGATTATTTATTTATTATCTTAGTATTACATAACATCACGCCTGTATTCCCCGAAAGGTTAGGCAGATGTTTACTTACTAGTGCAGTAGAGGGCGAGCCTCATGTCGGGGACAATTTCAGACTCCGTGGATGCTACTGAATTTTGTATTGTTCATAAATAATCTCGGGCTACATTAGTATGGATAAATATTGAGTCCTTTACATATTTTTTTTGTCTCACCAATAGGGAATATGCATGAAATCCAAAACTCTTTTTATTTAATACATCACCTATTTTTTTACAATTTACTTAAGAAACTTAAACAAGTGTACCACAATGTTTTCATGCACCAATACAAGGCATTTTTCATAATTACAATTTACTTAAGAAACTTAAACAAGTGTACCACAATTTTTTATGCACCAATGGAAAAATGGCTTAATTTTTCATAAATAAAAAGAGTTTTGTTATGTTTTTGCTCGCCCTCGTACTGCACTAGTAAGTAAACCTCTGCCTAACCTTTCGGGGAATGCAGGCGTGATGTTATGTTAAGAAAACATCAAAGATGCCACGCAGAGCACGCCTCTAAGCGAAATTGGGATAAGCGTAGGAGAATTATGACGATGATGACATGTTTTACGTCGGTGAATAGTCTCCTTAACAGACGATGTTCATCATCATCATCATTAATGTTCCCACTGCTGGGACACAAGCCTCATCTCTATGAGAGGGAATGGGCTATAATCCACCACGCGGGCCTAGTGCGGATACCAATCAGACATGTGACATCTACCAAGATGTCACGTGTCTTCGAATTTTTTAGTTCTGGAACATGCCGTTTTCTCACGATGTTTTCCTTCACCGTTTTGAGAGCAGCGGTGACGATATTATTTTAGATAATTACGTAATTATTTTCAAGTCCGTTTATTGTTGTTTTGATTCTAATTCGGTATTTCCAAAGGACTTGAAGTATTTTCCAAGCTATTTATAAATCAAAATCTGGTCTATTTTATTTTAAGTGTTTATGGTGAGTGGAGGTGATTAGTATTGTATTTAAAGGACATTGTGTTTACATCTGTTTGAGCAAAAGTCAAACTAAGATCAATTTGACGGCACGGTTGGCGCAGTGTCTCAGCGATTGGCTGTTGCGCTGCGTGTCACGGGTTCGATCACCGCACGGAACAAATGTATGACCTACAGGTAGTTGATCCTGGTGTTTGTATATGTGAGTTTAAATGTTTGTAAACGCACCCACGATACCGGAGAAATTCCAAGGGAGGGCCAAAGATTAAAAAAAAACAATAGCTTAGGTTAGCAGGGTCTTGGAACTTCGCGGAGCACTTCCGACGTTTGGCCCCTAAACTGGAGCGGACAGGGGCTGCCTTCAGGCGGCTCCTGCCCAACCTGGGGGGGCCAAACGCCTCCTGCCGGAGGCTCTACGCGGGAGTCGTGCGGTCCATGGCCCTCTACGGGGCCCCGGTGTGGGCGCGTTCATTGAGGCAGCGAGCTGCCAACCATTTGAACGCGTCCCAAAAGGTGGTGGCCGTAAGGCTGATCCGGGGGTACCGCACGATATCCCGCGAGGCGGCGAGCCTCCTTGCCGGATTGCCGCCATGGGATCTGGAGGCGATAGTCCTCGCGCGCCTACACGAGTGGCGCGCGGAGGCGCTACGCCGGGGGGAAACTCCGCTGCCGCGGCAAATTGTCGCTCAGCGGACGGACTTCCGGCGGGATCTCATGGCGGCATGGAGAGAGCGACTGTCGCAACCCCGTGCAGGGCACGCCACGATAGTGGCGGTAAGTCCCCTCTTTGAGGAGTGGCTGGAGAGACGCCACGGCGTCCTCACCTTCCGCCTGACGCAGGTTCTTACCGGACACGGATGTTTCGGTAAGTTCCTGCACCGAATCGGGCGGGAGGAGACGCCCGGGTGTTTCCATTGTGAGGATCGACCGGAGGACACGGTGGAGCACACGGTGGAGGTGTGCCCTGCTTGGGTGGAGCACCGCCGTGTTCTCGAGGTGTCGATCGGCGGCGGCGACCTCTCGCTTCCGGCCCTGGTTCGTGCCATGGTCCGGAGCGAGACGGAATGGGACGCCGTCACCTCCTTCTGCGAAGCAGTCATGCTGGCGAAGGAGGTGGCGGAACGTGAGAGGGAGATATCCTCCCGGCCGCCGCGGGAGACGCCCCGGGCGTCGGGGGCCACGTGGTGGCTTCCGGCCACCGTAGGCGCGGGCCTGTGGACGGGGAGCTATGGGCTAGCTCGCCGTCCGTACGTCTCATGACGACAGGCCGTGTCGACGGCGCGTTCGTGTTCCACGCGCGCCTCAAAGAGAGTCAGCAATAAGGAAGGGGTCCGCAAGGGCCGAAGCCTGCCGGGGCTGCGGGACTATTCGAAAGAGATACCGTGGCCCCGGAACACAAAGGGCGATGAAGGAACATGGATGGGTTTTAGTCAGTAAAAGTCTGACACTCCCTCCTGCTCAGCCCAGAGCGGGAGAAGTCATTTGATGATTCCCATCCTAAAAAAAAAAAAAAAAAGGTTAGCAGGGTCTAGCTAGACAAAATTGCATTCTATCAATCAGCGACAACCATGATATAAGCAAAAAAAATTAATGGGAATGATGTAAGTTACTGTAAAGCCAATTCCTACAGTCGAAATACGAAACGCTTTGCAAGCAACTTACTTGGCTTTGAAGATATGTTTTTTTTCTCTCACAATTTAGATAAGTAAATAGCCCAGGCACACTGATTGACGAACACACCGAAAACACCTTGTCTTATTTAATTGATATAATTAGAGACTTGTAGTTTTTAATTGAAAGAAAATTATGTAATTATGAATGATTATTATCAGTAATTCCTATATTCATTTTGTGATATTAAGTACCTACTTAGAAAAACAAAGTCAAGTAAAGCTTCGAAGTCGGTGACCTTTGTTTGAATGATTTAGTGTTTTTGTCACCGGCTTCTGAAGCTAAAGTTATTTTTCACTTTTTTGTGTTTTTTCTTTTTTTTTGAAGTCGGTTTTATTTGTTGTTAAAAAGTTTATTTATTTATTTTTCCATTTTTAGTTGTTCCCAAACAATCCGCCACGAATTTATGTTACATTATTAACAATACATGTCATGGTAATAGCCTAGCCTTATCCCCAATAAATGGAACTTAACATACCTAACTGTCAAAATGAGGGGGGGGGGGGTGAGGGGGTACCCTCAGAGCATACAGGCGTGATTTTCATCCAAGCGATTGCAGCAATCAGGACAGATGCCGTCTATTTTTGAAGAGTTCCATTGTATATCTCCGAAGATCAGCATCAGATCTTCACTAAATTTAAATGGGACCAGCTCCGAAGTATACCCTTTCAATTAAAAATTTGAAGAAATTTTAGAGAATTTGAGAATCGGTCCACAAATGGGGGAGAAATCGGGAAACATTAAAAAAAATACATACACACGAGCATAGAACCTCCTCCTTTTTTGAAGTCAGTGAAAAACAATGGCTGATCTCTGCTCGACCCGTTGTAAATCTTTATTTATTTTAAATTCAGTATAAGGATCTACAGGCATACTCCCGTATCATCATTCTCCTGCCCTTATCCCAATTCATTTGCGGTCGGCGCAGCATGTCTTCTTCTTCCATACTTCTCTATTACTTCTCATCTCATGAGACACCTCTTTCTTGCCCTATCATCCTTTACACAGTCCATGTGTTTATACATCCCGTATGTTGTCTGAAATTACCATCATCTATTTCGGATAAAGGCGCTCCTCCCCCAAGTGTCACCACATCATGACCCGGTCCTGCGCTTGCTGGATTCTCGAGGCCTTCACCAATACCAGGTCATCGATCCATCTTGTCTGAGTAGGCCTTTCATTACTGGCTCTTCCGGTACGCGGAATCTTGCAGGGCCTCTTCTTTTCGCGACCGATTTAGCAAACTGGTTTCTCAGACCACAGGGTCTTTGTGTGTTCATTCATTCAGTCTTGAGTGTAAAGTAAAGCAAGTTTTTGGACATCTATCCGTGAAGACAAAGTTAGTTCTCTTTATTCTTTTTATGATCAATTCTAGACAAAGAGTCCATGGGTTATGGACTATCCAGATGATACCATCTGAGGATGAGGCACAAAGTGTATGTGACTAAAAGAGGGACATTAATGGTAATGAATCAAGAGGCGGAGGATACCAAAGAAAAGATGAATGGATTGTGCAAGTAAATGATAGCGTGAGGGTGCACAAGAGCGAATGGATTATAAATCATGTTGCGCCGACTCCAAGCAATATGGAACAAGGGCAGGAAGAGGATATTGATTTTGACAAGGAGTCTTTGGGTTCTTCTCAGTCTAGAAATCTGGTGGAACAAGAATGGAATGCCGCCTACCAGGCTACCAGTTTCGTTTTCATTATGTTCTCGAGAATGCCAGTAGCACAACAGAACTACATATTCCTTTCGATTTCAACTGCACCTGACGCAGATTGGTGTCAGTTAAGATTGATGCCTGTTGATAGGACCTGTATTTCGGCATGACCGAATAGTTGTACTAGAAGTAATGGCAGTTCATAAAAGACTTTCACTACAACTTGTCTCATAACATAACCGTGTCCAATATGCGTTACCTTCAACGTTGCAATGGAAGATAGGGTCGCTATCTTTGGAGTTAATCGATTAGATCCAGCATAATGTACATCGAAAGACGAAATCGCATGCCAAACGTCGCGCGATTCTTAAACTATTCACACCACGTCACGAACCGAAGGCTTTCAATCTAATTAATATACGAAATTAGCGCTGGGAGCGAACACCGAATAAAGTTAGCCATTAAGAATGTGTGTGCGCTGATTGGGGCAACGAAAAAACCCAGTGTTGCCGAAACTACTTGCGTCATACCTTCTTGCTTGACACGCCGGACTGGCCACTAAGACAGTGTTATAGTCTGTGGAAGCCGGTTTAAAAAAAAAGAACGCGCCGCGGCCTGTGAGCGAAAACGGAACGCGCCAGTCAGCGATCGAGCGCGCCGCACATCACACGTCTTTGACCACTCGCGCCGCAAAATTCGCGCCACGAATTAGAAAGTTTCGTAAACCTTTACGCAAATTCCACGTTACGTGTGTGTGTGAGTGTTTTTACATTTAATTTATTTATTTATTATAATTGTTATTTTTGGTGTTTGTTTCTGTGTACTGTGCTGTGAATCGAGTACATGATACAAGGAAGCTGACCAAAGGCCGCCAAGATGCTTATAACGTAAGTTTTTAAATATTAAGTGTTGTGATTAGCATCGTAATTATTCTGATTGGATTTGTATTTGGTTAATTTTGTTACCGCCTAAGGTATAAAAAAGCATGTAGTATTAATTCTGTGACCTCAATTTCTTCTGACATTTTATAATTTGACCAGAATTTGAGCAAACAGAATAATTCGCATTGCGAAAACATCGGCTAGCTCTGAGCCGTTCGCACACTTTCGTCTTGACCCAGAAATTATTTTTCGTAGCAATTTACATTAGATCTTGCATTAGGAGACATTTAATGAAATCAAAGTTATGTCTTTATTGATGTAATACCGGAAGATTCTGAAAAAACGCTCTTTTTTAATTTTCCCCCTTAACTCCAACACGCCAAGTGTTGGAGTTTAGGGGGTTTAGGGGTTTAATAACGATTAATAACTCAATCAATTACACGCGAGCACTAATCGTAACTATCATTTTATATCGAGTAAAATTATTTGTTCTCCATCGATCTTGTATGATGTGTTCTCGGAATTTTCCACATGTACTCGCGTTTCTGAGTACTAGAAAAGAAAGAAATATGATTGTACTGCTATAATCATGCAATAACCAGATTGGTCAAGGAGTTTTAAATAATTTTGTGCTGAAACTATGAAAAATAGAAAAAGTACGGATTAAGGAAAAACACCTGTAGGTACCTATGCTCATTTAAATTTAAGAAAAAAAGATGGATGGGTTGTGTGAGTTATAATATGCAAGAAAATGGAGTAAATGATACGGTATTGGTTGACAGGGGAGAATGGAAGAATAGAACGCGTTGGACGACTTCAAGTAACATGGGACAATCTGTCCTTGTCCCATGTTACTTGAGCTCGTCTTCGTGTGAAGATGATGAAGATCGTGGTTGTAAAGGGCTGGTGAACGTTCTTATGCTACTGTATAAATTGACTAAAATACGCTGAATTAACAGCTAAAGAACTAGGTAATACACACAAATTACTCAATCAATTTGCAATTACATAATGTGAAGGTTGTTTAAGAACTTCTTTGTTAGACAAAAATCGAATGCTTACATTTTTCATTAGAAGAGATCTATCCATACTATAATGACTACTTATTCAGTCAGTATATAGTGCCAGCCTTGAGTGTAAATGTGGTGCTGTTCCACAAACGACGGGACACCTGATATAGGGTCCTCCGTGTGCCCTGATTCATGCTACAGGAATTGATGGAAGTGATGGCGTAAAATCCGTAACTAAGTTCTGCGTCAACTCAATATAAATTGCCATCGACACCTTATGAAGAAGAAGTACTAATTTGCAGTTCGTTGCTCTATCAAATGTAAACGTTCTCTTGCTCAACGGTGCATCAAGTCTGCGCGGACAGTCCATCGATTTATCTTCATTAAGAAGATATTTTGTTTACCTAGACGAGAGAATGGTAACCCAATGTAAACGGCGGCGACTAACGAGGTGAAGATCGTGGGTTCGAACTCAGACAGACGCATGTTCTACGGCCAAATATTCGAAGACTTGTGGACGATCCATAGCCCACACACAGTCGCACGTACAGTCACGAGCAATGAAATGTGTAAAAAAAATAAACAAAAACGATTTTTTCCTACTGTTTTCATTTACGATTTCACGAAAAAAAAACACGAAACATTTTCTTTTGAGCTTTTTCCATTTTCTATTGAGGAATTTCAACATCTTGTAAGTATGAGAACAAAAAATGCACTAAAGCTCTGCATTTCATGATGTAATTTTTGTAAACTCTCCCTCGTTTATTCGAGTTCATTGCTCTCCTGTCAAAAACCTGGGTCACAAGCACACATCCTTTCTTTAATGAGTAATGATTTGTAGCATCTTCACCTTAATAATACGTCATTTGTGAGTAACTGTACTTTCAACAGCAAACTAAAGTAGGTACCTACTTGACAAGCGATGTACCTAATCAGAAGTATAGTCGCCGACAAAACTTGTACTGCATTACAATTTATTTTTTGTTTTTAATTTAATTGAATGCAGCTGATTTTACTGATTGTTTTAATAAAATTTCTAGGGAAACTCCTACCTTTGGGGTAACAATAGATATGTTATGGTTTGTCTGCATTCAATCATCAATTACTTACGGAAATCAGGATGGTTTATCTTTTAAAACAATCGATAAACAATAAGTAAGACAATCACAATAGACTTCTATATCCCAGAAATAAAGCATATTTTTTGGAGTTATCTTTTTCATAATATCAACAATATGTCAAACATTTTCAGACGTAGGAATGCCGTTGTGGTGGATGTCTAAATTCCATAAGTCCCAATTCCAAAGTCATTTAAGATGGACGGGAAAACGCTAACAAAATCTGTCAATTTTCTTTAATAGATTCGAACTTTATCGCTTAAGGCGACTACAGGAACTAAATTAGCAACTCTAATTGTGGTGATTCAAACTTCGTTTGAAATACTGTTAGGATAAAGTTCTAATCAGCTTGCACTACAAAGTGGTTGTTACGTCAGTCACTGCGGGCCGAATAGTGCAAAATGAGTGGTTTTTTGAGATTTATAAATAATCTATTGATTGGACTAAAAAAATAAAACACTACGCTAATATGTTGCTTGTAGAATTATTTGCCAAAAAATCAGAATGATCGCATGTATTTGAGTATGATTTTCACTCGTTAAAAGAATTTTTTAGAGATAAGTTCGTGATTTTTTTATCGAGTAAAATTAGTTTAGTATTATGTTTTCAAAACACTCATACTAGCATATATCCTGAAGAATATAATATATTTTTCTGGTTTTGTTTATTGCAGTGAATCATATTCTTTTTTGCATTATAACTCGCGTTTACCTCCTGTAGTCCCCTTAAGCCTTAGGTTCAAGGATGATTGGGAAAATTTGAGTTTCAGTTTCCAGAAGCTTAATGTGCGGTCTGTACTTGCAAGAGCCAACTGGTTGCTGCCGGTACAAGCGTAATGATATGTCAAACGTGCATTTCTACCATGCTCTTCAATCTGTCACTGAGATATGGGTCAAGCAGGTTTTGTATGGGATAGTTGATAATTTTTCTCGAATTTGATGTTAGTCTCATAGACAAAAATGTTTGGTCGACACTGCCAAACTCATACATAATTATGACCTTTTGTGATACATGCTGTATAGTATCTTAAATTTCTTTGTTCATGGATAGTCTCAAGTATTCCCCGTGAAACGATTAATTCGATGGTTAGATCTGTAGTTCCATTTGATCACACTTGTGCAACTGACAATTTCATCAGGAGATCAGAATTCTTTGCAAATGTTATTCTGTCGAGTCACCGCTTTATCTAGCACGAAATTATTGCAAAAAAATAGCGTCAAGTGCGAGTCGGTATAATCGTTTTAAGTTTCGTATAAACAGGAAGTAAATTATTACTGTTGTTTTTGTATATTGTGTTTAATTGTAAAATGTGGTTTGTAATTATGCGTTTTTATGTTGTTGGTAATCGGTTATTATAAGGCTAAACTATGGAACTAATGGGTACATAAACACGGATTTATATTATTATTATTTTTTGTTCCGTAAAAACAGTAATTTTTTTTTTCTAATTTTCTTTTCTTTATTAGGCAAATTCATCTAAGGTCTAAAGTTAATTTGGGCAATTGAAAATTGCGGACGTGACCCGTACACCATACTCTTACAGATAATGTAATGTACCGACGTATCTGTGAGTGTCTGATGTCCACAGCCAGTCTTTCCGAACAAATCATGTCCATATATTAAGGCTATTTTCTGGTATAGATTTCTAGCACAAAAACTAAGAAACAGAATAATACTGACTACTAAAAGAAGTAATTAATCCCACAAGTTTGACACCCTTCAAGCAATCGAATCGAACTCCAAAGGGGTTTTCACACCAAAGTCTTTACGGAACTCTAAATCCGTTTGAGCAGACCACTACACGCACACCGCAAGATTATTGACCGGCAACTTACAAAAGGATTTCGTAGTAGATAAAGCTAGTACAGTTTTATTTATTAATGCTATATTTATAGACTATATGACTCACTAATAAAGGGGAATGCCCAACTAGTATGAATTTTCAAAACAAAGGAGAATGCCCATTTCGTTTGAATTTTCCTGAGTCGTGCGCTATTGAGGTCAAAAGTCTTAGGTGACTTATGTCGTTTGAGACTGTGACCTCTGCTTAATCACATTATAATTAATGGGTGTTTATTCCGGGTACCAATAGGCATGTATTATTTATTGTGATAACAAAATAGTCCATACCAAAAGAAATGATGAATAGAATCAGTCGCCTGATTTTCTTGACTCTTCGACAGCCCTGCCAATATTCACTAACTGTATAAATGGAAAATCATGAACACCTAATTTTACTATCTTTGAGACGTATGTTAATTCTTAATGATAAAATTATCGTTCCTTCTTCTTTTGGTGTTTGCTTTGCACTCAGAGTTTATAATAAGGAAAAGATTTGGTTTTGGTTTTTCGAAATGACTAGAATTTTTATTTAATTTTATAGATGTTTTGAGAGCAATTAAGTGAAGTAATTTATTAATCATAATAATTTATTAATTTTGCACTAATAAATTGCAATGAATCAGCTGATATTTAAGAGAAATCAATTTGTCGAAATCATTGATATGCAAATTGCATAATATCATTGCATATCCGTGATATGCCATTATGACGAGTTTCAAATTTTTTCAAGACCACATATTAATTCAGATCAACAAACTAACGAAGTTAATAAAATATTACTCAACTATTTACCTAAGTATGTAATTTAAAAGGATATTATGATTTCCCTCGAAATTATCAACAATTACCACCCAAAAGTCTACCATAATCTTTTGTAAATAGTGTTGCGATTGCTGTAACACTAAGGTTGTATTGCCATCGCGGCCTTGCGGATACACTGGCGTGCAATATAAATTACACAGTTTAACTTGAGATAGGTTTGGGCGCACGTAAATTATGGAGGCCTAGTGGACAATTTAAGTGGTTGCTTATTTTGGTGGCCTGCTGGTAGATTACCTTGTTTGTTAGACAAGCATTTTACTTTTTGGACTGTTAAATTTTTTTTGTATGGCTTTGCACCCGGTTGATGGTAATAGGCTCGCCGTCTATTATAAGGGATCAAAACGTAACTCGCGAAATGTGGGTGGTCTATAGCCACACCTCTGCAATACTTTTGGAGAATTGCAGGCTTGATGTTATGTTCTTGTCTTGTGTTTTGCGAACGGAGCCTTAAATCCTGGCTGAATACAATTTTGTTATAATTGTGTTATTTGATGTTTGTAAATAAATAATTCGTTACGTACCAACCAGGGTCAGATTCTTGTCGATGTTTTTAATAAGGAAGCTCGCAATGATTATCGTTTTCCACACACAGTCAGTTGTTTTTGCGTAGATTTGTGTAACAAACAACTTTTTACTCACTTATATGATGACAACGACTACCTTCTGAAAATTATTACCTATACTTAAGATCTAATCTATTCAGAAACTGTTAATAAACCTAAATAAAAAAGAAAAACTCCTAATTAAAATTAAGAAATATTGTTAATTTCAACTTGTAGCATCACATCATCTTAAAATTATTGTTTGTTAATTCCTTAATGCATTATAATCTGTTTAGAATTTTTATTTATTACTGTATAATAAATGAAAAGTCTCATTATTCCTAGTTGAAATACTGTTCTTAATAAAATCACTTGTCACCGTGTTCGTACACGCTAATCTCCGGAACCACTGAACAGATTTCAATGAAATTTTGTGAATGTGTATGGTTGGTTTTACCAGTCTTACCAAGGAGTATCGTATTACGTAGTACTAACTGGGTTACGGAGGTCAGATAGGCAGTCGCTTCATATAAAATACAGGTATTCAGCTGCATCTGGTTAGACTGGAAGCGGACCCCAACATAGTTGGGAAAAGGCTTGGCAGTGATGATGATGTGATGATGTGATGATGCATGGTTGGTCCCAGTTTGAGAGATAGGATAAGTTTGGACCCGATAGGTGGCGTTTGAAGCAAGGGCAGGTCGTTAGTATTAAGTTTATAAATAGACTATAGTTAATTCCCCTGTAGGTACTTCCACTAATTTAATGTTCAGATAAAAACTGGGCTAATGACATTTTAATTGTATTTTATCTGCGAGAGACAAACTGCAGTGGCTCTTGATTCAACTGCTCTTGAATTTGTTGCATTTTATCTGCTTTTTTATAGTAAATAACATTATATACCTTTAAAAAACAAGAACATAAAAATTGTTTCTGAGAAATGCATGTTGCATGCGGTAAACATCATTCGTAGGTACAAAATAACACATACATATATAGCATCACGCCTGTAATCTACGAAGAGTCGGGCAAATACACTCACACACACATTTCGCTAGTTATGTTTTATTTCCATGTAATTGGGATCGAGCCATTAACAGGGTACAAACAGACTGAGCTGCTATTGTGTAATTCCTGATAAAAAACCCAATAACACATTGCCCGACCTGGGAACTTAACCCAGAACCTTCATACTTGTGACCACTAGACCGACGTACCAGTCACAAATATCTAAGCGTAATATTTCTTAACATCTCTAAGCGACTAACCAAAACCGGTACATAAGTTATTTGCACATACAAAACAACTTTTTGCGTTGATTCGCGCCACCATTTTACATCTAAAAATAACCGAATTATTGCATTTACGTCACTGCGAGTTTGCAAAAAAAACAATCGATCGTCCATTTTTTTTGGTCGCCTGTGTATCGTATCGAAATCACTCGGACACATTCCATCTCTGTTTCTCTTACGTAATTTGTATGAGAGGGTGTTATGTAACGAGCTATGTAAGACAAATAAAATTATAAAACCTTCTTGCTCTGATTAGGGTGGTATTGTAATGTCGGATGTAAAGATAAGTTAGAAATGCGGTAGAATGGTTTTAGGGCGTGGTTCTGACATGCGAAATAGCTATAGCTGTAATGGTTCTGCAATGGGTTGGTTAGGTGTAATAGAGAATAAATAGCTCATATTGCTCATTCCACGCAAGGAATGAAGGATTGACGGAAGTATGGTTTTTAGGACTATGCCAATCATTAACTAAAATTATAAATTCAGACAATGTGATCACTTGTTTTTAAAAATGCTGGCAAATTTTAAGTCACTATAAGTCAATGTCAATGTAAGTCCAAGACATTTTTTTTGGTAAACGTTTATACACAAATTGACGGCACGGTTGGCGCTATGATTGAGCAATGGGCTGCTGCGCTGTGTGTCGCGGGTTCGATCCCCACACGGAACAAATATTTGTATGGCCTACAGGTAGTTGTTCCGGATCTGTCAGTTTGTGTATGTGAGTTTAAATGTTTGTAAATGCACCCACGATACAGGAGAATTTCCCAGTGTGGGACAGGGTTTAAAAAAAAACATGTATACCTATTTTTTTTTTTACTTTATTTATTTATTCGTAGTTTCCCCCGTGCCTCGGAAAGCACGTTAAGCAATTGGTCCCGGCTGTCAGTTGTAGATCTTTGACAGTCGTTACAAGTAGTCAGTGGCACAAAAAGTCTGACAACCAGTCTTATCAAGGTGTTTCGTATTACCCAGCACCTACTAACTGGGTTGTGGAGGTCAGATAGGCAATCGCTTCATGTAAAATACTGGTATTCAGCTGCATCCGGTTAGACTGGACCCAAAAAGGCTAGGCAGATGATGTTGATGATTTAATTATTCGTCAAATAGTTCAACTATTTAAAGTTTTCATAATATTTTTCCGTATTTTCCTCAACAAACGACCCGGACGCCAAAAATCTATTTGAAACTAACAAAAAAAAAAAACAACCACCGACTGAGTTTGTGCAAAAGGTAAACAACCAAACATAAATAGTCAAGGAACTAGGTCAAACACATTCGTAGGCGGCAGACATTGAACAGTGGATTTCCTAATACTACTTTATAGTATTTTGGATACCATATATGAGAATTGACTATACTTTAATTGATAATTCGAATGATGAAATTGGATTTTTTAAAGGTAAACTTCATCATGATTAATAGCTCTTGAACTAATATTTTTCTTATCAGCGTTCTGGTACTGCGCTTCATTGTTTTAGTCATTGCAGGCGTAACTGCTGAGTATTAGATTCTGGTTTCGATTCCCAAGTAGCCAATTGATGGCAATAGGCTTGCCCTTCTATAAAAAGAGGCTTAAAAATCACTGGCGAAATGTGGAAACACTTCTGTCTAATCTTTTGTACAAAACAAACGTGCTGTTATGTTATTATTAAATGCTTGTTCCTTGTGTGTTTGCAAACGTCCTTTACCTTACAATAGGACAATAACAAACTTCATTACACACATACACACACATACATACACACATGCACACATATATTTCATTAAAACCCTTATAAGTCCAAACATATTATCACAACCGTAATACATACGATTATTACTTGCAAAGTCGAACATAGAGTTACCTAACGCTTCTAATGTATATGTATCGAGTCGGTCGGAAGGGCAGCTGTCGAAACACTGAAGCCTGTTCTAATTCGGTCCAGTAGTTTACGAGATTAGCGCAAACATGCGGACCTGTTACTTGTTTAGTATGCCGTACAGTTTGTTGTTTATTTAGGTGGATATTTGGTGTACTTATTGGAAGAAATAACAGGACATCACACCTGCTTTCCCTGAAAGGTTAGGCAGAGGTACAATTGAAACAAAATGTCTAACTACACTCAAGTGATGATTTGGTGCAATAACTTAACGCTTACCTGTCTGGTAGCAAGTTTAAATTCCTAATCGAAAAATATTTTAATTTATTTTGCTTTCGGTTATACACAGAGCTAATTCCTTTGTAATAATTCAATAACTAAACGTAATGATTAAAATATTTTCCATTAGTGTTAGAGTTGTGTGGGAATATTCCACACTCAATTACGATGTTTATTAGATATATTCAATAGATGTCGGAATTTCCCTGCCATTTTGCAAACAGACAATTAAATCTAACATTTATTGTATTTCCCCAGAGATGAAGACAGATGTGTGCACCTGTAACACACCCATATTTCGCCAGTTATGTTTAAGTCTCATGTAGGACGAGCCTATTGCCACAAATCAGTCACAAATCGATACTCCGGGCTACTGAGAAATTCCTGACAGAATAACACTTTGCCCAACGTGTGCTTTGCGACCAGCGAGGCATAGATATTGGAATACCCGTGTTTTTTTTTTGTTAATCTAAAGGGTGTAAAACACCTCTTAACGAAGCTGAAAAGTACTTGTTCTCCTCATCATTGCGATCATTTTTTTGTTCTACACCATACCTGGGAACCTCCTAGGTACGGAGATATTGGGGGTCAAAGTTCCAACTTTTTGGCAACTTTTTATTTAAATACAAGTTTTTAATGTAAGATTTTTACTTTAAACATCTGTACGACCCCCGTACTATTCAATCCATCAGCACAAGTTTTTGAGTGCGTTACATTGAGTTCTACCACAAAACATGATTTTTGACTCCAAAAAAAAAAGTAGTTTCCCAGCAATAATTTTGCGTAAAGTTACTTAGTTTGATGTGCAGAATGCTTGGTTGACGGCTTCGTGATGAGGTTGTTTACACCCTGTATATTTGTAAGACATCACACCACATTCGCCGTCGAGTTAGACCGCGGCGAAGGTGGTGTGACGATCTGATCTTGTTTGCGGGGCGAACATGGCCAGATATCGCACAAGATAGAGAGGTTTGGAAGTAGAAAGAGGGAGGCCTTTGCCCAGCAGTGGGACACATGACAGGCTAACAAAAAAAAAAAACTGTGTTCTGGATTTCAACTAGCTACAATAATTAAGAGAGAGCAGCGGTGGCCCAGTGGTGGCGGCCCCGGATTACAAACAGTAAGTCGTGGGTTCGAACCCAGGCAGGCGCATTAATTTCCGTAATTTATTTCATCACCACTGCTCTCAAAAACGGTGAAGGAAAACATCGTGAGGAATCCAGCATTTCCTAGAACCAAAAATTCGAAGACAAAAATCCGCACTGGGCCCGCGTGGTGGATTATAGCCCATTACCTCTCATAGAGAGGAGGCCGTGTCCCAGCAGTCGGAACATTAATAGGCTGGTGATAATGATGACAATAATTAAATACTAAGTGCTTAGGGATAAGCTTCAAATTGTCCTTTAGACTTTGTATTTAACAGGAAATGACTATAAAAAGAGTTATGAAGTTATGACGTAGAAAAGGTCTTAGGCTAACCGGTGAGGCCATCATTGATGTATAAGGTCAAACTTTACGCAATGTGACAAAAAACCCCATCAGTTATGAATGATAATAATTTGCAAGATAGACTTTGGTTGTGGTTACATTGTTATTGTGTTAGTGGATGTAAAGTCGTTTTGCAATTATTGTTAAACAATAAAAGTGACAGGAAGCCTGTCTTATTAAGGCATGTGATAATAGGCTAGTTTCCACCATCAATAAATTGCAAATATATTTAGTCCGTCAGTTAGAGTATTGGAAAATAATGGACACGTATTTTTTGTTTTTGTAAATCAATGAATATTGACAAAGATAAAACGCATCAAAACTCGGAAGTGGGGGCTCGTGACGTCAGAATGCACTAAAAATAATACCACGGCGCGACGTATTGAGAATTTAAAAAGCGTCGTATCTTCGTCAATTTTGATTTACGTAACAAAAGAAAAAATACTTATAATTTTTTTTTGATAATCTAACTGACGGACTAATTCGATTTTTTTTTGTCATCTACCCTATTAGGGATGAAACGCACATAATATGATACTAAAATAATATTTATAAGTAATTTATATCTAAAAGGTTATATTGGACCATTATGCGTCTAAGATCCCTACTGCAGCCAACAAAAGATCGGATGACCTTGAAACGGCTGAACCGATTTTGATAAAAACATGTTTAAAAACCTGTTTTCAAATGAAAAAACCGCATTCAAATCGGTTCAACCGTTTAAGAGCTGCGGTGCCACAGACTGACAAACACACATAGCGGTTAATTTTATAACATCACTCTTTTTGCGTCGGGAGTTAAGAAAATTATATTGATGGATGGAAAGGGAATGCATGAGACCAAATAAAAGATGAATGAATGAGATAGCGATACGGTTCACATGACTAGGGCAGAACATGGGACAGGGATTAGAAAATGATGAACTAAAAGACGCAGTATACAAAGAAAACTTCACTCTGGAATACTGAAAGCCTTTTGTAGTAATCACGTTTTACTCAATGTAATTCGATGTTATTGTTTTGCTGAATCAAACTTTACATTTTTTTTTTAATATTCATAAAAAATATGATAATATCTCCAGTTATTTTGACGAGGGTTCGACATATCATTATAATATTACGACATACATTTTTATTTTACTCCTTATCAAAACTTACCTACCTCAATGATTTTAATTTTGAACCAAATAATTTTATATAACTGAAAACCAAAAAATGTGGTCCCGGAACTGTTTTACTCAGCAAAGACATCAACGCGCAATTAACAAAACGCCTTTTTAGAAAAAAAATATTTTTGGGGAAAAAACCTTTTTTTGCTGTTAAAAAATATGCTTACGCTTTAGCTATTAACTAGTATAATGACCTGTGTGACGTCATTCGATATTAGAACAAACCTGCGTTCGCGCATTATTTGAAACCATGTTTCATGTTAAGATGTAACAAACACTTATTATAAGAAAATATGAACATGGATTTGTCTAGAGATTAATTCTAAATATATTATTTATAATTACTATTTTTTAAATTAATTCACATTAGCTAATTTTATGATAATAGATTATCTTTTTTTTTCTGTAGGTTAAATATATTTATTTATTTTAGATTGAGTCGTTTTTTTAATTTGTAATTCATTTAAATTACATATCCGGGTGCCATTTTCAAGATGCATACAAATTATATTTTATAAGATATAAACAAATTAACATAGATATAGCATGCAGAGGCCTCATCGACTACACGACTATTTTATGATGATGACACTGCTGGGAAATTGGCAAGCGGAGATGAACGAAGAGAAAAGAAAGTAAAAGTTTTTATGCTGCGTTCATCCATCGTCCAAAATTGCCCAAAAATAATCCCGACTAACTGCACTCTCCAGGGCTAGAATGAGACAAGCGACAGAGCTGTCCAGGTCACTACGTGTTGGTTGGACAAAATCCGAGTCATCGATTCCAGAAGAAGAAGAATCTCGAGACCGCTTTAATACCCCCCGAAATACTTCAGGTAATATGAATATACCAGAATAAAACCTGTCGAAGATATTCGCAACATCCTACATCTATTTTGCGAAAGTTTGGGTGAATGGATGTTTGTTCCTCAATCACGCCAGAACGGCTGAACGTATCTGGATGGAATGTGGCATAGAGATAGATTATAGTCTGGAATAGCACATAAGCTCCTTTTTTTTCTCACACATCAAATTTTCCATGCGAACGAAGTGGCGGGTAACAGCTAGTCTTATATAATTATCGCTTCAAAGTATTTTTATGATAGCTCTTGTCACAAGCTTATGACAAAAATCAATCCTTGAAGACGTAATGACAAAATCGATTCGAAAGAGAACCTTATGTCTATGAGTATAGGAGCGTATATTTTCTTTCTGTAGGGGTCAGAGAGGTCGATAAACAATGGGTAAGGTATAAAAAGTATGTGTCAGGCATTATTATTTAGCTATCATATGATAAAGTTGTGAGGTGTTTAGTAGTCAAATAAATAATGTGTTCTGCTTTTCTGTATGAAAAGTTCATATTTCTTAACTGTGCAATAAAAATAATCTTGATTCTTGAAATTATATTCATCAGAAAACTTCAGTAGAAAGAGAGAGCAATCATATTTTCCATTCAAGTACGATATCTGACCGTTAAGAATTAGACAGATTTTATTACGACTGTTACATTTAATAACCAATTGCTCATATTCACCGAAGCATCACCTGAGGATAGCTCGACCGATTTGGCTGTTTTGCTTAAAGAAAATTTTGCAAACGACACATCCCATTCTTCATCCATTTCTTCATCTTCAATCTTCAATTGTATATTGATAGTAGGTAGCACTAGTCTACACTATCTACACTAATATTATAAAGAGGAAAGATTTGTATTTTTGTGTGTGTGTATGTTTGTAATGAATAAACTCAAAAACTAATGCGCCGATTTAAAAATTCTTTCACCATTAGACAGCCACGTCTTTACTGAGTAACATAGGCTATATTTTATCCCCGTACTCCCACGGGAACGGGAACTACGCGGGTGAAACCGCGTGACGTCCGCTAGTTCATGATAAAATTCATCATTATTCCAACCTAAGAAATACGGAAGATTATGTCTGACTACGACCGACTAAAGTTTTCGTCCTTCATTCACCTTTTGCTGTAAAATCTCTTGCGCAGTCAACCGTGAGAAAAAAACAAATGAAGCGACACAACAAACATGTAGTATGTTCGCACATATTATCTTTTCTTGGTAAACCAACCGAATTCCTATAAAATGATGCTCAGATCGGCCTCGTACTGTTGAGGCCAATGCAAGGTCTTCAATAAATATAACTTGTTCGTATTAAACTCGTTTTCAACTTAAGTTCAGATGATTGTTTTCGTAGTTGAAAAATTGGAAGGTTGATCCGATGCAGAATTTTGTGCTATTTCAAGAAACCTCAAGGTCAAAATCATTGTTTCTGTGACGGTCAGGACTGTTTTGGCTCATCAGAATTTGAATTATAAGATAGTTTTCGGACGCCTCTATTGTTTTCATATAGCGATAGTTAGATAATAGACATTCTTGACGCAGGTTGGTGCAAAACCAAAAGACTGCAATTTAAATGTCACAAATCATCTCTTTTATCGTGCCCAATCTTAAGGTGACCTGCCTCTTGAGGACGCCTGCACAGTTTTGTAACACACACAAACCTGTCAGATATAGCGTGTATGGCTACCTTAAGAACTCATTAATCTAACAGAATATTCATTTATAGTTGAGAAAGAGTTTTGTTTTGTTCACCTGAAGAAACCTTCAAAGGGCGACCAGTCTTTGGGTAACTTCGGGGAGTGTGGGATTTCTACTTCGATAAAGCCACACCGGTGGCTACCATCCACACATGGGAGGAGGCACCGTCTCCTATCTCTTAAAAGTTGGCCCTTGTTCTCTTTCACCCTGTAACCATTTCTGCCGGAACCAATCACCATATCCACAACCAATCAATCAGCCATTCTCATCAACCTGGTGTCATCACATCATTGCGAGTTTGCCAGCTCGTAATACCTAAGTGTTGCAACGCTGCAAACCTTCGTAGCATGCGTCCGCGCATATAAACATGTATCGCAACGTCGCTACAAGGTTAGTGAAAACGATCCGGTCAGTTTTGGGCCGTCTGGACGTCGGTGCGTCTATTTTGGTGCACTTGTTTTTATTGATGTAAGGCCTCACGCTATTACGTAGACTCTAGGTTGTTTTGATGCTGTAAAGGCGTATTAGTTTTAAGAGCCTTTTTATTTAATGAGATCTGGTGCTCCCTTTTTTCTTTTTTTTTCGGATGGGAAATCATCAAATGACTTCTCTCGCTCTGGGCGGAGCAGGAGGGAGTGTCAGACTTTTACTGACTAAAACCCATCCATGTTCCTTCATCGCCTTTTCTGTTCCGGGGCCACGGTATCTCTTTCGAATAGTCCCGCAGCCCCGGCAGGCTTCGGCCCTTGCGGACCCCTTCCATATTGCTGACTCTCTTTGAGGCGCGCGTGGAACACGAACGCGCCGTCGACACGGCCTATCGTCGTGAGACAGACGGACGGCGAGCTAGCTCCCTGTGTTGTCAATCTTGTTATCTACCCTACTAGCTGACTAATTTCCGTCTCTCTAAAACCTGTTTGACATTAAAAACACGGAAAATGATGAAGATGAAGCTACTCGATACAAGGGGTCTAGATACGTAGCAATGACTTCTTCTTCTTCTTGGCTGTGTCAATTCTTCCTTTAGTTTTGAAATAAACTTTGAACCAAAACCCTGCCATGTCAAATGGCTTTCAAACCATTTCGTATTTCTTCAACAACTTTTAACATAAGTATTTCGGTAGCTTGTGTCAGTTCATTCACTCAGATCCAGGCTGTCCCCCCCTACACACAGGGGGTGCCCTTAACGCGCTGTCGCTTAGTTTATAAGTATAGGTCCTAGCAGTGAGAAAAAGGCTAGGCCAATAATGATAGAGCAATACTCTTACACAACATTTCTGATTAAAGGTTCCACCTTCTACTGATATGGTCAACTTAGTCGGTATCCGTTCTACTTGCATCTCTGGCGCCCTTCGCGACGCATTACTGGCTAATAACATGCATCCTGTCTGAACACAACACTAGTAATGTTACAGTGTACCTGTTTCTTGTAGCTCACAGTGGTTCAACGAACAAGAATTTTACAGCATTTGGGAAATGACTGACAGTTAAGTCAATATGACAGCTTTGCCGCTAGAAGTCTTAACTGCAGTATGACTGCTGGGTCAAAGTGTTCTTGTGCTTTCCCATTTAAATTTTCTAAAATTAGGAATCCGAAACCTTGATTTCTTTCTAGTGTATGGCAGGGATGGCCTTTTTTATCGCAGGATAGAACTTGTGATATGTGGGAGTCCCAGCTGTGATTCTCCTTTGGGGTATGTAGGCTCAATGATACGTTCTACTTATCTAAATTATTTCCAACCCTTCGCACGAGTGCTTTACTATACTCGACGACTACTTTTTTATGCTCGCGTTGACAGACTGTAAAAAGTATGTACAGATATACTGTGGTTTGCTAATACTATACTTAACATTATAATCATATGCATAACCTTTTACAGTGTCAATAAATGCACATTGGTTATGATCCTATTGAGTGACGATTATTGTATGATGATTTATGGCTGTCCAAGTATAAGCTATGAGTAACGGGCCACCCGTACCTTTCTGTGGGTACGTTCAGAACTGGCTTCTGTTGTTGTGTCTATCATACAATGTCATCGTAAGAAAATGTACGTGCAAATTAGTTATAATTTATGCTAACAAAAACGGTCGAAAATGTCACTCATGCATTATATTTCGACATATTACTAGGTGACGCCCGCGGTTTCGATAGTATTTCCGTGATAAAAAGTATCTTATGTGTTCATCCAGATTATAAACTATCTGTGTGCCAAATTTTATCCAAATCCGTTCAGTTGTTTTCGTGACAGAGTAATAAACATCGATACATACATTACATCCGTCATCACAAACTTTCGTTTGATTTTGTTTAGTACATCATTGATCAATTATTTTGTGACAAAGTAAACAGGCGTAGTTAGTCGAAGCTAGAGATAAGTACGTTCTGATATTTAATACTAAGTTTAGTACAGATAGCTGAAATGGAAAGGCGTGAGTGGTACCTGAGCGCGCAACTTGCGAAACATGAGTTATACACTAGTTTAGTGACCTTATTCGTTATACTTATTGGGTTTTACCATCAGAAATTTCCAGTTCGTGTTAGAGGACCACCAAGCAGACCCACCGGTAGGTCTCCGACCGAATACGAGTCTGGATTTGTGCCCGGTTGATAGCAATAGGTTCACCCCTTATTATATGGGACTTAAACATAACTGGTGAAATGTTGGTGTACTTGTTAGATACACTTCTGCCTAACCGTTCGCGGATTACAAGCGTGATGCTATGCTATTTGTTACCTGTCCTGGGCTAGATACCGAGGACAGTTTTCCAAACACAAAATATTATAGTACCTCGTTTTTTAGCATCAGCCGAAAATGTAGCCAGAATTTCTCGGTATACTTCAATGAAATTGATTGAATCCTCTCCACCAAGTCTCAGTAATGTTTAAATGAAAACGTAAAAAGAAAAAAACTCTCATTTCAGCAAAAAACCTGACCTACAGTAATAACTCTTCGATCTAGAATAATTACGCGAAGACGTTAATCAAGATCACGTTTTTTAATCGTCACGGATCTTACAAAAGTCTTGACAAATTATGTAAACAAAAATGCCATGTCACATACATCTTACGTCTTCATAATAGGCACAAGAAACTACAGCCTCACATTACTGTTTTAACGCAACTCGATCCACTTTTAATTACACCATTGTACATTATCACCAACCGGAAGCGAATCCAAGCAACAATCTACCTTATAATTACACAGAATAAGAACGGATCTACCTATATTAAACTGCTCTTACGGCTTGCCCACGACCTACACGCTCAAGCGACATGCTACGCGCTGCGGCTGTGGAGAAAAAGAAAAAGAAGTGGCCTGTAGCATGCCACGAGTCACTGCGGTGACTTGATACTCGATGACTCTGTATAGTTTAGCTGGGGAATTTGTCCGCCACTTCTTATTCCTAGCTTAACACTATAGGAAGTGTAGAAGGACAGGCGTTTTGGGGGACTGTCTTTTGTAAACTTTATCGTGCTGATGAAAAGTGCTGATAATCAGGCTTATATATATGAAAAATTAAACGACGTATTCTAGTCGAAAATTAAGTCGCCTGGTAGCCATCTTATTTTAAAGATAAAAAAAGCAGGCGTCACTATTGTTGCCTCGCTTGCCATCGCTTGATACAACTCGCGTCGCAAGTGTCATCACCGGAGGACGTGAACGTGCTGTAAGAACGGATCTATAATAAATAGCTCTCATTCGTGGCCAGTCAAAACGAAGCGGTCGGTGACGCAAGGGTTTCATCACCGTTATGTCACGGTAACCAGTCGATCATTTACTTTGTGGTTGTGCAACCGTTCTCTCGCGACGCCTTCCGCTCGTGTCTGATGTGCTGTCGTCGAGGGAGATGAAGTAGGTCAGGTTGGTAGGGGGTGTTTTGAGGATATTATCCTTTTGTTCTTGTCTCTATTTGGTTGACGCTTGATATTTTGAGGATATGACGGTAAAACACTTGGTTTAGGTAGTACAGACCAGCACATAAAGCTAACCTTGAACTTAATACTTTAGCGATAAAGCTAAAAATCTGTAAAAGAAACGTTATTGTTGTAGCTTGATGTTCTGGCGTGTATTCGTCCTCAAGCAGACAGTATTTTCATGAGTAAAGCTGTTTGAAAATGTGAATGTCACACAGGAATAAAAAAAAAAAAAACAAAATTAGACTAGGACAGGATAATTGTCCGTCTAAAAAGAATTAAAATACAAAAATATATATTACTTCTCAAACATTGTGTCATACATAAATTGAGGCAGCCCCAGTAAGTTACAATAGTACTTGTGTCGGGGCTGTCTCGCTCTTCCCGTAAGTGGTATCCTAACAATGAAAACGAAATCAACGAATAGAATAAAAATACAATAATAAATAAAAAATTAAATAAATGATAGTTAATTAATTAATTACTTAAACAGCTCTCTTTGTGTTTTGTGCGTGTGTGTGTGTTTTGTGCGTGTGTGTGCATGTGTTTTGTGTGTGTGTGTTGATGTTAGCCTACCCTGATCAGAATGTTTTCTGTTTCTTCATTTATGTTAGAGATCTTAACCAATCACTTCTTAATTATAGAATTAATTCAGAAATAGAATATATATTAGAATTAATTCGAAATGTTTTAAAGTAGATATATCCTGTCTCTTAAAACTGAAACTTTTTGCCACGTAAAACATTCTTCGTAGTGCTAAACAAAAAGTAGTCAGTGCAAACGTTACAGCCTGAAGTTTCAGTGAATGTTGTTTTGTTAAGTTTTCTTTTTGTTGACACAATGTAACGGAAGCTTCGTATTCCGACAGCCGATGCCGTAAAGACAACCGTATCATTTGCCAGTAATATCCGGAACGTTCGCGTCGTTGTAAAACATTTATTTCTGTGTAGGTATTTCTCAAATGCGATACACTACTCACTAGTACTCACTAGGTCACTCTATTTTTCGATTTTAACACTAATTTTAGTTTACCAGTGATGAAATTTTGGTCAGTCCAAGTCATACTATTAGTATAAACTAGCTGATCCGTGCTACTTTGTCTGCGTGTGGAATTTTCCCCGTTTTTGCAACATTTTTCATTGATGCTACACTTTATTGGTCGTAGTGTGATGTTATATAGCCAGTAGTCTTCCTCGATAAAGGGGCTTTCCAGTATTTCCCGAGATTAGCGCGTTCAACCAACCAAACAAATAAACTCTTCAGCTTTATAATATTAGTAAAGATGCGAAATTAACTCTGACTGTTAGTTACCTTTTACGCTTTCACGGCTCGTTGGATTTCAATGAAATCCTTTTTTTTGCTTTCCCCTGGGATTATTTCCGACCTCCATGCGGGTGAAGTCGCGTGAAGAACGAGTTAGGTAAACTATAAAGGGTGTAAAAAGACCCTTAACGAAGCCGAAAGGCACTTGTTCTCTCCGTCATTCATTACGATATTTTTTTTGTTCTAGACCATACCTTCTAATTAAACAACAAATTCACAAGTTTTTTTTTTTTTTAATACATGTTTTTCATGTAAGATTTTGCTTTAAACGACCCCTGTAAGATTCAATTCATCCATTAGTACGTTACATTGCGTTCTACCGTATAGCGTGATTTTTCACTCCAAAAAAAAAGTCGTTTCCCAGCAATAATTTTTGCGTAAAGTTACTTAGTTTGATGTACAGACAGGTTGAGGGCTTCGTGAAAGGTCCGTTTACACCCTGTATATAACAGTTAAGAAATCTTACTGAGTATTCCAATTTCCTGTTTAGTATATGTCTCTAAACCACAAGATCTATTTTTATTGCATACAATAACAACTCTTTGTTCCGGTTTGAGCAGTGTGGGTGACGGGGAAATTGCCAACCGGACTCCGTTTAAAACATTAAGTAGTCGAGAACGTCTGTCATTATCATAATATAACATCACGCCGGTAATCCCGGAAGGATTAGGCAGAGGTATACCTTATAAAACATTCACATTTTTGCCAGTTATGTATAATTAAGTTGTATAAGCAAGTCCCAATTGCCATCAACCGGCCGCTGTTTCGAAGAAATTTCTGCCACTATTATTTATCTCAATAAAAACTAGATCATTTTATTAAGTAACACTCACACTTCGCCAATCTCAAACCGAATTGCGATATTACCAGTGACAAAACTCAGAATATTAAATACGCACTTGACCGCAATATTTTATATAGTTATAAGAATTACGGTCATCAAACCATAGTCGGCGAAGTCAGTAAGTATGCCGGCGGACACATCCGAAATTATGTAACGCGACCTTTACAAGTGAAGTTTGGCAAGCAGTTGGCTGTTGGCCGTGTGTGGACCAATATTGGCGATGTTGGCACGTGTAGAGGGTATGCGTGACTTTGCAAACACGTGCCGATATTTAAGTAACTAGTTAAATAGTGGAGATTAGTGTGCGAGCCAAGCTTCGACCACAGTCGGCCAAAAAAATCACCTTTAGCCAAACTTTCGGCTTCAGGTAAAAGGGGCCGGAGGTTTGGCTTCAACCAAAGCATTCTAGCAAGGGCTGGTATTGAACGAATTGCTACGAATGCGCGAGAGCGCGAAGGTAGAGCGCGGGGGAATGGGGGAACTCTCCCAAATCTCTCATTGTTACATAGGACTCAATGATAACTGGCTTTAGGTGTACTATAGGTTCCTCTCTGTCTAACCCTTCGGGGATTACAGGCGTGGTGTTCAGTATTCTTGATTGACTCAGTTCGTACATGACCAGTATGATTTTGCATCTTTTGAGTGTAAATAATTATATTGATAAATTTTGTATGTATAATTCCCCGGTAGACAGGTTTTAAACATCACTTTCAACATTTTACCTCATGACTGAGCATTGTTCGTTGCCAACTTGCCATCAGACATGGCAACAATATGGCATTGTTATGCGTCGTCTGGCATGCGTTTTATAGACGTACCTATAGTCAGTGCTACTTCAATCAATACAGACAGCAGGATTGACGATTCAAGTCTGTGGTAGACTGGAATCTTTATTAACATATCTACATATTTATTTTAGACAATCATTTGTTTATAGTTAACATAATAAACATAAGATCACGCCTGTAAACCCCGAAGGGTTAGGCAGACGAGTATCACACATTTCGCCTGTTATGTCTAAAGTACCATGTAATTTGTAGTTGTTCCACTTTAACACCAAAATGCCACAAAATGGAAAGGATCACCTTCTATGTATGAGAAGAGGCTTTTGCTCTTCGGTGGGATTAGTTATAGTGTGGTATCAATATTATTTATGTATCTACCAGTGATCCGCTCATGCTTTCGAAACTCCTAATTCTATCTTTCAAGCTGAAGTCGAAGCCGGTTGAGTGGTTCCGGAGATTAGCGTGTACAAAACTACGAACATAGTGTAGTGACCAAGTGATTTTTATATATTAAGATAGTTTTTTGCTGCTTACTTAGCAATATTTTGCAAGCAACGTATAATTTGCGAACAAACGGGATTTGCCAGCCAGGTTGTAAGCAAGTTTTAATGTACATATTATTCAAAAATAGTCACTCTTAACACCCACATTATAGTATCCAGTATACACCAGCTAAATATAGTTTTAGTATCAAACTATGTTTTATTAGGTACCTTTATCGGCCTGATAAGTCGTTGATCTTTGCTTTCCAATCACCGCAGTCATTATAAAACAATAATTAATAATAGAACATTGAGCGACAGCGCGCGGCATTTAGTGGACACTGATAAATTGTATTATTTAATTGAAATAGAAACTAAGGTCTTGGAAACACAACAATGTATGTATTAGTGACTGCAGACTAATCGCAGTTTAAAAGCGAATTTAGGTCGGAACTAATTCATTAAATTAAATCATGAGGCATACATTTAAATAACGCTGTTATTCAGCACATTTGTGTTCATTGTCGTATATAATTTGGATGTATAAATCCAAATTATATACGACAATACTTCAAAATGCTTTTCCCAGATGAGAAGTGGTGGAACAAGTTTCCCAGCAACACTTAGGAAGTTTGCTATCGTGTGACCACCGGCAGTGGCGTGCCTACGGGCCAACAATACGGCAAGGCCATAAGGCATGCAGACCGTTCAGAAACCCTAACATCATAAAGAGTAATAGGTTATAAGAGCAAGACAAGCTTGTATGTAAGTTCCGCCACTAATCACCGGAACTTCTCTAGAAGTTTTACGCTGTCGCCCCTGAAAACAACTTATTTATCTTTAAACGCTCGGGTCATGGGGTCCGAGTGCGCGTCTCTATTTTAAGGAAGTCTCTCACCGACTGGTCGATACTTCGCGTGACCAGAGGACTGGCTCTTTCTTTGGCCAAAGATTTAGCATTGCCATTCAACGTGGCAATGCTGCCAGTCTTCTGGGCACGTTTCCGGATGACAGCGATGCGGAGGAGTACTTTGACGCCTATTGACGTCGTTGGATATATGTAGCTACTTACGTTTAGTTTTATTTTTTGTAATTATATAGAGATCTAGTTGTAGTATGTATATAATGTAAATATGGTTTATTAACAACAGATAAATATTTGTTTTTATCTTGTGAAAGAAGAAGAAGGGTTCATTTCTCACTCTGTCATTTGGTATCAATACTATTTTCGGTTCTGCTTATATTGCAGAAACGTTTACGCTTCTCCCTACATAACGTCATCCTAATTTCAACCGCACTTTCTAAACTGATTAACTTCTCTTGCTCTTTATAACAAAACCATAGATGATCAATAGGCAACATTAAATTGTGCCGTTATCCATTGACATTACATAAAAAGTGCCAAGTAATCTATACTCTCACTCTTTCAAATCGAACAACAGTGGTAATACTTTCTTTTTTTTGTAAAGAATATTATTTGCATCATATTCATGGCAATCGGCCTTTGGCTATTATTTACTTATTTAAGCTGTGACAAGTGAAATTGATATTGTTGTAGTAATTTTTTTTTTTTTGTGGCGTACCGAAAGTGGCGTGGCACTTTTTAACTTTTAAGGATAGCAAATGGTAAGTTTCAACATCCACGCAGGCAAATCCGCGGCTAAAGACTAGTCGTCATCTCCTTGCCCTTGGCCATGTTATTTGGGATCGGCCGTCGGCGCAACATGTTTTTTTCTTCCAATCTCCTTTTCCTTCATATTTCATTCCTCACAAAATCCATCCTTCTTTTGTTTGGTCTTCCTCTCTCTCTCGATCCATCAACATTAAACAACGGTGGATTTTTCGGAAACCTCTTGTATTTAAAATCACTCGCTATTTCTAACTACCCGTTTACATAAGCTCTGACAGGCGTGAAGTCTAGGAACAGTGTCATGCGAACATCGATAGTAACAGGAAAGTGCTGTCTATTGATCTGGTGTGGCCATACCAACAGCGATAGACAACACTTATCACGTCGTAAAATGCTCTTTGTAAGGTTTCACAGACAATGGCCCAGCTTCCTCCTGCACACTTGATGACAATATGACTGAATCAGAAGAAGAAGAAGAATAATCTTTTGAGGTTGAGGACCTTCGCTTTCCGATCACCTTTGCCCGTGGCAAACTGCCTAATTGTTGGTTTTCTGTCGAAAGATTCATGTGCCAAAATAGAGGAGTATAGTGTCCGCTTTCTAAAGCCAGGGTCAACATGGCGATAATAGCTTGTCTGAATTGCAATATCAAGTTAAATTAACAACTAAACAAAACAGTCAAGGAGAAATTGAATGAGTGAATTTCAGACATTTTATATTTAGTTGAAAACACTTGAAGAAAACGCGTTGTACCGACCAAAAGTAACATAGGACAGTTGAAAACATTAGAGTTAAACTTATAGCTATTTTCCCACCGGAATACCCGCTAAATCACTGTTTGTTTTATGTCACACTTAGCTTCACCCGGCGGCTTCGCCCGCGTGAAGTTTGATAATTGTCCCAAGGGGTTTTACTACCGGGATAAAAAGTATCCTATGTGATAATCTAGGTTATAAACTCCGTCCAGTAGTTTTTGCGTGAAACAGTAAAAAACATCCACACTCACAAACTTTCGCATTTATTACAAGTTTTTATAATATTAGTAGGATTAGTAGGTCCGCTCGTTCACTCGCCGGTTCTATGGCCCCACGCGTGTATTATGTGACTTGACAATAATCTGTGAACATCGATTGTTGCGCCATCCAAAACGCACGAGAGAACATCCGTATGTTCTTGTAACAATACATCCACAACTTTTACTGGTAGTATGTATGTTTGGTTATTCATAGACAAACAGAGGTACGTTTATGATAGTTTACAGGCTGCCTTTTAACTGCGTCGTTGGGTTAGTGGTCATCAGTGCTACTGTTGAGCTTGAGCTCCTGAAATCGATTCCCTGGTCGGGCATGGTCTGTTATGGAATTTCTCCGTATTATAGAAGTCCGAAATCTGGATTCGTCTGCTTGATGGCAATAGGCCCACCCTCTATTGTATTAAGACTAGACAGACACACTTGTACCTTTGGGGAATGCAGACATGATGTGATGTTATGTTAAGATTGACAAATTACTTTTCTGTATCATAAACATTACGCGCGTATAGCACATCCCTCTCTGGCATATTTATAAATATTTAAATCGTAATGTAAATAGTGTACAACAAAGCATCTAGCTGTCCCACGTAAAGATATTCCAGTATTTTTCTCAAAACAAATTGTTTGAATGATCATCATCATCATCAGCCGAAAGACGTCCACTGCTGGACATAGGCCTCCCCCAAGTGTCGCCACATTGACCGGTCCCGTGCGACTCGCATCCAGTGGATTCCCGTAACCTTCACCAGGTCATCGGTCCACCTAGTGGGAGGAATTCCAACGCAACGTCTTCCGGTTCGCGGTCGCCACTCCAGAACTTATCGGCCCCATCAGCCATCCGTTCTGCGAGCAATGTGCCCTGCCCACTGCCACAAGAATATAAATATAGTTCATCATCTATTCTTCTCTGCCTATGCTTTTTTCCAACTATGTTGGGGTCGGCTTCCAGTTTTACCAGATGCAGCTGAATCGGCAAACACTATTATAACAATTAATATCTAGATTCATTGAGGAATCTAGTCTCACAAAAAAATATTACTTCGCGCAAAACTTTCACGACAATTCATGATTATTTCAATAATCAGGGTCAAGGCTCTCGAACAATTTCTACAGCACCTAAAAAAGAAAACAATTGAACAAAGAAAAAAGAAAAATAAACAAGGCAATAAAAAAAATACTTGGAAATGCCACCCACAAGTCAGCTAACAACGATGGACGTGCTGTAGCAACTCTGGCAGGAATCTTGCGGACAATGCAATTTGTCATCACTACGATTCGTAAGGCACGTCCAATGTTGTTTGTGTCAGCGTTACTTTACTATCCACACATATAAACAATGCGTTTATTGTTGATTGTACACGTTGATTAGAATGTTTTAGTAGAAGATATGTGAAAATACTTGATCTAATAATAGGCAGGGTGGTGATTGAGTTACATGTATCCTTCGAGGAGGAGGAGCTCATGGCTAAATAATAACAGCCGCACGGGTGCGGAGCACGTCAAGAATTTGGCCCCGGCTGTCGTTTTAGCTCTTGTGACAGCCATTGGGGTAGCCAGAAGTCTACAAGTCTGTCAAACAATTCAATGATCACCATCTATCCACGGGTTAGGCAGAGATGACAATAAAGTAGGTACTACCATATTTCAGCAGTGATCATAATAGTTATTAATTCATCGTTTATTTGTTTCTGTTCAAGCCATAACCTTTCTATGTGCGCTGACCTGCACACCTTATTAAAAGATAACATAAAGGTAAGGTGTGAAAGTCACTGATTTCGTTAATACCTTAAATCCAATGCTAATTGCTACTCATAAATTGATGAATTTTAATAATAAGAAAGGATTTTGAGAACATAAGCCAAGTAAGTAATTGGTAGTGCATATATGCTTGGTAATCAAAGTTCGATTGTGCGAGACTAACTGTGAAACAATTATAACTGATATGTTATGGTATTGTAAGTCGTAATTGTCAAAAACGAAGTAAAAACTACAACGATTATGTTACACAATTCATGTTACACATATAAGTTCTATAACGGTATCTATTTATCACACTATGGACTCTACCTAGATTCCTCTATATGCCTATCTTTGAATGGAGATTTAGCACAAGTTTAAGCGGCACCTGTCTTTTACTGTGATGAATATATTGCCTTAATGACATTTAATTAACACAGATCGCTTCTAGATGATTCAATATCATTGAATGTAGAATTAAGATTTAATAGTCTATTTATACAACATAACATCACGCCTGTAATTTCTGAATGGTTAGGCAAAGGTGTTCTTGCAGTTCACTCACATTTCGCCTGTTATGTTTAAGTCCTATGGACGTGGCGAGCCGAGAAAAGTAACCACATAACATAAGGCCTGTTTCCTATAAGGGTTTGGCAGAGTAGGTACAGCCACATTCCACATTTTACGCATAAATCCCATTTAATAGCAAACAAAGGCTTGTTTGCTGTTGCCACCAACCGGGGTACACATCCAGACTCCGGGCTCATCATCATCAGCCTATTCATGTTCCCACTGCTGGGACACAGGCCTCCCTCTATGAGAGGGAAAGGGCTATAATCCACCACGCGGGCCCAGTGCGGATTGGCAGATGTCACATGTCTTCGAATTTTTTGTTCTACGACATGCCGGTCATCATGTCATGCAGGACATCACCGTTTTGAGAGCAGTGGTGATGAAATAAATTACACAAAGTAATGCGCCTGCCTGGGTTCGAACCCACGACTTACTATTCGTAAGTCGGGGCCGCCACCACTGGGCCACCGCTGCTCTTCGACTCCGGGTTACTACTGAGAAATTCCTGATGGAAAAACCGTATAGCACTTTGCTCGACCTGGGAATTGAATCTCATAATTGGCAGTAACGAGGCAGAACTTATGTTTAAGTTATTATATTTATGTACGTAGTCAGAATAATCTCCTTTTATAATATAAACAGCGAGCTACCGAAGCATGCCCTTCGCGTTATCTGCGATCTTGACTTTCACTGCCGCCACTGAGAAAACGTATTATTTGGAGTAGAAAATACAATTAGAATAGTTTAAATTTTACCTACTGCTATGCTTATTTAGTTAACCAGGCGTCTCTCTAGTTTGATTCATTTCTGTTAGCTAAAATAAAAATAAAAAAGTTTTTTTAATCTAGGTAAGATCAAGAAACAGTTTTATGAAACCTTATTCATGTCAAATGCAATTTATGACTTGTGGTGCAATAGCCGTTATTTTGTTAGTTATCGTAATGGTGTTATATGCCAAATACGACACTATTGTCTCCTTGTCAAAGAAGATATCATCAAACATTAAAACAACATAATCGTGTGAATCCGAAACAATAGGTATTTGAACTTGAACTACTTATTATCGCTATCAGCATTAATTGAAAGCTAAAACATTAAACAATCAACTTTGATAAGTAGGTATCTAATTAATTAGTAACGTATGTTCGATGAATCATGTTCTTGAAATTAATTAATGTTATTGAAACTAGCATCCAGCTGATAATGTATAGTTTCTTTTTAATTACCGGAATGATAAATAGTTTTCAACTTTTTGTTGGAAAAAAAGTTTTTTCGACCTGAAATTAAAAAATTTATTTGTAATATTAGAAACAAAAATGTTACTGACAGAAGAGTTTCTTCATGAGTGTATTAATTATTTCTTAATTCCTTTTAAGTTATATCATATGTTTAAATAGATAAAATGGTGATTTTAGTTGCATAGAGATGTTTTTGCGCAATTACGTCATACCTAGATGTTGTTTTATTTTTTTGCTTTTATTGCATTAAAAACCGGCCAAGTGCGAGTTAAACTTGCTCACCGAGGGTTCCGTACAAACTTGGTAATGCAGGCTGATTTTTTTGTTATTAAACTACATAATTAAGGTTTTCAGATTTTTTTGCTTCATCAGGCACATGATGGAAAAACCTGATAACACTTTGCTCGACCCGGGAAACGAACCCAAGTCCTCGTGCTAACAATAAAAAATATGTTGTACCTATCATTTCCTAGAAGGCATAAAAAGCAGTTTGTCATTATAATATACATGTTTATCTTCTGTCATAATGATAGACCATTGCGCCGTGCGCCGTGCAGAGGTCAGCAGGGTTCAAAGTCAAGTGTTTACAGGCATTATTAATTATCATTTAATAGTTAAAACAAGGAAAAATATGCTAGATAAAGGTATTTTTATATGGTGTGAATGCTAGCAATTTATAAGGAAGTTTGCAGTGAACTGCTAAGAATTAGAACGGGTTAGTCAGGTAACCCACATTTCGATTATGTTTAGTTGAGTCACGTTTAATAGGGCACCTATATAATATTAACCGGGCGCAAATCATATCCCTCACGGCTGTTACTGTAATTTATAATATTTATTGTTTACTTAAAACCCATTATACTAACTTGCGACTTGCAGAAACAAAACCATAATATTGAGAATATGATTGGAAATGTTTGCTATCTTTCCAAAACAAAAAGGAGATTACCTAAAGGAACACTATTCGCCTAACAATTTTCCAAGAAAACTCCTCATCAGGTACCAGGCTACCATAACGTTGCAAGTAACCATCAAAGCGTGCAGGTGTAAGGTTTCACGTGCGACCTCCAATAGTTTCCTACCAGCCTAGTATATCTTCTAACACACACTATATTTATAACTGCTAATTGGCTTAATAATTTGTGGTTTGCATTAATATTTATAGTAGAAAATTGTATGTAATGATTCGCTGGATTTCTTTAGTTCAGGTTGAGTTTAATATTTTCGTAAGAAGAAAGGAATTTCAAAGGAATATCTAGTTATCCAGTTGATGTAAACAGTAGATCATCAAATCTTAGTATAATTTTTCATGCTTGATACAAGGTGGTTTAGAGAAAACAGGTTGAATGACAGCATGAATCTATGATGAATAGACATTATGAGATCATGGATCATTACTTTTGATGCTGGTTGGTCCAATAGATATATTAGAAATGATAGAGCCAAAACCAAAATTTTAACACCTGCCAACTGCTACGATCCTTGCACACTCCTTTTGTCTCGTCCACGTTCATACATTTGGTCATACACGTACGCCGGTTGTGAGTACTACGCACCTGATCTTTCTGAAGAACCTCACCAATAAGGTCAGTGTGAGTCCTTCTGGGGCGTCCCCTCCCGGCGTTGCCACTCACATCTGTCATGCCTTTGATCGTATAGTTGTGGCTAAAATCGGAACTAACACCATCATTTTATTTTTCAATACAACTTCACGAATCAAATTGACTTATTGACAAATATTTACTAACATAACGCCATTAAAGTCATTCAAGCGTCAAAATATCTTTGTAGCACTGTAAATGCTGATAAAATGAAAAGCTTAGCCTAGATTATGTTGCATTAGTACCCAACTACATTGTTATACAGTAATTACACACACATTCAAAGGCATTGATACCCTTTGTCCTAACAAATTAATTCTCGTCACACCTCCACCATTTTCATTCTGCCCGCGTCTAGCGTTTTGACATGCCCATGGTCGCGTGGCGAAATTCCGATTACGATACGAAGCTGATTAGTATGTTGCCGTCTCTTTCTTTCGTATTGTCCTTGACTTAGTCCGTGAGGGACAAGACTATTGGAATTTGATGTTAGTGTTAATCGAGATTGCTTTGTTAACTTCTTTTCTTTTGTGGTCTCCTGGTAATACTAAGTTTAGTTGTCTTTGTTTAAGAGTATAATTTATTAGTTGTTAGACTGGTTGGACAATGTTCTGAAGATTTATTGACTTGGTGTGAAGACGTGATTCTAGTTAATTAGAATAGCGGAATAATTTTGTACGAAATAATATATGAGCTGTATGCCTTTGGAGAAGACGTCAAGCTCCTGTTTTCTAAGAGTATTGAATATGGTCTAAAAAGGGTCTAAACGTTACAATTATAAATGTTTGCTGTTACTTTTGTTTCGTCAATAACTTTGTCTTCGAGCATTTTTTGTTTTATATTTGTAAACATATTCACAAGCAGATTTTCCAGTTCTCTTGGGAGTCAATTTGCTATTTTATTACCAAAAATGTAAACAATGTAAACAAATGCGTGTTACTGGAATACTACGATTAAAACTTTACAAACGTTTTGAATCCTTGACACAAAACCTTGCTTGCTAGTGGCCACTTGGGCAGTGATGCAATAAACTACTCTTTACAGAAGCAAACCAACCAACCACTTCAACTCCACTCTCATTTTCAATTTCCCTCACATTTCACATCGTACGTGATTTGTGCAGACTTGCACTAATGCGTCATGTCGACCTTGATACGTCGTTACTGCGTGTTGTCAGTTAACGAGTTGTCGTCGATGTGACGTGCGAGTCGTCGTGTGTGCATCGGTAATCGAGTGAGGTTTGTGTATCGAATCGATTATCGTGGAATAATGATTGATCTTCTTATATTTCGTGGAAAATCTCTGTCGGTGTTTTTGAACTACTTTTGCTACACAAGTTTGTAATTACTACCAAACAGAAAGCACAGAGCCGTTTACTTTTTTAGTTGACTCAACGGGAAATTAGCTCGAAATAAGGAATAGCTTCATACACATTTATGCGACTTTCATTCGGCTCGTACCGATCGGCAAACTCCGAATCATGTTCGTAGTCGTCTCGCCACAATTCGGGCTAAGCCGAGCAGTTTCTTCCCGAAAGCTTATCACATCAAGCTACCCGAAACTGTCAAATTTTCCCATTCAACCATGATGAACCTAATAGCGATAAAGTTGAAAATCTATTAAAGAAATTTGACAGATTGTAGTAGCTTGTACTTTGTAGGGTATTACACCCATTTTTGAAAAGTGTCTCAATTAGATTCTATAGTGATAATGAACCACTAAAAAATTCTCAAAAATTTTATTCAATTGTTGTGCCCTAAAAATGCATTTAAATTTAGCATTTTCAAATTTCGCGCGTAATTTGACGAAAACGCTGGACGCAGTGGACGCTATTTTGCTCTGTGGTCATGACGTCAGTTGGCTGTGTAAACAAATGCAGTGATATTTGAAGTTGACAGGTGACACATCTAAGTTTACATAGCCGTATGACTTAATAACATGGCGACTACTTTATTGGTGTTATGAAACAGATTAAAAAAGCTGAAATCTTTGAATTGAATTTTAAAATTTAGTTTGCTATTTTATGAACTAAAACTATCGTTTTCCGACTGGTTTTTGCCTAAGCTATCTCAATAATAAATTTTTAGATTTTTTCTCATAAAGAGTAAAATACAATATTGTAGATATTGTCACACTAATAATATAGGAATAATGTAAGAAAGATATTGTAGAATCGGGAATTCCGGATGTGTAAGATGGGGTTGTTTATGATTCGACATAAACCAGCTAGTTAATTGCTTATTGGCGCACATTTATTCTAAATAGTGGAGATGACTCATCATGACCACTCTACATAAAACACTGACGCAGCTAAAATGTTGTAACATTCACAACTTTCTAAGTAAGCGCTTACGGCAATAAGATTTATTTATTGCAATTTTTCCTGTTGTATTCTTAAAATATATATGTCATGTACAGGTGTTTTGGAAATACAGAGATTGCAAAAATAAATAAATAAATATCGCTATGTGTTACTTGAATTTAGGGCAGTAGCAAGCCCTTTCTTTAGATGATAGCCTTTACCATATCATAGGAAGATAACTAAGTACGTATAGAACCGCATTCGAAGTCTATTTACACATGAATTATGTGGGCCACGATGCTATTCAAACAAAGAACCTAACATAATCGTCACTGGCAGCCATATGCCACTCGCCGCGTCGCTGAGTTTAGGCACCCTTCTTTTTGCAATCATCATCATCATCAGCCGTCCACTGCTGGACATAGGCCTCCTCAATCGCACGCCATTCAACTCAATTCTCGGCAACTCTCATCCGCTCCACCAAGCCTGAGGGCGTCCCAACTTATGCTAACCGATTCGCGGTCTCCACTCAAGAACACCGTCTATCCCAACGGTCATCAGTTCTTCGGCTAATAGGCCATCCCCTTTAAAAGCAATACTTTTCTGATATGTGCAAGTCTCATCCAGGACTTATCCACTATCTTTTGTAGGGTGTCAACCCCATCTCGCTATTTGTAGAGCTACCAAAGCTTCATCATTATCTGCCTAGCCTTTAGCCAACTATGTTGGGGTCGGCTTCCAGTCTAACCGGATGCAGCTGAATACCAGTATTTTACATTGAGCGACTGTATGTCTGACCTCCACAACCCAGTTAGTACTGGGTAATACGAAACCCATTGGTAAGACTGGTTGCCAGACTTTCACCATATTTTATTATAGGGCACAAAAAGTTCTAGTTTCTAAAGCCATCTACAACTCCAGCGCATAATGAGAGCGACAATAGCACTCGATGTTGTAATAACATGTAATGTAACATGCTCGAGGAAGACAAGTTGGCGGAAGGCGCACCACACAACGGTTAACAACGTGTTACATCTCGGTTTTATGGCGCGGTTGAGAGGCGGCGCACTGAGATGTGATGTGATGTGCGTGATAAGAGATCTGTTCACGTAATTGTGTAATGGGTGGTTATTGCTTAAATTCAGGCCAGGTTGGTATTGTTCGTTAAGTTAATGTTGCAGTCAAATTCTAACAAGTTCTTGTTCTTCATTTGTTTATTTATTCAGAATACATTTTAAGCTAACAGTTTTATACCAAAACGCTTAAAAGCTAACAATAATCATATTACAGTGTCAAATAGCATCTAAAATTACAATAATTCAGAAATAAAAATAAAAATTATATGTCAAATGGTGTTAACATCATCGACACAAATAAAATAATATATAGAAGTCCTAATATAATAATATCAAAAAATAAATAATAACATGTAATGTCATGTACGGTTAGACTGAAAGCCGACCGAAGACGTTGGGCAGATGATGCTGAAGTCAAAATTAATACACTAGTGTTACATAAACATGTCAGTGGAATTCAATATTATTACAGTCTTGATTAAAATAAAATAAAATAAAAGAAAATCACAAATTAATTATTAAAAAAATGAGAATACATCTTTCCTTAAAGTGCTAATAGTATCCATGTCGCTGGGAAAACAATTTTATATTTTGTTAGACCAAAACTCTGCCACTTCCGCCGCGTCGTCGGTGGCTGCGCAAAGGTTTTTCAGTTCTGGAAGTTACATCCAGGCAGCCTCAGAATAAATAGGAACTCCACTCCACTCTCTTTCCAATGATGCCTGCATGAGATCGCACTATGCTATAAGTACGTCCCTTCGTTTTGTAGTCTTTAATTTATCTTATTTTATTAATCTTTTTGGACTATGGTTAACGATATATTATGAATGACTAAATAATTGAGGATCCTGTTGATTTATTGGACTTATTATTATACCATTTTATTTGTCTTGATAAATCCTTAGTTGAATCCTAAGAAACCAATTTAATTACTTAGTTTAAAAAAAAAACAGATTATTGCTGATCGTTACTAATCCTTTCATTAATAAAATAGTTGCACACACTGCACTGTGATAATTATATTCATAGCATAATCAACGTTTCATGTTCCCACTGCTGGGACACAGGCCTCCTACCAGTGAAACCCCAATGAACCGAAATCCACCACGCAGGCCTAGAACGGGTATTTTACAACCTTGCCATTATCCTTTCAATTTGAATGAAAAAACGGTTTTTTCTCCCATTCACTATTTTGAATGTAAGTCCTTCAAGTGATTTTTCGCAGCCAAGTCCTCAATTTAAATCATTTCCTTAATTTTATATATTGTCAATACATTATTGCAAATATTCCGGTTTAATCATTACCTTATAGTAAAGGTCGTTTAAGTGGACAGTCAAGCGCATTTACATGTTAACAGTTTGACTTCTGACAGCGCCTTTACCTGGAGCATTAAGGGTGGTTTTTGTATTCAAAGCGTTACTTATGACGTGGTTGATTGTACAAGTCCCAGTTCTCATGTTACGGTTATTTATAAGTAAAAGCCAGTCCTTTTAGTTCCTTGACCCTTGTTTCGTTTGGGTTTTTTTCCAGTTTGTATCTTGCGGATGTCTGCTTAATAATTTTTTTTAACAAATTAATGATCAAAACTGATCAGAAACGCGGACACACAATTTAAACTGCGTTCACAAGGTACCTATCTGCAATAAAGATGACACTGATAAAATTGGTTTTGGACGCAGTCTAGATGTGGGGATTGCATTCAGATTCATTGGTGCGATCTGTCCTTAGAGTTTTTAGATAAACAGAAGATCTGAAAATGAAAAGTTCGTTCCGTAGGAAGGGCCCATCAACATCATTGTATTGCTCTTATCCCAAATTATTTGCGGTTAGCGTAGCATATCTTCTTCTATACTTTTATGCTAGTCGTCATCTCAGCAGTCACCTCCTCTCTAGCCATATCATCCTCCACACAGTCCATCCATCGTTTTTTAGACTTCTCTTACTCTTTTCATTTCTCACGACATTTTGGTAGATCCTGTCATGTGACTTTTATTTAAAGCGCCCCGCGGTTTCACTCGCGTAAGTTTCGATCTCAATTTTTTTAAATAAATTATAGCCTGTGTTACTTCCTGATCATTTAGCTTTCTATTGGTCAAGAAATGGTTAAAATCGGTCCAGTAGTTTCAGAGGTTATTCGGTACAAAAAAAAAAAAACAAACAAAAAATTCTTTATAATCATTTGCCGGTTATTATAAATATTGCAATCACTGGTAGACGTCTATTCTTATGATATTTAGTTTTTCCAATGACCTAAAATATTAAACAAAATATTCACAATCGGAATATGACGGAATCTGTTGGGTGAATAACGTGTTTCTTCTCAAATACCTATTGAAAATATTACAAACACCTATTGTTTGTGAATATAATTGATTGAATCCTATAGGTAAGTATGTATATCCGTCATAATCATAAAAACTAGCTCATAAAATACTTAAAAAATGTTGTATAATTTAATTATCGGACTGTAAGAGGAAAACGAAATACATCCTCATTTACTGGCACCAAATGTATATAAGTGTATGTTTACATATATGTACGTATGTGTCTGTCATATACACGTACCTATAATTATAAAAATATACATAACGTACTTTGTCTTAAGACATTACGTCATTATAAGCATTACGTATGTGTAGATATTACAAGTTTTTTTGCTAATATTGAATGAAGGATCATTCAATATTGGCACACAAATCATTAATTAAAAATTCAATTGCAAGGTTTGACCCGTACTAATTAACAAGGCAAGTTGAATAAAGGCTTTTAAAAATATCGCTTCGGGGGTATAGCTTCTAGTTAATTATAATATTTAGGTAATCTTGCGGTATATCTCTAAACGGACAAGGATTTGGAACATTACATAGGACTTAAACATAATGTGGGTGTACTTAGGTTCACCTCTGCCTAACCCTTCGGAGTTTTCAGGCGTGATGTTATGTTCATGTTCAAAAAGAGGTATCTTACGATTACTGCACGTTACTATTAGGCATGGTTATCAAAATTGGCATCATCCTTTTTACCATACAAGAAGGCCGTATGGCAAAAAGACTGGAGTGAATCTTAAAACAACCTGGAAGTGGTATACGTTAATTTGTCATTTTTCTATTATCCCATGATCAGTCCACGAAGTAGACACAATAGTTAAACAATAGTGTCTCGAACAAATTGGTCATTTGACAGATCATGATTTATCATTCACATAAATAAATAAACTAAGGAGTAAATGATAGCGTGACGGTTGACAGAGGAGAATGGAAGATAAAAACGTGTTGCGCCGACCGCGAGTAACGTGGAAGAAGGGTAGAGAGATGATGACGATGATACGTACATAAACTAGTGGTCTATCCCCATTGGGGGCAGACACTCCAAAACCCGACCAGCCACGATAGTTACATACTCCTTTTACTTCTTCTACATTTGTTTCAGTAATAATTCGTCAAATAATCGATTTAAATAGAGGAGCTCGTGGCTAAATAATAACAGCCGGTCGGATCGACCTTTAGGTTAAGCCGTGCTTGCCTAGGTTGGTCTGTGGATGGGTGACCACTCAGTACTACAACTACAACTGGACAGGCATTTTTTTTTTGTCTTGACTTTTCTTTTTTACCAATGGGTATCGTACCCAATACTAACTGGGTTGTGGAGGTCAGATATGCAGTAGCTCCATGTAAAATATTCAGCATTCAGCTAATAATATTCAGCTTTCAGTATTCAGCTGCATCTGGTTAGACTGGAAGCCGATCCCAACATAGTTGGGAAAAGGCTTGGCAGATGATGATTGGTCAAATAAATGCAGTTAAATTTAACCTCGCCAAAATAAAAACTTACTTTTTACGCCACTATTTTTACCGTACACCTCTTATAGCAAAGTTAACAGTCCGGTTGCACCATGGTTTAAACGCCTGGTAACGAAGGCAACAGTCTGACTCATCAGGTCAAGGCAGTCTGTTTGATTGGTGCCTTAAACAGACAACATCCTGACATTTTCCTGGATTTATTGAGTCACAGATGTTGAGGACAGGTTTTGATAATGATATTGTAAAAAGTTGTAGTAAGGCCTCGGATACGAAATCAGCAGGAGCGGGGCGGTGGCGGCGGCGGCGCGGCAACGGCGCGTTCCAATAAATACATTTATATAGAACTGGCCTCGAAGTCAGCGGCGCGGGGAGCGGGCGGTGAGCGGGCGGTGAGCGGCGTACGAACGGTGCCCGAGCGTGTGCATTGACGTAGGAAGTTAACATCTTCTTTTGCCCACAATAAATCTAACTGTAGGAAGGAATTAGTATCAAAAAGATTTTGTCGTCGCTGTTTAGACAATTCTTTTGCGAACAAAGATACAAATTTCTCTTAACACAACACTACGCCGCTCTAGCGCCACGCAATCTGCCCGCTGACTTCGAGAACGGGTACAGCGTCGCCGCGCCGCTGCCCGCGCCGCCGCTGCCGCTGATTTCGTGTCCGAGGCCTAAGCATTTGAATACTGTAAACCCTTTTGTTTTTAATAGCGCCTTTGCTCGCGTTATAGTGGGAAATTATCCCAAGTGAACGACGATGTGTTTTTCTTAAATGACCCGATGACATTCGGGGATAATGTCGTGAAAGAGTTTTTGGAAGCGAATTTGGGGTTCTAATGATTATCCCCTACATTCAAATTTTCCATGACCGATCCATAGTCACACCACATTGCTACACCAATGTGACCATGGTTAATTTTATTTATCCGTAATCAGTGTGATCGGTCACGAAATTTCTAAACTTTACCTTTTTGTAATATAGATTCGTTAAAAATTAAACACTAAAAGTCAAAAAACACGAATGATTCATTTAGTGTTAATTTGTGTTCACATACTTTAAACTGGTCAATTAAACACAATAGTTGATTACTTTTACAAAAGTCTCAAATTGCCCAGAGATTGTTTAAATATGTCATTGCTGTAAAACATTGATAGATGCACTTAAAGTACTTACGGGATGATCCGTGATTTCCCGCGTTTTTTTTTCGCGTCGAAATATCGGGAAATATCGTAAGTACTTTAAGTGTAGTGAAAAACCGTGAAAGTCTAAAGCAGTGCATTGATAGATGATCTATAAATCAAAAACAATAACATTCACAAACGATGAATGTTGAGTTAAGAATGAAAGGATAAACTTATTCAACATCCTGCCACGTCTGCTGCTGTTACCAGCGGTTTCCGTTACGTCAAGGTGTCATCTGGCCTACTCTTGCATCAATCTACAACAGTTTCAATTTCGTAATAAAGTAAACTATAAGTACACTAGGTTTTAACCACGGCTTCGCCCGTGGGAGTCGAAATTAATCCCACTGAAACACAATGGCGATTCGGCTAAGTAGTGAAAAAGTGACAAACATACTTACTTTCACATTACTTTATCTAAGAAAAATTATGATTCAAATCAAAAGTGATAAGTTCAAACTCAACTTCAGGTTCTCATAAACGTAAAGCCTGAAGTCCTTCTCCATCTTACCTTGTAATATGAACCTAATGTTCATCGAACTAACGTTTTCTTTTCTTTTGTTTACAGAGAGACCTCGCCTCCGTCGCCGATGGGCGACGCGAAGGAGTCAAAGATGAACCAGATACAGTTCTCACCGCCTTTCGAAAAACAAGACAGCTCGGTCAGTATAGTTATTTTTGAAGGTGACGCTAGCACATCACGCTACCCGAAACTGACAATTTTTCCCAATCAATCTTGAAACTATTGCTTTAGCGATAAAGTTGAAAATCTATTAATGAAATTTGACAGATTGTAGTAGCTTGATACATGCAATAATTATAATAATAATAAATATCGCTGGACATAAACACACAGCGCCATCTAATGCCACACTAAGCAACGGGGCTTGTGTCGTGGACACCAGATAGTTGATATACTACATATATACTTTTTTTTGTTTGTAAATACATACTTATTATACATATAAACATCCATGACTCGGAAACAAATGCCCATGGTCATCACACAAACATTTGCTCCAACCGGGATTCGAACCCGGGACCCTAACAACGTAAGGCAGCCTCACTACCGCTGCGCCATTCGGGTCGTCAATCTACACATCTACACTAATCTACATCTACACTTCTACACTAATATTATAAGGAGGAAAGATTTGTATTTTTGTGTGTATGTTTGTAATTAATAAACTCAAAAACTACTGCGCCGATTTAATATTTCAAAAATTCTTTCACCATTAGAAAGCCACGTCTTTTCTGAGTAACATAGGCTATATTTTATCCCCGTACTCCCACGGGAACGGGAACTACGCGGGTGAAACCGCGTGACGTCCGCTAGTTAGATATAAGTAAGAAAATATATACATAACATAGTTAGTTAGATTCAATGTTTTGTAAGTTTGAACAGCAATAAAGGCTAATTTTATTCATTTTAGTAGCTTGTGCTGGCGTATTACAATAGTTACCACAAACACTGTTTTAAGCTATCACGGTTTAAAACTAAACTTATATTGTCACTTACGGGATGACTTCCGTGATCGTTTTTTCGTTTCGTTTCGTGTTTTCCATCCACCCGCATTCTCCAGTCAACTTGCGATCATGGCGCTTGCAACAGCGTCGAAATATCGGGAGTTCAAAACAAATAATAATCACGGAAGATATCCCGTAAGTGACAATATAAGTTTAATAGTTACCACTATTATATAGGCGAACTTAATGCCACAAGGCCATCTCCACTAGTCAACCAGTCAACTTAGTAGGTATACTCATGTACTCAGTATAGGTTTCGTTTTCTCAACATTATCCATCTCCTGCCCTTGTAGCAATTTATTTGGGGTTTCTTCTTCTTGCATACTCTATTACTCTTCATTTGTTACTTGCCAACAAAGATTATAGGCCCTTCTTCTGTGTCAAAAGATGTTTAAGTTTCTGCTTCGTTAACTATGTAAATGCTAGGTATTGTCCACATAATACTGAAAAACCTTTCTATCATTCCATGCGAAATGCGTGAGCCCACTCCCCTCAATGAGTGGTGAAGACACGCCTATCGTTTAGAGTTTTGCTTACTATATATCTCCCATTGAAAAGAAGTCGCGTTTGTCTTGGTGTGGACATGTAATGAGGAGGGATGAAACGCATGTGACTAAAAGAGAAGACATGAATTTTGTTGGATGGAGAGGGAGGAAGACCCAAGAATAGATGGATGGATTGTGTGACGAATGATATGAAAGAGAAAAGAGTGAATGATGCCGTGACGTCTGACAGGGGAGAACGGAAGAAGAAAACTTGTTGCGTCGACCTCAAGTAAGGGCGATGATGATATATCTGCCATAAAGAACAACGTTGAGTATGGTTCAGGATGATGAAGGTATAAGAAACGGAGGACACGGTGATATGGCTTTTGGGGGAGGCCAACGGTGAACCCAGAAGAAGTGGCTTACTTCTTCTTTATCTTAGGTATGATATAATTGATAATAGACTTGCTCACCTCCGTCGCGTGCTCATTAGCAAATATGAAAAGCAATTAGTTTGAAATGACCTGACATAATTAAATAACGATACAAATGATTATGAAGCACTCATCTCTAATTGAAGGCAATGAAACATGAATAGTGTCACGTAGATAAATGAAGAAGGAGCCGTTGACCACCTAAGAAGGTAGCTGAATGATGATTACAAGAGCCAATAAATAGATGAACAAGATTAGAGAAACATGGAATGAAGAGGAAATTCTGAAAAATGCGACGTGAGACACACTTTCATGCCGGGGCTGCGGGACTGTTCGAAAGAGATACCGTGACCCCGTAACACAAAGGGCGAAGAAGGAACATGGATGGGTTTTAGTCAGTAAAAGTCTGACACTCCCTCTCGCTCCGCCCAGAGCGGGAGGAGTCATTTGATGATTACCCATCCGATTAAAAAATACACTTTCAATCACAATCTGACGGATTTTGAAGAAACCTAATACTTACGTGGTTTCATAGATTTCTAAAAATCGTCTGTACAACGTCGTAAATAACGCAATGATGGTTGTTCTGTGACTATGACAGACATAGACATTGCACGACACGAAGTGCAGCAGCCAATCGCTCAGCCACTGCGCCGTCAAGAACTTAAGACGTGAAAGAATGGATTCAAAAGATGGTCACTACAATTACACACAAGATCCGCCAACTCGCTCTAGGTCAGCGTCATGGAATATGTCCCTGTCCTACCTAAGCCGGTCGATGAAGAAATGCTACCGAAGCAAGCTCCCCCCAAAAGGTGTGTTGTGGATTTAAAGGATCAGCCTGGTACATTAAAGGTGTACAAGAAACACTAATAATAAAACTCCCTTACAGTACTGTATACAATGAGGTGTTCCATAATATTGCATACACTTTAAAATTTTATTACCATGCATGCATGCATGTCTTCATCTTCCTATTCTCTATTACTCGTCATCTTAGCAATCACCTCCTTTCTAGCCATATCATCCTTCACACAGTCCATCCATCGTTTCTTTATAGTGTGATCTTATCTCATTATTAATTTAGTGATTTGTTTAGAATGTTATCTGTGAACTCTCTAGAATAAACTTCTAATTTCTAGATCTCTTTCGCCATCCACCTCTCTCGCCTAAGAGTGATTTCTCACTCCAAAGCATGCATAACTCTTAACTATGTCAATCGCTGTTACAAAATGTATTGCATAATTAGCCATTGTCCAAGGTGGCCGTAACTACCTGTGTAGTTACGGCCACCTATTATATTCCGTTCGTAATTAAACCTGTATTAAAGCAGTGAAATCAGATGATGGTTTCCTTATGTCATTTTAGGGTTTTAAGTGTCGGAATGTCAGAAATGAATGGCCTATAGTGGACGATTACAAGTTGAGATAATAATAAATATGATGTGTTTTAGAATGATTAGAAAGCGTTCAATAGTGTAACGGATAGTTAAACGTTGTTTAGGGGTACCAACTGGGTTGTGGAGGTAAGATAGGTAGTGGCTCTATGTAAAATACTGGGGTTCAGATGCATCCGGTCAGACTGGAAGCCGACGCCAACATAGTTGTGAAAAGGCTAGGCAGATGGTGTGATAGTCATCACACCATCTGCCGCTGCTGATGGAGATTTTCGGAAGAGTAATTTCGTGCTGATCGCGTATTAAATGTTTAAGGTAGAGAATTCCTCTATAAACTAAAGAAAGAGAGTCCTTAAAAGAGCAAAAGAAATGGAGTGAGAGTATCAAGAGTCTCGACGTAATAAAAAACTATTATTACGTCTCTTAGCTCAGGACCGGACCGACAGGTATGTTTGGTGTTTTTGGTGTATCGCAAATATCAAAGAATATAATTATTCTATTCTTGGCATTTTGTTAAATAATAAAGACAAAAAAGTCCTCAGTTATAATTAGATTTCCAAAAAAAAACTGCATTATTTTTTATATCACTAAATCCTTAACGATTTTTTTATTTTATTTTTTTATGATGACCTTGCTATTTGAATTGCAACAAAACAAATCTTTCAATGACTCTTTTATAATATGCAGACATCTAATCCTTTTATCTATATTCTGCACTATTATTATGCTATTAATACCATCTTTTATAATTTTTGCATAAATGGTAAACTGTTTTTGACATCCTGTCTAGTAGTTTTTCAAGTTATGCAATTCTATCACTACTCGTAGATAAGTCTAGTGGACTAGTGGTCACAAACGCGACTGCTGAATATGAGCTCTTTGGTTCGATTCCCAAGTAGGGCATAGTATTGGGTTTTAACATCAGGAATTCCTCAGTTGCAGCCACGGAGTCTGGAATTGTGACCGAGTGATGGCAACAGGCTCGCCCCTTATTCTATTGGACTTAAACATAACTGGTGAAATGTGGATGTATATTTAATTTAATTGGGTGTATATTATCTAATAGTACACCCACAGAACTCGAACTCCGGGTATACCTTAAACCTTCCCAAAACATAATTATAAGCATATTTTGTCGTAGCTAACATTATTTGAGGTTCTCCCGAAACATAAACAGTACCAACTAACAAACTAGGTATCATGACAAATAGTTTTCCCGCTATGCAAATTCCAGCTTGTTATTGTTTCAAAATACTACAAAGGCCTATTAAGAAATACACAGAAGGAGTGAGCATACTTAGCATAACTCATCATGTGTAATCACTGCGTGTCGGCAGTACCTGAAGTCCAGGGTTTCCTCATGACAGTTTTCCTTCTTCATGAGTCGAGCCTTAGTTTTCCGGGTGCTTAACAAGGGTCAGACATCCGAATCCGGACCACCATGAATTCAATACCCTAAATTATTGAAGATGTCTTTTCCTGTCTTTATTCTGGCTAATCGACATGGTTTTCCTTTATATCAATGTCGGTTACATCACAATGTCAAGTATAGCCATCCTTTACATCATCAGTATAAGAAGATCAATATGTAACCATTAAATATAACGGCCAACCCCTGTCGCTTGCAAATGGAGCCACAATAAAATATAGTGTAGTGGCACCACCAAAAGTACCTACTACTAAGTACAGCAACAGAGTACTAAAATGCTGTAGTAATTTTAGCCATCTATGACAGAAATAAAAAACTAACATCAACATTCTAAATCACGCAGTTAAAGTTATCCGCGACTTAAGACTAGATATATAGAAAGTCTGGTCGGAAGATCCTCCCTTTTCTATGGGGGATGAAGAAATTAGCACCCTGTTCTTTTTACCTACCCCTTTAATAATAAGAATTGAGGAGACCTTCTGTAGTTGGTGCCAGTTAAGATCGCAAAAGCGGTCATTGACCCACCTACTTCTTAACTTTGAAATCCAAAAATAAGCCTGTTCATGTCTTGAATCGTCATCTATCGTGATCTTCAACATTTATCTAATGAAAAATACATGTTTCATTTGTTTTGTTTCGTAGGAAGAGATACTTATTAGTGAAAGGGCAATGACCGCTATTACGATCTTCACTGGCACCAACTATACCATGAGTGGGACAAAACAGCCTAAAAACAAATGAAAATTGACAATGGTACGATCCCATAGAGTTATCACCAATTTCTAACCCGTATCTCTATTTATTTGAGAACAGACTTCTCTGTTATTCTTCATGTCAACAGTTACGTCCTTCAAACACTGTTTTAAGCTTTCACGGTTAACGGGGTACGGTAATATCGGGAGCTCAAAAACAATAAATAATCACGGAAGATATCCCGTAAGTGACATTTTAAGTATAGTTACGTCCTTTCTAGCCAAATAATCCTTCACACAGTTCATGAGTACAGCCATCGTTTTTTTGGTCTTCATCTGCTCTTACAGCCATCGTTTCCCAAAAGTATCATGTCCAATCACCAATCTTTTGGACGAAAAGATGTTCTTTTCTGATAGTCTCATTCTGAACCTAAGTACCCCTGCACTGAAACCTAGAGGTGAACAGCCGAGTATTTAGACGTATTGAATCAGCCATTACTTCGAAGGTACAACTCGCCAGCACAATAGCCACTTACTTGCCATAAAGGCGCCCATTGAGGAAGACGATCAATGTGTTATTGTTTAAAGAAGCCTTGATGGCATGATACATTTGATATTGGACGAGGAGAATATGACTTTTTGATCGGTAATTTTTCATCGTTACTTGGTCAGGGTTCGAAGAAACTTAGTGGACATTTTACGTCTTTTTTTTCCTTGAGTCTTACGTCTGGGGGGAAAGTTAAACTGCTTTATTTTAAGGATTTACTTTTTATGATTCTAGCCTGTTTGAGAGATATTTGATAAAGAACAATACCCTACTCCACTAATTTACAGGCGATTCAAGTGGTCATTCGATTGTCTATTTTTGACATATATTGTTTGACGAATGTGTCAAAATGACAACACTGCTGTAACGTTTCTAAGCCAGTACTACACTTGATTGAGAGATATTTGAAAAAGAACAATACCCCTACTCCACTAATTTACAGACGATTCAAGTGGTCATTCGATTATCTATTTTTGACATATATTGTTTGACGAATGTGTCAAAATGACAACACTGCTGTAACGTTTCTAAGCCAGTACTACACTTGATTGAGAGATATTTGAAAAAGAACAATACCCCTACTCCACTAATTTACAGACGATTCAAGTGGTCATTCGATTGTCTATTTTTGACATATATTGTTTGACGAATGTGTCAAAATGACAACACTGCTGTAACGTTTCTAAGCCAGTACTACACTTGATAGGAACAGTTTTGACCGTAGAATCAATGGCGAGTAGTTGTATATTCGAAATGAACGATAAGGTCCCATTTCTTTCAATTGTTTCGCCAAATTGATAACAGCAAGGCCAGTTACCATCATTGTTGGCAGGCACGTGCATTATCGTTGTACCGGTACCTAATAACTCCCCGAATTAAATCTAAAGTACCAAGTCGATTTTGAGGACCAGCAAATTACTGCACACAATTTTATTTTCCAAGGTCCCCAAGATTCATCGAAAAGACGTCGACTTAAATAATAAGTAATAAATCGTTTATTTATAAAACGGGGCACATTTACAATAAAATATTTTAACAATTAAAATAGAGCACAGTTGCTTTTTTAACCGACTTCGAAAAGGAGGAGGTTCTCAATTCGTCGGAACCTTTTTTTTTTTTTTATGTATGTTCCCCGATTACTCGAAGATGGCTAGACCGATTTGGATTTTTTTTTGTTTTTTTTGAAAGAGTATACTTCCCAAGTGGTCCCATGATCATCAAGTCAGGATCTGATGATGGAATCCTGGATTAATCGAGAGAACTCTTCAAATTTTAAAGGCACATTTGAACCGATTTCGGTAGTTTTTGAAAGAGTACTTTCTTGGAGTGGTCCCATTTCAATTTGGTGAAGATCTGATGAAGGACTTCGGAGATAGGCAACGGAACTCCTCAATAAATGATAGCAAATGGACTGGGTTTGCTGAAATCTCATGTCTGTGTATTGTTTACACCAGTTCATAACATAACATCACGCCGGTACGTTGTGAAGTGGTAAGCACATGTGAAACACTAAAAAGTGAAAAATAAAAACTTTTTTGCAAAAAATAAAACCGACTTCAAAAAATACAAAAAAGTGAAAAAGTCGGTGACCTTTGTTTGATTGATTTAGTTTTTTTGTCACCGACTTCTGAAGCTAAATTTATTTTTCATTTTTTTGTATTTTTTGAAGTCGGTTTTATTTTTTGCAAAAAAGTTTTTTTATACTTAAAATGTCACTTACGGGATATCTTCCGTGATTATCCATTGTTTTGAGCTCCCGATATTTCGACGCTGTTGCAAGCGCCATGATCGCGGGTTAACCCTGTAAGTGACATTTTAAGTATAGTTATGAACCGTGAAAGCCTAAAACAGTTGCTTTTCTGCCAGAACTAGGATAAACCTGTGTTTCATGCTGCAAGGTGCATAAATACCTACTTAAAATAAATAAATTAACATTACAAGTAAAGTAAACTTACATAAGTGACGTATGTGTCTGCCAGAATATCACAGCACTAGTATTTCAATGGTGGTTCTAGGTACATGACGTGACTAAGGCCCAGGTTGCACTAAAGCGGTAACGAGAGGAGCAGAGAGGGTACATGTACCCTCTCTGCTCCTCTCACTCACTCTCACTTATTATTTAAGTCGACGCCTTTTCGACGAATCTTGGGGACCTTGAAAAATAAAATTGTGTGCAGTAATTTTCTGGTCCTCAAAATCGCCTTGGTACTTTAGATTTAATTCGGGGAGTTATAAGTACCGGTACAACGATAATGCACGTGCCTGCCAACAATGTGAATACACTCAAAAACTACTGCGCCGATTTCAAAATTTTCCGACTTTAACGACTCCTCTCCGCTCCGATAGTCACTGCTTTGGTCCAATCCGGGTCTTGCTGGCTGATGCTTATGCTACTTCATTATTATGTATTCGTTTCCTGCAACTCTTTCCTAATCTAATTCACGCCTATATGATCGACAGGTGTGGCAGAAGCGTCAACAGGCTGTGTGTGTGCGGCACGCGTTTAAGCACTACGGCTCCAAGAAGCGACCCAACCATGTGCTCAGCAACCTCAACATGACAGTCGCTAAGGGTACCATGTAAGTATACAACTGTTATTATTATAGTTTAGACTAGACGGACAGGTAAAGGGGATGACCTTCAGGTGGATGCTCCAGGGTAGCCCGCGAAATTCAAATTTTCTTACGTTTTTTGCACATTTGCAGGCCAGTGCTAGGTTGTATGTTGAATAAAATATTGTTCGCGACTGTAAGACGTATGTTGTTACGAAAATCGATTGAACGACTATTTCATGAAAAGGTCATTCAATCGACTTCCATGAACTTGGTGAATCATCACAATCATCAATACAACCCGTATTGATGATTATAATTCTGTAACTATATACGTCAGCCGCACCTTAAGAAACATTAGACCATCACCAAAATTAGAAGTAAAATGGGGTGAATCTTTTTCGTCGTGTCGATGATTCCCATAGGGTTTCGTTCCTCAAAAGGTAAAAAAGGAACCCTTGTCAGATCACTTTCTTGTTATCTAATTAAATTAGTTCGACCAGAACCGCTACCCCGTTACCAGCTTGGTAGCTAGCTATAATGTCAACAATATTACTGCATTACACTTAAAGTACTTACGGGATGATATCCGGGATATCATCCCGTAAGTACTTTAAGTGTAGTGAAAAACCGTGAAAGTCTAAAACAGTGCATTACTACATTAGCTGTTGTACCAATAGAATTCAGTTAGGACTTAGGAGTATAGTACTTCATCTATCTACCACCTATGAGTAATGTAATTCTGCTACTTGTTTAGAATAGAACAATATCCGAGAGATCGAGACTAAAATAGGCAAAACCCAAACATCTTTAACGAAAGTAAGTAGCTAATTTAACTGCAAATTCACGATTTAACTGCATTTGTTACCTAAACACAACTAGTTTATCTCCTTGGCACTGAAACCCTGTCATTTCCCGCTAGTAGTTATAAACATTACGAGTACACCGTATTCCTGGACGAATGCCACATCTGAGAACATCTGATAGCAACCTCATTAATAAAATAGATGGTAGAATGCCTAAAGATTAAATAAAAGATAACTGGTTTCTACAAGGAAGCCTTTGACATAGAAGGACACGCTGACCTTATAGGTGATGTTATAGAAGTGATAGCCAAGTGGTGTGACCGTCGGACTGCCAAGTCATAGGTCTTAAGTTCGAACCCATGTTACGCACCTCTAATTTTTCGGATTCGTGTCCGTATTGTATAATTATCACTTGCTTCGGCGAGGGAAAACATTGTGAGGAAACCAGCATGCCTGAGAGATATTTCTCGACGGCATGTAAAGCCAGGTCAGAGGCCCATGGGCGGCTTAAAAACTCTGGCACCAGGTTAGGCACTAACCACACGATAAAGAGAATAGGTGATGTTCTTTAGAAAGGTCAGATGGGTGCGGTGTATATAACCTGATCAATGAGCGTGGAAGAGGCGAAAGGAGTTTGTAGGTTTTGAGGCAGCCATTCTTCTCACATAGGAAAAAGGCGTGAATTTATGTATGTAGATGCCTATAGATTTACTAACAGATAACTATTTTCCACAAGGAAGTCTTTGGCAAGATGCCAACGCAGCAAGAGCGAGGAACAAAAGATTGTTAACCTCTGAGTCCTCCGACAAAGGTTTTTAATTATATTGTATTAGAACAATTGATGGACATACGTCAATAATTATGAGTAGTAATGGTAGTTATCACGAAGAACGCAGGGCAGCGTATTATGGACGTGTGTCTCTCAAATAAATGTACGAATCGACGGCAAAAAAGTTCAAATATGTTTGGCCCAAAAACCAGCTTCACGAACTCCGCTCACAGATTCTTCTTTATGATCATCAAAGGCACATGTTTTAGAACGTATTTTTTTAAAGTATCTATCTACTGCATCTTCTGGTGTTATGTTTTGTTATTTAGAGCTTCTTTATAGGAAGTTTTTTCTTCGTGTAAGCCAAAGGAGAATAGATACCTTATGTCTCAGTAAAGAGAATTCCAGTTACCTACATAGGTCATAAAGTAGTTATGGATACGTATGTTAAGGGCGAAATCTAATCTTGTTTTATTAAATTAATTTCATACCACTCTGAAAGAACTAGTTTTTATTAATATTTTGCGATTTTAGAAGATAACCTGTTTAACCTGTTATTAGATTGATCGATACTGATTGATATGTTTGAGTATGACGCAAAAGACAACTTCGGTCAAAAAGAACACTTTGCCCAATTCAAATTATCTGATATATCAATCGAGGTTCGTATTTCGTGGGTTGATGAGTGCAGTAGTCAGTTTTATTGCACTTTTAAATTAAATATATTTAATTGCAATTATCTCATCATAAAGTAATGTATATGCAGAAACCCAAAATAAACCAAAAAGTGGTTATTGCACAAGCTGAAATTAAAACCTGTCCAATATTTATTTAAGTTTTTTACTCTCTTTGTAAAGTTAATAAAAACTGTTATAAATTATGTGGACGTTTTCACCACATAAAAATCAGAAAAATATATATATTTTTTTTGTTACGGGTACAGGTTAAAAATATTATTAACTTGTAACGTAATAAAACGAGAAAACGTATGAGCCGAAAACACGCGACTAGCAACAGATTTTACATAAATTACAAGTAGAATATTATTTTATCGTTATTTCTATTATGAATTCCTTATGTCCAAACCAAAAGTTTGACGCCATGTGACTCAATATCAAAGCATTTATTTCAAGTAGACCAGTTACAGGCGCTTTTGAATGGTCGAAACAAAAGACAACAATAAAATGAAGCTACAGTCCCAATCTCAAGGCAGAATAACTGTTAAAATACTTAAGTCACCAATTAAAAGGGTTTAAAAGTAAAAATGGGTGTACCACAAGGTTCGATATTGGGTCCCTTCCTCTTTTTAGTATATATTAATGACCTACCCCGTTTATTTAACAACCATCCGCATATGGTGTTGTTTGCTGACGATACTTCTTTAATATTTAGGATAAACAGACGTGCCACTGATCTTGACGACGTAAATAACGCCCTACTGCAGGTCCATAATTGGTTTACCGCTAATAATTTAGTACTAAATGGGAAAAAAACTAAGTGCATTAGATTTGCTCTACCAAATGTCAAAAGTAGTGATTGTGACATAATATTGAATCAAGAGAAACTAGAATTTGTCGATAAAACAGTTTTCTTGGGAATCACGCTCGACTCAAGGTTACAATGGGGTCCTCATTTAACATCTCTTGCAGGACGGCTGAGTTCAGCTGCATATGCTGTTAGAAAAATCCGTCAATTTACTGATATTGATACCGCGAGGCTAGTCTATTTTAGTTATTTTCATAGTATTATGTCATACGGTATTTTACTATGGGGACGGGCTGCAGACATCGAGTCTATATTTATTCTGCAGAAAAGAGCCATCAGAGCCATATATGAATTACGTAGACGCGATTCTCTAAGAGAACTGTTTAAGGAAATTAATATCATGACAGTACCTTGTCAATACATCTATGAAAACATCATGTACGTTAGGAAAAATCTGCATTTATTCAGTAAAAGAGGTGACAGACACCACTATAACACTAGAAATAGGGACCAACTAGTTCAGCCAGGTTTCAGGCTTGCTAAAGTAGATTCATCTTTCATGGGGTACTGTTTGAAATGTTACAATAAAATACCTCCCCACATTCTTCAACTGAATGAGACGAAATTTAAATCTTGTATAAAACGCACACTATGTAGGCAAGCATATTATAAGTTGGGGGATTACATTGATGATAAAAATGCTTGGCTAAATGCTGGTCCTGCTCCACAACCATAGGGGCAAACTAATTGAATGTACTGGTCGGGCATTATTTGAGTCTATCGACACGCAAAGAAGAAGAATTGATTCCCATGTTAATGTATTGTGGAAGCTGCAGAAGATTGTAAAAATATACCCACTTGCATTGTATAGATTCCGGTTTTTAGTATTATATAATTGCATAGCACATGTGTGAGTACTTTGTACTGTTCAGCCACCACTTACATTTAGTTATCTTTCATTGACTTGAATATGCCTTGGTGGCTGAAAGAATGTCATGCTCACTCAAATGTCTCGCTGATGGTGGCGGGTGTGTCGGGTCATTTGGTTCCCTTAAATATGGTCGAGTTGAATGGCGCCGATACATGCGTCATGTTCGTGAACGGGCGCTGTCAGTTGGGACTGGTCATCTCTTAGCTGCCACGGTTCGTTCATTTTAATTACTTTATTTTTTAATTTATTATTTTACTCTGGACGCTCTTAATGTGCACGTCTTTCTACATCGTTCTCACATATGTATAATCTCAACATGAATGATGTAACCAAGATTTTGTAACAATATTTTGATTTAAAAGAGTGTCCATGGAGTTTCTTGCCCGTTCTTCTCCATAGAGATCTACGTTAGGGAATGGGCAACTACAGTACTTTCTCAAGTTATTATGCCTTGTGACTGTGACTGTAGCTTTGCTTTTTTGTATTTTCGACATTCAAAAGTGCCGTAATGGTCTAATTGAAATAAATGATTTGAGTTTGAGTTTGAGTTTGAATTCCAAAGCGTGCGTCTATGGAGAAGAACGGTCAAGAAACTCCATGGACACTCTTTCAAATCAGAATATTGTTACAAAAACTTGACTTCCACAAGACCCTGGGCCCGCGTGATAGATTCATTTCCTTTCATAGAGAGGCCTCCGGCCGATCAGGAGGATCGTTATGCAAAACAAGACAGTGTTTTCCACATGGCACTACGATTATTCACTACCAAGTACAATGACTTTAGTACATACAGTCAATCAGATCAATAACTTCAAGCGCTCAATAGCGCATAGATAGACGTCAAGCACTCCATATGACGCCTCTTGACGTCAAACAGCGTCAGTTTAAATAGGACTGCCAGGTCTGACGTAGTGTTTATTGAATTTTTTATTGAAGAACACAAGGCCTAGTATAATAGGTTAATTTGTAAATTTTTTGTAAATTTAATTGGTTGACATGTTTTGATAATTAAGTTAATGAAAAGATAGTACCGTATTTTAAATAAATGTTAAATTGTTGAGTAGTGAAGTGGTGACTCCATTCCTGAAGAATCGTTTATAATGATTAGTCAAGTCGGTATTCAAAACAAAAAGCAATAAGAATGGCTTGTAGCGATTCATTCATCGATAGTAAAATTGATCACGTTAGGTTAGGAAACCACGAAAGGCTAATTGAAAGTTACCTGCATCTTCTTCTTTAGCGTATGGTTAGTGCCTAATCTAGTGTCAGAGTTTTTATGCGCCCATGGGCCTCTGAGTTACCTGTATTTCTAGATGAACTGATGTTCTCTTTGTTTGGGATTCTCGTATCACGAGTAGAAACTACTAGGTCTAGCTCTTGAACTTAAGATCATGGTATCTTACAGTGCCCTGGTGTGAATGAACATCGATAACAGGAGTAGTACCGGGAGTGGCAAAGACAATCATTCATTCTAAGCTGAACTCACATACTCAAAGGGGTATTGTTGGTAAACATATTAGACATTGCAGGAAATGAGTCAGAATGCATTGAGGAATTGGGATGTTTGTCTGCCAACCAAAGGTCGCTATGACTTCCAATCTAGTCGATCTAAGGCTTATGTGGTCGTGGAAATGTTTTGAAGAAATAAAATGGCAGCATTCCGATTCCGGCCTGACGCCAAAAAAAAATTGTGATGTACAGCTATTACTATATCTATAGCGATTCTTGAATAGTCTAGAACTTTACTATGATTACCATTCTTTAGCCCTATATCTACGTAACAATACGTCGTAGTTCCAACACAGTCAGGAAGTCTTCTGACGTCAAGCCTAACAATTAGAATACTTTGCGCCATATACGAAGGTGGCCATTACGTTATGTGTTGTACATAACTGATGGCTATGTACTCGCAAAATGGTGGCCCTTATATGGAAGGGTATCTCTATGACATACAAATTGAGACCTAATTACTGCCTGAATATGTTTAGTGTGGGGGGACGTCTTGAGGTCGCAACCAGGTTTGGAAGTAATATTGATCGTTTAACGACCAACACTATTTTCGTTTGATTGAATTTTCAGTTTTTGTTATCGTTGACACATATGTCTTTAGTTTTTTTTTATGTTGCTTTGCCACATACTGTCGTAAATAAACCTTAAGAAGGTCCCTTTTTATTTGAGCTCCTAGCACTCACAATCTACATTTAGTCCTTCGAGCCGGATCATTCACAGACATAATCGATAAAATGACGGCAGACGGTGCTGCTGTAGTGCTGTCTAACATAACTCTTGTATTGACATCAGTTACGAAAAATGCCAGTGTTGTTGATTTTATACAAAGGCTAATTTCAAGATGAATACACTAATGTAGTGCTCTATAGTTAGAGTACTTTCCTATTTGTAGAATAACGCTACGTCCAACATCGTACTTCACCAAAGAAATTACTCGAGACATTCAACTTTGTCTATAGATGTCGGCAAATTCCTCTGTAAAGTTAAGGCAGCGGAAAAATCCTTCAATTTAAGTCGAAATTAGTCATAATTCCTAGTATTGAAACGAAACAGTTAATAACCCACCTATATTTATAACTTCTATCGATGCCTTCAAATCAATCGAACATCGAGCAAAAAAAATAACTTACCACAAAAACTTACCTATGTACGTCAAATATTTTTACGTTTTTTACAATCTGTCTGAATGGATTCGTGGTTAGTTTGTGGAAGGGAATCATTGACACATAGGCGCTAAGACCATGACCTTATAAGAATTCATTATGGTTTATAAGTATGTAAATATGGGTTTTGACCTTAAATATTTGTGCCATTATTCCATCATGGTATGGAAATGGGATGCCCGAGAATTTCCAAGGATTTGTTGGACAGCAAATTACTACAGTAATTCGACACGGTTCTTAGTACACAAGGTGACAAATCAAGCTATACATTTCCAGGATAAAGGTCTTAGCTCGCATAAACGACTCCGCTGAACCCGGCAAAAATAATATAATTCAAAAATGGTCTTTGTGTATTATTATTATAAGCCTATGTTGTCCCACTGCAGAGCAAAGGCCTTTTCATCCCCCCATCTCGGAAAGAGTATTTTTGCTCTTCGATATCTGAGTGCAAAAGTCGTTTTTATCCTCTAGAGGATAAAGTAAATTGAATTTAGAACATCGTGTGCACTAAGTTTGTGAATTCAAAACATCATTAAACCTATTTACTTCTACCTCCATGGTGCCGAATTTATCATAGGTACAACCTTTTTTAATTTGTTAAAAACTCAGACTCGGAACCTTCTTGGTGTACTTTTATAATTTGCTTTGCGCGCGCCATTTTCTTGTCAGATCAATTGTTAAAACCTTAGGTTAAAAACAAGTAAAAACCTTAAAATAAGTGGTTTTGGCGACGAAGAAGTTTATTTGACGCCAACAGAATTGACTGAAACTGTTAATAATGAGCTTTCTCCCTCAACAATCACGCGAGAAGGATTTGAAACAGTACGATATTAAAAAAATTGAAAAAAAATAGGTAGAAAATGCCCAAGGCATTAAGTCCGCCTTTGTACAGTTTTTACTTGTGCATAAAGTTTTAATAAATAAATAAATAAATATTACACTCAACTTAACTAACTGTAGCAACGTTACTTTAAATTTTTCTTAATTGTATCTAAGTATTATTTGTTATAATTTAAAGATTATTCTGTAATACTTACCTATCATAATGTAGTAGTTAACACCTAAACTGAAATAAAAGTATCTTGTGATTGTAAATGTTTTTTTTTTTGCATTTAGTAATTTCCTCGCTGAGGTGGGATGAAAAGTTACGTGTTGCACTCGAGTGCAAAGATTTTTCACCTCGTGCTCTTTTGATTCCCTCGCTAACGCTCAGGATTCTAATTTTTGAATCACTCGCTGCGCTCGTGACTCAATTTTAGAATCTTTCGCTTGCTCGGTTATCAAAATTGAGCACGCGGTTAAAAAGCAACTTTGCACTCTTGTATAACAAATAACTATTGTGTATTGCTCTTTAAATATACTTTACATTGGCAACATAAATTAGCAGACAGCTCGTTCTCAGCGGGCTTACCGCCGTCAATGCCAATGTAAAGTTTATCTAAAGAGAAGTTTTTTTGGTTACTATTAGAATGTAAAAGTCCTTCATATAAAATTCTACTATTCATTTGCATTGCACCCGGTTACACTGGAAACCAACGCCTATAAAGGGTGTAAAAAGATCCCGAAGCCGAAAGGCACTTGGTTTCCCCGTCATTGCGATCTGTTTTTTTTTCTGGACCTTACCTGGGAACCTTCTAGTTACGGAGAGATTGGAGGTCAAACTTCTACTTTCTCCCAAGTTTTTTTTTAAACTCAGCAGCATGTTTTGCAATCAGCACAATGTTTTGAGTGCGTCATACTGAATTTAACCGTTAAACGTGATTATCGCCCCAAAAAAATCGTTTCCCAGCAATATTTTTTCGCGTAGATTATAAAACATCTTCAAATATAATTACAGAGCAGCAAGGTAACATTATGCAAACCTCCTTTATCCTCCCGTCACCCTTGGCAACGCAACCACACGCCATAACAGCCACCAAAGCAAACAACGACATCCTGAACCATTGAGAAATAAGTCACAGCCATTGCCTGCACGACTGTCGCCTTCCTCCACATACTGTAATACCACCTTTTCCTCAAACCTATGAAGAAACTGTACAGTCCATCCTATGAGAACTGTCAAGCAATAACTAACCTTATTGCAAAGGTGTAAGATTCTTTTAGACTAGATTTTTTTTCAATGAAGAAATGACGGTCTATCCTCTGTGAAATCACAGGCAAAATCCAATCTTATTGCTGTAAAATAAAGGTTTTGGTAACTGCATGTGTAAGTTGGTGTGGTGAGGTTTAGAATGTAAATGGCGTTGTTTCGCAATGCTTCGTCCTCGTGTGTTGTTGAATGCGCAAGCGCGGTGCGTCCGACCGTTACGTTGCGATCTCGGGCGGTTTTAGGAAATGCTCATGTGCTGTGGTGACGGGAGATTTCCAGATTGTGGGTGGAATTGAATGCTTTAGGCGGTCCAGAAACTTATCAGGTCTTTTTGTGACACTTTTAGTCTTTCTCTTTCATGATCTGCCTAGCCTTTTCCCAACTATGTTGTATGATTAGTCTAATCGGATGCACTTGAATACTAGTATTTTCCATGGAACGACTGCCTATCTGACCTCAAAAACCCTAACCCCCTAACTAACCCTAGTAACTAGGTAATACGATTCCAAGTTATCAAGACCTCTCTCTACCGATCTTAAATAAATCCTATTCTTCTCCACAGATATGGTCTTCTTGGAGCTTCAGGGTGTGGTAAGACGACGCTGTTGTCCTGCATCGTGGGCAGGCGGAAACTGAACAGCGGAGAGATATGGGTGCTCGGGGGCAAGCCTGGCACCAAAGGTAACATCTGCACCATTTACTGACAGAATACGATTCTCTGCTGGGATAGCAATGTGTTGCGAACGCTATGAAGAGTTCGTATGTAACTTACCTACCAGCTGCGCTCCGCAGAAAACCCGCGTAAGATTCGATTTCGTGAAAATTGGGTTAAATTATTGCAATTTTCTTAAGGATCTCTATTTTGTTTTTTAATAAATTATAGCCTATGTTACTTTTGATAGTTTAGCTTTCTATTGGTGCAAAATGGTTAAAATCGGTCCAGTAGCTTCAGAGGTTCTTCGGTACAAACAATCAAAAAAAATCTTTCCTATTTATTATATTATTAGTATAGATCGTAAAGACTTACTTCTGGCAAAAGTATCTTTAGATTAGCCAGAGGAACCTGAAACGACGGCAAGTTTCAAAACTCCGGTTAAGCTGCAATGACGGCTTTTGTTAACCCATACATAAATGCATCCATCTCACAAATACATAAATGCATATCACCACTTGTCATAACCATTACCTGCTATTATTATGCAATTCGCAACTTTTGTAATGTTATCGCATTACCTCACACCTAACGCTCTATGGCAGTGTCTTCATGAAGACTACATCGTAATAAAATCTAACATCATTATCATATTATAGAGTTTCTTTTTATTCTTGCCGCTAAAATCTGTATATTAGTTAACCCATGATCTGTCCACGGAGTAGACACAATAGTTAAACAATGGCGTCTCGAACAAATCGGTCATTTGACAGATCATGATTTATAGGCTAAAGCGAATCCTATTCTATTTGTTAGTTGAAATATTGTAAGTGTTATCTGCCACCAGTGGGGACAGGTGTAGGAGCAAATGCGACTGACCAGACGCAATCACCACCAGTGGTGGTAGATACGACAAATAGTTGCAACTACCACCACTAGGGACCGACCGGTGGGGGTAGATGGGAATAAACCTTGTTTAAGGCATAGTACGGTCGACCAAGCTTACCAAACTATTTAGTTTACATTTTACACTGTAATTTGCATGTTAAAATGTAAACCAAACAGCTTGGTCGACCGTACATGCTGCTAGTGCGAGGACATTCGATTCGGTATTTCTTACAAGCAAGCTTAAAGCAATTACCATATAACTATATTCGATTCTGTTGCCCGGCTGTTCCGATTAATGCGAGTCACTCCTGCTCCTGTAGGTCCATCTAAAAACTTCTATAGTGATCTAAATAACACTGACGACTGTAGATTTTTACGGCGAATCAACCTTAGATTTTTACAGCAGAAAAACATGGAGGTCTAATGCCGTCTAAACAAATGCGTAACACACCTGACCTATATTCTTGGACAGATCTTTAAACTAGGATTTGATTGGGAAAACCGGGAGTTACCGCAACCGTGTGGTGTGCGTATATGATCGTATGGACTTGGTCGATGCTAAAGGAGTCTGTGAAGATCGTAGCAGGTGGCGTTCTGCAGTTTGTGCCTGCAACCATGGGGAATAGCCGTCAGTTTATGTATGTCTTTAAACTCCTCCTTTGTTCCACCAGGTTCCGGAGTTCCCGGTAAGCGTGTAGGCTACATGCCGCAGGAGATCGCCCTGTACGGCGAGTTCACCATCAAGGAGACAATGATGTACTTCGGCTGGATCTTCGGCATGGAGACGCGGGAGATCGTGGAGCGGCTGCGGTTCCTCCTCGACTTCCTCGACCTGCCCAGCGAGAATAGGATGGTGAAGAATCTGAGGTGAGTGGAGAAGAATAGGTTCTATTTTATAAATTGTGATGGAAGAAGATTTTAAATAGCTACTGCGTTGTTGGTCTAAGGTTCGCAAGTGCGACTGCTGAGCATGAGGTACTGGGTTCGATTCCCAGGTTGAGCAGTATTATTGAGTTTTTACATCAGGAATTTCTCAGCAGCAATCACATGGTTTCGTGCACGGTTGATGGCAATAGGCTCGCCCCTATTATATGGGACTTAAACATAACTGGGTATACTATTAGGTATACCTCTGCCAAACCCTTAGGGGCCGATTACCGCCGCGATGTTATAGTATATTTTTTATTCCAAGTGCAGTTACTGTTCGGAGACAAAAGGCGTAGTGGTTGATTGCCTGCTGCTCTAAGTGACGCTTGTTCAATTCAGACAGAGAATAGTAAAAAAGAAAAGAAAAAGAAAGAAAAGTATTATAATATCAAATGCAGTCCTTGATATAACGTCTTATAAAACATATGGAAACGCGTATTTATCACGAATTTTACCTTACTTTTAATATACACTTGATAACGTCTTATAAAAGCAAGTGATCAAGGATGAAAAAAAGAAACTAAGTATGTGTCACAAGTACACACAATACAAAAATAAACAATTGTGTCACTTGCTCCTAGAAAAGTCCTCATTAGAAAGCAATCAATTCAGAATGTATGAGGCCCTCGTCATTTAGGACAGGGTAGAGTCTTGTGTACAAACATGACCCAATAAAACATTTGATTATACTCGTACCAACACGTCAATTTTATCAATCAATCAACTAATTTAAATACACACAGAGAACATCACGCCTGTTTCGCAGAATGGTTGGTCAGAGGTGTGCCTATAGTCTGCCCACATTTCACTAATGTCCCATGTAGAAGGGGGCGAGCCCATTGTCGCCAACAAGGTACAAAATTCAGACTCCGTAGCTGCTGATGAGAAATTCCAGATAAAATAAAACCATTACCGCTTTACATAATAATTATATAACTCACGTAACAAGTAACATATTATTAAGAAGTTGCATACGTCTTAGCAGTTTTGTAAACCGGAATCTAGAATCCGGCACAACATGGTCAGAGTAACCCCACATACATACATAATCATCAGGATTTCCTCTTAAATTCAGTAATGATAATTACTTAAGCAAATAAAAAAAAGGCTAAGTGCCAAGCCAAGTGTGTTAGAGGTTCTGTACTTTAAAAGAGAAAACTTTAAACACCAATAAAAATCGTTTTGTTCAGGGCTTCTTGTAAAAACCTTTTCTATAAACAAGGTAGGTATTCCATGATAAATTTCAACTGGTTGCCTATGACGGTTTTAAATATAAAGCCCTGTGACAAACAGATAGACAAATGGCATGGTGCAATGTAGGCTCGTTGCTAAAAGGTTCTTATTGGAACTTTCTGTGAACGGAATCTTAAACGTTTAAATACTTGTTCATTATTTACAGTGGGACAGGAAACCTTTATGTGCGAATTCATGTTATGTAAACTGTTAGTAATGATGTATATGGCGGCATGGTGACGTCACGAGGTGTTTACTATCAACATTAGCGAACTTCGTAGTATTCTTTATGAATAGTACATAAAGAATACACGTGTTTTATAGAATCTTAGTATTTCACATCTATGGTTATTATCCCTTGATCTGTCAACGAAGTAGACACAATAGTTAAACAATGGTGTCTTGAACAAATTGGTCATTTGACAGATCATAAATATAATAAATAATAAATAAATATCGCTGGACATTAACACACAGCGCCATCTAGTGCCACACTAAGCAACGAGGCTTGTGTCGTGGACACCAGATAGTTGATATACTACATAGATACTTTTTTTTTGTTTGTAAATACATACTTATTATACATATAAACATCCATGACTTGGAAACAAATGTCCATGCTCACCACACAAACATTTGCTCCAACCGGGATTCGAACCCGGGACCCTAAGAACGTAAGGCAGCCTCGCTACCGCTGCGCCATTCGGGTCGTCATCATGATTTATACTGTTTCTGTATTCAGGATTTGAAGTTCAAACTCTACTTTAGCATTACTTGTGGTGATTCTTTCAATGTTGCCCGCCGTGAAATTCAAAATTTCTTGTTTATTCTCGTAATACTTATAACATCATGTCTGTAATCCCCGAAGAGTCAGGCAGAGGAGTATATTTCGCAAGTTTTTCTATTTTGCATTACAAATAATGAATTTGAAATAACCACTTTAACTAAGTAATGCTAAAGTACAGTTTGAAAAATTTACAAATTCTGTTAGAAGACCAAATTATTAAAATGGCATTAAAATCTCTCTCGCTTTAACTTATTTTACTCACTCAGGGTGTTCAGAACAGTGTAACGCACGCGGAAACGGAAGTGGTATAGCAATTAAGCATACCTACAAGATCTGTATGTTTTCCTATATTAGCGTAATTGGATACAGCGTTAGTCATTAATTACGAGTCAAATAAAAAATGTAGTTTCCAGTAATTACAACAAAGAAATAAACGTCACGATTTTGTGTCCCTGAAGGATTAGGCAGATCGCCTCCTATGGCAGGGACTATTTATTTATTTATTTATTTGGTACACCAACAGCAATACATACTAAGAATTAATGTGAAATAATGAAAATAACATAAGTGCTGGTATGTATGCCTATTATAGGTATACGCAGCATTCACCATAAGACAACAACATATAATTTTTCAAATCTTAATAATAAAACTTGAATACAATATAAAATAAAATTTACTTATTACTAAATGAAATGATATATGAACTATGATGATATACATATGCATTATGAGTGTGATATCTAAAGATTTACATTTTGGTTAAATGGTTGCGCAGTTGCAAATATATTGAGTTGACAGAAATTAGTTATTTTAACAATCGGGTACAAATCTAGTTTTGGGTTCATCATCCACAGCCCGACTTCACCCACTGCTAGGTATAGGCCTCTCTTTGCTTGTGCCAAGCTCCACGCTCTTGTGCCAGCCTCATCCAGGATATCCCCGCGATGGCAACAATATCGTCTGCCCATCTCGCCGCCGGACGACCAACACTTCTCTTTCCATACCTTGGACGCCACTCGGTCACAGCTTTACTCCCCCTGCCTTCACCGCTCGTGGTTTGGGTTGCTACTGCGAAACTCCTTAAGGAAAAACCAATAACACCTTGTCCAACCTGGATATCGAAACCAGGACATTTTGTTCAACATATTTGGATAGACCAACGAGGCCGTATAGCCATGATTTATAACTAGTGTATCTTATTAGTCATACTAAATGATCATGACATGTAATTTATGTGTGTGAAAATCTTTACGAATCGCAAATACTGGAATCTTCGTTTAAACTTGACTCATAGGTACACAACGTCATATTATTTTGTATCTATTCAGTATTTATGCAAATATTTCCTTAGGCCATGTATTTTCCATACATTTTGCTAGTCATTAAAGTTATTTTTAGAACAGTTTGACAGCTAAGAATCTTAAGGTGACACAAGTCACGGGCTCGAACTCGCTGGTGGGCGTGGCCAAAAAGCACGCTGTCTCACCTAGCATCGTGCCCGACAGAGATAGTATCAGTGATGAGCAGTTAGGCGCTAGTCTTCACGCACGTCTAGTTCGTACGCACACACACAGCGTTCCGAAGCGTTCCGAACAAAAACGAAGTTTTACACGATGCACACAATTGATATGCTATTCGACGCCGCTCGACACTCGCCGAGAAATCAGCAAGTAGGTACCTGCAAACTCGTACTAAAGTAGGGCCTGTAGGAGGCGCTGCGTTATCATTTTAAACCTGTATGGCTCTCTTAGTCCCTAATATATATTGCTTATTATGTTTCATTTTCCCCGGGTGGTCATGCAGCGATCGCTCAAGAGTTTTGTTGCAGCAGCATAATCAGCCTATAATGTTCCCACTGCTGGGACACGGCTCTTCTCTGTGAGAGGGAATGGGCTGTAATCCACCATGCGGCCCCAGTGCGGGTTGGTGTTATGTCCGAGTGAATACCTAATAATTGTAATTAGTTCTGCCTAATGGCCTTCATAAATTGTTTTCCAAATTACCTACTTACCTGTCTTCTCTTTTTTTTAGGTATATATTATACTCAATATCACTAAATGTAAACACATGTTTTCATCAAGACAAATGACACATCAGTATTGTTTTCTTAGTACCTACCATGTACCTACCTACGTACCTACCTAAAGGTTATATTTTAGTGTCCACGACGCGGCGATGGTTTGTAACATTTTTGTTGAATTGTAGGTACCATGGCCTCGAACGAAATCTGCTCATATTTAAAATAAAATCCCGTGCACACATCTGTTTACCACCCTTAACGAATCATCGACTCGAAGAAGATGAAGAAGTTCTATTGGTCCGCACAAAGAGTGTGCGGAGTGTGCGGACCCATAGTAGTAAAACAACAAAAAATATGCGACCCTTTTTTACGTTATCCTTTGTTTTACAAAAGTTCTATTCTATTGTTTGACCACCTTTTTTGACTAATAGGAATAAAACAAAAAAAAAGGACAAAGGAAGAGAAAGTTTAGCGCTTCAATAGCGGCCGGATGCTGCAACCAAAAAGAGCCGTATTGGTGGTGAGATTTCGTCCGTTGAGATGGTACATAGGTAATTATAACAGTAAGTATGTACCTATGATAATCCCACATATACCTACCTACTTTGTCCGCCGCCAAAGGATGAACAACTCCTTATATCAAATAGATACCTACCAACGAAAAATTAGGGTTGTCAATTGAGAGAAATTATTATTAGTCTAAACCAAGTAACAACATGTTTTTTAGTCATGTGCATGAAACGTAGAGCGAGTAACGGCAGATTGCTACAAGGGTTGTAAGTTGCTTAGTGAATTATTTTAGGGGTGCTTTCATTACTTATTTTTATTTATCGAATAAAACAAATAACACTAAACTGTTTTTCAATACACTTTCTCGAAAACTGGTTCATATCGCACTACGATTAGGTTCACAATGCAAAAGGCTATAAACCTTTGCTTCTCCTTCAACCTGGCGAAATTAAACGCGGAAAAAAAAAAAAATTAAAATCATAGTCTCCTAATAATTCATGACAAAAATATTTTTCGTTCTTTTATTTTATTTCTTCAAAAGTGTATTGAAAAACGTCGTTTGATACACGTGGGCATTTGTTATTGCAGTTCTCGGTTCAAAAACAACCTCGCCTACGGCTCAGGTGTTAATTCCGCCTCGAACGCAATAACAAACATTCTCCACTTGTATCAAAATGTACTATTGTAAATCTTTTTTTTATTTATAACATTTTCATACATGGGCATCACATTTTTATAAAAAACAATTTAAAAAAAAGCTACATTAAATATGTATAGAAAACGAATAAAGAATTATTTAATGCCCAAAATGAATACATATTTCTAAAAATATATAAAAATGTAATAAATTTACATTTTTAAATTTCAGTAACAAAACTATTAAATAAAATAAAAATAGGTAGCCCGCTAGCATCGGGAACAGGGTCCAAGCTGGGTGCAATACGCGCCGTGTCCAGGATAACTGCTTTCTGAATCAATTGCCTGATCCAGCTGCCTAGCGAGTCTCCTCAGATGTTAGTCGAGGCTCTTGCCTAATTAATTTATTATTATTATTGAATTAATAACACAATTACTGACATTGTTTCTTTTTACGTCTGCGGTTTGTAATTACCGCCAATATAGCTCAAAATAAATTATTCCTAATAAACAGAAAAATAGGTATTTATGATACTAGTGTGGAAAGTTGTTTTTTGCAAACGAGTAGACGAATGTAACCGTAATTTACGCACGTGTGTAATAGTAGGTACATTGTAATACAAGGGGCTAAAATGACCCATTATATACCAGGTAGTTTTACTACCGAGCTTTAGCGAGGTAGTAAATAGGAACCGAGTCATAATGGGATTTGAGCGCCGTGTGTTACATTGTACTTTTCACTTTGAGTGCGAGAAAAATAGTTAATTTAGTCAAACGGACGGACAGACAGACAGACGGACAGACAGACAGACAGATGGACAGACAGACGGACAGACAGACCGACAGACAGACAGACAGACGGACGGACAGACGGACGGACAGACGGACGGACGGACAGACGGACGGACAGACGGACGGACAGACAGACGAACAGACAGACGCACAGACACACAGTAAAGGAGGAATATTTTCTTTATTCATGAACCATCCCCTCAATGTTCTTTTGAACTTCTTGCGAGGGGCACTTAGTTTTAGGCGCCCTTTTTTTCCTATTCGCCAATCTTTTGTATCTGTTTAATAAAAATAAGAGCATTATAAAATAAACACTATAATTTATTTATTATATGAAAGTAATGTTTTTATTCATAACTATGCCGTTATTTATTTGTTAATTATAATATGAGTTTGTTAATTTATTTTTGTAGGCAGCCTTCTAACGATGTGTAAGGCTTCTAAAAACTGTAGATATGTTCCTAGAATTTCATTGAAGTAATGAAGGCGGTTAAAAAAGGTTATCGAAAATTCGCTTGCCACATTCGGGCATCGAACCCGGGATGGATAGACTAAAGTTCGAAAAAATAACATTCTGTACCTTTTTTACATCAATCAATAGGGGCAATCATATGGATCAAATCTCTCTAACAAACATGATTAATTAAATGAAGGGAAAATCATGAAATCTAAAGAACAGTTATAAATTCAATGGGATAAATTCAATAAGATAAAGCACTTTTATTCATGGTTTTCCTTTCATTTAATTTATTATGTTTTTTTACTAATATTTTAAAGCTGAAGAGGTCGTTTGTTTGAACGCCTACTAGATACCTGTCTCTGATCTCCCAAACTAGATACCTACCAGATAAATAAATCTTTTTAGTTTTTGTTAGGTAGTCAATTATTGAAAAAGGTTATGTTATATGAGCGAAGCAGTAAATAGGTTCCTACGGGAACGCGAGTAACGAAATCCTAGTAAAAGCATACATATTAAATGGGTACCTAATACGATATAGAACTAGGTACATACCTACGTTATCAGTAAGGTATCCCGACTGCCAGAAGCGCAGTATAGATTTCATCAGTTTTTACCGTGCCAGAGGTGGGTTTATATATGTATAGGTAGGCACCTACTTTTTGAGCAACCATTTCCATTTCCATAAGCATACAAAATAAAAGTCAAGAGCGCATCGCGTCGCGCTCAGATCGACTGCCTTGCCTACATAGGGTGCCTACTGCCTATGTACCTACACAAAGCCGCGCCGCCCGGTCACTCTGTGTTCTTAGGGAATATCACTACTGGTCGAAGTCGCCATCGACAACGTGCCTCTGATGTCGATGACGCGTGTCGCTCGTATGTAAGAACACTAAATAGATAAGGTGTAACAAATTATATGATTTACCTACCCATTGTTTCTTAGTCACTAGCACAGCGTCGACTCAAACCAAAAATTCCAATTTTTATCAAAACCGCCAAACAGTTATACGTCAAACGTCATACGAATGACATAGGCCGCAGAAGCAGATTCAAATAAAACTGGAATACGCGCGCGCGGTACCGCTCGTGTGACATATTGTTGATGTGTGCGTGAACGTCGTCCTCCCGCACCGCACCGCCCGCCCGGGGGAAACAGTATTCAGTGAGATGCACGATAATTCATAGTAAAAGTGCGCGTAAAAAAATACGAAAAGGCCTTTGGAAAATCGTGTTTTATGAAAAAACCACTGCATTAATCAATTACAAGTAAAATTTATTGAATTCTGCGATAATTGTGCTTTGTCGGTACGGACTTAGTTTTGGAAATTTGACACTTCTTTTATTACTAATTTACGCCTAAAGTTGCGTTAAAATTGGCAATAAAAACGAATCTTTGGTAGCTCGTAACTTTTTAATGGCTTTTTATTTTACTATTCTGCTTCCGTACAGACAAAATTAATAATGAGACAAAACGATATCATGTTTAACTTTGGATGTACAGTGTCAAACAGTGGAGTAATACCCCCCCGAAATTTGTATGGAAAAAATGTTGACTAGTGCAACCTTAAGATGACTAGCTAAGTAGTAAAATTCATAATTTTTGTAAAATAATTAGTAATTGCGTAATTGTTAATAGTTTTAGCTAATAGGTATGCCATTCGCTGATTATGCAACTACGAATAGAAATTCTGCAAAATGACTTCGTAAAAATGCTGAAGTATATTTTCACAAAAAAAAATAGAATAGCAGTAGTCTACTAGTCTCAAAGCTAGACTGCTAAGCATTAGATCCTAGGTTCGACTCCCAGCTCGAAAGTGTTATTGGGATTTTCCTTAGGAATTACTTGGTAGCAGCTCTTGATTTGTGCCTGGCTGTGCTACAGTTACTTTTCAGTAGGTCTTCCAGGTACAGTATCAAGGCATTGCAAGGGATAAGCATCGCCGCAACTTGAGCCATTTGGGACTCTTTCTATTCAACTTCATACACTTCGAAGGGCGGGCGTTTTGGGGGACTGACTCTTTTTAATTTTCACATTCAAAAAGTGCTGAATTTCAGCCTAATTTGTTTTTTGCACTTTAAACACAAAGCATCTCTGTCAACAGCATCGCTTGTGCTCGGGAACAGCTAGCAAAAATGAGATGAGATGATGCCGATCTGTGCTTTGAGCTCTGCTCATGCTGTTATCGGCCGCCGCAACAAACGCTATTTAATTATTTCTTACCAACCGGTTACTTAATAACGTTATATTTACGATAATTTTACGATTATTACGATAGTTTTACGATAACTCAACGTTTGTGTGAACAGGCTAAATTATTTGTTGCGTCGTCGTAAAATATACTCGTACGTTCATGTGTTTAAATAAAATTTTAGTTAAACGTTTATAAATAAAGATTATTTAAATGTTGAGTAGGTAATTGGTAGTCATTGTGAGATAAATTACTTAAGTACTGCTAAAGTAGTTATAGACGTCAATGAAATAATATTTAAAGTACATACACACATGTATATTTGTATAACCAACTTCTTAACCTGTTAGATACTAAATTATGATTTATTTCACTGTAAATGACAACTGATAATTTATTGTTATTATCATCCAAATCCCGACTTCACTCACTGGTGATAAGGTTCCTTCTGCTTGTGCCATCACCTCGATAGGGTGTCTCGCTATAATATCAAGCTAGGCTTACAGCAATAATAGTTATTTTTTTACAAGAGACTCGTTGGCCTAGTGGTCGCAAGCGTGACTGCTGAGCATGAATCCTGGGTTCGATTACCAGGTCGGACAAAGTGGTTTTGGGTTTTCCATCAGAAATTTCACAGTAGCAGCCACAGAGTCTGCATTTACACCCGGTTGATGGCAATAGGCTCGCCCCCTATTACATGGGATTTAAAGATAACTGGTGAAATGTGGGTGTACTATTAGGCACAATTGTGCCTAACCCTTCGGGAATAACAGTCGTGATGTTATGTTATGTTTTTACAAGAGGTCATGGACTTCACCTACTAGCACATAACCTTTGACAGTTATTTTTGCCTAATTACTAACTAAGTTCCCACTGTAGCGTCTAATTTTCCCACACTCATTAACAAAACGCAAAACATTTGTAAAACAATTGTCGTTCTCTAAACAAACTCTTCCGACTCGTAAACGTTCCCACTAGCATGACAAATCTGTGGGTAACGAACGTTTTGTCACGCCAATTGTGACAAATCTCTGTGTGTAGCGAACATTTTGTCACGGCAATTGTGCCTAAACGCGCGTGACACGCGTGGCAGCCGTGACAAAGAACTTATGCCGTGTAGGTTATTGGAATCTGACATAATTTAGTGGGGAATTGGTGAGAATAATTGTAGTGTAGTTACAAGTTTTTATGGTTATCATAGCAATTTGGTGTGTTATTTTTTCATTGTTAACTTGTGCAGTACTATAAGCGACCTACCCAAATGTCCTTTCTTTGGTATTGTTCGTCGTTTCGTTGAGCTACACGATAACTGACAAATGCTTGCACTGACTGGACAGGTCCACTCAAATCTGTGTGGTTCTATCTTTAAAAGATCATCTCAGACACTAATCTGCATAGTCCTCATGTGAATTGAGCAAGATTATGTCTGGACTTCAAAAGAGACTGTGTCCTCTGAGTTTGTTTCGGCTGTTTCTTCTCAGAGTAGTCAGGTATGAAACACCAGCCCCATCTAGTTTTAAAAAAATGACGTGTAAAAGTGTTTGTAAAAACTTACTTGCAAAAATAAACATCATTTCATTGCAGTGATAGCCTAGTGGTGTGACCGTCGGACTGCCAAGTCATAGGTCTCGAGTTCGAACCCAAGACACTCACCTCTGATTTCTTGGATTCATGTGCGTAGTGTTTAATTAGGACTTGCTTCGGTGAAGGAAAACATCGTGAGGAAACCAAACCAGCACGCCTGAGAGATATTTCTTGACGTCATATAAAGCCAAGTCAGAAGCCCATGGGCGGCATTAAACTCTGAAACCAGGTTGTTGATTGACATAACTTGCTGAGAAGCGTATGTATGTAAAACATACTAATAATCGCCGAAGATATGCGGACCGCTTTGACAGTAATTCGTCATTCTGCCCTCATCCCAATTTATTTGGGGCCGGCGCAGCATGCCTTCTTCTTCCATACTTCTCTATTACTTATCTTCTCTCAGCAGTCACCTCCTTTCTAGCCATATCATCCTTCACACAGTCCATCCATCGTTTCTTTGGTCTTCCTCTACTACAGCCATCAACATTCATACCCAAAACTTTCTTCACGACGTTTTCCTCATCCGCAATGAAAGTAATTGCATTATTGCACTCTGGAAATTTACAGCAGCAGTTTTTCGCTAAGTAGATATACGGATACATACATACTTTCGATAATAGATCTAAACTTTGTCGGTATTTAAGTTCCTTGAAAGGCTAGAGATTGGTCTGTGTAACTTTTTCAACACTTTTAAGTAAAGGATATCCTGTTTGCTAAGCGAAATCTAGACGGGTCGTTGCACTTCAACCTGAATATCTAAGACAGGCAAAGTTAATAATTCTACTTCTTGCATGCTTTTTAAAAACAAATTGATATCTGGTATTGCCCAAACACAAGGAGAAATTAACGGGTACAACTTCTCATATTAGATATTATCAGTTTGACACCCAAGCGTACCCAGTAATTTGGTTGTGTAGGTCAGATAGGCAGTCGCTCCAAGAAAAATACCTGAGTTCAGCTGCATCTGGTTGGACTGGAAGCCGATTCTTGGAAAGATTCCACGCTACGATCATCCATCGCGTATTTGAAGTCTCTCTTCGAATCTAGTATATACGTAGCTGTTGGACTTATTGAGTAACACATAACATAACATCACGCCTTGTAATCTCCGAAGTGTTGGGCAGAGGTGTATAATATTATAATAATAATATATAATAATATATTTATTCAAATTTAAAATTCGCACGAAAAATACAAGTTAAATCTTAAAAATAATGTTGGTATAACAGAGTTCGATACCTGTAGGTACTAGGTTAAACCTGTATCACAGGCGGCATGTTTCTACTAAATACTATTTGGACAATGGATTTCTTAACAATATAAAACATAATAGTGAAATAAGTTAGTATGGGTTTATATATTATATACCTAATGTACTTAAACGCTACTAAAAGATACGTATGGTATAGGTATGTACCGCACAAGTCCCATGTAATAAGGGAAAAAAAAAATACAAACTCCGTCGCTGCAACTGAGAAATTATCCAAATTATTATTAGAATTTTTCCATCAGGAATTTCTCAGTTGCCCTACCTGTGTATCGAACCCAGGACCTCGTGCTCAGAATCCCAGCTCAACCACTAGAGCAACGAGGCAGTCCTATTGAGTATTCACATATAAATGCTAAGTGCCATTTAAGTTCAGGCTTAGATCCGTATTGAACTTAATTTCGTCATCTCAACTTTCGAACGTTAGCGCTGATTACGTGGGGAGTGTTGAGTAACCTGTTGGCTTTAGATATAGCTTGAAGTTGGTCTACAGAACTTAATTTGCTCTAGAATTGTCCCTGGCTTCCCTTGGGTTTTCTGGTGACCTATATGTTTTATGTGACAAACCTTTCCTCATTCTGCAGTTACGAGTTTCATGTTATTTATGACCTTAATTTTATTAAAATTATTTTGAAAGATCTAAAAAAACATTAGGCACGGACAAAAACACTCTGAATTGGCTTTTATTTCGTTATCCCATCATCCTATCGATCTGACATGGGCATCTAACATCTTAAATTATTTCAATACGATCACTCCTTATTGTTGTAGTAACGGTGAATGCGTATTGTCCGTAACACTGAATAATACGGATCTAAAGAGCACATGTAAACAAAACGGTTTCAGATTATTAACTGTAGTTAGCCTTTTTTTGCTAAACTACCGTTTATCGTGCTATCGTCATTTACTGTGACCGTATAGCAGTATTTTAACATTATAGCATCTACTTATATAGATATCAATTTGTTCAATAGGTGTCTAATTCTAATAAGGAAAAAAATGCCTTGTAGTATTAAGTCCGCCTATGTACCACTATTGTACATGAAGTTTAAATAAATAAAAAAAACAATTTGTGCAGTAAAAAATGTGTTGAAGGTTCAGTGTTAGATTTATTAACAGCTTTCGAAACCCGGGCACAAACCTCCGAGCAAATAGCTGAAATCCCTAATGGAAACACCCATCACAAATGACATCATATGTATATAGCTTTGACCTAAAGATGTACGGTCGAACAAGCTATTTGGCTTACAGTTTAACCAACAAATTACATTATAAAATGTAAACCAAATAGCTTGTTCGACCGTACAATATCTAGACATAGTAATCACTATTAAGAAAAAGTCAATGCTAGCAAAAGGCAGCTACTTACATGAACGTTTCATAAAAGGATCTTACACAAGATTGGCATTGACTGAATTTATTTTCGTCTTACTCAACACAAGATATCTGCATAATGTTTAGTAACAAGAACAACAACAGAGTAATTACCACATCATACACTAACTCTTACTATTTATGAGTACAATCGTTCATATATTCTTAGAATCATGATCATTATGCGACCGCTTAACTTATTACCTGGCCCAGCAGTTTAACAGTCGCGAGCGAAACTGCTGTAAAGTGCAGGGCTGTGTCTAAACCCTAAAAGAAGTAGATACTAGCCTGAAGCCTGGACTTGTGCTGTGATAATGGCAATGGGCTTGTCTCTATTACATGTGGCTCGAGCATAATTGGCGAAATATGGTAATTAATAATGTATTATACGCTCCTCCCAGGCAACCAGTTAACTTAAGGTAATTGATTACACCACTCATCATCTGCCTAGCCTTTTTCAACTTATGTTTAATTATTACAATTTATTTATTACACCACTACTGCTCTCAAAACCGTGAAGAAAAAGAGAAGCCAACGGGCCTTCTTTTTTTTTTTTCATCCTGTACTGTCCCACTGCTGGGCAAAGGCCTCCCCCAATTCCTTCCATGTGCTTCTTTTCCCGTTCCTCCTCCGACCAACCTCCTCTCGGTACGCGTCCAAATCGTCGGGCCTTCTTAGAACCGAAAATTCGAAAACGTTTGACATCATGCACTGCGCTCGCGTGGTGGCCCAATCCCTAACACAGGGAGAAGGCCTGTATCCCACCAGTGGAAAAGTTGGGCATGTATGCACCTAACTCTTCGGTGAAGGCAGGCGTGGTACTAAGTAAGGAAGCAAAGCTAATAACAATCAGGTGGTTTGTTGGTTTAAGATAACACAGAGTCTCAGCACAGTTATCATAACCTCACAAATCACCTTATTGTTCAAACTATAGTCATGATAATATGACGCAACCAATCGACTTTCGCCGTCCGAACGCTCACAATGGCTGGTAACTCTTGAAAGGCAATTTTTTGAAAGGTGAAATTTCTTATGACTTGACGGTTTGGGAGCACGATACTGTGGTGTCATGATGAGTTAGATTACATGTTCGAACGGCACACGATAACTGTGTTTATTGGCTGCTGGGACAACTTAAAATTGCTATTGATCTTGCTTCAAAGGCATCCATGCGGTACCTTAATTGTTATTGGCTGGCTTTGAGACTTTCTGTGCTTTTGAGGAACTCGTGGCTAACTAACAACAGCCGCTCGGATCAATCTTCAGGTTAAGTCGCGCTTGCCTAGGTTGGTCTGTGGATGGGTGACCACCGAGTTTCCTCCGTGCCGTGAAGCCGTTGGTCCCGGATTTCATTTGTAGATCTTTGACAGTCGTTACAGGTAGTCAGTGGCAAGAAAGTCTGTCAATCAGTCTTACCAAAGGGTACCCAGTACTAACTGGGTTGCTGAGGTCAGATAGGCAGTCGCTCATTGCTCGCATTGTCGTGATGGCCCAAAGGTTAAGGCCTCGCCTCCCATGGTTGTGGGTTCAAATCCGGGCAAGTACCAATGTGACTTTTTCAATTCATATGTACTTTTCTAAGTTTATCTTGGACATACAGACAGACATCGGTGAAGGTAAAACATCGTGAGGAAACCTGGACTTATAATTAATATAAGTCTGAAATCGCCAACCCGTCTTGAGCAAGCGTTGTGATCAATGCTCATGCATTCTCTGTATGAGAAGAGGCCTTTGCCCAGCACTGGGACAGTAATTGGCTGGTATTATTATTATGTATTTATTATACAGGGTGTAAACCACCTCACCACGAAGCCGTCAACCAAGCATTCTGTACATCAAACTAAGTAACTTTACGCAAAAAATATTGCTGGGAAACGACTTTTTTATTTAGGGTAAAATCATGTTTTGTGGTAGAACTCAATGTAACGCAGTCGAAACATTGTCCTGATGCATTTAAATAGTACGGGGGTCGTGGAGGTGTTTAAAGTAAAAATCTTACATAAAAACTTGTAAGTATTTTAAAAAAAAGTTGTCAAAAAGTTGGAACTTAGACCCCCAATATCTCCGTAACTAGAAGGTTCCCAGGTTTGTAGAACTAAAAATTTATCGCAAAGACGAGGAGAACAAGTACCTTTCGGCTTCGGTTAGAGGTGTTTTACACCCTTTATAGGCAGTCGCTCTATGTAAAATACAGGTATTCAGCTGCATCCGGTTGGACTGGAAACCGACCCCAACATAGTTGGGAAAAGGAGGCAGATGATGATGACTTTGAGACTTTCGTTATTGATCCGGGTGACGTCAGGACTTTAAAAGAGAAATATTTACATCCAACTGAAGTATTGCAGTTATCTGTATACTTACATCGGAAATGGGCTTTAGCGTAAACTATTTTATTTTAGTTGTTGTTTGAAAGATGATTAATTAAATCGATAATTAACGGAGATAATGCCTACAATAAGATACACCGATGCTTTAAGACATTATGTTATAAATACTGATTGTGTAATAGTCTTACTTCTTAATGTTGCCATATGTTTTAAAGTTATCCTGCTTTATCCTAGGTAAAACTTTAATAGATGCTTAAGCGAAGATTTTTTTCTGTTGAATTATTCGCATCGAATCGCTAAACGAATGTCTGATGCTTAACTTTTTATCTTGAGTAAAGTAACAGACCAATACTAAGTTTGAATGCAAACACAAAATAATTAGCCTTCGTCCAGAAAATAGGGTTCACTGCACTGTAGAGTTAGACTTCAAAAATCTTTAAACAAGCTAGACAAACACAAAAGATATAAAAAATATAGCGCTTAATCAATCTTGGCCGAGCAAATTTTTTGGGCTCTTCAAATATTTGATGATTATCCGTTTGCCAAAATGTTAAGCGGTCCGAAACATGCATTAATCGATTGCTTCGTGTATTATCTTACCAACGACCTCTAGCTCAAAATATTGTATACAAACCCCATCTATTGCTTCCATCATCTAATCATCTGTCAAGCGCATTCCCAGCTGTTGGATTTTGCTTCGAGTCTAATTGATTGTATTTGAACAATAGTATTTTCCTGCCGTTCTGACCCCTGTAAGGCAGTAACTAGGTAAAACACAAACTCCGATATGACTGTCGCGCCAACGACGATAACAAACGACAAAGTGCCGAAGAAGAAGACAATGGCATGGCCCTTTTACAACCAGTCTTTTGTTACCATTTTGCTCAACCTAAAATGAGCCTTCCTCTCTTCCACAGCGGTGGTCAACAGCGGCGAGTTTCCTTCGCCGTGGCGCTCATGCACGACCCCGAGCTCCTCATCTTGGACGAGCCTACCGTGGGCGTGGACCCACTGCTGCGCCAGTCCATCTGGACTCACCTGGTGCGCATCACCAGCTCGGGAGACAAGACTGTCATCATCACTACGCATTACATCGAAGAGGCCCGGCAGGCGCATTGTGTGAGTATTTTGTAGAACTTGTGTTTTTTAAGAAAAGTCAACTTTACCTTCGGAAGTAGCTGGTAGAAAAGACAATGAAACAAACACAATTTACCCTTTTTAGTTGTAGTCTTCACACAGAATTAGAATTGAGAAAAGCGAATGACCAAAATTGGTGACTTTTCCCCAGGCTGGGGGCCTTACTCAAGGCACCCACAGGATAGTTCGGTTAAGCAGAAGCCAGCTTCAGGTTGGCCTGCGACAAGCTATAAAAAAAAATGGTGACTTTTTATTTTTGGGCTGCCACTAATCAAGGAGATATTGTCGTAACAAATGAAATATCGATGGTGGCAGCGCTCAGAACTCAGTCCGGACTAGGTTTCGTATATATATATATAAAATTCTGCTCTTTCTTTGGTCCACTGGCTTTTGACGGATTGCATCAAAGTTGGGAAAGTTGGCGGGGAACAGTATCAATCTGTCTAATGACGGTAGTATTTTTAAAAAGTGATTAACCTTGTGTCCTCAACAAAAGGATCGGTCGAGCGATTATTTGATCGTCGGGTAAGCGTTGGGATTTCCGGTTTTCTGGGTTTCTTAAAAACGGAAAAATCCAATCCAAATTTTAAAATAATCTAGTTTAGATACTTGTATAGTGGGTAAAATAAAACATAGAATGTTAAATCAGCACTTCATTTGACACACAAACACATTAGAATTTCCATAGTTTTCATAAAAATAATTGCTTCGAATATTTTTAAACTTGTTCTCGCACGAAGTTATAAAACAGCATTCCATATTTACTTTGTCGCACAATGTACAATAATAAATTATTGTATTTACACAAAAACTTGAAACTCAATGTTAAGTTAAAGGTGATGTCAAAACAAGCAAAAAATTGCAAATTTTGGAAAAAATTGTCACGTGTTTCTAATATCTGTTGAAGGTCCCTTGTCAAAGATGGCTGCCGTTTTCGAATGTCAGTATACACATTTAAATGTAATAACGTAACCATTTATAAAGATTTTTTTTCTGTCATATCGATTTAGACCATTTCGCGAGCCAGCAAAGCAGTTGCAACAACCAGCAGTTGTAAAGCTTTTCGTAAAAGTGTGTGTGCAGAGCCGTACCTGCTATCGACTTCCATTATTTCCTGCCATTAAGACCCATTAATAAAACCCAGCAATTCCGGGTTTCTTTCTATGTGTGAAAATTCAGGCATACACAAAGATTCAGTAGACCTCTTGAAGATACAAGTATTTTTCTAAACGACACATTTCACACAAAATCTGCTCTGCTGGTGAAAGTCGCTAAAAATTAAAATGTAACCCAAACAGACCACAAACTCTATAAAAGTGTGAAACAAGTCCAACTGCAGTGTTTATGATATATTTTATCATATTTCACAACCATGTTACCTCCACTAATGTTTCCGGAATGCTATTTCCTTGAAGATTCGTGTTTTTGTATCAAAAAAATGACTAATCGAGGTCCACCAGCTTCCTCGTTAGACGGAGTGCCATTAGCATATCGTACGCATAATTTTGATTAGTTTATTTCACAACGGCGTAGAAACGCATAAATATGAACTAATAGAAATCAGCGAATTTTTTCGCAACTTCTTCACCATATGCTGCGATTTTCTGTCAACCTGTGGTGTTCCACTGTTGGGCAAAAGACTTCCCTATAGCTTTCCACGTCTCGTGCTGCGATTATTTGGTAAAGAAATTTATCAGCCATAGTCACACACATCCTAGGTTTTTTACACGACTGTCCAAAAAAAGGAGTGTTATTGCAGAAATGTTGCCATCCATCAGAGTCTGACCTGAAATGTCACAAGTGCCTGTAAGACAACACTGTTTAATTGATATTTCGACAAATTTGGGGACCAAATTAAGTATTTCTTTAACTTTTGAACATATGCAGCTTTTAAGCTTTCGTCTTCAATAATGAAGGAGCATACCACCCTTTATGTGTTTTGAGCATCTCCTAATAAAACAAAATTACGAATTTATTTAAGACTGTTTTAAAACTAGACTCTAGTTCCTGATGCACAAGTTTTATTATTTACTGTGTTTTATCACAGTGTATTTACGAGTTTTTATACTATTATTATTCTGTTCAGTCTATAAACAATCATTACGGAATACCTATGAACTGCAAAAAATCAATATCTATTTCAAGCAAACCTTTTTTGTATGTGCCACGTAAAAAGTAAAAGCTTTGAATGTCACTTTTGTGTGAAAATCCATAGTAAGTTAGTCAACCGAAACCACGCGGCAAGTTCATGGTACCGACTAATTGACCACAAGTCACTAATGAAGGCCTAAACAAAAACTATAAGTACGTTATCTTATTTCCCATTTTCGGCGTTATTAGCAAAAACTATGAGAAATATTTGACATCATTATCTGATTTGCTACGGACAGACTGCGCAAGTCATTATATGTAATTATATTATGCTAATGACTTTGATAATGATTTATGCCTAACTTACATTTTCTGTTGGACTTAAACCTATGAACCTTTGTTGAGCTTTCCAATAGTTACTGCTATTGTTAGCCTGGGTCATCCCACTGCTGGGCTAAGGCCGCCCCCCGTGACCTCCAAATCTTTCGAATCAGGGCCCGTGTGGACCACTGGTTCTTGGTTCTGTCCAGCTCATCCTCAGCCATCTCCTGCGAGGTCTACCGCATTGCCTGCTGGCTGTGTCAGGGCTCCAATAGTATTCTATACATATATACGTATATACGCATAACCTACTCAGGTGGAAATTTATTGACAATTCTAGCCTGAATCTGGTGTTCTTTTACAAACAACGTGATACTGGTAATATCGTGTCCTTCGTTCCCTGATGCCTACTCACTACAAGAATATAGGGATGTTAGTTTTAGCACCAAACTCGTAGTGGCTATAAGTTCTGGCCCCTTATTCACAACACTTCGATTCGATTTTCGATTCGGAAAGTCGTATGTCTATCTTTTTTTGACATTACGAAATCGAGATAGACATACGACTTTCCGAATCGAAAATCGAATCGAAGCGTTGTGAATAGCTATGCTGGACCGACTCATTATAGATTGCACGCGACTCGCTAAGAAGCTTGTAGCAGACAATTCTACTGCCAAACTCCCACAAAAAATAGGCATGACGACAGTATCAAAAAATTGCAAATCTATTTAGTCCGTCAGTTAGATTATTGGAAATTAATGGACACCGTATTTTTTGCTTTTGTAAATCAATGAATATTGACAAAAGATAAAACGCATCAAAACTCGGGAATCGGGGCTCGTGACATCAAAACTAGATAAAAATTACACCTAGGCGTGACGTATTGAGAATTTTAAAAGCGTCATAACTTCGTCAATTTTGGTTTACGTAACAAAAGAAAAAACACGGGTCAAATATTTTTTGATAATCTAACTGACGGACTAATTCGATTTTTTTGTCGTCTCGCCTGTTTCTTTGCTCCAGGACCAAAAGTATCCGGGGCTGCGGGACTGTTCGCAAGAGATACCGTGGCCCCGGAACACAAAGGGCGATGAAGGAACATGGATGGGTTTTAGTCAGTAATCAGACTTTTACTGACTCTCCGTCCTGCTCCGCCCAGAGCGGGAGGAATCATTTGATGATTTCCAATCCGAAAAAAAAAGGACCAAAAGTATCCTGTAGAAACAACCTTGCGTATTATAATGATTTGCGTTATATTCCAGATCGGTCTGATGAGAAGCGGTCGCCTCTTAGCTGAGGAGTCTCCGCAAGCGCTACTGCAGATGTACAGCTGCATATCACTCGAAGATGTCTTCCTCAAACTGTCCAGAAAGCAAGGTAAGACTTCTAACTACCTTCACTGCAACACTGTTTCTATTATTTGAATATAACGGCCGAATTTGCAAACGGATCTTTATTAGTTTTAAGTCTCATGCTAACTCTGTCAAAGGTGTATTGTAGAGATAAGACGATTATAAGACCGTAAGCAGGTCTTCCATCACTTTTACACGTCAATTTTTTTGGTAAATATTTCAAAACTAGATGCTGCCGCCGACATTTCCTAGATGACTAATCCCTGAGAAGAAATGCTGATATATTTTTTTGTTAAAAAAGTTCAAGGATTTTCTACCACTTTCTCCATTCATCTTTAAACCGAAACATTTGTCTATCACCTAAAGACATGCTAGGTTTCGGATCTCACGAATTAAACATAAATGAATGGATTTCCGTTACACATAAACGAGTGAATGAAACAATCATAGTAATGACATAAAAATGTTCACACGACTGCTTCTGTAGGTAAATATTTACATTGTGAAGTGGGAACGTTACCTTTCCGAATAGACAATTTGTTATAGCATTCCATATTTTACATTGACCATTCAATCGCTTAACTTAGTAGTATTATGGCTTTATAAAAGGTTTTTAGTGTATGTTATCTTGGCCAGTTTTACCTATAGCCTTGTCAAACAATAATGTTAGGAAACAAACGTTGATTGAACTAAAATGTTTGGATTCAATAAACTCAGCCTACAATCGGGTGCTGGACATTTAACGTCTCCCAAAGTGCGTCACAACTTACCTTTCCTCCGCATTCAGCATCCCGAGAGCCTAGTCTTCTTTTTAGTACCTAGTCCACCAAAATATTGGCGTTCCAAACTACGCTTGCCGATAAGCGGTCTTGGTTCTAGGTCTGCTCCACCAGCTAAAATCTTATGACTGGTTTATGTTTATTGTTAGACCACCACAACTGTCTGATTTATCACCCTGGTTGCTTGCATTCATAAACACATTTTACTACATCCTCACCCTCGTATACAGTTCACAGGTTGATACTTTGATGAAACACTGATCTTACATTCTAATGTTTTCCAAGTCTTAGAATTTCAGTATTTCCTCTACTGCAGTCGCTTATTGTAATATGTACATATTCCACAGGATCTGATTAGACTAATAGTAGACGAAAATTTTCAGGTATCATCTAGACGAATTTCATAATCGGTCAACCTGTGGATATAGGCCGTACTTACATAGGCAATCGGTTGCGTATTCGACCATTAAAATTATCGGGTACTTAAATTGTTATAGTAGTACAGTAAATTCCATGTGTAGGAAATCGCACGTGTTGCCCATTATCGCGTTTCATTTCATAATGATTTATAGCATTGCTTAGTGTTAGAATATTTGGGATGTGACTTGCTTCTTTAGTATCACAGGTATCAAGTGGAACTGTGTGAAATTAGCTTACGGGTATGTTTTGGTTAATAGCTATTCACCAAGGTGTACATACTTATGTAACTGATTCTTTGAACGTGGTTTTCACCCACTTGAAAACGTCGGGTTGAATTGAAACTTCGCACACTTATCAAGGACCGATGACAATATTTTTTTTTACTTCTCAGTCGCTGTCGCAAGACACGTGTCGTCATAGCATGTAGTTCGTGGCAAACATAACAACACTGTCGTGTATAAAACAACAATGATCACTCTAAGGAGTAACAATAGCCTATTGAAGTAAATTTCTAGATGAATCTGCGAATTTCTTGCGTCTCTGCTTGCAATTCATCCGGTGTGAAGGACGAAATCTATGAACATTTTGTCCTTTACACCCTGTTTACACCGGATGAGTTAATAATACACAGCGGACTTTTTTTTAAGTAACCGATGAACAATTTATATCTTCAGTGGTCTAGAGTCATGGGTTGAATTCGTAGTATCAGTTTAAACCATGTATATTCATAAATCGGTGTTCAAACCTCAGCCTCACTTTCAACCAACTAATGACCAATTTAAAGTAAAATCGTTTTCATTGCGAAGTGTTTAATAAAATACCTTGGTCGTAAAATATTAATGCGTGTTTAAATCGCCTGTTTATGTTGTAGGCATGATTTGGAGTTCATTGATCGAAATATTACCCAATATTCGGACTGGTGGCTAGCTGAGCAGTCTATAAAAAATAAGATAAAATATTTTATTGACAAATTAAGTTTGAAAAATTTTATACATTTCCTTTTGAAACCCTGACGTGAGTGAGACCTGTGTTATAGAAGTGTGTCTTCAGGCTTGGAAGCTGATAAGTAGTCACGTTTTGTGCAATTTATACGTAGCTCTGGTTCAAAACTAAACCTATTATAGGTCTTATTATATGCGGAAAATGACAGGGCTGTCTGTGTGGCTACGTAGATACTCGTACACGTCGGACAACAGTGCCTCCTCTCATGTGCTGATTGAGACCACCGGGGTGGTTTTAGTGAGGTAAAAATCCCTCACACCCCGGTCTTATCCCTCGAAAACAAAACAAAACAGGTACACGTTGGACAAAACTTGAGACATCGATACGTAAAGAAGATCTTGCTGCTTTCTTTGTTCTTCTAGTTTGTTTACTTCTTTCGCGATTATTTATTTTGATTCAGTACTGTATTTTTTATCCTCGTCCTTTTTGCGAGTGCTATCAAAAAACATATGGCTAAACCTCGGCCGGATGATATTGATTCTCCTTCTTCTTTTATTCTTCTTTTTCAACCTTTGACCACCCAATGCTGAGTGTAGTTCTCTTCCAAATCTCTCCACTGTAAGCGGTTTTGTGTCATGGCCTTCCAGTTTCTTCCAGCCATTTTAATGAGGTCGTCTGTCCACCTAGTCGGTTGTCTTCCCACATTGCTCCATCCCGTCCGTCTTCCATCCAGCCAACGACACTCTATTGATTACCTACAGCCTTATATCTAATTATTTAAAGTTAATGCACGTGACTACATAAGAAGGCGAATAAGCAGTACACATATTTCACCTAAAAAATATTTATTAGTCAACATTTTATCCGGCGATAAATAAAAAGTTTATGAAAGTTGCACAACAGAACGTCTTAAATTGTAATTTATGTAAATTCTAGTAATACCTATTGCGATTGTTGCAAAATTACTTCTTTGGAATACAAGCTAGAGACGGGCCGAATATGGGTATTCGGCACTTTGGTTTTGGCCGAATCAAAATGGAGTTATAAAAGTTAAAATATCGTTGCAGTTTAGCTAGTCTTTACTTTTACAACCTGTAATTTCCCCACTAGCCTGTAGGAACCATTCTATTTCCCCACTCTAATCGTGGATAATGGATGCCCTATCCCTATAACTCCCCGATCCCTATAACCAGTAGAAAAAGACCAAGGAACGATGGATGGACTGTGTAAAGGATGATGTGGCAAGAAAGGCGGTGTCTGATGAGATGACGATTAACAGAGTAGTATGGACGAAGGAGACCAACATGTTGCGCCGACCCCAAATAAATTCGTATAAGGACAAGACAATGATGACATCATTAGTTGTAAACTCCAATTCACAACACCATACCTTTTATACGCCCATACCTTTTTAATGTTGTTGTTGTTTTTTTCCCTGGAGAGAGATTAATATCGACAGCTATGTTTAAGTCCCATGTAACGGGACGAGCCTATTGCCATCAACCGCAGGAACAATTAAATAAAAATCGTAAAAATGACACCAATTCGAAAACCCAAGCTGCATTCGGTCTACACCTAACGCCCATCCCTAGTTATCGTATTGCGTGCCAGCACGGCCTTACGAAACAGATGCACAATGCAAGGTCTAGCAATAAACAGCGCACTATTGTTCCGACGATGATTTTCGTCATAAACTGTAGTTTCGTTTAGTTACTCATCTCTTGAGACAGTGGGTCAAAGGTCCAGTGCTCAAGGTTGCAGGAATTGTTCATGAGGGTGATGAAATCAATGTGTATTAATGTGTATGCCCACTACACCGTATTACACTATGACCGTGGCTAGGAACGTGTCAGGTAAAAAATATTCTTTTTAGAGCAAAGTATGAGACTAGACCGTACCAAAACCGACCAACAACACCGCCGATAATTGTTGACAGACTCCTAATGATCGGTCTGAGACTTGAATTCAGAAGCACATGTTGTTCTACCTATGTATATCCTCAGTTAGTCATGAAATCATCGTACACGTTTTTATGAAGCCCCTTAAAAAACACACTTAATCTCAAGTGAAAAAACTAAAGCATGCGAACGTCGTACGAAGTCTTCTTCAATATCCATTAATAATGGCATTTTTAACAACAAAGATGACAAACGGTGAATAGTTTCAACGTAGTTAGTCACCTCTCTATTCAACGGTGAATAGAGTTGTCAGTTTGTCACTGAGCGATACAGTAATGATCATTAGTTTTACCTTATTAAGTAGATAGGTAGGTACATAAGCGCGTTATTGATGGCGTATTTAAATATTATTATATTACAATGTAAAATAAACGTTTTGTATGCATGTCGTGAAGTTGATTTGTGTAGTACGATGCTTGATAAGTTAATCAGAGAAAAAATAGTTTTATTAAAAAGTAGCTTAATTAACATCACATTTTATGATGTACAGACCAAGTAAAACACGAGAAAGGAATAGATGAAGGAATACAATAAACACGATATTACACAATGACTGTGTCATTCAAACAAACAATGAACCGTATCAAATACAGGACCTTCTTCTTTAAAGTTGATCAAACTACCCTCTAGCCTACCTTTTCACCCCAGCCTGGGATTGGCTCGCACATCAGCAATATCATCATCTCTTGTCCCATGTTATGTTAAACCGTTTTTTGTGCATGTGGTGTGTCTAGTCATTAAGTCAGAAATGTACATAGTGTAAACAATTGTTGGTTAACCTAAAATAAAATAAAATAAATAAATGTTACTTGAGGTCGGCGCAATACGTTTTTTTCTTCCATTCTCCTCTGTCAACCGTCACGCTGTCATTTACTCTTATTTTTATATTATATTATTGCTCACACAATCCATCCATCGTTTCCTTGGTCTTCCTCTCTCACATGTCTACAGCAATTATTAACTCATAATGACATAGTTGCGTAGTACCTATATACCTATTGACTGACGCTTGTTTGTAGAAAATTGTTCAGTCAAGGCTGTCGCACCATTGTTTGATAGACTTCAATCAACTGAGTTTTTCTTGCTGCATGGACGATTATAAAGATGTTGTAGGAAATATTACTTATTTTAAGATATTATTTTGCAAAATATTCGTGTTATTTAATATGAAGAATGTTTCATGGATCCTTATGTAAAATCAATGTGGTTCTTTTAAGTAGATTCAAGTCAGAACCATTCATTATGTTTGCAAAGGATTCACATAGAAATTATTGAATAAGATAAAACATTACCTACTTCAGGACTCTTTCTTTTCTTGGAAAATTGTCCCTTTCTAGGGGTCTGTAGCCAAATTGAACAAAACGGAACCTTTACCTCAAATAGCTTTTCATAAATATTCAGTTAAAGTCGTTGCTTCTTCCTTGGATTTTTCGAAATATACATATATGAAGAGAGATAAGATAAGACAGAGGACAAGCGACTGTTTTCAGAAAAACGGTTCTAATGTACAGCTGCAATGATCAAGCTAAAATATACCATAATGTCCAACAAATGCATTAAGCATGTCCATTCTAGTGTAGCACTCTCTCCCTCGGACTCACAAAGAAAGCATTCCGTTTGTTTTCTACCTCATAGCACGTGACCACGACACATTTCTGCACCACATGGCAATAAAAACACCAGTGTAATGATGATATGTAAAGATTAACACGATTTCAATGCTTTCCGGAATATCAGACATAAATTTGGACACTCATTTCCTGGACGATTGATTACCAATAACTTTGTAAAGATGACTGTCTACCTAGTTTTTGTCCATTTTGGCGACTGTCCGAAATGTTGGTCTTATTATCATGTAATGACGATGATGGACCAAGATTTTAACCCCAATGCTATGAAACTATAACCCAAACTTGAACGTGAACCCCAAACCTCAGACAACAGATTGTCTGGCTCTATGACTCTACAATATACCTTGTGAGGACTGCGATGACAGCATGACAGGCACCTTAAAATTGTTAGCTTGAAAATTCGGCCGTATTACAGTATAACCTATTCCATCAATTTCAATTTCACATCTGGAATGACCTAACACCTTACTATAACACTGATTCATTTGACCACCCCTTCATTTATATGTCTAATGTACCTATGCCCGTTTTCACAAACACTAGCGACACGTACCTAAATTAATGCCTAAAAGTACGCTGTTGAATTTTATGCCTAAAAATACGCTGCTGAGCGTAGACAATCCAACAGAGCGCTTTTATTTGTGTCGTCTAGACTCAAGTGTATCCTACAATTTATTTATTTATGTACACACACTAAATACTATACTATTCTATCAAAACTAAGTTTCATCTTCCACTACAAATCTAAACTCCTTCACATTTTCCTTTCAGTGGAGCAACCTTCCCAACAAAACGTGCCTTCTCTTCCAGGCCAAGCGAACCAGGTCGTTGAGCTGAACGTTACGGGCGGAGGCCTGGGGCTCAACAAGATGTCGAAGCGCGAGGAGGCGCCCTACGCGGCTGAGGACGCGCAGGTCGTGGGGCTGGTGTTCCACCAGAGCAAAGAGGTGCTGATTGTGGACCATGGGGCCGGTTCCAATGGTGATGTGAGTATGGCTCGATTGATTAAAAGCCTACTCAACCTTTACGAGTACCACTGATGTGTTGTCTCGGAGAGTAACAGTAGACCCTTTATACAGGGTGTAAACCGACTCTTCACGAAGCCGTCGACCAAGTATTCTGTACATCAAACCAAGTAACTCTGCGTAAAAATTTTTTCTGGGAAACGACTTTTTTTTTTGGGGTGACAAATCACGTTTTACGTTAAACTCAATGTAACGCACTCAAAACATTGTGCTGATGGACGCATTTAAAAGTAAACGGGTTATGAAGGTATTTAAAGTTATGACCTTAAAAAACTAGTGACTTAACCGAATAAGTTGGAACTGCGACCCCCAATATCTCCGTAACTAGAAGGTTCCCAGATATGGTCTAGAACAAAAACATGATCGCAATGACAATGACGGGGAGAACAAGTGCATTTCGGCTTCGTTAAAGGTCTATTTACACCCTTTATAGGATCACTTAAGGGTCTGTCAAAGTATTACGGAAATATTGCTGACCCTCTGCGGGCACCGGACAGCGACGGATAATACAATAACTATTTTTATGAAGGTCCGTGTCCGGAGCCGCATCCGCAATCTGTCCATACCGGTGTGTCCGAACCTTTGACTGCATCAAGTTTTTACACTGAATCAAACTAACCATAACTCTGTCACGTTTCAGATTCCTGGCAAGGTGACCGACGTGACACCTGATTGTGAGGATTGCGGAGACTGTTTCAACGTAAGTATTAATTGGCGAGCCGACAAAAAAAAACTAATTAGTCCGTCACTTAGATTATCAAAAAATATTTGACCCGTGTTTTCTTTTGTTAAGTAAACCAAAATTGACGAAGATACGACGCTTTTAAAATTCTCAATTCGTCACGCCATGGTATAATTTTTAGCTAGTTCTGACGTCACGAGCCCCCACTCCCGAGTTTTGATGCGTTTTATCTTTGTCAATATTCATTGATTTACAAAAACAAAAAATACGTGTTCATTAATTTCCAATACTCTAACTGACGGACTAAATAGATTTGCATTTTTTTGATACTGTCGTCATGCCTATTATTGATAGTAGATAGTATTTATTAATAGTAATTGTTTATCCACCCACGATACCTGAATAAAGCGGAGCTGAAATAATTTTGCGTTAGAGAGAGGAGCTAATAGTTTCTGTATTCCATTGAAACGGTCATTGTTTACTACATGGTGTCCAAATGGGCTCAATGCTGCAAGTAATGGCAATTTTCAACAATAAATATCAGTCGAATAACTTAATAGACCTAAAATTTGTATTCTCTACTTCTTCTTCTTCTTAACGTGTCGATGGCAATCTAAATTGTGTCGGCCTAGAACTGAGCCACTAGTTTGGCGCTTTCGTTAGCGTCCATCAGTTCCTGTAGTGAACAAACAGGACACGCAGGACACGATATTAAGTGCCCCATCGTTCGTGGAACAGCACCACATTTATGCTCCAGGGCAGAATCATTAATGAATCTCCACCTGAGCAAGTTTTCCTTGCTGCGACCAACCTGGGTCTGGACTTGATCGCTTAGCAAGATATTGTATAAGAAAAAGTGGCGAATATGAACATTTTTCAAGACTAAGTAGGTACCGCATTCTATTCCAAAAAATCTACATCAATTCCTTCTTCCTTCCAGTTTACATCTCGCGGCAAGATAAAGGCGCTGATCCAGAAGAACTTCCTCCGGATGTGGCGTAACATCGGCGTGATGCTGTTCATCTTTGTGCTTCCCGTGATGCAGGTCATCTTGTTCTGTCTGGCCATCGGCAGGGATCCTAGCGGGTTGAGGCTGGTGAGTACACTTGTGGACTTAGATGAAGAATGATCGAGTAAAGTCAAAGTTTATTGGACACACAGAGAAATAAGAGAAAAATGAATGAACTCATGACAATCACGGGGCTTTACCTATATGAAGTATCAACAATATTACTAAATTGTTGCAAAAATGGGACGGTGCGATTCATACTGTATAGCTCGTTTTTTCTCTGATAGCGAAGTATGATTAAAACAGTACTGTTTTCTTAGATGCTGCTATACCCCTAAATTTGTAATTCTTTATCAAGTAATTAGATTGAAACACGAATTCCTGTCGTAAGTCCCAGACTATGCTCTCAGTTCCGGTAGCCTTTGAACTCAAAACTGAAAAAAACGAGACAAAAACAAGGGCTCTGTTAGTTACAGATTTCAGAGCTAGGTTGTCAAACTAAATGCCAAACAAATGCAAATTCCTTACCACAATTCTTCTGTGATTCACTAACATGTACCGTTCTCTCCGCAGGCCATAGTGAACGACGACGTACGCATCATCGACGGCTTATGTCCGTACAACGCGTCGTGCTCGATGAAGAACCTGTCGTGCCGCTACCTGGACAACCTCACCAACCACACGGTGAAGCAGTACTACGCCAACCTCACGGACGCGCTGCAGGCGGTGCGCGACGGAGAGGCGTGGGGCGCGCTGTACTTCAACGAGAACTATACCGACTCGCTTGTTGCGAGACTGGCTCTGGGTGAGTTTGAAAGCGATATTTATCAGACGCCAGCACATCAAGCTACCCGAAACTGTCAATTTTTCCCAATCAACCTTGAATCTAATGCTTTAGTGATAAAGTTGAAAATTTACTAAAGAAATTTGACACAGTCTGTACATTCGTCTATTTTCAGCTGCATCTACAGCTGAATCCCGGTAGACACTATATACACAGATTTTAGTAAGGCTTTTGACAAGGTTGACCACAATATTCTACTTAAAAAACTGAATCAATTCGGAATTGGGGGATCATTGCTTAAATGGTTCCATTCTTACCTCGTTGGTAGAAATTCAAAAGTGGTAATCAACGGTCACCATTCTGACACCTTTCCAGCAACCTCAGGAGTCCCGCAGGGCTCGCACTTGGGCCCTGTCCTCTTTAACATCTTTATTAATGACATTACGGTATGTTTCAAGCACTCTAATTTCTATATGTTTGCTGATGACGTCAAAATCATGAGACCAATAGTGACAGATTAAGATGCCGCACTGTTACAGGCTGATCTCGATAGAATGGAGGGTTGGTGCAGACTCCAGAGTAAACAGAATGTCGCTTAATGTTTCGAAATGCTATTGTATGCAATTCTCTCGCAATAAAACAGTGCAATCTCACAATTACACACTGCACCAGCAAACACTGCAAAAGGTGGAGGAAGTTCGTGACCTGGGAATTGTGTTTGATAAAAAACTGAAATTTGATAGGCATATACTAAATATTACCTCAAAAGGGTTCAAAGTGCTCGGATTTGTCTTGCGCAATAGCAAAGAATTTTCTAAAGCGTCAACTACAATCCATTTATATAACTGCTCGTAAAACGGTTAAGGAAAACCTTGAGAGGAAACCAGCATGTCCCAAACTAAGATATTCGGTCAAACTGGATGCCAAACCAAACATTTTGGTAAAGGCTAGGTCGATTCCAATCAACATTTAATAACATAATTGCAAAAGTAGCTCTGTCCGTTACAATTTCAGGCCTTAAAACAGCTGAATGGAATTCGATGAAACTTGACATACAAGTAGTAACTCTGTCCGGTGGGATTATTTTCGACCTCTACACTGGCAAAGCCTTATGCAAAAGGCTTTTGCTAGTTTTTGCCAAAAGCTAGTATCTTGATAAACAGCTTCTCAAACTAATAAGTACAATTCCCCACAGCGGACACTGCTGACAACGAGACCATAGAGTCGTCCGAGGTGCAAGTCTGGCTCGACATGTCCAACCAACAGATCGGTCTCATGCTCAACAGGGATATACAGTTCTCCTACAGGGACTTTGCTAAGGTGAGTGTCTCTTTAAACTTACGTCCCTTTTGCCAATTTTCCCTAAAAAATAAAATCAAATACCTAAATACGTTTATATTAACACCACAAACATTAAATGACACATGAATGAAGGCGAGCTCCGCTTTAAGAAAATCCTACAGGACATTCGTATAGGTGCTGGAGGCGGATGCTCCGAATTCTAAGGACAGCCAAACGCACAAATGTGTCTATCCTTTCCCAACTTGAAATCAAGACCCGATTGTCTACAGTTCGCCTCAGCGTATTTTTGACCTATTTCGGCCACATAATGCGAAGAAGAGATAGCAGCCTTGAAAGGCTGGTCATTAGTGGTAATACCGAAGGCAAGAGAACGCGAGGCAGGGCGCCAACACGATGGTCCGACCAAGTAAAAGAGGATATGTCCTCAAGCTAATTTCAGCAGGTGGTGATGGCAACCTTGGACCGGAGTCGATGGAGGCAGATTGTCCGTTTGAAGAGGTTCAGTAACCACGATCCTCAGTAATGAGGGACCGATTGAAGAAGAAGTTATAATAAGAAATAATAATAAATAGATTCGATATTTTTCTGATTTGATATATTGATATTTTTCTTCAAAATCAAATTCATGGTTGTTTCGATCAGTGACGATCACTTCCCGAAAGTCTCATTTAATTTAAAATTCAAATCCTTGAGTGCGCAGGGGGATTATTTAGTCCCCCAAAAGTGCCATCTCAAAAAATTACCCCGTAAAGATTTTCCGTTTATACTTTAGTTGCCATCATTTAACACCTTATAACGTTGACTTCCAGGACTTGCTACAGACGTGTGACTACAACCCCAAGTTGGGCGACATCCCCATCGACTTCATGGACCCTATCTACGGCAACAAGAACCCTTCGTTCACTGACTTCGTCGCTCCTGGAGTTATTTTGACGTAAGTTTGTACATTAATATCATAATTAGTGTTTCAATACCAACCACATAAAGCTAAAAAAAATAAGTTTAGTGTTAGTTTTTTAATATCATTTCTCACAACTGAATACCTATATGGTAGACAGCGCGTATCTAGACACTGTAGAACCTGTGGTCTACAATCGTATCACCAGTGCAACTTTCAAATGGTATATATATTATTAACTTATGTAGCAGAAAAACCCATTTATACAAATTCTTTTTTATTTCTTTGTCCATTTGGATCCGATAAATCTACAGGGTGTTAAAGTAGTCGCATGCCATAGCTTAGTGGTGAGTTCAGTATCGCTAAAGGAACCCGATTTTTTTAATTTTTTTAATCCAAATAATATATAAAAAAAAAAAATCAAAAAAATATTGAAAGATCAACCTAATTTTGTACCTACTAACTTAAAATAGCAATCGTTTAGAATTTTTTTTTCGGGTTCCTTTATCGATACTGAACTCACCCCTAAGCTGTGGCACGCGACTACTTTAACACCCTGTCTAGTGGTGCCTACCCCACACCCTCACAAACGCCCACAAACTTATCACCACCATTTCTTTTCCAGAATCGTGTTCTTCTTAGCCGTCGCCCTAACATCATCAGCGCTGATCGTAGAGCGGATGGAAGGTCTGCTCGACCGCTCGTGGGTGGCTGGAGTGTCCCCCGGAGAGATCCTGTTCTCGCACGTGGTCACGCAGTTCGTGGTCATGTGTGGTCAGACTGCCCTCGTGCTGATCTTCATGATAGTCGTGTTTGGGGTGAAGAATAATGGCAACATCGTGTTTGTTATTATGCTTACTTTGTTGCAGGGTGAGTGGTCGTTTTTTTTTGTTTTTAGGGCAATGTTATGTTGCCTTTCATGCATATTTGAAGTTTATTTCCGTGTTCATAAGGTTGACATTCGGATACGTGAATGTTTCTGCAAGTGTTTTATACGATTATGACCCATAATCTTATTTGCATTGTGTTCATATTCATAAGCGAATATGAACATTAATGTTTAAAATAAATTGTATATGTTTGAAATGCTCTACGTCTCGTTCGTCTAGTAGTCGCAATTTGATTAGGTAATCATCGAAGTTCAAAATACCATTAGACTTTATTCATCTCTAGAGAAAAACAAAAATCAGTAGATTATACCTACCTATAAATATAATAATAAATAAATATCGCTGGACATTAACACACAGCGCCATCTAGTGCCACACTAAGCAACGAGGCTTGTGTCGTGGACACCAGATAGTTGATATACTAAATAGATACTTTTTGTTTGTAAATACATACTTAATATACATATAAACATCCATGACTCGGAAACAAATGTCCATGCTCATCACACAAACATTTGCTCCAACGGGGATTCGAACCCAGGACCGAAGACCAGGCCACCAGACCAGGACCTAAGAACGTAAGACAGCCTCACTACCGCTGCGCCATTCGGGTCGTCAAGACCTATGTGTTTATAGTATTACTTACATTGTTGCAAACATAAGGAGTCGCACTAAACTGACTTTTTAGTGTTCCATACCTCAATGGGTGCCAACGGGACTATTACTAGGGCTATATCTTTTGACCCATAATATGTAGATACTTCTAATATTATCATTCAGTCTTCTATTATTAAGGTCGCTCTAAAAAAAAGACACCCTTGTTTTTTCTGCCTTGTCTGCTCGATTATATTTTATTCCTGCGGTTTTTTTTACACTAGCTACACAATTCTAGTCTTAATTCTAGCATAATGCACATAATTCTTATAATGACCGGTGTGACAAACTATAATGTCTCAACTTTTTGTGGTCATTATACAAGATAATAATTGTCATATTTAATGTCAAACAATTTGTCATAGAATAATGTTAATATCTTGGGAAAATGTTTAAGTTTTTACAGTCATCTAACTTAGTCATCTGAAGGTAATGAAAAAAAAAACATTTTGTTGTTTTGTAAGAAAACGTTTTTTTTTTTGTGATTCGTACATTCCATGATTTGCGTAACATAATACAGCTTACTTTGATTATTTAGCCTTTTGAACGCCAGAGCATAAACGCATGCGTGTGCCCTCCACGCCAAGCCACAATTTCACCTACCATTTTGTCACATATTCGTGTCGTTTGGTGTACGAGGCACGCACTTGCTTGTCACGTATATGTGACAATGGCGTTCAAAAGGTTAACTGTCTTCCTTTTACCCGACTACGGCAACGCCAAAGTGGGTGGAAGGAGGGTTATGATTTTAGTAGTCTATCTATGTATGTACATACAAAGATAGACTGTAGTACCTATGTATGTTTGTATTTACGTTTGTTCCTCCGTAGCGACTAAACTATTCATCCGAATTTGATGAATAAGGTGTCAATCGATTCGTTATTATGGTCCGGGTAACATAGGGGCTACATTTTGACTGACTTCATTCAGTAGTCGGATTTTAGTTTTAGAACTACTTGTTCACGATTAAAGATTCATGGTCTGCACCAAACCCTTAAATATGACCACACCATTCTGAATAGGTTTTATTTTTGTTTATTAATTAAAGAACAAAACTAAATATAAACTGAGAAACATTACAAAAACCTCTATGAGCTATCGTATTACTAATAACGTAGCAAATAATCATTGTTAAATGGTATTCTCAAGGTTAAACATCTTGAATGTGTTAGAACAAGTTCAATCTCATTAATATTTGCATATTGTTCTCTTCAAGATCACTCAAGAAGAACTTCCTTAATCTAATATAATCTTTGAAATGGTTTGCACAAACATGTTTAGTGTAGAATCCTACCTTGAGAAGACTTAGGAGTAGCCTCGGATATGACTTGTTATCGGATATGATTTGATAAATGAATTTGAATTTGACTACTCACTAGTATTTTTTTATTTATGTATGCATTTTAACTCCCTATTACGTAGAACTTAACTAGTGAACACTGTTTTAAGCTTTCACGGTTCATAACTATACTTAAAATGTCACTTACGGGATATCTTCCGTGCGTTCGGGAGCTCAAAACAATGGATAATCACTAAGTAGTGAAATTTGAGTGTACTAATAAGCACTATTCTGGAATATTCTCAATAGTCCCCTCTAGCCCTGTCCTCCGGGGTGACAGCTGGGAATTGTCTTCCCAGTTGTCACCAACCCTTCATCCATCAGCCGTCCTGTTATCTTATGTCTTTCTTGAAATTATGAATGTTGATAAGTAATAAAAGAAATCTTAACATTATTTTACGCTTTTCCAGGTCTATGCGGCATGTGCTTCGGCTTCGTAATCTCCGCTGCGTGCGAGCTAGAACGAAACGCGATCCAGCTGGCCCTCGGCTCCTTCTACCCCACGCTACTGCTCAGTGGCGTCATCTGGCCCATTGAAGGCATGCCCTGGGTCCTCAGATACGTCTCTCTGTGTCTACCCCTGACCCTAGCCACCAACTCGCTACGGTCCATCCTGACAAGAGGATGGCCCATCACAGACCCTGAGGTCTACATGGGCTTCGTCTCAACTCTAGCCTGGATCGCCCTATTTTTAATCGTCACAATAACCATTTTGAAGTTCAAAAGAAATTAGGATGCCATTGCAGTTGCTTCAGGCATTGGTCCGTTTTAAGAAAGTCGTTAGCGACTAAATCCGTCCTTTAGATCGTGTCTAAATGTATCTTTTACGTAGAATAGCATTTAACAAAATGGGGTATTTTTACCGTCGTGAGCTATCAGTGAATTTGATCATTAATTATTTGAATTGTATAAATCATATCATTAATTTTATTTTTGCATCACATTATTGACAGTCATATCAATGCTAGCAAACAAAAAAAACTGATGTAAGTATATTTGTAAATTATTTGTATACGTCAATAGCTTACGATGGAAAATAATTAAATATTCATGGACCAAGCCTCTTATTTAGTCAGTTTCTATTTCTTCATTATAATGGTGAAGGTAGACGAGTCAAAGTTGGCTGTACACTCGTAATCGTAACTTAAAGAAAAAAAAGTAAGAAAAAATACAAAAAAAAAATGGCGGAGATGTCAAGGACTAAGTCTGGGTGTTTTCTAAAATGCCTTAATCACGCTTATGCCTGTTACCACCAAATATCGAAAGTGTACGGCTTACTTTTCAATGTGTACAAGAAAAAGTTTTCTGTGGTGTGTTTTCTAAATCCAATTTAGTTAGGCACACATGGGCACTTTTTTGCGTATTTGAAGATGTTAGTGCAAAAGTGGCTTAACCCACATTATCAGAAGATCATTTGAGTTTTAGAAAAAAAGTAAGAAAAAGTTTACCAAAAGAAGAATTGAACTTTTTAATTTTTTTTCAAACTGGTATAGAAAAAATTTGTGTTAAACCCCTTTTGCTCTACCATCCTCATAAAAATATATTTTGCTCAAAAATACGAACAAAACTGTTTTTTTAATGACCTAGTTTTTATAGCTAATTGACTGTTAGTCGAATGTAAATAGTAGCTTATATTTATGCGTTAGTGTCAAGATATTCTAGGGTTAACGGGAATGTTAGCAATAATGATTGGTCCAACGCTTTTTAGGGTTAACATTATGTTTTCTTGTGTTTATTTCGGGAGTTCTATTCTATGTTTGTTTTTTTTTGCTTTAAATGCAATTTCAAATGTGTATTAGATTATTGATCATTTTAAAAATCAAGCAGTGTTGCTACATTCAAATTATTTATAAAACGAATACTAACTTTGGGGTGTTGCCACCATACTAAATGATGCTAAATATCGCCCTTTTTCATAAATTTTATCTCAAAATAATTTGTCTCCAAATAAACACAGGATTATCTAGATATCATTGGTAAGGGACATTATAATGTAAGTTTTTGACATTCAATGTTGAAAATACCTGATAAATGAGTTACCATAGAATAAGATGGTGCCATAAACAATAATGGTGTATAAGGAACTTTTTTCGAAAAACCTTTTTTGGATCAAAATATTAAAAAAAAACTGGTTTGAACTTCAAATACTTTATGATTATTATTTTTGTTTTGACTCGCTTTTATGACACGAGTTATTAAAAAAATAATAACTATTGAGTAAACGGCAGCGCCATCTTGTTTTTAAACGGCAACACACAAACTTTATGGTATTCAAAATCTATAATAATTCAATGGTCACATCATTTTATAGATTTTAGTGATGTACAGTTAAGTTAGGTTGTTACGGAGTCTAGAAATGGTAGAAAGAAGTCTAGATTTTAAGTTATACGTGGCGTTTTGTATAAAATATTCTCTTTTTATAATTTTCTGTCTAGAGATGTCGCTTAGCAAATGGAACATCGAATAGTTGTGTAAATCCGTCGGTAGATGTCGTCACGAGTGTATCGATTGCTGTAGAATTAATGATTGTATCTTAGAAGTGTCAGACTGTGATTATTTTTGCTAACATTGACATTTTTGTAATGACAACTATACAATAAATACTGTACCAAATATTTTATGTATTTTTATTTACTACAAGCATGGATATACAACATGTAACATAATTAACGCTCACCCTCAGACACCCCAATTAGTTTATTATGTTATAATCATAATACATGCACTGAATTTTTAATTAAACATGTATAAGCAATGATTATTTAATAAATTAGTTTTCCTAATTCCGGAAGAATGTTGTAGTCACAGTACAAATCAACGAACGCACACAGTCGCATACGTAGGTCTCATACCTACGTATGCGACTGTGAGTCTTGCTAGCCTTGTAGGTATTCGCTCGCGTTCGAGACAGCTGTTAACGTCGCGTTGTCGCTCGACTCAACTTCAATAGAAAACTTCAATACATTTTAATGCCTGTTTTCTTAATTGATGTTTTAATTTAGAAAGCACTTCGTCATTTTTTATCAAAAGCGTTCACTATCCTATTTTTTTAAATAAACTAGCGATTTCCCCGCGTCCCCACAAAAAAAGTCTTCAAATCAGCTGATTGGGGATTCTCATCGAATTAATCCCATATTTCGTTTTGAAAACGAGTACGTGTACGCCAATCGGCTCCCCTGTCGATGGCTGTGTTCGGACGGAACGTTCCATGGCCACGAAGTAGCAGCTAACATAGTCCTACCCTGCGGTCTACTCTTGTACCATACCTTTGGTTGACTTGAATGTTCTGCCAGCTAGAACCACATTATCACCACACTGCACCGTGCCACAATCCTCACCATTAGTCACCATTTCACTGAACATTTTGTGTCAATTATTGCAAAGAAAGCGCGCGCGAAAAACTATTTGCATAAGTACACTGTACGGAAGTTAGCGCGTGACTAAATATTGTTTACATTTATTTAAGTTAGCTTTGATTGTGGGCGCCGCCGGCGCCGCCCGGTGGCTATCTCGCTCTATCCCAGGTTTTTAATTTGCACGAGAAAGGGAACGAAAACAAGTATCACATATTTTACATTTTGTTGGTTTATCTATTGTGTCCTTTAAACGAGTGCCTGTTTAATGTGTGCGTGCGGTTGAATCGCCAAGTTTACCTAACTGTATTTGTAACGACTTTAACTTACTTGAAATAAGGTTCATTTTTCTTTATTTTGTATTGATTGGCGGAATTTGTATTAATACAAATAAAACTGCACTTTTAAAAGTCTTATTGCCTTGAGTTACGGTCCATTTCAGTTCGCTTGGACTATACAGGGGTAGTGTGGCTATAAATTACGTAGCTTTAATTATTTTTGGGATAAAAAATTACCTACATTAAAAATTATAGAAATCGATTCAGTAAACGATTCTGAACAAAGTAATTTCAGGATGTGCGTTAATTATGTTACACGTTGTATAAAAAACCCAAGATGCACAGTTTCGAACAAAAGTATCACTAGAAACTGTCACCAAACACTCACCACTACAACTCACTACTATTTAAGTAGTTATCGTTATACTATAAACATATTTTTTTGCAAATTCAACCCTATGCGGATTATTTAGAGATGTTTTTACAAAGCAGTGTACAAAAAGCAATTAATTTTACAACTGAAGTTAGTTAGAAATTAGTTTACGACGAATTGATGACTTCTTCTACTTTGGAATTCAATTAAAACTATGTATTTTGTAAAATAATAGGGTTATTTTACTAAATATTTGTTAATAACTTAAAACAAAAAAGTTCAAGAGCGAATAAACTTACAGAACAGGGTCATTTATATTACGAGACTAAAATAAAAGAAAGCTTTAGTGCACTGTTCTTACACTGACACAGCGGCCATTGAAATTTGCCGACTTACACTTGGACCATTGAGTGAAGTTTTCAGACAAATTAAATCAAAATCACATATTGCTTTCTATATTAAGTGCCCAGTAATCCCATCCTTTTTTAACGTAATATTTTTACAATTTCTTAACGAATACTTTGGCATTTTTAACTAGCGGGTAGTTACGCGAACGACGTGAGATCGCGTGAGACTAATTGAAATAGACGCACAATTAGTAATTGTGCCTGTATTTTATGCGGACGATTTTGAGACACTCAATGTCTATCTTGGGTTTTTTAATATATCAATGACTACAAGTTTTAATACGGCTAGGCCTGCCTTAAGCCAGTCGAGTAGTTTATGTCAACTATGAAGTACTCCTCGAAACGATTTTAACATCAAATTTACACTTTTCAGGCTAAAACTACGCAAATCTCGAATTCTAACATAAATCGTTCGATCGATCAATCGACGTTCCGTCGTGATTTGTTGTGCAAGTATATACTATATTAGCAAGACAAAGACAGACAATCAAATACTGAAAAAAACTTAAAATATTTGCCATTTTAATGAGCAGATTAAAACAATCATTTACATACAGTTGGAAAAAATATTATTATTATCACTATTAGTAATCAAACTATTTCGTCAGAATCTCACTCAGAGCCTTCTTCTTTTTCTGTCCTTTGTCGAACTTGTGTTTCTGTAAAATAAAACATTTTCAATATTAATATTACCAACGCTTACAAAGATGTTAAGTCCTGAATGGGCGAGGACCCAGAATAGTCTCCTGTGGAACACCCGCATTTACTAAGCTAACTTAAGAAGTTGCAATGTGTCTATTGTATTTTTATTGTCTCTTATTTTTAAACAAGATGAATCGCTGCTCGTATCGACTTCGAACTTACTGTTAATATGTAATTCACTTACGACACTATTGTGATCGACAATGCCAAATGCCTTGAAAAGATCTTGACAAAGCCAAGTTCGCTGGATAATCCTTTTTTCTAAATATGTAAATACTGCTTCTTGATATAATCTCAATCCTGAGCCTATCGCAGTCCACAGCTGGACATAGGCCTCTCCTAAGCTGCACCACAACACCCTGTACTTCGCATTTTAAACACCCAGACACCTTTTTAAGGTCACCAGTTCATCTACATATTTATTTATTTTTATGTATCTGTTATTAGAAAGAATCGTTCATTTACGAAGGGGGCTAACCTTTTTCTTTTCAGCTGTCATGCCAACGAATTCTTTTCTGCTTTTCTTTTCTCTGTTAGGTTCGTTTATATCTTTCTGTTTCTTGTTTGGAGGTGCATCACCACCACCCGTGTTCTCCTGAAAGCGAAAGATAAGGAAATTAGAACCTTCCAGGCTTGCACTTATTTTATATTATTTAGCGGTCCTCCGACACAGCGATGCTTGAATCAAACTAGTAATAATTATATTGAAAGGGCAAATAGGTACATATTTTTTCTATTTTAGAGGTTCTGCATAGCTATTCACAACGCTTCGATTCGATTTTCGATTCGGAAAGTCGTATGTCTATCTTTTTTTGACATTACGAAATCGAACGAGATAGACATACGACTTTCCGAATCGAAAATCGAATCGAAGCGTTGTGAATAAGGGGCCTGTATGCGAAATGTGGTTGTACTATTATGTACACGTCCCTCTGTCTAACCCTTCAGGGGTTACAAGTGTGGTTTTATGTTATTTCTATGCCATTGGGAATAAATATTTGACTTGTTTGGTGGAATAGTTTTTGATTTAGATAATACTGTTTCTTACCTCATTCTTCCTTTTATTCATAACTCTCCTATGTGCTCCTTCTCTGCCCTGTTCATCTTTCTGTGGTAGGTTCTTCTGGCCACCAAACTTACTATTGAACCCTCCTTTTTGCTGATTATTACCGGCTCCAAACGCTCTCTGCCTATTACCCTGGTTATTGCGGCTAGGCGGTCCATTTCTTTGCTGGAATCCCTGGTCATTTCCACCTCTAAAGCCACCTCTTTGCTGGTTGTTGTCATTACCCGATCTGAAACCTCCTTGCTGGTTTCCTTGGTTACCTCTAAAACCTCCTTGCTGGTTTCCTTGGTTACCTCTAAAACCTCCTTGCTGGTTTCCTTGGTTACCTCTAAAACCTCCTTGCTGGTTGCCTTGGTTACCCCTAAAGCCCCCTCCTTGTTGGTTAGCCTGATTATTGAAGCCACCTCCTTGCTGTTTAGGTTGGTGGTTGCCACCTTTATATCCACTGTGTTTCTGGCCAGCATTGTCTTTAACTGGTTTCTTCTTGGATGTGGTTGTTGTGACTCGCTTCACGCGGAGTATTCTGTTTCTGACTGTTAGATCTTCTTCTGATAAGGCTAGAGCTAGTTCTACCGCGTCTTTTGATTCAAAGTTCACGTAGCCGAATCCTGGAATGACAATCACATTTTAGTTTAGCTTGAAACAACACATGCATGCAATGACGGGACTCTATCCTCAATGAAATCAAAATAAGTTAAAAGAGATTTGCAACATTTGGTTCAGCTGATGGATGGACATGGAGAGGGAGAGGAAGACCAAGGAAACGATAGATGAATTGTATGATGGGTAGGATGGTTCAGTACCAAAACACCCGTGTGATATTTCAAATTTCCACCATCAATATTAACAAATGGACATGATCGCAACTGTCCATCCGATCCGTTTTATGACAAGGTTAAACTCACCTTTTCCCGCGTTACTCTTCACATCCCTGATAATCCTGACAGACTTTATTTCTCCGCACTTCTCAAACTTTTGTCTTAGGATTTCATCCTCCATAGCGAATGGCATGTTTCCAACAAACACAGAGCACTTGGGGTCGTTCTCAGCCCCAGTGCTGCTGCTGCGGTCCACGCGGAGGTGGTGCTCATTGAGAATTGTGTTGTTCTCGACTAGGGCCTGGAGACAGAAGATAGGTATATTAATCATTGTGATTGGATGAGTCAAGTTATGTAGCAGCTGCCTATGCAGTGAGCAGAGAGATAGCACCATGATAAAATAAGCAAAATTGATATAAATTATCTACTTCAGATAGAGAACTGATTTCTCTAGCTGAAGTAGATAGGTAAATGTTATACAGGGTGGAATTTTTCAACCAATAAAATGAATAAAAGTATAGGCTGTTATTTTACGAATTAATCTGTTATTCGTTTGGTATTAGTTCGGTTTAGTCAGTTCGATTTCCAAGTGTAGCAAGAGAATTTTCGAAAATCTTTGAATACACATTTGTTTCTATAAAAAAATAAAGGAATGTTTCTTTTGAGTAAATTTCGCTATCTGTGGTATTTAGAGTACCTCCAGGTGAGGTTGAAAACTTCCAACCTGCATATTGTGCACTTTAGTCTTTCTTCTACTTCAATCACATCGCTCAAAGGCTCAACGCTCGAGGTTGCTTCATATAATAGTGGATTCTTCTGTTTAAAAGAAAACTTGGTAGAAGCTTATAAAACCAAAACAATATAGTAGAACATACAAAAGGGCAGTAACCAACCTTTTCCACAGATTCTTCATCAACATACTTAATGTACACATTGACAGTGTTCCTCTCTGGGTGCAGTTCATTCTTGATCACGGCTAGCTTGGGAGTGGACCGGGCATCCTTTATGGGGACCGTGCGGATTCTGAAAATATATCATTATGAGGAAATTAAGAATTAGATTTCGTTACTTGTTTATGGTGTGACTCTGGGGGAATACAGCTTCTGTGAGTTAACAGTGGTGGCCCTGTGGTAAAAGCCCCGAATATCTTGAGTTCTAACCCGGGAATGTGTATTTATTTCAACACATCTCCTCTGCAACTGCTATTGTGAGGAAACCAGAATATTGTAGAACCAACACTTCCCCTCTTTTCTCCCAAAACTGTCACACCACCTCTTGTGGGTGATTGTAGCCCACTCTCTCTCGCAGAGAGGAGGCCTGTGTCCCGACAGTGGGATCATTGGGGCCAATTAACACCTTCAGTATAGGTAACCCACCTGGTAGGTTTACTCAATTCGCATTTGCAATGCCGGGAACCCACCAGGAGAGTCGACTGCTCACTTGCAATGTACAGTAAGTACAACATAGTAATTGTAAATAATTTTATGTATAGTAATTATAAATTTAAATATTCATCAGAAAAGGGAGTTCCAAAAATTCTTATTGATCAGAAATATTACCTGATAGTTTCTATCTGTCCATGTTTATGGAAAATCTTCTTCAATTCCTTCTTAACCTTAAGACTAAAAGGCACATTGCCCACAAACAGAGTCCTCTTAATCTCTTCTTCAGTACTCTCTACTTCTCCACTTTCTTTCTTCTCCCCTTCTTTCTTTTCTTTCTTGTCTCGCTTCGCCTTAGGTTCTTCATCTTCTTCATCTGAAGATTCTTCTGGTTTTTCTGATTCTAGAACCTTTTTGTTAATTTCTTCATTCTCCGACTCTATTTCATCATCTGATTCATGTTCTGAATCTGATTCTTTATCTGTTATAGCATTTGGGTTTACTGTACTTTTAGGGACAGTACTTTCATCTTCATCATCGTCAGACTCTGCTGGTTTTGGTTCAGCAGTGTTCACTTTTTCTGGTTTACTTTGTGGTCCTTTTGACTTCTTACGTTTTCTATTTTTCTTCTTGGGTGGTACTTGATTCCCTTTTTCTTTATTTGTTTCTGCACTAGTGTTTACTGTGCTTTCAGATTTAGCTGTTTCTTCTTCGTCTTCCTCATTGTCAGATTCTACTGGTTTTGGTTCATTAGTGTCCACTTTTTCTGGTTTATTTTGTGGTCCTTTTGACTTTCTACGTTTTCTGTTTTTTTTCTTGGTAGCTACTTGATTCTCTTTTTCTATATTCTCTTTGTGTGTCTCTTTTGATTCCTTGTCTTCATTTTCAGTACTTTCTGGTACTTCTTTATTTTCAGTACTTTCTGATATTTCTTTATTTTCAGTACTTTCTGGTACTACCTTATTTGCTTTTGATTTTCTTCGTCTACGATTTTTTTTCTTTTTAGGAGTGATGACATTACTTGTGTTAGTGACTTCATTGGTTTTATCACTTGATTCTGAATTATTTAACTTAATAAGCATTTTCTGAGGACTATTGTAAGGTGTTGGCTCATTTACGTTTTCACTGGTATCATTTTCTTTAGTACCGTCTTTGTTAGCTTCTGGTTTGTGTCTCTGCTTCCTCTTTTTAGGACATTTAGCTACACCTACAGTATCTTCGGTACTTACATTTTCAGTAATATCTGAGTCAGCGATCTGCTTCTTTTTCTTATTTTTTGGAGTACTTTCTTCATCATTTTGTTCAGTAACACTTACATTATTTTCCTGTGTGGATGTTGACTCTCGTTTGTTTTTACCTTTCTTTAAAGGTGATTTCTGACTAGATATACTGCTGTCAGCGTCTAATTCATCTTTTAAATGTTTCTTAACTTTGTCTGCCTTCGGGCTAGTGAGACTTAAATTGCCTTCGCCATTTTCAGTATTCTCAAGTTCTGGGTTCTGAAATATCCTCTTTGGTGACTTCTTGACTATAGCCTTCTTCTTCTGCATACTTGGTGAGAGAAATATTGATCTATCTTCAACAAATTCACTCTTTGGAGTAACGTTGGGTGAAGGCTGATGTTTTGTCGGAGTTAGGGCTCTTTTTATGAATTTAGGCCTGTTTGGTGTTACGTTGCCAGTAATTAAAGCTGCCACGCTGCCTAGGACGTAATCCATGGCACGATGTGCACTTGAAATAACTATTTATAGATCAAAATGGTCAAATAACGTGTGTCGCCGCAACGCACATGCTAAGATGGTATTTTTGGTTATATTATTTGGACGTCGGTTCCGACATTTAGTTGACAGTTCAATGGGGCTACCACGTAAGTAACAAAGTTTCCCGATTTTTTCCCGAATAAGTACTTTTACAATTTTATCTTGACCGTCAAGCTTCCTTTACATTTGGCTAAATTTAGTTAACTAAATTCAGACAGTGAGAGTTGGCGAAAAAAAGGTTGCTCTTTACACTTGATCTAATTAGCTAGCTAACTCAGTTTAACAGCGAATTCCAAGCGTGTTGTACGTATCTGTTACTTTGAGATTTTTAGCAAAAGGAAATAATACGAAGATTTAAAGTTCAGTCCATTTATTTCTGCGCCACTTCTTTCAAAAATCATACCAGAGACGTTTCGGGCGATATACTTAAAGATGCTTAAACAAACAAACAATTAAATCAAGCAATTATCATCATGGAAAAACACATTTTTTTAGGATTTATAATCAAAAACTCTTTAATTTCAATTATTTTGCCTTCTAACGTTTTCTTAGTTGATGAGGAAGTATTGGGAAAATTTTCACCACAGAATTCATAGTTCTTCTCTGAGACTTCTCCGCTGAGAGTAGCAGACAACTAAACGCATTTCTTGTTTATATCGCTTTACACTTGGCTAAATACAGCATGCTAACTGATTTATATCGGCAGACACATGGGCAGACACGACTCTGATTGTCTATGTCTAATTATTGTGTCTAACAGTCTGAATGTCTTTACACTTGTCTATTTCAGAGTCTAATTCATTTAGCTAACTGAATTTAGCCAAATGAAAAGCGGCCTTCAGTTTTCAAGAAATACTAGGGAGAAATAAATCAGCTGATGATCGTAATGAGGTGTTTTCAGGGCCAGCTTCCACGGAAAAACGATAGATGGCGTATCGTTAAGCATATCGTTCTTTTAGGGAAGCTGGCCTTGAAAACACCTCATTAATATCATACTATACATTTAAAAAAAAACACGCCTACTTTGAAATGCTGCAATTAAAAACAATGCATAAAAAATATTATTTTCTAAAAGGAATTGCATAATACCACTATTTGAAATAAGTTATTAGATATTTGATTTGAAATAAGTTAATATTTTTTAAGATACGGTGGATATTTCGAATATTAAAATATTTATTTATCATTATTAGTTGTTATTATAATTAGGATCGAATTGGCCCATAAAAAAAATTAGTGATTTTTAAGGTTCCGTTCCTCAAAAGGAAAAAACGGAACCCTTATAAGATCACTTTCTTGTCCGTCTGTCTGTCCGTCTGTCACCACCTATTAGGTGTATAAAAATCAAGGTCCTGAGTCAACACGATAAAAAGACAAGGGCAAATTTAAATTTTCACGAAAACTTGTAAGTCCTAAAACTTACTTTAATTTTCTACTTTTTTTATTTTTCGGATTTTTCCTTCTAGTTGTGCTGGAAGACCTTGCTTTTAAGGTGGAAGCTCCACGGTAGCCCGCGAAATTTAAATTTTCTTACTTATTTAAACTTTCTTCTCAATAAACGTAAGAAAATCCTAACCAAAATTGACAATTCTAGGTCACCCTGAAGTACCATAAAGGTTTTAGGTTGAAAAGCAATATGGTAGTTCCCGTTGACCTAGAATCACGAAATTTGGCAAAAAGCAAGGTAGTACAGCACATGTAAAGGGAAAAGTCAAAAAACCGTAAATATAACAAAATAAAAGCGATTTTACTATTACAAACATATTATTTGCGGTTAGAGCAATAGCCGTTTCTTGGGATCGAACAGCAAAGTTATGTTTGTCCTTTAAAAAGTTTGTACGGAACCCTCGGTGCGCGAGTCCGACTCGCTCTTGTTACTACTGCAATCAAAGTTTAAGTCGTAGACACGCCTCACTGGTGGCATATAGTAGACTGTATCAGGGAGCAAAATTATATATTTACGGCGAGGGCGCTTTTTTGAATCCAGAGCTAAGTGAGGGATTCTTGAGTAGAATCCCGAGCTTTGCGAGGGATTCTTTAGTAGAATCCTGAACGTAGCGAGGGATTCAAAGTACGTCGCCCGAGCCAAAAATATTTTTGCGCCTTTGTGATACACTCTACTTTTCATCACTTACTAAGAGAAATTAAATGGTGCCTCATATTTTATTCACTGTCACTTGAAGAACTAATATTTCAAAACAAAACCATGAATTTCTAACTATCCGTGAAAATTGACGAAAACGCGGGCTGTAGTTCGCGCGTTTTTAATTTGATTTCTTTTTTTTTTATTCAGCCGGCGGCGGCGCGACTATAGGCCGTCGTACCAGCCAGTCTTTATTCAAACAATATTTGCGTTCGATATCTTCGGCGCTGAACAATAAGATGTTCCAAATTCAATAAGTGCGCGTAAAAGATTATTGCGGCACACGTAAAAAGAGGATTAAAAACTCATTACTGCCCGCTAAAAGTTTCCTATATAAAACACCACCTTTGGGTGCACATAAAGGCGAACCAAGTCGTCCTTTTCAAATAGATGGGATGAAAATCACCTTTTTCATACAAACCAAGGCGTGTGGTCTAGGGTCAATGCAGTTTTCCTGTCACTCACTCTACCCAAGTTCCCACCATCACCAAAATTGCAATACCTACGGGAATTCAACGAACCATGGTGCACGTTTTGCCTTGCCAAAGAAAAAAACAAATGAAGTCAGTTAAAAAATCTTTACTATCTATTTATTTTTACTTGTATTGTTTGGCTCTATTCTCTATTGCTGTTTATTAGTTGAATTATTTTTCGTAAATATAAATTATATTACGTTTTCAATGCAATCAATGCTGTTGTGTGTTTTTTTTCTGAAATGTCTGAATGATTTTGGGTTTGTTTGGCTTTGGCTGGGCAACACTAATCATTCCGAATCCGGAAAAACGATGTCTGTTTCAACGACGCTTCATAGAAAATAATTCGTTTTGTTTGATCGTTACACGCAAAACTCGGTGATATTTGGTTTGTTCAGTGTTATTTTTCAGTGAGTGTGGATTATTGTAACCAGTCGTGAGTATTTGCCCTGTTTTTTTTTGTTTTCCTGTGTTTTTTCTAACAAACAGCGCGCCATTGTGCCGCCCGCCATTATTTCAATTATTGTTTTCTTTTTATTTTGTCCAGCTTGAATTTCTCCTAATTGATAACAAAAATTGCCGAAAAGTAGTTCAAATACTTGAAGAAGCATCTTTTATTGTTTTTAAATGCTTTTGTCTAGTATTTAGGTTGTAGATTGCGCACGCCCAAAGGATCTTTGCGTCGGTATCTTTCTAAATTACGTTCGTATTAATGCAAAACGATGTTGCAGCGATCTTCTCGTATTACATTATTTCAGCACCGTATTTCTGTATAGAGAGCAAGAAATGAATGAAATTCGACCTCTTTGGTTCTCAGAAGTAAAATTATTAACGAGATTTTTTAGGCCTCCTTACTTGCGTGTGTTTATAAGCCTCCTTTGACCATAAGCTCATACAATAAAACTATGTAGACTAGCTGTTCTTCAGGAACAGGTTCCGCCGTGTTTTTGGCGCGATAGATGTGATAAAACAACGTGGTTTAGTTTATTTTTAGCTCATCAAAAGTATTCTCAAACAAACTATGCAATTCCACATTCGCCTTGACATTATGTTTATGAAAACTCAGATAAAAATAATATTACTCAAAAATAAGCTACTAAATGTCGTTGCCTTAGCTTAGATACTATGCGAATGTTTTGAATAATTATATCAATATAATGCACCTGTTGTAACAATTTGATAATGTTCGGGGGGCAAACATGGCCAGAAATTGCACAGAACAGAGAGGTTTGGAGGCAGAAAGGGGACCTCTTGCCCCAGCTGGAACACAATGTAGGCAAAAACACCTTTATTTACAGATTGTTTCAACATAATTTATGTTGTTAATGGTGCTTCCAAGTATACTAGGTTTATTTTCCTTAAGTTATGTCCCCAATGATTAAAATAAACTTATTGCATGTTGACCACAATTCCCCTCAAAATATTGCAATAAATTGGTAATGTCAATCACAGTTTTCGGAACAGGAAAAAGTAGTATCCCTATCTGGACATGATTTAAAAGCATGGAAACCTGAAATAAACTCACCAAATTAAAAAAAAAAACAAATTTCAAGCAATTCCTAATTCCACAAAATTACCAAATTTTCATTCATGGTTTCTTACATTCAGAAATCAAGTAAATGAGTGAAGCAACCATGGAAAATCAGATAACTCCACTTATCTGGGCCACACCTGTCCGTAACCTCTTTATCAGTACCCTGTGTTTATACTCTGTGAAGATAATATTACGTTTACGATTACTTTGCAGTGATGAAGGATTTATTCAATGGATTAAAAAGGTTTTATTACCGGCACAATAAAATAGTTTGTTATCTTCAGTTCTCTGTGTTGCTATTCTATTTTTAAAACTATTCCATTGAGGCTGAGATGTGGGTATACCCAACCAATTTTCTAGCTAGCTTAGCCCATGCTGTGTGCATTTAAAATGACATTGCTTCTTTCCTACATCTCACTCTACTCATCCTAGCTCATTTCTTATGGAAATGCAACCTTAGTACAGCATCAAGGATTTTCGGGGCAAACTGCCAGTGATAAAAATTTATCCTTCAAGTTGTTTGAATTATTTTTGTAGAGTGAATGAACTTTCAAATCAGCATTGATAAGGAAACTAGTGAAATTATCAAGATGAGTTGTGGAAGTCAGATAGGCATTTGTATGATATAAAATACTAATATTCAGCTGCATTTGGTTAGACTGGAAGCTAACCACAACGTAGTTGAGAAAAGGCCAGGCAGACTCATTCTCTTGCCCTTATCTCAATTTATTTGGAGTTGGCTCAGAATGTCTTATTCTTCCATCCGTCTCTATTACTCGTCATATCAGCAGTCATCCAGTTTTTAGCCACATCATCCTTCAGACAGTCCATCCATCGCTTCTTTGGTCTTCCACTCTACTCTTATAGCCATTCACAAAAAGCCAGGTAGATTATGATTAAAGGTATTTAGAAATATTCATTGAAGACTTGAGACTAACTTTGTTCTGGTATTCAACCATTCCATGGTTTGTTTGATCATAGCAACATATTTTGTACTTGCAAATTAAAGACATTATAAAGTCAAGGTTGTTAGAAAAAACACTTCTTATGGCAGTCAATTTACTACAACAATTCTTAATACCTACAATTTTTTTAATGAAATATTTATGAATCCTAATCAGTACCTAAAGAAGTATGGAAGAAGAAGACATGCTTCAACAACTCCAAATAAATTGGGATAAGGGCAAGAGAATGATGCGGACTAGGTACCTACTTCAGTACCTATCTGCTTCCCTTACGAAATCCCTGACAGTCATAATTATAAGTAAATAACAGAATCAAAAATTTGATTATTAGCCCCCCTTGCCATCATTTTTTATTGTTAAGCAACAATACCACAACTATTGCATGTTGTGCTAAAAGAAACAGTACTAAATCATACAAAAAAAAGCAAAAGGGTAATCTGCATTCATTGGCCGTCTCCTTGAGACAGCTTGCTCGACAAGTGGGCAAAAAAAAGCATGCACAGTCCCCCAAGCTTGTCAGGATGCTTCAAGATTACTGCACAATGTCTGTCGACAACTTTTTTGTCAAAGTTTTTACTTGTTTCATAAACAAACAGATAAATGACAGCCATGTGTGTAAATAAAAACATAGTTCTTCATAACATATCAATATTCCCTCCAATTACACGGTTTGGGCCCAGTAGGTGGCCACGTATATTGCAGCGGTAGAGGCGCTATACAGGTCGTTGCGAGTGCAGGTAAACGGACACCTGGGACACTCCAGCAGGTTGGACATTGTTTGGTCTGGAGCGCCGCGCTCACACTCGGTGTTGGAAGTTTGCAGTGGCCTACACAGTTATTAGTTTTCGGAGATCATTCTTGAACCTAAATATGATGTACCAACAACCGAGTATCAAACGGTTCTACTTCAGAGATGGCACTGAGCTTTAAACCACAGCCAGAAACACAATATTAAAAGTGAAACATCATACGTTTCATTCACAAAAATAGCTATTTAACTCTGACACAAAAAGTACAGGTTGCCGCATGAGAACCTCTTGAAAAATTTGAAAAATTTCTATACAACTACAACAACAAAGTCCTATTGTCTTTGTATTTCATCATACTATAGTATTAATACACTCACCGGCACGGAAACTTGGCCACTCGTGATTTTGCTGATAACTTGCACTAAAAAATAATTATTTGCATTTTTGACAAAACTGATGACCGCCTGCATTCGATCTGGCATAAATCATAATCTGTCAAAGGACCGATTTGTTCGAGACACCATTGTTTCACTATTGTGTCTAGTTCGTAGACAGATCAAGGGATAATTTATATGATATTTTAAATTTTCCTTCATTCGTCTTCTCACCGTACGCTCGCTAACATTAACGCCTCTCCCGATTTGAAGCCGCTGGCGTATCTCAACAGCGTTCAGGTAGCGGTTTCTCAAAATCTCCATGACAATAAAGCGGTCGTCTCGGACCGATGTGTAGGTACCTTACTCCTTGTAATGATAAAAAAAAGAAGAAAAATAAAAATAATAAGTAAAAGTGAAAATTCGGGCGCAAGGAGTACACACAAAACTATGCCTAGGATAGACTTACCTGCGGGAGCTGGCTTTTAATCTTCAAGCGGGAAGGTATCAATAAAAATCGACCATGAAAGTTACAGATCTATTTTTTTTTTTTTTTTTTTTTGGCTGCTGGTTGGGAGAAAAACCCAAGAAAATTCCTCTCTAAAATTAACAGATATGGTTCTAACTAGAGGTGTAAAACTAAGATGGAATAATTGTTATTTTATGGCCTGTCATTATTGCACTTTTGAAAATCTAAAATAAGTACCACAAACCATACTAAATTCCGTCGAATAAACTAAACCCGAGGAGTCAAAACATGCTCATCTTGGTGACCTCCGCTGAGATGCCAACGGCGTCCATGATAAATTTTGGTAGAGGCGAGCGTTAAATTATTTAAGTTGAAGAAGAAAAATATAAGAAGAGAAAGAAACGCCGTGGGGCTGTAAACAAACATTAATAATCATTAGCTGATATGCAGCGTTGATAAAAAATGGCGATCGATGAACAAATACGATTAAACTCACCGTTTCTTCCAAAATATTTAAATGTGGTCATCAGTAGATGATGCAATCCAAGCAAATATAATTATGTTCAAGTTAAAAGATCCTGAAACAATTAAATATCGGAAACTATAAGCGTCTGCTATGAAAATAACCAAGACATGTGGAACGAACTGAATTTACGAAAAATTCGCTTACCATCAAAAATATATGCTATCCAACCAGGATGCGGGTAAGGGCAATCGGCTACCACATAATTGGGACTAGATGCCGCCCATCTGAAGGTATACCTCCGGAATTATTTTAGGAGCGCTGCAATTTCGCCATAACCCAAAAATTGACGAGTCGAAAAGTGAGAAATGTCAAAGTGAACTTGACAGCGTAAAAAAAATCAGTGTGACCACTACACAAATCCAAGTCAACCAAACAATGAATTTTTTATAAGGCAACACCCAAGCTAAACAGGCACTACAAACGACGAGAATATGCATCCATGTTACGAGCTAAAAAGCCTCGTTACATCCTCCACTGCCTATCCTGCGGGTGTACTGGCATGCCTCGACATTGATGATCGTGGTACGTTAACGAATTTTTATTGCTTTAAAAGCACCTTTACTTATTGAATTAACAGCACAAAATCACAATAATTCAAAAACCGAACAGTAAACTTTTTACAACACACAAATTTAAAACGTGAACTTAGTTGCTCAAATGACCTGATTCAACAAAAAATTAAGTTTCGTCGTAGTGCACTTAAACATAATGGATTACCCTCTTGAACGAGGGGTAAACATTTTTTGACATAACTGCATAACAAACATTCATCAGAAACACTTGCTATCGCGAGATATGCGCTTGGCCAAGATTCCGTGGCGCTGAGTGTATAAGTAAAAAGATATATATTAGGACCACGGCACTCAAATTCATTAATGCCGATCAAATCCTAACAACCCATAGAGAGCTATAAGTCCAAGCAATATGTATGTATAAGCGAAAAAGTCGCAATTCGACGTATTTTGATTCATATGACACGATGTACCTATAGCGCGTCGAACTAAGGTAATTATACTAGCTTATGCCCGCGGCTTCGCTTGCTCGGTAGTTCGATAATTGTAAATCCATCCTCACAAACTTTCGAATTTATAATATTAGTAAGATTCGCTATTATTGCACGGACACTAGGCCCTAGTCGACACAAGTCAATTCTCCGTCAACAAGTAGTGTAGGTAGTCGTTCCCTCGGTGAATAATCTCCGCCAGAAATTGCCGCGAGTTATTTACTACGTTTATCCTTGTACACACTACTACATTGTTACATCTTACGTGACTAAATAGAATACTATCTAGGCACGAGACGGTAATTAGTCACCCACGTGGTCGAGATAGTTGCTTGTGAATTGAGTTTTAGATTAAATAAACGGTCCTTGTTTGCGGAAACTGAGATAGCGTCCAACCTGCTTAATTATCTAATAGGGGTAAAATTAAAGCTCTTGAACGTGAATCATATGAAAAAGGCAGACACACACAAGACGCTTAAATTAACTAAAAAATAGGAAGCAGTAATATCATCATCATCATTCCTTGCCCTTATCCCAATTCATTGGCATTGGCGTCGGCGCAGCATGTCTTCTTCTTTCATAAATTCCAAAATAGGAAGCAGTAACCAAAACATAGTTTTTTTTTCCAAATTCCGCAGTGCTTTTAATTATTTTCGGTCACCTCCATTACCGAGGTCCTACCTATTCTATAATGCATGTTTAATGAAAGCTAGCTAGAATAACGGCACTGCTCATTTTTCCCACATAAAAAATGGAAAAGAAAAACACATTGACAAACTTACGCGCCTACCTACAAAATTTTCACGGGCCTCTGTATTTGCTAATACACAAACCAAAGCGTATCAACGTCCAGACATTTTTTGCACAACCTTGAACGAGCCGAGGGCCGAGAACACTGACTCCTATAAACTAATCTAAATTATTTCGTCGACACCATTCATCATCACATGAAACAGTTTCTAGTCCATTACGGAAGTGGACGCCATTGAAAAACGCCTCGTCGCGTCTTGTGGTCTAATGTTACCATAATCTGTGTGCTTAGCAACCGGATTGGTGATCGGCGCATGTGATAATTAAACAGGTGGATGCTGACTGTTGGTATGAGACTAGCGAACACCGGTTTTGCATTAGTTTTTTCAGTTCCAAATTCTCTTCTCAAACTTCTGTAGCGAAGACCTCCATAAAAAAAATCAGATATTGAGCATTTCATTTCGCAATGTTCAGTCCCATAAGTACTTAGTCAAATGGCAATGATTCCTTTTTCAGCTTTAAATCTGTGAGCCCATTGATTGCGTTCAAGAATACAAATCTTTTGGGAGTCTACTACAAATGCCAGAATGGTTAATACAAAAGCTATAGGTGCTTTGTAAGGTAGTATCTAGTAACAGCTAGGGACACCACTAGTAGCCACACTCGAAAGGCCTAATTGATGATAGATGTAGGTTGGTTTAGCCATAAATAGCTTTTATGTAGGAGGCCCCATGATTCTGATTCTGTTGGTCATTGGAACTCGTAAGTTGAGCAGATTGAAATAAAGTCCATTTTGTATTAACTGCGCTAGACTTGTCGCATCGATTGTTTACAGTAGCTCGATATATTTCACAAGATAATCCATTGTTTAGAACTGTCGTCATTTTTATTAAGATGGGCTAATATCACATCATACACAAGCAGTATGTTATCCACCAAGGTACGGCTCTGTAATAGCTCAATTAGGGTTAAACGGCAAGACGTCGGCCCTTCGCCCGTCCCTTCGAATAAAAACTAACGGACCGAAACTGAGAAAATCATAGTATGTTCTATGTTTATAATCATCGTGGCGAGTCTTTGGAGTCATTTTCTATACCAACCAGACTGGATTGAATAGATTACTGCCGTTTTTTCTGAGACGCAGTTTTTGTACTGCGATTGAATTACACCGGAATATGGCTTTAGAAAAAGCTGTACCGGTTTTTGAACTCCGAATGCCATAGTGTTATCCTCAAAATTATTACCGTCCATTGCTAAATCGAGTATCCTATAATGTGACACGATACCAGTTTAGGCATCAAAGCCTTCGATTTACGTCCCAATATACGCCCTCATAATTTTGTACCAACGTCCTAGAAAATTCTGGAAGAGCCTTCAGCACTTCCATGTTTCAAAAATAGTTTTCTACACAACACAGTAAGGTACGGCACCTTTATCGTCCAATTAGTTCGAGTAGGACTAGACGTTAATGGCGTAGCCCGACCCTTGGTATCGAAACCGGTGAGGTGTGACGAGCGCCCGCGCATCCAGCCGTGCTCAACAAGTGAACTACCGCTTGTGGTTTTTGTAACTTTATAGGATGGTGTTTTTGTTCTGTCTGTACACGAAAGGGCAAAGCTCTCGGCCTTAGACTGGTGGTTTAAGCGAACCAAAGGAGTTTCTGCTTTTAGGCCTATCATCGCCCACGACTCAAAAGAATCCTGAGCGACTAAGAAAAGTGACAATTTTCTAGTAGCGTCGAGAACGATACCTGTTCGATTGTCATCTTGCCAGTTATTGTCAAATCTGTAAAGATCATCACCGCTATAGTTTTCCTTTATAGTTCATAAAATGCACTATCATCATGATTTTTTCTAGACTTTTCAAGCCAGCAGTTTAGCTTTTAGAGGGGGGGGACGACGCCCTACTGGAACAAAAATTTGCACCTTAAAGTTTAATATTTCGTAAATGGAGCATTAAATCGAAAAGTAGCATTAGCAACCCCTAAGTCATTTTAAAAGACCTATTCAACGATACCCTACAGGATGGGGTAGACGACGAAAAAAAATTCATCCCCACTTCACAATCTTCACATGTAGGGGAAGCTAACCTAAAAAAAAAAATATTTGACCACTTTGTTATTGATATACACACCTCTACAAAATTACAGCTTTTATTATAGTACTAACGGTCTCCTAGCAAAACCTCGGACATACAGACGGACATGACGAAACTATAAGGGTTCCTTGTCACGACTACGGAACCCTAAAAACTAGTGAATCTATACGAGTGCTTTCGGTTTACTGTATTTTACGAGCCCTTTCCGATTTTATACTGCATGAAGTAATGAAGTTAACAAGAATAACTCCAAGTAATACTTCTATTTGCACTGAAACAAGGTGTATTCCAATCGCCTGACCCACCGACGTTTGACAGCATATCAAATTGAAACCCAATCAATGTGTAAACATCAGCAATTTGTTCGCTTACCGATCCAATGCTCCAATTACTGAATGGGTTCAGCCTATGGTATGTAGAAGCATGATAAAGTGTGTAGATATGGGCACACGCGTGATACTATTAACATTAGTCTATGGACACGGTGTAGTGTACGATAAAATGGAAATGGATGTAGGAACAAACGTCTTTATTTCTGCTTGATTATTTTGTTGTAGCATCCATAGGGAATTAATTTATGTGTTGTTTAGTAGGTCTTAAAGTCCTTATCGCTCACTTAGCAACACATTTTTGGTTGCATAACACATAACCTGTTCGGTTAAACAGCATCAATATTGAGGCCATCTTGCACATGAGAGATTAGTTTTTTTGTCGAAGAATTACATTTTGTCAACAATAACTCCTTGATTAGTTGGTTAGGGATAAGAGATTTCCTATAATGCATTTTGTCTCTAATATTATTTCGAATAGTAAGCCTCGTCTTTCTCTTTTCATGCCGATAGTACAATTTCAATAATTATTGTCTAGGCACAGTAAGTGACCACATGTACATTACGGTATAGAATCAAATCAGCAAGTGCAATCTCATATACAGCTTCTTTAAACATGTACTCGACCTTCATCTTTACGTGTCGATGGAATTCAAATTAAATCTCACCAGATTGTAGCCACGCCTCCATCATTGGCGATACATGTTCCAAATACAATACACCTCCTTTACTAAAACCTCAAGTTTCCTCAAAGGTTCACCAGAGGTTATTGTAACTTGTCAGCTATTTGTCCATATGCATTAACTTGCAAATCTTTCGAGAGCCGAGGAACTATGCAGTTGGTTCATTGTCAATAGCTGGTACAGGATGCATTTGTAAGGCATAGTTGGAGGATAATAGAGTAAGTGGTTCAGAAGTAATGCTGAGTAATTTGTGGAGATGTGGATGGTAGGGCTTGTATTCGATTCGATTATTGTAATCGATTGGCTAGGTCCTCACCTAGCCAATCGATTTGAAAGCGTTTCGTATTTCTGAATGTAAAGTCTTTCAACAGGATTAACATAAGTTTTATCCAATACATTTTTGACTTTTCCATAGTTTTTATCACTCATAGAATGTCATTTTATCTAGGCCCTCTGCAGGCAGTTGACGAATTATCTAGGATGTTTTTTAAATTGCTTGTTGTCTGGCAGCTTTTACATTCTTCAGACTTTCTAAATTCTAACATGCTATTAATATTTTTCTGCTTAACAAATAGTCATGCAATTGTTTGCGCACGTGTTTGTTAGAGTTTGTACAAAAATAAGTACTTTCACAATCTGGCGGGACACCTGACACTGTATAGGGAAAACTTGACGATTTCCATAAATAACCACCAACCATATTTATATTATCTAATGGAGACAACAAAACTGCGTTTTAATACAAATAAAATAAGGTAGTTTGAACAACCACTTGCACCTTATTAAATGTACGTGGTTAATCTTTTTGGCAGTAAATCATCATGCAACAATTCTTTAGATGCAGAAGGCCTTTTTATGATCGCTATTCGCTGTATCTACTGACTTTATTTAACTTTATCTGGCTGATTTCGTGTTTTGGCAAGCCAAATAGCCAAATAAAAGCCGTTGTGCTAAAATCACGAAAACTTTATCAAAGCCCCCTAAATTTCATCACGAGATCTTTCGAAAAGAGCTATTCAGTCACCCTATAAGCCGTCAATCATTACATTCAATAACAACGAAACCAAACTTTGAGGATACACACTCACTCCCGGCACGTTTCGCATTGTGATGCATATCATGCGCGCATCAATGCGCACACGCATGCCTCAATAGACCTTCTTCCTGTCGATACACGGCTTTATGCAGGCTCTACACTCCATCGAATATGGTGATATTTAATTGATGGAGTTCATGGTAATTGGTTGAGTGACTGCTAGTGGTGTGGTAGAAATGTGGACACAGAAGGAATATAATTTTGGGGCTTAGTAAAAAACATTCTTAGACACTTCAGAATGCTTTGACAAACCATAATTGAAAGGCCTTGCAGAAGTTTGCAATGTGTTAAGAATTTCCTTTAAAACCTTTCGAATAGAAACATGAGTACAAAAATTAATTGCAAAATGTCGCAAATGCTGCAATTGGGGTGCAGAAAATACGCTCCAATAGCAGCCGCACATACTGTAGCTAATATGTATGTATTAGGTATGCCCTTTGTGCTATAGAGATGGTTATGGCCTTTATCATACAGGTATTTGACGTAACTGACCTACCCTGACTTGCGGAATGATCGATGAACGTTTCGTTGCAGTTGCTCTAGCGAGGGAACTATTGAAAGGCCAATTTTACCAAGTTTAAATAATTTTGCATATCCATTCAGGTAAACGAGAACTCTATATTGACTCGGTATGTTTGCTCATCGTTAACGTGCCAACTTTACACTCGCTAGTCAATATAGAACTTTGGTCCTTATTTACTCTCATATTATGTTGACTTGACTGTTTTACAACAAGTCGTGAAGTCTTGAGTATCGCTGATGGTCCATGTTGGGTACTTCCTGATACTTTATAGATCCGTAGCACTATAGTTTTGGCCCTTAGGTTGATGACTCGCACATTTACCACACCTACTCGAAATATCGACTCGACATTTAATTTTACATTGACCACATCCATGCTCGGGTGAACAAGATTGTCCTAGGACTGATTTGCGAAACAACTGCTTTTGCTTAAGGTGGATGCTCCAACCAGCCCGCGAAATAAAAAAATTCATACGTTTTTCGTACTTTGACCTTGAAAAAGTCATTCCCTGCACCTTTACGCGCTTGGAGGGTTGTATTGATGATTTTGATGATTATAATTCTGTAACTACATACGTCTTACAGTCGCGAGGAATATATTAATCAACATACAACCTAGTCTTGCAAAAAACGTAAGAAAATTTGAATTTTGCGGGCTACCCAACGCTTTCACCTTAAGGTAGCATATCCATAATATCTACAGCAAAATCTAATCTCCGTTATAACTTCATAAATCATATAAGTACATTTTTTTATATTAAATCTAATCCGTTAGTAGACCGTCATTAGAAATCCATTAGTCTACCAGTTTACAATGCGCTCACCATATACGCCAACTGGTTTGACCCAACGTTGGCGTACCTCCCCGAAGACGGAAACGTCTTCCATTCTTCACTTTAATAGTGTTGAATCACGATTCAAGGGCAATTTTGCACTATTCTACCCCTAAGAAATTAAAAATATATTGGTTTTGCCTGTATTTGTAACTAAGTTTATCTGCAAGGACAGAACATTACTTTAAAAACCAACGTAAAAACTTTTTTCGTCGCTCAACGTCCTCAGTTTGAATTTCCAACACATGTTGGTTCCAAAGTACGCCACATTGGATCATTACCTAGTCCGTTGACCCTTATGGCAGCGGCCCAAAAAACACTTCTACAATCGCATATTGTGTTACCAACTGTTAATTGACTGATATTACTATGATGAACTGGAGATTCTTGTGATGTTCTTGGCAACAATAATGGACTGAAGTGTTTGGTTCATAGTTCAATGGTATTGAGAGGCTCTTTGTGGTTTCAAAAGGAGGCCGACATTTCGATGGTATTTTGGCAGCACCTTCGATTACATGGAATGTAATCTATATGTTTTCCTTCGGGGATAGCAAGCGGGATTTTCAGTATTTTAACTGTTGCTGCAGTTGTTGCCTATTTGATATTTCTGATGGTCTGGTAACAAAGCCAGCATATCCGTTTAAATGACAGCGTCCATAACAACATCGACTCGACGTAAATCGAAGACCAATACTAAACATAGCTTTCTAAGAAAGTGTGCCACATTACCTACCCGTTTTCCGCATCCGATCTTTCTAAATCCAACTGCATAGCTTTCTTCATACCATCGTGCGTCCTATAAAGAGATATACTACCTTACTTTCATCAGAACATCGGTAAATTTGTGGCACAACAGAGCTGTCTAAGAGACAAAAATATAGTATTGGCAGTCGCTCCATGTAAAATACTGGTATTCAGCTGCATTCGGTTAGACTGGAAGCTGACGCCAACACACTTGAGCAAAGGCTAGGCAAATGATGATCTTGAATCGATATAACCTATGGAGAGCCTATGTCAATCACGTTGAAAGTCGTTTTAGAAATATGAAACCCTTTGAAAACGCGAAAAGTAAATGATCATTTCTCAAGCTCATTTTATAATGCATGCATCCATTTCAATGATGCAGCTTTCAGGACAAAGATCAATGCACCAGACGAAACGCAGCCACAAAACGTAAAAGTAAACCTAACAATTTCATCTGACAAAAAATAGGACAATACTTTTCAATTTTTCAGTCACTAACCACTTTTTGTTAAAAAGATGCTGTTCGATTTCAGGTAACTGTGAATTGGCTGGGTCTAGAATCTAGATTGTCTGGTGGTTAGGTCTTAAAAATGTGAAAGCTAGTCGCTAAGCTTTTTCAACATTATTTTTTGTTCAAATATTCAAATTGCCCGTGTACTTATTTTCATGTGCGGTTTCTGGGTTCAAATGTCAGCTTCAATATGAGTAGGTAGACACGATTTCTTAAAATAAAAGTTGTACTATGGGAAGTCCTGAAAATCTTATACATTCGCAACGCGGAATTGGAATATAATCATGCCCAGGACTACATGTTTAATACACATTTCACGTTTAAGCAGTCTCATCTAGCCTCATTGGTGTCCTACCTAAAAGATAGTGTGTACACAGTACAGTTTCGGAAGGTGACCCGTAAACACCTATATAAACAGCAAAAACCTTTGTCTACTAAAGACTGCAGAATTGCGGATGTCTGAAAATATTTCTTCCTTATTGACAAGATCATAAAATTAGCACAATACCAAATCCATTATCTTTATTCAAATCCATGAATGAAGATCAAGTTTTTTTGCATAGGTACATTTAAATGAATACGTACATTTTAATGATATCCTAAACAGGCTATATAAGTAAAGAATACATTTTTGGCGATGAGTCAGTGTTTGGGACATACTTATAATATTATAAAGCGAGTCTTGAAATATTGCTAAATGTGTCTGCAATACAGTGCCTATGTTTGTTTAGTTTTCTAAATTAGTATTATATCGGTGGTCTAGACTTTCTAGTTTCGTGTTTAAACTACTATTTATTGGTATTGATGTAACCCACTAGAAACCTGCAATTTTTCGTGTAAGAGTTCGTTTGTTCTGCATATTTTTTTATTTACTAACAGTTGTATACTTCTTCATTATGATACGTTTTCTTTTGATTTCAACTTACTGAACATGGCCCTAGTGTAATAATCTGTTGACTTACCCAACAAAACTTGTTTCTTCAGATTTATGCATTAGTCGATAAACACACCCATCTTTTTCTCCAGTTTGACAAAACAACAGGTTTACAATATATGTATTCCACTATCTATCTTGCTTGTAAGGTTCTGCTGCTGGACAAAGACCTCTCCCTTTTCAAGACTTAATTCAACACTTATATCTTCTGCTATTGCGAGTTTGTCTTTCGGTAGAAGTTCATCTTCGGCTTAGTCTGCCAGAATGTCCCTTTCAATTGGATATTCTGAAATAGATCCTTCTTGTCAGTTTCAAGGTATCTCCTTGCATGTCTTTTCAGCATCAAACATGACCTTAGAATTGCTAAACTACAAAATTTAAATGAGTTCCCCAAAATTAATCACCCACGTCTACACCAAGCCAGTTTACTCATTACAAAAAAGCATAAGCGTAGTTTTTTTGTCTTCTAGTTACGTAACCTTATACTCCAAGGTTATTTTTGACGTGAATTAACGAACTTACCTACTCGTAGTAAAATAGCGAACATTTTGCCTTCAGGTAACATTTTTCGCGGCGGTATTGATTTAGCCCTTGCATGGAAACTGGGTCGAAAGTTGGTTTGAAGTTAGTTCAGTTCTGAGTATAGAAAAGAGTTATACATAAATTAGCATCTGAATGCATTTTTCATTCGGTTTCCGACAAAGCGCCAGGGGAAAATATCGATTCATGAAACATGCACTGAACTTTTATTGAACTTATAAAGGGAAAAAAAAAGAATGGATGTCACTTTGGTTAAATGAGATCGGGGCTTCAAAAACGAAGTATTAGTAGAGGCAGTTAATTAAGGGGGAAGCGCCAGAGTAGCCCGCAAAATTCCATATTTTTTTTCAGGTATTTTTTTTGCAATTAGCAGATCAGTGCCAGTGAACTTGTATTGATGATTTTAATGATTATAATTCTTTAACACGCATGTACAGTCGTGGTCTTTTCCGCCTGATCAGTTAATCATGCGAAGGCGAGCCACGCCCCCTTAAAGTTTAGGCCTATTAGGAAAGCGTCAACTTTGATGCGCAAAATAACAATAACTCTCGTTTGGCGTGCGTCGTCAGTGCACTCGGCCGGTCGGTATCTTTTCATTCATTATTTCTATACAAAGTCAACGGGGCGGGGCTAGAGAGCGTTTCTATGTTGTAAGTGCAAGCAAAAATTAGCTTAGTGTGATCAGGCGGGAGTGTCCTCGATAGTACCTATTACAGCGGCAAATCATATTTTATTCAACATACAGCCTGACACTGGCCGGCAAATTGCAAAAAAACGGAAGTAAATTGGGTTCCTTGGTTCCTTTTCCTTCGCTTACACATTAAGGAGCAGTCAGTTTATCTTTGCATAGGTAAAACTCAAAACTAAACCCTGTTGACTGATTCTAAACACTTCCGTCGTTATGTGCTAAAAACCAACCTGGCAACAACTCAACACACATCTACTAATTGATCGTGACACCCGCATCATGCTCTCACTTGACCCTTCGCTTAGGTCGATGCACTATCGCATTTGCCTACGAATTGTAACGAACTTTGATGCATCTGGCCAGCATAGAAGGTTAATTAAAGTTTTGATAGGGTTCCCTTATCGTTCAATATTTGATTGGACTCGCATAATCTGTAGTCTACATTCAGTGAGTTTTATTAAACTTTGCTGAACTTAAGATGGCAGTCAAGCGATAACGAATGCACGCTGCATATTTTATCAGTAATTCCGCGTTGACGTAATACCACACGTTAACGAAGTGAACTATTGGCCGATAATATAGATGATTGCGCTTAACTAAAACATTAGATAAGGGCAATGCGTATCTAAGTGATAGAATACACCTCGCATAACATGGTAGTGACAATAAATAAATAGTCAATCAGAAACGTATACGCGAATGTGGTGATCCTGCAAGGATTCGGGAGTTTTTTGGTTCTCCTAGTCTTCCAGAGCAACCATGGTATTACTACTAAATACTAGGATTTCTTACGCTCAACTACTGCAGTATTTTAAACCAGGGATCTATTCCATCGTGCATCGTTTGATATCTTGACGCATACGGTTCTGAACTCTTAGCTACTATGGAACTTCGATAGGTTATATTACATAGACCGGAAACTTTTATCTTATCAGAAAAAAAACTTTACGACTGAACTATAGCTTTGATAAAACATTAGATATTCAAAGAGCATTATCTTATGGAATCTCTGCTCATTACAACATACGTTCAATTTGAATCATCCCACCAATTTGAAAGGAGACTCACCATAACCGGTTTGTCATGACCTGAAATAAAGGGCAATGCCCAAACAGGTTTTATGCAAAGATTAGATGAATTTTGACTAATGTGCTTTCACTTTTGGCGACGTATTTGGGAGTGCATTGCGATGCATTTAGTTTAAAGTGTAGGCCGCAAGGTGCAGTGATTGTTGTTGGACATTCTGTCTAGACTATTTTGAAACTAGTATTTTTCTGCAGTGGGTTGTGTTGTGTAACTGTTTTTCAGTTTTGTGCTTTGAGTGATCTATTTGTGATTTTATACAGCTTCGGTCGTGTTCTGTAAGTACTTTTAAAATGTGAAGACCAATTTTAAAATCCATCAAATTTACCCGACTTGCAGGTTTTTTTTATCGAAAGATGTGGTTTTATCGAAGAATCTTTATTTTGTTTTCAAAGCAAACTCTTAAAGGCATTTGTATTGCTATAATTAAAACCACTTTATGTGGTATGTTATTAAATATGGTGTGATGATTTGAACTGTATAAATATTTATGAATGTCAGTTTAAAATACGACTACGCCAGCAAAGAGTTAACCTAAACCAAAGTAGATTACGTATACATCGACTTAATTTGTATGTTTTCTTTGATGAAAATGTTTGTTAATAGTATTTTTATCAGCTTTTTCCAATATAACTATTAATCAGAACTAAATTACCGAACCGAAGGGCCTCAAAACCATCAATCATTCTAACAGAAAACTTTTTTCGGCAACTGTAATGATTTCCGGGTCGGAACATCAACATAAGCCAGAGATTTAATTGTTTCTATCTTCAGAATATTTTACCTGATATCGATAGTCGATTTAGTAGTTTTTTTTAATGGAGCCCCTTTATTTCCAAAATAATGCTGAGTAGATGCATAAACTATTAAAAAGATCGTGCCAAATATGTTTTTATTAATTGAACAGTCACACACACAAAATCGTACAAAAATTTTACTTTTTTCACAAGAAATCTCTTCCATTTCACGTGTTTCGTTTTGCAGGTATCTGTGAAAGGAAACAACACGTTACATTGTCATGTCAAACAACCCAACGAAAGGTTTTAGAGTAAAAAATAGGAAACATAAAGCATCAATCAACGCTTTCCAGTAAATAACCATTCCCATGCCGGTAGTCCATGTAACAGGTGGCCCATTTTAATTTTTAACGTTGCCTTCTAAATATATATCTGTCGTCGCCTTCCTAAGATAGCGTTTCGATGTAAACTCGAATAATAGTACAAATATAGAAGATACAGCTGCAGTGATTAAAAGGATTGATTTAGTGAGACTTATAATTAAACAAGATGAAAATAGTATATTATGCAACTAGTGAATAAAGGACGTATTTAAAGCGAGGGCCGTAGATGAGTCACGAGCAAGTGAAGGATTCTAATGATTGAATCACGAGCGCAGCGAGTGATTCAACTGTTAGAATCCTGAACGACGCGAGTGATTCATGGCCCCCGATATAAATTCGTACTTTATTCAGGAGTTGCATACTATACTTTATATCATGACTACGAGAAAAGACATAATTTAAGCGAAAATAGAAATTTAATCAAGAAATAAGAATTGTTACATTAATTGAAATGTACATTAAAATTAGAGCAATGACTGAAATTAAGCGTAATTTTCTTATTATTATTATTAGGGTGGTCAACTTGTGAAACAATATTTATTAATCTAATGCCAAACTCCTTGTCGCAAATATCGACCAATCAAATCTCATGAATTTATTTGCGCCAAAGAGTTTTGAATTTCGAATCTTAGCGCAAGGAGTTTGTGTAAGCATTGAAATAGAGACCGGATATATTTTTGTGTTCCAAATTCAAACACCAAAATAGTGAATAAAAACAAAACAGTGAATAAAAGGCCTTTTTATTCACTGTTTTGCGTGAATAAAATAAGCTTTTTAGAGTAGGTATGGTATAAAAGTAATTTGGTCGATAAGATATTTTTTATGGGAATTGGGAAGTCTATTTTTTTTAGACCTATTTTCTTAATGGAAAGTTGTCCTAAGAAGTATTGCGCTTATTCTGTTACCCCCTTTATTACCCTGAACGTAAAACAACCGTCAATTTTATCCTAGTAGGTTATGAATTGCGGGAACAAACAGCACTTCACAAAAAGTAAAAAATGCCCATTCAGCAGGGGCTTAATGTCTGTATGGTTTTTAACCCTCCTAGTAGCTCTATTTACCCTATAAATTATGTCATCGATTAATGGAAATAGGCCTACCCTTTACCCCCTTATTATTACATGGACTACGTTACTGGGGAAATATGGGTGTTAATGTTGCTGAACACCTCTCTCTTTTTTTCTCTCACATCTGCCTGCGTCTGCATGCCTGTTTAAGTTAGCACGCTAAACAAGATCTGGAAAATGGTGGATTACCATTACGGAAAAGTCTTGGCAGGAAACCAGACATTTGCCAAAAAAAAGTTTGAACAAATAACAACGCGGACTGGGTGCCAAAATGATGGTGATTTTAATCTAAATATGACAAATGTAGTCTAAAGGAACTACTACTCCAGTGGTATAAATCACGATTTGACGAATGCATCATGTATAAATACTTAGCTACGTAGGTTATAACATCTGTTAACACAAGTGGTAAATGAACGGCCCTTGCGCTGGTGGCCTTTGTAAGCGCCTGTATTGGGCTGTGGTGTAAGTGTTAGGACGTAGCAGGTATGAAGGAATTAATTTGTTGTTATATTGTTTGATTTCATCATCATACGCAGCCTGACTTTACGCAATGCTGGGTATAGGCCTTCGCTTATTAAAGCCTATCTCCACGTTTCTGTGTCAACATCATCCAGGTATTACCCGCGATGACATATGTTTAATTTTTTCTTTCTAATAATTATACTTACCTTTAGTAAATTAATTGCTTGGAACGAATCTACATATAAGAACAAACTCACTAAATAACTTTATGTGTATGGCTTAAAACAGGTTCTCAGTTACAATAAAATCAATTCTCATCAATAACAAGCAATCTTCGAACCACTAATACTAACTCTTTCCCTTAAAATCAAAATCCATAATTAACAGAATAATATTAATTTAGAACCTTAGACCACACACCAAGCTACCCGTCATCCATGTGTGCGCACGAGTTCATTCAACTCATCGCCACTATTTGTGTTAGAAGGGAACTTGGTAAATAACTAATATCTCAGAGAAAGCTCCTATAGACTTGACCTTGATAGCTGCCTAGCACAAGTGCATGGTCATTATATCAATTTGATGGGGTTAGAGATAATTTTGGGGTATTCAACTTTGATGGCAAGTGATATGCTCTTGCGTTTAGTTTTTTTTTTTCTATTGAGTCTGTCGGAGCAATTGTGGCTTAGTGGCGTCGACCCCGACTTAGCGAGTTGTAGGTCGTAGCTTCATACCCAAGTAGGCACTTTTTTGTGTAATTTCTTTCATCGCAACTGTGCTCTAACGGTGAAGGAAAAAATCGGAATACCGGCTTGTCCTACAGCCTAAAACTTGCTGACGTGAACCTCGAGCCCAACGTGGTGCATTTCGTTCGGGACACTGCACTGCCTCACACATTAGAGGCATGTGTCTTAAGTGTCTATGGCATGGATAAGCACAAATGACTTCATTTGCTGCTAATTTTTGTTAGTTAAAAGGGCTTATTCCACTAATCTTGTTTGTGAGAAAAGGTCATGGAAAGAAAAGGTGGCATTACTACGAAAAGCCTTTTAATAATAATAGTGAAAATTCGTTTTACCCGTTGTCCTTGTCTTTCAAGGCGGTTTGCTAGTCTTATCATCACTCCCATTATTCCCCAAGGATTAGGCAGACGTGGTAACAAGAATGTGACACGTCTGCCTAATCGTAAACTAGTGCATGCTGTGACCTATGTTTAAGAGGTGAGCCTATTGCCTAAACCATGTACAATTTGTACAAATCTAGCCTACGACCTGATACTGAAAAAATCCTCATGGAAAAACTCAAAAGCACTATCTACAAAACAGAGCTAGATAGCGAAATCCATAGGATCCATTTATTTTCTTCTGATTTCGCGAAAATTATTTCTAAATGCAACAAATAAGATATTTCAGTTTCACTCAACCTCGCTATGACTAACTACGAAATACGAGAAAGTGTGTTAAATATTACATAACGTGTCTCCAATACTAAAAGGATATTCAAACAACTATGCACACAATAGTCTAGAGTCTAGGACATGATGGCGGCACTATTTGTCTTAGGTCTTGCGCGTGTTCACGCGAATACCGTTGTGTTATATTTAGCAAGTCAAACTGTAAAGTGTGTAAAAATAAAAGGTAATTCTATGTGGAATTTTCTAATTTCAGAATTATTGTAATGTATTGTACACTGCCCGCAGTTTCGCTGGCGTTAATTTAGCATTTGACAATCAATTCGGGTTGCACGCTTGTAATAATATAATTCAATCATGATTCGAAAGATACGTGGCGCCGTGTATCATAAGAACGTTATTGTTGGTTTCCTCGAGAACAGTATTTTTTTTTTGAGAGGTAAGGTACATATACAGGGTGTAAACCACCTCATCACGAAGCCGTCAACCAAGCATTCTGTACATCAAACTAAGTAACTTTACGCAAAAAATATTGCTGGGAAACGACTTTTTTTTTTTGGGGTGAAAAATCATGTTTTGTGGTAGAACTCAATGTAACGCACTCAAAACATTGTGCTGATGGTACGGGGGTCGTGGAGGTGTTTAAAGTAAAAACCTTACATTAAAAACTTGTATTTTAAAAAAAAGTTGTCAAGAAGTTGGAACTTTGACCCCCAATATATCCGTAACTAGTTCTCAGGTATGGTGTATAACAAAAAAATGATAGCAATGACGGGGAGAACAAATGCCTTTCAAGTTCGTTAAGAGGGGTTTTACACCCTTTATATGTCCGTTTCTGTACACCTGACAAGGTATAGATAACATTAATAATATTAGTAAGGATAGGGATAAAGATATGAGTTTAGCACGACAATTCAGGCCGTACCATTGTCTTGAAAAAAAAGTGTCATCTTTTTTGTGAACTGTCTATTTATTTTATACAGAACGCTTCTCACAAAGGCCTAAGACAAATGATCATTGTCAGAAAGAATCCCATCAATACTTGAGTTGCGCTTTTGCACAGTGACATAGTGCACAAGCGAAGTGTTACCTACATAGTTTTATGGCTCTATTTACTAACACAAATAGTATTTTATCATATGTATGCTAGTCTGTAAGGTATAGCCTGAAAATAAATGGATGTTGTTGTAGTAATATGTGTCACTGTCATACTAAAGAACTCTTTTTTTGTTACAGGTCTATCATGAGTCAGAAAGTGTCCCGCAAATCGGCGGTCACTGAGGAAAAAGAGAAGGTAAAGGTAATGCTCCATCGTAACAACATTTAGTTCTTACCACTCGTAAAGTAAAAGTAGGTCCCGACCAAGCCGTCCTCAGTTATCGCAGTAAACTGAAGCCATTTCACTGGCGCTAGGCGGGCGTAAACTAATCCTGTTTCTTAGCCGTAAAATGAGGTCCTCGTAAAGTTCTAAGGTTCCGTTCTAAGACTCCGGACACTGGAGTTTTACAGATAATTAGGGACCGCTTCGCACGGGTGCAATGTATAAAAAAAAAACTGCATTAAAACCGGTGCGTAGTTTAAAAGATCTAAGCGTACAGACAGCGGAAGCGACTTTGCTTTATACTATGTAAAGATGTACTTACTGAAAGTATCTGTCAAAGTCAAAATCCGATTCGGTCGGTTTGACTAAACCTCTTTCTTCGTCACAAACTTTCATTCTGTCAGCTTTCTGGGCACATTCCCCGTTGACTGCGATACCGCCGACATAAATTCTGTCTCCTTTCCACAGAGGCATACACAAAGTCCAGTTAAGGAGATGAAAAAGAAAATGGCAGCCAACGCAGAAAAAGAGAAACAAGCGGCCGAAAAAGCCTCAGATAAACATGCTGAGAAAACAGTAGAAAAGCACACAGAGAAACCTGCAGAGAAAGTGGTGGAGAAAAGTGCAGAAAAGGCAGAGAAACATGATAAGAATGAAAAGCATGATAAAGGCGATAAGAAGGCTGAGAAGGTAGATAAGGGTGCTGATAAGAAATCTGAGAAGCAGACGAAAGAAGAACATAAGAAGCCTGAACCAGAGAAGAGTAAAGCAGAAAGTAGTAAAGAAGATAAGAGCACAAAGGTTAGTGTTATTTAAAAATATTATAATGCTACGAATTTAGGCTAGAAATGGCAAGAAAATTTCATTAAAAAATCTCACTACATGGTTGATAAAAGGTATAAATCTATTGAATGTTTGTCCATTTCAATATAACAGATTTTTATGAATGTTACGACGTTTGTAAATGATACAGTATATCACTCGTGTAGTGTACTATAATCAGCTCACATTCACTTAAACCATAGCACTAGGTAATTACCTGCACTATCATTCATCAGTGTAAAGTCCTTTGCCTCACATACCTCTTATCTGGGAGAGGGATGGACCACCACGCGGGACTAGTGAAAGGTGGTGGATGTCACATGTCGTCCTGTCCTTATACTGTTTTTCCGCTCTGTATAACTTGAGCTTAATTGCACTGCTATGTATACTCCTTATTTGTCCATGATATACCTACCAGCAATTTTTTTCCTGCTTTGCTAAAGCAGTTATCAAACTAACTAGCCGTTAGACCTCAGCTGCTGTTTTCCCCGCTGTCTAAGAGAGCTAACACTTAATTGGCGCGACTCGACACCGACTGAAATTATTCGCTTTTATTGCATGTATGTAAAGCTTTCTCTGTTCGGCTCAAGCCGATTCCACGTCGACAAGTGTAACTCCGTACTGGTCTGAAATGTTCTGTTAATGTCTCCTATTTAATAAACCAAAAACCTTTAATAATTCCAGCCCGAAAAACCAGACACGAAAAAGGCCGAACCAACAAAGGCAAAACAGAACGGGCGAGATCGCGCGCACAACGGTGTGTCTGACGTCATTGTCGCTAGTAACGGCACCGATGACGTAAACGGAACGGTGAGTGCGGACTCGGACGACGATGACGTCATGCTCGTCATCGATGACAACGACCAGGACGATGTATTTCCGGAGCTGACGTACGAAGAGACTTCTGACGGAGATTGTTTCGAATTGCCGACGCCGGAAAACGGGCCCAGTAGGAGTTTCACGCGACGATCGCAGGTACCTGCGATTCGGTACCTGTTGTGCTTTTTTTTTTTTCGTTTTCTGGATGACGATTAATTTTCAATGTGGATTTTAGTCGATTTTATTATTTTGATTAGTCGAATCGTTTATCGATTCTTATTCCAATTAGTCAAGTCAATTATTAAAGATAGTCTATTTTCTTTTCGACTAAACGATTGGCGGTTTTTATTCAGATTATTTGAGTTTTTATTAAACGCCAGGTATTTTTTATCCCGATTATTTGAACGAACGATGATCGATATTGGTTTTCATTACTAAAGATAGTCGATTAATCAAAAGTTGAATTAAAAATCGATTAAAATAGAACTGATAAAAACATTGATGGTTGGTGCAGGTTCGCTAACCCACTAAACCCGAATCTGACGATTTGTGTGACAGTCCTGTCAGAAACTTGATCATCAATCATAAATGAGAAATACTATTTTCATCCTGGTGTATGACTACTTGACCATACATTTTATAGTAGTCGTTTTCTTTTATTTTGGTGTACATTTTGTGTTTTGTCTTGTCATTTTGTGTGTTCATGTCTTACTGCTGAATTAAATTTTAAAACTTTTCAAATTGAAGGCCCAAAACTGTACAATTTCATAACTCATTTTTGTGGTTGTGGTATATCCTCCGTTACTTATGTCACGAATTCATAGTTGAACACTATGGACAGACGACAGAACATCAAACTACCATCAAACTACCTAACCATGAACGTAATGCTTTAGCGATAAAGTTAAAGAAAAAATCTATTAAAGTTTGACATAATATTGTAGTAGCTTGACACCTTACGCCGTACTTGGCGTCTGTACATAGAGACCCAAAAGTTTCAATATGGTTTAATTTTGTAAGTATCACAATAAAACAAAAAATTTGATGGTGAAAAATTAGAAAGAAACTTAAAATCCTAAAGCTTGCGCGTACTGTCTCATCGTAAACTTAAGACGCTAAGCCGAACCTTGAAATTCGCATTTCCACCGTCGAAATCCCTTAACTTGATAACGCTTGGCAGTAAGACATCTCATTGTGTTTGTGCCCACCCCCTAACTAACTAATAGCGTTGTTGTGGTAAAGGTGAAACCGACGCGTACGCCGGAGACGCCCCGCCCCGCGTCCGACAAACAGCCGGACAAGGATGCGGACGATGTAAGTCGCGGCCACACTTGTGTGTCACGGACGAGTGGGTAAATGGAGTGCTAATGTACGCGTAGATGATAGGGTCGAAAACCAAATTAATGTCAAAAGTGACTTTTTTCTACTGTATTGATTAACGTTTTACGTTTTCTCGAACATAGTCATTTTAGAAGCCATAATATTACGAAGTAGGTCTTATCTCTAAGTATAAACCGAAACTTCACTAAATAATCGCTTTTAGTGTTGTGACTGTATATTATGATACACTAAATGCACCGCGCGAACTAATAAGGCAATATTTTGATCCTGCCGATGTAAAAATATAAAAAAGCTCGACTACTGCTTTCTTTCGAAAGCTTGAAGTGTAATATTTTCATCCGAATGCTGTAAAAAGTCTTGTTCAGAATTGGAATAACACTGTTTGCTGTCGGCTTGATACAGTATGTGAATCGTATTTCTTGTAAAAGCAATGGCACTCCATTTACTTACTTGTCTGTGTTGGTGAAAAAATAAAAACTATTTTGCGAATTTGGAAAACAAGAAATTAAGGGGGTGTTCGTTGTATTAAACCTTAATAAAATTAACACAATTTTATGGTTGTGTTAATTATAAATGAAATATATCAGTATTCCACATTCGCAAAGCAGTGTTTCTGCACATATTTGCACAGCTAACCGCCCGCACAGTCTGTTACTACAATGCACATGTTGACTGTACTAACACTACTGACCTAATTCTGTATTATAATACCTGTGTAATTATGATAATTACTTGTCTTTTGTATATATTGGTGAAGAGAGATTTTATTTATGAGGTGCCGCATGAGGTGAACGATAATTGTGTACATATATTATATTGTCTGAAATATTTAAAGATAAAAGAGTCTGTAAACTTAAACCCCCTTGAAAATTTCATTATAGTGTTTTTATTTGCCAAAACTCAGACAAGTATAGGTAAAACAAGATAATTCTTTCCGAATACTTAGCTACTTCATATTTACATTTATGTTATTTTATGTAAGTATGTAATAAAAAACACCCACGCAACCTCCTATTGTACCAGTATTTCGATATTTATTTATTGTGCATCCAATACACGAACACCACTCACAATTAACTTGAAACTTTTCGACCATAAACAAAAATCTTCATCACCACTTTTAAACAATTTCAGCCCAAAGACAAAGTACTAAAGCTCAAAGAGGATGCGCCATCCACAACAGACAGAAGACTGCGCTCATCAAACTCGCCCAAACCTCAGGAAGGAAAGAAATCAGAGACCACGAAGAAGGTAAGTCCTGCTTATAGTCTCGAGGTTTGGACTCGCGGACCTCGTGGCTAAATAATAACAGCGACACGGAAACATTTTCAGGTTAAGGCCACGCTTGCCAAGGTCGGTTCTTGGATGGGGGACTGTCTGTAACATACTGAGTTTCTTCCGTGCCTCGGAATGCATGATAAGCCGTTGGTCCCTGCTGTCATTTGTAATTTTTTGGCAGTCGTTACAGGTAGTCAGTGACCCAAAAGTTTGATAACCAGTCATACCATGGGGTATCATATTACCCAGTACTAACTCGGTTGTAGAGGTCAGATAGGCAGACGCTCCATGTAAAATACAGGTATTCAGCTGCATCCGGTTAGACTGGAAGCTGACGCCAACATAGTTGGGAAAAGGCTAAGCAGATGCTGGTCATCAGTTAGGGCCTCATAGCTAAATAATAACAGCGGCGCGGTTCAATTTACATTAAGCTGTGCTTGATCCAGTATACAAACCCCTTCATGTCTCGGAATACACGTCAAGCCGTCAGTCCCGGCTGTTATTCAACGGATAGTCTCTCCATGTAAACAATAACAGATTCAGCCGCATACGATGCCAAGCCGATCCCATAATAGTTGCGAAAACGCCAGACCGATGATGACAGTTCGATTTGATGTGTATTTATCAGTTTGAGTGCTTCATGCAGCCGAACCTAAGTATTTATTTTGTTTAGTCTTTGGTTAGTTGAGCTGCGGTGGCCCAGTGGTGGTGGTGACCCTAGGCAGGCGCATTACTTTGTGTTCATCACCACTGCTCTCAAAATGGTAAAGGAAAACATCGTGAGGAAACCGACATGTCCTAGAACCAAAAAGTCGAAGACATGTGACATCTACCAACCCGCACTGGGCCCGCGTGGCGGATTATAGCCCATTCTCTCTCATAGAGAAGAGGCCTGTGTCCCAGCAGTGGGAAAAATATAGGCTGATTATCTTAATTGAGCTCCTTACATTCTGAGACAGACTGACCCAAAACAAATCATAGTGTCCAGATAAGAAACAAACCTTTTTAAAATAAATATAATTTGATCATTGCAGGATAACCTCTTGGACTCGCCGAAGAAATCGGAAGGCTTGGAGAAGGTGGAGGAAAAAGATGAGGAAGCCGCCAAGAGTGAGAGGAAGGAAGACATGGAGGTCGAAATTGTACTGGAAGTGCCCAGCAATGAGGGTACGTTGAAAGTTTACTTTTTAAGTAGTACTCAGGAATTGGTTTTGTGCTTGGATCCTCTAATTTGTACAAATATAGTAAATGAATGGGCAGAATTCGCTGCTGATAAAAGAAATTATCAGTATTCCACATTCGCTATTCCACAGCTAACGCTAGCTACCTTTTTTCCGTTTTGTATTGATTTTTCTTGAATCTGACTAAGCTGAAAGTTTGTGAAAAGATTTATCTGTCGTCGTGGCGGGTTCCATCAATCACATTTTATGATCTTTATTGTGGGAAATGGTGTATGCCAATTTGAGAATGAAAATCAGATCGCCATCAAGCCCATATATTGTAAAAGAGCTGTGTAGCAATTTTGGTGTAGTTCTATCCGTCGGATTAAGACATTTACTACCATGTCCAATTTATGAGCGATAACAGTGATAGGTTCATCCCTCAATTCTCCCCTATAATGACACAACAGACCCAATAAAGTAAGCCACGGATACGGTAACGTTATGTGTAGTGTGACGTATCATTGCAGGCGAGGAGGCACAAGACAAGGAGAGGAGCAAGACTGACACGAACTTCTCCAAGTCGCGGGTCAAGGTGTCGCCCTACAGGCGCAGCATGAGGATCGCCGACCAGACCAACACGTCGCTACAGGCTAACTATACTGGTAACTAACACAAGTATTTATTTGCGATAAAACACCACGCTGCGGTCTAAGATAAAATTAAGAGATCGAAACTTATGCGGGTGCCAGCCGGGCCGCCAGCTATAAAATAGCCTAAGAATAAAATGTGATGATAGCCTTAAAGCTTTGCTTTCTACTCTTCATAATTTTAATGATTCTGGGCAAGTCTGCTTGCCCTATGGACTTGCCTTAGCTTGTCGTTCGTAATAAACTATGTCTGCTGGTGGCAGTAACTATACCTCATAATAAAATCAGAAAGATACATTTGTATTAGAAATTGCTTTTCACATAGCAAAGAAAAACATCTTGAGGTTCTCGTCTTTAAAATCAAAAAAATCTACCAGCCCGCACCGGGCCCGTGTGATAGATGACCCAATTCTTCTCACGGAGACGAAGGCTGTGTACAGCGATAGAATACCGTCGCACTGTCCCAAAATTAGATCCATACCAAATGAAGTTTCCTTCATCTCTGTTACAGGCAACAACACAACAATGGAGATGGACATAACGGCGAGCTCGTCGTTCCTGGAGGACGCGGCGCTGGACGACAGCTCGTACCTGCGCGGCCTGCGCTCCATCCGCGGCCGCTCCTCCTACAAGCCGCTCAAGGAGATGATCTCCTCCGGCGTCCGGCACGGCAACAGGAGTCTGCGCGCTACCGCTAGCACTAGCACTAGTAGTGAGTATCATTTTATAATTTTATCTTGGACAATAATAACATCGGTAAAGGCTGAAATCGTGAAGAAATCTGCGATTATAATATGCGCTAATGAATATTAGCATAACCTAAAATGGGACTCCGCTGGCCTTTGGTGACGTATGCCCGACGAGCTGTGGGCCAAAACAACCACAATGTGAAGCTCTGACATAGTTAGAAGGCGAACCAGTAGACCTCGCAAGAGGTGGGACGAGCTGGACAGAACGACCAGTAGCCTATAGCCTTTGCCCAGCAGTGGAATGACACAGGCTAACAGTAAGTCGGAATGTGTAGACCTTATTTTTAAAACATAGTAAAAATGAAGAGCTTCTAATGAAGTCGTAGCACTGGTGGCACGAAAATCTGGAACTGCTATTGAAGTCCGTGGGGGTAAAAAGGTTAAAACGGGCAAAAAATTGTCCCAACATTGTTAAAATAATTGCGACTGCTGAACATTTATTATACATAGTTTAAGACAGTTCAATCTTTACAGTAAAGTCTAGCTGGAAACTCATGTTTTTGTACCCTTTGCATCCTCTTCGTCCATGACTGATCTAAGTATTGTTGTTTTCCCCAGTAGCATCTCCCCCCTGCCTGGACACACACAGCCGCCCCACCGGCACGGTAGTGGGCCGCAAGCGCAAGCCGGACGGCGACGACGTCGAGCTCGGCGTGGAGCTCACCGAGCCCGCGCATGTCGCTAGCAAGCGCATGCGCGTGCTGGACCGGCTCGCCGAGCCCTTCCGCCGGGTCGCAGCCGCCGCCGCCATGCCTGCTGTGGCCAGGAGGAACGCTGAGGTATGTACACTAGCGAGCCCGCGCATGTCGCTAGCAAGCGCATGCGCGTGCTGGACCGGCTCGCCGAGTTGGTTAAAAATTTAAAAAAAAAATATATTAAAAAATTAAATAATTAATTTAAAATAAAAAAACATGCATGCATGCGTTTCATTTTATTTTTAATTTTTTTTAATATTTAATTATTTGTTGTTAATTATTTTTATTTTTTTTCTAATTAAATATATTTTTTTAACGTGATTTATATTATGATTCTGCTAAAGCGGCCATTTTAGGCCCCTTGAATTAGGATTGATTGGAACCCATAGTTCGTTAATTTGTTCCTTAGTAGGTAATTCGCGACACGCAAATATGACAATATTTTACGAACTTATCAGAAATACAATAATGTACCCGTAAATTATATCTAATCCCGTCCAAGGCGACTGCCTTTTCTATACCAATGAAAAAAAAACATGTCCTTCTTTCGTCCACAGATCGTCGGCATCAACACAGACCTGCCGCTGACGGCGCCGGTCGCGTCGGCCGACACGTTCGACCCCGAGTCGCTCAAGCCCGCCCCCCTCGGCCCCGCCCCCCTCGGCCCCGCCCCCTCCCCCTCCGCCGAGCCCGTGGCCGTGCCGCTGGCCACAGACGAGAAGGACAACAAGAGGTGCGTCATCATGTAAGGGGACGAACCTTATGGGCCCTCACAACATATAACACCGGGGGGGTTTTTTTAAAATGATTCAGATGTTATTTTAGATATGTTTTTTACGATTTACTAAAAGTTAAAGGCACTTGCGTGAGGTTATGATGTAGCAAACAAATTTTTTACATTTCTTTTTCGTCATATCTTTTTTTTACACCAGAAAAAATAAATAAATAAAATCTAAATGAATAAAAAAGTACCTTTGACGTTCCAAAGACCTCGATAGAGCAGCGCTGATAGCTAAATCTTGTGCAATTATTTAGAAAAATGTATTGAATATAGATGGCAGCGCTAGTTCTGATTTGGGCCACACGCCTAAAGATTCTTGTACACCAAACTTTTTTGATCAAATAGTTATATCTCTAAGTTCTTATTTGAATTGATCATATTATTTCTCGTCACTTTCCAATCTCGTTTTGCAAGCGTCGTCTCAATATACTTTTCGGCGTTGGATCGCTTCGATAGTGAATCCAAACGCCGTCGTCCGTATGTAAGTATTGTATGTGAAGTGTGTTCTGTACTAGAATTTGATTCATTCATTACAATGATTATTATTTACTGCCATTGTAATTATAAGCTTCTAGAAAGGAAAACATAGTATCGTTAAGATATTAATCAACTTCTATTCATTCATAGATCAATTGTTAGCTTGAATATTATTAATCAAATATAATAATAAAAAAACACTTTTCCTTTATAGAGGAAGTATGAAGTGTTCTATATAATTGTTGTAGAAATTATTAGGATAATAAATTATCATGTCTCTGTATGAAAAAAATGCTTTTGAGATATTTAATAATTAATGTACAACAAAACCACTTCATTTTTATTCAAATTTGAAGTCCAAAACACACTCCACCTGAAAAACAAAATAGGAATACATAAAAATGTAATATAGTAAAGTAGATATTATGATGATTAGTTGTAAAAGACAAATTATAAACAGCTATGTGTTTGTACATAATATTATTATGTATCGCGGTTTTACTCGCTGAATGATTTTATCCTTTTATCTGTTGACTTGTAATTGGACATGTTAGGGACTACAAACTCTATGATTAGGAATAAAAACTTTTTCGTAAGAACCAGAAGGCAAAATTGATTTTTTTTTTTTAAATAGAATCAACTTTGTGGATTATCTTTATGATTTTGTAAATAATCTGCAAAATTCGTTTTATTTTTGTCATCAAATCGTATGTAATAAAATATCTATATTTTTGTGTATTTCCTTGCAAGACATAGAACCTATGTCATAATGATTGTAAAATCTATAAATATTATGTCTAAATGTAATATTGTGTATGTCTAGTCCCTAACATGTCCCAACTGTGTTTAGATTTATAGTTAGGCAACGAAACTCGGTTAGTAACCGGTTTCAAGGATTTTATCTTTTAACATTGATCATTTACTGTAAGTCTACCCAAAGAATGAACAAGAATTATGTTCCCCAAGCATATCTGTGCATTTTTTAATAAACTTCAATCATAAATATACAGGATTTTTTATTTCATAATATCATTGGAAGTTACTAACAGATCATCCATAGAGAAGTAGGGTTTTTTGTTTGTTGTATACTCGCTAGCACATCAGGCTACTACAATATTTATGTCAAATTGATTGGGAAAAGGAGACCATTTTTTTGTTTGGAGATTAGGCCACCCACATAAATTCTAGCGTTTAATAATGAAACGTACATTGATTTCTTCCCTAAAATATCTAGATTACAGTGGTTATATTAGCTAAGCCTTGTCTAACCGGAATAAATGCGAAAACTGCAAAAACTTACGAAAATTGAAATAAACAGAAAGAGTAAATGTCAAAATAATGAAGTTGTCTGTCAACCACTAAAAAGGAGGATTTACAACGCTCCATGCCACGTTGATTGTTTAAACCTTTAAAAATACCATTAAAATGCTCACAGTTTAATAATATTTCTTTTTATATTCTATTGTTTTAATTAAAGCAGATATGATTACCACTGCGTCCCGTACTTTTTTTTGTAAACGGAAAAAAACGTCCCTATTCACGTATTTTCTGTCAAATGACATTGACCTCAACAGGAATGATTTGACTCGCAAAAAAATATCATAATATAACTTTTTATTATGATTTTAAGATTCCGGTTTCGTTTCTATGTAATCTTTCGTTTGTTACTATGATAAAACTGTTACTTATTTTTGGTGTAATATGAATAATAAACGCAACGTCCAAGTGGGCCTAAAAAAAATTGTCTCCTTTGACAGTTTCGGGTAGCTTGTTGCGCTTGCGTCTGTTCTTCTCTTTGTAAATTGCTATTATTTCATAATTTTGGTCATAATGATATCGTACAAAAATTATAAGAAAATCACAAAAGAATACAATACTTTGCTCTCGAATCATCAAATCAGCATCAAAATATCTCATACTACTCATAGTTATATACAATCATTTTCAATGTTCGTTCATGACAATGGAATAAATTCGACCACCGAACGATTGCCATACAAACAGTTAAATCACTAAACCACCCAATTTTATGCATTTTGCTAATTTTTTTTTACTGTTGTGTTCATAGACTAGTTTTTTTTTCTTCAAATTGAGAGAATGATGTATTAGGTAGTCGTGAAATATTTTGATCTATCTACAAATTAATCAAAGTAAATGCTCGAATTGAAAGTTACGTACAAATCAAACGAACTTATAACTGCAGACACAGTAATATCTACTTGTATTTAAATGTTGTAAAGATAGCTACTTCGTGCAATAAAAGTTCTCTTCCCATTTTGGGGGATTATAATTAAAATAAGATTTATGTCTTAATCACAAAAACTTGTATTGTTAGTCACAGCTTCACACAACTAATAGATTACAGTTTTCCAATTATAACAGCTAATAATTATAGTAGTAGTGACATTCATCTTTTTGATAGAACTTTTGAGTTTGCTATAAAAAAAATGTTACATACATTGTAATTTTTGTTTTTTTTCTACAAAAAGATGATTTATAATAATAGGCAGGAAATTGTTTTGTTTTTTTATTTTACAATTCTTCGAAATCAGTATTATTTCAGGTGTTTAAATTAGCAGTAAAATAATTATATCGTTAGGGAATGTTAAAAATCTTTTGTAGAATTTGAGAAAAGCAAGCTCGTGGAACGAGGTCTTGACTGGGCTAAATACAGTAAAATTATAGAAGTATTAAAATGTATAGTGACTGGCCCTTCATCTCTGCGTTGAGTTTCAAACAACTAGCGTCTGCTTCAAAATTATGTTGTTTTTTTGTGGATTTTTTGTCGAATCCACAGTGAGGGTATAAAGTTTATAACCCTACACTGCAGTCTTTATGAAATGGCTATTATTTTATAGATGTTTTGAAGTAAATAAACATTAAAAAATAACTTTGTTTGAAACTCAACACATAAAAATAATTGATGAGTTTCTTCGAGTAGCTAAGGCATAGTTTAGTTCAATTGAATTATATAAAATATAATTATTATAGAATAGAAATGGTGATTTTGTTAAATAAATCATTGCAATCAATGTTTTGTGTTCTCATTTTGAGTCTATCCTTTTTAGCTAGTTTTAGTACAGTTATCCTATTTGTTGCAGAAATGTGGACATTTTGATTTATTTTGGGGATCGTAATTTGGGAAACTTGCATCCTAACAGGGCTATCATTTCCTATGTGCATCGGGATCGAGAGCCCAATTTTTTAAATCCTTGCGAAACGAAATAAGACTTACATAGTGTAAGACCTATTTTAGCGATAACACGACGCAATGCACTTATCTCAAATCAAAAACATTGACAGTATTACCTACCTATACGCTGCTGTGACTCTGGGACTATCACTTCTCCGTGTCGCTGGCACGATCACAGAACAGATAAAAGAGGTTAGAAAGGAAATAGTTCCTGATTTGTATTAGAACGCGTGTCGCCGCTTGTCTCCCACTCTAACTCCACTACAAGCAAGAGACCCATACGTATATACGAGCATTAATAATAATAATAATATATCATTTAATTCAGGTAACAAAAGACCCATATCATATATACCTTACAGACTAACATACATATTTATAAAATCCACAATTAATCTATTGAACATGAAGAGACGGCGTCATGTTGCGCTGCGTGGTGTCGCGTAGCCTTCCGCGGAATCGCCGATACATGACACCCTTCGGCCAAAACTCTTCCTTGAGGAAGGTCTCAATATGATGAGTCTGAACTCGCACCACGAATGGCTTAAAATTCGTGTTGTGGCGCGACTCCAACTTCTCAACCCTCAAGGTCCAGCTGGTCTTCGCTCGGACATACTCCACGATCTCCTCAACCCTCGTGGTGTGATGTAGTCGGGACACATAGAGTTGCGTCGATGGTATCGCCGGACGCAGCATATTGGGTCCTGCCAGCGCGGTCCCGCACTGGTTCCGACTAGGAGGCTTCTTCCTCTTCTTCCTCTCCACTTTCACGAAGCCATCCTTGTCACACGTGGCCGTTGCTGGGCCAAGCTGTTTCGAACCCCTGTTGGCAGGTTCACAGCAGCTCTTATTTTCCCCCTTCTTCATCTGCGATACAGATTTGTGCGTGGCGACAATAGCAGCGTAGGCACGTTTAGGGGTCGACGTACCTACACAAGTCACTGCCTCGACCGGCACCGAGTCAGCAACTTCGGCGGCGCATGTTACAACGCGTGCGATAGTTGTGGGTGACGCAGTGGAGCTCGCCGACTCAAAACTGCCGACGCTACCGTTTCTCGCTCCGCAACGTGTGCTCAAGTTGGTGGCATCAGGCGACCTATTTACCTTAATAGCGTTGCGAAACAACTCCACTTCGGCACGTAGTTCACCAATGATGTTATTCGACGCCTCCATCTTGGAATAAACCTCGACCAGGCTTGCCTTGAGAGTTGTGATGTCCTTCAGCAACCTGGTGACGTCGACGTGGTCAAACGTGAGTGGGGGCAGCTTATGAAGCTCCTTCGCCACAAAAGCGGGCACGTCGTCCGGGTCGGTGCTCTTCATCAATGTAATGATTACGCACACAAACTACTCACACTTAGATCGCGAGCTGGCTATTGTGTGCATCTGGATTGAGAGCCTTTTTTTGTAATCTTTGAGAAACGAAAATTTAGCAATAGCATATATTCTTAAACGTGGATTAAAATAGTTATGATCAAATAACTTGGGCCCTGAATCCAGACGCTTGCGTAAAGTGGCATAGTCTAAATCTCAAATAGCATTTTGATAATATCATGTGGAGAAAATTGGTTATTGCATTCGAGGCGGAATTAACACCCGAGCCGTAGGCGAAGGGGAAAGGTGTTTTTGAGCCGAGAACTGCAATAACAAATGTCCACGTGTATCATACGACGTTTTTAAATACATTTTTGAAGAAATAAAATAAAATAACTAAATATACTTTTGTCACGAATTACGAAACTATGATTTCTTTTTTTTCCGCGCTTTGCTTTCGCCAGGTTGAAGGAGAGGCAAAGGTATGAAGCCGTTAGACAGCCTAAAAATAGATTTATTTTATATTTTTGAATTCAGAACACAAAAAAAAATGTTAATTTGTTTATAAAAGTAAATATTAGTAAATAATTATGTCTAACTATGGTATTCTATTTATAAACACAATTTGAATAATCAAAAAAATGTTTACGGCGTAAAGACGCATAGTGCTTTGCCGAAATAAAAAAAAACATTCACCTCCGACTATAGGCATTGAACCGATTTGAACTTCGTAAGTTCGTATAAGTATCTGTGGAAATTTACTTTCCCGCACACGTGCGGATGAAATGCGAATATGAAAAAAAAACGCACGGGTGTGAAATACATTGCATGTTGAACCTAATCGTAGTGCGATAAGAACCCGTTTTCGAGGAAGTGTATTGAAAAAGTACTCATCATTTTCCAATCATTTTAATTTAAGAATTTAGTTCATTCAGTTCAGGAAAGAAGTTAGGTATTTAGTATTTTCTGAACTTTGCAGCAGATGTGTAGTAAGCTCATTACGCAACTATAGCACAAGGTGCACTGGATTGCCCAACAAACGCTTACATTTTCCTCTTCAGAATAGAAATAGACCGTTTTTTGTCGGCATCATACCAAACTTGGCAATTATATAACATTTTTTAAGAAAAGAGTTTGTATTTCGATATAATCAGAGTCACGTTTAGTCGCCAAGAAACTGGAGTTAAGCAATTTTACATTTATTTGGGTGTTTACGCTTCATTCCTTAAGTTCTAAAACAAACTGGAGCAGTGGTTCAGTGGTAGGTAACGAACCCGACTCACATGGCGTATGTCATAGGTTCGTACTGCAGTTCGAACCCATTCAAGGCGATTAAATATTTCACCATGGCCACCATAACGGTTAAAGAAAACATCATGAGGAAGCCGGCATGTCCTAGTAGATATAAATATTCGGTATACTTTCTGTGTACTAAGTATCGGGAATTTGTCAATAAAACAAAAAATACAGATTATTCATCTAAATTTATTTTATCGCCTTCAAAGTAGGCCCCATCGCTTGCAATACAACATCTCCACCGCTTCACCCAGTCTTCCATACATTTTTCATAGGCTATTTGCGGTATGGCCTTTAGCTCATTCGGCGAATTTTCTTTTATGGCTTCTATCGACTCAAAACGTTTTCCTCGAAGTGGTAATTTTAACTTGGGAAATAAAAAAAAGTCAGACGGAGCCATATCAGGTGAATACGGTGCTTGGTCGAGAACTTTTGTTGAATTTTTCGCTAAAAACTCTTTCACTATAATGGCTGTGTGTGATGGTGCATTATCATGGTGCAGCATCCATGAGTTGTGTTGCCACAAATCTGGACGTTTTCGACGGATACTCTCACGCAAACGCTTCATGACGCCTAAATAATATTCTTTATTCACTGTTTCTCCCTCTGGAAGGAATTCGGAGTGAACCACACCACGATAGTCAAAAAAAAACTGTCAGCATCACCTTGATTTTGGAGCGACTTTGCCGCGGTTTTTTTGGTTTCGGCTCGTTTTCGAGACGCCATTCTGAAGACTGTTGGCTTGTTTGCATGTCGTACTCATAAACCCATGTCTCGTCGCCAGTTATTATACGTTTCATAAAGGTCGGATCCGTAGAAGCTCGGGGAACCATGTCTTCAGCGACATGCTTTCGCTGCGCTTTTTGAACAAAATTAAGCTCTTTTGGAACTAGTCGAGCGGCGACGCGTTTCATGCCTAAATTGTCAATGAGAATGTTGTGGACGGACTTAAAAGATATGTTCACCTCACTAGCCAACTCTCTCAGACTCATACGTCGATTTTCGAGCACTAGCTTCTTGATTCTGTCGATGTTTTCTTTGGTCGTAGCGGTTGAAGGTCTACCAGAACGAGGCAAGTCTACTACTACTTCTCGGCCTTCTTTAAAAGCCTTATACCATTCATAAGCCCTTGTTTTCGATATACACGATTTGCCGTAGGTATTTCGCAACATTTTTAGTGATTCACCACATGAAATATCATTCGAAACACAAAATTTAAGGCACACTCTTTGTTCAACAATATTTTCTATTGTAAAAATCGCCGAGGACTCAAAACTATCACCAACAAAAAGTGTAGTTTAAAACAAATTAAATGACAGATCCCGCTCAAATTTTGCGCGCTTAATCAGTACAGTGCTACCAACATGCAGTAAAAAAATTAGAACGACCTCTTTTACGCGGGTCTTTTTATTGACATATTCCCGATACTTTTTACTGTATGTGTCTTCCACCACCCCGAACTGGACACGCGTGGTGTTTTGAAGTCTCTCTCTGAGGAGGCTTATGTTGCAGCAGTAGGAACATTTAAAGGCTGAATAAACTGGAATGGCAGACGATAATGTTAGAATGTTTGTGGTTCTGTGAGAAGACCGAATAAAGGGATTATTTAATTTAGTGTTAATGGTTTATGCTGTAGGTACCTACGAAATAAATAAATTAATACTCTATCTCACTAAGTTTCTTCAGAAAGGTGCGTAATAGGTACTCACAACCGGCCGCGGCGTGCGAGTATGAACGTGGACGAGGCAAAAGGAGTACCTATGTGAGGATCGTAGCAGGTGGCGTTCTGTGGTTTCTGCTTATCCCTATGGGAAAAGTCGTGAGTTTATGTATGCACGTATATAAGTAATATACCTATGTTTACAATTCAATAACATTGTATAAGAAAGGAGTTAGTATTTCATCAAGTTAAGAGTCACGTTCAATATGGATGCTTTAACAAAGATTGGTTTGCCGAGAAACTAAAGTTAAGCAATCTTACATTTATTTTATTTAGGTGGTTGCGCTTCATTGATTTAGTTATAAAGCTTGCTAGAGCCTTTGAATATAATAGATCAGACAATCATTTAACAGCTGCCCTACATGTCAGAGCTAAATATATGACCAAACGTTGTTGTCGCTACTAGCGCAAATGGGCTTTTAAATTTAGTATAAGTGATAATAGGCTCACCCCTTCTAACACCACATTCCTGCCCATGTCGAGGTGCAACAATTGTACATTGTTACCCTAGGGGTGAAAGTAACTTATTTAGTCCCGAGACGGGGTTTGGTGCCCGAGCGCAGCGAGGGCTCTAGGGGTTCGAGGGGCTAAATAAGTCTTTAACCCGAGGTAAACACTGTGCTTTTCATTACGAATACAAGGAAAGTAAAAATAAAAACATGAATCAACTCGAAAAAAAATGAAGATCGGATTGCCGCTTTCCCGCCTATTTTGTTTTTTTTTCTATGGCCGGCCAGCTATTCAGCCATTACCTATTTTTTATTTTCATCAACGAAAAAATGGTAAATATTTTGCCCAAATCTATGTTATTTTAAAGAAATAGTTGAAACTTAATTGTAATAAAGTTATTTAAAAAATATCTATTCTTTAATTATTACTTAACTTTGTTATTTCAATTTTACATCGTGGCTGTATAGAAAGTTGGAACATGGTTCAATAGAAAGATATTTTTTTTTTTTTATTTGACAGTTGTCAGTTGAAAACGATTCTCCCTAGGGCTGAAAAGTATTACTTTTAACCCGCTCCTCAGGCAACTTCAGACCTACTTTCAGAGTATGAGACGAAGTATTATATTATCTGTGGTATGAGTAATGAAATAGTACATTGTTACCCTAGGGGTGAAAGTAACTTATTTAGTCCCGAGACGGGGTTTGGTGCCCGAGCGCAGCGAGGGCTCTAGGGGTTCGAGGGGCTAAATAAGTCTTTAACCCGAGGTAAACACTGTGCTTTTCATTACGAATACTTACAAGGAAAGTAAAAATAAAAAAATGATTTAACTCGAAAAAACCAATGAAGATCGGATTGCCGCTTCCCGCCTAGTTTGTTTTTTTTTTTTCTGTGGCCGCCCAGCTATTCAGCTATTACCTATTTTTCATTTTCATCATCGAAAAAATGGTAAATATTTTGCCCAAATCTATGTTATTTTAAAGAAATAGTTGAAACTTAATTATAATTAAGTTATTTAAAAAATATATATTCTATAATTAATACTTATGTTTGTTATTTCAATTTTACATCATGGCTGTATAGAAAGTTGGAACATGGTTCAATAGAAAAATGAACAATTTTTTTTTATAATTTGACAGTTGTCAGTTGAAAACGATTCTCCCTAGGGCTGAAAAGTATTACTTTCAACCCGCTCCTCAGGCAACTTCAAACCTACTTTCAGAGTATGAGTAATGAAAAACGTTTTTCTTCCATTTTCTCCTATCAACAGTCACTCCCTTCCCGACGACGGCATAGCGAAAAGGAGAGATATATGATTTTGACCTGTATGATGTATATGGGTATGTATATAGGTATGTTCATCAGTTCCATCATAACTTCTAAAGTACTTATAATAATTTGACTAATGAGATATCGTTGGAAGCGTCTTGATCTTCCGCTGGTTATAGGCTATTTTTATTTAGTCTTCTCCCCCTTCTATGCCCCATTCTAATATGGGAATTTGAGAATACACGTCTGCTACTAATCACGCGTGATAGTAACGGATTATGCTGTTGCAACAGGTATTCACATTGATTGCTTGTTACACTATAATTTCAATAGTTCACGGCCCTCAGTTAATGTTTTATCTACCGATAAAATATGATGAATGAAAGAACCATAGCGGATCGATCTTTAGATGCTAAGCTTAGTACCACAGAGCACAGAAAAAACGCGACGCACCTACCTTATACAATTCGTGGCGCCGCGCCAAAATTTAGTAATTGCCCGGATTTGAACCTACAACCTCGTGCATGAGAGGCGACAGGCGAGGGCAACCTCTGTGCCATCACGAGGAACAGCTGCCAATTCCTTTACAGCATTAAGTAGTGTCGTAGTTCAAGTAAGCGGTGATACTCTTATGGTTTAATTAGGCCACCTCTATCAGCTACCGCCGCGCCGGCCGCCGCGCCGCGCCGAGGCTTGTCCGTACTCCGTGTACATCACTTACCAAGACTTATGGGTTTCATAATCATATATGTAATTACTTATGTACATAATATATTGTGTGCTTTTTAATTGTAAGTCACTCTTTAAGCGGCTTGCGAAGCCCGTTCTCTCTAAGTAGGTGACACTTATAGGAATAGCTAAATGAAAGCGCACTGTTAGATCCTCAACGAAGGGATCAGTGCTGTGTTGAAATTCCACCAGTGCAATAATAGCTAGTTTACTGTTAGTGAATTTACGATAACCGCAGTGATTTAGTAAAACTATGGACGAAATTTGTAAAATTGGTCAATATAGTAATAATTATTTATAATTGCTCTGCTCACGGCCACGTGTTATCGAAAGGCACAACAATTATCGATAAGCGATAATTACTGTCTGTAATTGCTAAATACCCTACGGCGTAGTCCCCAGCGGTATCAGCGACCCAAATAGTGCAGTTGTGACGCAGGTTCGAGTCCCGCATCGTGGTAAAATATTTGTGTCATGGGAATATTCATCTTTTTTGTTGTTGTTGTTATAGCTTTTTTGTAAGGTTAGTACTACCTACGTACGAGCACAGCTACGAGAGAGTTTTCTATGAGTACTAAGTACAGCTGATAAAGGTAGGTAGGTGCCTACAACGATCATCGTAATATTATAAAGTACCTATTGCAATATAAATGATGCATAATCGAAGACGGTCCTTGGATAAGATTCATAGATCTTGGTAGAACTAGAGTAGACGTTGGTTCCTCGTTGGGTCGTTTGGTTATCGTTGAATCAACGAAAACCAAAGGTGAGTGCTAGCTACAAATAAGAGATGTTACTGAATAGTCGGGAAAGCCGACTAACCGACCAGTAGTCGAAGAATTGTCGGCAACTAGTCGGCGAAAAGCGCCGATTAGTCGGCTTGAGTTATTGAAATTAATATTTTGCATGCTGTTGGTTTTTTACCCATGACGGAACGGAGACGTTATAATTATGCGTTTGGGGTGAGAGGATGTTTGTGCAAATCCATGTTGCCATTTTTCACCAAAACTACTATTCCGATTTTGATGCAGTTTTCAGTTATGGGTTCGGGTTTGATTGCTGTATCTTCTTAGATAGCTGTTACGGTGACAACTCACCAGGGCTGGCAGTCTCGACAGAGATAACGACAAAATCGCAAACTTTTGATTGCTAATTACTAACGAATAAATTCGGTTGCAATAATGATGCTTGCGAGAAACTCATCTTGAATATAGAGACTTGAATTTCCCGCAAGCATCGTTTTTGCAACCGAATATACTCGTTAGTAATCAGCGATCGAAAGTTAGCGATTCTGTCGTTATCTCTGTCGAGACTGCCAGCCCAGGGGGCGCTGATGCAAACATTGTTTGTGCAAATCCAAAAATATTGATATGATCATGTTTGTGGTTGATTAGTGAGGGTTCTTAAATAGATGTTACGGTAGTAACTCACTAGAGGGCACTGCAGTAATAAAACTGATGCAGAGGTGTATCTTCCAAAGGGACATTCGGGCGAACGCCCGGGGCGGCGCGTTACGTACATAATATCTATGCTCTCTAAAAAGTTTAAAATAAAAAGCAAAATTAAAAATTCTGAAAAAACCTGCGACGGTTTTAGCTTTCGTTTTTTTTCATATAATTTAAAAATTGGTACTCTTCCTTTGTTTACTCAATAAATGCACTAAAATCAAGAAAAACATAATTAAATTGTAACAGACCCTGAGACCAGAAGTTCTATGACCCCACGTATGATGCCATGTATTGAGCGACTCAGCTTTACAAGAAACGCCATGGGCATTGCCGATGGCCCCTGAACTGCACCGCAGGCAAGCTAGTTGATCAAGTGGCCGATTTGTCTCTCTCCTTATACTACATTACCTACTCGATCTCACAGAGCGGAGGCCTGTGTCCAAGTAGCATAACGTTGTGGGCTGTTGAATGCTTATGCAGGAACAGATAGTCTTCTCACATAATAATATAACATCACGCCTGTAATCCCCGAAGGGTTAGGTAGAAGTGAATAATACCATACTATGCACCCGTATTTTGGCAGTTGTGTTATAGGGGGCTAGCCTATTGCCATCAAACGAGCATAAATCCAGTCTCCGTGGCTGCTACTGAAATTCCTGATGAAAAATCCCAATAACATTTTGATCGACTGGGGAATTCACACCAGGACCTTATTATATGACAGCTAGGCCCCGCGCCTTTTTTACCTACGCGTACGTTAAACTGACTGAAATATTTACTGTTTACTGTTTGTTTTGAGTTCCGTTATATTTCGGCGCTGCTAGGACCATGATCACTGATAAACTAAATTTATTGCGGGTGGGTTTAAGAGCAGAGAAATCGGTTTTCCCTCTTTCTTGTTCGTTTTCTGCACTCAGTACCGTCACTGGCCACTAAAAACGAACAAGAATATCGGGGACTCATGATCACACTCATCATCACACTCAAACAGTAAACATGGTAAATATCCCGTTTCTAGTGTTATTGACGCGAGCATATCTACGTTTAACTATTGTTTTCCGGCATCGTATTATTGATGTAGTATATGTACATAAATGCTCTTTTATCATTATTTTATCATGACATCATTTTATAACGTCTGCACCGATAGTGGTGACTTAAACGGCAGTTATTAGCAATGATTACCGAATCTTTTCCGGATATAACCAGAACCTGTATGACATGATAAATAACTAGTGGTTTAGGTTTGTCGGTTTATAGGCTCACATTTTTTGGGTACGTAACTGTTAGGTGCCTAGATACTGTGATTAGCCGAAAGATTTAGACTGATAGTAATCGCTTTAGAATTTTATTCATCATCACCATTTCAGCCTGAAATTACGCACTGCTGGGTATAGGCACGTTTTTTCTGGCTGACTACCCGTGCCTGCCGTTTTGTGCGTCCCTTATGCAGGTGATACCCGCGAATTTGCAACCTGGCGCGCTTTTGGACGTTGCTGATTTTTTGAATTAACCTTTGCTAGCACTCTATCAAATCATCGGCCATTTCCGCAGCTAGCTAGCCAGATGTCAAAGTCTTTAGAACTGTCATCAAAATACTGTTACAGTACTTCCAGTTTATGGAATATTTTGTGGGACACAGGTTTTCATTCACTCTGTGAGAGGAAGTGGATCGCAATCCACTACGTGGGTCAACCTTTTTGACGTGAAACGTCATAAAATCAGTACCATGTCAGAAAACCCGACCGTAATGTAACGAATTGATGTGTTGGCCAAAACGCGTAAGTGACGCGTATTCCGTTTCTCAGTGCTTTAAGAATTCCATCACTTTATTCTACTTGGCACCGCTAGACCACGGTAATAAGACGCCGCATGCTTGGTGCTCGATTGAAAGCGCTTTATTATCTTAAGCCGTTTGAATTGTACTGACATTTTTTTTGTTTCGAACTGTAGTCCAGCCCGATTCCATATTGATAACCTTATTCCTTACTGATGTTAAGGAATCGGGCAAACATAACCGGCTACATAAAGATGAAAGAGTAGGCACAAATATAGACGTTTGACGTTAAAACCAACGGCCGTGTGCACCGACACAGCCCCTATCGACTTTTTACCTTTGTTGGTGGACGACAACCAACAAACTCTTAGGGAACTACAGGGTCATAGGTACCGGTTTCTTCTAAGAGTAAACTAACTTTCTAGGGGCAATCGTGGCCTCACGGACTTCTTTGTATCTACGGTAGCTACCTCGAAGGCTCAATCTTCGTAACAAGCTAGCCAACTCACACGCGAAGGGACAACTTACTTAACCTACCAAATCTTCAGAGCTACTAGAACCCAGGGTTAAAAGACTGTTCGCAAGAGATACCGTGGCCCCGGAATACAAAGGGCGATGAAGGAACATGGATGGGTTTTAGTCAGTAAAAGTCTGACGCTCCCTCCTGCTCCGCCCAGAGCGGGAGGAGTCATTTAATGATTTCCCATCCGAAAAAAAAGGGTTAAAAGAGCAACGTATGATCCGGCCAAGGTTTCAGCGTTGAAAAAATAGTTAGTAGGTATAGTAGAGTAACAATTGTTTCAGTAGAATAATGAGGATGTTTTTATACATACAGAGCGATCAAAACATAACATGCAATAACTATGGTGCAGTTCTAGATCAAACCCACGACCTCTCGGTTGCCGTCTTAACTGTTGGGTATATTCCCCTCCTGATCAGAAGGGCTAAGTAGCTAAATGTCCAACAGCGCGAAACGTCTAATGAGCAGTAAGTCTAATTAGCAAAATCAGTTTGCTGTACGGTACGAGTATGTCAATTTACATATAAGTATGTAGAATACATCAACTGTTATCAAGGTACAATATCAACATCATAACACCATTTCACGAAAGGTTTAGGCAGAGGTGTACCATATATAGGGTGTAAACAACCTCATCACGAAGCCGTCAACTAAGCATTCTGTACATCAAACTAAGTAACTTTACGCAAAAATTATTACTGGGAAACGACTTTTTTTTTGGGGGTGAAAAATCATGTTTTGTGGTAGAACTCAATGTAATGCACTCAAAACATTGTGCTGATGCATGGATTGAATAATACGGGGGTTGTGGAAGTGTTTAAAGTAAAAATCTTACATTAAAAACTTGTATTTAAAAAAAAGTTGTTAAAAAGTTGGAACTTTGACCCCCAATATCTCCGTAACTAGAAGGTTCCCAGGTATGGTGTAGAACAAAAAAGTGATCACAATGACGAGGAGAACAAGTACCTTTCGGCTTCGTTAAGAGGTGTTATACACCCTTTATAATGATCACATCTCCCACATAGCCCACATTTTGCCAGTTATGTTTTCCTAACAAGACCCATGTAATAGGGGGCGAGCCGTTGCCATCAACCGGGGACAAATCCAGACTCCGTGGCTGCTACTGAGTTAATTCTGACTAAAAATTCAATTACACTTTACTCGACATGGGAGTCGAACCCAGGACCTCAAGGGCAGCAGTCGTGCTTGCCACCACAAGACCAACGAGGCAGTTGATTCGACTTTAGAAGCAGACGAACCTAATGTTGATAACAGTCGAGAACTTGAAACCTTTGGTTAACTTGGGCGATTGTGACAATAGTCCCTTTGCTGTACAGTATGTTATAATTTAGAAAGCCCAAATTCAAGTATAGCGTTCTCAGGGTGCTATGTGTCCAGCTAACAAACTAAATTGGTAAGCTAAACAGTATTGTCTAGTTAGCGGCGACTGTAGTAGCCACTAGCCCATACGTCACTGCTCAGTGAAACTTGAGTCGCATTTACACCCTACGACTGCGATACGATCGGCGAGTTCGGTTAGTTCACCAATTTAGTTTGTTTATGGCGAATAGAAAATACAATTAAATTAGGTGTAGTTACTAGACCAGGGAGCAGGGTCGACTATGACTTTTGCCAACGAGACGACTGGACGACTGGTGTAGCAAATCTACTTGGTCCTATCAAAATAAAAGGATATACCGAAGCATACTTGTACATTTAAAATGTAATAGGGGAAAATAATGAATTTACAAATGAGATAAAAAGACCTACCTATTGTTGTGTAATGAAAGATCAAGATCAACGTCAGATCCTCTGCTCTCAATAAACGTTCTCTTGCTCCAGTACTCTGTATCCCACAAACAATACGGTCGCGAATCAACTCATCTTCTAAATTTTTGAAGTTACAATATTTGCTCAATAATCGTAATGACGTAACATACTGATCAATTGATTCTCCTACTTCCTGACCCCTTGTAAAAAAATTGTATCTTGCTAATGTTATATTCTGTTTGACTCCAAAATATTCATCAAATTTCTTAAGCAATAGATTGACATCATCCTTATCGCTCTCCTTGCCAAATGAAAATGTCTCAAACACTTCAAACCCCTCAGGTCCGATTAAATTTATCATCAAGCTGGCTTGAACATCAGTTCCCTCTTTTTGCACCCCCGATGCTTTTAAAAATAACATAAATTGCGTCCTCCAACGACGCCATGCGTCAGCCCGACTGACGGAGCTGCCCTCCAAACACAATTCAGTTGGTGGTCGCGCGTGTTCCATAGCGCTCTATAACCGTCCCTGACGATTTTAAAGTCTAAAACGTAAATTTATTACCGACTTAAACCATTTAAATCGAATAAAAATCCCACCGCTGCCACCATGTTGTGTAATGAAAGATAAGTCTGGATGACAACTGTTTTATTCATAATTAAACATAGACAATCCACAACACCTATCACGCACTCTATGGAAGGTATGAAGGTGGTAGTTTTATAGATAACGCACTTTAGTTGGTGTGAATCAGTTCAGCACTGTAGGACATGCAAGATCAGGCGTTAGGTTAGCTCGTCGAGACAAACGCCAGGGTAGGCATGAAGACAGTTTCCGAAGATCGGGAGTAGGGGTCCCAGGTGAATCTTTTAGTTGGATCACCTGGGAAGTGTTGGTACGCGTCAGGACATCAGCATCTCTAAAACTGTTCACCTTTAGAGGGTGTGAACCCTAGTAATCCTGATCGTTGGTTTTCCAAAAACCAAGCTGTTTAATGATGCTTCTCATATCAAATCCAATTGTAGAATGTCTAAATGGATAAAGACGACCCTGGCTAGCACATCCAGTGGTAAAAATAAGGGTAAAATTTTTATCAAACACTTGTTTGCATAATAAGTAAGTGTCTAAGTAAAATTATTAAAATTTTACTTGGGATTGCTGGGGAGATGCTCTACAGCAAGTCATAATTCAGTTGCCTGGTACCTGTTAATCTGTTAAGGTAGGTACTTATTTTTTTAAGTATGTACTAATTTGGTACACATTGCGTACAAGTGTTTTATGAATTTATAAACAGCAAGACGACATCTCCTTTCACAAAATAAATTTAATCGTACAGTCGAATCGTACGCTCTAAACGCGCTATGATAGTAACCCCACTGTATATCCGAGGCCGGTCAGCCAGTCAGTCGCGCACCGACTGAGGAGCACAACACGTTTACTGTGAGTATATTATATACCTACTCTTATGTACGAAAATTCGTCTCGAAATATAGACTGCGAATATTTTAGTTAAAAAAAATCAGCAAAAAGGTCACAAGTGAGTGTTTTTTTTTTTGTTTTTAGAAACTGTTTTTTTTTGTGTTTCGATTATTTAAATATTTGTTTGGGTACTGTGTTGTGAATGTATTTAGGAATCGTTTCGCGGTAAGATTGTTTTGTGTTGAGGATGTTTTTGTTAAAAACTATTTTAGCGTTTGACAGTTTAACTTAGTATTATGAATACTTAGAAGTAATAATAACAAACTCTATAAGCAGTTTTGTTTTTAATATGAATTAAAATGTTTAAAAAAAAATGCTAAAAAGCTAATCTACCTACTTTTCAAAATAGTTTTCGAACTTTAAACTTTTATTTAGTAACTTGAAATAACTACCTAGGTAAACTTATCACATAATCACAATCAGTTAGTGAGTGAAAGATTACTCCCAAGTGATGGATCTCAAGCAGGCAGATAACATTCTAAAAGTGTATGTACCGTAACTAATTTATTGATTACCTCGTGAATGATTGATTTGACGTTAAGCAAATAACAGTAAAAACAGAAGTTAATTTGTTGTTACGATTTGCTGCTTGAAATCAAGTACGTATTAACTTACTTTTTAGGTATTTAATAAAAAATTAACAAACAAAAAAAAAAATAAAAAATTTGGATGTCATGGGGAGAGGCCTTTCCCCAGCAGTGGGATGACACAGGCTAACAGTAACAGTAAATTAACATTTAAAATTTCGAACAAAAACCTAAATCTGAAACAAAATCAACTGTGATCAATCATCAAAGTGCATTATTATTTTAGATCAGGGAATCGAATCGGACAGAACGGATAGGACTCGAATTAACTTACAATAAGCTACTTCAAAATGAATCCCTAAATCATTTGGATTCTACTTAGGGATTTAGGTGTCGCTTAGACTCCTAGAGTTAGTTTTATCGGCTAGACGATTGGTTATACAGAGTGTTATTAAAATTATGTTACATCCTGTAAAGGAAATTATCATAATCACCAACTCTTGTAAAATTGATTGGTGATTGTAAATGGTTGTTATTATAGGTGCTGCTAGTTAAGATCGCAATAGCGGTCACTGACCCACCTACATTAATTAAAGTTCTTAACTTTGAAATCCAAAAATAAGCCTGTTCAAGTCTTGAATCGTCACCTATCGTGATATTCAACATTTTTTCTAATGAAAAACGATACATGATTCATTTGTTTTGGTTCGTACGAAGATATATTAGGCAAAGGGCAATGACCGCTATTGCGATCTTAACTGGCAGCAACTATAGTAGACAGTAGCCATAGGTCTTATTCTAATCAGTTGGTGGCAAGTATATAATATGTCATGAACTACAATCATGTCATGTGATTGACTGACATGGGTTGGTAATTATTTAATACTACATAACATCACGCTTGCCATCCCCGAAGGGTTAGGTAGAGGTGTACCTGATAGTACACCCACATTGTGTGTTTAAGTCCCATGTAATAGGGGGCAAGCCTATTGCCATCAACCGGGCACAAATCCAGACTCCCTGACTGCTAATGAGAAATTCCTGAAGGAAAAATCCAATAACACTTTGCCCGACCTGGGAATCGAACCCAGGACCTTATGTTCAGCAGTCGCGTTTGCGATAACTAGACCAACGTATTTTAAAACAGTCCACTTCTTTTATCAAAATAGTCTCAATCGAGCCTATTCACTGGCAGTTTTTACGGTTCCGTACCTCAAAAGGAAAAAACGAAACCCTTATAAGATCACTTTCTTGTCCGTCTGTCACCACCGATTTTCTCAGGAACGGGTGGATCTAGCAAGTTAAAATTTATACCATATACTGAGGTCTATAGTCCCTATTAAGTGTATAAAAATTAAGGTCATGAGTAAACACGATAAAAAGATATGGGCAAATTTAGATTTTAGCGAAAACTTGTAAGACCAAAATTTTCCTTAATTTTAAACTTTTATTATTTTTCGGACTTTTCCCTTTACTTGTGCTGTAAGACCGTGCTTTTAACCAAAATTGACAATTCTAGGTCAACCGGAGGTACCCTATCTGTTCTGGGTCGAAAACCTATGTAGGTTTCTTAAACCTATATGTATAGGGTCAACGGGAACTATCATATAGTAGTTCCCGTTGACCTAGAATCACGACATTTGGCAAAAAGCAAGGTCTTACAGCACATGTAAAGGGAAAAGTCTGAAAACCGTAAATATATAACAAAAAAAAAGCGATTTTACTATTAAAAACTTATTATTTGCGGTTGGAGCAATAGCCGTTTCTAGGGATCGAACAACAAAGGTAAGTTTGTCCTTTAAAAAGTTTGTTCGGTGCGCGAGTCCGACTCGCTCTTGGCCGGTTATGTTATTAAAATAATTAGAAAAAAAAAAATGAATAAGCGCAAACAAGTGAAGTCGGAAAAAACTAATTTATCTTAAAACGTACCGCGACGCGACGTTACTTTGATAACAAGTTAGTGTCAACACGATTTTTTTACTAACCAACTTCAAAAAACTCTTAAACAGTCTCCTCTCAATTCTTCGCAATAGTCATAGTGTAGGTACCTACATATGTTTCCTCGCGTAAACGTATGTATGTATCTGATATGAGGAAAAAATAAAATCGCTTGCCAATGAGTGGGTTTTTGTGTGCCATGTGTCATGATATCTCCGACCCTGCTGTTTTCTGTGTATAGAGTCGGCCATACCGGTACAGACAAACTGCAGACTGGCTGAGGAAGTCAGGACACCAGACACTGATAGAAACTTCAATAGATCTTCAATCCTTTTTAACCACGTTAGGCCTCAATATGGCACTTTTATAGCCCCCCCTCCCCCTTGGTGATACGTCATGAGGCTATCCCTCCTCCCCCTCCCAGCATCAGGTGTTCGTGACAAAAATCAGATTGTTTTAAAATCTGTTTTAATATCAGCGAAAACATCGTTTTTTAGACAAAAAAAAAATACAAGTCGCACTTTCAATTACATTATCGTGTCACGAAAACGTACACGCAATTAATCGTGATTTTTTGCTGACCCCCTCCCCCATATTTCCTGCCCTTTCTTTTTCCTCACTTCATTTGTAGGAAATCAAATTCGCAAAATTCAAATTTTCTTATGTTTTTTGCAATTTGTAGACCAGTGCTAGGTTGTATGTTGATTAAAATATTGTTCGCGACTGTAAGACGTATGTAGTTACAGAATTATAATCATGAACATCATCAATACAACACTCCAAGCTCATAAAGGCAGGAATGACTTTAACCTTGAAAAAGTCATTCCTGCACCTTTATGAGCTTGGAGGGTTGTATTGATGATTGCAAAAAAACGTAAGAAAATTTGAATTTCACGGGCTGGTTGGAGCATCCACCTTAACTGTTAAAGACCGGTGTCTGAAATCGCATCTGCAATTTTTTGTACTGATTTGATCGAACCGAATGCGGAAAGCAGCAGATTTGACCGAATATTGAGATACTTCAATTATTTTGTGATAAAGAAAAAATAACTTTAAAGCCGGAAACCCAAAATTACCGACCAATACTTATGTACCTAATACTTATCTTAAATTACCACTAAACAGATCTTGTACAAGCGTTCGTTCTTAGCCTAAGGCTAACCGATGACTTAACATTAGAAATTGTTCCTCGAGCCACCTCTAGTCACCGTGCGAGGAGCAACAACCTCTTGTGTAAGAGTTAGCTCACCGCCTCACCACTAACCGGTGATCTAATCTGACTAGATGTAATATATTTATTACTTTGTTTGAAGGCTAATTAATCAACGAGCTGTCTTTCTAAGTAGGTTTCCGGGGTGGGCTGTTTTGTTTCATATACACTGGCCTGTAAAAATAAGTATCACACTTTTAGAATTGCAATAACTTTTTAAGTACACAAGATTACTTACGAAACAAAAAGGACTCGAAAAAGAGTTTAATTTTGTATATAAAAACTTAATAGTCGGTAACCTAAATTGCTGTATAACGTTTTTTATTTTAAATCTCTAACTTCTATAGTTAAGAAAAAAAAAAAATTAAAAGTGTAGTACTTAGTTTTGCAGGCCAGTGTAGTTTGATCGTTCATTTATTTCGGGAATTCGTTCACGCAAAAAAAAATACAATGAAATACCGCTGGAAAGAAATGAAATACCGCTGGACATGGAGCCACTGCCTATCTGACCTCCACAACCCAAGTTAGTGCTTGGTAATACGATACCCCTTGGTAGGACTAAGTTGTCAGATTTTCGGGCCAATGACTACCTGACAGCGAGGAAGCTCGGTATGTATTGGGTGGCCTCCCATCCAAGGACCAACCTAGACAAGCGCGGCTTAAGGTGGATGCTCGAGGGTAGCCCGCGAAACTCAAATTTTCTTAATTTTTTTGCAATTTGCAGGTCAGTGTCAGGTTGTATGTTGATTAAAATATGATTCGCGACTGTAACACTTATGTAGTTATAGAATTATAATCATCAAAATCATCAATACAACCCTCCAAGCGCATAAAGGTGCAGGAATTACTTTGACCTTGAAAAGGTGAATTACAGCCGCGAATCATATTTTAATCAACATACAACCTGACACTGACGTGCAAATTGCAAAAAACGTAAGAAAAATTGAATTTCGCGGGTTACCCTGGAGCATTCACCTTAACCTGAAGATAGACCCGACCCGCTGTTATTACGAGTATAATAGCTACGAGCTCCTCAAAAAACCGAAATATTGCAAAATACTGGGGGTCTAAAATGGCCGCTTTAGCAGAATCATAATAGGATAATAATTTGAATTGCGTTTAAAATTTTAAAATGGTCCTAAAGACAATTCATAATACTAACTGTGTCTGTGACCATTTAAAAAAAAATATTATTTTAAATACTTACTTAAGAAATTAGAATCCTCCGTCTTGTTTGTTAAAAAAATTTCTTAAATTTCGTTATAATATCGCCGAGTGTCTCGTTGATCCAGTGGTCGTACGCGCTACTGCAGAGCATCAGGTCTCGACTTCGATTCCCAGTTTAGACAAATTGATATTAGGTTTATTCTTCAGGAAATTTTCAGCTGCCACAAAATCTTGATAGTTATGTGTTTGATGGTTATAGGCTCACCCTATATTACATGGGACTAAAACTAAAGCATTACTGACGAAAATAATATGTGTTTACTATTAGAGGTACGCACCTTCCTTTACCTTTCCGGGATTACTATCTACTTATATAAACAATTCTAAATAATAAATATCTAAAAACAAATAAGAAATATACTTGTAATCCTAGAAGTAACGCCCCATGGGATAACTTCCAATTTCCACGTCATGGCAGAGCCGCAAGCAAAACTTATATTAATGCTTAGAGTTGACGCTAAAATGTACGTAAAACATTTAAAAAAAATCTTAATTTCTGTTTGGAATAACAAAAGGGTGGAGTGGACCAAAGTGTCTACTATGGTGGTGTCTGCCCCAGGAACATTAGAGTCCACTCGTGCTTTAAAAGTCCGCACAAGCAAGGTCTCTAGACCAAGGGGCAAGTGGTTTGTTTATGCTTGATACAAATATCCACAACCAGCCGAGCTAGACCGGCACGACTGCACCCGGTTTACCATGTAGAGGGGGGTCCACCCCACAGTAGTGACCTCCCACTTGGTTCATATGCTACGACGGGGAAAACTTTAATAGCGCGATGTAGCACTTTCCCAAATAACTCATGAACGACACGTCTATCCCCCAAAATATTAATTTAGAAATCTCCGTCTCCTTTCTAGGAATGTCCCTAATAATTATTAAAATTTAAAGTGTCATGATTGAAAAGAAATTAGCTAAAATGTCAAAAAAATCAATAAATAATTTGCATCTGACGTTTCTCAATCATGCGTGTTGGGGCCGGTGCAACTGTAGGTAGTTGCATATTTAGGTACGTAGGACAACCTACATCTAGACAGGTTCGTGGAGCATTCGGGGATAATCGGGGGAGATCGGGAGAGATCGGGAGGAAGGTGGCGGCCGGCCACTTCATTCATCTCGCTTTGATGTAGTGGAAAAATTGAATGAGTGTATTTTATCTCGATAGAATCTTTGTTGACTAAGTTTTTGTTTAGAATTTCAGCGTAGATCTCAAAATATATTTGTGTATTTCGGCGATTTGTTTTTATCTGTCGTTGATTTAGGTAGTCGTCGCAAACACCGCCGTTTGAGCGTGGGCGTCCTGAGTTCAAACCCCAGGTCAGGCAAGAGTTTTTGGGTTTTTCCATCATGAAATTCTGCCCGATTTATGGTAAAAGGCATTAGGGGATTTATGGCTATGGAACGTATCTTGCGAAATGTAGGTGCAATACACTTTGCGAACCCACCCACGGGATCAGTCACGATATTTTACTTAAGTAGCCCCATCTTTAATAATTCTCATAATTGATTATCACAATTTCAGCTTCAAAATGCCGAAAATATACCTACATTTTTCAGTAGAAAACTGAAAATGACTTAAAATTATGACTGATGTTTGTTGAGTTGAGTTCACAATAATTATTCAAGGACGGATGACCGATTCAAATGTCTGTTTGTTGTGGTAATAATTACTTTATTATTGTAGGTATTTTCGGTATCAAAATTACACCAAACTTTTATTATTATTAGACTTTGTTGTGCGAGCTAAACCGAAGAACTCAAACCATTAAATTATTTCCAGTCTAGATCAGTTACAGACGATAATAAACTATCAAAATATTAAAAAATCGAGACGTCGGCATTATTTGAATTAGTCCAGCTATGGAATTCATTGATTTAAGTAATATAGAAGCCTTTTTTTTTTTTTGGATTGGAAATCATCAAATGACTCCTCCCGCTCTGGGCGGAGCAGGAGCAAAGTCTGACACTCCCTAGTGTCAGACTTTTACTGACTAAAACCCATCCATGTTCCTTCATCGCCCTTTGTGTTCCGGGGCTACGGTATCTCTTTCGAATAGTCCCGCAGCCCCGGCAGGCTTCGGCCCTTGCGAACGCCTAGAACACTCCTGCGCCGTCGACACGGCCTGTCGTCATGAGACGGACGGACGGCGAGCTAGCCCATAGCTCACCGTCCAAAGGCCCGCGCCTACGGTGGCCGGAAGCCACCACGTGGCCCCCGACGCCCGGGGCGTCTTCCGCGGCGGCCGGGACGTGAGGATCTCTCCCTAGCTAGCGAAGTTAATATAATGTTTTGTACTCAATAATTCCATGGGCTTGACATACTGACCGCGAATGTGTCTGCCTTTTTCAAAAGAATAACCAATATAGTATGACGTGTTAAACCGATTAGAAAAACTCAATCGGAAACCCTTTCAATGGGTAACCATAACTGGTGCCCGTTCTAGATAGCGACACACCCACATGACGTTACGTGATACCCTACCTCCCAAATACATAACTTGTCCTGTGCGACCTTACGAACTACTACTAGTTACTGCGATTACAACGGTAGTCAGGAACACATCCGTATAAACAATTTGACATTGAGAAAAAAAAAATCGCTGCACATTACACACACCACCATCTAGTGCCACACTAAGCAACGAGGCTTGTGTCGCGGGCACCAGATAGTTGATATACTACATAGATACTTTTTTTTTGTAAATACGTACCTACTTATTATAAATATAAACATATCTATGACTCGAAACAAATGTCAATGCTCTTCACACAAACATTTGCCCCTACCGAGATTCGAACCCGGGACCCAGAACGTAAGGCAGCCTCACTACCGCTGCGCTATTCGGGTCGTCAAAATAATAGAATCCTATGAAGCCTCCGAATGCCAAACTAGTTGAAAAATCAAGAATGAAAATGTATATTGTTTACTTACTATATACAGGGTTAGTTTTCAATGACCGGCCAAATTTTCAGAGATGGTTTAGAATCGATAATATTTTCGATATAAAGAAAAAAAAAACTGTTTTTTTTTAAATAAAATTTGAATCCTGTCCACCACTAAAAAGCGAACGTGTGGATATTGTAACAGCACAATCAATACAACAACCTAGTTATGTAGCAGTTAGCACACACATAAATTTGGCGATGCATAGGTTTATGATTTAGGAAATTTTTAAGACATTTTCAAATGAATGCTATTATTTTATTTTATATTTTTGACATTAATACAGGGTGTAAACAACCTCACCACGAAGCCGTCAACCAAGCATTCTGTACATCAAACTTAAGTAACTTTACGCAAAAATTATAGCTGGGAATCAACTTTTTTTTTTGGGGTGAAAAATCACGTTTTCTAGTAGAACTCAATGTAACGCACTCGAAACATTGTGCTGATGGATGGATTGAATAGTACGGGGGTCGTGGAGGTGTTTAAAGTAGAAATCTTACATTAACAACTTGCTTAAAAAAAAAAACTTGTTAAAAAGTTAGAACTTTGACCCCCAATATAATGTTCCCAGGTATGGTGTAGAACAAAAAAATGATCGCAATGACGAGGAAAACAAGTGCCTTTCGGCTTCGTTAAGAGGTTTTTTATACCCTTTACAACGCACTTTTGGTTTGATAACTAGATATTAATTTTAAATAATGGCTGGTCATTGAAAACTAACCCTGTATATTTATTATACGTTATGGCAGCTAGGGCGGTCTTCGAGTTTCATTCATCATTTTTGCGGTTGTCTGTACGTTAGGTATCCATCGGAAGAGCTCGTCCGGTTTGTCCAATATTATCGTTTGAATTGGTTTATAGTAGGGGGGAAAGGTACGCAGGTACACACGAAATAATTTGACTATTTGGCACTGGGGAATTTTTGAAGGTCTAACGGACTACGAGCTACTCGCTAAACGACATGAGAAAAATCGCAAGTTGTATTGCCCGAGGTTGTGGACGGGGCAATAGCTACCGGGGCAAAGAGCCATCTATGTATACGTATGTGGAATCAGGAAGTGAGCCCGGAAAGCTGACTAGGTCTTGGTTCCTTCCGGTGTTAATGCGAGGAAGTTTAAAAAAATCCACCAATAAAACTGCTTTTTTTATCCTGTGTACTGCTGGTCTGTTGCAGAAAACTTATAAACTTCCTCCCAAGCGTCAATTGCACATGGCCCAGTATTTGGGGACATAAGATGCCAAACCAGAGCGACAATCCAACAATAGCACCCAAGAGGCTAGAAGGAAGGCGAAGGGAGGGGAAAGTAAATAAATAAATATTAAGTTATGCTCCCTGGCCAAGATCCCTGCCCCTTGCCATTTGCTGGCAATCATCTCGTTGTCGGTGATTCTTAAGATCTTATTTAGCGATCTTTATCTCCGAATATCTAGGCATCGTGGTACTTGAGGACTCCACTCCCTGGTAATTTTTCCATTGTTTAGTATCTTGACATGTAGGTACCTCTGCCTGTGGGGTGACTAGCCCAGTTATTGTTCAATCCCCTTGCGTTCCCCTTTCACTAGCTAATTTAATTAGACCCTGTATAAAAAGTGCACCCATATCTACTACTATTATCTACGTATTACTGACATATCTCCCCTCCACTCCTCTTCGCCGGTGATATCCATAGAAATTGTACCTGTGGGTACAGTGTTTTTACTGGCCAAGAAACTCAAGGGTGAAGTCAGCTCTCAGCAGGCACCTGTAAACACATTAATTGAACTAAATCGAACCGCTCACGAACTCGTTTAGCTAACCGCTGTCATTTCCGACGGCACTCGACAATGTCGCCGTGTCGCCTTGTCGCGACGGAAGCAATCGATAAACTTTCTCGTGATTATCTAGATGTCTTGGTAAAGTTATAATTACCGAGACTTCGGTGTTCAAGCGAAGTAATAATTATTTCTGCTTATTTACAAACAGAAATAGTTATTCAGAATAGTTTTCGCTCATGGGTGCGATTTGGAGGAATGAGGAAAATGTCGTGAGGAAAGTTTTGAGTATGTATGAGGCTATAAGAGTAGAGGAAGACCAAAGAAACGATGGATGGACTGTGTGAAGGATGATATGGCTAGAAAGGAGGTGACTGATGAGATGACGAGTAATAGAGAAGTATGGAAGAAGAAGACATGCTGCGCCGACCACAAATAATTTGGGATAAGGGCAGGAGATTAATGATGATAGTTTTTGCCCTTGAGGTCGGTTTAAATGTCACTGGGTTTTTCCATCAGAAATTCTTAAAGTTAGTTACAGCATTTAGGCCCAGTTTATGAGGATCAGAGGATAGGCTTGCCACCTATTACAGAACATGGGAACACACGATATTATTTCATGCGTTAGCTGTCGCTCGCGTGAAAATGTTGTCAATGTGAACGAGCGAGGTTTAAGTAGCCTATTTGCTGTTCCAGACTATTCTTGTATTATCTATCTCTGTGTCAAATTTCATCCAGATCCGTACAGTCGTTCTAGCGTGATTAAGTAACAACCATCCATCCAATCTTTCGCATTTATAATAGGCATGACGACAGTATCAAACAATTGCAAATCTATTTGGTCCGTCAGTTAGAGTATTGGAAAATAATGGACACGTATTTTTGTTTTTGTGAATAAATTAATATTGACAAAAGATAAAACGCATCAAAACTCGGGAGTGGGGGCTCGTGACGTCAGAACTAGCTAAAAATTATACCTAGGCGTGACGTATTGAGAATTTTAAAAGCGTCATATCTTCGTCAATTTTGGTGTACGTAACAAAAGAAAAAACACGGGTCAAATATTTTTTGATAATCAAACTGACGGACTAATTAGTTTTTTTTTGTCGTCTCGCCTATAGTAAGGTAAGATTTGGACTGTTTGGTAGTTTTATTCGGTGTAATGACTGGAAAGGAACAAATCCTGGTTTATTGATACTCGTAACCTTTGAGGCACCTCGCATTCCTTTGCGTCATTGTAGCAACGGAAATATTCAGCGCAGGTACTACGCGCACCGAGGTATAAATCTATTCAATGTCATATAACTTTCTAAGATATTCATCGACACCGCGTAAAATATCGTGACACAGCTTGGACTGAAAGTATAAACTTAACATCACGACTGTACTCGAAAGGGGTAGGCACTGCAAGAGGACCTCGTTGAATGCGTGCCGGACTTACATTATTATGTTCAGAACCAGTTTGCTAATGTTTAACGTAAAGTACAAACTGATCATCCCAGAAGGAGGGTGTATATAATTATATCCGTTCCATTGTGACCTCGTAACTCCTAAACGGATGAACCATATTAGATAAATTACACGTAGTTTTTGTCTTGACGGCGCAAATGATACATAAAAATGTAAAAAAGAAAAAAGTAAAATGGCGGATTTTGGGCGCCATATTGTGGAGTCGCATTTTAAATTGAATAAAAGTTGGAAACGGGCGCCGCAGGCGGGACCCATTCCATCTTCATAATTTTATTAAAATAAAGGAAAAATCATGAATATAATAGATGCTTCCTATGGTATGGAAGAGGTTTTCAGACTTGTATAAAAATTATAAAAAATACACTATCATTAACACTAGTAACACTGAAAACGTTTATCCGTGATCATAGCGGACGCCCAGTGGTGGCAGCCCCGACTTACGAACAGTAAGTCGTGGGTTCGAAAACAGGCAGGCATTACTTTGTGTAATTTATTTCATCAACGCTGCTCTCAAAACGGTGAAGGAAAACATCGTGAGGAAACCGGCATGTCCTAGAACAAAAAAATCGAAGACATGTGACATCTACCAATCCGCGCTGGGCCCGCGTGGTGGATTATAGCCCATTCCCCCTCATACTAGAGTGGAGGCCTGTGTCCCAGCAGTTGATGATGATGAAGGCGCTTGCAACAGCGCCGGAATATCGGGAACTCAAAATAAATAGTTAACATGGTACATACTACATAGCCTGTTTTAAGTGGTTAGTGATAGCGTTAGTGACCATTTCAGTTTTTAAACTTAGGTATATAAATGTGCAAAAATGTAAAAAATACACCTAATACATACCATTGTAAGATCTGACAAGACAATGCTAAACTGAAGAACAAATATGAACCGTTTGGTTCTATTGCTGTTCTAATGCTATTATTTTTTTAATCAATAGGCATTAGGTATCATAACACTTTGTTGGCATATTATGTATGTAAAATCAAGAAGTTATGGAAGTTCATTGACTGCTAATGCCAATGTGTTTGTTTTTTGTCGCTTCTCATAGTTAGTTCTCATCATAATCATAATAATATTGCCTAATAACGGATGTTTTACTTCTGCATAAACATTCGTAAATAAATACAAAACATTCATTGTTTTTACTAGGGCTTCTTCTTTGTCGTGTGGTTAGTGCCTAACCTCTAGTCAGATTTTTTTTAAGCCTCTGACTTGGCTTTAAATGCCGTCAAGAAATATCACTCAAGCATGCTGGTTTCCTTCACCGACGCAAGTGATAATTATTATTCAATACGCACATCAATCCGACAATACCTTGGGTTCGAACTCGAGACCTATGACTTGGCAGACCATTGGTCTTTATTAGGGCTGAATGAAACACAGGTTTATTAACCTAGATAGGTACCTTCTGTTTTTTTTTTGCAACTGTAACCTTATACCTGCCTACAAGGTGTAAACGAAACGAAACCGTTTTCCACTTGTATTTCTGTTTGCATCCTTATCCAGTGGATAACCTACCTTTTATAGTAAATACTTAATACATTTTTTAATATCGTTATTTACTAGATAAGTTGTCAAGTCAAACACTTTCTTAAATATCCTACTAAAGTCATGTTCGGTGGCTAGGTATGTCATTCAATTACCTAAAGCAATCCAAAATTATCGTAATCTCCACGCTCCTTTCTGCCCGACCTCGACACTGCCCTAACCTTCGTGATACTGACCTCACAATTATTTATGCAAGTTAGTGCACGTCGTGACAATGTTACTATACTGGACTTGACCTACGGATAATAAGGAAAAGACAGGTGACGACGACGAGATGTCTTTGTATATGGACGATCCATGCACAATATTGTTCAGTTCTTCCTCATTCTCTTGGCTGATTTGTTTCAGCAAAGTTACATTGCACAATCTCGCTTCCTCTAGGCTGCCTCGCTGGCACAAGGTTTTGGGTTAGCTTCCCAAGTCGGACAAAGTGTTTTTGGTTTTTCTATCAGGTGAGTATTTATTTTACCAAAGTAAATTGCATAACGCGGTAACACGGTATGGACCTGAGTAACGCGCTTTTTTTTCGGAAATAGGGGTTAATGGTCTTAGAATAAGAGAGATTAATTATTTATTTATTATGGCTCTATGCAAAATTGTCTTGGTGATCATAAAAAAAGTCAAAACGTCAATAATTTTCTTGTCTACACGGTTGTTGACAGACGTCACCGTTACGTTTGAACTTTTGATGGTTTTATCAATATTTATAGCGAGATTATAATTTTATTTGTTAATCATTTGTGTAGAATCGTGAATTTTAATATATTTGTGTGCGAAATATATGGTGCGATGACATGGAATCAGGTTTAACGGGAAATCGTGAGAATTTGACATGGTTTTGTTAATTATGCGAACATTCAATGTGTTTTAGTTTAGGTACCTATATGTTTTGTTGATAATGTTTGTTTTATTAATACTATAAAGAAAGAATTGAACAAGATTTTAATGAAGAAATATGGTTAGTAACCCCATCATATACGTATTTAGTGTTTAAACTATCAGAATGCGTTATAGTCTTTCTTACCGTTTCGATAGGTAGTAGGTAGGAACTTAGTTTAAATTCTCGAATCACTTGAAAGAGAGCTATTCTTCTTTTAGTTAAGTTGTACGTAAGTATGAGAACAAAGTTCAAGCTGTAATAGTGGAATTATTTGTATCGTTGGTGGCTAAAGAGTTCTAGATTCTCTTCCTACCAGGGCTATGGCTAGATTTACAACACCTATAACTATCGGCGACCGCTGGAATTAATGCTTCTGCAAAACATCGTGTTTGTTTGGCGGTTTCATTTTTCCTTGATATTTATCGTCCACTGCTGAAAATAGAATACCTACGATCCGTACGACCTGGATCTGGACTTAATTAATATTCTTAATTTTCCTGAATTGTGATTGAATATTATATTGTTGGAAATAGCAGACCTCAGTAGAAGGCAAGTTGCCCATAAACTTGTGGTTGGTACCTAATTGAGTATGTAACAAACAATAGTAATATTACGTAAGACGACGAAACAGCCAACTGGTCAATTACTATTAATCATGCATTTTATGTGAATATTGTAGGTGACTGTTCGTTCCTACATTATTTAGCCAGTCGCTCCATGTAAAATATTTGGAAACCGACGCCAACATAGCTGGGAAAAGGCTAGGCAAATAATGATGTTCCTACAATCTAATCTTAATTCTTACTACTACGAGTATTATAAATTATTATAAAAACTATTATAAATGCGAAAGATTGTGTGCGGTTGTGTTCTTGTTACTCTTTCACGCAAAAACTACTGACCGGATTGGAATGAAATTTGACACACAGATAGTTTATGACCTGGATTGACACATAGGATATTTTTTATCCCGGTAGTACGATCCCGTGGGATAGTTACCGAACTCTGCGCGGGCGAAGCCGCAGACATAAGCTAGTAGGTAATTACAAAATTCATGAAACGTTACACAGGTCGAAAGTACCTAGTAGAAGTATTTGTAACTTCAAAGTGCACCTTCCCTGTTCCCTGCTATCAGTAGGTACCGACCGCATTGTTTGTCGCGAGTGGCGACGTTTGCTTGTGACTTTGTGATAGTTTAAGTGGTGGACATTCTCCTGCACTTTCACTGGCAGTTTAAAGTTCAAACGTGTACCTATGTAGACTGTTATTAGTTATAGTGCCGTAATTATATGACAGCGATTTCAGTAATTATTATGGCGCTCACTGCTGATATCAAAATGTATTTTATACTGTACCTATATAAAAATCTCGTGTCACAGTGTCTTGTTATCGAACTCCTCCGAAACGGCTTGCCCGTTTTTTTACGATTTTTTGTGTATGTTTGGTTATAGGTCTAAGAATAGAGGTCACAGGCTATTTTTAGTCTCCCACATACACATCTAAATTTCTATGCGGACGAAGTCGCGGGCTAACAGTTTCGTTGGCCTAGTGGTGGCAAGCGCGACTGCGGAGCTTGAGGATTCGATTCCTAGGTCGGTCAAAGTGTTATTGGGTTTACCATCAGGAATTTCTCAGTAACAGCCTAGGTTCTGGACTTGTGCCCAGTTGATGGCAATAGGCGTAAATGGTCTTAAATAGAACTGGCGAAACTTGGGTGCGCTATAATTATGTCACGTAGGTACCTCTGTCCTGACCTTTAAATTCAGGGGTTATTAATTACTGGAGTGGTGTTATTTTGTGTTACTATTTTGGTGTGTTTGTTATAAAACTAAGTTATTAATAATAATAACATTTATTTCGGGCTACGCCCATAGTGTTAGTAACAATGGTCTTAAATACTAGTGTTAGTAGACATGCAAGTTTTAATAATTGTGGAGTTTCATCCATTGTCGCAGCATTGGAGACTCCCATCTATCTGCGAATAAACTCAACATACTGTTGGTACTGCCACGAAGACGAGCGAGCAGGGAAGCGCTTCTCTTTCGCCTGATGGCCGCAAAACCATCTATATGCCTTTCCGCTAATATTTTTGACGCGCTACATCGCCGGGCAGCCTCAACAGTATCCTGAGTGCGTTATTATACTGGACCCGTAGATCGCTATATGCACGCAAACTATAACTAGTCCACAGGCTGCACGTGTAAAATGACGAGCAAAAAGCTTTAAACAGAGTAATTTTGACCGCCTCTGTACATCGCGCAAACCTGTGGGCCAGCATGTTGCAGCGTACCGACAGCGATCTACGTTCCCTGTCTGTGTGTTATTATTGCCTGTCTAATCATCAGTCAAACATTGTGTACATAGTTCTTGTTTCTTATTTAAAAATATTATATTCTTTTCATTGGTCAAGTGTTACAGCTTGAGAACCCCATAAAATGAATCAAGCCATACCACAACAATTATCTATTTACCATAAAAACATGACACATGGCATACTAATGTAACGTTACATAAAGTTATATATTCCTCGCCAGTCAAGATTCACTGAATTTTATTGACCGTACCTTCTTAACGCCTTGACGACCGACGCGTTTACCTCAATAACTCGCGTTTTTAAAGGTTTTTCTGAGGTTAGCTCCTTACCCATACAAGTACACAGGTATGATGTGATGTTTCTGAGGTTAACAGCTCTTAGAATCAGGCAAATCCCGCACGAGATACTTAAGGGAGAAAATTCAAATTTGGAGGTGTTCAAGCTGGCTGTGAAGAAGATGAATGAAATGAAGCTGAGAATGTTGAGGTGGGTGTGTGGTGTGACAAGATGGATAAAGTAAGGAATAAGTATATAAGAGGAAGTTTGAAAGTTGCGCCAGTTACAGAAAAGTTGAAAGGGAACCGAGTGTCTTGGTATAGACTTGTGATGAGGAGGGACGAATCGCATGTGACTAAAAGAGTGATGAATATAAATGTTGATGGATGTAGAGGGAGAGGAAGACCAAGGAAACGATGGATGGATTGTGTGAGGAATGATATGAAAGAGAAAGGAGTAAATGATAGCGTGACGGTTGACAGAGGAGAATGGAAGAAAAAAACGTGTTGCGCCGACCGCGAGTAACTGAGACAAGGGCAGAGGGATGATGAGGTGTACAAGCAGGCGTGAAATAGTTGCGTGACATCCTCGTCATGACAACCCACATCCTGCACGGGGTTAGCCTCAGTGTCATCAGAACTGGAATTTAGTCTTGTGTTAAGGGTGCTTGCACAAAAGTAGGTATACAGCACCCAAAAGTTTGAAAACCTAAAATATTGCTACCAACCACTGCTACTAACTTAACCACCAATCATCATTCGATTCATGTAGTCGGCGCATCGTTTCTTCTTTCATACTTTTCAATTACTCGTCATCTCATCAGACACCTCCTTTCTAGCCATATCATCCTTCACACAGTCCATCCATCGTTTCTTTGGTCTTCCTCTACTCTTATACATTCATACTCAAAACTTTCCTCACGATCGACATTTTCCTCATTCCACCACGACGGAATTATCATTATACCGTTCTTGCATCGAAATGCATAACAACACAAACTATACGTACTATGTACAAAACATAATAAAATATTATTGATTTACGTAAGTGGGTAGACAGTAGAGTACGTTAGGTTTCTGTGTCGCTGCTGGTAACGCGGCCAAGGGCGGCGGAGTAAGGGTTGTTTTGATACTAAAACAAATTGTTCAGGTATTACTATACGGGCTTTGTGATTGTTAGCTTGTTAGGAGTTTATTTTTGTACCCTAGTCACTAAGTGAAACGTCTATGACCTATGAAATAAACCTTTTGACCGGCACTGTACACCACATACTTATACGTGACAAACAAGCGCGTGCCCTGTATGCCAAACGACACAAATATGTGACAACATGGTAGTTGAAATTGTGGCTTGGCGTGGAGGGAGCACAACTGCGGAGTATGAGGTCCTGGGTTCGATTCCCGGGTCGGGAAAAGTGTCATTGGGTTTTTCCATCAGGTATTTCTCAGTAGTATCCACGGAGTCTGGATTTGCGTTACATGGGACTTAAACATTACTGGTGAAATGATGGTGTACCATTTTATGGTACACCTCTGCCTAACCTTTAGGGTATTACAGGCGTGATGTTATGTTATGTCAATACGTTGCTGCGAAAGTGTAATGAGTTTTATATAACCATAGTCTTTGAGCCTAATTTGTGACTGTGATTAAAAATAACTGAAGATATTTTGGAACTCCTTTCCTTGGTTTACTGAAAATGTTGCGTAAGTTTAGGAATTCCTTTCACATTTCAGAATATTGCTCTAGTAAACACACAACTCACTCACTTGTTAAACCGATGTTTTGCTAACTCGTACCATGTGTATCTTATTATAATTAAAGTGTTTTGTTTTCTATATAAATGCGTAAAATATGTACTTATAATTGTGGAAAACACCGAGAGAGTTGGAAATGAACGGAGGAGGCCTTTGCCCAGCAGTGGGACAGCATAGGCTAATAAAGAAGTTAAAAAATGTATAAAAGAAGTGGATGTGGATGTATTGGTACATCCAGAAATGCAACAAAGCATTATAATTAGCTAGAATAATAATTTTCACTAATAAAATTTACTTGTTATAAATTTCAATGTCAAGTATAGAGTATACAAGATTCAGATGGGCGACGCCAGTCGGCAGCACCTGTTGTGCACGTTCCCTATATCTTGCTGTGCGGTTCTATGACAAAGTATAGCTTCTTACCATCTCACTTCCCCTCACTGACCTCGCTCTTTCTCTCCACAGGTACAATGCGTTGGCTTCACACTCTAGCAGTAGCTTGCCTGCTGCACCTGGCTGCGCCTTCGGAGTACCTGCTCCCCGGAGACGTGGTGCCGCTCCACTATGACGTGAAGTACATCTTCGATATAGATCCTGCGACCAATTTCAGCTTCTATGGCGTTGTTGATATATTGGTGAGCAAAAACGTTATTTATAGCCGAGGTTTATGTGACGGGGAGTTTCGCGCAGACCAGAGACGAATAGGCATAGATGAGGCCTACACGTACGACTCCCATGTAATAGGGGGCGAGCATATTTCTATCAACCGGGCACAATTTCAGACTCCGTGGCTGCAAGAACCTCCTGATGGAAAAACCCGACCCGGGAATCGAACCTTATGCTCAACAGTCTCGATTACGACCACGAGACCAACGAGTCTTACAAGTGCATGGAAAAGACAAAAGGCCGCCAATGAAAGATAGAACCCGAGGTTTTATTCTTGTAGTTCTTTTGCGTTGCATCCGACAAGAACTGTACTTTTTTTACCCGACCACGGCAAACCCAAAAGAGTGTTATGCTTTAATAGGCTAATAACAAAACCAAGCAGACACTTGGCGTAATTTATTTCATCACCACTGCTCTAAATGGTGAACGAAAACATCCTGAGGAAACCGGCGTGTCCTTGAACCGAAAATACGAAGACATAAGTGACATCTACCAACCTGCATTCGGCCCGCGTAGTGAATTGTGATTTGCCTAAAATTCTTTACCTATGGTTTCTTGTTAGCGTGTCGATGGCAGTCTAAACTGAGTCGGATCAGAACTTATAATAGCTATGAATTTCGGCTGGAAGTCGACCCCAACATGGTTGGGAAAAGGCTAGTAGATGACCACCGTCCATCAATTCCTGTAGTGTGCAGGTATCAGGACATTTAATTGTGCTGCATACCTATCTACTTATTTTAGTAACGACTTGCTGTTTATACCTTTGTATATAAGAATGCATTCTATTAACACTGTAGACTACACTATTTACAAACAAAGCTCCGTATTAGTAGTCTAGTTTAGTTTACCAATACATTTAAATACTGGATACACGTATTTAAATTACCCACATACATACATTTAACGATATTAAAATTCCTGCAAGTGTTACGTACAATTAAATCGTAAGTAAATACACTGAATGCATTCAATTCATATGTTACCTGTTAACACTTTAATTCATCATCATCATCAGCCTATTAATGTTCCCACTGCAGGGACACAGGCCTCCTCTATGGAAGGAGGAACACTTTAATTAATTATTATTAATTGGAATATTTACCTTCTAAGAGATGATGATTAATACGCGGTAAGGTTAACAACTTACGTCAATTATTTAAACTGGATTAAGATTAATTAGTGCATTTTAAATGTTATGATTCAATAAAAGACCGCATTGAAATCTGCCCATCCGTTTGGGAGCTACGTCGCAGCAGACAGACATAGGTTTAAAACTAGCTTAAAACTGTCCCACTGCTGGGCAAAGGCCTCTTCTCACGCAGAGAAGGCACGAGCACTAATCATCATGCTTGCTCAAGTTGCATGGCGTTTCCCTGATGTAAGTGTTATACAAGATAAACGTTGAAAAACCCCCTCTTTTTTAAGTTAGTTGTTTTAAAAATGATTTCTAATCTAATTGACTGATAGAGTGATATAGGTAGCATTCTAAATAAAAGGATCACAGTATAATAAGACACCTTTGTGTAAGTAGTTATATTGTGGGCTGTATTACTTTCTTGTTTACGTAAAGTCCCAGTATTGCGTCCCTGGATAAGATTTATAGTGTAGAGGTAATTTTATTGGACGAGGACACAACAACAACAATTTGTCACGCGTCAGTCGGCAGGGTTACCATTTTGTAAGTTCTGAGAACAAGCGGACATTTTATTATTTATTTATTTATTTTACTATTTATGTACACACAGTACACAGCACAGGAAAACACATGAAAAAATATGAGTACATAGGTACTGCTTATTTCTTAAGAAATTTCTGCCAGCAGCCCTGCAAAAGAAGAAATGAAAAAGAAATGTAGACAATAGTGTGTGAGAGAAGGAAGAGAATACAGATTATGTGCCTTACCTAACTTAACCTATTAAGATATATAAATACACATTTATGTAGATATTAATAAATACTTATATAAATACATATTGCTAAAATATATAGACTAATAAATATAATAAATCATGGTTGAGAGGAAAGGTAACTTTTTTTTAAGTCACTTTTTTTTATTTCCCACAAAATCCCCGTTACTCCGGATAAATGTCGGTCGGGGGCCAAAAAGTCCGTACAAATCTGGACGAATGGTAACCCTATGCGCGAGTATATAATGTTCCCACTGCTGGGACACACGGACTCCTCTCTATGAAAGGACAAAATAGATTTAAAAAAAAAAACCAAAGCAATTCGTTTAAAAAAATCAAACAATGCTAGATAAACAGAGGAAACTGTCTCATAAATAAAAATACCTTTTTTCCGTTAAACTATCTTATTATAAAGTAGTAAACATTTTATGAACTGGTCAAAACAACATCAATATTTATAAGCGAAACGTGTGTGACCTAATAAAATCTAGATCGATATTCTGTGGCCATTAAGTCTATAAGGCCTGAATTCTTGTCGCGCTGACGGTCGGTCGCGTACGGTCGGTCGTGACGTCAGCGAGAACAAAATACGGCTGTCAGTCGCTGCTGACGTCAGCGTCGCAGTATGGTGCTTTATAGAACACAATGTGTACTCGTACGCGACCGACCGTCAGCGCGACAAGAATTCAGGCCTAAACTGAAAGTGTCCACCAAAATACCATAAACAAGTCTTTCTATAACATAGAGTTGTTCATAGACAATAGATTGTATCTACCGTTACTGAACGGTATGGCAGCAATTAGCATAAAAATAAAATTTGGTGTCTTTCTATAGCCTGTTACGGTCGATCACCCATTTACATTTTAAAAGGCTCGTATGATTTGTTGATTTGTTTTGACTTGTTGTCGTTTTGTTTTGTTTTTCCGACAATAAACATCAGCTGTTCCTTGCATTTACTTTCGCGATTATGTGCTTGATTCTGCAAGAAACGGTTTTCCGCTTTTCTCGTCCAGTTTTCCTTGTACTGTAAGCCAAATGTGGAAATTTATGTGTTTTTGATGGCAGCTGTAATAGTAGATTGTATCACAAGGGAGCAAAATAATATTTTTACGGCGAGGGCACTATTTTGAATCCCGAGCATAGCGAGGGATTCTTTAGTAGAATCCTGAACATAGCGAGGGATTCAAAGTACGTCGCCCGAGCCAAACATATATTTTGCGCCCGAGTGATGCACTTCACTTTTCATCACCCACTATGAGAAAATAAATGGCGCCTCATATTTTATTCACTGTCACTTGAAGAACTCATTTTTCAAGACAAAACCATGAATTTCTAACAATCCGTGAAAATTGACGAAAACATGCGCTGTAGTTCGCGCGTTTTTAATTTAAATTCTTTTTTTTTTATTCTGTAGACTGTAGGCCGTCGTACTACGACTATAGCCAGTCTTTATTCAAACAATATTTGCATTCGATTTCTTTGGCGCTAAACAATAAGATGTTCCAAATTCAAAAAGTGCGCGGCAATAGTATATTTCATTACAAGTGCGGAAAGGCTGTCATTGCAAAGAGTTCCGACAAACCGAAGGCGAGGGTTGACAGTCGGAACAAGTTGCAATGACGGTTCCGCAGGTGTACTGAACGACTATTTATAATACAGTTGCGAAAAAATATTATTTATTATATTACTATTTTTAATAAAGAAAATTTCTGGAAAATGGCGCCAACCGTAGAATATAAGCAGTATTTTTTTTCTTCACCCATTTTGGTAGGCAAAGGGAACTATCCATACAGCTTAGTCTTCAGTCGATTTTTTTTATTGATATGAAGTAAAAATGAAATTTAATGAGATGAAATGAAATGAAACCTAACCTAACTCATTCAATTAAATCATTAAATCTGATATTGAAATAAATTAGTAGTTTTTTTTTAGAAATATAATGTATTTGTATGAATCACAAAAAGTCTTTAGTAAAAACTTCATGGTTGGTTTTTCTTTTTAATAGACTTTATTTTGACAGTTGGGAAAGAGAACGCACGAGTTCGGGAAAGGTAAAAAAAAGCACTAGTATGTAATAGCCCACATCCCGAACGCTATACGTCCCTGCAATACACCACTTTTTGAGCAACTGTATTAAAAAGATATTAATTGCGGCACACTTTTATGGAGGATTAAAAACTCATTACTGCCCGCTAAAAGTTTCTTATAGAAAACACCACCTTTGGGTGCACTTAAAGGCGAACCAAGTCGTCCTTTTCGAATAGATGGGATGAAAAAAATATTCCTCTATATTAGAATACAATACTATTTTTTAGTCGTTTTAATTACTTTAAGTATTAAACACTGTTTTAAGCTTTCACGGTTCATAACTAAATAAATAAATATCGCTGGACATACTCGTGCATGAAAATGAACAACTTAATATGGAACCGACTATGAAGAGATTTCATAGTCGGTCCCACAGTCAAACCCTTACAGTCATTAAAACGACAAAAAAATTGTTGTGTATGTACGTACAGTTTAATATTGATTAGGTACTTACTGCCCTCCATGTCTTCACTTGGTGTGGTCCCCGCTGGAAATTACCCCAAGGGAAAGTACTACCGGTATAATGAAAGTTAACTATAGTATGCTATGTGCTAACTCAGGTGGGCGGCCTATCACCATATTAAAATCTGTTCAAACTTTGTTAAAAAGGTACCAGACAGAGTTTCTTTCGCACTATTAATATTCTTAGTTTTTTTTTTTTTTTTAATTCATCCCCGGTGGGTTAGGCAGAGGTGTACCTAATAGTACACCCACATTTCGCCAGTTATATGTAATAGGGGGCGACCCTATTGCCATCAACCGACAATAGACTCCGTGGCTGAGAAATCCTTGTTGGAAAAACTCAAAACCACCTGGGAACCGAATCTGGGACATCATGGTCAGCAGCCTCGCCGTCGTCACTAGACCCGCCTTTTCAATATTAGTATGCATGATCACAATTAGGCATCATCAGGCATAGGTATGTAAATGGAACTTCTAGTATGTAAATATTACGTGGGCGAACAACGGCATATCACTAATCATAGCGTTGAGGTCAAAGACACAGGTGTGTGAATAGCTGGTGACAATTCTATTGTGGCTGCCTGATTTAGGTATATAAGTGGTTATGTAGATAATGTTTTAAAGCAAACGTGCCGTCAGTTACAAGCATGCAAGGATCACAAATAGGATTTAGCTTAATAAGCTCTAGACACGAACGGCTGCGAGCTGTGACAAGAAGACACGAATAGAACACACCCGAAGAAGGCTAGCTCCGAAGGTCTGGTGTACTTAGGTAGTAGGACATACATAGGTACAAAAACTCACGCTCTTTTTCAATGGGGGTAGGCAGAAAGCACGCCCAGCTAGCAAAATACCCTTACAAACAAAATCTTTAAGAGCGATGGTTTCATACAAGGTTTATACGTGTTCTGATTAAGTCAGAAACTCTTAATACCCTTACAAACAAAAGCTTGTAAGAGCTATGGTTTTATATAAGGTTTATATGTGTTCTGATTAAGGCAGGAACTCTTATAGTGCCATTTTATAAGTCTATTTAGGTTTAAAGAGCATTCACACTTGTAACATGGTCTTATAGACGTATTTAAGAAAACGTTATATAATATTAATAAGTAATAAGCATTATTAATAAGCATTGGTATTATAAGCTCCTTTTACAAGTCTAATTGCCTTTGATTCTTATTTAATACTTATAAATTCATTTTATAAGTACAGTCAACCTTAGAAGTGACTACACTAAGTGTTTTATTAGACTTCTGTAAACTAGTATTTTAAAAGTATGAATTATCTCACCTAAGATATAATAAAGAGTAGTAGCACTTTAAAAGGTCTACAACAATTCCCTATTAAGGGTTATTTATTTTCTTTGTTGTGTTGACTCCAGAAATTGTTATAAAATCAAGTAAAAGACTATTTTAATATTTAGTACACATTATCACTAATTTTCTATTAGATCCTTCGACTTCGTCGTTTGGCTTGCTTTTACATATTACGGAACCCTAAAAATATAAGCAACATGGCCGCGTAGACAGTGGTTTTACGTTTAATTTGACTTTTACGAGTGCGTTATAAACCTTAGACAAGAGTACTGGACTTATATTGCTCTGATAAAGCACTTATAAGTCGCGGTTGGTCGTAATGGCGACATTTTGATATTATTTTACAAATAATTAAAAAATATATAAAGTAAAAGAAACATTTTTGAAAAGGCCTGTGAAGATATTGATAAAATTTCAACGTAATCGAGAAACACTACTTCGCAACCTAATAATCGCATATACTTAGTGCGTGACAAATACATGAGTAAGAAATTAGAAAATATACACACTAGCCTTTTGTAGGAAATGTAAATTTAAATTTAATACTTTATTATTTTCCCAAAAGTTCCAAGGACTTCGCGGTTTGTGATAACACTCTTATTAGGAGATCACAAAGAGGACTATAAGCGATATTACCCTTAAAATAGTATTTTATTTTATTAGTAAGAGGACTTTAAGGTTACTTACCCTTACAGCGCGCCATTGTAAGTCACTTGTAAGTTTATTTGTCATTATAAAAGCATCAGCAAGAGTCTTGTAAGTTTGAAAATACACTTCGCGAGACCATTACAAGGCGATTGCAAGGGTGAATATACTTATAAAGTGCGCCCAAATCCACACTTATATGTGTCTGTAAGTGTGATATAAGACTGAAAAAAATATGGTCTTGGGATATTTGTAAGATTATTTTTTGCTAGCTGGGACAGCACCACCGATCCTTACAGCACAATCCATTTTTCAATGATGACATCTTCTTCTTCTTAGTAGAAGAACTTCACTCTTGACAGAGTGGCCGTGGTCATGGGGTATCGCCCACACTGCGGTCGCTGCCTTCGCTATTCTTTTCCAGCGGTCTGTATTGGCCGCATGGCGAGTACATTCTGCCACAGGGATCTTGGTGTTTCAGTTTCGGGTAGCTCGATGAGCTGGCCTACTGTACCTAAACCAAAATTTCAGAAGTCATATTTTTACCCGATTACCGCGAAGCCAAAAGGAAGGGTTATGATTTTAGCAGTCTATGTATGTATGTATGTATGTATGTATTTACGTATGTTCCTCCGAAGCGCCAAAATTCATCCGATTTTGATGAGTAATGTGTCAATCGATTCGTTATTAGGGCTCGGGTGACAAAGGCTATATTTTAACCGACTTCAATAATAAGAAGAGTCGATTTTTTGTCCTTGTAAGCCCTAAATTTAATTAAAGCGTATTTTTCAGTAGTCGGGATTTTTAGTGGTATTAGTATCCCGTACAAAATATTCTTGTTCACCATGAATTAACTCGCTTAACTGGGGTGGGGACATGGGGTGACCTTCGTGGCCTTGGTGACCTGTTGCCTTACAGTGTTTTTTTCGTTTAACGTATCTACATATTATTTTCAGTTAACAAGGTCGGGGTTGGGTTTTCAGGGAGCGCCTGAAATACTTGAATTTATGGTCACATGTAGCTAAAAATACTTTATAAATCTCGCATGCGAACAAGGGCGAAGAGGAGTGTTTAACACCAGATGTAATTAAGTCAAATTAAGTCATTGTTTTATATTTATTTGGATCAGTCACATAACATAACGTTTTGGGGGACACAAAGCGTAATTTTATGTTAAATCCGCCGTCCCGTCTATATCGTATCGTATGTAATAGATAGCGGGCAAGCCTATTGCCATCCGGACACGAATCCAGATTCTGAGCTGATGCTGAAAAAATCTGATTGGAGAATCCAATAACACTTTGCCCGAACTGGGAATCGAATACAGGACCCAATTCTCAGCAGTAACATTTGCGACCCCTAAACGATGAGGCAGCTCACATGTTTAGTTCTCGCCACGACATTTCGATTCATCGCTACTTTCACTATAGGTCTAACTAAAATTTAAAATTCATAAATTATGCCGCCTAATTGAAATTCAGATAGAGTCGTCACAAAACGGTATTCTCTGTTGTGTCAACAATCTAATTTTTGGACAACTTTTAAGTGGAGGTCTTTAATCTGAACTGTTGATGATTTAAGGTGGATGCTCCAGGGTAGCCTGCGAAATTCAAATTTTCTTACGTTTTTTGCAATTTGCAGGTCAGTGTCAGGTTGTATGTTGATTAAAATATGATTCGCGGCTGTAACACGTATGTAGTTACAGAATTACAATCATCATCAAAATCATCAATACAACCCTCCAAGCGCATAAAGGTGCAGGGATGACTTTTTCAAGGTCAAATTCATTCCTGCACCTTTATGTGCTTTTGCATTTCGCGGGCTACCCTGGAGCATCCACCTTAAGACAAATTATGCACGGATTACGTACATACCGTCAGGCTGCAAACGCAGCAACCTACATTTATCTTTCGCATTTAAAACCATGTTTAATATAATTTTAAGTTAGTTGACAAATTACATACTTACGCGAAAACCGCGGATTGGCATCCAACCCACTTTTACTTTGTTGTGATCGGTATATACTCAAATGAACTTTTAGTGTTACCAAATCTGTGCGTGTTTACGTCAACTCACCTAACTCCAAGTACTTACTTACTTGTCACTTCTTACATAAACTGCAAGTGTAAGGTGCCGACTACTACGGGATCTTACAAATTACTTAATTAAATACCTAATTAATTAGTGTGTGCGCTGCTGAATGGGTCGCACACACCTTGAGTGATAGCTTGAATGATAAGTCACGGATAGCCAAAGATGATGGTTTATTGAATATATTTAACTACCACGTAACTAATGCTATATGAATAATGCGTGAATGAGTACAGCTGACTATGAACGCTGATTGTGTACTGTCGCTTTACACTATAACTTGTGCAAGGTGACGGAAAGGTGCAGATCTATGCAATGTGCGCGTGCCATGTACGATACATGACTCGTACAATTAGATACCTCATAAATTAGATACTAATTAATTTTCAACCTTAAGTTCTTAATTCACAGGTTAGTTTGATAGAACGTATGCCACCTAAAATGTCTATTGCGTAAAAGTATGCAAATCAGCCATAAAAATTTGACGACTTATGATCGTAATCAACTAGCCTTTCTTGGTTGCTCAACCAATAACCCTGAAGTTGAGAGCTAGCACAGATCATACGTTAGAGAGTGTAGTTTTACAAAATTGTATTTTTCTCATTTATTCTTAGTACTCTTTTAATAAGCTGTCCTATTTGATCCAAAGGTTGACTGGTAGGTCTACCGCCTATGTGACACTCTTGTACATGAAGTTTAAATAATTAATTTTGTAACAACTCCAGCTATTCCACACTATCTATTTTTTATGATATGATATTTCCCCAACACCATCCAACATCCATCTGGATAATTCTCAGCAATAACTATATCTGTGTCTTCTAATAACTGAAATTGAAATTTTATATTTTTTCTCCCTCCTCAACTTCTATATATTTTTATCTATTTTATATGTACTTTTTATAATCCAACGCAGTATGTTGTAAAGGCTCACAGTCCATTCTCAAATCATTCTGTACTTATACCATAGGTATATATGGTAAATAGTATGCAGGTTGTATTATACGAGCAGGTTGTATTATACGAGCAGGTTTATAGAGTCGATAATGAATCTTGTGGTTTTCTGTTTATCTCCACTAACTCTTGTCCTGTGGTAACTCAACATTTATATTGGTCATCTTGAAACTTGCCTAGACTGTTAATGTCAGATTATTTCTTTGATCACCAACAGCACCCAGTTCCTTTCTACTGCAATTAAGTATTTGGCTTCTGGCCAATAACCTCACTAACTCATCTGCTGTTGACAAATAATAAACAAGCTTATAATATTGACAAAAGGTTGTTTGTTGGCCTTGGGTTATTTTCGTATATAATTCTACAAACGAAAAAAAGTTAAGAAACCTGCACTTACAATAAATCAATATTCTCCTGCCCTTTTTCCCAATTTATTTGTGGTCGGCGCAGCATGTCTTCTTCTTCCATACTTCTCTATTACTCGTCATCTCAGCAGTCACCTCCTTTCTAGCCATATCATCCTTCACACAGTCCATCCATCGTTTCTTTGATCTTCCTCTACTCTTATAGCCATCTACATTCATACTCAACGCCATTTTCCTAATTTACAAGCACTTAGAATTTATATTAGTTAGAAATCGCCAATCCACCTTGAGTAAGCGTGGTGATCAATGAGCAAGCCATCTCTATATGAGAAGAGGCCTTTACCCTGCAGTGGGACAGTTTTAGGATATTATTATTATATTTATTCTAAAAAGGGAAGTTTACTTCTTGCCCGGCTTGTGCGCTTTATCAATTTCTTCACCTCACCGCAACACTACGCGCGCACTAATTGCCATGCGCAAGAGAACGCCTGCACAAGACAGGAATGACAAACTTTGTTGAAGGTTTTCCTCTAGACTAGACGCTCTTGTATAGACATTATATACAGAGTGTCTATGTATAAGTAGGTACATGTAGGTGCTGTGTTTGTTTACCGACAACTTTTAAATTGAGTGTCATCCTGAACTTCGACAGTTAATTATTTCGACAAATTATTTATATCTTAATATTTTCTTATTATAGGTATTCAAATTATTATTATTTGTCACAGAATTGATGCTAGAATTAAATAAATAAATTAATTAATTAAAAAAATGAAAAAAAAGGAAAAAAACAAAAAAAAAACATGAATGAAAAAAAAAACAAAACAAAAAATGAATGATTAAAAAAAACATTCAGAGCGATTATATCGAAGGCATGTTCTGTCGAAATAGGAATCCGCCGAACAAGTGCGAAGTAGGGATCTGTCGAAGTAGTGTTTTTCGAAGGTGTGTGTTGTCGAAGTATGTTCTGTCGAAGCAATGAGTAGTCGAACTATTGTTATTCCAAATTGAGACCGTGTCGATATGTATAATTGTATAGTAATTACATAATATTGTTTTATTAAAAAAGCAGCTATTGATCTAACGAATGAATACATTATACGTATGTAACAGTTAGGTAGTAAACAGATCAGTTGTGAACTAGTCTTTACTAAAATTATAAAGAGGTATTTGTTTGTAAGTTTAAATGTAGGGGGTAATCTCCGGAACAAATGATCCAATTCTGAAAGTTCTTTCACTGGCAGAACAGCTACATTATTCTTCGTGGTGGTTGCTTATCACTACATAATATTATAAAACAAAGTCGCCCGCCGCGTCTGTCCCTATGTATGCTTAGATCTTTAAAACTACGCAGGTTTTTTAGGGTTCCGTAGTCCTGACAAGGAACCCTTATAGTTTGTGTTTTTTCTTGCTATGTCCGTCTGTCTGTCTGTCTGTCCGACGTTTTGCTAAGAGACCGTAAGTACTAGAAAGCTGTAATTTTGTAGAGGTGTGTGTGTATATCAATAACACCGACAAAGTGGTAAAATAAAATTTTGGAAAATATTTTTTTTTAGGGTAGCTCCCCTACATGTGAAGTCGGGATGAATTTTTTTTTCGTCGGTCTTTTATTTTAATGACTTAGGGGTTGCTAATACTACTTTTCAGTTTAATGCTCCATTTACGAAATATTAAACTTTAAATTGCAAATTTTTGTTCCAGTAGGGCGTCCCCCCCCCTCTAAAAGCTAAATTGTTGGCTTGAAAAATCTGGAAAAAATCATGATGATAGTGCATTTCATGAACTTTAAAGGAAAACTATAGCGGTTAAGATAACTTTATTAGTTTAGCAGTAATAGTCTTTGAACTATGGTGTTGGATAATTTTGTACCAGATACAAAATCCTTAGAATAAATCCTATAAAGTGACTAAGATGAAGTAGTTGCTTGTTTATAACGGGTGAAGACTTGCATTAAAAACAAAATCTAAAATATAACGGGCTACTACGGAACCCTACATTGCGCGAGGCGCGAGCCCGACACGCACTTGGCCGGTTTTTAATAGATAGAGTGAATCAAGAGGAAGGTTTTAGTATATAATTTGCGGGCGGGCGAAGCCGCGGCAATCAACTAGTAGTAGGCTATATAAATTATATAAGTATAATTTATATAGCCTACTACTAGTTGATTGCCTGCATTCCTCATGCATATTCGCCGAGTTATCATAAGTTTTGCGGACAAAGTCGCGGGCGAAGTGCTAGTCATATGTTCGTAGTGACTGGGTGTGGGTAGACTAGGTAAACCTTGAATGCGAATGTAGGTAACTCTGCCTAAGATCTGTGGGTCTAAAATGGCCGCTTTAGCATAATCCTAATATGAATCACGTTAAAACTTTTTAAATTATTAAAATGGACCTTATGATCATGTTCATAAAGTCCATTTTAACATTTTTTATTTTTTAACGTGATTCATTGATGAATCTGCTTCCGCTTTAGCGGCCATTTTAGAACCCCTGTTACCTTTCCACGCCGCGCCGTTACGGCGGGCGTCATGGATTTTTAAATATTAGTAACGTAACGTTCCTCTTAATATTACACTTCCGTTCTTGGTGGCTCAACACAAAAAACTTTGGAACTTTCCATTGCTTGATGAAAGTAAAGCTTTTCTAGATGTGAGGCAAGGTCAATATAATAAACTTTTTGATTGATTAGACGATGATTAAGTATATTGAATAGATATCAGTTACTAATGAGTTGACTTAGTTTTATAAATAACACGTCTACAGAAATCGTAATATTCATATTTGATGATATGGTAAAGGTCAACTAAATATTATGCTTCTCAATGTCTACATATTTCGATATTTGTTTGCTGAAACAAAACAAATACCTAGGTACCTAAATATGTAGACATTGAGATAAGTACTACTATGAGTAGCACACATTATTACCAAAAAATGTCATAAAGGTACTTACTTGGTAGCTGCTTTCTTAGCAATTTTGAAAATTACACTAATCCGTTAATTACATTTCTCATATTTTATTACTTAGGTAAATTCATTATCTAGATGACTTCTTATTTCTTGAACACATTCATAATTTACTAGAAACACCTTCAACACATACCTAGGTATGTGCCTAATGTCCATTTCCCCTTCGCCAATCAATCTTTATGACGTCACACAATAAATAACTGTCGCAGGGGATGTCCACTTTCATACCGCTATCATTTTTATATTATCTGTTCTATACGATGTTGTTTTTATTGAGTAATGAATTTATGATAAAACTGTCGGGTCAAGGTTTGGAGGTCGATAGATAAAGGGGAAGTTATTCGGGGAGTAGCGACGTTTATCTGTTACTAGCTATTACCCGCGCCTTCGCCCGTGTTTTGATTGGAAATTATCCCGCGTGAATTTACTATCGTGATAAAAATGCTCTAACCTAGGTTGATTATAACCCATTCCCTCTCATTGAGAGGAGGCCGTGTCCCAGCAGTGGGAACATTATAGGCTGATAATGATGAACCTAAGTTGAGCAGTGGTAACGGTGTAATTATTTTGATCACACTGCAGCTTTTAAAACGGTGCAAAAAAACATCGTGAGTAAACCGATATGTCCTAGAACCAAAAATTCGATTTGTGACATCAACCAAGCCACAAATTGACTCTCGAAGTAGATACAGTCCACTCCCTCTCATAGCGAGGCGGCCGGTGTCCCAGCATTGGGGACATTTTAGGCTGATTATGCTATAGCTTAACCCAGTTCCATGGTCTACATATGCTCCACATTTAATTGCAAGCCGTTAAAGCCTAAAAAGGGAAAATACAGATATACAGACTAATTTTTGTAATGATTATAAGTATTAGTTTGTAATGATTATAAGTATTAGTTTGTAATGATTATAAGTATTAGTTTGGATGAATTTACGATAAAAGTACAGGGTCAAGGTTCAGAGGTTGATAGATAAAGTTTAGTGGAATTGAGTTGAGGAGCGGGGAGTTTTATCTGTTCGAAGACTAGCTGATGCCCGCGGCTTCGCTCGCCCGCAAATTATATACTAAAACCTTCCTCTTGAACCCGCATCGAAATCCGTTGCGTAGTTTTAAAGATCTAAGCATACATGTCATAGGGACTTTGTTTTATAATATGTAGTGATTTATAGTTATCGGGGTTAGTTGCTATGCTATAATTATGTCGAGGATTTGAAGACTGATGTAGTGTGTGTGTGTATGTGTGTGCAGGTTAGGATAGAGGGATGTTCCTGTGTTTTCTCACATACTTTGTCATCATTCTCCTGCCCTTATCGGTCGGTCTGTCGGCGCAGCATGGTCTTCTCCTTCCATATTTCTGTATAACTCGCGCCAAATATGGAAAGAGGGACCTAATTAAGCCCCCCTACAGCTACACCTATAACTCTACCGGTCAACTCTACTGCTTAAGTTGTGTCCGGGTATTTAAGAGCAAAACATTCGGTCCACACGCAAGGAAATAGCTTAAAAGGGTCGCCGTTACCGAAATCGGTAAGGAGGACTATACATATATATAATTCGTCATCTCAGCAGTCACCTCCTTTCTATGTGAGTTTCCCACACGCTTGTGAATCACAATATTTGATGGCTAGTCCCCTGAGACGGGCCGCTATGACCGAGAACGACGACAAGTGGACTATTTAAAGTACGCCGCGGCTACAACAACAAGAGGGGAAGATCAAAGAAACTATAGAGGGATTGTATGGAAGATGATATGGCTTGAAAAGGGGTGAATCCTCAGTTAGGTGATTGAGACGTATGGAAGGAGAAGACGAACTGATCTGACAGGTTATTGAAACGTAGGTCTGTATGGAAGACAAAGACGCACCGCATAAAGTAAATTGAAGGATGATGATGTAGCGATGACTCTTGTCACCCTTTTTTTTTTTTCTGATGGGAAATCATCAAATGACTCCTCCCGCTCTGGGCGGGGCAGGAGGGAGTGTCAGACTTTTACTGACTAAAACCCATCCATGTTCCTTCATCGCCCTTTGTGTTCCGGGGCCACGGTATCTCTTTCGAATAGTCCCGCAGCCCCGGCAGGCTTCGGCCCTTGCGGACCCCTTCATTAATGCTGACCCTCTTTGAGGCGCGCGTGGAACACGAACGCGCCGTCGACACGGCCTGTCGTCATGAGACGGAAGGACGGCGACCTAGCCCGTAGCTCCCCGTCCCTCCAATTTGGATGTTGTCACTGTGGATAGCCTCATAAGAAAAATTTTCCTCAAACCGGGGTTATACCGGACCCTGTATTGAACAGTCGTGTTGTCGACCATTATACAAATCAGTTAGGCAGATGGTAGAGAAATCTCATATTGTTCTCCTGCTCTTATCTGGACCAGATACCTATGTTTCCATCTCGTTACTTCCTGGTAAAATCACTGTAATGTTTGGGTCCCTAAGGAGTGGTTTCAAGGAAACAACCGCATCTGTTAGGTACTATTTAATGACTAAATGAATAATTATTAAAGAAACACATATGAGGTACATTGCAAACTCAGCATACATGATACGTTATAAAGGAGTGTACTTATTTACTAAAGTAAAGGAGCATACATATTATATTCTTACACTTCATCACAATTTGTTTGGAGTCGGTTCACACTTTTATCCTAATCTTTCATTCCATGGTCTTCATCTACTCTTATAGCAATTTACTTCTATGATCAAAACCTTCCTCTAGACATTTAAGACTGATGCTCAGATGCTAGAGGAATCGCATAAATAAAAAGGTGTTAAATATTATATGTTTGGACCAATTGCCCGTTAATAATCCCCAAACATCTAGATGTGCCCCAGCCGAAGGAGTGTCTTATAAATAACTACCAAGTCAACGGACCCAAAAAACCTACAAGCGTTTATTTTTAGGCATGCCATAAGAGCCTTGCCAAGGCTTAAACATTGACGCAATGTACTTTCAAATCATAACAAAGGTATAATAAAGTTTACGTTATGAAAAAACAAACAAAATAACGGCCATTTGTGTGCCAGTGTCAACAGATGAATATAAATGGAAAAAAAAAAACCAAGGAGTAGGTACCTACTATTTATGTTTTTGTCATAGAGAAATCTAGTCTGTGGTCAAGGCTGGTCTGCGTAAGGAACGTTGTAGCACTGTAACCTGTGCCTTCTCGACGTTCTAAACGATTAAAGTAGCATTAAAATATCGTTTGCGCACTATGATATGACCATCAACTATACGTAGACAACTAGGTTCTCACAGCGCATCAAAACGTAAGCGAAATTTATTTTGCTCTTAGACTAAAAGGCTGTCATTGCGAAATAAGCAGTGATAGCCTAGTGGTGTGACCGTCGGACTGCCAAGTCATAGGTCTCAAGTTCGAACCATTCATGAGCGTATTGCATAATTCAACATCGTGAGGTAACTAGCATTCCTAGCATCCTAGCCTGAGAGATAATTCTCGACGACATGTAAAGCCAAGACAGAGGGCATATACACTCTGACACCAAGTTAGGCACTAAGCCCAAGATAAAGAATAAGAAGATTGCAACATAGGTACTAATTTACACCCAGAGTCTTGAGCAGAACATAGTGAAGAACCATCTCAGCCAAGGTGGCAAGGGCAAGAATTGAGATCAATGGATGATTTCACTGAGCTCAAGGCTAGTCATTGGACATCAGAATGACGCTACATCAGTGGACTGCTGTGCTAGCGACCTGCCCTTACTTCACACGTAACCATCTATCGGGTCCTATCTTTCAAGCTGGAACAAACCATGAACATGCAAAAAATTTCATTGAAATCGATTGTCTGGTTTCGGACTTTTAATATTCGGATGTGTAAGGCTTTTATAGTTCTCTAACACTATAGTTTCTTTCAGTTCTACTATGTTTATAATCTAGGCTTATTGCCTACTAAAATGTATTCTCTATTTAATATACTGTTTCGTTTTTGATATCATCTAAAATTTCTCTCCTCTTGTCCTCAGCTCCACGTAAAAAAGACTACATCTAAGATCGTGCTCCACGCGAAAGACTTCTCCATAACAGAAGATGGGGTCTCCGTCACAGGAGGTCCTCAGATGATCAAGGTGGCCGGAGCTAAGCTCAACGACACCTATAACCTGATGACCATAGCCCTGGAAGCTGAACTAGCACAGAACCAGAACTATTCGCTGACGATACCGTTCTATGGCGAGCTGAAGCCGGGTCTCGATGGAGTGTACATTAGCACTTACGTTAATAAGCAGACGAAGGCAAAAGAGTGAGTATTTAAAAAAGGCTTGATATAAAAAAGAGCAGTGGTGGCCAAGTCCTAACGGTTCCGACTTACGTGTCGTTGCGTAGGTCGTGGGGTCGAACCCACACAGTCAATTTTTCAAAGGTAATTTAATCACAACTGCTCTCAAAACGGTGAAAGAGAACATCGTAAGGGGAATGTCCTAGAACCAATAATTCGAAGAGATGTGACACCCACGCCATGTGCCTGAGCGTGACAAGGGGTCTTCTTGTTTGGCTTACTGCCAACATTATGCTACACAAGGATAAAATACGTACTAATGAACTTATGACCACTTCCTTCCTTTGTGTGGTAAGATTTCACTCAGAGGGTTTTTGACACTAAACACATTTAGTACATACTTTAGCTGCCCATGTTAGGCAGATGGATACATTATCGTTGCAATACATCAGTCAGGACTACGCTACAACTTATCAACTTCAGATTATCTTTCACCAGCATTTTACAACTCTCAAGTGTTCAAACACAGTTTTAAGCTTTCACGGTTCATAACTATACTTAAAATGTCACTAACGGGATATCTTCCGTGAAACAAGTGTTGTTCTCAAGTGTTCATTGAAAGCCTATAAAATTCTGGCAGGGTTATTAACGTTTTCCATTAGGAGAAGAACCACAAGTTTGTAAAGGACTAGGACTAGCGGACGTCACGCGGTTTCACCCGCGTAGTTCTCGTTCCCGTGGGAGTATGGAGATAAATATTATTCTTATATATTACAATTATTATATAATTGATTACTCAGTAAAGACGTGGCTTTCTAATGGTGAAAGAATTTTTGAAATCGGCGCAGTAGTTTTTGAGTTTATTCATTACAAACATACACACACACAAAAATACAAATGTTTCCTCTTTATATGTTAGTGTAGATTTTTGTCCGTTTAAAATTTTATTATGGTCTATATGAAAAATCTATATGGGTGCTGCCTTTGAAACGTCAGAAACAAGATACACACGGTTCATATCGGTCATTTGTTACGAAGAAGATCAAGAAATATATACTCTATGGCTACTCTTTAGAAATAAATTGGCTTGTACAATGATCTCACATTAACTGTGGTGCGTTAAGTAGGCTTGATCTTTACTTCATGAGTATTAAAACAGAGTTGAGGAACTGTATGTTTACAATACACGTCTGTTTAGCGAACATTATAAAAATTATTACATTAATTACATTACGAAAATTATAAATTAATGTAGTTAGTATTACGTTTTAAATGTAGCCTACGACACTCTGGGAAAATGTAGCTTCCCGTAAGCAGCAGTTCCGAAGATTAAAAATAAATAATAATATTAAGCCATTTATTCCATATTGCCAATTTACATTTCAAATGTTGTTAGTTAGTATATTTTCCTTAGAATATGTTAGTACTTATGTTAATCTTCTTTGTTTGGAATATGGACCCCTTTTTGGGTAAAGGCCTCCTCCAACTTCTTCCACACGTCCCTGTCCTTGCCTAGGTCTAACCAATTGTTTCCTGTCTCCTGTATAATATCATCAGCCCACCTTCTCTTTGGTCTACCAACATTTCTTTTCCCTCCTGGGCCTTTCCATCGAGTGGACTCGATGGTCCATCTTTTATCTGCGTAGCGTGAAATGTGTCCTGCCCATTTCCATTTTAGTGGAAGTGCATGCTCAAGAGCGTCTGTTGTTTTCGTTTTCCTCCTGATGATTTCAGTTCCGTAGATTACCCCTATATATAGATCCCTACATACAAACTTACAAATTTTACCTATTTTACTTTGTAATATTAGTAGGTATATGTGAAACTGCAGGATACTAATCAACATTTTCCTTTACCAGATACCTGATAGCGACCCAGTTCGAGGCGATATCAGCCCGCAAAGGATTCCCGTGCTTCGACGAGCCGATGTACAAGGCGACCTTCACCATCACCATCGGACATCACAAGGACTTCACCGCTATCTCGAACATGCCTCTGGTTAATACTCTTTCTGAAAAGTAAGTATTCAAAGGATTTTGGGAGTTCAAAAAGGAGGATAGAAGACTGGGTTTTATGAATCTTGCAAGTTCAAAACTCAAGGCTCTCGATACACCTGCCGGGGCTGCGGGACTGTTCGAAAGAGATACCGTGGCCCCGGAACACAAAGGGCGATGAAGGATATGGATGGGTTTTAGTCAGTAAAAGTCTGACACTGATGATTTCACATCCGAAAAAAAAATGGCTCTCGATACATCTTTAGATGTTCATCATCTGCCTTTACCGAAGTATATCGGGGTTAACTTCGACGGCTCGGTTGGCGCAGTGGCTGAGCGATTGACTGCTGCGCTGCGTGTCGCGGATTCGATCTCCGCACGGAACAAATATTTGTATGACCTACGGGTAGTTGTGCCGGGTCAGGCTGTTTGTGTTTGTGAGTTTAAATGTTTGTAAACGCACCCACGTTACAGGAGAAATTCCCAGTGTGGGGCAATGTTTTTAAAAATAACGAATGAATGAAATACACTGACCTGCAAAAATAAGTACTACACTTTTAAATTTCATTTTTTCCTAAACTATAGAAGTTAAAGATTTAAAATAAAAAAAAAACGTTACAAAGCAATTTTTATCAGCTTTCTTTGAAACTATAGACAAAATTAAACTATTTTTCGAGTCCTTTTTGTTTCGAAAGTATATTTTGTGTACTTAAAAAGTTATTGCAATTTTAAAAGTGTGATACTTATTTTTGCAGGCCAGTTTAGATTAACTTCCGTTTAACTAGATGCATCTCAATACCAGTATTTTATATGGAGCGACTGCTTATCTGACCTCCACAACCTCGTTACTGGATATCATGCTAAACTGTCTGATTTTGCATCATCATTATTATTGAACTCAGGCATTTGTGTCCCAATGCATTGCAAAAGCCTCCCTACCCTCCTTCCACTTATCCCTATCCATATATATCCATATATGTTATGCGCCAATCCATGTGGAAGGAGTCGAGTTCGTCCCGCCATCTCCTTCTGGGCCTGCCGCGTTGCCGTTTGCTGCTGTTTGGGACCCATTTTGTAGTAGCTTTAGCTCATAGCTCCTCCAGCATGCGACAGATGTGGCCAACCCAGTTCCATTTGAGCTTGGCAGCCATGTGACCTACGTCGGCAATTAGAGTTTTGGAACGCAGTTTCGAGTTCCTTACACGATCAGTAAGTTTCACTCCAAGGATACTGCGCTCCATTGCTCGCTGACAGACCCCAAGTGTGGACTTTTGACGGTTTTCATAGTGACATTTTCTCTTGACTACAATATTAAGGTTTATGGTAACATAACTGAAAGGACTGTACTTCCCATCACTGGATTGTATAACTTCAATTCTGATCTGGTACTGCAGTCATCATCATCACCTCCGTGCCCTTGTCCCATGTTACTTGAGGTCGGCGCAACACGTGTATTTCTTCCATTCTGCCCTGTCACTCGTCACGCTATCAACGCTACTTCTTTTTCCCTCATTTCTGTGGTACTGCAGTACTGTTGCATATTGTGTAGCAAGTTATATGATGCTGTTCTATTTCCGTTCCAAAGCTTAGGTTTCCACTAAAAATTCCAACGCTGTTATTTTTCTCATCGTATAATTAATATTTTTTTTCTATTTCTTTCAGCGCCCTTGACGACCCCTGGCCATGGAGCCAAATTGAGGAAACGTTCAAGTAAGTAAATTATCAATTGATCAACTTAATTGGTTAATTGGTTAACTCAACCCTTGAGAAACCCTCATTATGGGCTTTTATCATTGATAAACAGATTGCCTTTATTATTCTGATTGATAAACAAATTAGTGACCAACAAAGCAAATCAATCAAAATTACTGGAGGATTGATTTGACTCGTTCGTCTAATGGTCGCTAGCGTCAAGCGTTACAGTTGAGCATTAAGTCCTGGGTGCGATTCCCAGGCCGGGCAAATTGTTATTGTGTTTTTCCATCAGGAATTTCTCAGTAGCAGCCACGGAGTCTGGATTGGTTGCTGACAATATACTCGCCACCTATTTCATGGGACTTAAACATAACTGGCGAAATGTGGGTGTACTATTAGGTATACCTCTGCCTAACCCTTCCTGCATTATAGGCGTGATTTTAAATAATAATTTATACAAACATTTTCTGCCGAAGTATTATTATTCTTTTCATCGCAGTATCACAATCAAAAGAGCCTTCTAATGGCCCAAATTAAATAAATGGATCGACTTTGAACTTATAATCAGAAAACTTTCTTGCCTTCACAGAAAGCCCGTAGCGGACTTCGTTTGGGACAGTTACGAGAATTCGGTGCCGATGTCGACGTACCTGGTGGCGTTCGTGGTGTCCAAGTTCTCGTACGTCCAGAGCCCCGCCGAGCTGTCCGACACCAAGTTCACGATCTGGGCCAGGAGTGATGCTAAGGATCAGGTAACACTTTAGCGAGGTGAACAGGAGTGGAACTGTTGGTGTAGAGGTAGCAGGCACGACTGCTGGGCATGAACTCTTGGGTTCTGTTCCTAGGTCGAGCCCAATGTTATTGGCTTGTTATGTTTACTTTCGTAATAGGCTCGAATCGTCCCCTATTATGCAGCTAATTTCTCTCCTTTTTCTTCTAATTCCTGTAAAATTGTCAATGAGAGGTACTAGGTTTCAGACTGTTTTTATTCTGCTAGATTGATTCGTATCCTAGCTCTACTTAGCCATTATTTAATTATCGACTAATCAAACGACCTGGGCGGCTCATGGTGCAGTCCTTTTCCAGCAGTGAGATGAAGCAGCCAAAGGCCTACGTCTCACTCCCGCTACCAAACAAATTGTATGCTTCATGGATAGTACAGCTCCTGGTGTGCGCTTGGTTGCGTAACCATGCATACATTTTCTTGGTAGGGCGAGCTGGTGGCGCCATCATATCTTATCTCATATCTTAGTGAGATATAGCCTTAGCAGTAACTAATCAAACCCTATTCCTGCCCCCCAGACAGCGTACGCCGCAGTGACGGGCCCGAAGTGCCTGTCGTACTTCGAGCAGTGGTTCAACGTGTCGTACCCGCTGCCCAAGCAGGACATGATCGCCATCCCGGACTTCGCGGCCGGCGCCATGGAGAACTGGGGCCTCATCACCTACCGGGAGACGGAGCTGCTGTACGATGAGAAGCAGTCCTCGTTCTTGAATAAGGAGAGGGTAGCTGAGGTAAGGGTTTTAGAAGAACTTTGTTGTAGTATATTCAATTGAATCTGGCGAATCTATTCCCAGGTCTGCAGGGCTATTAAGTATCTTTCTGATATCCAGTGACTATCAAGCTTCGGTTGTACACCGAACTTTGATGACAACCGTGAATGTCATAATATTGGTATTACGTATCACACTAAGTGGATATCACTTTACGATAACTCACAGGGTCATACATAATACGAAACTAACCTTTTGACCGTTAATTGATGGACACTGAGAGCCATGCAGTTACTATCATTTCGAGCTGTCAACAGAGCTAGAGAGCAGAGCTAGTTATATTGGCAGATAGATTCATACAAATTCCGTCAAATTTATAATTTTCCCCTTGTGAAGGCATTTAAGGTCACCATGTACTAATTCGCTTAAAGAACCTAAAACAATAAAACCTATCCCAAAAGTCGTAAATACTATCTAGGCCAGCAGTTTCTGAACTTCAAAATTATATTTAACAGTCTCCCAGACAAAATGCCCGCCCTTCTCAATTTTCCTACTAGTTAGAGAGAAAAAAGTGGGGTAAGAAACACCCCAGCAACACACACGATACAATTGTATAATAACCTAACCACCCACCCTCAGGTGATAGCCCACGAGTTAGCCCATCAGTGGTTCGGTAACCTGGTGACCATGAAGTGGTGGTCAGATCTCTGGCTCAACGAAGGCTTCGCCACCTTCGCAGCATCCGTCGCCGTCAACCAAGTGGAACCGACCTGGAGCGCAGACAAGAGCTATGCGGTGGATAATATGCTGTCCGTGCTGAGCTTGGATGCTTTGGAGTCTTCACATCCTGTGAGTATCTTTTTTTGATGCTAGCTATAATACCCTAATATAAGTTTAAGAAAGCTAGGTTTATGCTTGATGCGATCTAGAATAGTTGTTTTTTTTCGTTTACCGAGAATAGGTCATTACGTGTCTGACCAAATTTCAAATAGTTTGCTAATGCCAATTTCCCCCGTGCTGTTGAAAAATAATGCAAATTAGCACCAAACAGTTTTGGGAAAGAAAAAAAATTAACCAAAAGCCTACCTTCTACCAAATTGAACAAGTTTAATTTAATTGAAAGTAGGTTATGGCACCTTTACGTTTGGCACAACCGCGCGAACGGAATAAAAAAATCTAATGTTTTAAGAGTTCAAGAGAACTCCAAATTACTTCATCTTTTCCAGCAAAAAAAAAACTAAATAGCCATGTTGATTATTCGCAGGTGTCAGTCCCCATCGACGACCCGAAGCGTATCTCGGAGATCTTCGACGAGATCTCGTACCGGAAGGGCTCCACGCTCATCCGGATGATGACCATGTTCCTCGGAGACGAAATCTTCAGGAAGGCTATCCACAAGTAAGTTATTGTAAAAGAAGTTTGTGAGAACCGTTTTATCTTTGAAACCGATAGCCCCCCTATCGGTTAATCGGTCCTTGTGGAAAGCATATAACATTACGTAACAATTTCTCAGAGGAATATTTATCCCACATTTCGCCAGTTATGCTTAAGTCCCGTACAATTGGTGGTAAAGCTAATGCATTTAACTGAGCACAAGGCCTTGCTCCTAATGGAAATTCCAATAGCACTTTGCACATTCTGGGAATCCAGTCCAGAACCACATGCTGGGCAGTAGCGCCTGCGATCCCGAGACCAAAGAAGCAGTCAGAGCAGAGATATCTAGTCTAAATATTTTCTTATACTTAGGACATACTGAAAGTTTCTGTATTCTGATAAATAAGACCAGATATAATGTTAATCTGCACCTTAACCAGAATAAAAAAGCCCTCACAGTCTTCCTAGATCTCGCGAAGGCGTTTGATACGGTTCCCATCTCCACTCTTCTCCTCAAGCTTGAAGGTGTAGGCGTCAGGGGACCAACTCTAGATCTTTTTCGTAGTTACCTAAGTGATCGAACACAAACTGTCAGGATTGATAACTACAGTAGTGAAGAGCTTTCCATCAACTACGGGGTCCCCCAAGGCAGCATATTAGGTCCCATCCTCTTCCTTATCTTTATAAATGACCTGTGTAACCTCAATATTCCTAATGGCAGGATTGTTGCATTTGCGGATGATACCGCTATAACTTTCACCGCAGACACATGGTCTGAGCTAGAACTAATAGCTCAACACGGCCTTAACACAGCCTTAGACTGGCTGACTGCACACACTCTTACCCTAAATACAAGTAAAACAAAGTTTCTTACCTACTCAATTAGCGCGGCTTCCCAACCACATATTGCCATAATCTTAAAAGCACACTCTTGCCTCACAAAAACATCATGTAATTGTCCATCTTTAGTAAACGTTGACCATATAAAATACCTAGGTGTCTTATTAGATAAAAATTTAAACTTCAAGACGCATATTAATCTGCTTACGGGTAGAGTTAGAAAGCTAATCTACATATTTAGAACCCTCCGATACGTTGCAAACTTTAAAATTATTCGTACTGTTTATTTTGCCCTGTGCTCCTCTATTATAACATACTGTATCTCATGCTGGGGCGGTACTGCCAAGACTATTTTGATGCCCCTAGAAGTCGCTCACAGGGCCATTTTGAAGGTTGCAACCTTTCGACATTTTATGTTCCCTACCAATGAATTGTACAGTCAATGGGGAATTCTCAACATACGGCAACATTTTATTTTACAAGTAATATTATTCTTCTTCTTCTTCGTCGTCACACTCTTGGCAGAGTGGTCGTGGTCGTCACATCAGGGGTGGTGACAAGCTTTACAATCCGTCGCCATTCCTCCCGCACTGCGGCTCTTCTTGTACTTTCATGGAGTGGACCGTTGAGTGAAGTTTTGGCTTGGTCGGTCCAACGCATTGGTGACCTGCCGCGCGCTCTTGTGCCTTCAACCTTTCCCCGCACTACAAGTCGCTCGACAGATGTGTCTTCTTGACGAGTGATATGTCCAAAGAAAGCGAGGATACGACATTGGACGATGGAAGAGAGACGTTGTTTGATCCGAAGTTCCTAATATTATAATATTATTACAACACAGGAAAACCCCATACAAGAAAATAACAAAACGTCGAAAAGACAAAATATGCTCACTACCGCGAACGCGATCACCCTTCTTTAAAAGATTTTTTTACTACCAAGGCCCGGCTCTCTATAATAAGATAAATAAGCACTGTCCAATATATGGTATATCATATTACAAATGTAAAAAGGCTGTTTACTCATTCCTACAAGATAAAAATTACGATGAAACGGAAAAATTCATAACTAATTTAATTTGATTCACTTGTTTATTATTATTTTTTTTTTATTTTTTTTTTTCGTTTCTCTGATAATTTACTACAGATACTAAACTTACTAACTACTTTTAGTTTATATACTTACCCTATCATTATATTTTCTATACTTGTCAATTTACTTATTTTTAGTTTTAAGCCATAATAGGAGAAAAACAAATATGTATATCTTATAGTTAAACATCAACATTTGTTTGTAGTAAGCACCTCATAATGTACTATAATGCATAATGTGTACGATTTTATTTTTTCTTTCCTTGGGGACCGGCACTGTACTCCTTAACACAGGTTATCTATTAACCTAGCTAGGAATACAGCACCTCACCCACCATTTTATTGTAGTCTTTGTACACTATTTTATAGCGATTCTGTAAGTAAGTAATCTGTAAGAAGCAACCATTTTTCTACCAATTCTTCGACTATTCTTAACTTTCGTCGGCAAATCTTCAAAAGGAAAGACCCACTCTGCCGACTGGCTTTTTCTTTCGGGTTTAAAGCAGTACACCCAGGTTTCGACATCTGTCACGATATTATAGACAGCCAGTGACTGCCCACCGTTAAACTTTTTTACCAGTTTACTGCAACACTGGACACGCATTCGTTTCTGATCCTCCGTTAAGTCATGTCGTGGTATCTGAGGGGATCGGTTGTAGTGCGGATAGGTGACATAAACACTTGATCTTTTTCTTGACAAGGTGTATTTACACGTAAAACATGTTCACGTTTCTAAACAAAATATTTGTATTTTGTCTAGTGTGAATTTAAGTCTTACACCAAATAAATAGATATAATGGATGGACAATTCAAAATGCACCACGGGTCCACAGGACATAACCAGTTCTTTTTTCCTTCTGTCCCATAAACAATCTATTTCTCCCCCAAACCGGAAGCATAGACAATACATAATTATTTTCTTTTCCTTCCGGCTTGGAATTGTGGCTTTTCGCCACATATCTATCAAGTGCAAAGCTCCCGAACCTTCAGCTGCACGTATGTAAATAGTTTCGCACTTGGCTTATCCCAATGCCTAACAAAGTACGAATTTGCTGATAAGTATTTTTTTTGTCAGTTTCAATAAGTTGTCGTACGGTTTCAATATTAGATTCTGTAACCGCAGTCGCCGACCTTCACGCACCTCGTCATGGAGATAATCACGTCCACGTCTAATTTCTACAAACCACGAATACACAGAGCTGCGACATGGTGCTTCATCACCAAATGCCAATTGAAGTCACTGACGAATCTCTTGTTGACTTCGAAAATCATAAAAAATCATTGAACGAAATGTTCACGGGTTAAATTCCTTTTGATAGCGACACAGAATTTTCGAAAGGACGCCACAGTGAAGAAACAAATGACAGTCTCGCAGATTAAAAAGTAACATGTTCCCAATGAGTTCCATTTTCGAATGTCATAACTGCTTTTTCATTCTTTTATTGTAAGTGGCCAGATCCAGAAACTTTTAGTATGGCCCACGTAATGCAACACACTGTCTCACTGATCGTATCAGTAACTTGATATTCCAAAAGTCAAATAAAACACACACAGCCACCAAGATTAAAAATGGAACTGTGGCCCTACTCCCTAACGCTTCGTCCGTATATTCGGATCTATCCGTCTCTCTCACTCGCACTCATCTGCAGACGTGTGCGAGAGAGACGGATAGATCCGAATATACGGACGAAGCCTTAGAGAGTAGGGCCCCTGGACTGGCCCCATCTGTCGCATGACAGAGGAGATGTGTACTAGTGTCTAATAACAGCAAACGGCGTCGCGGCAACCCTAGAGGAGGAGTTATGGTAAGACGAACCAGTTTCATTTCCATTTGTTAATAACAAAACACTGTATTATTCTATCCCCCCACAGGTACCTCATCAAATACTCATACCAGAACGCGGAACAAGACGACCTTTGGCGCGAACTGACAGCCGTCAGCCAGGAGTACGGCGGTTTGACCAGGAACGTGACCGTCAAAGAGATCATGGACACCTGGACCACGCAGACTGGGTACCCCATCCTGAATGTTGTCAGGGATTATGAGGACAAGTCGCTTACTATCACACAGGTGAGTTTTTCATCAGTTTTTGGTTGGTTTTCAGGTTCATGGTTTTCTACCATACGTCTCTTGTCAGCCATACAATATTTCACACAGTCTTTACATTGTTTTTTCATGTCCTACACTTATAGGAATTCACATTCATACTCAAAACTTACATTTCGAAAGTAGATTGTTTCTGTTATTACCCTTTGGTTACCGGACTTTCGAAGCACACGGGGGTCTCAATGTTAATATGTAAATAGACGGTCATTTATCCAACAAAATGGCATCGGAAAGCGTTTACGAACGACCTGTTGAAGATACGACTGTATTGCTAAGTCAGCAGCCCACCATTACAATTATGCAGTGTCAGCGTTTCCCCCCCACAGCGGCGCTACCTGTCGCTGGCGGTGAAGTCGGGCACGCGCGTGTCGTGGTGGGTGCCGCTGAGCGTGCTGTGCGAGCGCGGGCCCGCCCCCCCCCTGCAGTGGCTCGGCGCGCGCGACGGGCTGGCGGCCGAGCACAGCTACCAGCACGGCTCGGAGCGGGACGAGTGGGTGCTGTTCAACCATGATATGATCGGTGAGTCGGGGGTTTTAACTGTAAATGCTGCCGTATTTGGGAAGTTTCGATGCTTATTCCACAGAGCCTTAAGACTAGGTCTTTAAGACGTTCGGCCCCGCAACGTCTTAAAACGTCAAATTTGTACAATTTATTGTTAACAAAACGTCTCATCACGTCTAATAAAAATGTGAATTTTGGCGGCTTAATATTGTCTTCTACTACACACTTACAAGCGCGTACGCACACATACGCAACATCCGAACACGTCGTGCGGAGCGGTAACGCTCCCCACACCAGTCGCTGTGCGCCCAATCGTGAACGTACACACAGCAAATTAGATAGGTTTGCAGAGCACACTAACATAATGTTGGTGTGCGTAAAATCAACTGGTGTATTACTTCGCCTCACAATATATGTCAGCAAACACGTGTGTGTGTGTGGCTAATCTTCTCTAAGATTGGCCGCCGTGATTGAAAACGGTTCGAAGGACTAAGTAGGCAAAGAATATGAAGCATAAATTTAATAAACTTAATAACTGGTCTCTTGGCATATGTGTAAAAGCAACCGGCTTGTAAAGCAAATGTCGTAGGATCAAATCCCGCCGCTGACGTTGCACACTTTTGGCATTTTTAAAAACAATTGTTTTTCATTTTGTTGAATTTTTATTTTTGTATTATATCTGATAATAAGAAAGAAAAAATGGAAGTGAAAATTAAACAATTTGTATTAAGAAATCAACAATATTTATTGACCAGTTTAAAAAAAAAATTAATTACAAATTATAAAGTTTTGTGCATGACAAATATTCTAAGTCGGACAGAAAATAACGTTATTTTTCATATTCAAGTGGGTAATTTATTTATTAGTGATATGAATAAACATGTTAGTAAGAAAGATATTAAGATACAGGTATCCCAAACTGTTATCTCACTAACAATAACATCACTCACATAAAACAAATTTAATTACCCCTGATATTTTTATTAATAGCCGATTGGTGCGCCTTCACTATCAATTACTTGTTACAATCGTGTCCTCATGCTAGCAACCATATTTTCGCGCAAGTGAGATTCACGAATTCCATGACGACATAACGATCCACTAGACCTGCATGGAAGAATATTTTTTTTATTAAAGCGTTCACCATCTTTTCGCCACAATATTTTGCGACCGTCTCTGTCTGACTTAAAACATTTTTCATCGCTAAATATAACAACATTATTGCACCAATCGAAATCCAAATATTCTCTTGCGAAGCGTACTCGGTTTTGTCTGTGAATATCTGACAGTAATATTTTCTTGGCTGGCCTACGACATTTCACACCAGCTGCACGCAAGTGGTTCCGTACAGTTTGTAATGTCACGTCATGTTTAGTCGCCGTGGAACGAGTAGGTAGTGAGGAAGGGCTCAGCGCTATGCGTAGCTACTATATCACGGTGCCGCGCATTGGCATCTGTGTATGCTAATCCAGCCTTTGGTCCCGGTCGGCAAGGATCAATTCTTCTCGAATCTGCATAACGATGGACCCACAATTGCACAGTCCTTCTCTGTGAACAATAATAAAATATTGTTACAAAAAAAAAACAATCAATAACAAATGTGGATTAATAAACATAAATCTTCTAAACATAATAATAACATTTTGTTACTTACCGATATCTTTAAACGCCTCGCAATTTCACTAATTGAAACGTTTTGCTCACGCAAAATAATAATCTCAGCTCTTAAAAGTGTAGTTAAGTGATTCATATTGAGTAACAAATAAAAGCACTTCTCAAAACACCTAGGGTATAATGTCTAAACGTAACGAAAGCCCGATAGTCAATAGCATTATGACGATGAACTTAAACTAATAACATAAACATGATTTGTCATTTTTAGAGGGTAGACCTCTAATATATTCTAACTCAAATATAAAGAAGACTTGCGAATAGTAAAGCAATGAATTGAACAAACAAAACGTAAAATATTTTATTAAAACATACAAAAACATTGTGTCGTTGGAAGTCGGATTCGAACCTACGGCGCTATGCGCCGGCGGTGTAAGTAATTGATTACCGCGCGCTCGACCATTGCGCCACGGAGAACATTGAAATATTGGTTAAATTTATGCTTCATATTCCCTGCAACATCAAGTGACAAGAAATTGCAAGTGTGTGGGTGGACAACGGGTTATTGTGAAGGGCAAACACTAATATAGGCGAAGCCAGACAGCCGTTGATTTTACGCACACCAATATCTATGTTAGTGTGCCCTGCAAACCTATCTAATTTGCAGTGTGTACGTACGTTAGACGGAAAATTTTCCATACTTATTTTTTATAAAAACGATGTTTATCCCATGATCTGTTCACGAAGTAGATACAATTGTTAAACAATGGCGTCTCGACCAAATTGGTCATTTGACAGATCATGATTTATTAAATACGCATGCCTATGAGGATCTGCTATAGATGCGCAAACAATCGTGGTTATCAATAGAAATTATTGCTGTATAGAATTTATCACAAAAAAACCAAGATTTTAAACCATCCAAATTATATTGTTTTAGATGGATAAATCCGGAACTTTCAAAGCATTCAGAATGTTAGGAGGGGTCCGATGCCGGGGTCTCGGTCTTGGACGTGGATGGTTGCAGGTTATGTTGTGTGACACTTGCGGAGCTGTCGCTGTCACTGTTGTCACGGGGCCCTGCTCCTGGATCGTGGTCGCGATCTGTTACGTGCTCTCCGTCATCGCTGAGGGGGTCGGTGTGGTTTCCCACGGTGAAACATCTTCGAAAACTTCCAATCGGAAGTGTAGCAAGGCGTCCTTGAAGCTTTTCGAGAATGTTTCGTCGCGGGAGGCTGCACATTCTATGCTGGCCCCTTCGGTGGTGGTGGGGAGCGCGGAGCGGATCGCGATTGTGATCCGGGACCGGCACCGATAGCTCCGTAGTTGTCGCACGGCATAGTTTGCGGCCGTCTGCGTCTGGGATTGGGGCCTTGGCATCTGGCCTTTCTGGGGATTCTGAATGCTCCGGAAGTTCCGATAGTACTTTTGATACTCGTGCAACCAAACAGCGCAGAGTTTGACGGGAACAGACGTTGTGTCCAAATTGTATTAACCGTATATGGAACAACGTCATCTGACGTCGACGTCTTTTGACGTTGTGTTTTATCTAATAACTGTCTAGGATACTTGAAGAGCAGAACGTTTGTCAACGTATGTCCATTTTGTATGAGAAAATATTTTGTCTTAACATGCGCACCGTGCGCACCGTCCGCAAGAGGACCAAGGTTGCCGACGTAGGCCGAAGAATTGCCAAACTTAAGTGGCAGTGGACAGGGAACATTGCTCGCAGAACGGATGGCCGATGGTGCCGATAAGTTCTGCAGTGGCGACCGCGAACCGGAAGACGTTGCGTTGGAAGGCCTCCCACTAGGTGGAGCGGTGACCTGGTGAAGGTTGCGGTAATCCGCTGCATGCGAGTCGCACGGGACCGGTCAATGTGGCGATACTTGGGGGAGGCCTATGTCCAGCAGTGGACGTCTTGCGGCTGAAATGATGATGATGTGTGCACCTCACGAGAGCGGCGCGGGCCCGAACGTGTTAATGAGTGCGTCCAACCTGTTATAAATTTAAGCTAAAGTTGCAAAAAGCCACAATGCCAATCACAAAGGGGTTGATCCATAGCTCAGATTTACCTTCTCAATACCCACCGGGCGGTCCACCTCCTTCTTTTTAAGGGCAAAAAGAAGGAGGTGGACCGCCCGAAAAAACCAGGCGAAGATGCGACGCTTAAAGGAGGTTTTTGTCCCGCAACTGACGTTTTTCGGCTGATATGATGAATGACAAAGTCAACCCTGTACTTCCATAATTTACAATTTAACCATGGTTCTCTTCCTGCAGCTCCCTACCGCGTGAACTACGACGCGCGCAACTGGCAGCTCCTTACGAACGCGCTGAAGATCGGCGACTACACGCAGGTGCCCGTCCTGGGGCGGGTCCAGCTGCTGTCTGACGCCTTCGCGCTGGCCTGGACCAACCATCTCGACTACAACACTGCTCTCAAGTACGTGTAATCATTTAAGGCTTTATATGACAAATGGAATATTCTTACAGCCATATTTCTCGAGCATTTTGCTATCCTGTCTTTCGGTGCATGGACCGAGCAAATAACAATAGAACATGGTCAATTGACCATATCGTTATTTGGAGTAGGTATCGATTATGTTTTGAGCGGTCAACATAAACAATCAACATATAGATGGACCGATAAATATGGTCTAGTTGCAGCATAGTTTATATTTTGGGTTAAAATAATAACTGATATCTAATACTAATAACTCTTTTCCTTTCCCTGTCCAGTGTCGCAAGTTACCTCCAACGCGAGACAGACTACCTGCCCCTCTCCACCGGACTGAAAGCCCTCTCTAAGATCGAGAATGTTCTTAAGCGCACTCCTGATTACGGCGCTTTCCAGAAATTCGTGAGGAAACTCATCGGGGAGACGTATGAGAAGGCCGGAGGGCTGGCCACTAAGAAGATCGTCAATGGAAAGGATTTGAATAGTGTTAAGATGCAGGTTCGTAGAATTTTCATTTATTTAATTTTGGAAAACTACTCACTCAGCAGCCTAATTCTTGCTTGCCATTGGTTGGCCAATGTTGCGTAATACTTGAACAGATTTTTTGACATTAAATTGGTGCATTCCAGTGTATACAGGCAAGTAATCAAGAGCTCTTGTAATTTGCTTGAAATGTTTTGCAACTAAATAGGTATTTGAATTTGATTCTATTTGCGCGATTTTTTTTTAAATAGGTACCTTATTTATCATATAATTGCAAATTCAATTTGTAAGTTAATTTCCTAGCCTGCTCCCAGTTAATAAATAATAAAGGGTGTAAAAAACCTTTTAACGAAGCCGAAAGGCACTTGTTCTCCCCGTCATTGCGATCTTTTTTTTGTTAAACACCATACCTGGGAACCTTCTAGTTACGGAGATATTGGGGGTCAAAGTTCCAACATTTGACAAGTTTTTTTTTTTTATATAAGTTTTTAATGCAAGATTTCTACTTTAAACACCTCCACGACCCCCGTATTATTCAATCCATCCATCAGCTCAATGTTTTGAGTGCGTTACATTGAGTTCTAACACAAATCGTGATTTTTCACCCCAAAAAAAAAAGTCGTTTCCCAGCAATAATTTGTGCGTAAAGTTACTTAGTTTGATGAACAGAATGCTTGGTTGACGGCTTCGTGATGAGGTTGTTTACACCCTGAATACACGTTCTAGGTGACGACAAGTTCGTGGGCGTGCCGTATGAAGGTGCCCGGCTGTGAGGAGAACGCCATGCAGCTGTTCCAGCAGTGGATGGACTCCGAAAACCCCGACGAAAACAACCCGTGAGTTACACTAACTACTTTTGTTAATCTTCTTCTTGGTATCTAAATTGAGTCGGCCCAGAACTTCAGTGTTCCTGTAATGAGCAAACAACAGAACACGCAGGACTTGATATTAAGTGAACCGTCGTTTGCGGAACAGCACCACATTTATAACTTAAACGTAAAAGTTGAATGCGTGACAGTAGCCTAGTAGTGCCTAGTTTTAGATACATTATAATCATAAAAAAAATAAAGTATTTTTTTTTTCTGGGATTAATGGTAAATAGCACCTAGTTATGTAGAATTGGTGATTGATAAAGTCCAGTTGATTTGAGCGGTCCAAACCTTCTAGTGCAAAAACTTCGTGTGACGTCATCGATTCTTGCAATGCCATGTCGCCCTGACACAGTTGTTTAACTTCTGAGTTCTGACAACAACAACCTAAAAGCAACCTCATTGTAACTTAGATAAAAATCACTATAACATTGACAGTGATGTAAAGTCAGTGACAAAATAACTGGTTAAAAGAACTATATCTCTGAAACGACGTACGTATATATGTGTCGGCCATTCGAGAGAGTAAACGGCAGTCATTTGTTTCTGACTTCAACGTTCCTAGATGAGTGTTGCTAAGTTAATGTTCCCTATCCACAGCATCCCCCTCGACCTGCGCCGCACAGTATACTGCGTGGGAGTCTCTCGCGGATCTGTGCTTCACTGGAGGTTCGCTCTGGCAAGAGAACAGCGAGCCAACGTCGCCTCCGCGAGGGACGCGCTGCTGCAGGCTCTGACCTGCACCAAGGAGATCTGGATACTGGCGCAGTGAGTACATTATAATATGAGGCTACTATTACTGACTACGAATCGTCGAGTGTCAAACCTGAAATAAAACGATAGCTGCGCAAAGGACGCCTTTATTGTAGATTGGCGAAGAAGTGGCTAAGTGGAAGGTAATGGGATAACAAAATTGACTTGCCATCAAAGATGTTGGCAACTGATCCTGCTCTACTGTCTGAGTTTGTTCCGCCACTTCTTCTCCACAGGTAACTCACTAGGATGTAGTGAAGGGCGCGCGATTATGGGGGACTGTCTTATGTTATTTTGATCATTCAGAAAGTGCTAACTATCAGAATAATTTCAGTAAATCACTGTCGATTTTGAGAACTGGAGTGAATATCGAAGAGACATAGGTATCACAAAAGTTTTTAACCTCTGGCAGTACGCACAAAGTTAACTGTTCGAAATTCTTCGTGAAGCCTGGGTAAAACATCTAGCCATCAAGGTTGTAAACCTCTATAAAAGATCTAGCCATCAAGGTTGTAAACCTCTATAAAAGCGACAGCAGCGCAGATGTTCCTTTTATTGCACCTGGCCATTGAGATGAAAATGAGGGCGTTAAGAAGCTGGTGGGATTAACTTCAAAGTGGTCAGATTTATGTAATATTTAATGGTAAAGTACGTATATTGGTATGAAGCAGAGAATTATGCATGAACATATGTTTTTTATTCTCCGTTGAACAATTCGTGTCTCGCTCAGATACCTGGAGTGGACGATAACCGAAGGCTCGGAGGTGCGGCGCCAGGACGCGGGCGCCGTCATCGCCAACATCATGCGCTCGCCGGTCGGCTACTACGTCGCCAAGGACTTCGTCTATGAGAGGATCGAGGATATTTCCAATGCGTGAGTACCTACCATCCCGTAAACATAATTTTACAACTAAGTAGGTATTTATCGACTAAATGTTAATCTTGGATGAATAGAACCAGTTGTTTCTAAGATGGCGTTCAACACTTCCACGCATTTAAATAAAAGATAATAATTTGAAGATAGAATTATTATAGAAATAAGATACATAGCAAAAAAAGATGCGTAAATTATTGTTTTTTTGCTAGCCGTACTTTTTAAGTGACAGTTGACAAATCATTGATGTTCCTATTCTTATTTTATACGCATTGTACGCATGAAGAATTGATGATATCCCCTAAACCATTACGGTAGCCTACATTTCGACGGATTTATGTATGCAGAGCACATTCTAAGTATTTGTCCCCTCAAAGAGAAAATTCAACTTTCTCGTGACCTAAATGGTAGGTCATATAATAAAGGATTGCTGTGCACATGCTGTTGTATGTCGCCGTTACTTTAGAAAGCTACATACAATTTAAAAGAAAAGTGAACTTTGGTGGAATTGTGGAAGACCTGAGCTCTCCACTTTAGAGAAGTTAGCTATTTTCTTTATAGGACTATTTATTTATTCAGAAATAGACGTTACTTAATCGACCTAGAAAGACAATCTTAAAAACATAAAGGAGTGGCTCCAAGAGCGAGCGAAGCGAGCTCGGACATTTTAACACCCTACCTTGGGCAGGTTACGATTGTTTCGACCCTTTATACAAGAGTTATTTGGTCGACTTGCACACAAAGCCAAGAATCAAGATGATGTAGCCTGCAAGAGCGAGCGAAGCTAGTTTGAAAATTTGATGTTAGTTACTTGGTCGACTTATAATCGACAATGTAAAGATCCAAAAGAAAGCACGTTTTTACACCTTGCCTCGAAATTCATATATTAGCAATATGTAATTCGCTCGATTTGCCGCCCCCTGGGTGTGCCGCCCGTGTGCGGTGCACGCTTTGCACGCCCGCTTACGGCAGCCCTGCTTCAAATGTCACTTACGGGATATCTTCTGTGATTATTGTTTATTTTGAGCTCCCGATATTTCGACGCTGTGGCAAGCGCCATGATCACGGGTTAACTGGAGAATTCGGGTGGATGCTGGAAAAAAGATGCGAGCCTCCAGATCTACGGTGGAGCGTCAACCAACTTTTTTGCCATACCTTAGAGGAGTAACGGACAAGATAGGTCGTTTACTTAGTTAATACTCGATTAGGACTGTGTTCAGTTCAGTTCTTCAATTCGATCCAGTGATTGGGCCCTGACTGCAGTAGATGTTCAGCTATGGCCGATTTCTGCTCATCATTGTTTTTCACAGCCTTTATGTGCTCTTTGATGCGGCATGAGATAGTTCGCTTCGTTTGACCGATGTATGAACTGCCGCAACTGCAGTCGATTTTATACCACCCAGGATGTTCGTACGGGATCTTATCCTTCGGGTAACGCAGGTTTTGTGTAATTTTCTTGTGAGGAGTAAACACGGTCTTAATCGAGTCCTATCATGCAAAAAAGTTGGTTGACGCTCCACCGTAGATCTGGCGGCTCGCATCTTTTTTCCAGCATCCACCCGAATTCTCCAGTTAACCCGCCATCATGGCACTTGCAACAGCGTCGAAATATCGGGAGCTCAAAATAAACAATAATCACGGAAGATATCCCGTAAGTGACATTTTAAGTTTAGTTATGAACCGTGATAGCTTAGAACAGTGTCATTCATGATTTTAATGTTATATTCATGTGACACGTTTCAGCTTCAAGGGTCAGGGTCGTCGCATCGGCCACATCATGAAGATCCTGCTGGAACAGTTCACCACGCAGACGGAACTGGATAACGTAAGTTTTGAACTAGATTGTATTTCTAACCACAGATAATATAATACTTCTAACTCAACAATTCATACTTCTTCTCAATTTTCTTTCTTGTCCTCCATTTCTTACGTTTTATCCCAAGACTTTTCTTCTATGAATTTATCACCTTCTCCGTTAGGAGGACCCCTTCACACAACAGGGTACACCGGGTTCAATCTAGCAAAATAACAAAACACGTTTCTCATGTGACAGAAATCATCACGAAACTACATCCATAGCACTTGTTACTTAATAATATTATTAGCGGCGTCATAAACACCAAACAAGTTTTTGCCCATCATTATTTCTAACCTACATTGTGGACTGCGTCGCTGTTCCAGTAGTCGCAACCACTCCTGGTGAGCATGAGGTCTTGAGTTCAATTTCCAAATTGCAATTAAGACCAAGTGTTGGATTGGGTTTGTCCATCAATTTCTCAGTAGGTAATATCCGAGTCATGAGTTGTCTATTAATGCCCCCTATAACACGGAACTTAAACGTGACTGGCGAATAGTGAATGTCCTAGTAGGTAGTGTATGTACGGGTTACAGCCGTTACAGGCGTGTTGTTAAATTATGGTTTTTTTTAAACTTACATTATTTTCAATCTCCCCATCACCAGTTCCTAACCTGGCGCGAGAAGAACTCGAAGTACCTGGCCGACTCGAAGCTCAGCGTGGAGCAAGCCATCGAGAAGGCCAAGGTGAACATCGACTGGATCGCCAAGAACAGACGCGCCGTCGTCGACAAGCTCAGGGAGTTCTCCACGTAAGGACCTTTCTTACGATGCCTTGTAGGGATTTGTCAGGGGAATCAATAAATTATATTGCTGCAAATTAGTTGTGAAAACACTGTTACACATCAAAAATTAAGGAGTCGGTGTTTCTATCTCTGACTACTCAGAAAAAAAAACGACTTCTCTTTTAAAATGTCCAGACATAATCTAGATCAAAGACTTAATTACGCTAAGCATAATGCATTATTCTTATGGAAATAAGGTTCAGTTTTTGATGTTAAATAACGTGTGTCTAAATGGGCACTCTTGTATTCCCCTGACAAAATATCCAAATATTAGTGAAAATTTTGCACTAAACAGTGGCCACAACGAGGTCAAGAGCATTGGAGTGTAAAATGCTTTTATCAGTAGACGTAAGTAGTTAGTAAAGTAGCTTAAGTAGACATTACATGTACCTATTAATTTGTATGTGTGTACTTAATGTGATTGCTTTTTGATTCTTAAAAATTTGCTTACACGGACAATTCTTGGTATTTTTGGCTAACCTAGCCAACCAAGCAATTCAGTGCAATTTAATTCTAAGATTGTATTAAATTGCCCAGATTTGCGCAATTCATTTGCCCGTGCATAAGTGCAGGCCGCAGCCTAAGGGCGAGATTCATAGACCTCACTTTGAGTATGCTTTGCAAAGTAAAGTAATCGTCCCATACGATCATCAATCAACGTGAGCTAACGTTTTATTCATTTTTTTTTCGACATGGCATCTCGCAGGTCAACCTATGAGGCTGGCTTCTGAACTGCTTAACCGGAGTATCCTGTGGGTGCCTTGAGTGTAAAACCTCCAGCCAGGGGCAAAAGAAAGTGTTTCTTTGGAGTGCATATTCCCTATACGAGTATACATTGTGTTCTATATAGCGCAATACTGCTACGCTGACGTACGCGACCGACATTCGACAGCGTAGCAGGAATTCAGGCCTAAGGTACGCCGTGGTCGGTGAATGTTACTAATACGCGATGGTGTCGCGACTGGTAAATGGCGGTGTCGTCGGCGAATAGGGCTAGCTGAGCCTTTTTGCTCTTAAAGATATCGCTGGTGAACAGCGTGGAAATAAGGGGGGGAGATTACGAAACCCTGGGAGAGTCCTGCTCGATTGGGGTGAGGGGAAGAAAGAGCTTTCCCTTTGCGGTAGCGGAAGGTGCGATCCGACAGAAATTCTGAAGGATGAGCACGAGATGGTCTAGTACTCCTAGTTGGTAAGGCTTATATAAAAAGCCATTATGCCAGACTTTATCGAAGGCTTTCGTTATGTCGAAGAATTAAACGCCTGCCATCGCTCCACGTTGGAAGCCAGCGCTCAAGTGCTCTACGATGCGGTGGACCTGTTGAATACTCGAGTGTTCGATCCTGAAGCCGAATTGCTCGTTGGGATCGAGGCTCTGAGCCTCAACATAATCTTTAAGTCGCATATAAATAAGCCTCATAGATTTTGTCGAGTGCATTCAGGAGACTGATCGGCCGACAGCTCGAGCTTGGGTTCGCCTGGTTTGGCGATACCTACCACGGCCTCTTTCCACATTTGAGTGAAAATGTTATTGCTCAGGGCGCCATTGAAGATGGCTGCCTTTAAAATTATGAGCTGGATGGGGAGGAGTTTAAACAACTTATTGGTGATGCCATCGAAGCCGAGTGCTTTCCGCTGCTGAAGCCTTTTTATGATGCACTTCTTGCTTCTAGCTTTTTGCTTGCACTTCGTCAATTGTGACAGGAGGCAAAGGATCATCAGGGTCTTCTACGGGGCCGCTCTACTGTCGCCCAGGCATTCAGCCTTCCAACCATGACCAGTAACTTTATACTGATGAAACTCATGTTTAGTTATCACAAGTTTACTTTAAAGCCAGCAAGTCAAAGCAAGGTTCGTGAATCTTGTGCCTTTTGCCTTTTTTTTTTTTTTTTTTTTCGGATGGGAAATCATCAAATGACTTCTCCCGCTCTGGGCTGAGCAGGAGGGAGTGTCAGACTTTTACTGACTAAAACCCATCCATGTTCCTTCATCGCCCTTTGTGTTCCGGGGCCACGGTATCTCTTTCGAATAGTCCCGCAGCCCCGGCAGGCTTCGGTCCTTGCGGACCCCTTCACTATTGCTGACTCTCTTTGAGGCGCGCGTGGAACACGAACGCGCCGTCGACACGGCCTGTCGTCATGAGACGAACGGACGGCGAGCTAGCCCATAGCTCCCCGTCCACAGGCCCGCGTCTACGGTGGCCGGAAGCCACCACGTGGCCCCCGACGCCCGGGGCGTCTCCCGCGGCGGCCGGGACGTGAGGATCTCTCCCTGTCCTGTTCCGCCACCTCCTTCGCTAGCATGACTGCTTCGCAGAAGGAGGTGACGGCGTCCCATTCCGTCTCGCTCCGGACCATGGATTGAACCAAGGCCGGGAGCGAGAGGTCGCCGCCGCCAATCGCCGTTACGAGGACACGGCGGTGCTCCGCCCAAGCGGGGCACACCTCCACCGTGTGCTCCACCGTGTCCTCCGGTCGATCCTCACAATGGTGACACCCGGGCGTCTCCTCCCGCCCGATTCGGTGCAGGAACTTACCGAAGCATCCGTGTCCGGTAAGAACCTGCGTCAGGCGGAAGGTGAGGACGCCGTGGCGTCTCTCCAGCCACTCCTCAAAGAGGGGACTTATCGCCACTATCGTGGCGTGCCCTGCACGGGGTTGCGACAGTCGCTCTCTCCATGTCGCCATGAGATCCCGCCGGAAGTCCGTCCGCTGAGCGACAATTTGCCGCGGCAGCGGAGTTTCCCCCCGGCGTAGCGCCTCCGCGCGCCACTCATGTAGGCGCGCGAGGACTATCGCCTCCAGATCCCATGGCGGCAATCCGGCAAGGAGGCTCGCCGCCTCGCGGGAGATCGTGCGGTACCCCCGGATTAGCCTTACGGCCACCACCTTTTGGGGCGCGTTCAAATAGTTGGCGGCTCGCTGCCTCAATGAACGCGCCCACACCGGGGCCCCGTAAAGGGCCATGGACCGCACGACTCCCGCGTAGAGCCTCCGGCAGGAGGCGTTTGGCCCCCCCAGGTTGGGCAGGAGCCGCCTGAAGGCAGCCCCTGTCCGCTCCAGTTTGGGGGCCAAACGTCGGAAATGCTCCACGAAGTTCCACCGGCTGTCGAGGACAAGTCCCAGGTACTTCAACGTCGACTCGACGCCGATGGAAACCCCTCCTGCCATCACTGAGGATCCCGGAGGTGGCGCATTCCGAGGCCCATGAAAGCACATGGCCTCGGACTTGTGCAATGCCACCTCGAGACCCAGTTGCCGGATCCTCTCAACGACTATCGCAACCCCGCGTGTCATAGTGTCGGCCGCCGCCTCGTGCGACCTCCCCTGTGCCAGCACCAGCGTGTCGTCAGCGTAGCAAACTACGCTGACACCGCTAGGGAGGTCGGCGCGCAGCACCCAGTCGTACCCGATGTTCCACAAGGACGGCCCCAGAACCGATCCCTGTGGAACACCGCACGACATCTCTCGCCGGTTCCAGTCTCCGCTGCGACCGGGGTAAATGACGGCCCTATCCGTCAGGTAGTCCCCGACCACACGACGAAGGTAGGTCGGCACCCGGTGATACCGGAGTGCCTCCCTTATGCAGCTCCAGGGCATGGAGTTGAAGGCGTTGGCGATGTCGAGAGACACCGCCAAGACCACCCCACCCCTGGACACCGCATCCCTCGTCGTAAGGGCTCTCACGCGCATGATGGCGTCCACCGTAGAGCGCCCCTTGCGGAAACCATATTGGTGTTCCGCAAGGTCCGGCCCCGTCTCCGCAAGGTGCTCGGCGAGGCGGTTTGCAATGACTCTTTCAAAGAGCTTGCCCACCTCGTCGAGCAACACCACGGGCCGGTAGGCGGACGGAGAGTCCGCCGGGCGCCCCGGCTTCCGGATGAGGACCAGCTTCCCCGTCTTCCAGCGAAGCGGGAACTGGCCCCTCTCCAAGCATGCGCTTAAGAACCCCTCTAGTCGGGGACCGAGAGCCTCCGAGGCCAGGACCCAGGCTTTGCCAGGCAAGCCGTCGGGTCCCGGGGCGGTATTTTTGGCACTGAGCCTGCGTACCGCCACTCTCAGTTCTACCCCGGTCACTTCCGGAGCGTCGTCGTCGTCGCTTCCGTGGTCCGCTTCCGGCACCGCAGCCGGCGGAGCCATAGGCGGGGGCGGGTGTTCCCCTCGCGAGGGGAACAGAGCGCTCACCACGTCCTCCACGAGCTGAGGCCGGAGACTCTGCGTCAGCGGGGGGGCCCAGGTGCGGAGTTTATCCCGCACCATCTTGTAAGGGCGCCCCCACGGATCTCTGTCGAGAGCCCCCAGCATCTCCTCGCGGGCCAGATCCCTGGCCCGCAGGACAGCCCCGCGGAGGGCGGTCTTCGCCGCTCTGTATGTGCCTTTTGCCTTAGTTAGACTTGTGTATTGCAGCATGTTTTCGCTTTGTAAGAAATTGCGGCAAGCTATATTTTGTTCAAGATTAAATGCACTAAATATTTTGCGATTTCTCAAAAAGCGACTGACATCAAATTACTATAATTTATAATTTTACCATCGAAATTGTATTTTTTCTGTAAAATAGTTTCTTATTTCTTACGTTATTTTCTTTTACAAATTAAGTAGAAAAAAGATCATCTTAAATCATATTAAATACCATCTATATTTTCTTGCATCATGTGTTCGCAGAAAGTACTTAACTCCTATTAAAGAACAAAATAGTAATTTCTCTTAGGACTAAAAGTAGTTATACAAATCGAATTAGACAGGGTTACATTTGATTAGTTCGCGAAACTTCACGGACGGAATGGGTTATAGTCTCTACAAAACGATTCAAGATACTAAAGAGAGTCTTTCAGAAGAAATGTAATCCCAAGCAAAATTACATTATTATCAATTTTAGACACGTTAAAATAAAACTGGAGGAGCAGGCAATAGCCCTTTGCAAACCCTTCCAATACTCTTGGAAGGAGATTACGCTTTGGTTCGCGTTGAATATTAAATATCTTTATATCTAAGAGCAATACTATCGCGTCTAAGAAGTTTCGTTATTTAATTGAAATCCAGCCTGTATAACATTAAGTTTATTTTTAGTCCGCGCCGACAACCTGCATCTCCGTGGAAGGGACGACCTATGAACGTCATGTTACAATCTATTTACGCGATACATAACATATCTAGAGAACGGATGAGGCCGTTTGCGTATTAAGTAGGAAAATAAATTGAATTTGATTATTATTGTGGTTTCAAATCTGTGATATTTTGACACAGAACTTTGACATTTACTGTACCTTTAATGTTGCATCACTGCTAAAATTAGAGTCATCTTAAACCTCGATGCACTCAAGATTGCTGTTACCGATGCGTCTGGCATAATCACAGTGATTCTTAATCTCGTTGCGATACGGTTGTTGTTGTCAAAGGAAAAATAAATATGAAAGGACTGTAGTTATTGTGGGATAAACCACTCTCGCTGTTTTTGTTTAAGTAAGCTAGCTTTGCACTGCAAGATTAACAGCAACCAAACTAGTAGAAAACAAACAGACTAGGTATTTATAAATGCTTTATAAAAATATGTTAATTATATGGTATTATAGGTACCTACTTCTGCAAGAAGTATTTTTATAGCGTTTATAAATAATAGGTAATGTAAATAAGTATCAACTTGGCTGTGCCACATTACTGTGCATGTTTGTTTTCATAAAAATGGACTAGAAAAACTCACTAGTTAGTTTCTCTTAGTTTTTTACGTTTGAATTGTTGTTACCAACGACCAAATCCTATTTTTTGTATTTCGTTTTACGCAAGCAGCCTCCATTTTTTTTATTAATTTAGTTGATATTTATGACAATATTTTCTATAATCTTTAAGTTTTAGATGAATCTTGATAGGAAAATCTAAATAATTATGTTTTATTTTTATTTTATTCACTATGTTGTGCAATGATGATTTTAATTCTATTTTAAAATCTTTACAATATGTTAGCATCATTTTTTAGATTATTATTTTTTAAAGTAGATAATTAATTTAATAATTCCGTCCAGTACAAGTTAATATGCATAATATTGAGAACAATCGTTACTTAATTCGTATAAATAGAATTAAAAATAAATGTGTCATTACCTATTTATTGTTTTGTTTTATTTTTTATTTTCTTTAAGGTTTTTTTATTGCACGTGTACACAAATCTAAGTAAGTACCTTTGCTTTTTTATTTACAAAATTCTGGGTTTTTGGTACTTAACTAGGTAGGTACAATACTCCTCTACCTACCTACATTTCAAGGAAATGGAACAGTCGTAAAGTTATGCCTACATTAACCTTTTGACCGCCACAGTCGTGTATCGGTCGACAAACCAAAATGTGCCTAACGCCACGGTCGCGACTGCGCGACAGAATTTTAAACGTAAATAAATGTCATAAAACAGCATTGTTTTGTTTATTTCCCTTGTTAATTATGTACCTTGACTCTTCTTAATTTCTTTGAAGTGAATTGTTTTCGTTAGATTTCATTTATAATAACGTAAGATGACAAAAAAGAAAACCAGTCATAAAGTTGAAAAACATAGTGCCCTCGACGCCACAGTCACCATAACAGGACACGTAGTGATGTAGGTAGCAGTCAATATAACAAGAATATTGACCTCGACGGCAACCTACATTATATTTAACTTACTATGAATTCTGCACTAGTTAATAAATAAAACATTTGCTATTGAACTTTTATGTTTGAGAAATCAAGAAAATTTTATAATACTGAACTATGCGCTCTATAAAAGTCGAGTGATAATTGATTATCGATTAATTTTAATGACTGTAATGCCCATCTCTATTACACTGTTGTATTTTCTGTGCCAGGGACGCCACAGTCGTCTATGTTTGACAGTCCCATGACGTCAAACGCGGTTTTTTTTTAAATAGAGTAGTTTATTGTTATTAAATATTATTAGTAATGGATGCGGTCATCCATTATTAACCTTCTAACTACCACTTACATAATCCGACAAATATTTTCGGGTCCATGACGATTTCGTCAGGGTCATATACAGGGTGTAAACAACCTCATCACGAAGCCGTCAACCAAGCATTCTGTACATCAAATTATGTAACTTTACGCAAAAATTATTGCTGGGAAACTACTTTTTTTTGTGGTGAAAAAGCACGTTTTGTGGTAGAACTCAATGTAACGCACTCAAAACATTGTGCTGATGGATGAATTGAATAATATGGAGGTGTTTTTAAAGTAAAGTTCTTACATTAAAAAAAAACTTGTCATAAAGTTGGAACTTTGACCCCCAATATCTGCGTAACTAGAAGGTCCTAGAAGGTATGGTGTAGAAAAAAAAATGATTGCAATGACGGGGACAACAAGTTTCTTTCGGCTTCGTTAAGAGGTGTTTTACACCCTATAATTACGACCAAATTAGCTCGTTTTTATTTAATAACATAATGATGCCTTAGAGCATTTTCCTGTTAGAATACTAACCGGTAAAAGTCAGCGATGCAAAATATGTGCTGAAAAATAAAAACGGTCTGACACTCGTTTTATGTGCCAAAAATGCAAAGTTAAAAGACTAAACGGAAAAATGTGGATCTACATCCACATTTTTGCGTTTAGTCTATTATGACCATGACCAACCATTAAAAACAAAATACCTATTATTAATTCGATATTATTATTAAATATCGGTTGCGCACCTCTAGTGCAGAGGCGAGCAAATTAAAAAAGCCGTGCCAGCTACGCCACTGTCATCATAAGGTGACAAGAAAGTACGTCATGATTGAACATAGTGTTGTGATGGTATTGACTTGGTTTTATCGATTGTTGTTTTGAATTGTGGATTTAACGCCGAAACTGTGACACATATCATTATTATTTCCGTCATAAAGGACACAGCGGGATGAAATAAAACTCCTGTATTATATTGTTCCGGTATAGACCTTTTATTAAAAACATACTTTATGTTAAAAAATAAATAGTTAGTGCTTTATCGATATAATTTCGAACTCACTACTATTTTGTAGGCATTATAGGATGAATTCATAGCTTGGCGCCGAGGGCACGCCTTTTCGTTTTTGACGTGGCGATCAAAAGGTTAAATCACCCTCACCGCTAAGGGTTACCGCACACTTGCGACAAGACTGTCTTTAGACACCCTACTAGTGCGAGCAAGAATACATAGTCTGTCTCGCTCGCACTAGTAGGGTAATTGTCTGTGTAAAGACAGTCTTGTCTCAAGTGTGCGGTTATAGCCCTTACATAGTTCTTAAGTACCTACCTATACTTATTTACTAACCAATATGGACCTTGTTGTTCGAAATAAATAATTATTTGATCTGATTCGCATACAGCCGAAAGACTTTTGCCTAGTTCGGCAGCTGTTCAATTCAATACTCAATACTTTTATTGCATTCCACAATGTGAACTTAGGTGGTAGGTACATAGGAATATACATACAGTAGTTTTAGAGCATTGTGGGCCCTGTCGGGCATAACAAAATACAAATTAGGATTTCTTTTGCTTATTGAACACTATAGCTTAAAGATATTTGTATTCTGTTAAATTTATTGAACAAACTTATATTATTATTGACTGTTCCTAAATTACCTTAGGCTTCATCATCATTCTAGCCTTAACTCAATTTATTTGGTGTCGGCGCAGCATCTCTTCTTCCATACTAGTACTCGTCATCTCATCAGTCACCTCCTTGCTAGTCCTAACATCCTTCACACAGTCCATCCATCGTTTCTTTGGTGTTCCTCTACTCTCTACTCGTATAGCCATCCACATTTATACTCAAAACTTTCCTCATGTAACTCTAGTCTGCATTTTCCCTAAATCACATAAATGCTCGTTTTCACTAACATTGGGCCACACTTAAATGAATACCTGAATAAACTGCGCCCGGATATTTTTAAATTTTCTACTAGGCAGTGTTACTGAAAACGGGCAAAACTATTCATCGAGATACAAAACAGGTTTTCTAAATAATAGTACTGATTCCAGGGAGGACAACAAAGCAAGCAACGGCCAAGACCGAACGATACACCTGAGCCTGACGCGACCCGCGAGTACGGGCGCACTGAACAGCCTGCATGTAATCTTTGTGTGTCTTGTACTCACTCCCATGTATATTGTATGAGAAACTATTACTATTTATATCATGATACAGTTGTTTTACTTCTAACTCCCCGTTCATGACTTTGCGACAAGCGACATGCGCGAGCGGCATTTGTTTTCTCTCGCCTGAGTACCGTCGCGTCGCGGTGCTTCGAGAACGTATGCTCTATTTAGAGCATAGTCTAAATCACTTCTTTCATTTATGATATCCGGCAGTCGCTTGGCGTTTAGCTTGTGGTTAATATTAACCAATAATAGGCGAGACGACAAAAAAAATCTAATTAGTCCGTCACTTAGATTATCAAAAAATATTTGACCCGAGTTTTTTCTTTTGTTACGTAAACCAAAATTGACGAAGATACGACGCTTATAAAAAACTCAATACGTCACGCCATGGTATAATTTTAGCTAGTTCTGACGTCACGAGCCCCCACTCCCGAGTTTGATGCTTTTTATCTTAGTCAATATTCATTGATTACAAAAACAAAACGTACGTGTCCATTAATTTCCAATACTCTGACTGACTAAACAGATTTGCAATTTATTGATACTTTTTTTTTTTTTTTTTTTTTTTTTTCGGATGGGAAATCATCAAATGACTTCTCCCGCTCTGGGCTGAGCAGGAGGGAGTGTCAGACTTTTACTGACTAAAACCCATCCATGTTCCTTCATCGCCCTTTGTGTTCCGGGGCCACGGTATCTCTTTCGAATAGTCCCGCAGCCCCGGCAGGCTTCGGTCCTTGCGGACCCCTTCCTTATTGCTGACTCTCTTTGAGGCGCGCGTGGCACACTCCTGCGCCGTCGACACGGCCTGTCGTCATGAGACGTACGGACGGCGAGCTAGCCCATAGCTCCCCGTCCACAGGCCCGCGCCTACGGTGGCCGGAAGCCACCACGTGGCCCCCGACGCCCGGGGCGTCTCCCGCGGAATTTATTGATACTGTCGTCATGCCTATTGGACGGTAGCACACACCCACTTGTTCCACGACCCCTCGGCGCTCAGCACCGCTAGCCCATTTCCCTTTCATCAATCGGTGACAGTCCTTTCGACATAAAGGACGGGATTACATACCAACTGCCTCGTCTAGTGGTCGCAAGCGCGACTGCTGAGCATCAGGTTCTGGGTTCGATTCCCAGGTAGGGCAGTGTTCGGTTTTTCTATCAGGAATTTCTCAGTAGCAACTTGGTCTGGATTTGCTCCCGGTTGATGGCAATGGGCTCGCCTCCTATTACATGGGACTTAAACAGAACTGGCGAAATGTGGGCGTGTGAGGTACACCTCTGTCTAACCCCTCGGGGATTACAGGCGTGGTGTTATGTGACATCAAATACAACCCAGCAGTGGGTGAAGTCGGGCTGCGGATGATGATGATGACACACAACAGCGAAATTCTCTTCAGCCTACCACTTTTGGGGTTGTATGTTAGCGTGATAATATGTCTAAAGGAACCCATAAAGAAAATAAAATAAACGTATATTTTGATATATCTATATTGTATAATAAAAACTTCAGTGTATACTTAGGACTACAGTAAATAATACTTTACAAAATGCTTCAATTTCGACGTCAACACAATGGCACCGCGGGTAACTTTAGTGTACAATCTATTTATTATATACTTGGACACGTCTAAATACATCAATAGTTCAACCCAACAATTACGATAAATTACGATGAATGAAAAATAACGAAACGATAAGCGAAATACAATAATTTCCGATCGTTAAGCAAAGTTAGTTTAATAAAAAAAAAACAACATACAGCCGAACATAGAACCTCCTCCTTTTTGAAATCGGTTAAAAAAATTAGTATCAGTTAGCATAACTGGCAGACAAGTTTAAAAACAAATTCTCTTAATTTTCTACTGAGACACTGAAAAACGTCCTTTAACATCGTACATTCCAGTCTGGACTAAGATGCAAATCAAAATGGCTGAAAAAAAATCCTGAAAACTGAAGAATTAGCACTAAAAACGTGATATTTACCATGTTTATTATTTGTTTCGAGTTCGCGATATTTTGGTACTACGAGTATTGCAAGCGCCATGCCCACGGAAAAACTCTGCACGGGTAAGTTTGTCAGTGACCATATCAGTTTAAAATTTATATTGTGATGAAATAAGTAATATTTCATCACAATATAAATTTTTAACGAAGGGGCATAGAACGTTCTAGAAGTATTTAGACGTGTACAACATGATGGAAGCAAATTCTCAGTAACTATACATCATACAATAACATAAACTTTACAATTAATATAAATCTTAGAGTATTCAGATCATGACGTTATTAACTAAAACTAATAAGTCACAAAATTATAATAATTAAATATAATTGTCATAATATTGTCTCGGTCATTATAATAATTATGTTGTTAAAATTAGCATTTAAAATAACATCTCTGCCATAACCTTTCACAGGCTAATGTTATATAATTATCATTTTAAATACATGATCATACACATAAAAAATGTATACATTGAATTTTTATTTTTCGATTGTTGTAATATTGATTAATTTTAGACTCGAGATCAATCGGAAAAACAATTGCTAAAAATGTTTCTTTTTACGTCACAGTAAAAAATGCAATAATGCTTGCATTTGGGAAAAATAAATGCTGTAATCACAATCAATAATTTTGGAATAATTATAAATACAAAACTTACTAATATCATTTTTAAAAACACAACCTATTACCAATTTAAAACTAACGCACAAATTGTTCGATGCCAATATTATTTCTAAAAATAATTTAAAATTGCGTCATTATAATATTTTCTTTTTTTATACTAGTCAACATTTAATATTTACGCTAATGGCAACACTGACAAAGATGGCGAATATTACAAATACAATTGGCACTACTACACTCATAAGGCACTTTTTGTGTACTATTAATATTAATTTTTTGTATAAACGTCTTTTTTGAGGTTAAGGTGGAAGCTCGACGGTAGCTGATTAAAATATGATTCGCGGCTGTAAGACGTATGTAGTTACAGAATTATAATCATTTAAATCAATCATCATATTTTAATCAACATACAACCTGACACTAGCCTGCAAATTGCAAAAAACGTAAGGAAATTTGAATTTCGCGGGCTACCCTGGAGCATCCACCTTAACTAATGAACAACACGAACAGATATTCATTGATTAGCCTTTAGGAAACTTGTTCATAGTATTATTCATAAAGTTTTAAAATCTTCTAATATATAAAAATAATATAAAAATCTCGTGTCACTATGTTTGTTATCGAACTCCTCCGAAACGGCTTGACCGATTTTTATCAATCTTTTGGGTTCATTTGGTAGGTCTGAGAATAAGTCGTAGGCTATTTTTGAGTCTCACACATACACATCAAAATTTCCATTCGAACGAATTGTCAGGCAACAGCTAATAAATCTATAAAAAAGTCATAGGTACTGTATTTCAATTTTTGAAAATGTCCTCAGATAGTCAATTCATAGATAGATTATGTCTGTTATTTATTATTATTCTACCTAACGTCGTATAACATTGTGTTCTTATAATATTACTATATAGAAACATTTAATATAAAAACGTAATAATAGCACAATTTATAGCCATCTACTTACTGTAACGTTAGGACTTGCTTAGATAGACCAAACTTAAACTATTTGGATTAGCCTGAAACAGTTAAGTCGGTGCCAGACGTAGCTTCAAAATATACTGGCTATACCCCTGGTTTTGACTTCATGCAAATTTAGTAAATTTTTAGTACATTTATATAAAAACAAAAAAAAATCTATGTTATTCAGAATAATGTACTGGATACGTGGTAACAGTTTGTGCGTCGGTATCCCTTCCACCATGTATTCGTAGCAAAGATCTGAGCTAACACAATTTAAATTGCCATCCAACTTGCGGTCATTGTCCTCTTCTCCTCGTAGAAACTCGAAAAAATACTGAGTACATTATCGTTTTTCATGCTTGAAAAATATTGACGTCAACTATAGTTATTCAAGACGTCAACTATGTTCTTTTTTCGTCAACTATCGTTATTCAAGACGTCAACTATGTTATTTTTTCGTCAACTATAGTTATTCAAGACTTCAACTATGTTATTTTTTCGTCAACTATAGTAATTATTCAAGACGTCAACTATGCTATTTATTCGTCAACTATAGTTATTCAAGACGTCAACTATAGTTATTCCAAAATAGAACATATTTCTTTCATATAAATGAATCTAGGATCTTTGAATAAATTAATGATAGGTCAATGACCGCATTGACACCTTTTTTGGTACTAACTATAGAAGAAGCTATGTCTGGCCGGCTTTAAGATAAGTAGCCCCCACCTCGCTGAGTCCCTAATCCCCGGCATCAGCGACGAAGCCAGGCCTGGTGCTGGTGCGTCTCTTCCTCAGGGTCCCGAGGATGGCGAGCATCTCCTTCACAGCTTCCGGCTGTTCTTCCTTGGCCTTCTTCTCGGAGACGGAGCGGTCGGTGGACTTCAGCTGGAACTTTCCGCCTTTTATCTGGTCTACTATCGCGTCTATTGCGCCGCCTGGGGAGGGGAAATCAGTTGGATGAGGGAAAGATTTTTATAAGATAAAAAGGAAGTTGATAACTTTTTTTTCTTCCAACTATGCTTTAATTTCATCACAATCACACTAAAAACTCAGTACAAAGCGAGTCTTTAATGCTCTAGAGCAATAAAAATGTATGAAATTTCATTATTGCACAGTTTTTTTTTTATCGCACCAAAAGGTGCCAATCTCAATGGATTAGCTCTATTCAGCCAGCCGATATCAATACTTTTTTTTTTTACGTACGTATTATTCGTTTCTATCCTACTTGTTCCAAATTTAAAAAAATGATTGCTGCTAACTCTGATTTAAAAATGAAAGAAATTTAAATCAATCGACATCGCCGCGCCCATCTACTTCCCGTGATAACGACGTCATTGTAACAAATCAGCCAGGCCCATCTACCTCGTCTGATAATATTATTCAGTCCCAAGTTAAACAAACAAATATAAATTTGCCCAACAAAACTCTTAACCTTACGTTTAATAATGGCTCAAGTATAACTTTTAATTTCAATAATTAAACTTCTATTTTAACTGTTTGATATGAGTTTCTTTTATCTACTATTCCTATAGGTAATAGTTGAAAGAAAAGCAGATTATGCACCTCGCCTTAAGTAATTTATATTGCCCTCGTGCCTGTTGGATTAGAGGAAATCAGGCACTCGGTGCAAAAATAAATTACTTTGTGCTCGATGCAATAATCTACTATTAGTTGATAGTTAAAAGAAATATTAATTACGAGTATTCCGAAAAAAAAGATAAAGGAACATCAACTAAAACACATTTTCGGTTATAAAATTCATCGAAGTAACCTAGTTTAATTAAGTTGTTTTTTTTAAAGGCAATAGACTAATTGTCTATTGAGATTTAGAGTAGGTACAACTTGTGCATACTATTCATCATTTCAGTTCTATCAAATACAAGCTTGCGTATACCTCTTTAAAATATTAGTATAATTATAGTAGAATGTTATTTTTTTTTATATAAACCGGTGTACGGTTTGAATTTATCATTTCCTATGTAGAAGTGTCAAGAAATGCTACTGTTTTACACACAGAGTATTTTAATAACCATCTGTAATAGCGATACTTTGAGCTAACCCTTGTCAATTCACAAAAAAAAAAGTATTACAAAAGTCCAACTCACCGCACTCAGCCCCATTCTGCTTACTCTTCTTCAACGTCCCACTCTTGTTCGCCAACATGTGTGCCATGTCGTCCACTTGTCCCAACTCGAAGGGCGCGGGGGGCGGGGGCGGGGGCGGGGGCGGAGGGGGCGGGGGCAGCACGGGCGGGGGCGGGGGAGGGGGCGGCGCCAGCGGAGCCGGAGGGGGGGAGGGGGGCGACACGGGCGGGGGAGGGGGCGGGGGGGAGGGCTGGGATGGTACTGGTGGTGGTGTTTCTGTTAGGGCTGGAACTGTAAGAGAGTAATGGTGAGTATGAGAGTTGTAAGCATAGTTTTGTCTATAGAGAGAATGTAGGCGTCTATTATTCGCCATATTTAATTTAACACAAGCAAGAATTTTTACAATCTTGAGTAAGAGTTGGAAATCTTGTTGGAATTTTTAAACCCTGCCAAATGATCAATACCCAGTGTGTATGCAGCGGTTACCCAGTTATACCCCGTGTGACCAGCCACATAATTCTGGGAAGTAAATTTTAATTAAGCTGGGTTATAAAAATGTAGAACATAAAGAAAGCCACTGGTACCGCGATTAACGTCATAACGTGGCCACCTCCTAGGCCTAAATAAAACAACGAGAAATACTACTAAATAAAAAGAAGTGAGTATTTTCTCCACATCACATAACAACTTTGTACAACAACACAAACAACAAATAAACACATTTTATTTACTCACCAACAACCTCAACCACCTCCTCCATAATTTCTTCCTTTTCTTTTGTCTCCCCTCCTTTCTCAAAGTAAGAGATTCTGGACATAAGGTTGGACCTCTTGGGAGGAGGCCTGTTCCTATCCATCTCCTGCAGTCTCCTCTCGGCCCTCTCTGCCCGTTCCACCGCCTTCTGTGCGTCTTCCTCTGCCAGTCTTATCTTCTCCTCCCAGAGGAGAATGTCTGTGTCTTCGTGCTTTTCGGCGAGTTTTAACTGCGGAAGATATGTGTGATTCATAAAATGTTATTAATTTCTGTCGAAAGAGAGTAGAGGGGCGTTTTTCGTCCACAGACAGACAGACATACACGTACAGACATTTAATAATAATACATTTTATTTGGCTTGGATTATTTTCCAATTTATTTACTCTTTCAAATTATATCAAATAACCTACAACAGTTAGCAAGAAATAAATGGTCACAAGGGATAAAAACTTGTAAAAATAAGTTCGATCTGAGCAGGTTTAATTTTGTTTTTCTTTGACGCTGCAACAAAGCAACGGATCAATGTGATTTTTTGCATAAATGTACACTGGCCTGCAAAAATAAGTATCACACTTTTAAAATTGCAATAACTTTTTAAGTCCACAAGATATACTTTCGAAACAAAAAGAACTCGAAAAATAGTTTAATTATGTCTATAGTTTCAAAGAAAGCTGATAAAAATTGCTTTATAACGTTTTTTATTTAAAATCTCTAACTTATATAGTTTAGGAAAAATTTAAATTTTAAAAGTGTAGTACTTATTTTTGCAGGTCAGTTTAGTTGCGAACAATATAGGAATAACCTCCTCCTTTTTTTTTAATTCGGTTAAAAATTCACAGATTTCGTGCCTCACACGACTATCGAGCACATTGGAAATGAATCTACGGAATTCGAAAAAATATTGTCGCTGAGCGAAGAGGTTATAAAACAAAAATAATTATCAATATAGATTGACATAAGTATCCTCGACACCGATAACGAACTCTGCGAAACATGAAAAAAAGTCATGAGCAAAATGTCGTTCTAACTTTTTGCCTTTTTCAAAAAGGTTAGGCTACAGGGCAAACCCCATAAACCCCTCTGATACCCATACTGCAGTTTTTTTTAATTTTTCACTAGCCTGTTACCTGGTGTGACAAGGATTCTAACGATACCACGTAAGTACATCGAAATCGGTTTAGGCGTTTAGAAGTTATGGTGGAATAAAGAAACTCACAAACATACATACATACATGAACCCTGAAAACATAACACTCCTTTTTTTGGGCAGTCGTGTAATAATGCGTCCCGACTGTTGCAGTCAATATGTTCCGTATTAGAATTTTTTATTTGTTCTTGTTTTTTTCTTTTCAGTTTTTATTTAAAGTTATTTTTAACGCAGTTGGGTTTTTATTTTTTTAAATTATTATTTTAGTTACGATTACGATTAGAATAAGATGGAGAATTTCGCATTTTATTTATTTTGGTGTATTTTGGTGTTTTTTGAATATCATATCTTCACAACTCTCCGAGGTATAAGGGAATCGCAATTTTTCATGAAATCGGAGCCTACACTGGAGCTAACGAAAAGACATTTCCAATGTCAAAACTAACCGAACTTTTAATTTTACTTTAAGCAGTTGGTCCCGGCACTCCCGGCTATCATTTGTAGATCTTTGACAGTCGGTACAGTAGCCCGCAAGTCTGACAACCACTCTTACTAAACGGTATCGTATAGCCCAGTACTAACTGGGTTGTGGAGGTCAGATAGGCAGTCGCTCCATTTAAAATACTGGTATTCAGCTGCATCCAGTTAGACTAGAAGCCGACCCCGGATAAAGGCAGACAGATGACAATACTTTTTGTCTCAGAAAAAGTTAGTAACCACGAATAAAATGTCTTGTCTTTCATCCAGTAACGGAGTGAATGATCGACGAACTTTCTTGTATAAATATAGTAATCTCGATCGAAAGTTCTGGAAGGTCCCAGTTACCTGCAGATCATCAAGCTGGTCCCTGTGCCTGGCGCTCTGCTCCTCCAGTGCGTCCTTCAGACTGTCCACCTCACTGAGCAGTAGCATCAGTCTCTCGTCCAGCGCCAGCTCACCCATCAGAAGCGAGCTCTGGTGTGTGAGTAGCTTCACGCGTTTCTTGGCTGCCCGGGCTTCAGTTTTGTATCTGGAAGCAGAGAAAGCAAGTTAGTTAACAAATAATAAGACTCGAGAGAGTGGTCCGCGGCTAAATACTGGCGGCCGCAAGGGTTGATCCGGGTATGAGTTTACATCTAAACAAGCAGGCCTTCGTGCCTGTCTGGGCGTCGTTTGTAGATCTGCGGATGGCCAGTTCGGGTAGTCAGAACACACCATAGTATCATTGTGCGCTGGTGGACAAAACGCACCAGTGAACTTCACCACAAACTGTGGCTAGACGGCTAGGCGGGCAAGTCAGGGAAACACTTCCTAGTCTCGACGGCCGCTCGGTTTCTTTATACAGGGTAACCAGGGTACTTGTACTCTCCGCGAGATTGTCAGTAACACCGCGGCGTTGCTGGCCTTCCTCGGAGGCTGGGGTGGATCGAATTTTCTCACCCGCACGCAACATACGCGCTTTGGACGTGGAGTTGCGTACAATACAATCATTGTGCGCACACTTTGGATGTTAGCTTGAAATGATAGGTCACGGACGCCCAAAGATGGTTTATTGACTGATTTAAGTAGCATGTAACTAATGCTACATGGACGGTGTGTGAATGATCGGTAATGAGTGCAGGTCAAAGCTGATTGCTTTGCTCCATAATGTGTGCAAGCCGACGGTAAAGTGCTGATCTAAGCAATGCGCCAAAACCCCAGTAAATGGGTTATGGATATCATATAGACAGTCACTTCAGGTAAGAATACGAGTCATCTGATGATTTCACGTCCAAAAAAAAAAAAAGGTATTCAGCTGCATCCAGTTAGACTGGAAGTTGGCCTCAAAAGTAATTAGAAAAAACAGATGACATGACGATGGTTTTAGGGTGCTGTTGGGGTTGGGTCGCTAGCTGTGCTCGGGTATGTTAGGGCCAGCGGCAGCTACTACGGACCAGACTGGCCTTCTGAATACCATATTGGGAAGGGTTGATTGTCCGATTGTGAGGCACGGGAATACCGTTCACAGATCTGGAGGGGTCCTTTTCAATGTAAAATAAATTAAATGTAATAAATTAATAATTTAATGTTGACATTGAATAGTAATATACTAACATATTTATTAGTATGATTAACTGACAATGTATGGAATATTTTTTGATTCTGATAATAAATAAATAAATAATAATAATAGCCCTAACCACCGGTGGCTTGGACCCTACCCCCGACACCGGCGGACTAATATTTTTTTTATATTTTTTATAAGAAATATTATAAATGTAAATTATAAGATTTTAAGATGAATAGAGGAGATAATTAAGCATACGGCTTCTCAACAGCTCATGCATGAGGATATGTCCAGTAGGGCTATTACGTATCTCTGTTGACAGCTCGAAATGATAGTAACTGGGCTCAGTGTCCATCAATTAACTGACAAAAGGTTACTTTCGTATTATTTATGACCCTGTTAGTCACCGTAAATTGATATCCACTCAATGTGATACGTAATACGAAGTATTATACATATTATCTGTGGTAATACTAATACTATGACATTCACGGTTGTCATCAAATTTCGATGTACAACCGAAGCTTGATAATCACTGGATATCAGAAAGATACGTAATAGCCGTGCTGAAGTAGGCATCAAGTGTAACAAGTAGTACTCACGTCTCAGCCATCTCCCGGTCCTTGTCAGCATTGTTCTTCAGTCCGGTGACCTCCTCCATCAGTAGCTTGGACACTCGGTTGTGTCTCTCTATCTGTATGCGCAGTTCCTGTAGCTCCTTCTCTTCGGCCGAGGATTTCTCTTTCTCGGCTTCTAGCTCCTGTTAGTGAAGAAGTATTTTGTAGGTTGACAATGTAGCTAGTTATTATGGGGGGTCACACGTGATCAAAAGTAATCCCCTTCTCAATCAAAAGGACCGCAGCCTAGCACCACCGCCAGGCCTAGGAACTCTCAATGACCGCATGCAGCCAGGTCTTGAATAGAGGTTTGGATCTCTTGTCGCAAATCTTCTTAAGTCTACTATGATTCGGACTTCTGAGCCTTTCTGTTTTGATAAAAAGCTCATTTATTTAGTCACAAGCCGTGCGCTCGAAGGCATTTAAAATCTCATCGGCTAAACAGATCATTTTCCATAAAACTTTCATAGAAGTTTGTGAGAGATTGGCCAGAGAAAGCCGCACGGAGAAGAGCATTGGGCTATGGGGAAGGCCTTTGCCCAGTAGTGGGACAATAAATAGTCGAAGGGAAAAAGCTGTATTTGAACTCTTTAGGCGATAAATTTGCAGGAATCCTTCCTAAGTGCTCCTCGTCGTTAAAAAGGAACTCTTTTGCTTCTAGAGCCAGCAGTTTAGGGTCAGCGTTGTCCGACAGTGAATAGAAGTTCTTCATAAGTAGATCAGTTACCTGTCCGAGAGCCACGTTGGCCTCCTGCGCCTCAAACTCCTGCAGTTTGGCGGCGTTCAGCTCGGTCTGCAGTGTGGCTATCTGTCGGCTCAGCTCCGATACTGTCTGCTTTAGGAACTCTACTTCTTCGTTACTGCTGGCGTCTGATGCTGGAACAGAAAACATATTTGAGTTTAGTAAAGAAAGAGAGGACTATCCGAAGCAGTGGATGAAGTCGGACTGGATCTTTAGAACTATGAAAATATGGGACGATGCTAGACTGAGCTAGGTAAAAAGTGCTTTATATCCACACAGTTAAAGCCTCTTTCGACTCGTCTCGGGTCAAATGACACCACGCCTTAGTAAAAGCGACAAATGCACATGATCGGCTCAAGATGATTCGCGTCTACAAGTGTGGGCACTTCCCAATCGTTTCGAACAGTCACACTACCATACTGCATTGCCCTGACCGTGAAGGTATTTGCAATATGAATAATTAAAGGTAGCAGTACTTACCATCAACTTCACGATCCATCACTAAATATCAACTAGTTTTATACCCACGTTGAAATATTATCGGCACATCAAGTGCAGAGAAGTGAATGATTTCATGATGCATGCCACTCGTAACTACACTTTTACTGGAGGGTACTTGCATGTGTTTATAATGAAATGTATGTTTTCTATATTGTATGTCTAATAGCATCGTATCGACGACGGACGAGTCTCTAATGATGTTATAATTGGTGGCAAATCTACACTAATATTTTTAAGAGGAAAGTTTTGTATTTTTGTGCGTATGTTTGTAATGAATAAACTCAAAACCTACTGCGCCGATTTCAAAAATTCTTTCACTATTAGAAAGCCACGTCTTTATTGAGTACCATAGGCTATATTTTATTCCCGTACTCCCGCGGGAACGGGAACTACGCGGGTGAAATAATTTATAAAGAGGAAAGATTTGATTTTTTGTTTGGGTGTTTGTTACGATTTAACTCAAGAACTGCTCAACCGATTTAAAAAATTCTTTCACCATTAGAAAGCTACATCTTTACCGAGTAAAATAGGCTATAAATTATATTTATATCATGCAAATTAGCCGACATATCAGAATTTTCGCGGACGAAGTCGCGGGCGAAGTGCTAGTAAATAAATAAAATTATCACCGGAATAGTGACCTTGGCAGTTCTGTTATAGCTTCTGCTAGTATTATTATAGAATTTCAGTAACCCTTTAGGTTTAGCTAAATCGGCCATTTGAGAGAGTCAGTTCGTCCCCAAAGGTCTTGAAAGATTTTTGTATGAGTTGCGGCTACGCAATAGCACCCATATTACAAAATTACAAAGCTTGTTTGTAATGATGCCAGCTATCGAGTAATACAGGTTTTAAGCGTGGCTGATCAAAGAATCAAAGTCGTGCTGAAGATCCCATCAGTGAATGGACTTTAACTTTGATAGCTCATATATTGGAAACGTGAGATATCGGACTTTAGAACATTTTGTCTCATACAAAACTTGTTTGTATTGATATTAGCTTGCGATTAATATAGGTTTGATGCGGGGCCGCAACTTTGAAAAAAAAAATGGCGGTTGTTGGGCCGGCTATAACAAAACCCCTTAGACTCGCTCAAGAGTGTAAATGTAGTGGTATTCCACAAACGATGAGAAGAGGTCTATGCAGCACACGTTATTACGTGTGCTGCATAGACCCCTCTGAAGGCGCTAAACTCTGAACTCTCTATAGATTGCCAAAGATACACTTATAAGAAGATATTGATCCTGACCATACCAGCGCCAAAAATGGAGTTCATGTTACCTGTATCGATAGAGTCGGTGAAATCGATCTCCACAGCCTTAGCGGGCAAGGCTTGTATGAGCGCGGTACTGCGGCGCTTCAGCTGTTTGTTCTGCTTGTACCATTCCCCTGCTTGCTGCATCACCCTGGAATTAACGATGATAATAACGTGGTTAAAATGTGACGTAGGATGGTGAATACAACAAAGGCCTCGAACCGGCGACCGAAGGCTCATCATTATCGTCTGCCTAGCCTTCTCGCAACTCTGTGCATTATAGGCTCTGTGCATTGTAGGTCAGATAGGAAGTCGCTTCTAGTCAAATACCGGTGTATTTGACTAGAAGCGACTTCCTATCTGACCTCCACAACCTATTGGGTAAGCCTTCACAATCAGTTTTACCTACGGGATTCGTCAACCATACGATATCCCTTGGTAAGACTAAGTATTAGAATTTTGTTATAGCAGCCATAGGTGTCAATTCTCTTGTGCACAAACTAAACTTAATTTATGTTATTGCTATCTTTTACTAAAAGGCAGTGCAAGAAAAGGACGGCTATAGGTATGAACTAAGTTAGATATGTCAAACTAGTTTATGCCTTGTACTTCACCGTGTTTTTAGTCGACATGTTTTTACGTGCACCCTTCATTTGTATGGAAATATTAGTTCCAATTAAATTTGACAGCTCTAAATTTCGTCCGTCTCTTTTTCGTTTTATTAGAAAGAAAAAGATAGCAATAGCCTTAATTAAGTTTCAAACTCAAACTCAAACTCAAGCATTTATTTCAATTAGACCATTAGCCGTAATGGTCCACTTTTGAATGTCAAAAATAGAAAAAAAAACAAAGCTACAGTCACAGTCACAAGGCATAATAACTTGAGAAAGTACTGTAGTTGCCCATTCCCTAGCGTAGATCTCTATGGAGAAGAACGGGCAAGAAACTCCATGGACATTCTTTTAAATCAAAATGTTGTTACAACATCTTGGGTGGTTTAGTTTTTGCAGAAAAACAGAATCGACACCATAGACTGCCTGCCTAGTTATATCTTATCTTCTTCTATTTTTACTTAGGTTATAACAAGTCAAAACTGTTATTCCTAATTACAAAAACATTTGCACTAATTAGTCAATAGATCAATTAAAAAAAAACCTTAAAACACTCCAGGCCCTTGAATACGTATTTAAAACACTAATGAATACATAAGTTCCACATAATGCGTGCCCCCTTTAGATAAGCTAAAGTCGGAAACGCATTATCGTTTAATTTGAACAACCTTTGCCAAGGTAGGTATGTGTCAAGATAAACCAGGTTTGTTTTGTTTACTTTAAGTGCATTCTTAACATTCTTTAAGCCTAAATAGGAGTTAAAAATGACTAATGAGATAGTAGTTGCAAAGCTATTCTTGAAGATATTGTTGCTATGTGTATAGGTAGGTCCTTTACTACTTTGACAACAATTTACAAAAATACTAACTAGCGTATATTGTCCCACAGCTGGGCAAAGGTCTCTTTATCCCTTCTGCTGCTAGTTGCAGTCTTCTCAGAAGGAGTCGTCGTTCCACCATCTTCTTTTTAACTGATCCCACGATGCCATCTAGCTTTTAATGGAACCCACTCGATGGATCTTCAAGCAGATTTCTCATCTGACATGCGGCAGACATATCCAGCTTAATCCTACTTATTTTTTGCGGCCATCTAAGTAATATAATAAGAATAAGAATGTCCGTGACTTTGGTTTTAGCACGTAATGTTGTGTTCCCTATACGACCTGGAAGACCCGGAAGACCTGGAAGAGCCCCCCCTAGGATTCTGCGCTCCATGGCTCTAACTATCACGATACATAAATAATTACACCCCTACTCACTTGTGCATAACCCCAGCGTCCACATCCCTCTGGTTCTTAAGCTGCTGGTACTCATTGAACAGCTTCTCGGAGACATTCTTGAGCTTGTTGAGCTCCCTGGTCCGTTCCCGCAGTTCAGACTCCAGGTGCTGTCGCTCCTCGAAGAGAATGTTGTATCTGCGTTGTAGGTCATCGTACTCGCGTTTGGCTGGAAAGGGAAGGAGGAGAAAGGATTAGTTTTTTGAAAAATACAATAAGGTAGGTACAACCACACGGTCACAACAAACTCGGTTGTAATAACGATGCTTGCGGGAATCGTACCTACTTGCGTTTCCCGCAAGCATCGTTATTGGAACCGAATTTTTTCATTGTTATTTTAGCGATCGAAAGTTAACGATAATGTCGTTATCCATGTCGAGACTGCCGGCCCTGCATTTAATTAGGTAGAGTTAGTTGTTAGGTGGAGTTAGTTAGGTGGGTTATTTCGTGAGTTTAAAGCTCGCTTGCACCCGACAACACTAAAACTAAACGTATTTTAAAACATCGTCCTGTTTCTGTCAATCTTTTGAATATGACCGAGATGGAATGATGCTTTATACCTACATGTTTAGTGTTAAACGTATTTAGCCGGTTGTAATGCAAGTGGGCCTGAGCCCCTTGTTATAGACGCCCAATGGACAAACTTTGTAACACATCTTTAACCTGGGAATCTCAATAAGGGCCCTATGCGCAGGAGTCAGCTAGAAAGGGAGTGACTGCTGAGATGACGACAAACAGAGAAGTATGGAAGAATATAATGAAAAAAATAATGGGAATGATGATTAGCTACCAATATTGTTTTCGTCAACATATTACTTATAACATACATAGCATTACGTAACATCTATGTCAATAAAATTAATATTCCATATATTACAAAACCATTAACATTGCTAGAAAGAATGAACTTAATTACCAGTAAATGTCAATAGTGTCTGTAGAAGTTACTAAATAAGTGTGAGTCAACTATGAAGAACAGTTACCTACTTTGATGTACTATCGAGGACACTCTAAGTTAATCACACTAAGTTAATTTTTGCTTGCACTTACAACATAGAAACGCTCTCTAGCCCCGCCCCGTTGACTTTGTATCGAAATAATGAATGAAATGATACCGATCGGCCGAGCGCACTGACGACGCACGCCAAACGAGAGTTATTGTTTTGCGTGCCAAAGTTGACGATTTCATAATAGGGGCGTGGCTCGGCGCCTCCGCATGACTTAAGCGAAAAAAAAATTAACTGATCAGGCGGAAAAGACCACGACTGTACCTCCACATACTTAAAATGCCAGCTACATAACTACCTACATCCATCCCACAGTTCATTCATGCATCCATAGTATTAATTCAAGAACAATTTATAAGCTACTTGCTTTTGCCTGTTGCTTCGCTCGTGTGGTGTTCCGGAATTATCCCACGGGGTCGTACGAACGGGATAAAAAAATATCCTATGTCCTAATCTATGTCATGGTCTATCTGTGTGCGTAATTACCCCTGCTCCTGTTAAATGCTAATGAGTTTTATATATTATAAACATAAACCCTTCCGGGATACATTCCCCCTAAGATACAGGCCTAGCCTAGTTTAGGGGACATGGTTTCAACCATGTCCCCTAAACTAGGCTAGGCCTATTATTTTCTAATGCTAATTTAAGAATTTTAATCTGTTAACAGTGCAATGTACTTGAACTTTGTGGTAATAAATAATGTATTTATTTATTTAAATTTATTCTTTAATAGGTAGCGCAATTACACTTGATAATTAGCCGCTTTCGGGTGCTCGAAGGATTTCACTCGAATTTGGGCATCAATTGCTTTGATTACACTAGTCATCGCAATGGAATACGAGCTTACGAGTAGTTTGAATGAATTCATTGTAAATTGTAAGTATTGTGACGACTAGCAAAGGACTGATCGAAGTGAAGGGAAAATTGGCGTCGAGTATGCGAATTCGGGTACCTACCTACCTACGAGAAGCGATGAAGCTACATTTTCCGAAGACGGGCGTACACGTCCCAGCCATTTACTCATAGTCGTTTGCCCGAATTCCATATTCAAACGAATTCGGGACAACTACTTGTAATTGCGCAAATACCTAAGTACTTAATGATTTATTACAAATCGAATCAAAATATGTTGCGTAGTTTCGAAGAACAATAACAACGCGGTGACACACAGATAGACAAGCAAAGCGACTTTGTCTTACTCTAATCAAGAAAAAAAAATTGAATTAAATACCTATTTGGTTCCTGGCATATAGATCTCCTTTTTACCCAACTGTGGCGGAGCCCAAAAGGGAGTATTGTTTTTTTTACCACTCTTCTAGGTCTTAATTTACTGGATAATAGACATGTACCCAAATTATTTGATCTAGTTTGGACGTTTAGTTGAACTTGGTCTGCAACTATTTTTGTCAAACTTGAACTCTAAGAACACAAGACTGAATTCAAGATTCAACACAAAATGCTGTTCTCGGCTATTAAACGTACTTAATTAATAACAACACATTTATTATATTGGGTGTTACACAAGTCACTACAACCAACAGGTCTTTGTACTAATGTTATTACGGACAGTACGCCTTATTAACAAAGCCAAAAATTAATCATCAATACTTTCCTGCAATGTGTATTTCAGGGTTTTATTACTTGATAGCTGTGTGTCTGTGGTGAAATTACAGTCCATGTCATACCACATTTAAGGAAACGAGACCCATTATAGAGATAGAGATTATAGAGATACTTAGTTCTGTTAATTAGAGAATACTGTATACCTACTCTAAAATACAGAAAATATTGACATTTTGTTACATTTATGGCTTTTGTATTTCTTCCTGAACCTTAAAGTGAATTTATGTACTATCGAGGACACTCCCGCCTGATCACCACTAAGCTAATTTTTGCTTGCACTTTAAACATAGAAACGCTCTCTATCCCCGCCCCGTTGACTTTATAATAAATAATTAATGAAAAAAATACCGATCGGCGACACATGCCAAACGAGAGTTATTGTTATTTTGCGCGCCAAAGTTGACGCTTTCCTAATAGGCCTAAAGTTTAAGGTGGAGTGGCTCGGCGCCTCCGCATGATTTAAGCGAAAAAAAAATTAACTGATCAGGCGGAAAAGACCACGACTGTACTTAGTGCTTTGTGTACCTTCATGTTTGACATTTGAAACAACAGTTTTATTTGGTTGGGTAAGTGGTTGCTAGCTAACTATAAGTTAAAATTCAATAAGTAGGTACAAAATCGAAGACACTAAATTAATCCCGATCCGCGATCATGGCGCTTGCAACAGCGTCGAAATATCGGGAGATCAAAATTAATAATAATCACGGAAGATATCTGAAGGTAACCTAAAACGGTAGCTACAAGAGAAAATTTTACATAAGCTTGCATCATAGATTCATTAGAGTCTAGCTCTAAACCCTAGTAGAAGAGAACATTTTACATAAGCTTTTACCATAGATTCATTAGAGTCTAGCTCTAGACCCTAGAAGAGAAAATTTTACATAAGCTTGTACCATAGATTCTTTAAGAGTCTAGCTCTAGACCCTAGAAGAGAAAATTTTACATAAGCTTGTACCATAGATTCTTTAGGAGTCTAGCTCTAGACCCTCATTATCTGGGTAGAAGAAACAAACAAGCTCCACCATACATAATATTAAGCAATCTTTATCTATTAATACAACAACACCTAACACATTCTAGGTCAAATTTAATTAGGATGTGCTCTATCTATCATTGCATTGTAAAATAGATATCTTAATGTCATGCCTGTATGTGCCAGGTTTTGCAGGCATCCTTGAGTGTAGGGAGTACTACCCATACATTCCGCCAGATTATGGTTCTATTTGGTGATCCTATTACCAACAACTGGGCACGAATCCTGAATTAGAATTTCTTGATTCAAAAAAGCAAGAACAATATTATGATCAACTTGGGAATCAAACCTAAGACCTGATGTTCACCACAGCATCTACGTACCGATGTGGCAGTTTGTCGCTGGTGATCATCATCAGCAGCCTATTAATTTTCCCACTGCTGGGACACAGGCCTCCTTTCTATGAGAGGGAATGGGCTATAATCCACCATGCGGGCCCAGTAAGGTTTGGCCGGATGTCATGCCAGTTTTTTCATGATGTTTTCCTTCACTGTTTTGAGAGAAATAAATTACACAAAGTAATGCTGTAATGGGTTCGAACCCAGGCAGGCGCCTGGGATCGAACCGACGACTTACTGCTCGTAAGTCGGGGCAGCCACCACTGGGCCACCGCTGCTCGCTAGTGATAATGTAAAAAAATCCCAACGTGTTTTATATACATAATTATGTGTTGTATGTGTTAAACAAAAACCCTTCAACAACCTTTACATTGTCCCTATGAAAAACCAATCTATTCTGATCACATTGAACACTATCTATTGAAAAACAATACCATTATGAATTGAATCAAACAAGACATTATTGTATTAATTTATTATCAGTATTTGTAGGAGTCATACAAACAATTATTTTGTGTGCTGTTTATATGGATGACCTAATGTCTGCCTATATTACACATGAAATGATTTCATTTGCTCCATTTTATTTCTTAGAACAACAAACCATACCTTTTTATTCTAGGTATTTCATTAATAACTGTGTTTTATGGATGAATTAGTAGGAAAATGGATAGAATAGAACTGATTTGTTTTCAACAATAGCCAGAGACACTGACAAATCGTCATCTGCTTAACCTTCTCCCAACTATGTTGGGTTTGGCTTCCAGTTGAGTCGGATGCAGCTGAATACCAGTAACATACATAGCCATACTGACTGCCTATCTGGCAGAGGCCACCAAATAAGTTTATATTTCAATGTTACTTATTCCGTCATCCTGTGATAATTTTATTTCAAGGTTGGTGCAGTATGTTTTCTACCCCCATACATATCTCTCTCAATTTACCATCGTCATAGACAAATATTTTTTATTCATCCATGACCACAATGGAACATGTAGTCAATTAATAAATCATATTATTGATATACTTACTCACAAAATAAAACACTGTTTTAAGCTTTCACGGTTCATAACTATACTTAAAATGTCACTTACGGGATATCGGGTCTTATGTTTATCTTAATAAATTATCACGGAAGATATCCCGTAAGTGACATTTTAAGCACAAAATAAAAGTCTAAAATAATACAAGTAACAAGTTTTAAACTAGGTAATTACTATTTATGTAATTAAAACAATAACAACCAGTCCCTCATGTCAAAATGCATTTAGATATCTATATAATAATAAGTAACAATGTTTTCCTTAACATTTGATAAGCTAACAAATCATTAAAATTTAAAGAAACTGGTTGTTAATGTATCAAAACAATATTACAAATATTGTGGAAAATATTACAAATATTGTAGAAACGTCTGGATCATTATGTCTCTAGGCAGCAGATTGCAACCTAAGCCCTTTTAATCTTATCTAATACGAATAAACGATTACTATAGCGAACGATCATTTTTATCAATATTGACTGACTCTATTGTGAAAACTGCAAATTATTTTCTACAGACTGTTTATCAAAGAGAAACAACGAGTTAAAACGTTCTACCTTATAACGATTCATCATATTAGAAATCACAAAGAAAAATATCTAATTTGTCGTAAATAAAACAAACAAAAATATTCCAAAAATCCAAAAGCAAATTAATTACTTTACATTTTGACAATTGACTGTTTGACATCTCGTCATGGAAAAACGAAAATAGTGTTGTGTAATTAAAAAGTCGATAATATTTTTCTATGAAACAGCTTATACCGTTATTGAAAACGGTTTTATAACTCTTTTACTCTATGTACACGATTAGTCATTATTCCTATACGTGTAACGCGTAGTAAACAGATGATGTCTTTGTCAATCCTAACCTACAGTAACATCAATGTTTTGAATTTTATTTGGCAAATAAAAGGTACGTGTTAAAAGTTTAGGTATTTCTTATGAGCAAGGATTGGGGAAGATAACGAATTAATGTCTAAGCAACAGGTTGGTTATCGTCTGTCATAATCCGACAAATACGCGAATAGGATTTTCAACTTGGTTTTTCGTTTGCATACGACCCGGGAGATATTGTGACATGCGCAGTTTCAACCACAATAAAGTCGCAAAAACTAAAGATTTCCGTTGTAAAAAAATGTAAAGCACTTACCTTTTTCGGATTTAAGTAAATAAGCTTTGTGTTTTCTCTCAGCGTCCTCGTATCTATTTTTCCACTTTTCCACGTATGTGGAGATCGCGATGTTAGCCTCCTTGGTGTGTTGTTGCGCGTCGGGCGGCGTCATCCTGGCGGCAGTGGCGCGCGGGATCCTCGTGGCCGCGCCGCCGCCGGGACAGAGCGAGACGGCGCTCCGACCGCCTTGACACTGATTGTTGCTCGACGCGATCGCAAATACATTATCACCGTTCCTTTTAATCATTTTTGCATTCGATTTTTATTGCACGCGCGCGTCGAACGCTCGCATCCTCTCGTTTTCACGTATGCACAGACGCGACACGTGTTAGATCAACAGGCTGGTGCGTCGCTAGTTGGAAAGTGTTGAAATTAATTCGCGAAAGGACTTCTTTGTTCTCGCCTTTGAGGAAATATACGTGTGATATTATACGCGGCACATCGGAGTATGCCACGCGCGTTCACTTGTAAAGCAGCCTTGATCGGTTAGAAGCTGCAACAAATAATTCGATATTTAATATAAAAAGCGCGTCGAGAAGACAAGAATGAGGGCCGAGTGTCAGATTTCAACTAAGGTTACTAACGTAAGCGTGTGGCTGTGATATGATAATGAGGAGTTCGTCATTGTGAGTCATACGGCTTGGTGTTTACGCTTTTTGTTTACGTTTGACGTTGCCTCATAGTTAACAGTGTTATCGTTCGATCCTTCTTAGAATCTAGTTAGAATTTAGTCGGAATCACCTCTGCATGGAGCGCTTGATAGGCTATCAATACCTACAATCGAAGAGCCGCAACATTATCGTTACGTATCAATTTACTGCCTACTTCATAGTCATTGATTTGTTCGTTTGTAATAATTTCCTCAATTGTATCCGTAGATTGAATGTGTATATTTTTATTATTTGTCACTAGACGTTTTCTATTCATTAATTAAGATCAATAATGTAGCTCTCATGCTTGTTAGAATGAAATTAATGTTAAACTGTACTATAATTAAACTTAAATTTATGGATAATAGTTGAAAATCGGTCGGCCGAAAATCTCTCGGTATATAACTATCACTATTATACAATTTTAGACCTTTTTCTTTTAAAGTAATAGGTATTTACTAATTTATAATATTGAATAGAACAAAATAGGTACAGATATTAAATACATATATATGTATTTAATATCTGTACCCATTTTTTTCGACGAACCGGGACTTATCTAAAATTAAACTTTAAGTTTAAAATAACACATTTAAATTCACTCGTATTACCGCTGCATAAAATAATCGGCACATTGTCACAAATGGTTACAAATCTACATACCAAGACGACTAAAAAATCTGTTTGATCTGAACATTCCCAACCATCCAGGCAAATAAATAAAAAAACTCACCAATACAAACACAAATACACAAAAAGATCACTATCCCACATTTGTCACCAGCAGATAAAATACCACTGAATTGAAAAATAAAACAAATTGGCGACACGCTACCACATGTCAAAATCCACAACTAAACGCAGTCAACGCATTATGTCCAAGTAGGGCTGAACGGAAATTCTAAAATTAAACACAATTTCCAGTGAAACGAAGAGCCGAACCGTCTTGTCTATGTAAGAGACATACAACGTGTGGCTTGTGTGGGCCGCTGGAATTGTTAGACATCTCAAGTGATTTAATTGTCACGACCGAGATGCGAAGCATTAATCTCTTCTTGTTGCTAATGTCCTCTTGTTTATCTAAGTTTTATTGAACTTCTAATGGCCTGTTTTGAGTTTTGGAACAGTCGCATTAATTTTGTTTGATTAATTGATTTTGATAGACTTTTTTTAGACGCGTGTGGCAGATCACACATGAAACTATCAAATGAAAGCAGCATAAACTTACCTCGCTGAACGTAGACTCATTTCAGTTATAACTATTAGGATTGACAGCCTACAATACTCATGTTATTAAAAGATCAAGATATTAGTTTATATCACCACACTCACAGATAACACTCATGAATAAATAGAAGATCAAAGCTGCATATTATCTCCACATCTCTTGCATGTCATAAAGTAGCAATACTCACAACTAACCCTTTAAGAATGCCTTGTTGTTATATTCCAAGTATGTTATGCACCTGCCTTGGGTTTGAGTCATGTCATCATGTGGCAATCAAGTATAATAGAGGTGTTTATTAAATCTGCCAGCTTTAGTACAAAGACATCATTCAATTAGACTTCATTACTTGCATGTAGACATTCAATATTCATGCATTTTTGTCTGAAAAATAATTATAAATACAAAACACCTTCTTATTAAACCTTGAAGTTCTTAGATGTAGTAATAGAGAATTGCAATGTGGTACATGTTGGTACAGCAAAACATTATAGTGACCCATTTATATCAATTGACTCTAACAACTACATCTTAGCTGTTTCTTTTCTCTCGTCTATCCACATGGGAAGAATTAGTTACTACAAAGAAGGAACATTGTTCAAGTGTTGGCTTCCTTATCTTGCTTATTGCAACATCTTAATTTGTAACAGCACAGCTTCCTACAAAGTGTGCATTATGTTGATGATTTCAATTTCATTTGGAACGTTTTCATGCTACACCTAAAAAAATTAAATAAAAAATGAGAAACAATTCTAAAATGAGATCATGTAATTGAATAAGGGTCCGCCTCATGAATAATGTTTAGCATCTAAAGCACCGCTGCTACATTTAAAGTTCAAGAAACAAATCGAAACATAAAAATCGAGGAAAAACCAACTTAGAAACAGAAACCAAGCGGGCTATAAAGAACTTAACCTTATATAGGTAACGAGGTCAAAGCGAGGTTCACCTTTGTAAAGAGCTTCGCCAACATTGCTATCGGCAAGGCAATCCGATTACACCAACGATACCCAACTTTGTCATATTATAATGTATTAATTAAATACGACTTTCGATACTTCAAAGTGATTTGGTAATGATAAAAGATAGTTATCGATAATAAGCACGTCACTATTATTAACGACTTCCATTACCTATTTCGACTTGATTTTAATGGCACTTGCCGTAACCTTCTTGCTTAAAGAAAGCCCATTAATTATTGCCCAATTATTCAAGTAATCAACAAGTCATTATTAATCCCGCAAAATTACTGCAATATTGTTCGTATTTAAGGAACTAAAGGACATTTGCAACTCATTACCGGTTCCGCAAAAAGAGCGTTCACATTTAAAAATAAAGTTGAAATAGGTATTCGCGAAATTTATGCGACGGGCTAAAAGAAAATGTGTACGTTCTTTAAGCTGCCCACGAGTTGCTCATTATTTCTTCCAACTTGAGACCTTCCAACTTTGATTTAATGTGAAATTGAATTTATAGCGTGTTGCTTGTGTTCTCATTGAAGCTGAGGGAAGGGAAAAGTTTATCGATAGTACCATTTTAGACGTGACATTTAGAAACATTGTTAGTGCTAGTTTTACTGGTTTATGGCGGTGGGTAATCCATAAACGAATGATGAACGGGTTAACTTGGGTTTAGAATAACATTTTAGTTCCATAAGCACGTTTTATTTTATTTTACATAAGTACTCACGTTTCTTCTACGTAATTGAATTTTTCGGATATTTTCTAATAAATTAAGTTGCAAGAATCACGAGACTGAATCATAATATCTATACTTTGGTCAATATAGAAATCCCATTTAGTTTGAGCCTAAAAGTCCATATTGAATAAAATTTCATCAACTCTGTCCTGTACCTACTCCTGTCCCCATTACAAATAGCGTGAACATAACCCACATTTCACGGAAACATTCATCACTTCCTGCAGCGAGTAAATTCGGCAGATATTATTTTTATGAGCGAATAATAAACGGCTCAGAGACCATTCACCTCAGTCCTATTTCTGTGCTCTTGTTAACCTCTGCTCGTAAAATCTCGCTACTGGCAGTAAGGAGAGCGTAAAAACGTTGCTCATACTGCTAACACCATGTCAATGATGAGCAGTCTTGTCGTGTTTATGGGTGAACGAGTATTTTACTAAATAAAAAACGACTGTAGAGTTTTTGGGTGGTAATGGGCAGCGACCGTTTAAACGAATTTCGATCCATTCGTTTTAAATGGACCTTTATACGTTGGTAAAGCTGAAATTGACAGCATATGTTAAAAGAAAAAAAAATGGATGCCCGTAAAGTCGGTTTACGGATGACAATTTTACGCGATAACGTAATTTTTCATGATATTAGTGATTTTAACTTAAAAACAAAATGTCATCCACTTTTCACCCCCTTAAGAATTGAAATTATAACAACACCGTTACATTAACTTCCAACCATACGCCTAGATAATAAATTTTGTGATTTTTACTTCGAAAATTAAGGATTTTCCATACACAACTTCATCCCCTTTTTTAACGCTTTGGGGGTGGAATTAACAAAAACGCTGTCACACGTATAAATAAATTTTCAATTGTCAGCCTAAACACAAAATTTTAAGATCCCAACTTTAAAACTGACGAACTTTCATACAAACTTTCACCGCCTATTTAACTCCCTTAGGGGTTGAATTTCGAAAAATCTATCTTTATTCTTTGTCTACATTATGAAGGGAACTACTGTTGCAAAATTTCAGTTTTCTAGGTCCAAGGGTTTGGGCTGGGCGTTGATCGACTGGTGCGCGGAACGGTGTGACACTTTTTCGTGCGAGCAGCCCGTGTTCATAGATTTATAAAGACGTTATCCAGTCAAAAAGAATCCTTTTCTAATAATTCACATTTCTGCCAATAAACAACGATTCTCTTCGCGCTTGTCACTAACAAAAACATCGATATTTTTCAATCAACATTTCATTGAACAATGAACGCATTAACACTGAAATATACGCTTCCTCATTCATTCTCTGTACCTATAAGGTCAACAATTATTCTGCCAAACGACACCCAAACGATCCTCCTAACAACAGCAAAAACAGGGAAAACAGTACAATTTTAAGTCAACTAGTGTCAACTGCCTGCAATTATTTGATTCGATTAGCGCAGTTTTTGCGAGTGCGAGCAATTAGTAGCTATAGTGGCAATCTATCCTGACTTCGAGCGACATTCCACTCTCCCACATAAAATGTGTCACTTTAGCCTGTCCTTCGTTGCGGTGGCTACAGGCTATAATGCAGTTTATGGATTTGTGTCTTGTCTTTAGCTTGTTAAGCATCAGCTTCTTAATATGAAGGAAACAGTTTCTTTTAATAGTAAGTTTAGGGTATCTTATAAGTTCTTGGTACCTTTGCCTCATTTCTGTGTGTATTTTTCTCAATATATTATGGAATAGTCAGTGCAACATGTTTTCTTTCTTTTAATTGCTAATGCGTGAATTTTCTCCCAAAAATAGACTCCTCAAAATTAAGATCTACTTGTAGGTAGCTAATTAAAGCTAGTTAGTCTTAGGTGACTATAGGTCCCTAGAAAGCTCGTCTCCACTTAACCTTTACGGCATCACATCCATGTCATTTAAAGTAATATTTCTCAACCAGGGCCTTCAAACTAAATATCCGGTTAGTAGCAAGACGTGTATCCCCCGCAGTGTGTAGGAGGATACAGGATTGTGTCCGTGTTTATTGCTAAAGTTTTTGCTGCACTCGTGGGTTCTTGCGATCTAGTTTCGAACTGATACAAGCTAAATTAAATATTTTAAAACAATTGATGTAAGCTTTAGGGTGGTAAAATAAGAATTCGCTGATAAATTAAAATATCGTGCCATCAGTAAAATCTTGATTATTTAGTGATTGCGTGATTCACAACTAACAAAGTTTTTTTTATTTGCAGATAAAATATCTTGGTAGCGAAAGTTTGATGTTTACATTTTAGCCAGCAAACATTACGAAACGACTAGAATTTGAAGAACAAACTTTAATTTCACATGTTTTTTTTTACCAATCCAAAATCTACAAACAGTTCATCAATATTTTTCTTGTCGATAACTGTAAACGACAACCACTCTACATGATTAATATGGAGTAGTTAAAAACCGTTATTTAAATAACCTTTACTAATGCTATTCGTTATTTTCACCATAGAGAAATGTCATTATTATTAAATTAGCTAATGGAACATACTTAGCTTACATCACGTAATGCGTATCCTATTTTCTATCGATCGGTCACGAATTTTACCGGCTATGTTTTATTTTGTGGTTTTAGTTTATTGAAGGTGATTAATCTGCTAAGATAGAGATCTAACTCCGATTTGTTCATCTTATAGTTAGATATCCGCGGCAGACTATTAATAGTAGACAAAAATATTATGTTGCTCATTAATTAAAAATTGTAGACGAATTTCCAATTGCAATTTGTTTTTATAACATGGGACATAACTTATTGCTTTAACACGACATCGACAGGTCTTCGGTAAACTAAACGGTCAATGAAACCGACTGGTTTGGCCTCGGACTTACTGCAGGCATCGGACCTTAACAGATACTAGGGTACATTATTTGTCAAAATCTGTCGGTACCGGTTGACCGCACCTTAACTTCACAAGATCGTGAATTTGCGAGGATGTATGAGGATAATAATACTACTAGGCTATTAGATACCTACCTATGAGCCGGGATTACTGAGAAGCACCGAAAGCCAAGGTTACGGTTAACCTGTTTTGCTCTACATTTAATATGTTTAACCTTGGCAATGAGTGAGTCAATCAGCATCCAATGTACCTAGTTATGAAATAATCAGTCGTAGGTGCGACTAAGTTTACATAACCAATCATAATCGGAAAAATACAAATTATCCTTGACATATATTTACTCATTGTCTGTATGGTGTCGGACGTAAAGAATAGCACCATCCCATATCTTCCCGTGGGTGTCGTAAGAGGCGACTAAGGGACTTACCAGAGAATGGGCAGCAGCACTCTCTGTGTCTTCTGTGAGAACCGCACTCACTGCGATCGCCAACCCGCCTGCCAAGCGTGGCGATTATGGCAAACCCCCCCCCCCCCAAATGAATAGCGCATCTAAGAAATGGCCCCTAGTGCCCGGCAGCCCGTCTACCCTCGACTATGGCAGCGCACGAATCTACGGCGTGGCAAGGGGTCCGAAGAAGGGGTCTCCGGAAGGGATCCGGCTGCTAATACCAGCAACTGGATCTGGCAACATACAACACACGCACACTCCGGACCGACGAGAAGATAACGGAACTCGAAAAGGAATTGAGCAGCCTGCGATGGAGTATTATAGGATTATCCGAAGTCCGAAGAGGCGGAGGACACGATAATCCTGAAATCCGGCAACCTGCTCTATTTCCGAGAGGGTGACCGGCAGTCCCAGGGTGGTGTTGGGTTTATCGTCCACAAGTCCCTTATGAACAACGTGGTGAAGATCGAGAGTGTGTCGACCAGGGTGGCGTACCTTATACTCAGAATATCCTCAAGATATTCGCTGAAGGTCATACAGGTCTACGCCCCGACCTCGGCACACACCGACGACGAAGTGGAGATACATGGTATGAGGATATTTCTAAAGCCATGCATGGTTCTAAAACTCTCTTTACTGTTGTCATGGGGGACTTCAACGCGAAACTGGGCAAACGAGACGGGGATGAACTGCAGGTGGGGCAATTTGGAGTTGGACGTTGGAATCGCCGGGGTCACCAACTGGCTAGTTTTATGAAGAAGGAGGGTCTCTATATGATGAACTCCTTCTTCAGAAAAAGTGAGCACAGGAAGTGGACCTGGCAGAGCCCCGATGGTGCAACTAGAAATGAGATTGACTTCATCATGTCTACCAAGAAGCAAATGTTCACTGATGTCTCGGTGATCAATTCGGTGAAAACCGGGAGCGATCACCGCATGGTAAGAGGGACATTGAACATCAATATCAAGCTTGAAAGGTATCGACTGATGAAGTCTACGCTCCGTCCAGCACAGATCCAAATCCAAAACCCCGAGAGCTTCCAGCTTGAACTCCAGAACAGTTTCGAGTGCCTAGGAAGCTCAGTGGACGAATACAACGATGGGTTCGTGGAAGCTGTCCATACGACCGGGTCTAAGTTCTTCAAGGCACGTCGTACAGATCAGAACAAGAGACTCTCCGATCACACTCTCAAGCTCATGAAGGAGCGGCGTGAGATGATCCTGCAGTCTTCAGACGAGGCGTGTAAATACCGGCAGCTCAATAGACGGATCTCTAAATCCTTGAAGAGCGACCTCCACTGCTTTAATACCGAGCGTATTAAAGACGCGATTTAGCGGAATAAAGGCTCCAAGGTATTTACAAGAGATCTGGCTATTGGGCAGAGCCAGCTCACGAAACTGAAGACCGACGATGGTAGCATCTTATCCGCCAAACCGGAGCTTCTGAGGGAGATCGAGAGCTTCTATGGACAGTTGTACACGTCAACTAGTAAACCCGTCATAGATCTAGCAAACGACCCAAGAGCTAGACTGACCCGACACTATACCGAAGACATCAACAACTCCTGAAGGCGGGTGGAAAACCGTTACTTAAGGCCCTTCAGAAGCTGTTTAATTCCAATCCAATCCAATCGTCTCGCGCGCAGGTTTGACGATTTCCAGCCTCCCGAACAAGCCGGTTTCCGAAAAGGCTTTAGCACCGTGGACCCCATACATACGCTGCGGCAGGTTATACAGAAGACCAAAGAGTATAACCTGACCCTCTGTTTAGCGTTTGTCGACTACGAGAAAGCCTTCGATTCGATCGAGACCTGGGCTGTACTGCAGTCTCTCCAACGGTGCCAAATCGACTACCGGTACATCGAGGCGTTGAAGTGTTTGTACAAAAACGCCACCATGTCAGTCCGACTTCAGGACCAAGCCTCGGAACCTATCCTCCTGTAGCGAGCCGTGAGACAGGGATACGTCATATCTTCGAAACTATTCACCGCTGCACTGGAGGATGTCTTCAAGGTTCTGGAGTGAAGAGGGCTAGGCATCAACGTTAATGGCGAGTACATCACTCACCTTCGGTTTGCCGACGACATAGTGGTCATGGCTGAGACCATGGAGGACCTCAATACGATGCTCGATGACCTCAGTAGAGCTTCCGGAAGAGTGGGTCTTAAAATGAACATGGACAAAACCAAGGTCATGTCGAATGCCCATGTCACACCCACTCCTATCAAGATCGGAGAAGAGTCTCTTCTCACTTCGAGTGTAGAGACACTCGAAGTTGTAGACGATTATGTGTACCTGGGACAGACGGTCCTGTTAGGTAGGTCTAACTTCGAGAAAGAGGTCTATCGTCGAATCCAACTCGGCTGGGCAGCGTTCGGGAAGTTGCGCGGTATCCTCTCGTCCAACTTACCGCAGTGTCTCAAGACGAAAGTCTATGACCAGTGTGTGTTGACAGTGATTATAAACAAAAACAAACATGCTATGGATAGGTGCTTGGTCTTCAAGAGATCAGGAAGCTACCAGTTATTTTTCTTTCGCTTAAAAAGCAGTAAGTACAGTTTTCCTCGTTTAAGCTAATTTATGAGCTTTCACACTTAGAAATTGGGCTCCACGCTAGATTATTTCAATAAGTACCTTTATTTTTCGGTTAAAATGGCAAAGGCACTTCAGAGTTAAAATTGAAAACCCAAGCATGTATTAGTATTGCAGTCTACAAAATACCATTTACTTTGCTTCCTAGGTACTGCCATTTCACAGCTGTCGAAAATTATTCTCCTATTGGTATGTATTACCGGGGCAAAAAGTCCTAAATCAAAACCGTCAAACTGACAGACAGACTTTTGCAAATTTATATTAGTATGGATTCTAATTATTGCCATTAATGCCGGTAGTCTACACTAACTGCTCTTTCAAAAGGAATCGCGCCATATTCTCTCATAAATAATGCTACAACTTTTTTTATTGAGCAGGATCTACATAATTATCTAGCTAAGAGCTTATGTACAAGGAAGTAGATGCTTAGTTAGTCTAGATTTAACTATTCGGTAATGGGTACAAAATTAAATGGTAATTACGACACAAGTGTGATTGTCTTCTGAGAAACGAGTGCAGATAAGATAAAGTGAAATGTTAATGTCCGGTCTTATCACTGTTGTTTTGTAGCTATGATTTAATTTAAATGAATCTCGTAATTTTATGGCTTATTTCTTCATTTGTTGTCTCTAAATGTCGCAATAAATCTTGATTTTTTTATTTTTTTTTTGAGAGAAATAAATACTCAATTATTTTTTTGTTTGTTTTTTTTTACGTTTATTTTGCAGGTTTTTTGTTTATTTTTGCCAGGGTGGCTGTTAATAGGTATGAAAATAACAAATAGGCCTGTAATCCCTGGAGGGTTAGGCAGAGATGGATACCTCCATCTTTTCCTTTGGTAGGTACATTTCACCATCACTGTTGTTCAAGTTTGAGTTCCATGTAATGTACTTATGAGGGGTGAACCTATTGCCATAAATCGAGGATGAGTCTCTGGGCTGTTACTGAGAAATGTCTAGAGTAGGTATGAATGGATTCGTATGATTAGCAGGCTTTTCATGAAAATCAGAAACAAAATGCATAACGCTTTTATGTTATTTCCGAGTAAGACCTTTTGTTGGCATAAAGTCATCTAGAAAATACCCATGATGACAATGTGAACAAAACAATGAGACCTCTTCAACATGTTTTGGTTAGGCATACGTAATGGTTTACTCGGTGACCGTGGTTATTTTCATGAATCATTTTCAGAAATGTATATTATTAGCTCCTTGCTCCATTTCTGGGTAAGAAATATTTCTGTTATATATAAGCCTTTATTAACTAAGTCTGTGTTGTGCTAAGTTTTCTGTGGTCGGATTCCAGTTAAGCATCCTTATTTTTTATTGAAGCAAATCAAATCAAATCAAATCAAATCAATTTATTTGTGAACCATAGGTATTAACATTTTAAATGGATCTTAAGAACTAGATAGCGCGCTATGGTTTGTCAATTTTGACATACAAATATTTATAGAAAAACATGCATGCATGCGTAGTTATGAGCTTTATATAATAAAAAATTATTAACAGATTGGAATTAAATTAGATAATTAGTTTACATTAAATTACAATACTTCAAATCTTCTTTGGTATTAAATTATTATCATTCAAAAAGTCTTCAATTTTGTAGTAACATTTGTCAATTAGTAATAATCAACCGAAATGTGACCTTTGCAACAGAAACGTATCTACCTACCGAATTTGTGAGCAGTTTTTTTTGCAGACAACCAGTCACCCAATTATATTTAAATAAAAAATCTGGATTCTACTGAGTCCTCATAATAATAACAAAAAAGCACTTGTTTTCCCTGAAGGGTTAGGCGAAGTTCTCCTGAAGTACACCCACATCTCTCCAGTTAATCCAGTTATGATTTGTAGCCCATGCGGGATGGCCTATTTTTATTCTCCTAAATCAGCTCATTAATGACCACTGCTTAATACATGGGCTATTCTAAAGCCCGCTGCTAAATACCACTACGCTTGGCAACTGGATTGGTGACCACAGTTTTTTTTTTACTGTGCACACAAACAATACCAACAGTTAAATAAAACCATTTTTATGTTAAAATCTCTATACTCTCTTATTTGAAATCTTTATTTCAATCAACCAACATGTTTTTATGTAATTTTTTACCGGATGCACAGTTATGAGCGTAAAGGACAGTGCTCTTATCATTTTATCCCTCAGTCGTCTTTTACGATATCCATCTGAAGAATGGCCCTGCTCTATTAATAGGCATTTCTCAAAGCTAATCTATATACATTCCTTGAAGCTCTATGTAACGCATAACTCAATACGTGCAAGGGTGACATCGTGTTTCCACAAGGCGAGCACTGTGCGATGGTTCTAAAAATAAACTATGAACTAACTTATTTGCTAGAAGAACAGACATTTTGACCACATGTACGTACATACTACATAGGTATACCTTTGCTGACAGTTTGCTCATGTACATACCTTTGACATTTACTAAAACTTTTTTTTTTCAGTTTTTAGTGCTTACCCCTTCACAGCGTACCGGTGTGATGTTATGTTATGAACTGGTGTAAACAATAGACAGTCGTGAGATTTCAGCAATCCCAGTCCATTTGCTATCATTTATTGAGGTTGCCTATATCCAAAGTTCTTCATCAGATCTTCACCAAATTGAAATAGGACCACTCCGAGAAAGTACTCTTCCAAAAACTACCCAAATCGCTTCAAGTGCACCTATAACATTTTAAGAGTTCTCTCTATTTCTCCAGGATCCCATCATCAGATCCTGACTTGATGATCATGGGACCACCTGGGAAGTATACCCTTTCAAACAAAACAAAAAAAAATCCAAATCGGTCCACCCATCTTCGAGTAATCGGGGAACGTACATAAAAAAAAGTTCCGACGACTTGATAACCTCCTCCTTTTTGAAGTCGGTTTATAAGAGGAAATAAAGAGCATCGTTTAAATGAGTTTCCAAAAAAAACTTAACCAGTAAATGGGCTGTGGATGTCAGATAGGCAGTTGCTCCATGTTATCTACTGATATGCAGCTGTACCCGATCGGAATGACGGGATATGGTGGTCACTATGCTTGGTCTGACTACTTTAGTTAGAAGATTGGTAATCGGTAACGATTGCTTCTAAACTGTGTTACAATAAGATTAAATACCTGTGTTGCCAAAATAAGTACCAGTTTACTTCAATAACAGCTGATTGTAAATTCACAGAAATAATCCCACGCAACGCTACCGAGACTAAAAGGGACCGAGCTATAAATACTACATAGAACTATTAATAGGAAACTACGATTGTCAAATATATATTACACCTCAGGCCTCCCCCTTCAGGAGCGGACTAATAGGTTTCGTTCATTGAGAGGCCCATGTCGCCATGTGGGATTAAGTACTATAGATATGGACGAAGTATTATAATATCTGTGGATTTAGTATGTCAACAATGAATGTAGGTACAGTCAACAGAGATAGCACTTTCAGTTTGAGGTCCTTTCTGCTACGAAATAAAGGCGCTGCCAATGACAAATTGTTGCTAACGATGTGCGGTTTAGTGTCCTTCCTTATTTTCCTTTTACATGACACAGAAGATTGCCAAAACAATCGATGGCTTGCTAAATAAATTTTAGGACCATCGAAGATTTGTACGCACACGTATTATACGTAATACAATAATTGATTTTCATCAGAACTCCACGATCATGCAAATCGAGTTACTGAGCATGGGTGAGAAAAAATAATCCCAAATTCGCAAAAACATCCAATGACTGAATATAAAGTTAAAAAATTACCCACATTTCACGTTCTCATTGCCACAATGACAAGTTATTGAATCGGTTCAGCAGTTTTCAAGATGGCAGCACACAAAGAGACGATCTTTATTGAAGTTCAGATTGGATGCAAGGCTTCCTTTGTTTGTAAATTTTTATTATGCATCGTACGCGTCGTAAAATGCATTTGCATGGCCTAAATATTTACATGTAGACGCAATCTTTGAGTTTTGAGACGAAAAAATATATGTTTTAAGTAAAAAGGTTTTTTAATAGTTAAACTTCCTGGCGACATGACATACTTTTTACAAATGGATTTCCGGTTTTTTATTTGCATGACTCTGAATTCGTAGAATCGTGGCTAATTTGATTTTCAGGAAACATTCTATCTTGTTTTGCACATCAAAATATCAGAATAAATTCGCCGGTAAAAGATAATATAATGTAACATTTTACAGGCTCATTTATTTAAGTAAAAAAGTACATTTTCCAGGCTGTGAAAAAAATATGAAGTAGTGAGGTGACGTATGCTCAAAAGACGATGATGAGCATGTGGGCTCATACATTCCATCATGAACAATCTAATACTGGAAATAACCGACTTTACGAAATGATTTTACGAAAATAGCGTTATTTTTTCAATGTAAAACGTGAGTACAAAATTATCTTTGATGAAGAAACCTGTTACGCAATGAATATTTTAAAGCCATTTACAACACAAACAATTGCTAGTATGACTTACAAAAATATTACACTTGAATCAAGTTTTAAATCGCCAGCATAAATTGACATTTCAGGGTGGCGCTGTTTGCGAAAAAAAAGAGCAATGAAACGTCAAATTCAGTACATTTTTGAATTAGTTCCATATATCGCCGTCGCGCACGGCATAGCGGTTCCATACTAGGAGTTATGAACTTATGACGCATGCGCTGAATCAACCTTTTAGGACACGACCCGCGTTTTGCAGACAATAGATAACAATCGTCTGTTTCATAATTTATTCTTTGCTATACCTACTAGTAACTGTATGATGTGCCTTTATCGTTAAAAAACCGGTTTGAAACCAGTTTTTTTAATGCATGCCGCTTTATAACAATTGTAAATTAAACGACCACGGCTCTATTTAGCTTCAGGCAGGATACGGTAAAAAAACAATAGTCTTAATTCTTTTCTTTTCTTTTAATAATTCTTTAATTAGTTAGTCTTTAGTTAGCTTGTTACGTACGTACCGATGAGATTAATTGGAACTCTTTAGAGAACCTTTAGGGTTGTAGGGTTCACAATTCAATAATCAAGCTATAATAAGTAGTAAAATCTAGCAATAGTGCAATACAAAGGCTCGAAGCCTTGAAACATTTTTTTTTTGTGTTTCTGAATACTGTTCGAGCTCGAGACCCGAGACCGTTCGAGAGTCAAGTCAAACCTGACCACTTCATCAAATCACCAGCTATACATAAGCGGCTACTAAGTTTAATTCTTAATCATGACACCTAGGTACCTACAACATTCTATTTTTTTTCTGAAAATCGTATCTTTGCATTTCCAACTATATAAATTGCTTCTTTTATATATAAAAAAAAAAAAAAACAAATTCCGTAGAACACTGCATAAAAATAGTTATGATCGAATCTGCTGTATGTATAAAATTCCATAAAATAACATGACTCACTAGCTAAACATGAACATTAAATTAAGGTCAAAGCAGTTATCAAATGATTAGCATTTTGTTACATCTGATAACGAGAAACTAATAGTTTGATCATTGATAACGCCAACACAGCTCACAGGTTTATACCCAATTTTGTATCATAGTTAATTTATAAAATCCATTGCTTCATTTCTACGCAAAAAGCATTTTATATACGGCCGTAATGCAGAAATGAACATAAAACATAATTTAATGTTGATTGCAGACCCGCCCACCCAATGGTAACAAAACTTTTTGCTGCTCCATAAAGCGTGCTAGCGACATCTATTGAAAATGAAGTGAATCAATTGTAAACTCATTCAATTTGAGAATAGAAAATGTTGCGACGCTTCATTAGCCGTTTAGTTTCATACTTTTTGCTAGATGGCGTTACTTGTATCAAAGCCTAGACCTAGACTTTTCGTGCTCGTAGTAAATTGGGTTGAATAAATTCTTGAAAGCAAGGGATGTGAATATTTTATTATTGAGACCGCTTACTTACTCATTGCTGTTGGGGAAAGCTCGTTTCTGTTTGTGCTAGATGTATGAATTATTTTTGAAAGAAATACTTAGCTTTCTGTTTTTACTTTTAGTGCTCTATTTGGGATGGTGTAATATTACATTGTTACCCTAGGAGTGAAAGTAACTTATTTAGTCCCGAGACGGGGTTTGGTGCCCGAGCGCAGCGAGGGCGCTAATAGTTCGAGGGACTAAATAAGTCTTTAACCCGAGGTAAACACTGTGCTTTTCATTACGAATACAAGGAAAGTAAAATTAAAAACATGAGTCAACTCGAAAAAAAAATGAAGATCGGATTGCCGCTTTCCCGCCTATTTTGTTTTTTTTTTCTAGGCCGGCCAGCTTTTCAGCCATTACCTATTTTTCATTTTCATCTTCGAAAAAATGGTAAATATTTTGCCCAAATCTATGTTATTTTAAAGAAATTGTTGAAACTTAATTATAATAAAGTATTATATATTATAATAAAGTTATTTAAAAATAGCTATTCTTTAATTAATACTTAACTTTGTTATTTCAATTTTACATCGTGGCTGTATAGAAAGTTGGAACATGGTTCAATAGAAAAATGAACACTTTTTTTTTCAATACACTTCCTGGAAAACTGGTTCATAACGCACTACGATTAGGTTCAACATGCAATGTATTTCACACGCGTGCGATTTTTTTCATTTTCCAACACCCGTGCGGGAATGAAAATTTGCCACAGATAACTATACCTATACTTAGTCCAAATTGGTTCAATGCATAAAGTCGGAGGTGAATGTTTTTATTAATTTTGGCAAAGCAGTCAAAGTCAAAGTCAAGTCAAAGTCAAAGTCATTACGGCGTAAATATTCTTTGAATATTCTAATTGTGTTTATAAATAGAATATCATAGATAAACATGATTATTTAAAACTAAGATTTACTTTTATAAACAAATTGACATTTATTTGTGTTCGTAATTCAAAAATATAAAAAAAAAACTATTTTTTATATTAGGCGGTTTAGTGGCTTCATACCTTTGCTTCTCCTTCAACCTGGCATAAGCAAAGCGGCGAAAAAAGGAAAATTAAAATCATAGTTTCTTATTAATTCATGACAAAAATATTTTTCGTTCTTTTATTTTATTTCTTCAAAAGTGTATTGAAAAACGTCGTTTGATACACGTGGACATTTGTTATTGCAGTTCTCGGCTCAAAAACACCCTCGCCTACGGCGCGGGAGTTAATTCCGCCTCTCATTCACTTCCTCGAAGACTGGTTCTTAACGCACTAGGATTAGGTTCAACATGCAATGTATTTCCCACGCGTGCGATTTTGTTCATTTTCCAAAACGTGTGCGGGAATGAAAAATGCCATAGATAACTATACCTATACTTAGTCCAAATTGGTTCATTGCCTATAGTCGGAGGTGATTGTTTTTTTTTATTTCGGCAAAGTAATAATGCGTCTTTAGGGCGTAAATATTTTTTGAATATTCAAATTGTGTTTATAAATGGAATATCATAGATTAACATGATTATTTAAAACTAATATTTACTTTTATAAACAAATTAACATTAATTTGTGTTCTAAATTCAAAAATACAAAAAAAAAAGTGTTTTTTTTATATTAGGCTGTATAACGGCTTCATACCTTTGTTTCTCCTTCAACCTGGTGAAAGCAAAGCGCGGAAAAGAAGAAAAGAAAATCATAGTTTCATAATAATCATGACAAAAATATTTTTCTTTCTTTTATTTAATTTCTTCAAAAGTGTATTGAAAAACGTCGTTTGATACACGTGGACATTTGTTATTGCAGTTCTCGGCTCAAAAACACCCTCGCCTACGGCTCGGGTTTTAATTCCGCCTCGAATGCAATAACAAACTTTCTCCACTTGTATCAAAATGTACTATTTTATAATTTGGCAGTTGTCAGTTGAAAACGATTCTCCCTAGGGCTGAAAAGTATTACTTTCAACCCGCTCCTCAGGCAACTTCAGACCTACTTTCAGAGTATGAGTAATGAAAAAAATATTTACAACCCGGTTATATTATCTCTGGACCTGGCGTCGATGACTTTTATAACAACAAAAGTCCAAACGTACTTAATAAAAAAAAGTTCAAAAATAAAGCAGTTGATAGCACGAAACTAGGTATCATGACATGTATCGGCAATGAAAGTGCTAAACATACTGACGACAAAGTAAAAATAAAATAAAAGTCGTCGACGCCAGGTGCAGAGATAATGTAACCGGGTTGTATAATTGTTGAGCAAAAGGTGGCAAAAGTAAAAGCAAGACGATTAAGTCATAGATTTATGCATTCTTTCTTATCACCCCTTTCTTTTCAACAATATCTTAATTCCCTTCTTCTCAAAGCGGCTCTTTTGATTCGTCACGGCAAATCGGTTGAGAATCAATTCTTGTTCAACCCCTCTGCGTCGGGGGTTAGTTTTCACCACTTAAGCGACGTTGTTTATTTTTTTTTTTTTTTTTATTTATTCATTCATCAAACAATTTACATTGTGTTCGAATTTTACAAAATAATTAAGAACAATTCAAATCATAACAAAATCAAATACAAAGGAAACAAAAATATATGAAAAAAATATTACTATGTCATCAATCCAAAGCATAAAGAGCACAAAAAGTCAAACCATAAAAAGCACTCAGACAACCATTTCTATATTTTACATAATCAACTGAGGAATACATGTCAATTTAATTACTGTTTATATGTCCAACTATAAAAAGCTTAAACACAATCATGTCCATTCCATGTAGGTAAAACTTAATGAGAATTAAGTGTACATTAAAAGCCTGTTAGATGTTAATTAAGTGTCAACTAAATTTAATTAAATAAAAATTAAATGCCAATTAGATATAAATTACATGTCAATCAAATTTCCATTGATAACACCAAATAATAATAATTACCAGACCACATCCACTCAAGATCAAACCATGTCTATTCCACGTTGCGTAAATTAAAAGAGAATTAAGTGTTAAATTAAATGTCAGTTGAAATTACTTAAAAATCAATAAAATTCCAATTAAATGTCAATCAAATGCAATTTAAATGTCAACTAAATTAAATGTCAATTAAATTCCATTTAGATGTAATCCAAATGTCATCAAATCAAATGTCAATCAAAACAAATGCCAACTAAATCAAATGTCGAATAAATTAAATGTCAATTTCATATAAAGTAATTCATACACAAATTATCTGGAATCATTCAATGTCAAATCTGATACAGAATATAAACATTTTTCTAATAGAAAAGCTTTCAGTTTCGCCTTAAATAAGTTTGTGTTATAGACCAAAGTTTTTAAATCAGTAGGTAACTTATTATATAACTCCACTGCTTGATAACGTGAACAATGTTTTGCTATGTTAAATTTAGGCACCATTCTATTTTTGATCACTTTCCTTCGTGTGCTCTCTCTCAGCTCTCTTTCTTTTTGTGATTCATATTGATGTATATATTTTGCGAACTTGCTTAACAAAACTAGTATGTACAAACTTGGAACTGTAAGAATGCCTAATTTCTTAAAGTATTCTTTACATGAATCACGCTGTGAAATTTTAACAATTGTTCTAATGGCACGCTTCTGAAGGATAAATGCTCTTTGGCAGTTGTATTTATAGCTATTACCCCAAAACATGATGCTGTACCTTAACCTGGATTCAACCAAAGCATGATAACATGCTTTAAGTTGCTTCAAATCTATTTCATCTCTGAGGCTCCTAAGTGCATAACATGCAGAGGATATAGAGGAATCAATAGCAGCAAGCTCCTGTTTCCAGTTTAGATTTGAATCAATGTTTATACCCAAGAATTTTACCTCATTCACCAATCCTATTTTGTCTCCTTCCAATGTCACATCTATAGTGTCGGTGTTACGAGATGTAGTCTTAAATAACATTATACTGGTTTTATTTGTATTAATTAGTAAATTGTTAGCTGTAAACCATTCAGAAAGATTATTTAGACTTTTATTTACTTTTGTGGCCAATTCATTTAAATCATGCGCTCCAATTATTACATTTGTATCATCAGCAAAAACCACACACGAAGCGTTCGGCTGAGCTGTGTTCATGAAATTTAATAAATCGTTTGTGAAGATAATATACAATATTGGACCTAAAATTGAGCCTTGAGGTACCCCGCGTCTTATGTATTTCATCTTTGATTTGTATGCTATTTCATGATTGTTTTCATCAATGTTTTTTATTTCGACGTACATTCGTCTGTTTTGTAAATAAGATATCATAAGTTTTAAAGCATCACCTCTTATACCATAATGTTCCAGTTTAGCAAGCAGTAATTGATGGTCTATAGTGTCAAATGCAGAACTCAGGTCAATAAATAGTCCAGCCACTTTCATTTTGTCATTTAATTTACTAACTACGTCATCAATGAGAGTGTCTATGGCATCTGAAGTGCCAATGCCCTTTTGATACCCAAATTGTCTTGAATGGATTATTTTGTTTAGATTCAAATGTACCATCAGCCTAAATTTAATTATCTTTTCAAAAAGTTTCGATAAAGTTGGTAACAAGGATATTGGTCGGTAATTTTTTGGGTCAGACTTTGTTCCCTTTTTATATATCGGAATTACCTTAGCCAGTTTGAGTTGATCAGGAAAAATCGACTCTTTCATACATTTATTAAAAAATTCAGAGAGAGGATGTGCTAAAAATTCTATGTTCTCCTTAATAATTGTTATTGGTAAGTCGTCATATCCGCAAGATTTTTTGTTAGCCATGTGACACACAATCTTTTGTATCTCAATTGGTGTAGTCGGTTTGAAAGACAAGTTACTCTCAACTCTCGCCGTAGTTTCTTTCAGAAAGGACATTGCTTTATTTTTGTTAAGTGTCAATGATGGTTTGTAAACAAAGCTGTCAACGAATTTATTAGCAATATCTTGGGAATCATAAATAACTTTGTTGTCTATATTTAGGACAAGTTTTTTACTAAGCTTGTTTTTTGTTTTCTTTGTATGTTCATTTACTAGTTTCCATGTCTCTTTGGGTATATTTTTAGCTTTACTAAGATGAACTGATATGGCTAACTTTTTAGCTTGCTTTATAACCCTTCTGTAAATTCGAACATAGTTAATTTTATAATTCGAGATACTACCATTATTTGGGTTGCCACAGCATAAAACTCGTTTCATTTTACTAGATACTTTGACTCCCTTGGTTACCCACTTTATTATTTTATTTTTCATAGGCTTTATTTTAATAGCCTTCTTTGGGTAGCAGGTACGAAAGATTTTACCAAAATGGTCTAGAAACTTATTTATTCCCATATTACTCAAATTTATATTTGAAATACTCTTTTTAAATGCATCATTATTTTCTGTGTTAAATATTCTTTTGTGAATTGTTATGGTATGTTCTGAACTTTTCGTTTTCTCATTGATTTTATCAAGAACCATATCGCAAAAAAGTCCACCATGACCATCTGCTAAGCCATTGTGATCGACCAAACAACGCTCTATACAATCATCATCAACATTTGTAATTATATTATCAATACAAGAGTACGATTTATTCCGAATGAAAGTAGGAGTTTTTATCAGGTATCTAAAATTATAACATCTCAATAAACTTATGAACTCTGAAGCTTTTCTACTTTCAACCAGCACGTCGATATTAAAGTCGCCACAAACTAAGCACTTCCTATCAAGAAAATGTTCCAACAATTTTTCTAAACTACCCATGAAACTTTCAAAATTTTTCTCAATAGGACTTCTATAACAACAACATATGTGTAATCCCGTTTCAAGATCTTTTACACCACAAATCTCAAAACTTTCTGATCTATATAACTTTGTAATTGCGTCAATGTTTTCACACTGTTTATTTTTATGTGCTAAAATAAGGCTACCTCCCCTCTTTTTGTTTGTCCTTGTGTTGTATGATGCTAAATTATAATTGGACATATAAAACACATGTGCAGATTTATTATTTAGGAAATGTTCTGATATGCATATGTAATCTAAATCATTTTCATGTGTTTCAATATATAATTCAAGTTCTGTTTTTTTATTACTTATGCCACATACATTTTGATGAAATATTTTAAGACAATTTGTTTTCAATAGTGAAAGAACTGAAGAATTATTATTTAAACTGTTTTGTGCATCTCTTTTAGTCACGAAAAAGATCATTATCATCGGTGGTTATTGACGAACTATTTAATTCTGTTTGTGTAACAGAATTTACCAACACTTTCGGTGTCGTAATAATGTTGCTATTATTGTCACTCGCTTTAACTATCAAATTAGGAGTAGTTTGTGTAGAAACATTTTTAAATATTCGTTGTAGGGGGTCGCTAAGACTATATTAGATGTATTACCCTCTTGTATTTTATCCTAAAGAAGTTGCATGAGGGAATTGGAGGCAGCGATAGAAAGTTGACCAATAAAACTAAAAACATGCAAATGAGACATGTTCCTCTTACCTACCATCTGCTGTGTGCTTTTGTCCAGACTTAATAGGTTTGATGAGTAACTAACCTACTAAAACAATAGATCAAAAAGCAAAATATCCGGCGGTTTTTGCCAATTTCCCGACTGGCGCCATCACCATCTCAAAATTACAGATACACTTACTTTGCTAATTCTGGTTCACAACATTATAACATCTCTTACAAGTCTAAACTCAAAATCTGGCAACAAGGAATTGCCAAAAATATGAAACTGCAGTCCCAGTCACGAGCCATATTATCAGAAAGTACCTACTGTTGCTGTCCATTCCAAAGCGTAGGATAAAATCAATGGAGAAATACGGGTAAACTAACTCTATGGACACTTTTATAAATCAGATAATCAACCAAAGTTTCGGTAAGTGATCCGAAATTCCTTGGTATAAAATCTAACAGTGCGTTTTTATTTGGCCATTAATTCGGGTGTCGCTTATCATTGCTGAAAACAGTGATAATTCTAAACAAAATAATCCAAGCTTCCCACAACGTTCCGAACCTCGCAGCTTCCCAAAATGTAATAACCGAACGCTTCCACAAACCGTGGGGGCATTACAACCCCCAGGGATGAATGGGGATGAATGCAGGGGAGTAACGATTACCTTAATGCATGTTATATTGAGACGAGGATAACTTGTCACCGTACTTTGTGTAATGTGATTGAGTTTTGGGGAAATTGTCGTGCACTTGTGCAAGTTTTTTTTGTGGAAGTTGTTGAGTTTTTTTTTTTCACGAAATTGTCTGCAATATTGCCACATTTCGCCAGTTATGTTTAAGTCCCATGTAATAGGGGGCGATCCTATTGCCATCAACCGGGCACAAATCCAGACTGACCGTAGCTGCTACTGAAAAGTTTCTGATGGAAACACCCAATAACACTTTGCCCGACCCGGGAAACTGAACCGAACCCAGGACCGCATGCTTAGCAGCCGCGCAAAAACAAACTCAGACAAAATGACTTTTTGAATTTTTTATTTGTCCCTGTAGCAACCACAAGGAAACTTCAGTATCGTCACTAAGCTTATCAAAGCGACACGAGGTTGCTGTCTATATAAATATATCTTACTTCAATTATAAACGCGAAAGATTGTAAGGGTGTATGGATGTATGATGATATTTATTTCACGGGAAAAAGGTTGTACGAATTTGGATAAAATTTAGCACACAGATAGTTTATTTTTTTATACTGTTTCACTGCTGTGCAAAAGCGTCCCCCAATTCCTTCCAAAAGCTCTTTTCTTTGCCTCCTCAAACCTGCTTTCGCGGTACGCGTCTCGATCTTCTCGCCATCTCTTTCTGAGCCGGCCTCGGCGGCGACGTCCGTCTTCCAGCATCATCTTTCATCTAATCCAATCACATTTTAGCCTAGCAGCCTTCTTGCCAAAGACTACTATGCCTCTTTTGCAACGCAGCACGGGTGTTTCGAACCCTGTCTTGTCTTTTGACATCCAGAATGCTGCGTTCCATTGCCCTTTGGCAAACTCCAAGGCAGCGCCTCTGAGACTCGGTGAGCGACCATCAGGTCTGAGCACCGTGGGTTAGGACGGATAGATAGTTTATGCCCTGGATTAATACATAGGATAGATACCTTTTATCTCGGTACTACGTTCTCGTGAGATCATTTTCGAATTCCACGCGGGCGATTCCGCAGGCAAAAGCTAGTCTTTGATAAACAAACATTTATTCTTATAAAATACTTATTTTCTACCGGGGAAAAGTCCTTGACTTGACACCCTTAGTACTTCGATATAACATGATAGGGAAGCTAGGTACTTTGATGTTTTCTAATACCTACCTACTTATTTTCTATTCAAAGCATGTCGGCACGATTTTCTTTTCAAAATGACAACAATTTGTATAGAAAAAGTCTAACAATATTGAATTGATTTCGTGTTCACGGGAACTCTTTTATTTTCAGACAACATGGCCAGTACAGTGTTAGTATAAACGTAGTGTTATAATGGGTGTAAAAATACCCATAACGAAGCCGTAAGGTAACTTGTTCTGCCCGTCATTGTGATCATAGTTACGGAGATATTAGGGGTCAAAGTTTTTTTACAAAAGTTAAAAAAAAATACAAGCAAGCAAGTTTTGAATCATCATTCAATGAATCATGCACAATGTTTCGAGTGCGTTACATGAGTCCTACCGTAAAACGTGATTTTTCACCCCAAATAAAAGACGTTTCCCAGCAAACACTTTTGCGTAGGGTTAGTTTGATTTACAGAATGCTTGGTTGACGGCTTCGTTAAGGGTCCGTTAGCACCATGTATGTATAAAGAAGTATAAACTTGTATGTATAAGCAGCTTGAAAAACGAAGGCCACACGGAGAGGAAAAGTGTGGAGGTACCTAACATAAATAATAATATGTGATATATATGAATAATATGGGATAAGAAAACATTATACCCAAAAATATGTTGATTTCATTAGAAAATAGTCAGTTTACCTAATACTCGAACATGCTGTGGGTAATATCTCTACATAGTATAAAACAAAGTCGCTTTCTCTGTCCCTATATCCCTATGTATGCTTAAATCTTTAAAACTGCGCAACGGATTTTGATGCGGTGTTTTTTATTAGATAGAGTGATTCAAGAGGAAGGTTTTAGTATATAATTTGCAGGCGGGCGAAGCCGCAGGCATCAGCTAGTAGTATAATAAACTATACTCAATGATAAAATCCTTTTTTTACGAAAGATCAAAAACCAAAATAAAAATACGGTGAACGAACGAATGAAAATTACGCAAGATTTTAATCGGTTAAAATATTTAATCGGAATCAGGTTCGGAACTTATTTGGGCAATAAACCTCAAATAGTCTTAGATCCGGTAATTATTTAAATTTCCCTAAAAATACGACAACAAATTAAAGTTATCCCTAAAAAAAATCGACTGCTTACCTCTAGGTAATTGGGGAAATTTTCCTACACGTGTAGTTGTGTATTATTCCTCTTCTTTGTATTTAAACTGACGAAGGTTATTTAATGAAGCTGTTTTCATTATTACTAGGTCTTTTCAATAAAGTTAATTATGTAGAATTAGCCTCTACGTTAGATCATTAATACGACGAGCAGGTAGCTATTGACGTATTCATAGCCTAATTAAGGCAAAAAATCAAAGGTAAATAACTGTCAAACGATTGTTTGTATTAGCTAAAATACCAAACAGGGTGGTCCCTTGTGGTGTTATGTTAATTAAAACCTTGTCTGCAGTTATTTACTTAGTAGGTAACTTCATTTCGCGACAAGGATTCCAAACGTGGTTAGATGTGCCGATATGTAACAAGAACTTGTGTGGTACCTACTACGAATATAAAACCTGACTACAGAAAAATGACGCTCTAATTAAATTCGGGGTTTACAAGGTACAATCGACTCCTCCTATAGTTAAAATGTAATCTATGTTACTCGGGCCATAATAACGAATCGATTGACACCTCATTCATCAAAATCGGATGAATAGTTTAGGCGCTACGGGGGAACATACGTAAATACAAACATACATACATACATACATAGACTCGCCCTCGACTCGACGCCGTAGTCGGGTAAAAAAACATGCTTAGGTCATTTCTAACGAGCTCGACGAAAATATCATTTAATTTCTTTAAATAAAAAAAAAACCGGAAACATGAGGACAAAAAATCGTAGAAGAAACTTTAGTAAAACTCAAAAGTAAAACACCATTAAATAAAACTCTAGGTGCTGAAAATCAAGAATTACATAACTATTTACCTAGGTTACTACACTCGAAAACCCGCTAAGTGCGTGTCGGGCCACGCGCAGTGTAGGGTTCCGTAGTAGCCCGTTATATTTTAGATTTTATTTTTCAAAGAAAGTCTTCACCCGTTGTTAACAAGCTACTACTTCATCTTAGTCACTTAATATGATTTATTCTAAGGATTTTGTATTTGGTACAAAATTCCAACACCCTAGTTCAACGACTATTACTGCTAAACTAATAAAGTTATCTTAACCGCTATAGTTTTCCTTTAAAGTTCATGAAATGCACTATCATCACGTATTTTTCCAGATTTTTTAAGCCAGTAATTTAGCTTTTAGAGGGGGGGGGACGCCCTACTGGAACAAAAATTTGCATTTTAAAGTTAAATATTTCGTAAATGGAGCATTAAATCGAAAATTAGTAGTAGCAACCCTATGTCATTTTATAAGACCTATTGAACGATACCCCACACGATGGGGTAGACGACGAAAAATAAAATCATCCCCACTTCACATGTAGGGGAGCTACCCTAAAAAAAATATTTTCCAAAATTTTATTATACCACGTTGTCGGCGTTATTGATATACACACACACCTCTACAAAATTACAGCTTTCTAGTACTAACGGTTTCTTAGCAAAACCTCGGACAGACAGACAGACAGACGGACATGGTGAAACTATAAGGGTTCCTTGTCAGGACTACGGAAGCCTAAAAATCAACTTCAACAAATATATCCGTTTAAAGAACCCAAGAATCTTAAAATCTTACCCAGTTCATTGATAAAGGCTACTCTGCCCACATCCTCCCGCTAAGCGCGATCATTATTACGAAAACGTTGAACTACGTTTCGCAGAATATGTAACTCGTTGGTCTAGCGGTCGCAAGTGCTACTGCTGAGCAAAAGGTCCTGGGTTCGAGTCTCAGGTGGGGCAAAGTGTTATTTGGTTTTTTCAACCAGAATTTCTCAGTCACAGCTTGGAGTCCCGATTTGTGCCCGTTTAATGGCAATAGGCTCGCCCCCTATTACATGGGACTTAAACATAACTGGCGAAATGTGGGTGTACTGTAGTACATCTCTGTTCAACCCTTTGGGGATTGCAGCCGTGAGGTTTATGTTATATAGAATATGTATGGCGTAGCGCGTAGCACCGTAGCAGCGTCGTAGCGCGTAGCGGGCGGGGTCTACGGCTACACAGGGCGGCGTAGTAGGGTGGGTTGCCAGAACAGAAGTGGGAGTTGGATTTCTTGTAGTTATAGTTTTTTTAGAAGATTTTTTTTAAAACTTTAGATCACAGTCTTCTTTTGTTTGAAAGTTCGAGTGTTATGTATTTATTATAATTCATAGTGTTTTATTGTGATATTTAATTCGCATTTGGATTTCACATTCATTAATTTAGTATTAGGTAAATCTATTAACCGTTTACCTTTTCATTTAAAATATACCTAATATTAAAAATATTTGAGTAGATTTTCTTACTCTTAACCCTTTCGAGATACTTTTTTAATATTCTAAAACGGCTGCATAGCTCAACTTTATGCTTTACTTTTGCAAATATCGCTACCCTCAAACATGTAGTCAACACATCTAGAAACTTTAATCTTTCCCGAAAAAGCTGGTAAATCTCCCTGAAAGCTATTCCACCGCCAAAACTGCTTAGTACGAACCCGGCCGCGCCGCGGCAAGCGCGTATAGCGCTCCACACGTCACCTACCAACACAAAGTAATCATTCCACTACTAAAACATACTAAAAACCATTTAAAAATAACAAAAAACCGTGAAAAACCAACTGGTGCGAACACTTAAAGTTTAAATTATACGTTTTTAAAATAAAAACCGGTAACGATTCCACGAAATTGCCAGTAAAAAGAATTGATTTTTTCGTGCGGTGTTCTCTCGGTTCGATTTTTGAATTTGAATTTTATTCGGAATAATTATGTTGTTAGTTCAGTTTGTAGAAGAGTTGTGGAAATTAAAAAGAAAAGTAAAATACGTTTAATGGTGTCTTGTGTTTACTGTCGAGTTATGCTCAGTTTTATTGAGATTTTTTAATGCTCAGTTTTATTGAGATCAATTTCACAAATTAAATTAATGTTTATGGATATAAGGTCTGTAAATTTATGTTTGCATCTTTTAAAATAAACGTCGTTAGAATAAAAAAAAACAAATAGATTTTTTTTAAGTGTTTTAGATTGCAGTGATATAGGTAATATTTGTAAAGTTAATAAATTTATTCTGCTGATGTAAATAACATTAATTATCACAGCATATTTTAAAGCCAAATTAAAATATATTTACAAGTTTCCTGTGGCATTGAAAATGTTATATAAAATACGCATTTAAAGCAGCTTATTTACAACATCATTTTCTCTAGTCTCTTTTCACAAAAAAAGTGAAAAAAAAATAAAATAAAAGAAATATTGTGAAAATGTTTCAGTTTGACACGCTTTAGTCTACTAGTTGCCAATATGGCGGTGTGCTGAAAGAATTCGGACGCAAAGGCTTTACTAGCACGTCAGTGCATTTGCAACAAAAATGACCGAAAATTGCTATTTTTTTCTCGTATAACTTACATATTTTTCGACTCTAAATCAATGTTACTAGGATTTGACAGCGAATATTTGGCAATTTTAATGTTTTGGCGTTTACTTGCAGACTTACATTTTGATGCTAGCTGCTCATGAACCATTTAATTCACTAGCTAGGAGGAGTTCAGAGTGACTTTACAATTTAAAGATTACTCTCTTGTGTAAAAAAAAAATGTAAAAAAAGGTATTGTATGGGCTAAAATTAGGATGCTGCTCGTCTTTTACCCCATTTATTTTGCCAGATTTAGATTTCCAAAAGACATACTACGAATGAGAGATGAAGGCTTATTAGGACCTCAGATTTTTTGCGTTTTAGTAAAGTTCGGCTGAAGATGATGGCTCAATTTTTTTTACTTAAGTAGGAATATTCTGAAGATTTCAAAAGAAATCTGTGGATGAAACAACGTATCAGAATAAGAATTGATCATCAATTTTTTTCATTAACAAAATTTGGCTCTCTAGTCAACTGATCGCGCTCATTTGGGACCCGCGGGATGAGTTTACTGTCAATAACTATTTTAGACCCGCGTAGTTCGGTAATTGTCTCACGGGATCGTACTACCGGTATATAGAAAATCCCGTGTTAATCCAGGCTATAAACGGTGTGTGTGTCTTTCATCCAAATCCGTTCAGTAGATTGTGCGTGAAAGTGAACATCCATCCATCCATCCATTCATACGTGCATCCATCCTCACAAACTTTCACATTCTCAAACTCAAACTCAAACTCAAATCATTTATTTCAATTAGACCATTACGGCACTTTTGAATGTCGAAAATACAAAAAAGCAAAGCTACAGTCACAGTCACAAGGCATAATAACTTGAGAAAGTACTGTAGTTACCCATTTCCTAACGTAGATCTCTATGGAGAAGAACGGGCAAGAAACTCCATGGACACTCTTTTAAATCAAAATATTGTTACAAAATCTTGGTTACATCATTCATGTTGAGATTATACATATGTGAGAACGATGTAGAAAGACGTGCACATTAAGAGCGTCCAGAGTAAAATAATAAATTAAAAAATAAAGTAATTAAAATGAACGAACCGTGGCAGCTAAGAGATGACCAGTCCCAACTGACAGCGCCCGTTCACGAACATGACGCATGTATCGGCGCCATTCAACTCGACCATATTTAAGGGAACCAAATGACCCGACACACCCGCCACCATCAGCGAGACATTTGAGTGAGCATGACATTCTCTCAGCCACCAAGGCATATTCAAGTCAATGAAAGATAACTAAATGTAAGTGGTGGCTGAACAGTACAAAGTACTCACACATGTGCTATGCAATTATATAATACTAAAAACCGGAATCTATACAATGCAAGTGGGTATATTTTTACAATCTTCTGCAGCTTCCACAATACATTAACATGGGAATCAATTCTTCTTCTTTGCGTGTCGATAGACTCAAATAATGCCCGACCAGTACATTCAATTAGTTTGCCCCTATGGTTGTGGAGCAGGACCAGCATTTAGCCAAGCATTTTTATCATCATTCATAATCATCATTTATAATCTATCTATATCTATACTTCGAAACTAATATTATAAAGAGGAAAGATTTGTATTTTTGTGTGTATATTTGTAATGAATAAACTCCACCATTAGAAAGCCACGTCTTTACTGAGAAACATAGGCGATATTTTATCCCCGTACCCCCACGGGAACGGGAACTACGCGGGTGAAACCGCGTGACGTCCGCTTGTAGTAAATAAGGTAACGACCTTTTTTAAAGTACATACATACATAGTTCTAACGCTGGTGACTATACAGGCTGGAAGTAACACCGCCGCACAAACAGTACATCATTCCGAACACTCTCACAAAAACATGTTGTCTCAGGTGATCTAAAAAAAATTCGCTGTTCCGTACATTTTGTCCGTGTAGGTAATTTACTTTTGAAGGAATTGATGTACTATCGAGGACACTCCCGCCTAATCACTACTAAGCTGATTTTTGCTTGCACTTACAACATAGAAACGCTTTTTAGCCCCGCCCCGTTGACTATTTATATAGAAATAATAAATGAAAAGTTATCGATCGGCCGAGCGCACTGACGACGCACGCCAAACTAGAGTTATTATTATTTTGCGCGCCAAAGTTGACGCTTTCCTAATAGGCCTAAATTTTAAGGGGGTGTGGCTCGGCGCCTCCGCAATATTTTTTTAACTGATCAGGCGGAAAAGACCACGACTGTACCTAATGAATACGTGGTAAGCGTTTGTGTGTTTCAGGGGGGCGAGTCTGCTATTACAATAGTGTTTCAATAGTCTATCATTGATCTCATAATTGTTGATTTTGACAAGTTTGGTAATCTTCTAGTATAGTGGCGTCATTATGACTTTCCAATGATCAACCACTGACACTCCATTGAAAGAAATGGCATAGAATGGTAATCTCGTACACAATGGCAAATGAATGACTGACTTACGCGGTAATCTGCTAAAATTTTGACAGTTCCAGCCGAAATTTGCTCAATTAGCACCATTTTGTATTGCTATAACTAAAGGCTTCTAAATTAAAGATAATTTAAAACACTTAAATGAAAATAAATCAAAACACCGACCGCTAGAAATAAAAACAGATGAAACGTCAGTAAGCAGTAATGTCACATTTGACTTTAATGAATTATAATGGCAATACAAAAATGTCATTATAACACCATAATTCTAATATGAGACCATTGACCGAACAATGATCGACCATCATGAATTTAGCAGATTACGAATTTTTAGCAAAATGACCATTGTCATCGAGCAACAATTATGAAATCAATGATAGATCATTGTGACACTATTGTAATAGCAGACTCGACACCCAGTCAGACTGGAAGCTGACCTCAACATAAATAGTTGGGGAAAAGCTAGGTAGATGATAACCTAGCTTTACTCGTGGCAATAGGCTCGCCCCCTGTTACATGGGACTTTATAACTGGCGAAATGTGGGTGTACCTACTATTAGGTACACCTCTGCCTAACCCTTCGGAGATTACAGGCGTGATGTTATGATATGATCCTTGATAATGATATTTAGGTACTTAGATCAGGCACTAAAAGCACAAAAGTCAGTTTATTGTGTAGGTAGGTACCCGAATCACGATTTGGTCGAGTGTGCATCGTCGTCGCAGTTGCCTTGATGCAACGATCATCCAAAAGTAAGCGGTGCTTGTACAGACAGCAACGGAATAGGCATGACGACAGCAACAAAAAATTGCAAATCTATTTAGTCCGTCACTTAGAGTATTGGAAATTAATGGACACGTATTTTTTGTGTTTGTAAATCAATGAATATTGACAAAAGATAAAACGCATCAAAACTCGGGAGTGGGGGCTCGTGACGTCAGAACTAGCTAAAATTATACCATGGCGTGACGTATTGAGAATTTTAAAAGCGTCATATCTTCGTCAATTTTGGTTTACGTAACAAAAGAAAAAACACGGGCCAAATATTTTTTGATAATTTAGGTGACGGACTAATCAGATTTTTTTGTCGTCTCGCCTATTGTAATATTATCAAGTAGCTTTGTCCCTGGCTTCCCTCCCGTTATGGTCGGAAAATGTGGCCTATGACACTCGGGGATAATGTAGCTTTTCATTCATTAGTAGAAGTATTTTCGAAATGGGATCACGAGTGTCAAAGATTACTCCCTACATACAAACTTTACTTCTTCCAATTTGTAATAATTACTACAAATTATACATTTACTGGATTATTTTAAACGACATGACTTCTTGATTTCACAGTATTCCATTTTCTTATCTAAATTAATTCAGAAGAATAATATGGACTACAAAAACAGAATGTCATATTATATCGGATACTTATAATCTCAGTGACATGGCCCTCTTAGTTCTTAGTTTTGTTGTTGTCTGTACAAAGCAGCCTTCAAGGCTACAACTTCCTTCGAAACGTCTTTGTTTTAAACGAGACGTAAATAATCATGTTTATGTAGTAAACTCTTGTTTATCAAAGGCAAATATTTTAAGCAAATAATTAAGGGGAATTGAGTATGATTATGGCAAATAGTAATTAGCAATTAGCATCACAACACACCTTATTGTAAGGACTCGGTTTTGTCTACAGCTTTGCCCGCGTGGAGGTCACGGGAATGTACTACGGGGATAAAATCATATCCCATGTCCTACAAGATTATGATCTACCGGTGTGCCAAACTTCGTCGTAATCTGTTAAAGCTTGAAAGGACACAGGCATAGTAGCTGTTTACACTTCAACCAAATTATCTTTGCAGTCGGAAAAATACAGAACTAAAAGTTTTAAAGGAAAAGTTTATTTTATTTTTTATAACGCATATAAATAAAAGCTTGTTTTAAAAAAAGTTTATTTATTTTTATTTATTTCAAATCTACCATTAAAAAATATTTTGACGTATACCTAGAAAATCAACGGACAAATACATACTTTATTACAATTTAAATTAGGATCACTTTTTCAGTTTGCAGTTCAAGGCGGGGGCTTGTCATATTTCAAACTTGGTATTTTGGATTTATTTTATATTTTTTCTTTTAAAAGGTTTTAATTTTTTTTTACTTCTTAGTTATCGCTGGACAGTTTTCTCATTCAACATTGTTGCAAGGTAGATTGCGGGTTAATTTCGAACAGTCTAGCTCAATTTAACTTCAATAAGGAGAACTTCTAATGATTTTACCCTACATAAGGCCACGTATGCTTGACCAGCAGCAACGAGCTCCGAGCCTAAGTATACAACGGCATGGTCGACAGTTCTACCCTGCATTTTGTGTACTGTGCAAGCCCAACATAATATAATTGGCAGAATTCTTCGTTCTGCAGTGACGTGACTATATTTTGCTGGAAATTGCACAGACTTGGTTGAATGAGATGAAAACCGTCTTTACCGAAGTCGATACGGACGGCTGGTATGTCAGTATCATATATTTGTGCTCTCCGGAGGCAGGGCCATATGATTTCTGTAATATGTCCAATGGCACCATTCACCAGACCTTTGGACACATCTACATTGTAACGCAACATCACCTTGGCCTCAACGAATATTTCCAACTCTTTAGGTAGCTCTCCTGCCTTCTTTATATCGGATGGTATAATATTATTGAAATCTACATTATAAATCGATTATAGAGTAATAATTAGATTATCCTGTGCTATTATTTTGTTAATAGTTACAACACCAGCTCGGAAATGTTCGAGAACAGTTTTGTTGTGATTGTATACTTGTTGGTTAGTGGGATAAATTTGCAGGGCCTTTTCATTGCAATCGCAAATTCGCGACATGCTTGCACACACAACACAGACTACAGACTCAGAAAATTCGACCTCTATATCATAATTAAGGACTCCAAAAACCCCATGTACTTACACCTAAATTTCAGACGGATTGGAGCAACGGAGTTTATGATCACCATCTTTTTTTTAACTCGCATTTGCATTCTCAGCAAGCCTCATTTAATACCCATAATGTAGAAAAGCATAAAAAACGCATCCAGCCACCTTCTAGCATCTTCCACCATCATCAAACCTTGGTTACCATTTAGGACCAAAGTACTCTTCAAGACGAATCCAACGAGCCCAAACTCGATGCGGTTACATCATTTTATTACGGATTTCTTATGGCCACCTTCCAGCTACATCAGCAGACCCTGAATACCATGTAAAGACAAAGTACTCGTCAAGACGAATCAAATGAGTCCAAACTCGATGGTAATGAGTCGTTTCATTACAGAGTTCCTATGGCCACCTTCCAGCTCCATCATCAGATCAGCTCTATGTCAGCATAATATTGCATTGTCAAGCGATATATCTATATTATATTTCAGCTCAATCGGTGGAAGATATCTGCATTAAAATTGAGATTCAAGTTAAATAAAAGCTTGTAAAAAAAACGACTTCCAAAGACGCACTAAAAAGTCTAAAATAACTTTACTTTGGGAAGTCGGTGACTTTGTTTGTTTCAATGACTTTTTTGCCAATGACTTCCGAAAGTAAAGTCCTCCTTTTTTTGAAGTCGGTTAAAAAATTGTCAGCAAGAAGTTTCTCCAACTGTATAATGTATACGGAAACAAAAGAAAACTGACAACTTTCTCGTACATGTTTCTTCTATGAAAATGTGCTATAAATAAAAATAAATAAAATTCATGCGGGTCACGATCGATATTGCGTAGCGATTTCAAAACATTATGTTCGGAAAATGTTTTATTCAGACCCAGACTATAACATTTATGAGCTTAGAATAAATGTCACAAAAAATTATAACAAAAACTATATTAGGATAGATATACTAAATGTCAAAAAGTAAGTAATTTTCGCACTATTGTAGTCTAGGTTGTCCGTGGGCGGTAAGGTCAGCTCACAATCTGTGCTGAGATTAATATTAGAACTCCCACGTTTATTGGGCCAAACTTTGAGATAGTGACGCTTCAACTATTACGTCACGACTCACGAGTGACGTCATGAATACACAGGGAAAGCTGCGGATAAGTTTGACGTTGTCAATAAATTGTGTTTCTTTGTTTTTAGTTGAGTAACTTTTATCTTGCCTTTATCAAAGTTCTTGTGACATATTTTTCTGTGCAATCTCTATTTTTTTATTTGGTGCTCCTCATTTGTTGTCATAACATCATTTATAACATCACGCCTGCTATCCCCGAAGGGTTGAGGCAGAAGTGTACCTAGTAGTACAGCCACATTTCGCCAGTTATGTTTATGTCCCATGTAATAGGGATGGCCTATTGCCTTCATCCCGGCACAAATCCACTTCGTGGCTGCTACTGAGAAATTGCAGAGGGAAAGTCCCAATAACACTTAGCCCGACCCAGGAATCGAACCCAAGACCTCATACTCAGTGGTCCAACGAGGCGGTCCTCTTTATATGTTTGTTACTATTTATATACTTAGTACTATTAAAAATATATCAAAATTGTTACCAAATACATATAAGCAAATAAACGTGTTTGGTATTTATTTGAGTTAAATAGCAATCCCTAGTTTTACTGAGGAGCTCGTGGCTAAATAATAACAGCCACTTGGGCCGATCTTTAGGTTCAGCCGTGCTTGCCTAGGTTGGTCTGTGGATGGGCGACCACACATTACATACCGAGTTTCCGCCGTGCCTCGGAAAGCACGTTAAGCAGTTGGTCCCGGCTGTCATTTGTAGATCTTTGACAGTCGTTACAGGTAGTCAGTGGCCCAAAAAGTCTGACAACCAGTCTTACCAAGGGGTATCGTATTACCCAGTACTAACTGGGTTTTGGAGGTCAGATAGGCAGTCGCTCCATGTAAAATACTGGTATTCAGCTGCATCCGGTTAGACTGGAAGCCGACCCCGACATAGTTGGGAAAAGGCTAGGCAGAGGATGAGCAATCCCTAGTTTTAGTGGGAGAGGGTTGTGTCAATGCATCCTATATATGAGTTATAGGTACCTATGATATTGTGTTCCTCTTTTTGTTGATGTTACTAAATTTGTAAGGTGTAAGGTTTTGTGCGAGAACTTCATTCCTTATCCAGGAGTATTGGCATTTTTGGTACATTTTGTATACTGCGTATAGTCCGGCGATTCCTAGTAAGGTGCAGATGATGAACATGACAATACTAATGTTCGATAAGTGGTACTCCTGCATAGAAGCCGAATTTGATCCACCCGATGCACTTTGTGATATAAAAACGTCCTCTTTTTCTATATTCGACCGGCACATTTTAGCCAAAATATAAATCCACTTTTAAAGATAAAAGAAATTCACTTGTACCATTGTTCAATTATGTTTCTCAATAATTAAGCCACGCGACCGAACTCGGCACCCGTCTCAGATGGCAGGGTCGCCATGTAAGGTTGTCGATGAAGTATGAAGAAGTCGATATAGTATGAAGATGAGTAAAACAAGTGCCTCCATTGGTATCTCGTATATTACTGCCCATAGAGTACGTACAATCGTTAATATGTATTGATACTTAATATTAGAATACAGATGAACACACATACATAAGTCTTACACACTACAAATTACTCAAAAAGGTCGATAGCTTTTAAAGGCCAATGGAGGCGTTATTATTCGAAAAAGCAATATGGCAGACCTGTTATAGCTCGTGCGTTGGAAATGGTGAAATGAAAATTGTCTAGGAGTTTCTGAGAATAGCATTAACATGTGGGTAGAGATTTTATAATGAGTGGGTATAATCTGAATTTCAACGGGACATGCTTGACTATGTAGCAGTGGAAATTATGTTTTTCCTACTCCTTCGCTATACTTTTCAGATTAATTTCGTTGTGAGATCCAAGACAGTTAAATTGTTTCTCTGGGACTTCGGACGAGTTTCATTGTCTCGGCGCTTTTCTGGTGGTCGCTACTGTTGATTCTGGCGCACAGGAGTTGTAGTGGTTTAGGAATAGAGTGACGGGCTTGTCCTAAAAAAAATGTCTGGGTAGTATTATGTTAATGTAAACTTTACTGTGCGTCTCACATCCAGCCGATTCCCGCAACCTTCACCAGGCCATCGCTCCACCTAGTGGGAGGTCTTCCAACGCAACGTCTTCCGGTTCGCGGTCGTCACTCCAGAACTTTTTGGCCCCATCGGCCATGCGTTCTGCTCATCCACTCACTGACACTTAAGTTTGGCAACTCTTAAGCACGGGACCGGTTAATGTGGCGATACTTGGTCCCCCAAGTATCCCGATAAGGCTACCGCCCTATGTTCAGCCGTGGACGTTTTTCGGCTGAAATGATGATGAAACTTTACTGTTACATTACATCATCCACTGCTGGGCAAGGGCCTCTCCCCATCACTTTCGATCCGGGCTAATGTAGGACACTGGTTTGTCCAGCTAATCACCCCATCTTCATTTATGTTTGCTGAGTTCCCTTCTGGCTGTGTCCGGCCACACAGTGGTTATTCTAGCCCACAGGTGTTGAAAACTTTGGGGAAAAAAACGTAAAAGAATTCTGGTGATTTATAAAAGTGGAATACTCAAAAAAGCTGTGATTCTTTTCACCGTAGCTGGCAAAGTTACAGGGGGACACTTTCTATATACGGAAATAGGACAGTTACAAAGGGTTTCTTGCTTTAATAGTTCCTTTTTAAAGAAAAACTTTGTTGTATAACGTCCGCATTATTACGATCTTCCATCCCACAATAGCAGTTATATTATTAGTAGCTGCTGGTGTACAGTCGCAGGCACCCATATAATACACTTTGCGAGTGATTTTCTTCTACTGTATTGTTTGCAATTTTATGTTGTTACAAACATAGTTGTTGGCACACGTACTATTATGAAAGAGCTGTCTTATTCTCAACGTTGTACCCGGTTTACCCAAGATTACGCAATAACATTTTTTTTTAGGTCCTATGTATGTCTCTCTATTCCACAAGTGAATTGGGGTCTCCCTTGTTTGACCGAAAGGAATTTGACAAATTTCCACTTCCCAAAAAATTTTTCGCATAATTTCATTTGCCAAATTATTACTTAGCAAAAAATCTATTCACAAAAAATTGTAACGCAAACCTAATGTTGGGAAATGAACGTTTAAACTATAACTTGTTTACCAACTAGTGCTTTTAACATTTTTTATTTAGTCAAATATTTCAGTTGGAATAACAGTTTTTACGCAAAATCAAATAAGCCAAATATTTAGTATCGTCAGTTTTCAATTCACCCTTTCCTATTCAGTCAAATGCTTCAATGACAAAAATGTCGCTCAATGTGGGTTAGTCAAGCAAAACACTATCACTAACCTAACCTTACCATTTTTAACCTAACAGTTTTAACCTTTTTTTTTTTTTTTTCACGATGTGGAAATCCTCAATGGATGTCCTCCGCCCTGGGGAGAGCGGAGGGGTCTGTCAGACTCGTACTGACTAAAACCACACCGGTGTTCCATCGCACACTTGCGTCGGGGGGCAGCGGGATCTGATGCGACTTCCGCTGCCCCGGACTAGTGCCGGCCCGCTCGACCTGCGGGCCTCGTCCCGGGGGGAGTGAGGTGTAAAACTCCCCCCGCTACGTCTCTGAGAGGCGCGCGTGGAACACGACGCGCCGCCGTCTCGGGTCCAGTGTCATGGGGGGCGACGGATGTCCCCGAATCCGTCGCCCCTGGACCTATTTAGGGGGGCCGGAAGAGGGCGTTATCAGCCCTCTGCCGATGCCCGGTGCGTCTGCTGCGGGTCGGGAGGGCGGTCTCGACCTCCCTCAACCTCTCCGCAGCCTCCTTCTGCGACATGACGGTTTCGCAGAAGGACACCACTGCGTCCCAGGACTCTGCACTGCCAACCATCGCGCGAGCGACGGCCGGCAGCGACAGGTCTCCTCCAACCTCTGCTACGAGGGCACGGCGCGGCTCATCCCACGCGGCACACTCGGCCAGCGTATGCCGCGCCGTATCCTCCGTGCAGTGGACGCAGTGATGGCACCGGGCGTCCGGCTCCCTGCTTAAGCGACACAGGTACTTCCCGAAGCAGCCGTGCCCCGAGAGCACCTGCGTCGCCCGAAACGTCAGGGAGCCGTGCCTCCTCCCGAGCCAGTCGTCGAGTACTGGCCGGATCGCCTCGATTGTGTAACAGTTTTAACCTAACCTAACCTACCCATTTTGTTTAAAGAAGCAATTAACCTAATCTAAATAGTTCAGTTCCGGGTAACCAACTAAAAACAATATCTTTTTTCTATTAAATGTGTCTGGCACTCGCCGGCCGCTGCCACGGCACCGCTCGCTTCGCTCGCTCGGCTCGTGCGTAGAAGGTCACAGTTTTAACCTAGCCTAACCATTTTTTACATAATTAAACCTACTCTAACTACTTCCATAAATAAACTAATATCAAGTAACCATAAATTTGTTTATTTTTATTTTTGCCTTAATATTTTTTGGCTTAACAAATCATTTCACCAAACGTTTATTGTCTGAAGATTGTTTGCTGTAATAAATCATTTGATTAAAGCCAAAATGCCATAATGATATTATACTTGGTAATATTTTGCCAAGTAAAATTTGACCAAATATAAATATGCGTACTAAAATCATTCGAAATATTGCAATGGTATAAAAAAAGGTTGCTAAAATTTGTTTGGGTAATGAAATTTCGTCAAAATCTTTTCGCGCAAAACGACAGTTCTAAACACAAATCAGTAAATGGGATCCCATTTACTGATTTGTGTTTAGAACTGTAGATTACTCAATACTGTTTAACTTATGAAACAGACAGTTACATAGTTCAGTTGGATCACATTAATTTCCTTGTTCTGCTCTTTGATGCATGTCTTACATCTGCTTGGAATGTTTTGAGCTCAGAATATTTAGTGTTACAAGTCTTGTGCTTTATTATTTAGCCTGGAGGTCTGACAACTAGACTTATTTACCCAGTTCAGATAGTCAGTTGCTCAATATAATTAAAAAATAAAGGGGGTTCCCTTACTACGATGGTACGGAACCCTTCATGAGCGAGTCCGACACGCACTTGGCCGGTTTTTTAAATCGGATGGCATATAACATGGAGCGGCAAAGGTATGAAGCCGTTAAAAAGCATAATCTAAAAATTCGTTTATTTTTTTTATATTTTTTTAATTCAAAATTCCAATAAATGTTAATTTGTTTATAAAAGTAAATATTAGTTTTAAAATAATCATGTTTATTCTATTTATAAACACAATTTGAATAATTAAAAAATATTTACGCCGTATTGCTTTGCCGAAATTAAAAAAAAAACATTCACCTCCGACCATAGGCATTGAACCGATTTGTACTTCGTTTATGTATAGTTCTCTGTGGGTTTTTTTTTCCCGCACACAAAACGCACGGGTGTGAAATACATTGCATGTTGAACCTAATCGTAGTGCGATAAGGACCCGTTTTCGAGGAAGTGTATTGAAAGAAAAGAAATCTAGTTTATGCTATTTTTAAGGTTTTTCGGTGTAAGGAATTTTTAGACAGCAGGTACTTTATATGTGGCTTCAGCTTTATTTTGACGCATGTTTCAATTTGTCATATTTCGTTGCCTTTTCATTCCTCTTTGTGCAATTAATTTATGGATTGTTGAAGCCGGAATAATTTGCGATGGTAAAAAAATGAGTGTTGTATGTGTAGAGCCATAATTGTTTTGAATAGGCACACGTTAAATAATATAATAAGTAATGACCTACATTTTTATGGCTTGGACTGATATTTTAAGCACCCGGTTATTAAATAAATAAATCAACTTTTGTAAATACGCTGACGTATGTAATTGAAAAAAAAGCTCTTTGCCGATTTTATTTCAATTAAAATGTTGTAAATAATACCTACTATTATAGATATACTCACTAGTAGACTTGTTCACCTTTAAAAAAAAGTTTAATATTTAATAATATTAAATATTTAGCTTCATTGTCTTCATTACGTTTACAGAATTTTAATGGCAAAACGTATTCACGATTGTAGTTATTCTAAATTAGGTTTGTGTAATAATAAGGTAGAACTATAAACACAACATCTTTTGCGTCATGCTCGCCTGGTAGTTTTCCGTTTATGCAACATCTCGGAGTCAATGACCGCCCTTTGTACTTAAGAAGAGCTTTCGCGAATATAAAATATAACTTGCATTTCTACGGTTTTTTGAGTAAAAGTACATAATCAATAAAATAGCGACGCACCAGTTAGTTTGAAAAACGGAAAATAATGATCTAAGATCTTGAAGTATTAAATGTAACTAGCTCTTGGGTACTTTCCGATAAAGTACCTAAAAGCTAGAGTTTTTTTTCTAACGCAAAGTTCATTGAACTCTCACCCTTCTTTCCAACAGAATTCAGTTCCCATGTCAACCCATCACTTAGCCAATTCTAAAGCAAGACTGTACAGAAACTCCGACAATAAATAGTTCGTAAAAAGTAAAACAATCATTTCGAATGTGACCGATTGTATGTGAAAGTAAACAAATGACGCAATCAGCGTTTGTACCGCGAGTGAAAGTGTAGTCTGTGGCGCGCAGTGGCCCCGCGCGAACGTATCACCGCGCGATTAAAAAATCAAAACGTCAAAGTCAAAATACGCGGCAAAATAACTGTCAAAGTTTCCTTTTTTTTCTGTGTGGTGTGAGTGTGTTCTAAGAAGGTTTTGTCGGTGAAGGCTGTGTTGTTATAGCTAAACCGCCCCCATCGCTCGGCCAATGGCGGGGAGGGTCCCGCCCCCGCGGGGGTCGCATGTCTGCTTCGCGGTTACGATCCTGATATTCCTTGCCGGTAAGTCGATTTTCTTGTTATTATGGTTGAGTTTCTTGTTTTTTTTTTTGGTAAACTAATACCAGGAAAGTAACCTCCTTTGACAAAAGTTTGGAGTTATAATTAAACGTAACGTAACGAGGTTGAAAGTTATCGTGTTACTTTTTTAAACTTAGTATTTTTTTTTTGTGTTGTTTTTATCCGACCTCAGAGAAATCCAAAAAGGCTGTAATGTTTCAAACTTATTTACAGGGGATTTCAGCACCTACATCAGAAATAAGTTATGTAAAACTAATAAAAAATGCCGCGTAAAATTAAAAGTAAAATTCTCGGTCTAGGTACCTACCTACTGAAAACCCTCCATGAAAAGTCAATTTATGCCGAAATGAGTCCAAATCGGTTAAAATATTATGTAATACTATATTTAGAGAATCGAGACTAAAACTGGGCGAAGGTCATTATAAATACAGCCTAGTCATCTGGTTACCTAACTCTAGTCTCATCAAGCCAGCTTAAAAACAACCAATAAGTTTGGTAGTACGTAGGTACTCGACGATTAATCAGATTATCTCTAAATAACCTAAACTCACATAGCATAACATTACAATTCTACTGTGACAACTTAAGGCCACATAACACACGGGGACAGGGACATGGATTGGTATTCTGTGGGGGATCGTAACCGTTTATGTGTCGTCGATGTCCCTGCATGCAATATGGTACCTCAGGACAACTCTAACACACATGTACAATTGTGCACTCACGAGCAATAAATATGTAATAAGTATTTCTTTATTAGTAGGTACTTAAAGGAGAAAAATGCTGTTGAATTTTGCGTAACTGTAAGGTATGTCTGCTTGTGACTGTACATTGACAGTATTATAGTAATTTTCTGATAATTGCTGGAAACAGACTAGGGTTTAAATTAATTTTAAAGTGAAAGCTCTCTTGAAAGAAAAGTTGGACCGTTTTTGCTTTAGTTCAGTTAATGCACGACTAGCTCCCAGCCACTCTTCTGGCAAGTAGGTAGTTGTCAACCTCGTAATATATTTACCACTTTTGACAAAAACTCGCAATAAAACTTCACAAGATTTTTACTTAATTTGTTAGTTACAGGTTACAGGTGAAGCTAAACAAAGAATCTACGAGAGTCAACAAATTGTATTTTATAAAACCAGGGTAGGTAGGTAGTTTTGGTTAACCAAGTTTTAGGGTTTAGTCATTTTAAACTTGGGTTAGCAACTTCTTTTTTTAAATTTCATTCGTCTGTAAAAAATGCATATTTTCGTAAGCCAAGTCATCAGTAAATTTTTAATTAAAAATATCTGTCACATAGACAAATAGGTATAACTTGTCATTTCAAGCCATGCAAGTGAGGGCACGGCATGTTCTAGAACCAAAAAATCATCATCTACGAGTGATGGAAAGGGTCCACTCCCTCTCATAGAGAGGAATCCTGTGTTCCAACTGTGGCGTCTTCATTTAGGCTGTTTAATTGTTTCTGTTGAGTAAAATAGTACTTTAGGGTGGTAACGCGATTCCGTGGTCCACTATACAAGCTTGAAGTAACGTACGATCATAAAACGACTGTATGTAAGTCAAGTTCAAGTGGACAAGGATTACCAGTCTATTAAATCTAGATTCTAGATCAGTTATTATAGTCTAGAATGTGTGAACCTAACCTTCAAAATTTATAATAAGTGTGTCTTAATAATTGTGACCTACTGCTTAATTGATATAAGGCGCTTATTTAATATTCTTACATGTTATAATATCGACACAAAATAAGGATCATAAGTAGGTGGCGTCATGTAGAGCCTCTCTTATACCTACGCACATGGGAAATAGACGTGATTTTATGTATGTACTAGCTGTTTCCTGCGACCTTCGTTCGCGGGAAATTATTATAAAACTAGTACTTCGTCCGCGACTTCGTACGTAAAAATTGTGGTACCCACTCAGACACACTTACAAACACCTCTTTACAATATCTACTCTAATCTCCGCAACTAATGATTCAATTATAAAAATTCTTTCACTGGCAGAAAGCTACATTATTCATGGGTGCTATAAATTATATTTATATCATGCATATTAGCTGAGCTATCACAATTTTTGCGGACGAAGTCGCGGGACAAGTGCTATTTAGTATAGATATTACTTCCCTATTAGAATCGGATTTTGTTAACAATTCCACGGGTTTTTTTTTTGACGGCACAATAATCTATTTTTTGAAATAAAAGTAGCCGACGTTACTCCTTATAACATCAACTATCTGCCAGTAAAAGTCCTGTCCATATCGGTCCAGCTGTTTCGGAGATTAGCTGGAACAAACAGACAGACAAACAATAAGTTTTTTTGTTTTAAATACCGTTATACTTTCATTGCGAATGCATATTATGAAAGTATAACGTTACTTAAAAGCTGTTGTGATAGTTGTTTTTAGCTGTAGTAAAAACCTGTTATTTTGAAATTACATACCTAGAGACACTTCCAATTAATTTATTTGTATAGATTACTCTAACAAAGCCAACCCATTACTGTCCCACTACCGGGCCGACGCGACGTCAGCACGCTTGCTGGAGGCAGAACTGATTTCAGACTTAAATTACTTAGTCCAGGTACATCATCTGCCCAGCCTTTTTCCCAAAAAAATATCGTAATAATAGGTTACCTCACGATATATTTTTCAGAAACCCTCAGGTTCTTCCTTCTATGTCTTTCCAGGATCCAAGAATTACTTTTAACGAAATCAACCTGCTTATTAAACAGAAACTCAAGACCAAATTTCTGGTGCATATATTTTTATCAATCAACATTAATTTCGTCAATATCAATAATATGATCAAAATTTGTTTCCTTTGGGTGCTTATAGTGTTTACTTATTTAACCACCGTATCAAGGTTAAAAACACTAATATTATCTGACATTTTGTTTTCTTGGAAACAGCTTGTTGATCCCAGCGCACAAGGAAAAAGCTCTGATTAAATATCTGAGAGTTTGATGCAGCGTATAACTTCTATCCGTGGCTTCGTCCGCTTCGAAGATACATATTCTATGACACTCGCTAATAGTGTAGTTCTACATTAGTGAAAGAAGATGAGTAGTTTGAAAGAACTCTCTCTCTTACTTAAAGGAAAAACTTCAGATTAATATCTTTAAGCTTTATTGTAGCGATGAAGACGCTTTTTGAGTAGGTACAGCCTTGACAAACATACCTAGTTTTTATCGTAATTAGAGGTACATAATATGTACAGTCGTGGTCTTTTCCGCCTGATCAGTTAAAATTTTTTTCGCTTAAATCATGCGGAGGCGCCGAGCCACTCCACCTTAAACTTTAGGCCTATTAGGAAAGCGTCAAATTTGGCGCGCAAAACAACAATAACTCTCGTTTGGCATGTGTCGCCGATCGGTATTTTTTTCATTAATTATTTATTATAAAGTCAACGGGGCGGGGATAGAGAGCGTTTCTATGTTTTAAGAGCAAGCAAAAATTAGCGTAGTGGTGATCAGGCGGGAGTGTCCTCGATAGTACATGAAGAGCTACTAACCTTGGCAATGTCACGTTATGTACCGGATCTTGTCGACCGTCAGTCTAGACCGTCATCGAGTAAATATTTAGCTGCTTTTGAATGAGCATCTTAGACGGGAAATTCCAAAAGTTTGTTTGAACTCATTTAGAATCCCAAATGAGGTAAACTGCTCGAATGTTTAAGTTTTAGAATCATCATCAGGCGAATGCTTGCACTTATCTCGGGGTCGGCGCAGAATGTCAACGTCAAAATGTTTGTTGCGAACTTAGTGTACAAGATAAGATAACATAAGTCTTTATTTGCCTTAAACATGGTATAAAGTTGTAACAGTCAAATATTAATCTAAAGTCCGCATGTTTAGCTATACAGGATAGTTGTATCAATTGCATGTTGGTGTCTTCTTCTTCCACACTTCTCTGTCGTCATCTCATGGACCCCTTTCCAGCCATTTCATCTTTCACAAGTTTCAATACTAGCTTCCGTTCATTACCAACCACGGTGATGGACGGTGTTTATTTGGTCTTTCTCTACTCATAAAGCCATCTACATTCAAAACATTACTTCTAAAAGTAAATTCTAAAATATTGTTAGTTTTTACATTCATGAGACTAAGTACTTACCTTACTTGACTTACCTATACCTGACTGCCTCGTTGGTCTAATGTTTGCAATCACGCACGACTGCTGGTTCGGTTCCCGGGAACCGAACCAGCAGTCGTGCGTGATTGCAAATTTATTGCAATTTTATTGCAAATGGTAAATTGAGTGGACTTTTGCCCGGTTTGTGACAATAGACTCGCCTCATATTATAACTTAAACCTAATTGGCAAAATGTGGGTTTACTATTAGGTACACCTCTGTCTCACCCTTTGGGGATTACAAGCTTGATGTTACCATGTTTTGTTGTAACTTACCTATGCTAGCAATGGTAAAGAAACAGACGAACATGTGAAATCCTCTATACACATTGAGCACGCGTGGCGTTATGTTTCTCTCTCTGTATTCCTATATCCTATAAAGAAACAGACTAACATGTGAAATCCTCTATACACATTGAGCACGCGTGGCGTTATGTTTCTCTCTCTGTATTCCTATATCCTATAAAGAAACAGACTAACATGTGAAATCCTCTATACACATTGAGCACGCGTGGCGTTATGTTTCTCTCTCTGTATTCCTATATCCTATAAAGAAACAGACTAACATGTGAAATCCTCTATACACATTGAGCACGCGTGGCGTTATGTTTCTCTCTCTGTATTCCTATATCCAATAAAGAGCTTCAGGAGGCGACATACAAAACGGAAGCCATTTTGTTTCATACAATTTACTGAAATCCTGTCTGTTTACCAAGGTCCCAGTAAACTCAAACGGACAACAAAGCCACAGAAAAGTTGCATTTCGGAGTCCCTTACCGAAATTAAAACCTTTTTACCCTCTTAAAAGGTCAAGGGATGTAAAGTGGACCCTATTTCCTAAAAAGTTCAAGTTCGAATGTGTTACCTAGCCTTTTGGGGAAATTCTGGACTTGTCTTTTATCCTTGGTTTAGAAGGCTTGATAAAAAGCGGTTAGTCCCGCTATGGTATGGTCCCGGTATGGCACCCTCTTAAAATACCTATCAAAAAGTCCCGCTATGGTACCCTTCAGTTTTTGGTACTGTTGTAAAGAAAAGTTATACAATGCGTTAAGAAAAAAATAGTATTAATAAAAAATATCTTTTCTTAACTATTATAGTTAAGCAAGATAATATTTATTAATACTATTTTTTAAACAAATCACGCTCGGTAATTGTCGTTTCACTTCAGGTAGTTACCTGACCAACCGGTTTTTTCGTAAAACAATAGAGACGAGCCCTTCCTCGAATTCGTATCTAGCTCTTCCCTTTTGTTTTTATGAAAATAGAGAGAGACAGTATTATTCCGGGTTTAGTTTGCTATTTGCAGCTGTACTTTTGCGATATGAGTAATTAGGATAGCTTGTTAGTTTATCTATTGCAATGTCTGGGTCAAGTAGTTCACGTGGTGTAAATTTAATAATTATTGACAGTCGACGCGGTGGAAAAACTTTATTACGTGCCGGACATAAATATATTAAACGCAGAGAAAATAAAAATTCAAGTACTTGGCATTGTGTAAATAGGAGAAATAGTATTAAATGTAGTGGATATATAACTATTGAGAATACCAATAATACAATAATTAAAGATTATAAACACAGTGATCAGTGCGTGCCACATTTTGAAGACAATGAAGTTCAAATGGCTATAAGTGAGTGCAAAAAAGAAGTAAATTCAAATTACGGATCAGTACAGAAAATTTTCGAAAAACACATGGGTAACTTAAAAGACAAAGGGTTACACCTTACAGGAAATGTTCCTGACTATAAAAAATTAAAAACAGTATTATACAGACACCGAAATAAGTCGTTGAACGTACCAAAAACACAATTTAAGAATGTGGAAGAAATTATAATACCAGAAGAATTTAATAAGTATGTATTGGCTGATTATTGTAATGAAGACTGTAATCGAATAATTATATTTTCCTCGACAGAAGTAAAGGAACATATAAAATGTGTAACGCATTACTTTGGTGATGGCACTTTCGACGGCTGCCCAAACCCATTCGAACAAGTTTATGTCATTCATGGAGACATGGGAAGCACTGAGTTATCCACGAATGTAGCACCATTATTTTATATTCTGTTAAAAAACAAAGAAGGGAAAACTTATGAAAAAGTTTTCGAATTGATTAAACAAACTTTGCCTGAATGGCGTCCATCGAAATTTACCTTTGATTATGAAATAGGAGTAATAAATGCAGCAGCGAAGATTTTTCCTGATATCAAAATAAATGGATGTAACGTACATTTTCAAAAGAACGTTATCAAAAAAGCGAAATCTTTAAATCTCATGGAACACGAAGAGTCCTCGAACCATGTTAAGCAATGCATAGGCTTGGCGTTTTTGCCAAAACAAGATATTGAAGACGGCTGGCTGCATATAATGGAAAATAGGTATAATATCTTGGTTACTTTCCAAAATGATGTTTGAGTACTTAACTCTAATTATATGGCAAAAAAGTAAAGAACAACAATATCAGTAAGGACCTGTTAATTTCATTGCTTTACAAGTACGAACGTTTAATAAGTATTTTTTTCAGTTTCGACGATGAAGCTATGACCAAATTCAATGACTATTTTGTCACTCAGTGGCTTGAATATCCAGACCTCATTTGGTGTTGCCATAATGAACGCCATAGAACAACTAACTTGGCGGAATCATGGAATGGCAGATTCAACAAAATTATTGGAAAAAATCCCAGTTTATTATTGTTTCTGCAAACAATTGGCAACGACACATGTCACTTTGATATAAAACAAGCCAAGTAAGTTGTATTTTTTAGACAATATTTTTAAGCAGATATAATATTTTTAAAAGCAGATATATATTTTTTTACATAATACGAGTACATAGAAGAATTTGAAAATGGATTTGATTTTATTTATTTTGGTAGATATTATTGGTTGTCGCCTTCTATTACAGACGGTTACTGAAAAAAATATAGCTTAACTTAAATAACTGATGATTTTTGTTATAGCTTTCGACTAAAAAGATAACCTATAAATTCAAGAAAAAGAACAAGTATAGAAATCGACCGCCAGATTCAAAAGCTAACAAAAAGTTACGAAAATAAAGCTATCTCCATTGGTGATTTTCTGATTAACATATCAAAGTCAATATTTCGATCAGAACATTTAAAAAAATAGTTTATTTTAATTTTGTTTTTAGCCTATTAAAATGTTTAATACTTTTTCTCGATGTTGATTATTTTTTGTAGTTTATGTTTACAATTTGCGCCTTTTTCTCCATGTTGATTATTTGTAATTAATATATTTGTCTAGTTGGTTGTTGATTATTTTTGTAGTTTATATAAATTTACAATTACTGCCTTTTCTCAATGTTGATTATTTGTAACTAATATTTATGTCTGGATGTTGTTTTTATTTGTAGTTTATAATATTTACAGTAATACTTTTCTGAGATGTGGATTTTTTATATTTTTTTTATTGTTGATTATTGGTAATTAATATTGTTGATTATTTTAAAAATTACATTGCAATTAATATTTCGTTTTACTGTTTGATATTTTTTTATAAATATTTTGAATTAATAAAAGACTGATTTAATATCGCAAACAGACGTTTTATTGATACACTCCTAAAAGTATTTATTTATAGATACACTTTTCTTTTCAGTTGTACCTTCTATTGTCTAACGTAGATCTAAAAGATGGGTACCATAGCGGGACTTTTTGATAGGTATTTTAAGAGGGTGCCATACCGGGACCATACCATAGCGGGACTAACCCATAAAAAGGAATACATAGCTAGATTTAGAAATTGGTTAGAGACAAGTAACATTTTTTTTTTCGGGAATAGATTTCGGAATATTTCCATTTTTACCCGAATACGGCGAAGCCAAAAGGAATGTGATTTTAGCAGCCTATGTATGTATGTATGTTTGTATTTACGTATGTTCCTCCGTAGCGCCTAAACTATTCATCCGATTTTGATGAATAAAGTGTCAATCGATTCGTTATAATGGCCCGGGCAACGTAAGCTAGATTTAAACTGACTTCAACAATAAGAGGAATCGATTTTACTTTGTAAACCCAGAATTTGATTAGAACGTGATTATTCAGTAGTCGGATTTTTAGTTGTTGTATAGTTATACCACACAAATTTTTGTTGCTCTTTAGATACCTACCCAAAATCGGAATAGCAGTAGCCTTCAATTTTTTTCGTTAATATTAATTTATACAGAGTTATCAGATGACATTTTATATGTATTAATAAATGACATTTTATACCAGTTTACCTAGGTTACTAGCCGACATTGTTCAAATTAAATCAGACGATTCAGATGTCTGTTTGTCTGCTACGAGAAACTGATAGCTTTTGGTATTTCAAATGTTTATGTATTCCAAAGGCTGAGTTGACCACAAAGACATTGAAACATTTATTATATATATTAGCGATAGACGGGACTTGACGAAGAAAATCGATATCCAAATACCTACTTGTTACTACTATTCTATACCTAATTCTTTTAAATCTTTTTGGTTGACCATTATGTGCCGTTGGCTGGTTCACCTCCACAATGAGAATTGGATCAAAACTTGATTGATATCTATGTGACGTTCTTGAGATACGAACGTTCTTGAGAACGTGAAGCCGTTCCCATGAGCAACTGTAACAATGCACAAAGACGGGACGACGCTGTTTGAAACGACGCGTTTCGAGAAATCGGTGTTTATTTAGCAAGCGTACAGTGAAGCAAGCAGGTCTACCGTGTAGATAGATACTGCTCGGACAGTGGCGTACCTAGGGGCCAATACGACAAGCCCCTAGGGCAAGCAGACAAACCCTAACATCATGAAGAGTAGTCCTACTAGCCTACTAAAATTATAAATGTGAAAGTTTGTGGATGGATGGATGGATGGATGTTTGTTACTTTTTCAGGTAAAAACTGCAGAACGGATTTCGATGATTTAACACACACATAGTTTATAATCTGGATTAACACATAGAATACTTTTTGTTCAGGTAGTATGATCCCGTGGCAATTATTTGCCAAAAAATCAGAATGATCGCATACATATTTGAGTACTTATGGTTTATACTCGTTAAAAGAAATTTTTAGAGATAAGTTCGTGATTTTTTTTATCGAGTAAAATTAGTTGTATTATGTTTTCAAAACACTATCACACTAGCATATATCCTGAAGAACATCATATATTTTTCTGGTTTTGTTTATTGCAGTGAATCATATGCTTTTTTGTATTATAAAACTCGCATTTAGCTCCTGCAGTCCCCTTAAGGCTTGCATATAAGTACCGCCACTACTCAGACTATCGCAGTCCACAGCTGGACATCTCCCGAGCTGCGCCACAGCATGCTGTCTTCCTTACGCATCCAGTCTGATCCAGATTTATTTTTAATCGCCAATCCATCTAGCTAGACAGAGGTTCCCAATTTTTTTTTGTCGTATTTCACTTTCGGAATTTGTTTGATTTCGGTGGACCCCCTGCTGCATTTGTTTCAAGCCCGTGCACCAAAAAATTTTGCCAAACATCTTAAATCTTCAAAATGCTTTTTTAAAGCCACTCACTACTACCATTTTGACATTTTCTTTTTTTTTTTTTTTTAGTAAGTATAATTTTTTATTATCTGCCTTCCTTCATTGATACGTAAAGCCATGTTTGTTCTCTAATATCGAAACCAGACGATAAATTGTCGTGGACCCCAACTTACAACTTTTGAACACCCAATTTTTTTTCAAGCAAACGTAGACCCCTGTCGAGTCTTCCGTGGACCCCTGGGGGTCCACCTGGACCACTTTGGAAATCACCGATCTAGATGATGGATATCCTGGACTCGCTTGCTCCATCGGCTATGAGTAAGAGTGAGAAAATAAATTGTTAGGAGCAGGCAAAACTGTAACAATACCAATTTATTTTCCATAACAATTTATTTTCCATCCACCCGCATTCTCCAGTCAACCCGCGATCATGGCGCTTGCAACAGCGTCGAAATATCGGGAGCTCAAAACAAATAATAATCACGGAAGATACAGCTGACAGCTGTTGCCCGCGACGTTAGTCCGCGTGAAATTATTATAAAATACTATTTCCCCGTTTTCGCAACATTTTTCATTGATGGTCCGCTCCTATTGGTCGTAGCGTGATGTTATGTAGCCTATAGCCTTTCTTGATAAATGGGCTATCCAACACTAAAAGAACTTTTCAATTCAAACAAGTCATTCCTGAGATTAGCGCGTTCAACCAAACAAACTCTTCAGCTTTATAATATATGGGTTCCAGTTCTTATCCGGATAAATTCATTACATTACACTTACTATAACTCACACAAATTATATCAGAAACTTTAAGAAGCTCATTCTGCGGAACATAAATCCAAAAACCACATCAGTAGGAAAGTAGATCGGTGCCCATAAAACCGTATGCAATATGCAGTAAATCATACAAACTTAGATTTGCTCTCACACGTAACCTAGTACACTCACGGACACTAATATGTATACGAGTACACTTAGCAAAATTCGAAAGCAATTTCAGCTTTAGAATAATACCTAAATATTTCGTAATAGTAGCTATGGCTTCCGAAACACTATGTTCGTAACAACATAAAACTACAATCATTACAGAAAAGCAGACCGACTACCAAAATACCACCAAGATCTTACCAAAGATTACCTAGAAACTGTGTTGTGGAGGTCAGATAAGGTATAAAATATTGGTATTCAGGTGCATCCAGTTAGACTGGAAGCCGTCCTCGTAATAGTTGGAAAATGGCTAAGCAGATGATGATCGGAAAAACTGACTTTTAAAGTTGCTAAGTACATACATATTAGTGCGCATGACTGTACCTAGCTACAGTTATTCATTTCTTCCTGCAATTCATAACTTAACTGTACAAGTATAAATTGTAGAGGGTTACCGGTTACTCGACTTTCCAATATTATTCAGGTAAAAGTGCTAAAAAGATTAGCCAGGCAGCGAATGTGTCCGCAATGTGCGTTTCATAACTCGATTTATTTCTATAACTCTAAAATAATTGAGTTGAATTCTTTGCGCTTCGTCGCACTTTCTGATACATTTTATTATAGCTTTCTTAGTAATTGTTGTATTCTGTCTTTGTTATCTGATAGGTTAGAACTTATAACCGAAGTCTCGTGAACCATAGTTTCAGTTTTTCCTCGGAACTCCCATCTTAAAAGATCACCTTATACCAGGTGATATTTTCTTTTTTTCTTTCTTTTCTTTTCTTTTTTTTCTTTTTTTTTCTTTTCTTTTGGTTTTCTTTTCTTTTTTTTTGGTTTTCTTTTTCTTTTTTTTTTCTTCTTTTTTTCTTTTAAGTATACCCTTAGTTCAAAATTCTACCTACGTTATAATTCATGACTGTCTCGTTGGTTGATTGGTCGCAAGCGAGGCTGGTGAGCATGAGGTCCTGGATTCGATTCCTGGGTCGGGTAAGTGTTATTGGGCTTTTCCATTAGGAATCTTTCAGTAGCAGCCGCGGAGTCCTGATTTCTGCTCGATTGATGGCAATAAGCTCGTCCCCTATTACATGGGACTAAAACATAACTGGCGAAATGTGGGTGTAGTATTAGGTAGACCTCTGCCTAAACCTTCGGGAATTACAGGTGTGATGTTATGTTATAATTCTTTTCCTGGTGTCCTTTATAAAGTTCAACTCTACCAAAATCAATTGAAATCGGCTCAGTACAGTACTAACCTCAAAACTTACACTGACAGCCTCTAGGTTCACACCGCATTAACATCGCCGATATTCGCATATTATAAGTTGGGGGATTACATTGATGATAAAAATGCTTGGCTATATGCTAGTCCTGCTCTACAACCATAGGGGCAAACTAATTGATTTCATTTTATTGTGGAAGCTGCAGAACATTGTAAAAATATCCTTGCATTGTGTAGATTCCTAGTATCTAGCTCTAGCTCTAGGTCTAGGTCTAGCTCTAGGTCTTAGTATTATATAATTGCACAGCACATGTGTGAGTACTTTGTACTGTTCAGCCACCATTTACATTTAGTTATCTTTCATTGACTTGAATATGCCTTGGTGGCTGAGAGAATGTCATACTCACTCAAACGTCTCGCTGATGGTGGCGGGTGAGTCGGGTCATTTAGTTCCCTTCGATATGGTTGAGTTGAATGGCGTCGATACGATGTACGATGTTCGTGAACGGGCGCTGTCAGTTGGGACTGGTCATCTCTTAGCTGCCACGGTTCATTTTAATTACTAATTTTAAATTGTTGTTTTAATCTTTTACTCTGGACGCTCATACGAGACGTTCTCACATAAATGCATAATCTTAACATGAAAGATGTAACCAAGATTTTGGAACAATATTTTGATTTAAAAGAGTGTCCATGGAGTTTCTTGCCCGTTCTTCTCCATAGAGATCTACGTTAGGGAATGGGCAACTACAGTACTTTCTCAAGTTATTATATGCCTTGTCACTGTGACTGTAGCCTTGCTTTTTATTTGTTTTTTTGACATTCAAAAGTGCGTAATGGTCTAAATGAATTAATGCTTTGAGTTTCTTTTTTTCGTCCCAATTTCCTGCAACCGAGTCAAATAAAGCTGTATGGCATAGCCAGTTAGGACGTGATCTGTGCTGATCCTCTTAGCTGACAGACTGCGTGAATAGCACACATTGATCGCTATCTGCGACTGGTACTGGCAATGAGGCTTAAACATGATGGTGGTTGATTGGCGGAACTACACTTCATTCACAATTATTACGCCTGTGGCTGGACTGTATAAGGTAGCTTGTTTTTGACTATGCAAAAGTGCCTGTCATCTGTCTATATTTTGAAATAAATGTTTTGAGTTTGAAGTATCTTGTGTTCAAGATTATTTAGGGTTCCGTAGTCCTGACAAGGAACCCTTAGAGTTTCGTCATGTCCGTCTGTCTGTCTGTCTGTCTGCCCGAGGTTTCGCTAAGAGACCGTTAGTACTAGAAAGCTGTAATTTTGTAGAGGTGTGTACAATAACGCCGCCAAAAGAGTAAGCCAGGTAAAATAAAATTTTGGAAAATATTTTTTTTAGGGTTGCTCCCCTACATGTGAAGTGGGGATGATTTTTTTTCGTCGTCTACCCCATCGTGTGGGGTATCGTTGAATAGGTCTTTTAAAATGACTTAGGGGTTGCTAATCCTACTTTTTGATTTAATGCTCCATTTACGAAATATTAAACTGTCCGCTGACAAATACTAGCCATTCTCATATAGTTAGTACCGATGATAAGAAGAGGATGATTCGGTCAACACACAAAAGCTTAGGTACGTACATAACATATCATCACGCCTGTAACTTATTCCTGAAGGGTTAAGCAGAGTTATACCGAATAGTACACGGTACACCCACATTGCACCACTTAAGATTAAGTCCCATTTCATAGAATAGAGTAGAATAGAAGAATAGAATATCATTTATTTGCCTACTTTTTGTTTAACAAAATATGTCTCTATGGCCGGTGGGCCGAGCAGAGGTGAATCAGCTAACTTAATGTCCTAGTGGATCTCTGTTTGCTGTGTTCTGATTCCCATTTAATATAAGTTGGCGAGCCCATTGCCATCAATATACAAAAGATTTATGTTTTAAATCAAGCATTTACAGGCAAACACACTACCTTGAGTACCACCTATTGTTGACTACAGTGAAGGCAGTAACAAAGTCCGTGAATAAATAATGTAAACAATTTCACAAGCAAAAATCATTGCCATCAGCTTATTACCGCTCATATCAGCCGCATCTTTGAGGGGTGTAAAGTGCAGCACAAACACAATACTGTCTAAACTGGGGGGCGGACACCCCACCCCCGCTACACCCCTTACACCCCCGGATAAACATGCGCACTCTGCTTATACACGGGACTAGGATATTGAGGACGCTTACTTGTATGAGTCAAGGTTTTGATTTGGCTTTTATTTTTGTTAGTGTGTCTTGTTTGGAGGTTAATTTTTAGTTGCTGTGCCACACAACATGTGGAAACTATAAAATATTTAAATAACTTAGCGTTCCATCGGTTCCATAAATATTGGATACTAACTTTTACTCGTGGCTTCGCTCCCGTTATGTACGGTAATTAACCCACGGGAATGTTTTAAATGTAGCCTATGACACTCGGGGATAATGTAGCTTCCCGTTAGTGAAAGAATTTTCTTAATCGGATCAGAAGTTCCGAAGATTACCCCCTACATGTTATACAAACTTCAACCAAATACCTTTCTTTCTTTTTAGATATAGGACTTATCTTCTGTGGCGTCCTGCTGCAGTGCAAAGACCTCCCACTCTCTGTCCACTTCTCTCTATTTAAATCTCTAAGACTAAGGACGAAATCCACTAAGGAAACGCAAACCATTACGTAAACCACATTCCTATTCCACCCATGACCCAACACACGCAAAAAAAGAAACTGCCAATTTCACACGAAAATAATGGCAACACTCAAGCGTATCGTCTTAATATTCAACAGTTAGGGTGACCATTCTCGCAAGACAAATGACTAGGGTGCATACAATTTACGGTCTCCCAGGGAATTTCGTTAAGAAACTGCTGATTTGATTGATACAAAGAGATCATGGGATAAATGGGGTCGGTTATAGATTTTATGCGGGACCATGGGGTGCTCAATCACCCCTTATAGCTTGCGCAGCAGGTAGAGGGTTATCATTTTATCCATGTTTATTAAAAACGTATTTAGGGTTGATATTTGTGGGGTTTTCGAAGTATTGTTGCCTTAGAGACTCGTGTTGTCTAAGGAAGTATCTGTTGGTAAGGCCAACAATATCAGGTTGTTTCATCTTCATCATTCTCCTGCTCTAATCCCAATTGATTTGGGGTCGGCGCAGCATGTCTTCTTCATTACTTCTCTATTACTCTTCTCTCATCAGTCACCTCCTTTCTAGCCATATCATTCTTTACACAGTCCATCCATCGTTTCTTTGGTCCTCCTCTATATATTCATTTACCCATCCACATTCGTACTCATACTCGTTGTATCTTTTTGAGTATAAGCTGGTCGTTGGTTTTGTCTGTCTGGTCCCGCCATCTTCTACGAGGTCATTCATTATTTACGTAATATTTACTTTTAATTATCTATATGTATAAAATGATAAACTGACTGACTGACTGACTGACTGACTGACTGGGTGACATATCAACGCACAGCCCAAACCGCTAGGTCTACAGATTCCAAATTTGGCAAGTAGGTTCCTTATGTGGTCTAGGGGTGCACTAAGAAAGGATTTTTCAAAATTCACCCCCTAAGGGGGTTAAATGGGGTTCCAAAGTTTGTATGGGGAAACAAGATTAGTTAGACTATTTTATTCGAAACTTCACAGGAGGGTTCCTATTGATAAATGAGTAGAAACGGGTTTCAGGTTTTTTCAGAATTCAACCCCTAAGAGGGGCAAATGGGGTGACAAAGTCTAAAAATCAATGCACAGCCTATACCGCTGGATCTACAGATTCCTAATTTGGCAAGTAGGTTCCTCATGTGGTCTAGGGGTGCACTAAGAAAGGATTTTTCAAAATTCACCCCCTAAGGGGGATAAACGGTGTTCCTAAGTTTGTATGGGGAAACAAGATTAGTTAGACTATTTTATTCGAAACTTCACAGGAGGGTTCCTATTGATAAATGAGTAGAAACAGGTTTCAGGTTTTTTCAGAATTCAACCCCTAAGAGGGGGAAATGGGGTGACAAAGTCTGAAAATCAACATGGGTATAGTTTGTATGGTGTATCGGGTCAGGTGTATTACAAAAACAACGATTTTAAGATTGAATATGGCGGACCTGAAATATCATCATACCCTGTTGGGGTGCGATGGGGTTGAAATGTCTAAAAATCAATATGGGTGTCGATACCGAGATTATCAAGGGTGCTGATTACGAATATGGCATTTATTTTGACATCCAGATGATGGTGATTGTGATGATGATGATTGTGATAACGATGATGGTGATGTGTTGGTGATTGTGATAGTGATTGTGATAATGATTGTGATAGTGATTGTGATAGTGATTGTGATAGTGATTGTGATAGTGATTGTGATAGTGATTGTGACAGTGATTGTGACAGTGATTAGGATACTATTTATCCCTTTATTTTGATCCAGTGGGACAGTAACCGAACTTCACGCGGGCGAAGCCGCGGGCAACAGCTAGTTATTATATAATATATCAAAAAACCACAGTCTATAAATAATTTCAGCGGCGACTCACACTTGTTAAGTGCAAGGCAGGTGTGCTCACAAAGTTCAAGATCAGCTGCACACGTAACACGCTCATTTTCGACCTGACTGATATGAATACACGATATATTGCACCATATTTATCACTATCGCGAAATATCTTCGACCACGCTGCTCTACAGAAAGTTGTAACGTTTTTTACGACACATTAGTCCAGAAACTGATATTCTTCGAAAAAAATCTAGGAAGTGTTAGAGTACACTCACTACTCAGGCACAACTCTGTCTAACCCTTCGGGAAAATACAGGCATGATAATTATGTTATCTATGAGATACTGGCACAAGTAAATATTAGCAAAAGTACATTAAAAAAAACAGGCATGGATATTGGCTGTATATCATTCATGACAGTTTTTTGTAAGTCAATTCTTTGAATGCGTTCGAAACAAATAAAAAGCGAGGTTCCTTACACATAAATCTCCCAATCGTATGGCTTTCACACTTCACCGAAAATCCCTCAATACACCTACCCTACACATTGAAATTCGAAACACTCTTGCTCAAACCTCTTAAAATTTTACGTGAAGAGTGCCGTTAACTCCAGAACCTAAGGTTTTATTGACCAATTCACTTTTATTTGAATAGAAAGGGTTACTGGGCCGACGGTTTCATATTCTTAAATGCGCTGCGAACAACCCTAGCAACGGGTTGAGCATTTCTTGAGTATTTAAATGAGTGTTTTTGCTAGTAAGGTATTATTCAAGCTAGGTTGAGTTCGGAAATTGAAATAATTAAGTGTGATGTTATGTTGATCCTTGGCTGATACAAGAGCATCATAATTATGCATAATATGAAGAACCAAGCAAACTGCCTGCTACTTTAAGTATTCAGAGAAAGTAGGATGACCCAGTGGAACCCGACAGGAAATATCAGCATCGTGTGGATCATCTTGTTCTAAAAACAAAAATTTGATAAAATGTGACATCCACCACCCGCACTGACTTCATCTCACAAAGCAGATGCCCCTGTCCCAACAGTGGGCATGTTATAGGCTGATCATTTGGTGATTCCATGCCTGAATCAACCCATTTTATACAGTAACTCAGATTCATTTCTTTAGTTGGAATAACTATTGTTATTGATATTACCTATTCAATTCTTTGCGCCTATGGAGCTATCAAAGTTACAACGAACAAAGTTTCCTATATCTATGTATTACATCTAAAATAAGTTACCTACGGCTATCATCACATCCGAGCATGCCTATAAAAAGTCCCATAAAAACATGCAACACGCCAAGAATTCTGCAACGTCCGCAGATTCGGTACTTACTAATCATGGCCACGCTTGGCTGGCGGGGTCACTCGCGTGAGAGGGCTCGGCTATCTACCTACGTCCTACCTCCTGCACTAACCTACCCACCTAACTGATGGCTGGGAGTATGGCATGGCCTCCTTTATGAGATGAGCTTGTGTCCAGCAGATATTGTAGGGAGGTTAGATAAGAACGGAGTAGCTGAATGCTTCAAAAAGTGGCGCGGACCAACTGGATCTAGAAGGTGCAGGATAGGGTTTTGTGGCCCAGCTTGGAAGAAACCTATGGCCAGTAGTGGACTACGATAGTTTGAGTTTATTGATTGTTTGACTGAACTAAAGACTGATAAACACATGGGCAAAGAATACATGAGGGATATAGATGTTAAAGCGTCAAAAGCCACGCTGTTTTGTCAGTATTTTATTTATTTAAAACCATGGAGAAATGGGAGTAAGTTGCCATAACTTGAATAAATGTGATGAATTATAAATAGGATGGAAGACCTCTCATACATGTATGATGTTTGTGTATGTATGTAGTGCGTGTTGTGGGATTCCAAAATAAAACAGCAAACAAACTTTACTTTTTTAAATAATATAATATTCTTCGGAAAATCTTACGTCTTCCATCTTTTCTCATCGGTCGTACTCCTTCCTTGACATACAGTGTTGTCACGCCATCATCTTACATTCCCTCATTCAATCAGTGTTGCCACTTAACTCACCTTACATTCCCACATGTATGAGAGGAAACTTAGGCAAATTGCTTGAAAACAGTGTTATAGGCGAAAATTGTGAGTTGTCAAAAGGGCTACAAAATGAAAATACTTACGTAGTCTCCTAGGGCTACGTTTCACATAAGAAATGTTTCATTTGAACAACATTTTGGGAGACATCAAATAGAATAATTCAGAGGAAGCTCTTTAAAAGAATTTTAGAGTCAATATAGTCATAAAATTAATTAACATACGTGACTGACTTCATGTTGGTAGTTTACTGAATTCTGATATCAAGGACACTTAATAATAGAAAACAAAAATTAGCAGACATCGCTTAGTTAATACCGCTGGGTCTAGACACATGGTCTTCTTTATAAAACCGGTCAAGTGCGTGTCGGGCCACGCGCAGCGTAGGGTTCTGTAGTAGCCCGTTATCACAATATAGGACGAACCCACTACAGCGCCATTTAGCGGCAGCTTTGTGAAACTTACGATAATTTAATAAGTATGGTTTTTTACTTTTTTTATTTTCGATTTTGTTTTTCAATGCAAGTCTTTTACCCGTTATAAAATAGGCAAGTTCTACTTCATCTTAGTCACTTAAAAGGATTTATTCTAAGGATTTTGTATTTGGTACAAAATTATCCAACACCCTAGTTCAACGACTATTACTGCTAAACTAATAAAGTTATAATTTTAGTCCATAAGTCATTTTAAAAGACCTATTCAACGATACCACACACAATGGGATAGACAACGAAAAAAAAAACCCCCCACTTCACATGTATGGGAGCTACACTAAAAAAACATTTTCCAATTTTTTTTTTTACATTTCACACCCCTACAAAATTACAGCTTTCTAGTACTAACGGTCTCTTAGCAGAACCTCGGATAGACAGACAGACAAAACTTTATGGGTTTCTTGTCAGGACTACGGAACCCTAAAAATAAGATTAGCACTAAGACAAGATTTTTTAAACATACCCTATAAATGTTGAATTGGTTATGAAAAGTGTAGGTAAGTTCAATCATTTTACCAATGGGAATCTTATCAAGCACTCGCACTTTCATGGAGCTTTTGGCGCGAGGCCTGCATCGGATCTAACGCAGCCATCTTGTTTTTTTTTACAAGATTCTAATTTTTAGTAAGTACCTATGGTTGTTTCTTGCAAGTAAAGTGATGTCATTCAAAATCAAAAATGGCGGACTTGTTATTTTGTATGCACCTCCATGGTATGGGTATCAAGTTATAAGGGAAACGAAAAACAACAACGTCAGCTATATTTAAAAGCTTGTAAATGATTTTAAGTAAAAGCTTGTTTTAATACAATTTTCACAGACAATTTCACAAATATTTGACAACATCGCTCTCCTGTCAATGTCATTAAAGCATTAAAAGAGCTATGCCGCATAACTAATAAAGCTAAAAGCTGCAATTATAGCTGTTTCCTTGGCTGTTTCATAAATCCACACCTGTCAACAAGTAGCATCATAATAAACGTCTCCCAACAAACTGGAAGCTCTATTATGATGTTTATTGACGAGCTCGAGTTGAGGTGCCAATACGAACGGGTGACGGGTGCCGGTACCAGTCCGCGCCTCCCAGCTGTGTTGACTGGGAACTGTAAACATGGTGTAGATACGGGTACTGATATATTATTATGTATATAGTTATATACTTACGCTTAGGAAATGAAAAAGTAGTTCTCACATTATGTAAGAATCGCAAAGTTGAGATAAGTTGTAGTTGATGTTGTTGTTGTGTGTTGTAGTTGTTAGTTGTTGTTTTGTTGTTGTCGTTTCTTTATTATTGACTAGCACTTCGCCCGCGACTTGTGAAAAATTGTGATAGCTCAGCTAATTTGCAAAATATCAATATCATTCATATAGCCCATGTTACTCGGTAAAGACGAAGCTTTCCAATGGTGAAAGATTTTAAAATCGGTTGAGGAGTTCTTGAGTTAAATCGTAACAAACACACGAACAAAAAATCAAATCTTTCCTCTTAATATTAGTTTAGATTACCTGTAGTGCACCTAACTGTAAACCCATATTCGCCAGTTATGTATTATAGTCCAATGTAATAGGGGGTGAGCCTAATGCTATCAACCGGGCAAATCCAGTTTCCTTGTTTGCTACTGAGAAATTCCTGATGGAAAAACCCAATGACACTTTATCCGACCTGGAAATCGAACCCAGGACTTCAGTCTCAACAGTCGTGCTTGCGATCACTAGGCCAACGAAGCAGTCGTCGTCATCGGTAATTTAAAAAGAAAATCAGCAGCTTGTTGTTATCTACCAGACGGAGCTGCCTTTTGACATTATCCTCAATCGCCCACGGGTTTGGGACACCCATCTATTATAAACACACCCACGGTTGGAGTAAACGAGACAAGAATCGAAATAAACATCGAGATAATGATAAATCGCTTTGTATTTAACGACATTTTCATAATCAATCAAAAACTATGTAGGTAGAGAAAAGTTTTAAAGCGTAACCTTCGAATTCTCAACCGAAACTATATGGCTCTACTATTTATATGGCTATATTAAATAACAAAATGGCAGCACTAATCTTAGGGTGGACTATAACAATTTGGCTCTAAAAGAGAATATAACGCACATCCTCTAAAAAACTGTCATAACACAAAATATGTAGGTATTTTGGAAAATATCCCACTCAACTTTAATTGTCTTTGCTCTATAATTGAAAAAAAAAACACCTTATGTATACAAAAATAAGTGGCCATTTGGCACATGAGAAAGGTTTTTACGCAAAGTATCGATAAGAACTCAAAAATTTTTAAATGCATATATCTCAAAACTCAGTTTTTTAGAGGATGTGCGATATTTTGAAAGTGTAACGTCTATTCAAATCCTTGTTTCTTCTTGACGTTACTTCGACACACAGAAATCAACTATATTTTTGAGTCTAATAAGTTGATTTTGGAATAATTGGAGATCTTGAAAAATATTGAAGTTGTAGTGCAATTTGAACTTTATATAATGTAGGTGTAACATAAGCTAACCGAAACTGCACCTAATAATGAGTGTACTATTAGGTACCGTTTCGGTTGAAGATCTCTGCTTAACCCTTCGGAGATTACAGGCGTGATGTTATGTTATGCTATTGCCGATGAACAGTTTCTATGTGACGGGAGTTCGGAATGACGTACTGAATACGTGAAAGCCGTTTGTCGATCAATCAATATTTTACTATCAGGCATCTTAAGGGGACTACAGGAGCTAAACGCGAGTTTTATAATGCAAAATATCATATGATGCACTGCAATAAACAAAACCAGAAAAATATATGATATTCTTCAGGATATATGCTAGTACGATAGTGTTTTGAAAACATAATACGACTAATTTTAGTCGATAAAAAAAAAAACACGAACTTATCTCTAAATATTTCTTTTATCGAGTAAAAACCATACTCAAATACATGCTATCGTTCTGATTTTTTGGCAAATATTTCTACAAGCAACATATTAGCATGATAGTGTTTTATTCTTTTAGTCCAATCAATAGATTTTTTGTAAATCGCAAAAAAACACTAATTTCGCACTATTCGGCCCGCAGTGACTGACGTAACAACCACTTTGTAGTGCAAGCTGATTAGAACTTTATTCTAATAGTATTTTAAACGAAGTTCGAACCACCACAATTGGTCTTGCTAATTTAGCTCCTGTAGTCGCCTTATGGCCCATAGATAAAATACACAAAATTACATTACAACATAAAAATATATACTAATACATTTGTACATTTGTTTGTGCGTCGATGACATGTATTCCACTGTAGAAAGTTGATAAGCTCACAATAACATCGACAATGATTACGAGACATGCCTATCATACGATTACGGGTATATTGCCGAAAATTCACAGTTGGTTGACTACGGCCCCTCAGCCCCTCGTGACGGGAGACTATTGTGTTGAGATCTGTTCTAATCTCCAGTCTGTGATGCTGACGGAGATAGGCATCAACTAACTAACTATGCGTTCGTAATTTAGTTTCCGAGTATGTCAATAAATACGATTTAACAAACATAATAATTATAATATTCAATAGGCCAAAATTTTATTGGGTTTTCCATTAGAATTTTTTCAGTACCTAGCAGCCTGAATTCCGGATTTGTGTCTGGTAGATGACAATAGGGTCGCCCTGTTAAAACTACTTAACAGACACCTTTGCATTAGTTAGTTTTCGGGTATTACAGCTTAGCACCTTATGTTATGCCTACACATTAAGTTCAGTTTGCACTACAACTTCAATATTTTTCAAGATCTCCAATTATTCCAAAATCAACTTATTGCTCTCAAACATATAGTTGATTTCTGTGTGTCGAAGTAACGTCAAGTAGAATAAGGATTTGAATAGACAAAATATATTCTCTTTTAGGGCCAAATTGTTATTGTCCATCTTAAGATTAGTGGATAGTGCTGCCATTTAGTTATTTGGTGTAGCGATCTAAATAGTAGATAGCCCTGATGTTAAGCAGTGCTTGTCGTCTAGTACCTAGTTCATTTTGCAATACATTATGTTTATAGACCACGTCTGCCTTGAACGGGTTCGCACAAGCAATGTTGCCTCGACATTTCGCTCATACGCGACCAGAAGTTGTCATCACCTGTCTAGCGCTTTCAGTCTAACTGGATGTGAGTGGACATGGAGCGACTGCCTACTGCCTATCTGACCTCCAAAATCCATCTACCACCCAAATATTGGGTGACACGATACCAGATGGTATAAGACTGGTCGTCAGACAGTCAGACTTCTGACTGAATAATGTCAAGGATCTACAAATGATAGCCAGGACACAGAGAGGTCTCGGTATAGATGGTCATGTTTCCACAGACTGACCTTGAAGATTGGCCAGGACGATATGAGTTCAAAAAGTATTCTAGTATTTTCTGTTCTGAAGATCTAAAAACACTAAAGTTTTTTGGCCGAAAATATAAAAAAAAAAAAAACGCAAGACGAAAACCGTGAAGAGTCTTGTTGAAGACGCAAACGAGTATCGAAATGGCGAGACAAAACTGTATTAAGTGTACGTGTCGGGGCGAGGGGAAGTTTCACCCCTCGGGGGGTGTAGGGGTGGAGTAGGGTTGTGGCGGGGTATATTTTAATCGGTTATGTTTCGGCTTTAGGGACTTCTGTGCGTTTGTGTTGTGTATGACTGCTGGAGTTTTGTAAGGATGATTGTCGGTTGTATGTTGTTTGGGGCATGAGAAAGATGAGCTTAGTGGATGTAAGGCGTATTTCTTTTATATAAATAACGATGAAAGATATAATTGACGAGAGTAAAGCGTGCCATATACACGACTAGGCTGGCTGGCTGGAAAATTGTAAATATGAGCCAAATATGAGAAGTGAAATGCTTTGGGTCGGCCTTGCGATTCAAAAATACAGTCGAAGCGAATGTGCCAACTAGAACTAGTTGTAACACCCCGATATCTTAAAATCTCATTCACCAGGACCGACTTGGTTTCGAAATTCTCTTTCGCCTTAATCAACTGGAATCAGACAAAAATTCTTACTTATTTTCAGCAAACCATTTTAATTTGGAGGTCATTCCCGAACTTGAGGTACGATATTCAGCTGCGTCCGGTTAGACTGGAAGCCGACCCCAATATAGTTGGGAAAAGGCAGGCAGATGATGACGATTCCCGAAAAAGCATACTTTCTGAAAAACATTCTGAGTACCTACTTACGTATATAATACGGACTTCATGAGGAGCTATTCATAATACATTTAAAACGTTAAACTACACAGCATTCTCACAAAAATCTCACATCTCAAACTCAACCCTCCCCCGCGTTCGCAACAAATCTCAGGGGTTGAGAATGTCAATCAAAATATCCCTTAATGGGGTGCCAGATCCCGCTTAGGATATTAGATAAATACGCACGAGGCAGCCGGTGATAACGATAATGTGCCTCGGGGACTGCAGGGGGTGAACACAGAATTGAAACGGGGTGCTTTGAAACTGAGTTAAGATGTAGTATTTTAGGGTTATTATGATGATGAGTGAGTTAGTAATTTTGTTAAGTTATTTGTAAATGAGTGTTTCTGTTTATTACGCGTTATACCGTTTCGAAAACTATATAGCAGTGATAGCCTAGTGGTGTGACCGTCGGACTGCCAAGTCATAGGTCTCGAGTTCGAACCCAAGACACGTACCTCTGATTTTTCGGATTCATGTGCGTATTGTTATTATCACTTGCTTCGGTGAAGGAGAACATGAGGAAACCAGCATGCCTGAGCGATATTTCTCGACGTCATGTAAAGCCAAGTCAGAGGCCCATGGGCGGCATAAAAACTCTGACACCAGGTCAGACACTAACCACACGATAAAGAAAGAAGACTTTGTAAAGTCCCTTCCAAACATTGAGAGTAGTATGCCCGAAACGTTAACTGCTCAGGGGTAAGGAACAATAAAGCCAGTCGCGGGAATATCAAAATACGCTTATTTATTTAATAGTAAGTATTCCGCTTTTTCGCTACTTGAACCCACTATATTAATGGAAAAAAATGCATTTAAGAGGCTTATATTTTTCATACTTATGCAAAACAATCCATGTAAAAAAGGCTAGCACTACTTATCAAAATATGGGAAATTACGATTATGCAAAATTCATGAGAAATTTCCCTAAATTACGCGGAAAAATAAATAAATACTTTAAAATCTCAGAAATAAAAGTGAAAAGTAGGTACATATTTTTATAAAAATTTTCCTGTTTATTATTCGTTGGTAACAGGGAATTTCGTCAGACAGTAAATCAAATGAAATTCCGAATATGTTCCCCGAACAGCTACTACCGGTCCGGTAAGGAGTAGGTACTATTAAACAGTAAACAACCACATTCCAGCCCCTGATTCACAACGCTTCGATTCGATTTTCGATTCGGAAAGTCGTATGTCTATCTTTTTTTGACATTACGAAATCAAGCGAGATAGACATATGACATTCCGAATCAAAAACGAATCGAAGCGTTGTGAATAGCTATGCAGGAAGTAAGGGGTGAACTGAACTGAATTATGTCAGTATATAAAGTCAAATAAGAGTATCTAACGAATCTCTGCAAATGTGATAAGTATCGAAACCTACAAAATATGCACCGGATATATTGTTTATCATTCTGACGAACATAAGCTGTGCTTGCCTAGGTTAGTCTGTAGATGGGTGACCACCCATTACATACCGAGTTTCCTCGGAGCCTCGGAAAGTAGGCTAAGCCGTTGGTCCCGGCTATCATTAAATTTTGTAGATCTTTGAAAGTCGTTACAGGTAGTCAGTGGCCCAAAAAGTCTGACAACCAGTGTTACCAAGGGGTACTGTATTACCTAGTACTAATTGGGTTGTGGAGGTCAGATAGGCAGCCACTGCATGTAAAATACCGGTATTCAGCTGCATCCGGTTAGACTGGAACCCGACCCTAACATAGTTGGGAAAAGGCTAGGTTAGGTTAGTTTGATTCTGACGAACATATTCATTGGGCTAAACTACTGTTCAATCCTCTCAGTCTATCACAGTCCACTGCTGGATATAGACCCTACCAAGCTACCCTACCGCCAGGATACAATAATCTCCGCCTTCCGCATCAAGTCAGTCCAGGTGGGGGGCGTCACACTTAACGCACTCTACTCCGGGACTGGTTTGCTCCATCAGCCATCAACACTTCGAAAAATATATCCACTGCAACTTCAGCTAGTTTTATCTGCATAATATGTAACTGCTCCTAGGTTTTTAACATCACGCCTGTAATCTCCGAAGAGTTAGATAGAGATAATCACCTTCAATACCCTCATTTCGACAGGTAAGTTTTAAGTCCCGTGCAATAGTGGCCAACTTACTGCCACTTCTACTTGCTACTTCTGCTTCTTCTTTATAGTGTGGTTAGTGCCTAACCTGGTGTCAGAGTTTTTTATGTAGCCCATGGGCCTCTGACATGGCTTTACATGCCGTCGAGAAACTTCTCTTAGGCATCCTGGTTTCCTCACGATGTTTTCCTTCACCGAAGCAAGTGATCATTATACGTACATGAATCTCTTTGCCCAGACTTGACAAACTAGAGCCTACGTAGGATAAATACCTACCCATACGTGCAATCTCCAAAAAACTTGACGCTATCAAAAAATTCTTATATCCATAAAAATATATAAATATGACGAAAATTTCTCAGTGGATTTAAGCCGGTTTTACCCACAGGCTTAATTCCGCCGTGGAAAGAGGAATTACTGCTACAGCTCACATATTCGAATATTTTTCACCGTGTACTGGATCCTCTGGGATGAGTTATGTATAGGTATGTGTAAGTTATACGTAGATTAAACATACCTATGAAAAGTGTGTGAGGCACTATAGTGTGTGAAGGTTTCCTTGCATTGAAGTAGTGCCGACAAGTGTAATCAGCTTAGAACGTTCCCACTGTTGGGACACGGGGCCCCGCTCTGTGAGGAGAAGTGGGCTGTTATCCACCACGCCGCCGCCGGCCCAGTGCGGGTTGGATGTGAACATAACATCTTGTTTAGGTTCACTAAAGAATTTTTTCTTCATAATTTTGGCAGTGTAAGAAAAAAAGACCTCGGAGTTATAAAGTCTTGAGCGATTAAGCCCTTCGAGGATTACAGATGAGATGTGTTCATTATCACTTTTAGCACAGTAATGTAGTGCCGGGCATTTCCTTGCTTTGACACAAAGAATGTCAAAAAAAGCTGTGAAATGAGTCGTTCTCTAAAATACGAGTTTTACCCGAAAACCTTACCCATAGCCCCATAGTAGCGATGGTGACTTATCAAATCGAACATCCGTCTTCTAATGGATTCGACTGACTATCCTCCCCCCCCCCCGCGCCCCCCAGCCAGCTGATCGATCGCAGCTTTTAAGAATATTGCTTTGAGAAAAAACTTCATTTATAATTCATTGCGCATTCTAATCTGTGCCTTATTTTTGGTGTATTAGGTCTTAAATTTCAGTCGGGTAGCTGTGGAGTTAAGACGTTTTGTTTAGGAGGGTGGTCCCCTAAATTCGGAAATTATTGTCAGTCCGCATTATACACGGTGTATTGTCCGGGAACATTGTCAGGGCTGATGAAGGAGGGGAACGTGTATTGATGATCAGCTGAGCTGGGCCTACTTTGGCGTATTTCGTTGTTTTTTTATTGCAATCCTGGATTGGATTGATAAGAATTTTTGTTGTGTTCAACGTTTCGCTTTATCTTTTTTATTATATAGCAGAGCTGCTGAATTTCAATTTGTTTGTTTGTAGTCATTTTTTTTTGTGTATACTCATGAGTGTTTCGGTGATACCAAATTTGGAATAGATAGAAGAAAAACCTGATTTGTTTCATGCATTTTAATTGAATAAGCACTAAATGCAGTTTTTTAGGAAAAACGTTATTTTTGCTATTTCAGAATTAGTTCCTTATAAAGAGATTCAAGGTAGGTACTAAAGTGAGCCTTGCAGAAGAAAAAATGTCAAAGAAAAACTGCGATCGTCTCAGTGAGACTATCAATTTTCTTCGTTATATGGCCTCACTAGCATATGCCAGCGGCTTCGCTTGCGTCGTTAATTGGGTAATTTTAACCCAATACGGTAATTCTCCCATGGGATCGTTATACCCAATTACCCACCCAACATGGGATACAGACCTACTTTTTTTCATAATCCTGATATTTGGCAAGACATCCAAATCAGTAATTTTTGCCTAATAGATTAACAAACATCTATCCATCCTCACAAGCTTTATAATAGCAGTAAGATTAAAAGTGGACGCACACTTAAGGTGGACGCACACTTATCCGCGCCAAACGAATCGTTTCTATCATAGAGTAGTAGTAATAAAGAGTTTCTATTTCCTTTAGTCCGTTGTGGCCAGTGATAGGACAGTGATGCCACATTTGGAAAATTTAATCACCCATTAATAAATAAATTACAGAGTGACAGTGAATGCGATTTTAGTGACTAGAAGATGAATTAATTGTTGTGGCAATCAGCAGCAGTGCTGATGGCTCGAGAACATCGATTACGACAGGAATTCCTTTAGTGCGGCCGCTCGAACTTAGAGACTTAGGAGATATGAAACCTTCTTATGTAGTAAGGAGATCATATGTTGTCATAGTAATGTCAAACCGTAGTGTCAAACGATTTGTCTGCTTCTAATACGCTATACATAATTTTATTGTGGAATAAAACCAAGAATTCCTTTAGTTTTGTCTTTATTCTGTGTCAGAGACCATGATTAAAAACAAAGAAGTGTGCGCCTCGGGACGCCCGACAGAAGTGATAACTTAAATTAGTCTACGTTGAACTATTTAATATTGAAATTGTTTAAATATGACACTGGCGCGAGACGGTCGTCCTCAAACACGGTCGTCTCGCACCAGTAAGGACATATGCCAAAATGACACTGGCACGAGACGGCTGGCCTCAAAGACGGTCGTCTCGCGCCAGTATGGACATTGGCTCCTGACATTCCCGAACTACTTCAGCTTCGAGTCGACCGCATCAGCCGCGCCGAATCTGATGACGTCATACGAATTCGTCTAGGATTTTTGGGTTTCTTCCAGATTCGGACGATTCGACGCGGATAAGTTTGCGAGGTTTCATAGGATTTCATACAAGTAATTCTAAAATTCGATTCGTTCGGCGCGTTCTAGCGCGGATAAGTGTGCGTCCACCTTAAGTGTGCGTCCACCTTAAGACAGTATCACAGTTCTTCTAAAACATTTCTTCTCTATTTACAATCTCTTTGCGTACTAGCTCCTTGACTAGCTCTTATACATGAAGAGCTCATAGTTATGACAATAGCTTACAGATCCAGCTGACATTTGACATTACATAGAACCAAGGAAATTTTATACTAACTGGAATGAGAACGAACAAAATGGTAAAAAAATAAACCCTATCTCAAAAGCTTAGAGTTTAAATTTGTACAATGGATTAATTAGAAAAGAAAAAAAAACAAAACGTTCCGAGCGAGAAACCGACAAAGGTGGATGGTGTCCCTGTCTTGCCTTGTCACCGATGTAAACAATATGGCCGATACATTTTCGCGTTGAAGTCATTTATTAAACAGCATCCATCCCTATTTACATTAGAGCTCAGATCGCGAAATAGAAGTCATTTGTATAATAATGTTACCAGCCAATATAGAATCACTCTCTTTGGGAAAAGTGTCTTTGCTATGGCCACCAAGATTTACAATAAAATTCCAAATGACATAAAAGAATGTAGCAATATTAATGTCTTTAAAAAAAAATTGTTCCAATTTCTAATGGAAAAGTGTTATTACTCTGTAGATGATTTTTTAATGACTAGATCTTTTTAAATGTTTCATGTACGCTTGACGATAATTTATTGTTGTTGATTGTCTTGTGTCTGTTCATGCTTGACTTAGTAATACTTTAATTTATATTTAAATCTGAAATGGAATTGGAATTTTTGACTATTATTTTCACTATGTTATTTAATCATTTGTATGCCCAAGTGGCTGATCATGGAACGGACATTATTAGTATGTAATTATGTAATGAACACCTGCATGTAACCCATGTTTCACAAATAAACGATTTGATTTGATTTGATTTTATTAGAAACATCGGATATTGCACATGGTTTCGGTAGTACCTAGTTTGTTTTTTAAATACAAATATTGAAAAGAAAAGAGTCCGCCGCACCATGCCGTGTCCACTCTTGAAGCTATTTCGCCTAGAATGCTATTGGGTTGCAGGTCATCATCATTAGATAATAAAATAACAGCTACTCTTAAACTGTCTCAAGAGTTAGTATGATTATTGGACACCCTATTAGAAAGAGACAACATTCACTCTTGAAGCTTTCGCGCTCGGAACGTTTTTGGCTTGCCCGTCCTCATTCCAGTTAGTTTATAAGTTTCTTGCATAGAACATACCTTCTTGACATTTGACATTATATTCCTGGAGATATTGAAACTAGAACTACTTGAATTTCTATAGATTCTTGGAGATAGCTGACATAGTTGAAATGGCATTTGTCTCAAAGGTTTTCCCAGTTGAAATAACCTTCCTACTAAGATTAACCATTTCTCACACAGAGTAAGATATAATTTAGAATTTAATATAATGTAAATCTTGCTACAGTTCAATTATATTTTTTATAGGCGGTAGGTATGACATGGCCGGGCCTGTGGACGGGGAGCTATGGGCTAGCTCGCCGTCCGTACGTCTCATGACGACAGGCCGTGTCGACGGCGCGTTCGTGTTCCACGCGCGCCTCAAAGAGAGTCAGCAATAAGCAAGGGCCGAAGCCTGCCGGGGCTGCGGGACTATTCGAAAGAGATACCGTGGCCCCGGAACACAAAGGGCGATGAAGGAACATGAATGGGTTTTAGTCAGTATAACTCTCACACTCCCTTCTGCTCCGCCCAGAGCGGGAGGAGTCATTTGATGATTTCCCATCCGAAAAAAAAAAATCAAAAAAAGGTATGACATGGCAAATTGAAGTACATAGTAGTCAATGAATGTGCTGAACAACGAATTTCCTCGACTGTACATTTATTACTATAGTCATGGATAGACAAAAAACCGGCCAAGTGCGAGACGGACTCGCGCATGAAGAGTTCCGTAACCCCTTTAATTTTTAATTTCATTATTTGTCGTTATAGCGACAACAGAAATACATCATCTGTGAACATTTCAACTGTCTAGCTATCACGTTTCATGAGATACAGCCTGGTGACAGACAGACAGTCGGACAGTGGAGTCTTAGTAATAGGGTCCCGTTTTTGCTCTTTGGGTATGGAACCCTAATAAAATAGGGTTGACATTAATTTATGTAAGCTTTTCGGTTTCAGTCTTATACATTTTTGAATTTTGTTTCGTTATTGCTGATAGCTGATGATTTTAGACCATAGAACTACACAATGCACGTACACATACGGAAGTCGTAACACGATCACAACTTTGAAAAGAGAAGAAGAATCGATGGGTCTTCTTCTACGATTGGTGTCTATCCCTACAATTACCGAGTTAACTCGAAATATTTCTCCTTGTCTTTTACGAGAGACAGATTCCTATCCATTCGTAAGTGTTTTTCAGCCAAGTCATTTTTCTCCGGCCAACACCGCGTTAGAACAAGAGGTTTTAAGTATATAGGCCGCTGAACACCTATTTTCTCTTTCTTAACAAGATTCTCCTCTTTTGTCCACAGGTTCAGTCACATCACGTCGCCCTGAACCCTACTACGGGCGCCAGATCGGCAAGCTCACACAATACGCTCACGGCATCCGCGGCACCGTGTACGCAGTCGACGAGAACACGGTCTTCGTCCGAGGGTTCGCGTACGATGGAACCGGCCCTGACGCCTACTTCTGGGTCGGGGACACGCCGCAGCCAAGTCCTGAAGGGATCTTGGTGCCGTATCCAGAGGATTATACTACTAGGTGAGTGCTTTATCGTCCCATCGTTTTATTGTTTTATGTAAGTACTCATAGTAGGAACTATTCCTTGTGAAAAAAAATCACCAAGTCTGACTTTCGGGCTTCAAACGTAACGACTGTCAAACATCTACAAATGACAGCTGGGACCAACGATTTCCGAGATTCGAAGGGGTCTCAGTATGTAATGGCTGGTCTTGCTCACCCATCCATATTATGGCATAGTAGAATCCCACTTACGTTACGGTATAATATTCTGGGGAAATTCAACCGAAAGAGAAACAGTTTTAAAAGCCCAGAAAAGATGTCTACGAGCGATGTTTAAGCTTCAATCCACTGATAGTTGCATGCCATACTTTAAACAGCACAAAATATTAACACTACCTTCCCTGTACATAATGGAAGTAGCTGTGTTTGTGAAGTCGAACCCAAATCGTTTTAAACGCCTGGCTGACGTAGTTCCACGTAATAGACGCGACAATAATCTAGTGTGTTCTCACCCCGCCAAAACGGCACTAATGCGCAAGAGTGTCTACTGCATGGCTTCGGTCATCTATAATAAATTACCTAAGCAATGGAGAGAATTGCCGCTATCTCTATTTAAAAGCAGGCTCCGGAGCTTTTTAACCCATAAAGCATACTATGCTGTCAGTGAATTCCTTACTGAGAAAGAATTTGGCTAACTTATTTGACATTGATATTTACTTAATTGACATTGTAAATTTTATTTTATTACATTCTTTATTGACATTATAAATTTTATTCTACTACATTCTATTATTGACATTGTATTTTTATCATTATATTCATTATTAATATTTATACTCAATTGTTAATGTTTTGCTTGTTTTTCCAGTCTTAAGTTATTTTGTGTTTTATTGTAATTATTTTATTTTAACATGTTGATAATCTTTTTAAAAATAATAACTGATATGTGAAAGAGTGCACACCTTTAAGGTAGATTTTTGAGGAACTATTATAATTATTTATTATTACTTAAGATCTCATGTAAAATGTACCAAAAATCACACCAATAAATTAATTATGAATTATGAATTAGGTCGACCTTCTTAAAAAACGACCTGTGCGGTTGTTATTATTTAGACAAGAAGAAGGAAAGTGCCTAATAACATTTACTGATTCATAAGATTACACCGATGATTAAGTTTTGTATTTCATTCAGTAGACACTATACCAAACTTTAACTAGTGTACCTACTATTGAAAATCTGAAGTTTTTTCTGATAAGGTTAGGTAAAGTTTGATTGCAGACGTTAAGTAAGCCGTAAACGGTTTTAACCAGGGGCGTGGAGCTTGTTTCCACATTTATAAAAAAGTCAGTCTAAAGAAGCCTTACCAAAACAATAGAAAACACCACAAAAACCTCCAAGTCTCTGCCCTGTTTAACACCAACTTTCTAACCAGTCTAATTTAAGAATCGGTTACACAACGCTCTTGCTTAGTGAGAAACAAACATAGGGTGACGTGTTGTACCAGTTGTAGGTACCCATGACGGGAAAGTTTAGCTTCATTGACGAAGTTTCTGTCGCTACCGCTACGGCTACACAATACAATGTAAAGGTCAGGGATTCTATCGGTAAATGGAGCTTTAATCGAGGACCCATCGCTTGTTGCCCACCGGGTGAAGTTATAACTGGAACAGATAGATATATAACCATCATTAATACTTAGAATGAGATGGACTATTTGTTTTAGGTCACAAGGTTTCTGTTGTAAGCCCCTTGATCATGGATACACTGAAGTTATTGCGGGTGGGTGTTTATGAGTAGACAAATCAACTTTATTCGTGATGGTAGATACCATCGGTTCTCCGACAAACGTGGCCGGCTCATTGCAAAGTCAAAGTCCAACCTTATTACTTTGAACGTTAAACTTTAAAACAAAGGAAATAGAATTGATTCTACGCTGCCGGAAAAGAACTGGAGTTACCGACATTGCTTTCAGAGTAAGCAAGTTGAAGAGGTAGCGGGATATAACGCACGTTTACCCCGAAAGACTAAACAGACGTATTAGTAGACAGAGGAGTTCGTGTGTACGAATACCCACATTTTCCCAGTCGTTTTGTCATTTCCATGAAACCTGGATTGATGACAGCTAATAGACGCTAATAGGTACAAAGGACTACAGCTGGTACTGAGAATTTAAATGCTGTCGAATGTTGCACTAATAACAATTTCCCCTAACTAAGTTATTACCAAGCATTGTAGTTAGATGAAATATTGATAGCAGAATAAACATTAACCAGAATATTGCAGCTTCCAATAAAACGGATTTCTGTGAAGTGGAGCCTGATATTCCATGTTTCTTATTATTGACAACGATGGTTTGATCAAATATCCTACATTTAGAATGGGTAATTGTATTTTGCATGGAGCGAAACCTCCCTAATATCCCTTTGGTAAGACTGCTTGGCAGACTGGCTCCCGAAGTGCCGACTACTAGTAACAACTGTCAAAGATGTATAAATGACAGCCGAAATAACAACGTTTTGGTCACCCATCCACGAACTTGCCCTAGCAAGCGTTGCTTTACCTTAAAGGTAAATTCGTGCGGATGTGCTTATATATATAGCCTAGAGCCCCTTTGACTTGATTACCTGGTTGGTCTAGCGGTCGCCAGCGGGACTGCTGAACCCGGTCCGATTCCCGAATCGGGCAAAATGTTAGGTACTGGGTTTTCCATCAGGATTTTCCCAATAAATGATGAAATGATGATAATAGGCTCGCCCCTTATTAAATGGGACTTAAACATAACTTGCGAAATGTGGGTATAGGTACTTGTTAAGTACACCTCTGTATTACCCTTCGGGGATTACAAGGCGTGATGATTTGTTAAACGTTATGTGAGCCCATTTGACTATATACAACCATGCTTCAGAGAAATTGCTTTTTTCATACCTCCCCAAAGAATCGAAATGACATCTCCGTCACCATAATTCCCCACTTCTAAATAACACCCTGCATCATCCCCCTCTTCGTTATTCATCCAAATGAGTATCACATTCGTCACAAGTCGGTTCCCGTCGTGCCCCCACACTTAGTATTCATGGAGCAAAGTCAAAACGAAATAAATTCGTCGTACGATCAATGAGGGCTTTCCTTGTTCAGCTCCTTAAATGTAACGACGTAATTCAAGTAAAGCTTTTTCATTTAAGTTAGTTACAATTTTCATTTTGGTAAGTGTTTTTATTTTTTGCTTTTCCGCGTTGTGCAGGCTCTATACTTAAGTAATTAGTCGGCCGACTGATTTAAAAATTTGTGTATTTAAAATCTTAGCTGTGATCGTGTAGGTACACTCAGTAGTAACACTCACACCACGAAAACTGTCCTTATTGCTAAGACATAAAGGTGCTGTTACCACGCATGCGGACGAGAACGAACTACACCAAAAGAGCTTATGTGAAAAAAATAAAGTGCTAGCAATTTTTGAAGTGAAAACTTCTTTAGGCGCGTTGAGCACTTTTTGGTGAACAAAAATCATGGAACTCGCGTCATCGCTCGTTTGTGCTCGCTATAACTCGAGAACGGCTGAGCCGATTTAGCTGATTTTGGTTTAGAAATGTTTGTCGTAGTCCAGGGAAGGTTTAAACGGTGAGAAAAAAAAACTATTCTATACAAACCAAAAAATAATCCAAAGTCAAAATCTAATAGCTCGGATACGATTCACAAGTTACTTAGTTTTTACTTCTATCGGCAGTCCCCAGAGACTGCGAGCATGTTTTTTTTGTGTTTAGTGAAACGTTTCTTTGGTCTAGGTACTCTCATAGCCCCGGGGCTGCGGGCCTGTTCGAAAGAGATACCGTGGCCCCGGAACACAAAGGGCGATGAAGGAACATGGATGGGTTTGAGTCAGTAAAAGTCTGACACTCCCTCCTGCTCCACCCAGAGCGGGAGGAGTCATTTGATGATTTCCCATACGAAAAAAAAATGAAAAAAAACAGGTACTCTCATAGCTCGCTCTCTATCTTTTCATACTCAAAACGTTCCAAACGTTTTCCTCAGTCCTCCTATCACTTTTCTCACTTTCTTACCCGATATTATAGTTCAGTATTTTTTTGTATTTTGTCCTATATATTTTTACTAGAATACTAGCTTATGTTCTCTTGGCTCGGTTAGTCCGTGGATGGGTGACCACCTATTACATACCGAGTTTCCTCCATGCTTCGGAAAACACGTAAAGCCGTTAGCCCCGGCTGTCATTTGCAGTAAGTGGCCCGAAAGTCTGACAGCCAGTCTTACCAATGGGTATCGTATTACCCAGTACTAACTGGGTTGAGGAGGTCAGATAGGAAGTCGCTCCGTGTAAAATACTGGTATTCAGCTGCATCCGGTTAGACTGGAAACCGACCCCAACATAGTTGGGAAAAGGCTAGGCAGATGAGAACGTTGTTTCTATATTTTCGTCCTTCTTAGAACCAGCTAGCTTTTAACAGATCATACCGACATAGTATTCTAATAAAAAAATGTGTCATTAGAATACTATGACGGTTATTGCCTGTTAAAAGCTTCAGAACTAGTAATTACAGCCGCAACATTTCTAAAATCAATAAATTCGTGTCAAAGCGAAGTTGTGACCTGACAATGTGCCACATAGAATCGTATAGTTTCGACAGATACCTAAATACATATGTATTTATGTAATGTGTTTATGAAAGACATAACCTAGATAATTGTAGGCTTAAGTTACGGCCTTGGACCTACCAATTAGCCTAGATTATGATTTTGTGTGGAAAATAACTTTTAGTATAGAGTTAAAGACATTAATTCACTTTTTTTTATCACTCTACAATTCCTCTCTCTCAACTCAACTCAAATCTCTCTTAACTCGCCTAATGTGAAGCGATTTTGCGGCGTTGGATGGAGCACGCTTGCCTTGAAGAAACCGATTCACTCGAACTTTGAATCTGAGTCTGAGTTGTCACCATAAAATAAATAAAAAAGCCTTTTATTTCTAGCAAAACATTAGAGAAAAAATCTTAGATTCTATTTTATTTTGAAGTATTTTTGTTAGTGCTTAAGTAATGTTTCTTAATTTACCTGCAGAGGAGTTCTAGCAGACAACTAAATATTTATGTAAATTCTAAACTAACAACAAGATTTAAGAACTAAACCTAATGTACTAACAAAAAATGTCAAATTAAAATAAAATAAAAAAATGTCACCATAAACTGGACACAAATTGTGATTCTTAGGATATTGCTACTGGGAATTTTCTTATAAAATACTCTGACATTAACACTGCTTAACCCGTTGATCGAACCCTGAGTACCAAGGATAACCTACTCATTATTCTCCTGCCCTTATCCCAATTTATTAGTGGTCGGCGCAGCATGTCTTCTTCTTCCATACTTCTCCATAACTCATTCTAGCCGTATCATCCATCACACAGTCCATTCGACCATCCATCGTTTCTTTGGTCTTCCTCTACTCTTACAGCCTTCTTCACTCATACTCACCATTTTCCTCATTCCTCCGCATCACATGCATGTCCAATTGTATCTACTGTACTATCAAGTTGTAAAAGCAACATTTGTATGGAAAAGAACGATAGATACTATTCTTAGTACCTAAGGATAAGCGAGATAATACATACATACTATTCAAATGACATTGTGAAACGTAAACGTCTATAAACGTCTTTTTACGAGTCAAGTCGAATCTGGCGAATTATATCCATGGCGACAATTCCTTTACAAAAGTAAGCATAATAAAGAAAAGTCCACGACACAAAAAAGCTATGCAAATACAGAGATCAGTCGAGCCACCCCATTAAAAGATCCTAAATAAATCTCAGGGGAGGAAACACAAAACGTTTCCTAATTTAGGGGCATAAAAATATGAATAACACAATGATAAAATTGCTTTGTAATTAAATAAAGATAATTACGGGGGAGACGTAATGGGTCTTTCAAAAGAGGGTGTGTGTCGCCCTGACAATCATTGAGGAAATGAGGTATTTTTCTTTCTTTGTTTCTGTTTTTATGGTTGTTTAAGATTTGTCTTAAGATTTTATTTAATTTTTTCTTTAACAACCTCTTTGGTCTCGGAAGCACGACAACGGGAGCATGAAGTCCTGGGTACGATTCCCAGGTCAGGAAAACTGTCATAATGTTTTTCCGTCAGGAAATTCTCAGTAGCAGCTATATTACATAGTACTTAGACTTGAGAAAATCAGTTTTTAGTTTATTTTATACGGTTATTATCATAATGTAGAAAGCTTACTCCAGAAAGGTCATGTTTATAATACGCTGTTTGACTTGCGTTGAAGTATTAAGCTATTGCACTGGAACGTAACGTACTACCGGAATAAGCAAGTATCCTATTTCTTATACAAGTAGCTCATAACCTGTATGGGGAACTTGTGTGGCTTTCATCAAAATCTGTTCAGCCTATAAGGCGTGACATACTGTCAGACAGAGTTATTTTTGCGTTTATGGTAGTTTGAATTAGAATTAAACTTACAAATATAATAAAGACATCTCGGCTGTTTTGTCATGTCGTAATAAACCGTGCAAACCTGCGGTCCCTTCTAGAATTAAAAGCATCTTCACTTCTTATCGATTGTGAAGCGTACGAATCGTAAAATGTAACAAAAGTCTTGTTAACAAATCGTGTATGTACAACGTACATAGACAAATGTACCACTGGAATATATACACTCGAGTACAATGCCCTAACGAGAGGAACAAGTACTCGTTTATTCTACTACAGGGTTTTACAATTCTTTTCTCACTCAAAAGGTTACGGCGATTTGCACTACAGATTTTTAAGAGCTCTTTTGCTAGTACCACAAAGCTTTGTGAACAACAAGTACCTTTATTAAGAGGAGCCGATCCTGTAGTGTTTGAAAATAGTGTCCATGGAGCTTCTTGCCCATTCTTCACCATGAGATCTACGATTTTGGAATGGCCTGTGGCTGGACTGAATGTAGCTTTTTTTGACTATGCGAAAGTGCTTGTCACGGGTCTATTTGAAATAAATGCTTTGAGTTAACAGTACACAAACACACGTACCCTATACAATTTAACGCATACCAGAAATTACATCACAAATCAGGTAACCTCCTCCTTTTTTGAAGTCGGTTAAAAATGTGCTCAAATTATTATATTGTCGGGAAGCACGTTAAGCCGTTGGTCCCGGCAGTCATTTGTGGATCTTTGATCTCAGTCGTTCCGGGTTAGGTAGTCAGTACTCCGAAAGTCCGACAACTAGTCTTACCTAGGGTTATTATATTACCTAGTAACTGGGTTCTGGAGGGCAGATAGGCAGTTGCTCCATATAAAATCCTGGTATTCAGCTTCTTCCGTTTAGACTGGAAGCCGACCCCAACATAGTTGGATGATAAAAGGTTTTACAACGAAATTATGTAAATTTTCAGTAGATATATGAGAGAGCGAGACAATAATATTTAAAGAAACAAAACAGAAACTAAATAATTTTGTATAGTGTTAGAGCGAATCCTACAATTAAATCTTTGCCCAAATCAGCACATTATATGATTAACAGCCCGTTCTCTCTCTCTCGTTCCAGGGACCCTCCAATATTGTCAGCGCACAGCAACTCAGACATCCTGCTGCGACTGCCGGGGGGCAAGCGACTGCGGGACATCAAGTGGATCAGCGTGTGGTGCCGGAGGTTTACCGTAAGTGTTCATACTTGATGATGTATTTAGTTCTTGGGGGCGAAAACTAGCCGAAATGAGAAGCCCTGGATCGTCAGCAAAGCTGTTGCCTCCTTGCGATATCATCAGCTTTGGCCTTGTTGGTTTGTAGTTTTATAGTAATTCTCTGTGTGTCTTCTTCTTCTTCGTTGTTCCCTTAATGCTGGGGTTTGGGACCACAAACGACGTGTCTATAAGTTATGCGGTCTTTTGCAGTGTACCTGCTGCCTAGCCTTCTAAATCGCGTCGTACCATCTTACAGATTGTCTACTTTGAGCACTTTTATCTTCTACCTTTTTCAGAAGATAGCGTTTTCAAAAGATAAAAATTAGAAATTCAAAATTCCTGACTTTATTCTTGTCCAACAAGGATAGATGTAAGTTTGGTACCTAATATTTTTTTTTGTTTCTGATGTGTACGAAAATGCGTCGTTAGATAATCGCAATATGTATTCACAAGGCTGTCATTTGATACAGGAAGCACGTGGCTTTCATTGTACTTTTGACGCCTTTTCCAATATCCTTGAATGTAAGTCAGGAATATTGAGTCGGTTCCGTGAAGTCGTTGAACCTTTCAATGGGTCGGTAATATTTCAGTAGCGTAAGATTGAGATAGAATCTACTTAGTACCTACCTACGTTTTTTCATGTAATTAGTTCGTTTTATTTTTTAGTGTAGTAGTGTTCATGCAAGAGTTTAAGAAAAAACAATAAGATTTATTAACTTAATTTAGCATTGAATCTTTTCTTTGCATAAAGAAAGTAAATTAATATTAATTGTAATTTTTTCAATCATAATCTAAAATTCTCTCGTCATTGCCATACAGTTTTCCGTACAAATTTAGTTCCAAATTATTGCTGCCTTATATACGCAAAAACGGCTACACCCGCAAGTAACAACCGAAACAAAATATTGATTACTTTCGGCGCGCATGCTTACAACTTTCGCGCCAAAATGTGACGTTTGTCGGCCATTGCCGGCAATGTCGCGCCGCTATTGGTCGCGTTCGTAGTCAATGGATGCGTTCACTTGATGATAACTTGTCAAGAATGAGCTTTTTAAATTCGTTGTCGTGTTGAACAATTTGCGTTTGAGGTGTTGTAAAATTGATGGTAATTGATGAGTATTAATGTAGGTATGCAGCAGCGGTTCCCGCTACTCCTTAGTCAAATAAATCAACAATTAGAAAGTTCAAATTCCTGGTAGACCTAGAAATATATGAGCACTAGCTTATCGGGATCGTACTACTGAAACAAAAAGTATGTAGTAATATCATAATCCAGGTATCTGTGTGCCCATCCAAATCCAGATTTTAAGTGATAGAGTAACAAACATCCATACATCCTCACAAACTTTCGCATTTATAATACTAAGAAGTCGGATTCTCCAATGGTATAACTACATCTCTTGCAGGGTTATTTCCGTATAATATTCCTAGAACGGCCTCTACCCACGCAGCGTTTATTCCGTCTGCCGGTCCCTCATCCCACGCAGTAGTACGCAAATGCAGTTATAGTACTACGTAGTACTGACGAGTGTATAGTAACCGTTAATGGATAAAAAGCTGTATCTTTTGTTGATAATGCAATTAATAGAACACGTGACACAAACATGGGATTTGTGCCCAGTTAATGGCGATAGGTTTGCGCCCTGTTTTATGGGACTTATATGCATGGCGAAATGTGAGTGTAGTAATGGGTACACTTTTGCCTAACCCCTCGTGGATTACAGGCGTGTTGTCATGTAATGTTACGTGACACAACATCAGACCTATAATCAGTCAGGCAGAGGTTACTCTATAGAACACCCACAGTCGCAAAGTAGATTTAATAGCGGGTGCTTTTAATATATTCTCCGTTTGTGACGGATCACCGTTGTGTTTGGTCACGGATCGATTATGATTCTAATCACAGACTATTTCTAAATTAAGGTATAGGTACAGACGGCAGAACATCAAGCTACTCGAAAATATGTATATTTCCGAATCAACATTGAACCTAATGCTTTAGCGATTAAGTTGAAAATCTATTTTAAGACTGAACGCTGCCAGCACTTCAGTAGCTGCATTTATTGTACATAATATGTCCCTCGCCAGGTAAACTTCGGCGATGTGTTCATCCCCCCCGGCATGGACCCCCCCCGGCCGCGCGTGCTGCCCGAGTTCAGGCGCCTGGCGCACGGCCTGAGGTCGGGCAACATCAGCGTCCTGGACGCGAAGACCTTCTATATCCCCAACCTGCACTACGACGGAGCCGGACCTGATGCCTACTTCTGGGTCGGAAACGGATCCGAACCGAATCCTTTTGGAACCAAGGTGAGAGTCCCATCTCATTATTCTCTATACCAACTTTTAATAGACAGACAGAACCAACAGTGACGACCACCAGAAACCCTTCGCCGAGGTAATAAAGCATTAAAAAAAAAGTGAGAGTGTTTGAAGTGACACTGGTAAAGAGGAGGTGTGTGCAGCTGTGGGCTATGTATGAAATGACGGGTTTGCGGACAGCCTCGGCGGAGTTTATGTAGTCCCTAGTTCGATCCCCAGGATAAGTGGTACTGTTTTTTTCGATGTATTTCTTGCAGTGAAAAGAATTGCAAATCATTTGGAGAGGCCTTTACCCAGCAGTAGGATGACTCAGGCTAACAGTAACAGCAAGGAATTTCTGAGAAACGCTTCGCGTCTGATTTGTGTTTAACAACTCTTACTTCATATTCTATGCACTTCTGTCAATCCTGTCAGCGATAAAGTCGAGATGTTATGTTATGATGACGTCAAAGTTGACAACCATACTATTACCTACTACCTATACCAACCCTAATATTAAGTATTGGTGTATTACAAGCAGTTCCCAAACTCAAACTAATCATAAGTTTCAAACAGCAACAGTAAACATTTAGTTCTGCCCGATATAGTTAACACGCTCACATCTCATTCATGTTATGTAGTTCACGATATTTATGTATATTAAAGTTTAAAAAAACTAATAAAACACTATTTCTCGTATTCTTCTCGGCAAACCCTTTCATTGTGGATATCATGAGAATGCTTAAAAATCTTTGGGAGTCCGCCATATTGGATTTAGAATGATAAAAAAAAATCAGCTCTATCGGAAACCAATAAGTGGATCAAATTTAACTACTAAGATTTGTTTACATAGTTAGTTACAGGTGAAACTAATAAAAGTGTGTTAATGATAAAGCTCCGACGCCAACTCCCATGCAATCATAAAAAAAAACACAGAAGCTAAACAATTACTGTTAACATTCCAGGTCCCCAACGAGATGGGTTCCCTCCATCCCCTACGCGGCTACCAAGGCGAAGACATCGAGATCCAGCTGCCCGGCAAGCTCACGGCCTACGACATCGACTGGCTAGCCGTCTGGTGCGTGGAGTACAGGCACAACTTCGGACATGTGTACATCCCCAAGGACCTGGACGTGCCTCCCGCGCTCGGGCAGACCAAGATTACTGTGAGTTGCACGGACGTATTGCGGGGAGAGAGTAGGATAGATGGATTGTGTGAGGAAGGATATGAAAGAGAAAGGAGTAAATGATGCCGTGACGTCTGACAGGAGAGAGTGGAAGAAGATAACGTGTTCGGCCGACCCCCAGTAGAAACAAGCCAAGGTCACGGGCAGGAAGGTGGTGTATGTGGGGATGATGAGTTCACTTGTGTGGAAATGGTTGTTAAGGTTTGAGCAAATGTTCCTCGACTGAAGAGTGGTATCATGGTGGCTATTTGACGACCCGAATGGCGCAGCGGTACTGAGGCTGCCTTACGTTCTTAGGGTCCCGGGTTCGAATCCCGGTAGGAGCAAATTTTTGTGTGATGAGCATGGACATTTGTTTCCGAGTCATGAATGTTTATATGTATAATAAGAATGTATTTAAAAACAAAAAGTATCAAGGTAGTATATCGACTATCTGGTGTCCACGACACAAGCCTCGTTGCTTAGTGTGGCACTAGATGGAGCTGTGTGTAATGTCCAACAGCGATATTTATTTATAAGTAGAAGTAGGGGAAGATTGAGGTACCGATGACTGGATTGTGTGAATAAAATGTAAAATGTGTTAAAAAAAAAATATGAGGCTTGATAGGAAAAATGTTGCATTTGCAAAAGATAACTATTTACATGTTTAATTAAACGACGTCTTTATAGCGTAGTTTGGTCAGTATTAAGACCCAAATTACTCGAATCGAATTAGCAAATCGGCAAGCGTTAGTTGGGATGTCCTCAGGCTCTGTGGAGCGACGATCTTCGCAGGGTGGCTTTCATTTGGATGGGAGATGAGTTCCGTGCGATTGTGGAGGCCTATGTCCAGCAGTGGACTGCTGTAGGCTGATGATGAAGACCGATAGGGCTTCCACTAGGTTCGATGTGGATCTTATTCCGGGTTTTTCAGTAAAATCGAAGTTTGTCGTGTATTCATCATACAAATAAAATGTCTTTTCCAATTTGGGACAGACGAAGCAAGTGTGAAGAAGTGAAAGTTGTTGAGTACGAATATGTTAATAAGGAGAGCTGACGACTGAGCTATTCTTTTATACCTAATATTTTGTACCTAATGTTTGACAGTACAAGGCTTTTATAATTCTTGGTATACTAGACTTCGGACTATGCGAACATGAACCATGTGTATTTCAGACAAGGCTTTTATAATTCTTGGTATACTAGACTTCGGACTATGCGAACATGAACCATGTGTATTTCAGATGCTTTCTTAAAGACCACCATAACACATTTTTGTCAAAGTTTGGAGTTTCTTGCCCGTTCTTGTCCATAGAGATCTACGTTTTGGAATGGGCAACTACATTACTTTCACAGTTAGTATGCCTTGTGACTGGGACTGTAGCTACATTTTATTGTTGTCTTTGTTTCGAAAATTATTATTCAAGTGGTAAATTATTATTAAGTGGCTTAGCTGGCCTACTTGAAATAAATGCTTTGATTTTGATTTTGAGAGGAAATAGAGCGAACTGAAAAGTAACGAAAAGGTGTAAATGCCATAATGACGGCGCGGTTGGCACAGTGGCTGATCGATTAGCTGGTGCGCTGCGTGTTTCGGGTTCGATCCCCGCACGGAACAAATATTTGTATGGCCTACAGGTAGTTCTTCCTGGCGTGTCTGTTTGTGTATGTGAGTACGATACAGGAAAAATTTCGAGTGTGTTGTAACTAATGTGTAAATGTTACTAATCGTTGTTTTATTTACAAAGTTATATTTTTGTATCTATAACATATCTAATAATTTTGCTTTATCGTCTAACTAGCATATCCTATTAACAGCTTGCCTGGACGACTAACACCACATTTCATAATATTAACCATTATGATCTTTATATATTTTTATTCCCAATCTTTCCAGGGCAAACGGAAGCCAAAACCACCCAAAGGACGCATTACAACTAAATCACAGAGACTAACCAAAACTCCATCTAATGTCAAACCGAAGTTGTTCTCATTTGATTGGTTCACGGGTTTCTGAGCCAACTCTTTACGAATCAGGATCAACTGTGTTTATAGGTGTAGTGGAAATCTATATTTTACACTGAAAACGGGATATTTACCATGTTTACTATTTGTTTTGAGTTCTCGATATTTCGGCGCTGTTGCAAGTACCTTGAAAACTAAAAAGTTATAATATTTTAAGTAAAGTTATTAGTAGACTGCCTCGTAGAATGTTCGCAAGCGTGACTGCTGAGCATGACAGTCTGGATTCGATTCCCGGGTCGGGCAAAGTGTTATTGGGTTTTTCATCAGGAATTTCTTAGTGGCAGCCACGGAGTCTAGATTTGGGCCCGGTTGATAGCCGTAGGCTCGCGCCCTATTACATAGGACTTAAAACATAATTAGCAAAATGTGTGTGTACTGTTAGGTACAGCATGACCCTTCGGGGATTACAGGCGTGATATTATGTTATGTTACTAGGAACCACAAGCATATTTTTATTGTATGGGGACTACAGGAGCTAAACGCGAGTTTTATAATGCAAAAAAGCATATGATTCACTGCAATAAACAAAACCAGAAAAATATATGATATTCTTCAGGATATATGCTAGTATGAAAGTGTTTTGAAAACGTTATACAACTAATTTTACTCGATAAAAAAAAACACGAACTTATCTCTAAAAAAATTTTTTAACGAGTAAAAACCATAATTATTAGAAATAGAATACAAGCGATCATTCTGTTTTTTTGGCAAATAATTCTACAAGCAACAAATTAGCACGATAGTGTTTTATTTTTTTAGTCCTATCAATAGATTTTTTGTAAATAATAATAATAAATATAAATAAATAAATAATAAATAAATAATAATAATAAATAATAAATCACTTGTTTACCAACGGTCTATAAAGTTCTTACATCCATTTTGAGAGCTAAAATCAACCAACATATTGAGAGTAATACTATCATGTCTGCCTCTCAGAATGGATGTGGGAACGGGTCCCGCGGCACTAAGGAGCTGCTCCTCATAGATATGGCCGTTAGCCAACAGGTTCGCCGCTCCCAAAAGAATCTGTCTACATGTTGCATAGATTATAAGAAGGCCTATGATTCCGTGCCTCATACATGGCTCATGAGGGTGCTAGAGTTGTACAAAGTAGATGCAACTCTACGTACCTTCCTGATGTCATGTATGGGGCACTGGAGAACGGTTCTTCGCTATCCAGGATGTCGACAGATCCAAGGGAACAGCGAACCGATAAGGATCGAGCGTGGTATTTTCCAGGGTGATAGTCTGAGTCCATTGTGGTTTTGTCTAGCCTTGAACCCTCTCAGCACACTGTTGGAGCATTCAGGTCTAGGCTATCTGTTGAGGAAAGATGGTCAGGTCATATCTCACCTTCTTTACATGGATGATCTGAAACTCTTTGCCCCCAACAATTTGCAACTGATGAAGCTACTGAAGGTAACAGAAACTTTCAGTAGCGCCATCAGGATGGAATTTGGTGTGGACAAATGTGCAGTCATGCATGTAAAGTGAGGGGAGATTATGGAATCCGTGGGAACCCAACTCTCGGATTCCATACACCTTAGATCCCTCTCCTCAACAGAAACCTACAAGTATTTGGGTATGTCGGAAGCGTTAGGCATTAACGTAACTGGCATGAAGCAATCGTTGAAGGAGCGCTTCTTTGGCCGCCTGAATAAGGTGCTAGGCAGTCTCTTGTCAGGCGGAAACAAGGTGCGCGCCTTCAACGGTTGGGTCATGCCGGTTTTGATGCATTCCTTCGGCATACTCAAATGGACTCAGACGGAACTTGATGCCCTGGATAGGAGGGTACGCACACTGTTGACTGCAAATCGAATGCATCACCCACGGTCGTCGGTGATGAGACTGTATATCCCGCGGAAGTGCGGGGGTCGTGGCTTCTTAAATACTAAGACCCTACACAACCGTGAGGTATGCAGTCTCAGGGAATACTTCCTAGAAGCCGACGGGGAGATGCACCGAGATGTGGTCTCAGTGGACAAGGGCCTCACCCCGCTCTCCCTGGCTAACGAGAACTGGCGCAAGCCTAAAGTATTAGACACTAATGACCGCAAGGAGGAATGGCAAGGCAAGGAGCTTCACGGACGCTTTTACCGGGCACTACATGGCCCGGATGTAGACTTCTTAGCGTCCGTATCCTGGCTGCGCTTTGGTGACCTCTTCGGGGAAACCGAAGGTTTTGTCTGTGCAATAATGGACGAAGTTATGATGACGAATAACTACCGGAAATACATTGTGAAAGATGGCACGGTTGACATATGTCGGGCATGCCACCGTCCGGGAGAATCGATCCGACACATTATTTCTGGGTGTTCTAGTCTGGCTAACGTAGAGTACTTGCATAGACACAACCTTGTTGCCAGGATTATCCACCAGCAACTTGCTTTGGGTGTTCTAGTCTGGCTAACGTAGAGTACTTGCATAGACACAACCTTGTTGCCAGGATTATCCACCAGCAACTTGCTTTGAAGTACCTTGTGGAATCAGAAGTGCCATACTATAAGTATGCGCCCGACCCAGTTCTCGATAATGGTAATATCACGTTGTATTGGGATCGACCTATCACCACTGACAGGACTGTTGTTGCCAATAGGCCTGACATTGTGGTGATAGATCGATTGGAGCGTCGCACAATGATTGTTGATATAACGGTCCCGCATGACGAGAACCTCGTGAAAGCAGAAAAAGATAAACAATTTAAATATCTAGATCTAGCTCGCGAGGTTGTTGACATGTGGGACGTGAGTACAGCAGTCATTGTGCCGATAGTCGTGTCGGCCAATGGCTTAATAGCCAAGAGCCTCGACCAACATCTTAGGAGGCTCTCGCTTGGCAGCTGGATCAAGGGCTTGATTCAGTGCGCAGTACTTCTGGACACGGCACGTATTGTTAGGAGGTTCCTCTCTCAAGAGCCCTGACCACCGGCAGCTCGGACCCTGTTCCCAGCGCTGGTGGGCTACTATTTTATATTTTTAAATGTTTTTATTTATATTGTTTTTATATTAAGAATATTTAAAAAATTAAAAATATGTTCTAAAATAAATAAACGATATAATAATAATAAATTTATTTCAGTTAACTTTACAAACTTCTACAACATATAATCTTACATAGAGGCCTCCTTTTAAGTATGATAAAATATGATAAGTATGAAAATACCTGTGCTAGGAGACCCCGCTCTTCTAAAACTAGTAATAATAATAATGTAGGAGTGTCATACGTATACAAACAAAAGAAATTAAACTTAAATCTAGGAGTAATGTGTGTGTATGTGCGTGTGAGTGCGTGTGTGTGTGTGTGTGTGTGTGTGTGTGTGTCTATCACATGATACTTTGTAAAAGAGTTTCAATGTCGTCATAACTCTTGCATTTTAGCCAGTCTATTAAAGATTTCTTACATTCTCGATAACACATAGGGTAAATATTTAAAAGTTTATTTAATTTGTTGTACATGGATGCGGATTGTCTGGTGAACTGTCTTTTCGCATAAGAGGTTTTAACCGAGACTTCTGGTGCAACAAGATATTTTCTCCTTTTATTGTTGAGTCTAGAATCATAGCGGAGGGTTTTATGTAATTTTAAAACAGCATGGAGTACATATAATTTCCTGACTGTAAGAAGGTCAGTAAGAGAGTAAAGGTTTTCAGTAGGGAATCTATACGGTTTAAAATACATAACTTTCAAGAGAGACCTTTGCGCTCTTTCCAGTTCTAGGAATTTTATTTTAGTGGCCCCGCCCCAAACAGGTATACAATACACCAGGACTGACTGGGCCAGTGAAACATATATTTGATTTAATAAGGTTTTTGAAGTAACATGTCTCAGAGTCTTGAAGATCCAAATTAATTTTCTAGTTCGAGACATGAACATATCAGCGTGTAAATGCCAAGACATACGTTGGTCTACCATAATACCTAGATATTTTATATTGGTCACTTTTGCTATTTTAATGCAAGAACAATTTGAGCATTTAGGATTATCACAGCTATGTATTTTAAGGCTATGATTAGGTCCAGGTTGACTGTTATTATAATTTGTAAAAGCTATGTATTTAGTTTTAGAGGTGTTAATTGTTAACAAAAAATCATTTAACCATTTAGCAACCTTTATGAGGCCCTCTTCAGCATATCGATATACAGATTCCCATGTTTCTCCAGTGAAGACAATGGCTGTATCATCTGCATAGGAAAAAACACGCCCATGTTGGAGCTTCATTTCGCAAAGGCTGTTGATATATATTAAAAAAAGCGTGGGCCCCAAAACACTGCCTTGCGGGACACCGAAGCTGACCTGTGACTCATCACTAACGTAGTTTCCTATCTTTACTCGTTGCTTTCTATCCTGGAGATAATCAGTTAGCAGAGCCAAAGGGACTCCTCTTATGCCTACGTGTTCTAAACTACGCACAAGGATGGGAACAGAGACGGTATCAAAGGCTTTTTGTAGATCCAGGAAAACAGTGAGACACCTTTTTCCTGTATCCACTTTTTCGACAATATGAGAAGCCAATGCTGACACTGCATCTTCCGTCGATAAACCTTGCCTAAATCCGTATTGACAGCCAGATATTATGTTATGTTTGTTCATATAATTTATCAATCGAGTATTAATTAGCTTCTCTATGACTTTTGAAATAGCAGATAAGACCGAGATGGGTCGATAGTTGCTGACATCGTCCCTGTCACCACCCTTGTGCACTGGTGTAATGATAGCTTGTTTAAGAACGGGTGGAAAAATACCTTGCGTGAAACACAGATTAGCAAGATGTGCAATAATTGGTACCAATACGCCATGAGCAGATTTAAGAAATTTGGTAGGTATATTGTCCCATCCTGGTGCGCTCTCAGTTTTGAGACCCATCATTACGCCATGGACTTCCTGAGGATCAGTTTCTAGCAGCACAAAAGATGAGGCTTGTGTGTCGGTCAAGTTATAAGTCTCACGATCTTGCGATAGATTGGTAGTGATGATTTTCTCGGCCAAAGTCTTACCAATGTTACAGAAATAGTTATAGACGTGATTCACTGACTCATGAGAGTTTGCTTTTATCTCTAATAAATTTAAATTTTGAAGAAACCACTCATTTCGCACTATTCGGCCCGCAGTGACTAATGTAACAACCACTTTGTAGTGCACGCTAATTAGAACTTTATTCTAACAGTATTTCAAACGTAAGTTTAACGTAAGTTTCTTGCGATTTACAAAAAATCAATTGATTGGACTAAAAAAATAAAACACTATCCTGCTAATAATATTAGCAGGATAGTGTTTTATTTTTTTTATTCTACAAGCAACATATTATGTTGCTTGTAGAATTATTTGCCAAAAAATCAGAATGGTCGCATGTATTTTAGTATGGTTTTTAGTCGTTAAAATATTTTTTTAGAGATAAGTTCGTGATTTTTTTTTTATCGGGTACAATTAGTTGTATTATGTTTTCAAAACACTATCGTACTAGCATATATCCTGAAGAATATCATATATTTTTCTGGTTTTGTTTATTACAGTGAATCATATGCTTTTTTGCATTATAAAACTCGCGTTTAGCTCCTGTAGTCCCCTTAAAGTGTCCATTTGCATTTTATGATCGGACTTACAAGTTACAACATCAATTAAATTATCCTGGTTCGTAAACCCAACAAAGACTGAATCATAAAACGTTGTTATTTAATGTTATGTACTTTAATAAATGTCTGTTGTTTACCTTAACCATCTCGTCATCTGTTTCTTTCCTCTCTGCTTACCCTTGGGATGTTGGATGTTATTTACAGCCTGCTTGGTGGTATAACCCTGTAAGTATTTATTTTATTTATATCATTACAGTCATCTTTTTTATATAAACAAACAAAATGTATCTATGTAGTATATCAACTATCTGGTGTCTACGACACAAGCGTCGTTGCTTAGTGTGGCACTAGATGGCGCTGTGTGTAATGTCCAACGATTTTATTTATTTTTATTTATAATGGGTGCGTTATTTATTCAAATATTTTTCATTAAAACTTTTAGAATATGACTCTTTTGGATAATTCTCAGGTAAAGTTTAGCAATTGACTTTTCAACAATTCTACATCTGATCTTTTCCGTACAGTCAGCACAAAAGACGAATAAGCCGTCTAAAAATAATGTTAACGAGTACTTCAGTCAACACTATATTTAAAATAAACTGCAGACTATGTATTTACTACTAACCATTACGTGAAAGTGATTCAAACTTTGCGATGTATAAAAATAACAACGTTAATCGCAGGCCACATCGCAAGCTAGCGAGCGAGCGAGTGAACCGGGCGAGCATTATTTCTCCTCTTTTCATTTTGTTCGGCACTTTCGGTAGTTCGCGGTAATGAACCGAAGTATGAAAACAGATGTAACGATGCTCGCCAGTCTCGCTCACTGGCGCTAGCAGGCGGTGGCTCTCACCTCACATGTGTAGACAGCTTAGTGCTAGTTCCCTAACACTCGGCACGTTACAGACGAGCTCCACGACGTCGCAGTCTCCGTACAGCGCCACCAACAACTGCAAGGAGATCCTCGACAAGAGACTACAAGTGCGCTGGGAGATACAGGTCGGTGTTATTCTTTTGCCTTCTTATCTAGCTGCCTTGTTAGTTCAGCGGTTGCAAGCGCTATTACTCCTGACCTGGTAAATCCATGGCAGGTACTCAAACTAAGTAACTCTACGCAAAAAATATTGCTCGAAAAAGGCTTTTTTTACTGTAGGACTCAATGTTACGTACTTAAAACATTGTACTGGTGGATGCATTGTCAGGAGTCAAGGAGGTATTTAATGTAAAGTCGAAACTTTGACCTCAAATATCTCCGTAACTAGAGGGTTCCCAGGTATGGTCGTGAACAAAAAACTGATCGCAATGACGGGGAGAACAAGTGCCTTTTGGCTTCGTTACGGGACTGTTTACGCCCTGTATAGCCCCAAATACACATGCCAGGACCTTGCACAAAAGCTTGCTTGCAAGTTTTTGATTGGATGATGAATGTTACAATATGGCATACTTTTGTGCAAGCTATCATATATCTATATTCGCTAAAGGCAAGAGTATCATTTATCAAACTACTTAATTTTTAACCTTTTGAACGCCATTGTCACATAATTATGTCACAATCAAGCGCGTGCCCTGTACGCCAAACGACACAAATATGTGACAAATTGGTAACTGGAATTGTGGTTTGTCGTAGAGGGGACGCGTGCATTTATGCTCTGGCGTTTAAAAGGTTAAAAGGCGAACATCGTCTTTAGAGATACAAATATTTTATGATGATGATTTTCATTTCAGTAACAGGTAAATAAAATACTAATAGGCTATAAAGTCAGGTTTATTGTAATATATTCAATTAAGCGCCCATCAAGGATAACTTTTCCCTTTACTGCTGCTTTGGATGGTTGGTGCCCTTAGTTCATCGATGGACGTTGAATTGTGTCATAAGTTAATTTAGAAAACTCGAAATCTGGTAACACTTTATTATTTTGCAGAAGAAAATTTTGTACAGTCGTCAACACATGAAGTTACCAAAAACTGTCAAAGTCCAAATTATTTCAAACCATAAAATGTTGATGGTAAAGTTTAAAACCGAATGAGAAAGTTTTACAGTTTGTGGTAACTGTACAGAAACAAACAACTACTTAATCAAGTCTTTTGGTATTACTTTAAAATTTTGCCATAATTTATTTTATCTGTCAGTAATATTATACTTTAGCCATAATAATTAGTCCGTTAATGTTTTCATTCAAGCTGGTATCCAGAGAATATTAAAGGTAAAATATCATTGTACAAATCTGTTAAAATAGTCATTATCTAACTTACTACTTCCTCTAGATAAAAGCCTCAACCCATAACTAAGAAAGAACTGAAGTTCTTCATCTTATCCAAGGTAAACTGACCACTGGTTGTGGCCAACTCGTCTCGACACCCTCTATGGACCCCCTCCCCCCCCCCGCCACTCGTCCCGCGGATATAATGTTAAAAAACCCTCGGGAAGTATGTAAAGTAGCTAGTGATATTGGTCATTAGATTAAGACCTATATAATAAATAGGATCCAGATGTAAAAGCATCTAGTTTTTTTCGGGACATTTTACAACAGGTTTTGCAGTTTGATTTTCTCTCGCGGAGAAACACTCCTTAAAAAACAAGAAGAAATTATGCACAATAACAGCGAAAAGCATTAAGTGATCCATTAAAGCAGTTATGCATTTACCATTATTCTCAATTTTGTCATTCCTCTTTCAAAACCTCTCCATTGCTAACCCCAAGCATGACGTCTCCAGGGCGAGCAGGTGCAGATCACAGTGTCAGCTCGGCTCCGCAAGGAACAGTACATGGCGTTCGGTATCTCCGGAGCTGAAGGGAGACCCGCCATGTTGGGCGCTGACGTGGTCGTCGCTTATTGGGATACCAGGTTAGTGGCCACTGATTTTCAAGTGCAGTAGCGCAAATCGAGAATTTACAGGAGTGCAATGATGGCCCAGTGGTATCCGCGCAGACTTCCGAGTCTTAGTTCGTGGGTTCGAACCCAGTTAGGCGCGTTACTTTGTGTATTTCATCACCACTGCCCTCAAAACGGTAAAGGAAAATATTATGAAGAAACGATGTAGAACTAGACCCAAACAACAAAAATATGTGTCAGCTACCAACCCCCACTGGCCCCGCGTGGTGGATTGCGACCCACTCTCACTCACAGATAAAAAGCCTGTGGCCCAGCAATGGGAACATAAGAAGCTGCTTACAATGGCTTGCCTAGTGGCCAAGAATACGACAAGCCTCTAGGGCAAGCAGATGTTTAGAAACCCTAACATCATGAAGTTATTAGGGCAAGCCAAGCTAGCTGTTGTTGTGGATTTTGCTCACAGATCTTCAAGTTACTTACGAACGAATAGTTGCTCTGGGTACGCGCTAACTATCGTTGACCTTAACACCAGTAAGGTAACAAAAGTACTAATCGGGTACTCAAAACCATTTTGAAAGAAGAATATGCTGACGTATTTTTGGAAATAATTAAGGCCAAATAAAAAGCTGCTGCCAAATGTTGGAAAATTGCAGAAAACACTCGAAGATTGATTCAATAGGTAGTACATATTCGTTTAATCTGTTGTAGGGTGAACCAGCCTCGCGTGTCAGACTACTCCATCAGTCACCTGGCGCAGTGCGACGGCGAGCGAGGAGTCTGTCCCGACCAGAGGATCGGCGGGACCAACGATGCACAACTTGGTATGACAATTCTGTTATTACACCAAATTACTGGACGTAGGTCAAAGGCAAAAACAGCATAGCATATGGATGCACCATCGTTTCTGAATCAAGTAAAGCAGTAGTGCTCTTAGCAGCATCTAACTTATTACAAGTCCTTCTCTCTTCAAAGCTAAGCCCCACATAACAAGAGTAACTCGATGATCAGCCATCTTCCTTCCCCCCCAGTCTCCGGCAACCAAAAGAACGGCATAACCACGATCACGTACCGCCGCCCGCTCGCGGCCAAGGAGTCCGTCAAGGACAAGGAGATCCTCACGTCCAGGTCGCAGTCCGTCATCGCCGCCTTCGGGCCGCTCAACTCGCGCTACGAAGCCAACGCGCACTCCTTCATGGATACTACCAGGAATGATGTGCAGCTCGACTTCGGGGCTCAGGTAGGCACTTGGAGAACTTTAGGTTTAAGTAGATCTAGGTTTGAACAACTGGCTTACCAACCAAGTGGACTGAAATATTCCGAGCCAGACCGCTGTCCGCTCTGTTCAGTTCGACCGCACTTTAGAGGAGATAATTCTCTTTACATGTTGTGTGAAAGGCCGGATTCATTCTTTCACAGAACCAGAGGCAGTCCCCGCCTCTAGTGTACAGGTGACAGACAAGATATACAATCTTTTTACAGTCTGACATAGAAAATCTAAGGTTAACCGCCTTGCACAAAAAAAAAATATGTAAAAGAAATGCGTTATTGAAATCTCGCTACCTCCTCCTCTTAACAAATTCCTTGTGTCTACAGAACGAGAACTCGTGCATCGGTCTAGCAGAGACGGACTCAGCAGGGCCCCTGCCGTGGGCCCCGCGTGTGATCTCCGGCGTCACCAACTTCACCGCGCGCATCGGGCCCGCCGGCGGGGCCCGAGGATACACGCCTATCACTGGTAATGTTCAGGATTTAAAGTTACACCTAGCAGCTGCACTGCTGGGTAGTCCTGCTCAAGGCTTTATGCTGGACAGGGTACGAGCCCTACGCTCTTTAAATATAAAGGGGCCCCAGCAAAAAAGCATTTTCATGTCTTTTGCGCAGATGACCCAGATGATAAACGCCTCATATTGGAAAGAGAAATGTATATACTATCTATCACGTTGTCACGATGTGGGTAGATGTGTAGCCATCATGTCGAGTGATGGTTTGTCGCATCTGCAGAAACTATTGGCTTTTTTTTTTAAATAAGTAATATTTAACATTATTCTGTTTCATGCAGACAATGATATAAGTAACGGATTCCTTCCATACGGTAAGCTTTCTTTCGTTTGATTTTAAAAACGTGATTTTCTTTTCTTATCAGTCTCAAAATTGTTCATGTAAAACTAATACCGCGTCATCTAATTTGTGGTCGTTTGAATCCAGGTCACCCATCGTGGGGCATCGCGTGGTATATCAACGACCAGCTGATCCCGGAGCTGTACGTGGAGCGCGGGAAGACCTACTCCTTCCTGGTGGAGGGAGGAGACGACAGGACCAACCCTGCCAAGTGAGTCACAGTTACTGCTGTCTGAACCCAGAACTAGGAGAATTACGTGTTTTGTCATTTTGGTCGACATTTTTATAACCGGTCGCAATGAGTCATACCAACACATCAAAATATTACTATGAAAGTTTACATCAAAATATTACTGCATTAAATGCGTATACTCGTGCAAATAATAATAGTTTTTGTTTCATCGAAATTGGGCCAGGATTTACAAAGTTACAGTGTTGGAAAATTTCACCGCTTTTTAAATTTGCGTTTCTTCGCCAGATACTGCAATAACGTCACGCCACGGGTATATGTCCGATTGCGGGTGATGCGGAGTGTTTACGTTTATACAATTTGATTAGTAAAGTAGCTAACTTACTTTTCACTTATTATTTTAAGTGTTTAAATATGATTGTGATTCATTTTTATTTTTTTGCTAGCCTACATGGTTTCCCACTGCTAGGCAAAGGCCTCTTCTTCCTTCTTCCATACCTCTCTAATCTGTGCGGTCTCCGGCAGATTAATTCTTAATTATTAATATAATATTAATTCTTAATTATTATTAATTTAATTATTCGCAGTTCGCGCCGTGACGTCACACGTCAGCGCGGTCGCTAAGTCAGATTTTGCCGCGGAGGCCGTACTTTAACATAGTCATTTTTAAAGATCTGAAAAATTGAAAACACATTATTTTTTCTCGAGTTACTTATATTTTAGACATGCTGATAACAAAAAACATTGGTGTGACTCATTGTCGGTATCGGGCTTCTGAACAGTAAAGTCCTTATAAATTCTTCAATATGAACATATTTGACCGTTAACTTCCAGGTTCCATCCGTTCTACATCAGCGACTCCTCCGAGGGAGGCTTCGGCCAGAAGAAGGAGGAGGACCAGAGGAAACAACGAGTGTTCGCTGGAGTGGCGTATGACAACGAGGGGTACCCGTACCCTACTGCTGGTGAGTCGGGACTACAGCTGTACTGGAAACTAAGGACGTGTATCTAAGGAAAACACTAAAACAAAATTAAAGTTGAAAATCAAACCTATCTAATAACTGTGAAACTAATATGGCGCTAGTGTAGCTAGTACCAAGCATCGTCATTGGTTGAAAATCTGTCAATGTAATTTCATATTTCAAAATGGCTTGACTTGATTGGTCAGACTGAGACCTAGCTGAATAGCTGGTCTTACTATCTAAAATTATGAGCTTTGAGTTGACCCACTAGGGCATTGTAATGTTGCACGTTTCTTTTTGCGCCAGTTAAATGACATTGACAGGAGGGCGCTGTTATAGTAAACATTCGTTTTGCGTGTGGAAATTGTACTGAAAAAAACAAAACACGTTATTTTCAATTTAGAACACGTGGCAAAAGATACTTGTTCGGCTTAACTTTAATCCTAATATATCTGTCTCTCAGTGGGCCGCTACTGCGAATGGACTCACAAGACAATCGACCAGGCCGCCACGTCGGAGACCTTCGAGGACTACATGAAGACTGTCCAGCTGGAGTGCAACGACGGAGAACCGGCCATGCTCAACTGGACTGTGGCGCATGAGACTCCGGACTTGGTCTACTATCAGGTGACGTTGCTTTTTTACTTAAGACAACATTTATGTTCGCATACTGACATTATGGTCTTTGACTAACATCTAGAAGTCGAAACCAAAGAAACGTTTGCAAATTCTCGATTAAGCGTACGTAGCATACTGAATGTAAAATTAACTGACCGGATTAAGAACACCTCACGGCGTTTCAGAACACAAATTGCCTACGCAGCCCATAAAATTGCAAGACTGATATGGGACCGGGCAGGCCACGTCAACGGGATTGCTACAATCGAAATCTTGATCTAACCCTACTCTTTAACATTTCCAGTGCTACACCCATAACAATCTAGGCTGGAAGATCCACGTGGTGGAGCCAGGGACGCCCGTGCCCGTCGCCGGCGAGAAGCACGCGCGCATGAACGCGGCCGGCACTCACCCGCACTCCCCGCACTCGCGCCAGCTGTCGGCGCTGGCGCCGCTGGCCGTGGCCGCCGTCAGGCACCTCGCCAACAGGATCAGGTAATCAGGGAGCGAGGGACACGGAACGTCGACGCGAGAATAACTCCATACACACAGGATTTTGTAAACTTTACAGGTTTTTTTATACCAAGCATTGATTCAATGCTGTTGTAAACTTTTTAGAGTAGACAACAAATTAAAAAAAATGGAATCTTCATAAATTAACGAAGACAATAATTTTGAATCTGTATTCATGTCATAGACAATAAATATTGAGTCTGTCAAAATAATGACAATAATGTAGAGTAAGCAAAAAAAAACTATACTTAATTATTATATTTTACACTTTTAAAATTGTTCAACAAATAATACTATGTATTTAGAATTATACAACTTATTTATATTGTTGGTTGTTTTTATATAGAATAAATTGAAATTATATACATTTTAAATTGGCCTAAATAATATCTCTAATATACCTATTTATATTGATACACATTCAAAAATGTAGCATTCGTTCACCTTTATCCGTGTGTGTATTTTATTGAAAACTAACTGAAAAAGACAATAATAACATTCTGTATTATATTCGCGTCGATTTGTCCGAGTTAAGATTGTGATATTGTTGGACGAATTTAGAATGTAAAGAGTATGAAATTCGCCAGTTTGTACAGGTATTTATAAAGAAAATGGGTAAATAATGTCAATCTACGTACATAATATCAATTTCATATCAGATGAGGAGCGCGAATGTGCATTTTTACAATAAATTTAAAATTTTGACGATATCTAGTAGCCCTTGTATTTAAGAGCCCCTTTAACTTTGAACTCTTTAAGTCCGTTCAAAGTATCGATGTCTACCTACATTAGTACCTATGTACGAAACTATAATGTACGAATACTTACTATGTGTATGACGCGCTGTTACTTATTAAATATCATATCACGCCTGTATTTTCCCGAAGGGTAAGACAAAGGTACCTAACAGCACACTAACATGTTGCCTGTTATGTTAAAGTACCTACTTGTAGTGGTTCTTTTAACATTTGTAATGAAGTTAAAGGCACTAAGCAGATGGGAAACGTCGTTACAATAAATGTAACCAGTTTTCAGCAGCAGCGCAGATTACAACATAGTAAATGGATGCCATTATTAAGCTATCAATAAATTCAAGATTTCCATCAGGGAAACGGATTGTTACTTAAATTGCATTTATATATTTCTAAAAAAAAACATCTTTAAATAATATGTACTGTTAAAAATGGGATTTTACACATGGTATTTTCTCCGAGCAATGACAATATAATTAAAAATATAGCTCAGATTTTTCGGAAAAGATTGAAAATATTTGATGGTTCTCAAACTGAACATATTGCTAATCAATAATTACGCTATCGTATATTTACCTAAAAGAGAACCACTGATCTAGCTAATTTTTAATTAGGTATTACTATTATACTTAAAAATAAAATATATTAATAAATAATTGTATTACGGAATTGAAATCCGACTTTAAGAGACAGTTTTGAATACGGTAAAAATCACTAAACTGAACTAAATTAGTAAAATGCTATGTGCAATGAAAACATTGACAATAAAAAAATATTATTATTTAGAATCATTTATTTATAAGTATTTGTCGTGTGCTTGACAATAACAAATATAATATATATTAAGCCCTTTTATATAAAATACAAGTTACTTAGTGTAATCTTTTTTCTTAGAGACTATTTAACTTGAAATGTCGGACAATAAAACTTCTTAAAAAATAACTTTAGTATATACTATTATAAAATTCACTCGCTTTCTGAATGGACTTCGTTAGTTGACAATAAATAGTTATTAACTTTTTGGGCTGTTTACATATTAATTTAAATTTAAGTAGAGTAATGGTTCTCAGTGAATAATGGAAGACAATAATTTCGTCTAATTAAAATAAGGTTGCGATAAGATATGACAGTTACGTGCTATAACTAAAAATATGATGGCTGTATTTTCAGAAATACAGAAAACATAAACTGAATTGATTAACAAAAATACTGTTAGACAGTTGAGTAACTAATTACTTTTGAATGTTACTTTCGTACCGTTTGCAATTTTTTTCTGCATTTTTCACCCTCCCGATAGCCACTTTTTGTAAGTTATATCTGACCGTAACGAATTATGTAAAATAAAATATGTAGGTATAGTTTTGTATTTTATTATTTTAACAGCAGGGTAAAAGGCTTTTGGCTAAACCATCTTTTATAATCAAATAGAGCAGTATTACTTGACAGCTACATTCACGTCCTTTTTTATTTTATTTTTGAGCGCAATTAAAAATGTAAAAAAGTTTCTTCGTAATATTTAAGTAATATAATAGTACGTAATTATGTATAATATCCTCTGTTTTATATAATAACAGCAGCATTATAATTGGTGTATAGTTTATAAAATAATTAGCTCAAAATGTTATAAGTACTTAGCGCCTTCAGAATTATTTTTACAAATCAAACCATCATTATAATGCTTAACAATCCATAAATACCTATCACAAATTATAGATAGTTGGTTAAAATACCTTATACATATTATTTATATTATATTTTTTGTGCAGACCGTACACACGTTTCATAGATTGGCAGAACAACAAAAATGTTGCCACAATTGAAAAACTAATAATGGGTAGATTTTACTGATTGTTTTATTAATTTTAATTCTTATAGCTAATTTCTATATTTAATTAGTGTTGAGCCTAAAAGGCATATTGTTGCATTCCCGTGCTTGTAGATTTGTGCTGAAAATCTTCTTAATACGCCTTCATTTTGATCCTAGATAGATTGATTTGAGAAAAATATACTACTCGTATTATGTTAGGCGAAAAATCTTAGAAAGTAAATTAAAAAATCATTTTACACTTTGTAGTTGTAGATGTTGATGCACAAATTTCTGTTAAACCTAAGAATTTTATTGATAGTTAATTATTGTAATAATATAGATAAACTTATACAAATTTTTACAGTGCAATTAAAGACAAAAGCCTGCTACGTTGTGTGTATGATAATATTAAACTCTTTTGATGATAGACATAATTAACCATTTGTAGATAACTTATTTTATAATTTTTATTTACACATTTACAAATCAAATGCTATGATAACAATTAATACTTACATAATTATTTTTTGTTAAAAGAAATACTTACATACCATATCTAAAATGAATATAATTACCTATACTTTTAAAATATCATTGTTTTAAAGTTGTTAAGGAGATCTTTAGAAAATACCACAAGTTATTAGCTCTTGGTTTTAAATTTCGCTTATAAAAGTTTTTTTTTAATTTTTAAAGTATTTAGATTTAGAGAAAAAAAGGGAAGAGTCGTGGGAACAATACTACTAATTGCCTATTAATTGAGACTATGCTTTGCATAAATATAGACTTGAATTATATATAATTTACAAACGACATATCGTTAATAATATTATTATACTTTGGTATTTTTTATAGATATTACCAGCGCACAACTCTAACAGAGCTTAGTTGGTAGTTAATTACAATGAGTTACGCCATGTAATGCAAAAAAAAACAAAAAGTGAAACATTTTTAATGCGGGCTCCACATTGGCGCCGCGAACAACTGTTAAATTCGCGCCAGTAATTTTGCCGCGAAGTCGTCGCGAAAAACATGTCCTTCCACATTTGCAATCGTTCACTTCACAGTTTAGTCCGCGCGCTCGTCGAGAATGGACGTCGAATGCTATACAGAATTGCTTTAGATAAATATAAATATGCTTGCTCCAGACTTTTTTTTAAAACTCTTGACCTTTTTCCTATATTTCCTATAACTGGACATTAGATTATCTTTTTTTTTATATCAGTCACTTCAATATTCATTATTTCCTTTCATACGTCATGTACTGTCACGCGCGAGTGTGGATTTGCTTGCGTTCACGGGTAGTTCGCGCTTCGCAAACCCTTTGAAGCGGGCAAAAATACCGACACTGAACGGGAAACAAGCGAAGCGAAGCCTGTGAACGGACGCGAAAGCCATTCATTCACATTCACGGTTCGCGGCTTTCACGGGTGTTCGCGATCGCGTCGCGAATGTGGAGCCCGCTGTAAATAACAGATTCTGTCGGTAACAAACATTCCATTATTCCATATTTTGTTTATATTAACCTTTTAAATGTCTTATAACCTTTACCTAACATGACAATAATGTAAATAGTCGAATTGTACATTTTTGATCATTGAATGAAAATAGAAATTTATTTAAAAAATAGGAGTAAGTAGTTATTTGTGTAATTTTTACACCGATTGCACAATTTTTTCAGCTGATATATAACATAGAGTTTTAAAGCTTTTTACAGACACTGTCATTGTATATACTTTTACATCTCATATGTCAATCTCGAATAATTTGTAAACTAAAGTTACAGATTATTGACTAACATTGCCGTTAATATTGTGTAATTTATAATAAACTTTGACAATAAAGACCTTTTCCTAAAGTAAAATGGTGATTTTCTTAAATAACCGTTAAGGCGCCTAGGCATTTCATGTACCCAATTCGTCAAACAATTTTTTTATTTATAGGCAACTGAACTAAGTCAAAACCTTTACAACCTGGATTAATTAACACAGGATACTTATGGTTGTAGCTATTAGGTAAGTGTCGGTATGCCCGTTATGTTTAAATGGGGCTTTCAGTGGTGTCGATTCTGTTGTGCACAAACTAAACTTAATTTAGGCTATTGCTATTTTTTTCTCTCTAATAAAACGAGGAAGAGCATAATTAGAGCAGTAATTTAGAGCTGTCAAATTTAATTGGAACTAATATTTCCTTTAAAATGAAGGGTGTACGTAAAAACATGTCGACTAAAAACACTGTGAAGCTCAAGGCATAAACCAGTTGACATCTCTAACTTAGTTCACACCTTTTCTCGCACTGCCTTTTAGTAAAAGATAGCAATAGCCTAAATTAAGTTTAGTTAGTTCACAACAGAATCGACACCACTACCTGGTTTTGCATCTCAAGAGGTGTTAGACAGGGCTGTGTAGCGTCTCCGTGGCTTTTCAACCTATACATGGATAGTTGTTTTACAGATTTGAAAGAAAGTGAGTGTAGATTGAGGATGAATGAGTTGCCTGTCAAATGCATTAGGCAGATGATCAAAGTCTTCTACACAATAAAGGGTATAAAATACCTCTTAATGAAGCCGATAGGCACTTACTTGTTCATTATTCCATGCCTGGGAACCTTCTAGTTACGCCCGGAGATATTGGGGGTCAAAGTTCCAACTTTTTGACAAGTTTTTTTTTAAATACAAGTTTTTATTGTAAGATATTTACCCGACTGCGCCAGAAGGAGGGTTATGTTTTTCGAGAGTATGTATGTATGTATGTATAATTGTTTGGCACGCCCTGTGGCCTGAACGGCTCGATGGATTTTAGCTTGAGAGGTGTCGTTAGATTTGTATTTACTGTGAGAGTGACACTGGGTATATCAAAATAAAAAAAAACAAAATGGCGGATTTTTGGCGGCAAATTCAAATGTTTGGCACGCTCTGCAGCTTGAACGGCTCGATGGATTTTAGCTTGAGAGGTGTCATTAGATTTTTATTTACTGTAAGAGTGACACTGGGTATATCAAAATAAAAAAAGAAACAAAATGGTGGATTTTTGGCGCCAAATTCAAATGTTTGGCACGCTCTGCAGCCTGAACGGCTCGATATAGGGCTCATCATGAGGATTTTAAAATGGTATATCCAAGTAACTAAAAAGTGTGAAAAAAAAATAATTTAAAAAATTTAAAAAACCGACTGCTTATTAATAACTAATAAGTAATAATAAAAACTGAAAATAAAAAACAAGTTCAGGAAACAGGACAAATTTACTGCAACAGTCGGGACCCATTAAATGATCAGACTAAAATCATTACAACCAATATGAGTCCCGACTATTGCAATCCCGACTGTTTAAATGATGTTTACTTTAAACACCTCTACGACCCTCGTACTGTTCAATCCATCCATCAACACAATCTTTTTGAGTTTTGAGTTCTACTACAAAACATGATTTTTCACCCCAAAAAAAGAAATAGTTTCCCAACAATAATTTTTGCGTAAAGTAACATAGTTTGATGTACATAATGCTTGGTTGTCGGCTTCGTGATGAGGTTGTTTACACCCTGTATAAAAGTGCTTTTCTCGCAGCATGGGAATTTATAAGTTAACAATACAAAAAATCCATATTTTAATTTCGCGCACTCAAAAAAATCTGAAAACCATTTTACAAAATGTGAGAAAAAATCTACTAACCTTGTCAATCATAGTAGTTTATTTTCTCTTCGTGGTAGAAATTTTAATTTTGTGTAGTCGTAACTAATACTCGGTCAGTGACTCACGCTTCTTTGACATATATTTTTATTTTATTTTCAAATAGTTCAGTATAATTCACTATATAGATAAGTGTAAAGTATTTTAATTGTGTTAACATTAGTATGTTGAAGTAAAATTGTTTTCTTTTTTATTAATTTTACAGCAGAAAGTGAGTTGTGCGTGTTTATTTAACGTAAGGAACAAAACAAAAGGTTACGATGGCCGAAAAGGTAAGTTTTAACTGCATTTTACTGCCATTCGGGGAGCCAAAGCCTCCCACGTAAACGTTTTATATTAGTAAATTACCTCGGTCTTCAGTTATATTATAGAAAATGTTGATTATCTTGCAAATTGAATAAGTAACTTGACATTAGAAGTGATCATTTACCCGATGTTTTTTACTTACGCATCGAACCTCTTTGCAGGTGTATAAGCGTTAAGTAAACAAAAAAATGCACCTGTCTTGTCTGTGGCATGCGTAGGTCTTCATTTTGGCATGTAACGCGAAATTCCAAGTTTATATTACTCAATTAATTAATAAAAAACACACTAAATTCTAAAAATTGCATGTGCTATAAAATTTTGGGAAATGATTGTGAAATCTGGCGTATCTGAACAAACAAGGATGCCTGTGATACATAAGGTAATTAGTCCAGATTTAAGCCATAGTCACTTGCTTAGTTAGTTCTTTGCAAAAATCATTGAAAGTTGATCATAGCCCACAAAATTATTAAGATGCTGATGTAACATCAGCAATCACATTATTTATTGTCAAAAAATCTTAAATCAATCTCTATAGCCACAGTAATTGACTACCTAAACTTATTCACACAGAAAATCCAAGAAACCCCGCTTCCCGAAGACCAACCAGCCGAGACCATGGACAAGCCAAAAGACACAGTAGCAAAACCACTACCAGACAAAACCACAACAACGGTACCAGTGGTACCAGACAAGACTACAACAACAGTACCACTACCAGTGGTCACCCCACCAGTAGTAGCGCCTCGGCTGTCAGTACCGGTGTTCACGAAGACCTCGCCCAATGACTTGTACAGGAGGCTGCTGCCAGCAATGCTGTTTGTGTTGACATTTGTCACTGTTATGACCATGCTGCTGATTTACATGGATACTGTTGGTGAGTTGTATTTTGTTTTAGAACTAATTTTCTTCGTCATTAGTCTATGAAATAATGAATGAAAGACAATACTGATCGGCCAAGCGCACTGACGACGCACGCCAAACGAGTTATTGTTATTTTGCGCGCCAAATTGACGCTTTCCTAATAGGCCTAAACTTCAAGGGGGCATGGCTCAGCGCCTCTGCATGATTTAAGCGAAAAAAAAAAACTGATCAGGTGGAAAAAACCACGACTGTACCTGTACCTGGTTTAAGGTAATGGATTTGGCACTCTATTACCTGCATGGACATAACTGGCGAAATTTAGGTGTAGGTACTATAGCCACATACCTCTGCCTAACTCTTTGGGGATTACAGGCTTTATGTTATGTGTTATTTAGGTAATGCTTTTGTAGTCTCGTTTTATACCAAAGTTAGCAGCATGTTAACTCCATTACACTGTATTTATTGAGTACTCAAGCCTTGAGCTCATCAGCCCACTAATAAATAGTAATCAATTCAATTTTGTGGGTTACTACCCAAAGTTCATTTTACAAAAAAATCCCGTGAGGTTACCAAGATCTGAAATGACAACATAACCATCAGTCCAGAATTCTTTGTTATCAAGATGACGGAATGTATTAACATGAAAATGTTTTCACTGAATCTCAGTTATTGTGGAGAAACACTTGGTATAACATACAACAATTAAGGATTGTTATTTAACTTGTTTAAATTGATAGATTTCTGGTGCCATGTGTATAACCAGGTTTATGAACGTAGACCAAGCAAAAGAGTATGTAGGGATCTAAAGTAGGTGGCGTTCTGTAGTTTATGCCTATCCTCTATGGGAAAAAGGCGTTCTGTTTGCGTCATATGCCTTTTTTTGGCGAATATTTTGGTAACAAAACTTTTAAAGTAGTTGTACAGATTTGGGCAATGAACTCATAAATTAACGTCTTAGTTTTACAACATAATATTTTGTAAAATGTCCTAAACTATTTGTTGCGTTTAGCATGTCTGGGCTGTTGTACTGAGATAAATGGTTACATTTTATTTTGCACTACATAATCAAAAGTTTAGTTGACAACCGTAAGGCTGCGATGTGTGTCATACTAACCAATAATTATCATTTCCACCGCTCCAACTAAGCTAGCGATGTAATTGGTTAGTTTAACGCTTATCCCACGCACCTCTTTGGGGGAAACACAGCTTACACATAAAACGGGTAGTGTTTGATTTCACAAAAAAGTCTAGTTGAATTACTATGTATGTGTCCGTCTAGCCCTAGGCGCGCAGAAGTTCCGCGCGAACATGTCCCGCGACTACGAGCTGGCCAGCATCGCGCAGGGCTCGGCCGCGCTGGTGGCCTTCGTGCAGCAGCTGCACCTGGCGCCGCGCCACCGGCCGCCCGGCGCGCACCCGCCGCCCGCGCCCACGCCGCAGGTCGACGTCATGGACAGACTTTATGGGGAGATTGTGAGTATTACCTACCCATGAGTATGTCACCTGTCCCACCGCCCACGAGGAAACCAGAGACTATTTCCTCGCTCAACAAACGTAGGTACAAAATATTGAATGTCCCGTCTAAGTAAAAGAAATGACTAAAGAAATAAGTAGTCGTATAATAGTCGTCGTCGTAATAGTTGATCGCTTGTTCGATCGTTTGTTCGCATCGGCGAATACTCTAGTTTGTCGCAGCAACGAGAGCTGTCAACAAGAGAGTACTCGCTCAGCGACACTCGCTTGACAGGCCCAACAGTCGCTGAGAGACTATCGCTAAGACACATGTTACGTGTAATAGCGAGAAATCTGACACTGAGTCAATTTTTAACATTTTCCTACTGTCCTGTTGATTCTAGATTCAACAACAGTCAAAGTAGCGAGCAAGTTATTGTTATGTCCTTGTTGCTCGTCAACAAGTTTATAGTTGCTAGCTCTGCTCGCTTATCGCTAGTCGAGAACAGAAACACTACCTATACCTACTTGCCGGCCCAAGTTGAACCGATTACCAAGAAGCCTAAACCCAGTAACACAGCTCGCACTCACTAGCTTTATCAGGCATCGGATACACATGTTAAAGCAATATGTATCATTGTTTAGAGTGGAGGCTCTGAGTCATGGCTATCAGTTTACAAACAATGATAAAATATTATTGGTGTAGTCGTATTCACCAATATTACGTCACGAAGAAGTACGTAACCAAATAGGGACTTTCAATTAGTTTAAATCCTGTCAATGACGTCTGTTATTTCAATATAGAAACAAAAAACACCTACTAGGGCAATATTTAACGAGACCGCATCGTTAGAAACGAAAATAAGACAATCTCTGCTAATATTATAAATTCTAAAGTAACATATCTCTACCTGCCTGTTATACAATTTGTCGGGTATCGTACTACCCAGTTACTGGGCTGCGTAGGTCAGATTGGCTCGCTCCATGGGAAATACAGGTATTCAGTTGCATCCGGTTAGACTGGAAGGAGACTCTAACTTAGTTGGGAAAAAGTTAGGCAGAAGATGATGACGCAGTGGCGGGCAAGAGCTAGTGTTTGATATTATGAACATTTTAAATAAAACAGTGTTAAGAAAACCTTTGTTAAGCATGTTTTAAGTTTAATATTGATTTACCATTCTCACGCCACTGTTAACGCATTCCTTGACCTTTTGTTCTAGCGGTTTGTTTCCATGCGCTGTTCACTATAAGTCCGACTAGAGCGGTATTTTGCTTCTGTGTCATTCGAGTGGGTAAAGACTAGTACGTTCACCATTAGGTTCTCTAATCTGGCTTTTGTGACATCATTTGTGAGCCTCTATAAAATCTACCATTTGTATTGCCGCTGCGTGTCTGCCTCGTTAGTCCAGTGGCCGCAAGTGCGACTGCTGAGCATGAGGTCCTGGGTTCGATTCCCAGGTCGAGCAAAGTGTTATTAGGTTTTTCCATCAAGAATTTCTCATTAGCAGCCACGGAGTCGTTCGTGCCCGGTTGATGGCTCGTCCCCTATTACATGGGACTTAACCATAACTGGCGAAATATGGCTACTATTAGATACACCTCTGCCTAACCTTTCCTGGATTACAGGCGTGATCTTATGTTATGTTTCCACCCCGCTTAGCATGACCGCCGTGGAAAAGGTTTCTTCGAAGAAAGAATCGACGAAATGACAGATTTTTTTGTTTAACTGTTATTTTGTCAATTATTCGTCGACAAAACTCGTTGCCAGGGCGGTCATGCTACGCGGGCTGAACGAATGCGAAGCCTCGTAAGGTAACAGGCTAAAGATACTTTTGCACATACGTTCTTTTGTAGGATTGAATTCTTATCAAAAGCACTTCCGGCCAGTGCAGTGCCATTTAATCTATTTTTGCAAAAAGATTAGAATGCCTTTTGTAACTAAACCGTAAAATTGTGCTCACCCTATTTCCTAATTCAGAGAACAAAAATAAAACTCGTCTTTTTTTTACACAATAAAGTGACTTTTATTTTTTTTCTGGTATCAAATTTAGTTGCACAATTTTTGTCACAAAAAGACAAAATTTTGTATTTGACTTATCTTTCATACGTTATGCGTAATAATAAGAAATGGAGGACTGAGGGCCAGAATTTTTTTCAAGCTATCTAACTTTCAAACAACAAGAAGTGGTTGACCTGTTCGTGCTTTCACAAATTTAATTAGTAGCATATAGGATTTCAAACAGTAGCTTTATGGTGGATGCTCCAACCAGCCCGCGAAATTCAATTTTCTTACGTTTTTTGCAATTTAGAGGCCAGTGCTAGGATGTATGTTGATTAAAATATTCCTCGCGACTGTAAGACGTATGCATTTACAGAATTATAATCATCAATACAACCCTCCAAACGCATAAAGCTGCAGGAATGACTTTGACCTTGAAAAAGTAATTCTTGCTGCTCATACGAGCTGACACTCGCGAGGAATATTTTAATCAACATACACCCTAGCACTGGCCTGTAAATTGCAAAAATTGAGGGCCCATTTTGAACGAAGATATACAAAGTAGGACAGTGTTTTGCGGTAATATCTTGTTTTCAATTTTGTTTGGCATTATTGGCTTAGATTTTAGCACAAAGACTTTTTCTGTAGTAGGTATCGATAGTTTATCAGGTACAAGTGGGCCCTCAATCCTCTATGTAAGGACTGAGGGCCCAACTTTACAGTCTATTTTCGCTTATTTGATTTTCACAAATCTGATTCCAACTTTCACAATTCTTTGAGAATGTTCACTAAATCCTAAGCACATTTTCAAAAAGTTTAAACATCGTGACCCTCAGACCACACGCACATAACGTTTCAAACGAAAATGACCTCACTAAAACAACAGTCTCTCTATTATTTTATTTTTATTTTTTTTATTTTATTTATTAGGTCTACCAACAATTGTTTACACTAATTTACAAACAAAGATAAACATGCGTTGAAACTCTACGCAGTGTAACAATTACTTAAAGGTAAACACCACATGGACAAAAAAGAAAAGAAAACAATATTAGGCTATAATATCGTAAGCTACATAGTGTACAAGTAAACTCAGTAAAAATACAACTATGAATCAATAACTTATAAGCTAAGTATTAAAAGCATCATTTCTTTGAAAAGTTAAGTACACAGTCCAAAAACTTTTACAACAAATCTGATAAAAAGTTCAAAAATTTAAATTTTAGCTTATTGAGAGAATCATAGTGAAAATCAACCATATCACTACAACTATTTAAAACCCTACAGAACCTAGCACATGGAGAATTAGATCCTAACACCATTTTTCTCATTGGAGGACAAAGTGGAGTGATAGGTTTGCGTGGAATCCTCGACGGAGCACGAAAGTTAATGAGTGCGAGCAGTGGCGGTGAGTCGATATTTCCCTTCAAGATTTTACTAGCAAACATTGCGTCATTCAGACATCTTCGTTCTTCCAAGGTGTGCATGCTAAAGTATTTCAACCTATTTTTGTAAGAACGCACTTTTTTGGTTATTCCCACAGAAAAGGCTAGATGCCAAACGAAGCGTTTTTGGACGCGTTCTAGACGCAAACTATTTGTAGCGTAGTGTGGCCGCCACACAACACTGCAATACTCTAATATGCTACGAACTAAACTCTGATAAAGTAAGATTTTAGTTTTAATTTGACGAAAACCCTTACATTGTCTAATGACAAAACCCATCATCCTGGATGCTCTTTTAGAAATGGAATCTAAGTGTGGTGCAAAGGTCAGTTTTTGATCAAACAGAACTCCAAGGTCACGAATAGTGTCTACTTCATTAACTTTGTCCTCATTTATATAATACACTGTCTTTATTGGATTATTTTTTCTTGTATATTTAACGTGGTAACATTTCTTCGAATTCAAATACATTTCGTTGCTTTTACACCATTGAATAAGACTATTAAGGTCCATCTGCAAAAGTGAGGCGTCTCTGTTAGATTCAAAAATTCTAAGAAACTTTAAATCGTCCGCATACATGAAAATTCTAGAGTGCCGTAAACACTTGGGAATATCGTTTATAAAGTAGTTGAATAATATTGGACCTAGATGAGAGCCTTGTGGAACTCCAGATGAGATATTATATACGTTAGATTGAAAACCGTTTACCACAACATAAAAAGATCTACCTCTCAAGTATGAAATTACCCATTCAAGCAAGCCATCAGTAATACCATAAGCACGTAACTTACAAGACAAGATTTTGATTTTCAAGATTTTTTTTTAGACACATTATAAATGATGAATGCTTCATAAATGATTGATTTAACTGATCTAACAGTGAAAGATCATCGTGATGAAACCGGCATGTCCTAGAACCATAAAATCGAAGACATTTGATATCCACACTGAGCCAGCTTGGTAGATTGCAGTCTACGCCCTCGAACAGACAGGCCTGTTTTCCAGCATTCATAACATTATTGGCTGCTTATTTAGATAAACATGTATATCGTGGTTTATATGAACCGTCGATACGTAAACAAGATGTAAAGATTTAATTTTGTTTGTCCATTTGCAGTACAACGGCACATTCGTGGAGTTCGTCCCGCGCGGGGCTCGTTCCACGACGTCGGCGTACCTAGAGCGCGCGCGCGGCTGGGACGGCGTCCTGGTGCGGGCGGCGGCGCGGGACTACCTCGCCATCAGAGGCGCCGCTAGAGCCCTGCACGCCTGTCTCAGCCCCACTGCGCATCCTAGAGAGGTCAGTATACTCACGGGACTACCTCGCCATCAGAGGCGCCGCTAGAGCCCTGCACGCCTGTCTCAGCCCCACTGCGCATCCTAGAGAGGTCAGTATACTCACGGGACTACCTCGCCATCAGAGGCGCCGCTAGAGCCCTGCACGCCTGTCTCAGCCCCACTGCGCATCCTAGAGAGGTCAGTATACTCACGGGACTACCTCGCCATCAGAGGCGCCGCTAGAGCCCTGCACGCCTGTCTCAGCCCCACTGCGCATCCTAGAGAGGTCAGTATACTCACGGGACTACCTCGCCATCAGAGGCGCCGCTAGAGCCCTGCACGCCTGTCTCAGCCCCACTGCGCATCCTAGAGAGGTCAGTATACTCACGGGACTACCTCGCCATCAGAGGCGCCGCTAGAGCCCTGCACGCCTGTCTCAGCCCCACTGCGCATCCTAGAGAGGTCAGTATACTCACGGGACTACCTCGCCATCAGAGGCGCCGCTAGAGCCCTGCACGCCTGTCTCAGCCCCACTGCGCATCCTAGAGAGGTCAGTATACTCACGGGACTACCTCGCCATCAGAGGCGCCGCTAGAGCCCTGCACGCCTGTCTCAGCCCCACTGCGCATCCTAGAGAGGTCAGTATACTCACGGGACTACCTCGCCATCAGAGGCGCCGCTAGAGCCCTGCACGCCTGTCTCAGCCCTACTGCGCATCCTAGAGAGGTCAGTATACTCACGGGACTACCTCGCCATCAGAGGCGCCGCTAGAGCCCTGCACGCCTGTCTCAGCCCCACTGCGCATCCTAGAGAGGTCAGTATACTCACGGGACTACCTCGCCATCAGAGGCGCCGCTAGAGCCCTGCACGCCTGTCTCAGCCCCACTGCGCATCCTAGAGAGGTCAGTATACTCACGGGACTACCTCGCCATCAGAGGCGCCGCTAGAGCCCTGCACGCCTGTCTCAGCCCCACTGCGCATCCTAGAGAGGTCAGTATACTCACGGGACTACCTCGCCATCAGAGGCGCCGCTAGAGCCCTGCACGCCTGTCTCAGCCCCACTGCTCATCCTAGAGAGGTCAGTATACTCACGGGACTACCTCGCCATCAGAGGCGCCGCTAGAGCCCTGCACGCCTGTCTCAGCCCCACTGCGCATCCTAGAGAGGTCAGTATACTCACGGGACTACCTCGCCATCAGAGGCGCCGCTAGAGCCCTGCACGCCTGTCTCAGCCCCACTGCGCATCCTAGAGAGGTCAGTATACTCACGGGACTACCTCGCCATCAGAGGCGCCGCTAGAGCCCTGCACGCCTGTCTCAGCCCCACTGCGCATCCTAGAGAGGTCAGTATACTCACGGGACTACCTCGCCATCAGAGGCGCCGCTAGAGCCCTGCACGCCTGTCTCAGCCCCACTGCGCATCCTAGAGAGGTCAGTATACTCACGGGACTACCTCGCCATCAGAGGCGCCGCTAGAGCCCTGCACGCCTGTCTCAGCCCCACTGCGCATCCTAGAGAGGTCAGTATACTCACGGGACTACCTAGCCATCAGCGGCGCCGCTAGAGCCCTGCACGCCTGTCTCAGCCCCACTGCTCATCCTAGAGAGGTCAGTATACTCACGGGACTACCTCGCCATCAGAGGCGCCGCTAGAGCCCTGCACGCCTGTCTCAGCCCCACTGCGCATCCTAGAGAGGTCAGTATACTCACGGGACTACCTCGCCATCAGAGGCGCCGCTAGAGCCCTGCACGCCTGTCTCAGCCCCACTGCGCATCCTAGAGAGGTCAGTATACTCACGGGACTACCTCGCCATCAGAGGCGCCGCTAGAGCCCTGCACGCCTGTCTCAGCCCCACTGCGCATCCTAGAGAGGTCAGTATACTCACGGGACTACCTCGCCATCAGAGGCGCCGCTAGAGCCCTGCACGCCTGTCTCAGCCCCACTGCGCATCCTAGAGAGGTCAGTATACTCACGGGACTACCTAGCCATCAGCGGCGCCGCTAGAGCCCTGCACGCCTGTCTCAGCCCCACTGCTCATCCTAGAGAGGTCAGTATACTCACGGGACTACCTCGCCATCAGAGGCGCCGCTAGAGCCCTGCACGCCTGTCTCAGCCCCACTGCGCATCCTAGAGAGGTCAGTATACTCACGGGACTACCTCGCCATCAGAGGCGCCGCTAGAGCCCTGCACGCCTGTCTCAGCCCCACTGCGCATCCTAGAGAGGTCAGTATACTCACGGGACTACCTCGCCATCAGAGGCGCCGCTAGAGCCCTGCACGCCTGTCTCAGCCCCACTGCGCATCCTAGAGAGGTCAGTATACTCACGGGACTACCTCGCCATCAGAGGCGCCGCTAGAGCCCTGCACGCCTGTCTCAGCCCCACTGCGCATCCTAGAGAGGTCAGTATACTCACGGGACTACCTAGCCATCAGCGGCGCCGCTAGAGCCCTGCACGCCTGTCTCAGCCCCACTGCTCATCCTAGAGAGGTCAGTATACTCACGGGACTACCTCGCCATCAGAGGCGCCGCTAGAGCCCTGCACGCCTGTCTCAGCCCCACTGCGCATCCTAGAGAGGTCAGTATACTCACGGGACTACCTCGCCATCAGAGGCGCCGCTAGAGCCCTGCACGCCTGTCTCAGCCCCACTGCGCATCCTAGAGAGGTCAGTATACTCACGGGACTACCTCGCCATCAGAGGCGCCGCTAGAGCCCTGCACGCCTGTCTCAGCCCCACTGCGCATCCTAGAGAGGTCAGTATACTCACGGGACTACCTCGCCATCAGAGGCGCCGCTAGAGCCCTGCACGCCTGTCTCAGCCCCACTGCGCATCCTAGAGAGGTCAGTATACTCACGGGACTACCTCGCCATCAGAGGCGCCGCTAGAGCCCTGCACGCCTGTCTCAGCCCCACTGCGCATCCTAGAGAGGTCAGTATACTCACGGGACTACCTCGCCATCAGAGGCGCCGCTAGAGCCCTGCACGCCTGTCTCAGCCCCACTGCGCATCCTAGAGAGGTCAGTATACTCACGGGACTACCTAGCCATCAGCGGCGCCGCTAGAGCCCTGCACGCCTGTCTCAGCCCCACTGCGCATCCTAGAGAGGTCAGTATACTCACGGGACTACCTCGCCATCAGAGGCGCCGCTAGAGCCCTGCACGCCTGTCTCAGCCCCACTGCGCATCCTAGAGAGGTCAGTATGGTGTCATCGTTTGTATAACGGCCATCTCGGACATTAATCTGGTTTTCCTCATATGACTTTGACCTAGATTATGTCTGAACGTAGGAAACACCGGCCTCGTATAGTTTTTTTTTTTTTTACTTTTAAATGTCCATGTAAAACCAATTTTCAGAATAAATATCATTAATCATCATCATCTTCCTACTTTTGTGCCATATTTTAGGTACTTTGTATCGGCGCAATACAATCTTGTGTACTATTCTCCCCTGCCATCTGTCACGCTATCATCTATTCCTTTTTCTTGCGTATCCGTCCATTTTTTATTTAGTTTTCCTTTCCTTTATATTTTCATCTACATATTTTGTAAATATGACATAGGGAATGGAAAATTTCTGTTCAAAAGAAAATATTGTGTTCAAGAACAAGCTACAATAGCCTGTATCCACAACAAACTGACATCATGCTAATTATACAGGGTGTAAAAAACCTCAGCACGAAGCCGTCAACCAAGCACTGTACATCAAACTAAGTAACTTTACGCAAAAATTATTGCTGTGAAACAAACGACTTTCTTTTTTGGGGTGACAAATCATGGTTTGTGGTAGAACTCAATGTAACGCACTCAAAACATTGTGCTGATTTAGGATTGAATAGTACGGGGGTCGTGGAGGTGTTTAAAGTTAAAAACTAATATTAAAAACTTGTATTTAAAAAAAACTTGTCAAAAAGTTGGAACTTTGACCCTCAATATCTCCGGGCGTAACTAGAAGATTCCCAGGTATGGTGTAGTACAAAAAAATTATCGCAATGACGGGGAGAACAAGTACCTTTCGGCTTCGTTAACAGGTTTTTTACACCCTTGTATGTTTTTGTCAGATTCGCCTTCGGTTAGTGGCAATAAAAGTGCTCCCTACTGCTTGCAAGTGTAACCATGTGGCTGGTGCGCAGGTGACGTACCAGGAGACGGAGAGCGCGGAGAGCGTGTTCCGGTCGCGCGTGCTGTGCCTGCCGCTGCTGACCGTGCTGCTGGCGGCCGACGCGGCGCGCGCGCGGTACGTGCTGCTGGCCGGCGACCACGCGCTGCCCGCGCTCACGCACCTGCCCTTCGCCGACGAGAGGCTGCATCTACAGGTACACGTCATCCAGCACGAGGGTCCATCCCGTCTTCGATTCTAATACATCTCTATGTAATGTATGCTGAAGCCAGTCATTTAAATATGAATACTGTTCGTCTCACTAACTCCTCAAAGGCTCGCAATAAAGTTGTTTTCGACCTCTATTGCCCGCTTGAGAGTTGATTAGAATTATTTTATCAAGCGATTATACCAATTCCCTCAGATGATCGAAGTACAATTCAACAACGACACGACTCGCAACAAAACGACCGAATATCTCCTCACAAAGAACTACACGGTGGCCGCGTCGTTCGACACGAGCGTGATGTACGCGCTCAGAGACGTGTGACTGACAGCTGACTGACAGCTGAGCGGGGATCACGGTAGGTGGCGCTAGTTATTTATGAAGTTTTCGTCATGAATTTATGGCCGTTTATAAATAGTCTTTTTCAGTTATTCAGTTATTTTTTTTACCTTTGAATTTGACATCTGTTTGAATCACTGATCTTTATTCATTGTTACAATAAGGTTGAGATTTGGTTAAATAACTGTGAAAGACTGGGATGTCTTGTATTCCGTAAATATGTATGAATAAATTGTGGAAATATGATCAAAAGAATTAAGTGATGTTGAAATGAGTTGTGACCTTGGTATTCGTATCGATTATTGTTTGGTTTCGTTATAATTGTTACGCATAATTCAAAATTATGTTCGGTTCCGTAAATATAATTTCAAAATCATTATAAAATTAGCGTGATTTTTGTATTTGATCAGTAACATATGTTTTCGTTTGTTCGACTTAAAGATTCGCTAATAATCGAATGTTAATTAATTTCAAATATGATTAAAATGTTGCAACGCTCATATTTCACTAGCGCCATCTTCTCTCTCATTGAACTCTTATTACTAGCACAAAAAACAAAAAGTCGAACTGTAATAACGATTTACTATTAATTTTAACGATTCTCAGTGAACTACGAAACTTTCAATTTTAATTTAACATGTGATTTAATTTAGTTGTAATTTTAAGTGATTTTAATCCAATTAAATTATTAATTAAATGAACCTGTATTGATTGTGTATGAAAAATACGAAATTAAGAGGTTGTATACCTCTGCGCCATACTTATGCGTTTAGCGTAATGTCTTGAATGTTATGTGGTCAAATTTTTAAATAATTCTTTATAAACTGATATTTAGAAGCTTGTGATCCGTCTCCATAAAAATAAAAAAATAAACATAGGGTTTCATAACCACGTTATAAAATAGATTTTGATAACAAAATCTTGCATTTCCCATGACAATACTACTCATGCCTTTACTATTTCTTATTAAATAATAAAAATATTTTACTAACGGAACCCTAAACGAATCGTCGACCATAATAGTTTTAAATAGAATTACAGTCAAAGTGCCTTAAACACTTGGTTTACAAAGCTGTCATTGCTCATCGCAACTATTTGAATCTGCACTGTTTTAACTACACGTAGGATAATGCTAGATGCTAATTTATCTTTAAACGAATGAAAGAAAGTTGTATTTTTGATACAAGTTGAAAATTATCTTTAGTATAAGTTTAGTTAGATTTTTCACACAATATACAGTATTTTTTAAGCTATTCGAATAATAAAATTAAAAATGATTATTAGCGGTCTTAAAATGAGTATTTTTTTTTTGACATGACATGTCTATTTATTTTATTTTTGTATTATTTTTATAAACATTTCAACTTGTGTCAAGGTTGCTGTAAAATGTAAAGATTGCGTGTTGTCAGAGTGACAATAATAAAGACTTGTAATAACGCTAAAATTATGGATGTAAGCAGCTATTAATGTTAACGCGTAATAATCTGTAATTTTAGTATTATTATACTATTCGCTTTGTTGCGAAAATTGATCAGTTTTTACAGAATTTTAACAACTTTTCGATAGTGGTGATAAACCTAATTGAAAATATAATCTATCTTACTGCCGTTACTATAGTGAGTGGATATAATAATATTAAAACAAAATATCGAATACCTTCATAAAATATCAGTGCGATAATTATCAGTATCGGTACTATAGATGAAACTTAATAAAAGTCCATAAATACCAGTGATATTATAACCAAATACGATGAATTTGTTAAAATTTTGTAGAAAGTGATAAAATAATATCAGTAAAGGAAGGTTTGTGCTGAAAGGTTGTTATCGAAGGTAGCTTAGTACTATACGTACGTATACCGCGCACCACACCGCGAATTAGATAGAATAAACAATTATAAGCCTTTCACTTATTTATTGAATAAAAAAGTAAAATCAAATCTTGCAATGGAAACTATTATCGGCACGATATTGACATATTCCTGCACCGATAATAGTAAATTATCGGTCCAATAAAATCTCAATTTAGCACTGTGTTTAACACAAAACAAATTACGTCGCTGAAGATTGTAGAAAAGATAAAAATAAATTAATATTACGATAAATAAGTGCAAGACAGTAACATTTTTTACTCACAAATTCTGAGCGCTTTATTTATTATATTTGGTCACTGCCATTTATGTCCAATTATTCCTACAAATATTTTTATTTTGTCGTACAATTCCATCCAGCTTAGTTTTATTTTAATTATTATAGAAGTGTAATTGAATAATTTTGATCTGATTTTGTATTTTAAATTAAACTGCACCATACGGTATTAATTGAACTGTATTTAATTATTAATTTTAATGTTATAATGATAATAATTATGCTGATTTTAAGGACGTCCAAACAATTAACAGTATTACAAATAAAAAAAATGTTTTTAAAGTTGTGGTGCAGTTTTCTAATTTTATATTCTTTATTTATAATATTGATTGTATTGCGTTTAATAATTATGAATACTTGTAATTAACGGTAATGATTGATGTGTCATTCCATTTGATTCTATTTTAATTCCATTTTTTTTTATTTTAATTATAATTAAGACTGAATAATATCGAATATTTTTTTAAATCTCAATGAACGTAAAGTATTTATTTTCCGATGTTCAGTAGTGATGTCGCTTCAATGAATTTCAACAGAGTAAATATTTCATTAATTGTATTAATTTTAGCGTTACGTAGTTAGTTCTAAGTATATTTTTGTTTAGGCTTAGTTTAAATGCGCTCAATTTTTCACGAATAAAATTTAATGGCTTTAATTACGTTTTTGTTTTATTAATGAATACCCTTAATTGGGGTGTAAGGGGGCACACCTACCATTTCAGTGCTCCAAGCCAACCTCACCTGCTACATCCTGGTGGTCAACCAATAAGGGCCGAGTCACACCGGAATGGCAGCGACGCGGCGAGTACTTTCAGTGTCAAATATTTTTTTCACTTCTCATGCTCTAAAAGTACGCCAATATAGCCCTAAGAAGCGGGACTAAAGTGAGCACTTTAGTCCCTAGGGAGTGAAAAGTAATTAGTTTTTTTAATTTCCTTCATGTGACCTATACAAACTCAAACAGCCAGTAAATATACTACTATCTGTGGAGTGTGGACCATCTTCATTGCGAAAATGTTGCGAGTTTTAGTTCCATGGTTTTTCCGCAAGGTGGCGCCATGTGTTTTATATTGTTAATATGTGACTGGTTTAGAAGAAAAAACTGACTGCGAAAATTTCAGAATTTTTGTCGAGTTTATATTTGTTCGGTTTTAAATAAATTTATTAAGAATGTCCAGTCAGACAAGTTTGAAAGTGAAGAGTTTGACGTCGATCAAAGAGCAAAAGACATAATAGATAATATTCTGCCGCCAAAATCGCGGAAGATTTACCTAAAAACTTACGAAAGCTTTTTTAAGTAATATTTATTAAATGTTTTTGTACTAAATTAACTATTTTTCTCGCACTCAAAGTGAAAAGTACAGTTTGCACCTCGAGACTAAACGCCAATTTAATATACCCTCGGTTTCATTGACTCTTTGCTCTTTGGTCTACGTCAAACTCTTCGCTGTGATTGGACATTCTTAATAAATTTATTTAAAACCGAACAAATTTACACTCGACAAAAGTTCTTTCTTCTAAACCAGTCACAGATTAACAATATAAAACACATGGCGCCACCTTCTTTGAGGAAAAACCATGGAACGAAAACTCTCAACATTGTCGCAATGAAGATGGTCCACACACCACAGATAAATAGTATATTCACTGGCTATTTGAGTTTGTCTATGTCACATGAAGGAAATTAAAAAACTAATAACTTTTCACTCCCTAGAGACAGTGGTCACTTTAGTCCCGCTTCGTAAGGCTATATTGGCGTACTTTTAGAGCATGAGAAGTGAAAAACATTGTTTGTATCACGGGCGGTACGGGAATTACGAATCTCGATTCAAAAAGCCCTCAGTCTTCGACTTCGGGCTTCTACTAGAGCCTCGATCGTATGCTGGCTGCTATAATAACCAATTATGTGCGGGTGGTCTGAGGGCCACTTTGTTAAAAAAAAATTGAAAATGTGCTTAGAATTTAGTGAACATTCCCAAAGAATTGTGAAAGTTGGAATCAGATTATGTGAAAGTCAAATAAGCGAGCTATGGACTGCAAAGTTGGGCCCTCAGTTCTCACATAGAGGATTGAGGGCCCGCCTGTACCTGTTAAACTATGAACACTACAGAAAAAGTCTTTAATGCCAAACAAAATTAGTGAAAACAAGATTTTATCGCAAAACGCTGTCCTACTTTGTATATTTACGTTCAAAATGGGCCCTCAATTCTCATACACGTTAAAGTTTATTCCGCAAATAAAATTTAACCATTAACTTACAGCTACTACTTGATATCATAATATGCTACTAAATAAATTGTGAAAATTTGTGAAAGCATGAACAGGTCCCCACGTCTTGTGGTTTGAAAGTTATGACCTAGATAAAAATTCGGGCCCTCAGTCCTCCATTTCTTTTGGTTTTTCTTTAAATACACTTAACGTATTAAAGATAAGACAAACACAAAATTGTGTTATTTTGTGAAATTAATTGTGCAACAAATTCGATACCAGGAAGAAACTAAAAGACCCTTTATTTTATAAGAAAATCGAGTTTTATATTTTTATTCTCTGATTTAGGAAATAGGGTGACCACAATTTCTTTTAGATTGCAGCAAATATCAGTAAATGTAGTGTCATAGGTTTTAAAAAGCTTTCTTCGATTTTCGCTGATTATCATCATAGCATTTAAAGTTACTATTAATTAATACATGACATTTGTAATGACCAATACTATCAGGGAAAGCTGAAGGAACGAATTCAATTGCTCTGATAAGTTCGTACACCTTTAATTTTATTCTTATTGTGTGCGGTATATCCTGCAGGCAATACTCGTCAGTACCATTTGAATCGAATGCAATGATCAAATGTAATTCGTAGTTGACTGCTACGTTGTTAAAAACACAAGTAAGACGACTTAATTGATTCGTCGAAAGGAATTGCGTCTGTCGATCCCAAAAACGGATAACATGTCGGAATTGAGTGGTAAGAAAGCAAATTGTCTTTCTATTCGAATCGTCATTTTTTTCATTAACTTAGTTTGATTTTTTCACAACTTCAAGGAACTAAAGACTTGAGTATATGGTTTTAATTTCAACTCGATACCTCCACACGCTCCCGAGATAAAGGGTCTTGATAAACAAACGGACAACAAAGTGTTATAAGGGTTCCGTTTCTCCCTTTTGAAGTAGGTACGAAACCCTACAAATCTAAGAAAGTTTATTAAAACCTATGACACTACATTTACTAATATTTGCTACAATCTAAAAGAAATTGTGGTCACCCTCTTTCCTAACTCAGAGAATAAAAATATAAAACTCGATTTTCTTATAAAATAAAGGGTCTTTTATTTTCTTCCTGGTATCGAATTTGTTGCACAATTAATTTCACAAAAAGACACAATTTTGTGTTTGTCTTATCTTTAATACGTAAGTGTATTAAAAGGAAAACAAAAAAAATGGAGGACTGAGGGCCCGAATTTTTATCTAGGTCATAACTTTCAAACCACAAGACGTGGGGACCTGTTCATGCTTTCACAAATTTTCACAATTTATTTAGTAGCATATTATGATATCAAGTAGTAGCTGTAAGTTAATGGTTTAATTTTATTTGCGGAATAAACTTTAACGTGTATGAGAATTGAGGGCCCATTTTGAACGTAAATATACAAAGTAGGACAGCGTTTTGCGATAAAATCTCGTTTTCACTAATTTTGTTTGGCATTAGCTTAGACTTTGGCTTATAGACTTTTTTCTGTAGTGTTCATAGTTTATCAGGTACAGGCGGGCCCTCAATCCTCTATGTGAGAACTGAGGGCCCAACTTTGCAGTCCATAACTCGCTTATTTGACTTTCACAAAATCTAATTCCAACTTTCACAATTCTTTGGGAATGTTCACTAAATTTTAAGCACATTTTCATTTTTTTTTAACAAAGTGGCCCTCAGACCACACGCGCATTAACCAATTCCTTCTTGTTCACTCCAAACACACGAGTTTCCTTGCCGAATGTAGAAATTAAACTAGTCAAGAGAAGACTAGGCGCGTGGGGTCTGGAGGCCGCTGGCGTCGCCGCCGGCCGCTGCCATTCCGGTGTGACTCGGCCCTAAATGGCGTTATAACCATTTCGAAAGAAATGTTCGCATCTAAATAGCGCAGACTAGTGACGGGCAGCAGCGTCTCTAGCGCGAGAAGCTGTGACCTGCGATCGCCAACCTGCATGCCCAGCCCAGCGTGGCGATTATAGCCCAACTGACCTTGACGATGTACAATGGACTCACGATAAGGTTCAACGAACATCTAGTGCAGCTAGAGTAAAGTCCGAATAGAGAGGACACAATAACCCTTGAAATGGGCCACCTTATGTATTTTTGAGAGGGGGACCAGCTATCCCAAGGCGGAGTCGGGTTCCTGATATACCTACAAAACCGCTTTGTGACAATGTGGTAGAAGTTTCCAGTGTCGCGAACAGGGTAGCGAACCTTTGAAGCTAACCGAGAGGCAGTGTGACCATCTCAAAAATGGCGAATCTGCCACACACGGACCCAAAAATCTGCCAAAATCTGCCACACTCGACGTTAAAAAATGCCAAAAATATGCCAACATGAAAATAAAAAAAAACCTATTTTCATTTTTTTTTAATCAATATTATAACTACGTTAAACGTACAAAAAAAAACAATACACCTAATCAACATTGGTTTCAAAATTTTCGTCTAAATTTTCTTTGTACATGGATTTTAACGACATATTTTTTAACATTTCCTTGCTTGGTTTAAAGGAGACGCAGTCTCCGTGTTCCTGCACTTCACATACACGCTAAGCGCCGTAGGAGAATGAAATGAAGTAAAAACAAAGATGATTGAAAACTCAATCAAGAAAGGTTATAAGAATATGAACCTTATGACTTATCACTTACAGCCCACAATCAAATGACAATACCTATGTATGAACAGATCATGCGGGGAATCTCCGTGTAATCTGGGCTGGGTATCAAATAAAGGCATAGGTTGCCAGATTGTGAAATAATATTCTACTAAATATTTTTACATTTACCTTATTTAAATTTTTATTACTTATTTGTAATGTAATGTAATTTAAAATTAGCATGATTTTCATTAAAACCTTTGAAATCTGCCACATTTCTAAATCGTCAGCATAATATGCCACAGCTTAAATTTTCGATCCAAATCTGCCAAAACGGCAGAAATCTGACACAAATGGTCACACTGCCGAGAGGCATAGGCTCAAGGGTGTTCAGGTCTACGCACCGAACTCGGCACACTCTGACGACGTAGTGGAGGAAATGTTTGAGGACTAGATTAACTAAAATTCTTAGCAGATAGACACTCGACGGCATTTTCACATGTGACATCGCCATACTGGCTAAAACACTGCACGACTTGCAGTAGATGCTGGATGGCCTAGTTCTATAAGAGTGAACTTTGTCAAAATTTTGATTACTATACAAGGTTTGTGTGTGTGTGTGTGTGTGTGTGGAAAAAAAACAAAGAAATTAATAATTAAGTTTTATTCAATACATTTCATCAACATAGACAATTCTTCCTTGATTCTATACCATGTCGAAACATACGCCACACGCCGAAATCAACAATCAGTTACATACTGTTGAACAAAATATTACAAATTACATAATAATTAATAATATGGGCTATTTTATTTATTACTTGTTGATGATGCCCTCTGGCGACACCCAGGTGGGGTTATTATTAAAATAAAATATGTAATTAATCATAATAATTGTGCGAATAATCGAAGTAATGACACTCAACACATAATTATACATTACAAGATAAACATTCTAAATTAATATATTTTTTTTAAACTAATAAAATTCGTTTCTATCGATTAACTACGAACAAATGATTTAAACCATAATTATTGCTTCATAAATCTCCATTTAGATGGAACCAATGGAAGAACTACGCAAATTAGGGAATAATTATATTTACATACATCCTACGTCAGACTGAACTCATCACAAATTACTTGTCCAAACATAAATACTGATCATTCAAATGACTTTCAAATCCACACTACAATGGTGAATTATTTTACCAATTAAACTAAACGCGTTCAACACATTTGAACTTCGTTCAAGAGCGGTCAGTGTCATAATTGCTACGTAATATTGACACGGACAGCTCTTGAACGCAGATTAGGTAAACTGATCGCGTTCCGTTGCATTGGTGAGATTCACCCTAATCGTTGTTGTTAGCTAAACCGTAAACTCTTATGATGCCTATTAGCTTTTACAAGTATTATAACAAGCTCATAATAATTTGATTAAGAGATCAATCAAGAAACCATTTCCTTTTAGATGTTAATACTTTGTCATCTTGTTTCTTTCCCTTTAATTTGTGATGATTCAATCTGTAGGATGCAACTATAATACAATGATCTCAAAGAAACACCAAGCAATTTAATTTCAAATAAATCTACGCACCAAAATTACAGAAGCACTCTTAATTCATTACAACGTCGGTTTGATTTAGTCTCAATATTTTCAATATACTGATGCTTTTCAGTATGATATATTTGACTACATCGATGTAGGTACCTTCTTGGTTATTTTTGACGAGCTGATATTGAAACAACCATGCTTGAATATTAATTATTCTTCTTATCTTATTTCAATGTGGTTATGATTAGCGTGGTTGTGGTTAGCTCCAAGTCTTTCCCAATTTAAAGTATGATTAGAAAAATACTGCTGTAAGGTCCCAGGAATGTTTAAATGTAAAGCTCCTTCAATCAAATTAGTTAAATCTTGAAACTAAATCAAGCTGAAAGTGATATTATTCGGATAAATTTAATGCGCCTGCCACTACAGTCCGGTGAAAATAAATTTTGATACTTTGGTCCCAATTATTGATTATTTTTCGCAAGACGCATTAAAGCAACGTGATGGTTAAAATATACATTAAAATAAATTATATTTAAATACAGTCTGTTCAAAATAGTCGACTGCTTATAAATTGTGATATTCTGCGCGTGGTAGAAAATGTACATGAATTGGTAGTAATTGCCATAAAACTACCATTTTAGAAATAATAGTCAACTATTTCGAACAGAAATTATAATAATTTTAAGCTGCCGAAACACAACGCTGGAAATATTAAAACGGAATGAATTAAATGCATAGATAACTCAGTGCTATGAAAACAAAGCTTTAAAATTTCTATATAACATACAAATAATAGTTTTAAGTACAAGTAGTAATGAAAGATATATATACTTGATAATCCTACCAGTATACAAATTCATTCCGTATCTCCAAACTCTCTTTTATTTTACGTACAACAATTTAGTTTTGCTCGCAATGTAACAATTATTTCAAAAACAACGACTTGTATTGCCCTCTACTGCTTTCATTTTAATTAGACAGAAGACCTTTCATGTCAGTTTCTTTCAAAAGATTACATCGAATGGTCAAAAGATATTTGAGCTGGATACATTTTACTAAGACTCAATTTGTATTGTCGAGTGACCTCACTAACCGACGTGAAAGCAACTTGAGGCAATCATATTTGTGATATCAAGTTCGGCGCAGAGTCCAGTAACATCGACTGCACAACATTTTATTGCATGGAAATTTACACGACTGGTTCAAGCTGATTCCGCGTGATTAGGTAAGTCACCCCCTTCAAGCTCCTTTTACTATATGTAAAGCACGGACAATACTTTTCCAATCTCAAATTTTTCAGTAACATTTCGAGCAAACACAACAAGACAGTACGTACATACATTACTATATAATACATTATTATATTAATTATTGTAACACTTACATCAAAAACTGTAACACTAAGGGTTTGACACTACACATCAGCTACTTCAAGCGGGTATAAAAAATATTCTATGACCTCGGATATACACTAGTTCACTACAACCTGATTTTTTGATAAAATCGTAATTTTTATTATGAAACATTCATCGTCGGTAGATTGTTCATTAGGTACATCTTGATTTTATTGATCAGTTTCAGAATTAAGTCTTTACAATTTGTTAATGCCTCGTTGTGTTAACTGTTGCTCGAGTCGAGGCAGCCTTTTTACCGGATGTTGGCATATTCCATTACCAATTTTTAAGATGATTTTAAAATACTTGCGATCCTTCACGATCGGATCCCTATATTTGCAAATAACAAGACTGCTTTCAGTCCAACTTAGCTGTCGGTGTGACTTCTGCCTCGAGGCGTCGAAATTGCTTTCTCCGAAGCTGCCTCGTTTCGAGCAATAGATTTTTAATATTTGTGATAAGTCTGTTATCTATCTACTCATAATCAGTGAGCGGAATACTTAGCTAATATTAAACTGAGCTTTATTTATCAGATAATTCCTTCGAAACGGCAGTTTGTTTATACTGTTAGTTTTTTATTCTATGGATTGCGTGATGTAAGAAGCTAAAATAGTAATTTTCAAAATAAAATAAATTAAGTAAGAAATAAATGGAAGGAATGTAAAGTGAGCATTTTAGATTTACATATAAGAGGAAAAACCAAAATTTCACAAGCCCAAGATAACATAGCAATAATAAAATAGTTTTATAAGAATATTGTTAAAAACAAAGATATTACTTTTATAATAAAACATATCAACAAAAGTAACTGTATAAGATTTTCGATAAACTCTTTGAAGTTATAATTTTATTGCGTTTATGTTTGTCACCCGTAGACCCAATGTTTTGTAAAGTAAACATTTTATTAAGAAGAAGAATAGCAAAAGGTTTGAAAGACAGTGGCACTCAACCTTTTGACCTCAAGGAGGTTACATGTTACAGACCGCATTTAGAATAATTCTTACGATATGCAGGCCCTTATAAATACTTGCCACAATTTTATAACAGCGACTCTCTAAGAGAAGTAAATTCTTATAAGGATTTTAAGTTACACAACACGTATATTTCTTTGCGAACCTCCCAAGTTACACACCGGTTGGCCACACCTTAAGCATAACTGGTTTAGAAAAACAGTTTTAAGTAGTTTTTAAACGGAAATAAAGATAGTTTGCAAATATATGATAGTTCTCGCGTTATCTCTGCTTCTGGAGCGAAACAACACAAATAATATCAGGGTATATATTTTGATATGTACTCATGTACATGCGTGGGCCTCGACAAATTCATTATAATATCAAATTCGTATAAAAATTGTTTTCATTTCACTTTTAGAACTAATTTCCGAAACCCACATCGATAGGTACTTTTGGTTTTGGAGCAATGGTACGTCGACTTGCGCAGGAGTGGTACTCTACGATATTCTGCTATCTCCTTGCGCAATGCGGTAATTTTATTGTCAGATTAAATATTTTGATATTAATCTACAAATAAATTAGAGGAACTTCAGGGATAGGTCTTTAATGAAAAAAAGCTTATACACACGCAAAATTAACAGGACATTTTAAATGTTTATTTAGCACGAAAATGCAGATAAAACCTCAATAAAAATGACATAATCTCAACATTGATGAATCGGGACATAATTAAGTTACAAACTAATGGAATAATACAAAATAAAAAATATATTTTTTCTCTACCATTGCTCCAATCCTTTCTAAATCTAACTCAACCATTCTGGCATAAATCTGCCAGTAACCAATATCATTGCAGGAACGAGTTCTGGTAGGGCGCGGCCCGCATCATGTTGTTGTTCTGGGCGGTCGGGTTCACGAAGTTGTTGTTCATGATATTGTTCTGCATCATGAAGCCTCCCATCTGTGGGCTCATCATGGGCAGCTGTTGCGGGACATGAGCGGGACTGTTCGGGGTTGACTTTAGTTGGTTGATGGAAGGTGCTGGGCCAGCTTTAGGGGACCTGGGGGCTAGTAGGTTGTCTACATCGATGTTAATAGCGCCGGTGGTGTCTGCCCAGGTTGCCCCGAGCTTGGTTGTCGGTTTAGCGTTGGTTGCTGTCGGTAGCTGCTGCTGGTTGTTAGGAGCGATCGGTTGCAGGAGACCGACAGGCGTTGGTTGGATACCTGTATGAATTGTTGGAATTTGTTTTATTCGAGTTTCTTGGGCTGCTGTTTATGAAAGAAAGAGTTAAGGTAAGGTACTGTAAGCGAGAGCTGTATTTTAGTGTTTTTTGTTTTTATATTATTTAGGCACCTTTCATGTGCTTACACATTTCAACTACAATCTTGAGCTGTCGCGTACCGTACGAATCTTTACTCGAAGAATGGCATATTATAGCTTCGTAATTTGAAAGTAAAACCGGATTAATCCCATTCTTCAAGCAAAGAAAATACAATGAGGGAATAAAACAACAAAACAGAAGTAATTATATTTTATTGACGGTGGGTATATACAGACACATAGATCATTACAGAATCACTACATTATACGTATGCTGCAATAGCATCAATACCTAAACATGGAATCTCATGGCTTTGCCAGCTACCACTTATATTCAAAAATACAATCACTACACTTAAACAACTAAGACATACGACGTTTTAATGACACACTAACATAATTAAGTATCATCTGCCAAACTTTTCTCCATTAAACTCAGGACTTGTCCAGCGAAAATGGCGGCTTCAGATTTAGGCCCACCAAGTCTCATCGTCAAGTCAATATTACTCAAACAATCTATGAGCCAAGACCGTAGCTCTATCATCACATCGAAAAATTCCTTTTTGAGGATACTGGCGGGCAAAGCGATGATTATAGCAGCAACTAGTGACATGACAACGGTCTGAATCTTCGGATCGGGACTGTATCTCATGTATAGCACAATTTGGATAACTTCCCAACAGTACATAGATATTTTCGGGCAGTTTTTCGATGCTAACACCACATTGCCGACTACAGATAAGTATTTTAACAGCAGAATATTATCAATATCCTGTTTTAAGTTGTGGTGGCTGAGTGTGAGCTGTTTGCTACCAAAACCTCCCAGTAGCGGGTAGAAGAAGAAGTCGACGACGCTCACGAAACGGTTTTTCTTGGCTTTTGAGAAAGGATGCGCTTGGATTGTGTGGAAATATTTCGTTTTATTGATCAGCCGTCGCCTTATGATCTCTTCAGCTGGTACGTCTTCCTGTGGCTCGCAAACAATCTCAGGCTTAGGTTGAACAGTACTTTTCTCTGAGTAAACGTCAGTTATTCGGTTCACAGCTTCGGATAGTACATCTAGCATGAATATCTTCGTGGCGATCGAATACCGTCCCATATCGGTATGTATTTCTCGACACAAATGCTCGGCTGCCACTTCGGGCCGCTCGGAAACGATGGCGACGCAAGTCTTGAACTTAATAGTTTCAAAATTGTCTATTTGGTATTTAGCCTCGAGGTGTACAAATAAATCTAGTAATTCTGTAGCTACTTTGGCGTCTTCATCCCTCAATTGTTTCTCAACTAGCTGCTCCGCTACTTGCAGACTCCCTTCGAACAGTTCCACGTCTGACGCATCAACTATCAGTTCTATGAGATCGCGTAAGTATTTAGGATGTTTCTTAGCACTTGCTGCTACATCGTTGCTCATATCGTAAGGAACCAAGTCATCGTCCGAATCTAAATCCTCTTGCTTACCGTCTAGAGCGTCTAGTTTCACGGATATTATAGTTTTAACTATTTCTTTAGTTTGTTCAGGCCCTTTGACGGCGCAGCTGACTATAGTGTTGTGAACTCTTGAATTCTCGTCGTCAGCGAATTTGCGAGCAATACTATCTAAAGTCCTTTTCAAATTCAAAGCTCTCGGTACGTATTTCTCGGGACCTTTTCGTCGGTGGTCTATGAGACATCTGTGTGATAGGTCTTTTAGATTCCGATATAATTGTTTGCATGTATCTGCCATGTCCTCGTATTGGAATTTTAATTCGGCCTTATCGGCTTCTAATTCAGACATTATTTTGAGTATGATTTCTATGGTCGCCGTACCCACACAGCGGAACTCTTGGGACAGTATTTCTAAATGTTTCCCCATGCCTCGTAACATTATGTTCTTCAGCTCATTCATCTTCCAAACGGATTTGCTCCACAAGGACATCGTGACTCTATACCTGACGGCTAGGATAAGCAGCTGGGATATATAGATGTGCTCTTTCAAATTGGAAGCATTCACAGTTTTTATATCAGACCAGACAGTTGCCAACCTTATGATCAAATCGTGCATATTTCCTTCAGAATTCTTTGTATAAGAAAGATAATATAAAAGATTTTCTTGTATACTTGTGTCTCTAAAACATTTAGGTTTTACGTAAAATGGAATTTTGTAGCTAAGTATCTCTTTCCAATCATTGTTGGTATCAAAATTATCTCCAATAACATTGTATATGATTTGTTGATCAGCTTTATAATGAATTGGGCATCGTTTCAACAGAATCACGCAAATATATTCTATAGCTTGTCTGTTTAAGTGCCTTAGTAGTGTTTGTATGAGCCTTCGTTTGACATATCTGTTTGGGTCGGAGCTCTCCGTCCATCCCGCCAGTACGTCGACGAAACTGGCGATGACAGGGGACTCCCCACTCATATAGTAATTCGTTATGATTTTCGATAGTAGGTAAGACAAGAATTTTACAGTATACTGTGTCCCCTCATAAAAACTACTGTCAGACATGAAATCAATCGCTCGAATAACGTGAAATATTAAGTAATAAGAATAATTTTCGTGAGAAAACCCTTTCGGGGTATTAGTTTCCAGTCTATTGGCAACTCTTTGCGGCAGTGTTGCCAGCAATTGAACATAGGTCTCCCACGCATTCTCTTGTACATACATCATGGTATGGTACGTCTCATTGAACCGACTAACATCGACTATCGCTGTGAATATCATATCACTCTTAACATACGTCATTAGTATTTCAGATAGTGCTTTCGTCGTCACAACATCCCTTCCAGTCTTCAAGAAACCACATAGAATGGATAATATCTCCTGACTAACTTCAAAACTCTCTTCTACGGTGAACAGGCAGAGTATTTCGGATCTACAAACCGGCCACTGTGGGAGTAAGATCCTTACGACTGTGGTCAAAAGTTCCGTATACGTGTCGAGGACTGCAGGCGTGAACACTGTATCTTCAATGTTGCTAAGTTTCTGCACGGTGATCGGTCCGGGCAGTAAGGCTAGCACCTCTCTCAGGCAGTTCTCAGCTGTTTTCAGGTCTTTTTCAGTCCTAATGGCCTGTCTGTCGTGTAAGCGCTGGATGGCGCGTTTCATCGCTTGCTGACTCGGCGGGTTCGCTTCGCCTGCAAAACAAAAAGTGCTGAAAGGGTCCAAAACTGTTGGGTACATCTTCTTAATGACACACATGCACTGTTGTAGAAAAAAAAACGAAAATAAAAGACGGCGTTCGTGAGACCGAATTTGTTGTTTTTTTTTTTTGTCATACCGGTTAGGAGTTGCTAGATTCAAATACATGACAAAAGGACATGTAATAAATCTTTAGTGGACATTAATTTGAAATCGCGCGTTCAATTAATAATTTTAAAATGCTGGGTTGAATTAATAAATATTTTTTAAACAAAAACGCGGGTACAATGTTTTGGGAATTGAAACAATCAGTGACTTAAAGCGTGAGTAAGTTTAATTATGTTTAAATGGTTATCACTGATTAATTCAAATAAGTAATAATATTTTATATTCAACACAGAAAGAAAATAAAATCTACTACCATTTCTCAACACAAACATAAATACGGGATCCCTTCTTTTTGCATAATCTTCTTTTTCCTAATATGCTTCGGCATAACTATTTTTGCATAATTTGTTTTGCCATAATAATACTTTACCTTTTTTTTTGCCTACAGTTTATGTTGGCGTAATTATCTTGAAGGCTAATTTGTTTTGGCATAAATTGAATTCGCATAATGTAACTAGGCATAATGACTATTAGCATAATAGTATTTAAGCATACAATTAATAGAAATAACGAAATCAAATTTGAGTTATTTTTACGTATTTATTTTGAATTAAAAATTCATTAAGTTGAGCTACAATAGTTAGTGACAGAAACGAATCGCTGCAAAACCGAGTCCACGTAGTCTTGTCTGCCCTATCCCTAGGGAGTAATCTAAGCCCGCTTGGCGCGGAGGGGCGGGTGGTGGTACACACACCGGCGACGCTAAGCTCGCGTGAGCCCGCCGGAGCCCCGCAGCGCCGGAGCCGTGACAGAAACCATGCGCTGCATGTTGCATACTGCATGCTTGCTTGCTGCATGCAAGGTGTATGCTTGTTTGCATGCTGCATGCATGGTGTATGCTTATTTACATGTTTGCATGCTTGCTGCATGTATTGTGTATGCTTCTTTAAGTGAAAAAACCCACATATGTTCACAATCAACTATGTTCAAAACAAATATGTTATGTATTACCTGCTTCAGGAGATATGGTATTTTTCCAATCGTGGAAATAAATAAATTGGTGTATCCAATTATGGGATATCTAACATTTTAGGAGTTAATTATTATGCTTCTTTGTTATACCTCTAAAAAATATGTTTTAATATCATTATGCGTAAATAAATTTATGCTTAAGAAAATTATGCTTTATCATTATTATGATTAGATAAATTATGCTTAAAAAAAATATGCGTAAGCTGTTATGCGAAAATATAATTAGGAGTAACAAAAGTATGCCAAGTTATATTAGGTCTTAAAATTGTATGCAAATGGATAGGGAACCACATTAATACATATACACATTAATAATACAAAAGACAAAGGCGTGCTACACAATTTTCGGTCGGCTTTGATTGCCGAATGGAATGTGATGACCTGGTGTGTAGCATTCCTTGCTACACAACACTTGCTTAGAAGTGATATTTCATTAATAATTATATTATTGAGTTTTAAGTCTAATTGTCTTGACCCAAACTGAACAACTTTCTCTGTGGGACCTCCACTAGGTTCTATGGAGAAAGTTGTTCTTATTCTTGGTCTGAATCCCACCCTCAAATATGACCAATAGGACAGTTTCTTGGTCGAGTAATTCTGCTTTTTTAACTGATCTGTAAGGTGTATTACCGAAGGCTGCGCCCGCAGCGGCTAAAATAATGTGTGTAAACACACCCTTACCGAAGCCGAAATTTGTTCTCCTAGTTCTAAAGGTCAAAGTCCCAAATTTTTCGCACGCAATTTTTTCAAATATAAGTTTTTAATGTTATAACTATATCTCCATGACCCCTGTGCTATTCAATCCATCCATCAGCACAATGTTTTGAGTCCGTTCTACCGTAAAACGTGATTTTGACCCCAAAAAGGCATAACCCAGCAATAATTTTGTCGCATTCTGAAGTGTACCTTAAGGTTATCTTTGTAACTTTCATCAGTCGTTGAACTTAGATTTTGTGCTACGTTTATATAACATAGAACAAAATCTAAGTACAACGATGTTTAAGTGATGGACGGACGTGATAGATATCTAAACCAAAGGGTCATGGCCAAAACGGGCGTAAGTCTAACAGAACTGAAATATATCTTAAAGCCATCTCATAATAAGTTCGCCAAATTATATTATTGCGACAGCCAGTACCGTAACCGGAGACCTGAACCATGGCCAATTAAAAATGACGGAATTTCCTTTATTTTGTCAAAGATTTGACTACAACATTTTCAAAGCAAATCATGTTGAAAACATTTTAGTACAGTCCAAGCACTCGGCAATCAATCCATACTAGGCTGGTGAAGTCCTAAAATCGACCTAGGACTGTTAAGGCCGTGTAACGGAACTCCTCCCGTTCAAAACTAGGTTAATTATTAGGCAATATATTTCTCGCGGCTTTATTTCTGTTCTCCGGCAACTTAGGTGCTTGGTGTTTTAGTATGCAGTAAAGTCCTCACTGTAAGCTACTATTTGAGATATATTGTTTTAATTATGTTGGTCTTACGCCCCGTTTTCATAGAATTACCCATTTTCCTATAAATGTATGTCAAATAATTAATTTGTATTTTGTAAGATTTATGAATTTCTACACTATTTTTGAATACAAAGCCAATGTCAAATGGTTTACTTGAAATAATTGGTCTTAATAGTTAAGGAGTTGGTCAGTAAGAAACCTAGTCGGTTTGATATCGATCATCAGGTCTGAACAGATCCGCCGAATAGTTTGTATAAGTACTTACTTACTTAGTGAGCGTGTATTACTGACCTGGCGTGAGTGTGGGCGCGAGTGTGCTGGCTGCCAGCTGTGACGTCAGCGCGGGCAGGCCGGCCGGCAGCGCGCTCAGCAGGTCCAGCGCGGGCGGCGCTGGGGGAGACACATCTAGTAAGTACTTGCTGCATACATATCTATTGTATGGAATTTCAAACAAAAACAATGTAACACGTGCACACGTCACACAGGGATCCCTTCTTTTTGCATAATGTTCTTTTTCCTAATTTACTTTGGCATAACTGTTTTGGCATAATTTGTTTTGCCATAATAATACTTTGCCGTATTTTTTTTTTGCATACAGTTTATGTTGGCATAATCATCTTGAAGGCTAAATTATTTTGGCATAAATTTAATAGGCATAATGTTACTAGGCATAATGACTATTAGCATAATAGTATTTAGGCATACAATTAATAGAAATAACGAAATCAAATTTGAGTTATTTTTACGTATTTATTTTGAATTAAAAATTCATTAAGTTGTGCTACAAAAGTTAGAGACAGAAACGAATCGCTGCAAAACCGACTCCACGTAGTCTTGTCTGGCCTACCCCTAGAGTGTAAAGCGCCGCAGCCGTGACAGAAACCATGCCTGCTGCATGTTGCATACTGCATGCTTGCTTGCATGCTTGTTGCATGCATGCTAGCTGCATGCATGGTGTATGCTTGTTTGCATGCTTCTTACAGGGAAAAATACTCACATACGTTCACAATCAACTATGTTTAAAACAAATATATTATGTCTATAAAAAATAAGCTTTAATATCATTATGCGTTAATAAAGTTATGCCTAAGAATGTTATGCTTAAAAAAAATATGCGTAAGGTGTTATACGTAAATAATGTTATGCGAAAATATAATTAGGAGTAACAAAAGTATGCCAAGTTATATTAGGTCTTAAAATTTTATGCAAATGGATAGGGAACCCGTCACACACGCAGCGCGGGCGGCGCCGCACGTGTGTGCATAACGTGTTCAGTGTACACGTGCACAAGTCACACACGCAGAGCGCGTGTTGTTGCATGACGTGTGCAGTGTACACGTGCACAAGTCACACGGCCAGAGCGCGTGTTGTTGCATGACGTGTGCAGTGTACACGTGCACAGGTCACACACGCAGAGCGCGTGTTACATGACGTGTGCAGTGTACACGTGCACACGTCACATACATCGCGGGCGGCGCCGCACGTGTGCGCGGATACCTACACTTGTGTCAAGGGATAAAACTATCCACACTGCAGTGTTCCAGCCCCAACAGAAGTAAGGCTTACTTAGTGCCTGAGGGCGGCCCGGATCCAAAAAACCCTTGATTTTATAAATATCGGTATCCAAGTTATTCTTTCTTTTTTAGTAACTAGTGACTCCACTACCACTGATAGTAAGGATATCACAAAACCCCGTTGAATAAAATAGTTTTGTTAAAAGAACAACGCTATCACACAGATGTCTATCAAAAGCGATTTTAATTTACAATATGTTTAAATGAACGAGAACTCACTTGTCGTCGGCATGCTGCTCGCATTATTGCTCGAACTAAGCAAACTATTGCCCAAATTCATCAGATTATTGCCTGTACCCATCAAATTATTGCTCGAACTCATCAAGTTATTGCCCGAACCCAACAAGTTATTGCCCGAACTCATCAGATTATTGCCAGAGTTCATAAAATTGTTGGTGTTGTTGGTAGACTCGGTGAATACGCTAGAGAAGTCGGCGAATCCTTCGTTATTCTTCGCGGGGGGGCCGAAAGCGTTTGTGAAGTCGCCGAACTCGTTTGACACTTTACGGGGAAGGGGCGGCTCTTCGGCTCTGGAATTTAAAAAAATATAATGGTTATATTTTAATATATTACAGGAAATTTTTGATAAAATCCCGAAGCAGGACAAGCCAGCTCGACAATGCCGCAATTATGACAATAAGTATTGACAGTCTTTTGTTAGTAAAATCTGTAAGATTACGTTGTTTTCCTCAACTGGGCCATGTCTTCTTTTTTGTTGACGAATACGGTAACGTCAGTCCTACTAAAATTCCGTTCAAGAGTTGTTCGTTTCATACTGACAGCTCTTAAACACGGTTCAGAATACGTATCGCGTAATGACATCCGCCATACCTAGGATCGAAGTCATCCAGCACAGTGGCGGCGCCGGCCAGGCTGGGCGGCGTGGGGGGGGCGGCGCAGGTCTTGAACAGGTCGTCCAGCAGCTCGGCCGCCTGCTGGCTCTGCGAGGGGACCGGGGCTGCAGCCGATGACGCCGACTTGCCGTACGACGCGGCAGCACCTAAGGGAAAAGGTTACATGTCAGTAAACATCTGTAGTGACCTACATAAAAGAAGCATGCGTGCGGCCGGGACGGAGCGCGGCCGCTTACTGAGGCGCCGTCCACGAAACCGTGCTATTTACGGCGCGCGCGCCAACCATCTCACCGCACCGACGACATACCTGCGTGGAGTCGAGCTGCGCACTGAAGCAAAGCTACACGGGCAAACAGTTTTATTCAACGTAGCACTCCGCGCGCCAGCCTCGATAGATTTGTGCTGCACTGTGATTGGCTAATCAATAATGGTGGATGGCAGAGGAGCCACTATGCCAACTACATGTTTTAATATGTAAGGAATCACATTTTTGGATTAAATATGTAAAAACCTATTTGAGTTTAATTTCTTAACTCTAAACCCTAAACATCAAATCAAGCATGTGCATAAAAAATAATCAGCTGTTTCATACAATTGAAACAATGTATGTATATGTTATACACTTTCATGTCGCAAACCCGAGGAAGCGCAGATTCGTACGTTTACATAGTCGGCACGTATGTCAATAGGGACTGGATGATGACTGAAAAAATATGATTCCGTTTAGTCCGTCAATTAGATTATCGAAAAATATTGGATACATGCTTTTTGTTTTATCAAATTAATAAAAATTGACGAAGATAAAACGTGTCAAGATCATGAGAGGGGGCTTGTGACGTCACATTTGAGTAAAAAATGTACTCAAATGTGACGTCACACGAGTTTTCGATGCACTGTATCGTCTTCATTTTTTGTTTACGTGAAAAAAGAAAAAATGTTTCAATATAAATATTCAGAATTTAGTTAAAATACGAAGACCCTCATAAATTACAAAGAGAAGACGCAGTTACTCCATAAATACTATTACTTTCTTTAAAATTAATATTGGTGTTGATTCTGTTGTGCACAAACTAAACTTAATTTAGGCTATTGCTATGTTTTACTAAAAGGCAGTGCGAGAAAAGGACGGCTATAGGTATGAACTACGTTAGATATGTCAAACTAGTTTATGCATTGTACTTCACCGTGGTTTTAGTCGACATGTTTTTACGTGCACCTTTCATTTGTATGAAAATATTAGTTCCAATTAAATTTGACAGCTCTAAATTACGTCCGTCTCTTTCTCGTTTTATTAGAGAGAAAAAGATAGCAATAGTCTAAATTAAGTTTAGTTTGTGCACAACAGAATCGACACCAATATCGGTTTGCTGGAAGTCCAAGAATATTTCTACGCTTTGGTTTAAATAATAAACAAATGTTACCTAGATCAATCTTCTTGACAGGCGTACTAGGCTTCTGCTTGGCGGGACTCTTGGCTGTGAGGTTGATACTAAATGGTTGCGGCGCTTTCCGCTCGCTTCGCTCCGCTCTGTCAGCTCGCTCCGCTCTGTCAGCTCGCTCCGCTCGGTCCACTCGCTCACCGTCCAGCGAGCGCGCGCGAGGAGGACTTGAGCTTACTACTTCTGAGTCGCGGTATACGTTTTCTCTGGAAAGAGTTACAGGAAATTCTCTTTATTTTCTGTGGCTTCATATATGAAATTGCTCTATGCATCATTAAGTACTTCATAATCAACCACAGTGTTTTGACGACGAGCTAGTGATTTTACTAGCTAAATTCTATATCTGTAACATTTAATTTTGGTCAACCAACAACCAGTGGTCAACATTTGGCCCTGGATCGAACAATTTGGAAGTCATGGGGAGAGGCCTTTGCCCAGCAGTGGGATGTCACAGGCTAACAGTAACAACTATAGGATATTTACTGATGAGAAACTTGCAGAAAACTCTTACATAATGATTCAAGAGAATATGTCAAAAGTTGAGTGAATTAATTAAACTGTCGTCTACACGGGCTATTTTTGTCTTGCACTGGACCCCAGTATCCCAGCGTGTCAAAAAAATGCATCATTTGATTGCCAAAGGGCTAAGCTTTGCCTTGAAAATAATGTGCTCGATAAAACTCGCCACTGCAAACAAGGATTATTTGAAGGTAACTTACTTCTGTGGTCTCCGCTCTCGTGGCGGTCCATGGCTGTAGTCTCCTCCGTCGGAGTCATCTCTCTCGTAGTCATCCTCATCATTTCTCTCTTTTGGCTCCTCTGGAAAGTCACAAACAATTACATTATAGAAATGTTCAACATTATATAGTAAACTTAATAAGCTTTAATGGCAGACAAAGATTGAGTCAAGAGATCTTTTTTAGGGGTTCAGTACCCGAAAAGTAACCAACGGGTCTGTCAGCCGGCTGTATCTCATGATCCGTAATAGATAGTCAGTTGAAATTTTCACAGAATATGATTTTGTTTCCGCTATAAGAACAAATAATGTTCGTCAGCCATAAGATAAGTAATGAGCTGTGTGTACACTGCACAGACCCCAGTTCCCGGCGCCGCGGTCGCTGTAGTCGCCCCAGCCGGCGCCGCGCGTGCCCATGACGACGGCGTCCGACGACATGCCTGCAACCAACACATCCTGACCTATACTTCTACGGACCCTTCACGACACTTCGATGACTTCGTTAGATCAAACTAAATAACTTTACGCAAAAATTATTGCTGGGATTTTTACTTAAAACATTGTGCTGGTGGATGGATTGAATAGTGCGGGGGTCGTGGAGGTGTTTAAAGTAAAAACATATATTTAAAAAAAAACTTGGGAAAAGTTTGAAACTTTGACCCCCAATATCTCCGTAACTAGAAGGTTCCCAGGTATGGTGTAGAACAAAAAAATGATCGCAATGACGGGGAGAACAAGTACCTTTCGGCTTCGTTACGGGTCTTTTTACACCCTTTTTATGAAATCAACAGTGGACGGTGGCTTGATGTTTTTGAGTGTGCTACTTCATTTGAAAACTTTAACTCAACAACAGCACTCGGCAATTTTAAATTTCTATTGTCGAAATGTAAACCGCTTAAAAAAACTGGGTCTTTTTTTTCTGACTCAAAATCAACACAATACTTTTTTTCTTCAAAATATTTTATTTCACATAGGCCTAGATGGGCACTTATAAAACGTCGAAATAGGTGCACGGTTCGGGTTGGTCGTTTCCATAGAGAAGAACCGGCAAAAAACTCCATGTCCCACTGCTGGGCAAAGGCCTGCCCCATAGCCTTCCACTCTTCTTTCTGTGCAATTTTCTCAAACAAACAAACAAACAAACATTAGCTAACAAATTGACAACATTTTGTGAACTGCTGCGATTAGTTGACTGAAAAACCAATCGGATCACTTGACACAAGTTTAAATGATAATTATGTTTAAAGTGTAAATTCGTTTTTACAAACACTTTTTACACATCCAGATTATGTTTTAATGAGGTTGGCGTATCCTATCTGACTACTCTGAAAGGAAACACTGAAACAAACTAGACAATACCAGACAATCAGACAATTTCTTGTTCAAGTCATGTGAGGACCTTACAGATAAGGGCCGGGGATGGTTTTTTGAATGAAGAATTTACCCATTTGTATGGACTTATCTAGTTGAAGGAGTTGGAAGAATTTTACACAAAGCCTGGCCTGCCAAACTTCAACCATTTTATTTTATTTAAAAAACTGCAGCCAAGATTTTTAAAAAAGGTTTAAACGAGTCTTTGAAGGGGGAGGAATGTTAGTATCATGCAACCGTTCGGCTCGTAGCCAGTTAGTGTAAATAAAAACCGGCGAGTAACTGACCCTGACCTATATACTTGTCCTTGTTCTTCTTCGCCTTCTTCCTCTCTTCGCGAAGCTTCTCATCGTCCTGTATGAAGTCTATCAGCTCTCGCACTTTGTGCCTTATGTTTATACCCTGAAAGCATAATATTATTGTTTTTAAAGATGTAACTATAACACAATAAATGCAGAAAATTTGTGATTTCGTCGCGCATGCACACAAAATTTGATTCGAGTGAGAATCAAACTCGAGCATGCTTATTAATTAGCCACCATGGCATATACAAGCAGTTGAAATATTTCAATCAGAAGCTTCTTACGCCGGTTCAAGAGATAACATTACCCTCGGAGGACACCATCTATATGACACTGTGCAGAACTACTGGTTTCGCCAAAACCAGGTCATGATGGCACAAGAATAGCATCTTTCTTTGTGCAAATAACAGACAACTAGGAAGTCCTACTCGGAAGTTAAGTACAGTGTGAATTAGAGATTGTTTAGTGACTAACAAGTTCTTCTTCTCTATAGTGTGGTTGGTGCCTAACCTGGTGTCAGTTTTTATGCCGCCCATGGGCCTCTGGCTTGGCTTTACATGCTGCCAAGAAATATCTCTCGGGCATGGTGGTTACGATGTTTTCATATTTTTATACATATGAGTCTAATCTATACTAATATTATAAAGCTGAAGAGTTTGTTTGTTTGGTTGAACGCGTTAATCTCAGGAACTACTGGCAAGAGTTGAAAAAATATTTTTGTGTTGGATAGACCATTTATCGAGGAAGGATAGGAGCGGAGCGTAAATGAAAAATGTAGCAAAACCGGGGAAAATTTATTCCTTTTGCGAGCTTTTTCTCTCTGATGTGACGCAGACGAAGTTGCGGTCAGCTAGTTAGAATAAATGACTATTTGTTCCTCACCTGATCTTTCCCCACCTCGTCGACGTATGTGTAGTTCTCGAGTGAGCGGAGATCATAAATGTGTTCCCTCGCCGACGTCACCACCCGCTCGGAGCCGTTACGGACCAAGTAGCTCAGGAGGAGCAGACACTGGAACACAAGTATGAGTTCTTCAGTTAGGCTGCTTACTTCGGAAGTTACAATAAAATATAATATGACAAGGTAAAATTCGACAAAAACGTAGGAAGTGAAGTCAAATCACATTAAAATCCAGTTTGTTTCTTTTGGCGCTTTCATTACAGACTGGTCTCGTTGTTCTAGTTGTTGCAAGCGCGAATGGTCCTGGATTCGATTCCCAGGTCGGGCAAAGTGTTATTGGGTTTTTCCATCAGGAATTTCTCAGTTTAAAAGTGTTTCAAAATTCCTGATGCCGATCAGGAATTTTTCCGGCACGGTATGTAGATTGGTGCCCGTTTTATGGCAATAGGCTCGCCCTCTATAACATGGGACTTAAACATAACTGGCGAAATGTGGGTGTACTTTTAGGTACTAGTTCTACTTTGTCGAACCCTTCGGGAATTACAGGCGTGATGTTATGTATGAACATGTACCAAAACCATTGAATTACATTTTCCTGTTAGATAACATTGGTAAAAATGTCTGCGGAAATTGTATTTTTTATTTTATTTTACTTTCTTGGGACAGTTAACAGTTACACATTACAATGAAAGTATGACAGAAGTATTGAAAAACAAGATAGCAGCGTTACTTCCGGTTAAAACCACGCGCCAAAGGTACCAGACACTATACCAGTTATACATATTTACAGTCATCGAATTATAGAGGGATCTCCAGATTCCAGGTAAACTTTACCCTATTTTACAGTTGGGTGCAACTAACGACCAAATGACGTATTTCAATTAAATTAAGTACCTATGTGGTTAATGATCACAGTTGTAAAAAAACAATTAGTTGGACATGTTCCAATAGCTTAATAATGAGTTTTTCAATTAAGGACATCGTCTTGGCAAGTCGATGACTTTGTACAGTAATCTGCCTTAATCAGTTCAATCGTTATCGTCGATAGCTATTTTAAGTGTTTACCATGACGACTCAAACTCGCAAAATATAACTAAAAACTATTTGAGAACAAGTCCTTGTTATTTTATTGGTTTTCACTGTTCAGTAGCAAAAACAACGTGGTGGTTTTTGTCCTGTATACATCGGTCGCTCTTTCTATCTCAAGTTTTTAATTAATCATTAGTAAAAAATATTTTACACGGTACAAATAAAATTAATATTTTTCTTCGCACGACAAAAATACACGTGAATCTCACATTATTCACCCCCCCCCCCTCCTTTTGAAACGTAATTAAAGGACGACCCAAAAAATAAATATGGCACCGTGCTTGGTTTTTCGCAGTATCCTGCTATGTTCTCCGCATAGCCAGTGGAAGGGGCTCACCTTGTAGGTCCTGCGCCAGTGGCTGCGGTTGTCGTGCAGCATGCGGCGCCACAGCATGGACATGACCTCGGGGAAGTGCTCGTACGTGAAGGTGGCGAGCGCCAGCTCCTGCATCTGCTGCCCCGTGGGGCCCCACGCCTCGTCGGATGTCGCTTCCCGCACCTTGCCTTCTACCTCTGTGTAGTTCATTACTACGTTTGTGCTGTAACAATAAGAAAAGTTCTACTTAATAATACTGCTATGGAATTTCGGCAGTCCTATTTGGTTTGGGATCAGACCAGACATTCTTTTTGTTTTTCAATGAATATGTTGTTAGCACTTCTAGTATTGTTAAGTCCCTAAGAATCGTGTCTTGGCCAGTGGATTTACTAGTGATTTATACATATTATCTCACTTTCATTGATAAATCTATAGTAGAATGATCAACCAACAAAACAGAGTGATCCATTAAAGAGAACATACGAGTTGTTATGCACTTAGTTGCACCGAGATGCAATGTGCACATTGATTAATATTAACTACTATTCAACAGCGATGCAAACAACTATATACTGTGTTGCATAGCTCTATCGTACACAATAGTAAATGTCTTTCACGGTCACATAAATAAAAGCATGATTGTAATCTCTATCAATTCACAGTAAAGTGCGAAAACTGGCAACTTCGATTTCGATACTTTGATAGGGTACATATTACCGGAACTTTAAGAAAATTATGTCGAAATATTTCGACATAATTTTGTTTAAGTACTAAACATCTTCATCTTTGTCATAAGGCTAAGTTATACCATTGCAGTTTCTTCAAACAATTATCTAAAGTTAAACGCAAACGTCAAAATTTCTTGACTTGTCAAGGAACCCCGGCTCTACCTAAAACGGAAAATTCGAAGACATGTGACATCCACCAACCTGCACTGGACCCACGTCGTAGATTACGGTCCGCTCACTTCAGAGAATGAGAGCAGGTGTCTTCCAGCAATGGGAACAATATAGGCCGATTGTCTAAATACGTCTAACAGCGAATGAAAAATGGCTCCAAAAAGGAACAACTCATAAAGACACCAGACACGTATTAGCCTCATTGAAGGATCAGCGAGGGCGTAGCTATCACAACAATGTCAACGTCACAATAGTGAATAGTGTCGCTTTACACCTTGAACTTGAGCACTTTACGGCGCATTTTACGGTTTATTGTACTCCATGAAGTAATCAGCTTTGCTAACGTGAATGAAAACCATGAACTAGTATATAACAATTTTCAATGAGAGGCCTATACACAGCAGTGGGTGAGGTCGGGCTGTGGATGATGATGATTTTCAATGAACATCTATACTTATAATATACTAATCCATCTATACTAGGTATAATATTATTATACAGAGGAAATATTTGTATTTTTGGAAAGATGTTAATAATTATTTGATGCCTTCGTTACTCGTGAATGCCTTGTGAAACTATGACGCTTGTTTGTGTAACGTGCATCTAGTCCAAATATGTAAAGACTAAACCACAGACAGGTAAAACAAATATTATCGCTACGAACGCTGGGTAGCCTGAGGCCGTTCTCAGCATGCGATCGGCTCCAGACGTTCTTGCCAAGCTGTGCCTTGTTGGACAAGCTTGACGCGGTCTAATTCTAAGCAGTTAGCGCGCTCCCGCAAGGCGTGAAGACATTACACTTTCTACGTTGATGTCGATACTTACGCGTCACACCTACTTTCATTATTATATCCTAATTTGGGAAGGAAACTGAATGCTGGTATCAATAAATGGAACAATTTATTTTGATTTTAGTAGACCAAATTTTTATCAGAACTCGTTATATTCGGATGCGAATGGAAAAAAAAACTAGGACTAAAATAAATTGGAATAAAGGCAGGAGGATGACGATTTACACAAGATAGGTAGATAGATAAACCATTTATTTAGTGCACACAAAAGACTTAGCACAACACACAGACGTACAAGATGCTCTGGTCGTCACTCACTGATCACCTGGTGGAGGAAATCGCTGAGGAGGCAGACCGCGGCGAAGGTGGTGTGACGATCTGATCTTGTTTACGAGTCGAACCTGGTCAGAGATCGTGCAAGATAGAGAGGCTTGGGAGGAGAAAGGGGAGGCCTTTGGCCTTTGCCTTTGAGCTAGGCAGCAGTGTACGTATAGTAGGCACACCCAGATTTCATTTTATGGTTTATCTCTCTAGTTTTGTATAGTCTTTTTCCACTGCCAGCATATCTATTTTCTGTAACACATAGCTTTTAAATATTGCCTCTCAGCCCATCACATTTACTATAAAAACATCGATTAACTGTTTCAATAGCCGCGCGTACGCAATACTTACGGAGATCAACAAGTTATTCGCATACGTGTTATGCAACATGCAACCGCAGTGAAAGGTTACAGCAAGGTTGCCGCGACGCAAGCGAGTGAGTGAAGTTTTTGGCTCATTTGTAACTCGTAGAATGATAACAGCCGAAGTTTGGTGGTGAAATTGAGAGCCTACATGAATGGAATGGTCTTAGGGAAATAATGAATAGGAAAACAAGGAGAGTAGTTAATTTTCTAACAGCCCAGTTCATAAAACACAATTGCACGTTTTAATTAAAACTGGGCGACACTAAGTACTCTTGAACGGCTTCCAGTCTAACCAGATGCGGTTGAGTACCAGTATTTTACATGGAGCGACAGCCAATCTGACCTCCACAACCCAGTTAGTACAGGGTTATACGATACCCTGTTGGTAAGACTGGTTGCCAGACTTTCGAGCCACTGACTAACGACTGTCAAAGATCTACAAATGACAGCCAGGACCAACGGCTTAACGTGCTTCACGTGGAACGAAGGAAACTCGGTATTTAATGGGTGACCAACCCATCCACGGACCAACCTAGATAAGCACGGCTTAACCAAAAGGTCGACCCGAGTGGCTGCTATTATTTAACCACGAGCTCCTCGTGCTGATGAGTAACAAAGTTTTTAATGCAAGCAGTGTAGTTTAGAAATCAATTCCTTACTTTACATTATGAGAAGTGATGCACCTGTTACACTCAGTGGCTTATTGATTGACCGACTTAGGTCTTTAGTGAAAATGATAGTGTTAAATAAACAGCTAGTAGAATGGTACCGTTACGTACACAAAAGAATTTCCTAATATTATTGCCTAAAAACCCGCCTTTTCAACCAAAGGGCCACGGAACGAGCCATGCTCGGCATAACCCTCTTAGATCGAGTGCCGAACACCGAAATCTGCCGTCGGACGAAAGTCTATGTCGAAAATGGTCCTGGGCAGGATATCTGGCTAGACCCGGAGATGGCCGATGGAGCAAGGCTTTGACCGAGTGGTGGCCAAGGTTAGGACATAGAAACCAGGGCCGTCCTAGAGCTCGTTGGGTCGACGACATCGTCAAAGTCGCGGGGAACACCTGGATAAGGGACGCACAGAACCGGGACCGGGAACTGTGGCACACGAAAAAAGGGGATAATGATGATGTTAACTAATATTATAAATGCGAAAATAACTCTTGTTTGTCTGCCTGTTAGTTACCCTTTTATGCCTTAACGGCAGAACGGTTTGCATGAATTGGCACATAATTTTATTTTTTATCCCGGCAGTAAGTTTTAAAGGATAACCTTCGTCATTCACACGCGCGCAGCCTGAATGAAAGTAGTAAAGGTGATACGAGACAAGATTATGGCCACCCTATTATTGATTACTTGACTGTAGCAAACAAATAATGCAGCACCATAATTGCTTTTCAATTAGGTTCAAGTGGCCGAGTCATTGCAGCTTGCCAGAGGGGTAGATTCCAGGAAATACTTGTGTGACCTACAAAATAATTATTGTTAGGGTATTGCTGTTTGTGTTGTGTATAATTATCTTTCCAAGCATATCCACGGAAAAAAGAATATGATATAATTATGTACCTATTTATTTTTCTACGAATTTATACCATGGAAAGAAAGTATTTCCACAGAAAGCATTATATAAACTTTATATCAATTATGATAGTACAAATTAGATAAGAGCTGTTAACTGTGGGAATTCCCGAGTTTGCGCGAGAATTAGAACCCAAGTCGGTCGGAGCAAATACAATCTCTGCAAATGGGAGTTCGCAATGGCCCACCTTCCGTCTCACACCCTATCACTTGAGCTCTTGAGGATCTATTTACTTCATCAGTGAGCGGGGTTCGCGTGCCTGAGTTTTGGGCCTAACATATTTGAACTTTTTTCCATTGATACACTAAGGAAAAGATCATGCTTTGTAACAAAATCTGGAATGATCCAAAGCAATGTAAATTGAGCCTTAGCTAAACGAATCTATTAACTATAAAACCAAAAGTAAATCCTAATCACTATAACAATCTAAACTAACACCCAACTAAACCATACTCTGTAAAACTGTAAATTAATTAAGAACAAAAGATAAGCAATCCAACTCACTTTGATTTCCTCAAACAGTATGTTATTTGCTTTGAATGAAAACTGTTGCAGGCAATGCTTACAAATAAAAATACTCAAACAACATGACTAGTACTGGACATTGTTACTACTAGTATTTGCTTAATTGCCGGTCGTAGTGAACAGACGTATCGAACAATTATTGCAATAAACAAATAATCGCTTGCGAAATTGTGACCTAGTTACAAATAGCCATTAGTAACGCTTACTTGTACAGTAAATTTGTGTAAGGTGTATTATTAGTAGAAATGACCGGTGTTTAACAGGAACAATATATTATCCTGGTTCATGATGGAGGACAGTCCATTCAACCGGAGTAGTAAATGTGTTCGCTCCCCGCCTTCTACACCTGTGCCCGGCACCAGTGCACCTCTGCCCGGGGTCGTACCCACCTCTACCCCTGTGCCCGTTGCCGTACCCGCCTCTACCCCTCAAGCGCCTATCCAAAGGAACGATGCCCCTGCAGTTGTTTCGACAGCAGAACTTCAGAACTGGATGGCGATTATTGAACAGAACCTAAACGAGGTGTGCGCTATTGCAAATGAGGGAAAGCTGAATGTGGAGCAGAAAACGCGCATCATTAACTTAACCCGGAAGATTAGTTACGGGACCTCGCAGATGGCCGTCATGTACCAGTCCGTCAAAACTAAAGCCCTCCAATCGCAATACGCCGTCAGAACTCTGGAAAATCAACTCGATCTTTCGCAGCAGCTACAGAACCTTAAGCTGAGTATAGAAGAGTCGACGAAACCTGCCCAGGGATCTTCCTTTGCTGACATGGTGAAGAAAGGTGCCAACAATTTTATCCAGCCAAGTCACGTAAGTTCTGTGGCCATTTATCCGAGTGACAAATTGAAGACCAGCGATGAGACGAAAACCCTTGTCCAGAAAATTATCAGACCCGAACAATTGAAGCTCCACGTGAGAGGCCTGCGCAAGACGAAGAACGGCGGTGTTATCATCAGCACCGAGACGAAGGATGACATTGAGAAGCTGAGGCAATCGGTGCAGCTCACCAAATCAGGCCTAACAGTCGACGAGCCCCATAAAAGAAAGCCTAGGGTTGTAATTATAGGAGTGCCTACAGACATGCAAGAAAATGAGGTTTTTACGTGTGTGTACAACCAGAACTTAGCCGAAAAACTTCAGGATTGCAACCTTGAGACGTTCTTGAGCCTAATTAAATTAAGTCATAAGTCAGGTAAGAAAGACTCGGAGACTTGTAATTACATTGTTGAGGTATCTGCAGTCATACGCAAAGCCCTGATATCACAAGACCGTGTTTTTGTAAATTGGTCATCATGCCCTGTGAGAGACTTTACTTTGGTCACACGATGCTATAAGTGTCAGCAGTATGGACATGCGGCCAAGTCATGTCGACAGACATCGTATACCTGCGGTCACTGTGGTGAGCAAGGTCACTCAGTTAAAGAATGTCCAAAAAAGGCTGACGAACCAAAATGCGCTACTTGCTTGCATTTCAAAAAGCCAGACAAGCATAACACAGGTGCTGCTGACTGCCCGGCGAAATTATTGGCTGAAAAAAGGTACATCAATTCTGTAGATTATGGAGGCGCCTAAGAGCGCCGTTAATTAGGTATTTTCTGCCTTTTTATTTTATATTCTTATTTAAACTACTACTATGATAAATAGTTTAATTAATGATTTAGATAATTTCTCTGTATCCGAGTCCAAAGTTTGTGAAGCTGAAAACTGCAAACAATATCTATCCGGCTACAAATCTCCACTAACCATATTAACACAAAATATTCGCAGTGTTTTTAAGAATTTTGATAGATTTAGCACATTTCAGCAACGGCTAAACATAAATTGTGACGTTATTGTTTTAACCGAATGCTGGCTTGCCAAACAATATAACATACCACTAATCCCGGGATATAATATGTATAGAAGTACTATAAATTACAACCAAAATGATGGTGTGATAGTTTATGCAAGAAATCATCTGAACGTCTCTGTTGAGGAACCCGATATGCATGACTGTAACAGATTGTTAGTTAAAATTGGATCAGATTTTGCGATATTAGCATTATATCGACCTCCGTCTTTTAAAAATACTAGCAATTTTACTGACTCTCTAAATGAGACCTTGCAGAACCTGTCATCCATCAAAAACACGATTGTAATTGGAGATATTAATATCAATATTCTTCCAGGAAGTGCTGATGCTTCTGCTCAGGACTACCTCAACCTATGCGCTTTTCATGGCCTGCTCCCAGCACACAGCTTTGCTACACATCACAGTGGCTCCTGTTTGGATCATATTATGCTTAAATCAAATTTCCCTTCACTAGCACTTGTTGTTAACTCAACAATAACCGATCACAATGCTGCCCTACTAACCCTAAATTGCAAATTTCCTAAACAAGGCACTCGCAAAATTTCTAAACTGAATATAAATAAACTTGAAGAAGATTTACGCGTCATCGATTTTGATCCAGTCTATAATTCCGCTGACCCGCAGTTTTGCATGTTGTTTGTAATTGAAAACTTACGAAATGCAATTCAGAAAAACACAGTCGTATCGCAGCTGAGCAACAAAAATCACAACATTAAACCATGGATCACATCAGGTCTTATTCGCTGTATGAAACATAGGGATAAACTGCATATGAAAGCTAAATCTAATCCAGAAAATGTTGTATTGCAACTTTCGTACAAAAGATATCGAAATTTCTGCAATGATCTTCTTAGAAAAATTAAAATCAACTACGACAAAGTGGCATTGGAAAAGGCTGGAACAAATAGTAAAAAGATCTGGAAATATATTAAAGACGCAACGTATTCTACAAAACAATATGAGTCATCTTCAAGTTTATTACAAGCACACTCGTCACCAGTGGAATCCGCTAACATAGCAAATAATTTCTTTGTTAATGTGGGTAAGTGTCTGGCAGAAAAAAATCTGGGTCAATTCCAAAACCTGACGAGCATTCCTTTAACTTCTAACACTGCTTTAACATCCTTCGCGCTGCTAGATACTGACGAGACTGAGGTAGATAGTATAATCATGACCTTGAAAGAAGACTGTGCAGTTGGCTGGGACAACATTTCGAATAGAATTATTAAAAGATTCAAGGACATTTTAGTTCCACCACTGACCTACATTTTCCGCATTTGTTTATCTTCAGGACAGTTTCCAGAGTGTCTCAAAAAGGCTGTTATTATTCCTGTCTATAAATCAGGCAGCAAAGAGCAAGTGACAAATTATAGACCTATTTCTTTACTACCTTCTATGTCAAAAATATTGGAGAAAATAATAAACAAAAGGTTGTTGAAATATTTGGAAGATAAATCTATTCTGTCTGAAAGACAGTTTGGATTTAGACCTAAAGTTTCAACTGCCGATGCGGTACATCATCTGACTGACTATCTAGCGAAAGAACTTGACAAGGGTAACCACACAGTAGGAATTTTCCTGGACCTCGCCAAAGCTTTTGACACAGTTTCCATTCCAATTCTATTGCGCAAGCTTGAGATCATGGGTGTAAGAGGCACCCAATTAAAAATATTCAAAAGTTATTTAGAAGATCGTTCCCAGTGCGTAAAGATTGGCGATGTTCTCAGCGCTGTTCAAAAAACCACATTTTTTGGTGTTCCCCAAGGAAGTATCCTTGGACCCACCCTTTTTTTGATCTACATAAATGACCTTTGCAATCTAAAGCTAGAGCATGGTACTATCATTTCCTACGCTGACGACACTGCTTTACTTTTTTCGGCTGACTCAGAAAATGAAGTCTACAAGCTTGCGCAACACGGATTTAATATTGTAAATAAATGGCTTCAAAATAACTCACTAACTCTAAATGCAGAGAAAACAAATTACATTAAGTTTTCGATGCGCAAGCATATAGTCAATATCCCCTCAGCGTTGCACGCTCATTGTTGCCCAGTCCCTGCAGATAGCCAGTGTAGGTGTCCCAATATTAAGAAGTCTGATAAAATAAAATACCTGGGTATTATAATAGATGAAACCCTTTCCTTCAAACAACATATGGAAGCTCTAAATAATAGAATTCGGAAGCTGATATTCGTATTCAAAAAAATACGATATATTACAGATCCAAAAATACTTAGGCAAGTATATTTTGCTCTTTGTCAGTCAATTCTGACTTACTGCATTACTTCATGGGGTGGGGCGAGAAAAACTCTGTTATTGCCCATTGAAAGAGCTCAAAGAGCTATTCTCAAGGTGGCTACTTGCCGCCCTTTCCTTTTCCCCACTAACCTCCTGTATAAATCTTGTGAAGTACTAACAGTTCGACAGTTATTTATTATGAGCACTGTACTAAAACAACACGCAGCACTTCCATACAGCACTGAATTCACAAAAAAAAGACGAAAAGATATAGTTTGCCCTCAAAAAAGTACAAAACACGCTTTCACAGCCAAGTTTTATATGTACCTCGGACCGCTACTCTATAACAGGCTTAATGAAAAAGGAAGCATCTACTCCTTAAATCACAATAACTGCAAGAAAATCCTCAAGGAAGCTCTTCAAACTATGTCCTATGAAGATACAGAGAAGTTATTACTTGTGCTAAAGTAAATATTGTTCACATTATTGTTATTTTTTTAATTAGTTTGCTAAGTTAAAATAGTAAAAATGTTATATACCTTTTACATTGTTACCAATATTATTAATAAGACATATGATTATTTAATCAATTAATGTTACCTCAAATCGCCTGAAACACAGGATTACCTAGTTCAGGCTCAAAGCATGGGTGAACTTGACATAGATTTAAGAAAAACTGTAAACATTTACCTTATATTTTTTGAATAAAATTTTATTATTATTATTATTATTGTGTAGAATTCATGTTTTCAGTCATTTGTTCACAATATGAGATTTGTCACACATTAGTGTGCGGAGTGCTTACATTGCAACTAGCAACGAAAAACCTGTTGCCAACTAACTACCACTAACATCTTCACCCCCATCATCATCATAATCAGCCTACAACAGTCCACTGCTGGACTAACTCAACTCGATTCTTAAAACTCTCATCCATTTGCTGCTAGCCACCCCGCGAAGATCGTCGCTCCACTAAGCCTGAGGGCGACCTACCTTACGCTTGCCGATTCGCGGTCAACACCAACCACCACATAGAGTATGCAAATTATCCGAAGAATTATTCAAAACTTAAATAACAAAAACTCCTAACTCAAGACATGGTTTACCTTACCAAAATCCCACTTACTTTCGTATTTATAATTGGATACTAAGGATGTGAAAAGATAGACAAGTTCTCTTCTTTATTGTGTGGTTAGTGCCCATGTTAACCCATGATCTGTCCACGAAGTGGATACAATAGTAAACAATGGCGTCTCGACCAAATCGGTCATTCGACAGATCATGATTTATCCTGGTGTTGGCTTAACATGCCGCCAAGAAATATCTCTCAGGCATGCTGGTTTCATGATATTTTCCTTCACTGAAGCAAGTGATAATTATACAATACGCACATGAATCCAAAAAACCTGAGGTGCGTGTCTTGGGTTCGAACTCGAGACCTATGAGTTGGCAGTCCAACAGTCACACCACGAAGGCTATCACTGCTATGTGAGAAGCGAAGAAAAAAAAAGTGTCAAGGCGAACATGACTTGCAGAACTTTTTATCTTTCATAAATATAGTCATATAGAATGTTGATATCACTCAAATCAAGAATAATCTGTGGACAACTTAAACTGCAGTATCTTTTAATAAGATTAGAATTAGAGACTTACTGGAATGTATGCTTCGAAACAGTTCCAGCCATAGTTGGAACTGACTGGAATATATGCTTCGAAACAGTTCCAGCCATAGTTGGTAAACTATTGGATAAACCTCTTGAAGTGCAGCCAAAACTGCATTGTGAGTAAAACAATAACATTAGTGGAACCAAGACCTTTACAAGACATTTTGGAGAGAAGCCAGAGGGAAAGGAACAGTGGAACAAAGATATAAATTATATGCATTCTGCTCTGTTTATTTTAAGATAAATGTTTTTATGACACAATTGTCTTACTAAGTGCTTATTTTAGAGCTAGAATGTTGAATTTTGGCGGGACATCATACTTTTTAAAACTTATTAAGGATAGTGTTTTGAAAAAGATATCTAATATCGATCATAGGGTAGCCTTCGCCACGTGAGATTAAAACGAAGAGACATAACAACATTGAAAACCAGATTCACCACAAACTGAAGAGAAGCTTCTGATGGACTATTTCATCTCATAGAAGGCCGCTACATAAATACATCAAAACAGATGGAAAATCGGACAGATGTATGGCTTATTGTCTCTAAGACAGATTGCCATGTAGCAGATGAAAACAAAACAAAAAAAAAAACTATCGCTCATCAAAATAGTCACAACAAGTGGAGTCAGCACAACTTGTTTCTCTTACAAACTTCTATAGTAGCCATCATCAAAGTAGTTGCCCATCCCGTGTTTCTGGCCGTGGCCGTACTGCACTCACTGCATCCATCATTACTTTAGTCTTACTCTACATCTACATTCATACTTATGACTTTCTTAACATCTTACAAATTCAAATCTTACCTCAATAGCCTATCGTTTGCTGAAGTATATGAAGCTAAGGACCCAAACATTGCTTATAATGCCTTCACAGAAATGTTTTCTTTCCTATATACACAGTGCTTCCCTGAAACTCTTATCTCTGTAAAAGTCAAAAGAAGGCCTAGTTGGGTCTCTCATGGTGTTAAAATATGTAGCAGAAAGAAACGTCATTTATTATGGCAATATAGACAAAAACCTACCGAAATGAATAAAAATAAATTTAAGAGTTATTCAAAATTGCTTAAAAAAATAATCTATTTAAATCAACGCGCACAAAATATACATAAAATTAAAACATCAAATAATAGATCTAAGACTACTTGGGAAATAATAAACCAAACAAAACTAAACTTACCAAAAAATACTATAGACAAAATTCGAAATAATAATGAAACTGTAACTGACCCTAAAATTATTGCAAATATATTTAACAATTACTTTATAGATAAAATTACCTATGACTAGTACGGGAACCACAGTCAATAAACATATTTTAGCCAGAAAAGACTCGATGTTCATGGCCCCAAGTCTATCACTTGATATATTAAAAATTATCGCGGCCTTAAAAAATACAAACAGTGTAGGATACGATGGCATATGTACAAAAATTGTTAAAACTGTAGCATATGAAATCTGTGGCCCCATAAGCTACATTATTAATTTAAGCATCAGTGAAGGTATATTTCCGAATGCGTTAAAAAAGTCTATTGTAAAACCACTATTTAAGAAACAGGATAGGGAGTTAATGGAATTTTACAGTCCAGTTTCATTAATACCAATATTCTCAAAAATTATCGAAAAATATATTTACAGGGAAATTAATACCTATTTTGAAAAAAATCAAATACTCTGTGACGAACAGAAAGGATTTAGGGAGAAAAAAACAATTAACTTGGCCATATACGACTTCTTGCATACTGTTATGACAAACATGGACAAAAATACACCAGTCTGTGCCATTTTCTGCGACATGACACAGGCATTTGATTATGTCCAACATAATATATTACTTAATAAACTTGATGCATATGGTATAAGAGGAAACATATTTAATCTAATACAATCATACCTACATGACAGGAAACAAGTAACGCAAATTAGTAGAATAAATATGAGCTCCAGACGTGAAGAGATTTTCACATCATGTGAGCGTACCGTCCGTCATGGAGTTCCGCAAGGCAGTGTACTCGGACCACCCCTTTTTACTCTCTATATCAATGACTTTCCTAAATCCATTAAATATCCCATGACACTGTTTGCTGATGACAGTACTATAACAATACCATGTCATAATAATAATACATATGAAACGGACATGAAAAATACATTAATTGAAGCGGTAACGTGGCTGAATAATAATAATTTAAAAATCAATATAAATAAAACTTTGATTATGCACTTTAGCCAAAGATCATCATTATACTCTAGTCTTGACATCGAATATAATAATAATAAAATACAGATAGCTAATTCTACAAAATTTTTAGGTCTAACAATCGACAGACATTTAAATTGGAAATCGCATATTGAGGCCTTAGCCAAAAGAATAAGCAGTGGTGCATATGCGTTATATAAATTATCACGTACTCTAAATATAGAAGCGCTATTAACGGCCTACTATGGTTTAGTTGAATCCATCATTAGATATGGTGTTATCTTCTGGGGTAATTCAACCGATAGGGATATCATCTTTAAAAGACAAAAGTGCTGCGTGAGATCTATGTTTAATCTAAAAACTACCGATAGCTGTAAAAATTACTTCACAAAATATCATATATTAACATTACCTTCAATTTATATATTAGAAGTAGTAATGTTCGTAAAAAACAATCCACATTTGTTTCCTCGTATGGCAGACAAATTTCCAAGAAATAGATGTGATGATAGCAAACTATGTGTACACGCATCAAAAACTGCACTTATGCGCAAGAGTGTTTTTTGCATGGCACCAATTATCTACAATAAATTGCCCAAAAGTTGGAAAGAGCAAACTATACCGAAACTTAAACAAACAATTAAATTGTTTTTGGCACAAAAAGCATATTATAGTATTACAGAATTTTTAAACGACTCATAGTGATTATTATAAATAAATAAATATAACTCAGTGTAGTAAAGTCAAGTAGTAGTGGAGAACTTAAATATATTATAAATGTTTTTATAACTAAATGCCTTTAAAGTGATGTAAATCTTCATTGAGAACATACATTGTAATATTAGACAAGGTACATTAATAATAAATCACAAAAAACTTAATTTAATTTTTGTTTAACTGTGACTGAATAAAATATTTAATGAATAAGTGTAAAATGTAAAAATAATTGATTCTGTAATAGTAGTTGTATTTAATAAATTGGTATATAATGTATGACGTTTAAAAATTAAAAATCATTAATTAAATAATAATAATTGTACCGAAAATATTTGCACGCCATGAAAAATGGCAGACATGTCGTGAGCCACCTCTTATTTAAGATCTTGCATGCATGTATTATTTTTCTGTATGTAAACACATGTTTGAGCCAATAAAATTTCTTATTCTTATTCTTATTCTTAATATACATTCTTAAATGAAACATTCTTATTGGGAATATTTTCATGAGATTAAAATTATGGCATTTTACCGTTTTATATGGAATTGAATTTGTAACATATTTCAATGTATGCAGGTAAATAGACAACACTTGATTGTGTCAATGGTGAAATTCTTATTCCAAGGTTAAACAATTTAGTTAAATTGCTCATGTGTGGGCTATTACGGTAACTTGTTTATTTTACCATCAGAATTAACAGTGCTGACAACATTTTGATCGCAATGCATCATGTAGTATGGAAAGTAAAAGCTGGTTTATTGTAATTAATTTTAAAACAATGAATGGACCGTGTGAAAGATGATAACTGATGATATGGCTAAAAAGACGGGAAGGAGACATGCTACTAGTATAGATGGGCATCTATACTAGAATATTATAAAGAGGAAAGAATTTTTTGTTTGCTTGTACCCAATAAAGCTCCGAAAATACTGGACCGATTTAAACCATTTTTTCACCAATACAAAGCTAAATTATCAGGAAGTAACATGGGCTATAAATTAAATTTATGTCATGCAAATTAGCCGAGCTATCTGGGGCTATAGACTTGGGGGAAAATAGACTTTATAGTCATAACTATAAGGTCCATTTTAAAAATTTCTATTTTTTACATGATTCATATTATGATTCCACTAAACCGGACGTTTTAGGCCCACTGATAACTTTTTAACAGTCAGAGTCGTATTGTCCTGTCTTGGCAACATTTTACATGAAAATGTTTTTTGTGGGATTTCATTTCTTTTTTTTTTACAATTATACACAGACAATTTTTTTTTATTATTTTTAATAACAAGGAGTCCCTATATCAATTTTCAGACCCCTAGCCTAGCTCATCAAATCACCCCCAGATCTCAATTAGCTAACCCTACTAGGTCTAACTTCACAAACTCTACACCTTAGTCAAAATATGTGGCTTGGCTGTTTCGTTACTACAAGAACTATTGTAACAGAAAAGTAATGAACAGTGGATAGATTTTTCACCTTACGCCCATTTGTGAATGTACCGAAATGAAATGGGCATAGCTACATGAGATCGGATAACTTTTTGACAGTCTGAGTCATATAGTCATGGTTTTGGCAACATTTTACGTGAAAATGTTTTTGGTGGGATCACAATTCCTGCAGACGAAGTCACGGGCGAAGTGCAAGTCTCAAATAATTGGATTAAGGGCAGGAGAATGGTGATTGCAATTAATTTAATTTATTTTTATTTATTTCTGAAAATTGATTTGATGGAACAATTTTTGCACATCAAAAATAAATGTCATTATTAAAACTGTGCAAGGTTAGTGTTTCCTGTTTGTTAGTGATTGTTTAGTTTCTGCTACTAACAAAAACAATTATGTTACTGGAATATTCATTACATTCTTAAGTAATTGCACATATTATGCAGAGTACATGTATTGATCATTATGATTCTGATCAGTAGATGTTTGGACCTATTTGAGAAAAATAGTACAATTAGACAATTAATGACAGTTTTCATTGTGTCTCTGAATTATCAATATTTAAATATTTTGTTAGTATATTGCAGTCAGTGTACCAGACAACCGACTAGGTGGACAGACGATCTCACCAAAGTGGCCGGAAGAAACTGGATGGCCATGACACTAAATCGCCAAAAGTGGAGAGATTTGGAAGAGACCTACACTCAGCATTGGGTGGCCAAGGGTTGAAGAAGAAGAAGAAGTCAGTGTACCAGCGCTAACAGAGTTTCACTTTTGTATCTGGTGAAAAGTGAAAACTACTATCAACTAGGTATTAGAACTATAAAATTACATAAACCACTTCTAAATTAGAGTGGCCATGATAATTAGTGGTAGGACAAGCTCATTTGAGAGCTTGTTATCTTGTGTAAAATTACTGGCCATCACGTTATTCCATAATTTAGTAAATTATTTAGGTTCTAGACACAAAATTAAAGTACTCAAAGATTTGCTTTACTGTAATTTTCGTCTAGCAGTTAAATTTTGCCGCCGATAATAAACTTAAACGTGGATCCGGCCGCTAATCTACAAATTCATTAGGCAAAGCACTGATAACATACATTTTCAGTACACTTCGTAGAAATAGACTCCAAATTTTTATTCAAACCAACCAAGACGGGTTTGAGAAAACACTCAGGTAAATCTTTCCTAAAGTTAAATACATCAAGATCTATGCAAATTTATCATCAAGGTTCGCAAAAAATGCATTAGATGACTACATTAATGAAACAGATTGCTGCAATTTACATAAAATTAACAAAAATGTTCGTCAAGACTTACACTTTGTCCGCCAACTCCCGCACCTTCCACATACTTATAAAACGGTCCATTTTTGCTGTTTGTCAATAAAAACGATATTCCAAACACAAAATCACTGTAATTTAATGAGCGTTAACATAAAAATTAACTAAAAACTCGCTCTGATGATTTGGCTGACATTCTTGCAAAATGGCGAGTGGGCAAATGTTGCCAGGTGGCGAAAAGAAAAAACTTGCGTGCGTAGCGTGAGCTGTAAAACGGAACGTTTTTTTTTGTTACAGCCGCATGACAGCAACAGCAGTGTCAACCCCGAACGAGAAAACCAAGAATCTGTGAATCTGTGGTAGGAAACGAGCGATGAAGCGTCGCAAATACAAATAGAATTAAAAAGAAAAAGACAAAGAAAGGAGACAATTTTTTTTGTTTGGAGTTTAGGCCACCCACATAAATTGTAGCGTTTAATAATGAAACGTACATTGATTTCTTCCCTAAAATATCTAGATTACAGTGGTTATATTAGCTAAGCCTTGTCTAACCGGAATAAAGCGAAAACTGCAAAAACACTTTTACGAAAATCGAAATAAACAGAAAGAGTAAATGTCAAAATAATGAAGTTGCCTGTCAACCACTAAAAAGGCGGATTTACAACGCTCCGTGACACGTTGATTGTATAAACCATCTACGCGAACCTTTAAAAATAGCATTAAAATGCTCACAGTTTAATAATTATTTATTTCTAAATTCTATTCTGTTTTAATTAAAGCAGATATGATTACCACTGGGTACCGTACTTTTTTTTGTAAACGGAAAAAACGTCCCTATTCACGTAAGTATTTTCTATCAAATGACATTGACCACAACAGGAATGATTTGACTCGCAAAAAAGTATCATAATATAACCTTTTATTATGATTTTAAGATTCCGGTTTCGTTTTTATGTAATCTTTCGTTTGTTACTATGATAAAACTGTTACTTATTTTTGGTGTAATAAGAATAATAAACGCAACGTCCAAGTGGGCCTAAAAAAAATTGTCTCCTTTCTGTAGTACTCGCTTTGGAAAAGTCACGTTGATTGTCTCATTATTTTAATGATTAAATTTTTTTTCCGTACTAAGTTAGTTTTTTAGATTTTCATTTGTTCTTTCGGCATTCTTTTTTCAAATGTACTAAAATGACAGGATCAGGATCAGAAGAGGATTTTATTTCCGTGGAATTTTAGCCCACCATGGCCAATAGACATTTCTTTATTTGCATATTCCTCATCATCCGTGATCCACCGGCAAGAAAAAGTGGCCGTGGTCCACCCAGGTGAACTAAGTAGGTGGACTACGATCGAATCCCGCGATACTCTTTAGTAGCAACAGTTCGGTTTGGAATCAATGAGATTTTACCAATAAGAGACGTCATACTCATTAAAAAGAAATAAAAACATGGCGATATTCGAACGCGTCGTTCGAACTGACAACAACGCACGCCAATATCTCGTGCTCTCTGTCACTCATATACAACGCACTACTTGTCTCGTTCGTGTAGGTGTCAAAGCGGCAACAGCGCGGCAGTATTTTTCGAGTAAAATAAAATTTATGATTTTCCATTCTTAAAGACTACAGCTAGCCCCCTACCAGTGAAGCGAAGTGTATCGGCCATATTGTTTACATCGGTGACAAGGCAAGACAGAGACACCATCCACTAATGTCGGTTTCTCGCTCAGACCGTTTCTTTTCTATTGAATCCATTGTACAAATTGAAACTAAGCATTTGAGATAGTTAATTTTATAGCATTTTGTTCGTACTCATTCCAGTTAGTATATAAGTTCCTTGGTTTACATCTAATAACATTACAGGTGAATGCTCCCAGTGAGGAAGCGCCGTACTACATGATGTCAGGGCTAGCACAAGGTGACAGTGAGAACCTCATCTATTCGATCAGAACGGAATCGCAATTTTCCATGCTTCTATCTTTTTCTGTCGCTCAAAAACATCAATTGCTAGAGCAAGAAACTGAGCGCGCTGCCGAGCGCATCGTCGATGTCATATCGTGATTCTTGAGATGTAATTAATACACTCATATACAGATGAAAACACGTTTATTTGAGACCAGCACACAATACAAAATCATAAACATACCTTAGATTACTAAACACTTCAGGCCCCTTATTCACAACGCTTCAATTGCGAATAAGGGGCGAATAAGCGTTGTGAATAAGGGGGCTGAAGTGTTTATTAATCGATTCGGAAAGTCGTATGTCTATCTTTTTCTGACATTACGAAATCGAGCGAGATAGATATACGACTTTCCGAATCGAAAATCGAATCGTTGTGAATAGCTATGCTGGACAGTGCTGCCCTCTAACTTAATAATATACATATACAACAGTCGATACTGCCCTTAGACTGCCGTGTTAGCACTCCCGCGTGGTGTTACCACACATCCAGCAACCTGACCCTTCTTAACTTCGTAGACTGGTTTATTACAGCTCTTGTGCCGACCGTGGGATCTATTGTAGTTGTAGAGCTGACTGTAGACCTTCCCAAAGCATCATAAACTTGTTAAATAAATCATGGACCGGTCCTTACTGACCACATCTAGCGGATTAACGTGACCGTCGATCTCTTGCTTGTGCGAAAAACAAAACAAATTATATATTTTTAAAGGTACCATTTTATTTAAGTTGTATAAATAGCCAATCATTACAATACAAATATAGAATCGACATCGAACTTTAGAATATGTTCTATAGTTGGTGCCAGTTAAGATCGCAAAAGCGGTCATTGACCCACCTACATTAATTAAAGTTCTTAACTTTGAAATCCAAAAATAAGCCTGTTCAAGTCTTGAATCGTCACGGTCTATCGTGATATTCAACATTTTTTCTAATGAAAAACGATACATGGTTCATTTGTTATGTTTCATAGGAACATATATTAGGGAAAGTGCAATGACCGCTATTACGATCTTAACTGGCACCAACTATAAAGGCCCGTATGAAATGGCCTCGGGTCAAAACGCTTTCGTTTAGTTTTACACATCACATTACACTTCTAAGCTTAGTCTAAAGTTGCAAAATCTCTTAATTTACAGTTTAATTCCGTGTCCTTCTTTCTTTTACATCCAATCTTATTTACAGATTCATAAAAATCCTTGTTAACTAGCATAACTGGCAAAATGTTTGGTGTACTATACACTTCTGCCTAACCCTTCAGGGCAGCACCTTCATTTTGTACGCATGATTCAAATTTTTAAGAAACATTTCCGACATCACTAATAATTGTGCCATAAAAAATACAAGTGTTGCCCCACGAAAAAAACACAGAACTCCTACAAAGGCCATTGCATACAGGTTCCATAACTTCGAAACTAAGCTGTCGTAACTTAGATCCAACTCATACATAGACAATCCATTTTCCTTCTAATGAGATCACCCCATTAGAAGGTCATACATCATTTCTTGGCTAAGGTGTCACTTTGGGGCTGGGCGCCGTAGTACTGCCACAGTTCAATAGCCTTGTTGGCTACTACTTCTTCACACTGTTCTGGAATCTGGAAAAGTAAATAAAATTAGCACAACAGAGTACTTATTTTTTTTTATATTTTCCATGCTTGAAAATTGAGATCCAACTAGGATAAGAATGGAATTATATTCATCAAAAGCTTGAAGAAATGAGCCCACGTTCTAACCCGGGTGCGGGTTATGTTTACATTTTATCGAAATCCGTTCAGCCATTAAGGTGTGAGGTGTGTGTAATATTATAAATGCAAAAGTTTGTGAGGATGGATGGATGTTTGTTCCTCGCAAAAACTACTGAACAGATTTGGATGAAATTTGGCACACAGATAGTTGATAACCTGGATTAACACATATTGAACTTCACACTGGCGAAGCCGCGGGCTTAATCTAGTTTATTACCCTAAGTTGTTTTATAGCAACATCTACGAGGTTTTTTCGAGTATTAGTTATTCCTTTTTTACCTCAGATACACATTTCAGCACTTCGTCAGCATTCTGGGAACGCAATATATTTCTGCGTAACGTTACGATCAACATAACGGCGGCAAAAGCGAGTATTTTTGGTGCTCCACTGCATATCTTGTCCCATATTCTAAAGAAAACAAAAAACATGTTGTACAATCCACAAAAGATGAATTTCTGTACAGTAATAAATATTAATATTTCCAAATCCTTACTTGGTAAGCGAAGTGTCGTCCAAAACTCCCGCAAAACAACAGTTGAACCATTTTGTGAGTGGCAACACTTCCAAAGCATTAACATCAACCAGATGACTGAAAAAGAAAGCACATTTCAACCAAACAAACGGCTGTTGTATCGAGCTGAAATTAAAACCATATACTCAAATCTACGGTAGACTTGAGTATATGGTTTTAATTTTAGCTCGATACCTCTACGCGTTCCTGAGATAAGGGGTCTTGACAGACGGACAACAAAGTGATCCTATAAGGGTTCAGTTTTTTTCGTTTTTGAGGTACGGTACCCTAAAAATTAGATAACCACATTAAAACTTCTATAAAATACATTTCAAAGCTTGGCATCTGTAGTAGCAGCCTATCTGTGAGCTGTGCGAGAAGCACTCGTAACAATTTTCATCTTACTTGAACAAATCCCCATCTTCCTTCTCAAGCATGGTAGTGAACGCCTCCTTCAGCTTGGGCAGATCCCTCTGCATGTTACGCACCACATCAGTCAGGCTTTTTGCTAGCCAGTACACATCCACCTCATCATCATACAGTTCTATCAGAGTGTTCACTATTGGCAGGAATGTGTCGGCAGACTGGGAAAGAAATTGACGATAATAAAAAAGAATATGATATTTTAGAAAATTGGTGTGTTAAAGAGTAACTTTCAGTCAATCAATTTAATAATGCAATAAGTGGTTTGGAAAAAACTACTACATATTGTACATTGAGACTCAGATTTTCATGTTTGTTAAGGAAATAGAAATAAGTCTATATATTTAAGCATATTGCATATTAACCATTACCTAAATCTTTTCTAGCATTAAGGATTACTCAAATTAATAACAAAGGATTCTATCAATCATCTACTCTTCCAGGCATCACCAAAACACATTCTACAACCAGTCCCAGCCACATTTTTATGAATGATATCCACTTATCTGCTGAAACGAGGAGACATAAAAGCATATATCTGTTTTATATGTCCCCATACAAAATATTGATGATTATCATTGCATTACAGCAGATATGTTTTAAGTATTACTCACAGAGAAATTAGTCTCCGGAAACAATGGAGGCTTCCTCTCCTCATTCTCCAGCAGCCACATCTCCAACAGCACTTGACAGCGTGGAGCATCCATGTCCACCAGCTCAAACATCTCTACAGCATACAACAAGTCTTGGTACTGCTCTGTGCGCTGTTCCATCACATATTGGTGGGAGTCTGGGTAGACGGGCAGTATGTCTGGAATAGTTGCTTAAAGAGATCATACAAACTTCATGACTTATTTCTACGAAGGTAGGGATGCTAAATGAGTTGGTACATAAATTTAGATGAAGAGGTAAAATAAATACCATGAAACGGAATACCAATTATACATCATTATTTTATATTTATTTATATTTTAAAAAAATGGGACTCATTTATTTTTACTGATTGTATTGCAGTATTAAGCAGTGCTGCCGCAGGACTGCCAAGCCATAGGTCTTGAGTTAGAACCCAAGGCATGCACCTCTGATTTTTCGGATTCATGCACATATTGTATAATTATCACTTGCTTCGGTGATGGAAAACATCATGAGGAAACCAGCATGCCTTAGAGATATTTCTTCACGGCATGTAAAGCCAAGTTATAGGCCCATGATGGTAATCTATATCTATATACAACATGTTACATCATTAACGCACATCCTGAAATTACTTTGTTCAGAATCGTTTACTGAATCGATTTCTATAATTTTTAATGTAGGTAATTTTTTATCCCAAAAATAATTAAAGCTACGTAATTTATAGTCACACTACCCTTGTATAGTCCAAACAAACTGAAATGGACCGTAACTCAAGGCAATAAGACTTTTAAAAGTGCAGTTTTATTTGTATTAATACTAATTCCGCCATTCAATACAAAATAAAGAAAAATGAACCTTATTTCAAGCAAGTTAAAGTCTTTACAAAAACAGTTGAAGTAAACTTGGCGATTTAACCGCAGGCACACACTGACAGACACTGGATACAAAGGAAACAATAGTTACCCATACCAACAAAATGCGAAATATGTCATACTTGTTTTCGTTCCCTTTCTCGTGCAAATTAAAAACCTGGGATAGAGCGAGATAGCCACCATGACACCCGCGGCGCCCGCGCTCCTTATGATGAAAACTAACTTAAATAAATGTAAACAATATTTAGTCACGCGCGACCCGGTAGAGAGTATGCAACTAGTTTTTTGCGTGCGATCTCTTTCGAATAATTGACACAAAATGTTCAGAGAAATGGTGCATAATAGTGAGGACTGTGGCACGGTGTGGTGTGGTGATAATGTGGTTCGAGCTGGCAGAATATTCAAGTGAACCAAAGGTATGGTACAAGAGTAGACCGCAGGGTTGGACTATGTTAGCTGCTACTGCGACAGGGGAGCCGATTGGCGTACACGTAGGTACTCGTTTTCAAAACGAAATATGCGATTAATTCGATGAGAATCCCCAATCAGCTGATTTAACGACTTTTTTTGTGGGGACGTATTAAATCGTTAATTTATTTTAGTGCGACAACAAGACGTGCCGAGGATCTAAAAAATAGGATAGTGAATGCTTTTGATAAAAAATGACGAAGTGCTTTCTAAATTAAAACATCAATTAAGAAAACAGGCATTAAAATGTATTGAACTTTTCTATTGAAGTTGAGTCGAGCGACGACGTTAACAGCTGTCTCGAACGCGAGCGAATACCTACTAGGCTAGCAAGACTCACACAGCCCGTCGCATACGTAGGTATGAGACCTACGTATGCGACTGAGTGCGTTCTTTGATTTGTACTGTGACTACAACATTCTTCCGGAATTAGGAAAACTAATTTATTAAATAATCATTGTCTAGACATGTTTAATTAAAAATTCAGTGCATGTATTATGATTATAACATAATAAACTAATTGGGGTGTCTGAGGGTGTGCGTTAATTATGTAACATGTTGTACATACATATATAAAAGGCAAAAGTGATTGACTGATGTATCACCGCACAGGCCAAACCCTTAGGGCTAGAATCTTAAAATTTCGCACACGTATTACTCTTATGACGTAGGCATCCACTAAGGAAGGATTTTTCGAAATTCAACCCCCAAGGGGGTGAAATAGGGTATAAAAGTTTGTATGAAACTTTTTATTCCTTGGACATATTTGAATTATTGAGTTATGCAAAAATAATGAGTTACGTATTTCAGCGTTTTCAAAAATTCAACTCTTAGGAGGGTAAATTAAATTTTGCACACAGGTAGTTTATAACCTCGATTAACACATACGAGTAGAATACTTTTTTTTATCCCGGTAGTAAGATCCCGTGGGACAATTATCCAACTCCACGCGGGCGAAGCCGCGGGCAACAGCTAGTGGTACTATAAAATAGGTTAAGTACATTACGAGATGTCATTGTTTGTTGAATCAATAGGTAGCTTTTTCTTTGATATAATTGGAAATTTGATGCTGAAGTCTAGTAATCATAAGCTGAAATCCTATTTTTACTACTATTAAGTCGTTTATAATATTCCGCTTGTGATCAACACATTTATTTCTCAATACTAAAGGAAGGTTGCTGCTTATACGTTTGAAAAAAGGATATTTCGCCTTTTTCAGCCTTCGCTGGAGCAAGCGGGCCAGCCCGTTCAATGGAAGCAATGAAAAATACGAAATGTAACATTTTCAAACTTGTTGTCATAGTTTAACGAAGAAACTTACCCAATAACACTTTCCATACCAGATTCCTGTAAGCAGCAGGCACTGTGAACCTCAAACAGAACTGTTTTAACTTCACTTTGTCCCAAGGTTTCTCTTTCATCAATATTTCAAGCGATTTCTTTTCCTCGACACCCCGGCAACCTACTTTTTCGTAGTAAGACGATCGAAAATTCCTTTCGTCAGTCATTTTCCGGCCGATTTTCAGGTTTTATACTTCATTCGCATCGATTCAATTCTCCGGTGAATTCTATGTAAGAATTTGGAAAATGTGGAAATCGGAAAATACTACCTAGGTATCTATTTTGAAAACGATGTTGACATTTCTTTAATCACAGAGATTTGACACGGTGATTTGACAGCGCAGCAGTATTAGTATTGATCACAGATTATTAATATGTTGGTATTGATTCTGTGGCGCAGCACTACAGATAAAATCTGAAATTCCTCACATTCCGCAATACGCCGAGCTCTTTGCTTGATGTTATGTCCGAAGAACAATTTCTTATTGTTTTCCTGCTTTTAAATAAAGTGCTATTTGTTGTTGTCCATAAACTATTATCATGGTATAAAAGTTGGAATTCTAAATAAATCTTCGTTTGGCATCGGCCAATTGTAATTCCACATTTAAAATCGACCAAACAAAATATTCTGGTTACTATGGCTATACGTAATAACGCCAATTTTTGTTTGATTGGTGTCAAACGAAGCTAATGTATTACTTTATTATTTCATCAGGTAAAACTAAAGATTGTTGGAATTAACTTAGCATTATTTCAATATAACATGGAGGTACCCGATGCTTTAAAGGATCCTGCATATGTGGAGAAAAAACGGGAAGAATTGCGTATTTTTTTCCAAAATGCCAAGATGCCTAGAGAGATGATTGAAAAAGCCATTGAAAATGAGCTCAAACCTATACAGGTGGGATTGAACAGACCATATATAGAAGCTTTTCACACTGGCGAAGTTAAAACTGAGCATGAAGTGATGTCTGGTCAGCCTTTCAACAAAATAGATGACCATAGTAAACCCGTAACTGTAGAAGAATTAAAAGTGCTATTTGAGGACAACCCCGTTATAGCCGAAAAAGCGCGCCAAATTCAAATAGTGACACAAAACGAATGTTTGAACAGGCAAGTAGCTATACCTTTTAACGAAATAACCGTGACTGACTACAAAGATATGAGGAAGGAGCTGGATGCTGCTAAAGGCGACCAAGAGCAAATTAACAAGCTAAATTACAAAAATATGCTTTCTTTAAAGACTTCTGTATCTGACTACAAAGCGAAATGTCCTCGTGTGTGCAATACAACTGCCTCAGAGCACACTGGAAACACCGGCTCGGATACCGATGAAAAAGAATACGATGCGATAGAAAAAGTGGTTAGTCAGTACACCACCAAGTCTTATGAAACAAGATATCAGGAAACTAAAGATATGTTGGGGAAAATGGCTGATAACTATGATGAGCCAGAATCTTCTCAAGATCCTAAAGTAAAACAAACCATAGAAATAAAGAAGAACCCGATACTTAAAGATTCATCTGTGCAGTTAATAAAAGGACAAATAAGGCGTTCGGCATTTGAGGAAGTAAAAGAACAGTATGCTATAAACGCAGCCATGAATATACCTCTAGTAGATAATCCAGTGGCTCCTGATCTAAGCGGTAAAAGTAAAAGAAAACTTAAAGATAAACCAAAATGCGATGATGACGAAAATATCAACGTAGAAGAGGTATTTCCTAAAAGTTTTGCAGCGAAACTTAAAGATACTGAGAAGAAACTACGTGAAATAAACACCGTGCTGAATAATGTTGTACCGACGCCACCCACTTTGAATACGACAACAGAAAACAACAATAATAACAAATCCTCTAATTCTGATGAAAACAAAATCGACATCAAGGAAATACCATCCGAAGCTGTTCAGAAAAATGAGCTACAAAAGTTTGATCAAGAGGCAGAGGACACGTTACAAAATACTCTGGAAAATATATTTGACTTAACCAACAAGGGAGAGCCAGAAAACAATGAAATGGAATTCAAAGAAATGAAACATCTAGCTCGAAACATTGTTGAAGGTGCTGAAAACCTGAGTACTCTTATACGTGAAGACATAACAAATAAACTAAACAGTATGAATGAATTATTGAATGACGTTAATGAGGCATTAGAAACTTCAAGGAAATCAAACATTACTTATGACAAAATAAGGGAAGAGGGAGAAACACTCAGGCGTGGAATATATTTTGAGGAAAAAGCAACGGAACTTCAGGACGAAAGCAGAACGACCAACAAGGCAGAAGAACTTACAGAAGCAGAAAAATCAGCCGATGGAATTTCAGACCCACAAATGGATACCATACACAATGCTATTAAAAATCTGAATTCTGAGTTAAAACATCACGAAGAGAGGATAAACCAAAGCAAGGCTAGGTATGAACTGAGAAATGAAGAGTGCAAGACGTTCATCAAAGAAGTTGATGACATGCTTTTAAAGTCCAATGATATTTTGCGCCCCATGAAGAAAAAAATGGAGGAAGATATAAAAAAGAAAGAAGACGAAGACAAACGTGCTGCTAAGTCTATCGAAGAAAAACCTGCTACTGAAACCAAAACAGACCAAGTGGATGAAAATGGCAAGAAGATACGTAAGGAACTATGGGATGTTGACTTCTCTTACCAAAATGAGAAACAGAAAAAAAATGAAGAGGCACAAAAGAAACAAGAAGTTGAAAGGAGCGAAAGGATAAACAATCTTCTTTATAATATAAGGGATAAGATGAAAGATAGTAAAGACGTCTTTAGATTAGCCAATAATATGCTTAGAAGGGAAGAAAATAGAAAGAAGTGTCTTGAATCGGGGAAGATTTTTGAGTTACCGCCAGAAGAGGTAGATTCAAGAGCTCAAGGAGACCATATCGAGGTGGGAGAATCGCAATTAACGGGCGGAAAAGAAGTACCCATGATCACTGATGGACAACTCGAAGGTAACTTAATAATACATTTTACCTGGTAATAGAATAGTATTTATAGAATGCTTGGTTAACGTCTCCGACATAGGTCCCTTATGTACCTACTCAAGAACAGGGTTCATTTTCTCTTCGATTACGGAAACGAACCAATCGCCTTGAACTTACAATTAATTTCAGTGATGGAAACTGAAGAAGATACGAAAAAAGCGGCAAAGAAGAAGAAGGAAGATGAAGATCAGCAAGAAAGACTAAGGCAAAGAGAGTTCCAGAGAAAGGTTGAGCAGGAACTGGAGGAAATGAACAAAGCCCCGCGTATGACGAAAGAATTCATCAAACAACATTGCAGACAGCACAAACTGTATACCACGCCTTATCTCAATGACATTCTGTATTTGCATTTTAAGGTAAGAGTTATTTAACCTAAGCAACCCGCACTGGGCCCGCGTGGTGGATTGTGGCCCTCTCCCTCACAGAGGAGGCCTGTGTCCCAGCAGTGGCAACTTATGTCAAGTTCGACCGCATACCTTGTTTGATTTCATCGCATGACTAGGTCTAGTTGTTGCATTAATGAGCGCTCATCAATCAATGCTATTTTAAAGCGTAGGTCAATAAAATACCTAAGGTTTCATGGCTCGCGATCGTAAATTAATAAAATAAAGCTTAATAATAAGTTAAATTAAGTTTTTAAATGTACTGTTTGTGCACATAGGCATTCCTCTTCTGCAAATATCGCAATCGATGTGAGGTTTGCTGTAAGAAAATCCAATTCTCGGTTAAGCTCGCCGTTGTACATTAGCTATATATCGTAATTTTGTGTGTTTATCTTTTAATTTTGTTTGCATTATGACTAAGAATAAGATTAGAATACTAAGAATTCAAGGAGACTTATTTTTTGTGCACACAATGTTTCTACAGGGTTTCTCTAAAATTGAAAACCTAGAAGAATACACGGGTCTAAAATGTATATTTTTGGAGAACAACGGGATCCAAAGGATTGAAGGACTGGACACGCTATCTGAGCTGAAGTGCCTGTACCTACATTACAATGTCTTGAGGAAGATTGAGAACTTAAATGGGTGTCCTAAGTTGGACACTTTGAATATTGACCACAATTTCGTTGGGAAGATAGAGAACCTGGATGTGGTTCCTGATTTGCATACGCTAAGCATTGCTCACAACATGCTCAGTGCTGTTGGTAAGTATGAGTTTTCACGTCTTGATAATAAAATACTAATTTAAAACATTTTAGCAACAATGAACACAGCCTATTGCAGTCCACTGCAGGTATAGGCTTCTCCCAGGTGGTCCACCCTGCACAACACCCTGTCCTTCACCTTTTGCACCCGTTTAGCATAATGTGTCCTTAGTCTACCTTCTATCAACAGCAATAAATGCTTTACCTAATTCCAAAATGTTCAAACAACATGTAACGTTTCAGATGACCTAGCGCATCTGAAGTTTTGCAGGAACCTATCAGTATTGGACTTATCCTACAATCGCTTGGACGACCCTCTCATAGTTGATGTGCTGGCTGATATGATTATATTGAAAGGTAAGTTTTTTTAAAATACCGTTTCGAAAATCTATACTAATATTATAAAGAGGAAAGGTTTGTATTTTTGTGTGTGTGTATGTTTGTAATGAATAAACTCAAAAACTACTGCGCCGATTTCAACAATTCTTTCACCATTAGAAAGCCACGTCTTTACTGAGTAACATAGGCTATATTTTATTCGCGTACTCCCACGGGAACGGGAACTACGCGGGTGAAACCGCGTTACGTCTGCTAGTGTTCTATATAGACGTTTGGCCATAGCACATGATTATCGCACATTGTCTACACTTAAAACGACTACTACTACAACTACTACTACTGCTACTTAAAAATAGTAAAGATTTGTGTTTTTTATGTTTATAACGAATAAACTCAAAAACTTCAAAAATCATTTTACCATTAGAATGCTACGTTATCCCTGAGTAATATAGGCAATAATTATTACTATAAAAAATGGAGGGGGAATTAGAGGAAAATAAAAGCGACGGATGAGGTCTACGATGGAAAAAGCATGCCAGGAAGATGCGTGCTCACTTTTGTTTTGAAGGCTGATGGCCGTAGGAGGAAGGACCATAAGCGACCGGGTACCGTACTTTTTCACATATTTTACTAACTCCACTTCCTTTATGTTTTTCCCAGTGCTGGTTTTAACCGGTAACCCAGTGATTCGCAACATCCCAGCCTACCGCAAGACTCTAACTCTTCGGTTGAAGGAACTTCTCAATCTGGACAACCGGCCGGTGTTCCCCAGGGACCGCGCTTGCGCCGAAGCTTGGCAACGGGGTGGAGTGCAAGAAGAGATTGCTGAGAGGAAACGGTATGTAGACTAAGAGCACGGCAGAATCATGTTATCTTATTATTTCACGCTGAAACGATTCATGAATAGTGTTTTTATGAAGTAAGTTTTGCTCGGCGCGAGCCACTGATAGGACAGAACTTAGTCTCTAGGCACGTGTGGCATGTGTATTGTATAGTTAAACGGGGGTTTCACAGGGAGATTTATTAATTAATTTCTCCTTTGCGGGAAAGGAAATTTAAGCCCGTGTCAACTATTGCCTTAATTATGTTGGTATAGTATAAATTCCTTATTTTTAGTTGGATAGCTAAAGACCAAGAGAAAGTGATGGAGAGTGTTCGATACTTGATAAACATGCGCGACGAGAAGAAGGCAATAAGAGAGGCTAAGGAGCAGGAGGCACGAGAGAAAGAAGGACTTCCACCAAAGGTAAAGATTAAAATACATATACGTACACTCACGCATACTTTCAATGGGGCTAAGCAGAAGCTACACGCCACCTGCTTCAGTTAAAAATATTGCTTTATTGCTAAGAAAATCCCAGTTATAAATATAATTGTTCAATGACAGGAGGAAAAAAATACAGATGAAGTCAAAACTGAAGATGGAACCCAACAAAATAACCAAGACTTACTGGAGATTGAAGGTTCTTCATCTCTGGAGCAGAAATACGGACCAGAGGAGGTAAAAGTCAAAGACGGAGTGGCTGTGGACATGCTTTCAGGATCTGCAGAAGAGGATTCTACAAGCGAAGACAGCAGTAGTGACGAGGGCGGTGATAAGGATGATGGTGAGTAATAAATACTGTTTAGGAAAACGTGAGATTTTAGCATGATGTAGAGTTTTAATTGAATGATAGAGGAATCCATGTAACGCGATGTGTTATTGTATGGTATGTGTACCAAAGGTTCTTTCTAGAGATGAAAGTATTCAGAGTTATGAAAACGCGGCGGGCCTTTACAATTTCCAATTTCTTTTCGTTTAATCCACGATGATTCCCTTTGTTTTGTGATAGGGTAAACTTACTATTAATATGTGCAATTTTTTTTTTATTGTTGTTCATTTAGAACCCGAGACAGGTAATATCGAGTGGTCGCAAATAGACAGCGGCAAGCGTTTGGTGCAAGAGATCACGAACGAAACCCCCCCACCACCGCCGGAAGACTACTGGTATGGCTACGGAAACATCAAGCCGAAGAGTCAAAAGCCCAAGTAAGTGTCTCATAACATCGTGCCTCTAACAACACTCTGCCTGACTAGGAAATCAAATCCTTGACCTCATGCTCAGTAGTCGTGCTTGCGACGGTGCAACCACTAGACCTACGACACATTTTTCATATTAATTCCCCATCAACATCAACCTATGACCACGACTTCGGCCTCTCCTATCGCATGCTATTTAACTCGATCTGGGTGAATATCAAAGCAGCGAATTTTACGTGTCCACGTTGAGAATCAGGGTGCAAAATGATAGGATATTTCTTTTTTTTTTTATAGTAAACTACGTTACTTGGTGCAACTAGGGTCACATTTTTTGTTGTTATAAACGTTTATAAATTAATCATGAAAAAAAAATCGCCTTAAAATTCAAGTTTAGTGGCTTGTCCCAGTTCCATTTTTTGATATAATTGCGTTCACCAAAGTAACAATTTAAAGTACAATAAAAAATAAACAATTTCCTTAGTTTTTGCATTAGACACATTATCTAAAAACAATTATACCATATTAGAAAATCTAATTTAAAAGCACAAAGCACAGGACACTCGATCAAAGTTTGTTCAAGCAAAACACAAAATTTTGGAGGCACTTTTTTTTTTGAAGTGCGACCAATCGCGTTTTTTATTATTTCGCACGTCACCTCAGTCGTGCGCTGGACTTGCTCGTAACAGGTGTGTGATTAGTGCTGCGATTACCCGACAAGAACACGGACAAGAATACAAGGAAGACAAGAATTGTTCAATTTGGGTGGTTACCCGTGGTCCCAGTGGGTCGACCCATTACCGGGCCCATGGGTAATTTTAATTACCCGTGGTCCCATGGCATTAGGGATTGTTTCCTGGACTTCTGAAAATATCGATAGAAAATACAAAGCCATAGTAACAACATAATCATCATATCCCACAGGGACCACGGGTGTGATTGCATAATTTGACTACGGGTTTATTGGTTTTCTATTTTTTATTTATCTACCCACTACCAGGACGGCAGAACCACAAAGGAGGTATTTTATATTTTTAATAGGAATCTCATAATCAATCCGTGTACATTTCGAGTATCACGCAGTATGCAATGTAGAAAATACTTCTTCATGATTCTGGCGTCCTGGTAGTTTGTGAGACTTTACTATCCTTAAAAAAACCAATAAACCCATTGTCAATTTATGCAATGACTTGTTACCCGTGGTCCCGGGGGGATGTGATATGCTGTTACTATGGCTTTATATTTTCTATCGATATTTTCAGAAGTCCGGAAACAATCCCTAATGCCATGAGACCACGGGTAATTAAAATTACCCATGGACCCGGTAATGGGCCGACCCACCGGGACCACGGGTAACGACCCTTCAATTTTGGTGGATCTATTTGCTGTTGATTTTAGCGTGTTTTAATAGTAAGCTACACGTTATAGCTAGTGATTTGGGTAACGCATAAATCAGTGATATTAATTTAATTGTAACTTAAAACCTTTATTTATAAAGATTTTTTTTATGCCTTGTTCCAATTTTGGTGGCTCAATTTCGGTGGCTTTGGTGACGTTTTCACGTGCTGTTTATAGCCAGTTTTTACGTTGAAAGACAGTTTCATTGGCAAACAAATAAATGTTATGTACTTTGCAGTAAGTAAGACCTATTATTATAAGGGTAGCATAATAAATATCAAGTTTCTTATTTTTATTTGGTTGCTTTTTAGAATGCCAAAACAGACCAATGAATAATGATTCATCATCAGCCTACAGCAGACTTCTGCTAGAAATAGGCTTCCTCAATAGCACGCCACTCATCTCGATTCTCAACAATTCTCATCCAGTTGCTACCAGCTACCCTGAAAAGATCTTCACTCCAGTCACTCGAGTCTGAGGGCATCCCACCTTACGTTTGCTCATTCGCGGTCTCCACTCAGAACACGTCTACTCCAACGATCATCGGTTCTACGGGTAATATGACCGGCCCATTGCCAATTCAGCTTACTTATTCTGTGAGCTATGTCGACAACTCTGGTTCTTTGTCGGATCACCTCGTTCCGGTAATCCACCTCACCTCAGAGAGACTCCAAGCACAGGCCGTTCCATAGCTCGCTGAGCGACCTTGAATTTATGGACCAGCCGTACCGTGAGTGTCCACGTTTCGGCCCCGTGAGTCATAACAGGCAGGACGGGCTGGTTGAAGACGTTCCGTCTTAAGGCACTGTGGAAACGCGACGAGAAGACCGGACGAAGTTTCCCAAATGCTGCTCAGCCCAGCAGAATTCTTCTGTGAGTCTTAAAGTTGTTCTTACCAAACTTCAGAGTTTGCCCGAGATAAACATATTCTCGAACAACATCGAGAGGACCGCCATTGACATCAATAGGTTCTGGGGAGACTTCAGAACTAACCAGATCTCGACAGAGTCAAAAGCCTTCTCATAGTCCACAAATGTAAGACAGAGCGGGCGATTATACTCTTCGGACGGATTTATGTATGATCTGCCGCACAGTGTAGATGTGGTCTATGGTGCTGCATCCTCCTCGAAACCCGATCTGCTCTTGTGGCTGGAAGTCGTCGAGTCTTTGCGCTAGACGATTCGTGACGACTCTTGAAAACAGCTTATACACATGGCTAAGAAGCAAAATGGGTCTGTAATACTTTAATAAGGTCTTGTTCCCCTTCTCATAGAAAACTACGACCACGCCCCTTCTCCACGCTTCTGGAGTTTATCCAGATAACAGGACCGAGTTGAAAAACTTCTGAAGCTCTCTTAATGCAGGCCTTCCTCCCGCTTTCAGATGCTCTGTCATCCCATCCTCATCAGGGGCTTTTAGATTTTAAACTGTCTAAGAGCCGCCTCGATTTCATCTTGGCTGAATTTTGACAGGTCTTTTGTGACGGGTTAAGGTGGTTCTGGAAACCTCGTTTTCGGGATCAGGTCGAGATATACGCGTACAACTGGCGGAAGAACGATAGTAGACGATATCCTCACTAAATTTGGTCTTTATTACAACTAATTTTGTTTAAAATAAAAATATTAATGCTTTTTTGTTTCACTTTTTTGTGTCCTATACTTATAATGATAGATTAGATAAATAAAAGTAAACATTTTTTAACAAACTGAGAGTATTATTAAACGATGAAAGTTATTGATACTTCCCGAGAATTTGTGAGATTAGTTACATTGAGCTTTATTATTGAGATTGAGGTTTGTGACAGAGAATACAATTTTGGTGCCACTCATTTTGAATTTTGGTGGGCACTTTCGATTTTGGTGGGCGATTTTCAATTTTGGTGACCACACTACACTTTAAACTAAAATATCTCAAAAATTTATCCAGATATTCTTGGGCCTCTTGAAGTATCTTTAAGCTTGGACTTTCTATTGTTATCCAGGTCCTTAATTTTCACGAAAACTGAAGAATAAATTTCGCAACCAAAATTGACAAAAAATGCACTTAGCTGATATTCACCCTTATGCTTCTCATATCCAGCCGCTACAACCCTGAGAATACCGTCTCTTCGCCTTCAGATTAAATGAAATCCTTTTTCGTTTTCTGGCAAACATAGCTTGTGCTTATTTATTGTATGTTTACAGCGATATAACCTCAGATTACGCGGCTATCAACAATCTGTTATACAATCAGACACCACACGCGGGAAGGAAGGGAGTAACTAAGATTTTAGAAGGTAATATTATATTATAACTATGATTTACTTTGGTATCGACGGAATTGTGTAATATCTAACATAATTATTAAACTTATTCTAGACGGTAAAAACCGCAAAGACAAAGTAAAAATAACAGAAATCAAACCAGAAGATGAAAAAGCTGCAGTTTCAGCTGAGAAGAAACCATTGATTGAAATTATAGAGACAGCCGAGAAAAAAGATGCAGAGAAAACTGAATCCAATACTAATGACAATAAAACTATTATTGAAGACGTGACTACTATTGATAATCAAATTACAGGAAAAGGAAAAGAAAACACTGAGACAGTTAAAGAAAAAAATACGTTGGAAAAGAAAGTACTTGAGATTACCAATAATACAGGAATTGTAGTTGAAGGTAAACAAGTCATAGATCACGACAAGAAGATTATTTCCGGAAAAGGAGAAAAGACTAAGAAGATTCAAATCAAAGAAATACCTATGAATACGACAGCTGTACCTAAAGACTCACCAAAGAAAACCGAAGAAAAGAAGGAGAGTGTTAAAAAAGGAGATGACAAGAGTAAAGATAAAGGGGATAATACTGCTTCTACTAGCGAAGGAGCTGGAGAAAGGAGACCTAGTGGTGAGAAAGAGGAATGATAACATAACATCACGCCTGTAATCCCCGTAGGTTAGGCAGAGGTGCACCTAATAGTACACCCCCACATTTTGTCATTTATGTTTAAGTCCCATGTAATAGGGGCGAACTTATTGCCATCAACCGGGCATAAATCTAGACTCCGTGGCTACTACTGAGAAATTCCTTGGCTGACCAATCTGTTGACCAATTGACCATGACATGACCTGATCACACGTCTAATTGATCACTAGTAGACCGAAATTAAAAAGAACGTTAAGAAATTTTATAGATAGAGAACGCTTCTTAGAATTACGAAATAATTCCGATTACTTTACATGATAATGCATTTTGTCTCGTAAGACGATACTTATGGCCAGTATTCATTCAATAATATCGTTTTTCCAGCACAATCAGAAGGCGAAGGTGTAGCCCTCATCAACTACATGCACCGCACGAACAACAAGGACGTTGATGATGATCCAGACGTGGACCTAGAGCCAAGTGCTGAGGATCTGGAGATCTTTGCTGAGCTGGATCGAGAACAGTTGGAACGACAGGCCAGGATTGATAGGGGAGAACCTGCGGTTGACCCTATGGTGAGTAATAGCTCTTGATGATAAAGGCTCATCTGAGTGTACCCCAATTTGTTTGGGGTACACTCAGATGAGTGTTCAATACTTTCGCAGCCATATTCTCTTTTTCAATATCTGTCAATTCTTTCTTTAGTCTGCCTGATCTTTTATATTTATCCACATTCCTTCTTAGGTCTTTAGGGTGGCAAATGATTGAAGACATTTTATAATTATGTTTAACATAGTGCACAGAGTTCCTTCTAAACCTAACTACACTCAGTAATGGTTCAAGGGTGCTATTATTGGGCTGGTCTGCACATTCGACCAAAATTCGATTTATTTATTTATTTTGATTTCGATTGCACTGGTCATAAAAGTCAACCTGAAGCACTATACAATACTGCTTGAGCCCATCTGTATACTACTTTCGGCATCTAACATCGCCGAATCATGTTCCAAGCAGAATGGGAGCTAAGCCAAGCGATTTTTCTTGGCCAAATTATCAACGATTCCATCAATTTTGGCGCACGGTTGTGTCACATATTTTTACTTTAATCCCAGAAATTGTACGACAAGAAATTGATGGACGCATACCACAAGGAACAAGATACTACACCAGCACACTTAGTGAAACAGAAGACGATGTTTACGACCTATCGAAATGACAACGCTTTCGACTGCGCTGCACTAAGCCAGCTAACTGCTGGAGACAAACCTGGTAAGATTAAACACTGACTTATAAACTAATCGAGAAATTGATGAGATGAGACTCGTGCAGGCCAGCGAAAGACGGCACAAAAGAGATGAGGTCTATAATCTGTTGTTGAATAAAGCTACCATACTCCCGAAACTGAAGCACTATGGTTGCATTTACGAATCTTGCAGGTCAGAGCAGGAATCTGATGGGGGTAGTCTTTTGCTTTGATAGCTTGTTTGCGCGGTCCTGTTTACTTTATGCCATGAAAGAATACGTGAAACACTTCACTTAGCTTAATTGTAAGAAGTTATGAATGTCTCTGAATCTTTCTTCCTCTTCTTAGAACGTCGATGGCAATCTGAATTGAATCGACCCAGAATTTAGACGTATTTGGCACCTTCATTAGCGTCCATAATTTTCGACAACGTGCAAGACAACAGGACTACCAGTCCTGTTGTCTGACATGATGTTAAGTGTCGCTCTGTCATCAGAGCACAGTCATGTCCAATGTAATAATGAGTCTCCGTTTCAGACGAAGGTAAAGTGAAGTTGACGCACGTGCCGGGCGCCGTGCTGTTCCAATATGTGGAGAACCAGGCGCCCATCACTGATGTACACTATGAGATTGGCGAAGAAGAAATCGAGTCTGCCCGTAATTTATATGATAAAATGTAGTTAGATGCATCTCATCGCTAGTTTTTGTTAGAAACAACTCTCATCATTCATAACACCCACATTTCAACAGTTATACGTTCACAGTAAAAGGGCCTCCCTGTCCTATCCATTCATACTCAGAACTTTATTTAGTCGTTTATAAAATGAGAGAGTCCTTTGAAAGTATTACATTCCGAAATATATTTACTAAGCAGTTGAATTGGCTATGATTACTAAAAACTAATCACAACTGATGAATAAATTTTCAATTACAGCATCATCTGGTGAAACAGATTCAATAAGCATATCATCAGACACAAGTGAAGATGACTCGAAAGTAGAAGTACCTAAAGTCACTAAAAAAACAACAAATAGACCAACCACTGCATCTACACCTAAGGAAACTGCTAAAGCAGTTGCTGGATCATTTTCTAAAGGTCAGAGCAGATATAGCGTGAAAGACAATAGAACTCAATCAGCAAAGACTGTTGCGAAGAAGACGACTCATGAGAAAGGTGCGGGAGAAAAAGTAGAAAAGAAGTCTGCTGGTAGACGTCATGGTGATCAAGATATTGAAGATACAGCGGCGGAGGTTCCTGTTGATAGACAGGAACCAGCTCCAAGTGCGTCTGGTGATACAAGTAAGATATTATTTCCGATGTCGTTTTAAGCAAATAGCTTCGCATTTGGACAGTCTTAAATTCTTTCTTTAGGACTGGGTTGGTCACGTCTGCCGTATGCAATCACATGTGGGCCAAAACAGACACGCTGCAGACCCATGGCACAGCCAAAAGGCGATGTGGCAGACCTCTAAAAATATGGCGGGACGAACTAGATAAGACCTCATAGGAGACGAAATCATGGGCAGAAGCCTTGCTCAGTTGATCTTTGATCGGACGATGCAGGCTAACTTTAATAGTTTTTTGAGATTTTCCGTCTCTAACGTTCTTCACATGTGACACAGAATTATTTATGATACTTACAATCTCAGTACATGCGGCATTTTTGCGTCGCGGCGTCGTCTGTCGAGAAAGTGTAATTTCTTTCTTGAAAGGCGTTTTTTTGACTTGAATGTTAGTTTGTAATTGTTTCTCTTTTTGATTTATAAAGTTTGTTGTTAATGTAGACGATTTCATTGTAGATGCAAGCTCCACCTATCCCAGTACCAGTAACGTTTTGCCTTCGTCCTACGATACGATGCTAAACATTGATCGCAGAGAAGCCAAGAAGTCCATCATAAGCACTATCAATTCTTACAAAGATAACAGATTCCCATCACAAGGTATTGTATGAAATAGAGGCCCAAAAAATGTAAATACGGACAAGGAACCATTTTATTGTCGTTTTAAACATTGTTCCATATTTTTGTATACAATGTAAAGTTACAAAATATAGTAAAAACAATATTTCACCAAAACCTACACTGTCCGGATACAATCAGAATACATCCTCCACCAGAATCTTTTTTTAATGTTCCCAAGTACCAAGTCTTGGTCAAAAAACTATTATGACTCGCTTCCTGTCACAGAGAGAATGCCTATGTCCTAAATGTGGAAACATCATATGGGCTGGTCGATATTTTTCTTCTCACAATTTCTGATCATGAAACTCTTTTGCGGCCTGTTTCCAGGAGTCAACCGGATGGACTTGACAGAGAACGCCCGCATCGACCAGAACGTGGCGACAGAGATACTGGACCGTACCCTACAGTACGAGGAGAGGGAGTTGTTCCGCCAGTATGACGTCATGAACAGCCATGCCGGGAACATCGATAATAGGACCAACACCATCATCGAGCACATCTCTGATCAGCTGGAGAATGAGTATACTGTGAGTTTTATTTGTCTTTCTACTACCGGTTGCAGTATTTCTTTTGTAATTTGGTGGTTAACCATTTTCATCGATGAGGCTCCTTGTTGAACGGCGCCGTTTAGTAAAAAGGCTGTAAGCTACATAGTTTACTGCGACATACATATACACACTGTAAGGGCCATCGATGCGAAAGACAATACCATCAATTCAGTCTCTGTTCTGTAAAATGTAGCCTTGAGATTCGAGATTTTTAAATCATAATAATTATACTAAATTTACTAGAATAGTTTGTGTCGTTGTTTGCACATCATGACTGGTCGTCCGTGTCGTCAATGCATTTCTGGATTGACGATATCATCTTGGCTCTGTAATTTTCAAGGCTTTCTTTTTGAGTATTAAAAAAAGAACATAGTTTCCAAGAACTCTGTAGATGGCGTTGAAGTGACTACGTTACTAGGTGTCAAAGCCAAAACGCTTGAAAAAAAAAACATTGCGTCACGTCACATACGCTCGTTGACTGACCATTACATCCAAGAGTAACTTACCAAGTTCAGCGCCATCTATCCAGCGACTAGGGAAGAGTTTAATAAGAAAATCCCTCATTTAAGATGTGCACTACTTGTGCTAATTGAACCTACTTGCTTTGATATAGTTAAATATATCGTTTTAATTTGATGCAGTCTGTACTAAAATCATCCATATTTCTAGCTCCCCGAAGTATCCCGAATCCTCGAAGCTCACATGGACGTCGCCGAACAAAGGTGGAGGGCTGGCGGGATGCTACAGTTCATCCCAGGCCGTCCCGACGACGTAGACGAATCTATCAGAGAAGTAACCAATGACAACGAAGGGAACGATGAAAACGAAACTACCCTCATCGCGAGCCACGACGCCTCCATCTCCTTAGAAGATACTCTTACAGACGAGAATGTAAACAAAATAGCGGCTATCGTCGAAGATGATTCGGGTATCGGTAATGATACTACACTCAGTGATACTGCTGAGGTTAACAAAAGTGTTGATGAAGGTGATAAAACAGAGAGCGATAATGTTGGTGATGTCACACCACGAAATAAAGATGATGAAGCAGAGGATTTGCAAACTTTTAGTAGTCCTATTGCTTTGGGCTCAGGAGACGCTTCGTATTCCAAAGCTTACGAAAAAACAAATGAACGTGATGGAAATAATGATCTAAACGATTCTAGAATCTACGAATCGATACTCAGCGGTGAAGTTGACATATCAACTGATGATATCTTTGAAGACTGTGTGGATGATACAGAGGTTGCCGCAGAAGATCAAAATAATGACGAAGGAGGCAAGTTTGATCGGGTTGAGCAGAATTATTCGTTAGAAATGAAGCTAGCTTTAGGTATTGAGGATGGAAAATTGTAGATTTTAGCTCTTATAGTTATTTTCACAGCGGGTTTATTTATTTCAATGGTGTCAAATATTGTGTTTGTGTGGGTTTCATTAATTTAGGGTTGTAGCAGTAGAGTGTCTAGGGTTTAATATTATGGCAAGCTAAGGCAAGTAGACTGTCTTTTTGGCAGTCCTCTAAATTATGTGAGTTGTCATAGGTGATGCGCAAGCCAAGCTTTTGGGTTAATATGAGGGGACCGCCATTTTGTAGGCGGATGTGTGTTTTTACCCATTAGGGAAACTGTGTTATAGGTATACATGTATTATTTCTCCCAAACGTAGCAGTATATAATAATGCGATACTTGATCTCATTAGTATGTGGTGTTATTATTACAAGGTCACAATTTACTGTACCTTTAAGTAACTATAGTTAATATTTTCGTTTATTTTCTTTAAGAAATTATGTTATTTTTTGTTTGTTGTTATTTTTAATTTAATTAGCTATGTTCAGTTATAGCAATGTAGTAGATAGTTTATGGCCTTCTTGGTAGCACAGCGAGATGTGTGCGTACAGTCCTTTCAGAGTTTTGACCTCTGATCTTTGTCAAAATCACAGTAAACCTTGTTCTCGTTACCATAAGGTCGGTGTTGGTTTACTGCTGCTAGAGGTAAAATAACTGAAACGACTGTAGCAGCGGTCACTCGATCGTTATTTTGTGTGTGTTGTGATCCTTCACTGTTTGCTTATATTAAAGCGGGCAATGTGTTTAGCGTGATTTGAAAATTAAAGTTGATTAAATAAATTATTAAAAGTTTTTATGCAGTATTACTTAAAACCTAGTTTAAGTACAGTCGAAACTGTATAATTTTCCCAATCAACCTTGAATCTAATACTAATAGTATAAGCGATAAAGTTGAAATCTATTAAATAAATTTGACAGATTGCAGTAGCTCGATGTGCTGGCGACTGTACACGTACACGTTCGAAGGCAGAAATGTCTTATTGGTATAGTAAAATAAAACAATAAAGTAAACAAATTATAATATATTTCCTTCTTATAAAATACATTATTGCACTTACAATATCGTGTTCTAAACTTTAATATAAAAATAAACTTCTCTAATTAACAATTAAAGTACTTTATAAAATTAAAATATTTACAGTTTAAAACGAAATAAATATTTTAAAAATATTAACGAATTTTATGTGTTTTTTTGATAAAATTTAAAAGATAAATACATTTTAGATTTGCAAATTTAAAAGATAAAGGGTGCATCACTATTATTTCGGGTTGGCACATTCGATTTGGCAGTACTTATTGAACAATAAAACCGACCCGAAGTAATAGGGAATATACGTATGCATGAAATACAAAACTCTTTTTATTTATGAAAAATGCCTTGTATTGGCGCATAAAAACATTGTGGTAAACTTGTTTAAGTTTCTAATACATCACTTATTTTACAATTTAGTAAACTTGTTTAAAGTTTCTAAAACATCACTTATTTTACAAATTACTGTTTTATGTAGCATGTTTTTTGTGAAACGTGAAATTTTTGGCCGAACGCACTGTCAAAACACACCGTTCTCGATAACGCCGGTATTGACGTCAAAGTTCATTGTGTCAAAAAACACTTTTATTTGAAAACTGCTAAAAGTTTCACTAAAATTTCATTATAATATTGTTATTGCAATTTTTACACGAATAAAGCACATACAATTGATAAAGTTATTTTATTAAGGCCAAAAAAATTTGATGTAAACAGGGCAGATTGTGGATAATGACGTCACATCATGGCCGCGACAGCTACGGACGTTTAAACTGTCGTAGAAAATTGCAGGAGTTTAATATTACTTTTGTGCGACAAACAGTCGTTGAACTTAACTTTTAATAATTTTCTTGGGTTGATAGTACTGTATTTTATTGATTAAGGTGAAGAAAAAATTACGTGCATATTTCCTGTTACTATACATATTAGACTTATGCTGATCGGCAAAAAAAAAAACCGAGCGGCCTTTTCCTCAATGACAATTTTTATTTGCATATTCTTCATCATTTAGGTGATCCACCGGCAAGAAAAAGTGCCCGTGATCCACCCAGGTGAACTCAGCAGGTGGACCACGACCGAATCCGGATATCTATATACTGCCACCCGGTTGTGCCGAATCATGCCGACCCGAATAAATGTGTAGCACCCCTAAGAGTTGCTCCATTTAAAATATATTCAGCTGATATCCACAACGTACCTGATATAAGGCTAGGTAAAAGCTTGTTTAAAACAATAATCCTTTGGGTAAAAAAAACAATAATCCTTTGGGTAAAAAAAGACAACAAATAAAATAATAAAACTGAAAATGTATACATAGTATGGCAACTGTGATGCTATTTTAAAGAGAGATCGTGGATAAAGATAAGGCAATATTGCAAAATTTTAGATACAGTAAAATATTGCCAAAATACCCTAATAATATTCACAAGTGTCTGCAGACCTTATGAAAAAAATACTATTAGTCTTAAACTCTGTTTAAGTGATTTTCAACCGTAAATTATCATCCAAAGAGTTTAAAACAGGTGTGATTTAGAGGTATTCGCCTATTTGTCCTTAAATCATCTATAAGCAACTAAAATGTGTTAATATAAAATCACCAATTTAAAGATAACCATAAATAGGAAGACCAATGAATGACCTCGTAGAAGATGGCGGGACCAGACAGACAAAATCATCGATCGGCTTATACTCAAAAAGATATAACGAGTATGAGTATGAATGTTAATGGGTATAAGAGTAGAGGAAGACCAAAGAAATGATGGATGGACTGTGTGAAGATGATATGGCTGGTAAGGAGGTATCTGGTGGAAGACGAGCAATAGAGAAGTATGGAAGAAGAAGACGCTGCGCCGACCACAAATGAATTGGGATTAGAGCAGGAGAATGATGATTTAATATGAAGTTTTTTGCAGCCAATTTGTTGAACTTTACTTGACTTTAGCAATATTGCTTCATATACTTACTGAGCTTGGCTTTCGTTGCAGTCAGTAAAACATGACCCGAGGTAAGGCACCGTCTCACCGCTAGCGATTAGCGAGTAGAACTAGCAACTAGACGGTTAGCAAGCTACGAGCAGCGAGTATTGTTTGGATAGTTTTTGTGCTTGGCTATGAGCGAGTACGCGACGGCGATGGATTACTCGCTGATGCGCATCAAGTTACCACAAAGTTTCAAATTTCTGCAAATGATTTTAACCTTAATATGTTGATGGTTAAGTTCAAAATCGAATGAGAAAATTTGATAGTTTGATGGGATAGCGACTGTACCAAGCGAGTCTCTGATCGAGTGTTCTGCCTTGAGCCAATTCTCTCTCTAATGGCTGTTGTTGCTGCGACAAACTAGTGGAGAGAGAGTTCTTGTGTGTAGTCCCGAGCAATGAAATGTATACAACAGTTAAAAGAGATTTGCTCGTGAAATAACGGTTACTACTTAGAGATAAGACCTATTTCGTAGTATGGCTGCCAAAATGCCATGTTTTCATATCATTTTATTGTCGTCTTTGTTTCGACAGTTCAAAAGTGCCTGTAACTGGCCTACTTGAAATAAATGCTTTATTTTTTTTTAAAACGTTAAAACAGTAGAAGAAAATTGCTTTTAAAAGTTGCTGTTGACATTCCATTTCTAAACAGTACAGTCGGCGATCAACTATTAATTGACATGAGACCTACAATCTATTGTAAATTTTTTTAAGCGAGATAGTAGCCGATAGTCTTGTCGCTTTCTCGCCGACGGTGGGACAAACGCCCTACCCACGACCACTTCCACCACTAACCATATCTACTCGTGAAAAACGACTAACACATACTTATTGTACTTATAATTAATTATAGGCGTTGACTACACAGACATACATACTATATACACTTGTAAATCGTGAGAGATCGGACATGTAGCCTAGCCTTACAATTTGTTAGTCCTTTTACATATATCACAAATATTACTAATTTGGCATTTTGATTTTTTTCATGTTTTTATGATATGTCGGTTTGCAAACAACATTTGTACAAGAATAACGTGTTTAAAAACATCTTATCAAATTGAATATTGTAAAAAAGAAATCCCAACGGACTGACTTATGTGACTAAATATAAATATTCCCATAAATCAATATGGGTACAGCTATTTAGACCGATGTGACAGACGGACAAACAAAAGTGGACACGGATTGGTAAAAAATGGAGTGCTAATATTAACGCCAGTGTAAATCTGGTTTTTCTTGTATATAATGTATGAGTAAGCTCACGTAATATAAAAAAAAAATTGAAGCACATAACTGAAATTCATAGGGCAATGTTTTTTACAAATCAGTCAGCAAATATAACATATTATTGTCCGTCGCACACCGAAACAACTTAATATGTCTTGAGTCAAAGTACTCAATGCCTGCGACAAAAGGAAGGAAGACAGTTGCTAAAGATAGCTCCTCGCACTATAAAGCTGCTTAACTCGTCTAACATGAATATGAAACTTTATGTGCTTGGAATGTTGCTACATCGCAACATTTCACGTTACAAGAACCGCTTGGTTGAAGACTTCGTGGAGGGTCCGTTTACACATTTTATAGTTCTGCAGATGGCCGCCTCAGTGTTTTTTATGAACTGAAAGCAATACGCGGACTCAATTTCGATTACCATCAACATGCTAAAAAGAAGATTCCATGTTTTATGTTGTTGTAGTTGTTGAAACATGTTGTGCAACTTTTGTTTCCTAATGAATACGTGTTTTAACGCAACTCAGTATCGAGTTTTTCCATATGCGACTGCTAATCACCTAACACTCCATTCGCTACCAATCCGTGTCCTATCATAATAAATACTTACAAATATAAATACGCTAGGTTACCCTGTGTCTCATGCGGCATGATGCTTCAGGTCGAATATCTCCATCAGCAGAGGTTCTATCGGATTCACGTCCAGGTACACGCCGGTGACTTCTTCAGCCAACTTGCGCAGTTCTAGAATCTTCTGTATGAGCTTGAGGAAGGTGGATTTCGCTTCGCAGCCGGGGTACACGCTTTCGAGGTAGCGTCGGAGGAGGTAGTAGTAAGAGTTCTGAAAACAAGAAGCGGGTGCATTATGTTAGTGACATTTTAGACAGTGGTGGAGGATTTGTCATTTGTTTATAGGTGAGACGTTATTTTATAACATTGACGAAGTGTTTTAATAGCTTCTGACGAGTTTTAGCTACCTTATCTGACTAACTTATCGTCTGCCTAGGCTTCTCCCAAATGTGTCGGGGTCGGCTTCCAGTCTAACCGGATGCAGCTGAATACCAGTATTTTACATGGAGCGACTGCCTATCTGAGTTCCACAAGTTAGTACTGGGAAATGCGATACCCTTTGGTAAGATTGGTTGTCAGACTTTTGGGCCACTGATTACCTGTAACGACTGTCAAAGGTCTACAAATAAATGATTGAATGAATCTCGTCAGACTAACTATCGAACGAAATCAACAAAAAGGTGATATCCCCACCAGATTGGTACTATCTAGCTCTGGTTGCGCGATGTATACCTGTTCCAGCTTGATGACGTCAGGATGCACGACCCGGGGCCGGTCGGGCGCGAACAGCAGGATGGCCGACATGATGAGGATGACATGTTCGTCGGTCCGCCAGCGCGGGCTGAAGGTGCGGATGAAGGCCTCGTGCGAGCGGTAGATGTTGCCCTTCGCCAGCTTCAGCACGTCCGTGCGGATGCTGCCGAACTGCTCCTGGCAGTGAGGGATCTGGAAATGTGAGATAGCATCGTGTAAGGCGGGGTCGCGACAGAAAACACAGCGTGAGTTATGTAGCTTAATTGTTAAAGATACTTACTTTCCACTGGTTCCTCTGTCCGTCATACGTCATGGTACTTCTCAGCACCATCATCTCTATACAACCGCCTTTGAGAAGCGCCACCTGAAAAATAACAAAATTATTTTATATTTTTACCCAGTAATTTTCCACTCTTCTCGACACAAATGTTCCAGCACAGGCGAGAAAAGTTTCATTTGCTTTTGTTGTTTACCCGCTCGAATTGAGTCGAACCGATCCGAAAGAGATTCAGCTATGAGATTAAGCTCAATATAAGTATTAATTGCTTCCAGCCAACTTACTGTTCTTGTAACAAATACTTACTGCCTTATTAAAATAAAGGGTGTAAAAAACCTCTTAACAAAGCCGAAAGGCACTTGTTCTCTCCGGCATTACGACCATTGTTTTGTTCTACACCATACCTGGGAACCTTCTGGTTACGGAAATATTGGGGGTCAAAGTTCCAACTTTTTGACAAGTTTTTTTTTTTTAAATACAAGTTTTTATTGTAAGATATTATTTATACTTTAAATCAGCACAATGTTTTGAGTGCGTTACATTGAGTTTTACCGCAAAACATGATTTTTCACCCCAAAAAAACATGTCGTTTCCCAGCAATAATTTTTGCTTAAAGTTTGATGTACAGAATGCTTGGTTGACGACTTCGCGATGAGGTTGTTTACACCCTAGGATCAATGGCTGTGCAAAAGTTGTTCCACAGAAAAAAAACCTTACCCAAATAAGACTGTAATATGGCTAAAAGTTAAGCTAACATAATCGCACCAGCTTCTATACTGACCTGATCTTCTTCACACATATTCTTAAAGGAGTTGATCTTCTTGGCCATCTTGATAAACCGCCTTATCGCCACAGCAGTAAGGTTCACTATCGTTATTAACCGGGGATCGTGTTTGCTGCCTCCTTCCTGCAAATTTCATAAAATGTTTCTGTAGGATTTCTTACGTGATTTTGCGTAATAAGGCCTGCAGCCGCAGGCATCGAATATTCCTGAACAAATGCGCTCCTTTCTGTCTCTCTCAATAGATTGGAGATGAATTATGTTTATAGTTGAACGCAATTAGTAATTGGTGGGGGCCTAGGGGCCATCAATACGGCAAGCAGACTGTTCAGAAATCCTAACATCATGAAGAGTAAAGTACGTTGTAAGGGCAGGCCAAGCTTGCAGGCTTGTATGAATGTATCGCTACTGGGTGCATGTCGGCCTGAAGTACCTAAACTTGCGTCTCAAGTAGCGGTCATTTTTGTCATGCTCTATATACATCTGCGCAGCCGCTGTGTCGCACACTCGTGGCTTGAGCGTGAAGCTCGCGCCAACTGGTCAGGCTGGTGTCTAACAGAACGCTAGTGACTGACGTCATACAGTATTTTGTTAAACTAGAGTAAGACTTTTGAAAAAGCCATAACAAGACGCGGTATACGTTTAAAAGATTAACCACAGTTGAAGCTCCTTATATGTAAGTCCACAGTCTGTAGCGAAACTCATAACCGACGTAACAGCTTTGCTTCGGCCGCGCGACGTCAACTGCTGGACATAACCCTCCTCGCGCGTGTGGCCACATGCCCCGCTCCAGCTAGTGGGAGGCCGCGCAACGCAACATCTTCCGGGATCAGCTAGTCAAAATGTGTCGCGGCCATGTTGACGCAGTGCATAAGTGTGTGTTGACAGTGTTAACAGGGCACTCAGCCCAAACAAATATACGCATATTACCTTGAAGCCAGCCGAAGCGGTATCTCCGACCAGTTGCGATATGTCATCGTCTATGGGAGCGTTTAGCGCCTTATTCGCTACTATTAGCTCGTTTAATTTGGCACGTTCAACCTGGAAATAACGAGCAAAATTGTGTTAAAGGTCAACATCTATACAGCCAAATACAGCTCTGCAAGGACATGTGAACGCTTCGGGAATCATTAAGCTATTATAGAATAGAATATTCTTTATTGTGTACAATACACGAGTAACATACATAAAAGATTACATTTCAGGGTGACACAATGGGTGCTCTTATCGCTAGAAGTGATCTTTCAAGACAACCTGAGGATGGATTACAGAAAAAGGGAGACACAATACTGCAGGCATACATAAAGTATATACAAATCTATATGAAAACAAAGATATATGTATAATAATTACGTAACAAGAGCAGTGAACCATGTATAATGATGTTTATGGAGAGAAGTAGTGGTTTTAGACCATATTTTTAAAAGTGGACAAGGTATTGTCCATTTATGTTACTTATTTCCTTAAAATTTAGGCAAATAAACTCTTATCTATTCCGATCTCTAAGGATGAGTCATGATTTCAGTCATCACTAAATTAGTCATAACATAATTGATCAATTGGTTGATAAAAATAGTTGGTAGACCCAACACTGCCTTCTAAGAGCAATCTAGCACGACTAGACGCGTGACTAACAATTGACGTGCGTTCATAGCTGCGTCTTGCCTGTGTGTAAGTCAAAAAAGGTCCCACGGGGACGCAGTACCGGGATAAAATATATGATGTGTTAATCTAGGTTAGAAACTATCTGTGTTTGCTAAATTTCATCCAAATCCATTCAGTCGTTTTTGCGTGAAAGAGTAACAAACATCCATCCATTCATCCATCGTTACAATCCTTCCGCGTGGTCCAAAACTCAGTGTATAATTGCGAATGGAGTAATGTTTTAGGTGCCTAGATGATTAAAGAAATGGTTAGTGGCCGCGAGGGGACGCCCTAGAAGAACATTATAATATGAACACGGACCTTATTGGCGAGGTTCTTTACAAAGGTCAGGTGGGTAGTACTTACTCGCAACCAGTGTGCGTGTATGACCAGGGCTATTACGTATCTTTCTGATATCCAGTGACTATCAAGCTTCGGTTGTACACCGAACTTTGATGACAACCGTGAATGTCATACCTAATATTGGTATTACGTATCACACTGAGTGGATATCACTTTACGGTGACCAACAGGGTCATACATAATACGAAACTAACCTTTTGACAGTTATTTGATGGACACTGAGCCCAGTTACTATCATTTCGAGCTGTCAACAGAGATACGTAATAGCCCTACAGATGTATGAACGTGGACGAGGCAAAGGGAGTATGTAAAGTGGCGGTCTGTGGTTTCTACCATCTAAATTAACCTGGAATGGGAAAAAGTCGTGATTTTATGTATGTATGATTAAAGGAAGGTTCGTCTTACCTCGTTTAATTCTCTGGAAGACCCGCTGCATGGATTGACTGAGGTGTATGCTTCGAACTCCAACTTTATCGCTTCACACAATATTGACTCCATGGAGTTCGGTTCTATTCTGAAAAGATGAAACAATATAAATAGTTATTATGAGGTTATGACCTAGGCTTTAGATAAACATGTTTCAGGGTGAAAAGAATAGTTCAGTCGGATCGGTGACGCATCCACAGCGACTGGCTTGTTGGTCTACGTGGCTAAGTCTGTGACTGCTGTACGCGGGGTTCTGACTTCGATCTCCAGTTCAAGCTGCGTTATTATTCTCATTTTTATTGTACACAAATAAATAAATTACAACGACATACAAGAACAGCTATGTACAAAGGCGAGGTACTAGAATCTAGAATTTTGGGCCTCAGAGAATTCTACCGGAGTCAGTTTTTGCTAGTTTAATGGCAATAGAGTCAGCCTTAATTGGCTGCCTCATTTTAACTTGCTATTTAAGGCGATCTTTATTCTCGATGGACTAAAGTTGCTTTTTGGTTGCTGATGTTGGAGGAAAAAAAATGTGGAAGGACTATACACCGAGTTTTATAAAAGTTCGTCTTTATAGAGCGTTGTCTCCCTCACTCATATCCACATAAGAAGGAGTGACAGAGACGACTGTTCGATGTGTTCTATTTACGGTCAATTATTGCAGGAGTCTTCCGTCACCGGCTGTTGCTAGCCCGATACGCAAGGTCCCTGATAAGCTGATAAGGACTTTATCGACGAATCCTCTTATCTATATCATTTTGCACTGACTACCAAGGCTCGGGAGCAGACGTGTGAATCGCATCGTCACGTCGTGCGATGTTCCGTCGGTATGTGCGTACGTACTTCATACTTAAGGTGGAAGCTTAGACGCGCTTTCCCATACATTATTTTTGATATACATTCTCGATACTTATATACTTTTTGTAGAAGTAATGAAACAACTTGATGTTATTATAAATTAGTGTTGTCGCAAACCCCTTCAAACATAAAGAAATAACAAGGATTGTAGGATTTCCAGGGCCGAAAAAAAACGAAAAATCTTTGCAAGTGTGCGTGCTTGGAGTCACGCCATCTATCGGATTTTCAAAGAACAATCGAACCTCTTGCTTAACAAAACTCGAAATAATTATCTGCTGATTACTAGATGGCGTGGCGTTGTCATTGTAAGGTCAAGGTAGTGGTCAAGTATGTGCGTGCGGGGAGTTTTGACTCGCGAATAATTCACATTTCGTTCGTCTAACAAGTAGGTAGGTAGGTACTGCAGCAGCGGTTTTGTTTGGGTGAATCAGATTTATCATTTTATTATGAATGATTTGAAGTTAGAAAAATTCTTATTATGTCATGTTGTTTACCCAAACCAAAGTTGAAAGTACATTAGGGATGAAATGTGTAGGTAATTCGGAGTTGGTTCTAATTTTATTGTGTGATAGCTAAAACTTATTAGTTATTAACAAGTAGGTATTCAGACATACCTGTATACTTTAGTTTTGTACGTGGACTTTTCGCGGTTTATGTAATAAACTAGTAATGTACTTACATTATATAGGTAACATTACATTCATTCATCACACTATTTATATTCATGAAGGTAGGTACCTACTACCTGCTTACTTACTAAAACTTACGCGACGCAGTCAAGGGGGTCTAAAATGGCCGCTTTAGCAGAATCGTTTCGTGAATCACGTTAAAAATTTAAAATTCTTAAAATGGACTTTATGACTATTGACATAAAGTCCATTTTAAGAATTTCATTTTTAACGTGATTCGAGCTAAGATTCTGCTTAGATTCTGCTATAGCGGCCATTTTAGACCCGAAGGTCATTATGGGAGAAAAATAAGTGCCCTAACTATACCTACATAGTAATGAATAAAACACCAATGAAAAACACAAACCTTACAGTCTGTTCAATCGATTTTGACTTCTAATGCGTTACCTTACAAATAGGTAGCTGCTGCAGTAAACAGTTGGTATTGTAACCACGTTTTTGCTTTTAATGCCATTCTTATGCCTACGGAATAGAAGTCAAAATCGGTTGACCGGACTGTAAACCGACCTGTTTGCGAAACCTGTTCGCAGGAAAAAAAAAAGAAATGTGTGCTGGGCCACATACTAGAACTGAAACTTCAACGGACAAGTGGAAAAACGAATCGAGTTCATTTGTTTTTTTTTTCAATAAACCGCTTTCTATTTGCAAGCCAATTCGAAATTTAAAAAATACCTTTGATATTGTCGGCGACGAGACCCTATCTCGACACCAGGGTGCAAGTAGTGGCCGTACGTAGAGTGCAAACACAAATCTAGTGAGTTGAATTTTGGTCCAAAACTTGTGATATTATTGTAAAAACTAGTTTATGTAAATTTTTGTTAGAATCTTGCTAGAATCATATTAATTTTATGTTAATTTAACGTTACATTCGTATTAGAGTCCAATAAGACTGATTAAAAAGGAAAAATTTTGAATTAAAAATACTAAGTCATATAATTACGTAACTTGAAAAAGTGATTTTTTGTTTATTAAGATATAATGTTTAAATTAGTACCAAAGGGTAGATCTTAACTCAAAACCATTTTTAGTGAAAGAATTATGTAAATCGGTTCAGTATTTTAGGAAATATAAGGAAAAATGTATAATGAAAATTTGATACATTGCAAATTTTAACAGTTATTGTTCTAGGAAGTTTTTTTATACGTTATGTAAGGTGCAATATTACTGTTTTGGATTATAGTAGACATAATAACCTATGTAAAAAGGTATAGTTTGTAAGGATTTTTTAATAAATAAATATAAATACGGGGTTCCAAAGGTCTCGGCTGTCGCGAAAACAAACGCGAAATTAGGGCAAAAAATCACGGTTCCCGTTATGGGCGGACAGGGCCGTATATAAGTCGGGAACGACGGCGAACAATCGTCAGTCGCAGCCCAGCCATCGAGGAAGAAACAACTCAAGAAAGAAAAGGGACAAGCCGAAACCTAGGGAACACCGAACCTTAGGAAGAAAGAAAATTGTGTTGTCATTCTACGGTGCCTGCCTACCCTTCTCCCCCGAGGTCCTGCCCTACTAGGTCGTCGGTACCCGACCATACCCTAAGCATTCAGGGGTGCGTGGAGGCGTGCGCCACCAGCAAGTCCAACAAGGAGCGCCGTCTACTATTGTGGGAGATTGTCCCAGGTTGACTGGACCCCAGGGTCTAGCCATCCGAAACAGATATGTTACCTCCTTGGTTGCCCTTGCCATGTTTCAGAGTAAAAGATCATTCCATTTTTAAATAACACGACAGATATGAGTTTACTATGTAATTTATTTGGCCGCTAAACATGACAGATATGTATTTTCAACCGACTTCCAAAAAGAGGAGGTTCTCAATTCGACTATATTTTTTTTTTATGTTTGTTCGTTTGTGTTTCGACTGGGTGAACCGATTTTGATAATTCTTTGTTTATTTGAAAGCTGGTGGTTCCCATGTGGTCCTATTTTAATTTGGTGAACATCTGACGCTGTTCTTTGGAGATATACAATGGAACTCTTCAAAAATAGACGGCAAATCTGCCGTGATTGTTGGAATCACTTGGATGTTTATTGTTTATACAACATCATGACGTAACATCACGTCTGTATGCTCTGAGGGGGTATGCAGATGTGTACAATACATCCAGATTTCGACAGTTAGGTATGTAAAGTTGGAGCGTTCGTGTTCCACGCGCGCCTCAAAGAGATGGCAAATATTTGTTTGGGAACAACTAAAAATTAAAAACTTTTATGAAAAAATAAAACCGACTTCAAAAAATACAAACAATCAAACAAAGGTCACCGTCTTCTGAAGCTAGTTATTTTTCGCTTTTTTGTGTTTTTTGAAGTCGGTTTTATTTTTTCATATAACTTTTGCCGGCCGCTGGTCGCATGTATCGGGCCAGTACAGCAATTTCGAATCTCGAAGAAGGTTGTCAAAATAATGCTCAAATTTCAAAGCATGTTTGAGGAAAAATCTTATTATCTAGTCATGTTGTTCACCCAAACCAAAGTTTGAAAGTAGGTATCTATAAAATAAACGCCCTAACTATACCTAATAATAATGAACACAATGAAAAACACAAACCATACAGTCCGTTCAATTGATTTTGACTTCTATTGCGTTGCTCTACAAGTAGGTAGCTGCTGCAGTAAACAGTTGGTATTGTCAAGGGCGTCGCCAAGGGGGGGCAGGGAGGGGCAGCTGCCCCCCCCCCTAGAGATTCTAAAAAAGTTGCCAAATATAATGCAACCAAAGTCCTAAGTCTTTGAGTTAATTTGCTTGAAGTTCAAGCCTTGAACAATCATTCCCGTACGTCGAAACTCGAATGAATTCACCAATTCCACTCCTAATATTCCGTACGCTCAACTACGCTCTGCTCTACTCTATCGTTGAAGCGGGAGAGGGGGAGTGGGGAAGCAACATGTAACCGCGCGGCGCTCACGCCCTCCGCACAGCCGCCTTTGTTACAAGAAACTTACAAGATTTTAATAATAAAGTGGTCGAGAAGTTTACAATGAATCCCCGAAAATTACGTTTTAATTAACCTAATATAAACAAACAACGACCACTATAATATTAAATCTGGTAATTTAAAAAAAAATACGCTGTACGCTGTACACTTATTCAAATTCAAACTCCTTTTTATTCTATTTTTCTAATAAATGTTATTATAACTTATTTACAAGTTTTTTATTGCATAGTCAAGAGCTCGTGCTCGTGTAGCTTCACACATTGGACTCTGTACTGTCACAGAATATATATGTATATAGTACTAAAATACTGTTGTTATTACAATCGCTGTAGATGTAAGGCTCGTAGTACAAGTGAAAAGCTTCATGTGCTGTCGACTTTACCTACAATTCATACCTACTTTTCTCATTCATAGAGAATGAGAAAAGTATGAATTGTAGTAGGTAAAGTCAACTTGCCCCCCCTGCGCCATCGGCTGGCGACGCCCTTGGGTATTGTAACCACGTTTTTGCTTTTAATGCCATTCTTATGCCTACGGAATAGAAGTCAAAATCGGTTGACCGGACTGTAACAAACGCGAAGTGGCGAAGTTACGCGAACTAGAGCTGTCTATTTGTGTTCCCACGTTAGGGTATTTTCCCTAAATTTAGGGATTTTTTGAAAGAATTGTAGATTTTGGCAGAATCTTAGAAAACCTATGCCAAAAATTAGCAGAATTAGATATTGACAAATTACCTGTGCTTCACTTGGGTATAATTAGACTAAAATATCTATAGGAGTAATAATAATATCTCTAGGAGGCTCCTCTATGGACCTCGATGCGCGCATCGAGGTCCATAGAGGAGCCTCCTCCACATCCTAACAGAATCAAAATCACAAAATCAATGTACAATTTTGTACAGTGCTTCCTGAAATTAGTTTTATTTCGGACCGCGCTGGTGAGCGGATAAGATTGTAATGTTATGGTACCTAGTACAATCAGTGAACCCCTCAGCTGACCAGGTCATGACCTCTGACCCATATACCTATCAGCTGACCTAGATAGTTGACCCCCTGACCCTAGTACTCATCAGCTGACCAGGTCATGACCCCTGATCTTAGTACGAACCAGCTGGTCCATGGTCACCAACCTCTGAACCTCCACCCATGTACCCATGTGTAACCAGGTCATCGACCCCTACCTTATGTACCTGTCAGCTGGGCCGGGTCAACTATGTACTAATAAGTGTTCCAACGCTTTGTATATGTATAAAGTGAAGATAAGAACTAAATAAGCTTTCAAACCAGTAGGAGTTTTTATTTGAAATCCCCAACAGTTTGTAAATATGTGAGCACCAACCTATCTATCACAGTCATAATTAATTTATGTCATTGCTTTATTTTTTATTCTTTTTACTTAATGTGGTACACTAATTTCATTATAAATGTGAGCACCATGTGGCCATTTAGTATATTTTATGTACTTTTGTGACATGAACGAGCATGGCAGTTGAGAATTTGACATGCTGTTTCGCTGATGTTGGATCATAGTTTCATTCAAAATGTTTGAGCAGAGTGGTGCTGATCCACGTGTCATGCTCGTGAATGGCCGCCGTTATTCGAGACTGCTGTTGTTGATCTTGTTTTTAAAAAGAGTGTCCATGTGTAACTAGAGACTGAGTCCTTGACAATCCAATAGTGCCTGTAAATGGTATTTAAATAAATGCTTTGAGTTTGTATCAATTGTATTTTTTTGCTTTCAACAATTTATTGTATAATGTAGTTGAAGGGTAGGTTGTATGTTCAAACCCTGACAGGCTCTTTATTTTGGGTAAATGAATACTAATACTACTTGAATAAAAAGCATTACTTACAATAGTTAATTATATAATTAGTGTAAAACAACAAAACCACATTCATATTTTGTTAGAACAGAACTTCATTGCGGCATTGAAAACAGATGCAGTACTTTTATCAAATGGCACATACTACACAACACATAAAACACAAATAATTTAGAAGTTAGATCACAATTAATTTCGAATTTGTTATGTACAGAATGAGGAATCACTTTGACGTTTGGTGGTGGAACAAAATTAAATCATGCTATAGTCATCAGACATAAACAGTTCTATAGGTAAACTTTATGCTCCAGAGTAACTCAACTTTTGGACATAGCCGATTGCGTTGTCACCGTAAGATTCCCTTGTTGAAAGAACTGCTAGGCTAACCTAGTAACGGTATGAAAACTTTGATGTTTACTTCTAGAAGTTTAGTCCGTACCACCAATGTCAACACTAACTTTCGGTAGATTCGAGTACAGAAAATACAATAGATTTTCGCTTTATATTCAGAATGTTTATCTTCACAACAGCTATAACCTCAAATAAACGAGAGTGATCGATGTCACTAGCTAGATGCTGATTGGTTTATTAAAACACGTTCCGTTTCAAGTTTGGTACTTTTGATTGGTAATTATTGTTAAAAATTCACATTAACTAAAATAAAAACGTTGCAGTGGCCCTTCTTGTATGATTTTTTTTTTACATTTTAGTCACAAAATATTGTTAAATATGTTATCTGCATCTTTCCTAATTAAACGTTTTTGATGAGAACGCCATCAAGCGGTTCAGAAAGTAAACTATTTACGTGTGCTTGTGTGTGTGCATGGTGTGTACAGATTTAAAGTGGAGACGGCTGGTGGATTTGTCACCAAATCTCCGTTTGAGAAGAGATAACAAGGAAACTGTTTATGTGGAAAAATCAAGACAAAAGGCTAGTTAGGCGCAATTAGAATATTGTCTATCTTAGTTATTTAGGTTAGGCGTAAACATAAATAATACCCAAATGCGAGACTACAACGCCATCTATTGAAAAAACGGCGGCGGGATGAGCAAAGGGATCCCCTTAAGAATGTGAATAAAACAAAGGCTTTGATAACAGGGGATTAATTAGTGCGACATTTCACCACTATTTTATAAGAGTATTAAAAAAAAAATCTTTGATTAGCCTATTGTGAGGCACAAACTAATGCCACTAAGAATTTCCTCATGATAAGACTTAACGGTTGCGACCGTTAAACTAACAGGGCAAGGCAGTAGGGTTATTTATGCATAATTATTGTTAATGGGAACACCTACTACATCAATAAAATATATAGGATGAACAATTATTAATCTGCATATCATGCATTTCCATCGCAACATTGTCAATGTAAGATAAACTTAGTGATACGACCACCCATTGTTTTATTCTATGCAATAAAAAACTAAAACGAATTGATTATTAACAGAAATATCTTTGATTACATATACCTAATTATTAAAGTACCTAAACCAGATTCTTATGTAGGTATAGGTAATAAACAGCGCGTTTATCACGATGAGTATACTCTCTTACAACTTTTTCGTAATCTAAACAAAGATAAGTATTGTCAACAAAGCTGTGAGCCACTCGACGATGCTACCATATGTTAACTATCACAGCAGGAAGCCTGCTAAATGAGTCATGAGTCAAAAGCTACCTCACTGACGATTACTAAAATATTTGAACATCAACGCGGCAGGCCCAGAAGATGGTGGCGATGGCGCGTGGTGGGACGAACTCGACACTTATAAAAGATTGGCCAACAACAACAATGCATAGAGGAGTGGTAGGAGGGTAGGGTAGCCTTGTGGGACACAAGTGTTTAGTAATACTATCGTTGTATATGACCAGCTGCAACACTAGAGGCTTTGTAGGAACATTGCTTTTCAATAGAGCGCAACGCAACGTGCAATGCAACGTACGTGGAATGCTAGAGATTATGTTGAAATGTCTCATGCAATACTTTAAATACATAAAAAAAAAAAATGAGAAAAAAAAAATGAAATGAATGAAAATGAAAAAAAAAAATGAATTAATGATGTGTGTGTTAATGTGTGTGTATGTGCATTTAAATGTGTTTGTGTGCTACTAAAAGTGCTACTAACATAGTTTTAAGTTGCTTATACTTACTAACAAAAATTGTTATTAGTATGTATTATTAGGTTAAGGTATTTATGTATGGGTCTTTGTTACCTGAAATAAATGGATTATTATTATATTATTATTAAATGTTTTTAACTAATGATGTAAATATAGGAGATTATGTTGAAATGGAATGGAATGGACATCAAATCAAAGCCCCAACACAGCAACGCTGCTCGGCGGTAGAAATAGTTACTACTGTTGAACTGTTTAACCTAAGAAAAATAGAGCTTGATATAGCTGAGCTATATACGTTTTCACTAACACTAAGCGACACCCAAATGAATGCCTTAATAATATTGCACTATTAGAATTTCAACTCTCAGTGTTTAGTTGAACGTTGAAAATCGTGCGCTGTTATTATCTAGGCATTCATTCAGTAGACTAGTGTGAATTTGTTCGTAAATCTGAGTCACAAATAAAGGTCACACAGGTGTTCTATCAGGTGCTAGTCGATGTTCCCATATCGTAGATAACGCTAAAAAGTAAAAATATAAACAACTAGTTTGTTGTCCGTGGCTTCGTCCGTGTGAAGGTCGGAAGTTATCAAACGAGATGTACTACCTGGCTAAAAACCCTACATAACATAACATCACGCCTGTAACCCCCGAAGGATTAGGCAGAGCTGTACTAGTACACACACATTTCACCAGTTATGTAATAGTACTCCGTAGCTGCTACTGAGAAATACCTGATGGAAAAATCCTACTAGCACTTTGCCCGACGGAATCGGACCCAGGAGCTCATGCTTAGTCGCGCTTGGGACCACTCGACCAACGTGACAGTTCGGCTAAAACCCTAATCTGGATAAATACCCGATGTTCTAACCAAGACTAGGCCCATCTTAGTGCCGAATTTCATCTGAATCCGCTCAGCCATTAAGATGTGAAAAGGTAACAGACGGACGTAGTTACTCACTTTCGTATTTACGTTTCTCGTTTTCGTATTAGTCGGTATGGATTAGATGGATAACACTTATACCGCAGGTGTATCCTTGAGATATAATTTGGGGCAATTTGGATCGATATTAAACAGTATTTTATAATGCACGTGCCAGGCAACTCATAGCCTAAACAGCTGGGTCAAAAAACATGATATTTTGCTAAAAAATCATCTACTAAAGCGGTTAAAGAGCAATTAAAGTTTGTATAGAAGTACGTTATGTTTGCTAATGGGAATTCCCACCAGAGACAAGGCATGTTAATAGTACATGTTGATACAAGTGGAGAAAGTTTGTTATTGCATTCGAGGCGGAATTAACTCCCGAGCCGTAGGCGAGGGTGTTTTAGAGCCGAGAACTGCAATAACAAATGTCCACGTGTATCAAACGACGTTTTTCAATACACTTTTGAAGAATTAAAATAAAATAATGAAAAAAAAACAATCACCGCTGACTATAGGCATTGCACCAATTTGTACTAAGTATAGGTATAGTTTTATCTGAGGCAATTTTCCAACACCCGCGTGCTGTGCCGCGTGCGAAAATGGCTCCTTTCTGCACGCGGCACAGCACGCGGTGAAATTCAAACAATGATCCACGTGTGTGAAATTCATGGCATGCTGAACCTAATCGTAGTGCGATAAGAACCCGTTTTCGAGGAAGTGTATTGAAAAATCATTATAGAATGTGCGTCCTAACGCCCGGAATGGGATAGATAAGCTGAAAACAGGAAGTCAAAATAGTATTTTTTTCGGCACTTAATTGGCGAATGGGTTTTTTCGGAGGGAAATTTTCAGTGGCAGTTTGCTTGTTTGTCCAATTAAATTCAATGGGCTCGTCTAGTACCTATTATATGGTACTTATCATGGTAATTTTAAACAAACGAAATTAAACCGTATTTCAATGAGACTAGGGGTGTTTCACTATGTTTCAGTATAAATACAGCGCGCAAAAACTGTCTTTCTAATAAGAATTTTATTCAATCGAGATAAAGTTTAATTTCAAATGCCGAATCACTGGATTTTCAACTCAATGCTTAGTGCTGAAGGTTCACAATCCAAAGTTGCACTTTTTTGATGTGCTGGGATGCATTCCGTTGGATTTTCAATGCTTGGTTCAATACCGAGAGTTGAAAATCCCGTGCGCTTTAAAAGATCCTAGAGGACACCTTAATGTATAGTCCTTTCACAATTGTTTTACCCCTAATTTTGTGTCACTGTCATAATAACAATGATCTTTATTCTAAGTGCAATAAGGTTGGGTTGGTGGTGGTTGGTTGGTGGTACTGTTGTGTTACTGCCGCCAGAGCCAAATGTGCTATGAAAAGACTGTATGAAACTTCAATACATCATCTTACCTCTCAACATCCTGCAGTATATCCCTCGCCTTGTTGACATCGGGATTGTTGCTGGTGGACGGGATCTCTTCGCACACGTGCTGCGGTCTCGTCTCTCTGTGCGAAGACTTGTCACTATTTGTCAATATTGATCTGTCAATTACAAGCATTATATTGGGGCTTCTATGTGAGGGAGTGTGATGTATGTGGATGATGTTTTGATGAGTAAAACATTCAAGATGATATTGCCAAACACACACACACTCACACAAATTGCCAAGGTCATTTAAACAGTAAACAATAGCTAAGCTTAAGTGAGGCTGGGCAAAACATGTTTGTTGTATAATCTCATATGCATTGTGGGCTAAGACCACCACAATCTGGGTCCCTGAAAACATTCAATTTCATTGCTGATTTCCAAGGACTAGATGGCAGGACAAAATTGATGCCAAAAGGCAGGATTGGACCCTTTGGGTTAGAATACAGTTAAGTGGCAAAACGAAAGGGTTGCCCTGCAGGGGGACGACACAGGCTTTTTATTTGATTCCAACTGGAATATTGTAGGAAGCAATCTGTTTGCTAATTTTGTTTTGTCCAATATTTAGCATATTCATTGAACATAATTAATAGTATTATTTAAAATCCATTTGGCCTTCAAAACACATATAGTTGAACTTTGACCTATCCTGCGTTTTGCGCAAACCTGTCATTCTCAGACGATGATTAATTTGTCAAGTTACATTTAAATTTTTTCAAATACGTATTTCAGATTTATAGGAAAAAGTATGTTCATAAGTTTTCCTTCACAAAATAATATCATCATCACAATGTACATTTATCACGAAGCCTACAATGGCAAAAAGGTAATCTCTTTTTTTATAATTTCTGGATATTTTTTAAGGGTATAGAAAAGTTCCGGGTGTCACCATTGTGAGGATCGACCGGAGGACACGGTGGAGCACACGGTGGAGGTGTGCCCCGCTTGGGCGGAGCACCGCCGTGTCCTCGTAACGGCGATTGGCGGCGGCGACCTCTCGCTCCCGGCCTTGGTTCAATCCATGGTCCGGAGCGAGACGGAATGGGACGCCGTCACCTCCTTCTGCGAAGCAGTCATGCTAGCGAAGGAGGTGGCGGAACAGGACAGGGAGAGATCCTCACGTCCCGGCCGCCGCGGGAGACGCCCCGGGCGTCGGGGGCCACGTGGTGGCTTCCGGCCACCGTAGGCGCGGGCCTGTGGACGGGGAGCTATGGGCTAGCTCGCCGTCCGTTCGTCTCATGACGACAGGCCGTGTCGACGGCGCGTTCGTGTTCCACGCGCGCCTCAAAGAGAGTCAGCAATAGTGAAGGGGTCCGCAAGGACCGAAGCCTGCCGGGGCTGCGGGACTATTCGAAAGAGATACCGTGGCCCCGGAACACAAAGGGCGATGAAGGAACATGGATGGGTTTTAGTCAGTAAAAGTCTGACACTCCCTCCTGCTCAGCCCAGAGCGGGAGAAGTCATTTGATGATTTCCCATCCTAAAAAAAAAAAAAAAAAAAAAAAAGGGTATAGAAAAGTATATTTAGAAAGAGCTTTATAGTGCCAGTGAAAATGAGAAATGTCATTAGGGACATTGATCACTCTATTGTATTTGAACTTTGTTGGGTATTCCACTTGGCATGCTCTCCTCTGACAGAGTTGAGCAAGCAAACAAATTACAAATCTAGTGATAAATATTATTATTGGATGTTATTTAGGCTTTTCAAATATTATGTCCATTAAAACACGAGATTTTGGTAAATCAGTTTAATGCGCTGAGTAGCATAGCACAGTACAATTGATTGTGTCAAATAACAACCTACCCTCGACTTAGCGAATATTTTTAATAAAAGAATATTTCACAAGTATTGAAGGTACCTACGTTATTCCATATATAACATACCTTCCCCCCAAGTATGTAAAACATAATAATAATATGAAAACAAATATAAACTTTATAACATACTACAAAATTGATGTTACTTATTTTAACCCTTCACCACATATTACTAAACTTAAATATATCAATTAATCCTAATTTTATAACTAAGCATTTGGCAATCTGAAAAAGTATGAGGTTACAAAACATGAATTTTTATTAACTACAGCATAAAGTTATAATTTGGAGCTGGTCTAGTATAGGGAGTTTTTCCATGGATAGCAAGTTTGTTCCTAATTTTACCGCCTGAAAAACTAGGTTCTGACTCCAATGGAATACCTAACATTTCAGCCCATTTGTCTGAACTGGGTATTTCTATAATTTGCTCTCTTTCCTGTATATCCGATTGATCCTGATCCCTTTGCTGATATTGTCTTTCCCCATAACTTTGTTCTACCGTGTCCCTTTCCTCAGTCTGGCCTAATTCCTCATTAGCAATTTGTCTTTCGGAATTCAGTACATTCTGTTGTCTGACTAACTGGTCTATATGTCTACTGACTACCGTTCCATTTCCAGTTTCCACTCGATAACTGGCTGGACCATCTTTGTTTACTACAGTACCTGGTAACCAACGAGGTCCACTGCTAAAATTCCTGTACATAACCTTCTGCCCTACGTCTGTCTGTCTGTTCTTCTTTTGACTATTTCTTACGATTTGATTTTCCCTCCTTTTGCGTTTCTCATCATGTGGATTAATAGTGTCTAGCAATGTGCGGATCCGTCTGTTAAACAAAAGCTCTGCTGGACTTTTGTTAGTAGCCGCACATGGGATTGCCCTTAGTCCTAAGAGCATGTTTGGAATTTTAACATCCCAGGACATACTGTCCATTTTACGAAGTTTATCTTTAACTGTCTGTACCATACGTTCTGCCAAACCGTTAGTGGATGGATGAAAAGGTGCAGAAGTAATGTGTTTAATCTTGTTAGCTTCTAGGAATGCTTTCATCTCAGAAGAAACAAAAGGAGTACCGTTATCCGATACTAATGTCTCACACAGTCCATGGATAGAAAAAATCATTCTCAAGTGCTTAATGACGGTGGCTGAAGTCATATTATTGACAATGAACACTTCTGGCCATTTCGAATATGCGTCAACTATAATCAAAAAAGTTTTGTTTTGGAAAGGTCCGGCAAAATCCATATTTAACCTAGACCAAGGCTTCACTGGCATCACCCACTCATAACTAGTTTTTGGTGGCATATGCCGGTTTTCAGAACATTTATTGCAAGTCTGTACCAAAGTCTCAATGTCGTCATTTAACTGTGGCCACCAAACATAACTTCGGGCGAGTGATTTAGTTTGAACAATGCCACTGTGCGTTTTGTGAAGAGCATGCAGCACTGCTTCACGAAGCGGTGGAGGTACTACTACGCGGCAGCCTAGAAGGATGCAGTCCTCATGCAACGATAATTCAGCCCGATGCAGCCAGTATGGACGTAGCTGATCATCTGATATTTTGGCTGGCCAACCGCATAGAATGTGGTGACTTGCTCGATTAAGAACATGGTCCTGTTTTGTAGCGTGTGCTATTTTGTCCACATCAATCGGAAAGTCCTCAGGGGCCTCTGCCATTAACAGTATGTCACAGAGCTGTGGTTCAGCTTGTTCAGGAACAGGCTGCGGCCAGCGACTCAGTCCATCAGCATGACCTATCTGTGTTCCTGGTTTATGTATAATGTCGTAACTATAGGAAGTTAATATTAAAGCTATTCGTGTTAAACGTGGTGATAAAACATGCGGTATGGGCCTTTTGGGATCAAAAATTCCTAACAATGGTTTATGATCCGTAACTATCGTAAAAGATCTACCCATTAGGTAATTCTGGAATTTATTTAATTCCAAACATTATAGCAGCAGCTTCTTTATCTAGTTGCGAGTAACGACGCTCGTGCGAATGCAATGTCCTAGAGCCCATGGCAATAGGACGCTCATGTCCGTCCTCCATGATGTGGGACAAGACAGCTCCCGCTCCGTACTCTGAACTGTCGCAGGTCAGGACCAACGGCTTGTTCAAGTCATAGTGTACAAGTGTGAGATCAGTGGATAGTAAACGCTTAGCAGTATTGAAACTGGCCTGCTCTCGGTCAGTCCACGCCCACTTCTGCGATTTGTCGAGCAATCTATGTAGAGGCTCTAATATCGTGGCCTTATGGGGTACGAACCTTTCATAAAAGTTATATAACCCAAGAAATGCTTGTAATTGTTGCACATTTTTAGGTTCTGGAGTATTGAGTATGGACTCAACCTTACTCGGTGCCGGGTGAATCCCGTCAGCATCGATAACAAAACCCAAAAATTCCACTCGCTCCTTCGCGAATTTACATTTGTCCTTATTGAGACGTAAACCTGCCTTCTCAATACGTCCTAATACTGTGTCAAGACGCTGCGTCATCTCTGCCATGGTGCGGCCGCTGATGATGACGTCATCAATCAGCACGGCGACACCAGGCACGCCTGCCAGCAACGCTGTCATCAACCGTTGAAAGATGCCAGGGCACGCTTTCACACCGAATGCTAACCTATGTACAGTATAAAGACCTTTGCATGTGTTTAGTGTTAAGAGGCGAGACGTGTCTTCTGTAACGACCACTTGTGTGTATGCGCGATCAAGGTCTAATGTCGTAAAGAATTTTCCTCCAGATATAGTTGCAAATATTTCACTAGCTGTAGGCATCGGGTAAGTATCGGTTTCCGTAGCCTGATTCACCGTACTACGATAATCGCCGCACAGACGGACCGCACCGTTCTTTTTTATTATTGGGACTACCGGAGTGGCCCATTCTGAATATGATACGGGTTGCAAAACATTTTCACCTACCAATCGATCTATCTCTTGTTCAACCCTAGCTTTAATAGCGAATGGTACCGGTCTAGCTTTCAAAAACTTAGGCGTTGCATTCGGTTTCAAATGAATCGCGACGCGGTCTCCTCGGTAAGTACCGAGTTCGTCCTTGAAAACCTCCCCATACTTGGTTAATAATGCATTCGTTGCTGACAAGTCAATATCTAAAATTTTATTTAAGTTTATAGAAATTTCGAGGGGCTCAAACCAATCACGTCCCAATAAGTTTGGCCCTGAACCTCTAGCCACTATTACGTATAATTCAGTTTTAATGTCCTTATACATGACCTTGACCGTTGCTTGTCCAATGACCGAAACCTGTGAGTTGTTCCAAGTGCGCAGCCTAGTGTGCATGGGACGCGGCGCGGCGGCGGCGCGCGGTTGTAGGCGCGCCCACGTGCGCTCGTTGACCAGTGAGAAAGCGGCGCCCGAGTCCACTTCCATGTCCACAGGCACGTCGTTCAGCAACACACGTAGCTTGTAGGCAGGAACGCGCGTGTTCGCGCCCTCCACTTTGTAAATCCCGTTAAGCTGCGCGTCAGACTGCACCTCTTCAGCGTGGTTTACTTTTCCTGAGGTACTTTTCTTTTTAGCTGTGCAGATTTTCTCGATATGACCCTTTTTCTTGCAAAAATGACAAACTGCATTGATAAAACGGCATTCACCACCGTGACGATCACCACATCTGTAGCAAAGACGAATATTTGTTTTTGTTTTTAACGCGTTGACATCCATCGGCTCAAGCGGGGGCGGCGCGGCGGCGGTATCGGCGTGTGCCAGCGTGGCCGCGCGCTCAGCCTGCTGCATCATGCGCGCGTCCCTCCCCGCGGATTCGGCAGACACCATGGCGTCAACGACGTCCTTGTACTCGAGATTGTCTTTCTTCAACAGCTCGTACTGCAGTTTGAGATCGCTCATGCCACACACCAATCTGTCCCGCAACATGCGTTCCAGATTTGGAAAATTACAGTTGGAACTGATTTTTCTTAACTGAGCGATATATTCCGTCGCTGTCTCGTCCTTTGTTTGATCACGATGGTAAAATTTATATGACATTGATATTTCATTTGGTTTTGGACTATAATGTTTGGTCAACACATCTATAACTTCCGGATAAGTTACTTCACTTGAATTTTTTGGAGTGATTAATGCAAGAACAGTATCGAAAGTCTGAGCACCACAAATCGTAAAAAAGTTAGCTTTTTTGACTGAATCGAGGACGATTCCACTAGCTTCAAAGCAATAATTGAGTCGAGTTATGTAACTATCCCAATTGTCTGTTTTCACATTGAACTCATGAAATTTCACTAATTTACGCTCCATAGTTCACAATTTACACTCGTCGCCACTATTATGTCCATTAAAACACGAGATTTTGGTAAATCAGTTTAATGCGCTGAGTAGCATAGCACAGTACAATTGATTGTGTCAAATAACAACCTACCCTCGACTTAGCGAATATTTTTAATAAAAGAATATTTCACAAGTATTGAAGGTACCTACGTTATTCCATATATAACATCAAATAAATGCTAGTGTAGTTTAACAAGAATTTGTAAAATATTACATAGAGAAGAGGCCACAATATAATGTTAAAACTAGACATTTTGAATGCCCTAAGAGTTGGATGTTGGAAATCCCGCAACAAATTTGATGTCCATATAAAACACATTTAATTTTTTCACAGTCTATGTATCTATTCAACTGTGGCTATGCAAAGCAGGAACAATTCACAAAGGCTAAATTAATGAATAACAATAAAATGTTCATACAAACCTTATACTATTCTGTTTTGGAGTCTCCCCATACATATTACTTTCACCATTCTCATACAAATACGAGTCCATCATTCGTTGTTCATAAATTGCTCTATTAATAACTGATTTCTCATCTATCGGGTATATCTTCATTGTGTATTGATCATTACTCGTAACAGGCGGAGCAGGAGTGTAGGAGTATTGAGGAGATTGTAACGACGTGTCCAGGTCGTTTGACAGTGGAGACTGGACCATCGTGCTACTAGGGCTACATGTTGTACTAAGAGTATCATACTGTATCACGGTGTCTTGTAACGGAATGAATCCCGTGTCACCTTCATCGTCTCGTTTGATATTCTTCGAGCTAGTTACCGCGTCGTCAGGATCACGCTGACGTTTTTTTGCTCTGTTTTCTTCTATCTTCCGTCTCTTTTCCGCCTTGTCTTCTTCCGACATGATAAACTCTTTTACCATGCCTATAGAAAGACACTTTTCTAGTCGACATTTTTGACAAAATCTTCTCGTAACCACAGTAATCACACAGTTGTTCGTAAATGGACACTTGAATTCCTTGCTGGCTAAGGCGTTTCGTCTGAAAAACGCCTTGCAACTCTCGCAAGAGATCGCGTTAAAGTTGTAACCTAGAGCCTTATCGCCACACACTAAACATATTTTCTGCAAACTCGAAAGCACCTCTTTCTTCTGAGCACTCGTATCGTCTTTCTTATCACTGCTATTATCCATTTTAACTAATAAAAACACACACTGAAGTAAACATTGGAATACAACTCCACACTAAACTTTTCCCCTTGTTCTCATCGCACGCGCGTCCAACATTCACTATCACGCGTTACGTGAAAGTGATTATCAGTAATATTAGCTGTTTGCTATGATAACTTTGTATTTCGCTAAAATATTTTGAGATAAATAGCAGAAACATATCGGATGACTAATGACATAAGTCATCGCGTGAGCGTTTGACAGCTGTGACGTCAGAACTGTCAAGTGTGACAAAATTAGAACTTTTTTATGACGATGGTCACACTAGCTATTCGGTTTAGATACGTTACCTTGTAAGAGAAAATTAATGGACAAATTTGGGTTTTGTAGAAACTAAGTTCTATACGATGAAGAGTCTATGATTTTTGTTTTAAAATATTATTTTCTTCACCTCAAGTGTAGCCAGTCCTCGCCATGCTGGTCTAAATTGGCGATCAATCAGAAGTACCTATACTGAAAGGGCGGTAAATACGAAGTGCCGTTCTTAATAAATTATCTAGATAAAAATGTAATTGGTGAATATACATTTTTTTTAAATAAATAAATAAGATTCCTGTAAATAAATGAATTGAAAAATATTCAACAACTCGCGGCAATCACATTCACAACACACAGCAACAAAGTGTTAAATCCGGAATCTGATTTTCATCGGATAGTACCTATAGATAAATACCTACTTAATGACGCACTAATGATGATTATGACTAAGATAATCATTTCTTTAGTAGCCAGTACAAATTGAGGGAATATTGTACTTGGTAATCCACTATTTACCTATCTTCCATTGTAAATAAAAATTATAATTGATGTTTCGCCCATTACGCTAAATGATCGATAATAATCATCGACATGTTTGTTATTTATCGAAGTTGTTATGCTTGAAAGAGATTTTAATACCTACACATTTATCGATATGAAAGTATGCACATACCGGATCATAATTTTGTTATCACAGTATGATAAAATTGTTTTTTTTTTTCATCGGGGATACCGGGCACCGCACTGGATCCACGTGTTAGATTATAGCTCATTCCCTCTGACAGAAAGGAGATCTGTGTTCCAGCCGTGGGAACTACGTAATATAATTATTGGCTGTTTATGCTTTCGTAAATTACCCGCTAAATGTAAAGGCCAAAGAGTGGCACTCTTGGCCCGGCCAATGAAGCAATGTCTCACCAAAGCATTACTACAACGGCCTTTCCAGCTATGTCGAACAACCGACGTCGACGAGAGTGTCGATGATGATGACATGAACCCATTAGAATGTCAGTAGGTAGTGGCAAAAGGGTCGCTCTCACTCAGTGGGACTTCGACCAAAACTGTCGGTATAGGTATGGCGACATGTCTAACAATTTGATAACGTAGTTGTTTTGCTAGCTAACGAAACCTAGACTTGCACTATTCGTCGCACCCTTCCCCAAATACAAATAGCGCCAACGCCCTGGTAACTAGAGAGTAAAATTTACTTGTGACTGCGTAAAAAAAAAGACGATTGAAAAACCAGACCTCTGCGAAAAAATCTCTTCATAAAGATCATCTAGTCATTACTAATGTCCCGGTCGGCGTTTCACCATATTATTGCAGCCCTAATAATGGGGACTACATAGTCATGCAATATCTCATTGGTGAAATACACGCCTCCACACCTCTGAGAGGGAGTGAGCTTTAACCCAAGACGTGGATCCAGTGAGTTAGTGGATGTTAAAAGTCTTCGAATTTTTGGTTCTATTACAAACCGGTTTCCTCACGATGTTTCTTCATCGTTTTGAAAGCAGAGGTTATGAAACACAATACACAAAGAGTAAAATGTCTGGGTAACCCCTGGCAAACACATTGCTATAGTGTCTGCCAGGGGTGGAACAAATACCCTGCGACACGAACCTAAGTCTGGGCCACCATTGCTACCTACCGGGAAAGAGAATCATCTTGTAGCCTTTCCCAACTATGTAAGGTCGGTTTCCAGTCTAACCAGATGCAGTTGAATACCAGTATTTACCTACATGAAGCGACTGTCTATGTAAACTCTACAACCAGTCACAATCCAGTTAGTTCTGAGTACCTAATACCTCTTGGAAAGACTGAGAAGAGGTTGTAACTCGGTTGTAATCAATGGTCCCCATCCACCGCGGCTTTTATTATTTAGAGGTCTACGACCTTCCTTCATAACATCATAAACATAACATCACGCCTGTAATCTCCGAAGGGTTAGCCAAAGGTTTACCTAATAGCACACACACATTTCGCCAGTTTAAGTCCCATGTAATAGGGGCGAGCTTATTGCCATTATTCAGGCACAAATCCAGACGACCTGGCTGCTACTGAGAAATTCTTGGTGGAAAACTACAATAACAGTTTGCCCGACCCGGGAATCGAACCCAGGACCTGATGTTTAGCTGTCGCGATTGCGACCACTCGACCAACGAGGCAGTCGGGTATTAGGATACGGATGATATAATATTGTTCCTAAATAACAAACAAAAGAAAGAACTGACAATCGCTAATGCACATTTTTAAGAAATAAATGTTTTATTCAACCGCAGATCTTCTGTTACTTCCGCAGTGCGTAAGTACCTTATACTATAATAATGTATATTCGCATAATCCACGTGAGAGATTAGATCTTAAACATTATCTTTTGTCTTTATCTCTTAGGTACAGTGGCACCTAAAAACTTAATCCTAACTACGCACGTAAGAAAAGTATGTCGCGAAATTATTAACTAGAAATAAATGCAAGTTCAGACGTGCTTTAATGTAATAACAAAATAAACAAACCTTGTGTAACATTTGCTATAATAATGTATAATACGAAAAATGCATGACTTCAAGAATTTTGCTTGCTGCGAGAGTCAGCATTTTTGTGTTACTGACCGTAGTGGGTATTCAGGGTTTTGTTTATCTGCCAGAATTTGCAGGTTGTTGGTACTATAGACATATAAAGGGTGTAAAACACCTCTTAACGAAGCCGAAAGGCACTTGTTCTCCTCGTCGTTGTGATCGTTTTTTTGTTCTACACCATACCTGGGAACCTTCTAGTTACGGAGATATTGGGGGTCAAAGTTCCAACTTTTTGACAACTTTTTTTAAATACAAGTTTTTAACGTAAGCTTTTTACTTTAAACATCTCCACGACCGTACTATTCAATCCACCCATCAGCACAATGTTTTGAGTGCGTTACATTAAGTTCTACCACAAAACATGATTTTTCACCCCAAAAAAAAAGTCGTTTCCCAGCAATATTTAACTGAACTGAAATGATGTACAGAATGCCTGGTTGACGAGGTGGTTTACACCCTGTATATTCGCTTAAACGACTAATTAGTAGAAATCCCCTGGAGATTTAGTAACGGACAGGAGTCTACATTATTACCGTGACTTCCCAATTGCGTAATTGTGTAATACGAGGGGTCTAAAATGGCCGCTTTAGGAGAAACCTAATATAAATCATGTTAAAAATTTAAAATTCTTAAAATGGACCTTATGGTTGTGACCATGCCGGCCGGGGCTGCGGGGCCTGCCGGGGCTGCGGGGCCTGCCGGGGCTGCGGGGCCTGCCGGGGCTGCGGGACTGCCTGCCGGGGCTGCGGGACTATTCGAAAGAGGTACCGTGGCCCCGGAACACAAAGGGCGATGAAGGAACATGGATGATGATGATTATAATTATGGTTATGATTATGATGGGTTTTAGTCAGTAAAAGTCTGACACTCCGTTCTGCTCCGCCCAGAGCGGGAGGAGTCATTTGATGATTTCCCAAGCGGAAAAAAAATGATTATGACCATAAAGTCCATTTTAAGAATTTTACATTTTTAACGTGATTAATTTATGATTCTGCTAAAGCGGCCATTTTAGACCCTCTGTTTTCTATCGCATTTCGAAGGATTTGAAGAAATCGTTCGAAATCGCCTCTTGTTGTAATGCCAAAATAACTAGCAATAGGAATGCGAGTGTGCTACGCAGTACGCAGTTGCCTGAAAGCGGTTAATTGAAACCCACCTAACTCTCAAGTCGCTCATAGAAGCATAAAGCTTGTGTATCTCAAATTAGAACTAGAAAGATTGGCAGTGGGTTGACTATGCCTGTCGAAGGACTGACGGCCGATTGAGTATACGAGTCGGGAGTAGATTCCGCGTATCGGCAAGCGCCACGTTGGACGTCCCTCAGAGCTACACAGTGTCAGACTAGAAGCGGAAGGCGAAGTTAATATGCCTCTGTCTATGTGCAGCAGTGGCATCATCATCATTTCAGCTGAAAGACGTCCACTGTTGGACAAAAGCCTGCCAATTAATTTATTGAGTACACTGTAAGTATAACTGGAGAACATAAGATGGGACAAAAGGAGATTAAAATGTACCACGAAGACAAACAAATTATTTATTTTTTTATTCAACTCTGTTAGCACACATGGAGCCCAGACACACCTTGATTTCGAGCTATGTGCTAACATCTGATCCATTGTACAGACGCGAGCACATCAAGGTCATCAAGCTATCCGAAACTGTCAAATTTTACCAATCAACCCTAAATCTAATGCTTTAGTGATAAAATTGAAAATCTATTAATCAAATTTGATGTATGGAACACATAGGAACATAGGAACCTAATAAGTTCTAAAGTAGTGTCACAAACATTCATAAGTAAGTATTAAAACTGCCCAGAAGTTATTCTACCCAAACTTTGCCTGCAACACAAATTCTTCCTGAATAGACGTCGATATAAACTGCATTTGACACGCTCAATATTTTATTTCGCGTAGTCGACGCGATGGGGACTGCTATACATTTATTTCTGTTCATCCTGCTAAGGTTTCTGTCCCTGACCAGTGCCGATACGTATAGCGTGAAGATAAGTTCGGAACAACATGTGAATCTGGTTGATAGCAGGTTTTTGAGCTTTACTATAGATCCTAAGTATTTGTTTTCGAGCAGTGAGAAATATAGTAGGTAAGTTTGATGAACTATTTTTGCTGATCTTGCTTTTCGCCGGAATGTACAGACGCTAGCATAATCAAGCTACCCGAAAGTGTCAAATTTTTTCAATCAACCTTAAACCTAATTGCTTTAGCGATAAAGTTGAAAATCGATTGAAGAAATTTAACAGATTGTAGTGGCTGGATGTGCTGCGTCTATACTACGTTGCCTTCGTTGTACGTGTGTGTTAAATACATACACTTATTATTTGACGCATCATAGTTATTCATGGTCAACATAATATCTCGGATTTTTGTTTTTAAACAAAACTTTTGTCTTTTTGAAGGCCTAGTTGACATGTTAGGGTAAGAGTGTTGGCACAGATAATATAATACTTCGGCTTAGGACCTGTGCCATCTGTAATCGTATAGCGATTCTGATACGATCTAGACTCCTATAATTAATGGGGAGTCGCCCGTTGGTACTAAACGTTCATCTCTTTCTACTACGTTCAGGGTATAAGGCGTTTGTGTTTTATTTCGTGGTGACTTTGTACTTAACATGTTTTCCTCGTGTTTCAGCAAAGACTGCATCTGCATGGCCTCATCCCTCACTCCAGCATACCTCCGCATAGCTGGCCCATCCACCGCCCATATGACCTTCCACAACACCACCATCTCAATCAATGACGTGGACTTCCCCGACCATAGACAAAACTTCGACATCACAGCCATAGACTCTGATGTTCCAAGAAAACCGCCATTAGACCTCCATACGAGGAATTTGGCAGTGTCCCATAGACAGTGGAACAAGTTCGTCTATTGGGCCAAGTCTACTGGTTTCGATCTGGTCTTTGCTTTGAACAATGAGGAGAGAACAGCTTCTGGCATGTGGGATCCTAATACTGCGCTGAATATACTGACGGTGGCCGAAAAGCTCAAAGTTGGGGATATGTTCTGGGAGCTTGGTTATGGTATGTACTCGCATTTAATTTGCATTAAAATCTTGTCAATTAGTATTTTTAAGTACTAGTGTGCTTGATAGAAATGAGGTTTCATAGCAGAAATCTGTCCCCTCGAGGAAAGGAATAAAGCCGTGACGATTATGACGTTAAAGGGTAAATGATTGTAGTTTTCTCACCAGAAGAGACCCAAAAGTAAGAGCTTAGTTAAACTTTAGTGTTCTTCTTGACGTCGAGCCTTTGAAAATGATCCTCTACTTCATGATTGTGTTGCATCATCACTCTCTTCAGTTCTAATCCCGATTTATTTAGCGGCAGCGCAGCATTTTCTCTTTTTCCGTACATTTCTACCGTCTCCTCCAAGTTCACGATTACGCAGCATTTTGTTAAGCCCCCCTTTCTTTCCCCCAGAATGCACAAACCAGTCCATAGAAGAATACCTGAACGATCTGGAGACATTAAGCGTCATCATCGAGACGTTTCCCCCTGGGAGGATAGCAGAGTGGAAGGTGGTGGGCGGTGACGTCACCAAGTGCCTCCAGGCTGAGTCTAAGAGTGACTTCAAGGATTACATAACTCTGTCCAATGATATGATGGATGCGTTGTTGCTGAATGGGTACGTGGATTTGTATTTTTTACGGTAGATAGGAAGCAGGGTTATGTAATGGCTTTTCATATAGATCATATGAGGATCTCATAAAAACCTATCTTTGTTTTTTACCTCTTACAACATTCAGTCTAGTAGTCGCAAGAGCTACTGCTGAGCTGGGGTCCTAGGTTCTATTTGAAAATAGTGTTGGATTTTTTCACCCGGTATTTCTCAGTATCGACCCGTAGCCTGGATCTGTGCCCGGTTGCTAGGAAAAGGTTCATTACATAGCATTTGACCTAAACTAGTAAATTGTGCACGTAGGTACATCTCTGCCTATCATTGCTTGGGTGTTATGTTTTTTGGATTCTTTAACAATTCCTATTACATTTTTTTAGCAACTCCTCATCCCACGAACTGGAACGCATGACGGAACACGACCGGCTGAGGCTCCTGCGGCTTCTCCATCGCAGCCAGACGCCCCTCTGGCTGACGGAGACAAGGCAGAAGCGATACAATGATCTGGAGCGGGCCGCTGATTGGCTAGCCAGTTTGGGCTACTCGGCTAAGAACGGCTTTGCTGTGCATTACCAAGAGTTACAGGAGGAGGAGATGTATGAGCCGACGTTGGTAAGTTCGTCAAAGAATTGATTTTGTAGATCGGGATACTTTTATTAACTGGTCACTTAAATTAAAAAACACTCTATCGTGAAATAATCGTCAAATGACATCGCCAGCCCGGACTGGGGTGGTGGCGTGGTGGATACCAACCCACACCCTCTCGAGATAGAAGTCTGTGTCCCAGATGTGATTATGCTTACTTTTTGGCGAGTAAAGGTGGGATTTCAGGATGATGTAATAATATTTTCAGAGCTTCTACATGGCACTCCTATTCAAAAACTTGGTCGGCGAGCGAGTTTTGAACGTAGAAATGGATCCCGAACAAGCGATTCTCTTCGCTCACTGCACATCGCTGCGTCACAAGCCAGTCATCGGTGCTGTCACCCTGTTCGGAGCGAACTTGGATGACGAACCTGCGAGGTTCTCGCTCAAATTGTCCAGGAGGGAAGAGGGCGGTGATATCATGCAGTTTATACTAGGGAACGATCATAATGGGTACGTATTTTTTATGTATCATAACAGAAATAAATAAATAAAATAAATATCGCTGGACATTAACACACAGCGCCATCTAGTGCCACACTAAGCAACGAGGCTTGTGTCGTGGACACCAGATAGTTGATATACTACATAGATACTTTTTGTTTGTAAATACATACTTATTATACATATAAACATCCATGACTTGAAAACAAATGTCCATGCTCATCACACAAACATTTGCTCCAACCGGGATTCGAACCTGGGACCCTAAGAACGTAAGGCAGCCTCATTACCACTGCGCCATTCGGGTCGTCGAAAAATACTAACTTTGTGGAGTACTCCAACGCGCTCTATTGTTTCTGTATGCACGTGTAGTTAATTAGTTCTTTAATTTATATTTCATTAATTATTTGTGTATTTGTAATCTTTTCTTACATACAAATAATTGTTTTAACATTATCCTACTAATATGATTGATGTGTGTGTGTTTCTTTCATGCAAATACTAATGACTAGATTTGGATGAAATTTGGCAGGCAGATAACCTGGATTAACACATAGGATACTTTTTATCTCGATAGTACGATCCCGTGGGACAATTACCGAACTCCACGTGGGCGAAGCCTTGGGCATAAGCTAGTCTAGTACATATAACATAACTCCACCTATGGTAATTGAGTCTGAAGGCCTTTCATAAGAGCAGGGTGTCATTACCGTAGTAGTGCCACTCTTCCCCACTACCAAGCTAAGCTAAGACGAATAATAATCCATTTAACAAGATATTAGAATAACGTTACCCCATTCTCAATTACAGGAACATCGTAGTGAACGGCCATCCGATGTACTACGAAGGTGACATCAAGCCTGTAGTAAAACGAGTCCGTCCATACAAGACCTTACTCATCAACTTACCACCTAAATCCTTTGGCTTCTGGGTCCTCGCCAACACCAAGATTGAAGCCTGTCAGAAGGTGGATAAAGAAAATAAAACATTCATCGAAGCAGAGAAGGTTAGCAATGACAACTTTAGATCTAAACGATCTACTGACGATGATTTTGATGACTACACACACATAGCCGACCTTTCCTATGATTTTGAAGATGGTGATGCTTTTGTTCCTGACAATCATCCTTTAAAAAGCAGAATTAGTGACATGAATAAGGACTTAGATAAAATTCAAAATGCATTCAAAAGAAACATAGGTAAGGATAGATTCAAAAGAGAAGTTACTGATATGTTTGGAAGAGGTAAACTTCGAAAACAGGGTTACAGATATAGAACCGACAGAGGATCTCTTTTCGAGGATCGTGATTTTAATCCTAGAAGTGTTATTGACGATTTGTTAGAAAAAGCAAGACAAAAAGTAAACGATCTAAAAAATCTTCGGCCGAACCTATCAAGATTTAACCTCAACAGAGTTAGCAAGAGACATTCGAAGAACTCCAAACCACATTCATTAGACCAATTAAAAGCAGGTAGAATTCCGAGAAAATCCAAATTCATTAAAAAGATTTCAGAAGACAATGACGACTTTCTTAAAAAAGTTAACAGAAAAAGCAAAACAGAGAAAGATAAATCCAAAAGAACTTCAGACATACAGGATAAAATAACTAAAATAAATCAAGACACTAACAAGCTATCTGTCGAAGCACCAAACACTTTAGAACCAGTAGTAAGAAAAAGACGAAGCATTAACAACGAAATTGAAGAAATTTCTGCAGAAAACGATAAAGACTTAAATGGTAAAAACAAAGCAAAGCTTTGGAAGATGCTTAAAAAATTAAACCAAGAATTAGGAGACTTTTCAGAAGAACAAATAGATAGCGATACAGATTCTAGCGACGGCATAGTTTTGAAGACTGAACTATCGGATGATAGTGCTACAATAAGAGTCAAAGATTCTAATCACGGAATGATCAAGACTACTATGAAGACCATGCTTAACGTTATAGAAGATTTGAACACGAATTTGAACAAAGTATGGAATTCAATTCAATTCAATTTGTTAGATTAATGTACAGTGAATAGGTTAAGTTCAATATAATTTTTATACTTTTTGTGATGAGTGGTTTTGTTTTTTGACTTTACGCTACCACTTCCGAGAGCAGCGCTGGCCCAGTGGTGGCGGCCCCGACTTAAAAGCAGCAAGTCGCAGCTTCGAACCAAGGCAGGCACATTACTTTGTGTAATTTATTTCATCACCGTTGCTTTCAAAACGGTGAAGGAAAACAGCATGTCCTAGAACCAAAAACAAGACCACACTAGACCCCCGTGGTGGATTACAGCCCGGCTTCTGTATTCGTGTCCGATTGATGCAATATGACGTAAACATTACTTGCGAAATGTGGGTGTTCACCTCTGCCTATCCCTTCTGGGATTACAGGAGTAATGTTATGTATATTTAATTTAAGGACTTAACCCATCCTCAGTAGTGGTACTGGCTATTAACCGAAGAAGTTAATTCTTCTGATTTACAATTGTGTCTCAAAATGATTGTATCGTTGTTCCCTAATTTAGTGTCATGCCACTATCAACCTTATTTTCGAATTACCTAAGTATTCCTTTCCTTCAATCGAATTCTATAAGGTTCATAATCTTGCACCGTTGCTGTGGCGTAGCTCAGTTGCTAGGTGCGGTTACGAACTCGATGCTACGCTAGCTACGCCGTCGTAGACTCGTAGCGGAAAATAATACTACGGCGTAGCGGGTAGTTTTTGCTCCGTGTAGAGGTTACACGATAAGTCATTTTTCAACTGTGGTCCTTTTTTTTGTTGGATACTAACTGAGCCAGCCGACAGACGTTGTCCTTGTCGATTTTTTCCAAATTTATGAGCCATTTAACCAATATTTATTTTCTTATTCTGACTGCCTCGTTGGTCTAGTGGCCGCAAGTGCGACTGTTGAGCATCAGGCCCTGGGTTTGATTCCCAGGTCGAGCAAAGTGTTATTGGGTTTTTCTATCAGGAATTTCTCAGTAGCAGCCACGGAGTCTGGATTTGTGCCCGGGTGATGGGAATAGGCTCGCCCTCTATTAGATGGGACTTAAACATAGTTGGCGAAATGTGAGTGTACTAGTACTACTAGTGTACGCCTCTGCCTAACCCTTTGGGGGATTACAGGCGTGATGTGTATTATTCTGGGCTGTTCTCAAGTTATACGTTGACTAACAAACAGTACATCATTTTTATTTAAGTAAATAGATATACCAGTGGGATGGTTGTCATCAGGTAAAATAAAACACACAAATAGTGGTACAATGTAGTTTATTTATTATTTAACAACATGTTAGATAAACCATTTTCACATTTAACTGAACGTACATATGAAAATGGCCACCTCTAAACTTTTATACAATAACTAATAGGGACCTTGTAAATAAACGGTAACAATGCTCCGCAACAGTAATGGCGAACGAAGTGGTAGCAAACAAGCGTCCTATGTACTACAGTGATACAGTCGTGAAAGGAAAACTAACCTTATTTATATGTAAGAATAGAGTTTATTACGGCAGTTTGTATACAGCTAGAAGATGAAGCTGCAGTCTGAACGGCCGATTCGATTTCGTGTTCGAAGTAATCTGAACTCGATCTTAGTGTTGAGTGTTTATGGTTTCATATTTCATGTGTTTCATTTTATGAGGTGATTGTACATTTTCAGTAGAGGTAATTTTTTTATGAAAATGTGTTATAGTAGTATTATATATTTTTTAACGTGAATCGGCCATGTACTGCTGCCTTACTGCAAAAAAACCTAATTTATTGTTAACAACAAGGTGTCACAGAAGCTCAATCCGTTTTTTATTTAATTACCTAAAAACATTTTCAACAATAACCTTTTTTTTCGTTATTCATCCATAATCCCTAAGTTTAAATTTAATTGTGGATAAACTACTAACCTTTTCTTCATTTAAATATAACAAGACAACATACATATGAACCGCGTTCATATTTGAGTAGGTACTTAATGGTTTCATTGAAATGTTTATACATTCTGTAAACTTGCCATTTAAACACTATCATGTCACTAATATTAAAAGCTAACGTACTAGTGTGTTGGCCAATAACTATAATAATATATAATATACAAACAATAAGCACTGGAAGGAATCCGCCGAGATTTAGTTTACAACAATTGGCAGATATTACGAGGCAGAGACGTACTCCTCCCAGTATAATAACATATGTTTTTAAAACTATTAATAATCACATCGAATAGACAGCGCAGAGAAGGAAAAATAACTTTTTTAGCGCAATATTGTTAGTCTGTGGCACTTTACAATCAGTTCTTTGTTAATTCTGCGCCGTCAGAGTTTACAAATGAATGTTCTAACAATAAATTAATACTGGCATTAAGTGTAGAAGCTCTTGAGTGTGTGGTTCAGTGTCGTTGTCTCTAATTGTCTATGCTATATTGCAATCACCGACCTCATTTCGTTCTGTCGTCTCTGGATGTAACGAACAGTTTTTGAAATGTTTGTACGTCGGTAGGGCTATCATTTGAACGGTTAAAAGTTGGTATAATTGTTGTTAGTCTTACTTAAATGTCAGTTGTTTTGTATAAAATGTTCTCTCTCGTTCATTTGTCTCTTTCCTCTTTCTAATAACGATTTTATGACATTTCTAAGTTCAGATGATAACTCTACCAACAGTCCTCTCCTCTTTTGTATATCTCTGTTAGTAAATGATGCATTTGTACTGTATTAGTCTTATCACGTCTCACTCACAGTATCTACATCGTTCTAGAGTATCCCAGCTGACTCGTGTGTGTCTACAAATGCACCATCACATGCCCCCCCCTTACATTAACCTAGTGCAACTATCAATAGGCTAGTTTATTTAATAAGTTTAACAAGTTATGTCATAAAATGTTATTTAGTCTACCATTTCATAACTCCTCTAAGGATTTAAGAACAACAGTGAAATATCAAGACGATCTACCGTTTGGGTCAAAGGGTCACATTTAGAGGGAAAATGTTAAGAAGAAAGTTTTGTAAAGCCTTCGCAGGCCAAAAAGTCATACATATTTTCATACCTAAATGATCAAAATGATACTATGAACAAATAACTATAAGTAGTATATTACCCTGAGTATGAGAGTCATAAGATTTGAAAATATCCAACTGTTTCATCAATTTTATCTTCCTCGTGGCAAAAAATATAAAAAATTGGTCGCGACATCTTGGATTCCTTAAAATTAACACTACGGGTTTTCACGGAAATAATTAATTTTATATTTTCTTTTCAAAAATTTTGTTTTTACAATTATTTTCTTTATGTCTAAACTACACATCTACCTTGTATAAACCTCTTTATAAATTCACTATAATATTATAAAAAAGAAACGTGTATTGTTGTGTGAAGTTACATAACATTATGAAAGACAAGTTCAGTAGGGTGCAGAGATCGATGTGTTACATTATTTTGTTATGATTACAATCATTATCAAATAAACCAGTGTCCGTAGAAAGTCGTTCGGTTCTACAGAAAATAATTCAACAACCATTTGATATCACCCAAATTCCTTTAGAAATGGCGCAGTTAAGCAACGCTATATAACTATGAACTATACACTGAACATCGAAAGCTTAAATATACATATTAATAGAAGCGTCTAAACATTATGTTTACCAAACAGCTTGAAACAAGACTAATTAGGAGAGAACGACACCAACACGCCAAGAGCACACTTGTCAACATTGCCATGCAAGAAAACTTACAATTTACCGCAAGAAACCGTCGAAGTTACACTGTCTCCACGCTGTTACACAATTCGAATACTGCCAGTCAAGGATTTATAAACAAATGACACTGATGTTTCGAAACGTCAGTGTCATCGTGACAGCTCACTGACAGCGCTGAGAATGTAAGTTCCGTTAATTTTAAATTAGTGACAGTAAGTCCACAATCCCGAATACATATCGTTCTATACCAAAATAACGTTTTTATCTAAACTATCAGCTACTTGAGAGTCAACAACGTAGAACGCAGACTAAACTACGATAGATTGAAGATATAGACAAAGGTTATAGATTAGTATTCTAACACACAAGAGGATGTAAGGAAAGATAGATTCGATCGAAATTTGGTCATCAGACAGGTCCAATAGACTTAACAACTATTATTGTATTGAATGTCTACATACAACCATTTAGCTAGATTTGCCATGCACATACGGTACAACTATGTTTATAATATTATTACCTAGTCTAACCACACATACATTGTGAAAATTTAAATTTATATATTTTATGACTTACGTTAGTGATGTGGCCGGACGGGGCCTAGGAGTGATGCCCATCTTACGATACAGCGTGCGTGCTCCGAATAACATAACTATGAAACAAGCTATGAAAATATATCGAGTGCAGTACAGTGCGAAAAATAGACGATTCTTATACTCCAGAAAAATAGTAGCATTCTCAATAAACAATCTGAAATTATTACTTTTTTATTTACATGTTTGTATATTGAATAGTATATGTGTGAAGAGAAGGTAGGTGTAATTGACAGAATGTCATAACGTAACGTAAGATAAGCAAGCAGTAACGTTAAGTGTGTAAGTGAAGTATCTAAAATAATCTTAGTATTTAACACGCGATGCGATTTGTTGAGAATCGATGCATCGACTAACTGTCAAACAACTCGACTAATTAGTGATGTGCCATCGATTTTAACTATGCAGATTGGTGTCAGTGTCCTTATTCCTGTTGTACTTAAATAACTGAGTTAGATTACGAACTTTAAACGAAAAAATTAACCTATAGATACCTATGTTTGTGTAAGTCATATAATTATCACAAAACGGACTCAGTGCAGGGTGAATAACATTAACATCTGTTACATAACCTCAAACATATATATGTACCACTTCAACTATCACAATGAGGTCTACACATAAGTTAAGTCTACTTCAAGAACGTACTAAACTATACCAAAAAGCATCGCGTGTGAAGAAGATACAACTAAAATATATAAAATACATGATGTGCTGATTGAAGAGATTGTAATCCGAATAGGTACGATCTACAAGAAGGTAGAATGATAGTTTCGTGTCGAATATTGAAAGATTGAAGAAGCTAAGAGCGCGAGCGGTCGTCGCGTTACGCGCTTTAGTTTATTATATTCATATATCACAGCTTTTGACGATAACAAATCTTTTGCATTTGCAGCTTTATAACTATGTGGACAACATTGTTCGAACCATTAGCGCGACTGCCTTCACCACGCTCTCCTCTTGCTCTTCAGTCCTGCCCCATCGACCAGCTGCCAACTGCTTATGTGTCAACGTCCTCATTTAGTGCCTCGCTGTTCTACGATCATTACGCTTCAGTGTGTGCCTATCAATACCTACTTCATAATCTATCGATAACAAATCTTTTCCCATCACTACTACAATCCAAGATGGCGTAATCGCTCGAATAATTTGCTCACACCACAATGTGTTATTTAACTTTAATACCTAAGCGTAAAACATCGATAAAACATTAGATTAGAACAACGCTCTCCGGCGCGACGGTAACACAACGCCAATCACTTGTTTATCTACAACATTTTACACATTAAACACTAAATGAACATTGACTCTTATATTAAACATGCAAGAAAGTATTGGACAACGACAGCCGACGCGTCGCCGCGCCGCCATAACAATTACCTATTATATTCGATGTGGATATTAAGGCTAGGTCGATTACAGGTATGTACACCTAAACAAAATTACATTGACACATAGATTAACACTGCATAAGCACGCATGCAAAAGATTTAGAGGCAAAAGTCGAAGAGCTCAAGCGAATAGTAGAGAACCACGGAGAGCGGCATGGCGCCGGACAAGCGCGGAATTTGGATGAAACAAATACCCTGAGGGACGAATACATTGTTATTTCAATGTAAGTGCGAAATAGAGAAGAGAAGGCGATGAATAGTCGAATGTCGATCGAGTCTACACGCGTGCTTGAGATCCTTATAATAATTTTGCTTCCTTTTTAAATAGTTTACACCGTTCGTTCTAGTTGTATTTATATTATTTCAACTTTACACTTAAATAACAATATATCACAAGCTTCAACATATAAAACGGATTGTTTCCCGAGTGTCGCGAGCGCGTGCGCGCGGTACTTCATGACTTTTTGACCATACGTTCTGAGACGCGCTCCACAGTTGTATCGAGGGCTGCCTTCCAAAATTTTTTATGAATGTATAAAAATATTATTGCTTATTATCAAGCACCAACGCGCCACTAGCCAACTACGTTCCGAAAAAATTTAGAATTCGAATCTCTCCTACAAACATTTTGAGCGCGAATGAGTGATACGTCCGAACGAAATTGTTATTATTTTTGGTTGTTTTTTTTATTCGCTATTCGGGGGTCGTGTGGGGGTGTTGGGGTGTATACAGGGGTTGTGAAACATCGTCGTAACAATGACCTTAGCTCAGCTACATCATGTATTCAGATAGTTTACATTAGTCGAGAGGCGCTCACTGCATCACGCACTTGCTCTCGATCTGCGACTTTAGTTCATTCACTTGCGTTTCGATGGTGTTTTTCAGTTCTGAAACGAGAAAAAATTACAATTGAAGAATTTGTTTGCATCTTTACACAGTTAACAGGATACGGGTACAGAAAAGTCTTCTATAAGTAGGGATAGGCCCTGATTTACTACGCAGGCTCTGGTTGGTTGATAAATATCATATTTATTTATTATTTATAATTGCCCGCCTGTTTTCAAAACCACGACACGATTTGGAAGTGGCTGTGGCTTACAGGAGCTAAATGAAGGAGAATTGCAGGAGTTTCGACTTCTTCCGTTCAGAGAAGGTGGTTACTTACTGGTGAACTCGTCCTGGTCTTCAAGCTCCGCTTCAGCCGCCAGTTCTTCAGGAGTCTTCTTCTTCCTCATGAGCGGGTTGTCAGGCTCGAGGGGCTGCTGCTCCACCACCTCCTCTTTCTTCGGGATTTTGTACTGGAAGCAGAATAAAAGGGGACTTTAGATATCAACAATATTAACGCTCATAGATTATTTCTTCACACGACGTAAAACGTCAGAACAGGCGCTCACATATGTCCCTCTCCCTCCCTCAACAAAGCTCGCCTGCCTAAAAATTGTTCGAGGCGTAAGTCACTCAAGGACACCGAGCTGTTAACCACGTAAATCAGCAGCCGCACGCTGCGTGCACGCAGCCCTGCTGGCTAAACCGCAATCCCTCAGATCAGCGATTGAACTATATATTCTCACCCCGGGGTCGTGATCAGTGACTTGGTGCACCAAAGAGACTTCTAGACCAGTGCTTCGGATCAGAATCGCAGTCGTCGCCATCTCCACGTGTCGAAGAAACTTCTAGAAAAGGTAGGTGGGCTTGCTATCCCGACACCCCTATCCAAGTCGATTGCCCCTGTTCATCTATCTAGGTTCTCTCAAGACGATTTTCAGCAAATCCTCTATGAAATACAGTCCACAATAAAAATAATATAGTTTCCAATCGTCTTCATAAATTGGTAGATTTCCATACCAGTATGGGTGCATAGTTTGTCAGGTTTACCGAGGTTCTAACAATGATTTAGATTTTTGTAAGTCGACCGTACACCTATAATTTATATTATGTCGCCTGTTGGTTTAAAGTTTCAGGTAATAGGGAACGAGCGTATTGCCATAAACAGGGTACGTGTGCAGATTTGAAATAAACCTAAAGAAAATACGCTATAACTGTACGCCCCGTCCTGGAAATTCAATCAAGGACCTTAACCAAAATGCAGAAAAGGGTATTTAAATGCCAATGCTCATACAAATTGCACCAAAGTAAGTACCAAATCTAAGTAGTTCCATCTAAAGTTGCAACCAGCTCGTGTTGGCATAGCAAAGTTGTGCAGGTTCGATACGTAGTCAAGAGATCTCAACGGGCATCATTACGAAGTTCGATTTGAGTAGCGAAAGGAAGTTCTAGAATTACCATTCATTTTAACAAGTAGAAAACTGTAAGAGCGCAAATACATTATCAATCATCAACTCCTGACCAGCCATTTGGTGCAATAAATATTATAGTGAAAAAGTGTATGCGCAGATATAGGTGCACTGTGTTCCCTCACTTATATAATGCGCTGAAGCTGCAAGCAGACACACCCGGAGAGAGATCAAGCGCAGGACCAACAGCTTATTTATTTATTTGCTCTCATGCACATCACACATTTTACAATATTGTTGTCGGTTTTTGTACATGAACCCTGTCAGGGCACTGCAAAGCACAATGCTGAATAAATAGTAATATAATAAATAAATTGAATTAGAATTTGCCAATAACACAATAATTGATTACATTTCCTTTAAAAATACCTATGTCTAAGGTCGTTATGATGTCCAGTTAGCAGTAATAAACACTATACAATAATACACATAAGGTCATTTATAGATCAGATTGAATAGAATATAATAATAGGTAATAATTACAATCATGTCATGTCAGTATCGTAAGTGATTAAATTGAATTAGTGCTTTCCGAAGCACGTTAGGTACGCTAAGTACCTCTCGTAGATATGTCTACGACGACCAACTCTTTATCCATTGTGGTAGGTACTGATATCGATTGACATACATTCACCATAAGCTTATACGTATAAACTATTCTGATAATTATTTAAAATCGTCTTGACATTGGCGTCCGATAGCCAGACGTAAAGGCAATTTTCAGAGTTCCCAACAGCGAATAACGATGCTTGAAATCCGTCGTTCTCAAACGGGTATTATTGCATCCATCAAGCCATCAGTTATACATTATTCTGTCCTAACAAGCTATGACGGCTCCTCAGCGGAACCGCCGGGTTGCCAGCCGTAGTAATTTCCCAAAGGTACAGCGCATTCGATTTCTGAACGCTCTGTGTTGCCACACTCAAATAGATTGGCTTCTTTTCTGTAAACTCGCGATTTATTCCCGCAGCTGGGACTAATGCAACCTTTATTTCATCGAGACTTATTGGAAGTGTTTTTCTTTGCAATTTTTTCTGTTTGTCGTCAAAGAGTTTTTGTTTGTTAAATGTTGCTTTATTTATCGGTGCCTTTTGCTTTGTTTACTTACGGTGTAGTTTGACAACGGTATTGTATAGCAAAGTATTTGAAATGAATACGCTAGGATACGTTTCTAAGAACGTACTCGTAGACTAAGCTGATTTTTTTTTTCGGATGGAAATTCATCAAATGACTCCTCCCGCTCTGGGTGGAGCAGGAGGGAGTGTCAGACTTTTACTGACTAAAACCCATCCATGTTCCTTCATCGCCCTTTGTGTTCCGGGGCCACGGTATCTCTTTCTAACAGTCCCGCAGCCCCGGCAAGCTGATTACGTCCTTAGGAGTCTTCAAGGTTATATGAGAAATACAGAGGAATAACTTCAATTACCGAAGGGTGTAGTAAAAGACAAAAGCTTAAAAAAACCAGTAAAAGTACAATCATAGAAGCAAGCAGTATCTAATATAAAATCTGATCTGTAATCCCCGAAGAATTAGGCAGAGTTGCACCAATAGCTTTAACTTAACTTGTGTACAAGTTAAGTATTTAGCAAGTTATGTTTAAGTCCTATGTCGTATTGATGACGATTAAGTCGTATTGACGACCCGCGCAGCGGTAGTGAGGCTGCCTTACGTTCTTAGGGTCCCCGGTCCGGGATCCCGGTAGGAGCAAATGTTTGTGTGATGATCATGGACTTTTGTTTCCGAGTCATGGATGTTAATATGTACGTACATAATAAGTATGTATTTACAAACAAAAACCGACCAAGTGCGTGTCGGGCCACGCGCAGTGTAGGGTTCCGTAGTAGCCCGTTATATATAAGATTTTGTTTGCAATGCAAGTCTTCACCCGTTATAAACAAGCAACTACTTCATCTTAGTCACTTTATAGGATTTATTTGTTCCTTGTCAGGACTACGGAACCCTAAAAAGTATCTATGTAGTATATCAACTATCTTGTATCCACAAGCCTGTTGCTTAGTGTGGCACTAGATGGCGCTGTGTGTAATGTCCAGCGATATTTTAAAAAAAGATGTGACTTATTTGTCATCTACCGGACACTGACAGTTGCTACTGAAAAATTCCTAATGGAGTTTTCCATTAGGAATTTTCCAGTACACAACAACAACGACAACACCGACAACGCTTTGTGCGGCCTCGGAGTCGAGCGAGTACAAGAAGCTCAGCAATAACGCTTGCTAGACCGACGAAGGAGGAGCTATATGTTTTAAATATTTATTCAGTATCGTTGATGAGAGTCTTTTTGAGTATTAAAAAAAACATAGTTTCCAAGAACTCTGTAGATGGCGTTGAACTGATTACTACGTTACTAGGTGCCAAAGCCAAAACGCTTGGGAAAAAAAAAACATTACGTCACGTCACATACGCTCGTTGACTGACACTTTCGTTTGCTTAAGTTTCCGAATATAACCATTGCATCCAAGTGAAATGATGTGACGTTCCGTTCCTTGCAGTAACTTACCAAGTTCAGCGCCATCTATCCAGCGACTAGGGAAGAGTTTAAAAAGAAAATCCCTCATTCAAACGAATGCATAACAATAATGTCAATGTGTGATGTCCGAGAAACAATTTGTCGAAGTATGATGACACCTACAAAACTCCATGTCTTCAGAACATTATCACGCAAGTACATCATCTTTAATTGTAATCTACACCACTAAACCCCTAAGCCACTCCCAATCGAGGACACAAAGCGGCTTAATTATAAAATAGAAAATTACTCCGCGAGGCTCAGAGCAATCCTCTTGCCTTTAATCTTCAATTGATTACATGCAGCGAGGCAGCCTCGGGAAGAATTTATTTTAATTTTAAAAGCATTTTTTCCGCTGGCAACCCCCTGGAGATCTCATTAGGACTGTCTCAGTAGCTGGAGACTGAGTGAGGCTTTACGGGTATCGGTATTAAATTACAGATTTTTATTGTGGTTTTTAAAAGCTTTTTAGTCATTATATTGTGATGGCAAGGATGCTGAAATATGTATTCGATCGATCTAAATGTAATCTAAGATTCTAGTATTAAACCTCGAGTATATTGAGTTTGTTGGCAGAATGAGAAATATTTTTACTTAAAAGCATTATTTAGCTGGCAACCCTCTGGAGATCTCATTAGGGTTGTCTCAGATATGGAGACAGGATTTGCTGGTATTGATTTTAAATTGGATTTTGTATTGCACATTTAATTTTAAAAGCTTTCTTGTATACTGTTCTAATTTGTTGATGGTTATGGTAATCTTAAAAGCAGGCTGTAACATGGTAGATTTTTAATTAAATTACATGTAAACACACAGAGGAAGATACACATGATTTATAAACAAGGTGTCTAGAGGGTCCCGACAAAGTGCGATGTTATCAAAGAAAACTATAAAAATTTAAAAATTAAGTTGATTTGCAATTCCGCACTTACAATACCTACATAGCTCCATTGGTACGGCGTTGTAGAAATAAGAAAAGCTTAAAAAAGGATCAAAATCAAAATCAAAGCATTTATTTCAAGTAAGCCAGTTACAGGCACTTTTGAATTGTCGAAATAAAGATGAAAATTAAATGTAGCTACAGTCCCAGTCACAAGACATAAAAACTGTGAAAGTACTGTAGTTGCCCATTCCCTAGCGTAGATCTCTATGGAGAAGAACGGGCAAGAAACTCCATGGACACTCTTTTAAATCAGAATATTGTTACAAAATCTTGGTTACATCATTCATGTTGAGATGGTATATTATGTGAGAACAATGTAGCAAGATGTGCACGTTAAAAGTGTCCACAGTAAAACAAAACAGAAAAAAAAAACAATTCAAAAACGAAAATAATTCATTAAAATAAGCCATGGCAACTGAGAGATGACCAGTCACAACCGACAGCGCCCGTTCACGGACATGACGCATAGATCAGCACCATTCAACTCAACCATTTTGAAGGGAACTAAATGATCCGACACATGCGCCACCATCAGCGAGACTTTTGAGTGAGCATGACATATTCTCAACCGCCAGGGCACATTCAAGTCAAGAAAAGACGTAGGTTTCCAGTGAATGATAGCTTTCTAGTACATAGTACTCACACAATATGGGCTATGCGATTATATAATACTAAAGAGATTGAATCTATACAATGCAAAGATAGTTGTACAATCTTCAGCAGCTCCAACAATACCATTTAATGCTATCAATTTAAGCGCCCCTGTCCTTGTGGAGCAGGACCAGCATTGAGCCAAGCATTTTTATCAGCGATATAATCGCTCAACTTGTAATATGCTTGCTTACATAGTGTGCGTTTAATACATGTTTTAAATTTCGTCTCATTCAGTTCAAGAATACTTTGTGGAATTTTATTATAGCATCTCAAACAGTACCCCATGAAAGATGAGTCTACTTTAGCGAGTCTGAAGCCTGGCTGAACTAGTTGGTCCCTATTTCTAGTACTGTAATTATGTCTGTCACCCCTTTTACCAAAAAGGTGCAGATTTTTTCTGACGTACATTATGTTTTCGTAGATGTATTGACAATGTACTGTCATGATGCCAATATCCTTAAACAGTTCCCTTAGAGAATCGCGCCTACGAAGATTATATATGGCTCTGATGGCTCTTTTCTGCAGAATAAATATAGACTCAATATCTGCAGCCCGTCCCCATAGCAAAATGCCATAAGACATTATACTATGAAAGTAACTAAAATAAACCAGTCTAGCGGTATCTACATCAGTATACTGACGGATTTTTCTAATGGCATATGCTGCTGAACTTAGCCGCCCCGCAAGAGATGTTAAATGAGAACCCCATTGTAGCCTTGAATCAAGCGTAATCCCCAGGAAAACCGTTTTATCTACGAATTCAAGTTTCTCTTTATTCAGTACTATATCACAATCACTACTTTTAACATTCGGTAAAGCAAATCTTATGCATTTGGTTTTTTTTTCATTTAATACCAAATTGTTTGCTGTGAACCAATTTTGGACCTGAAGTAGGGCATTATTTACGTCATCTAGATTTTGGGCCCGCCTATTTATCTTAAAAATTAAGGAAGTGTCATCAGCAAATAACACCATATTTTGAGGTTGGTTTTTCAATAAATAGGGTAGATCATTTATATATACTAGAAAAAGGAAAGGACCCAATATTGAGCCTTGTGGAACCCCCATTTTTACTTTTAAACCATGTGAATTAACACCATTTATTTGAACATGTTGTTGTCTCATTCAAATAAGATTTTACCAAACTAAGTGCAAGTTTACCCAGTCCGTAATGCTCAAGTTTCAAAAGTAATGTGTCGTGATTTACACAATCAAACGCTTTGGAGAGGTCACAAAAAATTCCTATGGCGTCTTAAGACTCTTCCCACGCAGTAAATATGTGCTTTAATAAGGTTACACCGGCGTCAGTTGTACAACGTCCCTTGGTGAAACCATACTGTTGATCATGTAAGATTCTGTTGGTGTTAAAATGATAGAGCATTTGATTAAGCATTACCTTTTCAAAAACCATACATACAGGTCTATAATTATTAGTGTCTTTACTGTCCCCGGATTTGAAAAGAGGTATGACTTTACTGTATTTCATTAAATCAGGAAAAACTCCTTGGTCTACACATAAATTAAAAATTAAAGCTAGGTAAGGGGCTATAGTCTCAAGTATGGATGTACAAACTTTGATAGACATTCCCCATAGATCTTCGGTCAGTTTGATTTTTATTTGCCGGAAAGCTTTAATAACTATCATAGGGTTAATGTGTTTAAATTTAAATTCAGCCAGGCAGCCAGACACATTCGCCTTTAATAAACCAATTGAGAGTTCAGGTGAGGAAATAAGAGCCTCTGTAGTTTTTAATGGTACATCGGTAAAGAAATTTACAAATTCTTGAGCTACTTCCTTATCAGAGCTTTTAGGACCACATGCTGTATCTAATGTGTAGCTAGTGTTACGTATTTTCTTCCTGTTAGTCTCGTTATTTATGACTTTCCAAACTGTCTTTATTTTATTTTCTGCTGTTTTGATTTTGTTGCTAATGTGCTTTAGCAACCTTGCATGTATTTCTAAAAATTTTTGAATACTTAGCAACATACTTGTTAAAAGTTTCAGTGTTTATAAAAGGCTTAAGGCCATAAAGCTCAAATAGTCTTTCCCTACTTTTTCGGATACCTCTAGTTGCCCAATCACTAAATATGAATTTAGGGCAAATACTTTTTGTCTTCTTTTCAAAAGTTTTATTGAATTCCGTGTGAACTATTGAAAAGAAACGATCATAGAATTGATTTATATTAATATCGTCAAGGCTCATAGCACTTAACTTGTTTTGTAGCGAAATATTATACCTCTTTAATCTGATAGAAGTTATAGGTCTAAATTTAATTTGAACTTTTTGCAATGGGGGTGTATTACACCTAAAAGTTACAGTTTGTCCGCTATGGTCAGAAGGCAGACAATTTACTATGGCCTTATCTAAGTAATCACAATCGCAGAAAACATTATCTATGCAAGTAGCAGTAGAAGGAGTGACTCTAGTAGGTTCTATAAAAGTGTTGGTCAAGTCAAATGACTTAAAAAGATTTAATAACCGACTGCTATTTGAACTTTCTTCTAAAATATTGATATTGAAATCACCACAAATAATTGTAGATTTATTACTGGCTGCAAGTTTTGCCAGGACATCTTCCATTATTGATTCAAATAAGGAAAAGTTTTGATAGTTTGGGGGTCTGTACACACACACAATTACATGCTTATCTAGCTCAACACAGGACAGTTCGACGCAATGTTCAACTGAGAGACCTACTATGTCATTACGTTGCTTATATTTAAAACAATTTTTTATTAATATTAGGGAACCTCCACGAAGCATAGTTTTACGGTTAAAGCAGCTACCCACCATATAGTTCTCATAATTGATAAGCATTTGGTAATCCTTTAGCCAATGTTCAGTAAAACAAATAATGTCAAACTTACTATTTTCTAAAAACAATTCAATTTCTAATAATTTGGAAGAAATGCCTTGGATATTTTGGTGGAATAATTTCAAAGTGTTCTGCTGAGGCCCTTTTTTTACTAACTAATTGAGTGCAAGAAGATACCTTGCTGTTGGTAGGATTAACAATATTGTTAATGGTACCTTCTGTTGTCTCACTTTCTAGTTTAAATTAATATTTGGAGTGAGGCCGGAGACTCCCGTGCCATCCTCAGACAACAAGACCCTATCACTAATATACCCTAAATGAGACCCTAAATGAGAATTCTCCACGGTGACACATGGATCCTCCTCAGTACAATGATTGTAAACATTTATAGCACTAATGCTATATTCATTTAAAGATCGTCACTCGTATACGCGCTCAGATGCGCTAATGACCCATACGTTAATGACATGGTTAGTTTTGTGTACAAGTTATAGTTTTCGGACTAAATAAATTGGCCGTGCAACAAAATTGACATAAAACCGAGTACGGGAACCATAATTTTAAAGTTCATTAAAATATTACCACAATAAGCCGAATATTTTACCTCTGGCAACATCACTCAAAGTACGAAATATAACATTTTCCTTAATCATGTAGATGGCACAATTTAAAATAATCACCGGCTTAGCGATACCCGGGGATTCCCCGGGATTTGATTAATTAAAATAAGGCTGAAATATAGTCGGCTTTACTTGCGATACTAATGTAAAAAATATTTAATATTTTCGGTGGTAAGTACCTAAATCAAAATAAATTGTGCTGGCTTTAAGCAAAGTATTCAGACTTAAATAAAAATCAGAAAATGAACTTGAAAAAATACTTTGTCCATACTAAAATGTAATTTAATTCATACGAATAAAATAATTTTTAAAAAAGAAATCTTTTAAAAAGATGTAAAGGTATAAAAAATACTGCGATGGAACAAAACAGCACACATCATCTTACAGCACTAGGAAACAAACAAATCTTCTATCTCCTCCATCGTCTTCTCTTCTGTTCTCCCCCGTCGGGCAGTGTTAGCCTCATAGAAGTCAACCTGACTCGATTAGGGAGTCGCGCGTTGATACGGACTCCCTACTAGAGTCAATTTAACCTCCAAGAGCTGAGTCTCCCTATCTTCTGGGGGGCTTCTTTCTTCTGCTGTGTTCTTCTTGGTGCTAGGTTTGTGTAAAGTGCAAGGAGTACAAAAAAAATTGGTGTACAAGGATCTTTTGGTGTGTGACCCGGATCGAAACTTATGTTACCGTCATCATTTTTCATTATGGTTACTAAAAACAATGTCACGAATGCTTACCAATAACGTTGCCCTGTGTATAATAACCGACTGTCAAAAGAATCTTGTAACTGTGTATGTATAGTGCGAGATATAATGAGGATACAAAAAGAGGAGTACAAGCATATACATAAAATATACTGTTTTAAGTTTTCACGGTTTAAAACTAAACTTATATTGTCGCTTACGGGATATCTTTCGTGATTATTATTTGTTTGTCAACCCGCGATCATGGCGCTTGCAGCAGCGTCGAAATATCGGGAGATCAAAACAAATAATAATCCCGTAAGTAAGTAGTAAGTTAAGCATATACATGTTGTGATTTGAGCAACTATTATTTCTTAAAAATTGAAAAAAAAATTGAAATTCGTTTGTAGACAGTAGTATGTAGGTACTTTTTGATCATTCATATTTATTATATTATTATTTATAGCTGCATCAGGTTAGAATAGAAGCCAATCCCAACGTAGTTGGGAAGTGGCTAGGCAGATAACGATGACTAGATGAGAAACGAACTAATGCCGAACCGATCTCATAACAATTTAAACATCACACAAGAAAAAGAATGAAATAGTGAGTCCCTGTGAAAAAACATATTTTCAGTAGAGAATTGAGAACTTTTCAAAATGTTTGGAAAAGTAGTTTGCTTAGATAGCTCTCGTTTTAAACACCGTTTTAATTTTGTTTAAAGTTTGACTATCCGCCCATCCTTAAACACATAATAAATAAATAATTTATTAAACAATGGATAAAAACTAGAGTAGTTTTCCTTTATTAACTTCCAGCTTGTATTTCAGATATCTGATAGTTTTCGTAAAATTATGTATTATAAAGCCATCGTTTATAACCAAAATGTATTTTCACGATCAATTTTACGCGATTAGGTATAATTGTGACCTCGGCTACCGTGCGTACTTTTTTTTAATAAATCCAACACACAAACAAACAAACATCACGCCTGTAATGTCGCGTTCCCACCATGTCGTGACGATTAATTTATCGTTGGTTTTTAGTTGGCAAAGGTCGTGGACGACAGTAATCGCGTCGTATGTGTGTCATCTCCATTTAAATACACAAGTCACGACACTTAAAACTACACGATTATCTATCGTCACGACAAAGTGGGGACGCGGCCTAACCAGGGTTAGGCAGAGGTATAATTAGTAATACCCCCACATTTCACCCCTATCTACAGGAAAAAGGATTAACTTAACTTATTTTTCATCGAAAAACACAAAGATTAACTTTTGTATAGAGCAGAGGCTACATCAAAAATATTGTACAGCATCCCCTTAATAAACAACCATACATCACGCCTGTAATCCCCGAACGGTTAGACAGAGATGTTCCCAAACTACACCTATTTTCACTAGTTCATCATCATCATTTGCCTAGCCTTTTCCCAACTATGTTGGGGTCGGCTTCCAGTCTAACCGGATGCAGCTGATTACCTTTATTTAACATCAAGGGACTGCGCCTATCTTACCTCCACAACCCGGTTAATACTGGGTAATACGATACCCCACCCTATTTTCACCAGTTAAGTAACCCTAAACTAAACACTAAATAATGTTGGGGGATAGTGATAAAAGTTTCGAACACCGTCGGCCCGTAGCCACTATCATTAGCCGTAGCGATGCTTCCAATTTGCGCAAGATTGCCGCGTTGGGGCGCGCTAAATGTGTTACGAAACTCATCTGGCCAGAAATTGAGCGGCCACCGGTGTATTACTTATGGATAGATTGTGAGCCGGGTTTTTATTCGATAGTTGTTGCGATGGGGTTAGGCCGTGATTGGGAACATAGTGGTGTCGCGTTGAATGGGTTAGAAATGATTGTATTTTGATCTTACAGCGTGGAATCAGAGTTTTAATTAATAGTATTGACCGTCAGACTTTCCTGTCATAAGTCCCCCCTCTGATTTTTCGGATTCATGTGCGTGTTGTATAATTATCACTTGCTTGGGTGAAGCAGAACATCGTGAGGAAACTAGCTTGCCTGAGAGTTATTTCTCGACGGCATGTAAAGTCAAGGCTAAACTTTGACGCCGGATTGGGCACTAACACGACGATAAAGAAAGTAGTATTATTTTATGAAGGTTTTACTAAAAAAATGTATACGAATCTAATACCTATGGTGGACCATGCAGATCAATAGATGACTTTGTATCAATTTATTTTCTTAGAGTATTCGGAAAGGAAATACCTATACGAAACCTTATGTAGTTTTAAAACACAAGTAAAATAGTTCGATAGTTAGTTTTTAGGTAACGCATTTATATAAAGCTCTACAAAGCTCTGAGAAACGAAGGCGTTTAAAATGTCTAGTTTAATACATAGCAGAAACAGCATTCAATTTAATCGACCGTCTACTTACTTTATTGTTTTTGTGCTATAAATTCATGTGTGGAAGATAAAACACACACACACACACACACATACCATCACTCTCGGACGTGTAAAAAGTGTGTGTGTGTGTGTGTGATGCGGAAAATTGCTGTAAAGCCTTTTACACTTCGTTGCCTTTATTATAATTTACTGGCTTTCCGTGGTATTGTCCTTGTTATTATTTTGACATGGGGGTTAACAGGAACTTGTTTGTCTTATGATTATTTTTTTCTTTATTTTACCTACTACTAATGCGATTAGGAGAAAACTAGCTTGGAAACTATTTCTCTAGACACTACAGAAATAGTTTTTAATTAGGAAAATGATCTTCTTTTCACACTGCCGGTATATTGTCTTTTTCATTCGGCGACTATTTATTTATAAATTCCGTAAAACGGGGCTATTTAGGATGACCCAGAATTTTGAAAATATAGTTAACTGTCGGTTGGTGTATGGTAGAAGTTATTTTACAATGTCTAGAAACACTTTGATTGGCTGCTACTGAAAAAATCCTGGTGGAAATACCCAACAACATTTTGGTTTATATGGGACCAAATAGCCCCAAAAACCCAAATAGCCCCGTTTCACTGTACTGTTTATTAAGTGTGTGTATGTGTTCCACAATAGTGTTACTAGTGCTTAAAAACTATGTTAGTTAATCTATAAGTATTAAACATTAATATTATGATGAAAGCTCTCATTTTGAATTAATTTATCGCCGTAGGTATTAATCTCCCTAAACAATACAAATGCATCAACATACGCACATACATTATACACATAACCCTTTGTGTTGCATGACGCATAATTGCTACAAGACCTTTCAATACACCACTTATCTATCTATACATAATTATCATATACATGTACAGAAATTACGTCATCATTGTTTGTATAGAAACGCAATAAGAGCTTGCACGCACACATAGACATAATACACATGTGTTTACAAATACGTATTGCGTTTTTGAATGTGTGCGTGTTATCGCTATAAGATCATTTATTCACACATTGACACGTCTATACATATATGTGTAGATCTATATGTGTGTGTTATGGTGGAAAATTGCTATAGGGAAGTTTATGGGGCGCATGGCTTCGGAAAATGACGTGTAAAACGTTCGCAAGTACGGTTTGCATAAACAGGGATTTTCTACGCCTTTTTATGGGGAACTGAGTCCCGGAGACGTATTCTGTGTACTTATTTTTGAAGTAAGCGGCGTTTATTAAAGTGTGAATGTTAGTTTGATGCGTCTGTTAGACGTATATTGGGTTGTTTGATAACGTTTGATAGTAAGCGATAGGAGTTCACGTAGATAGTGGTAATGGAGTGTATTGATTTAGTATGTTGTTTCATCAGCTGTTATTATTGTTATTGACTTGTAGCACTAGTAGGTAATGTGTTATTAAGTGGATTTATCAATAATAGCTAATAGGCTCACCGTTTTTTCATCGATTCAACTTTTTGTTTATTTTGTATTGCTTTCTGGTTATCGGGTATTTCTATCAAGTGGGCTACTTCTCAGTGACAAGCTCATGGTGTACATTTGTGCCAGGTTGATGACGATAGGCTCGCTCTCTTCTATATGAGACTAGGTACACCTCTGTCTAACCTCTCGGGACTTACAGTCGTGATATTATGTTATTTCACTCTCAAGACATCATTTCACCATATAAACCTATGTATAACAAGAAAATACTCTTATACCATTCGTCTAATCATATTTGTTGTCGCTACGGACGTCGTGGGGCGAGCCTAATGTATCGGAAGTATTGCCAACGCGTCCACTGCGACACTTTGTTTTGCACACCCAAAGAGTACCTCTTCGAGTTTCATGGTCTCCTGGTACTTTGATATGAATATGGAAGAATGATTATACTTGTTGTTGCTTGCATTTTCTTATTCTACGGGAATTCATGACTCTTTTTAAAAGAATCCATCATCTGACTAGCCTTTTCTAACTATGTTGAGGTTGGCTTCCAGTCTAACCAGATGCAGATGAATACCAGTATTTTATTTGGTAACACTAGATAAAAATTTTCGCGGTTCCAACTATCTGCAACGATTGTCAAAGATCTGCAAATGACAGCCGGAACGAACGGTTTATTTTACATGCTATCTAAGGCACAGAAGGGTCTAGTTTTGTTATGAACCCATCCATTGGGCAACCTGGGCAAGCGTTGCTTTACCCTGAAGATCTACCCTTGCGGCTAGCAATGAGCCCGTCAATTTTCTACTCGACCATCGACACAAAGAACCACAGTCCTACAGAACCTTAACAAATAAAATTCAAATCCAACAGCGCCATGATAAGAGGCAATTTAAAGCTAATTGATTGGAAAGCGGATAATCGTCAGCTGGGACAGAAGGTCTATAATCGCTCGCCCGGAGAATTACTAATAAAGGCCGAGCCTTAGGCATCGGCAGGGCCTTGTGACCTAGTAAATTTTATGATTCCATAACTAGTACGGTCGTTATAGACGATGGGTGACCCTTTGCTGGATATGGGGTCCTAGTACTTTACATAATCCGGTAAGTAGAACCGTTAAAGTTACAGTCCCAAGTACGAATGCTGGGTGAAGGGCTGTAAGGTAGACTCCTTGGTCAGTCAAATATATTCTATGGATTTTTGGTCCGATATACGTTTCTGACCAAAAAACCATAGAATAATGTAATATTTATGGAAGGTATTCGTTTAGGTTTCTTTATTAGGTTAAATTTTAACACACTGCGCTGTATTTATAAGTCCGTGTTAAAATAAAAACCCATGAGTGATTATTTGGAAATACTCGTAAAATTAGTGAAAACGCTTAACTGTCGAGTTATAGAGCTTTGAGTTTCAATTTCTACGGGCAGTAAGTTACATGGAGCAGATATTCTTTCAAAGCAGACAAGAAAACTAGTTTATATCATGTTCACCCGTAACTTTCACTATGAATATTTAACCAACAATTTCATTAATAATTCCTACACTATTCTGTCAAAATAATTCACTGAAACTATTCAATAATACCTAATAATACATAATTTACAATACGTCTATCATAATGGACATGATTAGGCTGTCTAGTGCCAGTCCATTGCCAATGACCATTTAATAAATAATTTATGTAAAGGCTGGCAACACTCACGCACTGTGTTGCCAGTCACGCGATTACAATTAACGTTTTATGTGGATTTGTCAGTAACGGCCTCACTTGTACTATCGAGGACACTCCCGCCTGATCACCACTAAGCTTATTTTTGCTTGCACTTAAAACATAGAAACGCTATCTATCCCCGCCCCGTTGACTTTATAATAAATAATTAATGAAAAAAATACCGATCGGCGACACATGCCAAACGAGAGTTATTGTTATTTTGCGCGCCAAAGTTGACGCTTTCCTAATAGGCCTAAAGTTTAAGGTGGAGTGGCTCGGCGCCTCCGCATGATTTAAGCGAAAAATTTTTTAACTGATCAGGCGGAAAAGACCACGACTGTACATTCAGGTTAATGAACTATTGAATGGCGATTGTTTAAGGGGCTACCACACCTAATTGATGTTTTAAGCAGTTTTTTAAGAAAAACTATTTGTTCTAGCACATCAAAAAAAATATCAAATGTCAAAGACCGTGGACGGACTTGATACATAATTGGACGAAATAGGCTCGATAGAAAATCATTGCAAAGGTTCTATGTCTTTATTTTTTGACGTATGGATATGCAATTAAAAACATGAAGTCAACATAATATTAATACCTAAACCACTAACGAGTCATATTTCACAAATAATTCACACTTTTTTTATTTAAATATTTATTCACTATTTTTTTCTAAAACCTGGCCGCTCAAACTCTGCCTTTTTTTTTCAATTAGACCATTACGGCACTTTTGAATGTCAAAAAAAAAACAAGCCAAGCTTCAGCTTTCTTAACAGTCACAGTCACAAGGCATAATAACTTGAGAAAGTACCGTAGTGGCACATTCCAAAGCGTAGATCTCTATGGAGATGAATCAGCATGAAACTCCATGGACACTCTTTTCAATCAAAATATTTTTACGAAATCTTGGTTACATTAACATCATTCATGTTGAGATTATACATACATGTGAGAACGATGTAGAAAGACGTGCACATTGAGTGTCCAGAGTAAAAGATGATAGAATGAACCGTGGCAGCTAAGAGATGACCAGTCCCAACTGACAGCGTCCGTTCAAGAACATGACGCATGGATCAGCGCCATTTAACTCAACCATATTGAAGGGAACCAAATGACCCGGGGCTGCGGGACTATTCGAAAGAGATACCGTGGCCCCGGAACACAAAGGGCGAGGAAGGAACATGGATGGGTTTTAGTCAGTAAAAGTCTGACACTCCCTCCTGCTCCGCCCAGAGCGGGAGAAGTCATTTGATGATTTCCAATCCGAAAAAAAAAAAAAAGGGAACCAAATGGCCCGACCTACCCGCCACCATCACCGAGACATTTGAGTGAGCATGACAATCTCTCAGCCACTAAGGCATATTCAAGTCAATGAAAGAATTGAAAGATACTAAATGTAAATGCCCAGTAACTCTCTCGCTCTCGTTTACTCCGATACAAGTAGACAGTGTGCGCGTATTTTGATGTTGACATCCCCTTAAATGCAAGGTTTGGTATATTGGCTACCGACTAAATTAGTTTAAAAAAAAATATTATGTCATATTCCATTCACTGTATTGTCGGTTGCCGAATTATACCCAGGTGTGACATCAGTCTACCTATTTTAGTGTTACCTACATGATTATAGTTTGCATTGTTCTATTTTGAGAGCGCTGTTGTCACGACACAAATGAAACAATTGCTTTGCGATTCCCGCACCTGTCGGATGAAAATAGCCGGTCAATAGCTTATTTAGCTATTTACCCTTTAAAAGCTTACTTTTAAAGGGTAAATAGGTACTATCAGGGTCACATCATGGAACATCAGTTACTGGGTAACACGATCCATTAGTGCGCGTATGTATGGCTTCTTACTTCAGAAGAATACCTTATATAATTGTGATAAATCGCAAAGCGATAAAACAAAAGTTTCTCCAATAAAACACGGGTTTATTAATCAGATCAAGAGTCCCAAGTACCAGGCGCTCATAATCCGAACAGAGCTCCGCTACACTTAATTAAGGACTCGTCATCAAAGTCCGTCCGTCACGTTCGCGCGAACATTTGCGGAAAGTTGCAACAACTCGCGTAAAAGTTTCGTTACTGCAAGTTTTAATTGTGGGGTCAGGCAGGGTCCCAGAACTCCCAGAGGGCGGGTGCGTAATGTTCGTCATTAAAGAGAATTCGAAGTAATAAGTGCTTTTATTGCGACGATGGGGAGTAAGAATTGAGGTTTTTTAGGGAAATATTTGATTTAATTAGGAAGGGTTTTTCTTGGAACATTATTGTATATGGCGTGGCGTTTCGACAATTGATGCTCCTAATTATAGTTTGAAATAGGACGTTTTTCGTAGGTGCTTAGCATAAAATGGATGACTGAACTAATGAGCATGGTACAGTTATTGTATATTTTTAATTAACTTTGTCCACCTAGTACCTAGCCAGACTAAATAATGACTATTCTGTCACACCTTCTAAACCTCATTATTTTATGATTTTAATTGGATATTAGAATTCAAGCGCTATTACCCACGTAGTCACGTACAACACATAACATGACACGAAATGAGACAGGGTGAGATTCCCAATTCAGAGACCCTAAATAAAACGACATTGTATCAGTGATACCGTTGGTGAAAAAAACAAAAATAGATTGTGATTGTTGATAGAAATCGTGATAGACAGCTTTGAAAGTTTCCTATCCCTCTGGAGTCTATGGACAAACATCAAAGGCACCATGGAACTCCACTCTAGAAAGGGCAGTGCTTTTCACCAAGAAATAGAGGAGGGAAACGGAACTGGTTTAATAAGATCAAGAATCAAGTTTACTGACGAACTCAATAGATGGCGACACTGCTAAATTGTGTCAATTGATAGACGGCAATTGTATTATAATTTTATTAGGAATATTATTTTAGGTGATATTTTGGTGTGTGGTGTCGAAACACCAGATTTTGAATGCAAAATGCTAAAAATTAACATTTCTTTCATTTAGCAGTCTTTCGTGGTAAACGCTAAGTGACGAAAACCGTCAAACGAAATGAGTTTGAAAATATTCCAATTGTAATGAAAGTGTTCTTAAATGGATCGGTGATCGCATCGTTGGTTTTCATATATATTTTTTGTAATTATTTACATAAAAGTATAAATAAATATTGTTATGTTACATGGTAGTTATGGCTCGAAAATCAGAAAATATTGTCAAATAAATGTAAAGGTTCTCACCACTTATAATTAAAAATTGTTTGCGACCGGAATGTTACCATGTAAAATATTGTGATGTTACATAATGGTAATGGTTTTACGTAATGATAATGGCACAGACATGCAATGGTGTAATATCGTCAATAAAAAGAGAAACAGGCAGTTTTCTACCAAAGAAAGGCCGTCACGAGAGTTTTCCTCTTTGATAAGGCATTCAAGCGGCATCAACATTATTTGTTTAGACATTTGCGAGGTCGTGCAAGTGAGATGTATCACATTACCACCCTTTGCCGAAAGATCAGGTTTCTGAACAAAACTTTCAGTTGAAACGACGTTTTCCTCAATTTCGTAGCTTTGTTTTATTTGAATCTGATTTTTCCATGAATATTTAAAGAAATTTATTGTTATCAAGATACTAGATATACATAAAAATACTTTAGTTCTCACTTAAAACATATTAGAATAATATCTATTATCCATTCTTAGCCCTTTCATGAATGTAGTATTATTTTTGCCATTTAAGATAACATTACAATTCTATGGTGTCTTTGTTTATCTAGACACGAACGAATGTGACGTAACTTAATTTAAATAAGTAATAATACTCGATGAAACGGAACAGCAGGTTTATAATACGGTTTATATTTGGTAACTTAGGAACAGAAACTTTTTGGCACTATTTCTGTCTATTTGTCAAATCAACAAAAAATAAAAAAAGTTTCCTAACCCATGATTTGTCCACGAAGTAGACACAATATTTACAAATTGGTTATTGAACAGATCATGATTTATAGACCAAGAGTCCACAATTTGTCTCACTATCCTATCCACCTACAAGTTCCCAGAGCAAGCGATTCCCAAACTCGCTGCCGCTCAAACCTGAGACCCAACAAGCACCCAACTCGAAATTACCGAGGGTCCTTTGACGTAGCCATTTAGGGTACAAATTTTATTAGTGAGGGAACTCGACGGAACACTCTGGCGTAGTAATGGGCCGACTAATAGTCCAAGCCGGCGAGTAATGTAAGTGTTACAGTTTTAAAGTGTTGCCAATTATACAGGGCGGCGCGGAGGTCTGTGTGAAGTGATCGTGTTTTGTTTTGATAGTGAAATAATCTAATGGCCTTCAACGGCCTGTGTTTTATCAAGAGCGAGTTTTGTATAGAATTTAGTCTACAAAGCTGAGAATGCATATCCTCTCTGTTTGCGTATTAGTATAACTATAATCTGTTGATTGAATTAGTAGAGGTAATAGTGAGCGGTATGAGCGGCTCAGTGGAACCAGTGCCGACTTACGACTTCTAGATCGTGGGTTCGGGTTCGGTAGACTTTATTTTTTAGATTTGTTTGTTTTCGCGAGAAAAACGACCTGTCCTAGAACCAAAAACAAGACATTGTGATAACCTCCAATTCACACTGAGTACGCATGGAGAATTATAGCCATACTATTTCTTGCTTCTTTTCTCGAAGAGGAGGCATGTGTTAAGGGTGGAGGTTGTAATGCTAAACTACAAGGATAGGCAGAGGCTTCAGTCAATGGAATAGTTTCAACTTAAATCGAAAATAAAATCGACATCCCCCAATCACTCGCCGCCAATCTAGTCCTCATTCGCATCCCTTTCCCCGCGGCAACTTCTGGGCTTTTTACGCGCAAATTGCTCGTAATTTGACGCGCGAGTTGCACAATGGCGTCGCGGTAAATTGCGCGCGCAAAGTGCCACTTCGTCTTTACGCCGGTTAGAAAAGTTAGGGAAACGGGAGGAGTAAGGGTACAGGGGAGGAAGGCGTTTAGTGGTACTTATTTTTATGGAAAAATGTGGTGAATATTGTAGTGCATGTAATGGGGTTAAGTGCGGGCAAGTGGTGTGTGCATTTTAGTTTTTCGCAGTAGAGCAAAAGTGGGTAATGTGAATTTCAATTGGAACTTCAGCGTTTTGAGGTACCGAACTATATTTCAACCATTTAAGAGAGAATTTCAGCAAAGAAACGGAACACGATCAGCAGTGTTAACACGATAAATAACACACAAAAATAGCAACATTGTCATAACACTGACAGATTTTGAACGCTGCTGTTGAGATGTGGAAATGATATTTATTGGATTTGCGTACGAATCAGTAAGATGGAAAGTAAACGGACACGCAATATGTGACATTGTTTTACAACGTTCATTCAACGACATAACAGTCGACATTGGTGTCGATTTTTCAAACCACATTTAAAACAATTTCTAACTCTAGTATATGCATGAAAAGATTTTATTATTGCGGCTTTTATGTAAGTTTTGCCATACTGAGCTACAAACCACATAGACAATACATGGTTGGAAATCCTATCCGTCATCAAAACTAATCTGTTTTATACATGAATATCTTCCTATGTACGTCTTACCGGACAACATAGACAACCAAATATTAGCATATATACCATACCCCACTACACAGATATTGTATTTGTGTAAGCCTAGCAAGGTGCACCAATTATGTAAATGGGGACGCCAGGTGGCGCCACTGGCGTAGTTTGTGATTCCATTTGTGCAATTGAATCTATGTTTCCATCCAATTGAAATTAGTGTGACTTGTGTGTGTTCCAGACTCAAGGATGACGTACGTAGGTATGTTGCTACGTAATTTCATCAATTGATTTTGATATGGAAGATGGTAGTCACGTGTATTTGATAGATAAAGGTTTGCGCTCGGTCCACATTAGCTCTGGATTGAAAGAGCTAGAAGTGTTAGGGACAAGTCTTAGACTGGCTGTGAGATGATGTAGGCTGAAAATAACCGAAAACCTTAAAGAGATATTTTTCTAGAGTGATGAGTGAAATGTGAAACTTAACCGCATAACCACTATGTACTTGCAAATCAAAGTCATCATCATCTCTCTGCCCGTATCCCATGTTACTCGGGGTCGGCGCAACACGTTTATTCCTTCCATTCTCCTCTGTCAACCGTCACGTTATCATTTACTCCTTTTTCCTTCATATCATTCTTTCAATCCATCCATCTTTTCTTTAGTCTTCCTCTCCCTCTCCAGTCCCTCTCCAGCTTTCAACATTTAAACACTACATCAATATTTTGGGACCTAAATTATCAGATAATTGTGTATTAACTTAAGTTTAGGAGAAAAATTGAAAAATTCTCAAAAAAGCCTTCATATTTCCCAGACAAGTTTTTCCACAAGAAACTTCATTTGTTTAGTTTATATTTCATAACATAACATCATAAACTCCTTCAGCGGCTAACTTTCAACACAAAGTAGCTAAGCTTTCAGCGGAGGATTTATTCAAAAGCGCTAAAACGCTAAAAGCTCCGAAATTTAGTTTTTAGGAAGCACTCTACGTGTTTGTGGGTATTTTATTTATTTTGTGTCCGGGGAACATGCAGGTTTATTATAATATGTTGAAGAGTTATTTGTTTGATACGTTTTATACAATAAAGCTGGCGAACAGATTTTGGCGGTATTGGCAAAGGTTTTGAGTATTATCCTCGTGTTCAATAGTTTTTGAACAAACCTAGCGGTATGTAGCGGAAATACCTATCCTACCTACCTTAGTATTTTGTAATCCTTCAGTATTTCATCTAAGGTTTAGTCCATTGAAGTATTTACTCAAGCACTAGAATAACCTAAACATGTTTTGGTATTGCAGAGTTTATTAGCAAAATTATCATTTATATTGCATTAATGACGTTAAGAGCGAAATAAGCGTTCATTGACTCGCGTCCGTTTTCCCTAAGACCAAGTGACACTTTAATGAATGTCTCAATACTATTAAACTGTTCGATTTTAAACTCATCATTCTCCTGCCCTTATCCCAATTCATTTGTGGTCGGCGCAGCATGTCTTCTTCTTCCATGCTTCTCTATTACTCGTCATCTCAGCAGACACCTCCTTACTAGCCATATGATCTTTCACACAGACCATTTATCGTGTTTTAGTGTATCTAGAGGAAAATCCTGCTTCTTATTGCCATCCACATTTATACTCAAAACTTTCTTCACGACTCGACACGACGTTTCGTTTTTTTTTTTTTATCAATTTCTCCTCATCACATGCTCATACCACGACGATGCTTTAATACGTTTTAATAAATTTTTAAATACTATTAAACTGTTAGAATAGGCTTGTGTCCGGAAAATATCTAATTAGTCAGTCAGTTAGATTTTCAGAAAATATTTGTCACGTATTTTTTCTTTTGTTACGTAGACCAAAATTGACGAAGATACGACGCTTTTAAAATTATCAATACGTTACGCTGTGCTATAATTTTTAGTGCGTTGTGACGTCACGAGCCCCTACTCCCGAGATTTGATGCGTTTTATCTTCCCACTTTCGAGATTTGATGCGTTTTATCTTTGTCAATATTCATTGATTTACAAAAACAAAAAATACGTGTCCATTATTTTTCAATACTCTAACTGACGAACTAAATAGATTTGCAATTTATTGATGGTGGAAACTAGCCTATTATAACTATTGGAAATTAAATAAAGCAGTTTTATTCAGGTATTCATTTTGAACACTACCTCCTTTCGACTTTAGATATGATGAGGTTTACACGTCTCTGTCAATCACAAATAATTCCCTTGAAAAAAGATAAAAAAACAACATTCTCAAGTTAATCCCTTTACATACATGATGTTGTTTGTAAACCGTTGCTATACAGGGTGTTTGCTTAAGGCCGAACCAATCGCGGCCCCTTTAATCTCATACGTAAACATTGTGTGCGCAGATTATATTGTTAAGTGTTAATAATGTTTTGCTAACACGCTGTAGAAGAATAAATGTGAGTTTGTTTATATTTTCAACCGACTTCTAAAAAGAGGAGGTTCTCAATTAGAATGTATTTTTTATTTTATTTGTGTTTGTTACCTCAGAACTTTCGATGGGTGAAGCGATTTTGATGGTTCTTTTTTATTTGAAAGCTGGTACTTCCCGTGTGGTCCCATTTAAATTTGGTGAACATCTGATGCTGGTCTTTGGACATATACAATGGTGTAGTCGGTGACGAAAAAACAAAATCAATCAAACAAAGATCACCGACTTCTGAAGCTAAAGTTATTTTCACTTTTTTGTGTTTTTGAAGTCGGTTTTATTTATTGCAAAAAAGTTTTTTATTGTACGTTAGAACATACCTTTATTGAACTGTTATAGATATTGACAGATTATTTGTAAACTTGTGTTTTTTTGTGGCGTGACATATTTTTCAAAATTTACTGAATACTCACAACCGGCGTGCATGTATGTCTAGACGTATCAACGTGGATAAAGCACAAGGAGTATGTTCAATACGAAAGTATAGTTTAATTATTTCATGAAATAAAACCTCATGTTCTTAATTTTTAAACTTCGTCAGTAAAATAAAGTCGTTTATTTATGTAATGTACCTACGATCTGAAGCATAAAATTAATGAATTTCATTAGTATAATGTCCACAGCAAATTTTCATCATTCATATTTTTATCTTCTCCCTTCCGCCCGGAAGAAAAGTGATACGACTGAAAAATAAACAGTCGAGAACAGTCTTCATTTAGCGAAAGAGTTCCGTACACAAAATAATATTTTTTAAATCTTTCTTACAGCTTGATTAGGGAGGATAATTTTCATAGTTCTTTGTATTTTCAGCAGCACATTGATTTGATTATTAACTTTACTACTAAAAAATATACAACATTATTTTTAGTTTATGCGAAACCTGAATATAGTTTGTTTAGAATAAGCAACTGAATCGATTCTAATAATTTTTACACCATGTTTTATGTTGTTCCAAAAATATTTAAAAAAGCATACAAGTTGGACACCGAGCGACACTAAGTACCTATCGGCTATCATACGCGCACAACTGACAGGTCATAGCGGCACTAGGCGCGGGCGCACAGCGCGGGCGGCGTGGGGGCGCGGGGGCGTGAGCCGCATGGTAACCACGTTTTTTTACGGACAACAAGGTAACAGAACAAGCTTGTAACTTTCTGATTTTGTACTTAGATTCTTTACATAATAATACTTGACACGTGTTTCGCGTTTCGCACATACTTGAACTAATGTTGTATATCTATCTATCCATCCAAGACCATTAAATTGAAAACCATCACGTTTTTCGCACCACACTTCGAAAAATGCGAACAATCCATAATATTTTATATTAAATTCCTCTCCGATATCACCCCTATTATGTACCCCAAAGCCTTAATATAGCGCTGAACGGAATCTTCAATTACAATCCTCACACTGGGGTACTTACATTGGGGTACTGGGGTGCTACGGAACCCCATAAAAATGTCGTGGTCCGCATACCGTGGCCGGTGAGGGTTATTAGAATTTTTTAATTAAGAATAAGTGAACCTCACCCGAGCTTCTTTTGTTTTCGTAAATGAAGACGCGATTTTATTTCAACCACGATTTATGTCAGTTTTAGGTCAATTTAAAGGCGGTCTTAAAGAGATTTTTTAATTAGCCGGATAGCTCGGCGGGTTTTTTGACGATATTTTCATTGTTAAATTATCCTTGACATGCTTTGGAAGGTTTTACGTTTATTTTTAGAGGTTTTGAGAGTAAATGGGGTAGTCTGGATTATGATGTTGTACAGCCAATCTGTGTTAGTTTATTTTTATTTTCCGGATTTACGTTTGTGGTATCTTTTTAGATTGATTTCCATTTTCTCTAAAAAAATCTGCGTCTTCAGTAGCTTTAACTTCCTGACTTTGAGTTTGCCTTATTGTTCAGAATTTGACTGATTGCGAAAATTCAACACTTGTAAAGAGATTGAAAAAGAAATGACCACAACAAATTGATGTCTTACCAGAAAATAAACATCAATATTATCCACAATGCTCACCAATCCATTAAAACCAAACCAATTACCAAAAACATATTCATACAAAACTCAACACTCAATTTTTTTACCACTCAATTACCGACAAACAGAGATATAAAGGTGATTCCACACTCGCCGGCAGAGGGCGCACTCGACGCGCGTCGAACAAATTATCTGACATGTGTGGAAGGGCCTTGGAGGGCGCTTGACACACTTCCGCGCGTCTGCGATAATTGTTGACTTGTTTGCGTCACGGCAGGCTGGCGGTTGTGTGGACGGTGTTTATGTTAGGTTTAGGAGACACGTCAAATTACCATTATCGTGCTTAATGCTAAGCAAATGTAAATAGTTTTGCGAATAAAAACAAATGACTCCTCCCTAGGCTCTTAACAGATGTCATTTTAAAGCGTTTTATTTTATTTATTTTCAAAAATGTTGTTATATTCCACCTAACTGAGCTGCTTTGAGTTTGGTAGTTCTTCGTCCATTATTTATCCTTTCTTATCCCCAACCTTATCAATCATTTTCGTATTCCTCTCTCCTATCCTATAACCACCGTCTGCAGTCTAGTTCTCTTTAATCTATTTTAACGAAATGCTCTGGATGTACAACTATCGTTGCTCTGCTTCTTACCTCATCGTTAGTCTCTTCATACATGCCTTTAACTTCACCTGTATCTTCGTCTCTGTGTTGCATACTCTCTCTGCTGTCTACTCGCTGCGGCTTACCTTATCCCTGATTTCCTGTCGCATCTTCTCGCGCTCCTCCTCCATCTTGCGGTGCTTCTCCTTGCGCCGGTCCTCGGCCTCTTTGATGGCTTCTTGTCGCTCGCGTTCTGCTTCCTCTTCCTTTTCTTTATCGTCGCTGTCATCGCCGTCACCACCGACTGCCCCTGGAACAAGGAGAGGTTCTCAGTTAGTCATTTGTTTTAATAAAAAACTAGCGACCCACCCCTGCATCGCAAAGTTGTAACATGGGTTTAAAAAAAATGATTATGTGACTTAAATATATTTTGAACATTAAGTTTTAGAGTTTAATGATTTAACTGTAAACTGCTGTTACACTTTGGTTATCTTATTTGGCATTGGATGTATCTGGTGTACAGTACCACCTGAAGTCATCAGCATTACCCGATAACACAAAGAAGAGCTACATCTCCCAGCTACCACTAGAGAATATTTCAAGCTCATGCATTTAATTCGGTTCTCCACCATAATTCTGTGAAACATTAAAATATAAAACAAGGAACTCAGGTACCCGTTAATGTTTAAATTAGCAAAGCCTTTGTAAGTAAACTCTTGATTAAGTACCGAGCTTACGTTTAGGACCTTTTGTTCTTGTAATCTTAGAATAGAACTGCTAAAACAAGGTTATGTACAAGAATAATGTTGTTTATGAAGCTTGTTAAGTAGTAGCATGAAATTGTAGGCGGAAACTGATTCAAACTTTCGACAAAATGGCACTTACTAAAGTACGAAACTTAAAAAGGGTATGAAAAGCCATAGAAGACAAAACGATATGCAGAAGATGTAGATGTATATTTATTGGTATCATACGGTCACTAAACGTTCGAGGAAATTTAGTAATTTCAATTTAAAGATCTAGTATATACGTCATACTCTGAGTCGCACGGGACCGGTCAATCTGGCGACACTTGGGGTAGGCTTATGTCCAGCAGTGGACGTCTTTCGGCAGGAATGAATGAATGAGTATACGTCAAACTGATACAGCTTGTGTTACGCGTAAATAAAAACAATCGGCATCCACCGACACCGAGAAAAACTAATTTAAAAACAAATCCTCTCATCAGAAGAACGCATTGAAATTAGAAAACACATTTGCACCGCTCTCCTAACCGCTCACGGTCGGTCTGAACCGCCTCAAACCGGTTCCATCCGGTCGAGTGGTCGATCTAACAGGGCTGCTATTCAAAAATCCATTTCACGTCAATCTGAACAATTCGCACGTCGAACGCACGCGTTGGCGCGAACGCTTCGCATACAATTTTCTATTCTATTGAAAAAAAAAATGGCGGCCGATTTTTTTTCGTATTGTTTGTGGCTCGTATTTAGAATATGGCGGTGTATGTTGGTGCTGTGTGAAGTGTTTATTGGATTGTTTGATTTGCATGTGCGAACAACTATTCTGAATAATAAAAAAAAAACATAAATATATTAGGTACGTTTGGACCGGGAGTACGTTGGTAAGATAGGTCCATAAACTAAATTAGAAATGTCAAAAGGAGTGTTCAGCATGGATTAGTATGTACTATTTTGTACCTTCAGTAAATTCTGTGTGCAATAATGTTTCTATCATTCCTTTACGTCTACGAATATAAAATGTATCTTTTAATGGTAGGTAGGTTCTTCATAAGCTTCTTAAAAGAAAATTTTAAAAGCTTAGAGCTGTCTGTCGTTTTATAGAAAAAACACAGTTAGTTACAGCTAGGATGAAAAAGTGGCACAACCACCTCCCCAATAACACATCTGTCTGTTAAATTGGAAGAACTCCACTTCAATAGTATGCTATATCCTCAATTCATCTTAGCCATAGCCACTTTGACCCTCCATCAACCCCTACAGTAACCCTATACCACCATCTCATACCAGCTCATCTCACAAGCCACACACGCACACTAAACATTCCGACCGCCAAAAGAGTTCCACTCATTTCCATAGCGTGCCGAACAATGTCCCCGCATTCAATATCGCCGGTAAACGAATTCCGATGGAGCAGCGTCTCAACAATTCAATTTACTGGCGAGGCGAGTCCCCAATAAATGATTCCCATTAAGAAAAAGGCGGTCGTACATGCTATAGAACCTTTAATTGATCCCATCGTGTCTCCGACAGAATAATGAGTTCAATTCAACAATTCAAATTCAATAATTTTCGAGGACCGTGGAACGACACGTCTTGAGCTCGGTTTTCATCGACGCGGCGTTTTTTTAAATTAAATATCCGTTGAACTTTACGTTTTGTGAATATTAATAGGTTATTTTTAGATTTAAATGATAATGAATTTGTTGTTTGTGTTGCGTTATGAATATTTTTTTTGCTCGATGGCTTTGTATGAATAAGGTGAATGGATTGGACTTGATTTTTTTGGTAGAAAAATGTTTTTGGGGCGGCAAATTTGTTCAGAGACAATACAAAATCTGTAGAGTATGAATAATAAAAAATCTTTATTTAGTAGGGAAACGTCGGGAGGTCATAAAAGGACATACACCGACCTTATTGGTGATGAGTACGTCAAGATCGTTGCAGTTCGCGTTCCGTAGTTTCTGCCTACCCCCATGGATAAAATGAATTATGATCAAATGTAACTGTGTAAATGCTCTACAACATTTTGTTATAGTACTGAACAAAATAGTCCAAAATAGGGTTGATGACGAAAAAAAATCTAATAAGTCCGTCAAATAGATTTCCAAAAAATATTCGACACAATTTTTTTCTTTTTTCACGTAAACAAAAAATGAAGACGAAGATGAAGATGTGACGTCACATTTGAGTACATTTTTTTACTGAAATGTAACATCACAAGATGATCATGATCAAGGTCACGGGCATCTTTGACACGTTTTATCTTCGTCAATTTTTATTAATTTGATAAAACAAAAAACACGTATCCAATATTTTTCGATAATCTAAATGACGAACTAAACAGTCAAATCATCCCTTTTCTTTTTTGCCCATAAGACCGACTCCATAAAACATACTTATATTCAAGAAAACACACTCTCACCACCGCAGACATGAAAATTTACAGCAAGATAATTACATAACAAGCGATTGGAGTAAGGCTTCCCCTTATAATTGAATTGGTATCCTCCAGTCTAGCTCGAGCTACACCGTTTGAGTCTAGACCTAGCCTTGTTGGCTGAGTTTCTGACTAGTTTGTTGGTTCAAACTTGATTTATGTGTAAGCGTGTTTAGGAAGTAGATTTGGATATTATGATTCAGCTTTGTCTGTTTGTGGAAGTTTTTGACATCATTACGGGAGTTGATATCCAAAAGACCAGCTGTTTAAAATTTGTCAAAACCAGTCTTTTAGTTTGACTAATCAGACTCTCTATACCATTAGGTATTGAGATGATCGGAGGACACTTTTGAAGTAATTTAGTCAAGGTAGTGACGACGGTTAATGCTCGACAAGAACTCTTTTTCGATTGAAGTAATCGAATCAATTGATCTTTTTGTAAAGGCTGTAACAGTTTCGATACCTTTGTTCAGTCATTGTTTTAACATAGCAGTAGCGTATCCAATGCCAGAGTTAAGGTGACATTGGACGCTTCTCTCGAGGAAATGTTCGATTTTGTTATATTCTACGATCACTCGCTACAAAGAAATGATGGTCCATCTGCTACTTTCATTTAGTTGCTTAAAGTGCCGAAATACAACATCGTTCGATTGGTTTCTAATGAATTCATTTTGTGTTTCAGACGTTCCTTTTCAAGTGAAAGACAAAAATGAACAACTTACGATCTGCTCACAGCATATTACCACCACAAAATAACTAGATATATAAAATAAAATAAATAAATAAATAAATATCGCTGGACATTACACACAGCGCCATTTAGTGCCACACTAAGCAACGAGGCTTGTGTCGTGGACACCAGATAGTTGATATACTACATAGATACTTTTTGTTTGTAAATACATACTTATTATACATATAAACATCCATGACTCGGAAACAAATGTCCATGCTCATCACACGAACATTTGCTCCTGCCGGGATTCGAACCCGGGACCCTACGAACGTAAGGCAGCCTCAGTACCGCTGCGCCAATCGGGTCGTCTGAAATCCCCAACAAGATGCCATATCCGTGACCCCCGACACCCATGATACCCACCATCACTTAGCAAAGCAAATACAGTCATAAACGTATCGGTAACGAGGGCATTACAGAAATGGCGGAGTCCGGTAAACAAACTCGTAAAGTTAATTGGAACGGAACGCCGATGCTGTTGTTATCGCCATATTTTGGAAAAGGGGGCGAGATTTAGGGGCGAGTTGTGCAGGTTAAGTGCACAATGATACAGGTTTTATGAAGTGTGATTGGAGGGGACTGTTGGGGTGTTGGTATTATTGTGTTGTTATTTATAGTATTTTATATCCTTGTAGTTTATCGTAGTATTGATTAAAATTATTTTCAGATATACACCTACTACTGTTTCTCTCTGCATCACCCAAAGTCCGCTTCTGTACTTTGTGCTTGAAGTGTTAAATAAATAAATGTGTTGCTTATACAGTCAAGGAAACGTATAGTTTGTTAATTATTAATATTATCAACTGAGAGTGAATGTATATTCAAATAACACCATTTTTGATTGAAGTAGTTGTTAAAATGTCATAACTACTTTACAAGGTGTATTGTGATCACAGTAGTAGCCTGGAGTTTGATTTTGTGCCTAGTTGATGATTTTAATTTTGAATGGCGACATGTGGGTGTACAATAAGTAAACCTCTGCTGAACACTTCGGGGCTCACAAATGTTTCTTTTATTTCTTGAAAAAATCTTATTAACAGTCTACGTTCTAAAATACTTAATATTCCGTTATAACATCCTAATGTTTATAACTCTCAAAACATAACCGGCGAGATGCGTGTTGCTGTCTATACCACAGCCTACTCTTTTTAAGAAAACTGTGTCAATAGAAGTATTGTGCCACTTTCTATTGGTATTGTATTGCATTTGACATTCGCTTGACTTGCTTCAAGAAATATTGAAGTAGACAACAATAAGTAGTTCACACAATTGAAACCATTCCAATGCCAACACTATGGAGGTTCTAACAAAATTGAATTGTATTTAAAATAGTATATAGTTGAAAATGGTGTGTACCCAAAGGGTTATGAAGGTCACATGGTAGTCGTTGTGAGAATCTAGAACTCAAATTTTTAATAAAAAAGGTCTAGCCGCTAAACCCTTCAGCCTCCCTTTTAGTCATAAAAAGTAAATTAAAGGCAAGTCTAGCCATTGTTAAAAAATACTTGACCATTTTTCCAAGAAATTGGCTCTTATAAACATCCAATCTCTAGGATACACTTACAGGGCTTTTACTAATATATTATGATGAATTGCTTCGTATTTAGGTTTATTAGGAACATTATTACACACACACACACCTTTCAGAATGCATTCTTTAAATAACGTTAAAGTGCAAACATCAAAATTCATTGCGTAATATAAAAGAACAACGCGGACATAAAAAGTTACTATAAATTTATCAAGTCTTTATAAAAAGTATTTTTTTAAAGGTAGAACTGTAATCGTTTTACAAATATTCGCCAGTGTACCTCCAGCTTAAGATATAAATAATTTGCTGCCACGTAAAAGGTACACGTTTTTATAGCAACTTCATATTTATGGCTCCTAAGGGATGCTGGATGAAATATAACTTCCTTTTGCTTCAACATTATGTTACAACGAAGATTATTATGCTCGTAGGTACTCATTTGAAATGCAAGTTAAGGAAATTATAATATCAGCCTGTTTTTGTCTAATTGAAAGAGAAAATATTTGATCTCATGCAAAGAAGGTGTGAGCATTGATCAACATGCTTATTGCTAAATGAAGATTGGCAATTTCTGACTTATATTTCATTTCACAAGAAATACTATGAAAATATAATCCATTAATTTTCTTCGAGAAAAAACTATTTTTAAACTAGATTAACAGCTCATTATTGTAGTTAGGACTATTGTAGGAGGTAGGTGTTCTGTGATTTCTGCCTATCCCTATTAAAAATGGCATGAGTTTATGTATGTATGTATGTAAAAGACTTGATTTGGCCCTATTCACAAAAATAAAACAAAAAAAATAACTTAAATAAACCAGCTGAACAAAAAATATTACAGTCAGCGTAAAAAAAGTTGATGCGTAAAACTCGTTGGAAAGAGAACAAAATGATGGACATTAACATGGCCATGTAGCCCATTACAAAAACACAAGAGTCATTAAAATTACCCCGAGATAACCCCCATTCATTCTGTCTTTGTCAAATGTAAATAAAAAGAGAGGGACAAAATATACAGACCTTTTGTTCATAAAGAGGTTGTATGTGTTATGCAGTAGATTATACATAATATGGGGGCCTAATGTAATACCTTTCCTTTGCCTATGGGACGACCCAAAATTGATACGATAGGGTGTGATGTTGTGGTAAGCAGAGCGGAGAGCGACTACCGGTTTTCTTAACATGAAAAGTAACAAGTTTGGTAGTGGTAACTATTTTTGAGTGATTTTTTCAAAGATTTTCGAAATAACGATGCGTTACCTGTGCCTTGGAGTAGGTAGTATTAAGTAGTTTAAAAAAAGATTTAAGGAAAATTAACCAATTTAGTTGCCATCTAACTTCCTTAGTAGTAGGTACGTAGTACGTCAGAATGTATTACACAACATAACACCACGCCTGTAATCCCCGCCGGGTTAGGCAGATTTTTATCTACAACACACCTACATTTTGCCAACACAATAATTTCGAAAAAAGGGACTATTTTCACATTTATCTCTCCCCCAATCAATAAAGAATTCTTTAATTTTCCGCTCCCGGCACTCAGTCCGCTACCTGTAACGTGGCTGAACACGAAGGGACTGAAAGTAATCACGGCGGAGTTTTTCAGGAATCCTTATCGCTCACCTAAGCTTTCAGCGAAGGTTTTATTTTATTATGATAACGTGTATTACGTGTTTCTTGTCCGAAAATCTTGAAAAATGCTTTTTGTATTTTTATTTGAGTTTTTGCAAGGTGAGTTTTGTTATCTGTCTGTTTTGTAAATATTTGGTAATTGTGAGGTGTTGTTCTTTTTATTAGAGTTATTCGTAGTAAGAGCAGCTACTGGGTAAGTATTTATATACTTTCAGTCTGCAACGAGATAAAAAAACAATGCTTGATTTTCTTCATAGTTTCCACTCGTTATAATCATCATCTTTTTAGGGTTCTGTTGCCAAATATAAAGAAATGAACCCATATAGATTTGCCCTGTCTGTCCGTCTGCATGTCACAGCCATTTGACTTCGAGACTGTTGGCAACACACAGTTTAAATTTGGAGGGCAGGTGTCTCCTATGAACCGCTACAGAAAAGTGAAGTGAAATATATTTTTTTGTTTAATAATTTTTGGGATGAGGAAAATTCGGAAAAAAAGGTTTGTAGGACGTAAAGAGAACTTTCAACGAGAATTGGTTTGATAAGATTTGATATTCAGATTTTATGGTATGGAACTTATTCGTGAAACTGCAGCAGTAACTTTGGTATTAACCTATGAAGAAGATCAAAAAAAATTGTTCTTATATTGTTTGGTGTTACGGTACCCTTTGTGAAACATAAACACAACAATTGCACACCATTCACACATTAATTGTTAGTTGCGGATTTCAAAAGACGAAGACAAAAAAAACGCTATCCTTATCCGTCAGTAGAAAAGGTAGTATTGATTTACTAGTACGATTATGAACATAGTATTTTGAAACCCATGCTATATCATCTTATTTCCACGTTGCAATGTCAATTCTATCAGAAACTGAGTCATGAAAATGAACAAGAGCAACGCGACTGCCTCGAATATCGTTCGTGATGACAAAAACCAAGCCCGATGACGCTACCCTAGCCCGTGTTAGCTAACAGTGGCATAGGGGTACACAGTGGTAGTGGTGGTGGCGACAGGCGGCGCCGGGCGGCTATTATTAGCGCGATCGATACCTCCGGCTGCGACGGGTTTGTTGAACTAAATCCACTGAACACTACAACTACTGCGGTGAAAACAAAAGTGGAGGTTTACGGGTGGATAGATTTAAAGTAACTCGAGTTTACTTGTAAAGATTTTTAGTAAATTATGTTAAATATGTTTTAAGGTTAATCTGTAGCATAACGCTGTCAGTAATTGTTTACATATTGTATGCCAATAACATGTGTATGCATTTTAAAACCAATGCGTCAAACCAGTGATTACCTTTAAACCAATTTTTTCACTAAACTCACTTTAAACTAGTCCTCAATACAATCAAATAAACAACTTTTGGTGTCGTAATATAATTACCTAAACTAGTCAATTACCTTGTATATTTAGAACAGTTAAATATAAATTTAACGTCTCTTTCACACTAAATTATAGGTGTTCTATTTTCCAAAGGTATCATTACCATTGTACCATTATAAATGGATATTTCTTTGTATTTAATCAAGCCACACTCAATAGACGCCCTCAAACACAATACACAAAGAACACAAGAAACCGTCATTTCAAAAGCTAAAAGTCGCTGTTAAGTAGCACAAAGAGAGCTCGTTATCATAATTGTGGCCAACTTAACTCCCCAAGTTACAGTTAAGTTAAACTTTAGTTCAAACCTTTAATAACTTCAAGTTGCTTCACTCTTCTCGTCTCTGAATTATTTACTTTGATTTCAGGGTTTCAAGTTCGCAGGCTTTATTTTGAGCAAGAGTATGTAAGTTGTAAATTGTTGGCGTAGCAAGCGTAGCGCTACGGCGTAGCAATGTATTGCGTCGTAGTAATCTCGTAGCCTTGACATGTGGAAGTAACATTTTGTACTAGAGGCAATCGATTTCATTTATTTTTGCTACCTGCTTCAAATGCCAACAGAACAGTGAAAATGGCCGCGATTTTGCAAGAAATGACCATCAACGGTGAAGGAGAATATCGTGTACCTTTTTTTTACGTTAAAATAAATAAATCGTTAGGAAATCGATATGTCATATGGTCGAAATTCTAAGACTTGTGAGGTACACCCACGTGGTGGATCATATCCAACAATACTCTCACAAAGAGACAGCCTTTGTCCCAGCAGTGAGAATAACACAGGCTAAAAAAGGCTGGTGTGCCCAAATGGTAACAAGAACAATCCTACAACTGGCTTTAATGAAACATACAGCAATTAAAATTGTATCAAAAATAACCTTGACAAAATAGATTCGATTTTCCACAAATAGACAAGTTACTTAATACACAATCGATGAGGCGACGATAGTTCAGCAACCTACAGTTATGCAACGTTGTGGTCTTTGAACTCGGACGACTAGTTTACTGCCGAGTTCTACAAGTTTTTTATCGACCGTTCATGGGTTAAGTCACGATAGTTGAAGCACGGAAAGAAAGAGTTGTTGAGGTTATCAAGTTAAGTATACCTACATAAATATAACATCGCGGCTGTATCCCTCGAAGGTTTTGGCAGAGGTATAATTATAGTACCCACAATTCGCACTTTAGTAGGAAATGCAACTGAGGAAAAACGAAATAAGACTTGGCGCTACCCGGGAATCAAACCCAAGAGCTCATGCAGCGCAGTAGCACTTGCGACCACAAGAACAACGAGGCAGTATGAATGATAAATTTCTTTCTTTCTTTTATACCATGTTTGGCCTGGTTCTAGTAGGCCTTTTTTTTTCGTTTGGGAAATCATCAAATGACCCCTCTTGCTCTGGTTCTGTAGGCCTTGGGTATCTTTTGTTTATCCTAGAATTTAAAATCTTGAAAAATACTAAGGCTATCAGGGGCCTTTACTTTTTATTCAAGTTATTCTTAGTACTTCTAATTATGATTCCTTTGTATACGTACCTACTACTTCTTAATAGAATTCTCAGTACTAAACGAAAAATAAAAAGTAACTACATAACAAAAGTACCTCATTCCACCACCCCCAGATAGCACTGAACTCACAAACCGGACATATCTAACAGATAACTCGCCAATTAAACGCAAAAGGAATTCTGAACTTTCAGACTTTTCAGAACAAGTCAGAACTTTTTGTGGTTAATTAAAAAAAAGCCGTCAGAAAAGTTTCCGAAGAACAATGCGAAGTATGGAATCTTCCTTGAATTGCTTTTTTGAGGAAATTAATCTTATTTTGGAGGCAAGTTTTTTTACTTTTTCTAATTTGTTTTTTTTCTTGAATAGTTTAATTGCTTCGTGCTTTGTTGTGGCGATTATGGGAAAAAATATTTTTGAAAAGAATATATATTACTTATCATGGTTAGACATGTTGTAAGTTTCTTCATGTGCCTACATGAAGTAACTTGCTATTAATACGAAACTCTTTCCTTCTTCTTGCCTTTAGAAAAACAGTTGATAAGTCTATTATGTTGTAATTTTACAAGGATATTAATTGTATTTTCTTTGTATTTTATAATCTTGTAGTAAGTAAGTTTTTCTCGAATTGTCCTAAATGAGGCTGGATTCTGGGGATCAGGGATCAGATAGGCAGTCGCTCTATGCAAAATTCTGGTTTTCAGTAACTACCGGTAAGACTGGTCTTCAACCTTACCTTAGTTGGGAAAAGGCAGGCAGATGATGATATTCAGAAAGAAGTTCTGCTACTACTCTGCTAAGTTTTAAAACAAAATTGTCAAACAACAATTAATCTTTCACCTAAAACCTTACAGTGGCCTTTTCTCAGCTGACCGAACACCACATAAACGCCATATACCAACCGTTAGATAGCAATATTAATACATCGCCGCGATACAATCAGGGCTGCCAACATAAATAATGCGCGCTCGTTCAAACAAGCTATTATTTTAGCGTGGCAACACTGTAACCTACTTCTCGGAATAGATAGCGTGGAATAAAAATATGGACATCGATTGTTGTTTTAAAAATTGGGGATTTGTTGCAGTTTATTGGGCCTTTTAAAACGTCAGGTTTTGCTTTAAATACAAGAAGTAAAATAAAATAGATTTGCTTGTGTTTGTACTTCATTTTTCAACTTTCTGGGAAACGTTTATTACAATTTAACAAAATTGCTTTTCGGATTTTCAGGAAATACATGGTGCAGCGAATTTTATGTATAACTAACACAAATGTCTGATTTATGAATAATATTGCTTACTCTTGTATGTTCTAGTCTGGTTTGAAAATAATATCAGCCAGTAATTGTACTGGGTAAAGTCTTATTCCATAAGAGTATCGATCAATACGCTTGTTTATTGCGTCTTGGCAATTTTATACTGGTACATTTTGTAAGTCCAGGATTCCTCACGAAAATTTCTCATTACGTGTCAGTATAACGTATTTCATACAAAACCCACTGAAATTGAAAATACAAAACAACTTAATCACTCAACATTTAAAGTTAGTCATTAACACTCAGTAACTTCATAGCACGTTTGTCGTAGCATCGTAGCACTATGCTACGCCGGCGTAGCACTGTCGTAGCCAGACAAGTTTTGTAGACATCTGCCGTAGACATCAATACGGGAATTCTGTTTATGTTGTTGAATGCAGTTTGAGGGATGTTTCGCTTTTAGTTAGGGAACTGATAAGTCTGTTATGGTTTAGTTAGGCAAAATAACTCAGTATCTTGCCGAAGTAAAACTGTTTTGTAAGTTTATTAAAAGAAGCATGAAACAAAGTCACTTTTCATGTTTATCTATGTAACTCTTCTTCTCAACTACGTATTAAATAGATTTTGTTGCCATACGTTTGCATTTTATTTTGATGTAGAGTTTTTACATGTTGATCCCATGTAAAAACTCTACATCAGTCATCATCGAGTTGCTTGTAATTAATATATATTTGTATGAAACACACAAATGTAATAAAAGTGGTTTTCACATACTTAGTGTAAGTATGAGAAGTTTAATAACATGCTATTTACTTCTTTGCGAGAGTAGATAACACATTCCCGTTTCTCCACTGACGCTTCAGTTACAATAGGTTTTGTAAAAAGCGGGCATATTACAACATGTAAAAATCCTTTGTTGAAATAAAATATAAGAGAACTACGTAAGGCAAATACGATCATACAGAATGATACTATTTCGCAGAAGTCGCAATTATAATTCAGTCACATGAAACGATTTACAACAGACTAAACGGAATAGATAACAAGTTACTGGAAATCGCGTGTTTCAGTAATGAGCCTGCTATAGATATAAAGTCTATGCTTAAGGCGCCGGTTCCACGGCACAAGATTAGCGAGAAGCGAGTAGAGCTAGCTGCTACAAACAAGCTGTTTGTTTGGCAGAGCTCTCGCCGGGAGGTGTGAATAGTCAGTGATCAACGTGCACATGTATAGCTTTTACTAACACGGGACCTACAATCTTTTGTATGTTTTTTAAGCAAGAATATCGTGGATAGCTAGTCGCTTCCTTGCTGGTAGGACACTTGTTTTTTGCAAAGTGACTATTTTTGTATTAATGTAAATAAAGTTGACTTTGGAATGAAAAGTCTATTAAAGTCATAAAAAGTTTGTAGTTTTGGTGCCAACTGAACTTAAAGTTTTGGTCATCATTCTCCTGCCCTTATCCCAATTATTTTGTGGTCGGCGCAGCATGTCTTCTTCTTCCATACTTTTCCATTACTAGTCTCATCAGACACTTCTTTTCTTGCTTTATCATCCATTACACAGTCCATCCATTGTTTCAGTTTTGGTATTAAAGTATTTTTTTTGTCAGGAATGTCTAATGGAAACGAAATTGCCAAACATAGTAAAGAGCAATGCAAAGTAAATAGTATCACCATTTCAAACGAATTGATAACTAATGTTGATCGGAAACCATTTCCAAATATATTTGCATGAGGCTGATTTATTAGAAGTTACGTAAAAATGGATGAACGACAAATAGTTTGAAGTCTATCTATTGATGGAAACAAAATGCTTTGTTTTAAAAACCTAGTTTGGTGGCACAGAACGATCAATTCAGCTATTGCGATATACAAGAGATGTCAAAACACGCAATTCCGGTGAAAAAAGAATCTTTTGGTACAACATTTGTCATACAGCAGAGGAATATTTGCCCAATGTATCTGGGATTTGAGTTAAAAAGGCTTAATGTGCATTCAATTTCGTCGGACTCAACATTAGAATTATCATCATTATATCTACAAACATCCCTTTTCTAATAAAACTGTATTAATAAACCCTAACGATTCAAAAACTTTACATACCCTATAAAAACTCGACATACGACTAACGAAATTGGGACCTTGGGGTGAAAACTATTTTCACCCCCCGTCAACTCGCCCCCATGAAGACAGAACACAGTTCATTAATCTGGGGGCGAACACGAGAGGGCGCTGCTGTGCTTGTTTTTTAATTTTCCCTGACAAGGATATAGTGTAGTACAATATGTGGAAATGTGAAACTAGATGCGGTGGATTTTTATGTGCTGTAGAAAAATGAGGGTGAATTTGCTACGTATTTTAAACTAGACATGGTAAAGTACAGAGATAAAAAGTAAAAAGTTTTTTTCCAAATAGAGCTCTCAGAGCCATCAATAGTTTTTTGTTAATTTTTTGATTTTTTTATCAGTACTGGAATAATAAGGAAGACTGAAAAATCGTAAGATTGTATTGCGTCTCCAAGCATGAGTTCTAAAAACTAAAATGACTTTTAGAATTTCAGCATGGTTGTTTTTCTTCAACGGTGTCCTCAGAATAAATCAGTTTATTTTAACAATTTCTGTGCTATCTCTTCTAGTCTCTCTACGTCTACGCCACACACGGCTTTTTACTTAATTAAAAGTTTCAGCGACGCGCAAGTCTTTTTATTATACAGTTAGTTGTAACTTGTACCCCACTATGTGGGCACATATAGGTATATGTACTTACAAGTACATATAGGGAACATGCTCTGGTACAGGTTTCTTTTTTTGGGAGAGTTGTAAAGAATTTAAATTTAATTTGTGGCTACATTTTTAGTTTATTAAGTTTCAAAATGAAATCAGGAGAGGACTAGGCTTAGCAGAGGTCAGTGAAATGTTATTAGGTATTTGTTTGTTTAACATAAGCATAGCATAATCAAGTCAATGGCTCAAAGGTGACATTTTACAACAAAAAAAAAACCTGGCAAAATGGGTGCTTTATACACTCCTGCCTGCCCATATTGGCGTACCGTAATTTTCTGTTTATGTATAAATAATACTCGTATTGCTTACTTAGTACTATTATGTATCGAACTTTAGTACTAAAAAGATAATTCATAATAATATGTAGTAGGCCCACCTACATACAGGCTTTGACATTAATAATAGCGAATTAAGATATTAATTACGATAACGACAGCCCATTTGGGTAATATATAGATCTTATCATAAATTCATCATAATGCTAAAGGTCGTCTGTTCATACATACACGATATGTAGATTTTCAGCCAAATAAAGGATTTTTATTATTAGTAGAAAAAATTTGAACTGAACTTCAATTAGGGCTGGTCTGTTGAAAATTATTTGCTTATTATAGCCGTCTACTCCATCTAATCTGTATTATATGGTTCTACATCTAATTAATTAAAGTAAACTAATTCTAAGAAAATATACCAACAACATAAAGGTTGGAACGGTAATGCAGAGGTCGGGAGGAGAAAAAGATAAAATATGACAGCTGTCCTAAAGACATGTGGATGCCCTCAAAAGTAACCAGCTCACCTTTTTACCCCAAGTCGCTAAAGCTACTTTCACTTCTTAATTATTACCTCATCATTCTCCTGCCCTCATCTCTTCATTCTCATGTCTTCTTCTATACTTCTCTATTACTCTTCAGCTCTGCAGTCATTTCCTTTCTAGCCATATTGGCCTTCACACAGTCCTTTCATCATTTCTTTGGTCTTCCTCTACTCTTATAACCATCTACATTCACATACATTCTTCGTAATTAGCTACGCTTAATATTTACTACAGTTACTATAATATTTTTTATTTATTTATTTATTTCTTGCCTATGTTTCTTAGTAACTGTGTTACATTAGCACGTTAACCTCAACTAAGCCTACTTTCTGTTCGTCTGGCGAGCTCTAAATGTGTGATTACACGGGAAATGTAAGCTACATTGATCAAATATCCTACTACATAATTATAATTTACTAGCGGACGTCACGCGGTTTCACCTGCGTAGTTTCCGTGGGACTACGGGGATAAAATATAGCTTATGTTACTCAGTAAAGACGTGGCTTTTTAATAGTGAAAAAATTTTTGAAATCGGCGCAGTAGTTTTGAGTTTATTCATTACAAACATACACACACACACACACACACACAAAAATACAAATCTTTCCTCTTTATAATATGAGTGTACACCATGTTGGAGTCACCGTTATACAACGTGTTTTTTATATCCCATAACTCTAGGGTTATCTTCTTTACATATTATAAAACAAAGTCGTTCCCGCCGTCTGTACGCTTAAATCTTTTAAACTACGCGGATTTTAATGCAGTTTTCAGCAATAGATAGAGTAATTCAAGATGAATGCTCATATATATGTATATGTATGTTGCACCCGTGCGAAGCCGTGGTGGGCTGCTAGTATTCTATAAGTAAAAAAATAATACAAAAAGTCCCGTGTGGTGGTCACAAAATGCATAATTTCGAAGATATCATCTATCATAATTAATTTAAGTTTCATTGATAAATACGAGTAAATCATTTTCATTCCAACAATCATTCATATTGAAAGCTAAGAAAATACGACATTGTCATATTTCACCGAAGGCTGGTTAACATTAATCGTGACTTTGTCGAATTATTTTGTACGAAAAATAAAAACGAAAAGAAAAGAGAATTGAAAAATAATTCATATGCCAGTTGATTCTTTGATAATTATGGTCTCATTCATACCCTAGATTTATGGGATATAAAAAACACCTTGTATAAACAAACCAGTCAAGGCCTTCCACTTATACAGATTATATGGAGCAATTTAAACCTAAAATTGAATCTAAATTACAATTGACGTGAAGAAGCAATTCTTAGAAGGTAAACTAAATTGCCCCACAACCGTACGTCGGGCAATAATAGCCGTAAGAATAGCCTGCGTTAGCCCAGTATTACCTACTGTAGCGTGTTAACTACGATCAGCCTAGTTTCCTTCGCCGGCTCCTAGCAAGCCGGGAGCTGACTGCACGCGATTCTAACTGCTACATGTAAATCGTGGCGGAAGCCGAGGGAGTAAGTTGTATACTGATAGAGGTTTATTTGGTTATAAATCCCAAGAACTTGATTTGATATCCCTTCAAGGAAGTACAAAAGTCTTGTTGTTATTTTACGTTAGTTTTTTTCGTTAGTTTATCAATTGTCCCACTTTTGGGCGAAGGCCTCTCATTTCTTCTCCCAAACATCTCTATCTTGTGTGATCTCTGGCTATGTGCACCCGGCAAACAAGATCACATCGTCACACCGCCTTCCTTTATGTATGTATGTTAGCTAATAAAATAAAGATGAAAGTAGTAATGAGTGATTATACCACTTTCATTATACATTTCATTGTATAATTACTTATTTTGAATTATACGAGCGGAGTGGAGACAGACTTGTAAAACGAGGAAATAAAAACCATTTTTTTTTTAAATTATTTTTTTTTCATTTTTTTTTTTTTTTTTTGGTTCACCAACAGTTGTTTACACTGGTTGTATGCTAAAAGTAACATGCAAAAAAGTAAATGCAAAAGTGTAACAATCACTTATAGGTAAACTCCGCATGCATAAAGAAGTTGTACAATTTATAATATTAATCTAGCTTAAAAAAAAAAAAAAAAATGATTTCGAACATGGGGTGGGTTAAATCACAGGCAGTGATTTAAGGAATCGAGATTATCCCTACAGAAAAATTCCAATAACACTTTACCCGATTTGAATACCAGCAATTTTGCGTGTATTACATACAACCACTAGAACAATGAGGTAATCTTCTACTGGATTAGTTGCACTGTTGATTATTTTAGCTCCAGCAGATTTTGGCAATCCACAAATCATCAACAATACTATTGTATATTCAAATTAATGTATTGTATACCCATTTTACAACACAGATAACAAAAAATAATTAGACGGCAACAATAAACTAACGTGTTCAACCAATAAATCTGATATACACAAACTCAACTGACATTCCGAATATTGTCGTACATTTGCTTCAGTTTATACCGCCCGCGTTCGCCTGTAAATCAACCCGCGATGATTTAAAACGATTTCGCGGCCGATTCGTGACCCAAATATTGATTTTCGGTGTACAACCAACAGTTACAAAAAAAAGCGATGCTATATATTTTTTTCAAGTCTGCACATTTATTCAACAATCAGCCAGACTAACAGTGAGATGAATGAATGATATTGATAAAATTGCGGGTAACACGTGGTTTGGAGTCGCGCAGACCAGGGATGCATGGCACAACTCTTTTATACTCAGGAGCGGGTGGAACAAGGCTGTCCATGATTATGATGAGAGTCGACCTAAAGAAATCACTGGGCACACCTATCCGGGTCATGCTGATCAGTAAGCTTGGTTCGGCTTACCGTCATTCGATCATGTTCAGGGTCGGTTTAGCGGAATCCGAGCTAAGCCAAGCGGTATTTTCCCGAAATCTATGTTCAATTTTGCCGCCCGGCTGTGCAGAATTAAACCGAGTCGTGTATGTGTCTCCTCTAACCCTCAATGTAGCCAGCAAGCTACAATAAAATCAGATTTTATTTCGCTTTCTTTTGTTTTCACTTGTTAATTGAATTTGGACTTTAAAGTTGTATTCTTAAGTTTGTTTTTGGTTTATTTAAAGACGTATGTTAAGCAAACACGCGAAGATCGGAGGTAAATTGGTGGATGCCAATATTTTTTTTATCGAAGAAGCTTTTTTACGACGAAAGGCATCGAATTTACGTGCGGATTGACGGGTTATTGACTTTATGTCAGCTTGGCTATGGTATGGTTCTGTGGTTTAAGTTAAAAGTTTATAGAAGGTTAAAGAAAAGTCGACTTTTTTGGAAAATTACATGATAGCCGTTGTGATATTAATCTGTAGCTATGCTTTTTGCAAGTTGTCGTTGCTTACTGACAAAGAAAGCTGAAGTGGCAGAGAGCTGGCCATGTATATCAAAAGACCGATGGCCAATGGAGCTAATGAGTCCTAGAGAAGAAATCGCATGTCGGCAAGGAAGTGTGGGCCGCCCCCGAGCTAGATAGAACGATGACCACCAGTGGACCACAAAAGGCTGAATTGATTGGTGAAAGTTAATAAGAACGCAAAAGTTATGACAAATAATTGTAATTGTACTTAAAAACAATTGAGCAGAGGATGAACAAGACAACTGCCAGCTGCAAGAAGTCGAAAAATTTATTGCAAACTAGTAACACATGTAATACAAGTTTACTTTAATCTCACATCCCCATCCAGCCACACACCACAATATGCAATAACGATAAATTTCGAGATTTATCTCGGACGCTTACAGCTGCAATTACAACTAGAATAACATTTACGTTTTGCATAACCATTGTAGAATGTAGATTATTCTACGCTTGTTCCACATTACACCTCTGAGAGTACAGAGAATGGGATAAACTGGACGTTTCTGTAACGCTTGTTCCTTGTCCATTCAAGGAAGGGAAATTTGGCCCGCAGTGTGTTACAGAATCATAATACGAGTATTATTCCAAAAATAAGAAAGGACTGTCGTTCTACTGCTGTCGAGACGCTCAAGCGATGGAAGTACTGTAACCTTTTTGGTAAATAGTAAGCTTTTCCCGTGGTTTTGCTCGCGTTATGATCCGAAAGTATCCCACGTAATCGTTTTAAATAAAGCCTAAGATACGGGATAATGTAGCTTCCCATTGTTAAAAGATTTTTGGAATCAGTTCAGCAGTTCCAAATATTGTCCCCTACTTCCAAACTATCTCTACCTCTTTTTAATATTAGTATAGACTACAGTTTTGAGCCGATTTGGGGCAAAACGTCATGGGGATCGAGTGTGCGTCTATTTTTTTAATATTGTGTTTGTTTATGTTCACATTACATTGTTGCGTTTCCCGTTACCGTTTCTTGTATTAGGGGCCCCTGACGTAACTTAAATCATTTTTCTTTCCGTTTAGAGAATTCTAGAATTTAAGATTTCTAGGATGCGGTAATAGTAGGCAGTTCCGCAAACTAACATTTGAAATTCACAGAGATTGAATTACTAGTGTTAAAGCAATCACAGAGGCACTAAAGCGGCACTTTAATGCCAGTAACACTACCAACTGTGGCTCATTTGACGAGGATTGCCAGACGCACTGGCAGGCTGTAAACCAATTTAATTGGCAACTTGTGCATTATTATAGTGCGGGCACTTAGGCACTATTTATGCAATTAACAATGTAATAGTTTATTTGAAAATTGTTTTATTGAAATTAGTTTCAATATTTCTTGACCAACGAATAGTTTCTTGCAAAGATAGCATGTGACACCTCTTGTTAAGATGGACCCAACAACTTTAAAATTTAAAAATCTGGCTGGAGCAGTCAGAATGCAGAAAGTGACGGTGTAAAAGTGCCGTTTTTGAGAATACCATGTCCAGCAGACGACTGTGAAGAGTTTTATTGATTTCTTAATTTTATGAGTAGTGTTATGTTAACGTGTAAATAAGGATTAATACTAGCATGAACAAGTAAAGGAATGGGTATATTTTGAAATCAAGCTATAGTTTTCAACTATAGGTATGGTGTTCGTTAGTTTTACCCGTTTGCAACAAGTTCACTAAACTGCTATGAAATTGGTCTAATTGGAAACAGAACTATGTAGACAATATAATTTAAACTAGATTTTTTTCATGCGACATGACTGAAAATAATATTTAGCAGTTACAACTTTTTGATCATTGAGAAGATTGGACAATCAAAAAAAGGAATATTGAAATATTAGAATTTAAAAATGGCGTCTGTGTCCGAAATATTAGATCAGCTACTGCTATTGGTTTACTACATTAAGTTGGATCGTGTTTACTAAAATTAGACGGACTACGAAAGCCAACGAATTACGACCCATTTTTTAAAAACCCAACAATTATTTTTTGCCCCACATTCTCTCAAACGAAAAAAGTAAAAAACCCAGTTCTAATCCTCATAACTCAAAAAAACAGCTTTTAATACAAGAAAATAATCCCGCATTATTATGAAGTACTCGTACATTATCCCAGACATAATCCCGCAGAATCCCGCTGGCGATCTAAAAGCATAACGATGTATGTTTGGTCAACACACCATTCGTTGAGAGTGTTTCTCTGTCCCGCTCACCCCTCATAAGAGTGAGAGAGATAGAAGATCGGTAATGGCCAGTTCTTGCAAGAGGGTATTTTTTACGCTGTCGTTAAAAAGTTCACTCTCTAAGATTTGTGGAAGAATCTGTGTCTCACTGAGAGGGCGGAGGGGGGGGGGGGGAGGAAGCTTTATAAGTTTATAAGTATACGTATTTATAGTGGGAAAAAAGTTTGAAGTTCAAGAGAAAGTTAAGATTCGAAATATTGGAGTCTTCTTGGAGGATATTTAGTTATGTTCGTGAATAGTCTGGCAGTTTGATAAAAAGTGGTAGATATTTTAACGACCAGAAAATTTTCCTCATTCAGTGAAAAGCTTAATTTCATTGGTCATATAGATTGTGTGTAGAAATATGTTCCGGTGTTCATAATTTAATAATTTCCATAACATATACTAACTTATAACATTTTATGAATTACTGCAAAGTTCCACTAAATAAACTGAAATTACAAACCATCTCAAGAAACCTTCAAAAGAAATCCTCATTTAAAATACAAGACACGTCCAACTTACACAAAATATGAAGCCTCCCTGAAGTAACCTGGCACCGTGCCAGCCATCCTGGCATAAACTGGCATGGACTGGCAATACTGGCAGGCTCATTAGATTAGCCTCCGTGGCGTAATTCGGTTACCGACCAGACCTTTGTGTTCGGTGGGTCGCGCGTCGGTAGGAGCAAGGATTATCAAAGATGGAGCGATGTTTTGGTTTTGAGTAAGATGTGCGATTTAGAAAGTCATTTTGATGTCGAATTATTATATTTTAGGCAGAGGTGAACAATACACCCACATTTCGCCAGTTATAAAATATTTTCTGTACGAATTAAGTTCACGGGTTTGAAGTACTACCAAGTAAACTTGACGATGCAGGAAAGAACGAGAGATAAATTAGACTTATTAAGTCTGAAATTAAGCATCTCGACCAATGCTCATGCCTTCTCTATAAGAAGCAAGATCTGCAGTGGAACAATAAAAGACAGTATTTTTATTTTTGTTGTCTCTATGAGTTCCTTGTATACTGATTTATCTATGGATTAACATAATTTATAAAATTATATGCTATAGTATTAAAAGATCTTTCGATTGATAACCGAATTATAGGATACCTCTGCTATCCTTTTTTTGGATTACAGTCGAAATATTGTGTATCAATGTAAGACTGATATATCAAACAGACCCAGACCGTCTGTAATACTCAAATTCTGTTTGTCATAAAGTTTCGACATAAAATATATCGTCCGAATGTAACTTTTGTATTTTATTGAATATTACATTATGTAATTCATGAATACACAACATTTTATGTAATAATAAAACGGTGACCCCTCCAGTACAAGACCAATAATTTTTATGTTAATGCTAAAATTCTTGGCTACGAGACTACGGCGTAGACCCGTAGCTGCTACGAATATAATGTAGCCGCTACGCGTGCTACGTGCCGGAAAAGTTTTTTTTTTTAAATTCGTGAACTGTCGTAATCGTTTTTATGAAGAAACGTTTTATTGATGTTGAAGTTTGAAGTTTGACGAGTTAATTCTCGTTTTAGAACATAATTTTTAAATTAATGTTTCTTATATTGAGAAAATTATAATTGTTTGCTTTTAGAACAATTTTAAAGCGTGCGTCTTACCAAAGCATTTTTTTTATTATGTGAACTATTCATTTATTTTTGGCGTTAAGTTGAAGTAGTTGTGAGAATTTTAATAAATACAAGACTCTCGTTAAAAAATGTTTCAGTGAACATTTTACGGAACATAAAATATTATAATTTCATTTTCCAGCGTTTTTTCAAATATTAAAAACCGTCCAAGTGCGAGTCGGACTCGCGCACGAAGGGTTCCGTACCATTATCTATACAACACTAGACAGAACGGCAAAAAAAACATGTTTTTTGTATGGGAGCCTCCCTTAAATATTTATTGTATTCTGATTTAGTATTTGTTGTTATAGCGGCAACCGAAATATATAATCTGTGAAAAATTAAACTGTCTAGCTATCACGGTTCATGAGATACAGGCTGGTGACAGACCGATGGAGAGACGGACAGAATGGCAGATGGACAGTGGAGTCTTAAGGAAACTCAAAATGAGTTTCTGACAAAACATAACTACTTTTTCCGAAAGAAAACCCTCATACTTTAAAATAATACCACCATTATTTTTATAATATAATAATAATAGTTTATATTATATTGTGAAAGATGGCACGGTTGACATATGTCGGGCATGCCACCGTCCAGGAGAATCGATCCATCACATTATTTCTGGGTGTTCTAGTCTGGCCAACGGAGAGTACTTGCATAGACATAACCTTGTTGCCAGGATTATCTACCAGCAACTTGCTTTGAAGTACAACCTTGTAGAATCAGAAGTGCCATACTATAAGTATGCGTCAGACCCAGTTCTCGTTAATGGTAATATCACGTTGTATTGGAATCGACCTATCACCACCAACAGGACTGTTGTTGCCAATAGACTTGACATTGTGGTGATAGTTCGATTGGAGTGTCGCACAATGATGTTGATATAACGGTCCCGCATGAGGTGAACCTCGTGAAAGCAGAGAAAGATAAACAATTCAAATATCTAGTTCTGGCTCCCAAGGTTGTCGACATGTGGGACGTGAGTACAGCAGCCATTGTGCCGATAGTCATGTCGGCCAATGGCTTAATAGCCAAGAGCCTCGACCAACATCTTAGCAGGCTCTCGTTTGGCAGCTGGATCAAGGGCTTGATTCAGAAAGCAGTACTTCTGAATACAGCACGTATTGTTAGGAGGTTCCTCTCTCAAGAGCCCTGACTACCGGTAGCTCGGACCCTGTTCCCAGCGCTGGTGGGCTACTATTTTCATATTTAAATGTTTTTATTTATATTGTTTTTATATTAGGAATATTTAAAAATGTAACGATATGTTGTAAAATGAATAAACGATATAATAATAATACCAGTCTATTATTAGCATTGATCACCACGCTTGCTCAAGACGAGTTGGCGATTTCAGACTTATATTAATTATAAGTCCAGGTTTCCTCACGATGTTTTCCTTCACCGATGTCTGTGATGTCCAAGATAAACTTAGAAAGTACATATGAATTGAAAAAAGTCACATTGGTACTTGCCCGGATTTAAACCCACAACCTCATGTATGAGAGGCGAGGCCTTAACTTCTGGGCCATCACGACACTCACAGTGCCATTATTTTAAACTGAAATATTTTCGCGGACTGAAAGAGAATTTTCCTTTCAAGTTGGTTGCTGAAACTGTTTGTAAATGACACACATGAACTTTGTGTTCGTATGAATTTCCATGAAAGCCTTCTGAACTACTCGAACTCAACGAAGTGAACTAACTCCTGTAATTAGAAGTTGTGCTGATTTCGACTCAAATAGATTTTAGTCGATAAGTTTGGGGTTATTTTAGTTTTAGGTTAGCCGAGTAATTAAAGGTAACGTGGCGAGTTTAGACAATTTAGCTGATACTGAATATTGTATTAGTGTATTCTGAAGAGAAGACAATAATTGTTTTTTGTCGTCTCATAATCAATTTAATCCAGAAGTCTCGGTTGGTTTGATAGCCATCCCTGTGGTCTCTGATTGTAGTCCCTGAAACCGTTGCCAAAATTTGTCACCTTTTTCAGAGTTTTATAAGTGCACATCTAAAATAAAATATTTTGATTTTGATGTTTTAGACAGCGAGATGAATAAAGGAGTTCAAAATTCTTAAATTACCATCTTTCGGTAACTAGAATGATGAAAAGTTAATGTCTTATTCTTTTGAGTTCCTACTGTATTTAAAATTGAGCTCAGTTCATATATTTCGATTTACCAAACCAAACTTAAAACAAATCCCGAGCATACTTCCCCGACATAATGTTAAAAAGAGTACCCCAACCTACAAAACTTCTCTAAACTATCCCCCAAGCTAAACTAAACGAAACAACCCCATACTCAATACACCCAACTTCCCTCAACTCTCATACTTCACGCTCTTAAACTATTCAACATTCCCTAACTCGGCTAAATTATTTATATAGTCTAGCTATTCAGGCTGCTTCTACTATCAACCTATTTCGGGTTCTGGCTGGGCCAACCCGCCAACCCAGTTGGCACGTTGCCAGTGGCCTTGAAAGAAGTCGGTCAACGCGTATGGCTGCGCTTCAAGTTTGCCCAGGATTGCCTGTGTCAGCAGGGGACGATGGGTCTCAAGGAAAAGTAAATTTATGTTGTTTTGTAAGGATTTGAGTGAAGGTCGCGGGAGATTTGGCAAGATTTTTCTTTTATTTAAATTGTCCAGAGACGTTTTAGGAAATGTTGGCTTAGAGTTTTTTTTTTTAATGTATGATTTTTTTAAGTAAAGTGTAAGTACGCAAGAATGCCCTCTAAGGATATAAAAAGAAAATGTTTCTTCATCTTGAAGACCTATGTATAGCATAAAGGATTATTTTAATGAAACCAGTAACCGTAATTCCATCGATTAAAAAGTACCGCAGTGGGCTTTGTATTTCCATTAGTTGAACCGCGTATCCTAGATATTATTATGTGGGAGTTGAGGTTGCATTTTCCTTATTGCAAAGTAGGAAAAAACAGTTGCCTACAAATAGGAAACTTTAGCGTAGTTTTCTAGGAGAGCTCCAAGAAAATTCGTTCCAAAAACACGTCGGCTCGGCTTTGTATGTTTAGAGGTTATTTTATAAAAAGAAGGCAATGTACGTGCTACGAATACTGTAGTGAACATGTAAAAACCCGCATTTTATGTAACTGTAGGCGGAAAAACGAGGAAAAGGTTCCTTTCAGGTAATAGTGGTGAAATGAAAATAAGCGTATCTAGAAAAGTTAAAGCCTTTAAAATATGCTTGAACAGAATTCACAATAAGAACAAAATTGTAAATTGAAACAAAGCTCAGAAAAACTCAAATCAAAAAAGAAAAACTATGGAAAACCACACGTGGAATTGAAAAAAACTACAAGAAAAGCGTTTAAGAGTGCATGTCACTTACCGATGAAGTTCATCTTGCTTCTCCTATCACACTTTCCGTACCAAAAATATAATATATATATATCCTACAATCTAGTAACAAGTCGCCATAAAGTCCGTATATAAAAAATACTTTTAATTTGTAATATTGAGCACCAAATTTTGCCTACATTAGAAAATACATGATACGTATCGTTATAAGAAGAAGAAAGAGAAGTACGTAAGAAGCTAAGACATGTTTGAACGGAGAGAAACGTCTGCTCGACGCGAGCGGCGGCAAGCCAATGCTGCCTGGAGAGCGCCGCGCGCCTATTTAAGCCCTGTGCGCACTGCCGCGCACTCACACAGGCCCGCACGCTCGCTCACACATCCGCGCCACTTAAGAGGGCGCACAAGGGAAATCGTTCCGCCATTGTCGTCGTAATGGAAATGGTAAAATTGATTCCCGTCAAATTGTACTTTTAATAATGATCGTAATTATCTTTATTGAGGGTTTTTTTCTTAGATTTTTGAGCGAGAGTCTCATCCCTCCGGGACGAGATAGCAGATAGTACCAATTTAGGAAATCAAAGCTTATCTCTGGTGAAAGGAAAAAAATGTTGCGTATTTTTTTAACATGAAATAATCGTTAAAATCTAAAATTCAATCGCCAATAGGACGGAATGACGATAAATAAAATGTAAGTAAGAAAAATTGGATGCGTATTTCACCCCCCTTAACGCACACATGGGTGGGGGGTGCGGATTGCGCATGTGTGGGGGTATAAGAACAAAGGGAGCGCGGTGGGGGCGTGGCCAGGAGTGTGTGTGCGTGTGTTAAATCTTTTATAGGTCGATGCATTAAGTAATTTAGTATTATACCTTGCATTTGACAGAGGCCGGTTGATATACGCGTCCTGCGGCTAGCGGCGGGCACGACTCGTTTCCGTATTTTTAACCGTTTCCGTGTCCGGAAAGTTTACTTAGGACTTTGTTCTATTATTGAGAACTCTTTGTGAAGATATAGGGCGGTTTCTAATGACAGTCGAGAGAATTAATGGAAAGGTATTTTCTTAGTATGATCTTCCTATTTTATTATCTATTAAATAGTCCAATACTATATGATCCTGAATACTCACTATAATATTTCGAATTTCAAAGATTAAGTTTCATGACTGTGTAAAATCTACTAACAGTACCTAACTAAGTCATGCTAAGTGCTGGCAAATTATGTTATGATCATACTCTCCTTTCGTTGAACGTAACTAAAGGAGAAAATCTTTCCCTTAGCAGTGCCATAAAAACTACGCTTTGATATTGGCAAAGAAATAAGATGTAGAAGTTTTAATTAAAACAACCAGGAATTCATTTAAGTGGGACATTCATCTTGATAGAATATACATATGTCAGTAAAGGGAAAATAACTTTTGAAAACCTTTGTGAGTGTCCTATTCCCACAGGCGTTGTCATAAATTAAGACTTTTATAAACTTTCCTTTAATAAATAAATAATAATAATAATAAATTGCAGAGTAAAAACCTATTACTTCCTCTTTCTTTTTAACTTGAGCACTGAGATTTGTTGATAAATAATCAAGTAATGAATTTGTAAGCGGACTCTTCTCGAAACCGTCAACTATGCGGTTTACTTTTACAATGTAATTTGCATGTTACAATGTAAACCAAATAGATTGGTCGACCGTACATCACACTACGCAAAAATAATTGCTGGGAAACAATTTTTTATACATGCGACTCATGCATTAAATAGTACAAGGGTAATGGAGATATTTACAGTAAAGCATTACATTGCACATTCAAAAAAATATTAAATAAAAACTTGCCAAAATGTTAGTAGAACTTTGACCTAAAATATCTTTGTAACTAGAAGGTCCCTAGGTATGGTCAAGGACAAAAAATAAAACAAACACTTTTCAGTTTTGTTAAGGGTCTTTTTACCTATTACTTACGTTTCACCCATTATAGAACAACAACTAATTTACTGTCAAATAATTAAAGCTTACAGGAAGAGAGCTTTAATTTCACAGTAATTAGCAAAGTAAGGATACTTTGCTGTGCTCCACATGGTCCATTATAAGCATGTCTTTGCAAGCCTAATACCTAAGTTGACATCTTAGAACGTTATAAATATACTGAGTATTCGAAACACACATTACCTACTTTATCTAAAACCTAAAAAGCCCATTAAAAACTCCCGCTCATCGTTAAGTTCATTTACCATTGCGCATCCACAATATTGACATTCTCGCAATTCCTGCCGTTCTCTGGGAGACTTCATAATCCCTGATTAGGATTCAGCTCGACTTCGAACTACCCGCGTTATGCACTCATTTGAATATTATATTAAACGGTGACATAAACACGGATCTCTTATATAGTTTCTTCATTTATTATATAACATGCGACACGTCCTTCTTCGCATGGTTATTACGACTTGACAATATAATCAAGATTTTTTTATGATTAAAGTTTTGTTTTAATCCATACCTTATTAAAAACCGGCCAAGTGCGAGTCGGACTCGCGCACGAAGGGTTCCGTACAATTATCTATACAACACAACACAAAACGGTAAAAAAATCACGTTTGTTTTATGGGAGCCCCCTTAAATATTTATTTAATTCTGTTTTTAGTATTTATTGACATCCCATGATCTGTCCACGAAGTGGACACAATAGTTAAACAATGGCGTCTCGACCAAATTGGTCATTCGACAGATCATGATTTATAGCGGCAACAGAAATTACATCATACAGCTCTTCGGTTCATGAGATACAGCGTGGTGACAGATAGACGGACGGACAGTGGAGTCTTAGTAATAGGGTCCCGTTTTTACCCTTTTTTACCCCCTTTTTTGTCATCCCGCGATCATGGCGCTTGAAACAGCGTCGAATTATCGGGAGCTCAAAATAATTGACAATCACGGAAGATATCCCGTAAGTCACGTATCCCGTATATGATGTGTTTTTTCAATATGGACGAAGTCACGGGCAAGAAGTATCTATACTATACATATAATATATATTTTATATATATATTTAATATATGTATGATGAACATATACATCTTCTAGACTAAATTAAGTAAATGATAGTGAAGAACAGAAATAGAAGAACAAGGTCTCACAGTCAGACATGAAAAGCGTCTTTCATTTATAATACGAGGATACACACAGACGTGTGTAGATTATGTCATGTTGTCGGGAGAGTGGAGTCAGGGAAGGGAATTTTGATTGGTTTCAGAGTTTTAATGGTTTAATTTTAATTATGTTTAGTTATAAAATATTATTATGTGAATGTGTTTAGAAGCGTTTGTGTAATAGTGCCTTTATTTTCCAAAGGATCAGTCAATAGGTTTTATTACAATGTGGTGAAGCATATGAGAGAGGAAGTTTGCTTTTGACATGTCAATGTTTCTTGGTTTAGAAGTCTGCCTACAAATATGAATTTGAGTAGGAAGTGCGACCACTACAGGAAATATTTCAAAATGCTTTCTATAACTGTAAAAATGGAATAAAAAAGTTAGATTACAAGTTCTTAAAAGAGAGGGAAATCTTCATTCCTAAAGTATTTCTTCTTCACAGAGTAAAGAAACAACAACGAACAAATTGTCAGCAAAGGAAACAAATTTCACGGGTAACCACCCTTTGGAACCAACAATAGGAACAAAAAGGGCACTTAAAAAAGAGTCAAAAACGATCATCATCATAAAAAAGTCATATAAAACTTTTTTAATCCGCGCCTCCAATCGTTCGCAAGTAAAAGCCTGAAAGGGGGCAATATTCAAGAATTATGCTTTTCATAAAACCAACCGGTCCACTTCACTCAAGCCCACCCAATAAGTCCCGCCAAAGAAAGTATGCATTACCGTAAAAATAAAAGTCGAAACCTCTTACCGGGGTTGTACGCGCAAATTGTCCTTACCGCGAAGCTGACAGAACTATGCCTGTCTCGCTCGCACTTATGGTAAATCATGTAGGCTGCGGTGAGTAAGTGATTTTTTACAAAGGAAAAGATTCTGAGTGCGTGATTGTAATACTGAATATGACTAGATTTAAGAGAAATCGTGACTTTTTATAGTGATTTATATAGTGCTGTAGGATTGTGAAAGTAGGAAGAAGATATTACCGTAATACTTGCAATTAAAGAATTTACTCTGTAAAACGGAAACGGAACGGTCTTACTTATAGATGGTGATTTTCAATTTTTTCAGGAGCCAATGTTTACCTGTAAAATAAGAAATTAATATCATAAAAAAAACGAAATATAACCTTAATTATAATTTTAGAATACGTAATATACTGATACTGTTAGCCTGCGTCATCCCACGGCTATTTATTTATTTATTATTTATATACTTTTAAAACATAGTTGCCGGGTTACCTTCTATTGATAAATAAATAATATATTCTGTTATTCAATAAACTAACATAAAACAATCTCGATAAGTAAACTTATTCATTAAAACAAAAGAGATGCAACAATCCGTACTACGTAGCTACGGCGTAGCAGACGCTACGAAACCGTAGCGCTCGAACAAAAGAATAATGTAATGCACTTCGTTGCCTTTACATTGAAGAATTCAGTTTGTTCTATTCAATTCCTTACTTTTTTTGAAGTTTCATAAGATGCGGGTAGTTTTTAAAACGGCAATTCCAACTTGAGGTATGAAAGGTCTTTGTTAAAGCGGGTTTTGTGAAGTTTTTTAGTGAACTGAAATTAAAACTATTTAATTTCAGTTGGTCTGTAACTGTGTTTGCTTGTAAGTAAATTATAAGTACTAATATTTAATTCAAGCATAGCTAGGGTTTTGAAGAACCCAGTTATTTTAAAAATATAGCACAATGAGGAAAAAATGTAACTTTTTTTTTTTTTTTTTGACGTCTGGACACTGTTTCTAATTTCAAACTGTTAATTTGATATTTATTGAGCTGGCGGATATAACCCTGGATAAGTTGGTATTCAGCCCCACTATTGAACTATCTTGATTAAGTAGAGTAAATTCCTTGGCTTTGAATTAAAAAAGTTAATGTCGACTTACAATCGAAAAGTATACGATTAAAAATCATCCTTTCACAATTAATCAATCACGCCTGTGCGTGGAAGGGTACACCGCTGTCTAAGTATGCACACCCACATAGTGCACCCGCATGTTGCCCGTTATTTTTAGCCCTACGTCATAACAGGCGAGGCCAATGGCACGCACCAGGCCCAATATCCAGACTCGGAGCTGCTACTGAAAAATTCTTGATTGGCAAACTCAACACCACATGCCCGACCTGGGAATCGAACCCAAAACATCAAAAATTATGATATTAGTGTTTGAGAACGACTTTTAGAGGAAATAATCATATGGCTTTGGGTGGTCCGGTTCAGACAGCACGCTTGCTCACCAGTGGCGCTTGCGACCAAACAAAGCTATTCAAACCCATCTTTTCACCATCAACCATTAGCATTTTCATTACTAACCTAACATTATGTTAAAGACTACCGACCACTGTACGCGGTACGTAAGCGGTAAACCAGCGGCATACGGTAGGTCAGCGGTACAGTACGGCAGCGATAAACCGGGGCCCACTCGCGTCTGATTTCATTTACAATTCATTTGATATACTTAACGCGGACCTTTGATGGACGCGCCAGGGCTGGCCCGCACCCGCGCCGCGTGGTGAACAGGGGAGGAAAATGTAAGGGTATTTGTTTATATGGATGAGGTGGGTTTAGCATTTCGTTGGTTTTTAGTGGATATGGGTGTGATTTGCAGCTGACATAGATGCGCACATAAACCCTAGAAACTAGTCTTTTTCCAAAGGAGGTAGACAGAACGCAATCTGCTGCGGACCTCGCATGTTTTACTTCGCCCACATTCATATATTGCCCAGACTTTTTTGTGTACTTAAAATCAAACATAATTTATATACATGTTACTGGTGACCCATACCTGCTTCGCAAGATTTTTACAACTTGACAAAACATCTAGATTTTTTTTCAAATACTATGTTAGTTTAATAGTACATAAACCGGACACCGAACATAAACGGATTATGCGTATCATACATACTACACCACACCAAGGGAGGCAGTTTGGTTATTAATTAGAACACCGTATCAAATAATGAAAAAGAATCTCAAAACCTTTTAGTTTGTTTTTTTTTTGAACAAACTAAGTGGCTTCAAACCTCAAATAATCTCTACCTCGACAGCCCTACCACCGTTTAGGTATAAAGTTACGTCTGAACGCAAGTGGTTCGGGGTAAATACGTTTTCTTATTCCTCTCTACGCCCCCTCCCCGACCACCCCCGTTCACCCCCTGTTGCCTGCTGACCCTCGAGGACGTGTACACACTGGAAACGGTTTTCCAGTAAGTGTTAATGGTTTGTTTGGATTTGTAATTAGGAGCTTTTCAGTGTATCGAGGGGATATGAGGAATACGTTGATGCACGGGGGACATGACAGCGGCGAGGGGAGTAATGAAGCGAGGCATTGTTTAAGTCCTAACCTAGGTATTAATAAGAGAGAAATATCAGGTAAAGAAAATTGTTTGTGATCTTACAGAAACTGTATAGTGTATACCCAGTGGCAAAGTAAGATCACAAAAGTGCTCAATGTAGGACACATCATTATCATCCTGCAACTAAATATATTGGTGTTGGCTTCTAGGCTATCCAGATGTAGCTGAATACTACACGATACCTCTTGGCAAGACTAGTTGACAGAGTTTCGGGTCCCGACTAAACACGAACACTTGTAACACCATATGATAATACCAAACTTTATGTCAGATTTATGTCATACATTATACGTAGTCTGGTCGGCCACATTTCTGTTATATTTTCAGTTTTAATTGACAACCCGAATGGCGCAGCGGTAGTGAGGCTGCCTTACGTTCTTAGGGTCTCGGGTTCGAATCCCGGTAGGAGCAAATGCTTTAACGAGCATGGACATTTGTTTCCGAGTCATGGACGACACAAGCCTCGTTGCTTAGTGTGGCTCTAGATGCCGCTGTGTGTAAAAAAAAACAATTGTATTGTCAACAAAAATATTTAAGGTTGGAAGTCCGTAAAATAATCACTCATAAGTTCATCAACGTCCTTTAAAAAAAAGAAACAATTTCAACCAACCGATTAGCCTCAAAAGCATAATGCAATTCCTTCAACAAAAAGAAAACCCTGAAACCTCCTTTCTCCCTAATCTCCACATAGTATAGACAATCGAAGTGGTTCTTTCTGAAACAAAATGGAAGTTAATTGTGCGTGCCTTGTAACTGTTAACTAAGTGAGGGCTATTAGCTTACGTTCAATCCGTGTGTCAATCCAGACTATCAAGCCGGAATGGCTGACTGTCTGCAGGCTGTCGGTGAACGTCGTGGCTTAAGTGATGGGTGGGAGTGGTTCGTTGGGATAAATAAAGAATTCTTATTGCAGTTCGATTGGGTTGTCAAATGATTGCTGTTTATTTGGAAAATGGGTTTTAAAAATCAAGGTTTTGTCATTTTATCTTCTGCTTAATCTACTTACTTCACTGACAGACTTCACAGAGCTGTATATTAGAAATTCTTAACTACGTATATAGTTACTTTTCTTCTCTATCTGTGTGACCATGATATTTTTCAAAACTGCACTGCACTGCACTGGATTTTGCACCGTCACCACTAACCGTATGGAGAATTTGTTTCCTAGAAAATTTGTTAATTCATTCACTGACTGATGACGCACTACCTACACCGCTGGGTCTAAAAGCATGTAGATAAAAAATCTTTCTGTTAAAACACGGGTGAGTACTAAGAAAGGATCATTAAAAGTGTGTGTTCTTAAAGGGCATAAAGTCGGTTCTTAAAGGGCTCTTCAGTTGTTTCGTTGTTTAACTCTCACGCTGTTCGAACCGTTTTGTCAATTTATACATAAGTTTATATAAGTGAAAACTTGTAATTGGTCTTCTTCTACATATTACTTCTGACTACTCGAATGTATTAGCTGTAAGTTTTCTTAAAATTAATGAAATATAATTGTATGAAGGTTCGTCATTTTTGCCGATAAGAAACCCCATCGACACACAGCTTAAATATTTAGAAAAATGATTTGAAAAATAACTTGGCGTTAATCCGTAGACAAATTAGTTTGTAACTTACACCTCGCCCACACAGCACATTGTTTAACGAAAGATTCTCACTTATTGATACAGACGGTGATTCAGACGTGCTTCGGTCTTCTTTACCTCTTAAGTTGCATATGTTTTAACAGTTTTTTTTTAATATATCCATAACTACGTCACGTAAACTTCTTTCTTGTGAAATAACTCGCCCGGAAAATTACTAACTCCAAATCTATGTAGTACTGCCATTTCAGTTGCGTTTTGGTAATACGGAAGTAAATCTCCCCTCGCTCGTCTAATGAAGTTTTTAAGAGGTTAAGTAAACATCGATTATTGTGCAAACGAAACTGCATAAGTTCAAATGCGAATTTCGTTTTTAATTTGAATCACTCTTGAACCAATGCATAGTGAAAACTTACGAATTGGTCGTCGTCTAAGTAATAGCTTAAAAGTTATTTAACTTATGTCTACAACTCAGACCTTTTTCCCATAGGGGCACGCAGAAACTGTAGTTCTAGAGTTTTCTCTTCCATACGTGCTTAAAATCTACCCGCATCGCCGGTGCAAGTACTACGAAAGTACGCACCTGACTTTTCTGAAGAACATCACCAATGAAGTCAGAGTATTTCCTTCAAGAGTGACGCTTTCCGGTGCTTCACAATTTTTTAAGTTACGAATGAAATCCCCCAAATTACTTCAGTTAAAATGGCAAACGAATAAGTCCAAAACTGTTGAAATAGTTTTGTTATAGTTTTGGGGGCGTGCGTCGAAATCCTTTGCCCAGAGACAAAGCTTTGAGTTCCTCCTGCGACTGACAGCCTAGTACAGACACATGTGAGGTCAGGCCACTTCCAGCTAGTTGTGAGGAAGATATGCATTTTTAGTTTAACTCTGTGTAATTTGGAGTTTAGTTTAAAGGTTTGGTAGCAAAATTTCATGTATCATGGCGAATGAAACATGCTCGTAATATCAAGAGGATTTGTGGCGTCGTCATGGCAATTAGTCTTCATAATTTACGCTCATCTATTTGTAGCTTATGTATCGGAATTGTAGGCATTCTATCTATGTCTGATGGCAGTGTGGCTTTGAACACCAAGAGCCTCAACAAAATGACATTAGTCAGCAATAACGATATGATGTGTTACTGAGTTTTTTCATCAGGAATTTCTACGTAGCGTGATGGCAATAGGCACGCCCCCTTTTACATGGGAATAAAACATAACTGGCGAAATGTGGTTGTACTATTTAGTACGCCTCTGCCCAAACCCTTCGGGGATTACAGGCGTGACGTTGGTCAATGTTATGACGATGATGGACAAGTCAAAAATGTGTTGAAAGTCGAAACGTAGAGATACGAAACGTTATTAAAGCATAGTACATTTTTCTTCTAGGCTATAAGTATACTTCTTGAAGATTTTAAAGAATGAAATAAAAAAAAACTGGCCAAGTGCGAGTCGGACTCACGCACGAAGGGTTTCGTACCATTATCTATACAACATTAGAAAAATCGGCAAAAAAAAAACACGTTTGTTGTAAGGGAGCCTGGGAAATATTTATTTTATATTAATTTAACTATTTATTTTTAAAGTGAAAATCATTCATAATTTCAGCCGAAAGACGTCCACTGCTGGACATAGGTCTCACCCAAGTGTCGCCACATTGACCGGTCCCGTGCGACTCGCATACAGCGGACTTTCCAGGCAACCTTCCCCAGGTCATCGGTCCACCTAGTGGGAGGCCTTCCAACGCAACGTCTTCCGGTTTGCGGTCGCCACTCCAGAACTTTTCAGCCCCATCGGCCATCCGTTCTGCGAGCAATGTGACCTGCCCACTGCCACTTAAGTTTGGCAATTCTTCGGGCTACGTCGGTAACCTTGGTTCTCTTGCGGATGTCTTCATTTCTGAGTCGATCGCGCAAGGAAACTCCGAGCATAGCCCTTCCCATTGCCCTTTGGGTGACTTTAAGCCTTCTGATGAGGCCCATTGTGAGCGACCACGTTTCGGTCCCGTATGTTATCACTGGCAACACTGATAGACACACAAGAACATAGACTTTCGTCTTGAGACACTGCGGTAAGTTGGACGAGAAGATACCGCGCTACTTCCCGAACGCTGCCCAGCCGAGTCGGATTCGACGATTGACCTCTTTCTCGAAGTTAGACCTACCTAACTGGACCGTTTGTCCCAGGTACACCTAATCGTGTACAACTTCGAGTATAGAGTCTCCGATCTTGATAGGAGTGGGTGTGACATGGGCATTCAACATGACCTGACCTGACCGTATTGAGGTCCTCCATGGTCTCAGCCATGACCACTATATCGTCGGCAAACCGAAGGTGAGTGATGTACTCGCCATTGGCGTTGATGCCTAGCCCTCTCCAGTCCAGAACCTTGAAGACATCCTCCAGTGAATATACAACTAAATGTTCTGTGAATATTTCAAGCATAATGGCAACAGGTAGACCCTCTTGCCATTATTAATATCGATCAAAAAACGGAAAAAAATCACGTTTTTTGTATGGATGCCCCCTTAAAATATTTATTTTATTCTGTTTTAGTATTTTTTGTAATAGCGGCTGAACAAATTTGAACTGAATAGCTATCACGGTTCATGAGATACAGCCTGGTGACAGACAGACGGACAGATGGACAGTGGAGTCTTAGTGAGAGGGTCCCGTTTTTACCCTTTGGGTACGGAACCCTAGGAAGAACAGTTAAAACCGGTTCTTTTTCTTCATGCGTTATAACAATAGTTGGTACTTTGACAGAGAAGAACTCGGAACGACCATGATCTAAGACCTATTTACTTTAAAACATTATAAAGTGTAAGATGATATTTAGTCTAGGACTAGCTACATACCTACTGTTTCATTTAAAAAATGCTTCCTGAAACAAAAATAAAGACGAAAATCTATTCCCAAAGTTCCTAAACACTGCCATTACACATTTAGTTCCCAATATAACAACAAATTGATATCGATCAGCCATACTAACAGGAAATAAGCTAAAACAGCGGACATTCGATAATAGACTATTATTATTTATCGAGAGGCGGATATTATCGGATATTGGCGGATATCGGCGGATCTCGGGGCGCCTCTAGTGACGTAGTTAGCAGCTCAGACGTTTCGGAGTGTTGAGGGTGAAGATTAAATTCTTGGAGAAGTTTGTAGAATTTGTTGATCTTTTATTGAGAGGCCGAAGGTTTCTTAGTGGAGGCTGTTAATGGAGTAATATTAAAATGAACCGCTTTTGAAATTATCTCACTGGAACATACTACCGGAATAATACGTATCTTATAAAAATAAAATATCGCTGGACATTGTAATGTCCAGCGATATTTTATTTTTTATAAGATCATCACATCCCCATCTAGTGCCACACTAAGCAACGAGGCTTGTGTCGTGGACACCAGATAGTTGATATACTACATAGATCCTTTTTTGTTTGTAAATACATACTTATTATACATATAAACATCACTCACAATCCATGAGTCGGAAATAAATGTCTATGCTCATAACACAAATATTATGTCTTAACTCAGGTCATGGTCATTTCTGTACCATATTTAAAAACGCAAGAGACAGACTGATCGACAAGCAAAAGGCAGTGCTTCCCAAACTTTCTTTTGCCATGGCCCGGTAATTTTCAGACTGCCCCTTCGATTCACTCAATAGTTAATAACACCCCTGAGATCTGCTCCACTTCAAGTCAGTTTCTATATAAGGTAAACTAGTGTTGAAAACCTAGTTTCACATTTTATAAGTTGCGAAAATAACGGTATTTACCACTTTTCAGTTTTTTTTTTGGAAGTCGGTAATTTCTTTGCAAAAAAGTTTTTTTTCTAGGGCACTATTGTAGTTTAGGATCTGGTATTGACTAACAAATACAAAAACTGTGCAGTTCTGACAATATAACACACATGCAGGTCGAATTGATAACTTCCTTTTTAAGAAGCCGGTTAATTAAATTGTATAATCGACATTGATATTATTTATTTCTAGAAGTATCTAAATTTAAATAACTAAGCTTTAAATAAAACCACCCTCCAACACCCCACGCTATTTCATTTCACCACCTCCTATTAACGGAATCATCCCATTTCTTACAACCCCCGGTTTTTTTGCCGGCAAACGAATGGCGCCCGAATGATTAGCATACATCGAACGCGTGACGGATGCCGTGTCCGAGCCGTACCAGGCCGCCCCGTGACGGACTGATGTATAACCGGAATATTTTAACAGCAGGTTTTTCTCTTGGATCGTTTTCGGTGTAATATTTTAACAGTGAAACAGAGTGTTTGCGTTCTGTTTTTATGTTTATTTGTGCTGAAGTGAATGTGTTTGATGGTTTTGTGAATTACGATTCCGGTTTTGATTGGTTTTCAGCAATAAAGAGTTTGTTTGTTTAGTATTTTTTTTTTTACGTTTTGTGTGTAAGTGGTTTTATTTCACAGATACATACATACATGAACACTTATAAAAGGTCAGAAGCTAGGTGACCGGTTTGAGTTGTTAGTTTCTTATGGAGAAGAAGTTTGCCGCATGCCTAATAAGCTGTGGGCCAAAATAACCACTTTCTGGAACCCTGACTCAGCCAGAAATCTTCGCGGCAGACCTCATAGAAGATCCGCCGCGGGAGACGCCCCGGGCGTCGGGGGCCGCGTGGTGCCCCCGGCCACCGTAGGCACGGGCCTGTGGACGGTGAGCTATGGGCTAGCTCACCGTCCGTCCGTCTCATGACGACAGGCCGTGTCGACGGCGCGTTCGTGTTCCACGCGCGACTCAAAGAGAGTCAGCGATAAGGAAGGGGTCCGCAAAGGCCGATGCCTGCCGGAGCTGCGGGACTGTTCGAAAGAGATACCGTAGCCCTGGAACACAAAAGGCGATGAAGGAACATGGATGGGTTTTAGTCAGTAAAAGTCTGACACTCCCTCCTGCTCCGCCCAGAGCGGGAGGAGTTATTTGGTGATTACAAATCTGAAAAAAAAGACCTCATAGAAGATGGCGGGACGAGCTGGACAAAACCAACGACACACCACGACCACATTAGCCCTAGATCGAAACAACTGAAGTCATGGGGACAGGCCTGTGCCCAGCACAAACGTGGAATGACGCAGACTAACAGTATCAGTAACATACATGGCAAACAGGGGTCATATATTTCCGCATAGTAAAGCTCCGTCGCCATGTAAAAGCGAATTGTAAAACAAGGCTCTTTTAGATGACAACACGCCTATTGAAAACCTCCTCTTCTAAAGTTAACCTCATAAATAATTATCTCGAACACTAAAAGCAGTGCACAATTAATTAATGTAGGATCGGCCAACGAGCCAACGAGCCTGCAAACGATGCCACAATGACTGGCAGACTGGCGCAAGTACTTGTGCAATGACTGGCAGGGAGGCTGGTACAGTCGTGAGCATATTATATTACACATACGCAGGATTCAAAAGCTATGTCCTTCTTAATTATTGATGGAATTTATTTATTTAAAAGTTTCGCATATGAAAAAAAGGTATGTACAAAGGCGGAATTTATAAAAGATCGTGGAGATAACATGGCCGTTGTTTCACGTGTTACAAATGTACAACAAGGTGTAGTTTAGCATCCTTGATGACACCTTGTATTATTTAAAAACCCATACTGTAATGAAGCAAGTCATTTCTCAAAGTTACAATCATATTTTACGAGAAACTTGTTTTTGATTTTTGTGTAAGTGTAAGATATTTATGCTCGTGACAGTGCATAGTGCGCGTATGTCGTAGCAGTAAGTGCGATTATTATAATTCAAGTGCTACTGTACTGTTACATGCTGTTGACCGTACTATCGCACTGAAGTTCACTTCGCAATGGGTTATTACTTGCGTGAGTTTACAATGATTACATAGGGCAGGAATTGTGTTTTAAATACAGAGACAATACCGTAGTAGGGAAGGTTACGTATTTACTACGGCGTAGCAAACATAGTAGTAAATCACTTCTACACAAAGATGCGGTCAAACCAGGTAGACTGGCTGCGGACACCGGACCGGATTACATAACATAACGCCTACAATCCCTGACGGGTTACGCAGAGGTGTACTTAATAGTACACTCACATTTCGCCAGTTATATTTAAGTCGTATGTAATAAGGGGGCGAGCCTATTGCCATCAACCGAGCAAAGCAAGCAAAGCAAATCCAGTCTCCGTGACTGCTACTGAGAAATTCCTGATAGAAAAACTCAATAGCACTTTGCACAACCCGGGGAATCGAACCCAGGGCCTCCTGTTCAGCAGTCGCTTGTGACTACTAGACCAACGAGACAGTCAACATACAGTTTAACAGATATTTCAGTACAGTCTGACCTTTCGATTTGATCGTATCTTAACGCAAGTATAAAAACAGATTATTGTTTCATGACTAAAACACATGCTACAAAAAATTCAACACAACATTTGCATCCACGTAACCAGCATCCCAATTCAATTCAAAATAACTTAATCAACAATCAATTCGACCAATCACCGACGATTGTCCTCCCCAACAATAGGCTCGTGCTTCCCATTGATCATCTCTGGGGCCGGCGCACCCCGGTACCCAAGCCTTGTTCTTCGATTAATAAAGGGTTGCCACCCTTAAGGAAATACCGCTCATTCACAAGATTGATCTGCACATACGTCTTAATGACTTGCCCTTAATTATGAGTTATATCGTGGAATGAGTGAGTTGTGAGGTGCGGCGTGTTGTTGGCATTATTGAGGAGACTTATAGTTTTTTGTTAGTATTAAAAAGAGCAAGGAGTCAGTTAAGATTTCAATGTTTAAATAACGCTTTTAAGTCTTGGTTAACCCGGTACTGCCCAATTGCGGACGTGGCTCTAGACACCGAACTTTGACAGAAAATGTTCTGAAGTATCACGTAGTGATTCAGTTCGCACTATATCCGTACCGGTTTGATTGAAAGTTTAGTTGTATGCTTAATAAGAGGGTGTCTACTAAAAATGACATCTTGCATGCCATGTCTCATGACTTGGACAAATAAATTATCTTATCTTTCAACTAGAACAACCTTGTTGTCTCACCCATGTGCTACATTGTTCAAGCGTAGTTGAACATTGTTCAAGCGTAGTTGTACGCTACACAATATCTTACCATTATTACTGACAATCACTATTAATGGAATGAAATATGCTGAATGAATTCATTATTAATTTAAACTACAAACAAAATTATAGCATTGTTTAGAATTCAGCTCACCACGTAAAATGCGACCTCCATGCAAAACACGAGTAAATTGATCGAATCAATCGAGTCAGTCAATCAATTGGTAATGAACAATCAATTACTGCCCACTGGGAATGCATTGACAAATATGTGGACATGAAATATTTGCAAAATACGCAACCTAGCCACTATGCCTGCTACGAAACGGGCTATACTCGGAGTTTAAAGAGTAAGATTCGAAATGAAATTATCAGGGATAAAACTGGGGTTACCAACATAGCTTGCAGGGTAAGCAAGCTGAAGAGGCAGTGGACTAGCCAAGACCGATGGGCGGCAGAGCAGATGTGTCCTGGAGTGGAGACCGTGTATCTTCAAAGCGTAGTGTAGGACGCTGCACAGCTAGATACACTGGCGACCTCAAAAAGTAGCTGCCATAGCCTGGATGCAGAAGGTAGAAAGACTGGCGTTTGTGACGTAACTTGGTAGAAGCTTATGCCTCAGGTTACTTTTATAATTTGTCATACTATAATGACAACTTTAATTACTGGAACTATTTCACATGACTCGAAGAAAAGCTGAAGCAAAAATTCACAGATATATGACAATTGGTGAGTAGCATGTGGGTTGAATAATGGCCCGCTCACAGAAAGAGACTTGTGTCTCAGCAATGGGGACAAACAAACAAAAATAAACCACACGACCAACAATTACTAAGAGTACCTATAACCCTAACCAGTTGACTACAATTTCACTACACTACACGACCGCAGCGCGCCAAGGGTTAAGTCCATACATATTAATTGCATGGACAATCGGCCAAGTGTCTCATACATATGTAGTGACGTGCTGAAATGAGAGAACGCTTTCTGAAATTATTCTATAGGTAGGTGTTGTAGGGGAGGGGTAGGCGTAGGAGGGGCTACATTAATTCGGGTTACTCGGCCTTTGTTTCCTGGGCTTTGGTTTCTAAGTAAAGTCTTTCAGTTCGTTTCGTTTCAGTTATATTTTTTCTTGCAGAGTATTTGGTGCAAAAAATCGTTGGATTATGTCGGGTATTTGGTGCAAAAAGTATTTTAATGCAGAAAAAAATATCAGACAGTAGTCGTTTAAGAATTCTCTTTCCGAAAATACATTATATAAACTATATGCTGCATTTATACCATCAAAGTATAATTATTTTCAAATTCAAACTCCAATGATTTTAATGCATATATACTTAACATAATTATACACTTTTTATGCGAATTAAATAAATGCACTCGTTTACAAAATGTGACAAACCTGAGAAGAATCAACAGGTGTCCTTTCGATCGCGAGCACAAAGTACAGATGCTGAATCTAATCGAAATCTCACATTTTCTATGCAGCTTGCACGTGATGCGTAAATCTACATCGATAGTTATTTACTGGTAATACATAATATTTCTCATAGGTACTTTTGGTGAAACTTCTACGGACAAATTGTGAACTCTTCGGTCACATCAGTTAGAAAGACGCAAACAGTAAAAATAAAATTGTAGATTTTCCAATTTCAAAACTGCTAAACGTCAAAATATTGACAGCAAAATTATAAAGAGTTAAAAAACAAACGATAACTGGCAAAGACCATGATCCTCCACCATTATTTCCCATCTAAAAGCCCATCTAACCTAAAGTAACTCCACAAATAGAGCGCAACTAAAAAATCTCAGCACAGAGACATGGCGGCCATATCTCAGCCGCCATTATCCCGACTCCTCGCGCTCATTTCTACGGCACTACGGCACTACGGCACTACGGCACCTACACTCTGCTGTTATTAGGAAAATTCTAACTTATTGCTGTACTAGCCGTGCTCTCAAGATGTCTCGGGCTGTGGTCTGAAATATAAGACGAGACGAACGTTGATAATGGTATTCATGTTCATTTGTTGCGTATTTTAGGTCAGATTCTTAGTTAATTTGAAGATAAGTTTAAAAATGAAACTAAAAATTACATTATTGAACCGAAATTACAATATGTGGATGTAGATTTTCCAAATAACCTTATAGGTTCCTAAAAGTTTATTTTAGAACTTGATAAACATTCTATTAATGTCAAGCAAGTTAAATATTGACTAGTGAAAAATGTTTTAGATTAGAAAGTCAAAGACGAAAACTTAGATTTTACTTATAATATTGTTTCTTTGTCCTCATTTCAAAGAACTCTTTACCATTTTCTACTCGCCCCGCTACCTCTCATGCCTCGCACCACACAATGGTGGTGCTAAGCGTAATGCATCGAGAAAGGGGCGCGCGTGACTGTCGCCGCGGATCTAAAGCGGGCGGCGAGCCCCGCTCAGCCGATCACTAGTAGAAATGATCACTTTATTATATACATTAGGAAAAAATATTGCTGTTATAATATATATTTATTTAAACTTCGTGTGCAATAGTGGTACATAGGTGGACTTAATGCATTTTCTACCAGTCAACCTTTACGTTGAATAGGACAAAATATATGTATAAGTAGAAATTGTCGCTTAGTTATATGCACTTTGCGAGGGAGAACTTGAAGTCCTATTTATAGTGTGTATTAGGAACCTACCTAATTAGTGTTAATAGCAATAATAGTCGACGAACAGTGTTCAAAACATCAATTCTTAGTATACAACTGGAATGTTTTCCGCCGAACTTCAGATGAAATCTATGGTATGATTAGTTATAAATAAATAAATAAATATCGCTGGACATCAACACACAGCGCCATCTAATGCCACACTAAGCAACGAGGCTTGTGTCGTGGACACCAGATAGTTGATATACTACATATATACTTGTTGTTTGTAAATACATACTTATTATACATATAAACATCCATGACTCGGAAACAAATGTCCATGCTCATCACACAAACATTTGCTCCAACCGGGATTCGAACCCGGGACCCTAAGAACGTAAAGCAGCCTCACTACCGCTGCGCCATTCGGGTCGTCAATAATATGTAGTAATAATATGTAGTTGCCACCAAAAGTATAAGGAAGTGGAATACTGGATTCAAGTTCAGAATGAATTAATTATAGAATTAGTCAAGCAATTACAACGCCGGATTATTTTTAAATCTAACCGATCAGCCATTAAACCCGGCTTTCTTGACCCTTGCCTTCAAAGACACTGAAGTAGGTACACAAGACCACGAGTAATAAATCCTCCAAAAAATTAACCCCAATACATTCTCATTATTTTTTCCACCTTTCTCTCACCGCCATCCATTTCTCAGTCACACATTCATAAAAGTAGCTGCGCCCAAGTGCCCCCGACCCGGGCTAACCCTCCTCGCGCCAAGATTAATTACTGCGCGATTAATCAGAACATGACTGATAGATGACATCGGCGAGAGGGTTGACGATAAGATTCGGAGGTTAGGTTGTGTACCTACTTTATTTTAGTGAGGATTATGACTATGTTAGGGTGTGATTTATGGGTTCTAGGATTAAGTCTAGTTTGGGATTGACGAGATTATGTATGTAGATAGTGTCTTAGTCTCAAAGATTGTAGTATTTGAGCATTTTCTCTCATTGTTTTTATTTTTAATGTATCTAGACACGCGGTGGCGTGTCAAGCCAAGTTCAAGCTATAAAGTTATTTACAGAAATATATATAATCTCAAGGTTTGCTCTTTTCTTGGAGAGTTTTGTTAAAAGAAATAAAAGAATCATAAATTCAGCCAAAAGAAGCGTGTTAAGACTGGTATAAACTGACTGGCTGGTAGTAGGGTTTATTCTTTTTTTATGTCAGTTTGAAAGCACAATTTTAATATACACGCTGATTGACAATTTCAATGTACACAACTTTGTGTAAATTGATTGAGTTAGAGTGATTATAAGTACTAATAACTTTAGTAAATACACGTATCCATACTGTCTTTTATGAGGATTATTTATAAACGATAAACGCTCCTTACACTGAATTTATGTTAAGATACAAAAGAAACCCCACTCTTTAGAACCGTTCCCAACTTGTATTCAAGTTAAGACTAGTCTCCGGGTACAAAATGTTTATTATAACTAAATCAAATAGGACTCGAGATGCGACGCTTTGCTTCGTTTTGATTAACCCTAATAAATCTGTTGGCAGTATTGTGCTGTGTTCAATTGGGTTAGTGCGCAGGCAAGTAGCGAGTGCGAGTGAATGGGGCTTGTTAAAGAAATTTGTGTTTCAGCCACTTCCTCGGTTTGGTTTAAGACGAAAACGGAGAATTTAATCATTTTATTTGTAAAGTTTTTAGATAGACTTAAGCTTTGTTTGCATTCAGCAATTATTTAGCGACTTTTTCAGTAAGACTGCCTTATAATTATTTTTTTAAATAAGTTACTGGCTTTAAGCATTTCATGCACATTATTTAATTATTTTACACCATATAATTTAAACGAATAAGTTAGGAGTAATCGCAAAAAAAATACGGACGCTAGAATATAATTCAAGCGCCTCGCTTCGCTTGATGCAATCGCCGACCCCCCCCCTCCGCACCACACGCCATTGCACTAAACCCGATGGACCAGCATGGCCGATTAACTTCATTACAGAATTGTAAAAAAAATCGTGTTATGATGTTGCAAACTTGCATCCAAATGTTAGATATAATCTACATAATAGACTATAAAAGAGACAGGGTCAAAACGTTAAAGGCGGTTTGACCCTGTCACTTTTATGTGAAGCAGACTTCTTCATTAATATTATAAAGAGGAAGGATTTGTATTTTTGTAAGTAACGTGTAAACAAAAAACTACTGGATAGTTAAATTATCAACGAGTTTTTCCCCGCACTCCCACGGGAACGGGAACTAGTGAAACTGCGTGACGTCCGCTAGTATTAAATAAAATCCTTGTATACGCATTAATTGAATGAAAGGACAATCATGATTAAATTTCTGTGAATGTATACTCTTGTTCAACCCGGAACCATTTTATTTTCTATTTCAACATATATTTTCAATATAAATATTATTATGATGTCTTCTGGAATATTTTTGATCGAAAACCATAAAGCTTGGTTTTCCGTAATGGATAAATAATGGGTAAATGGCTGGTCATTACACTATTAAAATATTTTATATGGAGCTGACGGAAAGTGGTGAAATACAAAGTTGATATCAGATGGATGTGCTACCCATCAAAAACTTAAATTACTTACATTTTTGGATTGAAACATGTTTTTAACGGTTGATATAAGATTATTGATAACATGAATTAGTTCGAAAAAAGATTGAAAATAATTTTCATATAAGTTGTTGAAAACCACGATGCAAAAACGCACACTAAATCGTGATCATAGGCTGGTACTTATTAGCAGTACTTATTACTAAGCTACCTTTAATTTTTAAGAAATCCTTAAGCCACATAAAGGAGCTTATAGAACAAATTCGCCACTAAACAGATAATTTATAAAAACTTCAATAATCGACTCAAAAATAAATGACAAAAAGAAAAAAATCAATCAAAAGAAACACAAACTAAATCTTAAAACAAACCAACACTATCTTCCAGTACCCACTCGCCAGCTCAAACGCAGCACAATACAAGGAGGCAGCGAAATAATGAAATTAGCGGAACCGTACTCGCCTAAGAACAGTGATTTACGTAATCAAAGAGCGTCTAAACGGATTACCGAAGAGAACGCTCCTTTTATATAGTAACTAAACTTTACAAGAGAGAGGCACTTTCCTTTGATTTTGGTATTGTGGAGGATACAATTGGTACATGGACGGGAATTGGAGTTCCTAGTAAGTTATTTGATTGATGTTTAATATTACTGGTAAGATCTTAAAAATTGGGGTTGTTTTTGATTTTAATAAATCTATCAAAGCCATGCCGTTTATTTTTTAAATTCCGAACTTTAAGTCTATGGAATAATCATAAAATAATAATAATATGAATAGTTTTGTCTACTTTATGAACGTGCACGAAGCAAAAAGAGTATGTAAGTGTTGTAGCAGGTGGCGCTAGTGTAGTTTGGGCCTAAACCCGAAGAAAAAAGGCGGGAGTTTAAAAGTTGTTTGCATAATGATGAAAATTTAAACGGCATAACAAAAACACATTTTATTAAATTTTGTCAGTCTATCTGTCTGTCTGTTTGTTCCGGATAATCTCCAAAACAGCTGGATCGATTTTGACGGGACTTTTACTGTCAGATAGCTGATGTTATAAGGTCTAACTTAGGCTACTTTTATTTTAAGAAACATATTAAGGTTCCGTGCAAAAAAATAAAACCCTTGAAATTAGTAACAAAATCCGATTCAAACAGGGGATTGATATTTTTAATAGTTCCACGCGAGCGCGAAGGTCCCGGGCTATAGCTAGTCAATTACTAAAACAAATAACATTGATCCCAATGATTACCTTTAAACAATAACAAATAAACCACACACCAATTAACAAACAATACATTCACCCACAGTACACCCACAAAAATGGTATATCCAAATATAGTCAAAGAGTATTCCAATTATCTGAGCAAAGGCACTCGAGTCGCGTCAAACGCACTGGCTGACTCAAAGTGCGCCAAACGGAAATTGCCCGCGCCATCTTGCTCGCCGACCGGAAACGCGCCAAATTATCGGGCTATGTACTGGCGGACCCTTAAGTTAAGTTATGGTTATTAAGTGATTTTTTTGGGGTGTTATTGTTCTTGGGCATTGTCTTTTCTTTGAGGTCTTGTAGAGTTGTGACGCTTTTAATACATGTATTTGACATAATGTAAATGTCATACTTAAAAGTGTAAGCTCATTCTCGTGGCTGTTGTGAATGTATGAAAAGGATAATGATATCGTAAACTGCCTGAAAATCAATCGGACTCCTAATTATTTGTTAACATTGACAAGAATTAATATGAACACCAACACGTGAGTCAACGTGATCCTCATTGCTATCAAAATCTTGCTTGATTAGGGGTCGTCGCAGTACGCCTTTCTCTGCCATGCATCTTCGCGTAGTCGTGAATAGTGATAATCTCTGAGTATTGATTGTATTGGCACAAAGAATAACACTGTAGCGGCACTACAAAAAGTACTACAGCGGCATCTTTGACACAAATGCAGAAATAAGATCAGAATCCTAAATCGCGAAGTTATCCGCGACTTAAGACTGTAATATTGAGAAAAAACAATTATTGTCGGGCCACCAGATACAACACCCATCTGGTCGGAGGATCCTCCCTTTTTGATTAGGGATGAGAACTGTTCACACTGTTCTTCATACACACACATAACACTATGATGATGCAAATACAAACATCATTCTTAGTCGTGTCGACGATTCTTATAATATGATCCTCGACCAGAACTCTTCCACGCCACTAAGAATAATATGGAACCAAACCAACCTCCGCTCATATTTTCTGCCAACATTCTTCCACCGAAACTCCCGTCCACAATCTTCCCATTAAAGGCAAGAAGGCAGCCATTTAACTTTTCAACAAATACCGCATTATTACGGCCACATAAATACAGCGGTGTCACCACACATTGGCGAGCGTCGAACCGGCGCTATCGCAGACGACAGCCCTGCTCGCTCCACTGCCGAGCGTAATTGTTTTAGGGTTCTGATGTCGCCTTTTAATATTACGGATATGTCGGATATGGAGCTTGATTTGATTTTTTTTGGACCATTAAATCATGATCTGTCAAAGGACCGATTTGTTCGAGACACCAGTGTTTAACTATTGTGTCTACTTCGTGGACAGATCAAGGTCATAGGACAGTCTTAAATAAACTGGTCAAAACTATTTTGTATTTACATAGTTTGTCACTTGCGCCGCAATGAGACAAAAACACGCCATGTCCTAATTTTGTACTTACATAGGTTCATTTTGTTTGGCCTGCACACATAGGTACACGTATATATTTACTTTGTAGTTCATATTATATTTCATATAGGTAGTTGTTATATGTTAAAATTAAAATACTGTATGCCTAAGTTTAAAACTATTTAAGCCAAGAAGCATATTTCTGTTTTTATTTATTGTTACCAGTGTTACTATCTAACACAATAAAATACTTAAACCTACTTACATTCTTCTTTATCCGAACTCATTAATACACATTTAATAAATTTACTTGCTATCTATTTATTTATAACTATTTATTTATACATTTTGTTTGAAACTGTTTTTCCGTCACTTACCTACCCCCTCAAGGTTCATTGGAAGACCAGCGTCAGACAGCATCACCATCACCTGTCTGGCATGAATGCTGAAATGGACCTTTTTGGCGCAGCCGTGAGGCACACAGCACATATTGTTTTCCTCCTTATTCTGTATCTTTATTTTTATTGTGTGTGTGCTTTAATAACTGACGTCAAATAAATATTTTTCTTTTCTTTTTCTTTCTTTTTCTTTTCAATGCAATCCATACTAGTAGGTATAAAGGGTGTAAAAAATCTCTTAACGAAGCCGAAAGGCACTTGTTCTCCCTATCATTGCGATATTTTTTTATTCTACACTATACCTGGGAACCTTCTAGTTACGGAGATATTGGCGGTCAAAATTCCAACTTTTTGACAAGTTTTTTTTTAAATACATGTTACTTTTGAAAGATTTTTACTTTAAACACCTCTACGACCCCTGTACTATTTAATACATCCATCAGCACAATGTTTTACATTGAGCGTTACATCGAGTTCTACCACAAAACGTGATTTATCACCACAAAAAAAAAGTTCGTTTTCCAGCAATCATTTTTGCGTAAAGTTACTCAGTTTGATGTACAGAAAGCGTGGTTGACGGCTTCGGGGTGAGGTTGTTTACACCCTGTATCTATCTGGCACGTCATAACGTCTTGATATGGGACACAGGATAGTTTTCATCCCGGTAGCAGGTTTTCATAGCTTTATTTCCGATATACTCGCGAGTGAGACCATATTTAAAAGCTAGTGGGTTAAGCAAGCCGTTCACTACACGTTATTTAAAAAGAAGTATTGAATTATTAATGGTTTTATGGTGCCTATTCCCGGACTGCCTCCGCCAAGTTCAATTGGATTAATATCTACTGACGTCATTATTAAGATCAGTCGTCAGTGTCTGCACGATGAGGTTCAACGGCGTTACAATGTTTATTTTGAATCTGTAAATATATTTACTGTGAAAATGTGCAAAAAACAAAGAAAAATAAAAACTTATGACGTGAAAAGATTAAGACCATGTTTCACGCTGACAAGTAACTTGTTAAATTAAACCTAGTTTACTTATTAACTCGTTCACTATACAAGTCACAGAGTTAGTTGACAGAAGATTTATTTAACGGCCGTCAGACCATTAAGTTTAACTTTTAGCCGCAACTACTTGTATTTAACGGCTTGTGAAAGATATATAGCCTGTCATTGCCTACGTATATATTTTACTTAACCTAAATGACATTCAAACCCTTTGGTTAACTAGTTAATGGATTTTAAAACTTTGTTTAAAATGTCATGCGCTTGGCTTTGATGTACTCGTAGCGATTGCTACGCCGTAGTCGAGTTTAGTGGTACGCCGTGGCAATCGTGAAGCTACGTAATTATATTGCAGCTGTTATAAGCACTTTACGAATGAATATTTTATGATGTAGCGGTTACCATTCAACAAATAGCTTAGTACAACGTCTTTAATTTAAATTTAATTTAGCTGGAGTTAGTTTTATCGAGTCATTCCCTGTTCGTCACTGTACGTTTTTATCTGATATAAATAAAATTGAAAACATTACATTAGTGTTTGTTTTTGTCCGCAGAATAAGGGCTAAGGGCTGTTTCTATTTTATTAATTTGTCTGTCAGTAGGCTGTTTTGATGTCACTAACTAAAAAAACTTGAAAACAATAGCGTAGTTCCATTCATTCAATACATAACTACTACAGTTTTTTTTCTTTACACACAAAGACATACACTCCACTATATCGAAAAACTATAAAAAAAAACTATTTGTACGTCGAACAATTGCCTTACAAATCTCGTCGGACTATTCACAGTCGCGATATCCGCGTATCCGCCCCATATCCGCTTAGTATCCGACCTTATCGCGCGCAAACCGTGAGTTATATCCGCGGGTATCCGAAATAATCCCTGTTTATGACCTAAGGATTGTCCACGTATAAATTTTTATATCGGCGCGGATCAGAAAAGAATATATCTTTGTAAATACGGTGACATGTTTTTATGCATTAAATTTCAATTCAGCGGCGTTTTATTTTAGGGATTGCGATGCTTTTAGAAGATATATGGGTTACACAGTGGTTGGGGTTTGATAAAGTATCCGGAGATTCATCTTGATCGGTACATCATTGTACCAAGGACCGTCACGAATTGCCAAATTAAAGCTTTTCAAAAGGTAGAATTTTTATGAAAAAAAAAACATGTTTTTACACCTCTATTGACTTAGTTTTTCCACACTTTTATTTAAATCTATCCTATTGACTTTCAGTCCTTACGATTGGAGCACATTTGATTCTTAAAAAAAAATTGGAGGACTAAAAAACCCAGCAGGCATTTTTTTTTTATTTTACACCATAATAACGACACAATCTTGATCTTTTAGGTACGATTGTCGAATTCACGGCGACAATTAAGAAAAAAATCCTTCACAAAAATATGAAAGACACCACAATAAAATAAATATTCAAACACTTTTGTTAAAAACCCTTAAAGTATGAAAAATTATTTCAAACATCGAAACATCTCTATTGAGTAAAAGAAAAACCGGCCAAGTGCGTGTCGGGCCACGCGCAGTGTAGGGTTCCGTAGTAGCCCGTTATCATAATATGTTCTTTAAAAACAGCATCGTTCTGATTCTGTTATTCTTTATTCTGAAAATAATGATGGTAAAGATATGAGGAGTTTATGGTTATAATAACAAAAATCGACTCGGCTTCGGCATAAATTATCCAACACCCAAGTTCAACGATGACTACTATTACTGCAAAATAAAAAAGTTATCTTAACCGCTATAATGTCCCTTTAAAGTTCATGAAAATTCATGATGGTAGTGCAAACTATCATCATGATTTTTTCCAGATTTTTTCAAGCCAGCAGTCTAGCTTTTAGAGGGGGGGGGGGGGGCTACTGGAACAAAAATTTTCACTTTAAAGTTTAATATTTCCTAACCTATTCAATGATACCCCACACGATGGGGTAAACGACGAAAAAAAACCACCCCCACTTCACATGTAGGGGAGCTACCCTAAAGATTTTTTTTCCAAAATTTTATTTTACCATTTTGTCGGCGTAAATGTAAATTACACATCCCTACAAAATGACTGCTTTCTAGTACTAACGGTGTCTTAGCAAAACCTCGGACAGACAGACGGACATGACGAAACTATAAGGGTTCCTTGTCAGGACTACGGAACCCTAAAAAAGAAACTATTTTTCATTTTTACAACTTTATTATACGTATCATTATTTGACATTTGCAAATGAAAAGAAATAAAAATATAAAGTGATAGTTCTTTATACCGATGCGTTAAGGAAATACAATGAGTGTGAAACGCTCTGTCGGGATCAAATACACACATTGTACCAGACTTTATTGGTAAACGTACGGGTGAGTAGTTGGGATGGGCGCGCGGATTCATTATTTTTGAAAGTTAAAACCCGCCACTTTCACGCGTGGTTTTTATTAATAAACTGCAATTATTTTTTTGTTTGTTTAATATGTTCAAATTCTTACACAGTCTCTCAGAATAAATCCTCTAAATGATGATGAAAATTTTATCAAAATCCGTTGCGTAGTTCAGAAGAATGCACATTGCACACTGATATACTAGAAAAGGGACTTTATTCTGTAATATGTTTAGATTTTGTAATAAAAGTAAAGTGAAGGAAATAGGAATTTGTACTGAGAGCTACCATTTTTTAAGTCCCATACTATCTAAATTTTAAACATACTAAAAAATTGAAAATTAAGACATATGTTTTAGGCCTATAACTGATAGTATTTCAATTCTCGCCTGTGCAATAACGACATGCTATTTTGTATGTAAACCTCCAGGGAAAAATCATTGACCAATACAATTCTCACTGGACTACTACAAACGAAGTACTTTTGTACATTTGACAAATAAGTTTGGTTATCTATGGGATCGCCACTGTTCACCAAAAGTGGCCGAACCTTTTTTTCCTAGTCTCATAAAATTCACAAGATTACCAATCACAAAAAATGCTCAAAGCGTTTTTCCCAGTTTGTTCCGCATACCATCACACTGCAAAAATAGTTTCTACGAAAAACCGCTCGCGCCCGCTTGAAACTTCTCCTCCCGTATGTTTCACGCACGCGGATGAGTCGCGCTGGTTGTCATGGCAACAACACGTCTAGCCACGCCCCCTCGTTATGAATAGTGATGGGCTGACGTCGATCTTTAAGATATCGATGATACATGTTTTGCGATACCGCACATATAGCGGTAGAATAATGTTATATCAGTGTAACACTTTGTTTAGCAAGCAATACATATTATCATTTCGCGTCGTATTGAAATATAAAGTAGATAAAGTGTTTATGCTTACGAAGTTACTTGCTGCCTCCTTATTGTTACTATGGGTAATGTACAGACGCCAGCACATCCAGCTACCCGAAACTGTCAATTTTTTTCAATCAACCTTGAACCTAACCTGCTTTAGCGATAAAGTTGAAAATCTATTAGAGAAATTTAACAGATTATAGTGGCTTGATTTGCTGGCATCTGTACATCAAAAAAAGAAATTTACTCAAATTAAAATCAATCTTAATTTTTAATTTGTTGAAAAAACTATTAAAAACAAAACTGTTTTCAACTTACCTTTAAACTTGTGTTTCTATATTTAGATAAACCCATATCTATTTATGGCAACTTTATAAACACTACAAAGAAATAATATTCAACAACCATCCATTCGTCATACCATAACACGACATATCATGATGACCAATCCACCGAAATCCTTCACCCTTACCTTTCACCTATCAAATATTATCGCCCTGCAATCCATTACATGATTAGATATAAAAAGGGGTTTATTACAAAGCAGTTTATGGCTCATGACGTGCCGAGGAATGTGCCGTGTCGTGACGGATCGGAACGGAACGGAACGGGTCGGATCGGGGACGAATACCGGAAGACGGCGCCGTAAGAATATCAACTGGGGTCGGGTTAAAGGGTAGGTGTGATGCAATATTTACTGTTTTTCATAAACCATTTAATATTGACTATTTTTGCTTCGAGTATAAGCATGTATAACATAATAATTCTTAAGCAATAACATGACAAAATTGTATCACAATTGGATGAACGGTATGGTAGCGCATAAAATAGAACATACTAACATTAATTTTAATATACATATATGATTTTGAAATGATAATGAACTAGCAGAATCGTTACAACACTACTACACAACTCAGTTCAAACGTCATTTGCAACTAACGAGAGATTAACATTAGAGCCTACACATACCTACCCGTTTAAATTGAAATACGGTATTCGCACGCAGCCGCATTACGTTCGTATGTAAATCAGCCTTAATAGTCGCCCATAGTCGATGAGTGGCGTGTGTTTTGAAAATAATTGTGTGGAAGAAGTAATTACATGGTAGGTAAAAGTGTAGCAAGGTATGGTTTTATGACTTACTTTGTATGGAGTAAATGAGTTGTTTTTTTATAAATTCCCAGTACCCAAGTTTTATATAGCTGTTCTGTTTCGTTTGCTTGTTAGGTAAAAGTGACATTCATATTTCATTAAAGTTTTTGTATCAGGGGGTTAGGTTATTATTTGTCTATGTAACATACAAATACAATGGTAATTACTTTCTTAACCATAAATATTAAAAAAAAAAAGACATAACGTCACGCCTTTCCCCATAGCGATATGCAGAAACTACAGAATGACACCTGCTAAATCCTTAAATATTCCTTTCGGCTTTCTTAACTATCATAATTAAACTAATCTTCAAAAACATACGTCATAGCTACACAAATATTTTCTTTATCTCCCTACTCACGAATAGCCTTACAACCTAAACAAAATGACCCCAACTCCTCCACGCACCACTTATAAAACCAACAGACACCTCTAAATTTTTCCTCAATTTATAAAATATTCCATCGCAATATCGGTATCGATAATCCGGTCACGTCCCTACGCGTCAGTGGCATTCCTCGCATAGTGAAGTGCCGCGCTCGATATTTGCCGCTCGCATATTAAGATGGCATTCTTTGCAGTGTTGGGAGACAATGCTGGGCTATATGAGATATCGATCGTCGATGTGCTTTTGAGTTAAATGGAAGGATAATGGCGTTTATTGAATGTAGTGTTGGGCTAATGGGTTGGTCGTTGTGTTCGCATCTTTGAGCGCTATTTCTAGGTTAAAGGAAGGCCTCATTCATTTATAAGTATTGTAGAGAAGTAATATTATAACAGATATGAGGGGAAAAACACGAATTCATATGAATAAGGGTTGGGTTTGGAGCTTGGCGAAATCTTCAGAAAAATCTATGACGTAAAAAGTGATTGTAATTCAATTATGAAAGTCTGCTCATATTAATTTTACATAAACGGAGATTCCTGGTAGTACAGTATACAAATGGTTTTTTTTTGGATGCCTGACTAAATAATTTAAATAATAATTAAGTACTTTGGTGTTCATCAAAAATGGCAACTTTATTTCGATGTATTTCGTTGTTTTAGCCTAGCTAAGTTATTCAAAAATTCAATGGAATGAGGCACCTTGTAAATTAATCAGTGTTACATAAGGAAAAAGTTCAAAGTAATTAATACTAGCAATTCCGTGAAAATAATAAGGTTTTTTAAAATATGGAAATTTGCTTTGCCTAACCTGAATTAAGTAAAATAGTACGTTACGTTTGCTCATAGATTTTCGTCACGAACTTACCTGTAAAAGAAGAATAAGTAATGAGTAACACATTTAGAATCCTAAAAAGGTAACAGATAAGATGCTGTAATGGCAATACGGAGGGATCAATAAGGAGGCACACAAACAGTAGATGGCCTTGACGATTCCTACTGGTTGTTCATTTAACAATGAATGTTTGACAATGAAGTTTAAAAATCATATCTACTTATCGTTACATACGAGAAGTACTAGGGCTAGGTAGGTATCTTCTGACCTAAGTACTGTGAGGGCTCATCAAACGAATAAAATGTCTGGTTACGTCTTTCTTAATAATTGTATTTTTTCTTTATTTCTATTTGCAAAAAAGTATCGACATCTGCATGTAACAACACTGTCTGAATTGAGACAAACGTACCATAGCGCACATCGCATTGGACACTGGACAGGGAAGCTACATTGCATTAATTGCAGCAGTCTGCAGTCACCCCGAATGCCGTCATATAAGTAGATAAGTTAGATTGAAGAAGACAGGAGGCCCGTGATCAGCAGTAGATACACCTAACGAAGCCGAAAGGCACTTGTTCAACCGTGAACATACCATAGTTACACGCGTCAACAACAGCATCACAGCATCAGCACTAAGAGCGACACACATTTGTTCCACGCGCCGGCAACACCAGCACACCGTCAGCGCTAAGAGGTGGCCTACTGAGATCTTCACACGACACACATGTACATGTGTGTCTTGTGTGTATCGAGCCGATGAAGCGAAGATATCAATATCATAGGTATCAATGTGTATTTAGCACAAAAAATGTATTTGATTATGTTCATTATTGTAATAAATTAGTCATCAAGCTGGAGTCGAGTGTGATTTATCTCCTATACCTCCTCTTACTGTGGCCTAGACACCTTTAGCCATCATCGGTCCTATGAGTCTGTGGGATCGGCAGTAAGAAAACCATTTCCTGTGTACATTGCACGACGTACACAAAACCCTCTTCCTACCCAAATTCGGTCTGTTACCGTAGGTCTCCTTGTAACATACTATCTCGTATAACCGACGTAACTTACGTTTGGTGTGGTTTGTATGGCAGGCTAGGGCGTTAAGATTGCTTTTACTAAGGTGCTAGGTAGGTAATTACTATAGGGCTAGGCTACCTAGGGTGCTAGGTAGTTACTGTAGGGCTAGGTTTGGCGTCAGTTGGGTTTTAGGCACTGATCCAGGCTCCATTGTCTCAAACGTAGTCACATCGTACGCACTTGGAATAACGGCCGTACTAAGCTGTAATTCCCGGAGTGTACAGCACTTGTTCTCCCAGTAATTGCGATATTTTTTTTGTTTTAGACCAGACCTGGGAACTTCTAGTTACGGAGATATTGGTTGTCAAAGTTCCTACTTTCTCCTAGTTTTATTGTTGTATTATATAGAGTTCTAGTTGTAGTATGTATATAATGTAAATATGGTTTGTAAAAAAAATCAGTTCTTTTTCACAAGTTTTTTTTTATTAAATAAAAGGTTTTTTGTAACTTTACTTTAAATACCTTTACGACTGCCGTAGTGTTCAATGCATCCAGCAGAACAATATTTTGAGTGCGTTACATTAAGTTTTACCGTAAAACGTGATTTTTATCCCAAAAAAATGTCGTTTCCCAGCAATATTTTTTGCGTAGAGTAACTTAGTGTACAGAACTGTACAGAACTTAGTGTACACATGTACAGAATGCTTGGTTGACGGCTTCGTGAAGAGTCTGTTTACACCTTGTATTTTGTAAATAATTTACATACCTCTTCAACTTATTTGAATTCATTCAAATAAGATTCGAAATGTATTGTTTTATAGGTGTGTATTTAAAGTAAACTTTACCTACTATAATATGCAACCCTGGTTATCGAACTTGAGATCTAAAGATTCCCAGTTATTTCCCTATTCTTACAATGACTAAGCGATCAATTCCAACTTACCCGACAGTATTGAAGAAAAAGGGTGGCTGATAGTAATATTTCTTCCGTCCATCCCTTTGGTTTTTACATCAACCCTTAAGTAAAGGTCTCACACATAATGTTCTGGGTTGTCGAACATCAGTCAATAGAATGATATATTAATAAAATACACGTTATACACAAGTTCAGAGAATGCTATTGGCATGGTTTTTGTTGGTATGTGTCTGTACCACAGTGTTGACTGGTGACTTACAAGGAAACCAGGCAGGCAATGTACACTCGCTAGCACATCGTCTCATTTCTTTAGTTGATTTTCAACTTTATCGCTAAAACATTAGGTTCGAGGTTGATTGGGAACAAATACAATACAAAAAAAAAAATACAAAATAGTTTATTGTGTTAATTAGATATTACATTACATGTTAATGTGTTTGGAAACCCCATTTAGGCAAACAATGCCAGTATTAGAAGGCTCCGCTCTTTCAACATCATTGTCATACACTTATACTAACACGAGTTGATGTTATAGTGTACTGTGACCTTAAGGGTAAATATGCAATGTAAGTACATTTTTCTGTATTTATATTTAGCTTATACATACTAATCTTATGAAAACAAAAATATATAAGTAAAGTTGCAATTTAAATTATTAACAGTAAAATAAAACTTATTCCCAGTCAGGGCAAGAGATGTAAAGTGTGGTGTGGTAAGTAGTGCGGTGTTATGTGTGGTATATGGTGAGGCGCGCGATGTGGTGTGATGTGTGGTGTGGTGCGTGGAATGTTGTGAGGTGTGTGATGTGTTGTGTTGTGATGTGTTGTGTTGTGGAACATTTTACAGTTTCGTGTAGCTTCATGTGCTAGTATCTGTTCTCTTTGGGTAAATTATTTCAGCACCACTAGGCTACTCTCAAAACGGTGAAGGAAAACATCGCGTGGAATCCGGCATGTTCTAAGACTGGAAGGCACGCACACGCGAGGCCCGAGGGGTAGACTACTGCCAACTTCCTCTCACAGGGGGCACCTGTGTTTCAACAAGCCGGAGCTGGTTCCTGACTGTTATAATCCAGGTTTTTCCTTAAAGTTCATATTCACCGTAAGTCAATATTAATCATCAAGATCAATGAATGTAATTAAACTTAAATGTGATGATCTTGTTCACACATTCTGAATGTTAGCTGATTTGCTGCAGTCAAGCATTGAAGATGTGGTCGAAAAACACTTATTTGACCACACTCAAAAAATTACTTGTTGTACTTAACTAAGTATTTTTTTTATAGATATTATTTTGTACACTATCACAATGTTGTCCTATTTAACCCAAAGGTTGACTGGTAGAGAATGCCTTGTAGCATTAGGTCCGCCCACTACTTGTATCTACATGAAGTTTAAATAAACAAACATTAGTTCCTCCACCTTCCTATATGCGTGGTGTCGGCAGTCTTCCTTGCTTCATAAGTAGGTACAGCAATAACAATATTACCCAAACATGTGTACAGCGGCAATGCATGCAATCAAGTTCTTTTATCTAAACTTGTAACGTCGGCGACTTTGATCGTTCCCGTTATTTCACAACAGCTTTCACAGTAACTTTTGCTAGTAAAAGTTATCTTTTACAAGCCATTGTTTAGTTACTGTTTTTAAGGATTAAAGGTGTTAAGTCGTTTTACTTGTAAACACTTTCGTGTGTTTTTAAAGATTATTTTATAGTTAGGCAGGCAATTGTCTGCTGTGATTGTTGTGATGAATCATTTTAAGATGCGGTACAATCAAAAGCATAAATATCATTACGCAAAAATCAAAAGCGCACTTGGCGAAGAGACCTATTTTATAACCATATGTTTTCGATTATAAAAAAAATATTAAAATGAAATACTTTATTTCAGACCTTGATCCATATGATGTTAGTAATACACACTACTTATAAGCTATGTTAGTAACAAACGAAAAACAAGATTTAAGTCATATATCTGCTGCCCTCACCAGACGCACCGGGTATATGTAGGTAATACAAAGGATAACGTAAAAAAGGGTCGCATATGTTTTTTCGTTTTGCCACTATTTCAGCACACTGTTTGTGCGGACCAATAGAAGTTCTTCTTCTTCTTCGTGTCGATGATGCGTTAAGGGTGGTAAACAGATGTGGACATCGTGTACACGAGATTTTAATTTAAATATGAACAGATTTCGTTCGAGCCCATGGTACATGTACACGTACCCAGTAGTCTCTTACGTGCGACACTATATGTAACTTGTCTGTCACAACAGTGTCGCACATAAGGACAGTCCAACCTATTCGCTATCATACTCAGAACGGTACGGGAGCTGGCCCGCACTCTGCGTACAAGAGACGCGCAGCGCTTCCGCATATGTCCGTGCGCGCCCATGCGAACATACCTGAAGCGCTGCAGTAGCGACGTTGTTAAACTGGACGCGGAGGGCGCTGTAGCTTTTTTGCGTATATATAATTAGCCCACAGGCTGCAGGTGTACATGGACGTGCAAAATGCTCGGAAAAGAGTTATTTTCACGACATCCGCTCATCGAGCAACGCGCGAGCTTTCGGGCCAGCATATTGGCTCTTTTGGATAAAGCCCTCCGCTCCCGTTCCAAGTCAGCATGATCCCTGAGGTCAGCCGTAACTATATGCCCTAGGTATTTAAACTGATTTACCCTAAGGGTACCACACACACACAGGTACACTATTTATACTTAACGGAGGTAGACTGTCGTGGTCTTTTCCGCCTGATCAGTTTTTTTTTTCGCTTAACTCATGCGGAAGCCCTAGTCACGCCCACTTAAAGTTTAAGCCTATTAGAAAAGCGTCAACTTTGGCGCGCAAAATAACAATAACTCTAGTTTGGTGTGTGTCATCAGTGCGCTCGGCCGATCGTTATTTTTTCATTCATTATTTCTATACAAAGTCAACGGGGCGTGGCTAGAGAGCGTTTCTATGCTGTATTTGCAAGCAAAAATTTGCTTAGTGGTGATCAGGCGGGAGTGTCCTCGATAATACATAGTTCGGGCATCTAGCACCAATGGCCTCAAAGACCATGGACTGACTTTTCCTAAACGATTATGATAATATGTTCGTAGTCTACAAAAAAACATTAAGAGGAAATTGCTTCTGCATCTTGTATAAATGTAACGTATATGTTATACTCGTGACAGTACATATCAGGGTTAGGAATATCATTTTTCATAAAAACCATTCGATCATAGATCGATAAAGTAATTTATATTGAGTTGAAACACAAACCGATAGCCGCGTGATATACAGGGTGTAGCAATTTTGATTTCTTGAATATAACTAAAAATTCGAAACAGATGCATTATCTAACTATGCCGTTGTTACGAGCAGCGGTGGCCCCGTGGTGGCGGCCCCGACTAACGAACAGTAAGTCGTGGGTTCGAACCCAGGCAGGCGTATTAGTTTGTGTAATTTATTGCATCACCGCTGCTCTCAAAACGGTGAAGGATAACAAGACATGTGACATCTACCAATCCGCACTGGGCCCGCGTGGTGGATTATAGCCCATTCCCTCTCATAGAGAGGAGGCCGTGTCCCAGCAGTGGGAACATAATAGGCTGATGATGATAATGATGACGATGATGCCGTTGTTACAACTCTTAACAACACCACAATTAGACAATGCTCTATCTAATTAGAAAGGACTTGTAACATGTTAATAATAATGTAAATATTATAATGTCAGATACATTAAAAATATTGACACAACAGGTTTATTCCTATGGTTCACCAAAATAACAAGAAGATACTAATCCCTTCTTCTTAGCGTGTCGACCGCAAATTTTGTTAAGTATGTTAGCATGTTATATTTAACTAATCCCTAAAATTAGCACATAAGTCCAAAATATTTTTACTAGGTATCACTGATCACCCTAATTAAGTTATTAACTAAACCAAACCAATAACAAAACGAGTTAACCAGTTTTTAAAAAGTAATAAACCGCTTTGAAATAATCCCTAAACACTTTCCTAGAAACATGTTATTTTTCGCAAAAGGTGGTGGGAACTCCCGAACAATGACGGAAACAGCCGAAGTGGGACTCATTACGGGGGTGTGCAAGCGCATAAAACCAATGCTAATTCAAAAATCGATCTCAGTTACCCAAAACGGGAACTGAGGGACGTGTTTGAAGGAAAAGAGTTTTGTTTTACTTTCGAGATTTTTACTTTAATTTATTTAAATTTCAATCATAAGTGATGATATAATTTGGTTTCCGAGTGTGACAGATATATGCAGTGTATAAACTAATTTTTAGTGTTCTGTGTTTTTTGGTGAAAATGACGAAATCCCAAGTTTATTATTACGAGGATGTGGTGTTTCAGTTGGTAAGTTACTTATTTATTTGTTTTAGGACAACAATAACAAATTTTTGTTATTGTTTATTTTGTAATATTAGTTAGCACCTAGTACTATTATTGCCTAATAAGTTTAAATTTATTTATGTTAAAAGACTGGGATCCAAAACTTTGTTAAATAAAAATATAATTACAATTCAGACAACATTTTCTGAAGTTAAGGTTTTATTTTTTATTTTTATCATTTTTCACCCTGTGTATTGTAAAACATGTAGATTTACATACTTGTACACAATACTTGTAGTTCTTCTTGATATAAACTTCAAGAATACTGGCAGTACCTAAATTAAGAATTAAACAAAAAACATGGCGACAAGGTAGCTCATTAAAGTCACGTATACGAAACTTCTTGCATGGTAGCCTTGAGATCACGTAACGAGTTAGGAAACCCATAGTATCTATAGGTACATCTGTACAAATAAATAAAATTGCAGTGTCTCTAATATCAAAATAACGGCTTTTTACTGAATGCATATGAAAGTAAATAATTATGGTACTCATACCAAAAAAAAAGATATTGTTTTTTTTTAATTTTTGTATGTCTGTTTGTTCATATCGTATCATAAGGAGTAATTTAGGCTACTTTTATTTTAGCAAAAAAAATCGGGTTCCGTGCAAAAAATTAAAACCCCTGGAATTATTAACAAAATCCGATGAAATAGGGAAGTCATATTTTTATAATACAAAAATATATACATAGGCATATAAAGGCAACAGCACAGTTACTTATAAACTGAAATCTAAACAACAAAACTAGTGCGTTATTAAATAAAGATGTAAAGTGTGTAAAAAGACTCTTAACGAAGCCGAAACTCAAGTCCCTATTCTCACCATCATTGCGATATTTTTTTGTTCTAGACCATAGCCATACCAGGGAACATTCTAGCTAAGGAGATATTGTGGGACAAAGTTACAACTTTTTTTGAAATACATGTTTGTAATGTAAGAACTTTACTTTAAACACCTCCACGACCCCCACACTATTCAATCCATCCACCAGCACAATGTTTTGAGTGCGTTACATTGAATTTTACCGTAAAACGTGATTTATCACCCCAAAATAAAGAAAGAAAGAAATGCTTGGTTAACGGCTTCGTGAAGAGTCTGTTTACACCCTATATGATTATTTAGTAACACATTTCAATAAAAACAAAAATAAACAGTTTATCTATAGTTTGTATATTATCTTCTTCTTTCCAATTGATGTTACCTTTATTTGATTGACGACTTAATTTGATTTAATTCTAATATTTCGAAAATCATTTCTATTAAGGTTTTTTAGTAATGACAATACAACAATGTCATTTTATCACAATTCTATTACGAGACCATTGACCGAACAATGATCGACCATTATGAATTTAACAGATTACGAATTTTTTTGCATAATGACCATTGTCATTGATCAACAATTATGAAATCAATGATAGATCATTGTGACACTATTGTAATAGCAGACTCGACACCCAGAATGTTATTATTAAAAGCCGTATAAATGTTCATAGTTATAGTGCAAATTGAACTGTAAGTGTGGGTATTCAAATTTACCCACCCTAATAAAACCTTTTTACAGACTTTTTGTTTACAGCAAAGCGATAATCGCCATTTTCTTTTGCCAACAGGAGTTAAACTTGCAGAACATGCGGCGCGACTTGATCAACCTGCTGGAAGACTACAAGTTCTACGACTGCTTCGCTTGCAACCGCCTCAAATGTTGCTGCTCAAGGAAGTCCTCGCTGCGGAGCACCACGGTATCCCTGGCCAGTAGCGACAGCGCCTTCCCCAACGAGAGCGACCGAGCATCCAATGACATCTACTACAATGCTGCTCCACCCGCGGATACCCTACCGACACCGCGATGGCCCGAGACAAAAACTAGCAATGAAAAAGAGTCAGCGGAAAAAGAATCGCCACTTTCGCTTAACAACTGGATAAGGGCTTCTATACCTAACATAACCCAATCAACTTCAAGAGTTAGTTTTCCCGTACCGAAGAAAGTGCTGGATCATGTCAATTATTCATGGCCTCCTTTCCCCAAGTCAATATGGAGTGATGAAAGGTTGAAAGAGACGACCACGAGGGAGCGAATTCTTTGTTGTGAGCCAGAGGAGGATGGCAATAGTTCTGTCGAGGCCTTCTTCAAGTACTTCAGCGAGAATCAGGCAATTCCTAAGACCGCGTTCGCATGCTGATGGTTAATGTTAAAAATGGATTACGGAGTACATTGCGTTGTTTTTACAAATTGATTGACAAGAGCGGCCTTCAAATAGGTACGTAATGTATAGTGAAGTGGTATAAATTATGGTGTCGGTATAAATTGTTAAGTGGTGATTGGCTAAATTGACTTCGACGAAGTTTTATATGTGAAATTGTATTTTGCTGCATACTTAGCGTAAACAACTGAACTTACGGTGGGGTTACTCATGATATGAATTATTTTTACTAACTCGTGAGTAATAGAAAATCTATGTCTCATTAACAAATATATACTTAATTGTAAAGGCATCTATAAGATTAACTAGAAATTAAATGATATATAATTAAAAAGTTTTTAAATACATAGTTCTAGAATAAGGGGACTATAGAATAACCGATTATTATCGTGTTGTTTATCTTCTTGACGAAATTTACTCACTTGTTAGTAAAAATAGTGTAATTATGTATGTAGTAACGCGTAAAGTACAAACTAAGTACAGTCTGATGTAGATGTACTGGCGACTGTACCTACAGCTATGTGTATACCTAGAACAATAACGTACTTTGACCTTGCAAGTGTGAACTATCCTTAAGTTAGCTTAGACGTGTTAGTTCCTATGCCACTGCCTAGGTGGCGGTGCTATTAATTTTATAACGTATAAAAAGTAAAAAAAAAATACAAAAAATGAACTACCTAAAAATATGTGAGTATGCACCTATGTGTGTACATTAGTGATTTACGCATGTTATTAGTCAGTAGTTCATTTTTAAAATCTAAGATTGCTGATTATGTAAACATTTACGTTGTATAAATCTGACAGTTGATTGTCTACAATCAAGCATGAAATATAAAAATCAAATCTTACAGCTAGTAAGTATAATTTCCAATAAAAAACGTACAAAATGAAATCTTACACATGTCATGTGTAAGTAAAATGTAAAAAATACAAAATTAAATCTTACCATTGTGTAAGTAAAATGTAAAAAAAAACATAAAATATCGTACTCTTATTGTAAGTAAAACAAATCATTCTCTTTATTTAAAACGTTTGCTGTGCCCGACAGTGTCCATAAATGTTTCTATTTTTTTATTTACCACCTGTAAGTGTACATTATGGATATATCAATAAACGATTTGATTTGAAATCAACATTGTGATTAGGAAAATATCTGCTACAATTTGTAAAATGGTTTCAAAAGGACAAATCATAACATTAACTGCGTCTGAGATCATTTTAAGAATTTTAACGTGAACCATATGATTTTCCTATTATGATTCTGCTAAAACGGCCATTTTACCTGTAATATGTTTAGGCCGTGTTCTGTGGTTTCTGTCTACCCCTATGGGAAAAAGGCGTGAGCTCATCTATGTATAATCTAAATTATTCTAAATTATTATGTAATCTACACTTTGCATCTTAAGATTTCACAAGGTAAATATCCAAAAACAAAGACATGACTATTAAAAAATTATCAATTAATTAAACTGTTTTCTTTAATATAACCCGAATTAAAAACAACGAATAAGAATGACCCATAAATCCCAATCCATTATAATTACAAAGTTAAGATGTTGACATGATCCTCTTAACCTAGCCCTATATCATTACTTGAGTCTTTGTAAAAAGAAAGGCACAACTGTCTAACAAAACAAAATTAGAAAAAAATTGGAGAATAAACTATTCCGAACGTGGTATTTAAGTAAATGCAACAATTCACAGGTTAGCCTTAACTAGTACATTTTACTTCCATATTTTTTCTTTAGTAAATAAAGGGTAGATCACATACTGCCATGGAATTTTACCCACATTTTAAATATTATCACAAAATATCCAAGTACCGAGAAAATAATTCTGTCCCAAAACCTGCAGGATATCATTTTAGACAGAGCTTGCGAACTCGCGCGGCCGCCACGTTACCTCAAGGCAATTTAAATGAATTACTTATAGTAATTACTCTTATATACCTATTAGAATCAAAGTTAACTAATTATATATTTTGAAGTGAAGTGAGTATTTGGAGAAAGGTAAGTAATTGGTCAGACTTATAAGAAAATTTGATCTATCGTTTGTGCACTATTGTAAATTACTAGAAATAGTTTATTAAGTAATCAAGTAGTTATCTGTACTAATATTTTATAGAGGAAAGATTTTTTTGTTTGTGAATACCGATTATACTCCGAAACTATTAACATATATATTATTCCGAACTTTAAACCTTTTATTCACCAATAGAAAGCTATCATAATTATTATCAGGAAGTAACTAAAGCTATAATTATATTTATATCATGCAAGTTAGATGACTTATCATAATTTTTGCGAAAGAAGTCGCTACTTCTACGTGCTAGTATATTATAAAGTTAACTATTTTGACTTGAGAGTGAGTAACATGTGTTTTGAACGTTACAATGGATTGAGGGCTTTCGCGCACTATAGACAAGACTGTCTTGAGACAGAATATTGCTAAAAGGAATACAGTCTGTCTCGCTCGCACTAGTAAGGTAATGTCTGTCTAAAGACAGTCTATCTATAGTGTGCGAAAGCCCTCAGACTTCATATCCCAATTTACCTATAGGTACAGAGGGTAAACAATAAAGACGTTTATTTAGGTACATATAGGTACTTATAGAACTGAGCGAACCACTCCGGTTTGTGTCGGCAGAAGTAACGTGTCTTTGGCAATTATGTTATTTATCTAGATGGCCTCACATGAGAAGAAACATGAGATCACAGATTTTCAATGACATGATTTATCTCTTGATTATTGAGCATCATAGAGCACTTTGCTGTATGTATATTGTTGCAATATGTTTGCTTGAATTAAGCACATACATTTTGTAAAATAATTATATTATGGTTGAAAACTTAGATGTAAACAAGATAGAGGGAAATGATGTCAAACGTATGACATGAATGGCCGCGACAGTCACGGACGTTTGAACGTAGAAAATTGTAGAAATTTAATATTTTTTTTTGAGCGACAAGCAATCTTGAACTGAACTTTAAATTATTTTCTTGGGTTGATAGTACTGTACTTTATTGATTTAAGTGAAGAAACCCCAAAAAAATGGCGGCTAAGCTAACAACTAGAAGCTACAAAAAACGGCTAAAGCGGAAAGACATATTGACCATTTAATCCACTTCTATGGTACTAAGGAGGAGATGACCTCACTGGAGGACACACTCAAACTGACACATCCTACATCTCATCTGCTTATAGCATAGCTGATTGCAGATAAACAAAAAAAAAAGTGAAGAAAAAAATACATGCTTCCCCATTGTGTAATAAATAATTACATTCCAATTCACGCCGGCGAAACCGCAAACATAACCCAGTATAGGTATATGACATACCCATCCCCACCCTTCAACAGCCGAGGGGTACATATCAATATGTTCTTATGAATCCAGAAAAGGCTTATTAACTTTTTCAATTGCAAGATCGATTGGATTTTTTTTTACAAACAAAGTTTTTTTTTAATATTTGGTTGGGTTAGTTAATCTACGCATTTACTTAGATGAGGTTTATATAAAAAGTAAACTTCCCCATTTTATTTCGCCATGATGTGTTGAGCAACATCACTGTCAAAACTTACAATATAAATAGCTATCCTTTTAATATTAAAAAAAAGAACATGATGATTGAGTATCAAACCTAATACCTACGTCACCTGCCTACTGCTTGCCTACATAATAACACTGTCGAAATAATCGTTTTGTAACCATTGATATACATATAAAAAACCCTTTGTAACTACTACAGTTACAAAGGGTTTTTTATCTATGTGTATCAGTTTTTAATGTACGGGGTAGTCCTAAGCCTTAGCAAATACATCTGCAGTATTTTAAAACAATACCATTCCTTTCGTAACAAACCCATAAACTTAATCTCTACTAAGAAAAGTCGAAATCCTTACACTTGTTACTTCTCTGGAGGTCATACTTTGGCAAAGTTATAAACAAAATTTATGGATCGCCCGTTCATTTCGCAAAGTAACTTGCTACAGGATTTTCAACTTTACTTCTTGGGAGTTATGACTGTTAGTGCTAGAAAAAATATCTTCATTTTTATGATCATACTTGAAATATTTTTCAGAATGGTTACAATAGATCATTGCTATATTTTTTAGTGTAGAAGTTACATTTTGTTTATTTGCTTCTAAATTGAACTATTTTCGTTTGAAACAAATCATTTTTATTGGTCAACGTTTGCTGTTTTATTTTGTAGATCTTAATGGTTTGTAGCAGAAAAATAAACCTTTTGATGGCCAGTACTGAATGGCCCTTCAGACTGTACTTTATTTGCGTAGTGTTGTTTCAAATTATAGCTGTCTGTAAATACTTTTATGACTAAACATAAATAATTATTTTTTTAAACTAAATTAGACTAGTTATGTAAAGTACCTAGTTTCTGCTTCGTTGGTCTAGTGGTAACAAGTACTACTGCTGTGTTTATCAAGGTCTTGGTTCTCTTAAAGTTACGCAACAATCATGTATGAGGGAATTGGTCCTCTTAAAACATTCTAAAAAAAATCCGCGACAGCATATGTCTATCTTTTAGGGTTGACTCACACTCTCTCTAACCCTCTCTCTCTCATATGACGCAGACGAAGTTGCGCGGGTCAGCTAGTATATAATAATACATAGTACGTCATAATCTGTTCCAGCACAATGTTGAGCCACTTCACCCTCCTGCCGAACGACAGCAGCCTGCACTCGCTGCTGGACCCGCCCTCGCCGGCGTACACCACCGTCACGGTGAGGAGGGCCTTCATCGTGTGGCTGCACTGCGGCCAGCGGAACGAGTTCCGACACGTCTGCAACTACTTCCACCAGCTCGAGTCTATGGTGAGCTCAACATTACAACGTAAACATAACATCACGCCTGCAATCCCCAAAGGGATTGGCAGAGGTGTACCTTACGGTACACCAACATTTTGCCAGCTATGTTTGAACTTCCATAGGGAGTGAACCTATTGCTATCAACCGGGCACAAATCCAGGCTCCATAGGGGGCTCCATGGCTACTACTGAATAATTAAAAAAAAATACTTTGCCCGATCCGGGAATCAAACCCAGGACCTCATGCTCAGCAGTCGCACTAGCGACCACTCGACCAACGAGGCAGTCAACATCAGAGTAGCTCAATATACATCACCCACACCGCGCGGAGAGTTATCGTGTGGTGGTAGTAGCTCAAGCTAATATTCAAAAGCATGACGACGTGACGTGTGGTAAACATCTCAGCTGTCATCTGCCTCTTTCCTAACTACGAGTATGTTGGGGTCGGTTCCCATTCTAACCGGATCAGCTGAATACCAGTTTTCTACATGGAGCCCTTGGTAAGACTGGTTGTCTGACTTTCGGACTTCTGACTGTTCGTAACGTAAATAAAATGTAAATAGCTTTGGCAATCATGAGAATTATTACGTCAGGCTTATGTGGAACGATTAACGTTACGTTTACGTTACGGTTTTGATAAAACTATCTTCGGTAGCTTGGTATATTAGAACCTAAAACTAATATTATTATTCCAATTAATCACAGGTGAACAGTGAACATTTGAACGAATGTCTAATTTTTTACGATTATTTTATTATAGGTATACCCATCTAATTTGGCATAATTTTTTAACAAAATGCATGATGATAATTCGATACATTTTTCCAATAGTGACAATGACAATTTATTTATACGAGAAACAATGTCTATAATATAGAGGGTGTAAGCAGACTCATCTCGAAGCCGTCAACCAAGCAATCTGTGCGTCAAACTAAGTAACTTTACGTAAAAAACATTGCTGGGAATTGACTTTTTTATTTGGGGTCAAAAATCATGTTTTACGTTAAAACTCAATGTACTGCACTCAAAATATTGTGCTGGTGGATGGATTAAATAGTACGAGGGTCGTGAAGGTGTTTAAAGTAGTAATAAATGTTACATTAAAAACATGTATTTAAAAAAAAACTTAAACGGAAATGTCGGAATTTTGACCCCCAATATCTCCGTAACTAGAAGGATCCCTGGTATGGTCTAGATTGTCTAGAACGAGAAAATTATTGCAAAGGCGGGGAGAACAAGTGCCTTTCGGCTTCGTTAAGAGTTTTTTTAAACACTCTTTATCTAATTCCTTTCCTATAAAAATTATAGGAAGACAAGCTACCAGCCGAGGCCCGCGCGACGAGTCGACTGCACGAGTTCAACCTCCTCACAACCCTCCCGCCAGCATCGAACTTCCTGAGCAAGCACTTCCCCAAGCTATACAGACACACCAAGAACACCAAGATTAACATCAAGGAACTACAAGAGATCACACTCGAAGACTGCGTCTTCAACCTCGAAGGTTTTCACGATCTAAAGATCCAAAAAGGTGCCACGACCAAAGATATTATCAAAACCAGCCAAATGATCAGAAAGTATTGTATAAGTCATTCGAAATCCTTAAGAATTTTACTCTCAGAATTCCAAAACTTTGCCAAAAAGACGGAAGGTACAAATTCTGTTGACAATATCGCAATGTATATCAAAAAGAAATATTTGAAAGATGAATTAGTGACTTGGAGTAACATGCCTAAAAGTTTTAGTTTCTTAGATGAATTAGAAGGTACGAGCACAGAATTAGTAGATATTAATAGTACAAACACAGAAGTTTTCAGTGATGATAAAAGTCCTGTTATTACAGCAGAAGATCACACATTCAATGCTAACAAAAATGCCAACAAAATAAAAATATTAATCAATGAGTCTAGAAGAAAAGAGCTCCTAAACATGATTCCTAATTGTCAAAATGTACTAGCAGCTAAATTGTGCAACATGCAAAAGGCGAAGCCTCTATGAGATTTTGTTCGTGAAATGTACAAGTTAGCTCTAAGAAGACATAGATGGCGTTGTTACCAAAGTTTTATACTCCATACAATATTTTGTTAGGTTGGTTTTTTTGACAGGTAGCGCTCAGTAGCAGCCACGGAGTCTAGATTTATGCTCGGTTGATGGCAATAGTCTCGCCCTCTATTACATGGGCGTTACACATAACTGGAGAAATGTAGGTGAGGGTACTATTGGGTACACATCTGCCTTTCCTTTCCGGGATTAAAGGCGTGATATTTTGCTATGTAACCAGTGGTTTTAAGCATATTTTATTAATTAACAATTATTAGGAAGCAGGTTTACAGAGTAACGTGACAATTTGAGTGCTATAATATTATATACAGTGGTGTATTTTGTTATTTTTAGTTAATAAGTGACTGCTAAGGACTACGCAAGATGTTTATTGTGTGATTTGGACATTAAAATTGATTATACCAGTAACAAAAACGTGTTTAATTTTGTACATTTTGACTTCAGAGTCAGTTGGGAAGTAATATGTAGTAAGTAAAAAAAACCTTGCTAATAAGTACATAAGTAGTTATAAAAGAACAAATTTAATTATGTTATTAAAGATACATAAATAAAAAAAGGACATCAAGCTACCCGAAACTGCCAATTTTTCCCAATAAACTTTGAACCTAATGCTTTAGCGATAACGTTGAAAATCTATTAATTGTCGTAGTTTGATGTGCTGGCTGTCTGATGGATATGGTAAACCATATCCATCACGTCTGTAGAGTTTTGCTAGATAATCTATTTGACCCCGTATAATATTTAGTGTATGATAAATATTTTAGGTAAAATATCAGCTATTCATTCATTTAATTATTTTTTAATATTTCGATATCTACTACAATGAAAACTAAAACAACGCGAAGTCTTATAAATTGGAAAATAAATAAAATATTCCAAATAGTTTTACTAACTACCTTTAAATATACCTACTTCATTTTACTGTAAATTCATTAGCTCAACAATTCATAAACTAGAAACACCACCCACTTCCAATCACTCAACCAATATTTATTATCTCTGGCAAGTAGTCCTGCGCCGACCTCGAAGCGGCGCGCACGCATACGCTCCCACAAAGTCCACAAACGTCAAACTCAAAATTACAACCGGTTTCAAAATGGACGACGCGATGTCAACACCAATTAATACAATCACTAGAGAAAATCTAACAGTGTTAATAGCCAATAATATATTGAATAATTCGTTGGAATTCGTCTCGGACTGTGATACGGTAAGTTTTATGTGATTATAACATTACTAAGACGTGGTATTTTGTTGTCAGTGAATTTTAAATAACGGCCTAGTCTGTCAAAGTTTTGTTATTGAATGATTGCTCAAGTTTGTTGATAACGATAGTGGCGGTTTTTGGGGAGGTCATCTGTCGGTTTGTTGGTTAGGAAGTTAATTAATTAGGTCAATGTAATTGTTTAGGGATCAGAGATCTTAATAATACCAACATGATGTGTAGGACGTTTAGTGTTCAATCAGAAACCATTTTTATCATTTATTTCCTTTAAATGCTAATTAATTACCTAGTATTCTAAAACAGCGCTATTATTAAAATGAGCTGTTAATAATCTCTAGATTTCTAGAACTACCAGACGGAGTTCGGTTCTATTTACCATCACGCTAAAACCCTTAGGAGCCGAGCAGAAAGAAAAACAGTAGGGCGGGTTCATTGCGGGGCACAGCTGCTATATATAATTTAATGTCATTTCCAAATTAGTCTGTACCTATTAATACTTTGCCTTATTTCCAGTCTAAAATATAAGCTATTTTGGTTGACCTTGTCTAAAAATAAACCTACCTGTGTTTTTATAGCCTCAGGTAGCATCCGTAACGGGAAGCGGCCACTTTGATACACTATTTCTGGAATTCCGACCACCTTCTGAATGAAAGATACCTGTATAATGTACCTGGTCGTTACCAGGATAAGCTTTGTTGTTAAGTTTTTTATCCTCTGGAATTTCTTTGAATCAAAACGCTTCACACAACTTTCAGACCTACAACTGATAGTAGTTATGACTTTTAAATATTTTAATTGTTGCTTAGAGTAATTTAGTAAAATAATCGAACTCGCGCCTAGTTGCGTAAAATTATTTTTCTCGGACAGCATTTTTGAGGTGGGTAAATATGTTACGGAAGCCCGAATTTTAGTGGCCACGAGTTTTATGGTAGGTATTGTCTAGGTATGGGAGTAATTTCATCATCTTCATCTACAGACACTGCTGGGTATACTCCTCTCCTCCTCTCTTTGTTTAAGCCAACGAGTCATTTCGTGTACCTAAATCATATAGCAGTTAGTCGTCAAGAGATGACTGATTGACTAGCAGAGAATGTCTAATGCATTAAATCCTCCTTCTGTACCTTTAGTGTGCGTAAAGTTTAAATAAACAACTAACCACGCCGTAAAGAACAAAGCCATCCAAATAAACAGCCTGAAAAAGGTCCTCAAAACATCGCATAAACTCCCAATAAACATAACTCGGAACACAACATCGATCACGATCTAAAGAACTACTAACAACATAAATTGTAACGAAAAACTATCTTCTTTCCAGATGGAGACGGATTCGCCAATAAGGAAGCCGAGCGGACAACCAATCAGCAAAAAGCTATTCCATTCACCGATGGCCGACAGCCCTAACGAACACACATTCACTAGGACCGACCGAGGCAGAAAAGCGAAAAAGCGAAAACAAATACTTATACCAGATAACAACGAGAGAATCAAAAGAGCGTACGTGAAAGAGTGCGAGCAGGACGGATATAGCCCCGACGTAAGAGGCGGAATGAGAAAGAGAGTTTTAATCAGCCTCTTTCATAATAAGGAGTATTGCATGGATTTTGGCAGTTGAATTTCAAATTTCCAGTCACGAGACTTCACGAGAGTAAAAAGTTTATTTAGTAAAATGTTTACCTTAAAAAGTTTATGTAAAGACCCTTTTCATCATATTTTGTTTTCGAAAATATATAAGCGTAGCCATCATACAATTTCAATTAATCGCTTCTAAATAAAGTGTAAATATAATGTATTTATGCTCGTAACTGAACAGTACAAGATGAATCTTTTGGTGCTTGAATTATATTGATTACATTTTGAGTAACATTTAATTGAAAAAAATATGGCGGAATTAGTTTAAATTTCGTCCACGAGCCATAAGACCCATGTATCTATACATTGCGTATTTCTGCTTATCGATATTAATTCTATAATCATTACTGGCCCGCAATGTAGGTTGAAATATTTCGTGGATATATTGGTAAACCAATATTTTGATAAGGGTCACAGTAATTAATGAAATACCCTAAAGCCATATTTGGCTGCCCGATGGAAATATTATGTTACATAGTTTAAGTTGCGTAGTTAACTTCATATATTGGAATATTACCTAGTCTATATTGGGCTATCAATTTTCAGCGTTGCAAAGGTATACGTTCAGCTCATTTTAAGACTGTTAAATTGACTGAAAACGTTGCGTGACACCGATTTTATGAGAATCTAGATATAAGTTAAAAATAATGTTATTTTTATAAATTCCGTTTTCATTGCTCAGAAAAATTAGAAAATAGATTTCATGTACTTACAGTCGTGGTCTTTTCCGCCTGATCAGTTAATTTTTTTTCTTTTAAATCATGCGGAGGCGCCGAGCCACGCCCGCTTAAAGTTTAGGCCTATTAGAAATGCGTCAATTTGGCTCGTAAAATAACAATAACAGTGTCGTCAGTGCGCTCGGCCGATCGGTATTATCTTTCATTAATTATTTTCTATACAAAGTCAACAGGGCGGGGCTAGAGAGCGTTTCTACGTTGTGAGTGCAAGCAAAAATTTGCTTAGTGGTGATCAGGCGGGAGTGTCCACGATAGTACATACCTTTATGTAATTATCTCCATTAGATTTAATTTCTTTATTTCGCATCTTTCTGTTTACTATAGGTACAAGATCGAGGTTACTTTTAAGTGTTATAATAGTTTCCCAAATTCTACCAAACCCAATCATATTTTCAAATTGTACATGTTACTAACGTATACCCTATCCTATAACTATGTATAACGATTCTTGTAAATATTATATAGTTGTAAGAATTCGTGTTACAGGTAACCATAGAATTATGATAGAATATTATTTTTGTATTAATATAATATTACGTGCCATAACATCAATATTTACTAATTGTAATATCGAATTTACTAGTTCATTATAATATATAATTATTTCTGGTTTTTTAATGCACCCAGTGCTTTATTGTGGACGTTTGCAGTCTCCTTGAAGTTTAATTAAAATCAATTTATCTCAGTATAACGCTGCACGCGTAGCATAGCAATTGTGAAATTTCTTTTCTTCTTTTTTTGACATCGCACGGTAGAAATCTTTCTCTGTCATTTTGTCTTTAGTTACTTCTCTCATCATACAATCATCATGCTAGACAAGCATCTCCCAAATGCACCAATATAAATCAATAACCATCAGTAGATCTATACGTAAATAATAACACCCATTTCAAATTGAAAATATTCCCACTACACATTGCCATAACAAATAAACATTTAACAAAGAAGAACGGTTATAAAGCCTTCACTTTGATTCCCCGCGGCCTCAGGGGAAACGATATCGTTTGTAAATGGGGGGAGTGATACCCCATCGGTAGGTATAGGTGACCGTTGATGCTCCATGAAGTCAAAGATATTGTATCTAGGCCAGCTGATTTCCTTTGATTGTCTGTCATCTAGCAAGCCGCACTGGACCCACGCGGCGCATAACAGCCAGCTTCTGAACACGGACAGTAGGCCCGAGTCCCAGCAGTGGGAACAATACAATCCGACTATGTTGTCTGTCATCTCTTTGTGTAAATTGTAAGAAAAAAATAGGTAGGTCCGCACTTTTAACTTGCAATGTTGTATTTTGATATTGCGTATAATACCAAGCCGGTAGGTGACTGCTTGTAACACCAAAATCAACATCGCTACGCCGACAACCGAGCACAGACACAGCCAATAATGGAGACGAGCTTCTAATAAATAAACTTAAATTCTAGATCTACAGTCCAATATCAGTTAAACGATTTTGAAGGAAAATTCTAATCCACTGCTTCAATATGTTCGAAAAAATTAGGCCTTCTTGACAGAAAAAAAATGCAACGAAAGTTAGTTGCCGAAAATAATTTTAATTTGACTTTGTTTTTAATGTTAATTTTGATTGTGATATTTTTAAGATTATATGTATTTATTTAAATAATTACACTACTTTTATACAAACTATAACTCTAAATAATAATAAAAATATGTACAAGTAACAAAATGTTACAGGGCGTCAAAATATTCGTCCACATCGCTGTCAACAGGAAAAGTGCCCAGAAGGCTGGCAGCATTGACACGTTGGATGGCAATGCTGATTCTTTGAACAAAAAATAGGCCCGCCCTCTGGTCACGTGAAGAGTCGACCAACCGCTTGGCAATTACTCGAAATACTAGGTGGGCACTCGGACCCCATGGCCCTAGTGTTTCAACCCCAAACTGCTCAAACACATAATTACCAATTAAATTATTGTATTTGCGCCGTTTGAGGTTTTCAGCACCTGAAACAGCCGCCCCAGCGCAGCCCACTGTGCTAGGAAGATGGGATGGCGCAAGGGTGTCGACGCAAGTTGCGTCCCACACCAAAGGCCTACCCAACTTCCATGGCATTATGGTCATACCATCTGGTCTCTTCCCATCGACGCGTGCCAAGCCAGTGGGTTCTAATACAGCTGGCACCCCGTGGCAAGAGCACGACGGATGAGATCATAAATGCTAGCGTGCCGCGCTATCCGACCTGCACTCTTACTGCAGGAAAGGCCATGGTGTCCGAGGCAGTCGACTGCTTCACCACATTGACAGCGATGTGGAGCCCCACAAGGAACGCCCAAACGCAAACATGTAGCGAAATGAATGACATTGCGATTGTGTTATATGTGAGAAACAAGCTGACGTAAAACAGATTTGCAAGTAAAATACCTACCTTCACAGCCATCTTTATCTCACAGAATATAACGCAATCTTCCTGAACTAAGCAAGAAAAACTACGTCGATATCCAAACGCTTACAGATCAGATCACAACACGGCAAGTTTTCTATTGGCCAAATAACGAGTACGGCACGGCGCTTGTTACGACTTGCGCCTCGTCACTCTCACCGGCTTTTACACGACACTTTTAAAGTTTTCTTAATGATTTTTAATGGTGGATGAAGATTTTAAATCAGGTTTCATTGTGGGGTGAAGAGTTAAGAGTTTTGTGTTAAAGTTTCGTTAAGGAAGTAAGATTAATTTATTGCAGGGAAAGAGGGCTTGGACAAAGTGAAATTCTATGAACGTTACAGATGATGCGACTAGTCATAAATCTATTGAATTGATTGATTGTTACTGAAAAGCATAAGCCAATCCTTTTGAAACATAAAAAAACTTTAAAACCTATTGTAGCCTCAGGTTGGAACAGATGAAGGTTGATTTCTATGTTTTTGTGTTTTACGTTCCAACTCCACTTTCTCTCATCTCATAGACAGGAGACCATTCAGGTCTCCTCGCCTCGCGGTTGTGGAGGGTCTTCGCGTTTAAAAAGCTTCGACCTCCGCACTTCCGCGGGATGTACAGTTTCATCATCGTGATCGTGGGTGATGCATCCGGTTTTCGGTCAGCATCGATCTCTTCTATCCAATTATTACATAGTAGTTTGTTTTAGAAAACGTAACAGGGCTCATAAACCAAGCAGCAGGTTTTTATTTGGCTCCGTTGGCAATCCCGCGTCTACACTGGCCTGCAAAACTAAGTACTACACTTCAAATTACCGGAACCAATTAAAGAAGAACCAAATTTCAATACATTTAACAGAAAATTAAAAGAATACCTTACACAAAAATGCTTTTACTCGGTCGCAGAATACTTAAAATAAAATATTTGGTGAATATGATAGATAGATAATTACCTATGACCACTGAAATACCTAGTACTTGCACAAAAAAACACACATACATGTACACTTACACATAACAAAACAAAACAAATTAGTAAAATATAATAAAAAATGTGAATTAATAAAATAAAATTATAAATACAAATTACCTAATAAAATATAATAGAGAATATAGATTAATAGAAAATAATAATTCATACAAGTTAATAAAATTATAATAAGTAACTGAAATAATCAATAAAATATAATAATTAAACAGGTAAATAAAATAATTGAATAACCTCATGATATTAATTAAAATAACTACATACACCTAATACTATTAATATTTTCGATAATAATTATATTTGTTTATCAAACTTGCAATCCAGTATTATATACCTACTCACTGGACGCTTGTTTTTGTCCATTCTATAATGTTGCCGTGCCCTAACCGGGTTTCATGTTAAAACTTACTTACTTTATATAAAACAACTAAATGTACACATGAATGCAATAAAGAGTTTGAGTTTGAGTGAGTTTAAAATTTTATTTTTTTCTAAACTATTGAAGTTAGAGATTTAAAATAAAAAACGTTTTATAGCAATTTGTATCAGCTTTCTTTGAAACTATAGACAAAATTAAACTCTTTTTCGAGTCCTTTTTGTTTCGAAAGTATTTCTTGTATGCTTAAAAAGTTATTGCAATTTTAAGTGTGATACTTAGTTTTGCAGGCCAGTGTAGTTTATTTGTCACGATAAGTATGATTAATTGAAAATTATTAATAATTCCCGATCATTATCTCGAATCTCAAAATTCCTAGATGTGGAAAGATCATAGCGTGCCCTTCTCAAGAATATATATTTTAAACCGTATCGTTTTCCTACACACGAGCTTTATAAACTATCTGACCTCATAGGTGCCAGAAAATGATATATTCTTATTTCTACCCTAAAAATGCACAAAACAATGGTATTTGATGCTAGCATTTTGAGAAAAAGAAGAAAGACACGGTTGTATAACTGGGGTAAGGATTTGTACTGCTTTCGCAAGACGCCAATATGTTGCCCTAACTACTTTTGCTTACAATGCCATAAACAAAAAAACTGGCTATCTACCAAAAATCACATCACGAATGTAAGGAAACCCTGACTAAAGCTTGGCTAAAGACCCTTACATATGAAGAAACTGAGGCTGTTCTTAATCCGGATATATAATAAAACGCCTTTCTTAAACTTTATTATTATTTTATTAATAAACGAATGTCTACTGTATACATATTCTACGTGTATTTAAAATATCAGCTCTTTGTAGTGTAATGTAGAGGTTTTGTTTAAGGTCTAGTAATTTTTAGCTATGGTTGAGGTGATTTGGTATTACCCCTGTTGTGAAAAGGACTATTGGAACTACATATACTTTTTCTTGTCGCCAAATTCTAGTAACTTCTTATTTGAGTTCTGCATAATATACAGAAAACAATCACTGAAAAAATAAGTAAATACTTATTTTTTCAGTGATTGTTTTGTGTGATTGTTTATTGTGCGTATTGGGGACTGCGATATTATTATTATTAATATTTACCTCATGATTTGGTCAATGTGATTATAAAATAGAAATTCATCACTTTTAGCAGGTTATATTAATAATTCACTACGCTCGTTGGTAAACGTAATAAAATAAGATGTGGCGATGGTGCCGCGGCGAGCGCTACGTCGGGATTGGTCGCAGTAATAAAATTAGGGCACTCCGACAATTATGAACCGCAAAATAAACAAAGTACGTGCATTAGCATTTAGAATTGCAACAAACGTGCATTTTTTTGCATTTACAGCGTTTATATGAGTTCGCGTAACAGTGGTCAGTTTCCGTCACTCGTCAGTTTATTTAATTCGACAGGTTCGGTGATTCGTCACTTTCCCTGATTAGACAGTTGTGTGAATTCGACAGTTTCGTCAACTCAACAGTTTCCATAATTTGCCAGTTTCATCGATTCGTCACTTTTATCCAATTCGTCAGTCGAAGTAAAAAAAATAACTGACAATTTCCTAAAACTTTCTGTCAATTTTAATATGTATTGAGATCTCATAAAAACGTACTAAGGTTACATTTACACCGATAAATGTGATTAATTTCTTACTTTTACCTCGACTTTCGGTAATCATTAATAATGATGGATAATAGGAGATAATTCATAATTTTCAATTGATCACATTTACCGTAACATACTCACAAACATCAAAATGTACTGTTGAATCCACTGCCGTACATTTCATGTAAATCGTGCCATAAATGTAACCAGATTGCAGAGTCTAGCGACTACATTGTTCCAGCCAATAGCTGGCCATAAAATGGGCTATAAATCTAAATGGAGCGACTTTGAGAAGCTATTTAGATTTTTATCTTCCAATGTAGAATTATGCTAGCAGGATATATTGAAGTCACAAAGTTATCCATAAGGGATATAAGTGGACCCTAAATCACCTCTTGATAAAGGTAGGTGTTCTTTTAACATAATATCATCTGCCTAGCCTTTTCTTAACTAAGATGAGGTCGGCTTCCAGTCAACCGGTTGCAGCTTAACACCACCTGAAGTGACTGTTTATCTAAACACCACGGCCCAAGTATTGAGTACTCCTTGGTCAGACTAGATGTCAGAATTTCAGGCTTCTTCCTATCCGTAAGTTAACGTGTTTCCGGGACACGGAGGAAACTCTGTAATGGATGTTTACCCATCCACGGATCAACTTCGGCAGCCATCGGAGCTTAGCGTGCGAAATGCGACTGTATATAATATAAATATTTCACAAGTTAGCACCTAAATTCCAATCTGTAGGTAGGACATTTATACGTACTGAGCACTAAAGGCAGTTTCTTAGTTAACGTGCCGCTACTAACTCGGCCGGGTCTTAGGGTCTTATTATAATTGTTAGCAGTACATACCTTTGACAGCACTCAATTTGTTGCCGACCATCTGCTTAGCCACGAACGCCGCCATCTTTGCTGCTTACTGCTCTACTTTTTCAACTGAAACAAGAGAAAATCTATGTTATTTACTTGAAATTAAGTGTGTGTTACGAGACTGTTGGCGCTTGCCTTGCCTAGTGGACACAAGTGCGACTACCTCTGCAGCCGGGCTCGCAGAGGTCCGGATCTGTACTAGAAGTTTATTCATTTAAATAACATAACATAAATACAAATGACTAACTTTACCGTCTCTATACATTTTTGAAGTAGCATCTTTTGTAAAGAGTAAGCCCCAACTATTTCCACGACTATCAGATGCGTTTCCACGCAACAGACGCGACCATAGCCAACTTTGCCTAACTTGCCTACACTCGGCAAAACCGCTTTAATGTCGAAAAGCTTTTTTGTATGGCCCCAAAGATTTACAACAAAATACCGCAGTCTTACAAAGCTCTGACTACAAATTTATTTAAAAAAAGATTCGGAATTTATTAACAGACAAATGTTACTATAATATAAATGACTTCTATTATATACTGAGTATTATTTTGTACCTTTTGACATATTTTACCTTTGCACATATTTCAGTTCTATCTTCATGAAACGTGATTTTTTTGATTATTTTTGTATTTGTATTATGTAATTCAAAGAAAATAATTAGTTATTATGAATGTACCAGAAAAACGTAAAGGCATGATTGTAAGTTATGTCTTTTCGTTATGATAGCCCACTATCACTAAGTTCATAAATTAATCAAAAGAAAGGAATACAAATCTTAATTACCTCTACAAAAAGCTCATAATTCTTTATCAAAGCATAAAAAGCTGCGTTTAATCGGGAATTGGTTGATGAAATAGCAATCAATCGGAAGCTGGATTACTTTTTAAGCGCTGAAAGCGATTTATTGTTGGGGCACAATTCAAACGTAGATATAGGAGTCCGCTTTATATTTTATTGGTTGTTCCAATTCAGCGGATTGAAGTTCAGTATTAAACAACAGCTGTGCGAATTAATAGATCTGCAAAGTTAAGCTACGCTTGCCATTGCAATATGGATGGGTGCCCTGCGGCTAGGTGAACATTGTAGATACTTAATTCTATAAGCAGTGACTTTTTATGTAATATTATCGAAAAGAGGTCTGATCTACAATAGTAGCCACAAACCCACGGAATACCCACAAACATAATTATTCTTGTATATCTATCCATTCACAAGTTACTTATACCTAAGTACTTCTGTAGTATCTAAGTTGATGTAAGCAACAAGACCTTTCGATCAGAAGGGTAATAAATGCCTTGTGTTTAAGATTGGCAAAGTATCGGCTTTAGTTGGCTTTGGTTTGCTAGTAGGTAATGTGACTGGCCACCAACAAGATAAGATCACATGATCCACATTCTTTTAGTCTAATCAAACCAGAACTAACACCAGTTCCATGATCCCTTTTGTTCACTGATTTGACACCGTAAAAAAGAAACAACAGAGAATATTTCGTAACAAAATGTTCAGCCGTATTTTAGCTGAAAGAAAAGTTTATACGGCCATTGTAAATCTTAATGCCGGGAAGCGAACCCATTTTAAATTTGTTCACTGTTTTGTTATTTATGTTGAAAAGTATTTATTTATATTTGGAGAATTCATATTTTGGTGACATGGTGCAAGATTATTTGGAAGTGGGGAATTGATTACATGGACCACACCGCGAATCTGTGTCTACAGACAATCATGCAACCCAAGTATTGCGTAACAGTCTTTCTTTAATTATTTTAGATATCCGATTTTAGAGAAAATTCTTAATCAAATTCTGTCCAAGTTTAGGAACTTCATCTGCTTGACAAGATTAAAACACTGTGGATTTGTCAAAACGTATAGGAAAAAAGCCTTACGGAAACAACCCATATTTTTATTTTACCCTTTTTGGGAGTGGTTGTTTATCTCACACAAATCCTCGTCAAGTATCCATTTTAAATTGTGACTAGAAGTTATTAGCACATCAAACACATCAACGTAGATGCAGAAGAAAGCATGCAATTAAAGGGGATAACTCCTAAAGTACTGAAGCAAAGTTAATAAAATTTATATAGAGGACCACCGCCCGAGCTTCTTCTACCGAATGAAAAGAATCACGGAGCAATCTGATGCAAAATAAGATGCTAGTGGAATACATAAAATTCTCCTTTTTTAGAAGTCGGTTAGTGAATTGGGATTTTTACAGTGTTACATAACGTGATTGTGTTCCATAGGGTTAGTCCATGGAAATCGTACCATATAACCCCGGGTTGCATTGTATCAAATAATGTAGTTTGGATTTTCTTATATGTTGTATGTTATGAAGTAGTTATGTCAAATCCAATTTTTTTACCTCCGAAAGCCTCCGGATCACTGTTAAATTTTTGAAAAACCATTAATTTTTCGTACTGTTTTTAGTTTTTGACATTTTTTTCCACCAAGTACCTTTGCTAAATTTGCAACAAAATGAGTTTATTTTTTTAAGTTTTGGTCAATGTTGGCAACTATGGACACATTTTACAGCATGAGTACATATAGGTTATTAAAGTACACAAAATTTGCATCAAATCAAGACCAAATAAATTGGTCTTTGTGGATCTGATAGTTCCATAGATACAGCTGTCCAAAGTTGCTGAGGTGGTTGTAAACTTTGAAAATGATTTTTACCGTGGCAAAGGCCCTTAGTAGAAAAAAAAACCGGCCAAGAGCGAGTCGGACTCGCGCACCGAAGGTTCCGTACAAACTTTTTAAAGGACAAACTTAACTTTGCTGTTCGATCCCTAGAAACGGCTATTGCTCCAACCGCAAATAATAAGTTTGTAATAGTAAAATCGCTTTTTTTATTGTTATTAAACTACATATTTACAGTTTTCAGACTTTTCCCTTTACATGTGCTGTAAGACCTTGCTTTTTGCCAAATTTCGTGATTCTAGGTCAACGGGAACTACCATATAGGTTTCGGATTTGACATAACTACTTCATCGACTACAACATATAAAAAAACAGTACTACCTTATATAATTCAAGGCAAAATGTCCCAATTCCATGGACTAAGTAGGTAAGCTAGTTTCCATGGAGAAAAATGGCAAAAGATCCCTTCCAATAGCCGATGCAAAAGAATGAACAAGTCCCATTCCACATCCCTTTTAGTTCTCAAATCACTATCCATTACTATCAAATAAGCGTCAGATATTATAGAATTCCTGAAGTAGAACGTTTCAGCAGTAAATCAGCTTTATAGTCTAACTTTATGATCGCGATCGCCAGCGGAATCGCAAGTAGTGGGACGGCTCATTATTACAGAGGGTTTTTCTTTAATTGCTGAAAGAAAAAATAGCGTTTTTTTGTCGTTATGTGCAGGTAGTTTATGCCTATAAAAGAACCTTGATTAGTATGTCCTCTGACAAAAGTCCTAAAAATATGGGGTCAGTAGGTCCATCGCTGAACTTTTTTGTGTTTGTTTACTTTGAAAAGCAAGGCAGAGGTGAGTTTCACCCATATTTCGCCAATTAATACGGCGAACCGATTGCCAATCCAGCGGTCGGACTATTTAACAGTAGTCAAAATCAAAAGTCCTTTATTCAATTTAGCCTGATGATCAGTACTTTTTGAACGTCAAAGATTACAAAGATCCCCAAAACGACACCACCCTAGTGTTTAGCTGAGAAGAAGAAGTAAAATATTAAAAAACGGTTACACCTACGAGTAGTTACAACCCCATTAATATGGTTATGAATGTAGAACATGAGGGTAATAAAGGACTTGGAAGCTTTCTTTTATGATTTTCAGAACAGTAGAAATGAAATATTTAGCACAAGTGCCTGCCTGACTTGGAACCACAATCTAGAACTCGTAAGTCCGTTATCACTGCTTTTTGAATTTCCATACCTTTGTTTGGTTGTCTCTTAATCCCTAAGCTACTAAAAGAGGCATCGAGAAAAAACAAACAAAGTCCATCCTAACCTAGGTTGGAACTACCTTGCGGAATTAAAACTATCAAATATCTTGCATAACTTTTAATGGAAACATTCTTAGCTACTAACTTTTGTCTTAAACAACTAGATATATAAAGGAAATAAACTGCACTCTTTAAACTGCTTCTGTATCTTTTAATAGAACAAAGTTTCAGTCATTAGTGCAGTTGTCAAGTACAGTAGCGACTGTAGCGCCGAGCGGCCGGGATTGGAACTAATTTAATGCCATTTACCTGGGATTTTATTGGAGATACTCTCTGATTTAATTAGAAGATGTTGGGATTGTATGATATTGAATTATTGTGAGCTGTAAAGTTACTAACAAGTAACTTTCAAGGTACCTAGGTCTAATAACTATGTGATCATTAATATTTTTTGCCAAATTTCCTAATAGGGAATATGCATGTATTTTTTTCTTCACTTAAATGAAAAACATACCGTACCCAAGAAAAAAATAAAAGTTAAAGTTCAACGACTGCTTGTCGCTCATAAAAATTATTAAACTTCTACAAATTTCTACGACAGTTCAAACGTTCGTGACTGTCGCGGCCATTCCTGTCAAAGCGGTTGACGTCATTTCCCTCTATCTGCCTTGTTCATATCTTATTTTTTAGCCTCAATAATTTTACTAAATGTATGTGCTGTAATCAAGGAAACATTGCAATAACAATATTGTGATAACATCTGTGTGAAACTTTAAGAAGTAGTTTTCAAATAAAAACCAAACCAAACCAATCTTTGAAAACTAAACTATTTATTTTAAATTCATAGATTTATTTTTCCAATTAAAATGGGTCAAGTTTTACGAACCTATAACCTAATAGGATTATGAGCGATTAAGATTAATCATTACTTTAAGGTACTGTATACCTAATAGAAATTAATACCTACTTATTATGTTTCTAAAAGGTAAATACGAAACCTTGTCTCAAGGGAAGGGACGGATCCGGATTTTCCCCGTAAAATGGATAAGACTTTAAAATTAATTACATTTTTAAGCCGATTAAAATGTAATCCATTAATGTTTTTTCAAATTGCAACTGTAACTTTCAATAGGTAATATTCGTTTAACGGTCTTCTTTAACTTTTGAAAAGAAACATTAATCTATTCAACTATGGCAAAGTTTATGGCAGCGCCATCTATTGTTGCCAACATAAACTAAGACGCAAGACAAGGGTGTTTCTAGTTCATACCGATTTCCGCATTGTCGCTGCCGTCAACTAAAGACGTTGCTCGTCGCCATGGCAACCAACAATGATGTACGAAAAATGGAGGCGGCACTTTCTTGATTTAAAATGAGGTTGTATTAGATCCTCATTTTTGTAAAAACTTAAAATATAAATGGATTCATCTTAAATGATTGGCAGTACAATTAATTATTAGTCTATTCACAGGTATTGTCTGACTTTGCGTTTGCGATACCGTTACAATGCTAGTAATGTTTATTGTCGTAATAGTAAAGTTTCTATTGGGTTAATAAAAATAATTTAATATTGCACGTATTGTTAGGAGGTTCCTCTCTCAAGAGCCCTGACCACCGGCAGCTGGGACCCTGTTCCCAGCGCTGGTGGGCTACAATTTTTAAAATTTTAAATGTTTTTTATAGTGTTACATCTAGAAATATTTACAAAAATTTAAAATATGTAAAATAATGAATAAAGGAAATAATAATAATTAACTTAATTTCATAAAAATACAGATTTAATAGCTGCTGCTCAGTTTACAGAAATCGCTGCGGTTGCTGCCACTCAGAAGTATGTTAAAATCAACGAGATCTTACTACTACTTACTACTACAAACTTGAAATTAATGCTTTAGCAATAAAGTTGAAGTTCAATTAAAGAATTTTGACAGATTTTAGTAGCTTGATGTACTAGTCTGTACTATCGAGGACTCCCGCCTGATCACCACTAAGCTAATTTTTGCTTGCACTTACAACATAGAAACGCTCTCGAGCCCCGCCCCGTTAACTTTGTATAGAAATAATTAATGAAAAATACCGATCGGCCGAGCGCACTGACGGACGACGCTCGCCAAACGAGAGTTATTGTTATTTTACGCGCCAAAGTTGACGCTTTCCTAATAGGTCTAAACTTTAAGGGTGCGTGGCTCGGCGCCTCCGCATGATTTAAGCGTTTTTTTTAACTGATCAGGCGGAAAAGACCACGACTGTACATCATTCCCAATCAATTTCTACATAGAAATATTTTCATCGGTGGTTAAAAAAACAGGGGTTTTTACATTTTGACCGTCTTTGTTTATTCTAAAACAAACACGGTTTCTATTCATAATAAATTAAACATACTTAAGCTCAAGCTCTTTCACGACAACACCCACACGAAGAGCACACAGAGCCCTAAATCCGCCACATTACCAACGCGAAGGAATCATACCAACTGAAAACTGGTCATAAACTATGAAAGAAGTTATTGTTCCGTCTCCGCTACCTCAGTAACTTTGTATGTAGATGTGACAATAGCGCAACTTTGACGAGGAGGTAACTTACACATTGTTACCAGTCGCTTTGTATGGATGGAAATCCCTTTCAGTTGCTGCACGAATATAAATTTTATATTTTGAAGGAATGCGGGTAGATTGAAACAAAACTACCCACGTACGGTTCATTTTGTTTTGCCATGTGTTTGTTAGCAGTTTTTAGCCGGTACACCGAGCATTTATTAAAAAGGACATTTTACTTTTTAATCGCTGTTTCCAGAATTCTGCTACTGCGAATTGCCTGTCAAAACCACAGTAATCTTAATTTTCGTTACAATATGCTTGGTATCTTAGGTTGGCGTTGGCTTACTGCTGTCAGAGATAAAACAACTTTTACGGCCATTTTCAATAACTTACTGTTCGGTTTCGGTAGGTTGCTATCTCTGTCTGTGTCTCTGTGTGTGTGACCGACGGTTAGAAACAAAACGTAGCAGAAAAGCTTTCTTTTATTTTTCTATGAATCAAGTGACATGTGAGTGACGCGGATAGGATATTTCAAACTAACTTTGTTAATAGAAACACCGATAGATATGATAAGTGGCATATTGACTGACAGTTACGTAAGTAAGTTATAGAAAACGGGTCTTAAATCTACCGTAGGTAGGTATCGCAGGTCCGCAAGGGCCGAAACCTGCCGGGGCTGCGGGACTATTCGAAAGAGATACCGTGGCCCCGGAACACAAAGGGCGATGAAGGAACATGGATGGGTTTTAGTCAGTAAAAGTCTGACACTCCCTCCTGCTCCGCCCAGAGCGGGAGAAGTCATTTGATGATTTGAGTGGTAAAGTTTTTTTGTTGTAATATTTAAGAATAAATATTACTGCTTTATCCCAACTATGTTGAGGTCGGCTTCCACTATAATACCTGACAATGGAATGGGAAAGACAGTTAAAAGCTCATTGTAGAAAGCGCGACCACAGCTAGGTCCCAAACTGACCAATGAGGTCAAGCAAATTTTTAAATTTAAAATGACTATACCAGAATTCCAACCATACCGATGCTTGGAACCAGTTACGCTAGCACCATTAGTTTCACAGTTGCCATCCCCATTAATTTATATTTTGGATGGCGTTTGAACTATCGTACAAACTAGTGAAAAATTGTACACATTTTAATTTGCAGTAACCTAAGTATAAACAAGAAAAACAACCTCGTGGCGCCGACACAACCACCATTGAACCTAGCGATCAGTTTACGCGTTAGGTTCACTCCAATAATTAATACTTGATAAGTCCCCAAAGAGAAAAACCGTGAAAAAGTCTCCTATCTACGTAGCCACTGACGTGATGACTATAAGACCTAAAGAATCACTTAAAACGTTCCGTCCGGGTCGTTAAAATGTCGTTAAGAGACATTCGACACTTTTTGCTCTAAACTCGATGCTCTGGTTCCGATGCGGACCACGTCTCGCGTTTTATGTTGACCTAGTACTTTATGTGGGTATTATTTTACTATAAAATGGCGGTGATGGTGTGTACGGAGATAATTTTAGATGTGGAGATCATTGAGCAGTATAGCATAATGTTTCCCACAGCTGGGATACAGGCTCCCTCAGTGTGAGAGGGTGTGGGCCGCAATTTGCCACGCTGGCCTAGTGTGGATTTGAAGATGATGATGCAGGGCGGACATAACAAAAAACCTTCTACACTAACTAGTTTAAAGACTTTTAGTATAAGCTAAGCTTTGGCAAACTTGCTGTAATTAAATAGTAAGTTACAAAAACGAATTTATATTCTTGAAAAAGTTTACGTGAAAGTTACTGCAATGCAGTCAGTTCTTTTATTGCATTGATAATTGGTTCTGAATCACTAGGAATAATGTGAAAGATCTCGAAAAAGAAAACTTCAACATTCTACAGTAAGTGGTTTTAGAAAAGAAAACAAAAATAATAGCGCATCCAGAAGTTAGCAGCTATAGGTAGGCATTTTTAAATTTTCATGTTACAACAATCTTTGTTAGAGAGAGAGAGTTTCATTGAAATGGCAAAAATGATAAACAAAATCAAGCATTGTTTGTACAAACAAGGTACAATTCTTTTCCAATAATGATCAGCAGTCCGTGTAACAACGTCGTGGACGCCAAGCATCGGTTTCAGCAATTAATTTCAGTCATTAAAACTCATCGTTAAGTCAAGAATTTAATACTCACTGCGCTCTGAGGCAGAACTGAGCAAAAACAGCTGCTGTTTTTAAGTACTTAAAGTTTAATTTGGATTTTCATGAAGTAATTTTTTGATGCAGTTTTCATTTGGCTTTTAAAACAAGTTTAAAGTTTTTCCATTATTTTGTGCCCTACATTTTAACCAGTCGGATCATTTATTGCGTAACACACAATCTGAAAGAGTTATTCACGATGCCGACGATTTTCAAACACAAAGTAGTACTAAACAACACTTCGAACGACCCGGGAATCGAACCCAGTATGCGCAACGGTCGCGCTTACGACCACTCGACCAACGAGGCATATAGTAATTAATGGTAAGTAAGTGAACGTTGAAACTCTTTTGAATGCATAGTCCACACCACAATAACTTCCTCAGATTTCTAGATTCTTGCAGTAATACTTTCATGTAGAAATAAGGCTAACATCGCACAGATGGCGCCACCAGTGACTCTAACCATGAACAGTTAACCGTACATCCATGGTAACAATTTGACAACACCATCACCTTTACTTCGTAGCAATAAGGTCGGTTATCGCAGTTCGTGTTACTATACTGATGGCACTTGAGCACGTCAATTTGTAACAATTAAACATTGCCATCATCTTTAGTTCCTGGCGCTGATAGTCGAAATACAGGCTCTGCCTAGTACGGCTACAGATGACTACACCACTTATACCGACCTAAATTAGCCTGTTGAAACATTTTGTAACCGATGTCTAAGCTTTCTATAAATAAACATTATCATTATCATTCCCAGCAATAAGGTCGCTTTTCGTGACCCAACTGCGCATTTGATCGTACTTTCACGCTTGGCTGCACATCGCAGACGCACTGCAGCCCTGAATGCGTCAGTAATTAGCCACGGATTTACGCGTGTACGTAATTAATCCAAGATAGGCGGAGTTATTAAATACCGAATCATTTCGACCAGCGGTCTACATTTGCCCTGGATCAAAAGATTTGGAGGTTATAGAGGAGGACTTTGCCCAGCAGTGGGATGACACAGGCTAACAGTAACAGTAGTAATTATTGTTTCTGGATCGAAGCGATACGTTTTTGTTTTTTTCAAGAGCAAACAGCGATGAGGAGTTTTTAATGCCCTTTTATAGTTTGTTGTTAGTTTATTAAAAATGACAAATCAGTGATTAGTTTTTTATTAACCTGTATAATTATTGAGAACCTATGACTACAAAATAGAGCAAACTCTTCCTCTGAAAATATCGTCCAATAACGTACTTCTTCTTCTATCGTGTCCTGTTAAGATTCGGTCAAAACGGACAAATTGTGGACAAGGTATCGGTACCTTGTCCACAATTTGTCAGTTTACGCTTACCTCTCATACCAATGATATATCTGTGAGCCATCAATTAATGAATGGTTTGAGCATGGGTCATGGTTTATCAGAACCTTGATGAAAATTTCGCAATTACCAAGCTTCCATTGAAGAATATTTGATACCTTGGGCTTTAGCTAATTGGTAAAACTGATAGCGAGGCTATCATATTTATAATATTATAGTGATGCCTGGTTGGTTAGTGGTCGCAAGTGCAACAGATGAGCATGAGGTCCTGGGTTCGATTCACGGGTCGGAAAAAATGTTATTAAGTTTTCCGATCAGGAATTTCTCAGTAGCAGCTACGGAGTCTGGATTTGTCCCCGGTTGATGGCAATAGGCTCACCCCCTATTACATGGGACTTAAACATGACTGGCGAAATGTAGGTTATGTAGGTGTCTAATACTACACCCTTGCCAAACCCTTCGGGGTTTACAGGCGTGCTGTTATATTTATGTTAATAAAGTGATCTCTAAACCCTCTTTTAATACACCCGTATCAATCCTAAATCAACTGTAGATAACTACATCTAGGTGTACATAGCATTTTTCTATCTCCAAAACCAATAAAACGTCCCTACACACGGTACACGCCACACAAACGTATCTAACGTACCATCAGTACGCGGGAAATCGAAAATGTTATCTACCACAGCCTGACGGCCATTTTTTGTCTCACCCCTGTTATTCTGCCTCTAGTATTTAAGCGGATGACATTCGTGCAATATGGATTGTGGGCTTTTAGTGTTCTGAACGAGAATTGATAAAACGGTTATGAAAATATTGTTGTGGTTGTATTGTGAAAGCTATTGCGGAGAATGTTTTAATGAGTTTCGTGGTTTGTGACTGAAAAGGCTTGAAATGGTAATTGCTTTTCAAAAGTTAGCGTTCTTTCTACTTTGTAGGCACAGACGCAACACGCCTACAATCTGTCAAATTTATTTAAGGCGACTACAGGAGCTAAACGCGAGTTTTATAATGCCTGAAAGTATATGATAATTATTATAATTTGATTGATTAATAATAAGATTGCAATAAACAAAACCAGAAAAATGTATGATATTCTTCAGGATATATGCTAGTACGATAGTGTTTTGAAAATATAATGAAATTAATTTTAATCAATAAAAAAAAATCACGAACTTATCTCTAAAACAATTTTTTTACGAGTAAAAACCATACTAAAATACATGCAATCATTCTGATTTTTTGGCAAATAATTCTACAAGCAACATATTAGCATCATAGTGTTTTATTTTTTTAGTCCAATCAACAGATTTTTTGTAAATCGATCGAAACCACTCATTTCGCACTATTCGGCCCGCAGTGACTGACGTAACAGCCACATTGTAGTGCAAGCTGATTAGAACTTTATTCTAAAAGTTTTCAAACGAAGTTTGAACCACCACAAATAGAGTTGCTAATTTAGCTCCTGTAGTCCCCTTAATACATTTACATAATTTAACTTTATCGCTAAAGAATTAGGGAAAATTCGACAGTTTCGGGTAGCTTCATGTCTGTACACGTTTAATAATTGGTCCTGGAAGTCAATCACATGGAATGGTGGAAACATCTCTTGTTAAAAACATGTATCATACTTGTGTATTGACGTTGTTTCAGATAATATGTACTCGTATTGTTAACTATTCTGTTTACCTTTTTTTGTTTTTTTTCAAGATTTGTACGTCTTAGTTTTGTAATCAGGAGTATTTTTAGTTGTAAACGATAAATAAAACTACTAGACGCAACAGTTATATAAGAACTTGCACCAAGGAGGAACAAGGTAGTTGAATACCTTGATGTAAACCTGGGCCTTTTTTATTTAGGTATCAATATTACGTTGGTTGATCAAATGGGTGTAAAAGTGCCTACCCTTAACGAAGCCGAAAGGCACTTCTCCCCGTCATTGCGATCATTGTTTTTGTTCTAGTGTTCTAGACCATACCTGAGAACCTTCTAGTTACGGAGATAGGGGGTCAAAGTTCCAAGTTAGTCACCAGTTTTTTTTTTATAAAAGTTTTTAGTAATGATCATGTGAAAACTAGGATTTTTAACCCCAAAAAAAAAGCCCAGTTCCCCAGCAATCATTTGGGTAGAGTTACTTAGTTGGATGTAAGTACAGAATGCTTGGTTGCCGGCATCATGAAGGGTCCGTTTACACCCTGTATGTTTCTAGTCCCTGTTCCAATTCCATCGACCACAGAAGTGCGATTTTGATCCGCACACACATTACTCAGAAAAATCCAACTGAACAAAAAAGTGAATAATGAAACAAGCTAGCATGTTGTCCAACTCTGTGGCAACATTTGTGTGGAACCCGAGTTTCACTGGTTCCGTAGGTACATTTTCGTATATTTTCCGAACGTTTCATAAAAACTGGGTCGGCGCGTGCCAATTATTTGGGTTGTAGCTGTACATTTTTTATCTTACTTAATTTTGTTTGAATTTAGAGTTTTCAGATTGATATAAAACGTGCCGTTTACAACGAGGGCCACTTGTTTCTGTATGTGTGATAGCAGACCTTTTTTTTTTTTTTTTTTTTTTTTTTCGGATGGGAAATCATCAAATGACTTCTCCCGCTCTGGGCTGAGCAGGAGGGAGTGTCAGACTTTTACTGACTAAAACCCATCCATGTTCCTTCATCGCCCTTTGTGTTCCGGGGCCACGGTATCTCTTTCGAATAGTCCCGCAGCCCCGGGTGATAGCAGACCTTGCTTTTGTATCGTTTACATAGGAATGGAAATCTGTCTTGCCTTCATTATTTGAACAAAATTAAACTCTTAGTGATAAAGGAAAATGGCAAACAAATGTATGAGACATCGGCCCACTATTCAATAGCAACCTGCGATTTAAAGAAGAATATTATGTTATTTAAAGTTGTCCTTAGTTATAACTAAGGACAACTTTTAATATATTATTATTATGACGCCATAAAAGTCAAATAACGAATATATGCCTAGGCCCCCTCTTCTATAGCAACAGTACCTATACCATCGGATAAGGCTTTGGAAAAAGCAGAACATTAGTGAGTATTATTGTGTCGTAGTAGGCCTTAGTTAACACGCAACAACGATTAAATTGCACCCTACCCTCACCGCGCAAGTTGGGAAAAGGCAGGTAGATGATAATTAGTGACTATTTAGATCAATAAATGTTAATAATACTATTAATTAGTGAGATTGCGATCACATTTTCAATAGTGTAACCTGAATAACTCCGAACACACCGACCTTAGTCATAATAGAAAATTATGTTCTTCTTAAAAATGCCATATCCATATCCCATCCCAAAACTTCCCATGCTCCGCTAATTAAAGTTAATTCTTGCAGGTTCCGTGAAACGTTGACATTATCCATGACACGTCCCGTGCAGTTTCATAAACTTAATAGAAAACTCAAGCCATTAAGGTGTTCATTCAAAAAATAACAACAAACTTTTTCTTTGTGCATTTCCATGTAAACGTATTAGGGCTACTTACAGCAACACCTGTCCCAGAAACAAAACCGTGTCGCAATTCGACCCAAAACGGGTCAAAATAAAATCAAAAATATTCCGCATTTCGCGAACGGTGCCAATAAAAGTAATGTACCATCAAATTTACTTTGTAAGGTCTGCGTAACAAAGGGTCACCGTATTAGCATTTATATAGGAACCCTGTGACATCGGCGGACGTAAAAATGTTGATACCTTAGGTGTTGGTCCCACAGTTGACGAGGAGCGGTAACTATCGAACATGTTCTAGCTCAAGAAACGTACTAAAGATTGTGTCAGTAAAAGAGAAACTTATAATATAGTGATAGATTTCCTCGACGGTCTAGTAGTTGCAAATACTAGGTACTGCTGAGCGTGAGATCGTGAGTTCGATTACTAAATCGAACAAAGTGTTCGTTTTTCCATCAGAAATTTCTCAGTAACAGTCACGGAGTCTTGTTTGTGCCCGGCTAATAGCCATAGGTTTGCCTCAATAGAGGCGACTGGGACTCAAATGTAACTGGCTAAATGTGGGTATTCTATTTATTTAGGTACACCTCTGCCAAACCGTTCGGTAATAACAGGCGTGAATTATGTTATATCAGTAGTTGATTTTTCACTGTTTACATCGCAGAGTGAGAACTTTGTTCAACAAACATCTCGTTATTAGTTGCTAGCTCTGCTTGCTTCCCGCTAAACGCTAGCGGTGGGGCGGTGGCTCACTGGCAGAAGGGACACTAAATGTATGTAAACGAGCACTGTGCCCTGTTGTACGAGTCTTTGGGAACATTGTCACTATTGTGTTATTGGCCTGTAGTTACGGGTGAAAGCCTCTTTTCATTAGGAAGGAACAGTCATTGATCAGTATGTTAATTTCATCCAGGAACTGTATTTGCCATTTAATTACAAATCTAGGCTTCCTAATAATATTGAATTCCTTGGGATTAAGTCAATTATCTCCTAGTACATATTTTTCACTATAGTATGTGTTGGAGACAAAACGTAGCACCGTGAGCCACTGCGACCGGAGGGCGACAGCGGCGAGCGGGGAGCGGGCGACGAGGAGCCGAGAGCTGCCACCGCCGCCGCACCAGCATTCACACATACGACACGGATCAGAGGCGCGCGTTCTTATTATACAATATACGAACATAGTTATATATTTACAGTCCGCTATTTTATTTCCATCACCTCTGAGAATCACCAACAGTATGGATGGTATTGATACCTCGTGACAATGATCATGTGCAAGCAGCTTAGCCGTATTTAGTCCTCCAAAAACATCTGGTGTGCTGAATTTCTGTAAGTGGTTTTGTCATGTATTACGATCAGTGGGCCTTCTCTCCTTTCTTTTAACGTTGATAAAATCAACCTAACCTTAAGTGTTGAGTGGTTTTGCTAAGGTGAGTTTGAAAGTTCAAGGATTGGGAAGTTTATTGTACATTTTAAAGTTGGCTAAACTTAGTGTGGCTCGTCTACAGGCTTAATGGAGGAAGTAAGCATCCAAACCCAGCATCGGGTTCACTGTTGGGCAAGACGCCTATATATCCGTATTTAGGCTTATAAAGGCGAGAATTCTCTCACCCTTTTTATTTTTTTTTTTAGGATGGGAAATCATCAAATATCAAAGTCAGACTTTTACTGACTAAAACCCATCCATGTTCCTTCCTCGCCCTTTGTGTTCCGGGGCCACGGTATCCCTTTCGAATAGTCCCGCAGCCCCGGCAGGCTTCGGCCCTTGCGGACCCCTTCCCTATTGCTGACTCTCTTTGAGGCGCGCGTGGAACACGAACGCGCCGACGACACGGCCTGTCGTCATGAGACGTACGGACGGCGAGCTAGCCCATAGCTCCCCGTCCACAGGCCCGCGCCTACGGTGGCCGGAAGCCACCACGTGGCCCCCGACGCCCGGGGCGTCTCCCGCGGCGGAATTCTCTCACCCTGAAATATATTATTCGAAGCCATGTTTCAGAGAACATGAAAACTTCCTCTCTCTCTTCTGTTGTATCTGCTACATTTTACCTACCCGAAATGACATTAACTACAACTCAATAATATCCGAAAACCCGGAAAATGTGGACTAAAAATCCGTTACTAGGATTTTCAGTAATCCGATTTCCAATTAAGGCTTGAAACCTTTAAAAATAATTAGATTTTTTCTGTGCGACAGATAGGAACTGCGTTTTTTTCCAAAGAAATTAAATAAAGGCTAGCCTGAAATAAGGTTAAGCTGAACATTTTATTGAAAATTTGTAACGTCGTCGGCATTTTCTGAATATTGCATTGCGACAAAAAGTTAGGCAATACGGTATGATATAAACCAGGCGGCTTTTTAAGAACATGGTTATTGTGCTATCAGCAAAGGGTTGGTTCGAGGAGGCACGAAAAAAGAGCTCATGGAAGAAATTGGGCGAGCCCTTACCCAGCTGTGGGACAGAACAAGAAAAAAAAACTTTGTTTCAACAACTACAGACTGCATGAAAACGAAACGTGACGTTCGATCATATCGGCTTGTTGAGCAGTTGACGTAAGGGGGACAATCACGTACTTTATGAGTGTTAGCATTCTAATTGCAATCTTACGATGAGATCCCAAACAAAACTTAACCCAACCACTTGGACTAAGTGTTATTCCTGTCACTATCGCACAGCTGTTATACTACAATTGCAAGACAGAGACGTGGACAATTAGTCATGTCTAAGAACGAACTATCTTCGCCTTCATCTGTCAAAATACTGCTAGTGTTTCCTGCAGTTTTGACACTGATAGCCTTCGAGAGGAGATATCTCATCGACCCGTCCCATATACAATGTCAGTGTGGAGCCCCTCTGCAGGATATGCCCCACCTCCTTTCTTGCCCATCCTGCACAGCCACCTGCACCTTCCAGGACTTTAAGCGATGCCAACGAATGAGCTGGACAGGTTATTTGAATCCATCGACAAGCATAGGTATGATATTTCACATAAATGGCAATAATTTTTATTTTTACAGTAGAACGACATTCTCTGATCAAAATCAAAGACATTATATTACGTAGCCAGCCAGCCGGCTCAAACTCGGATTGTTCTAAATGTAAGAACTTTCCTATTAAGTGTTCCCTCAATTATCTATTCAACATAAAGTTAAATCTAATTAATTATTAATCAGAACTCTTAACTCGCAGTAATTTGTTAAGTTGCTCGCCGGTGCTTTTCTAATTTCTTTGACTTTTAAATTACCTAAATGTCAATTAGATTTTAGTATTTAAATTCTTAACAAACTTTTACGAGATGTTAATTCATACAGACAATTACAATTTACAGTAAATTATACTTAAGTACGTGTTGTAAATAAGATGTACTTATATCAATGAATATGTAAGAAGTTATTTTTAAATTAAATGAGTATACTTATTTAAAGAACTTGCCAACAATGGAGATTTTTTTCACCTTTCTTCAGCGTTAATGAGGATTACCTGTAAAATAAAAGAGATTGCAATAAGTAATATGTCATGTTTAAATAATTTTCAAGGCAAAAAGTAATCAATTTTAAGGATCTTTTGGCGCGTGGCTAAAATCGGAACTAATTCCGTTTCATATTACGTTCATCTCGTTTTTTCCACATGATTTCATGAAACACTTTCACATATGGTTACCGCCCTTCTATCAATGACATTCAAGTAGCAGATTCTTATGTTGTTTTAAGCGCAAATTTCAATTTGAAGGTCATCATCAAATTAAAGTTTTTCATTCCTTAGCATAATATTATTCTAAATTATCTCTCCTCTATAAAACCTTAAAACAAACTCCTCTAAATCCGAACAAAATCTTGGAAAACTCAAGGAAAACTCTACAAAGTATGTAGAGTACGTCTGAGAGACGTAGAGTCGTCTCACCGTTTATTACGTGACTCTATCAACGGCTGACGTAGCTCTACTAACAAATTGTTCGCACGTACTCAAACACTTTGAATTTCAACGAGTATTATCACGGTTTCATCCCAAAGGGGTTGATTGTCATCCTGCCTTGGTTGGGGAGTGGCCTTGGGATGAAATTGGTCCTACGGCTACGGTTTTCAGGATTTACTGAATTTCCTGATGATTTGATCAAAATAGAGAGGTAATAAATTGTCATCATATTTGACACTTAGTAAGAAAATGAAATGAGGTTGTGGGAATCCCGACATCGAATTTGTGAAGAAAAACTATGTTGAACTATTGTGGGTGACGGCCTCGCTGGTGCAGTGGTCGTAAGCGTGACTGCTGAGCATGACGTCCTGGGTTCAATTCCCAGGTCGGGCAAAAGAACAGGTGGGTTTTTCCATCAGGAATTTCTCATTTATAGCAGCAACGGAGTCTAGATTTGCGCCCGGTTGATGGCAGTAGGCTCGCCCCCTATTAAACGGGACTTAATAATAACTAGCGAAATGTGGGTGAGCTATTAGGTACACCTCTGCCTAACCCTTTGGAGATTACATTAGGCGTGATGTTTAAATATCGTAAAGGTAAAGTAAATGAAAGATCTCTGTTGGAATTCTTACTCTCGGCGCTGAACCGAACGTTCAAAATACAGCAGTGCGATTTTATGTTACTGACAACAGCTTTGGCATATATCATGATCTGTCAAATGACCAATTTGGTCGAGACGCCATTGTTTAACTATTGTGTCTACTTCGCTACTTCGTGGACAGATCATAGGTTAAAAACGTAACCTTCCCGAAATAGTTTCGTTTCCGTTTTCTATTTTTAGAAGTAGAATAAATCAATCATTGTTGCCAAATCTTAGTAATAAAACACTGGTTCAAAATTAGGTTAGATTGTATATTCATAAAAGTAAAAGTAGGCTCCTAACTACCCCCAAATTTGTAATTACCTTACAAAATAAAATACTCCAACTTTCTTCGAAATAAAACGAACAGAATGTGAAACTTTGCGTGCTGAACTTGCTCCGATTATTTCTACATCAGGGGTCTCAGTCACTTCAATCTATTCACTATACGAAGGAAAGAGACAAACAGATTTCGTCACGGAAAATCAAGAGATTGATTGTTTTCTCCCACCTGGCATGTGGATTGATGTCTTTTGAATATTTACGATGTACTCTAAGCGTTTTTCTTGTTACTTTCGGGAGTAATTTCAGTCTTATTGTGTTGGAGGGAAGGATGGTTTCAGGTTGTGGTTTCAGAGATCATTTTTCATTGTTTATCGCGCGGGCTGATACGGTTTGCTGATGCTGAATAAATTCGGTAAACGCTTTAGCTCGGCGCTCATCGTCGGCGTTTCTCGGAATGTTGATTCCGTGGCCGGATTCAACAGAATTAACTACGGGACATAAATGTTACATGAATTTGTGTAAATTTTTCCGGTGAATAAGTTAGGCTTACGCGTGAGAAATACTGAAATGGGAATTGAATTAAGTTGTCTTGAAGATTGAGATCGAAGTAAATTATACCTATGTTTCTTTATTAGGTCTACTGCTGTGGGAAGTCAATTGTTTAAACACAGATAAAATAATATGGTACCTAACACTACCCAACGGTAAAATAATTGAATATGAATTTAGAATAAGATTAATTTTCTTCAGAATGATCAACAAAATAATTTCTCAAATTCTACCAAGTTTTGAATAGGACACACACATCATACCCAAAGTATCAAAATGTCAATCTTTGATTCCAGAAACTTCACAAATGAAACATTCCGAAACGTAATTAGTTAGGTACTTGTAATTAAAGTTAAATTTCAACTCGCGTAATATTTATACATTCCCTTGAAAGATCTTCAAAACAATCGTAATGAAGGACAAACTTATTTTACGACAGGTACTTACAACTTATTTATACTGGCAATGTTTGTAAATTCAAATCCCAGAACGACAAGTGACGTCATAAACGAATAAACACATAAAGGCACATGTTTATGGCAACACTGACCATTCAATGTTGCCGAGACTCGTGAGGCTTGTAAACTCATTTACTTTTACGTGTCACGAAATATTTTTACGATTTTATTCTCTATTTTCGAGAGTTTTCGTCTAGTAGTATAATTACCGTAGATAGATTTTTAAACAATATTAGCTTTTTTTCAAATAAATAAAACTTGACTTATCAAAACTTGGAATTCCTATTACAACTTGAACCACTTTTAGGCGCCATCTTGAAGAAGAAACAGGAACTAATAGTTCAAAGCGTAGTGCGTGGCATCTGTTGTCGCTCACAGCGAGCAGACGTTCCCTTTATCGGCAAGAGATGTCACTACTGAGCTATGTTTTGAAATGGAAAAAATATAAGTAATACCTAAAACCAAATTATGTATGATTTACTCATGTTTTCCGTTTAAATACGTAAGTGTCAACTAGATTTAGTTCAGGGAACAAACCAGTGACTAGATACCTAAATAAGGTATTAAAAATACCTTTTTCATGAAAAGAAAATCTTTTCCATCTATTCTTGTAACGTTAAAATTTTCTTGTCTCCATCAACTTGTTAGTACACTTTGTTAAAGAGGCGACAAACTGTCAGGAGTAAAATAAGGTAACAAAAAGGGTTTTTCATAAGAAAATGTTGTACATAATAAGGTGGAAAAGGAACAATTATTTTTCTCCTAAAAACCGGTCTTGTTTCTCGTCTCGTGGCCCCCGGGGACTTGTCGTGATGTAATTAGTTTTTGTAAATTCTTATTGCCTTTTATTTTATGACTTTGATATGGATCTAGGCTAACTTTAGATAGTGATGGTGAGATTGTGACTGCTAAAAATAGCGTCCTGGTTAACATTTTTAATAGGGCAATTGGTTATGTTAAATCTCTCTGAGTCGGGTTTTTTTTATAAATATCGCTGGACCTTACACCCAGCGCTATCTAGTGCCACACTAAGCAACAAGGCTTGTGTCGTGGACACCAGATAGTTGATATACTACATATATACTTTTGTTTGTAAATACATACTTGTTGTACCTATAAACATCCATGACTCGGAAACAAATGTCCATGTTCATCACAGAAACATTTGCTCCTATAGGGATTCGGACCCGGGACCCTAAGAACGTAAGACAGCCTCACTACCGCTGCGCCATTTGTCGTTGGTCGTCGTATTTGTATGTAGCATGTCAATAAACTGGATGAGAGTTGCCGAGGAACTTGCTAAGTCCTGTTTTAAGTTTTCACGGTTTATAACTAAACTTATACTGCGCTGGCTGTACTGGCTGTGTGATTGTTATTTATTTTGAGCTCCCGATATTTCGAAGGTGTTGCAAGCGCGATGAGCGTAAGAAAGAGGGTAAGCAAAGAAAGAGTGTAAATAGACCGATTTGTCTGCTCTTAACAATTTTATTTCCATCCACCCGAATTCTTCAGTCAACCGGCGATCATGGCGCTTGCAACAGCATCAAAATATCGGGAGCTCAAAATATAAAACAATCACGGAAGATATCTCGTAAGGACAGTATCAGTTTAACGTGCTAAGTGGTGTGCAATCGGAGAGATCCTCCTCATCCTCCTCTGAGAGATCCTGCAGTGGACTGCTGTAGGCATCAGCCATACCATAGCGCCATCATCAGATGGCACTATGGTATGTAAGAAAGGTAGGTTACTAACTAGCATCAAGGTAGAATATCAGTGTGTAACTTAAACATCTCCGTCTTCTTCTTTGGGGCAGCTGTAATATGTATTCAAAACTATTAAAAAAAAAAACCATTATAATATGCAAAATACGAGTAGATCTCTGCTTGTGGCATAAGTTCGAGTGTGGTCTAAATAGCGTACATTATGCTTCAGTTTACTGCTTCTTTAATTTCTTTGTAATGGCTTCATTTGCATATGTTATTACAACTGCATAGCCGCAACGCAGGTCGGTTATTATTCTTAATGCAGGTTAGTTATTGTAGTTATATAACTTGCATAACCTTGGACTACTAGCTTTTCCCGCGTGGACGTCGGAAATTATCCCACAGGTACGTACTAGCGATAGCGGGCCAAAAAGTATCCCCTAGTCCCCTTGTCCTAACTCAAATGGTTTACCATTTCATCGGACTCGGTTTGGCCGTTAAGACTTGAAAATATAACAGACAAATCGACAGATAGAGTTACTTTGCATTTATAATATTAGTTTAGTATGAATAGCTGGACGCTGTTTCATAACTATGGACTATTAAAGCACAAGATTCCATAAAAAATATAATTACTTACTATACTATTCTTAGTTCTTGGTTGGCTAGTCGACTAGATTTAAAACGTAGTATAATACCTCGTATTTATCATTTGAAAAAAATATAGCCTGTCTGGTTGGTCTTGTTGTTTCAAGCGTTACTGCTAAGCGTTCGGGGTCCTGCATTCGATCCCTGAACATGAAAAAGTTCTAGTAGTAGACTTGTAACATAGCTGAACTATTTACCACTGCGCTGCTCCTCCAACCATTGAGGGAATATATGAGTGATGTAAGGTTCCCTGTTTGTTTGAAGAGGCTCAGAACTTATTAAGTACGATTAGTAGGTAACAATCATTGAAACTGTACTGTTTCCTCATGCGGAGAAAAGATTGAGCAGGAAAAATATAGAACAAGAATTCATGGTCGATCGGTTTGATGAAAAGATGAATTTAATAATGTAACGTTTTTTATGTATTTAGCAACATTACTAAGGCTAAACTACCTTGTGGTAGCTACGTTTTCTAATGCATTATTTACTTAGTCTTTAGGTTATAATCGAATCTGTCATATTTTTATCGCAAGTATAATTACTCGTGCGGTCAAAGCATCCGAAAGATATATTATACGGGTTTTCGAAGCATCCCAAAGATATATACGGGTGTTCGAAGCATCCCAAAGATATGTTTCGGCACAGCCACCCAGCTGTGCCAAATATAAACAGATTATACTTTCGGGGAAAAAGCCACTCAACTTAACTCTTATTGTGCCGACCGAGTCGACCTGTAGGCTAATTCACGTAACTAAAGAAGTGCTGTTGCAGTGCAGTTGCAGTTAAGTTTCGATCAAAACAACGCTTTTCGTATTCTCTACCGCTGTCAGACACGCTCGCGTCAAGTTCGCGTCACGCAAGCGCAATAACGGCATTCTACTGTTGCGCGTCTTTGGTGCGTAATGTACCAAACCGAACGAGAACCACCCGCTCCCGCTCTGGGCGGAGCGGAAGGGAGTGTCAGACTTATACTGGCTAAAACCCATCCATGTTCCTTCTTAGCCCTTTGTGTTCCGGGGCCGCGGTATCTCTTTCGAACAGTACCGCAGCCCCGGCAGGCATCGGGCCTTGCGGACCCCTTCCTTTTCGCGTGGAACACGAACGCGCCGTCAACACGGCCTGTCGTCATAAGACGGACGAACGGCGAGCTAGCCCATAGCTCACCGTCCACAGGCCTGCGCCTACGGTGGCCTCCGACGTCCGGCGCGTCTCCCGCGGCGGCTGGGAACCACCCCTCACAGAATTAAACCAAAGATGAAAATCCATAGCTTTATAATTTAACCAAAGGTTTTATCCCCTGTAGCGCATTTATTATTACATGAAAAATTTCAAATTACACCTGTTCTAAGAAAAGAAAAAATACTTTGAGGAAAAAAGAAAAAGATAGGTGTGAAAGCGAAGTATTTTCATTTCAGCGATAATTCTTTTTTTTCCCCTGAATTCTTATTTTTTCATTTAAGATGTTGTGAAGAGATTAATTTCTTCTGAAATGTGATGCTTGACAAATGGTGGGTTTCACTTACAAGGTCTTGTTAAAATTACGATATAAATATTTTGTCATAGCTCATTGATTGAAAAATAAGATATTTATTTCTTCAGTTGAAATTGGCTTAAATCATATTTGTACCGAATGACACAGAGCCCTGTTTCCCAGCAGTGGGATCGTTATATGCTGATTATGATTATGTTACCGAATACCACTAGTCACTACTACTTAATAAGTAGGTATGTATTTACAAACAAAAAGTATCTATGTAGTATATCAACTATCTGGTGTCCGCGACACACGCTTAGTGTGGCACTAGATGGCGCTGTGTGTAATGTCCAGCAATTATGTTATATTTTTACTTACTAACTAAACTTAAATAATTATATCTTATGCAAATGCCATATTATATCAAACATTTAATTAAACTTGTACACTGTATGTAGAAAACTAGAAAGTTGCAATGCATTACTTAGTTGTGTGGCAAATTCTGTCTGACTAAATTCCAATGTGTAATTTCAGTACAATTAAATTACACCACTTTCTCTTCCCATTTAGTAAACACAATGAGAGAGAACCAAACCGCCGTAAACAGTGCAGCCGTGACCCATCATTTGAAATAATTTATGTTCAAACTCCGACGATAAATTGCACCTAAACATTTCTTCAACATTTTCGTGTACAGTCAAGGGCAGAAATATGTCTACATACACTTACCAAGATTAAACAAATGAACAATAAAGAGATGCTAAAAATTTTCCGTTTTTTTCCTTTTCCAGCCTTAATATCAACTTTATCACAAGGTGTCAGTTTAAATGTGACACAATTAAAAAAGTATTCAAGTATGGAGCTGCTTTAAATTGTAATACAATAATTTAAATCATTCTCAATACGACAAAATGTTATTGCAACTACTTACTCGTAACTATATTTTTGGCCTTGACTGTACATTTCAAACGTTTTTTCTATTGACGTCGTTTGTAAGATGGGCAGCTGTTTTGAGAATGGGTCGACAATCTGTCACTACGCGTGATTGTCTTTTAAAAGAAAAGTATACTTAAGGGAATAAACAAACAAATAGGAACTGTTCATAGTACTAGTTAATGATTTCTAACGATTGTTTCACTTGCCCGCTGAGGGTTCATGTGTTATTTATCGTGTATTCACAAAAGGTTTTTCTGTGTAATAGGTCGGTAAAACTAGGTGACTCTGACTTCTAAAGAGAGAGAGAGAAGATGGAGTTATTGTGCTCTTGTCACAAGAGTAATGTTACTTGCAAGTTTCTTAATGTCTCATATGCGTCGAAAACAGCAACGGATAACTTAGAGAGACGACAACAATGATGAAAAATCACGTCTTGCATAAATGCTACGATCTCGATTTGTACCTGGGTGCCCACTGCCAATTTTATTTTCACCAAAACCTTTCTATTCAATTTCAGCACAATACGTATGTAATTCTAGCATCTCGTCTCCCAAGAGAATAACAAATAGCTCGGATTCAGCTGAAGCATCAATTATTCCGATTTGAAACCAGTTCGGATCCGACCCGATCAATTTGTTAATGGTTACAGATTTGTGAATGGAATTCATTGATCTTGGTTCTGGACGGATTTAGTATTGTGGAGAGCTGATCTAGTTCTGGTCTGGGTTTTAGTGCATTTGCTTTAGTTTTGATCCTTAAAAACTGCAACTGTTTGAAAATTAACACGCTCTCGTATCTGATTGACCAGAGCGGCTGTTATTATTTAGCTACAGCTCCTCCTGACAGATATTCATTCACTTATCCCAATATATTTGGTACAGTATGTCTTCCCCTTACGTACATACTTCACTAATAGTCGACATCTCACTAGTCACTCCTTTTCTAGCCATGATGTCGTCATTCACACAATCCATCTATCATTTCTTTATTTGAGAAAAATATCTACCAGAACTTCGTTAACAAAAAAAATCGGACAGAAGTAGTATGCAGTCATTTGCCTCTGTTAACTTAGGTGGTTCAACAACCAACACGCACATTCCGACATTATAACTCAATTTAAAAAGCTCAGTATTTCACTGGAGTCAGCGCCGAAAACATCAGAGCTAGGTTTGATTACGCTATTGTTTCAAATTCACTGAAAACTGAAAGATGACTGACAGAAATATACACCAGAGTATTGGCTTTTTTAATTTCTGTTTTTTTCAACGCTGAACTAACAAGCTGTCACAAATATTCCCGTTTTTTCAGTGTAAACCTTATTTTTTATTATATTTTCCGCCTGAATTTTTGTGAAACTCGTACATTTTTGCTTTGTGAGCGATTTTGAGTACTTTCGCCTCTGAGTCTGACATTCTTTTATTTTTTGCCATGCTGGGCTTTGATGTGAAAAATAACTTTGTCGTTATTTAGTTTTTTTTACATTTGTTATTTGGATTTAGGATCAGTGGGTCATCTTTGGGGGGGAGGTTATCATAACTCGACTATCGTGCAGGCTAATGGAGATTTACAGCTTCAGTAAGGTACTTTTTAGATAATAAACATTAATTTGGATATCAAGCGTAAAGTACTCAACAAGAAGAACGCTTTTTCCAGCTTATTATATTCAGCGCCCAAATTGCGTATACATCACAGGTTTGGAAGGATTTTAAAGGAAATTGATAAGACACTGCTTCATTTGTATATACAGTTCGTTAGCTCGACAACTTAAATCACAGAGTCAATATTTTGCTAAATTGCCAAAATGATATGTATAAAATAGCATGGGGAATGCAAGTGTTTTATGCAATTTTAAACATTTGCTGAGATTACACGACATCAATCCTTAGGACAATAGGTAATGCATTGAAACAGCTACGAGCATCCACCTAACGATCCTGTCCCACAAGATTTATCCCCCTCCCACAAGTCATACACGACAACGCGTCAATTTGTCACTTCGCGTCACGTGTGTTGCGCGACGTATTGTTCCGCGGCGACCACTTGGACGTGCATTGTTATTAACGCCATCTGTTGGTGGACAATGCATGCTAATGTGTTGGTGAGTAATTGTTGTGGACGTATTGTATGTATGTCATGCTGTAATATTTTATTTTATTTATTCGGGAAAACAAACAATTACACATTAAGAATTACAAAAAGATAAGATACAAAAATGATACAAATGTGAAATCAACCACGTTCTCCACAGATACACAATGAAACAATTTGGTAAATTAATATAATAAAATTCCACAAAGTATTCTTGAACTGAATAAAACAAAATTTAAATCATGCATTAAACGCACACTATGTAAGCAAGCATATTACAAATTGGGCGATTATAAAGCTGATAAAAATGCTTGGCTCAATGCTGGTCCTGCTCCACAAGGACAGGGGCGCATAAATGGATAGCACTAATTGTATTGTTGGAGCTGCTGAAGATTGTACAACTATCTTTGTATTGTATAAATTCAATATTTGTAGTATTATATAACCGCATATCCCATATTGTGTGAGTGCTATGTACTAGAATGTTATTAGTCGCTGGAAACCTACGTCTTTTCTTGACTTGAATGTGAATCAGAATCAGAATTATTTATTTGTAAAACATAGGTATAAACATTCAGGATCTTATAAATATTTAGAGCTCTTGCTATGTTTTGTCGTTACTGACATACAAATTTGAATAGAAAAAAAAATAATTAAAAACAAAATGTCAATTCAAATAAAAGATTACAAATAAAATGTCAATTAAAATAAAATAAAAAATCACAAACACGAAATGTCAATACAATTAAAAATCATAAAAAGAAAACCATAATAAAATGTAAATTAAGAATAGTAAAATTACAAAGCAGAAAAATTTATACCAAAAATTATCATTTAAATATTCATCCACACTGTAGTAACATTTGTCTAGTATTATACCCTGAAGAGACTTTTTAAATCTATAAAGGCAAACATTTAATTCTATCTGGTAGTTTATTATAAATTTTTTGAGCAACACCAAATACTTCGTCAATAGTGCAGTTTTGCACTTGATCGGGCACAACAAATTTTCATATTGGGCACGAATTTGAGTTTTTTTAACCGATGAATATTTTTTAAACAAATGTTGATTTGATTTTACAAATAATGCAGTTTCCAGTATGTACAGAGATGGCAAGGTTAATATTTTTAATTTTTTAAATGAGGTATGCAACTATCCGTTGTTCTCAGACTACACATTGATCTTATGCATCTTTTCTGGATTCTGAATATAAGTTCCCTATTAGTTGACTGCCCCCAAAAAACCACACCATATCTTAAAGTTGATGCGACTAGTCCATGATAGGCTGTTAATAGTGTCTCAGTATTTAGTCTCTTTGATAACTGGAATAATAAATATGCCGATTTGCTCAGACGCTTGCTAATTTCCTCTAAATGGGGTTTCCAGGTCAGTTTACTATCTATATTTATACCTAAGAATTTTGCATTTGTAACTTCTTCTACTATACAGTTATTATAGGCAATCTTAGCAGGTGGATTCTTACGTCGTTGGTGGAAATGGATAACTTTTGTGTTATTTAAATTAATTACTAGATTATTTTATTAAGCCAATCTATAATGTCACTTAGAGTATTATTTATGTCATTTTCATAATTATAAGGATTAATTGAATTATTGTATCCTGACGGTTAAGAGTATGTCATGCTCACTCAAATGTTTCAATGATGGTGGCGCGTGTGTCGGATCATTTAGTTCAAAATGGTTGAGTTGAATGGTGCTGATACATGCGTCATGTTTGTGAACGGGCGCTGTCAGTTGGAACTGGTCAGCTCTTGGTTGCCACGGCTTATTTGAATTAATTATTTTATTATGGAATGGTTTGTTTTGTTTTACTATGGACACGTTAACGTGCACATCTTGTTACATTTTTCTCACATAATGTACCATCTCAACATGAATGATGTAACCAAGGTTTTGTAAAAATATTCTGATTTAAAAGAGTGTCCATGGAATTTCTTGCCCGTTCTTCTCCATAGAGATCTACGCTACGGAATGGGCAACTACAGTACTTTTACAGTTTTTATGCCTAGTGACTGGGACTGTAGCTACATTTTAATTGTCAGCTTTGTTTCGACAATTCAAAAGTGCCTGTAACTGGCCTACTTGAAATATATGCTTTGATTTTGATTTTGTATGAGTTACACGTAAATGATTAATTTTTACATCACCGAAGATCATGTTTGTATTCCTCGAATGTTGAAAGAGGTGAGCCGTGCATACAGTTGGCCGTACATGTCTTAGTGACATACACATAATTATGCCGCCGCCGCTACTTAAGAATTCCTAATGTGAAAACGAAATAGAACTTTTCCTGACCTGGAAATCGAACCCAGTAAACTACTCCACTAAGCTGCTGATCTTCCTAGATCAACAGGGCCGTAACGCGTCATGATAAAAAATCCTAGTCGAGAGTTAATACCTATAGAATTTTCAATACTTCATTATTATGATACGTAACACTCCATCTTCTAGTTTCCGAGCTCATTTCCCTAATTCAATCCGCAACACCTGTTAGATAGTATTACAAAGCGATTACGCAAAGACCTCCGACAAGTACTAACTAAGATTATGCTAATACTGGGCTCGATTGGCCGCCCACACCTCCGAATCGGCCGCAAATTCCGCACGGTTGCCCACCAACCCGGTACGACTGGTCGAGTGGCTCCCAACCCGGCACGACTGGCCGAGTGGTCCCCAACCCGGCACTGCAACTGCACTTGTAAGCCAACTCATTAACATACTAGAACGTTCCATTTAGGAATATTGATGGACTGTTACGAGTATTTACGAGTTTTAGTGAGCGTTTGTGTTGACTGCAGTTCAACAGAATTTAGCTTTTAGCTGGAAGGGTTTTGTTTGCAATTGCCAATAGGTTTACTCGGTAAAAAGGGTAGTTTAATTTACTATGATTTTTTTTAATATTTGCGTTGGGTATTTATTAATGTATAGCTTATCGATTTTGTCCGACAAAAATAAGCATTTCACTAAATTATTAAAGGCAAAACCTGCGTCTGATTTGACAACATAACACCACGGCTGTAATCCCAGAATGGTAAAGCAGAGGTGTGCCTGATATAGAAAACCCACGTCTGATTTACCAAGCCCAATTCAGCGCTAAAATACTAAACATAATTCTAAACCAACAAAATCTTCAGTTACCTGTCCAATAAGCGTAACATATCCATTTAAGTTAATACAACAACTACACCCGGTAGCAATAAAACAACAAACTGAGCTGCAATGCAATGTAATTTCACCACAACGGTGTGCATTGCTTATGTAATGTATTGTAGAGCTTGCTTATACTGCAGACTTACATGTTTGAGCGCGTTTACAGATCTCGGTTAGCAATAAACCGAGAAGTACTAACATAACATAACATCACGCCTGTAGTCCTCGAAGGGATCGGCAGAGGTGTACCTAATAGTATACCCATATTTCGCCAGTTATGTTTAAGTCCCATAGAGGGTGAACCTATTACCATCAACCGGGCGCAAATACAGACTCCGTGCCTGTTACTGACCGACTACAAAAACACAAAAAAAGCTAAAAATTACTTTGGCTTCAGAAGTCGGTAGCAAAAAAAACTGAATCAAACTTCGATCAATAATAGTACGAATCAAACAAAAAAAGTCGCCGACTTCTGAAGCCAAAGATTATTTTTTACTTTTTTGTGTTTTTTTACCTCTTAATATGTTGTAATTTAATTGGGGTCTACGCAGCATGTTTTCTTCTTCCATACTTCCCTATATGTAGTCGTCATCAGAGTAGTCTTGCTCTTTTTGGGGTTCCGTACCTCAAAAGGAAAAAACGGAACCCTTATAATATCACTTTCTTGTCCGTCTGTTCGTCTGTCTGTCCGTCTGTCACCACCGTTTTTCTCAGGAACGGGTGGACCTAGCAAGTTGACATTTATACCAGATACTGAAGTTTATAGTCCCTATTAGGTGTAAACAAATTAAGGTCCTGAGTCAACAAGATAAAAAGATATGCGCAAATTTAGATTTTCGCGAAAACTTGTAAGTACCAAAATTTACCTTAATTTTCAACTTTTTTTTATTTTTCGGACTTTTCCCTTTACTTGTGTTGTAAGACCTTGCTTTTAACCAAAATTGACAATTCTAGGTCAACCGGAAGTACCCTATAGGTTTTTGGTCGAAAACCTATATGGTAGTTCCCGTTGACCTAGAATCACGAAATTTGGCAAAAAGCAAGGTCTTACAGCACATGTAAAGGGAAACGTCTGAAAACCGGAAATATGTAGTTTAATAACAAAAAAAAGCAATTTTACCATTACAAACTTATTATTTGCGGTTGGAGCAATAGCCGTTTCTAGGGATCGAACAGCAAAGTTAAGTTTGTCCTTTAAAAAGTTTGTACGGGACCCTTGGTGCGCGAGTCCGACTCGCTCTTGGTCGGTTTATTTCTATGTCTTTTACAAATCTAAATCTAATACATACATACCTACTCGAAACTTTCCTCACGATGTTTTCCTTAGGAATAGACAAGCTCGTTGGTCTAGTGGTCGCGTTATTGGCTTTTTCACTACTCATACTCGGAAAGTAGGTCTCAAGTTGCATGAGGAGCGGGTTGAAAGTAATACTTTTCAGCCCTAGGGAGAATCGTTTTCAACTGACAACTGTCAAGTTATTAAAAAAACTAGTTCTATTTTCACATTTCTATTGAACCATGTTCCAACTTTCTATACAGCGGGTTTGTCTCCACCGATCACAGTATCAGATCACGTTAGCCACGGATCACGGCGAGTTGTATCCACTGATACCGTTATCCGATTTTCTCGTTATCGTGTTACCCACTGTTGATCACGATATCCGTGGCGACATGAAAAAAAAAAACTAAATCGAAACAGATCACGGTGTACAGAGACAAGAAATAAAATTAAAATAAATTATATTTCGAAACTGTTTTTGATGTACCTACTTCCCCAAACGTAAAGAAGTTATACTTATTTAAAAAAAAACATTATGAATGTGTTTCAAAAAGTCATTTTATTAATATACATAAGTAAATAAATAAAATTGAAGTGAGAGACGAATTTCAAAATAACAGCTTAATACGGAATGCATATGAAAGTACAACGGTACTTATTACAAAATATAAAAAAAAACAATTACAATTACTACTCAAATTTTACAATGGGATGTAAAATTGAAATAACATAAAGTTAAGTATTCATTAAAAAATATTTTAAAAATAACTTTCTCTAATTTAGTTTCAACTACACTCGAGAGCAATGAATCCGGGTCACTTAAAGAATGTTAAAAATCTCGGAAACTAAAAATGATAGGTTAATGCAATAAATTGTGTTTAATAGACAATGTAATACTCCTTAAATGAAAGTAAAAAAAATATGAGTCACCATACATTTTATTAACACAAAATTACATAAAGAAAAAAACTGCTGATCTCTCCTTAAAACAAAAATAGGAAACATGAAATTTTTGAACTTTATTACGATTTTCTTGAATTTTAATACTTCGTATTGCCTCCTCGTGCTTCCATTACTGCGTTTACGCGGTTTGGCATGCTGTACACCAAGTTCCTTATACGATTTTGGGGAATATTCTCCCATTCCTCTGTGAGAGCAATTTTGAGCTCACGAAGCGTGATTGGGGGAGGGTTTCGTTGTTTTACGCATCTGCCTAGCTCGTCCCAAGCATGCTCGATCGGGTTGATATCCGGGCTGCGCGCTGGCCACTCCATACGAGTAATGTTCATCTCTTGAAGGTAGTCATTCACAATCCTACCTGTATGAGGTCGGGCATTGTCATGCATAAATATAGCATCCTCACCTAAATTGAACATAAATGGACCAACCTGATCATTGAGGATTTCTTCCACATATCTTACGCTAGTTAAAGAGCCGTTTTCTATGATCACCAGCTCTGTGCGACTTTCAGAAGAAATTCCGGCCCACACAAGTACAGACCCACCACCGTAGGCTACTTTTTCTTCGATGCATGCTTGCTTGAATCTTTCCCCTGGTCTTCGATACACTCTGTGTCTTCCATCGTGCTTGTAGAGCATAAATTTTGATTCGTCGGAGAACATAACTTTTGACCAATCTTCAATACTCCAATTTACGTGGCTCTGGGCATATCTTAGTCTTGAAATACGATGCCCACGCTCCAGTTTAGGGCCGTTTGCAGGTCTAAGGGGTTTTAAGTTAGATTCAGCAAGCCGACGTCTTACTGTCCATGCACTTGGGTTACTTCCTCCGAGGCGTCGAAACTGATTTGTGAGTTCAGTTCCTGTGAGAAAGCGATTTCGAAGCATGGTGTTCACCAAGTATCGGTCTTCTCGTGCTGTGGTACACCTGGTTCTGCCCGTTCCTGGTCTGCGTAGGTTAGAACCAGTTTCTTCGTAACGTCGGAGAACTCTTTGTACTGTTGACAGCGACACACCGACAGTCCTGGCTGTATCGCGCTGACTCCGGCCGGTTTCCAGCATTGTAAGTATTCTGGTGCATTCTTCAGGCGTAAGCGACATAATTTCAGCTTGAATAATGAATATAGAGCACTATCAACATGGTTTATGTACCCACATAAATGACAGATTACAAACAAAAGCAAAACCAAATGCTGTAATTTCGTAGTTCCATCTTCGAAAGTGGCCCTTTTTCTAATTTGATTTTTTTATGATATAACTATACAATAACTAAGAAGTTTTAATACCTTCATTTAAGGAGTATTACATTGTCTATTAAATATAATTTATTGCATTAACCTAGCATTTTGAGTTTCCGAGATTTTTAGGATTCTTTAAGTGACCCGGATTCATTGCTCTCGAGTGTATTTCTTTAAAATAACATAGATTTGGGCAATATATTTACCATTTTTTCAACGATGAAAATGAAAAATAATGGCTGAACAGATGGCCACAAAAAAAAAAAAAAATAGGCGGGAAAGCGGCAATACGATCTTCATTTGTTTTTTCGAGTGGTAGAGCTTTGTTTATACTTCCGTATGGCAGAGGATACAAATATTAACACAATGAGTTCATCTGATTCAGATAAATATTTAACGCCTGATTTCATAAGAGCAGAGGCTAAAGCAGTAGTGGAAAACCTTAACTTTACTCATTTTTTCTTTAGCTAATTCATGTTTTTATTTTTACTTTCCTTGTATTCATACTGTCAGTACTTTCACCCCGAAACTGCGTTTCCCTGGGATAATTTCCGACTACCACGAATTCGGAGCCGCGGGTAAGAGCTGTTTACCATAATTAATGTCGATCTATAGTAACGAGACATAAATTCGCTAATTAGTATTCATCAGAACCAACCTAATCAGGATATTGAAGCTTTATTGTGTACTAAGTTCTACACGTTAATGAGTTTATGTAATTAGTTTTAGATTCTACGAAATAATTACGAGCTACGAGTAGTTAGAAATTCGATTTACGAAATGAGTTTGAAAGCTTTGACGTAACAAACACATATTGCTTATTTTCCAGAGAGAGATAAACACAGGTCTACCATTTCCTTTCTGATTTGTGGCGAGCCGATTGCCATTAACTGAGTACAATTTCAGAATTCTACTTACAAATAAATTATCCTTTTCTGATGTACAGAGAATTGTTAATGCCAACCTAGCACACGGATTGGCGATTTAAAACATATAATTCTAAATAGTCTGTACTAGTCTATATAAATGAGGTTGGCACAGGAGCGTGAAGCTTGGCACAAACAAAGAGAGGCCTAAACCCAGCAGTGGGTGAAGTCGAGCTGTGGATGATGATGATGATGTCTATATAATTATACAATGTGTTTAGCTACCGGTTACCGATACTTTAAGGGAAACTGACTGAATGACTGATTCACTGAATGATCGATCAACAGCCAGCTGAAACCGCTGGGTCTAGAAGCATGACATTTTGTACAAACGTTCCTTAAATAACGAAAGTGTGCACTAAGATGGGATTTTTGGAAATTCATCCCCTAAGAGGTTAAAACGAGGGTTTTACAGATACAATCCTACTAATATTATCAATGCGAAAGTTTGTGAGGATGGATGGATGGATGTTTGTTACTCTTTCACGCAAAAACTACTGAACGGATTTGGTTGAAATTTGGCACACAGATAGTTTATAACCTTCATTAACACATAGAATACTTTTTATCCCAATAAATCAATGCCGGCGAAGCCGCGTGCATATGTTAGTTTTACACTAAAAACGCTCTCACCTGGTTTATTTTTAGAAAACCATTACCACCGAGATACCACATACGATACCCATCTACATATGCAAAGTAAAGTCAACGTTACAATTCTATCGAAGTACAGAAAAAGCGCCGCGCTTTGCCAAATCCCTGACGTCGTTAACTGTAGCCAGTATGTTTCCTCCGCGATGTTCAGTAACATTCGCTATGTTCAGGGACATTTGCTATGCTCATGGACATTCGCTATGTTCAGGAAAAGCTATGTTCAGATACATTTGCATATATCTGGGAATCGAGGTAACGTACACAACATTGTTCTTGTTTTATGTCAAAAACAGAACAAAATGTTTTCGTTTGTAACGATTTGCAAGAGTAGAATTGAATAGTATCACGCTTAAATTTTCCAAAAGATTGTAGTCAGAGGTTTATATGATACAATACACTAATTTCACTTTGGTAAGATAATATATTAAGAGATTTATGTATATATGCCTATTTTCAGTTCAGAAATCTAGACTAAGGCTTGGGTTGTGATAATAAAGGAATGGTAAGATAATTATGTTGTCTCTAAGTATATGATGAACATCATAAACCAGATTCCGGGAAATTGAAAAAATAGTCTCCTTTTTATAAAGTCGGTTAAAAAATCATTCAGTTTCATCGTTGAGATTTCCCAGGAATAAAGTTCTAAAAAAAATACCAGTTATTTACGTAGTCTTTCATATTTTTCATATTAAAACTGAAAATATTTATCTTACATTTGGGGATTACAATATGATTTTCCCGACAGTACCCAATTGATACAATAATAAAAGTGACAATCGCAAATTCTTTAATCAACCGGTGCGTTGAGCATTGCCCAATGGAAATACAAAATACGACACATTTATCATTCGACAATAAGCCCCACTCATCGAGAAACTTTAAAACGATATTACATAATTATCACACTTCGATACAATATACCAAATTATCATACACACATAAAAGCACACGTCAATTCTTATCTCGCATCCAATAAAGGTCAAAATCGCATGCCTTACGTTTCCATAATCGCAAATTATTAATTGGGGTTGGTAAAATGGAATTTCAGAGCCAAATTCGTCCGGATCCCAGCGCATATAACCGGTTTTGGTCGGTTAAATCCGGTTCGATGTGCCGGATAAGCTGTATACACGGCGGCAATAAATTTGGGATGGCTACGAATGTGTGGCGTGTGTTTACAGGGGATGGGAGTAATCCAAACGTGGGTGGGAACCATTGACACTCCGTAAGCCAACAACTCTTTGAAGTTGGTTAGTCAATGGGTTTCAATCTCATTCATACATTCCGTCTTAACTACTCCATTTTATTAATATAAATATCGCTGGACATTACACACAGCGCCATCTAGTGCCACACTAAGCAGTTCAGTTCTATCAATTGAAAAGTGTAGTGAATAAACACACATTATTGATTGTTTATTACGCACTCGCTGATTCACTAATCAGTTATGGACTTATTGTGTATGGACGTGCATTTAAAACATATTTACTAGAAATAAAAAATCTACAGATAAGACTGATCAAGTTCCTAGTTAGCAAACAGGTTAAGATAAAGTGTAACAAAGAGTACGATAAATTGTTTTCCATTTGTAAAATCTTGCCAGTAGATATGAAAGTTGAGTATTTGATAGGGTTAGAACACTATTATAGTGATAAATTTAAAGTAAATGTTGAAAATAAGTTTAACACAAGGAGTGTGAGAGAGAGAAGACTAGTACAACCAAAAATAACAAACTATTACGGAAAAAGAACATCTAAATATTTGGTGCCAAAAGTATTTAATAAAATAGTATTATTAAAGGAATAACTGTAACTTGAGCAAAGGTGTGTTAAAATCAAAACTAAAAAATTTGTTTCTGGAGAACGCGGACACGTCGTCGGACTGTGATAGGCGGTGAGTTCTAGACCGGGGTGGCCAGCTCCAGCTGGTCACTCCGGTTTGGAATTCATTGTCTGTTGTATGTTGGTGTCGGTCTGCCGTTGTCGAGAAATAAATTCACGAGAAAGATGTACCAGTAAGTTTTATATATATTCGATTTTAAGTTTAGTTTATAATTTTAAGTTATGTATGCTAAACGAGCGCTTCTCGCCATCAAACTGTAAAGTTTGGCGAGTAAAACCTGTAAAAAATTAACTTGTTTTTTTGTAAGAGAAATACTTAATAAAAAAAAAAAGCAACGAGGCTTGTGTCGTCGACACCAGATAGTTGATATACTACATCGATACTTTTTGTTTGTAAATACATACTTATTATACATATTATAAACATCCATGACTCTGAAACCAATGTCCATGCTCATCACACAAACATTTGCTCCTACCGGGATTCCAACCCGGGACCCCAAGAACGTAAGGCAGCCTCACTACCGCTGCGAAATTCGGGTCGTCATTCATACCTTTACTGTTTACTTTGGTTTTATTTTATACCTTTACAGTTTAGTATGGTTCGTGAACAAATAATAACAGCCGCTCGGATCAATCTTCAGGTCAAGCTACTCTTGCCTAGGTTAGTCCGTAGATGGATGACCACCCATTACATACCAAGTTTCCTCCGTGCCTCGGTTAAGCGGTTGATCTCGGCTGCCATAATGGTGATGTTCGATAGTCGTTATAGGTAGTCAGTGGCTCGACAGTCTGACAACCAGTCTTACCAAAGAGTATCGTATTACTCAGTACTAACTGGGTTGTGGAGGTAGATAGGAAGTTGATCTGTTTAGAATACTGGTATTCAGCTGCATCCGGTTAGACCGGAAGCCAACTCCAACATAGTTGGGAAAAGGCTAGGCAGATGATAACTGTTTACTATGGCTACTGTGCTAGCTATAAACATGAAATTTTTAAGAGTTATGCCCGACTCGTCACGCGAGTTTTCTATAATGGTCCTGAAAAATTGCGCAAAATGTGCACTGTACATAAAAATTAAACTGACTATTTCAGCCACAAAATGAAACTGAAATATAAAAACAATACACTGAACAATATACTCAGACAATAAATACAACACACGAGCTCATACTGTAAGTTTACGGTTTGCGAGATTTACGGTAAAATACGGTTTGTCGCAGCACTTTTACGCGACCAGTTTACTGCGCGCGTAAAATTGCGCAGATGTGGCGCGTAACACGAGTGACGATATGTTTAAATTACGAGTTTATTGTTATTTTTTGCTGAAGATTAGTACAGGATCAGCAAACTGCGGCGGCGACCTCTCGCTTCCGGCCCTGGTTCGTGCCACGTCCGGAGCGAGAGGGAATGGGACGCCGTCACCTCCTTCTGCGAAGCAGGCATGCTAGCGAAGGAGGTGGCGGAACGTGAGAGGGAGATATCCTCACGTCCCGGCCGCCGCGGGAGACGCCCCGGGCGTCGGGGGCCACGTGGTGGCTTCCGGCCATCGTAGGCGCGGGCCTGTGGACGGGGAGCTATGGGCTAGCTCGCCGTCCGTCCGTCTCATGACGACAGGCCGTGTCAACGGCGCGTTCGTGTTCCACGTGCGCCTCAAAGAGAGTCAGCAACAATGAAGGGGTCCGCAAGGGCCGAAGCCTGCCGGGGCTGCGGGACTATTCGAAAGAGATACCGTGGCCCCGGAACACAAAGGGCGATGAAGGAACATGGATGGGTTTTAGTCAGTAAAAGTCTGACACTCCCTCCTGCTCCGCCCAGAGCGGGAGAAGTCATTTGATGATTTCCCATCCTAAAAAAAAAAACAAAAAAGGATCAGCAAACTGGTGCGGACAACCGCCACGGACACCGGACACTGACTGATGTTCCAGTATATAAGTCAGTATCTGCTTTCCAGAGCCACGTCCGCAATTCATCTGTCCCGGTGGAGTGCTTATTTTATTGGTCTCCGGTTTTTGAAAAACATAGGTACATAATCGAGTCCACTATATATTTTCATTTTTTTTCAATTTGTTTTCATTGGATTTGTTTACATACGAGTAGAACCATTGATTTCTTCTTCAGTAGCAAAGCCTTAAGTGCATTAATTATTATGCCAATCGTTTGTTAACCTTTTGTAATAAAGTTAACCTCTCGCTTGTTCTCCCGGAAGGGTTAGACAGAGGTTTAACAACAGTTTACAGATATTTCGCCAAATTCATGAGCTGATAAAAGATTAATTCTTACATTTTACTCTACCAGCTATCAGCTCTATCAGCTCACAACAACGTACCGTCAGAAGGAATAAGATAGATCCCCCACATCTACCCATAAGCACCCGTATCTTAGCGACGACACATCTCTTTTCACAGCTCCGACTTTAAACCCGCCGCACAAAGGACGCTTACGTAGGCGCTTACAAATTGCCGCCAATGAATCCCGGGACCGCTCGTCCTAGAATTGCTTTCAGAACATTTTAGCTGCCCGAATGAATGGTATGGTCTTAGGCACCTGTGCGAAAGTTAGCGATAAGCGAGCAAAGCTAGCGACCAGAAATGAGTCGTAGAGCAACGAGTGTGTAATGAAGATGTTACGGGGCCATGAGAGAGTGCGCGACGGCGACGGGGGAGGGAGAGAGTCTTAGCGAGTGCGATCTTGTCACTGCGACTATGTATACCTACTCGCCGGCGATGTGAACAGTTAGCGATTAACCACTAATAATATTATACGGCAAGTACACTTGCCGTATAATATTATTGTAGTGTATAGTGTTATTGGGTTTTCCATCAGGAATTTCTCAGTAGCAGCCACGGGGTCTGGATTTACGCCCGGTTGATGGTAATAGGCTCGCCCTCTATTGCATGGGACTTAAACATAACTGGAAAAAGTTGGTGTATACTATTAGGTACACCTCTACCTTACCCTTCGGGAATTACAGGCGTGATGTTATGTTATGTAATATTATACGTGACCGAGAGCTTAGCTGAGCTCTTAAGCGAGAAAATAGTCTTTTAGCTAACGGTGAGACAGGTGCCTTAGTAGAAACGCTTTTCTCAGCATTTTAGCTGCCCAGATACCGAACTGTTGGAACCGTCGCTCTCCGGATTTTGACGTTTTCCTCAGAATTTATCGGTGATTCGATAGTGTGGAAACGAGCTAGATTGATAGTATGAAAGTAGAATCTATTTGAGTTTCTTTAGCGAAGAATTCTTTGTGGTGAAACGAAAACGTCTGTCGGAAATGTATGCAGCACTTACGTCTTACCTTAACATATTTTTGTCCGTCGATTTTATATTTCGAACGGAAAACAACTTTTCACGACACATGCAACATTTTCTATGTATTATAGGTCATCTGAGAACAGTCGTGGCCTAGAGGTAACAGCAGCAACTTACAAGGCGATGTGGGTCGTAGTTTCAAACCTTTGCAGGCTCCGCAGCATAAACCGCGCGACTTTGATATGCCAAACCGCGTAACATTCGCGAATGTTCGCATGTAATTTGACTCCTTAGATAAAATCGCAAACTACAAAAGTTATAGCAAAGTAAAAAATACAGTGAAAAGCTGAATAGTTAAGAAATCTATTTAACCAAAAATCAAGATAAATAATTTTAAATTAATACTCAAAAAAAAATTTAGAACTTGAAAAACAGTGACTAAAACTATATGATATTTTGCTATTAAATTATTAATTTTATGAAAAACTCTTAACTTTATATAAATTAAAACAATATCAAAATAAACTGGATTATATTTCTTTTCCGATAAGACCATAATCTTATTAACTTGTATAATAGAATCATGGAAAAATCTTATTATAATTTAGCTACTCACTGTTTATGTTTGTTTTGAACACAATTGTTTATTTAACTTTAACTCTAGGAAACCACTTGTTTTTGTATAAAAATTAACAATATACTCACTAAGCAATTATGCACTACTTTTCCGTTTTCACACACGTTTTAATCACAATTTACACCTATTTCTTGTACAAACACAATCACTAAAGGTATCTATAACAACAACTTTTTAGAGGCGAAATACTGCAACTTTGAGATTCGAAAACGAATTTGCTTCATCATAATTTTGTAGCACTAATCCTTACGATCATTTTGATGTAATAGGTACTATTTCAAAATAACAATAATATCATAGTAACTACTTGAAATACGACACTTGCGATGACGCACACGTCACAAAATGGCGGGTTTGTTTATACCTACTCAAGTTAGTCATTTTATTTTGACACTTGTCGATGGAATAGGGCAGAGATTTTTGGTATAGAGTTGACGAATATTGAATTAGGGGGACCTTAGATGATCAAACCATAGAGAAAGCACGTTTAGTCGGTTTTAAAGCATTTTTTAAAGTAGGTATTTATCAACAACTCCTGGCTAGTATTACTATCCAGCCGCAATAATACGCAAAAAGTGCGCGGTGACTACTACCAGCCAGGTGCGCATCAGTGGTTTGTGCCCTTCTATTTCCTTAAAAACGTTGTGAGGAAAAAAGCATGTTCAGAGGGCTATTTCACGTAATTTTATGACGCGCCGATGAAGTTGTAGTGCAGTTGTAGTCAAGTTCAAGTTCGAGTGATAAACGGTATTCTTGTAATCTTTGAACTGCGCGTAAGCTGCGCGTAAACTGCACGTCAACTGTACGACAGCCAAACTGACTTATGGTGTGGCCATTTGAAAGAAAAAATATTACTCACTATATAATCGACTGCACTGCAACAGCACTTCTTTAGTTACGTGAATTAGCCTACTGAACATGACAAGAAAATGCGACATTTTCATACAAGACAGACGCAAGGATGTTCTTCCAGAAATCAAAACAAAACACGATTCAATCTTAAACAAAGTCAAGACAAAAACAAAATCACAACAGCGCCTGTCCTCGCAACCTCTAATTCTATTTTAGCCGGTGTGAGTTTCAATCAAAGGGGATTGGAGCCACGCGATTGGTCACTATTGGATAGCGTTAGCTGCGATTGGCTGCTATTGGTTACCGTTCGCCGCGATTGGACAAGACTCAATCGTCCCGGGAATTGGATTAGTTGAGAGCTAGCGTTAAGTTCGTCAAGTCTTGAGTGTTTTAGATAGCTTGTTAAGTTTGTTGTGTTTAAATAGATTAAGTTTAGATCGAAGAATTGATGGATGGATTTTGTGAAGGATGATAATATATAAAAGATGACTACTGAGGGGACAACTAAAAGGAGTGTGGAAGAAGAAGTCATGCTGCACCGATCCCAAATAAATTGGTTTATGAGCAGAAGAATGACGATGATGTTTATAGCTGTGAAATTAACTTGTATGTTTTGATTTGTAGGCTGCTGGGATTGGTTGCCCATGATAACAACAGCCATTTAAATAGGGTAGAAAAAGTGACTGTAGATCAAATAGCGAAAACAGCATACAAATATATTTTATATCTTGACAAAAACTGATGGTTTACGAAGTTAGTAATGGTCGACGTTTTTTTCATATCAGTTCTGCAACATTCTATGCAGGGTTTAACAACTTAGAAAGTTAGTGCTACTAAGCCAACTATACGCTAAAAGCCTGTTAGTTTATTTCCCTTGCTTCCCATCAATCTGATTCCCATAAACACAGCTGCATTGCAACCAAACCGTCGTAACAAATCGACGTCACAGTAAAACATTTAAATCCCTTGTTGCGAACATTGTTTAAAAGTAGTCTAACCGTCTAACCGGTCAGACCCACTACAGGGCGGATAACGGGGACTTTGGGGCTAAACAAATCGCGTGCGGTCGGAAACTCGAACAACCGGCCAAGCAGGAGTCGGATTTACACACGAAGGGTTCCGTATAAAATGCCGAAAAAAAAAATGTTTCTTGTATAGGGATTCCTTAAAAAAAACAAAGCTATAATCTTCTAATATATAAAAATCTCGTGTCACAGTGTATGTTATCGAACTCCTCCGAAACGGCTTGACCAATTTTTATGTTTTTTTTTGTGTAGATTTGAGAATAGGTCGTAGGCTATTTTTTAGTCTCACACATACACATCTAAATTTCTACGCGAACGAAGTCGCAGGCAACAGCTCGTAATATTATAAAGCAGAAGAGTTTGTTTGGTTGAACGCGCTAATCTCAGGCACTAACGGCGAAAAAAAAAGTGTTAGGGATAGCTCATGTAGTGAGTAGTAGCTATACAACATCACGCTACTAATAGAAGCAGAGCATCAATGAAAATTTTTGCAAAACTTGCAAAATAGTATTTTATAATAATTTAACGCGGACGAAGGTCGCGAGCAACAGTTAGTGTTGTGTGTTTGTTTAAAAGATACAGCCCTGTGACAGACAGACAGACACACGGATAGACGGACATACAGCGGAACCTTGGTATTAGGATCCAATTGGCACAGTTATGTCGCTGTCGGGACGGAACACTAAAAAGTTCCCATTCACCCCGCGTCCCGCATTCAATCGAAAAGTTTTCTTCCGTGCGGATTTTTTAAGGATTCTTTCAAAAGATTCCGAGGTATTTCCCGACGTAATGTTAGGTATTTTATAAGTAGGATTAGTTGCTTTGTTTGAAGTGTTTCAGGTGTTATAATCCGTTAGGGGTTTTTTTTACAAAAGGGATGATTGTTCGATGTTTAGGGAAAGTGGAAGTTGGAAGTTTGTTTTTTTTTGTTAATTGTTTATGGCTTCCGTTTGAAGCGTTGTTGATTTTTATTTAAAAGGCTATTATGACTTGTGATGTTGTTCTATAAACACCTTTCAAAAATCAAATACGCGATGATTTACTAACAACAAACCAGTTTGCTTTTATATTGTGTAGGTACGATAAATAAAATTATATTTGGTTCAAAATTACAGTTTTTGTTGCTTGTTTTATTATTAGTTAAAGTGTGCCAAACATAGCCTGCAATAAGTTCTCGCTAGAATGACAATTAAAGGATTAGTTAAATTAGAATAATAAATTATACAAATTAAACACACGGCTTCAGATATCAGACAATGACAGATAGCCCGCAGTTTCTGGTAGAAAATATCTGGTTTGACACATCCATAAGTATTTAACTGGAGATGTTCGGGTCCAAAGCAGAGTCCGCTATTTGTCCGTACTGGTTCGGCCAAATCGTTAAATGTACTTTTATACCGGACAGATCATTATACAGGCTGTTGTTTTTCAAATATTTTCGTCTAGGTTTGTTATTGTGGAAAAGCATGGTACTATAACGTAATGGTGAGTTAAAACGACTATAAATTATTGCGATGACATCCTAGGCTAGAGGACAACAAAAGGCTTTTACGGGACATTATCGAAGTGGATCCTAATATAGGAACATGAATATGTAATGAGGATTGCTATAACTAGACTTTGTGAGTATATACTACGCTCATAATTTATATCGGAAAAGTCCTTGGATGCTGGGCTCCTATAAGTCATTGAGTGTTCATGGTATACCCAATACGGCTCGTGTTTTTTGGTTAGGTGTCTATAAAACGTAAAAAAAACCAGTAAGGAGTGCTACACATTTGGGTCAGTGTAATTTGGCGAACCCGAATACATCGAATATAATTATGTAGATGAACATTCCGATAGTATTTTTAATTACAGGATAAATTCGATGTTGAATGCAGTTTGCCCATCGGTACGAGCCCAATAAAACCGAACTAGTATGTTTAGTCAACACACAGCTAGCCGATCCGATTATGTTACTAGCACCCCTTACGATTTTGTAATTCCATCGGTAGAAGTGACTTGAGTTCAATATTCAAGTCAAAACCTAATTTCCTTTAGTGTCTAACATATCCGTACTAGTTCCGATAACACAGGCGGTCTGGAAACGACACACCATCACTCTCCATTATTCTTCCGAGAAATTGCAGAAACTTGAATAATAGAACATTATTCAACTGCAGAAACAGTTTCATTCTGAATCCCTCCATATTTCAATCGAAACTGTAGAACTATCAAATCCTTCTGGACGTTGCACATGTGGCTTTCCTTCGGCTTAGCTCGGCTCTACTCGGGTCCTCTCGGCTCTTTTCGGGTTAGCCGCGTGGTTGGCCACGCTGGCGCACTGCCTCACACTATGGCCACGCGTGGGGAGGTTTAACCGGATTGTCACTATCGCTGCTTGCAGACGGCGCGGCGCGGCGGCGCGATGATTTAGGAAGAATTGTGAATGGATCGCGACGGACAGAAAGTTTGGAACGTATTTTTTGGAATTTCGTATTGAAAAGAAGTCCTGTGAAATTGTTGAGAATAACCGAAATACACGGGTTCATAAACACATCTATTATAACTGAAATAAGTCTTGTATATTATTCAAAAACCTGGTGCATTGCTGTACTACGTTACTACTACGTTTATGAATTGAGTGATTGAATATTAGAACTAACTTATCATGAGTGCTACATTATATTTAAGGAAACAGTTTTATTGTAGTTCTATATAATCAAATCTCAAACTGGGCAGTAGCCTGCTAGTTTTACTTATCATAATAATGAACTCAGTTCAGTCTCAAACCAGTATTACAATTAACTACCAATCACAGAAGTGTCAGTAAGGTTAGACAACATAATATAACAAATGAAATACCTAACAAAGCCAGGGGGTCTATAAAGCTTTCTAAACGACCACGTTACTATTACCTAGAAATTCTATATTCCTATAGTTTTTTAAACTGACTGACTGCCTTGTTAGTCTAGAGGTCGCAAGTGCGGCAGCTGAGCATTTAGGTCCTGGGTTCGACTCTCAGATCTGGCACAGAGTTACTGGATTTTTCATTCGGAACTTCTCTTTGGCATACACGGAGTCTGTATTATTGCCGGTTTGATGACAATGGGCTTGCCCCCTATTATATGGGATTTAAACATAATTGGCAAGTTGTGTATGTACTGGTGTATCTCTGCCAAACCCTTCGGGGATTACTGGCGTGATGTTATATTACTTTAAACTATCGACAGTTTGAAAAGTTTAAGTTGCAGGTACACGAGTCCTCAAGAGCCCAGTAAATAGAGGTCAACCGCTAATTAGCATGCCTCATAAACAATTGGGACCACTTGGACCCAACAACTTTAGGGTCCAACTCGACCCTCGTGTGAAGGGCTTGAAATTTTCAAAGTTACGAAGAATTTTTATTGCTTTTTCAGGGTCAATATCGGTTTTAATTAGGCGTTGATTGTCGCTTTCAATCTAGAAATAGCTGGGCTTAGGCTCCGTTTTTAGGAAAGCCTTTGCTTTCTAAAAAAATACTGACGAACTCAGATTTTCAAGTTTTTCTGCAATTCAATTCAGGTGGATCCGATATTCCTAAAATAAATCTGTCAGTTTTTTGGGTTCCGAATACCCGTAACGATTGAATTTCGAACAACGTTTTTCGGTTTTATTTACTTTCAAAACATACGGGTCGAACGAGTAAAACTCATCTATTCTAGAGTTGTGAGAGAATATACATGCAAATAAGTATTGTGTATCTTCTTGCCTAGCATTTTCCCATAATACACTGGTATTCAACTTTATCTGGTGTAAATACTGATTGACATGGAGTGACTGCTTACCTGATCTCCACAACCCACTTAATGGGTACCAGGATTCCTCGGAAAGCGGGTGCCTTAACCGAAAGCATCCAAGCTCTTAAGTCAATGTCCATAGCGTATAATTTATCTTGCTCAAATAGACACTTAGTACACAATATACTATGTACATATGCTCTAGGTACCATTACCAAAGTAACGAGCTCCACCAAACAGTCCCGGGACAGATTTGCAAGTGCTTAATACACCGCCGACAGTTTATAAACATAAAATAATAATTGCTTCGCGCACCGGGATTAGACGCCGGGATTCTGTTACATAATCCCGGAGTCCGGGATCTAGTGTTGTTGTGTGGCAAGTAATTAATTTTCAATCTACATGTTAATCTGTGAAGTTTTATTATAATGTGGATATGGAGAGTGGAGCAGGTTGAGGTATCATTTTGAAAGATATCTTATAGCACATGATTTATAAAGTAAACAATCTAACTACTAGTGAGGATGGATGGATGTTTTTTACCCTTTCACGCCAAAACTACTGAACGGGTATGAGTTTATAACCTAAATTAACACGTAGAAACCTACCCAACTTTACCAACCTACCTAAGTTTTTATCCCGGTAGTAGTTTCCTGTGGGACAGACACCGAATTTCACGCGGGCGAAGCCATGCATAAGCAGGTAATGAATAATTAGTATGTGTTTCAATCCATTCGAGTGCTCACTTGTACTATTGGCCCCATACGTTGACACTTTTGCTATGGAATAAAACTCAGAAACAGATTTTTCTTTGTAGTTGCAGCGCACGACGCACCTAGCATGTATGTGGGTAGAGAACACTTAAATATACAAAAAGTAGAGATATTCGTTGCTCCAGTGTCGCAGTGCCAAATAGTTGTTCGGATGTAAAGATCTTATTTAGCGATCTTTACGGGGATTATTTAAGTCTATCGACACGCAAAGAAGAAGAAGAAGCGATCTTTACCTCAAAATATCTCGGCAACGTGAAAGTTTCATGTTTCAATATCCTGGAGAATTTTTGTATGATAAGTTGTTGTTTTCCCATTTAATCCAGTTTCATTGCGTCACAAAAAATTGTGTAGAAAAATCAATATGACGATGGGGTGAATATGCAAACCTCCACAGACGCAAGGGGCTAATTTGTTTTAACATGTTATTAGTCCATTAAATATGATGCGATAATTATTTACACATTTATACAGTAGGTCTAGTGAGATAAAGTAAGCGTGGACGAGCATCAATGTGTCCGGAATTTATGAGCGTTTTTATCGCTTCCATTTTATGTTCGTTGTTACAAAGTTGTGAGAAATAGTTCGACGGATCATCGCCAGTCTACTTTTGTACGGAGAGGTCAACTTTTACGACTTACGATAGTTAAAGGCTTTGTGTGAGTTCAGCAGGGTGCTGATGTGATAAGTGTATCACCTTTGTAAATAAGATGTGGAAATGGATGGTGAGTAGTCTAAAACCCATAGCCATTATGGTGGATTATAGCGTTTTGTCACAGTCACGAGGCGGGTATCCCAGCAGTGGGAACATTACACTCTGATTATGTAAGACTAGCGTATGCCCGCCGCTTCGCCCGCGTGATATTCGATAATTGTCCCACGGAGTCATATTAACGGGATGAAATCTATGTGTTATTGCAGGTTAAACTATCTGTGTGCCAATTTTTTCCGTTTAGTAGTTTTTGCGTGAATTAGTAACAAACATCTATCCAAACCATCCTCTCAAACGTTCGCATTTATAATATTAGTAGGATAGGAAGTAGGATATGCAGAGTTGTATAACACAACTATGTATGGAGTAGGAAATAAAGTCGACTGGTGAGAATTCACTGAAACACTGTAGATAAAATAACACGAAAGGTTCCAATCCGATCCTCACGACAAAGACAGCATCCAACACCTTGAAGCAGCCAGCAAGAAATACCCGACACAAAAAAACTCAAAAAAATCTCAATTCTAACCGGCGAGCAATTTCTTACTCTCAACAATGGCGGGTACCTTATTGTGATGACGTCACCGCTAATGAAGTGGGCCCTACTTTTTGGTACTCACACTTTTTGTGCCATTCTGATATCTTTGTAGGTGATAATGAAGAGATTGTGATTGGAATGTGTTTTCTTTTGACACTAATAACGACTTTGTTGTTATTGTTTTAAAAGTCATTTTGATGACATTAAGATATTTATTATTTATTTATTTATTTATTTGTTGCTGATTTTTTCGGTTGTGGTGGTGCAGTATAATGTTTCAGAATAACGATATTTATAAATATTCGACCTCCAAGAACTGTTGGAAAAGTATTAAAAAAATCCTATTCATTAGTATAGAACAGCATGCGTGTCAGAACTAAGTTACAAAAACAATTTCATTATCGTCTAACTGGATGCAGGGGAATACCAGTATTTTACATGCGAGCGTCGGGAAGCAAAGGGATGGGTTTGTAAAATACATGTCATTTATCTTAAATATTACTAAAGGATCAATCAAATTAGTAACGACTTACCCAATTTGCAATTTAACTGATCCTTTACTATAAAAAGCAGTAACGAAAACAATAAATTCTTCCAGTTGATTGGTATAATTAAAACAGACGATCTATAAAGTGATGCAAAAACACCTTTTCTAAACATTTAGTACAACACAACTTCATCGCTATCTAGAACTCATTTGTTTTTTGTTTGTTTTCAAAACGCTCATTTAGCGAGGAAACGGAAACAAACAAATAGTTCTGTAAAGCTTCACGAAACAGTTTCAATGTAAACGTCCATTACAGAACGTTCTGCAGAGAGTGCTGAAGTATTTAGATTAAACGTTGAAAGGTAGAAAGGCAACAGATTACTGTGCTGTTAGTACAAGGATGACTTTTTGTGAAGCTGTTTGTTTAAGCTATAATATGTTAAATTAATGTGAGTGTGCATATACTTCTACTGACCACTGAGGTGATAACATTAAGATGCTGTGGAAGTAGCGACGTTTAGGGTGAACCAAATGTCAAGTAGGTCGCGCCAGATTGACACTAAGAAGAAGAAAGGAAACAGGCGTAATTTTTTGTTTTTAATCTTAAAACTGTAATTTTAATAACGTCGTCTGTATTTGAAATAAATACACGGCTGTTTTCTGATTGATCTCGTAACTGAACGTTAATTTCATACAAATAGTAATTGAAGTTACTGTGTTATTAGTTAAGAGGGAAATGCAAAGCTTTTTTACTTCCAATTCCAAGAATATCATCACTTTGGTATTATACCATACATAAAAATTTCATGTGCAAAATATAATAACTTCAAAAAGCGTCGCAGAAAACCGTATCAATTCGTCCACTCCTCATAAATACTCAATGATTCCATATTATTTACTACATAACGCTATGTACATAAATATCGAAGAGCCACTGGCTCATGAAAACCTACTCGACTGGAAACTGGAAAGATGTTTTTCAGTAAAATGCCTCATTTTATTTGACCACTTATTATTTACTACCACTATTTTATAGGCAACGCGATTTTACAAAATATCCCTTTTATTCTGTGAAATGATACGACTTCAAAAACCTTCTCTTTAGAACGACTTTTTATCAGTATTAATGTAAGGAGAAAATCTGCTTCGGATGAATTCGACACAATATCACGTCTGTTTTTTTATATCGGGTTAGGCAGAAGGTCCAAATTCCGGGCCTGCGGGACTGTTCGCAAGAGATACCGTGGCCCCGGAACACAAAGGGCGATGAAGGAACATGGATGGGTTTTAGTCAGTAAAAGTCTGACACTCCCTCCTGCTCCGCCCAGAGCGGGAGGAGTCATTTGATGATTTACCATCCAAAAAAAAAAATAGTCCAAATTTCTCAAATTAAACTTGTAAATAGGAGCTAGAGCCTCATCAACCGGTCACAAACCCAACGTCTGGACTACTACTGAGAAATACCTGATGGAAAACCCAATCATATTTTGTCTGACCTAGGAATCGAACTCAGGATCTCATGTTGTACAGTAGCCTTTGCGAACACTACATCAGCGAGAAAACTTTGTACCTATATTAAAATTGCACCTGCTAGTAATCTCTAAACCACATTTCCTTTCAAACCACACCTACAAAAATTCGGTTTCGTTTTACAATTTAATTTATACCCGCAGCCTCGACGACATTATTACAGAATATTAATTTTAGAGCTCTTAGCGTAATGATGCAGCGCCGCATCCCCGGCGCGAGAGCATTCATGTTTATATTCGGAAAACTTCAAGCGTGCCGCTGAAAGGAATTGAAAGCGACCGCAGTGCTGCAAGGAGGAGGACAGAAGTACAGCGGTGACGTCATAAGTGGGGGAAATAATAATATATATTAGATACTGGTATTCAGCTGCATCTAGTCAGACTGGAAGCCGACCCCAATATAGTAGGTATATCTAGGCAGATGATGATGAGTTGATGACTAATCAAACATGAGACCTTGAGTTCGATTTCCAGGTCTGGCAAAGCGTGATTGGTTTTTTCATCAGGAGTTTTTGGGTGATTTGTAGGTTTTTCTCAGTAGCAGCCTGGGATTGTCATTGGTCACATGGGACTTAGACATAACTGGCGTACACCCACATACTTCTGCTTAATCTTTCGGGGGTCCCAGGCGTGATGACGATGACTGATGACGTGACTGATGTTACTTATCAAGTGTGTGAGGAGCGGTGCCATCGGCAGTTTATGCGATTAACAAGTACCTAACAATGCACTTAATGGTCCACTGGTCTGGCACTTGGTAAGAATTACCATAAACCTTAGTGTTGCATTGAGATTGTCATCTTAATGCAACACTAAGGTTCCATTACATCTATTTGTTCAAAAGGAGCCTTCTCCCAACATCCTTGCCACTTGACACGCACTACGTCACATCCCCTCGCTGTATAAAACGAGTCGGTCGGCGACGACGCGGAAAATTGGACGCCGTCTTAAATTATTACTTAGCGACGTCAACAGGATTAAATGTCCTTATGGCGAAATATTACAGGGGTAAAAGTGACAAAATGCACTTAATTTTTGATGTGATAAATTGATAATAAATTAATGGAAAGATTTCATATGCTTAGGATTTAAAATTTTGACTGTCTCCTTAACCATCCCGGAACCTAGGTTTGTGCCCGTTTGATGACAATTAGCTTACCCTATATTACATGGGGCTTAAATATAACTCGCGAAATGCAAGTGTACCTTAGGTCATTTCTGCCTAACCCTTCTGTGTGTATGTGTGTGTGACTATGTGTGTTATGTATTTAAAAAATACATAACTAAAATTTTATCTACATATTATTAAGAAAATAACTAACCAGACAAAGGTACATACATATTATGGTTAAAAACCCTTAAAACCTAGTACCACAAGTTAGTAGAAACAAGCTGAAACCGTTTCGTTGCGCTCATAAAAAAGTTTTCACGCTCGTAGCACTGATTTAACGTTATGTGCTATGCCACATGTTAGTGCTACGATATTACGTAGCAAATGCTACGGGTGCTACGAGTCGTAGCATCGCTTAACTACGTGTATTTAGAATTTATGTCATCTGTTTTTGGTGAGACACATCACACCTAACAAAGGGTGGTTGTTAATATGCTTAGTAAATTGTTGTAGTTGCATCAAGAATATACTGTTTCTAAGGAATTCGATTTACATGACACATTACATTACATTATTTTGACAGTCATCCGTTTTTGGTTCCGTCACACTCGATCGTAACAGATAACTTACTGAAGTTTCCAGAGTTTGCAGCTCGTTATTCTGTCCTTGCCGGACTGACAAAATGTTTAAAAAGAAATATGAAATGGACGCCATTTATTCAACAAGCAGTAATTCAAAATACTGTAGTCAGACTTATATCCTACAAGTTAAATATCGCTAGCTGGGAATATTGAGCTCAAATATAATAAAAGCATGTTCCCGGAACTTGATCTCGAATTGGGATTCGAGCTACGACTGTTCGTAGAACTACTACGTTGCTACGGAAGTGCTACGAATATGTTTCGATGGGTTATTGCTCGAACAGAGGAAGCAAGAAAATATTGATATTTAATCAATATATTCTTGTTAATGAAAAAAAATCTTTATAGATTTATTTTAATACTTTGGATCAAAAATAAGATTTTCTGCTCTCATTACCATTACGTTTACTTGTCTTTATTACTAAAAAAATATAATATAGGATAATGGGCTCAAAATACTGATTATTGATTTTACTTTACATGCTCCAGAATTGGTCCCACAGAACAATTCTTGAATTTTACCTTTAAAGCATGTTCTTATACTTATTTATAATAAATACAAAAGCAACTCTGTATGTTACCTTTTTACGTCTCACCAGTTGAATAGATTTGGATGTAAGCACTAAGGTAAGACGGCCTCGATTGGATTCAATCATACTTTGCATGCAGGTAGTGAGGTTTCGTAGCATAATTTTTAACAAGCTCGAAGGCGAAGCGGGGAAGTTATCAAAGAAGACATTATAAAAGGTGTTGGGCTCATACCACTTTTTTAATATTTTAGTGACCGACAGCAACAGTTCTTCGTTTTTATGACTAAACCCTTAAAGTATGTCCATCGTTTAACCTGCCACCTTGTAAAAACAATAAAAGATAAAATAAACATCGCTAACGTAAGTGTAATTACTCGTTTTACAGGTAAACTACACGATAAGTTCACCAATTAAAATAAATGGCTCCACAAGAACTACAAAAGTACCAGTGTTAGTCCAAAACTGTAATTAGTCTAGATTGTTACCTAATTTAAGTTAACTGTAGGTTATTTACTCGCACACAAACATTACGACCTAGGGTTGTTAGAAAAGTTCTATTAATTATTTCTGAAGCTATGTTATTCGCGAATAACGTTATATAGAAATACACAAAAAGGAAATTAGTCGACGAAGTACTCCTCCACATCGTGGTCATAAATCGCTTTTCCTACACTGCCACTGACCCTTTTCATTTTATTTTGAGTGGCTGGGCTCTATTGCCAATTATTATAGATCACTATCACATAACAACACGATTTTACAAAACCATATTCTGAACTGGGAAAAGTCCTAACAGCTTAGTTTTTGTGTAACAACATTCAATGACATCTTTGGGAAACATCTGGTTTTTTTTATCGTGTGGTTAGTGCCTAACCGGGTGTCAGAGTTTTTATGCCACCACCTTTGACTTGGCTTTACATGTCATAGAGAAATATCTCTCATGCATGTTGGTTTCCTCACGATGTTTTCCTTCACCGAAGCAAATCATAATTTATTATGATACGCACATGAATTATAAAAATCAGAACTGCGTGTTTTGGGTTCGAACTTGAGACCTATGACTTGGTAGTCTGACGGTCACACCACTAGACTATCACTGCCACCTACTGGTGCTTGTGATTAATAGCCAACATAATTATCAGTATTCAACTTATTTTCAAGGAACTTAAAACCTTCAGACCAACTTTAACCGAAATTGTCCTTTGACTCTTCCAACCATGTCAACTATAAATCAAGTAAACTCAGTTCCCTATAATCAGGGCGTGATCCCCCCCTCCCCCTCCCGCTCCTTCCCCTATTACTTGTAACAAATTAGTTCCTTCCCCATCGGTGGACAATTAAAATTAATGGCTATTGCCTTCAAACGACCTTAAATAATTTTTTTTTCGGTGCTTTTTTACGTCATAAGAATTTTCGGATTTTTTTAACGCTTGCTTACTGTTATTATTATTGAGATTTTTCTAGCCTGGAGGTAATTTTGATTACTAATTATTTTTGTTTGTTTGATATTTTAATTTTGTATTTTTGTTTTAAAAAGCAAGTTTAAACTAACCGTGTAAACATATATTAGACTAATAAGATGAGGTAAATACAAGAAAAAAATTTATCTGATACCAAACCTCAGTTTTATAAGCGCATTAGCGATAGCTTGTCGCTTACGTGTTAACCCATGATCTGTCCACGAAGTAGACACAATAGTTATACAATGGCGTCTCGACCAAATTGGTCATTTGACAGATCATGATTTATGTTAAGTCACTTCTCACTGTTTGTTGGAGGTGGTAAATTGTAACTTTATGCAAATTGTATTTATAAATTCTGCAGTATTTATGCACTTCACCAAATTATTTCACAATGCAATGGTCCACTTATAACTGTAATAACTATGTCCTTCCAACCATAGATGAGAGTTTAAGCGACTTATGACAATTTAAAACAATATAAAACACATAGCGAGTTGTACCGTGACGCCCTCAACAACGATGCTAAGATGTTTTTAAAGTTAAGCATATCAATGCTTAACTTTAAAAACATTACATTCAAGATTATATACAGCTTCCTTAGCTCAAAAATGTTTTGTTTTAAGAAAAATGCTTTTAGTTTAAGACAGCGCTCAACTTCAGGAACTATCAGCTGTTTACTCCGTTGAGTGCTTCTTGACTTCCACTAAGCTTCACTTGCAGCTTAGCAGGTCACAGAATACTGTTGACGTACGACTATGCAGCGAATGCTGATTTTTTTTTGCATTTTTTTATGGTAACTAGATATTTACTTTCTAATAAAGCAACGGTCTCGGACGATCTTTGACGTCATGCAGTGAGTTATACAAATGAGATTTTGCTGTCGATTTTTTTTTATGGAGACTGCGTCTTTCCTTTTTCTTCAGTAAAAGAATAGCTTTCTGACGTGATGGATATTAGCTAGTCTTCCTGTATAAATAAATGTGTGTTCATTTTAACACTAACAGAATCTTACATGATCAACAGTATGGTTTCACCAAGGGACGTTGTACAACTGACGCCGGTGTAACCTTATTAAAGCACATATTTACTGCGTGGGAAGAGTCTCAAGACGCCATAGGAATTTTTTGTGACCTCTCCAAAGCGTTTGATTGTGTAAATCACGACACATTACTTTTGAAACTTGAGCATTACGGACTGGGTAAACTTGCAATTAGTTTGGTAAAATCTTATTTGAATGATAGACAACAACATGTTCAAATAAATGGTGTTAATTCACATGGTTTAAAAGTAAAAATGGGGGTTCCACAAGGCTCAATATTGGGTCCTTTCCTTTTTCTAGTATATATAAATGATCTACCCTATTTATTGAAAAACCAACCTCAAAATATGGTGTTGTTTGCTGATGACACTTCCTGAATTTTTAAGATAAATAGGCGGGCCCAAAATCTAGATGACGTAAATAATGCCCTACTTCAGGTCCAAAATTGGTTCACAGCAAACAATTTGGTATTAAATGAAAAAAAAACCAAATGCATAAGATTTGCTTTACCGAATGTTAAAAGTAGTGATTGTGATATAGTACTGAATAAAGAGAAACTTGAATTCGTAGATAAAACGGTTTTCCTGGGGATTACGCTTGATTCAAGGCTACAATGGGGTTCTCATTTAACATCTCTTGCGGGGCGGCTAAGTTCAGCAGCATATGCCATTAGAAAAATCCGTCAGTATACTGATGTAGATACCGCTAGACTGGTTTATTTTAGTTACTTTCATAGTATAATGTCTTATGGCATTTTGCTATGGGGACGGGCTGCAGATATTGAGTCTATATTTATTCTGCAGAAAAGAGCCATCAGAGCCATATATAATCTTCGTAGGCGCGATTCTCTAAGGGAACTGTTTAAGGATATTGGCATCATGACAGTACATTGTCAATACATCTACGTAAACATAATGTACGTCAGAAAAAATCTGCACCTTTTTGGTAAAAGGGGTGACAGACATAATTACAGTACTAGAAATAGGGACCAACTAGTTCAGCCAGGCTTCAGACTCGCTAAAGTAGACTCATCTTTCATGGGGTACTGTTTGAGATGCTATAATAAAATTCCACAAAGTATTCTTGAACTGAATGAGACGAAATTTAAAACATGTATTAAACGCACACTATGTAAGCAAGCATATTACAAGTTGAGCGATTATATCGCTGATAAAAATGCTTGGCTCAATGCTGGTCCTGCCCCACAAGGACAGGGGCGCTTAAATTGATAGCATTAAATGGTATTGTTGGAGCTGCTGAAGATTGTACAACTATCTTTGCATTGTATAGATTCAATCTCTTTAGTATTATATAATCGCATAGCCCATATTGTGTGAGTACTACGTACTAGAAAGCTATCATTCACTGGAAACCTACGTCTTTTCTTGACTTGAATGTGCCCTGGCGGTTGAGAATATGTCATGCTCACTCAAAAGTCTCGCTGATGGTGGCGCATGTGTCGGATCATTTAGTTCCCTTCAAAATGGTTGAGTTGAATGGTGCTGATCTATGCGTCATGTCCGTGAACGGGCGCTGTCGGTTGTGACTGGTCATCTCTCAGTTGCCATGGCTTATTTTAATGAATTATTTTAGTTTTTGAATTGTTTTTTTTTTTTCTGTTTTGTTTTACTGTGGACACTTTTAACGTGCACATCTTGCTACATTGTTCCCACATAATATACCATCTCAACATGAATGATGTAACCAAGATTTTGTAACAATATTCTGATTTAAAAGAGTGTCCATGGAGTTTCTTGCCCGTTCTTCTCCATAGAGATCTACGCTAGGGAATGGGCAACTACAGTACTTTCACAGTTTTTATGTCTTGTGACTGGGACTGTAGCTACATTTAATTTTCATCTTTGTTTCGACAATTCAAAAGTGCCTGTAACTGGCTTACTTGAAATAAATGCTTTGATTTTGATTTTGATTTTGTGTCCAATTGCAATTCTAATTCCAAGCTTTATCTGAAGTCGAATTTATTTGCATTATTGTACGCCTTTACTCAAAGCATAAACAAATTTTCTGTGATTTTCTGTAACATATTTTGAAGAATTTTCTTTCAGATTGAATCATAATTCCTGGTCCCATTACTAGAACAAAACAAATAAGGAAATAAAATAAGTTTTTAATTGACAGTATGGTGAAATCTAGAAATAATTAGATCCTGAAAGTTATAAATAAAAAATAAAACTCATTAACTCTTTGAAGTCAAAGCACGTTGGAAATAAATGAGGTCAAAGCATTAATTCAAAGACGCAAATAAATAGAAAAGTTACCTAAGTAAAACAAACTTGTGGCATGGGATTATCTAAATGGCAGTTGGCAAAGAGTTCGCATGGTGTTGGTGTGCATGAAAACTTTTTGGTAACACAACTTTTTTTACATGTTGCACGTTTTCCTCTTACGGGGTTTGTTGGGTGTTACGTCCAAACGAAGGTTTAATTTGAACCCAATGATGTGTTTAAAAAGTTTCGGAAAAACAGTGAAAGAAAGGGAATAACAATGTTTTCTTCCGGATTGTCGTAGTAGAAAACTTTTTCTATTTAGTCTGTAGAGAATCCAAGGTTTAGATTTAACACAAATAACTTTTCCAAATAATGTTACTTAACTAAAACATACAAGGCGTGTTCGAGGTCAAGAGCAGGCACATTTTGTAATAAAAAATGTTACCTGCCTTTATAAAAACTAAGAAAGACAAATTCACGTGTCGCTACCAAATATCTGAAAAATACCCGTAGGAAAATGTCTTCAAAGAACCAAATACTTGGCTATGAAAAGTTAGGCTCCTCACCAAAAACAGTAAGCGTTTAGGCAAAGAGAAGACAAAGTACTAAGAATAGGCGAAAGCAATACCAAGCAATAAAGAAAGATATATACAGACATTTTGCTCAAACAAAATAAATGCCGCAGTCATTCGAGCGAATTATCAAAACACATTACGGCTATAATACCTATTTTATTCTGAAAATGTCTGCTGAAAATGATGTAGGGTCCCATTTACCGCGGGCGCCGAGTAAATGAGGCTTACGTGTGTAAACTGGGATTATTTTTAATATATTCACGTTCAAAATTGACGGTTCATTACGTTCACTAAAACCTCTTTGTAGAAAACGTTTTCATTTAGGAAGATTTAGTGGGAGGGAATCGAAGTTTAATGGTTCTTGATAATAGCGCCATCTATTAGTGGGTCGTTGTAATAGAGTGATGATTTCTATTAATAGAATTCCCTGGATAGCGATATCAAACTTTTCACAAAAGGTAAATCGATTCTATATGCATTATGCAATAGATAACGTTAAAGAAATGCATTTCAAATAGCGTGTTCCCATTAAAATTCACAAAGCACAGCTGAATTTTAAACATTTTAGTGGCCATTTGTCCGAACCGTTTCAACCATTAAGGCTTTAGATAAACAACCACATTCCCAAGCGAGGAAAATGCTTTTTTAACTTCAGTAAAACTAGGTAACAGTATTTGACTCATATTCGGGTTAAGAGTAAAAAACAGTGGCGCGTGGAAACAAACGTTTTTATAAACGGACGGGGGTTTAATGCGATATAGACTGACGCGGCAGATTTTTATATTGGTTAGCACACAAGATAGCAGGAAGGCTATATTATCATCACTAACTTCTAAATACTAATGATGTTGAAATACATAAATACCTCATTCGACTGTAATTTCAACAGAAAGCTGACATTTCTAGCCGAATCATAGTAGAAACAAGCATCTATTCACAAAATCAATTTGCGGTTCTTTTCACTACTTTATCAAAACATTTCCATTTTTGAAAGTATTATTTTCACTGCCATATGCCTGATTGAATTCAAATAACAGAGTAATGCAGTGGAGTGCCACAGTAGCATATTGATCGTGTTAATATTTGGCGGGTCGCCAGTTCGCGGATCGTCGGTTTGAATCGCACCTATTTGTAAGTTATATTTGACCTCGGCTGATATGAATGAGTTTAGTAGGTCATATCATAAGTATTTATAGTTCACAGGTGTTGGCAGTAACTTTTGGTTTGGGCAAGTTTGGCGAAAATATTGTTTTCAGGAGCTGTAATTTGTGTTCTTAGGGATTTTGTAGCAAGTATAGTTTATAATAGGGAGGATTGTATATCTATCTATATTATGGACCTTCATCTTCAAGGGGGCTTAGGTTTCCGCACTACAGCCTTATTCATAAAAAGTTAGAGCCTCCTTGAAGTCTCCTTGAAGGCCCGATGCTAAAAAACATGATTCATAAACGTCTGTTAACGCTAATCAGTCCATCAAGGCTCTGCTAAAGTTAGAGCTAGGACTGTTGACCCTCCTTTATCTCCCTGCTAAGTCACAAAATGGATGCCGCACATTTGAACAGCTGACTTTGACAAGACCAAAAAACCATACCGTCTGTCTGTCGTCTGTCGTCTGGTGTCTGTCGCCTGCCTGGCTGCCTGCCTGTCTGTCTGTCGTCTGTCGTCTGTCGTCTGTCACCTGTCGTCTGTCGTCTGTCGTCTGTCGTCTGTCACCTGCCTGCCTGCCTGCCTGTCTGTCTGTCGTCTTTCGTCTGTCGTCTGTCGTCTGTCATCTGTCGTCGGTCGTCTGTCGTCTGTCTGTCGTCTGTCGTCTGTCGTCTGTCGTCTGTCGTCTGTCGTCTGTCGTCTGTCGTCTGTCATCTGTCGTCGGTCGTCTGTCGTCTGTCGTCTGTCGTCTGTCGTCTGTCTGTCGTCTGCCGTCTGTCGTCTGTCGTCCGTCGTCTGTCCTCTGTCGCCTGTCGTCTGTCGTCTATCCGTCTATACGTCTGTCCGTCTGTCCATCTGTCCGTCTGTCCTTCTGTTCGCTTGATGATCGATGAATTTGCTGTCACTGCTGGCAATTTTTTTTTTAATTCTCATTGAGGCCATTTTTTGTTTTTGATTTGTCAAGATGGCCAACATAAAACATAACGCGTCTAATCCGTCTATCAGCAGCACATTAACTAGCAGGTTGCTTGCAAGCGTTTATGAATCATACTTCTTGACAACCGTCTAACAAGCTTAATGAGTCTGCTAACTAACAGACCGATCAAACCTCAATTAAGGATTTTTTATGAATTTTGCGATGAATGAATTTTTTATGGACCATTGTGCGTGAGCCATGGCGGCCGTTACTCTAACCAGTCCACCTCCCTCCAGAAGCAGATCAAACTTCCCGGTCTTCTCAGGGCATCAGCAAGGGATCTTGGTGTTCCCAGGGTCTACTCGCGAATCTTGGTAACGCCGGTGCACTCAAGGAGCACATGCGCCACCGTTTCCTCCGCCTCCATGCATGCTCTGCACAGGGGACTGTCAGTGATTCCTAGGGTGTGAAAATGTTTAATCAGTGAACAGTGATGGTCCCCGCCACCAGTCGTAGGCAATGTCTGTCCAGGCGCAGAAGGCGCCTGGTCAGCGTTGTGTCCAGGGATGGCATAGCTTTCTTGGAGGGAGGATTCTTGTGACAGAGGTTTTTCCATGACCACTTCATCGTTCTATGACAGGTTTTAAGGGGTGACGGAATATTATGTTCAAGAGACAAGAGGGCTTGGTCAAAGAAACATACTTTCAGCGATATCGTAGAGTTATCGAATAAGTTACCGAAAATCTGATGTCCATTCTTTTATAAGTCGTTGTAAAAGTAGAACATGCTTTGAAAGCGATTGCCACTGTTCTACAGGGTCGTTTTGCTTCGATTGAAACTGAAACCGAAATTAGATTGAGTTTTTGTTTAGAGAATTGAGCGAAAAGTGCTTTTATCTACTGTTTTTGTTCTAGATCATGTGGGCAGTAGCGAATGTAATGTAGACTTTTACCTTTTGAAAGCCTAATATCAGTATTTTCACAACGCAAATGTATAAATCTGATAATTTAACGATTACATTACTTTAAAATTCAAATACAGACACTGAAGTTAATTTGTATTTTATCTCGATTCAATTAATTCAGAATCGATATAATATTGTGAATAATAATCAGCCTCGCTTGTTTGATTTGTTCATTACTGATAATATGCAAATCTCTCATAGAATATTAAATTTATTAATTTTGGATGGAATTTATTATTGGGAAGCGTTGTGCCTCGTACAATTTTCCAATATACATAACTGCCATGGAATTTTTGATATCGAATATTTTTAAACAATAGGGAGTTTAACTATGAATATTATAATATTAAATTCCCAGTTACCTACTAAAAACGTTATTAGTTTTAAGATATCTCTAGATTTCAATCATCGTCAGATACTGTTATCTGACGATGATTGAAATCATTTTCTCTTTTTTTCATTATCCCTGGGATTAAGATATAGAGACAAAGGATAAATAATTCTTAGTGGTGGTGATCACTGCCTGTAGGCCCCGCCAATTTTACAGATTACCTAATATTTTGGTTTTCTAATGCAAGGAAATGCTTTGTCCTTGAAGCAGGATATCTGAATCCCTTTTACACATTATGTGTTTTTCTGAGAGTCATATGGAGCCGGCATTTCTGCTCCCGAGACGAAATAGTGAATATATTTCTAATAGACACGGTATCGTACATGACGAAGTAGAGTAATATCTAAGGCTGCCACGTCTAGCTCCCTAGCTACACGAACGAACTTGACAGCGAACAAACTTGCTAATTGTGTTTTGATTGCTAATCTTGTCACACCTTTGTTCGCTCGTAGACAGTAGTTTCGAAAGATTATACATGTGTGTGTGTTAACACACGCATGCGTAATCTTTCAAAATAAAAACACACGCATTCACGCATTAAACTTGATTAAATTGTCTCATACACACACACTGTGTTTACTTGTAACTGAAGTCCTAAGTAAAACAGCCAACACAGTTTCTCAGTGTTACTTGCAATTAGCTACTAAGACAATGTTTCCTAAAGTGAGGTTACAATGTTTTTTGTTTTTTTTTTCAAGTCTGCCACACTATTCCTAAACCACTGCAACTCATGAAAGTAAGAATCAACAGTGGCGACCGGTGGCAGTGGAGGTTACAATTGAAATCGCTATGAGCAATATAACCACCATACAAGGTCACCATCGACGTTATACTCTTTTGTTATACAGTACGGCATCTATTCTACTTAGATATCAACACTAAAAATACATATTTTTTTGTAAAAAAAAAGTAAGCTGCGAGTTACTGGCAACCGCAACCACACAGTGTCACAAAAACCGGCCAAGTGCGTGTCGGGCCAAGCGCAGCGTAGGGTTCCGTAGTAGCCCGTTATCACAATATAGAACGAACCCGTTGGTGCAGCTTTGTGAAACTTATGATAATTTATTACGTTTTTTATTATTTTAGATTTTGTTTTTCAATGCAAGTCATTACCCGTTATAAACAAGCAACTACTTCATCTTACTCACTTTATAGAATTTATTATAAGGATTTTGTATTTGGTACAAAATTATCCAACACCCAAGCTCAACGACTATTAGTGCAAAATTAATAAAGTTATCTTAACCGCTACAGTTTTCCTGTAAAGTTTATGAAATGTACTATCATCATGAATTTTCCAGATTTTTCAAGCCAGTAGTTTAACTTTTAGAGGGGGGGGGGACGCCTTACTGGAACAAAAATTTGCACTTTAAAGTTTAATATTTCGTAAATGGAGCATTAAATCGCAAAGTAGTACTGGCAACTTAAGTCATTTTAAAAGACCTTATCAACGATACCCTACATGATGTGATAGACGACGAAAAAAAAATTCATGCATAGTTCACATATAGCTACCCTAAAAATAAATATTTTTCAAAATTTTATTTTACCACTATGTCGGCGTTATTGTTAAACACACCTCTCGAAAATTACAGCTTTCTAGTACTAACGGTCTCTTAGGAAAAATTTGGACAGACAGACAGACAGACGGACATGACGAAACTATAAGGGTTCCTTGTCAGGACTACGGAACCCTAAAAATGAATCCCAAGCCCAACATGCCAAATCTGCCACACACACACGCGACTAAAAGACAAACTTACATCCCCCACACATGAATATCTTACAACCTAGCCGATGTGGAGGGAGGGGGAGTATTGCCGAAAGTCCCCCCCCCCTCTTCCGTCAAAGATTAATTGCCTCCCCCCCTCCCGGACCGGTCACCAGCTATTAGCAGTCGGATATCACTGATTGTTTCGCCGATTGCCGATTTTGTTGATTGCCTAATACTGAAGTTTAAAGCGTTTTCTTTTTGTTGATATTTTTATGGGTGTTTCTGTTTAAAGGAGAAGTATATTGTACAACATAGTTTCTTTTGTAAGAGTAATTGTGTATTACGAGTGTATTTATGCAATGTTATATGGTGTATCCTTAAGAATAATGCTCTGAAAACGGTAAAAATAAAAAGGCGTGGACATCTATCAATCCTCACATGGTGGGGCCGTGGCTAAGTAATAACAGCCACACAGATCAATCTTCTGGTTAAGCCACGCTTGCCTAGTTCAGTCTGTGGATGGGTGACCATCTATTACATGCCGAGTCTCATCCGTGCCTCAAAAAGCACGTTTAGCCGCTGTTTCCGGCTGTCACTAGAACATCTATGACATTCGTTACAGGTAATCAGTGGCCCGAAAGTCTGACAACCAGTCTTACCAAGGGATGTCGTATTACCGAGTACTAACTGGGTTATGATGGAAGATAGGCAGTCGTTCCATGTAAAATACTGGTATCCAACTGCATCCAGTAAACTGGAAGCCGACCCCAGCATAGTTGTAAAAAGGCAGGCAGCTTATGAGTAGCCTAGACTTGGTGGAATGTGTGTTGTGTGGACGTCACCGTTCTATAGCTAAAGAGGCAAACCGCCGCCGACTCACGGTATCAGAGGCATCACAGGTGCGTTGCCATCACAGTAGTAAATTCATGTTATTTTTCTGTATACAGGACCTTTTGTAACACATCTACTCTCAAATAAAACTAAACTCCCCGTGCTGAACATCACGTATCAATAACGTCCCCCACTTAAGCCTATAGTCCACACTAATATAACAGAGCAATAGAACTGAGGCAATAGAACCGCCTAGCAGCTGTCGTCTGGCGCGAATTGAATCACTCGCCTCATTAATCACTGAGGCACGTCCATGTACCTACTGGACGGGACCTTGAGGTAGGTTTGTTTTTGCCGTGAATAGAGATTAAGGTCTAAAATTAATAGTTTTGGGATATTAGTAGAGACCCGTGTATGAAAGCTCTATGATCAGTTTACAAAACATTTCTATAGAAGGTTTCTTGTAGAAGATGCATAATATGATAACCGATCAGGAAGGACACATAACTTCGGTCTAAAAAAGTAAGAATATCATCTTTGAAACTAATACTTTTGTGACTGACTTTTGTAAGTCCTTTATGACAATTCACACCTGGAGACTGTTCCATATTTATTCACCAACCTTCAATGCTTCAATTTGATTTGAATGATATCGGTGCTGGCGAATTAACAAACTTGAGATATTTGAGCAATGTTTCTTAGGCTTGATATTATAGGTATAGGTGTACTGTTGACTATAAACGCTAAAAAGATTGCCATAAAAGGTGAGTTAATAGCAATTTTTTCACCTATAAAAAAAATTAAAAAGGCTAATATTGACGTTTTTGATTATACATATATGAATTAACGTCTCAAGTTCAGACGTCAGCTTTTGTAATGGCAATGCACCTGTGATGCCTATGATGCTGTGTATAGGCGGCGATATGCCAATGTAGCTACAGAAACTGGTAACCATAAAACCTACATACAACACACAATCCATCACGTGACCCACTCATCATCTGCCTAGTCTTTTCCAACTATGTTGGGGTCAGCTTCAAGTATCCAGATGCAGCTGAATACCAGAATTTTACATGGTCCGTCTGCCTAGCCAGCAACTGAGTAATACGGTACCACTTGGTAGGACTGGTATATACGTATACCAGCGAGTAATCGCCATAGTAATCGTTTTAGTTGCCACCTCTAGTAGCTACTCGCTGCTCGCCGGCAGCGGGACAGGTGCTTCAAGCTCGGAGGCCTAAAGTATTGGAACTCGCGAGCCGTATTTCCGCGTCAGGAAGTCACGTGTACGGTTTTCCGGTTCACGGCGAGGCTAACATTATCGAGGACACGTCAGGTGTGTTAGGGTGTCGGTGTGTCGGTGTGTTGCCCGGCTTCCGCGGCACGTGTACAATCCGATTGTTGCAAAACAGGCGAGGGATGGTTTTGTGGATGTCTGCATAAAGTTTTGATTAGATTGTAGTAAAATGAAGGAAGTTTTTGTATTTTTTTGACAAATTGGTCAATTAAATTAACCTATTTTGAGAACATGAGTGAGAGGCTCGTGGTTAAACTACTCTTGCCGAGGTCGGTCTGTGGATGAGTGAGCGTCCATTGTAAATAAAATAATTATATCAAAAGCACGCTATCATTTGTCGACCTTTGACAGTCGTAACGGGTAATCAGATGTCCGAAAATCTGTATATCAGTTTTTCCAAGTATGATGTCAGATGCCTATCTGACTCGATTTATATAAAATACTGATTAGACTGGAAGCCAACCCTGACGTAGCTGATGCAGCAGAAAGCAGAAGCAGAAATTCATAAATGGAAAGCCAAGTTTGGTGGTTTCTCATCTAAGAGCGGAAAATTTTATTTAATATAATACACCGAAAATGTTCTATTTCCATTACTGTTCCTGACAGCTCCACCACTCTCCTAGAGCCACATTTTTAAAACTGTCGATTGTTAAAACATAAAATGCAATACCTCTTAACTGTCACGAGTCACGGCTTTATGTGGAGACTCAAAGCTTTTAAGTGAAAGCAGTACATTCACTTAGCAAAGTGAACTCGAATGCTCTGAGCTTTATCTGTACATCTTATACGTTTGTTTGGGACGAACCAGGATTTTGTTATTCGAGACGAAACTCAGTGGGCCGAAAGAAGAATAATTTGATGCAAAAAAAAAAAATAGTGTTTAATTGTGTTTGTGCTACGAAACCCTTTGTGTGCGAGTCCGACTCGTATTTATCCGGTTTTTGTGAAAAGCACGGATGATAGTTCCTAAATTAATCTGCTGACCCAGGCAACTTTCAACTAGCTATCGTAAAATTTCAATTTTATTGCGCTCTCTCAAGCAGGTTACTACAAAAAGTTACTGAAAAATCTTTTCTCGCATCGAAATAAAAAACCTGCAACCTTCGCCCCGGAGCAGAAAAAAAACAAACTTTTAAAACAACCGAACGTTATTTTACAAAACTCGCTTTTTTCTCCTACAAGCAATATTTTACGGCAAGACATAAACACATTTCATCGCCTATCTCGCTCTCTCTCGCGGCTTTCCGAGGGTGTTAGAGAGGGACAAATAAGTAGGGTGGTGAGATTTACGCTTAACCGCTGATAGTTCGTGTTTATTGCGGAGTGAGCAGAGTTGTAGGGTGCAGGTGCATTTGTAGGAGCAGTGAACTGTATTGCTTGTAGGAGTAATAGGGACAAATTGTTATTTTGGAATACAAAATGAACTATTCCTAAGTTTGCTGTGGATAGAGATAACAAAGAAATATTGCCTATGTTGACAGCATTCTCGTAGGTACTGTTCTTCCATGTAACTGGCAGTTTAGTATCACAAAACCGTATAATAATACTACGACTTTCAGATGGTCTAGCGAATATGGTATAGAGTTTCTTTAGAACAAAGACTAGTTATATTTTACATTACTTATGTTGTTAACGCTAACCGCCTATTATTCTCAACTGAACTGTTATCATATTAGTGATTTACAAAAACTTATTTACTTGTCCGTTGAAGATGAAGAAAGGTACTCCAGTAATTAAAAGACACAGGACGCGTTCCTCTGATTTTACGGATTCATGCGCGTGTTGTATAATTATCACTTGCTTCGGTGAAGGAAAACATCGTGAGAAAATCTGCATGCCTGAGAGATTGTTCTCGACAATATGTAAAGCCAAGTCAGGGACCCATGGGCGGCATAAAAACTCTGACGCCAGGTTAGGCACTAACCACACGATAAAGGAGAAAGAAGTAAATATATGTATTTCAGTCAGACACAGCAAAATAAATAGTTTATAAGCGTTCCAACAAAGTCAGGATAAAAATAGATATGAAACAAAACTGTTGAGTAAGTAATTACAAATATTAACTCGACACAAAATTAGACGAACAATTTCTCCAAAAAAGGTTCTAACAGAAAAGCAATATTAACCTTTTACAGAACTTTTATAAACTAGGAACATCAAAGAGGGTTGTTCCTCGAGGAAAAAATACTGTTTCATTGTAAAGAGCTTGTTAATTAAATAACTTGATAATTACTCTTTTCATCATTCACAGAGTACTTAACCTTTTAAGTATAAGACTCAGCTGATACTCGTAGTAGTAAATCTATATTAATTACATACAAGTTTATAATATCATTGCGAAACTTACTCTGTCTGGCTGTTGGTTGTCTTTTTACGTCTTCACAGAACTTTGATTGCATTTGGCACACCACGGTCTAGGTTAGGATTCTTTTTATCCTGGGTTCCCGTAGGATAATTTTCTATAGTCATGCGGGTATTTAAGTATGCATTATGGATGACTTTATAGTTTTTTGGCTTTGGCCGTGTTCCAAAGACGATAAAATACTGCATCGATTTTCAGTGTAAATGGAGTGTAGAACCTCCTAAAGTAACGATAATTTAAGTACATCCCTGGGCATTAATCCACGCAAGCAATCTAGCAACCTTACTAGCGTAGATTTTGAACACGGCGTAGACTTAATTATTTACCAGATTTTGCTCGAGGCTTGGTGAAAATGATCACATGGGAAAGTTTTAAATATAGCCTACACGACACTCGAGTATAATGTGCCTCCGCCGCGCGAGACGCACCGGGCCACCGTAGGCGCGGGCCTGTGCACGTTAAGCTATAGGATAGCTCGCCGTCCGTCCGTCTTATGACGGCGCGTTCGTGTTCCACGCGCGCCTCAAAGAGATGTCAGCAAAAGGAAGGGGTCGTAGAAAGCAAGGGCCGATGCCTGCCGGGACTGCGGGCCTGTTCGAAAGATAATGTACCTTCCTAATAATTGGTATAGTGACAAAACTTGTATTTACAGACCTCATAGAAGATGGCGGGATGAGTTGGACAAAACTAACGAGCAGTGGTCCACATTAGCCCCGGATCGAAACAACTGGAAGTCATGGGGAGAGGCCTTTGCCGAGCAGTGGGGTGACGCAGGCTAACAGTATCAGTATCAGTAATTTTATTAATTTTAAGCCAATAGCATAAAATTCGTTTAACTAAGAAGAATCTATAAAAAATAAAAAATAATTTATAGAATTTCTAGTTTCAATTATATTTCCATCCCCACTTAAACACATACTATTTTCAACCCGACCAGACCACTTATCACCCACTAACGATGCTTACGCCGAAGTCTCGGTTACGTGGGACCCCATCCGACCCCCAATCCGAGCCCCCCATGGGTGTCGTAACAGACGAATAGAGCTGTAAATCACGGGAATGAGTGGCTGTATCTACCCTTATTTGTATGCGGTGTAATTGTGGTGTAAGCTTTTGGGTAAGTGCGGTGATTATGTCTTTATTCGCCACGTGTGTGACCCATCATCATTTACCAAGCCTTTTCCCAAGTATGTTGGGGTCAGCTTCCAGTCTAACGTATGCAGCTGAATACCAGTATGTTGCGTGAAGCCACTGTGATCTGACCTACAAAACCGAGATACATGGGTAACAAGATACCCCTTTGACTCTTCTCCACATGACGATGAAGTTCAGGGTCTAGTGGTTGTACCATTACTTAATTGTTACGTACATACTTACGAAAAGTATTCCATCGTTAACTGGGTCTCCACGTACCTGTAACAAAATAATATTTTATTAAAACGTATAATGTAAATTTACTCGTAAAGTTGGCTGCCATTGTTTACAATAAAAGTTATTAGTAAATGAACATGCCTTTTAAACGACATTCTTTCCACAATACAATAGTATCACAATACATTAATGACCATAGGTCATGGTTGCTGATAATCTGATATACTCACACACACACAAAAAAAGAAACCACTTCCCTAAGGGTGCCTTACCAACATCAAGCTATACTGCGTCGTGCGATGCTATGTCTATTTATATCTCGTAGAGTGTTAAGAGCAAATGATCAAACGTGCTGTTTGCGTTACTTAGACAATTGTTTAAAACAAAATAGTGATCACGCGATACATGCAGTTTGGGGTATCTCTTAACTTATCGACAGGTGTGAAGTGCCATGTAGCAATTTTTAAAGGCTTTCTCAGTCAGTCAGTCAGCAGTTCTTTATCAGTTTTGCTTTACTAAACAGCATTCGACGTGAAAGTTAGTCAATTTTTTGCCGTCGTGAGTCAGTTATATTAATGAGTAGTTATTTGGGTATGTCAATGTAGCTCACACGTCAATATCTTGTAGCACTTGATACAGTAGACACTGAGATTGTTCCTAAATTACCCTAGGCTGATACAATTTTCGTTTTTTAATAATAGTATTAAGGTCAGTTTCCCCGAAGGGGAAAGAGCAGTGCTCCGCCATCCGCACAGCTCTGTAAGCTTCGTCCCAGACTGGTTGGCCTCCCTCTGACAAGAGGACTGATCAAAATTTAGGGCTTCCCGGTCCCGTCCCGGATACAATGGTGAAGTTAATATTGGAAATTCACAGTTAGACATATACATAAATAATATCAAATCTTATGAGGCAAAACATCAATAAGGTATGAAGCTAATAAGTCAAGAAGACGCAAAGATAGGAGGTATGACAAAAGGTTGGTAGGGAAACGTTACGCTTGCGTTTCAGAAATTATTGATTAGTTCGTTACGTTACTTTGTTTGATCCCAAAACTAGGTGCCGCTTCGCAACCACAAACAGGCCCATGTCATAACATGGATCCGCTCTACAACGTTTGCCTGGCGTACGTGTACTGTTATACAAGGTTATTTGTAAAACACCGACAACCTCTCAGGACTGTGTTACTAACATCATAATCAACAACTTTTGTTCTATGACTTTTAAAAATTCATCAAATTTTAATGTGATGAACTAAAGTTCATCAAATTTTCGTACAAAAATAAAAATATTTAAATTGAACGCTCTAAATGTTAAGAAATCTATGCGAAGCAAAAGAAAGCGATAGTACAATAGTGAGGGGAGCGGGGTCAGGGCGGCGAGGGCCCGTAAAAGCGTTCAATTTAAATACACTCGAGAGCAATGAATCCGGGTCACTTAAAGAATCCTAAAAATCTCGGAAACTAAAAATGCTAGGTTAATGCAATAAATTATATTTAATAGACAATGTAATACTCCTTAAATGAAGGTATTAAAACTTCTTAGTTATTGTATAGTTATATCATAAAAAAAACAAATTTGAAAAAGGGCCACTTTCGAAGATGGAACTACGAAATTACAGCATTTGGTTTTGCTTTTGTTTGTAATCTGTCATTTATGTGGGTACATAAACCATGTTGATAGTGCTCTATATTCATTATTCAAGCTGAAATTATGTCGCTTACGCCTGAAGAATGCACTAGAATACTTACAATGCTGGAAACCGGCCGGAGTCAGCGCGATACAGCCAGGACTGTCGGTGTGTCGCTGTCAACAGTACAAAGAGTTCTCCGACGTTACGAAGAAACTGGTTCTAACCTACGCAGACCAGGAACGGGCAGAACCAGGTGTACCACAGCACGAGAAGACCGATACTTGGTGAACACCATGCTTCGAAATCGCTTTCTCACAGGAACTGAACTCACAAATCAGTTTCGACGCCTCGGAGGAAGTATCCCAAGTGCATGGACAGTAAGACGTCGGCTTGCTGAATCTAACTTAAAACCCCTTAGACCTGCAAACGGCCCTAAACTGGAGCGTGGGCATCGTATTTCAAGACTAAGATAAGCCCAGAGCCACGTAAATTGCAGTATTGAAGATTGGTCAAAAGTTATGTTCTCCGACGAATCAAAATTTATGCTCTACAAGCACGATGGAAGACACAGAGTGTATCGAAGACCAGGGGAAAGATTCAAGCAAGCATGCATCGAAGAAAAAGTAGCCTACGGTGGTGGGTCTGTACTTGTGTGGGCCGGAATTTCTTCTGAAAGTCGCACAGAGCTGGTGATCATAGAAAACGGCTCTTTAACTAGCGTAAGATATGTGGAAGAAATCCTCAATGATCACGTTGGTCCATTTATGGTCAATTTAGGTGAGGATGCTATATTTATGCATGACAATGCCCGACCTCATGCAGGTAGGATTGTGAATGACTACCTTCAAGAGATGAACATTACTCGTATGGAGTGGCCAGCGCGCAGCCCGGATATCAACCCGATCGAGCATGCTTGGGACGAGCTAGGCAGATGCGTAAAACAACGAAACCCTCCCCCAATCACGCTTCGTGAGCTCAAAATTGCTCTCACAGAGGAATGGGAGAATATTCCCCAAAATCGTATAAGGAACTTGGTGTACAGCATGCCAAACCGCGTAAACGCAGTAATGGAAGCACGAGGAGGCAATACGAAGTATTGAAATTCAAGAAAATCGTAATAAAGTTCAAAAATTTCATGTTTCCTATTTTTGTTTTAAGGAGAGATCAGCAGTTTTTTTCTTTATGTAATTTTGTGTTAATAAAATGTATGGTGACTCATATTTTTTTTACTTTCATTTAAGGAGTATTACATTGTCTATTAAATACAATTTATTGCATTAACCTATCATTTTTAGTTTCCGAGATTTTTAACATTCTTTAAGTGACCCGGATTCATTGCTCTCGAGTGTATTTTTATTTTTTTTATGAAAATTTGATGAACTAAAATATGAATTTTTAAAAGTCATAGAACAAAAGTTGTTGATTATGATGTTAGTAACACAGTCCTGAGAGGTTGTCGGTGTTTTTCAAATAACCCTGTTTAATAACACAATTTTGCACAAGCGTACCGTAGACTCAGTCTGTAGCAGAACATGTTGCAATTGTCTTTGGTGGACGCTGAGGTGGTAATTTGTTTCGTGACCTCACGTTTTTTCAATCTGCCCCATGTCGAGTTTGCGTGTCTCGCTAATTAAGTGACGATTCAGATATAGGCCTACCAGTGGCCGAGTTTGGGTTTTAATGAGACACAGTCCCTTGCGCTCCTTAGAACGTAACTATCAAATCATTCTGTGGTACTTAGGGTAGCCTACCCCAACTCCCAGTAATGTGCTCCAACAAATTCAACGCAATTCTTCTAAGCTAGACTTTTACAGGAAGCAGTATTCATCAAACCGATAACCGTGTATTGCAAACACGTGTCGCTTTGCTTTTGTGAGTCGCTTGTAAAAATAGGATATTTTAACGTTTCTAAGCAAGTTTTTGAAAGGCCTGTCAGCCAGCCTTCATCCCCAGTGCGTTCACCCATTAAAATAACGGATTTATAGTTTAAAAGTTGAAAGGACGCTTCATCGTTAATTACGGTAACTTTTCAGGCCATAAAATAGAAAAATGGGTTTGTAAGTGGTTGGTTCCGTGTGTTGATTTTAAAATAAGAATCAAGACTAAGATATTTGTTTAATAATTAAGGGTATATGACAGATAGTCACAACACATACTGACTCGCTCAACAAACCCCAGGCAGCTCCAAATTGATTTTAACGAGACACTTAGCTAAGCTACAGTATCCGTTTCTTTTAGGCAAGCGTGCCCTCGGCCGCATAGTCGCTTCATATCAGACGACTTGCGGAAAAAGAAGACTACAAAGGGTTAAAAAAAGGTAACGGAAAAAAAGTGTCGCGTAGCATAGCTTGACGTTGACAACTTACCCTTACTTAGGTCAAGCTCAATACCACACGCTCTGCTTTCAACTCATGTGTGTGTGTAATAAATCCACGGAGCTCATTAGGGCTACCCCTATTGTGCGGAGACTTATTGCCGGTCACTTTGTATCCTGTGGTGTGCGAGTGGAGTCTTCTTTACAAATGTGCTGCAGACCGTATAGGTTTTATTTAAAAGGAATACAAAGGTTATTGTTAGAGAGTTAAGAGTTGTTTTAATTTCTAAGGTTTTGTATTAGAACCTCAATACCTATAAGTAGTGCTTAGTTATCAATTGGATCTGTTCAAAAGTGACGAATAGAGCAGAGCCTATTTTTTAAATGCGCCCCACTAGGGAAGCCTATGTCTGGCCATGAACGTCTTTTAGTTGATGAAGATGATTTTGAAATGGTGAAACCCCATACTTGTGTTTATCTTGTATGTCTATGGAAAGCAATATTAAACATACTGCTGTCTTTAGTGTCAACTATTAGTATAATCACTGCTTAACTATTGAGCTAATTCCTTCCAACAATTTTCTTTATGTTGCAAACCCAGCTGGCCACCCCTGTACTAAGGTTCCTCTTTCATAGTATGTTTGTAATTTTCAAGTATAATTTTATCTTTCACAGGTACATACAATTTTAGTACAAAGATAGAAGCGCAACAAAATTAAATTAAAATAACTGTCATTCCATTCCCTCCAAGCTTGTAATTTCTAAATGCATTTAATTCCTTTAACAAAGCAACTGTTTCAGAACTCGACACTCTCAGACAATCTCCACAAACAAATGCATGCAATTTTAATTACTGCTCAGAAACAAAGGCTTGAAATATAATCCAAATATGAAAATAACATGACGCCTGTAATCCCAGGGGGTGAGCCCGAGGTCTACCCCATACTACATTTTGCCAGTTATGTTTTTTTTTTCTTTAACTTTTGACCACCTAATGCTGTTGTTGAGTGTAAGTCTCTTCTAAATCTCTTCACTTTTGGCGGTTCTGTGTCATGGCTATCCAGTTTCTTTAATCAGTAATCAGTTATGTTTTAGTCTCATCTAATAGGGGCGAGACTATTGCCATTAACGGGATACAATAACAAACTAGGATTGAGTTTCTATTGGAAAAGTCTAATAACACGACCTATAAGAATTCATGCTCAGCAGAATTGCTCAACACATAAAATTTTGAGATAATCATCATCATCCCTAATCGGCAGGAGAATGATGATGCCAATTTATTAGAGGTCGGCGCAGCATGTCAAATTCTTCCGTATTTCCCTGTTAGGCGCCATCTGATGCGTCACCCACTTTCTAGCCAGATATTCTTTTGTATTCCTTAAAGTTCGTAACTATGTCTATCGTTGAGCTGAGCTCAAAGGGTCAGAGCTCAAAGGCCGTTGAGCTGTTGACTCACGTTTGACGTGACATGTTATATTGTGACGTGAAGCTTGTGACACACAACCTTCACTGACATGTGTGTGACGGTTTTTGTTTGAGAGTCAAAGGAACGCCGATTGGGTTAGAATTGGATGGACTGACAGACGAGTTTGAAATGGGTGCGGAGCCTTATCATCGATTAGCTTTTGTTTGTTGTATCTTAATTCAATGGATTTAGCAGAGAATATTAAATTAATCATTTTATTAAACAATGACAAAAGGTATTATTTTGTACCCAATATTTTACATGTTACGAGTCAAAAGATATCGCTTGCCATTTGACGTGTAAAGAGCACTTATCATAATATTATTATTTTAAAATCACAGAATAATAAAGCTTTACAAAATGTCATCATCATCATTTCAGCCGAAAGACGTCACCTGCTGGATTTACAAAATGTGTGTCAACACTTTAAATATGAAACTACAAACCATTACAAATTATACCAAGTCTCGTAGCACTGGCTACGACATCCGTAACAGATTCAATAATGAATTCAATTTACAACATAATCATAGCCATCAATTCAATACACAACTGTTATAATAGTCAGTAGCAATAGGGCTTACAGAGCCACTTGTAAGCTCAAAGCCAATACATAACCCCTTGGGAGCTGCCATTCAAACCGAACTGTTTGCTTTGAGAACTCTGCAATGTAATACTAACAAAAACGTCTATACTGTAATAACAGTAAAGACGTTTTTGTTAGTAGATAGTTTTTGAAGGATAGTAATGCAAATAAACCAGTTTATTTATAGGACGTTTGTCAGAGTATCGTTTTCGTAAGACGCAGCGTAGTAGTGCTACGGGATTTCGTAGCAGCGTAGCAAATGCTACGGGATTCGTAGTAGCGTGCCGCGCTGTAACTGTAATAACAGTAAAGACGTTTTTGTTAGTAGATAGTTTTTGAAGGATAGTAATGCAAATAAACCAGTTTATTTATAGGACGTTTGTCAGAGTATCGTTTTCGTAAGACGCAGCGTAGTAGTGCTACGGGATTTCGTAGCAGCGTAGCAAATGCTACGGGATTCGTAGTAGCGTACCGTGCTGTAAGTGTGCTACGAGTAGCATAGCAAATATACTGGCATTGTTTATAAATTTATTCTTCGGTATCTCAGTGTTTTTGTTTTATTCGTATTGTTTGAAACATACACACGTGCTGTTTTTTATTGTTTGAAATTAATCAAATTTTTAAGACACTTCAATTTAAGTGTTTGATAAACCGTAAGATGATATTTATGCCTAAATGTTTAGACGTAACCTTTATTAGAGTAAAGGGTGCTATGCACTTTGGGTGCCGGCACATATCTACAGTTGATAAAATTAACCCGAAGCTTAAACTGCATAGTCATCTTATGCCGAACAGCAAACTTTGTTTGGCATCTACCTTTGTTGAATCATGTTCGGGTCGGTGCGGCTCAATTCAAAATAAGCTCGGTTGTCTTTTATCTTTTAGTTTGTCCTGAACGTAAGTATCATAAATATTCTATTTTCCTCCCGTCGAATCATGCCGACTCGATAAGTCAAGCGCAGCACTATAAACAAAATATGTTTTAGCTTGTGAAAATTATTTTGCTTTATTGTAAGTGTTTAATTTTGTGACTTGCGACCGCACGTTTTATTTTCCCGGAACAACATAAAAATATTTTTAATTTACTCACAACGGTTGTTTGAAGAACATGTTTTTCCTTTATGATGTTTGTTGGTGGTTTTTGCGCAATATTTGGCAAATGTTGGCCAAATAATGGCAAAGAGTAGAATTCTCCTGAATTATGAAGCAGGGAAAGAATAAAATGCTGGTTTCATGTTTTTGCTTCACTTTTATTGTTCTTTTTATTCTTGATTCTGCAGGATACTTTGAGGATGAGGATATTTTCCACACCTCAGTACAGTGGTACAGTTATTATTATAAAAATACTTATTCTTAAATTCAAATAAGAATTATAGTTATCAAAACCTTTACTGGTATTTTTCTTCTTAAATAAACAACATCACGCCTGTAATCTCCAAAGGGTTAGGCAGAGGTATATCTAATAGTACGCCCACATTTCGTCAGTTATTTTTAAGTCCCATGTAATAGGGCTCGCCTAAATATTACAAAAAAATAATAAATAGTACAAAGGCCATCTTAAAACACACTAATACATATTACTAACTACAATTCACAGAAACAAAATTGCCGCCATCTGGGCTCAAATAATACTCGTATTAAATAGTCTAATCGATTACTGTCAATACGAAAGGAAGAAGATCCGTCACAAAAATAAATCAGTTCAACAAACCAAAAGACAATGGCAGTTCATTAACAAGAGGTGTAACATACAATATTGTCCCTATACGACACAACGCCACATGTGGGTAATTTTACAGATTGTTTCGTAAAAATACTCACAAAAGAAAGGGCCTTTTCTCCCTTTATGCCCTTTTTTAATTTGGCCCATTTGTAAGGATCTTGCGTTCGTTTTGAAGGCACCGCAATTATGTGGGGGCTGGAGGTAATTAAAAAATGTCTGCTTTGTTACAATAATTATGTATGCATTAGCGGTGCACGGTGGTCTGTTGTCTCATTTTGAGGTTAGGATGATATGAGACGTCAAATCTGGCAATGAGTGTGAGTGAAGTTTGACATACTCGTAATTTATAAAACACTTGGTCTTGCCCGTGGCATTGGCCACGTGGATGTCGGAAATAATCCCTCAATGGTTAGGCAGATGATCTACTAACCTTCTTCGAATAACTGCTGTCGTTACTCTTAATTAACTAACGGACAGACAGACTTAGTAATGAGGGTGCCCCGTTTGCATTTTAATGCCCATTTCTGCAAGCTTCGTCAAGCAACACAAATGCGCGTCACTGTATAACAATGTAACCAAAATGCAATGTGCAATGGTATATATTGTAATTTATGTTGTAATCAATTTTAACCTACTTCGAATTGTCAAATCTGAATAAAAAAAATATGTGTGTGTATACGTGGTTCAGATGATAATACCACAATTTAGTATCTTTGAACTGATCTGATGATGGAACCAGGAGATGGATGGTGGAACTCTTCAGAGGCTACTACACTCGGTTCCAAAAATAACGGGTCAGTCACATAAACCCGAATATCTCCCGAACTACGTATGCCATCCTAATGAAACGAAGACTGTTCAATTGAGAATTTAATTATACAGATAAAAAATAAAATAAAACTTAGTTGCACCCACAATATTAATCTCTAAATTAAAAAAAACTAAAGTAGTCATATTTTTCTTAAGATTAAATTTTTTTATGATTGTTTTTTTGCTGTTTTTCATCACTTTCTTCATTTAATATACTTTGTATTGGCTCCACGAGCTCTTCTGACAGCTCCCAGGCGATTAGGCATGCTGTACACCAAATTTCGGAGCCGGTGCTGAGGAATACCTTCCCATTCCTCCACCAGTGCTTGTTTGAGCTCGGGAAGCGTGATTGGTGGGGGGTTTCGACCTTTCACGCATCTCTGAAGCTCGTCCAGGCGTGCTCGATGGGGTTTAAGTCCGGGCACCGCGCTGGCCACTGCATGAGTTCGATACCGACCTCTTCAAGGTAGTCATGTACAATTCTGGCGGTATGGGGACGCGCATTATCATGCATTAATATGCCATGCCGGTCCATCCTGCCATGAAAGGACCTACATGTTCATTGAGGATCTCTTCCACGTACCTATCTGCATTTAGAGTTCCATTTTAGAATAGAATAGAATAGAATAATCATTTATTCGTTAATGGACAGCATCAACACAATAGAGCAACATATACATATACATATAACAACAAACAGAACAATGAATTAAACAGCTCAACTGCGCTGAGCATGCCCATAACGAAAGGGTAACCAACTCAGCATATGCTGGGTGTAAAACACCCAGCGCTGGTTTTCAGTGGGCCCCCCGCAGTGACACACGGATGAGGGTAGTAGGTAGTAAATAAAAAATGTTATTCTATTATATGGGCGTTTCTAAGTGTGTAATAAATAAATAATATACAATGAATATTTTTGTCACAGAGGATAACATAATTATATTAGTAATAATAGACACGAAGAAACCTGCTAAATAAATAAGTACTTATCCGAAAACGAAACACAGTTTATTGACATGACGCACTTCGATGCAGCGTCGACCTATGCATTTTTAAAATTGCAATACCGCAATGCCATTTCAGTGAGAGTGAGACTACTGCCTGGTTGATATTATTTATTATTAGACTAATAATGCTGAGCATTAAGTTCCAAGACTAAACTAGTTATCACAATGGAATATGGAATTACAAAGGAAGTCGGAGCAAAAGGATGATTGTGCGAATGTATGGGAGTTTATGTATGTGTGATTGTACACACACTTGGATTCTGGCGATCGCGGACAACGGATTTACGGATTTACCACCGCCGCGCAACTACCCACATTATTTGCCGGTGAGTTTCTTTCTATTTTGAATGAGTACCAGCTCGGTGCGGGCCTCAGCAGAAATCCCAGCCCAAACTTGTACGGAGCCTCCACCGTACGCCCCTTTTTCCTCCACACACGCTTGATGGAAGCGCTCCCCTGGTCTTCTGTACACCAACTGCCTACCATCATGCTTATAAAGCATGAATTTACCCTAGACCAATCGTCTGGTGTCCAGTTTAGGTGCTCGCGCACGTATCTCTGTCTTGCAATTCGATGTCCCCGTTCCAGTTTGGGGCCATTTGCGGGCCTCAATGGTTTCAAATTTGCTTCAGCAAGACGTCTTCTTACTGTTTGAGCGCTTAAATTGCCACCTCCAAAGCGAATAAAGTGAGTTTTTAGACCAACAGCAGTTTGAAAACGATTTCGGAGCATTGTAGCCACCAGTTGTCTGTCCTCCCTGGCCGTTGTGCATCTTGGTCTGCCATTTCCTGGTCTTCTAAGGTGTGATCCGGTCTCTTGGTACCGCTGGACTACCCGCTGAACAGTCGACAAAGATACACCAATGTTTCTGGCTGTTTCACGCTGGCTCCGCCCAAGTTCCAAAAAAGTTAGGTTTCTGGTACATTCCTCTAGCTTGACTGCCATGCTTCACCTCACAGAATAATAACTATGCACGTGGAAGACGTTCACGATATTTTTTTTTGTGACAGAATAGAAATGGAAAGCATCCATAATGACATGAAACAAAAATTTTGTTTTTAAAAATAGCCATTTTTTAAAATTTTGTTTTTCTAATGAAGTTTTTTTCATCAACCAGTTTAAATAATATGCTATTAGAAGCGCAACTAAAAAGTCTTTATTCTGTTTTTAATTTCATTGATCTAACTTTTACAGTTCTGGAGGTATTTCAATTTTTGTGACTGACCCATAATTTTTGGAACCGAGTGTAGTTAACCACGCAAGATGAGAAACGTGCGCTGTTTACGACTGAGAAAAATATAAGTGTCTTGTAGTTTTTTTTAAACAACATATTATTCTCATTGCTCCACACATCACGTCGCAGTGATTCGTGGCATTTGAAGAAAAATCTATAATTATTTTCTTAGTCCTAACGTGCCGCTTGAGCTAGTCGTAGTGGGCCAGAGACGAGAAGACACATCTAACACGAAGCAAATTTTAAAGTGATTTGCTCCTACTGTATTGATTAACATTTTACGTTTTCTCGAATATTTTATTTATTTAAAATTATGTAAATAACACCTTAACAGCTATAACGCCAATGCTACCTTACTACCAAGATCTTTTTTCTTGATTCTATCTTGATTCTAATTGTATTTTTGTGAGTGTGTTAGAGGTATGTGTACCTCTAACACACTCACAAAAATACAATTAGAAAAAATAGTTAACATCATTAAAAAGATACCTATAATAATGAGAATTATCTCTAATCATTCTCAATGCAATTCAGTGCTACTCCTGTGAACTTCATCAAGCTGCTGTGAAATATATCTACCTCCTCTGAAATAATATTTACCAGTCTTATGGCGCGTGACAAGGGGCAAACTTGTTCAGGTTAGTCCTAGAGGATGTGACATAGTTCTTTGGAAGCCATACTATTACGAAATAGGTCTTATCTCAACGTAGAAAACGTTATTTTACCAGAAAATCGCTTTTGATATTAGTGCTCGTGACTGTACACCCTTAATATATCGAAAATGTAATATCATCAACGACACAGTTGGTAACAGTAACGTATCAAATTAAATTTCGCTTCAACAACGAACTTTCTAAATTGCCTCCTTCAACATTAATAACATGTTATATGAAAGTACAAGATTATTAATTACATTCTCGACTACTATGTTAAAACTTGTCTTTTCTCCGACGAACATCTTATTATTACGTATTATTACATTAATACATAAACTCACCCCTTTTGCTCATAGGAAGAAAATACTGAACGCCACTGCTACGAGCCTGAAACACTATTTTCCGGCTCCTATTGCGTGTACTACGCACCTGACCTTTTTGAAGAATATCACCTATAATGGTCAGCTTGTGGCGGCTTAGGCCTCCAGGCGTTTCTCAAATCTCTTGTGTTGTACTTTTTGTAAGTTGCTTTTTATTCATTCTATCAACATAACAAACCATCGCAGCATTATTGTTATTACTACTAACATCAAAATAATATCGCTACAGACATCATACTCAATTTAGAACCCATTATTTTCGAATTAAATTTCTCTTCCCGCACCATAATATGAAAAACATCAATGTAATATTGCAGTACTTAGTATACATTGCTGGCTGTCTACAGTATATCAGTCGAATGAATCGAGCAAACAAGGCAATGTAACGTGAAACGATCGGAACAAACGGCGCGGGTCTGTAATGAGATCGGAAGGGATTTATTGGGCGCTACGGAGGTAATGTATGACTTTGATAAGGTTAAATGTCTATTAAGTAAAGGTCGGGCTATATTTTTGTTTGGTTGCTCAAAATTGTGCGATCGGTTTTGAGAGGGTTACAAATATATCTATTGTGGGCTTTGAGTGATGGTTATGTAATTTTGTTGTAAGGGTTCAAGTTTGGACAAGTTTATTGGTGTTGAATTGATGGTTTAAAGAAGGCTATTTACTCGTAGTGTGGGTGCAATATGAAGACGGAAGAGACAAGCAGATAGTGAAGAGAGCCAATCATTTATAATAAAGCTGATGATGATTTCTTTCCAGTAAAAGAAAATACCACTTTTTGACTGATTGAATATAAAGGCTTTTGATTCTCATTAGTACCAAAGCGTCTGTGAAATCCGTCAAAGACGTCGATTTTAATCTCTTAATTATTTTTAACGACCCCTATAGAAAACCTGAGTTTATTATATTCAATAGAGAGTTCACACAAAATGCTGAATAAACACAAACCACCAGCAATATCGTCGACTGAATTTTAATGACGTAAGCGATGTCAAAGAAATAAAAAGCTGTCTTCATAAAAACAGCGTTGAAAGCGTATACATTAGAATTAGTCCCAAGACACTTGTAAAAAGGCAAGATGTCAGGCTTTGCACAGCAAATATCCTCATTTCTGAACGGAATGTTAAAAGCGGAGGCGAGCCATGGAAAGCCTCACGACACACAATTCAATCCGTCTGTGTCTGACCTTACCTCTCAGCCTTATTGAATCAAGAACGCCAACCGCGCTCCAATCTACACCCAAACACTATTACAACAAGATCTGATTTCCTCCAACATCCTCCCCAGATGATACTTTATGCAATTTTGAATCGTAATGCCACTTCACAAGATTTCCTATCGTATTTCCGTCATGAGCGATATTTTTTCCATTTTTTTGCTGTATGCTTATTTGATCTTTCACTGATATCGAGTATTGGAAGCGCTTCGCAATTTTACATGTTTTCGATTTTAAGAGAAAACAATTTCAATTGTGTATTTGTAGATTGTGAGTTGTTGAGAGAAAAGAAACAGAAAAGGTTACTGGTGCTTAAAGTATTCCGAATTTAAAACGAACTGGCGAACTTTTCTATTTATCTTGCTCAAGTTGAACATCTGGATGTAGACTAGGGTTACCATCAAGTAAAATACTCAGAGTATACAGACGATGTATTGTTATGATTGTAGATGGTTTGCAGGTTTTATTTGGAGTAACCGTAATAAGATCTTTGCGATCCTTAATGAAACCAACTCTCTGGCAAAACCTTTTATTAATGGGCGCCCCTTTTCAAATAACTCCAGATATATTTCAGTCTAATTTTACTTTTAGCGTTCATTACTTAGTACTTGGATATATAAATAAAGTTTGAAAAACCAATTGTCTGCCTATCCAAAATTCTTCGTATTTTCAAATTCAATCACGATGACTGTCATTTCTTATTTAGTTTCAAGAAATCAATAACGTTGTTTAACTTGTATGTCAATCGGCTACACAATTAATTTCCGTGACTGCAAATCAAAGTAACTTCCAAACACCGGAATCCTGTTATGTACGCACTACACTTGCTAACTCCATTACGTACGAGTATAGGTACAGTTTGTTAAGATTACTCCGGAACTGTCCAACTCCATATATCTAATTAAACAGAACTAACGCTTTGAGCTATCAGATGTCGTATGAAGTTCGGAGGCACCTCTCCCACTGCAAGCGACTAGCTATCGACTATTTCTCGCTCAAGAACCGTACACACGGCGACACATCAGACTATACATATCCAGTATAACCTAACCTCGCTTTGTCTGAACTTCCCGTACAATGAGATATCAGCTTAATTCGGATCTTTATAGCTTGATTGTTTGTCACGTGTACAAAAGATTGTAAGCTCGATGTGAGTAAAATATGTCCATACATTAATAATTGATCACTGACTGTGCACACCGCCTTGTCACAGCGATAAGAGCGTATTTGCGGACAGAACACTAGCATCATGAGCGACTCCCACGCTACTTACGCAGACCAGCGAGTCTTGTCAGTGAGAGCTTGTCACCGTCGCGCACTTACTCAAAGCGCAACGACAATCCCATCCGAACCACAATAAATCGTAAACAAGTGAATGTCAACTTGTAACAAAAACTCGCAATTGTAATCGATCATATCTCTCACGTATCACAATACAGGACCTGTGTGTTATGATACGCGTGCCATAAGATATTTAGCGACAGTTATTTAGAGGTAGCGACAGCTATCACACTGTTTACATTTGCGAGCTTAAAACGAATCTACTACGCACAACTCGTTTCTGGTTACCAGCTCAACACGTTCATCGCTTATCGTCAGCAGTAGGACAGGTGACCACGTGACTGAACGCCTAAGCTAACAATATCATATGTCGTATAACCCTCTAAGTCCCAGCGCTGTAATTAATCCTACGAACTGACTTCAAATCCTACCTTTAAGTTTCAACTAATTTGTTACCCGGCCATTTTGAGAGTATCTCAGGAGCTTTGAAGGGGCTTGAGTTGGTTTGTTAGTTAATTTGGTAGGGTTATATCGACACTTTGATCGTTGTTGAAAAAGACTGATTAAAATGCCAGTATTTTTATGTTGGTTTGTTTCGAACTAAGTGTTATGAATGTTCGGGATGTCTTTTTTGGCTATAAGAGAAGTGTAAATACATAGAACGAAAATGGATTTGAACCTATTATCTAACGGTTGATGGCAATAGGCTCGTCCCTATTATATGGGACTTAAACATAACTGGCGAAATGTAGGTGTACTACTAGGTACATGTTTGCCTAACCCACCGGGGAATCCAAGAGTGATGCATGTTATGTTTAGCTAATAAAATTATCAATCAACATTATCTGCTAGTGACCACAGGGGTTTTAATTTTATAATTTTCTTTTCATTGCAATGTGTATCACATCTTGCTTATTTATTTATTATATTTAGTACAGCATAAGCCATGAACACTAAATCAAATATCTAATCCTTTTACTCGGTCTTCTCGCAGAACCAAAAACATTCCAACATTATCGTCTTCCATTCATCAGCAAACAAGTCCAATCCAAAAATAAATAAATAAACACTATTACAACACTACTATTAAAAAAACACTGTTTTCCTTAACATGCTACTTTGCTCCATAACCAGCGACAAACATTTACAATTTGTCTCTCGACCAAGACCCAGCACATTCTCTAGAGAACCATTTATTTGCAAAACTAGAATATTTGGTAACCATTCCAATTCGTCTTTCTAAAAAAACTTAACCTAATATCAAGCCTCTTTTCCATAAAAAGGTAAGCAGTGATTAACGAAGTAACGTTTTGTGTAAGGTGGCTTATTGCCATTAATCGGACACAAATCTGGCCTGCATCGTGCTAAAGAGAATTTCCTTATAGAAAAAGCCGATAACACCGATTGTCGTATCCGAGCATCGAACTTAGGACCGCACGTGTAGCAATAATGACCTCTACCAATGAAAATAAAACTGCAGCAAAATACAAGACAATTGTTCTACAAAGTTAAACTTGTTTGCAACTTGAGGACAAATATTGTGCTCCAGTTTAAAAGTTTTCGCTGTAAGTGTTGGCGTTTCGTTTATATTAAACTTTTATTTTATAGCTGGAGCTGGACTTTTGCTAATTTGGGAGGGAATAATGTGGGAGGGAATTTGGGAGGGAAATTAAATGTACAATTTACTTTTTAAGATAAAAGAGTTCTTCTTTGGAGTTTATAACATTTCATGTTTATGGGTGTCCCCAGAAACTACTTTTGAATCTGTTCAATTTAAAGCAAAGTTAAAGATTTTTCAATTATATGTCTGCTCTTTATTTTGCCCTTCAACTGCAGAATTGACAGTATTAACTTTTGATAAACGGAATAACAGTGAAATATTAATATGATAAGTAACAATCAATCACCAATCCGCTTAGTATGATTCACAGAAAAATAGTTAATGGCATGACTATAGCCCCTTACCTAGCTTTAATTTTTAATTTATGTGTAGACCAAGGAGTTTTCCCTGATTTAATGAAATACAGTAAAGTCATACCTCTTTTCAAATCCGGGGACAGTAAAGACACTAATAATTATAGACCTGTATCGGTTTTACCAGCTTTTAGCAAGGTTTTTGAAAAGGTAATGCTTAATCAAATGCTCTATCATTTTAACACTAACAGAATCTTACATGATCAACAGTATGGTTTCACCAAGGGACGTTGTACAACTGACGCCGGTGTAACCTTATTAAAGCACATATTTACTGCGTGGGAAGAGTCTCAAGACGCCATAGGAATTTTTTGTGACCTCTCCAAAGCGTTTGATTGTGTAAATCACGACACATTACTTTTGAAACTTGAGCATTACGGACTGGGTAAACTTGCACTTAGTTTGGTAAAATCTTATTTGAATGATAGACAACAACATGTTCAAATAAATGGTGTTAATTCACATGGTTTAAAAGTAAAAATGGGGGTTCCACAAGGCTCAATATTGGGTCCTTTCCTTTTTCTAGTATATATAAATGATCTACCCTATTTATTGAAAAACCAACCTCAAAATATGGTGTTATTTGCTGATGACACTTCCTTAATTTTTAAGATAAATAGGCGGGCCCAAAATCTAGATGACGTAAATAATGCCCTACTTCAGGTCCAAAATTGGTTCACAGCAAACAATTTGGTATTAAATGAAAAAAAAACCAAATGCATAAGATTTGCTTTACCGAATGTTAAAAGTAGTGATTGTGATATAGTACTGAATAAAGAGAAACTTGAATTCGTAGATAAAACGGTTTTCCTGGGGATTACGCTTGATTCAAGGCTACAATGGGGTTCTCATTTAACATCTCTTGCGGGGCGGCTAAGTTCAGCAGCATATGCCATTAGAAAAATCCGTCAGTATACTGATGTAGATACCGCTAGACTGGTTTATTTTAGTTACTTTCATAGTATAATGTCTTATGGCATTTTGCTATGGGGACGGGCTGCAGATATTGAGTCTATATTTATTCTGCAGAAAAGAGCCATCAGAGCCATATATAATCTTCGTAGGCGCGATTCTCTAAGGGAACTGTTTAAGGATATTGGCATCATGACAGTACATTGTCAATACATCTACGAAAACATAATGTACGTCAGAAAAAATCTGCACCTTTTTGGTAAAAGGGGTGACAGACATAATTACAGTACTAGAAATAGGGACCAACTAGTTCAGCCAGGCTTCAGACTCGCTAAAGTAGACTCATCTTTCATGGGGTACTGTTTGAGATGCTATAATAAAATTCCACAAAGTATTCTTGAACTGAATGAGACGAAATTTAAAACATGCATTAAACGCACACTATGTAAGCAAGCATATTACAAGTTGAGCGATTATATCGCTGATAAAAATGCTTGGCTCAATGCTGGTCCTGCTCCACAAGGACAGGGGCGCTTAAATTGATAGCATCAAATGGTATTGTTGGAGCTGCTGAAGATTGTACAACTATCTTTGCATTGTATAGATTCAATCTCTTTAGTATTATATAATCGCATAGCCCATATTGTGTGAGTACTATGTACTAGAAAGCTATCATTCACTGGAAACCTACGTCTTTTCTTGACTTGAATGTGCCCTGGCGGTTGAGAATATGTCATGCTCACTCAAAAGTCTCGCTGATGGTGGCGCATGTGTCGGATCATTTAGTTCCCTTCAAAATGGTTGAGTTGAATGGTGCTGATCTATGCGTCATGTCCGTGAACGGGCGCTGTCGGTTGTGACTGGTCATCTCTCAGTTGCCATGGCTTATTTTAATGAATTATTTTAGTTTTTGAATTGTTTTTTTTTTTTCTGTTTTGTTTTACTGTGGACACTTTTAACGTGCACATCTTGCTACATTGTTCTCACATAATATACCATCTCAACATGAATGATGTAACCAAGATTTGGTAACAATATTCTGATTTAAAAGAGTGTCCATGGAGTTTCTTGCCCGTTCTTCTCCATAGAGATCTACGCTAGGGAATGGGCAACTACAGTACTTTCACAGTTTTTATGTCTTGTGACTGGGACTGTAGCTACATTTAATTTTCATCTTTGTTTCGACAATTCAAAAGTGCCTGTAACTGGCTTACTTGAAATAAATGCTTTGATTTTGATTTTGATTTTGATTTTCATGTTTTGCAGCTGCGAACCAATTCGATTCGATTCGTATCATGTTCTACCGTTTGAAAAAACAATGCTATAAGGACTAGATACTTAACATTCATTATCTACATTTATTTACGCACAAAATGTCTAAGAGCTTGTCCATATCCACAAGTTAATGAGAAATCTCAAAGCGATATTGAGATCTAGACATGAACCATCTCGTAGGACTTCACCCCTACTGTGCTCGAGGGACCGCCAGTAATTGAGCACCCGATAACCACTCGGTTTCAAATAGGTCAGCTCGTTCGGGGAACTACATAGACGTGAAGTTTCTGGTCACATTCGTTTACTTTTTTCTTGATATATTTTGCTGCTACGGCCAATTTTCAGCGTTGCGGTAGTAGTTTAATAAAAAAATAAAGCCCGATATTGATGTTACTGATGTTATGGCGATGTTGATGATTTTGAGGTTTTTTTTTTTAAATAAGGAAAAATCATTGCAAATGATTGACAACTCAAATTGTCTGCAAGTCTAAATCACTATAGCTTTTAAAATTAAACTTGATTAAAATGACAGCTGTCAGAATGTACACAAAATACAATCGTTCATTTTGTTAAATCATAATCTGTCAAATGACCAATTTGTTCGAGACGCCATTGCTTAACTATTGTGTCTATTTCGTGGACAGATCATGGGATACCACTATATATTTTTTGGCTCTAATTAATACCCTTATTTACATAGCGTAAAATACTATACTATATAAATGTGCATTAATTGCAATTATTTATTTCGATATCATCCAAGCTATTTCCTTTAGTTTGGCAGCTGTCATTTTAATCAAGTAAGATTTTATGGTTATTACGTAATGTAACTTTTAAAAGTAGTACGAAATGACTATAACTCTGTTAATTGGCATCGTCTGTTGATATGCTTCATAATTAAATTCTTTATCTGTAGAAAGGATAAGAAATAGCAGTAATACTACTAGAAGTAACAGAAGTTCCTAACACGCTAATGGCAAAATGAAGTAACGCAGACAGCGTCAGAACAAAAGTGAAGACGTAGCAAAGCACAGCTAAAGGAAACGTTTAAAATGCAAACCTCATGTTGGAAATAAAACCTTAGCAGTCCGCAAACATACGACGAAACAATGTTAACAAACGAAAACATGCACCATTCTATTTGCGAGCGTCGGGGAATCCAATAATAGCACACACCACAACCTCATACCAACCCTATCCGCTCACTTTAAAGCTTAAACTTCTAAAGCAATATATTCCGCTTTTAAACCTATGTATTCTAAACTTAGAACACACGTCTTTCACTGGAACTTCTCTTTCTAATTTTTACAGCTTTGAACTGTAACACTCTTTTTTTAAAGTCTAGTTTAGCTTAGAGGCATTTGAACGTGAATCAATATAGCGAGGCAGTTGGCAAACTCGGCACAATTCAAACTGCAAAATATTTCATAAGGTCGTAAAGTTGGTACATGTTTTATGGATATAGCACTATATTTATGTGTTGGTACTGCTGTAAGGTTTACGTCTATGGGGATAGCGTCATGCGTTTTATCTCGTCAGCTCGTCCGGGTGTAATTTTATGTCCCTAAATGGACTGTAAAGAGTATTGCAATGGTGGAAAAGCGCCAAAATATGAGAATATTATGAACGCGGATGTTTGAGCGGCGGTTTTACTGCTGAAACGTAAATAAAACTTTATTCAACTTTCATTTTAAGTGCGTAACTTTAGATTGCTTGCTGTTGTTTAATTATGATATACGGTTTGAATTTTTTTGTGAAGACAACGAACTTTTGAACATGATTTATTCCTCAACTTTGACATAACTAATGATAAATAATTGATGATGATGAATGATGAAATAAAAATAAAAATAAAAAATGATCGCAAACAAAACAAAAAATCTTCGTTCGAAACCTTACACAACGAAACTTTACAAAAAAAAAAACTAAACATCACAGAACGCACTCTAAACAATAGACGATGATTTTAATTATCCAACTAGAATTACTGGAGAAACAGTCCAATCTACAAAAAGCATCGGCAGTAACAGCGCAACAGAATGAATCAATTTAAAGTAAGTGACGTCTAGGGATGGGTCGCAGCTGAAAAAAGACATCCTTCAACTGAAACTCTCTCATTATCCATTATCCTGGAGGCATACAACTGGGGATTAGGAGTAATCCCTAGTTTTAATACTGATAGAAATGTTCATTAAGTTCGTATTGTGAGAATGGAACGGAATTGTGACTTCGTTTGTGAGGATTTACGTAAAGTACGTAAAGAATGACGGGAAATTAAAGAATGACGTTAATAATAAATCACAATGATATTTATATTAGCCATTTCTTATACAGATTTATACTCAACTCTTCTTCATAGCGTGTCGATGGCAAGCTAAATATTGTGTCAGCCCAGAACTGAGCCACTAGTTTGGCACCTTTAGTGGTGTCTACAAGTTCCTCAACAGAAAGTATAAATTGATAGTAGTTCATATTAAAGTAGATCATAACTAATAGCATTTCCACTGACGACGCATTTAGTCTTAACCAGTTCTGGCCTTCAATAGTTAATTTAGTTGTATGACAATAACTAGCTTTTGCTCACGACTTCGTCCGCGTCGAAGAAACAACAAGACTACGAGTCTACGACACTCGGTAATAGTGTAGTTTTACATCAGTAAAACTTTTTTTGAAATTGGAACGGAGAAGTATCAAAAATTACCACTTACATCCAAACTTACAAAATTTACCTTTTTATAATATTAGTGTAAATTACTTACCTATAAAACTCAAAGAAGTGATTGAGAGGCTATGTGAAAGTTGATACGGCTAGAATGAGTGTGACTACGTAGATAACGAGTAAAATAGACGTATGGAAGAAAAACACATGCTGCCCTACCTGAAATAAATCTAGATTTATAAAGGCAGGAGAATGATGATGAGCTATAAAATGATGTTCGTCGTTCCAAAGCTGGTTCTTTGCAAAAGATTTCACGCCTCAAATCTTAAGCAGTATAAATTATATCGTTAGACTGAACTTCGCCTAATCTGCCTGCCTACGTACTTGTCTGAGCAAAGTATGCGAGTACATGAGACTTCTTTCAAAAGATTCTCGCACACGCCCAACTTGCTTCTGACATGATGGTCGCAATCTCTCACAAACTTTAGTGCTCAACAGTATGTAGGCACCTCAAAAAACGTATTTTATGTGAAGGCGCGAACCAGCGATTTATTATCGTAAACTTACAACATTACTTCTTGTAAAAGTATTATAATATATGGGTGCTTATAACGGTTCCTATGCTAATATGGTGTAGGTTGAAATGGCACTAGAAGTTGCAGACTTTGCTAGAAGTTATACTACAATGAAACTCACAGACGGAACTTCTCTATGGGATGGCCTTAAAAAAATTACAAAAGCAAAAGGAAAAATTATTTAATGGCATACTGCGCTGCTCTCCGAACGGTAAAATAAACATCGTAAGTAAATCGGTAGTCCTAGTGTCATCTGCCATCCCGCTCTAGGCCCGCGTGGTGGATTACAGCGCGTTCTAACTCATAGAGAGAAGGCATGTGTCCCAACTGTGGAAACATTATGCTTATGCTATGCCACTCAATACTAGAGTACATCCTTATACCTATACAACTTAGAAGAATGAACAGCTTGTAAATAACGCTTACTTCGAGTTAGCCAAAAATATCTCAGTTAAACTAAACGCACATTACAGCCGCAGTGCGTTCGATTCCCGAGACCTTACCGCAGCGTATTACAGCAGCCGCAAAAATGTGTTCTATATAGTGTAGATATAATATAACCTAACCTGTCGTCAATATGAATCACGGAACCATTTGAGTAAATACGAAATAACTTGATACTGGCCAAAATACTAATTTCTACCCGGAACTTCACAGACTAGTAATTTCAGATAATACAGGACAAGCCAATTCTCAGAAATACAAATAACGACCCTGTCAATAGTGCAGTTTGCCTGGGGGCAGCAAACAGCTCAATATTGGCCAATAGTTGAGCAGCGTTAATAACCAATGAGTTTCGAGCTGGTATGACCCAATTCTTTGTTAAAGTAAAATAGTCCTTGTGCTCTCGCGTGGAATGATGTGTGATCAACATTGTATTATGTAGACAACTGAAGAGGAAAATTGATAAATGCATTCGTTCATAATAAATGTACTCATGCAGAAAAGCTTTCAGCGTAATCCCTCTAGGAAATGAAGACAGAGTTTAAAAATCAACCTGTACTTCCTGATCCTACGTATGAATAAATGGAGTACTTCTACACAAATGAACACACACAAGCTTGTAACAAAGTTGATAGCATTATCGCTAACCATCAGTTGATGAACCCACACCTTTTTCCCTTGGGAAACTACAGTTCCACGAGCTCGTGCTTAAACTCTTTGAGTAATCCTTTGACTTCGTCCACGTTCATACATTTGGTCATACGCGCAAGAAGAGTTTCACTAATAACAAAAGTGAACGTCCCCAGGACAGGTTGAACAAGGGCGGAGTAACACCGTCCTCCGTCCATGTTATAAATATCAGATACTAAAGTGATCAGGGGATAAAAAATAAATAAAAAGTACTTGAGTAAATGCAAAAGAAACAACCCTTTAATCCCCAAAGCAACAGCGGAACCGAAGTTTTAAAACTCGCTCATATCTAAACCAGCTAGGGATGAAACACCCAGGGGCGAAGGGGTTGAACGGATAAGGGGGGCTATAGGGGATGACAAAATTCATGATTTACACCGATATCGTAATCGGGAGCCGCCGGAAGGTTCTGGAAGCTGCGAATTATGCTCTGGATCCGGATTCGAACGATTACGATGTATGTTTTGTATGAGCCGATATATCTGATACGTTATGCCTTCCGAGCTTCGGGCAGGTATTGTGCGGGTGGAGGGATTATCGGTAAGCTGAATTATGGTTTGAAGATTGAATAATGTGGTAAGAAGTTTTTTTGGTGAAAATAGTTTGTTTTTGTTTGATAAACGAGTAGATAGAGTGGGAACTATAACAACTTTTTATAAGATACAGAAACATTTAAGAAATTTAGTATCATAGTGCTCAGTTATTTGAAATTTTCTTAAAGCGCAAAAAGAATGAGTTTTATTTGGTTATAAAACATATGGAAACGAGTATTTATCGTGAATTTTCTCGCTTTTTTTCTTTGGTTATTTTATTTAGTCTGACTGTGTAATGTTACAAAGTTTTCAAAGTCATCGACCCAACTCACATTTTCCAACATCATAATACAACATCATCATCGGGCTGGGGGAACCACTTAACAACTGGTTCCGTGACTATCTCACGAAGAGATATTACCGCGTAAAGGTGGACGAGTCGAACAGTGACGCGAGGGAGGTGAGGTGCGGGGTGCCGCAGGGCGCGGGATGCGGGCCTGTATATGCTACCTAATGCACGTCAACAGCTTGTGCGGCGCATTACGTAGCTGCTCGGCACTACATGTTCGCGGATAACCTGTGCGCGCTGCGCGCCGGCACCGACCTCGCCGACACTTGCCGACTAGTGCAGCACGATATAGACCGAGTCGTTGAATGAGCGCACGACAACGGGATAATACTGAACGCGGATAAAACGAAGCTAGTCATAATATGCTCACCATATTAACCACCACCTGACGACCCATCTCCGATGTACATACATGAGTTTACTTGCATTCATAACAACCGTGATAACAGACTGTACTTGCAAACCTATTGTACGTGATAAATGTCCAACATATCTAGCTAGGGGACTTTTGGCCTGGTACAAGACCAATTTCGTTTCTTTTTATATAAATATTTTTTCTCAATGTTTTAATTTTTATTATTTGTACTGATAATTAAACCATTTTATTTTATGTGTTTTGTCCTGTGCGGGCTAATAAATGATTTTTCTTTCCTTCATATCTCGGAGTAAAAGTTGACGAGAACTTTTCGTGATCAAACCATATTGAGTACATAAGTACCTAATAAACTTAGAATACTACTCGGTACCGGCACCTAAGCTATTTTTTTTTGTGCCTGTATTTGTAATTAGTTGACCCCATATTAAGTAACGCCCTCGACTGCTATGGACTCACATTCAAAAATAATTTAGAAAATTAGTTAATTAAGTACAACAAATACGATTTTTAAAACTATTGGTTGGCAAGAAAACTAAAACCAAATGTAAAGATCATTATTAATATACAACATTTTCGAAATTCTTCCTGTCAGCTTAACACATAAATACCTACTTCTGATTAATAATCATGGCAGCTGGGAGCGTCACTCGCTAGTTACCCATCACCAAGCAACTGGGACAGTATGAGCAGGTTGAACAATTCGACGTACCTAGAATTAGAAATTATTTCGGAGACCGAACGCTTGATAAAAGAGTACCTTATCTTCTCAACCGATTGCCTGCTGACATAAGAGCTCAGAGAATAAAGGGCAAATTCGCCAAATTACTTAAACAGTTCTTTCTCAAGAGTCTGTAAACCATCTTCTTAGGAAAGTGGTTTACAGATTGTTGAGTAAAAGCAAATAGGTAGTTAATAATTAAAATAATTTTACTGTAGTTATAGTGGTTATTCCGTTCCGTTATCGTGTTCTATTCCCACAGACAAACCATGAAAACGATTTAGTGGGGCATTGTCATAAATTTAACACTTTTGTAAACTTTCATTTAATAAATAAATAAATATGCATAAATGTCTTCTTCTTCCATACTTCTATATCACTCGTCAACTCATCAATCTCTTCTTTTCTGGCCATATCATCCTTCACACTGGCCATCCATCGTTACTTTGGTGTTCCTTTGTATTTTTTTTTTTTAATATACACATTTTCCTCATCATTTACTATTTATTTACCATTTTACCATTCCCTACAACTTTTCACAAAAAGGCTTGACAAGCACCCCCATCCTTCTACCATTAAGTTGGGACTTACTTGACAGCAACTATTCACTCTCTCGAACCCATTATGTACGTGATTCTATCAAACGTAACAGTGTTTCCACTCTTATTCGTAAGACCATCGAAGGTCATCATTTTTTTTACGATATCAGAATATAAGTCCATGGAAACAAAGATGTTTAGAAAAAACAATGCTTGCCTTCCTTCTTAAAACGTTTAAGGTCACTTTAAAATTGTTTCTGAGACTCAAAGATGGTATTGATATTTGATGATATTTTAAAGTAATGGTACTGTTTATATTCAATAACGTATAAAATAACAAGTCTTGGAGGGACTTGGGAAAGGGTTATGCCCAGCAATGGGACAGTAAAGACTATTCGAAAAAAAAAATACAATAATTTTAGTCTAACAGTTTGCTAAAACGAAACTTTCAAAAATGTAGCCATGCTTCATTATGCGTTTCCAAGAATAATTGTTTTGTACAACAATAGTAAAAACTTCGTCAAACAAAAATAAAATGACAAAAATGAAAAAGACGAAAACAAAAGCATAACTAACTAGAAAAATAAATAATTAATTAATTCAATTCAGTTCGCTGGTTAAGAAAAAACAGCGCACAATACCCGAAGCGAGGATGTAGGTCAAGCGTTCATTGCCCTTAATACAATAATAACGGTACCTAGCATTAACCCAGCCACTTGACTTACAAGAAGTCTTGAGAGTAAAACGCTGAGTTTAATATATCACTCAAGGCATCTTCTGTCGAATTTGGGGCTCTCAAGTAAAATGCTGCTACATTTGTAATACTATGACGGTGCTACTACTATGGTAGGCCTCACATAAACTGATGACTTAGTGAAGGTTGCTGGAATCAGCTGTAGGGATGGATGTCTACTTCTGTTTTAAATGCAAAAGATTGTGAGGATGGATGAATGGTTGTTTGTTACTCTTTCACGCAATAACTTCTGTATGGATTTTGATGAAATTTGATGACCTGGATAAACTTTGTATCCAGGTATTACGATCCTGTGGGATAATAACAGAAGCCGTAAGCATAAGCCAGCACTTAATAATTGCTGTCGAACCGAAACAAACTCATCTTGAGAAACTCCGTTGCACTAAGCTACAAATAATACACTTTTACTCTTACACTTACAAAAACCAAACAAATAAAAAACAATCTTCAACTCAACAAAAAGGCATACCACTTCAAGTCTTGCTTACCAAACAAAGCATCACAATTCACACTAAGACCATAAACCTTCAAATTAAATTACATCATCTCCGTCGGAGCTCCGTAGCTAAGGAATCCACACAAAGGAAGGCTTTCACGCGAAACTTTCTCAGCCCATTGGCACAACGTATATAAATACAGAAGGTTTGGTCTATACAACGAGCGAGGACAGGCGCACGCATACATGGACGGGAACGTACGACGATCTCAAACAAATGCCGGTCGCGAGTGCGCTTGCACTCACTGTACGTGAAACGTGTCTATGTGTGCGTGCGTTTTAGCTCATTGTATTGAATCGATCTTTTGTACGATTTCGCCATTGAGAAGCAAACCCTTTTATTTGGACGGTGAATAAAATAAATTGTTTGAATTCCATCACACACGGCCGTCTGCGAGACGTGGTCGTAATTGAAAAATAAGAGCTTTTGTTGGGAAACTATTGTGGGGTTCGGGTTTGGGCCTGCCTAATAGTTGTGGCTAACTCTGTTTGTCCTATGTTTTATAGGATAGGTAGAATTATATATCTGTTAAAGAATATATTATACAATCACGAGGCATTAAAGTAGGTGGCGAGGTTATAAGCTGTCAAAATATAAAGATTGTTGTGCCAGCGACACGAAATAGAAGTAAGTTGTCAAAAATAATTTTCATCAAAGTCAACGTTCAATACTTTATGCCAAAAGTAGAAACAGAAACGTAAACAACAGTATCAATTGATTGATCGACACGACTTATATTTTCCAGGAAACGTTTCCCAAGTCTGATCGTTTTCCTCTTTCCTACCAGAAACTTAATCCGTTGTTTCCTGAAATAGACATCTCAATTTATTGAAGACGCAACCCCAAAAACTGAAGATAAAATGGTATCAATATATTTACGAAGTATTCTAAGTTAATAGGACGCCAAAGGTAAGCCAGGAACCTAAAGTGGACCGAACAATAACTCCAAGTAATGAAGTTCTAAGTATCGCAAGTTAAGTTGTCTGAGAGCCGCAACGAATTTAATCAGGAGAAATAATAAGGGGCGGAGGAAATTAAAGGCCTTCCCCTTTGAATTTATTAGAACAATTAGACGAAAGTGGCTTAATCACGCCTACCATCCTGGGAACACACTCCACGCTAAAACTCTGAAAATTGAAGGAAACCCGCAAGCCATTACGCACTGAAACTTATAAACGATTTTTTATTCTATCTCGCTAAAGCATCGGATACCAGCTCTCCAGCAAATTCTTTATTAAAAGATACTGTAATTTGATGCTATCGAAAAGCGTATTCAATTTTGGTTTGATCATCAGAATTTAATATATTAACATTTTTGTGAACGTTTGGCAGCTTTGACCCAGTTGTGATATCGGGTGTTATCGTGATTTAATCATCTGCCACAGAGGTGGCCCCGACCGCACGAATTTTCATAAAATTTGAAGCGGTGTTACATAACCATTTTAAGGATCCCAAAATGTTAATGAATTCCCATTAAGGTCGCTTGGTATTGTTCGAACTCAAGCCTTCAATCAATTATTTAGAACTGAAAACCGAAAGACACAGAAAAGGTATTTCCATTAAACTAAAATATATTTCGAAATCCAGCAGCAAAAGTTACAACGCTTCACCGATATAGTGAAATCAATGGATTCGCGCCGCGACTATTATCAAATCGATGTTACTCCCGATCAAACAAAAGACAAAAGTTAGACGCGTCTAACAAACGAAGTGGGGCAGAACCGCTTGAGAGTGGAGGTCTGAATACGTCCTAGATTCAATACTGCTGACAACACGACGCGCAGTGGTTGTAGAACGAGGGTACAGTGGTTAGTGTACCTAGATGATATCATGCTCTTTAGAAAACTTGACAATCTCCATGTTCCAAATGAATGGGAAGAACTATCTACGCGCTGATTGAAATTGATAGTGGGAAGTGAAGAGTTTTGTTTTTTTATTGTGAAAGAATATTGTGAAGAATAAAATGCGGTAATATTTCAAAAATGAATAGGTACTGTTTCAACTTAGATAATTTCGTGTATTCATGATAAAACAAATGAACCACCAAGCTATTAGAATAATTCCAGTCTCAGAAACGTATATATTTAAATGCCTTAATTACGACAGGAACAACAACACTCAAAACTTTCGCCTCAAAACGACTCGTACTTAGAATCTTCAGGACTTTATCAATTTCATACCTTCTTCATCTGATCAAAGAACAAAGGTTTCTTTGTGAAACATAACTTGAAACCGCTAGACAAACCAACTTCACCTATAATAACTACAAACAAAGTCGGGTGAGAGTGGCAATTCGTGGCTAACCTCGGGTAAAGTTACACCAGTTTTGTAATGTGAATTCGACAACTATTAAGGGCACTACTATTTGTAATAGTAAGGGCTGTAAGGGCTATTATCGCATACTTCATCGCACAAAGATAATGGAGAGAATTATGAATGTGTAAAACGTTATTTATACAATTCAAACATTGTTAGTAGTTAGGAGCTTAATGTAATCCAACTCACGTTCTGAATACGTTATGTTAATGTATTTCGGACCTTCGCTACTCAAAAATTCAGGAGGTTTTATAAATATTTAAAATAGGTGTAATTCTGTAGAAATCGTTTTGTAAACATCTAGAATGTTCTTGTTTTTAGATGGGCTAGACGTTGTGATTATAAGTAAATTGCTCCTTGTTTAGATTGCATTTTTTAATGGTTTAAGTAATTTCTTTTAGGTTTATAGAAGCGTTAAAATAGAGGAGGGTTTGTGGGGTAGAGAACAATAATGTTTTATTTGTTTCGTTTGCTTGCTAGGGTGCACTGTGAGCATAATGTATGTACATTTGTAATAGATTAGCTGTTCCAACCGGCTTCACGTGGCAAGTAAATTGAAATATGGCACTGTAATATTCTCGGAGTTGGCATTGTGTTGTGGTACAAAATATTGTTACAGATAAATTGAGCGTAAAATTATTATATTCTATATTATTATCCTCGGTAATGTTAATGTGGATAAATGGCACAATTACAATGCCAGACCAACGCAATATTTTGTAAAGAAAATATTAGGATAAAAAAACTAAAACGCTTTCATGAATATGATAAGTTTAAGAATTTTATCAAAACATGTCTAGACGATATTAGATAAAAAGAAAATATTATGTGTTTCATCTAAGTCAGAGGCAAATGCGATGCAAATACCAGATCAGTCTAAGTCTAGTCTAAACGTACAAACCCGGGTTGATTTAGACGATTTATGTGTCTCACCGGCGCGGCGGCGAAATATAAAATATGGCCAGGAAAATACACAGATGAAATTCAAAGAATATGTTATTGTTGTATCGGATTTAGATTTAGATGATGCTTTATGTTTTGGATCTTGGACAATCTAAAGAAGATGATGTAGAAGTACATGTGAGATGGGACGCCCTCAGGCTGGGGCTGGGCGGAACGACGATCTTCGCAGAGTACCCGGGGCAGCTAGAAGAAAGTTGCTGACGAGGAGGATCGAGTTAGATAAAGTGCGATTGTACCACTTTGTTCTGCAATGGACTGCTGTAGGCTGATAATGATAATGCCATAATAATGGGAAGAAGAAATATAGTAGGTTTTCTTTCTTTATCGTGTGGTTGGTATCTACAGACTAACCTGGTGTCAGAGTATTTATGCCACCCATGGGTCGTCAGAGTCAGAGGGACTTGGGTTTACATGCCGTCAAGAAATATCTCTCACGCACGCTGGTTTCCTGATGGTGTTTTCATTCACCGAAGCAAATGATAATTATACAATACGCACTTGAATAAAAAAATCTGAGGTGCGTGCCTTGGGTTTGAACTCGAGACCTATGACTTGGCAGTCCTACTGTGTGTGTAATAGTGGTGACACCAGCAGGCTGTCACTGCTGTGTAGAAATTAGAAATGAAGGTACTCATTTTAAGAATGAGTATAAAGTGTAATCTTAGACAGATGTCCGTTAGCAGGCTTTAAAAGGGCTCAGCAGTAAGAGTGATGGTCAACTTACATTTAAGTGACTAGTAATGTCTTATAATTGCACTGTAGCTCGATCCACTTCCCCTATACCGCGTATGCTTACGAAGCTCAACGCGCGAGTGGAGACCAAACCTGGACTAGACTTGTTTGCTAATGAATGGAAGACGAGATGATGATGGAGATGTTGGAATGTTTGTGGTTCTGCGAGAAGACTGAGTAAAAGGATTAGGTATTTAATTTAGTGTTCATGGTTTTAAATTCTGTACTAAATAAATAATAATTAATTAATTAACGTATATTATACCATGTCGGTAAGCAGGTATATTACAAAAGCTCTCTTTTCTATCTCAATAATGACATAGCAATCTATAAGCCTCAAACCGCATTGAAAAGATCTTAATACTATCAATAAAATAAACTTGAGCAATGTCAAGTCAATTCAGCTTATCTTTTCCAATATCTTTTGAGTAGACTTTCTTCAGCTCATTTAATATTAAATTATCGAGACATTTGAAGCCTCTGAGTGACATGCTCCGAATAATAACGTTACAATTGATGGACCCAAAACTAAATACTTAGATACGCGACTGGTTTCAATAGAGATAATTATCATGTACTCATTTTATTTTTTCATATTGTTACTTTATTAATTTTATGAAAACTTACAGCTAACGCATTCGAGTCGTCAGAAGTAATATATAGAAGACCAATTACAAGTTTCCACGTATATAAATGTATGTATAAAATTAACAAAACGGTACAAACAGCGTGAGAGATCAACATCGAAACAACTGAAGAGAATAAACAAAACTAAAATACATTACACAACAAAGTTACACTTCAAAGAAAAAGTTTTTTTTTTCTTATCTTCAAGATGTATTTACTTACTGCCATACTTACAGACTTTACTTAAAATTACGATTTTTTGCTTGTTAAGGTATGTATTGGAATGCTGTCAGAGGACAGTCAAAACTACGACAAATGAAATCAATTGTTAACATATTTGACAGACTATGTTACTAATTGATATTTTAAGTAAAACCTCAATTATTTTATTTTATTTACTAAAGGACAATAAACAGCTCAAATATAAACCTATATTATTGTTATTCACAAAAATAAAATAAAAGTAGTATTTTAGTATTCGGTTTAAAGACATTTATTTTCTCAAAGAACAAATTACAGTTCACTTATAGAGAAACTTAACTAAATTAATAATTGGTTATAGTTTACATTACGACGTTCAAACTATCCAAGAAACTGAACACCATATTATTTAATTTTTTTAATAAAAACTAGCTGTGCCGCGCAACTTCGTCTGCGATATATAAGAGAGACAGAGAGATGGTTAGAGAGAGTGTGAGACACCCTTAAAAGATAGGCATATAACGCTATCGCGGATTTAGATTGATTCTTTATTATATTATATATATATATATATAGATATATGCTATTTGGATGCCACCGAGAAGCTTTTAAATAAGCTTGAGCGCTTACAAAACCTCTGCATTCGTTTTGTGTATGGTCTGAGGAAATATGACCATGTTTCTCACTTCCGCAAGGAACTCAAGTGGCTCCCTATCCGTCTTCGCAGGAACACTCGGATATTGTGTCTCCTTTACAACATCCTTTATAACCCTTCATATCCCAGCTACCTCCGCGATCGTTTTTCCTATACCCGTCCTTCGCTCTCTTTAGATCCCACCTCAGGCATCATCTAAATTTCCCATCCCATAAAACCGAACTGTATTCCTACTCCTTCTCTGTTCACGCAGTACGTTTGTGGAACTCACTTCCGCCTAATATTCGAGATTCTAAAACTTTATTTCTCTTTAAAAAACAAGTCAAAGAGTATTACCTTTCTTCTATACAGTAATATTCTTCATATATGTATGTTTATTTTAGGTAAATATTTACAATAGTAGTTTTTTTTTTATTTGTGTATGTATTTGTATTTCATAATTAGATATAGTTTTGTTTTAAGTTTTAATTTAAATTTTCTTGTTTGACGTTTCTACACACTGTGTCTACATTTCTTATCCAACTTTCCTCTCGCAGGTCGGCTGGAAGAAATTTCTTAAGAAATAAGCAGTACCTTTGTGTTCTATGTTAATATATTGTCCTGTAAAATATTTTGTGTGTACATAAATAAATAAATAAATATTGTGATTACTGATTATAAAAATAGTTTAATTGATAGTAAATATTATTTTAAATCTAAATATATAAAAGAAGAAACTGACTGACTGACTGACTGACTCATCTATCAACGCACAGCCCAAACCGCTGGGTCTACAGATTCCAAATTTGGCAAGTAGGTTCCTTATGTGATCTAAGGGTGCACTAAGAAAGGATTTTTCAAAATTCAACCCCTAAGGGGGTTAAACGGGGCTCCAAAGTTTGTATGGGAAAACCAGATTAGTTAGACTATTTTATTCGAAACTTCGCAGGAGTGCTCCTATTGATAAATGAGTAGAAACGGGTTTCAGGTTTTTTCAGAATTCAACCCCTAAGAGGGGGAAATGGGGTGACAAAGTTTAAAAATCAATGCACAGCCTAAACCACTGGGTCTACAGATTCCAAATTTGGCAAGTAGGTTCCTTATGTGGTGTAGAGGTGCACTAAGAAAGGATTTTTCAAAATTCACCCCCTTAGGGGGATAAACGGGGCTCCAAAGTTTGTATGGGGAAACAAGATTAGTTAGACTATTTTATTTGAAACTTCACAGGAGTGCTTCTATTGATAAATGAGTGGAAACGGGTTTCAGGTTTTTTCAGAATTCAACCCCTAAGAGGGGAAAATGGGGTGACAAAGTCTGAAAATCAACATGGGTATAGTTTGTATGGTGTATCTGGTCAGGTGTATTGCAAAAACAACGATTTTAAGATGAAATATGGCGGACCTAAAATACCATCATCCCCTGTTGGGGTGCGATGGGGTTGAAATATCTAAAAATCAATATGGGTGTCGATACCGAGATTATCAGGGGTGCTGATTACGAATATGGCATTTATTTTGAGTTCCAGAAGATGGTGGATTCGACTTCTTTATCGGGTTCTTTGTGATTTATTGTGATGATTGTGATTACGATGATAATGATTGTGATTACGATGATGATGATTGTGATGATGAAGATTGTGATTGTGATGATGATAATTGTGATTACGATAATAATGATTGATAATGATTGTGATAGTGATTGTGACAATGATTGTGACAGTGATTGTGACAGTGATTGTGACAGTGATTGTGACAGTGATTGTGACAGTGATTGTGACAGTGATTGTGACAGTGATTGTGACAGTGATTGTGACAGTGATTGTGACAGTGATTGTGACAGTAATTGTGACAGTGATTGTGACAGTGATTGTGACAGTGATTGTGGCAGTGATTGTGATTGTGACAATGATGGTGATTGTGATAATGACTTTGATGGTGATTGTGATAATGATGGTAATTGTGATAATGATTGTGATAATGGTGGTGATCGTCATAGTGATGATAATAATTGTGATCATTATGAAATTTGGCACATAGATAGTTTATAACCTTGATTAACATGTAGGATACTATTTATCCCTTTAGTATGAGCCGTGGGACAGTTACCGAACTTCACGCGTGCGTAGCCGCGGGCAACAGCTAGTAATTAAATAAATGATTGGATTTCACTCGAGTTAAATCGAGTAATATTTTTTCCGAGTTGGCACATCACTATAACAGATTACCACAGATTTTTTTTATAAAGCCAATGTACTACCACAGATTACTAAATAGGTTATGCGAAGTTTGTATAATGCGTTCTGAAATCAAACTCATATACTCAGACCACACTTAGGTGCGCTTACCTATATTTTACCTTAGTAACGTCATAAAATCGGAACATTTAATAATATTTATCTATACATAACTATTCCGTGGCGAGTTATTTTCAAAAATTAATTAGAATTTAATTAAGTAACCACGTTTCCGAACAAATGATGCTCGAATTTAATTAAGTAACCACGTTTCCGAACAAACAATGCTCTTTCAATATAGTCTATGGCTGTGAATGACATTGACATTCGTTACGCGCGTTTTTTTAAATATGCAAAATTAAATGTATATTTTTCAATATTTCTGAGAGATTTTCTTAATATTTTTTTCCGTAAGAACCTTTTCCTAATAATAACAAATACAACAAAAAAAGAATTAGTGAAATCGGTCCAGCCATTCACGCGTGATGCCGTGACCAAGGAAAACGGGTTTCGTTTTTATATATATATAGATATTGAAGCCCACTACATTATCCGCATGTTTACAAGATTGAGATTAGGTAAAAAAATTATAATCTAAATATCATCAAGCAACATTGCTTCGTAAGTGAGCAGTGAGGTATTAAATTATTATCGTTTAATTATTAAGTTATTCAAGATGGTGAATGGACGTTCCAAACTATGAGTGAGCAGTCGTCTGAGAGAATGGCAGGGATCTCAAATACCGGGACATTGTTCTGGAACATGGAAATTTCTCGAATATCGTGCATGTTCATAGTGTGTCGTGGGGTGTGGACAAGATTCTTCGTAGCAGAGTGGGGATATTGAGACGGTTTGTGATGAGGACAATGGAGAATTTGAAAACTGAATGTGATCCAAATACTCTTTGATTAGCTTCCGCCCGAGGCTTTGTTCGCCTAAATTAACAATATCTTTATAAATTATCTATCCTGTCTATCGTAAGTGCCTATATTTTTATATGCATCTGTTTGTAATCCCCTATTTCGAATTAAACCATACTTTGAAAGCGCTGAACCTACGTCACTCCAGATTTTAAATTAATCATCAAGATTTCATGAAACACGTTTCAAAAAGGCACCAGAACTCTGACAGTTTCAATTAAAAACTCGTATATATTCTTTCCACGAAAAATGTCATTCCAATAATCCGGTTGCACGTACGTATATTTTCAATAAACATGTCGTAAAATATGAAATTTAATCTCGTATTCAGATTTTAAACCTTTGCGTTTGATGGCTCGGAAGCCAGAAAGTTTATTTCCGTTAATCTGGTTCCAATATTTCTGTTGAATTTCAACTTCAGATTCGAAATTGAATTTAGTTTGAGCTGGCAACTTTACTATTTTCGTCATAGAGTAATCAAGAAACTTTCACTGAATTAATTAAGTCTCAACGCTTTTCCCGAGCTCTTCACTTAAGTCAAGTTTCTGTCTATCTGTTATACACTGGAATCCATTTGTATAAATCCTCTGAGCTTGTGTAGGTGAATTGATATTGTTACAAAATATTCTTATAAGGTAAGATCCTTATGTGTTGACGGTTTAAGTCGATACACGTGTAGTTGGGAACTTGTTTCTATTTTTGGTTACTGTTCATCAAACAATGTAAGTTAAAGGAGATGGACAAATCCTGCCCCAAATGTACAAATATAAAAGTGTTAAGTACAAATAATTATAATTAAAAAAATAAGAATTTTGGAAAAAATGGTAACGTACTAAACCAGATTTTGAAAGAACTCATAATAAAAAATATTTTAACTTTTTATTTCACTCGAAAAGTCGAATTTACCCCTTAACGTTGCCATACAATATTAACGAAGAACAGAAACGGAGAAAAATAAACTCATGGCCGGGCCTAAAATGTAAAATATTCGTAACATACCGTAACTTAAAATGTAATTAATCATTATTTATTATTAAATTATTAGTTTAGTTTCCAAAGTGCATAATTGACTATACTGTCAGTCTAACTTTGTTAGGGGTTTCTGAACAGACAAAGTTTTTTAAATAAAACCAAATGAAACACTGTTTTAAGCTTTCACGGTTCATAACTATACTTAAAATGTCACTTACGGGATATCTTCCGTGATTATTTATAGTTTTTGAGCTCCCGATATTTTGACGCTGTTGCAAGCGCCATGATCGCGGGTCAACTGGAGAATGTGGGTGGATGGAAAAAATTGTTAGGAGCAGACAAATCTGTCTACCCTCTTTCTTTGTCTTTTGCTACGCGCACCACTGGAACTCGACACTAAGTCACGGCAAAACACACTCACAGTATCACCAGGTTTTGTGAAGTTCTTATTATGTTGCTGGCTGCTACTTTTGAGCATACTCAATACTGGATTCCACGTACTTGACAATTTGAAGCCATCCTCTCGATTGAAATTTTTGTATTTCCTTATTTCAATTGCTTCTCTTGTCAGCCTTGGAAAGTAATGTTTGTCTGTTGACAAAATACGTGGCTTGTGGAATTCAATCCAGTGATTGGGCCCTGACTGCAATAGGTGTTCAGCTATGGCCGATTTCTGCTCATCGTTGTTTTTCACAGCCTTTATGTGCTCTTTGATGCGGCATGAGACAGTTCGCTTCGTTTGACCGATGTATGAACTGCCGCAACTGCAGTCGATTTTATACACCCCTGGATGTTCGTACGGGATCTTATCCTTGGGGGAACGCAGACTTTGTGCAACTTTCTTGTGAGGAGTAAACACGGTCTTAATCGAGTATTTACTAAGTAAACGACCTATTTTGTCCGTTACTCCTCTATGGTATGGCAAGAAAGTTGGTTGACGCTCCACCGTAGATCGGGCGGTTCGCATCTTTTTTGGTGTTACTCCTACAACGTCAGTTTTGTAGCCATTCTTATGCAGAACCTTTTGAACATGAGCTAATTCACTAGCAAGATGTTCAGAGTCACATAGGTCAAATGCACGATTTGTGAGCGAGGTGACTACGGCCCTAAGGTGACAGGGGTGATGATGTGAGGTGGCATGTAAGTAGCGGTCCGTATGAGTCGACTTCCTGTACACTAAATGGCTGAGGGTCCCATCACTCCTTGCAAAGACTTACACGTCAAGAAAAAAAAAAATAAAAAAAAATTCATAAGAAGGATGTCCCATTGCGCCCAATAGTTAGTCAGATTGATTCTCCAACTAGTGACTTAGCGAGACAAGTTTCAGACACGCTACAGAAACTGGTGGGCCACACTACATCTTTCGTCAGGGACTTCCGCCATTTTGTGAGTTTGTTGAAACAGACCAGGGTCGAGGATGATGAGATTATGGTCAGTTTTGACGTCGAATCCCTCTTCACCAATGTTCCCGTACTGGAATGTATGGAAGTTATGAGAAGAAAGTTTCCAGAACACGATATCCCGATGGATTATGCCAAATTGCTGGAACACTGTTTATCCAACAATTTCTTCTTATACAAAGGCCAGTTTTATCAACAAATTGATGGAGTAGCCATGGGTAGTCCAGTGGCACCTGTGGTTGCTAACTGGTGGATGGAACACATCGAAGACCTGGCTATTTCAACATGTCCGGTGCCTATCAAGGTTTGGAAGCGATATGTGGACGACGTATTCTGCATCCTCAGAGGTGGAATACCAGAAGTTGAGAGATGTTTGAACCATCTGAATAATATCCACTCGGCCATGCGTTTCACAGCGGAAGTGGAGAAAGATCGGACGTTGGCATTTCTTGACGTGAAAGTCTTTGCAAGGAGTGATGGGACCCTCAGCCATTCAGTGTACAGGAAGTCGACTCATACGGACCGCTACTTACATGCCACCTCACATCATCACCCCTGTCACCTTAGGGCCGTAGTCACCTCGCTCACAAATCGTGCATTTGACCTGTGTGACTCTGAACATCTTGCTAGTGAATTAGCCCACGTTCAAAAGGTTCTGCATAAGAATGGCTACAAAACTGACGTTGTAGGAGTAACACCAAAAAAGATGCGAACCGCCCGATCTACGGTGGAGCGTCAACCAACTTTCTTGCCATACCTTAGAGGAGTAACGGACAAAATAGGTCGTTTACTTAGTAAATACTCGATTAAGACCGTGTTTACTCCTCACAAGAAAGTTGCACAAAGTCTGCGTTCCCCCAAGGATAAGATCCCGTACGAACATCCGGGGGTGTATAAAATCGACTGCAGTTGCGGCAGTTCATACATCGGTCAAACGAAGCGAACTGTCTCATGCCGCTTCAAAGAGCACATAAAGGCTGTGTAAAACAACGATGAGCAGAAATCGGCCATAGCTGAACACCTATTGCAGTCAGGGCCCAATCACTGGATTGAATTCCACAAGCCACGTATTTTGTCAACAGACAAACATTACTTTCCAAGGCTGACAAGAGAAGCAATTGAAATAAGGAAATACAAAAATTTCAATATAGAGGATGGCTTCAAATTGTCAATTACGTGGAATCCAGTATTGAGTATGCTCAAAAGTAGCAGCCAGCAACATAATAAGAACTTCACAAAACCTGGTGATACTGTGAGTGTGTTTTGCCGTGACTTAGTGTCGAGTTCCAGTGGTGCGCGTAGCAAAAGACAAAGAAAGAGGGTAGACAGATTTGTCTGCTCCTAACAATTTTTTCCATCCACCCACATTCTCCAGTTGGTCCATGGCGCTTGCAACAGCGTCAAAATATCGGGAGCTCAAAAACTATAAATAATCACGGAAGATATCCCGTAAGTGACATTTTAAGTATAAAACCAAATGAAGTTTAAATATGGGTATAGATTTTTCAATATAGATGATACTTCAGCTACACACGCTGAACTAAAGCTGCATCAATGCCCGCGGGACAATGCTACCGGAATTGATTTCTCGCGTCACCGCGCCCGTAATCAGCTGGGTTGTCAGGTGACGCGTGACAAGTGACGTTTGACAGGTGACGCGTTAAAGTGTGTCAATGTGCGTCATTGAGGTTTCAATGGAAAATGTGCCGTGATTTCTCTTTTAGTGAAAAAGTGAATGCTTTTATTGGTCGAATGTCGTTTCCTGATGCAATGCTTTTAGAGTAGATTTTATTTTATTTGTATCTCAGTTTTCTGCTCTATAATTATCTCATTGATTTAGCGGTCGTTATGTTGGGTCGTTGGGTTTGATTTCCAGGCCGGGCAAATTATTATTACCCGTAGTTGGGAGTATAGAGTTTGACTTTTTTCGGTTAGTTGGTATTTATTTCCCTTTCACATATATGTTATTACTTTATTAGTTAAAATAACGACCGATGTTTGAGTGAGCTTCTTCTGTCTATGCCTCAATACAGCTGTGACGTTATATCTACAGTTGTTACTCAAGTATCTTCTCTCCTATACTCCAGTTACTTATATCACTTTAAGAGCTTTTCAATCAATTGTGAGGGTACCTTTTCTTTTCCTCATTCTCTACGTACAAGACGCCTGTCACAATAGGTTTACTTTTATCCTCAATTTGTGACAATACTATCGAAATAGGTTACGTCTAACGTTTTTTCTTTAACAATGGGACAAATGCAATGAATAGTTTAGGTAAGTGATCTCATAACTCGTTGAGACCAAAAAATTTGAACATTGAGGATTAAAAAAAAACGACCAAGGTGACTTAAAATAGGTAACTGAACATAACTATAGCGCTTGTCCAAGATAAACTATTTATTTTAAGGATACCATTAAAATCCACTTTTGATTGCTGAATATTATTATTATTAATATTACAAGGACATGGAATCGATTCTGGTTGCTCATTCAAAGAGTTGTGTTGAACGGAATGGTCAAGAAACTGCATCGACCGCCAGCTGAGCGACGTGCCCTTTCATCTACTTTCATCAAGATTAAGATTAACTTCCTCTCCTGACTCTTCGACTGCCTCGTTGGTCTAATAGTCAAGAGTCACTGCTTAGCATGAGGTCCCGGGTTCGATTCCCGGGCCGGGCGAAGTATTATTGGGTTTATCCATTAAGAATTTCTCAGTAGGAGCCACGGAGTATGGACTTATGCTCGGCTGATGGTTATAGGCTCGTCTCCTATTACATGGGACTGAAAATATAACTGACGAAATATGGGTACCTACACTATAAGGTCACCTCTAGCACACCTCTGCCTAACCCTTCAATTGGGGATCATCATGTAAAACAAACTTTTCGGTTATTTGTGTCAATCGCATACTCTCCCATCCACATTATCAATGATGAATGTTGGTTGTGTTCACAAAAAATATAAGTCAAAGTATAAATTAATTAATGATTTAATTAAGCAGTTCGTTACTCTTGTTAAAGAAAACTGAGACGGGGGTGTTTCTTTCCCTTATTAATATTCTAAACGCGAAAGGGAGCTTCTACGTAGTTAACGCAGTTGGCTGCAATTGCTTTACCACCATAAGGTTGAATGTCACGCTCACGGTCTATTTTTCCTCAGACCATCGTTTCAATTGAATTTTTGTTAAAAGCGGTAATTGTATTTACAAGGTAGACTTAATTTTTCACAGAAAACTCGCTACCTACAAACACGGAGGAGAGATTGCTAGGAAAGTAAACTAAATATCCAGGCAAATAACAAACTAATTCTAATGAACTTAAAAATAATTTCAAATTGCAAAATGTAATCAAAATTATTCTAGTTAAACCACACATTATTTATTTAGATATTAAAACTTTATGCACAAGTAAAAAACTGTACAAAGGCGGACTTAATGCCTTGGGAATTTTCTACCAGTCTACCTTAGGGTGTTGCAGAGACAATACAAAGCAGGTGCAATAACAGAAAAAAAGACTAGAAAATATTTATAACTAAAACATATAAGAATAAATAGATATAACAAAAAAAATTAAAAGTTAAGAGAGATAAACATGAAAAACAACACTAAAACAACTTAGTTCTGAGACGAATCTGCCAACTTCTTGTGAATATGCTCACGAGCCTTCACTTTGAAAGTGAAACGAGTAGTCCACGTCTTGATACTCTGGGGGAACGCATCCGCAGGGAGACCGCCTGGGCAAAGAAGGAAGATTTAATAAAGCCCGATTGGTGAGAAGGACAGCGTAGAAGACAGTTATTGGAGGAACGAAGACTTTCGCTGTGCGCAGAGCATAAATATTGAAAATGAGAAGTCAGCTATGAAGAAGTGGGTTTGTGCAGAAGAGAAAACAGGGTTGTCAAAGCCCTCAATGCTCTGCGCTGCCGGATGGGTAACCACCTTAACAGCGACCGATGTGTAGATACATGATCATACTTGCGCAGATTGAAGACGAATCGAATGCAGTTATTAAGAAGTCGGTCAAGTTTATTGAGGAGTTATCAGTGCCCACTAAATAAATACCAACTCAACATTATTCCCAGTGACGCGTGACGTGACAAAAGCAACAACGTTCATTTTCACTAACACTAAACGACACCTAACTGAATACCGAATAACACTAAAGGAATACCAGTTCTCGCCGCTGAACCAACCGATGAAAATCCAGCAAAACACTTTTATTTAGGCCGTCATAGTCGTTTATTCATAAACAAATAATTTGTATCTGAATTTACACACAGAAACTACACAATTACAAACACTGTTTTAAGCTTTCACGGTTTATAACTAAACTTATACTTTAAATTACGACAAAGAAAGAGGGAGACAGATTTCTCTGCTCCTAAAATGTTTACTTTCATCTACCCGCATTCTCCAGCCAACCCGCGATCATGGCGCTTGCAACAGCGTCGAAATATCGGCAGCTCAAAATAATTGACAATCACGGAAGATATCCCGTAAGTGACAGCATAAGTTTACACAATTATGGTAATTACACTAAAATAATTTACATTTGATTTCATAGATTTCATCAAAAACAAAGGCATAGTTTTAATACATCGCATAGAACAATAATATACATATGTACCTCCTGTCCTAGAATCTGATCTATTGCATGTATTGTGTTCATTCAACGGAAAGGGAGTTATCTAATGACATTTTGTAAATTGATTCGGTAGTTCATATACTGTAGTGTGTGTACCGTCAAGTAAAATTGCAATTCAATATTGCAATTTTACTTGACGTACAATTACATAGGAAATAGTGCCCGTCAATTTCAAAGCTGGCTTAGATGTTGTGTTAGTATTGGTTTATTAAATTCTGGATTATTTCGTTGACATTATTATTTTTTAAACTAATGTAAACCACAAAATGTTGAGATATGCTCTCTGATTCTGAAAAAGTGAAATTAATCAGCGATGTAACTATAACGGAAAGTCAAGAATGTATTGGATTGATTTACCCTGCCAACAAGTTCATGTCATTCTTGTTGAAATCTTTGTCGAACAATTCGGTTTAAAAGGGATTGTCATTTGTCTTACCCTCTTGTTTCGTAGAAATCGTCCGTTCCATCATCTTGTTTCTTTGACATTGACTACCCGAACAAAACTCATTTAAACATTATGAATACCACGTTCCAAATGACCAGCGTCCGTTCAATAATTCATATTTATCACTACTTGTGTCGCCGTGTTCAATTTGGGGGATATCTCCCAGATATCTGGCTGTTAATTCCTGGTGGGTCACGTCTGTCCCCCCGCCCCGTCCCCCAACATATAGCCAGGACGTGTCTGCCCCCCTCCACTACCCAATGTTTAATGGACTGCAGAGTTTGAAAACAAACCGTGCGATGTCTTCAAGTTAATTCCGAGAAATTCTCTCCTATTGTTTCCATGATTATCTTTTGTTTCTCATGCTGTTAATGTTTCTGCAATTGTGCTGGGAATTTTAATGCAGATTTTGTAAGAAGAATACGTAATTATTTTGAGTTTCAAGAAACGATGGTAGACGTCTAAGTTTAAAATTAACTTTAAACGTGGTCTTAGATTTAGTGATTTCATGAAATGACTTATTTATCGACTTATCCTAATTTTTATAGTTCAACCATCAAACGTGAACTCGATGCGTTAAAAATCTGGAATGTCATTCAGTACACTTCTGGAGGTTGGTCGTCTCTTCTGTTCCTGCGAATCTCTGGCTTCCGCTCGCAGTTTGATTTCTGCTGAAACCAAATGACATCATCATGAAGTTTGGGCACCGTCTGATCCCGGTAGTGACTGAAACCCGTGTCTTGTTTGCCGCGTCGTGGACTACTCGTAGAATCGCTACTATTCTGGCTTCATCCGGCTGATTCCTGCTAAGCTCGGTAAGCACCAGGTCTTGCCCGTAGTCTTCCGTTTAAGCTGGTTAAGCTTAACCTTTCCATGTGAGCGTTTTCATCCTGTGTAGTGTACTCTTGTTTCAGTACTGGATAACGAGCTGTCTTCTTTCTAATGCTAAAGAGTTGCTTCCGTGAGTCGTTGTAGTTGTCAGGAAATGTGATACAACTTCTTGGAACCAGAAAAGACTAGTTTGGAATCTTACGTCTTCTGTCTCTGTTGTTGTCTTCTACAGAATGCTAACTTGATGAGCTATAATGCTTGCGTACACCATTTGCTAAAACACGAGAGCTCCAAACTATCTTAAGTACCGACCAAGTATCCAAGGTGGTAATTTTTGGAGGCGTAAAGTTGTAATTCCTACGAACACTTTATCCACATACAAAACCGTTGTGATTATGGCTCCCGGGCATTACTAAAAGTATCTAAATCTGACTTAAGAATGTTTGTATCTTGTCAACGCAACGGTACGAAATAGAAATACCAGAGTCAAATTGTTAGAAAGAGAAACAAAACTTTAAAATCGCTATACTAAAAAATCATTTTAGTCGGATCCGGCCTAATCAATCTAATCAATCATTTAATCAGGCAACTGAGGCCCATTAATAAAATACACAAAATAATCTTAAACAATAATAAAGTAATACATTTTAATAACCCTATTAAACATATAACTATACACGTAACGTTGTCGGCGACATGTTTAGCTGCGTAATGTCGCATAATCGTCCTCGAAAACGTCGATATACGACACACCTTTCGACCAAAACTCCTCTTTCAATAAGGTATGTATGTAGATGGTCTGTCTAACGCCTCTGATGTCGAGCATTTTGTTTGCCAGAGAACGGAAAGCCTTAAATATTTAATAAGCCTTATAAAATCGTTTACCTCCTCAAAACAGAACCACCCCAACTTCCCACTCAATATTAGCGGGTTATCATCCCTTTCAGCTGAAAACAACTGAAACATTTCGTAATTCAGTTTATTGATGAGTCGTCATGTTTCTACAGAGTGGGCAGACCGGGCAGACCGAGTGGGCAATAAGCGGCGCTTAGCGGTGCTTACACAACTTTGGGAACTTACTGAATGTAGAATGATGGAGATGTTGAAAACAGATAATTTTATTGTGTGGCGATGTTTAGGTGCTGGCGTTTGTGAAGTTTTTGAATAAATTATTATGTTGTGGTGATAGAAAGGTGTCGGATAAGGCTTTAAGATTTTATTGTTTCCTTTAGAACAATATTAGTAGTGGTATGTTTTAGGTTGATTATACTACTACTAAGAGACATTAACGCTCTACCTTTTGGGATTCGGCAGAAACGGAAAAAAAGAACTGTAAAGAAAGATAAAGTAAAATAAAATAAACGCAAAATAAACCAGGACTCTCAATAATATTACCCACAGTAACTGGATGGTTCAGGTAGGAAGTTGCATTTGACCGACCAAAAAAAAAAAGATTAGAATCCAACTGTATCCTGGGGGTCCAAAAAGTCCGCTTTAGTAGAATCATAATATGAATCACGTTAAAAAAATCAAATTCTTAAAATGGCCTTAGTGTCTCTAAATAATCGGCTTCTTCACAAGCACAACTAGGATTCTCTCTTCCTCTACCAAACAAATAAATTCTAAATCTCTTTATAAACCAATAACACCGAAAAATAAAACAGATTACCTTAATCGACAAAGAAAAGAAAAAAACACAGAAAGACAATATCCCCAAATTATCGTGGACAAGTCCTATCATTTGTTAGCTATAATAAAAAGTGTCCCGTGCCTGCCTGGTACCTCCTCGGTACGAGGGGACGTGGCTGGCGTCACAATGAAGTCTTTGTACATGGCGCGGCGGCGGCGGTGAGACCCCGACTGAATTTAAGACTGTTTTTTAGAGTTCTGTAGATCTGAATGAAAAACGGAACCCTTAAAGGATCACTCGGGTGCTTGACAAATATTAAAAAAAAAACAGTATTTTGTTCTTTGTATTAAGATTACAGGAAATCCTAAATAAAACAATATTATTGCAATTTGTACGTTTATTTTTTTTATTATGTGTGCAATAAAGAATAAGGCTGTGGTCTTAAAATTACATGGTAAATCTCTCAGAAATATACGTAAATTTACAATAAACTGTTGGAGCATCGACTGTAATGAAGAACGGTGTATGGAAGAACGATTTGAAGGCACGACAAGAACGATTTTAACTGCAAGGTTCAGTTTGTCCTTCAATACGGAATTGCAAATCATAGGTCTTGTCACTTGAGTGAAGCCGAGTGCACCCCAGTACAGCTGACGGACGGAACCCTCAGGGCTTGAGTCCTACTCTCACTTGTCCGGCGTTTTTTTATTAAGACTGCATAGAATTCCTGTCTGCGTCTGGGTTATGTTTTTGAACAGTATATCTAGTTTGTACGTAATCGGTTTGTGGATAAAAGAATACAAGTTTATTTTTAAGGAGTAGAATTGTGAAATAGGAATCATCATCTGTGATAGATGTTGAAGTTAATGTGCGTTTTTCTCGTTGGTTTAGAAGTCGCCAGTGCTAATTCAGAGCATGATGGTGGATAGTCCTAGGTTTGATTGCCGGGTCGGCTAAAGTGGTAATGGGTTTTTCCATCAGTTATTTCTCAGTGGTAGCCCGGAGTCTGGATTCGTATCCAGTTGATGATAATGGGTTCGCCCTTCTTTTTTATTGATCATACACATATCTGGCTATACCTACGTGGTTTACCACTATCTAACTCTTTGTGGGAACAGGTGTAAAGATACGTAATTTCTTGCTAAAATTATGACACTTTCACCAAACCAGATAACCAACTGAAAACAAGAAGTTATAGCAAAACTGATCGGTAAGAGAATTTAACTGTCATTAAATCCCCACAACCGAACTAAGTCTCCAATTAAAACACAAAATAGAACCAACAAAATCCTCACTGATCAAACAGGCCACCTCATTAATTATTGCGAAAATCAACACTCCACTCAATGGAAATCACAGAGCGGATTCGGAATTACAAAGTTGCGAAGAGATAAAACGGTCGCGTTTTCTATGGGGGATGTTCTCTGTCGTGGACAGAATTACTGTCGACCACGAAGTCGGAAGGGAGGGGGATGGAGGGCCAGGGGTGTACAGGAGCTAATTATCATTCTTTGTGCGAGTGACAGTTGGCGAAACGCCTTGTGTTCGGAAGTCGGTGACAGAAAGCGGTGCCAACGGAAATGTTGTTTGTTGCCTTGTAATTAAATTGTGTATCTATTTGAGGTTTACTTTACTTGTATTTTGTATTTCATCCCGATTTGATGGACGTGATTTTTCCGGGTGTTTTTTTTGGGTTAAGGAAAATTGAAAAGGAAGTTGTGTTTCTTTTGATGTGCCCCGCAATACTTTTCATAACTTGTCGAAAACAGACATGGTTATTAAAAAAAAAATACTTAACGAACTTCACAAGCAGCTAAATGGTCCTCGACGACCATGACCCATCCAAGTGTCACTTTCAGACAACTACCTCTCAACTTACAACTACACAAAATTTCCCTGGAACTGGACTAAGAATCTGACAATAGAAATTAGAACTATGTACCAGGAGCACATAGGACATTATGAGTTCCTAACTATCCTCCAGCTCTAGTCGTTGAGGAGCTAACTTTGAGTTGCAAATTCTTGGGTTTAACTCAATACCAGGTGTCTAAGTGTGTCAAGTGATTTAAGTGGCTAAGGGCATATGCATATGCATTTGGCATCTATTGAAGATTTGGTTAGTAGTTTGGTGAGTTTCTGGCATTATTAGAAAGCCATTAGATAAATTACTGATTGAGTCTCTATTTTAAGCATCATCATCATTTCTTGCCCTTATCCCAATTCATTTGGGGTTGGCGCAGCATGTCTTCTTCTTCCATACCTCTGTATAAATAATTCCATTATTATTTGCGTTTACCCGCGAATGCTCAAGAGTCTATGAAAAATTATCATTCAGATCGTTCCTAAAATATTTCATGTTTTAGGTTAATATAGTAGACGTATCGTTGACTCATAAAGCCATTTAAATCACTATAATTTTTAGTAATAAAAAAATAACTGTACCACAGAAATACGGATATTTTCACGCCATAAAAATATTGATACCGCAAACTAACGACGATAAGTTTTAATGTCCGTGATTCTAGGAAGCCGTCAGGAGTTAATATGGCAAGACGGAATCAATCAATAGTGAGGTTCTTCAGATAAGTCAGGTGCGTAATAGTAGCATCCGGCGCGCGTGTATGACCTGATGTATGACCTGATGTATGACCTGATGTATGACCTGATGTATGACCTGATGTATGACCTGATGTATGACCTGATGTATGACCTGATGTATGACCTGATGTATGACCTGATGTATGACCTGATGTATGACCTGATGTATGACCTGATGTATGACCTGATGTATGACCTGATGTATGACCTGATGTATGACTTGATGTATGACCTGATGTTTGACCTGATGTATGACCTGATGTATGACCTGATATATGACCTGATGTATGACCTGATGTATGACCTGATGTATGACCTGATGTATGACCTGATGTATGAACGGGGGCGGAAAGTAGTATGTAAGAATCGCTGGTGGCGTTCTGTGGTTTCTGCCAACCCCCATGGGACAAAGGCGAGAGCTTATTCATGTATGTCGAAACAATTTAAAAAAAACATTTTTACGGACAAATATAAGACAAGACTCCGGACGTGGATACCATCACAGAAATGCTTCTGAAGTATCTGTGAAAAATCTGTATCCGATGTCCACAGCCGGCCCGCAAAATGTCCGTATTAAATCCTTATAGGTGCGGTCAAATCCGAGCGGACTAGCTGCAGATATCAGACTGGCAGATATTTCAGAAAACCGGTCGGCAACTTGTCCCCCACCAGTATTACTAATTCTTTAAGATTACTTTAACTATGCATATACTGTTTTTGCCATTTTCAAAAACATGAGTTTTTTCCCTGCATACAGCGCCTTCAATATGTGTAATAATATTCTAGATGCCTTGCATGAAGTACATTAATGCAAAATGTATCATCCGCAACACAAACACTGGCTGTCTAGACTTTTAAATTACTTTCCAACGTCCCTAAGACGATACGGCGAACCGAAGAACGTGAGAATTTTTGAAAGTAGGAAACAGTCATTTGTTTTCGTGGATATTACCTTCAAAGTTACGGTACGGGTTCCGTTTTTGTTGAATATTAGGGTGCCTATTGATATTGTATTCTTTTTTGAAGAGAGTTTAGGTTTAAACGGTAGTTTACATTTTAGTAGAGCGAGCTTTGAACCAATTATTATCATGTGAAAATACGAAATGTTTTTGTTTGTTAGTTGTTCTCACGCGATCGAAGCTGACACCTCCGGACACACTTACTTACTATACAACGCCACATCGGCATCGTCCCAAAATCCAAAAAATACTCTGTTTATTGCCATATTTTAAATTAATCGTTCCAAATATCTGTTGTAAAATCATGCTAAAATATTAAACTCATTAGAATTCAAAATCAAAGTGTTTCTTTTGTTCCATCGCGAACAGCCATTTATTATTTATTCTTATGTTATTTCCTCATGGTATATTTACTAATTAGATTTTTATGTTTTTGGCGTCACTTTTAATTTATTCTTTCGTCGGCACTTAAATAATTATAAATAAAAACAAAATTAATAAAACGACACAAACAGACAATTAATTCAACATCGCCATATCTTTGTACATAAACATTTTATGTAAGAATACGCTTCCAGTAGCAAAACGACCTGAGTCAATATTTTACGATTTGGAGTTTGTTTGAAAATGAGTTCCAATTACGTTTGTTTACAGTTGAGTTTCGTTATTTATGTTTTTAGAGTTATGTCATTATTGATATAGAGGATAGTATTAATTATATGGATCGTTTGTACAAAGGCAAAGAGGGAACATTGATTAATTAAAGTAATGGACGGTAAAATGTTTATTGTCTGTTTATCGCAGCTATATTTTTCTTGGTAAATAAAAGTATTAAAAGTATTTACGTTGTGTTTACATTATTTCAAAGACAAAAACTGGTTAATAATAAATGTAACACGTGCCTCTAATCGTAAAGGAGTATGTAAGGATCGTAGGTAAGAGACTTCCTGTAAGTTCTGGCTACCTTCATGAGAAAAAGGCGGCGGTGAGTTTACATGCTGAGGTTGGTACCATGCACAAATCATTATACGATTTATCTCAGTGACTTCAAGCAGTAAAACATAGTGCGTTTTCAACTACAAAAAAAGTAGGTGTCTAATTTAAACCCTACATAAAAACCAGTCCATATCAATCGTATGTTATCCCTCAGTAATGTGGGTCAAGCGAAGGGAGCCGAGGCTATTAGGTTCCCGTCCGACGTAAGACGAAGGGCGACGTGTCACCTTGTACTGGTGAATACGAAAGGAAATGTATGGGGGAAACAGTCAGATTAGAAACAGTAAAATTAGAATACTAAAAAAACGTATAAAAATAAAACTGGCAACTAAAAGTAAAACTTTACTAGAGCGTAACTGTAAACACCCTATATGGTACCTTCTGCTGAGCCATACCTTCCTCACTGTGAAAGCACCTGCACGGAGAAAGTTCGTGGATATAACATATCTCACAATGTTAATAACTTCAGTTGGTCATTTAATAAATCGTGTTCATTAGGTCCATAATGCAGGCGTCGTTAGAACAACAAACAGGAGAAAAGTTACAAACTATAAATAGCAACCCTAAACATTGTATAGATATAAAATACAAAATGACAAAAGTTTTTTTAGTGTACCTTTAAATGAAACGCAAGAAAGTAATTTGCAATCAATTTTTATCATAGACCTACAAGTACAAAATGTATCAAGTTAATCTCATACAAAATACTCCGTATCATCAAACAATCCAACATAAAGAGTATTGAGTAAGCGTGTCCTGATCCGTCCCTCATCGCTCGCAGTCAAAGGGAAACACATCAAATGTTTGCACAATAAAACAAAAGACAGCTACAGTCGAGAAGATGTTGTGGTTTTATGATGATGATGAAGGAAACATCGAAAGAAACAAAAGGTAACTGGGCTGTAGGGCAACATCTTGATAATTATCATAAGCTATTGATTAATTTTAGCTTCTAGTCTAGTTAGGTACTGAATTTAAGAATTTTATGAGATCTCAATACATAATAATAGATTTGTTTATGATAGGATAAGCATGGTATAATCAGCCTATATTCTTCCCACTGCTGGGACACCGACTTCTTCTCTGTGAGAGGCAATGGGCTATAGTCCCCCATGCGGGCATAGTGCTCGTTGATGGTCTTTGATTTTTGGTTCTAGCACATTCCGCTTTCCACGCAATGTTTGGGATTTATTTTGCTCATTGAAACTTTTTCTGCCATCTCTAACAATAAGAGAAGTTTTTGTCTTACATAATCCATAAACATCGCGGTCAATATAAACAACAAATCCTTTCATTTCACTTCATCTCTCTTCAATTCAACTCAATTCTTTTCCAATTCAAACGAGTGTACCAACTCAAACTATCACAGAACTACCGTCAAACAAACAAATACAATACAATACTCAGAACACAGTACAGGCATACATTGACAATAGTCCACAACAAGTTTGATATGAAACGTGTGCAAATTACAACAAGTGGAAAATTGCAGTAGTTTAACTGTAGCGCGCAGGGAAACTCAAATAAAAACTGCGGAGAAGCGATCCCTTTGTGTGGCGGTGCAAGTTACGAGAGGGCGCGTCTATATTTGTATAATGGAAATTGTATAGAGTTTTACATGCAATAAAGCGGTAGTTTCTTCTCGACATCGTCCACATACAATGTCTTGCCGTACGCCGCGAAATACAACGGAAATGTACCAATTTGACAATCAACGAGACGTTTAGGGTGATAGCAGACGTCACTGATATTGCTCAGGGACCTCTGACTTATTTTGGAATTAAAACTGTTTGAAAAGTTGGTTTCTGTTAAACGAATAAGGTTTCGACATCTGTTAGAAATGATTCTTACGTCTTTCATTTTCAGTGAAATTATATAGTTGAGGTATTTTAGATAGGGACCTAAATTTAAATATAATTTAGGAGTTTCAGATAGATCGTGTCTATTACCTATCAAGCAAATTAATACTGCTAAGCTAGCAAGGTCAGGTAAAGCACGAGATAAAGATTTAATAAGAAAAAGGGGTTTACTTATCCCCGCTTGCGCACTATAAAGATGCAGTTTATGATGGTATAACGTTCCTTTAAGACCGTTAAAAATATCTACAACTGTTTCCGATAGAGAGAACAAGTGTGTCGCTCGTTAAATTGTGGATTCTCTTGTTTATGTTCTTTATGATGTCACAAACACATTGTTTATGGCGCCGTAAAGTATAAACATCGGTCTACTCATAAATATTGTAGATTATTCGGTCAATATTAAAGAAGTTCCCTTACGTCTAGACGTTGTTTTTGTTGTTTTAATGAGAATATAATTATGCCTGAATCCGAATAAATTTTTTGGAGTATCGAGGTCGTAAGCATAGCCTCAAAACACGCCCTAAAAGAAGTAACATATTCTTTGATATTATTTCAAGGTCTAATTTCAAAACTAAACTAAACGTGATTAGTACACTATTTTTTTTAAACTAAAAAGTCTTTTTTCGGCCGCAACTTGCTTGCTTAGTACTTTGCTCGCTTGCTTGATCTATAACCCGATCAAGAAAGTTTCAATATTCTGAAACAATAAAAACACTGACAGCTCTTGAACAGTGCCCAGATGTGTTGTGCGCGATCATAAGTATGTAATATAAACAAACATGTGCGTGTGGTCTGAGGGTCACTTTGTTAAAAAAAATGAAATTATGCTTAGGATTTAGTGAACATTCCCAAAGAATTGTGAAAGTTGGAATCAGATTTTGTGAAAGCCAAATAAGCGAGTTATGGACTGCAAAGTTGGGCCCTCAGTTCTCACATAGAGGATTGAGGGCCCGCCTGTACCTGATAAACTATGAACACTACAGAAAAAGTCTTTATGCCAAAGTCTAAGCTAATGCCAAACAAAATTAGTGAAAACAAGATTTTATCGCAAAACGCTGTCCTACTTTGTATATTTACGTTCAAAATGGGCCCTCAATTCTCATACACGTAAAAGTTTACAATGCGAACAAAAGTAAACCATTAACTTACAGCTACTACTTGATATCATAATATGCTACTAAATAAATTGTGAAAATTTGTGAAAGCATCAACAGGTCCCCACGTCTTGTGGTTTGAAAGTTATAACCTTGATAAAAATTCGGGCCCTCAGTCCTCCATTTCTTTTGTTTTCCTTTTAAACTTAACGTATTAAAGATAAGACAAACACAAAATTGTGTCTTTTTGTGAAATTAATTGTGCAACAAATTCGATACCAGGAAGAAAATAAAAGACTCTTTATTGTATAAGAAAATCGATTTTTTTTTATTCTCTGAATTAGCAAATAGGGTAACCACAATTTATTTTAGATTGCAGCAAATATTAGTAAATGTAGTGTCATAGGTTTAAAAAGCTTTCTTCGATTTTCGGTTATTATTATCATAGCATTTAAAGTTACTATTAATTAATACATGACATTTGTAATGACCAATACTATCAGGGAAAGCTGAAGGAACGAATTAAATTGCTCTGATAAGTTCGTACACCTTTAATTTTATTCTTATTGTGTGCGGTATATCCTGCAGGCAATACTCGTCAGTACCATTTAAATCGAATGCAATGATCAAATGTAATATTTATAATGTATAAAAATAATTCGTAGTTGACTGCTGCGTTGTTAGAAACACAAGTAAGACAAGACTTAATTGATTCGTCTAAACGAATTGCGTCTTCCAAACACTCGATCCCAAAAACGGCTAACTTATCGGAATTGAGTGGTAAGAAAGCAAATTGTCTGTCTATTGGAATCGTCATTTTTTTCGTTAACTTAGTAGTTTGATTTTTTCACAACTTCAAGGGACGGAAGACTTGAGTATACGGTTTTAATTTCAACTCGATACCTCCACGTGCTCCCGAGATAAAGGGTCTTGACAAACAAACGGACTGGCAGACGGACAACAAAGTGTTAAAAGGGTTCCGTTTCTCCCTTTTGAGGTAGGTACGAAACCCTACAAATCTAAGAAATTTTATTAAAACCTATGACACTACATTTACTAATATTTGCTGCAATCTAAAAGAAATTGTGGTTACCCTATTTGCTAATTCAGAGAATAAAAATAAAACTCGATTTTCTTATACAATAAAGAGTCTTTTATTTTCTTCCTGGTATCGAATTTGTTGCACAATTAATTTCACAAAAAGACACAATTTTGTGTTTGTCTTATCTTTAATACGTTAAGTATATTAAAAGGAAAACAAAAGAAATGGAGGACTGAGGGCCCGAATTTTTATCAAGGTTATAACTTTCAAACCACAAGACGTGGGGATCTGTTCATGCTTTCACAAATTTTCACAATTTATTTAGTAGCATATTATGATATCAAGTAGTAGCTGTAAGTTAATGGTTTACTTTTATTCGCATTGTAAACTTTTACGTGTATGAGAATTGAGGGCCCATTTTGAACGTAAATATACAAAGTAGGACAGCGTTTTGCGATAAAATCTTGTTTTCACTAATTTTGTTTGGCATTAGCTTAGACTTTGGCATAAAGAGTTTTTCTGTAGTGTTCATAGTTTATCAGGGCCCTCAATCCTCTATGTGAGAACTGAGGGCCCAACTTTGCAGTCCATAACTCGCTTATTTGGCTTTCACAAAATCTGATTCCAACTTTCACAATTCTTTGGGAATGTTCACTAAATCCTAAGCCCAATTTCAATTTTTTTTAACAAAGTGGCCCTCAGACCACACGCACATTAAACAAACAACATTTTTCTGTCTTGTTACCATGATGATGGACTGCTTCGTTGATCTAGCGGTCGTTTGCCCGGGTCGGGCAAACTGTTATTGGGTTTTCCATCAGTCTGGTTTTGTGTGTATTATTAGGTACACTTCTGCCTAACCCTTCTGGGATTATAGGCGTGATATTGCATTTATATATAAGAGTAAAAAACCCTTCACATTTAACAATGACTAGCCAAACATCCACAAATCACAAAAAAATGCACCATTCATAACTAACTTGGACCATCAGCCTCCACCTGAAAAACCCGTCGGAACATAGGCATCCACTGGAAAACGAGTTTTTAATCGTCCGGACCGGATGCGGGAGGCGGCAGGAATCCGGTCCGATTTCCCAACTATGTTCATTAAATTCAGGAATGTATCGACGAACACTTTTTATTGGAGAATGAAGAATGTGAGAATTAAAAGCTGAAAAATATTTGAATATTCATCAGGAGGCTGGATGGAAATTGAGAGGATTTTATCTGTGAGATTTTTTTGTTAAGAGGAAGTATGTTAAAGATGTACAGAAATGGGATTTAGTAGACCAGTATAGAAATAATGACTAACTGGATTAACCGATTTAAAACTAACGTATTGTCGCTATCCATTGAGGCCTCGTGCTTACACAGGGAAACAGGATAAGCGACCTTGCTTTATACTACGCCACGTGCCACGCGGCTCCACGTGTGGAGATCGGTAATTTTCCCACGGTTTCGTACTACCGGATATTATTTCTATAACTATTGACTATCTTACCACTATTATAAATGCGAAAGCTGGAGAGGATTGATCCCTGATCTGTCAAATCACCGCTACGGTGAAGGACTGTCGTCTGTCACTTATTCACACACGTATTAAAAAAATATGGTTATCTGTAAAGTCGGTTTACGGACGATAATTTACGTGATAACGTAATTTTTCATGATATTAGTGATTTTAACTTAATAAACAAAATTTCATCCCCCATTTCAACCCCCTAAGGATTGAAATTCTAATAACACCGTTGCGTTAGCTTTCAAACTTCGAAAATTAAGGACTTTCCTATACACAACTTCATCCCCTTTTTAAACTCTTTGGGGGTGGAATTATCAAAACGCTGAGACACGTATAAATTAATTTTCATTCGTCAGCAAAATTTTAAGATCGTAACTTTAAAACTGACGGACTTTCATACAAGCTTTCATCCCCAATTAACTCCCTTAGGGCTTGTATTTTAGAAAATCCTTCCTAATTCCTTGTCTACATTATAAAGGAAACCCCTGAGCAAAATTTGAGTTTTCTAGGACTAAGGGTTTGGGCTGGGCGTTGATCGACTGGCGCGCGGAACGGTGTAACACTTTTCCGTGCGTACAGCCGGTGTTCATCGAATTACAACATGTTATCACGTCAAAAAGTTCCTATTTAAACCTTGTACCTCAGTATAGTTAGTTCATATCAGTATTATAAAAGTCGATAGTACTATTTGTAATATTACAAATCCAACAGTTGACCTTTCTTAGGGTCCCTTATTCAGCGGGCACCTCAACTTTTATTAGAAGTAAGCTAGCTGTAAGGTACCTGAAACTGCTGAACTGACGGTTGATAGAAACGGATAAAAGAAAAACTTGTTGATACTAAGGATTATAACGATGTCAGATTTAATATTGAAAGTCTGAAAACCTTTCTTTGTTTTAATGTTCCCTTTGATCGAAAAGATTTTTTTAGTAATCGTTCAATCTTTTGTAAAAATATTTTTATTCTCGCCTACTTACTTGGCATAATTAGGTACTTAGCTATCATCATCCATAATATGCTTTTCACAAATAATACCGAATAATAGGAATTATTCGGTATTATTTGTGACAACATGAAATCAAAAACGTTTTTCGATTCAGTTACAGTTCAGATTCGAGAATTATATCATTAAATGAGGAGAATCGAGTATTACAGTGCGCGACTTGTAACGATACGATTTCAACCAATCACTTGATTCTGTACAAAATCGAATTAAAAGTGAATGCTCCGGTGAGGAAGTGCCTTTAAACGGGATCCCTTCTTTTTGCATAATGTTCTTTTTCCTAAAATACTTTGACAAAACTATTTTGGCATAATTTGTTTTGCCATAATAATACTTTGCCATATTTTTTTGGCATACAGTTTATGTTCGCATAATTATCTTGACGGCTAATTTGTTTTGGCATAAATTTAATTCGCATGATGTTACTAGGCATAATGGCTATTAGCATAATAGTATTTAGGCATACAATTAATAGAAATAACGGAATCAAATTTGAGTTATTTTATGTAATTATTTTGAAATAAAAATTCATTAAGTTGTGCTACAAAAGTTAGTGACAGAAACGAATCACTGCAAAACCGATTCCACTTAGTCTTGTCTGCCCTACCCCTAGAGTGTAATGGTGGTGGTGAGCGTAGAACAAATCTGCGGCGATAAGTGCTGCATGCTTGCTTGCTGCATGCTTGCTTGCATGCTGCATGCTTGCTTGCATGCTGCATGCTTGCTTGCATGCTGCATGCATGGTGTATGCTTGTTTGTATGCTTCTTACAGGGAAAAAAAACCCACATATGTTCTCAATCAACTATGTTCAAAACAAAAATATGTTATGTATCTATATACCTGCTTCTGGAGATACGGTTTTTTTCCAATCGTCGAAATAAATTGGTATATCCAATTATGGTATGTCTAACATTTTAGGAGTTAATTAATATGCTTCTTTGTTATGCCTATACAAAATATGTTTTAATATCATTGTGCGTTAATATATGTATGCTTAAGAATGTTATGCTTAATCATTATTATGATTAGAGAAATTATGCTTAAAAAATATGCGTAAGCTGTTATGCCTAAATAATGTTATGCGAAAATATAATTAGGATTAACCAAGTATGCCAAGTTACATTAGGTCTTAAATTTTTATGCAAATGGATAGGGAACCCCTTTAATAACATGGTAAGTAAGCCACTTGCTCCTCGTATTAGAATACCAGTTTACTTAAATCAAGCTAGTAGCTTGTGTGCGCATACTTGTGACGACATCGTCTTTGCTCCGGTACCGACCGGTGCATAGTTGTGTGAGCCGGGAACTTTCAGCAGGTTGTAGTCTATGTGAACTATTGAGTAAGTAAGTATTAAAATACTCATACGGTACAATTCACGCCTTGTGTAAACAGAAGGATTAACTTTGGAACATATTACGTTTTTAACTAACACAGTAGTTAATTTGTTTGCTACATTTTTGTATTAAAAATCATAGGTCTTTTTCTCTTTGAAAAGACGATCTTTTGGAATATTATAATCTACTACAAACAATAATTGAAAAGTAAGTTTGGATTATTTAAAACAAAAGGCTTTATGTTATCTGTTGTTATCTAATTAACTAAGTAAGGATATGCAATAACCTTTTTGAAATATGAAAAAGTGTAGTTTAAAACATAAAATTGTTAAAAAATGTAAAACGTAAAATTTACATCCTATTAATATTGGCGTTATGAACTCACAAATTTAAATAAAGGGCGAAAACAAAGCGAGTTAGTTTCCTTTAATAACCTTGTATAAATTAGAATAAATTTAGTTTACATTATACAACTCAAGTACGCAGTTAAGTGCTTGAAACTTTAGCTCACCTCTAAACGCCTCAAAATTATTTTTCTATTGTTTTCGTAATTTCTGTGTTTAGATGTTTACCTGTAACAAAAGAAAAATACACATTAATTTCCATGAAACCATATAATTTGAATAGTTATTATAACCGGTTATGTGCGGCCATTAACGTTAACGTTAACGTTAACGGCCACAGCGAATCGAAATAAATTACAACAGGACAGTCTAGCAGTCGTGCTACGCCGTAGCCACTTTGCTACGCGCTGACAGATAAAGTGCTACGGCGTAGCAAATATGCTTCGTAGTATGATTTGCTTGAAACAATAATGTTGGAAATTTATCACATTAAAATGGAGCTCACCAGTAACTTTCCATTAAGAGATAGTAGTAGTCGCAAAAAAGTTATTGAGAGTGTTAACTTTTCACCAGTCTCCTCTTTTCTCAAGTATAACCGATTTATTTTTTATAAGTATGCCCGTTATACTCACTGGGTTAGTGAGACCTGTTGTTTGTTACAAATACGGTTCTTCTAATGCATAAAATCAGATTAAAAAAAACACACACATTTAAATCCTTTTTCGAACCGGGTTTAAAACCTAGAACGCGGAACTCAGCAGCCTTACTTGGCGACCACTAGCCCAACGAGGCGGGAAATTACAGTTAGAAGCGAAAACTTCAAGATTTCCTAGTTCCATACAAAACAGCGTGACCCAGATAGTTAAATGTCACACTAATCAGAGAGTAATTAGCAATCTTCACACGAACTAGTTTCAAAGGAACAGGGTTAACAAGGTAACGTTTTAACTGCTACTGCCTCAAGGTAACAAACGTCAAAGGGTTACGTTTGTCCACTCGCCTTGTTCTGCAGTTCTGTGCTTTAACGGTGCATAACTGAGCATAGCGCATAGAGGTGGTTTCACACTGGGTAGGCGTGGAGTGGATGCGATGCAGCAAATGAGCAGCCAATGTTCGCAAGCATTGGCTGCTCTCTGAGCCTTACACGTCAAAAGATATCTTGGTTGATAATATATTCCGGTTTGTGATTTATTGCTTTCGTTTTGCAATGTTATACAATCTCTATTCATGATGCAGTATAAATCAATAAATATGGACATTACACACTGCGCCATCTAGTGCCACACTAAGCAACGAGGCTTGTGTCGTGGACATCAGATAGTTGATATACTATATAGATGCTTTTTGTTTGTAAATACATACTTATTATACTTATAACCATCCATGACTCGGAAACAAATGTTCATCACACAAACATTTGCTCCCACCGGGACCCTAAGAACGTAAGGCAACCTTACTACCGCTGTGCCATTCGGGTCGTCAATATTTATTTTCTCCATCTTATGACTATCTTTACAGTTTAATGTTATATAGTATGTAATATAGTTAATGTTGTAATATTTATTTAATTTTTCTTGTCTCGCATGTTCTCTTGCATCAAGACGTTTCACACCAAAGACGGGCGGGACGATCACTGCGCTCATCCTATCCACTTTTCGCCTTGCCGCGTCGGTGTGAAACCACCTTAACTGTGCATAGCAGTGTATAATGGTGCATAGTTTGTAAAGTGCTCTTAAGTACGTGAAGAATGTGTCAGGGGCATGTAATAAAGTAAGTTTTAAGTTGGCGCTTGAGTTAGTGCCGTGACCTGTTTTAGGATACGCTGAGTTGAACGAAACATGCACGTTCTCAGTTACACTTAGTGACACCTTGTTAACTGACTAATTAAAAGTATACTGTTGGGATGTTTAGCTCATCGCCGCGAGTTATAACTATAACAATGCAATATTTGAGTGCAGTCATGCACTTTCACTATCATCTCCCTGCCCTTGTCCCACTCTACTCGGGCTCGGCGCAACACGTTTGGTCTTCCGTTCTCTCCTGTCACACGTCACAGCATCATCTACTCATCCATGAACTTTACTTTGAGTAATTTATTTAATTGTCACTGCTTTCAAAACGGGTAAACCATTAGATGCATCCACCTTCCCACTCTGTCCATGTCGTGGATTATGTTCTCCCTCACACAGAGAGAGGGTGTGTCCTAGCAATCGGGAACGTTACGCGAATACAAGAATGTTAAAATCATATACATACTCGTACATGCAATACTTGAATTCATGATTAAACTATTCTTTATTTCCAAGTTTATCTGAGTAATATGAACTTTTTTCTTTCTTTCAAGTTCTTTATCAACACGTACATTTTCAATGAACTTTATCTCCTGGATCTATACTTACGTATCCTCTCCATACCTTCGTAAATTCAGTACTACCCTCATCATATTCCAGGCGATCTGTATTCCACCCACTCTTTAACAATAAAACTCCTAACAAACGCTCATACACAATAGCTAGACAGAAACCCTTTAACTTGCTGAACATATTGCATGAAATCATACTGAAATACGTGAAGTGTGAGGAGGATTTGCGCTAAGGAGGCCGTGTTTTGGATATTTTATGGCATGAGGTTTCGATTATTTTGAAATGTTATCGTTGGATGAGAATTTAATCCGAAGTCATGAACTCTTTTGATACAAATATACTCTAAGTACGCTTTATAAGTAACTAGCTTATGCCCGCGGTTTCGCCCGCCCGCAAATTATATACTAAAACCTTCCTCATGAATCTCTCTATCTATTAAAAAAACCCGCATCAAAATCCGTTGCGGTCCTTGTAGTTTTAAAGATTTAAGCATGATAGGGATATAGGGACAGAGAAAGCGACTTTGTTTTATACTATGTAGTGATGGTGAAGACGGTCATGTCACCTTTTATCAACAACTGTGGTAACTAGGGCTAGAAAATAGCTGATTACATTTTACGTGTTATACAAAAACCAATCTTTTATCACATCTCAACAGTTATCAGTGTAATAATTAAATTATTCCTATCCCGTTTGTGTATTTTTTTATTACTGCTGCAGTTATTTATGTTGCTAGTGTTGTTATTAAACTATTATTACAGCTCAATATTCCAAGGTTTTTTTGTAAAATGGATCTAAACATAAAGTCTTTCAAAGACTGATTTAATTTTTAAAACCTGAAGTTAAAAAAACCGGCCAAGAGCGAGTTGAATACAAAATCAAAATCAAATCATTTATTTCAAGTAGGCCAGTTACAGGCACTTTTGAATTGTCGAAACAAAGATGAAAATTAAATGTAGCTTTAGTCCCAGTCACCAGACATAAAAACAGTAAAAGTACTGTAGTTGCCCATTCCCTAACGTAGATCTCTATGGAGAAGAACGGGCAAGAAACTCCATGGACACTCTTTTAAATACATAAACACACGTGGAGGGGGTTTCGTATAATGCCAAAGTCTTATATTGAGTTTACCACTTTATTTTCAATTGATAGAATTCTTATAGGTGTTCCTGTAATCTACAAGCAATGAACTATATTTCGTATTTCGTCAATTTTTTTTTTAATTTCAATTTTAGGATCAGTAGTTTCGGAGATCAGGGTGAATGAAATCAAAACTATTTATTTTACAATAATAACAAAAATATATTTGAGATCCTCATAATGAGCCATTCCATTAATTTGATATATAACACAGTAAGGCTTGCGAAACTTTTTTTAAATTTCCTAATTTGTCCCCCGAAAATGATCCTTGTTATAAAAATATTTATTTACTTTGCACATTTGTGTGTCATAGGTCACAGGATTACACCATCATACCAAATTTCACCTGATTTGGTCCAGTAGATTTGGGGCAAATTGGTTATGACAGACGGACGGACAGACAGACAGACGCACGTGTGATCCTATAAGGGTTCCGTTTTTTCATTTTTTGTACGGAACCCTAAAAATCAACCCAAATTGTTGAACTTTAGTACACGTACTTACACAGACTATAAAAACTTCACTTTTTCCTACCGGGCGAATACTGTCAGCAGTATGTATGTATTATAATACATATTTGTCAGCATTCTCCCTCGTGTGTATCCTTGGTGTTTGTATACATTGCAGGGTTAGTATGGAGTAAGGAAAATGGAGACCGTTGTTTACGTGACATGAAAGTTGTATTTATTTGATAGGGATTTGAAGTGAGTATTTGTGTTGCCTTCCTTCGTCATTTTCGTGAGAAAGTTAAAATTACATATATTTAATAAGAAGGTTGGGGTCGGATGGGTAAACGCTTAAATTTAAATATTGATTAACAGCTTTCGGTAAGACTGGATGCCGACCTCAACATACTTGAGTAAAGGCATACTTTAATATAATGTTTTAGAAAGATTTATCGCCTGTTATTGGAAAAATATTTTCTCATTAAAATCTTAAAAGCTGCTTGCGAATAATTTATTTGCCATGCCACTTCTCCAATATCAAATTAAAACCGACAAGCTATGCCATCAGAAACCAATTTCCGTAAAAGAGACAAAATGAACCGAACGACGTCCGATCGTTAAGTTAATTGCAAATAATTACCGACGCCATATTGCCTGTTCATAATTCATGAGCGACCACTGTAGTACCGCTACCCACCGCTGTCTATGTATTGTACTTTACGTATAATTACTAGTACGTACGTGACTTCATAGATATTCACTTGTTTTTTTATAGGAAAAGGTTCTACCATAAAAGTAAGGGGCAAGATGCCGCTTTTCATTTGTTTTTTATAGACCGGCGTGGGGTCTGTGCCGCCGGATATGCGCACTCCTGCATTGGTCATCACGAGCCACGTGTAAGTCGCTGCGTATAGCGCTGTACCAAACTCTGCATGTGCTCTTACTTTATTTTATTTATTCGGGAAAACAAACAATTACACATTAAAAATTACAAAAAGTTAAGATACAAAAATGATACAAATGTGAAATCAACCACGTTCTCCACAGATACACAATGAGACAATTTGGTAGATTTTAAGATTAGCGTTGTAAACAAAAAAAAAAAAGATTAAAGAATAGATTCAGGCCGCAAACGATTACGATCTACGTAGGCATGTATGTTGTCGGATGGCCCTAGGTGGTTGAGAATAGTTTTTGGAGTGGAAGTGGTGCGAGACCATTTTGTTTGGTTCGCATCAACCAATGCCATTCATGTATGACTGGTGCCAGCAAGGCAGGGCAGTAGACCGCCAGATATAACACCCGTCTGCTCAGAGGATGCTACCAAAGGGTAGCATCTTATGAAATTAATTATTCTTGGTAGAAAGCTATGGGAGATGAACAGTTGAACACCCTGTTCTTCATACTGCTATATGTATTAGGACAAAAATATTGGTAGATACGTGGGGGATTAGAACCAATTCCTTCTAAAAGAGAGGTGGCTTGTGTCCCAGTAGTGCTGCAGTGGGAACATTATAGGACTTAAATAGGGCAGAGAAGTGTACCTAACACCTCACCGCCCAGTCTTCGGGAAATACAGTAGTGATGTTTGTGCAAAACGTTTATGTTAGCATTTCCAAAATAACAATGAAAATGTTTATTGCAAAGTCGCTGGCTAGTACTTATGTACTCACAACAAGCGGGCAGTACGCGCAGCCCAACGACTACCACAGCAATGCGTCCTCGCATTTCGCGCCACCAAACGTTCTGTTACGACCAGAGCCTTGTACATTATGCACAGTGTCATGTTAACGTTTATGGTAAGCTTTACATAAGTACCAGTTGAATATTCTCAAGATATAAACTTGTAGCTCTCACTCACAAAGGAGTCCAGAGACTCACTAGTGTGAAAACTGTGGGCTTACTAATCTGGTTATGCTTATTCTGGCGTTAGTTAAGCTAACTGCCGAAATGTTGGTAGTCATTAGGTACTTACACCTCTGCTTAACCATTCTAAGAAAACAGACGTGATGTTATGTCATAATATGTACAGTCACAAGCGTGTACAAACAAACTCAAAAGCGAATTCTTGTCAAAAACAACGATAAAAATAAGTCTTATTTCAGAATGCTCGTAACAACATAAAATTGTTAAGTAGGGTCTTACACCCCGATAATAAGTAACTAATGTAATACGTTTTGTCAGGAAGGCTTTACCAACCACCCTCTCCGAGAATTTAAAAGTTATTGACGTATGACAAGATAAACAAACACTCACTCAAAACTCATTCTTAGAATCAGGAAGAGTAGAGTGTTAGCTCGGACATGTATGATATATTTTATAAAGTATAAGAATATTTTTATAAACATCAAAGACGGTCTTGTATAAAAATAATTCTTAATAATTCGTTTAAAGTATGTAACGGGCATCTGCGAGTTGGTTTCGAATTCTCGGACGCCTTGCAAAGGTCCGGGGCCCCAGGGCTCATTATAATTATCCTTATATCAAAGCCACCTTTCATTGCTCCAGGTATTACGGTATTTTCATCTCTGTTAAATACTGTGTATAACAGACAACACAAGGGTAGAAGCACAGAGGGTCAGTAATTAGTGAAGAGTAGGAATAATTCGATGAATGCCGCCAACCGCCCAATACATTGGGCTCTCGAGCCGATAGTGACGACGAAAACCAACGTCGATGTACTGTGTGTGTGTACAAGTTATAGGAGGTAGCGAGTTTGACTTGTAATGAAAACTTCTTTTACAGGGTATAACCAATTTCAAATTGCATTCATAATATTTTTGTGAAGGACATGCAATACTTATGTCTCTTTTTCTGTAGTTGCAGTTTAAGAATATTCCTGAATGTTTGTAGACGGAGCTAGAGCCTCTAATTATACACCACAACAAAAAGGCACCTGTTGACCAGAGGTTTTCCTTAGTTGTAAACTATCGCCACCGCCCTTCCCCCGCACCGGATAATTGAATGACGCCCATCAACTCTGTCCGACCATCCCGACATCCACATGGTGTACAGCCTACAACACGATGAGCCTGCGACACACATGTACACCCCAGAATATGGGGTGACAACTTGTGTGGTAGGCTGTATGCGAAAGTGTGAGGCGATTTTATGTTAATTATCGACGAGCTGATACCATCATTGATACTGAATGACACAGGCAGCTCTCGAACTTGGTGAAATCGGCTCTAAGTCTTCAGGGGTGTAACTGGATTGCTGAATTATTTCATAAATAAATTAAGTTTAAAATTAACTATATCGGTCTGTAAATCATCAAACTGAGCGAATTGAAGACGTCTTTACCAAAATAATGAGGATTTGTCATTTGGTCACCAAGTTGTGACCCTATGTAGGCTTCCTGTAAGTAATTTAGGGAAAAAGATGAAAAGTTTTAAACATATCAGTGCTTATTTCAAATCCAGTGTTTATTTAATTTAGTATTTAGTATATTTATTCGCGTAAAACATGGTATAAAAAGGTGTTACAAGCTTAAATGGCACAAATATGTTTAGCTAGGATATGACCAAGCATGCAAAAATTTTGATTACAGGCAAAACGGTAAGTAGGCATCAAACACTGAACAGTTCACTCAATATTAAGAACATCAATTTTTTTATCTATAAATTCTCTTAAGCTATAAAAACTATGTTCAAGTAACCATTTATAAAATTTTGTAGTAATAATAATAGTAGTAGTAGTATTTAGTAGTAGTAATTTAGTAGTTTTGGTAGTTTTTTAATTCTTCTTCTTTACGTGTCGATGAACTCAAATTGTGTTATACCAGTATGTAGTCACCTGCACAGTTCTATCATTTGCTACAATTAGATCTTGATAGGTGCTAGTGGTTCTGCAGGATGGGCAGGACAGGAGGTGGCGCATGTCCTGCAGAGGCTCCACACTGGCAACCTATTTCGGATGAATAGTTTTTTTAAATAAAATGCTGGTAAATTAGATTAAAGATTTATTTTTATATTTTTAATATACCATTTCTAAAATAATTTTGCATCATCGAAAAGCAAAACAGGGATATTTCAAAAGATACCATATACGTACATTATAGGGTAACAAATCGAAAAGGTTGTAAGGTAAAAATAAATGGGTCCTCGTTAGCCATGGGTAGGCAATTTGTCTTTTATACGCTTGTGCAAACTTTCCCCAGTAATATCCCCTAAATGATGAGAGGGGACACCCTGGAGCATATGTTGACACGTATATTTTATACCTATGTATGTGTTATGATGGAGAAATCTTTTTGGGCGGGTGTAAAGAATGTTTTATGAAGACATCGGAGCGTGAAAGCGACGGATTGAAAGATTGTAAATTGAAAGTGTTGTAGGAAATGCGCTGTTTAAAGTTTTGGGTTTAAGTGTTAGGCTGTACAAAAGGGTTGTTTGACAGGGTTTGTCTCCACCGATCACGCTATCAGATCACGTTAGCCACGGATCACGGTGAGTTGTATCCACACAGAGTGTATGTTTCGATAATCATAATTATTAAAACAATAGTCTGGTAAAAGGCAGTAGTTTCATCCTCACTATTAGCCCTTAAACACAAGTTTAATGTGTACTAGACTTGATTACCCGTTTTCAATTACACAAGTCAGATGGTCACCAAATCTATAAGAAGAAAAAGATAACCAAACCAGCGCTTCCTATAAAATGTAATTATTCATATTAGTGTCGCTTAGTGTTACTAAAAACGAGCGAACGTGTGCAATGTAGACAAACCCAAAAGGAAGTCCCTGATCATCAGAAACTTGCTCCGTATCCTACAACCTCTGGATTGTCGTCATTACTCACGATATACCAAAGAATGATGTTCACCATAATTGTAATCTATAAATCATAGTAACGGCTCACCGTGGTCGGTAATCTACAAAGAGATTCGTGTTGGCTTCACATTAATATACGCTGACTGGCGGTTATACTGTGTTGTAAGAAGACTTAGTGGTTGATGTCTAGGCTTGGCTTTATTAGCTCTTCACTGATTTGTATGTCTTTATTTTTTTCATTATTTTCAAGATTAGGTGTGACTGATACGATAATCTCCTATGTTCTCAACTTTGTTATAAACGGACATTTTGTGTAAAATTTCAAGATTCTAGATTGGTTTAGGGTGTGCGTTGTCTAACAGCAAATAAATGTATTGAGATTAAGTTTTTTTTTTTTTAAATAAAATTAGAGATACTCGACAAAAAACTAGCAGGAATATAATTATATTTACATTTTAATCATCATTATTTCAGCTGAATAACGTCTACAGTTGGACATCTCCTATTCAAACGCCAGCCCAGTTTGGGGATAACTTTAAAACGATAAAATAAAACAATTCCCGATCCGTAAGGAGGTACTTCGGTAACTGTTTCCTCTTTCCGTGCTCGACAACTCTTACTTTTATTTATAGCGTGGCCTGGACAGACACGCCAACTTGACGCTATATATTTCCCCACGAGACCGTATTTTGTCTCAGTTTACGAAGACACTCGATTTATCCGTTAGATATTTCTTAAAGGATTCTTACTGCAATGGTCCATGTAACATGTACAAGTTGTGCGTGAATAGAGTTGTGTGTTGTTTTTTATCCGGTTATAGTAACGAATATCTAAGGACATCATTTTATGGGAGTATTATTAACAAGTGATATATGGCAAGCCAGCTAATATTCAAAGTCTTATCTAGTCTAAAAGAATATTATGAAATGTTAAAAGTCAAGTATGAAGTATTAAAAAGTATTTATTAATTGTATCGAATACATTAAGCGAGAACAATCAATTTTCATTGTCCCAACAGAAAATTAACCATTTTTTTCCACCATTCAACCGTTGACTGCAAACGCCCAACTAAAATATTATTTCTCTCATATCATCATCTAACAGTTGTTATGTAAACTTCAACCACAAAATCAAGCAGTATAATTTACATACCTAACGATAAAGAAGATTTATCCCCAATTCACATAATAATCTGACAACAAACAAACTCCGTCACCCATAATTTCATGTAATAAATCTATAGTCTGTAAGAAGCGACATATCACAAGGATACATAAGGCATAGCATACAGTAGTTCAACACGGAACAAGCGTCGGGATAGGTTCACACACATGCAAAATATTTACACGAATTTTAAGAATGGTTAAAGTAACAGGTTACTCGTAAGTCGGGGTCCTGTCGAGACATGTGGTTCTATGTGTGCATTATAGCACCGTTATCACGCCTATAGCCCCGAAGGGTTAGGCAAAGGTTTGTGTCAGAAGCCACACCTCATTTCGCGAACATATCTGGTAAAACCACGCACCGGGCGGCTACTGAGATATTTCTGGTAGAACAACCCAAATGCACTCTGCCGGGCCCGGGAATCAAACTCAGGACCTCATGTAACCCAAACGAGATGCATAAGCTCACGCCTTTTCCCTAAGCAGACACTTCAATACGCTACCTACCTCGAACCATAACATAAGCCTTTCGCGTCATCCACGTTCATACATCTGGTCATACACACGCCGGTTACCCCATCAACATACAAAACAAGTTTAGTTCACAACCTCAACATCAACATTTTAATTTTATAAAAGGGCCAAGTTGGTTTACTAGTTATCTTTACACTGTGGCCAGGCCGGCACAGAGGAACTAATTACTGAACAAAGACGCGCCGCGATTGCCAGTTAATCAAATGAGCGCGCACTCTGTGGTCTGCGGAGTGTAGGGGTGTTGTGTGGGGGATTACAATTAGGGTGATCATTTACACGTGTTTAAAGATTAGGGTATTTGTTGTATTGAGACTATTATAAGGCGAAATATGTAATGAGAATAAGAATAAATTAATCCATTGTTACAAACGTTTACTTATCCTAGCTTAGCATTATGACAAAATCATAACAAGTAAAATTTTAACAAAAATAGTTAGAAAGCAGTGGTCCCCAAATCAGGCTGCGCCTGTATCTTGGGGGCCGGAGTAATCCTAGTAGTTTTCCTAGATGCTAACCTTGGAGGCAGCATATTTGAGTTTAGCTAAATATAGGTGTACTACAATATAATTTTAACTAACAAATTGTCAGACATCAGGAATTTCTCAGCAATAGCCGCAGAATTAGGATTTATGCCCCATCCATGGCAATACCTCGCCCTAGTACATGCTAGGACGAACATAATTAGGTACACGTCTGTCTCTGCGTCGGGGTTAACAGGTAATATAGTAAGGTTAAAGGTAAAATGATTTTAAATTATCTTAATGTATTCACAACAAATATGTTTGTGGTGGAATGTTTGAAGCTTTCACGGTTAAAAACTAAACTTATATTGTCACTTATGGGATGTCTTCCAAACAAACAAATAATAATCACGGAAGATATCCCGTAAGTGACAATATAAGTTTACAACAAATGTTTTTTAATACAAAACTTTGTTCCATCTTTGTCATTTGTCATAGTGAGTAGATACAAGGACGTACCCCAATTGCCAGCTAATCAAATGAGCACACACTCGGGTTGCCACTTTGTTGTGGCAAATTAGATGTAGAAGAGTTTTTAAGGGAACCCAGAGGGGATCGTATCGCTAAGCCTTCGCTATCTCTAACACTGCAAACGAAACAAGTTTGTCAGTTATTAATTACAAGGGAAACACGCGCACAATCGACGGTAATTTAATATCGTTAGTCCCTAAACCATCGCCGAACCTTAGTGGTAAGATGTAACTCCAACCTCGTAACGTGAGCTATTTCGGCGAAAGGGCAGTAGGGTCAGCAAAAGAGCAGCAAGGTATGTGTGGAGCTATGTTGCTAACTATGTTTCACCTCTTATCCTGTCCTTTGAGCTCCAACGTGCAAAGTGACCTTTGCGCTGCCCCCGACGACGCTATGGAAGGGCCAAAGTTTTGGGCTAAAAAAAAAACAAAACACTGTCGTGCCATTGAAGAAAATGCCTTTATCGTTTATACCGCAGCCATTTGATATATTACATCATCATGGCTTCCCCCACTTTATCCGTTCTCCTGAAAGGGTTACTTAGAAGTTATCCCTCTATTTGTGATACATAAGTAGGCCGCATTTACATATCAATGTGTTGCGTACACAATGTAACCAAAGCTGTAAGTGGTAGCTACTTATATTGTGTGGCTCTTACTTACGTTTACGTGGGGTTATGTTGGATACAGTCATGTCATATATACTACCCAAACTATAAGACTGTGGTGTACTGAATTAAATAAAGCATTTTCTAAACGTCAAGATTAGTAGATTATTGCATCGAGCACAAAGTAATTTATTATTGCACCGACTGCTTGATTTAGAGCCCGAACGTTAGCGAGGGCTCTAATCTAACAGGTACGAGGGCAATATAAATTACTTAAGGCGAGGTGCATAATCTGCTTTTCTTTCAACTATTACCTATAGGAATAGTAGATAAAAGAAACTCATATCAAACAGTTAAAAAAGATTTTCTATAACACTGTCGGCTTCATTTAGAATGTTTTCCGGAGTTAATGTGTCGCTAGATGATACCATTTTAATTCTAAGCCGAAGCACTCAAAATCAGATAGTATCACACTTTATCGTTTCCAAAAATATTGTCTAGCAAAATTAACAAAGTTCCCGCCAAATCACTTTTTTCAATTTCTTTCATTTTTAAATCAGAGTTAGCAGCAGTAATTTTTTAAATTTGGAACAAGTAGGATAGAAACGAATAATACGTACGTAAAAAAAAAAGTATTGATATCGGCTGGCTGAATAGAACTAATCCATTGAGATTGGCACCTTTTGGTGTGATAAAAAAAAAAAAACTGTGCAATAAAGAAATTTCATACATTTTTATTGCTCTAGAGCATTAAAGACTCGCTTTGTACTGAGTTTTTAGTGTGATTGTGATGAAATTAAAGCATAGTTGGAAGAAAAGTTTATTTAAGCCTTAGGTTGCAAGTTCGATCTCCGCATGATACAAATGCCACCTAGTTGGGACCAGTCAACTGCATGATTAATAAGAGCATTAATACATATTTAGATTACCATCAACTCGAAAATAATAAAAGACAAAAAGTTTTCGTAATGTAAGCAAGATTTGAGCTATAAATTCTCCCGTGTAACGAATATCCCCGAAACATAAAATTTAATAAACTAACTTATTAGAAACAAATACGGATATAGTATTTACATTATTATTAGGTGATAAAATAAGGCTACAAGTAATCGCACGCGACTGTACCTACATAGGTAAATTCAGCACTCTTTACAGTTAAACCTTTGCTAGTTTATTCAAAAAGCCTGTTTTGTGCGCCTGCACCTTACTATGTATGAGGCAATTACGGCTTACGTGGGGCTAGGCACGGGGAACACCAGGTCATGTTTAAAGCTGTACCTAGAAAATTGTAGTAAGCTAAAATGTTTTACTTCTACATCACCCCGTTTCATTTTATTCCACCTTGTTCCTTACCATGGATATTGTTACAACGCTAAACAAAACATTGCGTCAATAGCGATGTCAACTGGAAGATAGTTTTTTTTTAGAAGAAAATTAGGTTTATCCATCAACATTAAGCGCTTATACAAATTTTCGTGGCCGTGATATTAACCGTTGAGGAGATCTCTCTCATTATGAGGCGATCCTGATTGCAGGATAATGTCTGTCCTAAAATGTATTGTCACCAAAACCAAAGGTGTGTGCAAAATTTCAGCTCAGTCGGTTGCGGGGAACTGGTTCGAACTTCAGTTGCAAAGTTTGACCAATACATACTAACTAACAAACGAACTGTAACAGCAAGCAAAAAGTCTTATAATATTATAAACTAACTATAAGTCTCCAGTTCCCATAAAAATATATATTCTACCTTCATAACGTTTTTGTCTAAATTGCTTAGAAAATGACATCAACTGATCTAATCACGTCTCCTAGTAGGGTTTACCAATATCATTTATGTGTGATTGTATGTTTATATTATGTGTGATCACCTTGGACGAGAAAACCAATTTTCCATTTTTCCCAAGAATGGTGATTTTAAATGAAGCGGACTTTGGAAAACTTTTGCTTTATAATTACATCCACAATCTTGTTGGAAATCTCCCCACATACATCATACATCACGCTCCTCACACATGCGTCAAACAGTGACATTGATTGTTCTAAACAACTGATGGTCGAAGTTTGAGCGCGTCGAATCGGGATGCTGTTCACTCAGATGAGATAACAATCTATATGGACCCTCCGTACATATAGTTTGAGTTTGTTGTTAATGTAAGTACATAATATTGTAGGTATGGTACGAGTGCACTGGTATTCAGCTGTATCTGGTACACTGGAAGCCGACCCTATTATGTTTGGGAAAAGGCTAGGTAAGTGATCATGTTAATGCTTTGTTTTTGTAAGGTAATCGAAAGAAATTTTATCATTTTAGAATGATTAAAAATATACATATTAAATTACATTTTTTTTCAAAAACAAACACATACTTACCATTAAAAATATATATTTTTATTGTTAGAGAAAATAATAATATATGAGCAACACACCTTGTTCTATATAATATTAAACGTTTATCTGATCTGTCAACGAAGTACACACAAAAGTTAAACAATGGCATCTCGACCAAATTGATGATTTATAATATAGCAAAGAGAAAGAGATTAAGAAAACTCCTCCAGAATATGCCTAATATTCAGTACGTCTCCCATCAGTTGACCTTCACCTCATCCTGTTGACGTAGCAACGGAGCCCGTCCTTGAAATAAGAACAAACACACTACCCGACATCTTCCTTCAAAGTCGGGTAATATTTACGACACAAATACTTGTATGTCGAGGGGAAGAATATGTTTTCATACTTGAGTTATTAGAGGTGTTGGTTGTTTACGACCTGAAGAAAAAATTCACCGTAATATTTAATAATTTTGTGAGGGGCTCGTGTAATAACAGCTACGTGGGTTAAACTCCAAGCTTAAGGCACACTTATCGAGGTCGGTACGTGGATGGGTGACCTTCCTTAACATTCTGAGATTTCTCCGTACCTCCAAAGCACGTTTAGCTGTTGGTCCCGGCTGGCATTTGTGATTTTTGATAGTCATTACCGGTAGTCAGCAGCAGGAAAGTCTGATAACCAGTCTTACCGAGCGGTTTCAAGTTATCCAGTTTTGGGTTCTGAAAGTCAGATAGGCAGTTGCTTCATGTAAAATACTGGCATTCAGCTGCATCGGATTAGACTGGGAGCCGACTCCAACATTGGGAATAGACTAGGCAGGTTGTGATGATGTTTTGATCACCATTATGTTCTACACTATTTGAATGGTAGTTGTTTTTTTACCCCAAAAGCACATAGCGCCATAAATTCACTGCGGCAAAAAGTTTAAGCGCATAAAATAGAATAAAATGGAAGGAAATCACAGAATTGGTTCGCTCGGGCTACTGGCCTGTAAACTTGCCCACTGAGAGTGCACGCCGATAACATTGCTAGGGGGTGAGCAGTGTGGGGAGCGGAGCGACTGTGAACTGTATTTTGTAGATCGGTCGTAAAAGAAATAGAAAATATTCGTATTGAAAATCGTGTTTTGTTATGCAAAGTTCCTTCACCTGCTATTTCAACATTAGAACACCAAATAAAACAATACAGCCTGTGTGATGAGTAGAACTTTAGCCACCACTTAAACTAATGTACTCTCTAAACGAACGTACTCTCTAGAACGAGATTACTAACTACGTCGCATAACACAAATACAAGCACTATTTGTGTAGAAGTTGTGCTAATCCATTATTCCTCCGTGCTACTTGAGCAAGTAAAGTGCTCATCTGTTTGTGACAATCTCAGGCGGGCGGTTGTGCTAAGTAAATAGTGGGCTTGTTTGAGGACGTGTTTAGTGCCACCAGATTATTTTTACAGAAATATTTTTTAAGCTTTTTAACATTCGGATTTCTGATAACCCGTGACCACTGCCAAAGGTTACTTACTACCCCAAATTAAAATATTAAAATAAAGTCAATGCCACAAAATTCACATTCATTCAGATGCGATGATGAATATTTCGATATTCATCTTGATCACAACGTGATCACCATCTTTCTAGCCTTTTCCCAACTAAGTTGGGGTCGGCCAGCCAGATGCATGCAAATACCAGTTTCACATGGAGTGACTGTCTGTCTGATCTCCACAACTCAGTTATTGAATAACCGTACCCCTAAGAAAGACCGGTTGTCAAACTTTAGGATAGTGAATATACGAAACGACTGTCAATAGTACTACCTTAACGTCCATATTAATTAAACTCAGTCTTTATTGCAATCAGGTGTACATTTTATTTTTACATATACAGGGTGTAAACCACTTCATCACGAAGCCGTCAACCAAGCATTCTGTACATCAAACTAAGTAACTTTACGCAAAAATTATTGCTGGGAAACGACTTCTTTTTTTTGGGTAAAAAATCATGTTTTGTGGTAGAACTCAATGTAACGCACTCAAAACATTGTGCTGATGAATGGATTGAATGGTACGAGGGTTGTGGAGGTGTTTAAAGTAAAAATATTACATTAAAAACTTGTATTAAAAAAAAGTTGTCAAAAAGTTGGAACTTTGACCCCCAATATCTCTGTAACTAGAAGGTATGGTGTAGAACAAAAAATTTATCGCAATGACGAGGAGAACATGTGCCTATCGGTTTCGTTAAGAGGTGTTTTACACCCTTTATGCAAGTAAGTTCCAACATGAAACCCGGTCAGGGCACGGCAACATAATAGATAAGAAAAAACAAGCATCCAGTGAGTAGGTATATTAAATAATAAAGTAAATACTTTGGACAGGTCAGGAAGATGATTATAGTAAACCATCAGCTGTAATTATTATTTTGTCATTTTGATCATAGTATAATTAACAGCGACCAAGAGCATGCTAATTTGCCATAATTATGCTACATTTTAAGCTAGTATAACAAATCGCTCACCCGCTCCGCTACTGCTCACCAACATATCCGCTACCTCACCACGAGTTATCGGCGAAGCGGACGGTCGCGCTACTCGTTTATACGGGAAGCTCATTTACTAACTTTTTGACTTCCACTGCTCATATCCATATAACATATAGCGTAATAGCTGATAGCTTCAGTGGAACTGGGGCATTTTGCATTGCGGGTCATGCCGTGTAGTTTGTGGGTAAGAGAGAGAGAGAAACACTTGCATTTAAGTAAATGAATTATATGAAAAAGCTGTTTTGTGAATAAAAAAACTGAATTATCTACTTCCATTTATGGAAACTACGACGAAATATCGATTCAAAATAATTGACAATCACGGAAGATATCCCGTGAGTGACAGTATATAAGTTTAGTTTTAAACCGTGAAAGCTTAAAGCAGTATCTAAATTAATGTCTCAGTAAAATCTAAAGTGCACGTTTTAGGTATTTATTTAGGTGTGGAAAATGAATACAGCTAATTCAAGCTTCCTTATTTTCGCGATGATGGTTTCTAGATTTGTTGTGTCTATGAAGTAGACACGATACTTGAAACTTTATTTTATTCACCAAGCATCAAAACCGCCGTAAATAATGTTAATCATGAACATGAATGGTCTGGTCTGGTCCTGGCTAAACAACGTCCATTAATTGAGTCTAGCCTAAATCTGAGCTAATGAAGTGATCAATCAAATTGATTGGACTTCGCAACTTACGTCATTTATCGCTAATTACTAGCATTAACGATTGACTGATTGGATTCATTGATTCATACAGCGAACTTTCTTAATAGATTTTAATGAAGGTGCTTGATTTCGGTTTGATCTAGATTTATTTTCACTTTGCTGTTTAAAAATATTGATATTGAAGCGGTTACTAAGATGGACTGAACGAATTGATGGATGGAACGAATGCTTATTCTATTACTCATGCTCTAGTTCTACGTTCGTTTTGTCTAAATTAATGTTTGCACAAACACTCAAGTATGAATACCGACACCTGATCATCTAGATACAGGATTCCCAGTTCATTGAAGATTGAACTCAAACAGAGATACAAAAAATAAGACAGTAACCATCAGCTCTACTTTCGACTGTATTTGAAGCTACAATAGATAGGCTGAATCCAGTTCCTCCTTCCAAAAAGCAACTTTCTTTTATTATATCCTAACTCCAGTTTATTGACGAACTAATTGTGTATTTATTTTATATTTAGTACATCATATGCCATTAACACTAAATTAAATAATCCTTTTACTCGGTCTTCTCTGAACCACAAACATTCCAATATTATCGTCTTCCATTAATTAGCAAACAAGTCCAATTCAGGGTTGCCTGCAGGAATGGCGCGCGGAGGCGCTACGCCGGGGGGAAATTCCGCTGCCGCGGCAAATTGTCGCTCAGCGGACAGACTTCGGCGGGATCTCATGGCGACATGGAGAGAGCGACTGTCGCAACCTCGTGCAGGGCACGCCACAATAGTGGCGATAAGTCCCCTCTTTGAGGAGTGGCTGGAGAGACGCCACGGTGTCCTCACCTTCCGCCTGACGCGGATGTTTCGAGAAGTTCCTGCACCGAATCGGGCGGGAGAAGACGCCCGGATGCTTCCATTGTGAGGATCGACCGGAGGACACGGTGGAGCACACCGTGGAGGTGTGCCCCGCTTGGGTGGAGCACCGTCGTGTCCTCGAAGCGGCGATCGGCGGCGGCGACCTCTCGCTCCCGGCCCTGGTTCAATCCATGGTCTGGAGCGAGACGGAATGGGACGCCGTCACCTCCTTCTGCGAAGCATTAATGCTAGCGAAGGCGGTGGCGGAACGTGAGAGGAAGAGATCCACACATCCCGGCCGCCGCGGGAGACGCCCCGGGCGTCGGCCACCGTAGGTGCGGGCCTGTGGACGGGGAGCTATGGCCTAGCTCGCCGTCCGTCCGTCTCATGACGACAGGCGTGTCGACGGCGCGTTCGTGTTCCACACGCGCCTCAAAGAGAGTCAGCAAAAAGGAAGGGGTCCGCAAGGGCCGATGCCTGCCGGGGCTGCGGGACTATTCGAAAGAGATACCGTGGCCCCGGAACACAAAGGGCAATGAAGGAACATGGATGAGTTTTAGTCAGTAAAAGTCTGACACTCCCTCCTGCTGATGATTTCCCATCCGAAAAAAAAAAGGTTTGGTCTTCACGAGCGTGTTGCGCTTCGTAAGCATACGCGGTATAGGGGAAGTGGATCGAGCTACAGTGCGACTAAATGGGGCTTTAAACAATTTATGTTTTATAGAGCAATTATAATTATTTGGAATATTTAAGAGCAGATCTGAACCCTACAATTTTCTAGTTGAACACCAGTACGTAAGCGACTAGTCTACGTCGCATGTCCCCGGCACGCGCCACACGCCGCGTAGTCGGCGACGCGGCGTCGCGGCGCCTGTCTGTTTACTCGCTTATTGAACTGAGACATTATGTTGTGAGGTACAGAAGTATCACTATAGAACATACAGTAAACAAGGAAGTTTTCATTGGCAAATGATGAAATTTCTAACGCATCGCGTAATCATGACTAAAGAAATTGGTAAATCGCAGAAATTGGCCCCTCTTTGTACTAATTTCATATTAGTCAACTTACTCTCAATTCGATGAAAGAAAACATTGTGAGGAAAATGAATGTCTTAGAACCAAAATATGAAAGACATATGACATCTGCTTCTACGCACAGGGTTCAACTGTTGGATTAGTGCCCACTACCTCTTACAGAGAGTGTACTTGTGTCCCAGCAGTGGGAACAATTAAAGCTGAAGGCAATTTACAGTTAACATTATTATCCTTGTGTATACAAACTAGTTTTAGCTATACATAGCAGCATGCTAGCATTTACTTTAATTTTACGAGAAAAGGTGGTTCTTTTAATTGGGATGATTAAATTAGGGAGCTATCTTTTTGAATGCCAATTTAAGGAATACTTTTGTAGTTCAGTGGTGGGCCTATCATTTTATGAAAAAATACAATATATTCATCTTATTTTCCAATAACATGAACACTTTTTACGATCACCCGAGTATTAACTTGGAATCTCTGAATGTATCGGAGCTTCTGCACCCAGTTTCCTTGGATTCCGGTGACGCGCTCCACGTTCCGATGGAAAATAACATCCCGTGGACTACCCGTGTACTTACTTGCTGTCGTTGTGGCGTCATGTTATTCAACATGGCCGCCGGTTTTTTTCCTTTAACTATCTATTGCACTAGAAATATTTTGTTGATGTGCTTGAAGGTCTAAACAAAACTTATTGTAAAAATATTAAGAGACTATCAATATGTTTGTATCTATTGATGATTTATTTATTTCTTGAAAAAGTATGTTTTGAATAGTCTAGGATAATGATAATACTTTTAATCCCCAAAACCATAATAATAACAATCTACTTCCCTATAACAGCCCCATAGTGAGCCCCCACACTCGACACGCTAACAAAACCGCAACATTTGAATACATAAAAGCATTTAAAACAGCCATCCACCACAAGACGTAACGATGCCATACAAGCGCCCCGCGCTTACAGTAAGTACTATAGGTACGTGCGCTATTAAAGCGGGAATCATGTAGAAGGTTTGAAAATAATGTCACTAAAATAGGCACTGACCCACAACACGATTGATAGCAAGCACGACTTTAGGGCCTAGGCAGAGTGACCTTATATTTCAGTAGCAGTACAGCACTACCAAGCTTTGTGTTACACGAATTAGAAAACAATTTATTCTAGGCTGGTGAAGTGGTCAGCCTCCGATATGGTATGGAAAGGTAAATAAATTATGAATAAACTAGCCAGTCTTAGTTTATACGGGGCAGCAATATTACGGATGAAAGTGAAATGGTTTTGAAGTTGCCAACTAAATAATTATGTTGTCTGGCAAAGAAGTGTACAGTAAATACGATCCAGTAGTGTATTGCAATAGGCTGTCTGGTGTACAATTTCGAATTTGAGTTCTATTTCAAACTGAGTACAAGTAAGCCTACTGCTCTACCCTAAACTGTGGCTCCAAGGGTAGCATTAACATAAAACACACGCCACATTTGCATAAAGTTTGCGTCGAACTGGCGCGACGAACATACATACATGTCTATGTATACATACAAAATGCGTCGTTTGAGTTTAGCTTGAATTGCCGCGATTGTGCTAGTCTACGGTAGGTAGGTGTGTTAGTGAGAATGTTTTACTTGTAAGTTATGTCTAATGTGTTTGTGTGTCCATGTAGGTACATTGAGAGAAATCAATGTATTATCCATTTACAAACTACGTCAATTTGCAAAGTGGCAGTTGTTACTCAAACTAAGAACAGTTAATCATTTCATTTGGTAGGCCATTGTAGTGGCCTACCAAATTAAATGATTAACTGTTCTTCAATTACCCTAAACGTACACGTACCTGTACGTGTAGTTTTTTACTTGAATACACGGTTATAAAATGTCAATTAAACCATGATAATTTGTGTGATAGCCGTTATCCCTCTACGTCGTAGCAATCAGCTACGACCGCGTAGCACATGTCTAGGGCGTAGCTGTTTGTTTAGATTCGGCTTCTTTGATCCTAATAATACCACGCACAGATGAGCTACGACGCATAATGTTCACCGAACAGCTTACTCAAGCGTTGTATTGATCAAAGGAATTGTACCCTTTTTGTGAATAAGATATTCATATATATCAGGAATATAAACCAAATGGGTATGTATGGGTAATGTAGATATGCAAGGTTTATTAAAATTGAACTTACAGTTTTTTTTTTGTTTTTGTTGAAGCTGTGGATTATGGGAACATGGTATTGGTAAGTACAATACCATTCCGTTCTCAAACCTTCCTTCCAAAATGATCCCCAATTACTACTAAAAAATTCGTACTCGAAACTAAATACTATTGAAAAACTCATGAGTGTAGATCAATTTGCGTTACGACTTTTAACATTCCCATGTTAGCAGTTAATCTACATAAAATTTGCTATATTTAAGACAACTTTTCGCCTAGTAAACATTAAAACTCCAATCAACCATTTGTAGCAGTAAGGGTTGGCAATAAAAAAAAACCAGTTTGACAGCCGATCGTTTAGGGTTGGTAAATATGAAGCACTACACGAGAGAACAACGCCATACAGTCCATGAAACGATTCAATACCTTTATGAAACATCAGTGACGAGAGTTGGACCCCGTAGATCGTGTGATTTAACACCACTAGGTGTCAAAGGACTACTGCCAACACGCCACCACCGCCCGTGAATTGAAGGAGGAGATTCAACACTGCATCAACGAAATTCAGCCACATGTATGTAAAATGGTGAAAAACGACAAAACCAGCAAAACCTTGGAGGTTATTTGCCCGATGTGCTGTTCCATATAACCATATTCTATGTTTTTTATGCTATAATAAATTAAATCTTGCGTAAATTCTAAGGGGTACACTACATAAGTCCGAAAAACTGTATTCCGAAAGTCACAATTCCGAATTTCAAAATACCGATTTACATAATTCCAAATGTTTTTTTTACCTACATGTTGAGAATTACGCGGCAGATGTGTTATTAGGGGGCAAATTTTTCATTATTTTTGCGATAGGACGCAGCGTTTTCGAGAAATAAGCTAATTTACAATCTACTACGACTCCATGACGCGTGCTCGCTACGCTCGCATTTTACACTACACACCCACTTTCTGTCACAAATGTCGTCGTCGCTCCGCCGGCCTTCCGCCTACGCTCCTCATGCCTGCTAGCAAGACTTTCGGACAATTTTAGCAGTTTATTCGAAGTATTGAAAATCATAGTTTTTCGGACTAACTATCCATCGAACATTTGATTCTCCGGACATATGAAAATCGGACAACAAACAATTCGTATTTACGACTTTCGGAATTATGAAATTCAGGATTTTAAATAATAGACATTATAATTTTTCGGACGTTTGATAATCGGAATATCGAAATTTCGGAATTATTTTTTCGAAATTTTTGGGTGTTCCCAATTCTAAGACACCCTTTATATATATATAATCGCAGATCACGATTGACTGAATCAGATGAGGGTGGCGCAAATTATGTCATTGTGGAATTACAAATGTTACCCGCATTATATACATACATACATACGCACATAGGATGTACTTACATTTCGATAATTGTGTTACAGAAAGTGGCTTCGTTTGACGTCATTATGGGAAACTCTTACTTTAATCCAAGACGTGACTAAAGTTGAAGCAGTAGGATTTTAGTCTCAATTATTGTATAATTTAGTATAAAACCTACATAAACCACTCAATGATTTGTAAAACAACCACGACTTAGGTAGTGTTAGTCTATCCTGTATTTATGATCGCCAATACAAAACAAAATTGTCTTCTGTTCTACTACTATTTTATTATTATGGGGTGAAACATTATATCGTTAACTTTGGCTTTAGTTTGTTGTATCAATGACATACTGCGCGTTTAATTTGTAGTGGGCTGGGGTAAGGTTTTCACAATTTTGAAAAACATCACTGAAATAATGTGTTCACGTCCAAGCCACACACAAATACATCGAACCAAACAAATACACGATTTCTACAAAACTGGAGTTAATATGCACACCGCCTACTCCACCATTAAACCTACACCAGTGTATACCGGCTTAACTTGTTCTTACAAGTGGCGGGGAGACTGACGGGGCAAGGGAAGAGGAGGGAGGGGTGAGGTAAAAGCCCTGAATGAACAGTACACAAGTTGGAAGCTTCGCGATAAAAGTTTCAGTAATAACAGTTTCGTTTTAGTGTTTAACTGTTCATCAGAACAGAGATTAAATATAATATGTTTACTTCATAGCTGTTTTTGCTGAATTGTCAGTATCCTAAATCATCATTTTGTATATTTATAGAAGCCGAATGCAATCAAGTTTTTTTTTGATTAATCTTTATGTAACATCATTCCACAATAATGATGACACTGACAGATCTTGAACCTGGTTTAGATGTGCTGATCGCGTTCAGTTTTACTAGCGTAATATTCACCCAAATGCTTTTGTAAATTATAGATATACATCGCAAGACTTGTCCCTTATTATAATTATTTCCCCCGTATTAAGAAAGGTCAAAAGAAAACACTGTCATTCATTTAAAAATATTTGTACTCTGCAGGAATTAAAACACCCCGAGGCTCAGAAATCCCCTTATGCGAATCGAGCCTAACGATATGATGTAATTACAGCAAAAATGCCTTCAAAATAACCTCAAAGTAAAAAATATCTCCAATCCAAAATATCGCTATGATTCGCAAATTCACGTACAATTTGACAAAGGACAACGAGCCATTCGTAACAAAACCCAATATTTTGACATTTGATCTTTTAATACGACACAGAAAAGAAAGATCAGTTATTTTCTTAATTTTATCAATCTTGAAAAAAGATTTTTGCGAATGTTATGAATAAAGGAGGTTGCTACAAAATGCTTGGCTATTGTGTGGCTTTAGAAATAAGTGTCCGAATGGAAGATGAGACCCATGTTGTGTTGTCAAGTTAGCTTCAAGTTACAAAGGTTAAAGTTTTGTTTAGTTCACGAGAAATCGTTTGTTATTTGATGGCTTGTTCAGTCTTGTTTCTTAACCGTCTCAGTCTTTGGATGTCTCATATTGTCTGTGGCTAACTACAAAATAAAAAAATGACAAGATTGACACCTTTCAAAATACATATTTTTCAACGTCTCTCGCTCTACAAGAGTCGTCACCGGATTCGGGTAGGTAATGTAATGAACTTATGTAGTGTGCTTATTTCTGTCAATGTCCGCCTTTTGTCCGCAGTTAGTCTGTAATCTGTTCTAACCGGTTTGACCGAACCTTTAATTACCTTTGAAAACCGAAAAATTATGAGTGCAGTACACGCGTATTTTTTATTCCGATAACTTCAAAAAAATCAGACTAAAATAATGAAATGTAGTAAAATGTTTCCTCATTAATCACTATCAAAAGATTTACGTACCTGCATAATTACGAGTATATTTGCCAACTAACCAACTTTTAGTCACAAAACTATGTGCAAATACCAAATGTAGGAAATTCCACTATTTCTGTTTCAATATCTGGTAGGAAAATGTTTTTGTACTTGTAAAATTTATACCATTAACTGGATTAAGGTGGAATATTGATCATGCATTTCTTACGGGTCCTTTAAGTAAAGTAAGAAAACATTTTGTGATATCATGATATTTATAAAGCATTCAAGGTCGCTATAGTTTCTGAAAAACCGATACGGACAAAATGTTTACGGACACCGGACTCTGACTGATATTATTTGTAACGTATCTGTCAGTGTTTGGTATCAGCAGACAGTACTAAATCTGTCCATACAAGTTTGACCGAACCGTAAGGTTATTGACTATTAACTTTATTTTACAACTTAAGGCCCGGGTCTGCCAACTTTGACAGCCTGTCGAAATATTCGCGCAGGTTTACAACGTATTTTTGACTAAAGGTTTTTGGGTGGTTAAATTTTTCGTTTTTTCGCCATGGGTGTTATTGGGTATCATCATGTAATCGAGGGCGCTCTAAACGAATATGGGGTCAACATCAATATCAAAGATGGTGGATTCGAAAATTATCGAATTTTTCGTCATGGGTGTCATGTCCATGGTAATCGAAGGCGCTCTAAACGAATATGGGGTCAAAACAATAATTGCGGATACGAAAATTATCGAATTTTTCATTATGGGTGTCATTTCGATTGTCATCATTTTCATCGGCGCCATCATGGATTTTTATTTTGACCTCATTTTCGTTATCAGCTACCCCAAAACCCATGTAAGCGACATTCATGGAGAAAAGTCTGGAAATTTTCATGGCCGCCATCTTGGATTTCATTCAGAAATACACTGCAATTGTCACTCATTAAAATCGAGATTAAAAACAGGAGAACCTTCCAGTAACAGTAACGAATCTCACGGGTTATTAAACTATTACCCCCGAATACTGAAACGTCCCTCAAAATTTAAGCGCTGCTTAACATTTGAGCAGCTCCTAAACTTTAAATTTCGTATGGCCAAACGTCACTTTTGAGTATCTGTTAAGTATAAGTGCTACTTAAATTTTGAGTGACGTTTCAGTATTCGGGGGTTAGTCACGCAAAAGATCATCCGCGCAGGTAGCCTTTCGCGCAAATGTCTTAGATTAAAAAATAAAATTATTTAGTATTGTAACAATTTTTTATTTATTTTTTTATTTATTAAAACTTTATGCACATAATGTACAAAGGCGGACTTAATGCCTTGGGCATTTTCTACCAGTCTACCTTAGGGTGATGCAGAGACAAAACAGTAGGTGCAATAGTACAGACAATTTTAAAGAATACAATATAATAATAAATACACATATACATACATACAACAAATTATACAAAGTGAAAAAAGAAATTTTGCAAAAGTGAAATTTTGCAGTGGCAAGGCAACAAGTTCCATTATGCGGATACTAAAAAAAAAGAAAATGTTTGAATTGAATTCTTTCAATAATAAAATATTACTATTTTTTTATTTCTCACTGTATGGTTGTTCTTGGGAATAGGTATACATATATAAGGGTTGATTTTATAACCTCCTTTTTTAAGTCAGTTAATACGCAGGTAGAGCAGCTTTAGTATCATCTCAAATAATTTGAGTACGACATGGTGTCATAGGGGGCTCTCCGCACACATGATGTGTTTTTGTTTTTGCTGTGAATTTCTGAGTTTAGCGCGTCAACCTACCTACCTATTTAAGCCTTAATGGCAGTATGCTCTTCTTTTCTTTTTAGGGCGGAACCCTAAAAACCAACCAAAGGGTAAAAACGGTCCGTCTGTCTGTCACCAGCCTGTATCTCATAAACCGTGATAGCTAGACAGTTAAAATTTTCACAGATGATGTATTTCGGTTGCCGCTATAACAACAAATACTAAAAACAGAATAAAATAAATATTTAAGGGCGGCTCCCATACAACAAACGTGATCTTTTTGCCGTATTTGTCTAATGTTGTATAGACAATGGTACGGAACCCTTCATGCACGAGTCCGAGTCGCACTTGGCCGGTTTTTTCACTTCGGCCTACCCTTTCGCGGAATAAAGGCGTGATATTTAGGCCAGAGTATAATTTTTATTCTTCCTTCTACCATACCAGACATAGATTTGTTCTGTTGCCAGTCATCAAATCAGAAGGAATAACTTCCATATTGCCTCAACTTAGATTACCTAAGTTCTCAAATGATTACCTAACTGCGAACACATGAGACAGTCTCTCACTGCCTTTGTTTTAGTTCTAGTTCACTAATATCGGAGGCTTTGTCGAGGAAAACAAAAAGAAAATTACATTTGTTCTGAGAATCTTATTAAAGGCATGTGTGACTTGAATTCGGTAATAACAAAGGACTCTTCTTGTGAAAGATTTTTAATCTATTTGCGAAACATTTCAAAGACATTATTATTTACTAAAAATTATGTCATTTCCATAAATAGTATTTGCCTTTTTTCATGTTTGCCTGTGTGACCATGTTGGTCTTCAAAACGACGACGGGGTTTGATGTGATTATCACCATCATTTAGAGAATTGCTTCCGGGAGATGTTTAATATATATATCGGAGGAAGAGGAAACGAAGATTTCATTGTTGACTGCGTATTATGATCAATTGATAAGATTGATTATTAATTTAAAATAACTTGTTAAATTCTAATTTAATTTGAATTGATTTACTACATTTTAGTATTGTGTAAAATCTAATTTATTTAAAAGGAATTGCATTGTATAATGTTAAATCAGAGCGGAGGATAAAATATCTAGAGGAGGGTCGAGGCGCCATCTTCACCTGCTTGACACATGTGGTGATGAGCAAGGTTTGCTTGGAGAACGGTGGTTCATCGAGGTGGATCGCTGGTGATAAAGCTATATTGGTGTCGCGAACCTGCTGCTCTAATATAGTTGTTAAGCAAAATAGTTATTGTGAGATATTGCCATTAACCAAATGACGCCCACTAAACTCGTGAACACTGATGATGTCGAGGAGGATGCCGCTTCTCCGACATATATACAACTTACATATTATACACACATACAGTGTGTTGTAACAGATAACATCACGCCTACACAGGGGAGAATTGAAGAAGAAAACGTGTTGCGCCGACCCCAAATAGAAATAGAATGGGTCAAGAGCGGGAACATGATGATTAAACTTACATTTAATCAAGAAATCTTTGTTTTGTCAAGTCTCAACAACCGGATGAAGCAGGACTGTGTTCCAGATATTTAATGACCATCAACAAGTGTTTACATGAAACATTTAAGTGAAATTTATTTATTGATGATGAAACATGAATCTAAATGAATTAATAACATACGCAGAAACAGTTAATTGCTGACGATATTTAAATAATATTGTTTTCGAAGCGTAACAGAAATATTTACCAACCACAAACTTCCAATAAAATACGATTACGTAATATTAAATTAAATACATATTGTGGTTAATGTTGATGTTGTAATTTTATAATTTTACCAAACTTGCAAATAGAAGCAAAATAATAGAGTAAAATAATTGTATGGTTATTTTGAGTTTTATTATTATTCTAGGACACATGCCTCCTCTCCGTGAGTGGAAGTGGGCCATGATCTATCAAGTGGTCACGATGTTTTCTTATCAAGCAAGAAAGGGTAAGCCTAAATCATAAACCGGGCACAAATCCAAGCTCCGGGCTGCAACTGAGAAATGTTTGATGGGAAAGCAGAATCCCAGACCTGGGAATCAAAGTAGAGACGTCATGTTCAATGGTAGTGGTTTGCAGCAACTAGATAAACGAGAATCAAAAACAGAATGTTTATTTGTTAACATAGGTAGTTACAGAGTGTGTGAGGTGTCTTGACATTTGGCGTTCAAATATTATGACGAGTTACCTGTGCAGTATTACGATTATTAATTCAAATCTACGAAAGACACCTTTGTCCATTAGTCTTTATTTTCTAACTGCTAGAAGTCCAAGCACAAGGTCAACCACCCCACTCAATATGACACAATACCTCCGTCACAAAACGTCAAACTGCTGCCTACTCGCCGAGTCCTTCATCATATCGATTCGCGATATTATTGTTACATAGTTATGTCCGTATTTATGAAAACAACTACCCCTCGTCAGTCGGCGTGTCACCCTTTCGTAAAGTTTGCACACACACACACATACCACACCCTACAGCGTGTGTGAGTTTCGTACTTTAGTATACAGGGTGTTTGATACAAGGACTGACTGAACTTTTTTGATTTACCGGGTGTCATTTGCTGGCACAGTAAGTTGTATTTTATTGTTTTAATAAATTCAAAATTGTAATTCCTTAAGTCATTTTAAAGTAAGCAAAAACGTACATTTAAGTGCTATGACAGCCTCAAACTAAAAAAAATGACTTGAAGATTGATGAGCACATTTCACGAAATAAGGAAATTGATAATATCAAAATTACCACGATACTTAAAGCTTTCGATTCTGTGCGTAAAAACCAGGCTTCAGGCAGACTTATCCCTAACCCTAGTAAACTCGTGTAGGTCAACCAATCACCCTATACACGACACAGCCGGCACATCAGTCCACAATCGATTGCGACTATAAATAGGAGCAGCCCTGACGCCGCCTCGTTAATATTTTAAGTCAGGGTTGACACACCAGCAGACGGGTTTATTAAAAATACGACACCAAAACTGCATTTTAATTTTAATGAACACCTGCGTTAGCTATTAGTCGGCTAAGAATGTAAACAGAGGGCCATTTGAATATTGAAAAAAAGAATCTGTTCGAAGTTAGAACGGAAATGTTGTCAGACTTATTGTCATTTTTTGTTTTTACCGTTGGCATCTTGATGTATGAACAAATTTTTTAATGTCCTTTGAACTGTTCGTTTTAGATTTCCTTGCACATGTTAATTAAGACTGGTTGCTTATTGAAAACATTGAGGTCGATTACAGTTGAATAAAATGAATTTCAAGATAGGAACCTACTAGCTGCTGTTATTGGAAAGTAGGCACACGTTAAGAAAGGATATAATATTAAAACACTTCGCAGATATACTTAAAACCATATTTTTAAACCTACATCATATTCAAATGTTCGCAAAACACAGCAAAAAACCCACGCCGTCCCACGTTCTGTTCACAGTCGATCCCCACTATTTTTAACGCGACAACCCTGATGCGACGTTAATATTTTAGCACAGGGCTGACACACGCTCGAAATACACACAAACCGGTGAAAAATTTAAAATCTATTTACTTGCTTTGACTAACGGCCTAGGTACATGTATGTGTTTTATTGGGTTTTCAATTTAAAGTGGTTATATTAGTAGGTAGGTAGTAGGTAGGTCTAGTGAGGGCGGGTGTTTGTCAAAGGTTGATAAAGGTACAGTGATTCAATAGAATTTCGCTTTTGGTTTTGCGAATGTTTTTGAGAGATTTCAGTGTGGATTCTAATTTAAAGTAAAATTGCTTTCGGGTAACTTTTTTGTTTAATTTTGAAATCCATTTTTGCTTTACATTAATTTATCATTAACTAGATTTGCTTTAAATATTTTCATTTTAACTCGACTGCCTTATTCGTCTAGAAGTTTCAAGTACTGCAGATCAACATGAGATGTTATTGGATTTTTTCACGGAATTTGGGTCTGAGCCCCGATGATATCAGTAGGCTTGTTCCCGGTTACATGGGACTCAAACGTTACTGGCAAAAATACACCTAACCTAACCTGTACCCTTCGGGAATTACAGGCGTAAAACATATATAATACCACACGCCAACTGGCTTCATATTATTTGAAATAAAAAACAGTTTTTACAAACAATTTAACTTTAATAAAAGATTAAATATTTGCCCTTTTCCCAGCAGCAGGACAACAAAAAAAACTTCTGACTGAAAAGTACCCACGTGCCTCAAATGTCTTTTTCATTCCAGCAATATCACTCCGCTTTTAATTGAAACTAAAAGAGTCAATTACTCAAGAGCCTCAATTGAATTGAAATACTTCGTCTAAATCTATAGAACCGTCTATTGATAGTAGAACTCTTTCACAGAGAATAAATATAAAACTAAAGGTGAAGTGAAACGGTCGCATTTAAACTGAAATGGTCATTTATTGCTGAATGGAGCAATATAGTGATGGCTTTCTAATATACGACTGTGATGTCGAAAGTGGTACTAGAGATAGTATTATTTGGAAACCAAAAAGGAGAGTAAAGTTTCATTTTGTAAAGAACAAACGTAGTGGTATGTGCTGTTTAAGAGAATAAATGTTTTCCTTGAATTTGTGATGAAGTTTATTGTGTATAATTTAAGTTTGCAGCTGGACTACATTTTTCCCGCACTGATTTTACTGATTGTGTAACTATGTGGTTTAAAGAAACATTAGTTAAAGTCATCAATCCCCATTGATTTAGTTTAGTCCAGATGTCAAATCTTACAACAAATCATATAAAACCCTTTGTTATGTCAGTAACATTAACCTTGACAGACAGATAATGGTTGGTAACAGGAAATTCGTAGAATTTCTTTTGTTTGAAACCACAATTTCACTCACACAGTGTATTCCATTGAAGCTGGTGTTCGTATTGAATATCATTATCTGCCTAGTTTTTGAAGATTATATTATTATTATATTATTTATCATTTAGTCATGAGCCCTTCACGATGGTATAGACATAGAGACTACAAAGCTCTCCAACAACGGCCATATAAAACAAACCGTGCCCAACCTGCAACAACAGCCGTAACTTACAATATCCTCGCGCTAATACCTTATCTTATCTCCAATAATAATCAGTGTTCGGCCAAACTTGGTCCGATCCCGCAGTACAGTATACAGTAATGTCGAGTTAAAACAACACTAAATCAATTAGCCACAGCGCCGAGCGGCAAGTTTTGATTAAATTACTGCTGATATTATCTGAGGGGCAATTGAAACCGAAACCGATGCCACTGGCTACTTGGAAAGGTGGGCTAAATTAGGAGCGGAAGCGGATTTGGACATTACATAAGATTTGTGCGCGTCCGGGTCCAATTTGACCGAACTTCGAGGGTGCCAGTTATGTTGGAGTCATCGAGTCACAGTACAACAAGAGTGCAAATCATAAATACAGCTGCTTTAACCAATGACACCCGACCTGAGGTTCATACTTTATTTATTTATTTATTAAACTTACACACTATCTTTACTAAATCAATAAGACAGCCTAGAAAATATAAATATACGAGTAGGTACTTTTCAAGTACAAAAAGTTTCCCAAACAGTAATTCCAACTATTTAATCGGCTTAAAAATAGAATGCAAGAATTATCGAGTCTTTTTTTTTTTCATCATTAGAAGTAGAATCTGTTTGTCCAAGTATTTTCCCAACCGCCTTTAACTTGCACCACGTTATCAGCAAACCTCGGCTGCTGGCACAGTTCGTGGCTAAAGTAGCAACTTTGAGATATTATTTAAGATCACAAGCTGCTGAAATACTGAAGCCAGTGCTATTCTTATAAAAGACTTAATAATACAGGGTGTAAACAGACTCTTCACGAAACCGTTTGAGTTTATTTTAAAATGTTTAAGAGTGTCATTTTTTATGAAAAATCACGTTTGTGATAAACTTGGAACTTGACCCCCAATATCTTCGTAACTAGAAGGTATGGAATGGTAGTGGTCTAGAACAAAAAAATTATCCGTCAATGTTGGGGAGAACAAGTGTCCTTCGGCTTCGTTAAGAGTCTTTTTACACCCTTTATTTAAAGTACTGGTGTCTTGCGAAAATCATCCTTTTTTTCGTTAAATTCGACAACATTTTCTCTCCACTGTTAATTTGACAGAGCTTTTAATGACAAGAGGCGTATTCTAAATTGGAAGTTAGTCTTGACATTCCGATTGGGGATTAAACTGTTCCAGTTACGATTTCGTAGCGACCTGCTACGCCGTAGCAGTCACGTAGACTATATCAGTTATCTTTTACACATTTAATTATTTCTAACATCACGCCTGTAATCCTCGAAGGGTTAAGCAGAGATGTATAATGAGTGATGTGTGTGTGCTGCTTAAGAGAAATTCCTGATGTCAAAAAAAAAACTCCCTAATAAATCATAATCTGTCCAAAGACCGATTTGGTGGAGACGCCATTGTTTAACTATTGTGTCTACTTCGTGGACAGATCATAGGTTAATTACTATACATTTATGAACATAGAAACATTATTCTCCTTCAGAATATTATATCAAGAAACCTTAGAATTATGTCGCATCCCGTACATAATGAGCAGTAGCGACTTACTTTGCTTAGACGCGCGTCGATCCTCATATTGTTAAGCATGGGACTTAACTCGGCGCGAGGCATTCTGCGCCAAGCGTTAAGATAATCTGTCTCACCTGCTTTACGCTTCGTGATCCTAGTCCTCCATTATGAAAGTCTTCAACATTAATTATGTTGATATTGGCATCTTCCTACATGGTATATTCTAAAGGGATCCAAGCACTGAATTAATCTGTCTCACGTGCTTTATGCTACGTGATCCTAGTACTTCATTCTAGAGACTTCTGCATTATATTTATTCTTAACGAAGAGAGGAAGATATTTTGAAGTACTTTGGTGATTAATGTGGCCTGAGAAGGATGATCTCTTAAAACGGATCCTGGCAGACGATACTGAGAAGGATAATTACGAAAATAAACGACTGTGACTGGGGGGACTTAAGATGGCTGAATGAATTTAAATAAAATAGGTGTACAGGTACACCTCCGTACAATCGTACATGTCCCACTTAACTTAACCGCCTACTACTAACCCCCTGTTAACTTATTTGGCAGCTGATAAATTACTCACAAATTCCGTTTATTTTTCAATTACTGTTGTAGATAGCTAGCCACAAGCTTGTTTCTTTGGTTAGTTAAAGATGCTTTTCTTAAAGTGTCGTGATTTTTAAATAGCAAAGAAGATATGAGTTTTAGGTAATAATGTTTATTTTTTGCGTTCTATGAACCAACTTTTCCTGATGCTACTTTTACAGGTAGATAATAATGTATTAACTGACCGTAACTGACCTGACAACTGAATATTACAATCACTGACCACTTTGACCACAAATGGTGGCTCTTGTATAGTTTTCCATTAAACGCTGACTAGACACACAAACAATTAATAAAGAAAACATATTAATTGGATTCTCTGCGTCAATTGATTGGGCGGGCTAAGCTGTCCATTGACGGCTATGTACGGGGTTATTGATGACTCTCGGTCTGTGAGCGAACAAAAACAGTGATGCATTGTTAAAGTAGATGTCAAGAGAGATTTGCTTTTATTTTATAGTTCACATCGATAAGAAAGAAGAAAGATAATGTTAGGTAATACAAAATTGTATTTGCATGGCTTATCCAAATCGAAATATCAGAAGTACTTTTAAAACTCATATTGAAAGCATCCACTGTCTACGAATGTTTTAGGTGCGGTTTTAGGTGAAACTAAAAATGATATTTTATCACTAAAATCAGTTTGAAAACCTAAACAATTTTTTTTTATCAAGTTCATAAGATTTATTACGCGTGCGCGTAACATCGTATGAATGTGTACCAATGTTTGGACACGATTCAGTGAAGCTGGTGATATTGTAGTATATATATGTGTATGTATATATTGTAGTAACTATTGTCTAAAGCAGTGGTAACGAAGAAAAAGGTGGATTTAAATGCAAGCAGACACTTTGGTTTGTGTCCGTTATTTTATCACCACTGCTCTCAAGGCAGTGAAGGAAAATATTGTGAGGAAACCGGTATGTCCTAGAATCAAACATTCAAAGACATGACTGTGACATTCAGTCGTACTGGGCACGCGTGGTGGACCGTGGCCCACTTTCTGTCACAGAGAACTTATTGGGTGAATATGCTTAGTTCTACCAACAATGTCTTAAACAACAAAATAATAATAATTAAGCCTTTATTTCCCAAAAAATACATTTTTAAATTCATTACGTAGTATAAATCTTAATTATAATATTCATTTGGTTCTTAAAAACTAATAACTTCATTCGTAATAATTAAACATGCATTTTTACAATCATTAAATAAACAAAATATATGTTTTTTTTTTTTAGTTAAATAGTTTGATGACATTTTTATAGATTAAAATTAAATTAAATAAATTTGCTACATAATCATTTCTCAACAATTACTATAATTGGGTGCCCATTTAAGGGCGAAGGCCTCCTCCATCTTATGCCATTCCTCTCTGTTTTGGGCCATTCTAGTCCAGGTGGGGCCGGTCACGCCCACAATATCATCGTACCAACGACGCCTGGGTCTGCCTCGGGTGCGTGGTGCATCGCGAGGGTACCAATGGAGAACCCTCTCGCTCCAGCGTCCATCGGTCGCTCTGGCTACGTGTCCTGCCCATCGCCATTTTAACTTGCAAGCTAATTCTACAGCATCTATTATTTTAGTGCATAGCCGTATGTCTTTGCTACTTTTACGGTCTCGGAGTTTAAATCCCAACATACTCCTCTCCATTGCTCGTTGAAAGGCTTGGAGTTTGTGTGTGACTGCCTTTGTTAGTGTCCAGCTTTGACAACCGTAGAGCAGAGTAGGTAATATAACGGTGTCCATAGCTTTCTTTTTCAGGCGAATCGGGATGCGTGATTTGAATACTTCTTTCAACGACCAATATCTTCTCCATGCACTGTTTATTCTACGATCAACTTCATTTTCTGTCGGTCTGTTAAACGAAATGCTTTGCCCAAGATAAACACAGTTGTCTACGTATACGATTGATGTGCCTTGTATCATCGTAGGTACTCTTATGCTGTTGGTTAACAGGCATGTTTTTCCTGCGTTAATGTGAAGACCACATTTTCGGCTCTCCTCATCTAGAGACCTCAGCATGCGCTCAAGATCTGCATGTGTATCGCTTAACAGAACAATGTCATCTGCGAAACGAAGGTGGTTGAGAAACTCGCCGTTTATTTTAATACCGACACCGCACCACTTTAGCTGTCTGAAAACATGCTCCAAAACGGCGTTGAATAAATTTGGTGAGATGGGATCACCCTGCCTGACTCCTTTTTGAATGTTAAATGGCTCTCCCTTTTTCTCCAGTTTAATTATGGCTCTGCTGTTCTTGTAAATCTCTTTCAAGAGTTTTATGTACTTTACGTGGACTCCTTGTTCACAAAGAGAGCGCCATAGAGATTCATGGGAGATAGAGTCAAACGCCTTGGAATAGTCTACAAAGGCCACGTAGAGTTCTTTATCCACTCAACCGCCCCTGGCTGCTTTAGCAGCCAGTTGCCGATTTGCCAAATGTCCCTGGCTGCTAAAGCAGCCAGTAGCGCCTTCGTCCAACAAATGCAATAAAAATTTATTAAACTGCTATTTCTAGAGCTTATTCCTCTTGTAGCATTCTCTATACTATATTCCTCAACGTTCGGACCAACAATAGCAACACTATTCCATCGACAAATCTCAAAATAAAAGTTAAAACTGTAGTGTAAACAAACTCCGCCATTTCTGACGTGTGGCGTCGTATTTCAATTGTTCTGTTATGTATATTGTTGTTTTCGGATAGTGTTATATATCAAATTAATCGTGAAAATCTGTGCTACTATATTATCATAAAGGAAATCTAGTTTTCGAATCTCAAAGTTGAGTATTAAGCCTCCGAAAGGTGGTAGGTTTAAATACCTATAGTGATTGTGTTTATACAAGAAATAAGTGTTTTTGTGATTAAAACGTGTGTGTTAACGGAAAAACAGTGCATAATTAGTATTGTGAACATATTATTAAATTGTATATACAAAAACAATTGGCTTCGTAAAGTTATAGGTACGTAAATAACCGTGTTCAAAAACAGTCGTTGGCGTAGGCCGCGTCAAAATAAACAGTGAGTATTCAAATTCTAATTTAATTCTAACTAGACTATCGTAAATAAACTAATAAGATTATGGTCTTATTGGAAAGGAAATATAATCTAGTTTATTTTAAAATTATTTTAATTGAAATTTAATATTTAGAAAAATTCAAATTAATATTTTAATAGCGAAATATCCGTTTTCATCACTGTTTTTCAAGTTCTACATTTTTTTTGAGTTTCAAATTAATATCAGTTTTTTTTTTTTTTTTAATATATAGATTCCATAACTATTCAGCTATTCACTGTAAATTTTATTTAGCTATAACTCTTGTAGTTTGCGATTGTTTATCTAAAGTGTCAAATTACAAGCGAATATTTCGCAATTTTTTGCACCCTGGACGGTTTGGTGCAAAAAAGTCGCGCGCGGGGCGGGTGAGTGGTTATTGTATTCATTGTACTTCTCGATAATCTGTGTTATCGTGAAAATGTGGTCGTTTGTAGAGAAGCCCGATCTGAATCCTGCTTGCTCTCTAGGTTGGTTTTCGTCTAACATCTTTGAGATCCTTTTTAATATTAGGCTTGTAAATAATTTATAAAGTGACTGTAGCATACTCAGTGGTCTGTAGTTGTCCATTTGGCCTGGATCACCTTTTTTGTAGAGTAAGGTTATAATTGCCGTATTCCAGTCAGGTGTTATCGCCTCTTGTTTCAAGATTTCATTGAATATTATGGTTAAAAGAAGTGTTATTGGCTCTCTGATGGCTTTTAATATGTCATTTGTTATACGATCTTCTCCAGGGCTTTTCTTTGATTTTAATTGATAAATGGAGTGGCTTATTTCGTACTCCAGAAATTCAGGAACACTGTCTGAATTGAGTGACTGCATATTTTGGAATGAGTCTTCGTGAGAGGCAAGATGTTCATATAATCTAGCATAAAACTCTGTCGCAACTTTTAATATATGATTTCTGTCTGTTACTTGGTGTCTGTATTTTGTAAGTTGTGTAATCCTATTTTGGCTGGAATCTAGTCTTTTATAAGCTCTTTTGACAGATGAAATTTTTTCCGATTCATTTTCAATAATATTATATCTTCGTTCTTTACATTTCCTTTGTAGTTGCTTTCTAATTAATTTGTATAATGCCGATAAGTGTTTCTTTTCTATGCTAGTTTTGTTTTTCTTTTCTTTTAACAGAGTCCTTTCTTTTATTAGTCTTGCTAGGTTTTCTTGAATAATAGGTTCATTACATTTTTTGTTGTTTTTTAGTTTATCTTTAATGTTTTTAATTTTTGTGACTAAGGTAGAGTAAGTGTGCTTTATGTTTATAAATTCCATGTTTTTAATTTCTTGTGAAAAATCTTTTTTCAAATACTCTTGCTCTTAAACAACAAAAACAAACCCCAATTACAGAATAAACATTTCTCAATGACGTCACCGGCGCGTAAGGAACACCGCACAAATGCCTGCGCGTGTTGACAAGCGCCATCAGAAAGTCATTAGAGACGGAGTGTTACGCGAGGGCTTATTTTCACTTCACTTCCGCACCTGTACAAGTACCTACCCACGTATGTATGTATGGTGGAGGTGCCTCAAGCAAGCGGGTGTTGTTCATGTTTAGCGGTGTTTGTTAAGATTATACTATCAGTCTATACGTATATACAGGGTGTGAGGGACCTGCGACGCGTGAAATGTTACCATACATTCAGCGTAGGCTTCAATCATGTGTTGAATTCATGGGAACAGTTTGTCACCCAGCATGCGAGCAAGTACCTACAATAAATACATTTCAACTTAAACGTGACGTTGGTACTTTTTTTTAAAAATAATAGCTGTTCTATAATGTTGACGTTGATATGGTATGTTATAGCTGATTTTTTTTTAATATCAGTTGAAAAAATCGATCGATGTCATCCACCCTGTATATTACATACATATTATGCAAGCACTATTATCGAGTAAAAACAGCTAAGTAATTACCGTTGTGCAATCTAGTGATAAGCAGTTCATTTTTATTTTATTCTTTACTCATTATCATTTGTCAGTATTCAAGGAACGAGCATTAATCCCCAGTCTGTAGTATGTAAATGTTGCCTTACTCTCGATACGCGTAGTCATCAAAATAATTAAACAACTTTTACGTTAAAAACTTGTAATATCGTATAATATGCGGCGTTAATATTAATAACTAGTGGTAAATTGCATTTCACGCTAATTTCCCAGAGGCTCACACTCGATAGACAATAGCGCACGAGGCACCCCCCCCGCCCCTTCCCTCTCACGTCGCCTTTAATATAACTGGTGGACCAAGCTAGGGCTGGCAAAACTAGTCGAAATTTTGCGTCCATAAGTGCTTGTAAAAGTTTTTGAATGAACATGGAATTGTTGACCGACAATTCGTTTTGAAAGCAATTCCAAAATACTGATTTAACTCATCACGACTAGAAATCAGCGGTTTTTGAAAGTCATTACATAAAACAGTGTTCCAAAAAGCCCTCCTAGTAACTTGGTGTTTTTAGGTAAGTGGGCGACCAATCAAACTATAAAAGAAAACAATTTATGCGGATCTCTAATTATATGTGATGTGTTTGCGGATGAATGGAGCAAGGTTATACGAACATGTCTGATGTTCTGTGAGATAAAGTATGCAAGAGTGTCCACTGTTCCGTGTTAGTACTAATTAGTAATTTAATTCAAACCATTGAAAATTTTTACCTTTATTTTGTTATTTATTGTTTCCTTGTTAATTATTGTAATTGGTGTTTACCGTTTTAATTAACTATAAATAAATAAATAAAATAAATAAATGGGAAATCCATACAAAGCGAGGCCATATTGTTACACTGGATTGTAAAGCTTGATGTGTCGCTGTGTGTACTTAGGTAGAACATAATTCCATTAAATGATTAATCAATTGACTGATGTATTAACAGCCATTTATTAAATAACTGTTAAATCATGATCTGTCAAAGGACCAATTTGTTCGAGACACGATTTTTTAACTATTGTGTCTACTTCGTGGACAGATCAAGGGTTAATAGATTAGTAGCGAAACGTGAACAATTCAATTTACAAACAAGTTCAGTGTCAGCCCTGTAAGCCATAGTACACAAGTGATACGCGCGCCGCTCAACCACCGCTAGTGCGCAATGTGTGATATAATGGGGTTCGCTGGTATTGTCACGGGGTTTGTTTCTTGTCCATGATATGTAATGTGCTGAGATTTAATCACTCGCGCTTGGGTTCCTAGCCTTATTGTAAGTCAGCGTGACTTTGTGTTTTGGGGCCTTAGTTATTCGTTATGACTTTTAGGACGCTTTGTTGCAAACACAGTATTGTACTCAAAACGCTATACTTTGTTGGATTTATGATTATTTGCATGTTTTTCAACTTTGTCAAAGTAGACATTACATTGTATTACACATATTACAGACATATTACATAGTACTGGTATGTCCCTCCAGCCGTTTTCGCAAGTGTTGTTTGTGTCGGAACCAATGCAACCTCTCACAATATCAAACGCTTTACACGATGTCTTAGCGTGCTTCAGGTAACAGGTTACTTAGAAGTAAGTGGGGGCTTATGTTTTATATGTGTAAAAAAAAAAACAACAAAAGGGTTGTCAACTAAACTTTTTGTTATGTTGTGACAACGCTTTTTTTGTTCTTTTTTTTTCGGATGGTAAATCATCACCTGACTCCTCCCGCTCTAGGCGGAGTCCGTCTTTTACTGACTAAAACTCATCCATGTTCCTTCGTAGCCCTTTGTGTTCCAGGGCTGCGGTATCTGTTTAGAACAGTCCCCACAGCCCCTAGTTGACAACCCTGATATTGGATTTCACAGAGAGGGCCTTGTTAGCCTAAATAATAATAGTAAAGGTTTTACCATTCATACATATTCTTACCATAAAACACCTCACCTGTTCAATTCCGGTAAAACACCTTACCTGTAACAAAAATACAAATAATTATTAAATAATCTAAAAACTCTCACTAAACATTATGCTTTTAATCGAGGAAGGGTTAGGCAGAAGTGTAACCTATACTACTATACACCCACATTTCGCACGTTATGTTGGAGTCCCATTTAATAGAGGACAAGCCTATTGCCATCAAACGGGCACAAATCTAGACTCCAAGCTGCTATTGAGAAATTCCTGATGAAAAAACCCGATATCATTTTATCCGACGCCGGAAATCGAACCCAGGACTTAATGCTTCGCAGTAACGCTTGCAACCAAAGAAGCTATCCCAGTAAACAAATAAATAAAGTTAATTAAGTGAAGTTCATTAACAGCCGGGTGCACAGTGCGCCGCCATTAATTATTACGTGCCAAAAACTTTCGTTATACAACCATAATTATTACAGTAAGGCCCTGGTGCCACCGGCGACTAAGAAGCAACGAGCTATCGACTGCTTTCTCGTTCAAGAAACGTACTAAAGATTAGTCAGTAAAAGAGATCCTAGCCTTTTCCCAACTACGCCTCTTTAGTCAACTGATCCCACACAGGCGGGACCCGCGGGTCCACTCGTCCTAGTGCATTTTAGAATTGGTCAACTGGACCCGTTGACCAACTTTGTGATTTGTATAGTCAAGTAGAAAAAATATCTTGATTGTGATCGGCTTCCAGTCTAACCGGATTCAGCTGAATACCAGTATTTTATCAGTCTCTAAAAACAAAAAGTTGATAGGTAACTGTTCACATGACCGGCGAAATCTCTGTCAAAGGAGATTGGCCAATCTGGACCAAATGCTGTCCAGGCATGGGAATACTTTTAACCATGGAAACGACCAACCCGAACCGTGCACCTTTTTCGACGTTTTATAAGTGCCCATCTAGGCCTATGTGAAATAAAATATTTTGTGTTTGACTTTTATTTTTTCCTTACATGAAGGAATATTAAGAAATAATTAATAAAAGAACATCCTCGGGATTATATTGTACCTAAAAACTTATTTTATCCCTTGATCTGTCCACGAAGTAGACACAATAGTTAAACAATGGTGTTTCGAACAAATTGGTCATTTGACAGATCATGATTTATGGCTTTTTGATGATTTAACTTTTGATATATTTAATTGTTGTAATATTATTATCTTACTTATTCTACCTCCTGAGTCCGGTTCTGACCTCACTCGTCTCGCTCTAAGCAAGTTTCATGTAAACTCTATACGAAAATGACAGCTTTCTAAAGCGCTTTCTCGATTTTCAATTCAAGATAATCCAAGATAAGTTGGTTGATCTGAACAATAAAATCACGGCGAGAGTTGACACGTAGCAAATCAAACATGCGCCTAGCTATTACAGCGAGCTTAATTATACGCACATGGTTTAAAACTAAACTTAAACTGTCACTTACGGGATAACTTCCGTGATTGTTTTTTGTTTTGAGTTCAATCATGGAAGATATCCCGTAAGTGGCAGTATAAGTTTAAAAATAAGCTGTTGGTTATGATTTTTCGTCAATGTAAAACCAATACAATAGATATTTTTTTCTCAATACTCTTCGTATAGATTCTGAAGCGCTTTGGGTAGCGCAATGTTGGGCAGCACTTAGTCCAACGTCCATACAAAAATGGCCAATCTCTTTTTTAGTTGCAAGCTCTTCTCGCTTCGCGCTAATCACTGACGGTGGGTCCGGTCCCTATAGGTTTAAATATTGCATTCAACTGTGAGTTAAAAACAAAAGAGAACACGCAGCGAATTAAAGTTGGAAATTATTGCAACAAAATTACTTCCAATATTTTATTATTTTCAGGTAGGTTGCAACAAAAATTTCCATTAATTATTGTTTTACGAATACTTTATTTGGGAAAATAATGATTCCCGGGATCTTTTGTAAAATAAACATCGGGAAACTTCAATATTATTTACATTCCCAGAACATTGTTATCTTAAAAAAACTGTACATGATTTCATAAAAACCAAGTGAACAGTGCGCTGTTATTAATTATTTCGGAGCGAACACTCCAGTTTCCTATCCATTAGCGCCGCGGGTTATAGTACAATGAGCTCGTACTGGTAAAATAGTAGTATGTTTGGCAATAAGCTCATCCTCTATTGTTTGGGACTTAGTTATATCTAGCAGAACGTGAATGTTACCTCTGCCTAATCATTTGTAGTACACAGGCCATAGTGTCAGAAAACAAAGTATAAGAGATGGGCAGCAGATTTGTGCCTGGTTGATTGTTTTGTTGATGTTGATGGATGAAGAGGGAGAGGGAGAGGAAGACCAAGTGAAATAATGGATGGATTGTGTGAGGAACGATATGAAAGAAAAAGGAGTAAATGATAGCGTGACGAGTGACAGGGCAGAATGGAAGAAAACAACGTGTTGCGCTGACCCCGAGTAACGTGGGCCAAGGGCAGGGAGGTGATGATGATGTTGGCAAAGGGCTCGTCCATGATGATATGGGACTTAAAGATAAATAGTGCGGCGATGTGGGTTACTATAGGTATATTCTGATGAATCCTTCGGGGTTACAGGCGTTATGTTATGATTGTGATTTTCAATGGAGATATCCACATGTACGACCGGCCCACTGTTGGCGTAAAGTTCTCATAAACTTTCTTTAGGCAAAATAAATATCGTATGTATGTAAAGTTTGTAAGTGATGTATCTGTTTTATTACATGTTCTTTCTGTTATGAAGTGTTTTGAAGAGCTATCCATCAATCTATATTGAATCTGTAAGATTTAGTCTTCCAATATATCGTTCAAGATTGTAAAGAAAAGTTAGGCAAGCAATATTCATTCGTGTTGTAAAGCATGTGAATCACTAGAGACTTGAGAGTCTTAAGAGGTTGATGACATGAAAGATTTGAACAACTATCAGATAATAAACAAAGCTTGTTGGAAAAAAACATTTTCTCTGACACTGATCGATACCTCGAATTCGAAACTCTTGGTGTTGTACTAAGAAATGGAAATTCATCAGTTCCCAATATTTAAGCCTAGTGTTAATGAAAATGGGAACCACTTTCAAATATCACCTCTATTTTTGCCAGTAAAACGCTATATATTTTATTTTCAACATTCACAAGCAGCAATTAACATTTAATCATTTTAAAAATAACCCTTACTTGACCTATTTAAAGCTCAATTTAAACAAACAGTCTAGCCATTAATTCAACTTGGCATTTTGAACAGAACACACTCACTTTGATTGGTAAGAAAAAGTCAACTTGTAAATAGAAAAGGGTATTCAAAAAACTGGCAACGTGGGTTCAGTCAGTGGTACGCCCCAGGGATCCAATTAGAAACATTTTTAGCTTTGACTACACGCCAAATAAAACCAGCAGTTATTTCTGCGGCACGTTACGAAATATCAATATGCCTGGTCGATATTTTAGTCCGTTATCAACAACTTTGTAGCTGGATTGATCCATAAACCGAATTAACGGAATATTTAGGATCAAATTTTAGGGATAGCTAAGATATTGTTTACCTTTCTAAAACTCTACAATAACCTAAATATAGTTTGTCCAAAAAGGAATAGATCATCTTAAAATAATTTTAAAGTTATAGGCAGTAATGTCCACTTCAATTATGTGTACACTTAAAGCGAAAACGTTGCCATAATATTTTATTACAAAAGTGCCTTTTGTCAAAGACATAATTATGATTTTATTTATTCGGTTATGTAACACTAGCTTTTGCCAGTGGCTTCACCCGTGTAGAGGTCAGAAAAATTCGTTCCCGCCACAGGAATATAATAGTATTCCATGTCCTAACCGTCATTCTCGACAGCCGTTTAGGGTTGAAAAAGGTAACAGGCAGACAGAGTTACTTCCGCATTTATGTATAATATTAGTTTGGATGCTGGATTGCTTCGTTACTGTTCCCGTGTAATATTCTTGATTGATAGACTCCCAGGGACCACGTAATGAATATTCATGATTCATCTTAATCTTCGAACGAAGTCAATTTAAAAGTTTGATTGATTCTGTATCTGCGACGTTTTTATAATTAGTAAAGAGTGTCTTTTGGTTAGTTTTATACAAGTTAATATAGGGTTAGGTTAGAAACATTTCTTGAATACCAAATCACGTCACAAGTATTTTCTTTCTTATATATTTTGTGTGATCTCTTCCATTTTACATGCGATATGACATTCAGACGACGGTTTCATAAATGGTTGCAAATAAATTAAGAATTGTTTTATTTTTGCGCTAATATAAAATTTCAAACCGGAATATACATGACGCAAGTCTTTTGCCAATTGATCGTCAGAAATCTCATTAATTCAACTCATAGAATGAGCAAGTCGAAAAGGTACCTTCTATTACAAAAAAAGTATCTAACAACTTTTTCACAAACATTGGTAATTATAACATCATATTATACTTAACAACACTCATTAATTTTAATAACAACTTTGAAAAATATACGAAATTCGCTACTTCAACCTTTATAAATTAATTTTTTGCTCTAAAAGCAAGCAAGAATATAATCCTACGCTAATTACTTGTAGGCGATATTAATAATAGCTCGTACAAATCTGTGGTCCCTAATGACAGGGCAATAAATTGCTATAAATTGCTCCAATGATGGCGGTTTATCCTCAAGGGATTACTAGAAAGCTCTTACTAAAGAACCCTTAGGTAATTTATCCATGTATTTTTCCCAGTAATTGAGGTTGTGCTAACCTGGATTACGTCTTATTCTAAGTAGGTTGTAAAAGGCTAAAGGCTTATGTTTTAAAGGTTCGTAGAGTTAGGATTGGTCTGTGGTAAGTTTCGCGGAATTCGTCCAAAGATTATCGTTTATCGTTGTAAGCGTTCTGTCTTTGATATACGTACAACAATTTATTTGAAGGGTTATTTCAACATCATACTTTTAATTTTAATACTTTTTTTTTCTTTTAATTTTACATACTTTTAATTTTAATACTTTCATTTTTTTTACATTATAAACTTTTCACAATGGTAACATATTTAAGTTTACGTCATAAGCTTATTATATAGCAAACGAGATGTGGATGTACTACAGGAACACCACAGCCTCACTCTACGGGGATTACATGACAAAAGCTTTAAAGCTTTCCTCTTTGATGTAGTTAAAATGATGGCGATACAGTTTACATATATAAAATTGACGTTTGCGGTGCTATTTTTGCAGTAAAACGTGACTTGTACCTTCTAGCTACATTAAACTTCAGAATTGAGTTTGGAAGCTAGCATCATAAATTCTGTTTTGGTCGAACTAATAGCGTTTCGTTCCGAACGCACTCCATCAAACTGCGGACAGTTTCAACTACACTACGCAGTTTGAGTTAATGGAAGAAATTAAGTTAGAAAATGACTAAATACAAGTGATAGTTATTTTGATTTTTCATCATTCTATTTGCAGTCAAGGAACCTGAGTATAAACGCATCGATATCCACGAGGATATTCCCTTTATAACATGCTTTTGAACTCGGTTACGAAAGACGTAAAAAACCAAAATATCTGATGATCCAATGTTGAAAAGAAGAATGAGTTGTCAAAACAAAGTAACACCTTAGAGACAAATCAAACAAACTCAAGTAAACTTTATCAGCGTTATCTTAATCCCAGAGCTACATAATCAGCCTGTAACGTTGCCTCTGCTGGGACAAGCCTTCTCTTAGTAACAGGGACTAGGCTATCAACCACCACGCGGATACAGGGTGGTTGGTGGATGTCACAATGCTTTTTAATTTTTGATGTGAAACATCTATAGGCGCGGGTAAAACCAAAAAATGGCCAACTGTCAAGTTGTCAACCCGGGCTGAACAATCCCGAACATAACCGACCTGTTGAATCGCCATAAGATCTACATATTCGCCACGATTTACAACAAGGCAGCTGGTCTCGGGGCACAGCGCTGGGTTACAATCTATTGACTTCAAGTTCGATCCCAGCGTAAGGATTTTCTTTTTATGAATCGAGTCATTTTGTTTTTATTTAATTTTTGTATTTAATGAAAATAATAATGATTATTAAATGAACAGTCATCATTTTCAGGGAAAAATAGTAATATTTTATTTTTTCATTAAGACAGATTTAGTTCCTGTCGTAATGTGTTCTTTTATGCATATTACTTGTACAAAATAATTTCGATGTTTCACATCTGCCAGGCGACCCGTGACGGCTCGTATCACTTTCATATAGATACCTTTACCGATACAATGGTTGTCTTCCAGTTTAACCAAACTCAGCTGAATATCGGTATTTCACATGGAGCGGCTGCCCATCTGAGCTCCAGAAGCTAGTTACTGATGAACACGATTCCAGACTAGTTATCAGACTTTGGGGTTAACGTACGGTCGAACCGGGACGGATAGGTTATGGACCGGACTACGGTCACCAGACTATAACAGAACAATGTACTAAAGTATCTGTCAGTGTCCGGTCTCCACAGCCAATTCATGATCTGCCCGCACTGGTTTCACCGAATTATTAGACAGAATATTTGGGCTGGACATACGTCATTTGCTACTCAACTCCTTTACACGTGGAGTACGGCAGTGTCCCACGTGTCGAGGTGATAAATCGCGCGTAACGACGTCTCACCGCCGCCTCGAGGGACGGAGGATAGGTTTAAATATCCCTCTCAAACATTTTAATACGATACTCTATTAATACGCTATAGAGAGAGGATTATGGAGTTAGCGCCTATATTCGCAATTGGGGATTAGGACGCTTTTAGGTTATTTGTAAGCGGTGAATTTGGTTTGGTTAGTACTTATTTTTTTTTCTTCGGAGTATCTTACGGTATTATTATCTATTCTGACAATAATATAAAGGTATTTAATGTCATAAAAACACGATATATGCTTCAGAGTTTGTCCCGGAGATGAAATTCTCGTACGTTCCTCTTATGACTTCCATTAACGTAGCAAACCTATTAATAATAGCAATATTTTGTTTTTCCTTGAAAATAAAATATATTTTCTCTACATTGTACTGGACCTACATTTATATTGCATGTTTCACTCAAAATACTTCTTCAATTTTAAATCTCATTCCTAAAATCTCGTTCTGTAAATAATATATATAGATTAGATAATAAAAAATAGATTTATCTATAATATTCTAATAAAATTCGTCACAAAACCACGAGACGTTACTAACAATAATAATAAAATTATTCAATAAACTTAATCTAATAATGTTATAATATACAACTCTAAATCGTTCACCAAAACTAAATACAATAACACTACTGCAATAAAGTTTCACGACCGGTCGTACTACTGAATAAAAACTCTCGCAATTGATAAGCGAGAGAGAATGTAAAAGCGAAGAGTGTTGGATGGCGACAAGTCGATGAAGTGAATTGTTTCCAGTCGAGCGCGGCGCAGTGTGCGCGGTTCGATTCTGGCGCGGCTCATTAGCTCCGGCGAGTTCACCGCGACAAGCGCACTGTGCGCTCGTGTGTGTATGAGCTTTAATATATTTACTAGTTTATAAAAAATATCTAGAAAATATTGCGTTAAAGTGTCTTAGGATGTGGTTAAACCGAGCGAACTGGAGAGCTGACCGGACTGCGGACACTAATAGATACTTTACTGAAATATGTTTCGTTTTCCTGTGAAGGCAGGCAGTTAAGGGCAGAGATATTGCATCATTATCAATATTATTTCAGCAAAATTACGTTCACTGCTGCCCCAGAGTCATAATTCTCACATCCAGTTATTGTTAATTAATAAAATAAACGTATTTCAAAAGCCATTTATTGATGATAAAGTATCTATTGAATTTCAGAGTAAACTTACTGATATACTGATCCAGCGTTTTAGTTGCAGCTTTCATATTACATAAATGTTTGCACTTGACAATTTTGTGTTATATTTACATATTCCTTGATACTGAATAATACATTTGATTCTGGCGCAATTGTGATGTATAATGTATACAATAATTATTGTGAGGGGTGTGTATGATTAATTGTGACGTCCAAATAATGAATTGATGTGGGCGTCGTGTCACAATTATATAGGTAAATTTGCTTTTGAATATTTAATTATGATTATATAAAATTGTTGTTACGTTACGTGTCGCTTGCTATTATAGTCAATGTAGTATTTAATGTCAGATTGTCAGGATTTATTCCGATAAACTCATTCCGTACATCATGTGGGCAGAAGATAGGTTTCGTACAACGAAAACACACTGGGTTCGAAACACTGCTTTTATTAAACTAACAAAATACTTGATACTACAATTTAACACTGGGCACAATGAATCGAGTTCAGTTCCGGGACGTCTCAACTCCACTACGGTCCGATACTGCCTGTCATCCTCTCTACAAGCTCAAAACATCACAACTCTATAGAGTGCCACAATGTACTTTTGGTATAGAATAAAACAAGAATTACCAAATAAATGGAGTCAGCTACAATACTTTTAAAGGAAACTCAGTAAGCGTTTCTTAACACTTCACCAAATTAATCCTTAACCTTTCCTAACCGGCTAATAAAACCTTCAATTTTGGGAAAAAATCTCAAAAATTCTCGTCGCGTCGTTAAATAAACATATTATGATCGCAGCTTGAAGGCGGAGAGAAATAAAATTTTATACTCTCCAGATAAAGCCTCAAATATTCAACGAGCTCTCTAAATTAGGCTCTATGAAGCCGAGCTTTATTCATGCACTCGTTTCAGCGAACATTTCCTTTTCAGGGTTTCATCAGCGACTCGTGAAAATGAAGGTTTGTTTTGTTTGGTTAATCTGTCACGTTTTGATGTATGACTGCAATACAATTGGTTTTTGGCATGCTAGACAATTTGCGCTGCTACGCCGTAGCAACGTAGCAGCTAAAATGTAGTATTACCTACGCCGTATATCTAAAATCTGGCATCACCTACTGCGTACCAGCTAAAACGTAGCATCATCTACTTAATTATTCGTAGCAATTGCTACGAAAAATTAAGCATCGTTATTTCGGTTTTAACTCCTACTTTATAAGTCCTATCATGAAAACTGGAAAGTGGTCAAAGGTTCTGAAAATATGAAAGTTGAAGATACTTTGGAACGTATGGGGTCGATATCAGATCATTATAAGTTTCTGCTCATGAATGGACCGAGCTTCTCAACGAGAAAACTTTGTCGTCGCGCTGAGTCGCTGCCCTTTCACATAAACTCCTTGATACATTTACTTTGAATATTCAGATTTCGGTTTAAAATGTAAGAAGTTCCTAGAGGATAATAAAATCTTACTTTTTAGCTTAATACAGTGTTATGCTTAGTTCTATATTTAGAATACTAGACTTTTAAAGCATATTAGATTAGATTATATTACCCTTTATGTGAATCCAACACAACCAATCGTCTTAACAAACAACTTTAAAAAAGGAAACAAATCCGTTTGTCTTTTATTCGACAGCTTCTATATCTGCGTAGTAGCTTCTCCGGATACAGCTGAGTGTGTGCTTTACCCATGTAAAGCACACACTCAGCTGTATCCGGACTGGCTCTGCCTATCTGACTTCCACAACTCAGTTAGCGCTGAGTAATACGATACCCCTTGGTAAGACTAATAGTCAGACTCGTGTTATTCGGCAACTTACCTCGTAGTACATAAATAAATCATGCTATTAAGAATATTGCGTATATTAACTACCCCAATTTCTCTTCTACGAAATTTTCGTCTATTAACATCACCATTTTAAGAAAGATAAGGATAAGATTCTACATTTATCTTTCCTGTCAGTGTTCTGCGGTCGAGCACGGTTTAAGTAAAATCTTTATTATTTACTTTTCAGTAAATATGTAGTTCCTTTTAACGACACGCTTTCTATGGATCATTTCTTTCTTTTACAAACATTACATCAAAATGTTTGAAAATCTTCAATCTATGAGTATGTGTCGAAATTGTTCTCTGTTCCCTTAACGGCCGAATAGATTTGGATGTTTTGCACATTTAATAGAATTGGTAAAACGAACGGCGAAGATAAAGTTGCAGCGGAAGGTACTTATGCGTTCGGTAAATGTAAAAAAAAAAAAAAAAAAAATAGAAGTCTACAATATAGGTCTAAAATAAACTTCAAAGGAGGATTATCATCAACTCTAATCAAGCTTTCGTTACAACGCACAAAAAATTTGACCTTTTAAAATTAATTTTGTATTAGACCCCGTAAGGTCAACTGCACGTCAAAAGCTAGGTAAGGAACAAACATCGACCTTATTGCTACGACGTAGAAGGCTCTGTCAACGTCCACGTACATTTCAGACGATTGTACGTATTGTGTAATAAGGGCTATTTAAACTCCGTGGACGTTGAAAAGGTTGTGTGTTTTCTTGAAACATTGTTTGGCTTGTGTTGAAGCCGGGACTAGCCGGACAAGGCCGGCTATTCACGGACTTCAATGAGATGTCGGGAGCCGCTTTTCGAGAAAAAAGAAATTAGGCTCTTGACTTCCACACAATTCGAACTTAACCTACCTATATCCGCGCGTTCGTCTGTGAAACCAATAACACACTCTTTCATGTTTTTTTCTTTTATAATCAATGATGGCATTTTGTACCTACTTGTACCTGGTACATGTTAGCTTCATGATAAGTTGCTACGATCTTATACGATGCGATACTTTTGAATAGCAAGTATCACTTAAACTCAGTGAAAACAGCCTATTTAAAGAAAATAAACCCTTTAGAAGTTATTTCCTTGAAGTTTGCGAAAGTTAACCATCAGACAAACTAAACTAGAAAACAGAAAATCATTGATGGAATAACTAGCCACGACTAACATAACCGGCTTAAAGTCCATTTTACAAATCATCTCTGGCTGCTAACCACAACCGGCCTTGAAGAAAATCATTTAAGTAAATGTGTCCAACCTCCTTGAGGACTCGCACTCTTTACGAGAACCTCCTCCGAGTGCGGAGGGCGGAAGTTGGCGACCTCTGGAAAGACGACAATTTATGGCGCTGATGTGACCGCGCTCTGAATGCGTTTTTAAATTAGAGTTCTGAAATTGAGGTCGCGTTTTTGGAGACCATTTTTCAATGTGAATGTGAGAAGGTTGTCTTCTTTCTAGCTACGGAACTTGATTTTATAGTTTTTTCGTGATTGTATCTAATTTAGGTCCTACTTAAATAAACCGAGAAAAGTACACCCCACTCCCAAGTCAAGGTAAAATAGCTTTAAAATTATTTTTGAAGTATACTTGTTCACGGATATTTGGGCGCGTCACTCAATCGAATCTGTTGAAATAGTTTCATCTTGTATTTTCAATAAAACTACTCTAATCAATTTCATGATTGTTCGCCACCACCGTGTCAATATCATTCAAGAGCCTTGTAGCTCTGTTAAAAAAGAATTTTAATTTTAACTTTTATTTTTTGCAACGTTCTCAAAAGATAAGGTAGAGAAGAGGTCAGAACAACGATTACGACTTCAACTAATAAACCCTATATCAAGTCTATCTGTGTAGAAACCGTTCAAAAATATTCAAATTCGCGCCCCGAGAGTCCTAAACATTATCCATTGTCTGAACATTCTTCTTAACTTTTCCAATTACCCGACTGTGCCCGTAAAAAGTACAGTTCGATTGTTTGCAATCACTTCTTTAAGCTTAAAAGGTCGGTAATAAATTAAAATTTTCTCGCCCAGTGGGCCGACTCGCGGAAACTTGGTCAAAGTCATGACTCAACTCGGATTTGTCGAGTTTCGGACTTGTTTTTTTATTTGCACAGTGAACTACACTGTGTAAGTGGACAGGACAATATTCGTTCTTCTGTGTTTTCGTTTGTTGCAAGAAAAACGTTTTTTCTCTTTAATTAATTACGGTACATACCCCAACAACGGAACACACTTTCTGTTACAACTTCAAATAGTAAATAGCTCATCGTGATTGAAAAATGGTATAAACTGTCATATTACTAGCTTGTGCCCGCAGCGGATCTTACTTCGCGGATAATAAGTAATCTTTGTATAACGCGGTAACGCAACTAACGCACCAGACTTTGATTATAATATACATGGCACCAGTCTAGCCCCGTGCGTCACGTCATCGTGTCCGCGACCTTATATTTAAATAAACATTGTGTATAAGTTGGAGTAACATTTAGTTTTTGTTTCATCACAATCGCTTAATTCCATGAAAAGTTAGAAACGGTACACGAAAACTTATATTAATGTTACTTGAATACATTTGGAGAAACCCGTTTCAGGGGATCTACCCACTAAGCACGAAACGTAGTTTTAGCCGAAGTTATGGGCGTTTCCTACTCCGTATCATTTACGGACATAAGATTCGTTAGGGGCCCGAACTAAACATGAATGACAACTCCATTGGTCATCTGTCCTTACTACCGATTGGTTTACAAAACTCATAAATTCGAAAATATTAGAAAGAAAATACTATGGAGTAGGTTCATTTCAAAGTATAAAGCTACTTTCGGAGAGTAGCCCCCCTGGGCCTAGCCGTTACACGAATCAGATATGTACCAAACAATCTACTATTTTGCTTAATTAACCCATTTAAATCTTAGCCTCAATTACAATGTCTGAGTGTAGAAAATAAGCAGTTTTAGACTTAGGACCGGGGACTCAGGGGATCGAATGTCAACGGCAACAGTTCTGCAAATTCCTAAAACTACTTTACGTACTCTACTGGGTAAAGCTAGAAGTCCGTCAACCCTCGGAGCCAATAAAAAATACAATAAAATAATAACATTATGTTTAAAATCTTATCTGGATGAAACATTTTAATTTTTAGTATATTTCCCAAACTAATGAAGTTGTCTATGTGAATCCTTTTGTGCTATTGGTTTTGAATGTAGACTTTTTGGCAGCAATTTCGTAAAATATCTCTATTAATTTAAAATGTAATTTTCAAACTACGTAATTTTATGAGATCAATTTTTTAAGTATTTTTTTTCCATTTAAATTAACATTTAAATCAGTCTTGTAATGACTCTAATAACAAAACCAACTATTAGTAACTCTTTAAAAGCTAATTAGAAACTTTATCACAATAAATGAAATAGTAAAATAACCTATATTGTTAACATTGTCTGATTTTACCAATTTGGCCATTGCCGGGAGACGTGACAATTGGCCTCGTGAAACCTTCCCAAATGCTCTAATTTATAGCAAAATTCAAGCCTAAATTTCTATGGAGTTTGGGTTTCTCCTTTAGCGAATGAACCACTTCAATACAAAACTTTATCCCACTTTTCACCTCCTTGTGGGCTGAAATAAACAAAAAAACAACGTGTTAGTTACCTATTACCGATTTTAACTAAAACAAAAAGAACTTTAATTATAAACAAAGTTTCTTCAGCCCCCTTAATGGTTGAAATTCTAACAACACCGTTGAGTTAGCTTCCAACCATAAGCCTAGATAGTAAATTGAGTGATTTTTACTTCGAAAATTAAGAACTTACACAAATTCATCCCCCTTTTTAACCCTTCGCATTCGGAATTATGAAAAACGCTAAGACACGTTTAAATTATTTTCAATTGTCAGCCTAAACACAAAATTTGAAAATCTTAACTTTGTAAACATTTTTATCCCCTATTTAACTATTTTAGGGGTTGAATTCCGAAAAATCCTTCTCGATTCCTTATCTAAATTATAAATTATATCAAGGGTTTGTGCTGGGCGTTGATGAGTCAGTCAGTCAGTCAGGCCTTTTGTTTTTATTTATATAGATATTATTAAAGGCTTTGAGTTGAAATGCCAATAAATTAATTTTCAGTCGCTTTTGTATTGCAAAATTATCAGTGAAAAACTAAAAGATCCGCCATTATCACACAGGTCTACACACTGTCACTGGGTTAGAGTTCGAAAGATTTTTCGTATTGTAGAGTTTATTATGAATTAACCATGAACTGCCAAATAAATGATAAAAAGATAATACAAATATGGGATTTAAGGAAGCACCTCCTTATTCTTACTTACGTTAACGTGATACTAGAGGATTAACTCATAATCCTCTTTTTCGGCTTCCAGAGCTCGGATAATACGTCTTTGTACCTCTGAGCCGTCGCAACGAATTTAAATATGAATAAGATAATATAGTCAAAGAAATTCAAAAATGGCTAATTAGCGAGGCCCCAAGTGGGTCGTATATTGTAGTCTCCGGGGTGCGGATTGATCAATTACCTTAATTATAATTATTTAGAGGTAGGCAAAGTGTCTGAACGGCAAAATGTTTGACATTAATAGCATTGTGTTTTCATTGTGAGTTAGCTCATATTGCAATTTGAGGACTGTATTATATTGATATTAGGGCACGCCACAATAGTGGCGATAAGTCTCCTCTTTGAGGAGTGGCTTGAGAGACGCCTCGGCGTCCTCACCTTCCGCCTGACGCAGGTCCTCACCGGACACGGTTGTTTCGGGAGGTTCCTGCACCGAATGAGGATCGACCGGAGAACACGGTGGAGCACACCGTGGAGGTGTGCCCCACTTGGGCGGAGCACCGCCTTGTCCTCGAAGCGGTGATCGGCGGCAGCAACCTCTCGCTTCCGGCCCTGGTTCAATCCATGGTCCGGAGCGAGACGGAATGGGACGCCGTCACCTCCTTCTGCGAAGCAGTCATGCTATCGAAGGAGGTGGCGGAACGTGAGAGGGAGAGATCTTTACGTCCCGGCCGCCGCGGGAGACGCCCCGGGCGACGTAGGCGCGGACCTGTGGACGGTGAGCTATGGGCTAGCTCGCCGTCCGTCCGTCTCATGACGACAGGCCGTGTCGACGGCACGTTCGTGTTCCACGCGCGCCTCAAAGAGAGTTAACAAAAAAAAAAGGGGTCCGCAAGAGCCAATGCCTGCCGGAGCTTTGGGACTATTCGAAAGAGATACCGTGGCCCCGGAACACAAAGGGCGATGAAGGAACATGGACAGGTTTTAGTCAGTAAAAGTCTGACAGTCCCTCCTGCTCCGCCCAGAGCGGGAGGAGGAATTTGATGATTTCCCATCCGATAAAAAAAAGGACTGTAGATATTACAGCAGTAACAGTTGTTTTATCTTTAACTAATACAAATTACGTATTTCTAGTTTTAAAGCATACTCTGTTTGTTATTTATTTGTTCTGATATTCAAATTTTCCTATATATTTTTCTGGTTCAGCTTCATGTCACTTGTGTTATTACAATATTCAGCTATCTCCTTTCATGATTTTAGCGTAGCCAACGACAGAGCTGTGCAGGTGGCAACATACTGGTCGGGTATTATTTAAGTCTATTGACACGCAAAAAAGGAGAAGAAGCTATCTCTTACACCATATATACAAGAAAAAGTAAAGTTTCTTCATGCTTGCATACTCTTTTATTCAGCTGATTACGTCAAGTATCACCTATAAATAAGCCGCAGCTCCTCATGAACCTCTGCCATCTACAACAAAGCCTTCGCACTCTATTTCAGGTACAAACCTCCTCACAACACAAGGGATAATGGTACGCTTCATGCACTGAGGTCGCATTTAAAAGGCAAATTCTTCGATAAAATCCACAGATAATGAGAATTTATGTTCAAACAGTATAGGGATCAAAGTTGCACGGCCGACGGAATTAATTGCTCATTCAAGATTTGGATAAGGAGGGTCACGGGTGTTTGGGTATTGAAAAAGAAACCTTCATAATGTTTGGGTAAGAAAGAAAATCGCTTGATAGGAAGACTTTTGCCCAACTCATGGATAAAGGTTTAATAAATTCCCCTTAAAAAAACCTATGAAAATTAAATTCGATCAAAGGTTCAGTATTTTTTACTTGTTTCTTATAAACAATAAAAACTAGCAACTCTTAGTCACTTAACGGAGGTCCCAAAAAGACGAATTCATTTGGATAAGGCATTTTCGTTTTAATAGTTTTTTTTAATGAGGACAAGAGCAGAAGAATGATGATGAGTTAATTAAAATAACTTGAGTTAAAAGTAAAGCATTAAGACAAGTGTTCCTCATTTTACCCCAAAAATAAAAATTAAGTGTCCAATGAAGGAAAAGAAAGGTTCCTTTCGTTTTGATTAAATCCTTCACGACTCAGATCTTAGATTTCCCAAGACGACGGACTACGAGACCACGTCACACAGCGCGCTGTATTGTGACATGGACTGGAAAAAAATGGGGAAGTTGTTTAAATTGATTGCCTTGTTATTTTTATTCTTGCACCCGGCCTAAGTAAATAACAACATTAACCTGCACTGCTTTTTATGAACTTTTAATTTTGTAGTCGAACTAAAACCGAAGTGATGGAAAGGTCTTTGAACAAACTCATTAAGGATTCTCTTATCGTAATACGCGGCCTGAGGTTACGTTGGACAACGTTTGACAACATACATACTCGCTGATTCGCGTGATTGAGTTGCATGATCCTTATGTAAGCTTAGCTTTAATGCACATTTAATGTACATTTTGACAGGTGCTGCACTCAAATGAAACACTGTGCACTTCGGCTTATTATTATTAAGTTTTAATACGTTACTGGTATTTAAAGTACAATTTAATAACGAACGTCATGCTGGTCGTGCAAAACAAAAAAAAGATATTGCGTTTTTCACAAACAAAACGTTGTGTGAATTGAATTCGTTACCAAAAATTTGTATGCACAAAGAAACGATGTTCACACGCAAAATAACCATATTTTTTGTTTAAAATAATAAAATTAAATCAGATGCAGATTGTTTGAAACTAACAACTAGTTTGGAAAGTTGAACAAACATGCAAAAAATAACAGGAACTGGAAAGTATTCATAAAAATATTCAACGCGCAAAAAGCGAAATGACTTCCGTAGTGGCCAGCGGGGTGGCGGGGTGCGGAAGGCCAGGGGAGGGTCGGGGGGTCTGAACTAACAACAAAATAAAACTGTACACAAAGCTGTTTCGCGGTCGCCGCTGACACCCGACGTGGACAACACGCGCAACTTTGTGATAATTATTTTGTTAATTGTTTCAAGTTCTGTCTGGATGGAGCTGGGAATAATTAATTTAGGTGTGAACCATGGAAAATAATTCTGAAATAATGTTCTTGAAGAGTTAATTTATAGGAAAAAAGGGAAAAGGAGTATACGAAAAGAATAGCAGACAGTCATAATTAGTTTATTTTAAATCTCATCATCGATAGTCACACGCACAGTGACTATCGATGATTCGATATCACAGACACACACACAGTGCCGAGGACGGTCCGCAAAAGACGTGAAAACGTAAAATAGCAAATCGTTTAGAATTCAAGTTTTCCTTAAGATCATAAACAAATATAACCATTCTAAGGACAAAATTACTTTAAAAAGAAACAAATTAACATTTAGTAAACGTCTCGAGAAAAATATTCATGAAAAATTTAATTTAACCGAAGTTTCAAGAAGGAAGCTTGGTGAGCGACGAAACATCATCAGATGTCTATTACCATACAAATAGGAGCCGAATCACCCTCAACATTGCGATTAACCCGATTATTCAAAAGGCGTGCACTGTGCGCCAATTACCCTTGAATTTGGACAAAAAGACATTGTGACAAAAAAAGATTTGTAAGAAAATGCAAATTTTTCATTTTATTAAAATAAAAGCCAAAGCGGTCCATTTTACTTTTATCTAAATGAATATAAAAGGTGATGAATGTAATTGTATGTCTGGCGGAAATCTGACTCATATTTAATTAAGTGATTCATTTACTTGACACGTTTCGTTGACAAGCACGCGAACAGATTTATTAACATGCACCAAACGTACAGACTGTCGCATTGGTCTAGTAGTCGCTAACGCTACTGCTGTGGTTGGGTCTTGGGTTTGGTTCTCGGGTCGGGCTTATAGTGACAAAAGGGTTTTTTCACCAAGAATTGCTCAGTAACCCGGAGTCTTGCTTGATTTGTGATCTGTTGAAGTCAATGAGCTTGCCCCCTATTACATCGGACTTAAATATAACTGGCGATATGTGAGTGTATTTTAAGTACTGATACACCTCTGTTTAACCCTTTGTTGATACAGGTGTGATATTATGTTTCAAATGTACGGAGTTCACAAATGAAATACAACATCACTTCCAGCAGAATATTGAGACACGGCGCAAACACCAGCCTGTAGTCTCACAAATATTTGCCGAGATACGAGATCTGAACTCTCAATACTGTTGAGCTTCGTGTACGTACAAAATACAGCGATGTCAGCAAACCGATTTTGATAGTCAAAACATCGCTTCCGCATTGTTGAGCATTTAGTTCACAATATGGACGGCGGATTCGGTTGCTAGACCTTGGAAACTGTGTTAGGGTTTTTTTTTTGTCGAAAATACTTCGATGATGCTTGGATGAACTTGGCAAGAAAAGTAAACAAATGCTATTTGACTTATGACGAAGTTATATCATTGTTTGTAAACTTTGCTATGTTTACGGAAACTAAAGACTACGTAGAGAATAAGTTAATTCTTGTTCAGTTTTGTTTTGTGCTATTGTTTCCATAGATACCAAGTCATTCTTTAAAATCTTTATTTTCTTTCCGAATAATTTATGAATACCATAAATGATAACACCAATCTCTAAATTCAATTCCATTTTGACAATTGCCAAGATTACTCGGCCCAAATGGAATATCCACAGAATCAATAGGCAGCTCAAACATAGCCAAGAGGTTCGTCAACGTAATGCTAAGCCTCATAACGGACGGTTGTCTGTTTGAGCATAATGCTGTGCGCATACAGAGGGCGCTGTGCGCACACTTCGAAGATTTGCGTTGAGAGAGACGATGGGAATATTAGCTCACTATCCGTTGTAAAGAGGATCATTTTGTGCTAGTAAAATGTTTTTTTTTTTAATATATATAGGTATTCAGGTATTTATTTGTTCGAAACAAATATCTCTCAATCATTATCTTTGAGCATACAATAAACCAGAGGAAGACATTTCTTCAACCAGAAATTCAGGAAAAAGTGTTTAGTACTCTTCTTGAAGTACCTATTATACGATTTATTTGAAGATTCTATAAGCTTAATTAAGTACTGAATTACTATTGTAGAATACTGGACTTGGACCCAAACAGTCATTCAATATGTTCATTTTGGGTACCTTTGTAAAATGCGGCTTTGCCCGCGTGGAGGTCGGAAATTTTCACTCGAGAACAAGCTAAATGTCAATCTAGGTCACTAGCTCCATCCATATACCAAACATTCAAACCCATTCAGCCGTTAAGACATGACAAGTTGCCTTACAGACAGACAGACAGTTTTACTTTTGCTGTATACCTAATATTAATGCTTGGATACCGGTTCTAATCTGTTCGAGATTAATCAATTTGCGTGCTTAGCTGCCGCGCATAACTTAGCTACATCTATCTCTAGATAGTGTATATTACCAGAAATGTATGAATGATGTGTGTGTTATACAATTCCGAGCCTACATAGGAAATGACTAAAATAATGTTCCAAAGATTCTTTAATACAAATGTTTGCATTTTCTAGGAATTGTATGCTATTTCGAGATAATACTAGGAAATGTATAAAAACGAATGCTCTCTGTGAATAAAATAAATAAAACACGTTCAAAATCAACATCATCATCTGCCTAGCCTTTTCCCAACTATATTGGGGTCGGCTTCCAGTCCAACCGCATGCAGCTGAATACCAGTATTTTACATGGACTGACTGCCTATCTGACCTCCACAACTCAGCTAGTACTGGGTAATACGATACCCCTGGTTGTAAGATTTTCAGGCCACTCCTAATTAGCCACTACCTGTAACGACTGTCAGAGATCTACAAATGACAGCCGGGACCAACGCCCTAACGTGCTTTCCGACGCACGGAGGAAACTCGGTATGTAATGGGCGGTCACCCATCCGTGGACCAACCTAGGCAAGCGCGGCTTAGCCTGAAGATTGACCTGAGCGGCTGTTATTATTTAGCCACGAGCTCCTCGAAATCAACGTCAAGTTAAATATCAAAATGTTGTAATAAGGCGTAGTCGACGGGGCTCCTATTTCTGTCTGCAAGGTTTAAAATACCTGTTGAGAGGATCCGGCAACTGGGTCTCGAGGTGGCACTGTACAAGTCCGAGGCCATGTGCTTTCTTGGGCCTCGGAACGCGCCAACTCCGGGATCCTCAGTGACGGCAGGAGGGGTATCCATCGGCGTCGAGTCGACGGTGAAGTACCTAGGACTCGTCCTCGACAGCCGGTGGAACTTCGTGGAGCATTTCCGACGTTTGGCACCCAAACTGGAACGGACAGGAGCTGCCTTCAGGCGGCTCCTGCCCAACCTGGGGGGGGCAAACGCCTCCGGAGGCTCCGCGGGAGTCGTGCGGTCTATGGCCCTTTACGGGGCCCCGGTGTGGGCGCGTTCATTGAGGCGGCGAGCCGCCTCAATGACTATGTGAACGCGCCCCAAAAGGTGGTAGCCGTAAGGCTGGTCCGAGGGTACCGCACGATCTCCCGCGAGGCGGCGAACCTCCTTGCCGGATTGCCGCCATGGGATCTGGAGGCGATAGTCCTCGCGCGCGTGGATGCGCTACGCCGGGGGGAAACTCCGTTGCCGCGGCCAATTGTCGCTCGGCGGACGGACTTCCGGCGTGATCTCATGGCGACATGGAGAGAGCGACTGTCGCAACCCCGTGCAGGGCACGCCACAATAGTGGCGGTAAAGAGGGGTCTTTGAGGAGTGGCTGGAGAGGCGCCACGGCGTCCTCACTTTCCGCCTGACGACAGGCCGTGTCGACGGCGCGTTCGTGTTCCACGTGCGCCGCAAAGAGAGTCAGCAAAAACAGAAGGGGTCCGCAAGGGCCGATGCCTGCCGGTGCTGCGGGACTGTTCGCAAGAGATACCGTGCCCCTGGAACATAAAGGGCGATGTAGGAACATGGATGGGTTTTAGTAAGTAAAAGTCTGACACTCCCTCCTGCTTCGCCCAGAGCGGGAGGAGTCATTTGATGATTTCCCATACGAAAAAAAAGGGTTTAAAGTACCTAAACTAACACTGTTCGGAGTCGGCGTGCTCCAAGTCCCGAGCTCGCTTTGCTAGATCTTGCATCCTAAGTTTTGCTTGCCACAATGCCTTGTTTATGTTGGTGTGGTGTGTACTGTATTAGGGTAACAGAAAAAATAGTGCTCTCGACTGTATGTAGTCGCTCTTCGCACACTATACCCGCTGTACTTAAGAACATCAAGAATGTAATACATTACCGATCGCTATTTAGGAAATGTATAGATTTCCTAGGAAAATTGTATATTCCAAAATAGATAATAGATTTCCCATCTGTTTGAATTGTATAGAATGACGGACAAGTTCATTTGTATATGTTAATGGAAAAGTATGTATTTTCCGTTAACATATACAAATAAACTTGTGGTACCCACCTGCCGGTACACAACATTGCCTTCCGCGCTGATTGGACTGTGTGCTTGTGTGAATAACAATCAATTAGCTACGCGCTCTATTAATTAGCGGCGTGTCAAATGAAGCGTGAGTGCATTGAGTGCAGATGCACTGAGCGCACCGAGCGCGACCTACGACTGTTGAACTATGAGTACGGATGAGTGCGCTGAAATGTACTTATTACGTAGTATAATAGGCCTAGAAGTTTTCTACTGCTAGGATACACTTCCTCTGGGAAAAGGAGTAGAGCGGACCCTATGCGGTTTGGTAAATGATTTTGAAGGCATTCGATTTTTTTATTAAGAAACCCATATCAAGCCTATATTTAACAAAGGGTAAGCAGAGGTACATAGAACACAAATGTACAAGGTGTAATATTAAATGCAAGACTTCCAACGTGTATAATAAAACAAAAAGTAAAGTCAAAGTTATAGTACCTTTTTATTCTTTATTCTGAAAAGTATTTGATACAACAAATTATTTGAGCCGCCTTGATTTCTCATTCCAATGTGAAGCACTTCTGCGTGGAGCGATTAACGCCTTCGTTACACGGAGCCCTTAGAAATGTTAAGAAAATTGTTGTTTACAGAAATTACATGATTACATTCCAGATTTAATTCGAAAACCTCTTGTGTATAATTCGTATGTTGGTTTGTAATAAAACGTACGTAGTTTAACGAGCGTATGAAATTTTATCCATATTTATAACATGTTTTGAGCCACAACTTTGAAACCTAGGCCATTAAAGTTGTTCCTTTTTAAAAATCACATAAACTTTAAAGCCAGTCCATAAATGAAAGCAAAGGCGATGTACGTTCCTCCGTACAATGTTACTCAGAGATAAACGGCCAATTCCCCGCACTAACAAACATTGCTGCATTTCTTCGCAGTAACTTTACGTGCCCTGATTTACGGCACGACTTTTATCGTGTATTTTCTTTTGACGCGAGATTTACGTGAGTTTACGTCAACCATTCATTGAATTGGATGAAAGTCGCATATTACGAGTTTACTGACTTTGTAAAGTCCAGTCGTCGAAAGATAAATGTTGACAAATAAAATAGAAACCGATAAAATACGTCTAAAATACAAATGGCCATGTTTTGTAGGAAAGTTTAAATTGTCGTCACGAAAGGTTTAACGATTATTGCTTGTAGAAACAGTGTTGGGTAAGGGAGTGAAATGTACCAAGTTTGATCACAAGCGATAAGTTACTGATAAATAGAGTTTCATTAAGAAATGGCGGCTGAGAAAGAGATTTTGAGTGACAAAACGACAGACAATGTGGTAGAAATGATACACAAATTCTACACACACATTGTCGACAATTTAAGCACAAAGATATCTCCTCAACGCACTAACGACGCACATAAAGTACTAGAACATAACTTCGCACAACATTTTATGTTTCTTTTTACATATTTTTCATATTAAACGTAAAAAGTGCGCATTTCAAGTGGTTTTACGCTGCCATCTTTATTTTTCAGTGTTTGCCGACACTTCAGCTGAGCCTCATTATCACACACCGTTGTACTAAAGTGAGGAATAAAAGGTTTATGTATATTTTTAATGATATATTTTTTTAAACACTGAAATGTGGCTTTGCAAACACCCAAACCAACATCCTATACTCATCTTCTTTTCAAATTATTTCTAAAATGTAGAACGGGTAAACCTAGCACTAACTTTTCATGAAAACTACTCCATTCAGTTCACGGTCTCGCAGAACTCACAATGGGAAATTGCAAAATTTCCTCTACTTCTTTTTATCCCAAACTAAATAAAAATCCTGAGATTTTTCTGAGAATTTAGAATCTTTGCTAAAATATAATTATTACTAAGCTCCACACAGTTACCAAAAACACATTAACTGATAAAGGAACACGGCCTACTTCAGCTTCAATTGTTCATTTAATAAATTGTGTAACGACCGACTTTTTTGCTGACTCTTCAACCGCAAAATTGGCTTATTTTTTGCCGACCCTATCAATGACGGAAAGCCAAATTGGCTTAGTTTAAGCACGTTTGGTCTAGAGCACGCTCAAATTGAAAATAAGTCTGTGAAAGACGTTCTCGAGATCGAGTTAGAGGTTCTATTAATCTTAAAGTCGACCTTTCGGCGATCGTTTTAACTAAGTTATGACAAAGATCAAAGTCACTCACAACGTGAGAGCTTTCTAGAATGTTGGTACTTGATATATGATGACAGTTTTTTCTCTCGGAAAACCGTTCCGATCACGCATGTTTTAAACGAGGAACTAAAATTTCGAGCCGCACATAATAGCTAAGCATAACGTGGTGTACATTTTTTGGGAGGTTTTTGCCTAGAAATGGGACAACAAGGCAAGACAGTGGCAAACTTAGAGGCAAAGCTTCTAAGTTTTGCAATGTCTTGCTTTGTAATAATTCACTTATTATTATTTTGTATGAATGTTTTCTCTACTCTGAGTTATTTTCTCTAGTCATCATAGCTCAAAAGCCATGTTTTATAGTTCGTTTTTTTTAAATTAGCAGTACTAAGCAAATGCGTAGCGTAGTGTGTTTGTATTTCCGGAGTCAGATGATGATTGACGAAGTGCATTCATTGGACTTGCCAAAATGTACATAAACGAGTTAATTGAGTAAGATGTTAACATGCAGGCGTATTAAATGCATAGCTGTAAGCTTAATACAATAACAGCACAGCCTAGGAGGCTCTAGACTCTCTAGACCTAGCTACCTGTGTTCGGCGCAAGCCGTACGGTGTTCCAGCCCCTTGAGTCTCTCACTTGATAATGCAACCTGCAATAAGCAGTATCTTAATGCATATGGATAGCAAAATTATGTAGCTACCTGCATAAAGACTGCCGAACCGACACCATGTATGAATTTTGGGATACTTTAAAAACACTGAACATAAAGAAATATTGCAAAATGTGTGTGTCAGGTGACACGTGAAACTTTACAAACAGATCATGATTTATTTGACTTCCTACATCTGACCGTTGGCTCTCGCACATATTCGCCATTATTACGCATATACAAAATCCAACCAGAAAGGGATGTAACTCAACGATAACTTTGATATTTTGAGAAAGCAAGTGCGTACGTCTGCGTGGTCTCAGTTGACAAAAACATTTCAGTTACTTTTAAACTCCATACGGATCACTCTTTGATTATCAGCTTTTGAAAAAATTAAATGACCTGAATGATGTCCAGATGTTGAAATCTTAAAAAACAAAGCCTTATTTTGACTGCTAGTCTGCATGGACTGTTAAAAAAGATCAATTATCTTTCAGTAAAAGTATATTAGTCGTGCATATTAGGCGTGTAACCAATCCGCACTGGGCCCGCGTGGTGGATTATAGCCCATTCCCTCTCATAGAGAGGAGGCCTGTGTCCCAGCAGTGGGAACATTTATAGGCTGATGATGATGATATTAGTCGTGAGACACCCTTGCATATTAACTTTATGTTAACTAGTTTATTCTACAGTTTAACCCTATAAGCAACTTTACGTCTCCCGTTCGGACATAATTTTCCCGAAAAACTTCATTACCGGGAAGCAGACATTATTAATTCGTCTACCGTCCGCTAGATGGCGGTGGTAGCACCGGCGCCATTTTTGTTTTATTTTACGAGAGGCTTTCAAACGTTTTTATTGTTGTAAGCTTACGTTTCGGGGTAGCGTGACGTAGGGTTAGGGAACTATGGTACGAGTGCGTCTGAAGTGGGTAATTGTTTTGGCACGCGAGGGTTAAGTGAAGGTAACTTTAATGTTACATTGTGTTGTGGGTCTCTTTTTATTTTTTCCTTTTATGTTCGATGATGATGATGGGTTGTCATCTTTCATCTCGGGTAAGAGGGTTAAACACAATCTTAACTTGCCTACTCATAGTAAAATCTATGATAATCACTTCTCACTCACTAAGGCCCGTTTTCTGTAACTTACTTACGTATAACTGTCAGTTGCCACGTCTTGTAGTGACAGATAGGTAAATCAAAGAAAGCATTTCTGTGACGTTTTGTTTCTATCGGTCCGTAAGCTAAATGTCAAACAGACAGAGATAGCAACCTACCGATACCTGTGAGTAAGTTATTGAAAATGGCCGTAAGTGATACGTTGAGGTCTGAGATTTATGATTGAAGTTCATAATTACGTTAACGGTTTGTATCTGATTCCAGAATATTCAAAATTTTCCAGATAAAATCATTGAAACCTATTCGAAGATGGTCAACTACGGACTGGCAACTAAACCCGTTCCCACTACATTTTAACATATTTTTCTCCAAAAGAAACCTACAGAAACTTAATCACTGCATCAATAGCAAAGTTCCCACTCCCCCCCCCCTGTGCCCCGCGCTCGGCACATATCTCGTGAATGTTTACTCAGTTGCTCACAGTTTTCAATCAGGCACACCTCCAGCCTCCAGCTGGGTATAATCCTGAGATTGGTTGCACTACGCTGGAATTTTTGAGTGTTCAATTTTAAGCTACATTTCCGGAGAAGGTGTAAAGGTGAATTGTGTTGAAATAATGGACTTCCTGCCTAGCTAGTCATCATTCAATTCAAGAGGAATGCTTTCTATGACTGATAACATAATTTTGTTAATATATATTTTTCTACACTATCAGACTGGTTAAATCCTATAACAAGCCTTTTTTTTTAACAAGGGAACTAGTCAACTGAAGAATTGTTCAACGAAATGGTAGACAGGTAAATCATACTTTCATTGCCATGTAAATTTCTGAATCGAAATGGTTCTTTTTCTTGCATCAATATATTTTTTTTACAAAAACTAACTTTTCACGTTATTTGCTTTTACTCTCCAAAAATCAGCGTAAACCCTTTTATGCCAAATAAACCAAAATTAGTACAACGAATAGTAGCTATTTATCAAAAATCCGTAGCTTCATCGATACTCGCCTACGGCGTAGCAAGCCCTCTACGCCGTAGCCATTTAGCTACGAGTATCTCATACCTGCATAACGTGCCTCAAATACGAAATATGTACGTAATATCGCGCTTATGACTCCGAGCGGGTAAGCATAGTGCATCGAAATGTTATAGTTCGATGGCAAAATGCCAAACTGCCACTTGACCCCGTTTAGCATAAATATTGAGGATAAAAGTTGCTGAAATTGTGCAATATAGGTGGTTTAAAGTAAATACCAGGCGAAATTGCCTTTATAAATTAAGTAATAAAGGAGTTTTATTTACATTGATAATTATCAACAAAGGCTTTATGCTGTTTCCACTAACACTTAGCGACGGCCAAATGGATGCCTAAATGAAAATGCACCAATAGAGCTCTTACTTGATCATTGATGTAAGTATCTTCTAGTGTTAGTGAAAACAGGTATTTAAGGCATATATCACTTAATACCAGGAATAAATAAACGCATGCAGCATGCAGCAGGCATGGTTTCTGTCACAGCTCCGGCGCTGCGAGCTCCGGCGGTCCTGCGATTTCTGTAACTAAATTTGTACTTATAGAAAACAAAATTAATTTATTTTATCTTATTTTAGAAATTTCACAATCAATATGTGTAACGACTTCATTCCAAATGTTGAATAAAATGAAAAAATTATGAATTGTTTGTCAAATTAATAATACGTTATTAAATAAAAGTGTGTCGGATAATTATTTTACCAAGTGAATTATTTGGTAAAATTGTTGTTGTATAATGATGAAATGACATTATAATGTTTTTGCCAATCGTTGCTCGTCAAGTAAAAGTTTTTGAATTAAAGAATATTGTTTGATGAACTGACGTCACCACTGAAATATCTACTGAATTAAACCAATATCTGTCTGATGTACAAATAACATGATTACAGCAATGTATGGCGCCACGACCTTCGGAATGAGCAGAAAATCAATGAACTACTGAAAACTGAACTGAAATGCAAAATATTTTGTTCCATATTTCATGAAATCGTCAACGACAGCTCATTATCTGGGATATTAACATTGATGCACGGAATATTTACCCGTTTGTTATGTTGAAAACCAAATAAACTGTTTGAATTCATATCTACATTCAACAACAAGAAATTCTTTCATCTTACGTAAACTATAACATTGGTTCAAATCATGGATTTAATAAACAAAACTAATTTCTCTAAGGAGATGTTAGTTTGAGTCCCGCAAAGAAACTAAATGTTAGCAGGATTTAGTATATTATGAATTTATAACCACACCGGTTTAGAGAAAATTCCATACGACTTCTAGCGAACATAATCAAATTGAAGAAAAAAACGCTAGCGAGATCTATGACGCAAATTAAGAGCTACCTCCTGCATCGCGCAATCTAAGTTTTCTGTCAGATAACACACACTACAACACATAACAACAACAACTAACATAGACTACAACCCGACTTCAACCGTCGTCGGGCAGTAGACCACCACACACAACCCCCATCTGATAAGAGGATCTTCATGGTGGATGAAGAACTTTACACCCTGTTCCTCAAACACAATCAGTCAGCTGACGGTGAAAGAACATATATTGGATGTTGCGATGCGAAAACGGATTATTTGTATCCACGAGAGCCGGTATTCCTAAATACAATTTTACAACGTGATATCGAAACAACTAACGAAATGTGACAAAATCCCGTTCCAGTATTATGGGGTGGAAAACTACCGGGACACCGGGACACCGGGACACCGGGAAATTTCACTGTAAGCTGTGAGCTGCCAGGAATTAATCAAATAGAACATTCTGTCACATCGAGTTCAGTTTCGCTGATGTAACTGTTACAGGTTTAAGCTAAAGCTTAATGTAGTTCTACGGATTCATTCAGCGTTAGCTTTGTTTATCGAAACAGGTATTTGAGTTGACTTCTGGCTTATTTTGACTTTGTTTGTGATAACTTAAGACATAGATGCTAGGTATGTCTGTTTGATCAAGCAAAGGATCAGTCAAACTGGTACGAACAAATTACGGATTTTCTCCGGACACCGGGCTCTGACCTTAATATACTGAAGTATCTGTCTGTTAGCGGTGTAAGCAGCCGGGCCAAAGGTATCCAAAGTCAAACTGGTACGGATTGGTTGACTGAACCTTCACAGAATGGCCAGCCCGTTAAAATTATTTTTCATATACAAATGAGATTGTACACTAAATCGTAGAAAAAAACAGAAATACGTAAACTGGTTTCATGCCTACATAACAGTCACTCGTTCAGTTGTTTGGCTGTAAATACTATCTTGATATCAGTCCATCTTTTATTTAGTATCATATTCGCACATGTGTAGTGACATCTCATCGTTCAACATTCGTCTGTAGCAGGTAAACCGAGCCCCCGACTCACACCTCACAGTTCATCTCGTGTTACCTATATACGTGCTCCATCACTTGGTTTCTCTCAATACTCCACATTTACATATATATAGCGAACAACGTGAACAATATACTAGGCTAGCGTATTGCTGCGTTATTGTATATTGTGGCTACGATGGGTACGGATGGGTCTAATTTTGCAGTAAGAAAATATTAGGTTGGTAATACAACAATTTGGTGAAGTCAACAACAGAAAAACCATGTACCACTTTAATATAAATGCACACCAATTCTGTTCCGAAAAGTATGAATAATCACTACAATATTGTCAGCTGACATCTTTCTAAGATAACTCTGTCCATCTAGATTCTAGATAACAGCCAGTCGGGTTGATCTTTAGGTTAAGCCGTGGTTGCCTAGGTTGGACCGTGGATGGGTGACCACCCATTACATACTTACCGAGTTTCCTCCGGGCGAGGAAAGCACGTTAAGCGGATATCCTGGATGTCATTTGCAGATCTTTGACCGTCGTTATAGGTAGTCAGTGGCCTGAAATTCTGACAACCAGTCTTACCAAGGGGTATCGCATTACCCAGTACCAGATAGGCAGTCACACCATAATAAATACTGGTATCCAGTTAGACTGGAAGCCGAACCCAACATAGTTGGGAAAAGACTCGGCAGATGATGAGTGTTCATGTTCATACATCACTTTGAAATTCAAACACCACCACTGTCAGGACACGAGTATTAATACAAAAGTTTTATTTTAAAAACAAAGGAGTTCAACTTGTATGCGGTTACATAACTGTTGTTCGAACATAATTCGAAGAATATGAACAATGTCAATATGAAATTCATGAATGTTGTCCTATTTTTTTGGCTCACAAAATAAAACCTTACCCAGATATTACGAAACAAACAAAAACGTTTGCAGAAAAAATGGCAAGTTACGGAAAAATTGTCGGGTCGGCTTATCGTAAAAAAGGTACAGTAATTGTTCCGCGGTAAACGAAGGGAATAATGAACGTATGTTATTACGGAGGGTCCCTCGCGCTAATCTACAAGATTACTATGTTTATTCTAATGATGTATTGTCTAGATTTCTGAAAGCTTTTTAAGTTGTTGATGAATAGACAATTACGGTAGAATAAAAGGTTTTGAAGTAGAATGAATAATCTTTTTGATTTGACTCACTAATTTTAATTATTTTGTAGTTAGTCTGTAATGTTCCCAGTGCTGGGACAAAAAAGATTCTGTGGGTGTGGGCCGTAATCAACTACACAAGTCTTAAAATTGGTGGATATCACACGTCTTTGATTTTATCCTTCTTGAAAAGGTACATACAAAGAGGATCGTGCTTTCACGAATATACAAGGTTTAGCCAAAAGCCTTTCATAGGCGTATATATTCATAGGCATATTGCCTTTCATATATATGATATATAATCATACGATTTTGGTCCTAAATTTTAGAGAAAACTTAGTCAAAGATTATGACTAAATTAAGAGAGACATCATCATCATCAATACAATTTTTTTTATTCTGTCATCATCGTTAACAGTGACACAATACCAATAGGCATGACGAAAGTATCAAAAAATTGCAAATCTATTTAGTCCGTCAGTTAGAGTATTGGAAATTAATGGACACGTATTTTTTGTTTTTGTAAATCAATGAATATTGACAAAGATAAAACGCATCAAAACTCGGGAGTGGGAGCTCGTGACGTCAGAACTAGCTAAAATTATACCATGGCGTGACGTATTGAGAATTTTAAAAGCGTCGTATGTTCGTCAATTTTGGTTTACGTAACAAAAAAATAAACACGGGTCAAATATTTTCTGATAATCTAAGTGACGGACTAATTAGATTTTTTTGTCGTCTCGCCTATTTGTTGAGGCTTTCAGAAAACTCTAATCGGACCGACCTCATAACGTAACAAGTCTACGCTATCTATCACAAAAAAGAAATGACCGTCTCGGCTTCTGAGCAGCATCCAATAGTGCATCATATTAAGCAGTGTTCGAAGGCTCATGCATTATTAACAGCCTCTGCCGATGCTCCGCCGGTGTCGGCGCAAAGCGTTGCTCAAACTTACTTCGGCTTTTAGGCTGCTCATATTGGAAAGTAGAATGATACGCGGTCGAGTTAGGAAGTGTTGTATCTACTCAGTTATGACTTCTTAATGATAACTTGTTCCGGCGGGACTTGTCACTTTATTACATGGAAATCTAAGGCACGAAAATTGTATAAAGGAACAAGAAGAAGTCCCCCAAAATATGATTTCGGAAAAATGTGGTAAAGGTGTTGAAAAGCAAAAGTAGTGCCTCCGCGGTGATTTTACCGGATTTCTTAACATAATAAAGAAATACCAAGTAAGATTTGTGATTCTAATTGTTTGACAAGATTCTCAGATTGCTTAGGTAAGTCAAACACAACAACAAACATGTATCTGGGAACCTTTTCAGCTATTTACTCCAACTTTCGAATCAAAATACAAGCACATACATACACAACAATAACTTGATCCTACAATATCCTAAACTAGCGTGATCTCCATTACATGCACGAGCGAGCAAAGCCGTGGTGTTCAGCGGTAAAAACTTTGACATTATACAGGATGTTGCCGAGCTCGAGAGCCGCCATTCAGCGCTGGCCCGAGTTACCTTTGCATGCAAAGAAAGCGGTTGATACAGCCAAGGGAAAAAAAATACACTTTTCTAAATTGTAGAAAAGTATTGAAATGCAAAGATTCACAAAAGTATGTGTGAGAAGATGCTTTATTATGCAGAATACCTCATAACTTTAATTTATACTTTAGGTCGAAACCGAGGAAAGATTTGAGTATGAATGTGGATTGCTATATGAGTAAGGTGTAAAAAGGTCTTGACCATATAAACGATAGATGTACTATGGGATATCATGATTGTGTGTGTAAACGTGATAATATAGCTACAAAGGAAGCGACTGATGGAAAAGTATGGAAGAAGAAGAAGTCATGATAAACGACTCCAAATAAAATGGGTTTATGGGTAGGGAAATGATGATGACTTTAGGTGGAAACCGTGGTTAAATTTGCAGTGTGAAATTACATATTTTGGCCCCTTACTGTACTCGAACGGATGACGTCTTAGTGAAAGTTGTAAGAGTGTGAAGTGAACTCATTACGTAGGTATTTGTTCTTTTATCTTTATATTTTTTACCGCATACGTAGTAGAACTTAAACTTAATGGTGTGGTAGTTCGGTGTATTGAGAATACAAAGACATTTCTGTAAATTCTACTCTTCGTGTAATATATTTCATTATTTTTTTGTGTCATCTGTTTCCGACATTACCCTTAGAACCTTTCATAAAACCCTAAAATACTAATTTAGCCGTGGCTAGAGTTGCAAAAATAAATTCCTTCTTTATGCGTATCTTCACTCGTGTTTAGAAATATTTCCATGCAACGTTTTGTGTGTCAATATAAAAAACATTCCTATATCTCATCTTAAAGAAACAAAGTCAGCTAGAACAAACTTATCACTTCTAATTACTACGAAAAACAACATCTTTGGAAAAAAACGTGGAACAAATTCTGTAAACAAAAGAACACGAGACAATATCTTAGTACGAACAATTTGCTAATTAATCAACTTTATAAAAATGTCGCCCCGAATAAGGAAGGAAGAAAGCATCATTCTTTCTAAATTTCCTCCGCAGGGATCGGTGAGGCTCCGCGCAGCCCCGACACAGAACAGGCACGCTGTAAAGAAGGTCAAATCCATCAGCTTTTTCTTTTCATGTCGATAAATTCTTTAATTCAACCAGAATGTTGGTACGAGGACAGTTCTGTCATTCATAGAAGAAGAAGTGCCAATCAAAGTACATACATTGGCAATGTGACACGTGCAAGCAAGAAGCGCGCGTCGCGTAACCAGTGTTATGTTTTAAACAAAACGTTGCCGATAACGCTTGCTGTACTGAATAAATTCCAAAGTTATTTTTCAAAAGCATTTAGGGATTTGAAAATAAGTTTTAAACGCAGCATAATATATGTAGTATGAGTGTGTGCATATTTCCGCTTGTTGTAAAGAGCTCACCTTCTGTCTACGATGTGACCCTGAGCTGTACCCTGAGCGGCGAGACAAAGGCGTTGGGAACCCTACTCGAGCGCACCGCGATAAGGATTGCCGCTTACTTATCGACGCACTTTAAAGGCGCGGCTAAATTGACACAAAGTGATCTGCTGAGGCAGAAATTTAGAATTGATAAGTTATGGAATCAAATGGTATTTAAGCAAAATATTTAGTTTTTGTCCAGCAAGTTTAGCCAGGCAATAATTTGCACATGCAGGAAGTGTGAAAGTAAGCATACAACATGCAACCAAAGCTACACACGACACGTGTATCTCCCCTCCACGGGGCAGCCTCAGGAAATTGTGATAGAGATGAGTTAGATAATGATTTTTTTTTTAATTCTGGTATTACATAATGCTGCGCACGCCGTGTAGATGTCAAAATACGTATAGTTTTATTCACCATTCTTGTTGATATAAAAATAGCGTAAAAACATACCTTCTACAACGTTATCTGTCCATCTGTTGTTCACAGAACCGTTTATCAACAAAATGAACAAAAAAATGTCGTGGATACTTTTTTTATTCATTTTGCTTCAGAAACATTTCCTATAAAATCCGTCGTTCCCTGGTAAACGCACGCAGCCCTTGAGCTCAAGAGTCCTCGCGGCGGCTACTCTCCGAGCGCTTCATAATTGATGCGTTTTTTATTTATGACTACCCTCCATCCTCCATCCCCCATCCGTCTTCCATCCTCCCAGCGGATGATAATGTTGATACTTTTCCAAACTTGTATTTAATGTTGTTATGTTGATGAGTTCCGACACAGTTTGAAGGGTATCGTTATGTCCGCGTGTTACTTGAAATGACGATATTTTTCAACTTCGTAATTGTGGTTTATTTATTCATCAATTCGTGTTCCAGAAAATAAGAGAAAATTCTGGCTTCTGTTGTCCTGAGTCAGACTCCATTATAATTTTAAAGAATAAACCGTTTGAATACTAAACATAATTATTACTTACTAGGTGATGGCATAGACATAATTAAATATTATGCAAAATAATTGTCATTCCGCGAAAGAATGAATTCATTAAATATCATGAATTTCCGCAAAGTATTGTAGACGTAAATGTATATAATTATAGACGTAAATGCTACGCCAGCTACGCCGTAGCAGCTACGCCGTAGCAGATTGGCTACCGAGCGCATCGCATTGTTTATCATTGCAATTCAATCTAAATGTTACTAAAAAGTTTGTTTAGTCGATCAATAACGTGTTCAATATGATGCAGTCATCACCATCTGCCCAGCCTTTTCCGACCTATATTGGGGTCGGTTTCCAGTCTAACCATATGCAGCTGAATGCCAGTATTTTCTTGGAGCTACTGCCTATCTGACCTCCAAAACTCAGTTAGTACTAGGCATTACTGGGTAATACGATACCCCTTGGTAAGACTGGTTGTCAGACTCTTCGGGCCACTGACTACCTGTAACGACTGTCAAATATCTACAATTTTGACAGCCGGGTCCAACGACTAAACGTGCTTTCCGAGGCACGGAGGAAACTTGGTACGTAATCGGTAGTCACCCATCCACGGACCAACCTAGGCAAGCTCGGCTTAACCTAAAGATCGACTCGAGTGGACGTTATTATTTAGCCACGAGATTCAATATGTAGTATGTTTAATAAAAGTAGTATTGATAAATTGGACTTTTCAGGTAATAAGTCAGACCAAGGGATTAAATCGGGCAATTAATAAATCTATGACAAAGTAATTATAACTCACTTCTTTATAAACCATTTTCAAACTATGCAATATCACGTTAATCGCAGTCTCTATCAATGAAGACAGCGTCACCGCAACATATCGTATGCAGAAAGCAAACTGATCTATTTGCGGCTCTATTGAACTCCACTGTGCTCTACCAAGCTCTACGTGACCGCTGACTCTATGCACTCTAACGGAGGGTAATTCTATTGAACGACTCTATTTGTATTTGTTGGATGTGTTTGGTATGATAGACTATTGAACTGTATTTATGGGTTCACTTCGTGTGAGTTATTTTTATTTGTCCTAGATCCATATCTAAGGTATTTTGTAGTAATATGAGTTTGTTTGTCACGCCTCTAAGCTTCCGGCCTCTAGCGACCGATGCCGCGAGCAATACAGATTCTGTTTTCTTGTCATCTTGCCCACTTTATAACCAAGTTTTTTTTTTGCTGAGTTTCATGTTAATATAGTGTAACTTTTCTATGCATGAGCACTTTTTCCGTAAGCAATAACTTACCGATTTTCATCAATATTTGCTGCTGGATATGAAACAAACTGACCTGCAACAAGAGAGACCCAACATTACGATCATCGAATGATTTAAAGCGTATTGATTTGTGATATTATTAATTAGACTATTACTAAACTATAACTAATTCTTATTTGACGATTTGAGAATCAGTTCAGTTCTGAATAATTTCCGGTAGACATTGGAGTTTTTGATTGTACTGTACGTTTGAAAATTGATTATTGGCCCAATGTGTGCGAACCACCAAACATAGTTAATAACATTAAACTGCAGGTCACAGTACATGCTCATTGGCAGCAGGATCACGTTCACCGCTCACGTTGGTTCACCCCCACTAATTGTAGAACGAAGCTGAAACACATCCGATAGAGGATAATCAGAGGTCGCACACACATCGACTTGTTAACGGTGATCACGATAGTTGGGATTCTTTAATTGGTCCTCTGAATTAATTAAGATCTATGTTTGAGGTTAAACTGTGAGTTGTGCGTAAGATTTAACTTAGATGGATGTAGTTATTTCAGTATACATTGGCATTGCTCTTTTTTTCTTTGTTTGAATATATTAATTGATTTATAAAATTTGAAACTTTTTCTTTAGCGTGTAGAAATTGAACTAGCAAAATTAATATAGGTTCACCAACAGCTTCTGTGTACAGCATTTAGGTATACATAGGTTTACAGTCTTGGACTTACACAGTCGCCAATTACAGGTTAACCAGCATTCACAAAAATCTAAATATATAAAAGATACTCATCTATCAACGCACAGCCCAAACCTCTGGGTCTACAGATTCCAAATTTGGCGAGTAGGTTCCTTATGTGGTCTAGGGGTGCACTAAGAAAGGATTTTTCAAAATTCAACCCCTAAGGGGGTTAAACGGGGCTCCAAAGTTTGTATTGGAAAACCAGATTAGTTAGACTATTTTATTCGAAACTTCACAGGAGTGCTCCTATTGATAAATGAGTAGAAACGGGTTTCAGGTTTTTTCAGAATTCAACCCCTAAGAGGGGGAAATGGGGTGACAAAGTCTAAAAATCAATGCACAGTCTAAACCGCTGGGTCTACAGATTCCAAATTTGACAAGTAGGTTTCTTATGTGGTCTAGGAGTGCACTAAGAAAAGATTTTTCAAAATTCATCCCCTAAGAGGGATAAACGGGGTTCCAAAGTTTGTATGGGGAAACAAGATTAGTTAGACTATTTTATTCGAAACTTCGCAGGAGTGCTCCTATTGATAAATGAGTAGAAACTGGTTTCAGGTTTTTTTCAGAATTCAACCCCTAAGAGGACAAAAAGGGGTGACAAATTCTGAAAATCAACATGGGTATAGTTTGTATGGTGTATCTGTTCAGGTGTATTGCAAAAACAACGATTATAAGATTAAATATGGCGGACCTGAAATACCATCATCCCCTGTTGGGGTGCGATGGGGTTGAAATGTTTAAAAATCAATATGGGTGTCGATACCGAGATTATCAGGGGTGCTGATTACGAATATGGCATTTATTTTGAGTTCCAGAAGATGATGGATTCGACTTCTTTGTGATTTATTGTGATGATAATGATTGTGATTACGATGATGATGATTGTGATGATGAAGATTGTGATTGTGATGATGATGATTGTGATTACGATGATAATGATTGTGACAGTGATTGTGACAGTGATTGTGACAGTGATTGTGACAGTGATTGTGACAGTGATTGTGACAGTGATTGTGACAGTGATTGTGACAGTGATTGTGACAGTGATTGTGACAGTGATTGTGACAGTGATTGTGACAGTGATTGTGACAGTGATTGTGACAGTGATTGTGACAGTGATTGTGACAGTGATTGTGACAGTGATTGTGACAGTGATTGTGACAGTGATTGTGACAGTGATTGTGACAGTGATTGTGACAGTGATTGTGACAGTGATTGTGACAGTGATTGTGACAGTGATTGTGACAGTGATTGTGACAGTGATTGTGACAGTGATTGTGACAGTGATTGTGACAGTGATTGTGACAGTGATTGTGACAGTGATTGTGACAGTGATTGTGACAGTGATTGTGACAGTGATTGTGACAGTGATTGTGACAGTGATTGTGACAGTGATTGTGACAGTGATTGTGACAGTGATTGTGACAGTGATTGTGACAGTGATTGTGACAGTGATTGTGACAGTGATTGTGACAGTGATTGTGACAGTGATTGTGACAGTGATTGTGACAGTGATTGTGACAGTGATTGTGACAGTGATTGTGACAGTGATTGTGACAGTGATTGTGACAGTGATTGTGACAGTGATTGTGACAGTGATTGTGACAGTGATTGTGACAGTGATTGTGATAATGATGGTAATTGTGATAATGATTGTGATAATGGTGGTGATCGTCATAGTGATGATAATAATTGTGATCATTATGAAATTTGGCACATAGATAGTTTATAACCTGGATTAACATGTAGGATACTATTTATCCCTTTAGTATGAGCCGTGGGACAGTTACCGAACTTCACGCGTGCGAAGCCGCGGGCAGCAGCTAGTAAGCGATAAAATAAGAGAAAAGAAAAAAAAAAAACCTTAAATTTAAGAGTTTACTTAGCTTACGAAACATAATACAAAGAAAAACATAAAGAAAACATACGGTGTAATTTTACTAACTAATTAAGATATAAAATGATTAGTGTTAAAACAGATAACAATGAGATCAAAACATTATGTAGCGACCCTAATGCGATTGCCAAATTGCATTTTATGATATGGTATTAACCGACCAAATGATTGTTGAACCCAATCAAACAATCCGTAGTTCAACCAAAGCTTAAAACTACAGAAACCTTAAAATCCTCTCCCTTGCTCTCTATTGATTTATTGAAAGCGAACGTTTCAGCCTGTCCAAATGAGTTTGAATTTCAGCATATAAACCCCATAATAGTCATAAAAGCTTTTAAGCAAATCAAGATCAAATTAACGGAAGATCTATGTGGTATGTCTATCAAAGCATGTACCTCAATTATTGAGACTGTAGCACCGTATTTAGCCTTAATATTTAATTTGTGCGTGGATCAAGGGGTCTTCCCGGATCTAATGAAATTCAGTAAGGTAATACTGCTTTTTAAATCTGGGGATAGTAAAGACACCAATAACTATAAGCCCGTATCCGTTTTGCCGGTTTTCAGCAAGGTGTTTGAAAACATAATGCTCAATCAAATGCTTAACCATTTTAACACCAATAAAATATTGCACGAGCAACAGTATGGTTTCACCAAAGGACGTTGTACAACTGACGCCGGTGTCACTTTATTAAAACACATATTTACTGCGTGGGAAGAGGCACAAGATGCCATAGGAATCTTCTGTGACCTTTCGAAGGCATTTGATTGCGTAAATCACGAAACCCTGATCTTGAAACTTGAGCATTACCGTTTAGGTAAACTTGCGCTCAGTTTAGTCAAATCGTATTTGAATGATAGACAGCAGCTGGTACAAATAAATGGTGTCAATTCAATGGGTTTAAAAGTAAAAATGGGTGTACCACAAGGTTCGATATTGGGTCCCTTCCTCTTTTTAGTATATATTAATGACCTACCCCGTTTATTTAACAACCATCCGCATATGGTGTTGTTTGCTGACGATACTTCTTTAATATTTAGGATAAACAGACGTGCCACTGATCTTGACGACGTAAATAACGCCCTACTGCAGGTCCATAATTGGTTTACCGCTAATAATTTAGTACTAAATGGGAAAAAAACTAAGTGCATTAGATTTGCTCTACCAAATGTCAAAAGTAATGATTGTGACATAATATTGAATCAAGAGAAACTAGAATTTGTCGATAAAACGGTTTTCTTGGGAATCACGCTCGACTCAAGGTTACAATGGGGTCCTCATTTAACATCTCTTGCAGGACGGCTGAGTTCAGCTGCATATGCTGTTAGAAAAATCCGTCAATTTACTGATATTGATACCGCGAGGCTAGTCTATTTTAGTTATTTTCATAGTATTATGTCATACGGTATTTTACTATGGGGACGGGCTGCAGACATCGAGTCTATATTCATTCTGCAGAAAAGAGCCATCAGAGCCATATATGAATTACGTAGACGCGATTCTCTAAGAGAACTGTTTAAGGAAATTAATATCATGACAGTACCTTGTCAATACATCTATGAAAACATCATGTACGTTAGGAAAAACCTGCATTTATTCAGTAAAAGAGGTGACAGACACCAATATAACACTAGAAATAGGGACCAACTAGTTCAGCCAGGTTTCAGGCTTGCTAAAGTAGATTCATCTTTCATGGGGTACTGTTTGAAATGTTACAATAAAATACCTCCCCACATTCTTCAACTGAATGAGACGAAATTTAAATCTTGTATAAAACGCACACTATGTAGGCAAGCATAATTATTATAAGTTGGGGGATTACATTGATGATAAAAATGCTTGGCTACATGCTGGTCCTGCTCCACAACCATAGTTGCAAACTAATAATTGATTGCACTGGTCGGGCATTATTTGAGTCTATCGACACGCAAAGAAGAAGAAGAAGAATTGATTCCCATGTTAATGTATTGTGGAAGCTGCAGAAGATTGTAAAAATATACCTATTTGCATTGTATAGATTCCAGTTTTTAGTATTATATAATTGCATAGCACATGTGTGAGTACTTTGTACTGTTCAGCCACCACTTACATTTAGTTATCTTTCATTAACTTGAATATGCCTTGGTGGCTAAGAGAGAAAGTCATGCTCACTCAAATGTCTCGCTGATGGTGACGGGTGTGTCGGGTCATTTAGTTCCCTTAAATATGGTCGAGTTGTTTGGCGCCGATACATGCGTCATGTTCGTGAACGGGCGCTCTCAGTTGGGACTGGTCATCTCTTAGCTGCCACGGTTCGTTCATTTAAATTACTTTTTTTTTAATTTTTGTTTTATTATTGTACTCTGGACGCTCTTAATGTGCACGTCTTTCTACATCGTTCTCACATAATATGTATAATCTCAACATGAATGATGTAACCAAGATTTTGTAACAATATTTTGATTTAAAAGAGTGTCCATGGAGTTTCTTGCCCGTTCTTCTCCATAGAGATCTACGTTAGGGAATGGGCAACTACAGTACTTTCTCAAGTTATTATGCCTTGTGACTGTGACTGTAGCTTTGCTTTTATTGTATTTTCGACTTTCAAAAGTGCCGTAATGGTGTAATTGAAATAAATGATTTGAGTTTGAGTTTGAGTTTGCTTATTTGCACTTTCTTTTGTCAGAACCCTAAAAGCTAACACGCACAACAATTATATTAAAATATGTAAATTCTCTGTGCAATTTTGTTGACTTAACTAATGATTAGTGTTACGAATTTGGCTCATATAATGTTAGTAATAAATGTTTCTTGATTTCTATGTACCGTAATTAGATAGATTACGCACAAGGACCGCTAGCAGTAGCGGTGAAAGCCTCCTCCATTTGTTTCCATGCCATTCTGTCTCTAGCTACTCTACTCCATGTTGTACTATTTTTATAATATCGTCGCACCATCTTATTTGTGGTCGACCTTGTCTGCGCTTTTTGTTCAGTAGGTACCAGTTGGTGGTGATATTTGTCCACCTTTCATCTGGTACTCCTTGGAAATGTCCAGCCCATTTCCATTTCAATGTAAGTACCTTTATGGCCACGTCCTTTGCCTTGGTTTTACTTCTAATTGTTGTGTACTTTACTATGTCTTTAAGTATGTGGTTCATGTAGCTCCTTTCTATTCCTCTTTGGCACACTTTGATTATTTCTAAGTTTCGTTTGGTCAGGGGCCATGTTTGACAGGCATATGTGAGTGTGGGAAGTAGGCAGGTTTTTCTTCTTTAAAGTGTGTAAAGTGCACCCTAAAACTTAATATATACATGCTCCACCAATACAAATCGGACAAAACTTCAGACCAATCAAACTTGTAACACGAACAATCTTGGCACGTCATTCATTTCGTTAACAGCACAAGTTCCTTCATGTCATTCGTTCACTCTCGGTCGCATGTCATTCGTACAGTCAGTCGCTCGCTCATCAATCATAGCTCAAGCACTCACAAGTAACTGAATTGCGTGCTGATTTGCTTTTTATTAAATTCTTGGAATAATGTAATATTACAAACTACTGACATGGATGAATTGTTTATATTGTTGATAAGGTGATTTTTGTTGCTGAGATTACAATATGTGCTGTGGCAGAATGATTACACCCCTTTATTTCGTCCGCGTGAGTACTCGTGTACTCGAGGCATCAGCGCTAGATAACTTGTTCTCGATAGACAGCCGTCTCGATTCTCGACTGCTGTAACAATATTTGCATTGCATAGCAAAATATTATTATTATTCGTTCAGTTAATTCACGCAGCCGCCGAAAACCAGACTGGGATAACGCTTTTCTTACTTAAATACGACATCAAATACTTTTGGCGGTGTATCCCAAAATTGTTCCCCAAACAGCTTTTCAAGAATTGTATCTATTTGAAACTTTCAAAACATCTCAAAGATTGTAGGTAATCCAGTTCCATTTCATTCTCAATAAATCCCGAACAAAAGGTCTAAACACAATAAACAACTATTATCTATTGTCGTGCCAAACGATCAACTTGAGATAAATTTAACAAAAACTTTATTTACTTGATTCCCAAGTAAAACTTAATTAATTGCTTTGTTAGGTAATTTACAACTTAATTGTCTCGGATTAAGGTACGTTGTTACTTGTTAGGCATTGTTTGAAAAGAGGGAAAATTGGTACGGACTATTCTGTAAGGTAATTCTTCTCTTAAAAGTTTATTTAGTTTAAATCGCAAATCTAACAAATTTCCAATAGATGTTGCTTTTTGGTGGGTGCACTATAACTCTGCATTACCCTCCAGGATTACAGGCTTTATGTTATGTTTGATTGCTTAAGAAAATAATATAAAGTATTTCACTAAAGAATAATATTACAATGGATAGTTTTTATTTATTTTTGTACCCTATCACAACGTTTTCTTATTTGACCCAAAGGTTGACTGGCAGAGAATGCCTTGCGGCATTAAGTCCGGCTATGTACCACTCCGGTACTGAAGTTTAATAAATCTTATCTTCTTACTTACTTTTGTCAATTTGTTACTTTTTCACGTAAAAACTACTGAATGGATTATACGGTCGGAAATAGTTTTTAACCTGGATTAGCACATATGAACACACTTACATTACAATTAACGCTTTTGATCCTGGTAGTATAGTACAAGCCTATGGCCGTCGTCATCGTCGTGATTCTACTCACCATCTGCGTTCATGATTCTGTTTCCAAACATGTACACAAATATAAAGATGTAGCATAACAACTTTAACATCCACCGAAACTTTAACTTGCGCTAAAACTTGAAGCATTTTATGACTTCTTTACAGATGTATTCACCACAACCGTCTGCTAAGTTTTTTCTTGTTTTGTATAAAACCGTGTGCGTTCAAAACCGGGAACAATTTATCGTGATAAAATACTCGTCGTTTGCTACCAAAGTCAAAACATTTTTGTTTATCATGGACAAAACAATTTCATCTTGCGGCCGGGTGGGAATACCTTTGATTTTCAAAGAAATTGTTGGCAACTTTGTCTATGAGACCGGTTTGAAGAAACTTAGAACGCAAGTAGGCGATTTAAAACATCCGCTGTTCAACAAAATCACCTTAACACAACAACAAGCATCGCTGAAGCTCAAGGAAGCTGCCAGCATGTATTACATGTCCGTAATGTTATGTGCAAATTGCGTTATCAGCCTGTGCGAGGGTGACAACAAATTGGGTTATTTCGGAGTACATTATTACCGATAACACAATCAGGAAATATGATGGAGACGATGTGAAACTGGAAACTTGTTAAAATGTAATTGTGTTTGAAAGCCGTTATATTGCTATATTTAGCTATTGGATTTTAAACACTGGGGGAGTTTTACTTGATGCAAGTAAATGCAGAACAGCGTGGTCCCGGGTTCGTTCTCAGGCCGGGCAAAATGCTATTGCGTTTTTCTATCCAGAATTTTCTCAATTGCAGACCGGAGGTAGGAGTTTGGAATCTGCTAAGGTTGAGTGGTCAAATTCAAAAATTTTCATACACTAATTATTTTACAGTTACACATTTTGACTTGACGATCAATTAAATGTTCTTTTCAAAACAACTGTCGTTTGAACGAAACTCCTCACGGACACATACTCTATCGTTACTTAATTGTGAACACTTACAAGGTTTCACGGCCTACTTATACGGGTCAACGATGCATTCTAACTGTTTTATTATAGTTTGTCATAATTAAGTGTAGCTATTTACGGTTCGGTCGAACCGGTACAAAGCAGTTGCGAATACTGGACGCTGATAGATACTTCAGTACGTTATCTGGGTGTCTGGAACCGCGAGTTTAGTTTTTCCACCGATTTGACTGAACTTGTACTGTTTATGTAGAGAAATAAAGGCATATTGATCATTTTAATGTTTTTGTGAAACGACTTCAGTACGTTGAGGATCAAGATAAATCAGTTTTTTTACCAGAAACTCAAGATGAAATTAACACTGCAATCCTCATAATATTCATCGATCGTTTAAGATGACCCCACTGGCCACGTGTACCTTACGTGCTCAGGAACGATTGTGTCATTGTAGAGGTCGTTTTTGCTAATTTGATAAGCAACACCTAAACCAAAGGGTGCTTTACAACATTTACGTCAGCACCGATAGTTGTAATCCAACATCGCGGTTTTACTTTGGCATCCATGAATGGGTCTCTTAGTACGAGTGTCAACGGGCACAAATCACCATGACAATGGTTCTCTAAATAGTATCAAAGTGCCACATAAATTGGTATAAAATGTCTTAACAAAACGCCTGAAAGCCGCTTGAAACTCATACCTTTGTGTTCTCCACAATTGAACCAATTAGTTCATCAAATTGAGACTCAATTTCTATTTCAAGCTCACAATTTATGTCTGAATCAATATTGTCCTACAATAAAATTATATACATTATGATATCGTTCTGGAGTCTGAATTTATGCTCGGTTAGGCCAAACACAAGCGCCAGTAACTTTTACAAAGTGTTTTGTGATTTGATACTAGTTAATCTATTCAAGAAATTGCTTTTTGTTAGTTTTTCTTTTTGCTTTAATAGCTAAATTTTTGGTTACCCATGAGGTTATGACATTCATCATGAATTTTGAAATGGAGAAACACTGTCTCACAACTCACAGGTACATTTGTAAAAGGATAGCTCCTTTTACAAATGTAAAGACCTAAATTGAAACTTACCTACTCTTTTTTTTGTGATTTTTTTGTTTGCCACTGTATCACTATAACCACTGGGTTAAAGTGATATCAAACACAGACAGGCACATTGCTTTAGGTAATTTATCACAGGACACGTGACTTTCACGGCATTAGGCCAGCGGCAGCGTGGTGCAGTGTGGCCTGCTCCCTGTCACAGAGAGGAGGCCTGTGTCCCGCTAGTGGGAACATTTTAGGCTGATTTATTGTGGCGTACTGATGTTATTATCAATAGTTGTTTTGGTATACTTGTGTGCAAGCTATTGGCTAGTATCTGTTTTCTAACTTTATTGACTATGGTTTGACATTTCAAATCTTAACAGGATTGACAAATAAACTATTCAGTAGCTTATGTCAGTTCAATACATTTTTGGCCTACCATTTATTACTTTTGCTAATAGACTGTAACTTTGTGTAATCTCTAAAAAACTTACACATAATTGGCAAAATATGAATGGAAAATATACCCCTGCCTAGCCCTTTGCGGGATAAAAGCTTGATATGACGTTATCGTTGTAGCAGTACGTTTTATTTAAGGCACAGACGTACGGCCAGTGAATAAATGAGCGCATCCTTATCGCACGCCTCGCGAACGAATCACGTCGGCGGGGCATTAACTATTTACTAGGAAAGAGATAATTCTAGCCTGAGATACGTTCAGTTAAAGGTAGTTCAAATAGTAATTCTTAGTATGTAAGGAAAAAAAACGGAAACAAATGAACTTTTTAAACTAGGCATTGGTCATACAGATTGACAGAAGTTGGTTATTGTTGCGTGAAAGTGATTTGCGGCCTTAACGACAAGAAATGTTTTATGACTTAAAATCTCATCTACAAATCAGGATACATACTTCTGTGCAATATATGCAACGAATCACCATTATAACAATAGAATAAGATAGAATTGATATCAATATTTGCAATAGGTAGTGAATCAATTGCAGAAACTGAATTCAATTAAGTCAGTAATTTAGTATGAACAATTATCCTATATCAGCAAGTATTTTTATAAAAGATTTTGTTTATCAATGACCTGAATGAATTGATTCGCCAAACGTTTTTTCATCCCTATCTCTTCAGAATCAGTTCTCTTCCCATACATCACACACTTTACGTCACACGCACTCATTTACATAATACAGCTCTACAGGTCCACCCGCACCGATAGTATCGATGTGATACGTTACCACTAAGTGAGGGGCTCATGCGAACGTTCGTGACTGCCGCGATAAGATACACGACTGAAGACTGAACAGACATGGGGAATAAAAAGTGTTACAGGGAAATTATGTTTAAGGTACAGTTGATTTTGTAATTGCTTTACCAACCGCTAGTGCAAGACGAGACGGAAACATGTCATGTAAGCCAAAGTTCACGGAAAATAACGTTTATAGATTTCGGCTTTAGTAATTTATTGAGTGAACCCAAGAAAAAACAACAGTCAAAGAAAAAAGACACACTGCCCAAAAGTTTCCGAAACTGATAATTAGACAAATAATTAACAAGAAAAAAGATAAAAACAAAGCTTTGTCAAAAAACATAGCTTGTATCAGCCTCATTAACGGAAGTAGTGATCGTTTTGTTTAGTTCGATTCCCAGGTCGGGCAAAGTGTTATTGGGTTTTTCTCTGTAGTAGCTACGGAGTGAAGTGTGTGGATTTGTGCCCAATTGATGGAAGGCTCGCCCCCTATTACATGGGACTTAAACATAACATAACTGGCGAAATATGGGTGTAGTATTAAGTACATCTTTGCTTCACCTTACTGGGTTTATAGGCGTGATGTTATTTTTGTTGAGTTCTGAATATAATAAAACATTTCGTAGAGCTGCTTGAATAAGTAAATGATAACTTACGTTTATTCTGTAAAACATTTTCAGTTGACTGCAAGCAATACATCATTGATAAAAATAATGTATGTAAACTGAAATCACAAAGTTTTTGCACAAATTATTTACACTTGTTCATTAACGTCAGTTTAATTATTATTACATTCATAATTTCAGCTTTAAACTATAAACAAGTTGTTGTATTACAAACCGTAACTTTAACAGTTAAGTGAGTTATTGTAAACTTCGTTAGCTATACGCCATAACTTGACATGTCAGACCAATTTAAGAGACCCTACAAAATTTTAATATGAAAATGAGGCCACAAAATCAACCCTATTATTAAAAATTACGACAGCACTTCACCGCACTTACCCCTCTTAAACTAACGTATAACCTTGCATTAAGTCGGCTTAAAACGAGGTTATCGTGTATGTAGATATCGAATTTGTTTATTCATTCCAACCAGTCGGCTCGTAGCTGCCTACGTTGCTACGGCGTAGCGTGACCGTAGCACAACGCTACACTATAGCTGTATTGTGTAGCGGAATAATTGAAGGGGCAAGTTTCTTTGAAGTTAGGTAATGCGGAAGGTAGTTTGGCTGATTTATTTATTGGTAAAATTAGGTAAATGCGTATCAGTTTAACTTTTAGGTATTTTATTATTAATTATGTAGTAGTTGCTTTCTGAACTTACAACTACTTTGGGGAGCTGCACCTCACAGTAACCTTATCTATCGCATACATAACATACAATGAAGCCTTATACATGTCTTGTGTAGTAATAATACATAATTATTTGACTTTATCTAGGATTAGTTTGTGCTAAGAAATTATTTTAGCTTAACAGTACAAAAATCTCTCAATACTTCCACAATATAACTGCGTAGTGACTACTAGTCGAAAAGAAGCTCATGCTAATAAAAGGCATATTTCCTTCACAACAAAAACATAGCAATTGAAAACCAAAATTACGCAACCACAATAACGCAATAGTTGCCACAACCGCAACCCTAACAGACCCCAATATACCATGTACATTATACATAATTCACTTGTCTGTATGGACATAGTACAGGTATATATACGAACGGTTTCCACCACGGCAGGTCACGACCCGGCGAACGAAAAAATTCAATTTCCTACGAACGATGCAAATGAGAGTCGCTATGTACCGCGGCTCACGAGTGGAGACATTTCAAATGCACTCGATACGGTCTAGGTACTTACTACCACTTGAGGTACGAAAATCGTCTCTAAAGCTTCATTTACCGAAGACACAGGCCTCCTCACTGTGAGAGGGACTCGACAATAAGCCGGTACACGTGCCTGGTGCGCGTTGGTGGTCACATGCCTTCCTATTTTGATTCTATAGGACATGCTGAATTCTTCAAGACGTTTTCCTTCACACTTTTGAGAACAGTGGTGATGAAACATTTTACACAAAGTTAAAGCCTGCCTGTGTTCGAACCCACAACTCGTAAGTAATAATCGTAAGGCATGGTACCACTGTTCCACCTCTGCTGTATGCCCTGTCAATGCCGGGCTGTAAATAAATACGTGCGGTTCAGTGTACCGCGGAGGAGATTTGTGCACGACCCGGCTCAAGAATAGCGGAGACTGACAATGCGCGGGTTTTTAAATATTTTGTGGAGCTTCTGAATTGGGTCGCTGCCATGCTTCGCTGGTTTTATCGTTTGAGTTGCTTTAAAAATAAGCCACTTAGCTGATGAAATAATTCTGGATATTTAATACCTAAGTCGAATTGCTAGATCTATTAACAAAGGTATCACCATAGCGCGTTTTTCAATGAATCTACATGACACAATGGTGGTTTTGGCCCCAAATGTTTAAGAAATAATTGTTCAAATAACATGACCTAATCCCGAGTTCAAGTTATTCAATATCCACCATACATGCTTCACTTACGTTACATGCAGATTTAATATTATTAACTTGAACAAGATATAAGTTACAAATTTTAATGGACAGTTAAAAGTTTCCACTCGGTATTGAATAAAACTTCGGCTATAAGTAATGCTTTACAGCGATTTATGAGTTTAATTTGATTTTATCTGGATTTTCACTTTCAAGTTAATATTTATGATTTATTAGTGCAGAAGATAATTTAATGAAATAAGAGGATAACGGGTTCAAAAACTAACAAGTTTTAACTAACCACTTTCCGCCTCGCTGTTGCTCTACGCCAGGGCGCCCCATGTTAGGGCACGCCACAATAGTGGCGGTAAGTCCCCTCTTTGAGGAGTGGCTGGAGAGACGCCACGGCGTCCTCACCTTCCGCCTGACGCTGGTTCTTACCGGACACGGTTGTTTCGGTAAGTTCCTGCACCGAATCGGGCGGGAGGAAACGCCCGGGTGCTATCACTGCGAGGATCGACCGGAGGACACGGTGGAGCACACTGTGGAGGTGTGCCCTGCTTGGGTGGAGCACCGCCGTGTCCACGAGGTGGCGATCGGCGGCGGCGACCTCTCGCTTCCGGCCCTGGTTCGTGCCATGGTCAGAAGCGAGACGGAATGGGACGCCGTCACCTCCTTCTGCGAAGCAGTGATGCTAGCGAAGGAGGTGGCGGAACGTGAGAGGGAGATATCCTCACGTCCCGGCCGCCGCGGGAGACGCCCCGGGCGTATGGGGGCCACGTGGTGGCTTCCGGCCACCGTAGGCGCGGGCCTGTGGACGGGGAGCTATGGGCTAGCTCGCCGTCCGTCCGTCTCATGACGACAGGCCATGTCGACGGCGCGTTCGTGTTCCACGCGCGCCTCAAAGAGTGTCAGCAATAGGGAAGGGGTCCGCAAGGGTCGAAGCCTGCCGGGGCTGCGGGACTATTCGAAAGAGATACCGTGGCCCCGGAACATAAAGGGCGATGAAGGAACATGGATGGGTTTTAGTCAGTAAAAGTCTGACACTACCTCCTGCTCCGCCCAGAGCGGGAGGAGTCATTTGATGATTTCCCATCCGAAAAAAAAAAAAAAAAAAAAGGGCGCCCCATGTTGTTCTCCTCATCGCTGTCACTGTGGTGAAGTTGTCAACAGCCTCGGACACCACGGCCTGTCATGCAGCCGAAGTGCGGGCCGTTTTGCACGGCACGCGAACTTAAATGACATCATTCGTCGATCTTTTGTCACCGTCAGCGTTCCAGCTTTATTTGAACCCAATGACTTGGCACGCGACGATGGCAAGAGACCGGACGGTATGTTTTTTTTTGCATGGAAGATGGGTAGGCCTTTAATGTAGGATGCTACATGTGTAGGGACTCTTGCGCCTTCCCATCTTCCTAGTTCATCGTGCTGTGCAGGAGCTGCAGCAGCAGCAGCTAATATAGCAACCTTATTGGTAACTATATTTTCGAGCCGTTTTCGGTTGAAACTCTAGGACCGTGTGGGGTCCGAGCGCTTACAGCCTTTTCAAGGAAATTTCAAACGCTTAGTTGACTCTTCCCGTGACTCTAGGGCTGGCTTTAACCTTGGCCAAAGGCTTAGCGTTGCCATACAGCGTGGTAACGCCGCCAGTCTCTTGGGGACATTACCCGTTGACAGCGTTGACGAGGAGTTTTTGACGTTTTTATTTTATAAATTTTTAGTTTGTTAGTTAGTTTAGTTTATTTTAATAGATTTGGAAATTGTAAATACTGAATTAAAATATTTAAAGGTACAAGTTTCAGATAACTATAATTTAGGTGAAGGTTCTTAGTAATAAATTAAAGTAAAGTAAAAAAGTTTTATTATTATAAGCTCGTGGCTAAATCATAACAGCCGCACAGGTCGATATCGAGGTTAAGCAGAGCTTTCTTGTTCTATGGATGAGTGACCATCCATTATATCCTAAGTTTCCTCTGTGCCTCGGAAAGCACGTTAAACCGTTGGTCCCGGTGTCATTTGTAGATCTTTGGCAGTCGTTAACAGGTAATCAATGGCCCGAAAGTCTGACAACCAGCTCAACCTAGGGGTATCGTATTACCCAGTTCTAACTGAGATGTGGAGTTCAGATAGGCAGTTGCTCTATTTAAATTACTGGTATTTAGCTGCATCCGGTTAAACTGGAACCCGATCCCAAATTATATATATGTATATCTAAATGATTACACTTCAAGAGGAAATGATCATGCCAGTGTTATAAGCAAATTTATAAATGCAGGCAAATTGACGCCATTGCCCATCTGTTTGACACTTACCACCGTGATCACACCTCGGGGACACATTAAATGTACAGACAACTCCGCAATTTAAATTAAAAACTGGAAAAAGAGATTGTTTTTGAAAATAAAAACGTTAGTATTGGTAAAATCCCTATAATTAATATGTAAATAACAATTAAGTGTAATATGTTAATAACAATTAAGTGACAATATTGCATGCATGTTGTACAAAGGTTAGATTTAATGACAAGTTTCAAGAGCACTGCAAACATAATAAATAACATGATAATTAATTCATATGTTGGTTAATAAAATGTATGTATGCATCATCTGGAATTGAAACGTTGGTTACTGTGGTTTGCGATGGCTGAAATCATCTTTTATCCTAGCGTTGGGTTTCATTACAAATGTGAATGTTACTCTGCCTGTCTGTAGGTTTGTCTGTCTGCTTGTTACCTTCCCATGCCTTAACGGCTGAATGAAAAGAAATAACGTCATGAGCCTCGAGGATACCTTCTCTGTGATTATAATGAAATTCATGAATGGTAATCAAAACAAAAGACTGCACTAATCTGACTGAATAAATCTCGCTAGAAAAATACAAAACTCACCAAGTAAATTAACAGATCCAAAACCAAGTTTCAATTGAAAAATCCGTCATGAAAAGAACAATATCACGCCACACAATCCTTGGCGGCGTTACGAAAGAGGTCACAATGGCTAATGTCGGCGCCAGACGGGCGCTTTGTGTCGCGCGACTCAAGTCGTGGGCGCGATAGCGGACAATGTGGACCCGCGGTGTGGAGCGGCGCTTATGTTTGGACGGGAAGGAAGAAAATGTGTTGTGTAGGTATTGGGTAACGGATCGGTCGGTGGCCTGAGTTATTGTGCGATAGTATTGTTTTGGGGTTCTCTATCGTGTTACCAAACTTTTTTATCCATAATCTAAAGTGCCATATTTTTTTTGTCCTAATCATCATTAATGTCTGAATGATAACTTACCCGAACTTTATATCACAAGCCATAAAATTGAAATCCCTAAATACAATATGCCCTAAACCCGTTTGTCAAATATTACAATCAATAATATACAATAGACCTAAAACCGTTTTCAATTCTTTTTCTTTATCGTGTGGTTAGTGCCTAACCTGGTGTCAGAGTTTTTAAGCCGCCCATGGGCCTCTGACTTGGCTTAACATGCCGTCGAGAAATATCTCTCAGGTATGCTGGTTTCCTCACGATGTTTTTCTTCACCGAAGCAAGTGATAATTATACAATACGCACATGAATCCGAAAAATCAGAGGTGCGTGCCTTGGGTTCGAACTCGAGACCTATGACTTGGCAGTCCGATGATCACACCACTAGGCTAACACCGTTTTCAATAATAGTTAAAAATCCTAAATTAGTTTTGATCCTAATAATATTTTTAAAACAAATTTGTATAAGCTTTTGCTATGAACTTCTCTCAACACAAAACATTTTTATACACTAGTGCTCTAATTAAATTTGTAAGAATTAAAAACTAGAACCATCATATCACTGAATGTTCACAGTTAGAATCTTCTTTTGGCATACATTTCATATCGATAGCGACTAAAAGGCAAACAATCAATAAATCAAACCGTCTATCATTATAAAACATTTGATTATGGACATATGTGGATTTTTATTTCCCTGTAAGAAACATGCAAACAAACATACACCATGCATGCAGCAGGCATGCAGAAAGAATGCAGCAAGTATGCAGCAAGCATTCAGCAAGCATGCAGCGACCGTGCAGCAAGCATGCAGTGAGCGTGCAGCAAGCATGCATGAAGCATGCAGCAACCATGCAGCATGCAAGCACGAGAGTGTTACAACCAACTGCTCCTCAACTCGTGGGCCGCCTCGCCCCTCCGCGCCTACACGATTCTAAATTACATTCTAGGGGAAGGGCAGACAAGACTGCGTGGAGTCGGATTTACAGCGATTCGTTTCTGTCACAAAAACCTAACTTTTGGCAAATGTATTGAGACTAACAATTTATAAATGAACATTCGGAATAATACTCATTATTTATAATACAATACTTAGGACATATGACTTTATGTCATGTAACATTAGGAGATTCAATTATTATAGTATTCGATATTATGACAGAATAGTTGTAGGAGTAAAGATAATTATGTAAAACACATAAACATTATGGTTACTGAAGTTTATAGCAAACATGTTATGGATACTGATTTTTGGACAAAGAAATTTAGGAGAAGAATGGGAGTACCATTATTTTGGTGCGTTGAAAAAGGTTTTTTTCACTAAATTACTCAGGTGAAGAGATTATTTTATCTGTGTTACGTCTGACTGTACAAAGAGGAATTTATTAATTTACTTTCATCTTATCGATTAAAATCAGAGTATTTTATTTCTATAATTCAAGTTCGAAGAAATAAATGTAATTGAAATCAGCTCTATGGAATTGAAGGCTAAATCATATGAAAATAATAAATATCCCAATATAAGCGATCTGACATAAAAAAGTCTACCGTGTAAACTTTTTGTTGGAATTTGATGTTGTTTGTTTTAATATGATTGGGTATTACTTTGTAGGTAACTGTGTGTTTTTCATTGTAAAACGATGATTCCGTTGAAACTACTAACTAATTGTATACAAAAATATTCAATTAAAGATACATTCGAATAAAAAAAAAACATTGGCAAAAGAATTCGAGCATTGGTACAGCATAGCACACACAATACAAATATGGAAATAACACAAATGGTTGCAATGTTTGCTCGCGATGTTCAAAACAAGCCTTAATCCCTTCGCTCCGATATTATGTAACTCAATCCGGAATGCTCTGTGAGAATATTATTTTGCAGTATGCCATAACTCGTTAACAATTTTTGTTATAGATTAGGGTTCCGTACCTCAAAAGGTAAAAAAGGAACCCTTATAAGATCACTCTCTTGTCCGTCTGTCTGTCCGTGTATTCGAAAACCTATAGGGTATTTCCCGTTGATCTAGAATCACGAAATTTGGCAAAAAGCAAGGTCTTACAGCACACGTAAAGGAAAAAATCTGAAAACCGTAAATATGTAGTTTAGTAACAAAAAAAAAATACTATTACAAACTTATTATTTGCGGTTGGTGCAATAGTCGTAACATGAGATCGAACAGCAAAGTTAAGTTTGCCCTTTAAAAAGTTTGTTCGGAACCCTCGGTGCGCGCGTCCAACTCGCACTTTGCCGGTTTTTTCAATAAGGTCTCAAATTACATAACTGTGTACTTTAATTCACACCTTTCTTTTATTAAGTTAGAATTTGTGGATAAATAAGACTTACGAAAGGTCTTCTTCACTTTTGGAATTTTGATGACATACATAGTACTCACACCCAAGCACTTTGAGTATTCATTTCAAATTAAACTAATTACAGGCACTTTTCACTGTCAAAAAGTGGTTGAGTACGAAAGTGAAAATAATTGCCCATTCTAAAGCGTCGATCTCTAAGACAAAGAAAGAGGAAGGAACTCCATGGACACCCTTTTTAATAAAGAACACTTAATGTACTAAAAAATTAGCCAGTAAATGGTAGTTTAAATGGAATCGTAATTGCAGCTGTCAGCAGTCACGCTATTTATGAATTTGGACTTTGGTTTAACGTCTGCGATGCATTTTTCTAGATACAAACTGTATACTAAGGTGACAAAGATGCAAAAACACAACCCATTACAATTTGTATTGCGACATACACAAGAAACTTTTCTGTAATCCAGTTGCAACTCGCGCCAATTCACGTCAGTTTAGTTGGCAACTTTTATTGTCGGCGACTGTACGTAACCATGTTACCTATGGGCTGTGTCTGACGTGACGTGTGTGCGGTTTGATCGTAGTCGCCGTGACTGTACATGTCCGACTCGGTTTTGTCGATCGGATGCATATTCATGTTCTGTTTTTTTCAAATCAAATCATGTTTCTTTTTGTTCGTTGATTTGATGCAGAATTTTCTGTTTGCATTGTTGTTTTAATTAGTGTATGATGTAGGTATTTCCATTTATTGTTTGATAAAAATATGTGCTATTGTCATAGTTCGGATGAAAAATCTGAAGAATAAGTAATGTTTAAGCTTGCCTCTTTTCAAAATATTAATCTTGCAAATCCTTTAACCACAAGACTTTTTCTCGCTTTAATTCAAGTACAAACCCTCATTTAAAAAACAGTACACATTCACAAACATTAAATAAAAATTGACTAACAACGAACCCTTACAAAAGTCAAGTAAATCACAAGGCCAGCGACAAAGACGTCGAGACCGCTATAGAATGTCGTTTCATAAGCGCGGCGACGAAATGAGATCCATTCAAACCCCGCAATGTACAGTGTACAACACATTTGCAGCGTTTTTAGTTCAAAAACATTATTTATTTAGATGGGTAGTCGCGAAGCTTATTTGGCTATGTTTGAGTATTCTACCCTTATCACAGCACTTTGGTAGTTTAATTTTGGCAAAGAAATGCAAGAATGTTTTCAATTTAGTATAACCGCAGTGACACGCCATGCATATTAATTTGGTCTCAAGTTTTCGGTAAAAATGAATTAAAGTGACTGCGGCATATTTTCAAAGAGTTTAAGCTTTTTGTTTAGATTTAATAACAACTTTTTGACATGATGACGTCTTATAAATCGATGAACACCGGCTAGCGGCTGCACGAAAAAGTGTCACACCGTCAACGCCCAGCCCAAGCCCTTGGACTTAAAAACCTGAAATTTAGCACAGTGGTTCCCTTTATAATGTAGACAAGGAATAAGGAAAGATTGTTCCCTCTATTGAAGTTAAATAGGGGATGAAATTTTGTATGAAAGTCCGTCAGTTTTAAAGTTAGGATCTTACATTTCTTTAGGCTGACGATTGAAAATTAATTTATAGATGTCTCAGCGTTTTTGATAATTCTACCCCCAAAGGGGATAAAGTTGTGTATGGAAAGTTCATAATTTTCGCGACGCGACGGTTTTGTTAGAATTTCAATCCAAGGGGTTGAAAAGGGGAATCAAATATTTTTTTTTTTTAAGTTAAAATCCCTAATAACTTGAATTGACTTTGTCTTAAACCACTGGCCCGACTCTGACATTGAATAAAAAAACTGTCTATCGGTTACTGTAATTCTACTGACACTTTTATGTTTCAGAAACAAAACACTACGCGATTCCATTTTCAATATGATTTCTTCAATAAAGACACAAAGGCTCGGAAGAACCGGTACACACAAATTGCCGTATTGTATTGGCGTAATTTATCCATACCAGTTTGACTAATTATTTAATGTAGTATTGAAATTACTATTGAATATAATAAAACAATCTCGGAAACACATTATTATTGTTTAACCAAAACCGATGATGTAAGCAATAAACATGTGTTGGACTTGTAAAAGCTACTTAAAAGCTTAGTTGAGTAGAGCATTAACCAATTTATGCCAGTCTTTGTGTAAAGTTTATATAAATAAACTACCCAATAGTTTGAAATACTATTTCAAAACAAATTCTGTACAAAATCCACTCAAACTAAACCAGTATAGTTCACAAAGTATTTTCCTTTAAAACAAGCTGTAGCGCTGAAGTTAAATTACTTCATAATGAGGAGCTACTCGATACAGAGCACTTGTTGTGCTAGATCCCATGAGTACCTGCGGCGCGGAGAGTGGTGGCACACGGGTAACTATTAGCGGCAAGTAGATTAAGAAGGTGGGTGAAGTGTAGTGGGAAAAGCAGTCTCAGTTTATTCTAAGTGTTCTTCGAATGTGATCAGGAGATGTCAGAATTTGAGTAACAGCACCTTTCAAGACCCTAAATAGTACTGAAGAATCATTAGCAGCATCTACAGCCTGACTGAATGCATAGGCTCTTTGCTTGCGCCAATCCCAGTTTCCTATGGCAGCCTCATTCTGGTTACCTGCACTGGTAATAGTGGCCCACTGCCCATTTCTGTCTCTCTATTTGCTGAACTTAAAATACCGCAAACGACCTAAAATAAAATATGATTGTCTTGATATTTACAAAAACATAAACAAAAGAGCCGTAAATTTGACCGCAATAACACTCTACAAGTCACTCTACAGTCAAATTCAAGGAGGTATCTATGCTAATTATTCTCGACACGAATCGATAATAAAATGGGTAGTTCTTTTTTTTCTTATATACGGAAATCGGTAAGTGTAAACCACCCGTATTAAAACGCAGCTCGTCTGTAACTGACCCTATAACCGCGCCTTCACACACACAAATATACGCACTCAGATACATGTCGCGCGATGGGTGATTCTTCTATTACTTTGCTGTCAAATTTAAACAATTTAAAATAGCAGCTTTATTAATTATTTGACGGGTGTCGTAATTTAAATTGATTATTTATGTCTTTTGTGACAAACTCCTGAATTTTGACTAGGATGCAAAACTACACCTTGTATAATTATAAAACTTTTCACGTGTATTTAAAACTAGCTTTAGCGGCTTCGTCCGTGTGGAAATAGGAAATTATCCCACAAGAACGTATTACCGGGATAAAAAGTATTCTTTGTCCCAACCCAGGCTATTGTCTGCCTGTGAGCCTTTCTCTGGAAAACTATGTATGTCTGTTCATAAAATTCTCTACGTGATATCAAACCATTTTCTTTTTACAACACTTCCCTCACACTGACGACTTTATTATGGCCACAACTGTACATGAAGCGGAGTGCATGCCACGACTACTTGAGAACACAATTACCCATTAAACATTTTTGAGCTGAAATGTCGCATACAAAATGCAGTCCTCCACAACTTTACGATGGTCGTCAGAACTTCCAGCTGCTGAGTGCCCGCTTCAGCGCTACAATATACAACACACAATGAGAACTCTTCTTAATTAAAATAACAGCTCTTAAACCGTTAAATTTACAGCGAAAATTTCTGTTAAAATCAACATTCTTTAACAATGTTTTTGATGAAATTATATTTCAAGAATGTAAAAGAATTTTTCTAAACTCTACAGTGTAAAAGAAAATCAGCCCTGTTAAGTGTATTTCTTAAAATTTTTATCAAGTTTATAAGATTTTTTTTCTTATAAACTTGTAGTAGCCATCTGAAGTAGTGTATTTAATAATATTTGGCCAATTTTGTTCTTATTTACTTTGTTGCGTACTATAGAATTTTCTCAAACTATATTGGAAATTGCTAAAGAGAAAATTGCTTTAATAACATTGTACAAACATTGCTTTTTCGGTCCATAGAATCTTAATTCAACATGTTTTGAAGTCTTTGATTATGCAGTATTTTTTTTTAACATTATGTAAGTCTTGTATCGACTGCAAGAGCAAAAGGAGTACTGTAAGGGTCGTAGGGTATTCTGTAGTTTCTACTCAGTCTCGTGTGAAACCAAAATAAGTTTATGTTCCCTGTATGTATGTGACATATGTAGGTACAGATACTTTCGACAAACTAAGTATCGACATTTTACCCATTGAATTAGCTTTTTACTTTGCTTTTGTTTTGCATGTGGCTCATTTAAGACAGGTTTCATTCATTTCTGGTTTCCTACTAAATCGGATCGCGTTCCTAATTCCGTCTTATCTTCTTATAACTTCAATCCGTCCGTGACTTTCAACGCGATGTAATACAAATGAAGACTGACAACCAGTAAAAGCTTTGACTTTCTCAATCTCCTGCTAATGCCACCGACGCGGACTTAAAGAGTTATATATTATATTGAAAATAGAGCGCTTGAGGCTTGATATCTATACTAATATTATATTGTGTAAATATATCTGTCTGTTGCCTTTTTATGTGTTTACGTGTGAAAGGATATCGATGAAAGTGAGAAAGAGGTCTACCTCTTTCTAAATATGTCTTAATCCAGGATGAGGTCTACCTCATCCTAGATTAAGACATATTTACATGTCGGCAGTACGATCCTGTAGGACTTCCACGTGGTCAATGCCGCTAAAAAGCTAGCTCTGTTAATATTTGGGTGAGTTTTATACTAATAAAGTGTTTGAGTTAATGATACACGTTGGAGAGATATAAAAGATCCACAATATCTTCGTGGTTTAATAAAGAAGTTGCTTTAATTTTCTACGAACTAATATTTATTCTTTCGTGGAAAAAACAGTGGGCTTGTAAATTATAATTCTTACCTTTTCATGAATAGATTTTCTCTTTTCGAAGATTATTCTATTATTATTGTTTAAAGGTTAGACGCTCTAGACATGGACATTTTTTGGGGGTTAATTAGGCTCTTGTCTATTTACCAATATTATTAATTTTATTGGAACCTGGTGATATATTTACATTTTGAACCAATAATGTAACTTTAAAATTTTGATCGGATTGCCTAGTAAATTCATACAAATCGCGGCATCATCGAATACCGCGAGCTAACCTATAAACCATTTATATTGATAGTTTGGGCTCCAAGCACGTGCAAACATAAACTAGTTTATAGTCGCCGTGTCCGCCGGCAGATGGCGCTATATCAAAACATGTGCCAAACACGATCCCACTTTATGACGGAGTAAAGCCAGACAATTTCCCTTTCGCCGTCTAATAGAATATCAGATTGTACATATTCTACCAGACAGGATATGTTGTCGACGGGGAGTTTGTGATCAGAGATGGCGAAAGAATTGTTGTTGTGGAAAGTAAAGAAAACGATTCAGGATAAAAACGATTCGATTACCAGGATAAAAATTATAATATACGTGAGGATATGGGCTCACGGTATGGTAAGGATAGATAGACGTTGCAACTCTGTGTAACCTTAAAATAAGTTAGAACTACAGGAGCACAAGGCTTAGTAATAATATACTTCTGGTTTTATAATTTCTTGCCTTTTATTTATCCTGAAGTTAGGACCACATCACCATCTCAGGTCCAGTTGAAAACCAGCGTCGGGCACTAGCTGCTCGGCAATTTGCTGAACTGGGCCTATTTGGCGCAGCCGTGAGACACACAATATCATTTCTTTTCTTTTTTCTGTTTAGTTTTAAGTTTTTTATAGTGTAGTTTTAGGTTTTTTTTTTTATTCTTATTTTTTTTTAGTTGTGCACTTGCGGCTTGAGCCAAATAAATATGTTTTCTTTCTTCTTTCTTTCTTTATTCAATTAATAATGTGAAAGTTACTGATGTATGTTTGTCTGTTACGTTTTAAAGACTAAACGGTCGAACAAATTTCAATGTTTGGCACACAGGTAGACCATGACCTGAGTTAAATGATAATTTTTATCCAAGTAGCACATTCGCATAAAACAATAAATAATGTGTTTATTTTCTCATCACAAACGTTACAGTGAACAGGAATTATTAAATCGAATACACAGGTAAACATTAGTGAGAGACTGGTGCCCGAAATAGATATACAATACCTGTGTTACAATTTCCAGCATCCACGCGAGTGGAGCCGTGCGCAGAAGCTAGTGAGACATAATAAAGCAGTAGCTCTTAGCTTTTTTTTCTCTAAAATCATTCCGTTATTACCTTATTTACTACGACATTATTTATTTTTGTGTTTACCACCTGAAGGTAAACATCGGCGCGTTTTGTGTTTGTTTATGTAACGTGTCACCCTCCGTGTGACGTGTTACATTACACCGCTATCAATATAATGTGCGCACGAATAGTGTAGGGATATCAATTTAATCGCTTGGGGAACACAACCGAAACCTGTTCTGTGTGTATTGAGTCAGGTTTATTATGATTGATAATAATATATGGAAAACCGTCTAATGTCAAATGATAAGAACATCACAACACGTATAATCCCCAAGAGTTAGCCAAAGATGTACCTACACCCACATTTCATTTCAATGTTGATATAATTGGGGGAAATTGCGTATTAATTGGTTGTAAAGTAACTTATTTAACACAAAAATGGCACCTTACATAACCATGATTGGGGAGCAGCAGTGGCCCAGTGGTGGCGGCCGCGACTTACAAACAGTAAGTCGTGGGTTCGAACCCAGACAGGCGCATTATTTTGTGTAATTTATTTCATCACCACTGCTCTCAAAACAGCGAAGGAAAACATCGTGAGGAAACTGGCATGTCCTAGAACCACAAAATTCGAAGACATGTGACCTCTACCAATCCGCACTGGGCCCGCGTGGTGAATTATAGCCCTTTCCCTCCCATTGAGAGGAGGCCTGTGTCCCAGAAGTGGGAACATTAATAGACTGGTGATGATAACCATGATTCAAATAAAAAAACCACTTCTAATTCAACAAACAACATGAAATCCACTAACAAAGACGTCGATCAAAAAGACGTTACATCATTAAACAAAGCGCCACTGTAATCAGTAGTCGTTACAAAGCAATTTAATAGAATTTGTTCTAAGTTCACTACACATAGCGAGGCTACCACACATATAGTACTGATGGTAGTGGTAACAGATGAGGGTGCGACTGAAGTGGCGCTAGTTAGTGCGGCCGGTGGTGTGTCATTGTCGGCTAGTGATGCATGGCGGGCAGCCGCTCTGTACTTGTGTGGGCACCAAGTAGATCGTCTAGGAGATGAAGTCAATACTGGAGCTAATGAAACTAACGCTACTGAAGCAGGAGAAGGTGGTGGTGAAACGAGAGAAATCGACACGTAAAAAAGTGGAAAATTAATTAGTATGAAATTTTTCTACAGACGTTATTTTGATTGAGTCGTGTCTTGGCCACACGTGCACGGCATATCCTAGGTGAATAGGTATTCTTTACGAAATAGAATGACAAAATATTATTTTGACAAATGAAAAAACGTGGCATTAATGTCAGGTCCCTAAACCCGCTACAAGTGCCGCAAGATAATTTGCGAGGAATAAGACGCCTGATTGAAAGGAAGGCAATTTTATTTATTTCTCAATAAAGTCTTCTTGAACCTGAATAATGTGAAACAAATTACCAGTAATGTATAACAGAAATATCTAAAGGATATTTAAATTCCCGAACTATATATTTTGAATGTTATTAGACTAAATGATAAAAATCCCGCTGAAGAAATTCTGTATTCTATCTGGCGGAAATTTTCAAAACCGCTTTGTATTTGAAAATTTCCGCCATATAAAAAAAACATCTATAAGAATTCAAGACAATTCACTGACAAAAAACTACTTCCATCGACCCTCAACTCTGCCCCCTCCCCTCCTCACCCAAGGCCCTTCAGGCGTACGACTGATGACGTCAGTGGAGCGTGCGTGCGAGGGAAAGCCCATGTTAAATCATTACGGATTAGTTCCGACTGCGGCCATGTTATCTTCTAACAGATAATCGTGAGGCTTCGGAGCAAAAACGATAGGATGATACGTATCTAATTGATGGTTTAGATTGCCATCGGTGGTGGTGGTGACTCGTACATGTTGTCAGGTGGAAAGGGCTGAATGCTAATTAGAGATGCAACGAATATTCGGCAACTATTCGGTATTCGGCCTATTTGGCCAGTTTTTTCAGTATTCGGTATTCGGTCGAATAGTAAGTAGTATTCGGCCGAATACCGAATACATAAAAAACTTTTTTTTTTTTTTATGTATCCTGCTACTTAGCAATCTGTTTGTTCCAAACAATAATCTAATATGCTGTCAGATTTTCACCAGTATGTGTCTTCAGCGGAGTCATACACCCAGTGGTGCGATCCTCATTTTTTGTCTGCGAATCTATTCGCTAGTTCCGGTATACTATTTCTCTTGAGGCGAGAGAATCTTAGACTGCCCTCTCCCTGCAGTTCGGCAGCTAATTTGTTTATATGTCGGTTCAATCTGGCTTGATAATTGTTGCTTTTTGACTCTGTTTGATAAAAAACTAGCAAATATCTTATAAAAGGAAATAAAAAAAAGCAATTTAATCGAAACATTTAATTATCCAACAATCATTAATTGCGAAAACAAGAATACAACATCAGTATTTTTAATAATTAAAATTAAGTAAAGGCAAATTATGGTGAATAAAGACAAGTTTTTCGGCATTTGTTGGTAAGAGACGATACACACAGCTAACTTAGAATCTTCACTGAAAACTTCAAAATATTTCCAAATAGCAGACTTTTTATTCACAACTTAAGCTATTTTAGACAAATTTTAGACAAAGTACATTTAAAACACTGCACGTTGTAACACGACTTGCCGGCTACTGAGCCAAATACTTCCCGCCCCGTCACCGCCGCACGCACCGCATCAAAACGTGTCGTTACTTATTAGCGTCAACGTCAATTGTACTGGATCACCCGCCGAATATTCGGTATTCGGCTGAGAGCGCCGCCGAATATTCGGTATTCGGTATTCGGCCAAATCACTATTCGTTGCATCTCTAATGCTAATGGCTTATTGGAACCCATAAGTTTCTTCTATAGTTTTGATTCTAAGGAGGTTGTTGTTGACTATTCAGTCTCGAGTATTAACATTTTAAAATTTGGATAGGCTCACTTGTCTTTAAACTCAAATTGTTGCTTAAGATTAATAAGGTGGAAACAAATCTATACCAGTTGTGCCCGAAAACCACACATTGACTGAAAGTCTGGAAATCTTGATAAAACATCCCGCTATTAACCCAATAATGCTCTAGATGCTGACTTTCTTAACTTATCTAAAATCATGAGTACCCAAACGACATTACTTTACCGACAGTGTAAAAAATGGTAACTACTTAAAGCAGTTTCGTCGACAAATAAATGAGTCCCGATTACAATCGGTGACGGAGCCCGACAAAAAAGGTTTCCCCAATAAGTTTGGTATTGTACTCGAGGAAGGGAAATGGCGCGTTATCTGCCGCCAGAGTATCGGTGAAGGGAAATATTCAGAAATATGTCGCACTAGCGCCACTGGATAATGGGAATGGATTCTAGCAGATGTGAATCTTGAAGGTTGCTCTTGTTTACTTAGATGATGTAATAATTTTACATATTGTTGCTATTGTCAACAGAAGTGAATGCCTAGGTGTAAACTGTTATTTTACAAAATACAAAGAATACGTAATGTTTTACCAATAAACACCTATATCATCACGCCTGTCGCCCTCAAAGGCAAGGCAGGCAGAGGTGTAATAGTACACCAAAATTTCATAAAACAAATTATAAATATTAGTACGTTTCACATACATACACACATATACTCACGCCTTTTACCCATGGCGGTAGGCAGACACCACAGAACGCCACCTGCTACGATCCTCACGTACTCCTAGCGCCTCGTCCACGTTCACTACCCGATTAATATACTTACAACCTTATAATATACCCAAACTATTATTGCAATTGAACATACATTTTTCTTGACTCGTAAAAAAGTCTAAAAGTGGAAAACTACTTAGTGATATACATAGCGCCCGCTGGAAAGAATACTTTCTGCCGGTGAAACGTTGATTTTTGTTTTCTGCGAAGTCTTTATAGTACTCTTTTTTATGTAACGTACAATTTCTCGTACATTTTTTTAATATTACACAGAAGTCCATACGATGTCATGTCACCGCTAGAAACTATGCCACTTGTCCAACCACTAGACCAACACGTTTAATCACATGCGAAACAATACAAATAGAACTGATTGTGTACAACTAAGGCCTACACAAACATGGCAAACAGTATTTCAAACAAATCGGAACATATGAAACTGAATAATTCCGTAACAAGCTACAACTAGCCGATGAAATACACACAGAATATTCCATTACCTCTAAAACACAGAATTGAATTAAATTCATTTCATAGAGGACTGTCGATGTATATAATATAACGCGTTGCGGTCGACCGCGGGCCTGATTTAGTTGCACGTAGCCGCGCGCCTCGGGCGAAGCTTTCATATGGATTTAATCATGATTACATTTTGAGTATTTCATTTGTTATTTCGTATTTACTTGTATTGTGTAGCTATTGTTGGTATTATTCTGGCTTGAAGCTACCATTAGTAAAGATGTCAAAATAATTGTTCATGAATTAACAATAATGTCGTCATTAGGTCACTTTTGGGGAAGAGCGATGATACAGACCTGCTGGTTAAAAGCTATTTTTAATAAAAAAAACACAAGCACCGTGAGTTCTGTCTCCTTGCATAACACGTAAGCCTACGCGAGCTACGCTATGGTATCATCATGTGGATAGATAGTGTAGATGCCAATTATTTATTTATTGCACAAAAGAAATGTATACGAATATTATTTCAAATATAAGTTAGAGTTAGCTGGAAACGCCACTTTATAAAACAAAAAATGTTAAGTTTGCGATCCATTTATATATTAGAAATAGCCATTTTTGTTTAAAAAAACATAAAGCTGTCGAATAAATAAGAGATACTTTATTAGTCACTGATTATTCAAAAGTTTGAAAGAGAGTCAACGGATTACTGCTAATCGGAAAACGTTTGCACATAAATTTGGATCAACACATTAGATTAATAGCCCCCATATAAAATTAATGGATGGAGTGCTAATTAGTGTAATACGGATATTAAAATAGATTTATGAATAGGTGTTAGAACAACACCACAACGCAACCAAACCAATATGTTTGCAACAGCTTGCTCTATTAATTATTAAATTGGCTGACATTAACTATGTATTTATCCAAACCGCCAATGATTGGTATTGCCTAACTAATAATTAAACCCAATTATGAAAACAAGGCCAAGAAATTAAAATATAACAACAAAATTATGTTTATCGTAACTAAGGTGATCTTTTCCAAAAGAGCCAGTTATTAAAACAACAAGTTTATTGGCAACAGATAAACCAGCCTCAGCAACTACACGAAAATAAGAAAATGTCGAACGAAGCGAAAAGTTTTCCACTCAATGGAGTCAATCGATCAGCCTCGTGACTGCGGACAAAATACTCCACATTAACTCAACTGGCCGGTTTTATAACGCTGTAATTCGACTGAGTAATCACGGTTTAAGTTATGTCGACATCAATGTTTAACACGAATTTATGTAAAAAAAAAATCCTTTTTATTTTCAGGCTACTTTGGCCCATAGATAAATACCTTACAGACTAACATATATACTATAATTGTACAATTTGTGTTAGTGTATAAACTTAAAAACTATGTTAGTATAACACACTTCACTCGAGCACTGTCTAGCTGTGTTTAGCTGTGTTTGATACACTATTCATATTTAAAGTAACCGTGTATCGGAGGAGCTCGTGCCTAAATAATATCACCCGCAGGTCGATTTTCAAGGATAAGTCGCGATTGCCAAGGTCGGTTCGATGATGGGTGACTATTATTACACACCGAGTTTCCTCCGTGCCCCGGAAAGCAACATAGTTGGGGGAAAAGCAGGCAGATGATGATACTAAGATGATGATCTAATAATGATATTCATTAGAACCGTTTTAGATTAAACTAGAAGCATTTGTTTTATTTGTTATCGTTTTAATGGCTGTTCTGATTTCATTATTAATTATCATTGGAGTTTCTCGGAGGCTTAAATTAAGTGTCTCAAACAAAGCCAATACAGATTGTCTGTTTGAGAAGTAATCAATCACATCTCAACAATCTTCGTTTTCTATTGTTGTTCTGTGTTACTTCTTAAAGTACTGATCTGATTTTAAAACAATTTGGCAAACTTGAGATGTTTGGCTATTTTTAATAATTGTCTTTATTGTTATTTTCATTTATGATTTTTGATTTAAAATCATTTTCTATTTTGTCACATCATCCATGTCTGCATTTTTTAACTTCATATTCCAATTCTACTTTATTATAATTCTATAGAATTATACAAATTCAATTTTGCCCTTATCTATCTAGATTCCAGTATTGCGCTGAGCATTTACATTTCCCTCACCCTTTCTGTTAATAAAATCGTGGAGAGAAGTAAGTGCTAATATATATGTTAATATAAAAATAGCGATCCAATCATCGGGATAGCATCGCGAGGCGCGCGGTATTATCGCGGGGAACCTCCGCGGCAACATTCGGCCAACAGTGGATTTTCTCATTATCTTTCCATTGTGTTCCTTTATTTCGCTTATTGGTTATCAGCTGAATTAGTAGATACGGACGTGAGAGGAACCGGAGATGTAATACTACTTGATGAGGTTAGCGGGAGAATAGATCAAAGCGAAGCGTGGACGGAAAGTTGATGAGATATTTGGAGTAAAGAAGCATTCAGTTGTAGTCCCTATTACATGGGATTTAACGCTTCGGGAATTACAAGGTGAATGTTATGTCAATTGTAGTCTAAGAAGAATTATAGGAAACTTTCAACAATTGCCATAGAAATGAAAATGGATGACGCAATTGTGAATGACAAAATAATAAGAATGTATCTTATTATTTTCAACTTCAAAGTAGGAATGATATTTAGGATCTGAATAATGAGACAGAAAAAAAGCACAATTGAAAAACAGAATTCACAACACAACACAACACAGCGGTAAAGATAACGAAAGTACAAAGACAAGCAATAACGACATGTCTCCAACATCAATGGAAGAGACAGACAGACACGACAAACAAAAACAAGCTTCATTCTCAAATATGGAAGAACATCGAACGGCAATTATAAACTTCAAAGAAAACTCTACCAAAGTGGTAAAGTTTGCAGATAAAACATATAAAAGTGTCGCCTCGGGCGATAAATTACTACTAGCTGCACTATGAGAGAGGAGAACGGAATTACTACTAGCTGCACTATGAGAGAGGAGAACGGAATTACTACTAGCTGCACTATGAGAGAGGAGAACGGAATTGGTTTAAAATGATTGCAGCAAGTTTTTTCACTGCGATACAGTTCGTTCCGATATTTTGTGTTGAAATACTTCGGGCGCGGGATGTTGGAAACTGAAAGCTTGTTCACCGGTGAGATCTTTAGGAGCGGAACTTGACACGTTAGCACACTACTTTTAGTTTCGCCGATTAAAGATTGTTCAGTTCAGTAGTTTCAGCAAAATCGCCGTTTTTTGGCGTTTGTTACGATGCTGCACGTTTTGATTCAACTTTTTACTGCGTTTGAGCGTGGTGTCGAAATACTACTTTTCTGTTACTGGTGTTAAAATTTTACAAATTTTTTGATTTTACTGTTTTGAGCTTCCGAAAGCCGATAAAATCACTGATCAGATCACAAATGCTAACAATAGCATGATATCTGATAAGATCGTTATTTACTGAAATACAGCTAATATTGAAACTCAATATATTATGTCGTACGCGATATAATGAAAAAGTGACTTGACTTGAATTTTCTTAGAACAAAATGTTTCATAAAAGAAAAGATACTTTGAATATTATTTGTTTTCACTCATCTTAGTAATACGATGAAAGCAAATAACATGAAACATGGGATTATAATTAATATGATGAGGAAAATCTCGATAAAATGAAACGTGCGTGCTTTGAATTATATATCGCGTTGATATAACGGGGCTCTTTGATTTTCCTTCGTTATTGTTATTTCTCTCTTAGCGGAAGAAAGATTTTGTTTATTTTAGATCAACACCATTTAAAGATCGTGTCAGTCAAATAAAAATTAACGCATAATAATATACCTACACCAAAATAAAACAAAACCATAAATGCAATAAAAACCACATATTTCGTGCTATAACTCATAAAGCAAGTCTGACAGAGTAGGTCTCATCAAAAACTTCACCGTCCGCTGACAATCATAAAAACAACATGAAAATTCTCGTAAACCACCTCTCCTGGCTCGAACTACACGTATTATCTGAAATTTTCTACGTTGCTTACATCTAGCTTCGTATGTTTCTTCGTCCTAACACGGACTAGATGGAATTAATAGAAGGTCAACTCAATATAAACAATGAAAAAAGGGCGCATGCACACACACACACACACACACACAGATGCGTTCAGCAATCACAAACAAATGCCCGTCGCGGGTACGCTTGCATTCGCTGTACGTGAAGCGTGTCTGTGAGTGTGCGCGTTTTCGCTCGTTGTATAGACTAGACCCTCTGTTTCTGTCTACTCTGTGGTACTTGTTTGCCAGACTGTACTACACACTTGAATTTTATTGACACTTTCATGGATCGTACGCGGCAAGAAACATCTCCTTTAATTGGTGCCCACTTTAACCTAGAGCTTTAACCCCAAATTGAGATGCCTGTAATTTTATGGTAAGGCCCTTTGATGCTTTTATCTAGCTCTTACTTTTTAAATTTAGTAAAATGTTTCTTTATCTTTAGTTAAAAGCAGACATGTTCCACGTTTGAACTTCACAAAGAAAATCTATGTTTGAGTAGTTGTGCAGGATAGGAAGCGGAGAAATAAAAAATCTGAAGATGAATAGTATTCCGTCAGCTTTCTTAAAATTCCAGATCATGAATTTGAGACAAGCTCTTGGCTGCAGACATGAATAGTAAAGCAGTAGATATTCAATCAAAATCTATTTCAAAAGGCAAATTCCTTACCAAGATAAAGAAAATATTTATTTATTTTGCCAACATGTAGATGTAATACACTGGTTAGCATACATTAAAATTTCATGGCACAGTGTTAATACATGCACCCTGTAAAGGCACTGCAAATGATATAAATCAAATTATTATATTATAATGATTCAATTTACCCATTTTTTTTTTATAAATATGGCCATTATAATCGTCTAGCGCCATAAGTTAGGGAATGTAAGCACAAGGACTGTTTCCATCGGTGGCGCGTCGCGAAGGGCGAGCGTTGACCTGCTCAATAAGCGATCGATGTAGTTGGCGTGGTGCCAAAGTGTCGGAGGCTCGCCTTGGCTCCGCGCCACGTCTGCGGCCCTGGTACTCCTCAGATTCCTGCAAGCTTTGTTGAGAGTATTGGACGGTCAGATCTTGAGGATTTTCCGAATCAATTGGATTGCAGGAGGGTACTTCGTAAACTAACACCGTCCTTTGTCGGTGTTTTATTTTCGTTGCAAGTTTTAGGTTAAGGCCATTTTCTTTACAATTTAGTTTGAAGAAAACCATCACACAATACAATTTAGTTCGAAGAAGTGTAACATATTAATTTGGACTTTATGGATTCTGATCAATTATTTATTTTCGTATAGAAAGCCCATAAAACCCATGTTCAACCTTAAATTCGGGAGGTATTGTTTAAATATTTCTGTGGAGCGTCCGATTTAAGTTCCGCGCGCCATAATCATCCCTTCCGTAACCCAATTTCACATCGTCCATCTTAAGAGGAACCCTTATAAACCCATTACGTCCATTTATACCTGAACTTATTAGAAAGGTGCGTATATAAGGGGTCAACGTAGATTGGTCACCACATGGCTCGAAGGAAAATGTTGATAAGATCAGGGATTTTGTGAATTTATCGTCGCTGTAAGTTAGGGAAGTTTTAATCTTAAGTATTTAGGGGACCGCGGCGATGACGGGGAGCCGCCAATGTAGATGAAGCTTGTTAGGTAACTAACAGCTGATAACTGCTTTGGTTTAATTATAATGTCCTTGAGATCATTTTGTAAGAGGAATCAAGTAGTATACCTATTAATAGAGTGAAAGGTATGGTTCAAGTTATGTCAATATGTACTGTGTTAATGTTTCGAGATCAAATATTGCGGAGTTTCCGAGCTGAGATAGATCATATTTTTCTAATTATAATAATTCCACATTATAATAAACCACTCTTGAGACAAGATGTCAAAAAATTCCAAACGTATTTTGAATAATGGATTTTTTTTTGTCCTAAATATTTTCCTTGAAGCAGTTTGTTAGATGACAGGAATGATTAACGTGAGCAGAGTTTTATCCGGCGCTCGCGCTGTTGGACATCATTTATCTTTGCTCCCGAGCCGAGCGACAAATGATAGATAAGTAAATTACGAACATTTTTTAGACGTTAGTGAGTGTTGTGCCAGAAACATTACAACAAAATTAAATGCCTATTTATCATTTAGTCAAGAAACGATTAACGAAATCATTCGCCAATCTTTCGTTTACAAACTGTATGAAAAATATGCACGTCCCTCATATCGTGGAATGTTCCAATAAATGTATGCGTACCTTCCCTATAAAACTTCCTACAACATCGACTATTTCACAAGCTACCTCATCCATTGCTGCGTCTGACCCGACACCAACATATAAATATGTAACACCCCCGTCGTTGGTCGGAGACAGCGCTGCGGAGTCGGCCACGACAATTTGTCACTTGTAATGAAATATACGGCCACTCACCCTGCCTCTCTGCCACTCACGCGGGATTATTTAGATGGATGAGTTTTGTTCACACTTTATAACTACAGGTTTTGTGATAAACCTTTTGTTTGACATTTTATGTAACGGTCAGTGGTGGAGGCACTCATTTATTTAGACAATAAATGAGTGCCTCCTTAATGCCCTTCCTCCTCTAATGTGGCCTTGAAATCTTTCTTTGCCGATTACGTTACGGTGGTTGGACTCATCAGTCATAAATAGGAGACAAGTGATAACAGTATTTTGGTCATTTTCATTTGGATTGACATCTTACTGCACTTCTTTACAATTCTGTGGAATCTCTCTATTACACTCATTTTTGAACCCGGACTGTTTGCTATGAATTTTATAGTTAAAACAGAAAAGTTTCTAGTGCACATCTGAACAGATGAGGTATTCCTCAGAGCGCGCCTATTTTTAAGCGCAACCAACTGAGCACAACTAAGATTGATAGAGTTATAGCACTGTTTCAGCCGAGGTTTAAGTGACCAAGTATAGTGTATTATGCTGACGCCGAGATCTTAAAAAGTTACTTAGCAAGTACTATGACTAATTGTCAAAGATCTCGTGACCGCCAAACATACGTCATTTTATAAAATCGGATTTCTTACGTGCACGGAAGTACCTTACTGCACGTAAGAAAGATAGAATAGAATGCTTTATTTGCAAAGAATGTTGGTACTCATACAAATCAGGCGTTAAAATGCTTAATGATATTATTTAGCCATTAATTATTATGAAAAGTCAGTCGTAGTGGCTTTGGCAGGTAACTGGTAACGTAGCTGCTAAGTTACGTCAAACTATATAAGTTTACCACAAAAGTTTGAGCTTTTATAAAACAACGTAGTAGGTCTGTCGGTCACGGGAGTCTTCTTCTATAGGTGTTATTCTTGTCTCCATAGTACAACTGTCCAACTACAAGTGCAAGACACTTACAGTGACGGGAACATGTCGAAGTCGAAGCATACCGAACCGTTTGTAGATAACGATCTAAGATCAGCGTTACAATTCTTATTGTCAATTGCTAAGAGTGTTTTATTTTACGATCTTCAAAAATATAACAATGTTGCTAAGCGATATTTTTTCGGTGTTACATCGTAACAGGTAAATACATTTCTGTTGACTTCATTGAGAAGATCAACAATTTAGGATCTATGTATATTTTCGTAAAGATTTATAACCGCTAAATATTTCAATAAACTTACCTTAGTAAAATGTAAAAGATGTGAAACCGTCGACTGCTCGATGCAACTGTAACAAACAAAACAGATATTAATGGAAATAATAACTGCTTTACCAGACTACACAAAATTAAATATTCAGTTATTGTTTTTTCACGTGTAGTTATCATAAGATAGCAAAACATGTTCGATCGCGGTATATGACAGCCCTTACTCATGTAAGTTATAGTCTGCAACTATCCAAGCGCAGGGGCTTTGCTTTCATAGAATTATCAAAAAAAAATTGGGAATATTATGGGTATTTTATTAAGTTAAGAGTTATAGCGATACATTGAATATCGTTTCAGAAACTAAAATAATAAAAGCACTAAGAAATGTATTTTCTTAAACGACACTCTCCGCCCTATCTGTCAGACACGACGGTTACACGTGTAGAACAAATGGCCGACCTAGATAACACGCGCTCACCTCACGCACCGCGGTACAGCTGACGTGTCAGGTGGGCTCCACACTGATACACGTACGAGTGGCTCCGACGACTCGCTACACAGTTGATCTTTGATCATTACATCACTTAAGTACTTTAAGGTGAACTAGCCCAGCGTAGCCCGCGAAATTCTAATTACTTACGTGTTTTGCAATTTGCAGGTCAGTATCAGGTTGTATGTTGATGGAAACATAATTCGCAACCGTAACACGTATGTATTTACAAGAAAACGAAAACGGTAGGTTTACCACGTTATCGCGGTTTACTTGTTTGCTGCGGTTTGCATCCGTGCGTTGCGTGGCCATGGGTTGCTATGAAATGATCCCGTCTCAAAACGAAGCAATAGTAAGAAATTAAAACTAAGCCTTAAAATCAGCACTTTTAAACATCAAACCGACATATTACGAAGACAGTTCACCCAAACCGCCCTTCGTCACTGCCTTTTTTTTCGTATGGGAAATCATCAAATGACTCCTCCCGCTCTGGGCGGAGCAGGAGGGAGTGTCAGACTTTTACTGACTAAAACCCATCCATGTTCCTTCATCGCCCTTTGTGTTCCGGGGCCACGGTATCTCTTTCGAATAGTCCCGCAGCCCCGGGCCCTTCGTCACTTCCTACCGCTTTATCTAAGATGAAGAGTGACACATCGGTCTGTGACGTTGTTGTACACGTGCTATGCTTAGCCAGAGGCTGAGCTGTGGCGCGGCGCCTTTATGCCAAATCGTAACACCACGACTGTGATCCCGAAGGGTTAGGCAGAGGTGTGTGCCTAATAGTACACCCACGACACCCACATTTCACCAGTTATGATAAAGACCCATTGCATGTAAATGGGGGCGAGACGCATGTTATAGAGGTATGAAAAGTTCGGGGAACTTTAAACATGGCTTAGTAATATAAACACAGAAAAGCAAATGTAAACACCTATCAGACTGTCTATTAATAGCCGTGTCAACATGATCAACTCCTCAAGTAATCACCCTGCCTCACAAAGTAGATAGTGTTTCACCGCGCGCCCTGTGCGCCCTGTGCGCCCTGTGCGCCCTCTGCGTAGCGCGCCTATTGTAATCGGCTAATGGAATATTGTTTAGGTTAAAAGGTTCGGCACTTTATATCATAGTCGCGGTATTACGTGGAGTGTGCTGTCAATTTATACAAATAATGGCTTGTTATGTTGGTTTTAAGTGGGATAAACCGAAAGCTAGCGACCCGAGCTTTAGTATAGGACAAACAACAAAAGATCTCGTATATAAATTGGCTTAGCTTATCTAGAACGCATTTTTTGTTTTTTTTTTTATTGAGTGTTACTGGAAAGTGGTATTGGAGAGGACTAAGTCCAACTGACATTTGGGAGACTCACGTCTAGCTGAAAGCGATGGCCAAAATGGAGCCTAAAGATGTATTATTTAAGAACGTGCAGTGCACCGTGCAGAACTAAAGAAGAAACCATGCATTCGGGGCCACGGGGTGCGAGGGACCGACGCGGGAACGTACGCCACGTATTCAGTACTTCAATGTGAGCCGCCCCCCCCCCCCCCCACATGAACATTTTTCTTCGGTTATTAAAAAAAAAAACAGCTGTTCCATACATTTTGACTTGTTGTTGCAGTTTTGTAGGAAACAGATTTAGAGCATACTTTGCTATCTCCAACATTTAGAGTTCACCTGACCCCAATATAGTTGGGTAAATCCTAGGCAGATGATGTTTGAAAACCTAAGATGGCGATTGGTTCAGATTTGGGCAACACGTGTATGTGTACAAGAGTAATTAATTTATGTTAAGTAGATGTTACAGGTGGCGCTACTGTGTGCTGTCTCACGGCATTACAACCAATTGTAGGGTATTACCAGACAGTTCATCAATAATAATATGTCTCTTCATCTACATTTGAATTAGCTTAGTTAATGCGACTGTCTTTGTTCTATTATTGTTAGTCTTTAGTGTGTCAAGGAAAGAGATGTTTTTCAAGAAAGTGAGCTACATATTAAACGTTTTTTTTTGTTGTTTTTCGTTAGTTTTTGATGCCGTTAAATACTAAAATTACCTGTTTAGGAGTTAACGTAGAGAAGACATTTTGTAATATCCAAAACATATATTATAAATTGAGTTCAGTGAATCAACTCTGAGGTTGCTACTAAGAAGTTCCTGATGGATAAACTACATCAATCGGACATACATCCTAACTGCGGTTAGAATTCATGGCCGATTGATGGCAATAACACAGAGAGGCCTATATTCTCCCATGCGAGTGGGTGCAAGTCAAGCTGTGGGTGGTAATTAAGGTAATATTCTCGTCCCTATTATATGGGACTCAAATATACCTGGCGAAATGTGGCTGTGCTACGTGTACCTACTAGAACATTCAGCTATAACACTAGTTTTTGTGCGCTATGGTAGCAATGGGCAAAATAGGCCTAAATTAATTGGTTTCTCTGACCATAGGCCTATATTAATGGTCCCTACACCTACATAGGCCATGTATTAAATTCTCCAGCTCACTCGCTGTCAGTAACCCAAACATGAAGTACCAGGCAAGTATGAAGTGTGAGGAGTATTAAATAGATGAGTTTCATCACAGATCTCATTACGAGTCGCTCGACTAAATGGTATTACATTAAGCGAAGACAGCGCGCGGCAGAGTGGCAGGTGGGTTCCGTTCATGACGCTAAATTAATTTTATATGCCTTGTTTGTTCATTATTGTCTTACGCTTTGAGGTTGTTTTGAAAGATGTTGAAACTGCCTGTTATTTTTTTATGATCTAAGGCAGCCTCGTTGGTCTATTGGTGGCAAGCGCTACCGCTAAATATGAGGTCTTGGGTTCGATTTCAGGTCACTTAGTTAAAGCCCGGGGTCTGGATTTGACCCTATTGGCAAGTGACTCGCCCCTTTCTTTGTTTTTTTTTTCGGATGGGAAATCATCAAATGACTTTTCCCGCTCTGGGCCGAGCAGGAGGGAGTGTCAGACTTTTATTGACTAAAACCCATCCATGTTCATCGCCCTTTGTGTTCCAGGGCCACGTTATCTCTTTCGAATAGTCCCACAGCCCTGGCAGGCTTCGGCCCTTGCAGGCCCCTTCCCTATTGCTGACTCTCTTTGAGGCGCGCGTGGAACACGAATACGCCGTCTACACGGCCTGTCGTCATGAGACGGACGGACGGCGAGCTAGCCAATAGCTCCCCGTCCACAGGCCCGCGCCTACGGTGGCCGGAAGCCACCACGTGGCCCCCGACGCCCGGGGCGTCTCCCGCGGCGGCCGGGACGTGAGGATCTCTCCCTCTCACGTTCCGCCACCTCCTTTGCTAGCATGACTGCTTCGCAGAAGGAGGTGACGGCGTCCCATTCCGTGTCGCTCCGGACCATGGACTGAACCAGGGCCGGGAGCGAGAGGTCGCCGCCGCCGATCGCAGCTTCGAGGACACGGCGGTGCTCCGCCCAAGCGGGGCACACTGCCACAGTGTGCGCCACCGTGTCCTCCGGTCGATCCTCACAGTGGAAGCACCCGGGCGTCTCCTCCCGCCCAAGTGACTCGCCCCTAAATAACAAACATTATGAAATGTGAGTACTACATACTAATAGATACAAACACATATTTGATACTTAAGTTTGTTTTTGTACTATCCAGTGGAGGAGGAGCCCGTGGCTTATTAATAACAACCGCTCGGGTCGATCTTAAGGTTAAGCCGTGCTTGCCTAGGTTGTTCTGTGGATGGGTGACCATCCTTTACATACCGGGTTTTCTCCGTGCCTCGGAAAGCACGTTAAGCCGTTGGTCCCGGCTGTCATATCGGCTTGTCTAGCCCGTCAGGGATTGCGGCGTGGAGTTACGTTATGCTTTTAATATTTGTGAAGCTGATCGATCAATACGTTGAATGATAACATTTTTTTTTAATCCATTTAAAACAATACGCAATTTGCATCGTCCATCAAAAATACATGAATAATTATTTTTTATCGCAATATTTGCTGAAAAATAAAACAATTTCAAAAACAACCAGTTTGCCGAAAATAAATCTCGCATTTTAACTGCACTTCGATTATTTTACAATAAATTGAATTGTTTACAAGTGAAAAAAAAGAGAATGTTTTAAAACAAAATGTAATTTCTGAGCAAACACGAGTGCACGAGCAGCTAAAAGTTTTAATCAAAAAACATGTTTTCGGTTTACTGCAGTGCAGTATTTACAATATTCGTATATATTATGTAGGTATAGCCAACCATTTTATCGTTAACACTAATAGGCCCTTTTGTCGTAGCAGACAGGACGGTTGTTGTAGTGCAAACTGCAAATCTTTACCACAGTACCGACTTTGTTACTGACATTAAATTATAATTCTCATCAAAACCCTTTTCTTTTCGTTCTGCTGAAAATCGAGCCATGTTCGTCAACAACCTATTAAATTAAGTATTTTTTTAATTGCTATGGTACACAATATTTATGGGACATAAGGGACTTTTGTACCAACTCATTTGTTAAATTAATAATATGTTAACTTTTGAATTTGTAGTATTTCCTTTCCTTTCTGTCAAAGTCCACGCTACCCTATCACAACGACGGGAACACCCAAAAACTTTGAAATGTTTTATTCCGAAATTCATAATTCCGAAAGTCGTAAATAAGATTTGTTTGTTGTCCAATTTTCATATGTCCGAAGAATCAAATGTTCGATGGATCGTTAGTCCGAAAAACGATATTCCGATTGTCTTGCTAGCTGGCATGAGTAGCGTAGGCCGAAGGCCGGCGGAGCGACGACGACATTTGTGACAGAAAGTGGGTGTGTGTAATGTAAAATGCGAGCGTAGCGTGCGCGCATCATGGAGTCGTAGCAAGTTCTAAATTAGCTTATATCTCGAAAACGGTGCGTCTTATCGCAAAAATAATGTTTGCCCCCTTATTAACCCCCTTTTTTTTTATGGAAAATCATCAAATGACTCCTCCCGCTCTGGGCGGAGCGGAAGGGAGTGTCAGACTTTTACTGACTAAAACCCATCCATGTTCCTTCTTAGCCTTTGTGTTTCGGGGCCTCGGTATCTCTTTCGAAGAGTCCCGCAGCCCTGGCAGGCATCGGCCCTTGTCGACCCCTTCCTTTTGCTGACATCTCTTTGAGGCGCGCGTGGAACACGAACGCGCTGTCGACACGGCCTGTCCTCATTTTAAGACGGACGGACGGTGAGCTATGGGCTAGCTCGCCGTCCGTCAGGCCCGTAGTGACACAGGCTTAAGATTACTTTCGCAAAATATATCCGACGCACTGCCGTAGCGAAGCAGTCTCAACAACATCCTTAAAGCATTATTACTTTACTAGATTCGCAGGAGATCTAGCAATCATACCTATTTTTTTACGTAGAAAAATTGAAAACCCCTTTAAGTAAAAAATAGGATGTTTTTTCTTATGAATGTCATGCAGGTGGGTATTAACTTCTCCGTAGCAAGATTGTGCTAGTTTCTTATCTGCACTGGGTTTAGATTGAACCTTTTATATTCCTGTTTCGTGCGGCACGGAGATTATACAACAGGGAAGTTTGCATGTATAGAAAAACAGCGCGGAAAATATCACGCCATACAAAGAAGATGAGATTGTACATGAAAACTTTGTCAAAGAAGCAATTTATGTTAACCTGTAGGCTAATTCACGTAACTAAAGAAGTGCTGTTGCAGTGCAGTTGCAGTTAAGTTTCGAACAAAACAACGCTTTTCGTATTCTCTACCGCTGTCAGACACGCTCGCGTCAAGTTCGCGTCACGCGAGCGCAATAACAGCATTCTACTGATGCGCGTCTTTGGTGCGTGCTTCGGAACGCAACATGATCGGTATTCTTCTAAGTAAGAAAATGCACTAAAATCTGTACTGGGGTATTATTTTAATATTTTAATAACGTCATATTCATTGAAATATAATCGATTCTATTCGATTATTTAGTGAGTAATATTTTTTCTCTCTTATGGCCACACTATAAGTAAGATTTTTGACGTGCAGTTGACGCGCAGCTTACGCGCAGGTCAAAGATTACAAGAATACCGTTTATCACTGGAACTTGAGCTTAACTGCAACTGCACTACAACTTCATCGGCGCGTCATTAAATTCCGTGAATTAGCCCTCTGATCTAATTCTATCCCTCATGTATTTTAACATTTCTTTCTTGCCCGCGCCTACGGTGGCCGGGGGCCACGTGGTCCCCGACGCCCGGTGCGTCTTCCGCGGCGGCTGGGACGTGAGGTTCTCTCCCACTCACGTTCCGCCACCTCCTTCGCTATCATGACTGCTTCGCAGAAGGAGGTGACGGCGTCCCATTCCGTCTCGCTCTGGACCATGGATTGAATCAGGGCCGGACGCGAGATGTCGTAAAACCAAGGTCTTACAGCACAAGTAAATAATAATAATAATAATAAATATTTATTTCAGACTAGGTCCATAAATTTGTTAGTAACAATGTTCTTAACCTAGTGTTATTTAGTATAAATCTATATCTAAAAGTTAGTAACAATATTCTTAGCCTAGTGTTAGTAAAGGTACAAAGTAGTCAGGCGCTTGCTCTCGCGTGAAGGCCTATCCAATGCGCCATCAGTACCGAGTCCCAGCGGCCGGCACACGCGGCCAGCATGGCGCTGGGGCTGCCGCGCACCCGCGCCAACATCGATGCACAGCGCTTACGCATTATGGCATGGAAGCCGTCCACGTGCGCCTCAGCGAACATGCCACTCGCGCTACAGTAGCGCGGCAGCCCCATCAACACCCTGAACGCGTTATTATACTGTACACGCAGGGCGTTGTACGTCCCCTGCGTGTATTTAGCCCACAAACTGCACGTGTAGAAGGTCTGACAGAATGCCCTGAATAGTGTGACCTTCACTTGTTCAGTGCAACGAGCGAATCTGCGAGCCAACATATTACAGCGGATACACAACGCCCTACGTTCTCTCTCCACATCCATGTTGTCTTTGAGGTCTTCGGTGACCCAGTGGCCCAGATACTTGAAATGTGTGACTCTGTTTAAAGGTGTACCATAGAGTGAGACGGGTGGTACGTCTGAGAAATCTTTTTTGGGTGCTCTAAAAACCATAACCTCACTCTTCTTCACATTGTATCTGAGACCATGGGCCTCCGCATACCTTTCACATATACGAAGCAACTTACGCAACGCGCCGATTGAAGGACTGAGCAGCACCATGTCATCCGCGTAGCTAATATTATTAACGCAAATACCATCTATATGACATCCGACTCCCGTGCTGTTCAGCTCTCCAATCAGGCGGTCCATATACAAATTAAAAAGTTTCGGTGAGGTCAACCCCCCCTGCCTCACCCCACACTCCAACCTGTACTCGTCCGATCTACTTTCCGCCCACCTAACAGCATTTTTCTGATTATTGTACCAGTACTCAAATATCGATACAATCTCAGGGAGCAGACTAGTGTCTTGACGCATTTTTGACCACATTTGGTCGTATGAGACCATATCAAATGCCCGGGACAGGTCCAGGAAACAAGCGTATACTGGCGTCTTACGCGCGGTGTAGTAGTGCACGGTCTGCTTGAGGCACAGGATCGCACTTTCCGTGGATAGACCAGTCCGGAAACCGAACTGACCGTCATGCAGTTTTATATGTTTAGTTAAATGGCCATCAAGTAGACCGTCCATCACCTTCGCTATAACCGTAGCTAACGAGATAGGCCTATAATTGGACCTATCCGAGACATCACCGGTCTTATTTTTTATAATAGGCACAACAACAGTAAACATGAGGTCGTCAGGTAGGTAGGAGTGGCTAACACACAAGTTGAATAACAAAGCTAGAACCCTAGGCAAGTGTACCCCAGCATGTCGCAGGTGCTCAATGCTGAGGCTATCATGTCCTGGAGACTTTCCTCTTTTCATAGATTTTATGACCATAGCTATATCCTTTGCAGTGAACCTCACATTGATGTCTGCAGATAAAGCCCCAGCACCAGACACCGACAACAGGTCAGACTGTGCAGGCCTCAAAGACGGTTCAACCCTGAAATGTTGCTGAAACAATCTCGCGATGTCATCCGGGTCGTGAACACCCTCGATGCTCACGGGCCGGCTCGGCTTCAGATTTAATTTATTCGTAGATTTCCAAAATTTTGAAAAATTATTATTCGAATGGTGTCGTGCTATTATATCCATTTTAATCTTTTGTTGGTTATTTTGACACCATTTCAATTTTCCCTTAAATAATCGCCTAGACTCTGCCATTTCATTGTATAACCATCCAGAGATAGGTTTCCCATACAATAGCCAATTCTGATAACATTGCCGTGCCTTACCGTGAGCTTCTTTCACGTGTCTGTTCCAGCCTATTATGTGTTTACTCCTACCGGAATTTGAAGCCGCACTACATGAATATTCCGCGCCCTCAGCCAGTATACGCACTATACTTTTATACATATCATTAATTAATGATTTATGAATTGTACAGTTACACATTTTATCAGCACAAGTAGTAAAATCCGCTGGAAAGTCAATATCCTTTAACTTAGTATGACAAAAATTATGGTAAGTTTCAATTTGACAAGCCTGCCTCTCTCCCCAAACTATTTTATTTTTACAAAAACTAGTCATTACAATTTTAGGCTTTATTATATTTAAATTACAAGTTAACTGCATAGGATAGTGATCGGACCAGTATGTATCGTACAATATAGTCACGTGATCAATAGTTGCGCGCGCGGCGCTCGAAACAACACAGTGATCGAGCCACCGGCGACAACCGTGAGCCTCACTAACAAAAGTGTGAGAATCATTAGGCAACATATCAAGATCAACACACGCCCATGACTGTTCCGCACAAAAGTCTGAAAGTTGATTAGCGAATAACTCACCCGGGTGCGCGTTGAAATCTCCCAACACATATACAGATTCCACATCACTATTTTCAATTATAGAATTTATTTCGCCTAGACACTCCGTAAACTCAATCAAGTTGTCTTTTGAGTCCGTAGGCATGTACACAGATATAATTAGCATAAAACGCTCACGTATCTCAACCTTAATAGCTGCTATGCGATCACTACGACACTGTAACACCGACACTGAGGGAAACACAGACTTCCTCCACAGCACTGCCACACCTCCATACGGTCGGCCGCGGAGCACACCGGCCGAAGTGTCCACGGCAGACTTGCCAGTGAACGCGAAATAATCGCTGATGCTGCCCAGGAACGGAATATCATGCGGCAACAGCCACGTTTCCTGAAGTGCTATTATGTCAGCTGTTTCACATATTTTTCTTACACATTCTACTGATCTAACAATATTTTTACAGTTAAATGTTACGAGTTTGGCGTAATTATTCATAAGGAAGGTTGCACATATACATATTTTTCCCCACTCTTTATACCATTACTTCTAATCTTGAAGTCAACAAAGCGCCTGTATGCGACTCCTTCTGGCCAGAAATCATCATTCAGAAAAGTATCTAATTTATGCTGCGGTACTAATACTTTATACGCATCATATGATTTTGGTGTCTTCATATGCATTTTTTCCAGATAAACAGTAACATCAGTTTTACTCGCAATATAACTCTGAATGTCACACACGGGCACGCCCTTCGCAACATTGTAAATGTAAATAGGAATACTTATGTCCGCAGCTTTAAAACTCGCTTCTGGGCTCAAAACTGCCCTACCTCTATTTGCAACAAAGCGGTTCCGTAGACGTCTCCTCTGTACTAGGGTCCATTCTTTGTCTTCTTTGGGTATTTTCCAGTCACCATCGCGTACAACATCGGCTAAAGATTTCTTTTTACCGTTTACGTTCGAAACGGCCGTGTGTCCCACCTCGCTAGTTACGACGATCGCAGCTGATTGCGCGTGAGTCACCGACTCGAGCGCGTCACCGGCCGCTGCCGCCGCCGTAAGGCGACTACCGCTCTCGCTCAATAAGTTATTCTCACCGCAAATATTCTGAACACCCTCACTTTTAGAAACAGTTTGAGTGATATCCCGAAAATTGGTTTCTGATCGTACTTCGCTAGGTTCTCTGCATGGAGTGTTATGTTCTGCTCCCTCGTATGTAAGTCCCCTAGGACCACTGCAGTAGTCATCATGACTATCCAGTATAAAGCCACCTCTCTTCATATTAACATTACGGGGGGTACTTCCAAAGTTGTTCACTATAGATGCTCTTTTTAGGTTTTCAAGATCAGACTTAACAGTATCTAGGCTATCCTTAGTGACGTACTGTTCTTTAATCTGATTCATCTCTTGCTGCATGCGCAACAAATCTTTTAAAATCCGAGTAACGTCGACATGATCAAAAAGTACCGGCGGGAGCTTGTGTAGATCGCGAGCCACAAAAACCGGTAAGACCTCAGGATCGGACTCCTTCAGCATGCAGATGATGTCGTCTATTTCACGGATCTTCTTTCCATCTCTCTTCCTTATCTTTTTACGCTTCTCTGTAGGTAGGGATTCGCACAGAAGATTTTTAGCACTGTGAATGTCCTCATCAGAAAATGCACTCACACAAATTTGACTGATGCTCTCCTCATTCATCACATCGATTTTATTACTAACAAAGGCTAGAACCTCGTTGATAACTATATTGCAACTCGAACATTTTAACAATTTGGAGGCCATGGTTGGTCTCACGCGTCCGTGTGACAGCGCGTGCGCGTCCCGACTGACGTAAAGGGAAAAGTCCGAAAACTAAAAAAAGTTGACAAAAAGGTACATTTTGGTACTTACAAGTTTTCGCGAAAATCTAAATTTACCCATATCTTTTTATAATGTTGACTCAGGACCTTGATTTACATTTGACACCCAATACGGACTATAGACCTTAGTATCTGGTATAAATTTCAACTTGCTAGGTCCACCCGTTCTTGAGAAAATTGGTGGTGACAGACGGACATACCGACGGACAGACGGACAAGAAGTGATCTTATAAGGGTTCCTTTTTTTACCTTTTGAGGTACAGAACCCTAAAAAATATGGATTCGTATTATTAATGTTTCGAATATCAATAAGTCAGACAATTGAAATTCGATATTTTGAGAATAATAATTATGAACGTTCGGAATATTGAAATTTAGGAATTATGAAAATAGGATTAATAATAAATCGGAGTTGTTATGTTCGGAATGATAATAATCGGTATTTTGAAATTCTGATTTGTGACTTTCAGAAAAAAGTTTTTCATACTTATGTAGTGTACCCCACGACGAACATGTCAACATCTCCCCTCGTGTTTCACGCGTGTAGTTTTTGTATACGAAAAGAAAGTTTGTTCATTTTGCGATAGCAATTTATTGTTCTCAATTTTTCTCCGGAAAAAGCGACTGTCGTGCGATACATACAACCACACTTTATAGGCACACAATTGGGCAGCCTTGCCTTGTTTTTGGTTTAGAAGTATTGTTAGAATTAAGAAACAATCTCTTCTTACCCAACTACTGCAAAAAACGGCTATGATTCCAGCAGGCCAATGATTACCACTTATTCTGTCTTACAATCACCAGTCACATTCAATTCAGCGCTCTCCACAATGCCCCCTTTCAATTCCTCACTACCGGTACCTGTCAAACAAAAACTGGGCCACACACACACACACGCGCGCCCACGAAACAGCCCAATTTTAAAGTGAATGTGTCACTATGACGTCACTGACAACGAGGTGTCAAAAGGGAAGTTGTCAAGTGACATCATCCGGAGTCTTTGAACCAACTAAGATTGTGATGAATAAGTTAAGGGGGTGAGACGGGGGCGAAGTGTGTGGGGGGTGATTGAAAGAGCGATACGATTGTGTAATTGTGATTGGATGGGATTGTTTTGAATGGTTTTGTATATTGAATGATTGATTGATTCTGTGTATTTTGGGCACGGGTAGGTTTGAATACGGGGATAATGAAAGGGAAGTGTTTGTTCGGGTAACTGTATTGTATTGTGTAATGTTTTGGTCCCGTTGCTTTAACCAAGTTTTAGGGAATAAAAAGTGTGACTACATTTTCTCCTGAGGAAATCAAATCGGTTGGTAAAATCTAATAAGGTGCATGTTGAAGCTGTTATTGTTTGCAAATAATTAAACTGCTTTAATAATTAATAATTACAATCAAATTATAAACCATCATCATCATTCTCCTCCCTCATCCCAATTTATTTGGGCTCGGCACAACATGTTTTCTCCTTCCATACTTCTCTATTACTCGTCACCTCAGTAGTCACTTCGTTTATACCCATATCATTCTTCACACAGTCCATCCTTTGTTTATACCCATATCATTCTTCACACAGTCCATCCTTTGTTTATACCAATATCATTCTTCACACAGACCATCCTTTGTTTATACCCATATCATTCTTCACACAGACCATCCATTGTTTATACCCATATCATTCTTCACACAGTCCATCCTTTGTTTATACCCATATCATTCTTCACACAGTCCATCCTTTGTTTATACCCATATCATTCTTCACACAGACCATCCATTGTTTATACACATATCATTCTTCACACAGACCATCCATTGTTTATACACATATCATTCTTCACACAGTCCATCCTTTGTTTATACCCATATCATTCTTCACACAGTCCATCCTTTGTTTATACCCATATCATTCTTCACACAGACCATCTTTTGTTTATACCCATATCATTCTTCACACAGACCATCCATTGTTTATACACATATCATTCTTCACACAGTCCATCCTTTGTTTATACCCATATCATTCTTCACACAGTCCATCCTTTGTTTATACCCATATCATTCTTCACACAGTCCATCCTTTGTTTATACCCATATCATTCTTCACACAGACCATCTTTTGTTTATACCCATATCATTCTTCACACAGTCCATCCTTTGTTTATACCCATATCATTCTTCACACAGTCCATTCTTTGTTTATACCCATATCATTCTTCACACAGTCTATCCTTTGTTTATACCCATATCATTCTTCACACAGTCCATCCTTTGTTTATACCCATATCATTCTTCACACAGACCATCCTTTGTTTATACCCATATCATTCTTCACACAGACCATCCATTGTTTATACCCATATCATTCTTCACACAGTCCATCCTTTGTTTATACCCATATCATTCTTCACACAGTCCATCCTTTGTTTATACCCATATCATTCTTCACACAGACCATCCATTGTTTATACACATATCATTCTTCACACTGACCATCCATTGTTTATACACATATCATTCTTCACACAGTCCATCCTTTGTTTATACCCATATCATTCTTCACACAGTCCATCCTTTGTTTATACCCATATCATTTTTCACACAGACCATCTTTTGTTTATACCCATATCATTCTTCACACAGACCATCCATTGTTTATACACATATCATTCTTCACACAGACCATTCATTGTTTATACACATATCATTCTTCACACAGCCCATCTTTTGTTTATACCCATATCATTCTTCACACAGCCCATCCTTTTTTTATACCCATATCATTCTTCACACAGTCCATCCTTTTTTTATACCCATATCATTCTTCACACAGTCCATCCTTTGTTTATACCCATATCATTCTTCACACAGTCCATCCTTTGCTTACACCCATATCATTCTTCACACACCATCCATTGTTTATACACATATCATTCTTCACACAATTTATCCTTTGTTTATACCCATATCATTCTTCACACAGACCATCCATTGTTTATACCCATATCATTCTTCACACAGACCATTCATTATTACTTTGGTCTTTCTCTATTCTTCTTTCAAATTAAATACCCTTGGATTTAATTCTCAAAGCGCTCTCATTGTTAGTCTTTTCTTTTCTTTACTAATTAAAGTTATTTGTTCCGTGCTTAGTTCTAAGTTGCTGTCTAACTTTGTAAACTTTCAAGTTTCTTGTTCAGAAGGTACTTTTTTCTAACTTAAATGAATACTTACTTACAGCTTATTTAAGTTTACAATAAGTTAATTGCCAGTGAAGTCACGATTGAAAGCAGTTTTCAAGTAGATACATAGTTAAACTTTGAAGAAAAACCTGTTTAATTTGGAAAACTAAACAAGTTCTGTGCAAAATTAATATTGGAAAACTATTTTAAACTCAAAGATCATACTGCCGTCCTATAACTAAAAAGCCGTTAAGCCCAAAAAGTTGTTTTTGAGAAAATGGCAAAAAACGCGCGAAACGTTGTTTCTCAAAAACTATAATACTTAGGTTAATGATTGTTGCTCACATCGATTGATATTTCTTTCTGTTTATGCTAAAGAATCTTTTCCGTTCAGAAACTCTTTTTAATTAGTTTTAATATTACTTTTTCATCTTTTGTTAAGCGTTTAATCTAGTTATTGCACCTTATTACTGTACTATACGGCCGTTAACCGTACCTTAGCGGCTTTTTAGTGAAGTAATTTATTTAAAATTTTAAGCTTCATAATGTTCGCTAAATTTGTTCAGAAATACTTAACTAAAAAGTTGTTAAGTAACATAACTGCATTTCGATTTAAATTTGAATAACTTTCCTAATGAGCGGTTACGGGACTTTAGATGCGTTTAAGCTAATTGTTGCCAATGTTATCTGGGACTTTTGTAAAATCTTAACTACTTTACTTAACTAAAAGGTGGCCAAAACCGTATCGCTTGGGGTTAACTTCTTTTTAGTTTAGCATTCATAGGGGAATATGTGAAAAATTAAAGAAAATAAGTTTGTTTAAAAATCAATCAGTATATTTCAAAATTAAAAAAGTAAATGAAAGGTTACACCTGACAATGGCAATAATCAACTAATAACTAATTAAGACCTTACAGATCATGAGATCACAATTTTCTATGGCAATATACTTAATTTACGTTCTCACTAAATTATTTTAATAAATGAAGCTTACATTATACCAGTCTATCAGTCATGAGGTAACTTCAGTCTTAATATATTTTAATATTTTCACAAATAAAAGTAATAATCAAATAGTAAAAAATGTGGACTCTGAAAAAACAATAAAACCAAACAAACAAAACAATAAAAAACAAACATAAACAATTCTAAAAGCACTTTTCAAGTGTACAAATTAAATTTATCAAATCTCGGAGTTGCTACCGTATAATGTGATCTAATGAACACCCTCATCTCTGAACGTGTCATGTTCCAATATTGTCTATGTACTTTTTCACGTTCATCAGTAGTAAACATAGAATAACAATTTTTAAGGCATTTGTTGTCATAGCCATTTTTTATTTTATATTGACATTGTTTTTGAAACTGTTTCTCTAATTTTCGTTGGTTTATTAGGGTCGTGCTATATTTTTGTCGTTTAGGTGGTAGGTTGTTTGATTCTTGGGTAGCCTGTTCTGAAGCAATATCTGTTGAAACGGCAACATAAAAGTTCGCATCGATGGTCATACGTCGTTTCCGTAGAGGCAGACTATTGGATGTAATGGTTTCCATTGAGTGACGTCGAAGAGGTTTTGTCTTACATTGAGCAATGAAATTTGTAGTATTTGTTTTTTTGGAACGTTTTCTTGTACTTTTGGGTTTTTCTGTTTCAATATCTTTATCTGTATCGTCACTTATTGGATCATCTTCAATGGGTTCGTAGTTTTTATCTTTGACAGAGTCATCAGAATCGTAATCACCATCATTCGATTTTATAGGGGATAACGTAAAATCCTGCACAGGACAATCTATTGGCATCGATTCTGCACAAAACAAATTCAAATTTGCCTCTTGCTGAGCTTCTGTCATTATGGGTTGGGTATCGAGCGCAGGACTATCTATTGACATCGATTCTGAACAAAACAAATGAGCGGAGGAATATTCCTCCGCTCGATATCCAACCCGTAGTGACAGAAGATCAGCAAAAGGCAGATTTGACACCCAACCTGTAATAACAGAAGGTCAGCAAGAAGCAGAGTTGTTTTGTGCAGAATCGATGTCAATAGATAGCTATTGACATCGATTCTGCACAAAACAAGTGTCAAGCGCAGGTCTATTTATTAGCATCGATTCTGCACAAAACAAGTCTGCCTCTTGCTGAGCTTCTGTCATTACGGGTTCTGAAATATGCGATATACATGATCCTTTCAAAGTATGAATAACATTATGTATGCCATTAAAATGATATGAGGTTGCTGTGGTCTGTGTCTCACAAAAATAATGAAATAATTCGGTCGTGATAGAATACTCTTTGACGTAAAGACTGGCAAAAAAGTCGTGGGTGTTATTTGGCAATTTTCTCATACCTGCGGATGATGCGCATTGTTCGGGGTTTATGATACATGTACGATCATTGAACTGCTCGTTTTCAATATTCATATTCGCTAGGCTCATAATATTTTGGATCCTTTGAGGGATTCCGGACCGCCTGCAATTAAATATTGGAACAATGTAGTGAACATAATTATTGTATGAAATCTCGAAAACATCTATCCCTACATGTTGTATCTATACGTAACCGTGAATCATGGAATATTCTTTGCCAGGTAAGCGAGTCGTAAGAGGTGTCGAACGTGAAAAGATACCTATATTGTCGAAAAATGGCAACAAGCTCGCCACATGGGACTTAACAACAAAGGCAAAACGTGGAAGTACGGACTCCAGTAAACTGATAACACTTCTGCTTACCCCTCCGGGGATCGTAACGTGACATACAGTATGTAGATACCTATCTATTAGAAACTCTAGCAGTAGGAATTTATTAAAAACAATCATAACGAATTCTCCCCAGAATAGGTATACCTAATATTTAGTTTTAAAACGAAGAATATTATTGCCAAAAATCGTAAGTTTAGAACAAATCAAATGCAAAAGAACTTAGCGAACAAACAGACGACGCCAATTATAGTGTTTGTTTTGCACAATAGAGATTATTAAAACGAATAATAATGTTAACAATTTGGTTCAATTATTATGTTGTAAACTTACCTTGTCATACCGTGCCCCGACATATCGTAATTTTGACGGGATCACGGAGCGACGTTGTACACGACCGTGGCAGTCGGCGCTTCGGATGGAAAGATCGAATGCGACGGGGTGGCGGACCCCGCTCGCCCCCGGAGTGAACGCAGCGCGAGAGTCGGCAAACTGCCTTTTAGTTAAATAATGAGGCTTAACTGCTTTATAGCTAAGCATGATTTAATTTTTTATCACCGTATTCATCAAACAGGCAAGAATTATTTTCAAACAAAGTATTGTGAGAAATTTACAGAATTAAATGCTTAACTAAAAAAGCGTTAAAGGCGGGTAACTGCAAATAAGTTAAGCTTTTCACTGAAACTGTTGTTTAAATGCTTGACTAAAAAGCAGTTATAGTCCTTTTACGTCTCTTTAGTCAAGAATAATCAGATAACGTACTTTTAGTTAAGTGGAAGGCCAGAAAATAATCACCAAATCAAGCAGTTAAGATATTTTAACGTACATTTAGCGAAGAAGTGCGGGTTAGACGCTATCAAGTGATGGAATCATCATAAATTATGTTACTTAACGGCCTACAAAATTTTCATATCTCTGGAACTATTTATGTTCTAAAAATGTTTCTTAGACAGAAAGATAGAGAATTTTGAACTCTATCGGTTTCTATTAAAAAGCAAAAAAACACCATTTGAGGGTTAACGGCTTTCTAGTTAAAGGACGGCAGCATAGAAAACCTCTTTAACAATACCTTTAAATACATTTTTTGTACGTGTGTATATTTTTTTAGCGAAATACGTTTTATTAAATTGTTCCCACGATACAAGACATTCTTAGTTATTTATTGACACGTAGGTACAGTAATCTGTCCAAAACAAACCCTTTACGACCCAACACCGGATTACAAGCCCAAAAAATCCTTACAATATTAAATTGGCAACACCGCCTTGATAATTTTAAAACAGCCCTTCCGTTCGATAACTACCCTTCCGTCAAGTTGACGGGGGTTGCGGGGGTGAAGGGGGTGTGTGCTGCCAATACACATCACCCCTTACGAGGGGTTGCTATTAATTAAATTTGAATCACGGATGCATAAACAGGATGTCTGCCTGTCGCGGTCCTGACGATGATTCTTAATGATCAGATTGTGATACCGAAGTAAACGTTACTTTGCTTTACCCGTTCATATTATCTATTTACAAGGCAACGCTTAAACTTGATTGTTCTTCTAAAAATGTGAGTGTACTTTTAAGTTTGGATCATACTTTATTAAAGTCTCTGTCAGGATCATCGTCGGCGTGTGCAGCCAGCCTTCAAACTGTTCTTCCCAGTTGGACCGCTCCTTCATTTAATTCCCAACTGCCTTTGTTTATCAGTCAATTGAAATGACTTTTAAACAACAAAACGTAGGTGCTTATCCATTTTGTCTTATATGTCAAACGATACAACGATTTCCTGAAGGTACAATTTGGAAGACGAATGCAACTGCGACTGAGCCTTCTCAGTGTACCTTTTCTGTACAATTTCCACGGACCTCCTGTATCCAATCCAATTCGTCAATACATCAAGATAAGGGTCGTCAGCTCTCCTATTAATTAAACTGTAATCACACCGCAGTACCCTCGTCCTGAGCCGTGATATGACGAATGGGGCCGATTACTCGCCCAAATCGATGGGATCTGTCGTAATTTGTTTACGAGATTACTTGTTCGGATGATATACCAAAACGATTTGCTTTACGAGTTCAAATTGAATTTTGTGTTTGAGAGTTCGACCGTAGCTAAGTACTTTAGACGGCGCTCTGGAACCATGCAAAATCATAGGTACACAACCGCAACCTCGCCTTTTTCCATAGAGGATTATACTATCATTACAAACACCTTTTGCGTCATTCACGTTCATATCTCGTCATAACCGCCTTTTTGAAGAACATCACCTAACCACCTGCATTTACAGTTTGTTGTTAGTTAAGTTTATTTAAGTTTATAATTACAACAATGTATTTATTAAATAAATAAAAAAGCCATGCAGTAAAATATTTGCCTTACTTAGATAGTAGGGCAAATACTTGACTTCAGTACAATTTAAATATTCTACGAAATAAAGCTTCAAGTTTCAAGACTTATTTACGTTTGAATGTTAAATTTAAGGCCTAAACATTTTAACACGAAAAGATAAGTAATAAAGTGGAGCATTGCGAATATTTCAAATTCGGGAGGAAAATAACTTTACTCCCAGTAACACGGTCAATTGAGTCCTAATGAAATGTCATTACTATAAACATCGAAATACTGACAAACATTTATACTCCAGTCGACGTATTTGTATTTAAAACCGGTACCCTTAAAGGCATAACAAGAGCTTACATATTGTTGAAACCGCAATACGTCTCGCGCGTTGACATCCAACCGCGATTAATTGCCGACCAGCTCTTGCACGGCACTCGGACCGCAATCGACGGCACTCGTCCGGCTCTGACGGCACTCGCTGCTAATTATCCGTGCTCATTCAAAGCTACGCGGCCGTCCGAAGCCGGCCGGACGCGATGACAACTTTACGACATGATTCCTGATTGTTTTTCACTCTGTACAAGTGAAAATGATTTTAACGAGAGAATTTAATGCTGCTGACTGTACACTAAGCCGGAAAATTTTACAAAGAAATACGTGAAATAAAAGCGCTGAATTTCAGTTTGTAAATTGAAAACATATCGGAAACGTAAACAGAAAATGTGTGTGCCTGTTCAAAATAAATGAATTATGTCAATTATACTGTTCAAATCGAATTTGGCCGTGCCAATGAAGCTATACTATATTTTTCCGTTTCCGGCGTTAGAACTGTCAACACCATAGTGACAACCTACTGAAGAAATTAAGTGAATAAAAATAGTTAAAGTGAGCTTTTAGTTTAAACTTCGCCACAAAACACAGGCAAAACGTCTGTGAAGTGTGCATAGAAATCAGATTGGTATGATTGTGGATAAATTAGAATAACAATATCATCACTGATTTGAGGTTACATAAACGACAGACATTATTCATCGACATCTGTCATAGAACGTCAACAAGACTGACGTTTGTGACACTGACACAAACAGTGTTGCCAACCACAAAAACAAAATTTACTATTACGTTCCAACATACGCAAATACAACTTCATAACTATAAAATGGAAGGTCAATTTCAAATATTATTCGACAAAATGAAAATTGAGATGCAAAGCCAAGCCGAATTGAAGGATTCTATCACAAACTCTATTATGGACAAAATTGATCATAAGTTAATCCCCTTGATGAAAGAAAACAAAAACCTAAAAGAAGAAAAAAGAGTCGAGAAAAAAAATAATATCATAGTGTTTGGCCTGGAAGAAAAATAAACTTCAAATCTCGAATTACTATGAGGGGGAATGGGCTATAATCCACCACGCGGGCCCAGTGCGGGTTGGTAGATGGCACATGTCTTCGTTTTTTTTTTATTCTAGGACATGCCGGTTTCCTCACGATGTTTTCCTTCACCGTTTTGAGAGCAGTGGTGATGAAATAAATTACACAAAGTAATGCGCCTGTCTGGGTTCGAACCCACGACTTACTGTTCGTAAGTCGGGGCCGCCACCACTGAGCCACCGCTGCTCTCGTTCGTCGTCGTTCGTTCGTTGCTCTAGTTCAACGACTATTACTGATAAACTAATAAAGTTATCTTAACCGCTTTAAATTTTCTTTAAAGTTCATGAAATGCACTATCATCATGATTTTTTCCAGAATTTTCAAGCAAGCAGTTTAGCTTTTAAAAGGGGGGGGACGCCCTACTGCAACAAAAATTTGCACTTTAGAGTTTAAAATTTCGTAAATGGGGCATTAATTATTTTAAAAGACCTATTCAACGATACCCCACACGATGGGGTAGACGACGAAAAAAAAACAACCCCACTTCACATGTTACCCTAAAAAAATATATTTTCCAAAGTTTTATTTTACCACTATGTCGGCGTTATTGATATACACACCTCTAACAAATTACAGCTTTCTAGTACTAACGGTCTCTTCGAGAACTCTATCAAAAACTACCCAAATCGTTTCAAGTGTACCCATAAAATTTGAAGAGTTCTCTCTATTTGTCCACGATCCCATCATCAGATCCTGACTTGATGATCATGGGACACCTTTTAAAAAAAAACAAATTAGTCCAGTCATCTTCGAGTAATCGGGGAACATACATAAAAAAAATAAAAAAGGTTCCGACGAATTGAGAACCTCCTCCTTTTTGAAGTCGGTTAAAAAATTAAAAAGAGAATCATCCACCTCACCCACTGCTTATCACCCCTTATCACCCATTAACCAACCCAAAAACAACAGATTGTAGACTCAATCAAAGCAAACAGGACAAATGCTTTCGATGTTATGACGCGGGGTAGGCCAACTCTCTTTCAAATATATCTACAACAAAAAAACAATAACAATTAATACTCGGCAAACGGTAATCGACGTCGATGGTTGTAGACGACTATGTGTACCTGAGACAAACGGTCCAGTTAGGTAGGTCTAACTTCAAGAAAGCGGTCAATCGTCGAATCCGACTCGGCTGGGCAGCGTTCGGGAAGTTGAGCGGTATTTTCTCGTCCCACTTACCGCAGCGTCTCAAGACGAAAGTCTACGACCAGTGTGTGTTGCCAGTGATCACATACGGGACCGAAACGTGGTCGCTCACAATGGGCCTCATCAGAAGGCTTAAGGTCACCCAAAGGGCAATGGAGATGGCTCTGCTCGGAGTTTCCTTGCGCGATCGAATCAGAAATGAAGACATCCGCAAGACAACCAAGGTTACCGACGTAGCCCGAAGAATTGCCAAACTTAAGTGGCAGTGGGCAGGGCACATTGCTCGCAGAACGGAGGGCCGATGGGGCCAAAGAGTTCTGGAGTGGCGACCGCGAACCGGAAGACGTTGCGTTGGAAGGCCTCCTACTATGTAGACCGATGACCTGGTGAAGGTTGCGGTAATCCACTGGATGGGAGTCGCACGGGACCGGTCAATGTGGCGATAATTGGGGGGCCTCCCCCAAGTGTCGCCACATTGACCGGTCCCGTTAGGTCCCGTATGTCCAGCAGTGGACGTCTTTCGACTGAAATGATGATGAATTAAAACCAACTGAAGAAACTGGCAACAAGGAAATAAGAATACACCAACCTTCCAAAGCCGGCTGGTCCTCGTGGGGGAAGAGAGTACAACCCTCCAACAATAAGTGACAAAAATAACAGCAAAAATGTAAAATCTTTATCGCAGCAGCACTTACCCTGAAAAGTGAAGAAAAGACCTTACAGAACTCATATATGCTTTAAGCCACATCAAATGGGATATTGTTGGCCTCAGTGAAGTGAGAAGAATGGGTGAAAATGTCATCTCCTATCCAGATTACATATTTTACCATTTAGGAGAGACCCCGGAACACAACAAAACAAAAATAAGACTACAAGAAAAAACTTAAAACTAAACAGAAAAAAATAAACAATATTGTGTGTTAACAAAAGAATTAGGAACACAAGAAATTACAATACTATTGGATAGAAAATACCTTATAAACCCAAATACAACGAATTGCAAATACCAAAACTGAACCGAAAAAATGGCTAACAACATACTACAAAACTACTAGAAGCGAGAAATAGTAAGCACTAAAGATACATAGTACAGAAGAAAACATTTAGGTAACGGAAGTTAGTGAACAAGTTAAAGATAGCATAAGAAAAGACAGAAAACAAAACAGAATGGAAATTATAGAAAAAAATATAAGCAAATCAGGTGGAGTCAAAAAGCATACAGAGAGTTAAGAGAAGTACCAAGAGTGATGTGGAACAGAGTTGCTCTAGAAAGATCAGAATGGAAAAGGTTGGAGGAGGCCTTTGCCGATTGGCAAACAGATAAAAAGAGCAGCAAATAATATAATAAGTTTCAAGTATGCTTTAGAATACTGTTATTAGGTTAAGTTGATCTGAATAAAGGCTATTATTATTATTTCCTCTATTCATTATCTTACATATTTTTAACATTTTTAAATATTTCTATATACACTATAAAAAATCATTTAAAAATATAAAAAAAAGTAGCCCACCAGAGCTGGGAACAGGGTCCGAGCTACCGGTGGTCAGGGCTCTTGAGAGAGGAACCTCCTAACAATACGTGCCGTGTCCAGAAGTACTGCTTTCTGAAACAAGTCCTTGATCCAGCTGCCAAACGAGAGCCTCCTAAGATGTCGGTCGAGGCTCTTGGCTATTAAGCCATTGGCCGACACGACTATTGGCACAATGACTGCTGTACTCACGTCCCACAACATGTCGACAACCTCGGGAGCCAGAACTAGATATTTGAATTGTTTATCTTTCTCTGCTTTCACGAGGTTCACGTCATGCGGGACCGTTATATCAACATCATTGTGCGACGCTTCAATCGAACTATCACCACAATGTCAGGTCTATTTGAAACAAGAGTCCTGTTGGTGGTGATAGGTCGATCCCAATATAACGTGATATTACCATTAACGAGAACTGGGTAGGGCGCATACTTATAGTATGGCACTTCTGATTCCACAAGGTTGTACTTCAAAGCAAGTTGTTGGTGGATAATCCTGGCAACAAGGTTGTGTCTATGCAAGTAATCTCCGTTAGCGAGACTAGAACAGCCAGAAATAATGTGTCGGATTGATTATCCCGGACGGTGGCATGCCCGACATATGTCAACCGAGCCGTCCTTCACAATTTGCGTTAGTTATTAGTCATCATAACTTCGTCCATTATTGCACAAAACCTTCGGTTTCCCCGATGAGGTCACCAAAGCGCAGCCAGAATACGGACGCCAAGAAGTCTACCTTGGGGTCATGTAAGGCTTGGTAAAAGCGTCCGTCCTTGCCCTGCCATTCCTCCCTGCGGCCATTAGTGTCTAATACTTTAGGCTTGCGCCAGTTCTCGTAAGCCAAGGAGAGCGGGGTCCCCACGTCGGCTTCTAGGAAGTATTCCCTGAGACTGCTTACCTCGCGGTTGTGCAGGTTCTTAGCATTTAAGAAGCCTCGACCCCCGCACCTCCGCGAGATATACAGTCTCATCATCGACGACCGTGGGTGATGCATTCGATTTGCGGTCAGCAGAGTGCGTACCCTCCTATGCAGGGCATCCGGGTCCGTTTGAGTCCGTTTGAGTCCATTTGAGTTTGCCGAAAGAGTACATTAACACCGGCATGACCCAACCGTTGAAGTCGCGCACTAGGCGACCGAAGAAGCGCTCCCTCAACGATTGCTTCATGTCAGTTACGTTAATGCCTAACGCTTCCGATATACCCAAATACTTGTAGGTTTCTGTTGAGGAGAGAGATCTAAGGTGTATGGAGTCCGAGAGTTAAGTTCCCACGGATTCCATAATCTCCCCTCGCTTTACATGCATGACTGCACATTTGTCCACACCAAATTCCATACTGATGGCGCTACTGAAAGTTTCTGTTACCTTCAGTAGCTTCATCAGTTGCAAATTCATTCATTTAATTTCATTTCATTTTTTTATTTAAATTGTTGGGGGCAAAGAGTTTCAGATCATCCATGTAAAGGATATGACCTGGCCACCTTTCTCAACCGGTAGCCTAGACCTGAACCCTCCAGCAGTGTGCTGAGAGGGTTCAAGGCTAGACAAAACCACAATGCACTCAGACTGTCACCCTGGAATATACCGCGCCCGATCCTTATTGGTTCGTTGTTCCCCTGGATCTGTCGACATCCTGGATAGCGAAGAACCGTTCTTCATTGCCCCATACATGACATCAGGAAGGTACGTAGAGTTGCATTTACTTTATACAACTCCAGCACCCTCATGAGCCATGTATGAGGCACAGAATCATAGGCCTTCTTATAATCTATGCAACATGTAGACAGATTCTTTTGGGAGCGGCGAACCTGTTGGCTAACGGCCATATCAATGAGGAGCAGCTCCTTAGTGCCGCGGTACCCGTTCCTACATCCATTCTGAGAGACAGACATGATAGAATTACTCTCAATATGTTGGTTGATTTTAGCTCTCAAAATGGATGTAAGAACTTTATAGACCGTTGGTATTATATGATTACTACATATAATGAAGCTATAATTAATTGGATTAGTCAAACTCATAATAATATTGAGTACGAAATAATTTAATTACTTGGCATGGAACATTAACGTTTTAACGTATGACGTCATTAATTAGGGCGACAAAAGAGACGAGTGCTTGACGCTTATACTGGCGTCATGTAAGGTCGTATTCACCCTGTGGGAAGAGCGGAACACACGTCATATCCAGAAGCGGACGCGGTTGCGGATCTAACAACGTGAAGGCGTAATAGATAAGGAATAGAAGGCCCACCCTAGTGACACAGTCTCTTTTTGTTTTTATGGGAAATCAAATGACTCCTCCCGCTGCTGGGCGGAGCGGAAGGGAGTGTCAGACTTTTACTGACTAAAACCCATCCATATTTCTTCCCGGTAGGCGTCGGCCCTTGCGGACCCCTTCCTTTTGACTTCCCTGACTCTCTTTGAGGCTCGCCTGGAACACGAACGCGCCGTCGACACGGCCTGTCGTCATAAGACGGACGGACGGCGAGCTAGCCCATAGCTCACTGTCCGCAGGCCTGTAGTGACACAGGCTTAAGATTACTTTCGCAAAATATATCCGACGCACTGCCGTAGCGAAGCAGTCTCAACAACATCCTTAAAGAATTATTACTTTACTGGATGCGCAGGAGATCTAGCAATCATACCTATTTTTTTACGTAGAAAAATTGAAATACCCTTTAAGAAAAAAATAGGTTGTTTTTTCTTATAAATGTCATGCAGGTGGGTATTAACTTCTCCGTAGCAAGATTGTGCTAGCTTCTTATCTGCACTGGGTTTAGATTGAACCTTTTATATTCCTGTTTCGTGCGACACGGAGATTATACAACAGGGAAGTTTGCATGAATAGAAAAACAGTGCGGAAAATATCACGCCATACAAAGAAGACGAGATTGTACATCAAAACGTTGTCAAATAAGCAATTTATATTAACCTGATCTAATTCTATCCCTCTATGTATTTTAACATTTTTTTCTTATATTCAATATGAAATGTGTTCATATTTTTTTTATAATATGCGTGAATATTTTGCGCGTCTTTCCTCCCTACAAGATCACGTCGTGTTCCCTTTTGCTACGAGTATTTTTGAGATATATTGACGGCTGTGTGTAACAACTTCATATTTATTAATAACTTGCTTTACTAGACGCAGTATCGATCATTACTGTAATCTGTAGGTATCGATGCATGTATGATGAATACAACAAAAGATATTACAGTCTTTTCATAGTTAATTTACCTCTGAATTTCCACTCTTTGTCGGAGATCTATTCCTACACGAGAGAGATTTATGACAGCTGGCAGTGGTGCATTTTTTTCCAGAACAGCGATTGCCATACCTTTATAAACAAAAATACATTAATTTACACAGCTATGTAAAGATAGAAAAACGTTATTCACTAATGATATTATGATGCAACACATCACAATATGCGAACACGAGTGACATTATCAAAGTAAACACGAGATTAGCGTCCGATATCTGTAGATAAACATGTGGTATCGACAGACACATACCGCTTCAGATTTATATTACTGTACAGCACATGCATTATCTAGTACTTTAATATCATAGCCAAACAAACGTTCAATAAAGATGTTATTATTATTGTTCTACATTCTTTTATAATGTTATGATATCCAGAGAAATAATAGGGCGACCACCACTCACCAGCCTCGAATGTCGCAGGTAATGGTTTGTATCCAGTCAGGTACTTACTTTGTGTAATTCATTTTATCACCATTGTTTTACGGATAATAACGCACTGACAGGTGGCTTGCGTTCGTGTTCCACCTCATCGTTCGTGTTGCGCCTCAAAGAGATGTCAGCAGAAAGGAAGGGTCCGCAAGGGCCGATGCCTGCCGGGGCTGCGGGACTGTTCGAAAGAAATACCGTGGCTCCGGAACACAAAGGGCGAAGAAGGAACATGGATGGGTTTTAGTCAATAAAAGTCTGACACTCCCTCCCGCTCCGCCCAGAGCGGGAGGAGTCATTTGATGATTTCCCATCCGAAAACAAAAAAAAAGGACTGCTACTTCGATACACGCTAGCCACCAAACGAAGCGCCAAGCGCACAGTGCGGTCGGTTGCGAAGATTTACTCGTTTTACTCGCTAGGCGACTCGTTAGCCTCTAGACGCTAAGCAAGCCACCTGTTAATGCGTTCGTACGTAGCCTAAAAACGGTTAAAAAGAAAACAGCATTTCCTACAACCAAAAGTTTATAGACAGAATTCTAACACTTCCGTCACTTTACATATTAGAAATATCACTATTTGTAAAAACTAATCCAAAGTTGTTTCCCCTTCTGATTAATAATACAGGTAGAAATAGACGTGAGAAGTATAGACTTTGGGTTCAATCAGTCTCCGCCAAAACAGCATTTAAAAAAAAAAGTGTAATATGCATGGCCCCATTAATATACAATAAAATTCCTAATTCCCTTAAGATATTAAATATTAATTCATTTAAGAGAGAACTAAAAAAATTACTTATTACTAAGGGATATTATAATGTTACAGAGTTTTTGAATGACAAATTTTGAATTTATATAATTTAATATGTAATTTTAGTTCTATTAATGTTATTGTCTTAATTATTATTTTTTATACTTTTTTTGTATTGACTGTAATTATGTATTTTGATTTAATTTTGACTATTTTAATTTTGTTTTTTTTGACTTATTTTAATTTATTTTTTTATTTCTTATTTGTAAAACTATTTTGTACGCCGAACATGGCAAAACATGTTGAACCTGCAATCAACTCATATTCCATCCATATGTGCATATCCATGTATCATGTCACACATGTTTATACAAATAAATGCATCTTTATCTTTATCTTTATCATGTGTCATACACCAACCCGCGCTGGGCTTGCGCGGTGGCTCATACCCTCTCACAGAGTGGAGACACGTCTCCCAGCAGTGAGAACGTTATAGGCTGCTTATGGTATTTTACCCGATGTTTCTGTCGAACGTTTTCAGTCCCTATTATTAGAAAGTTTTATTCCAGCTCAGTTGGTGAACAACTGGGGCATGCATAACCCGGTTTCGGTCCCTTAGTTAAACCCTACAAAAATCGGGTTTTATTTTAGGACCGAAACCCGGTTCCGCGTGCCCTATGTACGTACAACAGAATCAGTGCCAAATCTATTTAACGTTCCAAAGTTACTTTTTAGCGCAGCACTGTGAGATAAGTTTACTATATTATTAAAGCTGGCAAGACTGCGACGGTGTCACGGTATTATTAGTGCTGGTAACAAAAGCGCAATTGCAGTGCGGTGCTTGGGAGTCGAGTGCAAGGGAGGAGCCTAATTATGTGCTGTGAGAGTGTGCTTCAATGGTTAATTATTGTAGGTAAATGTACACATTTATACCTAACAGGTAACATTTAAGTAAAAGCTGTTAAATATTGATCTGCATAGACTGCAAAATTGAGTATTATTCTAGTTTTTTTTTTGTCATGAATGGAAAGATCCTATACAAGTTTCCTAGCAAACAATTTTTAGGTTTTTTTTTTGCGCGCTAATAAAGAAAGATATATTAAATTAAAAATAATTCTTTGAACCCAGTACCGAAAACGCGCCGACAGTTCCCAAAGAAACTCGAGCACGTGCATGACGTCACAATGTTAACGTTTACTCATCTCTTACCATACAGCTGATAGTGTTTTGACATATCATCGATTAATTCTTGTTATTATTAATATTCTGATTATCAAATACTATGAGTGTGCGTTAATTAAGAGAGTTAGATAAAAGGATCCTATGTCAACGCCATTAAAAGTTATATATTTAGCGCGCAAAATTCAAAATTTACCCTAATAAAATCCAAGTGCGTAAATACGGTCATCGCCATTTTGAGAGCCGAGGCTAGAAATCATAAAAAAATAGTTTTCGGACATCCAAGCTCCACCATGTTGAGAATAAATAACTCGTCATTGAATTATATGACGAATTCATTTATAGTTCCATTTAAATGAGTAGTGGTAATGATGAATTTTGAAATCTAAAGTCAAATCTTGCGTGTTTACAATTCATTCAATCGAAATCAGTTAGTTTTAAATGATGTAGTAAGTAAAAATACTCATAAACATGAATTGCTAGTGCATTCCTAATTTAAATTTTGAAACTAAAAAATCGACGCGAAATTAGCCGTAGCCGCAAGAATTTTGTTTTTTTTTTATATCATAGAGATTTCTGTACTTATTTCTCATTATTATAATCTCCTTCTCTTGAAATCAACCAAAAGCATGGAATAATGACAAAATTATTAAAAATCATGGTATAACTTGAAATCAACCAAAAGCATGGAATAATGACAAAATTATTAAAAATCACGGTATAAAATAATATATTATTTAAAATTATACCAAGGAGCTTTCAGTATTCAGTATCAACTCTTTTTTTCCAGACTTCATTTCATTGCGAGTATCGATTAGGCTGAAAACAACTTTTTAATCGTGATGACTCAACTTGGGTTTGCGGTCGGTTAAGAAAAGTTATGTTGCAACATGGTTTTTTTTTGTAATATTGTCAAGACTTCGATTGTGTTTTGTATGAAAATTAGATAGGTATGAATAATGACGAAAAAAAGAACGCAGATAGAATGTTACTGTTTTCATTTTGACCTTTCGAGTTTTATTAGCAAACGAGAAGCTTGTTTATGTACAATATTTCCAGTGCATTGTTACCTATTTTTTGGAAGGGTGTAGTTGGGTGTAATAGAATATGTATTTTACACATATTTGGCAATAGACTGACGTCGATTTACCGACCTCAACACGTTATTGTAAATATTAACTACAAACTTCTCGTATGAAACAGCTGCCGTGACATATTTTTCATTTTAAAATCTAATGCTGAAAGTTCACGAAAATTCACACTGTATTGTTGGGCAATTCCTTTAACATTGTGACGTCACCAACATAGTGACCGATTTTGGCGCGTTTTGTTAAATTTATAAATTGATAAAATTTTGAAATTAATTGACTAGCACGTGACTAATTTCAAAATTTTATCAATTTTAAATGTTCTATAATAATTAAAATTAAAAGAATTAAGAGTTTTTCGCTTCTATCATTAATATAATTTATGATAAAGATTTAAATTACATTAAAAAAATGATTTTTTTTTTTTGAACAAGTCAATTACAAGGATATTTGCTAAGATTTTAAAACCACAGCACGATCACGTGCTACCGATAGAAAGCTTTTCAATTAGAGCTTATAGTTTAGATCATCATCACCAGCCTATTAATGTTCCCACTGCTAGGACACAGGCCTCCTCTCTAAGAGCTAAAATCATAAATAATGGGCTATAATCTACCACGCGGGCCCTGTGCGGATTGGTTGATGTCACATGTCTCCGAATTTTTTGGTTCTAGGACATGCCGGTTTCCTCACGATGTTTTCCTTCACCGTTTTGAGAGCAGTGGTGATGAAATAAATTACACAAAGTAATGCGCCTGCCTGGGTTTAACCCACGACTTACTGTTCGTAAGTCGGGGCCACCACCACTGGGCCATCGCTGCTCTCCAGTTTAGATACTAAACAAAAAATACACTGGCTTAAGCTAGACAGATAGAAAGAATACTCTTTATAATAGACACCTTTTTAATGTAACTGGCAAAGTGGCAACCCTGTACGCGCATGCATGGTGCTGGCAACCCTGCTATAGTGTCACCCCGTCACCCGCGGTTACCGCGCGAGTGTCGAGTGCGAGGCAGACGGCAGCTAATTCACAGTTCAATTCAGTCACACATTTATGTAGACACACAGTATTTGATATGCTTGTCTGTGCGGCAGTCCGTGTGCCTGGAGGGTTGCTAGAGCCGCGCTCGCACAGGCCATTATTGACAGCAAAAATATTCGTGACAGAATGTCGGAAAATCCAGCATTGTCTGACAACAGTTGCCAGTAGGTAAAAGGAATTTTTGGCGTAAAACATGATTGGACTACCTTGACTCTAAAATGCTCGAATTGTTTTACTTCTATCCACTCCATTATCATGTGTTGTTTTGTCTATTATAATAAGTTGTTCCTTGTTGTTTAAATACATAGTGTGGTGGTATCTGTGCCAAAAAATATTAAACCATTTGGTAAACAGCTTGATTGTTTGATGACGTCTTATTCTTAGACTAGTCAGTCAGACTAGACTAGTCAAAAACACTTTTAATAGTATTCATTTTAATGTTTTTGATGATTGTTTTGTAATGTTATTGAATTTTATTTTATTGTTGTATTATTTTCTATAAATTATTGTTGAATGTGTTAGTTTTATAATATTTCTTCCAACTATGCTTTAATTTCATCACACTAAAACCTCAGTACAAAGCGAGTCTTTAATGCTCTAGAGCAATAAAAATGTATGAAATTTCATTATTGCACAGTTTTTTTTTTTAATCGCACCAAAAGGTGCCAATCTCAATGGATTAGCTCTATTCAGCCAGCCGATATCAATACTTTTTTTTTACGTACGTATTATTCGTTTCTATCCTACTTGTTCCACATTTAAAAAATGATTGCTGCTAACTCTGATTTAAAAATGAAAGAATTTTAAAAAAGTGATTTGGCGGAACTTTGTTAATTTTGCTTGACAATATTTTTGGAAACGATAAACTGTGATACTATCTGATTTTGAGTGCTTCGGCTTCGAATTAAAATAGAATCATCTAGCAACACATTAACTCCAGAAAACATTCTAAATGAAGCCGACAGTGTTATAGAAAATCTTTTTTAACTGTTTGATATGAGTTTCTTTTATCTACTATTCCTATAGGTAATAGTTGAAAGAAAAGCAGATTATGTACCTCGCCTTAAGTAATGTATATTGCCCTCGTGCCTGTTAGATTATATATATATAATCTACTATTAATGAACGTGTTTTTTTTTTGCATAGATTAATGATTTCAAACACAATGTGAATTGTTCCTGGACACCGATTAATTGATTCTGCTCGTTATTCTGATCAATATTTTCAGGTTTTGCGCATTTAACGTTACACGTTGCATATGATATACCTGTCTGTTGGTAGTCGGGTGGCAGGTGGTACAGCCTGGAGGGCCGGTGGTAGGGCAGACTGTCGCTGGCCCGAATGTCCGTCGGTCTAGTGGTAGTAGGTTAGTGCAACTGCTAAGCTCTGGGCCTTATAAGTTTGTTGGTTTTTCCAGTATTATCTCAGTAGCTGTCTAAGTCTGAATTTGTGTCCGGTTAATAAGCTCGGCTTCATTACTGAGGGGGAACTTTTACAAAATATGTGTATTGTGGGTGAAAATACTACATTATATGCTACGTGCAATACTGGCAAGATGCTGTGAAAGAAGAGAAAGAGAAAACAATGCTTGGAATGCCTATAGATACGGGCTCAACACAGCATAATGTCAGCCGGCACAAGATGCTGACGACTGATTTTTAGCTGCAACTTAAATTAAGTGTGTTGTCTACCGTCTAGAACAATGAAACGATTATTCGAACAGCGTTCGCTCATTAAGTCCGGCACCGCCGTAAGGATAAATAAGCAAGTGCGAGTGAACCGAAGCTGTCCCCCGGGCCCCGGCGAGAACTAACTTCACTCATTAGGCGACTGATGTCCGCATACATGCCCAGGAGTAGATATGAACAGAAGGGCAGCTCAGATGCAAACAGTGAAAACAGTATAACCATCATCAGGCTTTAATGTTCCCAGGTTGACCGCAGCGAAGAACGCAGACATTATATTGCCGTTGTATAAACATCTGTTGTTTGCTGGTTGTACAGGAACTAAAGGACATTAATGAAAGCCAAACTCTAATTCTGGGCTCACTCAATTTACATTTGCATCAATCCGTTAAGAAGAAGACTGTTCCCACGATTGGCCAGGCCTTTTTACTGTGAAGGGGGTGTGTGTGGGGGAGTCATAAACCACCGCGATAAAGTGATCTCCACCCGCCATTGTTTGAGTAAACCAGCAAATAAGATTTGTTTTTTTTTTTTTAGATTTGATTTGATCTTGCTTTTGTTCTGGTTCTATTTTCGTTTAGTTTGTGTGCACCTGTGCACTCTCTTTACTTAAACCTCTAACTCGTTCGCTATATCTAAGCAGATCTTTTACTGAATCTTCTGTACCTTTCTATCTTGTGTCCACACGGAGCCGAACGTCGGCTAATTGGACTCAAGAGCTGGATGTAAACAGCGCACAAATTAGCACACGTGGCTTGCTCATGACTTGAGTCAGAAGAAAGTCAAACGATTTCTGTGGATTTCAAGTCTCAACTTGATTAGCTACTTCCATTATCTTCGAAAATACTAATGTTTGTCCTTACTTTTATTAACTTATATTTTACTTGAAAAGCCCAATCCCATGGTATATCGGAGGTTTTGTTTCCCATTCTCGTATGGTGTACAGGTAGACCGTGACCTAGGTTAGAGCATAGGATACTTTTTATCCCGATAATTAGTTGTAATGAAATAACTGCCGACATTAACGCGGGCAAAACCTAGTAAGAAATAATTTCTCAACAAATAAAAACATATCGTCGTACGTGTCTCGCCAAATTACACAGTTCAATAATTATTAGCAGCTAATCCGAGCACGTAGCAACTTGTACACGAGCCTCCGATACAACTCGATACGGACACAATACCGACCGTGTGTGATGTGTGTGTGGGACGGACTGTAGGCGGGATGAGAGGAGACTGATTGTTTATCATCACGCGATCTTGTAGCTGCTGGCAGCGTGCACGTTATATCATAATTTGTGTTGATTTGATGTTAATTTCTTTGGATATTGTTTGGTTTGTATGTTTAATTTGTATACCTAAGCTATTTATTACGTAGGATAATGATCGATAAGTAATTGTTAAATTCAAGACAATAATGATTGTCTTTTCAATGCCCGAGTACTAATTTCACTAGTAATGCTGCTCATCTAAACGGCGTTTGAAACCTGTCACTTGTCCATAGCAATGGGGCAGCTCTTGAACGCAGTGTATACAGATGAGCTGATCGCGTTAGATTTCATTACTGAAAATGCTCTTTAGTCTATTTCGGCTTTAGTTCAAGTCAAAGCAACATCCTTGTAACGGAGCGACCACAAATTAAATAGCTGAGATAAGTGCGTGAACTCGCTCACTGGAGCTCCGTAAAGTAAAGTGAAGCTAGATAGATCCGCCACGTCATGCGAGAACTTTTGATTAATGGCGCCTTCCTTTAGTACGGTGATATGTTCGTTACGTGAAATGTATGGAAGTGACGTACTGGGACAGAAGATCTGATCTGTATAGATGAATAGCCGGAGCCTTAGTTACATAACATTACGTCTGAATACCTTAAATGAAGTGAAGTGAGGTGTTACTAACATAGTTTTAAGGTTCTATTTACTAACACAATTTGTATTTTATCATATGTCTGCCTGGCAATAAATGGTTGTTGTTGTTGTTGTAAATGCGTAAGCACAACTGTGTTATAAAGAAGAGTCACATTTTACTCATTATAATCAATTCATAAATAATTTTTAATAAGGATTGAACCCTGTTACCATTAACCGGTACAAATCTACACTCCGGACTATTGTCGATAATTAAGCAATGGAAACATTTGTCTGGATATCGAACATGTTCATGTTTACCAGTCACGTTGACGACCACTAGATCAACGCCATGCGCCAGTCACTTGAGAAATGCTTAGTACGCTCAGAAAACAAATACACGCAGCTGAATCGGGTTATTGTACATTCGCCACAAAGTAAGTTCGTCAACTCCATACATTGAAAGTGTATTCGAGGACCTCCTCATTCCTGAAAAAGTCGGTTAAAATAGAGAACATGTTTGACTTTCAAACAATTAAGTTTGATTTTACTAACACAGCAATAAGTACTAAGTGAGGATTCAAGAATGAGATAAGAGCGAGTACCTGTGTCCTGAGCACAAACTTGTCAACTATAACATTTCTCGCTTCGACGGCTAGCCAATACCGCCGACCAGTTGACAGATCACAAAGGGATTGGAATAGTTAAAAGGCTTAACTGTAATCACGTGATACCGCCTCGGCGAGGGCTAATTCACGTAATTTTATGACGCGCTGCGATGTAGTTGTAGTGCAGTTGCAGTTAAGTTCAAGTTCGAGTGATAAACGGTATTCTTGTAATCTTTGAACTGCGCGTAAACTGCGCGTGAACTGCACGTCAACTGTACGACAATCAAACTTACCAAACTTACTTATGATGTGGCCATATGAGAGACAAAATATTACTCACTAAACAATCGAATAGAATCGATTACATTTCAATGAATATGACGTTATTAAAATATTAAAATAATATCCCAGTACAGATTTTAGTGCTTTTTCTTACTTAGTAGAATACCGATCATGTTGCGTTCCGAAGCACGCACCAAAGACGCGCAACAGTAGAAAGCCCTTATTGCGCTCGCGTGACGCGAACTTGACGCGAGCGTGTCTGACAGCGGTAGAGAATACGAAAAGCGTTGTTTTGATCGAAACTTAACTGCAACTGCACTGCAACAGCACTTCTTTAGTTACGTGAATTAGCCTACTGAACGATACGCGCTCGATTGAGCAGCTTGTGCGGCTTCCGACGAAACCTTTTACATTGTTAACTCACTAACACCGTATTGTTGATGATTAACGTATTTATTACGATGAGACTTTAGATCCACAATAAAAACAACAAGGGCAAAGCAATGCGTAAACTAATGAAGGTGCTAAAACTTAATGTGCTATTTTTACAGCCGGTGTCGGTTGGTGCTCTTTAGAACCTCAGCTTCGGTGAAGGTTTATCTAAAATAAGAAGAGTATCTTTGTCAATTTTCTGTCAGACATATTTATTTATTTATTTAAACTTCATGTACAATAGTGGTACATAGGCGGACTTAGTGCCACAAGGCATTATGAACCATCTAATTATAGCACGTGAAAGCTAACAGTTTCTGTGACTTGTGCGCCATTCGTTCCTTATTTCTTACATTTTACGACGCTCACTGAACCTATATAAAGTTCTAATCTAGCGTCGTAAGTGATACCTATTTAGAATGTGTTTAGTTAGTACAACCTATAAGCCCATGTTCACAAACACGAGGCAACACAAATGAATGACGACCTAAACAAAAACGCATTGTTGGCTATGTTCAGCGCTTGGTGCTCACGCGTGGCGGTATAAACAAAATTCAATGAAATTGGCTCTTATGACCTTTACATTTTCATATTTTTAACGTTTATATTCATTTTTCAGCATCTTTAACCAGTGACAAAATTAATGTGATACTTTTTTCTATACACTGCCTCGAAAACTGGTTCATAACGCACTATGATTAGGTTCAACATGCAATGTATTTCACACGCGTGCGATTTTTTGCATTTTCCAACACGTGTGCGGGCATGAAAATTGCCACAGATAACTATACCTATACTGCCTATACTTAGTTCAAATTGGTTCAATGCATTAAGTCGGAGGTGAATGTTTTTTTTTTAATTTTGGCAAAGCAGCGTCTTTACCGCCTAAATATTTTAAAAATATTCAAATTGTATTTATAAATAGAATATCATAGATAAACATGATTATTTAAAACAAATATTTACTTTTATAAACAAATTAACATTTATTTGTGTTCTAAATTCAAAAATATAAAAAAAAAACAATTTTTTATATTAGGCTGTTTAGCGGCTTCATACCTTTGCTTCTCCTTCAACCCGGCGAAAGCAAAGCGCGGAAAAAAATAAAATTAAAATCATAGTTTCTTATTAATTTATGACAAAAATATTTTTCGTTATTTTATTTTACTTCTTCAGAAGTGGTTTGAAAAACGTCGTTTGATAGACGTGGACATTTTTTATTGCAGTTCTCAGCTCAAAAACACCCTCGCCTACGGCTCGGGAGTTAATTCCGCCTCGAATGCAATAACAAACTTTCTCCACTTGTATCAAAATGTACTATTCTTAAACACTCAAATTATTAAGCTATTCCAGTTCCATGCCTATCCCACTGATTATTCCCGCCATCCCGCATCCCGGCGGCGTCACTTTAGCGCCAACTTCCGCAACATTACAAGCTGCAGACGTAGGCGCGCAGCCCCCGCAGCCACTTAACGCGCTTTATGCGCGATGCCTGTTTGAGTCTAAACAGTCGTTCAGCTACATTTGCTGTTCTATTATATTATTCCTTCGCTAATTGGTGTAGCTTTATTTCTTGAACAGCTTAAATAAAACTATTATTAATCTTATTATATTAGAAAATTTCGCTCCAATTTGTTGAACAAGTAGGCAAAAATGGTACCAACGGAAAACCTTTTTTTTTGTTTTGATTGTTGTCGATAATTTATGACGCCGCGTTGAGTATTGTAAATCCTAAATACTTATGTTATTTCAAATTTTGTATACGTACTCTCTCTATCAAATATGTGTCTTTAGAAACGACCATTATGAAATCAAAATGACGATCACATCATCACAAATGATTAACCTATTCATTTTCTTTTTCAAACATAATCGTGTGTAAAAAGATTTGCCTTCATACGTTATTCTATTGTCTACTCCACCGCGTTACGCGTGTAATCAAAGCCAACAATATGTATTTCTTTTACAAATTTTCTTCAAATTTTCCGAGATAACAAGCCGTAGGACGGGGAATTACTGCGCGATCTAATTTACGCTCGATAGGGCTTAGGCGGACTACAGACGAAACTCCCTAAGGAGAGGCAAGACTTTCTCGACAAGTTTAAGTTTAATTAAGTGTTAGGATGGCTTTAGGACATTCTTCTATGTCACAAAGTTTTAGTTACACACATTCGAACTGAACGCAATGTTTTGAATGACTCGTCGGTATTATTATTTTTAATTTGTTTAACTATGCGCATTTAAAGGACCGCAAGCATAGCAAACAAAAAAGGACCTTTTATCGTAGTAAAGTGTCACATTATCCCTTGCCTTTGTCAGCCCGCTGCGAGGCCCGAGGGTATAAAACCTTACACTGCCTTTAAATAAGTGTCAGGGATCCTAAAATTCTGATTAAAAAAATTAAAACTCTTGCTTTTTAGGTAAAGAAAGCAGAAATTCCATTTCAGCTAGCTTGAAAAGAAAGAAAAAAGTATCTAGACCAACAAAATATATTCTCTTATAAAAGGTGGCGTCGATAGCACAAGCATGGCTGGCTTCAATCAGAACTTTATCTAAGATCTGTCGTGTAGTATAGTAGAGGTACCTTCTTATCTGCTCGCTCCAGTTCGTGTTGTGCCGAATTAACGTTGGCCGATATTTGTTGCCCATAACTATCGATGAGGTGCCAAATAAAAAGCAATCTCGTTTCCTTTGTGGAGAAACCTATTCATTGTATTGTAGTATACGCGATATTTGCAGACACATTCATTGGTCCACATTATTTGGGAACGAAAGAGTAGAGAAGAAGAATATTCTCATAGAAATAACACAATATGGAATCTTGCCAAGAAAGAATGTCCAGACATATAGGTCTAAAATACGTATTTTTCAATTGGCATTCCAGAACAGACCAGTCCCAACCGTTAGTGTGTTGCTGCAGTTGGTACCGCCACGTGTTCTCCCATCATAACGCTAGGAAGTGGTGGAGAGCGGACGCTTAGACGGATTGTCTAATGTATTTGTGACATTAAAAAACCTGCTGATTTTCAGCATAATTTGAGTGAATGACTTTTGCTTTCATTTTTCCAAAAATATTTTATTTTACATAATACAAAATCAAAATCAAAATATTTTATTTCACATGGGCACTTTTAAAACGTCGAAAAAGGTGCACGGTTCGCGTTGGTCGTTTCCATGGAGAAGAACCGGCAAGAAACTCCATGGTTATTCTTTTCAAATCATTTGGTATTACAATATTATTATGTTACATAATTAGTACTTAAGAGAGCTATACAGGTTTTTCTTGTTTTTGAGTGTTTTAAGAGTCTAGCACTCCAACACACACGCGCTCCCTAGAGAAATAATCAAACTTTCTCTGGCATTTATTTTTATTTTGTGGCCATTTCTAAACCATAATCACACATCAACAATCTCAGTTTAGATGTGTGATTAAGTATGATTTAGATTTATATTAAGATCAAATCAAATCAAAGAGACAATATTTTATTTTATCTGTTAAAAAATGATACTAACCACAACGGTTTAAACGGTTTAAATAAGACGTGATAAAGATTACGTTCAGACATCCTCTCCGCGTTCATAACGACATCTTTCTTAACTCCGTTATCGCAGCTGATCGCACCGCACGGACCGACACACAACGGCACGGTGTCGCAGCGTGCCGGCCGCCCTTGTCGCCGCCACCCGACCGGACTCATAACTCACGCGCTCAGCTCCTCGCCACACATTTGTCATCTCGTTTTTCAGCTAATGACACAGAGTTTGCTGTTAGTCACTCGCAGCAGAGATTTTAGCGTGTGTTGTTGTTGGTGCATTTACATGAAACACTTAGTTATTTAATTGTGTTTCACTTAGTCAATAGTAGGTTGGTGGAAAGCTAAGTTTACACGAGTTTAGCACTTGTTATTAGTGCTTAATTTAGTGGGCTTGTCTAAAAGTATATTATTAAGTTCAGCTCCCATTCAATCTCACAGGCAATTACACTTAAATTTAGTACTAATTTAATGTTTATACGTTAGTTATTATGTTTCAAGTGCTAAAACATTAGCAAGCACACACAACAAAATAAACTAAGCCCTGGAGACGTGTAAATCAGCCTTTTAGAAAAAAAAATCGTTAAAAATGGAATCATTTTTAATAAAAACCTAAATGAATCAGTAAAATACAGTAGCTTTGAGGCCTGAGAATTCAGACAAGAAAATGGAAAATAATCCCCAAAGATTGGTACAGAATATACATCCACTAAGAACCGTTACGTTCATGTAAAAGAAAAACAAATTATATACCGACCCCATTTACTTCAAGACATAAAGTAGCACATACAAATACCAACGTACCGAATACTTAGCTACATATATGGAAAGCTTTTAAGGCACAAGAGAGCTGGTTATCAATTGTGTGAAAAGTAACGATTGTCGAGAGGGTTTCGACGAATGCTACTGTGTATTATAAAGGTAAACTAGGCAGTACATCAATCTTCTAATAAGCTACTCATCTACTGCTACTCTTTTAGCGATAGGTGTTAGAAGTGTCACTAACATAGTTCTAAGGCTCAATTTACTGACGCAAATTGTATTATTACGATATTTCTTCTCTAATTATTAGGCCAAAGTTTATCGGGGAACTGAGTTGAACTGATACGTAACAGAAGAAAGTCTGACTTGGTTAGGTTGTCCGTAAAACGAGACGACTAATTACCTAAAGGCACATTGACTGGAGGAATATATACGAACATTTCGTTCCCCTTCAGACAACACAGACGTGCTGCTAAGTTTGAACTAAAATACCACCACTACCTACATCTTATTCCCAACATGACTACCTAACATTCCCAATGCCACGAGCCCACAAGCCGCCGAGCAGCCCCACAAAACCTGAACTTTGGCATTACCCAGCGAGAGAGCACGGGCTAAATACAGCTCGAGGCCGTGCCCTGATTACCCGGCAGGCGCCGGCACCCCATTCACCCGCATTCAGAAAGATAGCCATGTCAGCTGACGGACGGAAAGAAAGAAAGATAACTTCATCTCAAACATTATGCGTGGCAGGAACAGTGAAAGGAAAACATGGGTGAGGTTTTACGGAATTATGAATGGTCGTCAGTCAGTGGCCAGCTTTCTGTGGCCCTCTTTCGCTATTCTTTTGTTTGTGAGAGGGATCAAGTAACGCAGGGTTGGTGAAGGCACAGCAAATAGTAACAAATTGCATGACATATCAAATTCAATATTGACCTGCTGTAAGAGTGAAAGTGAAAGTACAGGCACATGATATAATTTATTGAGCCATTACTTGATCAGGTTGGCTACGCATTGGCTGAAAGCACGATGATATTAGTAGCGGTATTAGTTATTAAATGGATGAATTCGTTAAAAAAGTGTAACTTTACGTGTGATTAGAAATTGTCACCCTCACTCTACTCCTGAAAACTGTATCATCTGTGGGAGACATACGAGCTCACTATTCTCAATGTGAGCGTATTAAAAATGTGACGTAAGCACGGTGACATCTAACGATTTAAATGGTTGATATCAAAATATGAATCACACATCTATTGAATCCGTCTAAAAAAAGAAACTGCAACTGGCCGTCCCACACACTGGGCAAGTGAGCGTACCACGTCTAGGTAAGCCATCGCATGTGATATGAATGAAGGGCTGGAGCCGGATGCTGCTCATCTGATCATTTATTTAACAAAAGCCGACGAAGCCGCGCCGCAACGTTTTTTCTGACAGCCACTGAATGGAAGCGCCAACCTACCCTGTATACCAGTAGCAGCTTGTATACGTTCATATATCATACGGGTACCACGGTTGAATAAATTATTTTCAACTTTTTTTTTAAGTGATCATGAGATTAAAAAGAAAAAGAGAATGTTAATATTAAAATGGAACAATTATACTTACTTAACAATTGTTAAAACATTAGTTACGGACTTGAAAGGGTTTCTTCAAAACTGTAACGTTTCAAGATGTATTGTCACAGCCAAAACTGTTTTCATCATCAGTCAAGATTACTGTTGACCGGTGAAAACTATTTTAACAATAACTTACATTTACTCAGAAACTTATTAGGTTGTTAGGTTTATTTTGTGACCCTTTGAAAACCATCGTGTAATTCTAGGACTAGGTAATTACAACTGAGGCGTTCTAAAACAAAACATTTTTAATGCAGAAAACGCATTTTAACTTCATAAGAGTTTTGACTGACACTAGTCAAAAGTTTTGACCGATTAACAGTTTTGACTGTAACATATCCACCACTTAAAACAGCGTTAAAACGGCCAATTACGGTTTAAATTCAATCATCACTTCAAGACGCTTCCCTTATCTTGTTTCTTTCGTTTTCTTGATGTAGAAATTTAGTAGGTGGTATTAAACGAAACTAATATTTTTGCGATTTCAGCGTTTTGGCAAACAGTTTTGTATTTTTGACGTTAAAAAAGCGCTGATTCTCAGCTCAACTAGAATAGATGGATTCTGGATTAATAACAGTTAGCTGTTAGTATTACTAACAGCTTTTGAGTCTTGGATACTCGAATAAAGAGACATTCTATTCTATTCTATTCTATTAATCTTATTGAATGTAACACATAAAATACTTCCATTCAAAACCCATATTATCCTAATTTCACGTAAAATCCAAGAAAATTATATCCCCAGCCGGAAACCCAAAACAGCGAATTTATCAAACTGAGAAATCAAATGCTTCGCTCGACGTAACGCGAGTCGGTTCGAGACGAGTCTGCGACGCTAACGAGATGGTTTGCGTCGTCAGCGGTAGACAATTTCAAGAATTAGGTATTCATCATTATGATGGGTATTTCTTTTCAGGAAAATATTCTGCCCTGCATACATTTTCTTCTGAATGGAAGATAATGAGAGACGGCAATGGAATACCATGGCTGGAATGTGGAACATTCGTGAATAACATCACGATTGTAATCCGCGAAAGGCAGACATATCTACCAATAGAACAGTCACATTTCGACAGGAATATTTGTTGAGTCCCATGTGATACTAGTCGAATCTATTGCCTTTAACCGGGCACAAACCCAGACTACAAGCTACTGAGTATAATATGTTGGAAAAACCCAATAGCACTTTGCCCGAGTTGGGAAAAAACTCCAGTACCTCATGGTCAGCAGGAGCGCTTGCGACCACTACACTAACGAGGCAGACATACAATAATACAACAATGGAATAACTGGCGTCAGAGCCTGTGGTATGTGCCCGAACAACCGCCTGGGAACAATGACGCATAGTGCCAGTAGCTCAGCATAGTTGTAGTAATGGATCGCCGTTCGATGCCGGGCGAGTAATGGTAACGTATGGCCGGACAGCGCCTTTGTTCTGAGCCTCGCTATCGATATTCAGCTGTTTGGAACTGCAGGCAGGCAGGCTAATATATGGAACAATATTCACATCAGTAATATCTGGTGTGGTCATAAATCTGCTCAAAGGGATATTGGGAAAACAACAAAAATAATTAGCCGTGTAAGCTTAGAATTTCTAACGGAGACATAATGCCTAGCTACCGTCGGTGTCCTTTGTTTGATTAATTTAGTTTTTTTGACACCGACTTCTGAAGCTTAAGTTATTTTTCACTTTTTTGTGTTTTTTGAAGTCGGTTTTATTTTTTGAAAAACATTTTTATTTTTCATTTTTTTGTGGTTTACATGTGCTTACCCCTTCACGGCGTACCAGCGTGATGTTATGTTATGAACTGGTGTAAACAATAGACAGACATGAGATTTTAACAATCCCAGTCCATTTGCTATCATTTTTTGAGGAGTTCCGTTGCCTATCGCTTCAAGTGTGCCTATAATATTTGAAGAGTTCTCCCTATTTCTCAAGGATCCCATCATCAGAACCTGACTTGATGATCATGGGACCACCTGGAAAGTATACCTACCCCTTTTAACAAAAAAAATCCAATTCGGCCGAGCCATCTTCGAGTAATCGGGGATCATACATAAAAAAAGGTTCTGACGAATTGAGAACATCTTCCTTTTTGAAGTCGGTTAAATAAGCGAAAGGTTTAAAATCTCGGTGCAGTGGAAACGACGAATACAATTCTTAACCTTCCAATCGGCGTTTTTATTAATAAGAAATAGAAACTTCACATACTATCAATGCGTACCAAAAACCTCTGAGCTTTGCATGTGAGCAAGTTAGTAATAAAATTACATCAAAGACAAAGATTCTGCTCCTCCACAACTTACCGGAACAGTGCCTCAGTGCTAACCCAATGATCGCTATTTGGCCCACATGTCTTCACAGTCTCTGGGAACATTCCCAGGGTGTACAGTAATTGGGGTCGTGCATCGTCTTTGATACAATTTGCACGCTCTGTAGTTCTGAGGTTTCGGCTCCTTGTGCAGAGAACGAGACGTCTGTGTAGCTGAGCTACTGACAACATTATATTTTCCCTGGTGAGTGGCTGTAGTTTCTGCATAAAGTTTCTGAACTGTGTAACAGTTTAACAATAATGTCTTTGGTAGAATTTAATATGCTAGCGTGAGTTACACTAGAAACTAACAAGAATACTACAACATTTTTCTAGCTTTTCTGTGTGTGTTTTCTAGAAAAGGTCATTCTATTTTAGATTTTGCAATCCAAATTCGTTCGCGAATTCTTCACACCACCAGGAGAGTATATCGAATTAGGAGCTTATGTACTGATTTGAGCCGGGACAATCTGCACGTTAGTAGAACGTGTGTCGCATACTGCCCCTCAATTTATCTGGCCCTGGTACATTATGCAAGAGAAACGGGTAGATTCGGCAAATCTAGGATGGAGGTATACTACGTTCTGACGTCGTTTACTTTAATAGCGTGAATAAGTTGGAACAGTTCCAAAGTCGTGTTACTTACAATTTTGCAATTCTGAATGTCTGAATTCATAGCTGTTCAGTTGATAAGTGGTAGAAGCAATCCTTCGGAAGAGAAGGTCAATTCATTAAATAGAGCCATTATTGAATGCACAATTTAAATTAAAATTTGATAATTTTCAAGCTTGGATTGCAAAAAAAGTGACCCGCTACTTTTTAATCGGTAAAGAGAGACGGAAAATGTGCTCTTAATATGTGTTAAGCTATTACAGCTGCTTCTTCAAGAGTGATGGGGTGATTGTGTCTGATGGCAGATACAAGGTGACAAATCAAACCAACGGCCAGTGGTCCACATTGGCCCTGGTTCTGAAGAACTATGGTAATATAACGTAAGCCAATAGTTACAGTAACAGGTACAAGGTAAGACCCAAACGATGTCAAAAATAAAGACAGTTACATCGATTAATCGCAGAGCTCCCACCCACTTGTGTATGCATTAAAGCGATAAAACTCACAGATATATGAGCTCACTTCGATGGAACCCTCTAATAATGTTCCACCACTATAAATAATCGAGCTCGAGCAATAAGGTCGCTTGACAAACTCAATCGTGCCGGCTCGATGTGCCCAACATACCCTGACCCGTAACCACGTGCTAATGTGCCAGTACAAGAGGTCAACACGCCTGGTCGTATCCGTAAGGGAAGCGAGCAAAATGTATTGCCTTTATTTTTCCTTGTAATAGACGATTTCATCGATTAGTATCAAATGTTCGTGGCTAATGTTCGTCTCAGTAAAAAAATACTTTTTGGTTGTTTTGAAAGTGCACTTTTAGATTGTCAGGCTTTGTCATCATACGCCGTTAGATGTGCGCTCACCATAGCTCTCACGAAAAGCATTTGCACAGAGAAACATTTCCTCACACACCCCACATGGAAAGATCTAGATACGATATTACGGATGAATAAGCAAAACCTTTTTTTTGACCCGGTAACAGACTATTATCTACCTTTTTAAGGTAACCCATCCATTCACCAGTGCATACATAAATAGTCAAGTAATAAAGTGTTGGCTAGAGTTAGATAAACGTGGTTATAAATCTTGCACATTGCGAAAGGAATAGCTTTAAAATGCTCTAAGAACTTCTAAACTTCGCACAATATGAGCGAGAGATTCCTTTGTTTTAAAAATAAAACTTATGTTAAAGTTAGGACAGTTTAGTAATGATATTTGTGGAGAAGCTCGGACGCAGAGAAAATAGTGTATCCGATCGGTTCCTACCGTTAGATGTTGTGTGTGGTTTGTGTGTGATTCTAACAGCACATAACTAATGCGGCGGAGATTGAGTATTCATCAGTCGTATGGATGTAAGTATTTTAGGTTAGTAAAGTTTAGCGCTTTTTATGAAAGGGTAGATTTTTAGTTTAAATATTTCGTTAATTTATTTTAACACATATCTTTTATAATCTTACATATTTCCTAAAAACAAAATCGTAAAAAAAAAAAAAAAATTGTAGCCCACCAGCATCGGGAACAGGGTCCAAACTACCGGTGGTCATGCTCAGGCTTTTGAGAAAGGAACCTCCTAACAATACGCCGTGTCCAGAAGTTTGAATTATTATTAGAAACGAATAATATTGCAAGACTCATAAAAATGAGTTTTCTATGTTACAAAATTCTATTTTCACCGTTACTGTGACAAAGTAAATTCTGAACTGAAAAATCTCGGTTGACTGTAATATAAAACGTAAAATGCAGCATTTCACGATACATTGCACGCCCAGTTTTGCGCCTCTATCAAATATCTGTCTCCGATGAGGCGATGGAAATGACATGAAATAAGAGTACGATGCACCAATTGGTAAAGTACAAACTACTTAAGTGAAATCTGAAAAGAAAAAAGTACCAACAAGGATTGTGGTGCAATGACGTTATGATCTGCTCAGTCTTTTCCCAACTATGTTGAGGTCACCTTTCAATTTGACCGAATGCAGCTGACCACTGTATTTTACATGGAATGTCAGTTGTGACATAAGTTGTGGTCAGATGTGGCTAACAAAGTAAACACAATATAATGAAAGTCAGAAAAATATATAGTAAACAGATATAATGTTACAGGGTATAAGCCGCTTATCATTCCTCACAATTCCGTAAAGTCGGATAAGGAAAAAGGGCTATTGTAGTAATATCAATAAATAATTGTTAGGAGGCCAGATACCAACCGGGGAACCGGCCATATAGTACGTTATGGGGTTTTTATATTTTACTACATTTCATTTATTCAATAACAATTGTATCTGAATGCGTTACATAAAAAAGTTTAAATTAGTTAAATAAACAGAAAAAAAACACAACTCGACTAATAATAAATAGAAAAAATATACCATCACTAAATCAAATTAAATTAGATTAGATTTTTTAGAGCTATTTTGTCCCACTGGCAGTGGAAACCACTGGTTGCTGGGGGTCCGACGCGATCAAATTTGTGGCGGAGATCGGCCGTCGACTTAGAGAGAGGGGCGGTGACCCACGCTCTGTGTCAACGCTGCAAGTGTCATGGGCTTCTTTGCGCCGGGAACGGCTAGGGGCTGTGGTTTTCTAATGAGGTAAAGTTTTTGTGTAAACTGGTTTTTGTATTTGATATTTTTTTAATAAACATAATGGGTTTGATTACAAAATTATAATGAGAGAAGAATATGGCAATAAAAATAATAATAAAATTCAATAATAGCAAATTAAATTAATAAAAATCACAATAATAAACAATGTCAACATAATAAAAAATTAAACCATGAACATATTTATAAATTTGAACAAAAACTTAATCAAATGTCACAAATTAAAATCGTAACTAATGCATAAAATCCAAGAAAACATGTCATATAAAATAATAAATAACCACAAAGTTCTATAATAATTATTTATTCAATAATAATTATTATACATTTATACCATTAGACTGGAAGCTGATAATTATATAGTTAAGACAAGAATTTGTGTGGTATACTACCATTAAAAACCCGATCACTGAATAAAATGAAGCCTATGTTACCCGGGCCATAATAACGAATCGATTGACACCTTACTCATCAAAATCGGATGAATAGTTTAGGCGCTACGATGAAACATAAGTAAATACAAACATACATCATGATCATCGTCATCATTTCAGCCGCTGCTTCAGTCCACTGCTGGACACAGGCCTCCCCCAAGTGTCGCCACATTGACCGGTCCCGTGCGACTCGCATCCAGCGGATTCCCGCAACCTTCCCCAGGTCACCGCTCCACCTAGTGGCAGGCCTTCCAACGCAACGTGTTCCGGTTCGCGGTCGCCACTCCAGCACTTTTCGGCAAACATACATAGACTGCTAAAATCATAACCCTTAATTTTTTATTTCGCCGTGGTCGGGTAAAAAGACTAGGCACGTCATGAACAGGCTTAGCACTTACTTTCCTAAATAAGTAACATCTTGCTTTAGATCCAAATTCATGAATTCAGTACTACGTAACTAAAAAACAATTCATCCATACTTTTTCTAAAAATCTACATCACTGCACGTAGTATCATAGTAGTAACAGAACGACATTCGCACCAGCCTATAATAATGAGCCTGATCATGATTCGGTCCAGCCCTCATTCAAGCAGCATTACACCCGGTACACAGACGGAACCTTTCCGTCCATACGGCTCATTGGGCACATCAACTAATGCCGTCCCGAGCAGACGGGCCTCCTCAAAGCTGCTAATACTGACGGATTTGCCATCAAACACAATCGTGACTTTATAGGCTGGCCCCAACAGCTTTCGCGCAAAAAACCTAGGGAGCCGGTGATTTTAGCGTAGACTTGGGTGTGCTTATGTAGTTATGTATCGGCTAAAAGGTTTTTTGTGTTGGCACGACCGGGCTGGCTCAGGCCTGTCCCCTACCCCCCTCCCCGCGCCTGCCCTCGTCCCGCCGGCGACTGTTTATAGGTTTTCATGGCGCTGACATAAATAAACTTTTGTAATGTTGCCATCGTTCCGCCGTTTCTTATTATTTCATTTTGGCAATATGTTATTTCTGTTACGTGTTCGGTATGTGGTTTTTGTGCATGTTTTACATTAGAGCGAGCCTTTTATTTCTTTCCATTTCTAGAAAGGACTTTTTTGTTTGTGTCACTGATCACGATTACGGTAGTGCTCAACGTAACGCACTCAAAATATTGTGCTGATGAATGCATTCTACTGGAGGGGTCGTGGACGAATTTAAGGTAAAGTTATAACATTATAAATATATTTTTAACGTGTGGAACTTTGACCATCAATATCTTTGTAACTATAAGAATGAAAATATTATTTATTTTGATTTTCATCAACTCGTGGGTACGAGTTGATGAATTACTAAAAGTTCCCAGATATGGTCCAGAACAAAACAAATATCGCAGTGACAGAAAGAACATCTGCCTCTCGGCTTCGTTGAGAGTTTTTTACACCCTTTATTTTTACTTTACTTACTTTTTACTGTCTGTAAAATCACTGAAGCAGTTAAATGTTACCCACATCAGCAGAATTAGATAAAACTCTCATTTCCCAATTCCTCTGAATTCCGACTACAGGTAGAAGTGTAATGTACCAATCTGCTCGTTCAGTGCGCTTCTCATAACATAACAATATGTTTTAGTGGCCATTTTGTGCATCGTTGGCGCCCTGAGATCGCACGGTTGCCCTACTTATGATACAAGCCGCGTAAATAAGGAAATAGGCAAAAATCAGACAAGTCATACAAAAAAACATAACCACATCGGTATTGTTAGTACAGTTTTTGCAATAGCCATAACAAACAACTTGCAATGTTATTTTTATTTATATTATATCAGTATAAAATGAAAATCGTTGGTCAAAAAAGGTACAAAATAAAAATCGCGCTTGCGTTTTTGAAGTCAATTTCACGGGACATAACGAGTCTATGCAACCATAATATACAGCAACAATTGTCATATTTTTAGAATGTTCTCTATAGTCTATTGACAAGTTACTTTTTGGAGAAAAGAATTTGGAGAAACAGAGATCGTCCTTTAAGATCTTACTTGTTAACCACCCTTGCAGTCAAGACAGACGTCCCAGTCTTACCTGATACAAAGAAATTGGTGAAATAATGTCTGAAAATAAAACCCCTTCTCGTACTGATGAGATCGTATACCTACATACCCACGTGAAACAAAACTCGTAATTAATTTAGATAAGCCCGTATCAGGTCGACCACCGATTACAATGAAGCGCTAGTCCTGAGCAGTGTGTATGTATCACGAATCCGGAATTCCTGATACAAGTTCGTACCGTATGTGATGAACAAGGGACTGTTACACGCAGTTATAAGTTCTTGATTTGAGTTAAAAGAGTAATCGGCCTACTTTTTCCCAACTATGTTGGGGTCAACTTCTAGTCTAACCGGATGCAACTGAATACCAGTATTCGACCTCCACAGCCCAGATAGGGTTAAACCACGTGTATCACAGAGCGTGCTGCCGTGTGCATACTCGAAGCTGTCGCGTGCTATACCTCTCCTATTCTCCTCACATATTGAGCACCCGGCGGAGATGGGAAGGCCGTGCTTACTTCCCCGCATCAGATAAGACACGAGTTCCGGAATCGATCGGCTAATACCGCGTCAAGTGCGGGCTTTATGAAAACATTACTCTCGTGAGGAAATCCTGCCTTTAGAAACGTGTGCGGGGGGCGGGGAGAATGTTGTTGTTCATTTTATAGCCCAGGATAATGTGAGTTTTGCTTTTACTCGAAAACTGGACTAATCCCAGTGCTGAGACACAGGCCTTTCCTGTGTCGGAGGGAGTGGGCCAGGACACACCACAGGGCCGCCAGTGCGGGCTGGTTGGTGACACAAATGTCTTTTGAATCTTTGGTTCCAGGATACGCTGGTTTCCTCACTTTCGCCGTTATGCGTACGACAATGACTGCGGGCGATGCGCCCGACTGCTGAAGACAGGAAAAACCCTAACAATCCCAACATGAGCAATATTAGTGAGAATTATATAAACAACCCGCGCCCTTCCTCACAGTATGGAGATAATGCTTTATTTTGAAAGAATTAGTTATAAACAAACCTTGGGTACGGATAATAGAATACTACGCCTCGGGGTTAGGACACAATTTGTTTGAGACGACCAAAATAGAATTGAAATCAAAGCTTTTACTCAACTGTAGCGGAGCCCTGACGCTGGAGTGTGTACCCTCCTTTAGATTAACAACCGTATGTATTCTCCTTTATAAATAGGTATCATATGATATGAGCTTAGCTTTAACATCGAGCTTAGCTTATGATATTAGCTTTTACATCGTTTTACTTGTTTCTAATTATTATACTATTGGCAGCCTACCTGACTTGCTATTTACTACACCCGTACGACTCCAATCATCTCACGACCCTGCCAGTCCTGCCACTACTTTACTAAAACCCAAGGACATGGAGTTTCAGTATAATCACCACCTACTATCTATTGCCGCGAAATTCAACAGTTAAAAACAAAACAAAAAGTCAAAACAAATAAAAATTGGAGCAACAACATAATTATACATCGAAGCCTCTACTGTTGCTCAACGAGGGAAAAAGATTAGGTATTCACAATGATATATTAATTTATACATCAATGGGTGCGTATTCATCACACAAAACGCAGCGGGCAGCAACCAGGCCACGATGAAAGTTGTTGGTCAGCACATGGAGCGGATGCTGCTGGCTATATTCACCATTGTATTGGCCTACTTTGTCGTGCGTTTGTACAAACAATGCCATCGCCAGTGGATCCAGGAGGAGATTGGTCTCCGGTCTATGCAACGTATCCGGGCTTCTATCAGAGGACAGAATAACGCCGAAACAACAACTTAAAGAAACGTGAGTTACGTACCAAAATTATTTCCAAAGTGTTTGTTCTACGCAAGTGCGTTTAAACCCTTCGCGAGTGATAAAAGTAATATATTTATTAATTATGGACATTAAAACTAAAAAACAATAAGTAATATTTGCATCAAAAAAAGATTTAGATTTAAAGATTGTATTATGGGGACGGGCTGCAGACATTGAATCTATATTTATTCTGCAAAAAAGAGCCATCAGACCCGTATACAATCTTCGTAGGCGCGATTCTCTGAGGGAACTGTTTAAGGAAATTAACATCATGACTGTACATTGTCAATACATCTACGAAAACATAATGTACGTAAGAAAAAATCGACATCTTTTTGGTAAAAGAAGTGACAGACATAATTACAGTACTAGAAATAGGGACCAATTAGTTCAGCCAGGCTTCAGACTCGCTAAAGTAGACTCTTCTTTCATGGGGTACTGTTTGAGATGCTATAATAAAATTCCACAAAGCATTCTTGAACTGAATGAAACAAAATTTAAAACATGCATAAAACGCACATTAAGTAAGCAAGCATATTACAAATTGGACGATTATATCGCTGATAAAAATGCTTGGCTCAATGCCGGTCCTGCTCCACAAGGACAGGGGCGCATAAATGGATAGCACTAATTGTATTGTTGGAGCTGCTGAAGATTGTACAACTATCTTTGTATTGTATAAATTCAATATTTTTGGTATTATATAAACGCATATCCCATATTGTGTGAGTGCTATGTACTAGAATGCTATCAGTCGCTGGAAACCTACGTCTTTTCTTGACTTGAATGTGCCCTGGCGGTTAAGAGTATGTCATGCTCACTCAATGGATCACTGATGGTGGCGCGTGTGTCGGATCATTTAGTTCCCTTCAAAATGGTTGAGTTGAATGGTGCTGATCCATGCGTCATGTTCGTGAACGGGCGCTGTCAGTTGGGACTGGTCAGCTTTTGGGTGCCACGGCTTATTTGAATTAATTATTTTTATTTTTGAATTGTTTGTTTTGTTTTTACTATGGACACTTTTAACGTGCACATCTTGCTACATTGTTCTCACATAATGTACCATCTCAACATGAATGATGTAACCAAGGTTTTGTAAAAATATTCTGATTCAAAAGAGTGTCCATGGAGTTTCTTGCCCGTTCTTCTTCATAGAGATCTACGCTAGGGAATGGGCAACTACAGTACTTTCACAGTTTTTATGCCTTGTGACTGAGACTGTAGCTACATTTAATTTTCATCTTTGTTTCAACAATTCAAAAGTGCCTGTAACTGGCCTACTTGAAATAAATGCTTTGATTTTGATTTTGATAATATTATCATATTTCATTACGTTCCGAGTTAATTATTCTATAATCGTGTACTTTTGCCCACGTAACTCGATACTTCGCAGCCAAGTTGCAGCTTACGATATTCTTTTGCCGCACTGCAACTAACTTTACAGCAATGACAAAATGACTAGATTCTATTTTAAGACGTTGATTGATGAATTAATAGACAACTATTTACTATTAGAGCAAATAAGAAAATATTTGAATTAAAAAAGTAAAGCTAGATATTCAGGTAAGGTTGCCGAGACTAAATTAAATGAAGCAACAAATATTTTTGATAATGCAAAAAAATAATTATACTTTTAGAATCTAAGAAAGATCCGCAGATTATTTCTAATTAAAAAGTATGACTAATAGGTAATATAGTAACAATATTGTCAATAGTCAAGACCACTAAAGAAAAGAATGAAGATATGAAGGATGCAAGAAACACAGATTTTTTTAAGAGATCCGCAAATTCAAGGTCTGATCAGCCAAGAGTTGTGGAAATTGTAAAGAAACCTACCGATTCCGTAAAAGTTATTTTAAAACAAGGCGAAGATATAAATACGTTAATTTTTGTTATTAAAAACAACAGGATATCCTAAAAATGTTTTACATGTGAAGAAAAGACAAAGAGTCTATTTATAAATTTTCATTTTCGTTCACATTTTAAGCGAGTCGAATTTGTGTAAGATTTGAGTAATATAGGTATGTAAGAAATTAAATATAAAACAGATATCTAAATATATAAAAGAAGAAACTGACTGACTGACTGACTCATCTATCAACGCACAGCCCAAACCGCTCGGTCTACAGATTCCTAATTTGGCAAGTAGGTTCCTTATGTGGTCTAGGGGTGCACTAAGAAAGGATTTTTCAAAATTCAACCCCTAAGGGGGTTAAACGGGGCTCCAAAGTTTGTATGGGAAAACCAGATTAGTTAGACTATTTTATTCGAAACTTCACAGGAGTGCTCCTGTTGATAAATGAGTAGAAACGGGTTTCAGGTTTTTTCAGAATTCAACCCCTAAGAGGGGGAAATGGGGTGACAAAGTCTAAAAATCAATGTACAGTCTAAACCGCTGGGTCTACAGATTCCAAATTTGACAAGTAGGTTTCTTATGTGGTCTAGGCGTGCACTAAGAAAGGATTTTTCAAAATTCAACCCCTAAGGGGGTTAAACGGGGCTCCAAAGTTTGTATGGGGAAACAAGATTAGTTAGACTATTCTATTCAAAACTTCGCAGGAGTGCTCCTATAGATAAATGAGTAGAAACGGGTTTCAGGTTTTTTCAGAATTCAACCCCTAAGAGGGGAAAATGGGGCGACAAAGTCTGAAAATCAACATGGGTATAGTTTGTATGGTGTATCTGGTCAGGTGTATTGCAAAAACAACGATTTTAAGATTAAATATGGCGGACCTGAAATACCATCATCCCCTGTTGGGTTGCGATGGGGTTGAAATGTCTAAAAATCAATATGGGTGTCGATACCGAGATTATCAGGGGTGCTGATTACGAATATGGCATTTATTTTGAGTTCCAGAAGGTGGTGGTGAAGGATGGTGGATTCGACTTCTTTAAAGGGTTGTGATTACGATGACAATGATTGTGATAGTGATTGTGACAGTGATTGTGAAAGTGATTGTGACAGTGATTCTGACAGTGATTGTGACAGTGATTGTGACAGTGATTGTGACAGTGATTGTGACAGTGATTGTGACAGTGATTGTGACAGTGATTGTGACAGTGATTGTGACAGTGATCGTGACAGTGATCGTGACAGTGATCGTGACAGTGATCGTGACAGTGATCGTGACAGTGATAGTGACAGTGATTGTGACAGTGATAGTGACAGTGATCGTGTCAGTGATTGTGACAGTGATAGTGATTACGTTGATAATTATTGTGATAGTGATTGTGACAGTGATTGTGATAGCGATTGTGATAGCGATCGTGACAGTGATCGTGACAGTGATCGTGACAGTGATCGTGACAGTGATCGTGACAGTGATCGTGACAGTGATCGTGACAGTGATCGTGACAGTGATCGTGACAGTGATCGTGACAGTGATCGTGACAGTGATCGTGACAGTGATCGTGACAGTGATCGTGACAGTGATAGTGACAGTGATCGTGACAGTGATCGTGACAGTGATCGTGACAGTGATCGTGACAGTGATCGTGACAGTGATCGTGACAGTGATCGTGACAGTGATCGTGACAGTGATCGTGACAGTGATCGTGACAGTGATCGTGACAGTGATCGTGACAGTGATCCTGGCAGTGATTGTGATAATGATTGTGATAATGGTGGTGATCGTCATAGTGATGATAATAATTGTGATCATTATGAAATTTGGCACATAGACAGTTTATAACCTGGATTAACATGTAGGATACTATTTATCCCTTTAGTATGATGCTGTGGGACAGTTACCAAACTTCACGCGGGCGAAGCCGCGGGCAACAGCTAGTGTATAATAAACTAGCTGACCCGCGCAACTTTGTCTGCGTCATATAAGAGAGACAGAAAGATGGATAAAAGATAGAGAGAATGTGAGACACCCTTAAAAGATAGACATAATAATGCTATCGCGAACTTTTTGTAGAACTTTTCAAGACTAACAATTCCGTCATACACGATTGTTGCGTAACTTCAACCGTTTACGCAGCGCACGCAACGAAAGATCTCAAAAGGAATATTTTTTTCCTTTGTTTGCAACATTTTTCATTGGTGCTCTGCTTCTATTGTTTGTAGCGTGATGTTTTATAAACGTTGTAACGTTGTTGTTCGTTGTTGCATTCTCCGATAAATGGGCTATCCAACACTAATAGATACTTTCAACTCGAACCAGTAGTTCCTGAAATTATCGTGCTCAACCAACCAAACAAACACTTCAACTTTATAATATTAGGTATAGTATCAAGTAGGTTACAATTTAATTTCTCTGAAATATTTGCATTAATCGCTAAAATATTCTGTTTTACTAAATAAGGGCTTCCCTCGCCAGTCTCCTCAGCCTTGCGTTATCATGCTTACACACGATGACAGTCATACTCCAGCTAGGTCGAAAGTTCTCATCAAGGTGCATAAAATGAGCCCAAACACGATATAGATGCTGTAAACTCTTGATGACCTCTTGCAACTGCCTTCCGTCTCCATCGTCAGACCTTCGATGTAAGTCATACTCTAGCTTAGTTTAAAGTTCTCATCAAGGTCCATGAAATATGCCCAAACACGATATAGCTGCTGCAAACTGTTGCGGACGTCTTGCAACTGACTTTTGTCTCCACTGTCAGACCTTCGATGATAGTCCAGGCAGGTCTTAAATTCTCACAAAGGTGCATGAAATGAGGCCAATAACAATATAGCTGTAAATATAATCTACGTAAACTGCGTATGGATTATTGATTATTGCGAATAGCTCAGCACAGTTCTTGCACGGCAAGAACACGTGAATTTATCAGGCTTCTGATGTTCGCTATACTACTTTTTGGAGAAACCATCATTATACTCCTGCCATTATCCCAATTTATTTGGGGTCGGCGCAGCATGATTGTATTCAGGCTTCCATACTTCTCTATTACTTTTTGTAAAAATATTTCACGAAAAAAATATAGAAATGCAAACAATTTAAATACAAAAAAAAATATAGGAAATCTCACAGCACCAAAAAAAATAAACAAATCACAAAAAGTGGAAATAATGTTGGGGGGTTTGAACCGTTTGTTTCGGTTTGTTGCAACCCCGTAGTTTACAGAGCGGTCATGAAATCGATTTCGTGGACATATGCTACAAATATCCGTTCTCATGTACTTACGTCATGACTTAAACGTCAAACAATTGAAGTATACGGACATAATGTAAAATTGCCTACCCCCTTAAAGAAGTAGCGTGATAATATATAGCCTATATATTGAAGAAGCCTATGCAGTAGTTTTGACGTGATGCGCGCACAAACATTTCGTACCAACTACTCATACCGAAGAAAGCTGATTTTCTTGAGTTCCGCTGTTTTGTGCGTATTCACGGCAAAAATCAAATTTCAAGAAAACTGAGAAATTATAAACCTGTATTAGATATGAAGTATATGTAGCAACTTTAAAAGGTTACACTTCTTTGGTTTAATTGTATAGGTGTTTGAAGTTTATTAATTTTAAACACAATACCATCTTTTTTGCGCCTCTGGATGAGATTTAAAAAAAAATCTAAAACAGGTATTTCTTTATTTTTATTAATAAGTATTTATTCTGAGTTTCATGATTCTAGAACAATCAATTATTTTTTTTTCATACAAACGTAACCCCCCCTTTTCACCCCCTTTTTAAAAAAAAAACGAAATTTCTATAGCCTAAATGTTATTTTGAATGTATTTAAATAGATTTGTGAACATTTCAACAATATCGGTTGAGCAGTTTTTACGTGATGTGCGGTCAAACAAACAAACAAAAATTTTTAAAATGGTTTTAATATGTTCAGTTACTTATTTTAAATCTTCAATGTACAGATTTTTCGGTCTCAACGATTTTATTATATGTATAGAAGATAAATAGCCTTGTTGTTGGAGATAAATACCCAGTGAGTAGGTTGTAGAGATCAGATAGCAGTCGCTCCGTGTAACATACGTATTCGTACGTATTCAACTGCATACGCTTAGATTACAAGCCCATTCCATCAGTTGAGAAAAAGTCAGGCCATAGATACATGAAAGAAGGGCACGGCTGGTGTGATGATGAGTTGTATTCCCATAAGATAGTTGGCCCACAATATAGATAATACCTAAGCTACGTAAGGGCATCATAAGCTACCAAGGAAATTATATACTAACTGGAATGAGTAGGAACAAAATGCTAAAAAAAAATAAAAAAAACAATATCTCAAAAGCTTAGAGTTTAAATTTGTACAATGGATTCAATAGAAAAGAAAAAAAACAGAACGTTCCGAGCGAGAAACCGACAAAGGTGGATGGTGTCCCTGTCTTGCCTTGTCACCGATGTAAACAATATGGCCGATACATTTTCGCGTTGAAGTCATCTAAGTACTTTTATTGTATTTATGTGAAATAATCCGCTTTAAAAATGGTAAAATTCTGTTGTGTGAAGGGGTGTAGTAGTAAGGGTTTGTTGGATGTGGAATTTCGTTTTTTAGGGAAGTTTTTTAACTTTGATTGTTTATTACGACTAGGGTTACCAAGTTTTAGATTGACAAACGGGAAATATTCAAATAAATTAAGTAAGTAAGTTCGAAGTTTCAAATACCGTTGTCGTACATAGTAATCAAAAGTATATTATATAAATTAGAAACATCGGACATCGCACATGGTTTTGGTAGTACCTAGTTTGCTTTATAAATACAAATATTGAAAAGAAAAGAGTCCGCGCACCATGCCGTGTCCTAAGAATTTTTCCATGCTTCTCCAGCAAAAGAATCCATTTGGCGAGCTGCGAGTGAAAATGAATGGTTTCGGAATATAAAATAAATATTAGCGAATGTTACTAAAACATTATAGGTACATAAAAAGTTAATGACATCCACTCTTGAAGCTATTTCGCCTAGAATGCTATTGAGTTGCAGGTCATCATCATTAAATAATAAAATAACAGCTACTCTTAAACTGTCTCAAGAGTTAGTATGATTATTGGACACCCTATTAGAAAGAGACAACATCCACTCTTGAAGCTTTCTCGCTCGGAACGTTTTTGGCTTGCCCGTCCTCATTCCTGTTAGTATATAAGTTTCTTGTAAGGTACTGAAAAGCTTATGTGAATCTTGTTAAAACTCGCTGCAACAATACATAACGCTTCGAAAGCTGCTAGTCTCAGTGAGACTAAACAAGATACAATAATAAACAATTGCATTTACTAAACTAAGCTCGGGTTATTTTTACAAGAAACGTGCTTCTGTTAGCAAAACATTAACAAACGCTGGTCGCATTTAATATTAGGAACGTTCTCAACAGAACTCGCTAACTACGACTCACTGCAGTAAACGGAGACGGATCGCCGCATTACTGTTTTCCTTACTCCTAACTGGTTTAACTTGTCATTTCTTAGTTCATATTATTTCCTTCTTTTTTTGTTGTGTTGTGAGGAAATGTGATTCACTTTTGTTTTTTTTTAACATGAAGTAGAGCATTAACAATGTAAATGTTCTACCACTGATAACCCCGTCTGTTCTACATATTTGCGGTTTGTTTACCAATACCTAGGTATGTTTTTATTATGTCTAAAGTCTTTTGCATTCATAAAATAACCCTGTTTATTTACTTTTAAAAAGCACGGTGATGTTTTGCCTCAAAACTTTGCAAATTAGTAAAAACGAAAGAATATTCTTTTTTAAAATAAAATAACTCCACGCTCATGCATTTCAATAAAAATTATATTGACTTAAGCTGTATGAAAGTACCACTTGTAGTCAAGTGGTACTTTCATACAGCTTAAGTATATGTGTGAGAACAAAACGCTTATTTCACGCTGAACACATAACCCTCAAGTAAACAAACAGTCTCCAACAGTAGCCGCTTCAAACGCGTACTTAGCAATAAAACTAACAATTACCATCACGAGTAGTACCTATCCTAATATTAGGCAAACGGGACGCGGGGATACACGCGAGCAAACTGTTACTTACTTTGGGATAAGATTAGCCGCCGCTACTTATTGCTATATTCCACTATTGAGAAACCTTACAACTAAATATCAGGTTATAAATGGCAGAACTGGTGTTTTTGTTTGCGATACCGCGACAGGCTCGACACACGTGTCTCACGTGTCGTATCCACCGACTCGCATGGGGCCCACGTATTTGAGTATAGCCCAGGCTTTGTCTCCACCGATCACGGTATCAGATCACGTTAGCCACGGATCACAGCGAGTTGTAACCACTGATACCGTTATCCGTTTCTGCTCCAACCGCAAATAATAAGTTTGTAATAGTAAAATCGCTTTTTTTTGTTATTAAACTACATATTTACGGTTTTCAGACTTTTTCCTTTACATGTGCTGTAAGACCTTGCTTTTTGCCAAATTTTGTGATTCAATTCACACTAGGTCAACGGGAACTACCATTTATATTTATATATTTGTCTCTTAGCAAAACCTCGGACAGACAGACGGACATAACGAAACTACAAGGGTTCCTTGTCAGGACTACGGAACCCTAAAAAGGAGTGTCAGCTAGTGAGTGGGGGAGGTGTGACGAGTCAATTACCGGTACAAAACAGCGCCAATAGGAAGTGATCAGCCATAATGTTATAGGACGTGGACGTGGATTTGTACGGATTCGCGTGTTATAGCCACGTGATTCACTAGCTAGTGTTGGCTAAGAATTGAATAGAATAATTTTATTTGTGTAAAAACATGGTACTAAGGTCTTATACATAGGGTTGTGAATTTACATGTTTCGCTATAGAATGGCATACAAATATTAGAACTTTTAACATAGCATCTTAGTACGAAACACCCATTTTTTGAACTAATAATATATCTAAGTAATACTGTTTCATGTAGTAGCTTAGTCATAAATATTTCTTTAATTTCCTTGCGTAGTTGAATATTTTCCAAGGATAATTTTTCAATTTCCGTTTTATCATTATACCATAATATTTGCTTTTCTTCTAATTTCTGTCTCAACTTAGTGATGTCATCAGACGGAGCGCTTGTAGATAGATCGAACATACTTAATGCCGTTGTATTTATTCCAGAGTTAATAGAATCTACTGAGTTGTGTCTGATACAGTGATTCGTAAGACAAAGTGCGCGCAACATTATGTTTGCAACGTAATGTTATATTTTTTGCTTCGGACCCTATTTTTGTTGTTAGTTTTTCGTCTAATGAGTAATTCTTGCAGTTGTAATTAACAAGCAAACTTTCCAGCTACTTTAAATACAATGGTACGCGAACTAAAAGTGTGTTTCTACTTTCTAGTTATTGCATAATTATACTTGCTCGGTCTTCTTCGAGTAGGGATAGTGATTACCCCATTTTATTTTATTTTTATAAGGCAATATATTATTTCTTGTGGAACAGTGGTTTATTACTTGTCAAAAAGTCTTGTCAGAAGTAGTTTAGCTACTTGATACTAGATGTCGCTGCCCCAAATTATTTTGACAGATTTGTTTCGTGGAACAGAGGTTTGTGTAAGGAAGGACGCCAAAATTCAAATTTTCAAAACAAACATAAAGTTTATTTGTTTGTATTATGGTTTTCACTGCTTTTACGTAGAAATATGAATTTTAGAATGACACTGCACTTTATTCACATTAATAGTCCTAAGTATACTGTGTTATGCACTTTTATCCAAGAAATATTAGTTTTTGTTATGATGTTTGAGTGGTTTGTTTTTATGTTTTTTACATTCACAACTGTCACAGTTCTTTTCACAAACGTTTTGTAGTGGTTATTTTTCATTTACACACACTTTACACTCAACTTTAGCCAATTTTAGACTAAATTACTATTTTACAGAATTTTTATTACGGAGCTATTGTTTACGTTGCCAGTGGCGCCACCGATTTTGTATGTATTATCTTGTTAAAATGTGTAAATATTTCAATTCGAATATGTAAATGATCATACTCAAAAGTGACATGAGGATGTTGATGCAATCATGCATTTCAAGTCATCCATTTATAAAATCTACTAGCAATTGCGTGTGGCCTTTGACTTATAGTGTTAGGTATGTTTGGATCTTATCCCACGGGAACGTTTTAGTGTTAGGTATGGTCGGATATTATCCCACGGGAACGTTCTCAATACCTATAGTCTATGATTTTCGGAGATATTTTAACTTCCAGTTAGTTGAAGAACTTTCGGATTCGGATTAATAGTTTTGAAGATTAGCCCCTACATCCAAACTAACTTACAAATTAAATAAGCTTTTTAATATTATTATAGACATAATTCCCTTGCTAATAAATGTGGTTTCATTTTGAATCAATCGAAAAATCGAAAGTTTTAGTAAAAGTATGTTTTTAGCTGGTTCTACCAAAGTCGAATAACTTTGTTACCACAGAGCATGTAGGTTTGTAGCCCTGAGATTTTGAGTATTCAATAATTAAATAACCAACAGAAATATTACCAGATTCTAAAAACGGTTAAATATTATCACTCATTAACTTTGTTCTCACGAAAATATTGGTTGAATTAAATTATAGCAAAATATTTCACTTTGTGCTGAAAAAGTAATGTGTGATCAAACAGCTGACACATCGTGACCTCGACATGACAGCCGATGCGTTGAGCCAACATCACGCCTCCGCCCACAGCGTACGCACACATTGTACGTACCTACGTCTTAAGCATTAGATCTGCATGTGAACATAAATATGCAAAGTACATGCATGACAGTTTTAAGCCTAACACGGAAATATTAAAATTACTAAGCATGTTATTAAAATTCATATTATAAAAACGAATAAAGTTGTATTAAGTTAAATAAATATATATAAATAAATATCACTGAACGTTACACACAGCGCCATCTAGTGCCACACTAAGCAACGAGCCTTGTGTCGTGGACACCAGATAGTTATATATACTACATAGATACTTTTTGTTTGTAAATACATACTTATAAACATCCATGACTCGGAAACAAATGTCCATGCTCATCACACAAACATTTGCTCCTACCGGGATTCGAACCTAGGAAACTAAAAACGTAAGGCAGCCTCACTACCCCTGCGCCATTCGGGTCGTCAAAAAAACCCAAACCAAACCCAAACCTATCCTATAGAGTCGCTAATAAAAGTCTTGTTTTCACGAAAGCTTTTTTTTTATTTTCCTTAAAAATAATAGTCGCTAAAGTGCAAATAATGTTTATTATTATGGATGTTGACCGACGTCCGCCGCATCCCTATTTGCACAAAATATTACCAAGAGGACGGTCGACTGTCGACGTGAACTATAATGTAAACAAGCACTTAATATTCAGGACTAACCCTAATGGAACATAAACAGATACAGGAATTCTTAAACAAAACAAAGAACAATTTCTTTATCCAAGAAACGAATTCAATTTATTAAGTTTCAGCGGACGCAGACTGAAGAAAAACGAATGATAAGCTTAGCTACTCTCGGACAATGCTCAGGTACAAACTATGACTTAATTTGATAACAATGAGACAAAACAACCGCGTTGCCGGAGTCTGGAAAGATGAGATGAGAGCACTACGCAGCGCCGGATTTAGGGCAGGGCAACAGGGGCACTTGCCCCGGGCCTGCACAAGCAAGGGGCTTCAAAAACATGTTTTTTTATACATAGGAAAAAATACATTCATTCTTTGTGTCCATGACCTGGTTCAAGGTCCGAGACACCACACGAGAGGTTGTACTTGTACGGTTAAGTCTACGTTACACCTTTTTTGACTTTTACTGTAAAACCCATCCATTCCTTCATCGCCCTTTGTGTTCCGGGGCTGCGGTATCTCTTTCGAACAGTCCTGCAGCCCCGGGTCTATGTTACACCTTGTATACATATTATTACGTCTGTTTCAAAAAAAAATCCGCGTCCACTGTTTGATTGCCCCAAGGCCTCCACACCTTTAAATCAGGCCCTGGCACTACGAGTAGCTCCGAGTACAAGGGAGCCGTCGCGGAACCCAGACGACAATAATGAGACCTAATGCTCACTTTTAATTCACTCTTGCATTCATAATTATTCGCTTTGCATTAAAATTTTAATTTTAAAATTAAATTACGACAGTAGCGACATCTATCGCTGAAAGGTCATTAAAACCTTAGCTGTGGGGGCCAGATGGCGCTAATTTACAAAATATTAATTTTGTAGTGAAACTCTTTTTGGACACAACCAAGCGAAAACAATCTCCAAACTGTAGAGTCCTTATTTCTGTAAAAATAAAAGTTTACTGCAGGGTTTTGGATACGTTGAAATCGCCAATTATATGCTACTGATTAAAGACCATTGAGAAAAAAAAATTGGAAAATACATTGGGAATGATTTATTTTTATTGCAGGGTAAACGGGACCATTGACGCACAAACATTTACCACGTAACGTAACCGAAACGTAGTCGCCCACAATGGGCCTCATCAGAAGGCTTAAAGTCACCCAAAGGGCAATGGTGAGGGCTATGCTCGGAGTTTCCTGGCAAAAAAACTAAGGTTAGCGACGTAGCCCAAAGAATTGCCAAACTTGAGCGGCATAGCTCGCAGAACGGATGGCCGATGGGGCCGAAGTTCTGGAGTGGCGACCGCGAACCGGAAGACGTTACTTTGGAAGGCGTCTCACTAACCGGACCGATGACCTGGTGAAGGTTGTGGGGATCCACTGGATGTGAGACGCACGGGACTTGTCAATGTGGTGACACTTGGGAGAGGCCTATGTCCAGCAGTGGACGTCTTTCCGCAGAAATGATGATATAAGATTAAGTAGACATTGCACATCATGTATAGTGCAGTCCAACTGCAATGGCGTAGGTACTGGTATTATCAAGATATAAGTAGGTACTTACAGTGACATCAAGCTGTATGGCTTGTCTGAATTAAGTTGATTCCCTATAATAATCTACATATCAAAACTTAATTCTTATTCTTTTTTCAAAGCTTGAATAATATTCACATCGGTTTGGTGTCATACATAATAACACTTGTTCAAAGTCATCATCTTAACAAGCTCATATCACTCTTTCGCCAGCAGATGAAAGATTTTTGTCAACGTACGGAAAACTAGACTTTTCAACCCAAAAACTCAGCAGACGGAATGTTTGTAAATAATACTTGGACTGACTTCCCCAAACAGTGGTGACACGTTTTTTTTTTTTCGTTGGCACTTTGGTTTTTGGGCCGAACTTTGTATGAACCGTGAATGGTCTCCTTTAAATTTTTCGGTTGCATGTCAATTCAATACATTACGACTTCACCTCTATCGTTATCGCGTCTAGAATTTCACTTGGTCTAAGCCATCCTTATTATGGAATGGAATGGAAAAAGGTTAAGTTATAAAGAAAAAAGGTAGTGTAGCGTCTAAACTATGCCAAGATTTAAGATCTACGAAGGAATTCAATGAGACCAATAAATCATGTCATGTACATCATCATCATTTAGTCCATCATTTTCCACGTATAAAAGAATAATAATTATAAGGTATTACATAAAAACGGAAAAGTTTACTAACTTAAACAAAATCACCCAAGAGCAAAGAGTCTAAAGACCGATTGTATGTAACCATGCTTCACCCAGACAAGTTCGAATTGGTCGATGTGCACGAGCGTAATACAAAATATCATGTTCTTGCATCCATTTCATTCGCCCGACAAGACCTTTGACAGTGTTCGATAAAATACTTCTCTCTGAATTGCATTTTAACAAAGATCGCGAACGTTTTATTGATGTCGGATGAGATATTAAAGAAAGCAATATCAAAGACATTTCTTTAAACGGGTACAAAGTAGATGTCTAAGAATATGCCAGCGACAGTACCTAACACGTTATTAGATATTTTCATAGGAACGAATATATAATATATTATATTATTTTAAATGCTCTAGAATCTAAAATATTTCAAAGCAGGCGTTTTTCACGTTAGCAGTTGTTCCACAAGGGGTACGAACATTTGCAGTATAAGTGGTATCATATACGTGACTGGTATCATACTGACAACACCGAAATGTCTTACGTGGCTGTAATTACACATGCCCACATAATTTTCTAAACAGCAACACACCAACGCAATTCGTCTGCAGAAATAGATGAATCCTAGCTTTTTTACAACTTACAGCTCCATCATCTGCTTTGCTTGGAATTGGGTTCTAGTCTAGCTTAACTGTTTGACCTCTGATAACCCGTAACGACTTTCAAAGATCTACAAATGACAGTTGGGACCAACGCCTCAACGCGCAACTTGCAGCTGCTGCTCTCTACATTGCATTTTAAGAGCCAGTGCTTTGTAAGTGCATTTTTTATCTACATATTTTGGAAGAAACCTCCAAGAACAGAGAAAACTCAATGTATCTAATTACCAACTGTTCCTCAGTTGAACAAAGCTCCTCCCCCTCCCCTCTCTTCACCCGACACAAAGGAGTTCCGCTACGGAGACTGCATTGGCGACTTAATTCCTTATCCTTTAATTCTTACCAACAGACCCGTCAATGGAGACTAAATACGTGCAATTTCTCATGAGTTACAATCACGTGGAATGAAGAGTAAATATTCGAAAATGAATACAAGTGGGGTGTTAACGCAAAATATCTTTGAATTTGCGCATAGAACGACTATGATGAATGATACTTGACTTTGACATTAGATAGTCGTTTAAAACGAGACAGTCGTCAGTAGTATTCCCTCATACTGATGAATAAATTCTTCAATTCTAGCATTTACAGATCAACGATAACCATCACACCTATATTTCAGGGTATAAGGGTAAGGTAGAGGGAGGAGGTAGTACACCCACAGTTCCCCCGTTGTTCGAGTCCCATGTAATAGGGGGCGAGCCTATTGCCATCAAGCGAGCACAGATCCAGGCTGCTACTGAGAAATCCGTCTCATACACACACTTACATTATAGTTATGATCATATGAAATCCCAGTGGTTTCGTGGAATATGTTTAATTAGCTTTCACCAACATTATTATTATAATTAAATACCATTATATACATGTACAACATAGCCTGTGACATAACGTTTCAATGGCAAGAGTTCTGGGAAAAGATTGCTTAGTAGTAGACATTCATGACTAAGGTTTAGTTAATATCATAATGATTAGTGAGGAATTTCATGAATGCCAATCAATATTGATGGTAACTCTCTGCCCTGTCTCGTTCTGCGACTCAGGATTTTCAACCGTTAGATAACTTATATCTGGAAGGTAAATAATGGCAGTTTCTATGGCGCCCTCTTTGACCTAAAATCTCGTCAAACCACAGTTTATTTCGTCAAGTTTAAGTTATCTGTATCAGTCTACAAAGCAAATTAATCTTACTTGATTGATTAACCATTGGCACCATCCAGAATCATGATTGGCGCACCCTGGGCTGACACCCATGGTTACCATCGCGGGCTTGGAATATCTATAGATAGCTATTCTCCTTTAGTTTGTTCTAAAAAGACAAGAGAGTCCACCGTAAAAGCACTTTTATTCATAGACATCGGGATAAATGCTAATTTTATGTATCGATGCCAAACCTCAGCGAGTAACACGAAGAATATATTCCCATCAATATCGTCGAGAAAGCCATATCTTTACTCCTTGGGTATAAGTGTGAACAAAGGCGTCTGAGGCGCGAGGCGCGACCTCGAGCCGACAAACTTTGACAGTGAGCAATAACTGACGACCTTCCCCGGAACATCCGTCATCTCTTACACGGAGGGCCACGGGAGGAGGTCCGCAGGGAGGGCTTGTGGTAGGTCTGTACAGTTTGGTGGTTCATCGGTGGTGACTCATCAGATGGTAACACGTGACACCAAGCCTGTAATTCCTGAAGGGTTAGGCAGAAGTGGTGTATTTAAAGTACACCCACATTTCGATCATTCATATCTGTACGCCAAATGGCAATACATAGAGCACATTTCAAAATGTAACATCTCACACTCTGTAACTACCAATTTTAACAAATAAACATTCTGATTCTGATCTGACATGTTTAAGTCTTATAAAGGTGGCGATCAGGTGTCCTTGGAATAATACAAATACGTAGTATGTTCGATTATGGATGCATTTCCATTTTGAAAGGATGAAAAACGCTTGTGGGAACATTATAATTTTCGGATTACGTTTGGCAAGTGATGTTTTAGTTGTCATCAGTGTTCAAGATCTGAAATCTAAGATAACTTGCGAAATAACTAACTTTTGTAGATGGTTCGGCCATCCACTGACCGTCCAGCGTCCTTCTCTATCAAAGCGTTTAAACTACGTTAAAACATTCACCCTTCACTTGTTCCGCGAGTCGGAAGCTGAGGGGTCAGCCCGCCGCCCTGCCAAACTAGCGAGCTTCATTAACACGCATACCACACGCGAAAATATATCGAAAGCCCATAAAGATAAGGCACAGTTTAGATCAGCGGGATGCGGTTTAATTATTGTAATTCATATCGCCCAGTAATTGCAGAGTTTGACTGAAAGCCGTTCATTTGCGCTTCTGAGGGGCACTAATGGCGTATAATTCTAGACACGGCGTGCGGATTCTGTCTGGGGAGCTCTAACTATGTAGGCCGGCTCTGTCAATGTAACCTGGAGCGTTGAAGTACCCGTGTGGTACCAGGTGCTTATTGAGACGAGATTGGTGGCCCAAAACCTGACATTTAGGTATCAATAAGATTCTTTGTATTGAACACCGTTGATTTTGTGATTCAAACTATTTAAAAAATCTAGAGCCACTTGCTCACAAATTAACAACGTCTCATTCACATTCTCATAAAACACCATAACAAGTAAAGCTTGGCTCATTACAACTCTACCTGCCATCATTACAATTCTACCTGATATCAAAAGTATGATTGCTTTTTCAACTACCATTTCTGAATTTAGACTTCCTACCAATATTTAACATTCCTGAAAATGTATTCCCCATCTTGACATTATAGGGAACTTGTGTTAGTTTGCAGTTTATTGTACCAAAGCCTTAAGCACAAAAAGGTGCTTCGATCCTTCAGACGTAGCCTATAAATATAAGGTCTGTCCGTAAATTATAGGGAGGCCATATAGTGTGCGTCAGCTGTTCCGTTCCCGCGTTCGGCGGGTATTGTGGAGGTTCTACTTGGAAGGCTTTACCCAACCTCTATGATTTTTTGACAACTAACATGCATAAAACGAGATCAACACTATTCTTATATCGAATAGGAAATAAAACACAGTCTAGTCCTGACGGCTGACAGCAGCGGAACAATTGTTCTACAGACGATGGATAACGAGTCCTGCGTGTCCTTTGGATTGCTCATTTCAGGAATTAATAACGGCGTGAAACTCGTAGACAAATTTTGGGTCGTCTCAATTTAGATTGCCATCTACATGTTAACGCAAAGTACATTAATAATGTAAAAGTGCGTCAAAACTAAATAATGATCAATTTCATCTAAGTTTTCACTTAAAGGCTACAACAAGGACCTACCACGGAGTACGTGAACTGTACTCAAGTGCCTCTGTATATGACACTCTCTTAGATATTGGCTGAATCATTCAAGGGCTCTGTGCGGTCTCTATCGGCTCCTTTGTTCCTTAAAACGAGGAAAATGACAATTCCAGAGACAGATTTATCATTTTATGTGCCTACTCTTGTGCTTAACATTACCCCTCTATTGCTAGGTAGGCAGAGGTGTAAGGTATCCATATTTCGCTAGTTACGTAGGTATATCCTGAATCCCTTAGGCTTTTTCTGAGAGTTTCCTAATTACATAACAGCTAGAAGTGCCTACATAAACAGTTTTTGATTGTAATGACCTTCGAAAGCCCGCTACACATTCTCTTTAATCGTTCGGGTGTACCGTTTGGCTAAAAACTCATTGCTCAGCTGAATTCCCGGGGCAGTGATCGGCCAGCTCTCGGGCAATGCTCGGACAGGCTTCGGGCAGGGTCGGGTCAACCGGAGCAAGGCACACAGGACTCGGGTCGCCGATCAAAATATGTTATGGCCACCGATTAGGACGATTGCTTTGCGCCCAAACAAACGTAAACCGGAGGCAATGGTACTTGAGCAGCTTATTTATACTCATTGTTGACTACATATTTGCTAATTGCAGATTGTAAGTGAGAAACAAATGAAAATAGGATTTGGAAATATTTTTGGGAAATCACTTGGAGAAATATCATAGCATATTGAGGTGATTGTAAGGGGAGTTGAGGTTTCCGTACGTTGCGTTGCTCAGAATAAGTCAACAGGAGCCCTGGCTAATTAGTCTTTTGGGAAATCGATTCGCGCACTTTTCAGGTCAGAGAGAGAATATTGAGATGGTGACATATTTACACAGATGATTATAGTATATTGAATGAGACCTAAAATGTGATAAATATTTGTATTGTCTTAGTTGGTGAATAGCACACAATGATACTGCAAATAATCTTTATTCAGCGGCGAAAATATCTTTCGGTTTCACATCGTCAGCTACAAAAACGATGTGTTGTTTCACAAAACGCGCGCGAATCCGTGTGACGTTCCCTTATTATTAATGTACAATTGTACAGCACAACATTATGCATGAGTCAGTCGTTCAGTACTATATCACGTAATGTAATTAGTTCCCCTGAGGCTCCGGCGGTCAATACACAACGTTACTAAACGTCAGATCATCCACCTAGGAAGATCATATTTGTTTGTAAATGTATAACGTGTACACTCACTAGTATATAAAGAAATGATTTGATTTGTCATCACGTCCGGTTTGCTACGAAAGTATTTACGAAAGGAGCTATAGTAAATAGACTCACCTCTATGTGTTGATGTCCGTGTGGTCGTGGTGTCGAGCGAGTGGCCAGTGAGGTTATCGGAGTGTTGTGCCGCGAAACGTGCGCTCCGCACGATGGCCCGGCGCCGACTGGCCGCGTCGATCGATAGCCCCGCCATCGCAGCGTTACGTTTCCTTTACACCAATCATTTCGAACCAATGTTACTTTTTTTGACGTTTTTTTTCGTGGCATCGAAATTATTGCGATGTGCCAGCGATAGTCGCTGTGCTCTCGTAAAGTAAGGAGGTATTATCATTTACTTGCTCCGATACTCGGATATTGTAGTACATACGATGGGTGATAGGAATGAGCGCGTATTCCCCGATCGCATCGGAAGTGAGATAACATTAGCAGACCGAGCGTCTCTGACATAAACTCATAAAGCATACATAATTTTACTTTGTTGACTTGTGCACACTAGTGTCCACAGATAGTGTGATTACCTACTTTAGTAGAACAGCTGATAAAAAGATAAGCTATCATTCATAATATTTATTTTAAAGACAGTCTTCTAAAAAAGTAAACTTTATCCAACTAATCAAACACAACTCGCGGTATACAGACAGCTAATCATTATATTGACTTCTTCCATTACTCATAATATGTTGTCATGGAACAGTTCTACACTTTTTCGATGACTCTACCACCAAGGTCAGTGTTTTGGGGTCAAGTTCATGTGGCTCTCCTTCGGTTGGTAGAATCGGTTTAATTTCTGTAAAGAGTTGTATAACTGCAGCGATCGGCTCTAGGTGGCGTAGAGATGAGGCTGATAGAGCCGCAAGAGCCAGTTAGTGTAATTATAGCTCTGATAAGCTATCCCGGTCAGATTAGGGGAAGTTATGGTGATTTTAGGGATGGCAGTTGTTATGGGGTTGTATTTTTGAAGAGGTTGTCGTTATAGGCTGTTAGGGGTTGGTAGTAAGCTTTTAAAAGGTTATTTTAGTGTTCCGGACCTTTGGAGTAACGGAAACTTAAGGTGTCTTCTGCTAACGGATGGCGAACTAGTCGCTGGGCAAACAAACCAGAACTGCAACATTGCGTGACGGTAGAGACCTATGCAGTGGCAGAGAGTAGTCATTTTCAGGAGAAGCTTGTGGTAGAGGTAGGGTAAATGGTAATACTTGAAATTATTGTCCAGAATAACCAAAGACGCAATAAATAGCGCAAGACCGGCCTGTCTTGCGCTATTTATAGCGAACAAGGAAAATAAAATGAGTGACAAACTGGTCTTATTATCTAAGTGTAATTAGACAGGGATAAAGTGATTATAAAATATGTTTTTGATTTAAATAAGTACTTTTTAATAACAACTCGTGTTGTCTATCATTCATTCGTATTAAATCACACAATAAGATGTTTATTCAGAAAAATACATAAAATTACTATGCACTTTTATTTAAACATAGAGAAAAAGGTTTTATTATTTATGAAATGTTTATATCACTTTCCCAGATCCTGTTTAGACTGTTTCCCCAGCTAACATCAATTAAAGCTTACCTGGAAAGTGGTATACATATTTAGGGGTTTATATATGCTTTACCTTTTTATAAAAACTACAGATCACGTGTTCCTACGTAAGCGTCATCGCGGTTATGCACTGTTACAGATGAATAACGAGATCGTCATACTAGAGATTAGCTTCAGCAATGAGATGACAGCAAATAGTAGATCATATCTCTGAAATTATATCTTTCTCAAAGAGCTGTGGGTAACTCTTGATCTTCTTTTTATTCATATCTTGTAAGAATATAAACGTATACGCCGTACAAACTACATCCGCCTGCAGAATTATAATGATTGAACTGCCTCGTCCGTGCTCTCAACCACGACTGTTGAGCGTGGGGACCTGGCTCACTTTCCCGGAGTTTGGAAGTAGGCGGCATGAACCCTGTCCCACGGTGCGCACGTCAACCAGTTGGTCTGTGTGCCTGATCTCTCTCCGGTCGTGTCGAGACTATGAGAGTAAAGAAACAGGTTTCTTTTTAAAAGGCCTAAATGGCAATATTTTTGTTTTAGATACGTTAATTTTTGGTGTGGTTTTTTAGTTGTTTTTTTTTTTGTAAATGTTTTTACATTTGTATCTGTAATTTTTATGGTGTACATAATAAAGAGTATTCTATTCTTTTAAGGCAGTGTTTTCTTGACAGTGACCACCAAAGGGTCTTACCAAAGGGTCTTACCAAAGGGTATCAAGTTACCCAGTAGCTAGAATGTGGAGGTCTGAGTTGCCCCATGTTAAGTCAGCTGCATCCGGTTACACTGGAAGTGGACCCCAACAGTTGGAAAAAGGCAGACGTCCACGGTACATTCATTGTTAAACTATAAGGTTGCATGCCGTATGCAGCTAAGCATTAATAAACCAAATAAATAAAACAAACTAAATCTCAATGATTTCGATCAGCACACATAACATTGCCGACAGTAACAAAGTTACCGACACGCGGCACTCGACACTCGGCAGGAGTTCAATAACTGTTCCTCTAACTTTAACAATGAGCCGACCTCCTCGTGCTCTACTTATCATAAACATGGTCACATGCGCTTTGTACAGTCCTGCTTTAACACATCGAAAGACTACAAAATGATTAACGTTCAAGAAGTTAGTTTCGGTGAAAAACTATGATTCGACAATGGTGGACGTCTCATATAATCCATACTAATATTATAAATGCGAAAATAAGTTTGTTTGTTACCTTTTCACACCTAGGTATACCACTAACCGATCATATTGAAATTTTGCATATACGTTGTCAGGTGTACAGAAACAGACATAGGGTGTATCTTTCATCCCAAAAAAAAGTACTGTTCCCGAGGAAAACAACAATAAGGTTCTTATGATAATAGATGGCGCCACGTGTCTTTCGAATCATGATTGAATATTATGTTATTACAAGTAGAGTACAACCCGAATTTATTTTCAAATTCCAAATTAACGCGAGCGAAGACGCGGGCAACAGCTAGTAAAGTAGAGATAAGAACAGGAAGTTTACCAAAACATTAATAAGAAGAGTTACGGAAATCCTTTATAGCAAGAACAAAATAAATATTCTTTGTGATCCATGTCAACGAACCTTCACTATATTGAAATCAAACTTGACGAGCAGAACTCTTGTCGTAGAAAGTGTCAGTTCTTGCGCGAATCTAGTAACGATTTATAAAAACATGTCTGTGTTCATTCTACTGTAGTTTGTGACGCGTTTACGAAAGTACTTTATGATACCTCTAGAAGAAATGATTTATTGTGTCATTGACTGCGTAAAAAACAAAACAACGTCCTAATGACTGCTTGTCGTTGGGTTGATCCACAGGCGGGACAAAGTGTTCTTATGTGTTTTTCTAGTTAGGAATTTTTTTTTAACACCGAGTGCGAGTGCGGCGCGGCCCTCAGGTCAGACTATGTCCCACCTGCTGGAGTGGCCTTGTGTCCGGCCTTCCTGGACCCGCCGCAATAAACGTAACCACTTACTGGGCCCAAACATTTAAAAAAATCTCAGTGCTGTCTTTTTTTTCGGATGGGAAATCATTAAATGACTCCTCCCGCTCTGGGCGGAGCAGGAGGGAGTGTCAAACTTTTACTGACTAAAACCCATCCATGTTCCTTCATCGCCCTTTGTGTTCCGGGGCCACGGTAACTCTTTCGAATAGTCCCGCAGCCTCAGTAGCAGTCTGGATTCTGCTTTTGTGGTCTTTGTATTATAATTAACTATAATTTCTTAGTATTCGGGGAGTTCATAAGTTTGTACATAACAACCATAAACAAAAAGTGTCGTGCAGGAAGTGATATGGAGTAGAGGCGTTTCATCTCATTGAACCATACGCAGCCATAACTTGGGATAAACTCGTCACATAAAATTGACAACAATAATAAACGCAACACTAAAATGCTGCAGTCATAAATTATTATCATCCACTGAAAGCATCTCCACACAATAACAAAACAATTCGCAGCTCCTGACCTAATTCCGAACAGATCCGAACGGCTTCAAATATCTGCGTTCTTTATTTGAAAACTCTTTTGTTGTGCTAGTTAATATTCCAACTCGGAATAAAAATTGTATGTGTAAACAATTCCGGAATTCCGGATCCGTGTTACGTAAGGTCGCGAGTGACAGGGGTAAGAGATGAGGACTCAGGGGGAGGAGAGGGCTGGGGAGTGAACTCTGCACATTTATCTTCGTCCACAACACATCACTTTTGGCACTCAAATGAGCGCGGATTTGGAAAATGCAACAGACATAAGGAAAATTGCTTTTGCAACATTATTACATTCTTAGCACAGTAATTGGTGAAGCGTCAATGCCTTTTTTCGTTATCAAATACTTTCAAATAAATAAATCAAAATTAAAATAGTTATTTTCCACACATTTCATAATATATTTAGCTATCTATTATTAAAAAAGTAACACAATTAGGTGTCCTTTTGATGAATCCTTTCGTCAATTACCTAGTACCGCAGCGCCCATTAATAAATAATAATAAATAAACCGAAAAATTCCCTTTTCGTGTAACTTGATGGTACTCGTAAAATAAATGGACCTGCGTCTGTGCTTCATTGAGAAATTATAGTGCAGTGTTGATTTTTGGAGTTTAAACCATCCCACCGGTTGATTAAGAAGTTTTTTCTCGCCGGCCGGCAGCGTGTACCTACAAGCGATCACGCGCTCACGACGAACAACCTTCGCGATAACCCGTCTTCGCGCGTCCTACCCGGGAGTAGAACTGTAATAACTCATAATATTCCCCATCGGTCCCTGTCCCTGCACGTCGCGCAACCAAACACTATGACTGTCTCGTGTGTTTCGACTTTACTTACATCCTGAAAAAATGCAGCGACAAATCTTTTATTTCATCCGTAGCCGTCCGTAGTGGGTACATTGCAGTATACGCTTTAATTAAAAAAATTTTTACATAGAACTGTGGATGCTCACAAAAAGCGTAAAGAATGCTAGTTCATTTGTTCCCTGAACAAGTAACAAGGAATTCCTTTTTGTTTCGAAAACAATGAACGAATGATTTCGTTGAAACATAGTCTTGTGATCTGCTTATTTGGGTGAATTTGGGTGGCCCAAGCAAGGATTCGAAAACTAAAAAATTTAATCGCATCCAATTAACAATACAAATAAATTAATCACAATATTTTCACTAACCGAGCTCTCTGACTACTCCTTTGTAAAAGAGCAACGATAGAATCGTTTGTTTATGGTCACGACGTGATATTTATGACAGCGCCATCTAGCATTGCGGCGTGTTAACGCGGTGACTAAGGACAGCCAGCCGGGGATATTTACTTACAAGTTTATTGTACCTAAGTGAAGTTTTTTTAAATAAAAAATCCTTTTTCTCCAAAGGTTTCTCCAGTTGTGGGTAATCTGCTCCTGTAGGGCTATTACGTAATAGCCCTACAGGAGCAGATTACCCACAACTGGAGAAACCCCAGTTACTATCATTTCGAACTGTCAACAGAGATACGTATCTCTGTTGACAGTTCGAAATGATAGTAACTGGGCTCAGTGTCCATCAATTAACGGTCAAAAGGTTAGTTTCGTGTTATATGTGCCCTGTTAGACACCGTAAAGTGATATCCACTCAGTGTGACACGTAATACCAATATTATGACATTCACGGTTGTCATCAAAGTACGGTGTACAACCGAAGCTTGATAGTCACTGGATATCAGAAAGATACTTCATAGCCCTGTTGAGCCAACCATAAACTACAGACTAGACAGTGGCGTTCCCAAGTCACTTGTTTTATGTAACTTTACAGAAGTTAGAACTAAATAAAAGCAAGGGTGATCTTGAATTGCAAACTTCACTACAACTCACTTATAGCTAAGCAGTTTATTTTTGGTACTGAACCGCGATCAGAAGTTTCATGTGAAAGCTCTTCCGGTTACCACATACACCTTGGCCTTAATTATAGATAGATAGATATATTTATTCTAACAAAAGATTAGTCTAATGTCAAATATGTACAAAATATTTTCAAAAATAATACTTAATAGAATAACAAAAACGTTAGACGAACAGCAACCATGCGAGCAGGCGGGTTTTAGGAAGGGCTTCTCTACTCTAGACCACATTCATGTTATTACACAGGTAATTGAGAAGATTAACGAGTAGAAAACTCTATATTTATGTTTCATAGACTACAAAAAAGCCTTTGACTCTCTAAAACACAGCGATATCTGGAATGCTCTTGTACAACAAGGAGTAGATAAAGAATACACCGACCTACTCTGCAACATATACTCAAACAGTAGCGCGAAGGTCAGGCTAGAAAGGGAAGGAACAGAATTTAAAATCAAAAAGGGAGTAAGGCAGGGCGACCCGCTCTCTATTGGAGGTCGCATATTTAAGTATGCACTGGCCTGTGAGAATAATCATATTTAACACATGTCTGTCACTGATTTGAAATTAGCATAGTTACGGTTTGTTTATGTTCTAATACATTGTAACCTGTGATTGTAACTTGCATGTAAAATATTGAACCACGAATTAATATACTCTACCATCTTACTGCTGCTCTTCTCATTATTCCAATACTCTCACCGAAAATTTTCTCTTCTGTTCTAGAAGCAGTCTTTAGAAACCTCGATTGGGAAAAAAAGGGATAAGAATTGATGGAGAATACTTGAGTCACTTACGCTTTGCAGACGATATTGTAATTTTTGCAGAGAACTCTATTGATCTGAAAGACATGATTACAGAACTAACACGCGAAAGTAAAAGAGTGGGCCTGACGCTTAACACAGCAAAAACAAAAATATTAACGAACGGAGAAACCAGGAGTATCAGTGTTGAAGGTGTAAATATAGAATATGTGAAGGAGTACGTATATCTGGGGCAAATGGTTTCCTTTAACAACTGCTGAAGCAATGAAATTTGCAGACGTATTTCTATGGCATAGAAGAGATACTGAGTACGACGATACTGGTACGGAGTTATAGGAGATAATGAAAAATAAAACAAGTAAAAATACATACAAAGAAGAAGCTCTATGAAATAACAATTCTTCCATGCTTGACGTACGCAGGTCCTTAAAAAAAGAAGATGAGAATAGACTAGCAATATGCCAAAGGAAAATGGAAAGAAGTATGCTAGGAGTAAAACAAAAAGATAGGATTAACAATAAAGCTATCAGACAGGAAACAAAAGTTATGGATATTGTTAAAAGAATAAGGGTACTAAAATGGAACTGGGCTGGCCATATCTGCACAATGGAAAACAACCGCTGGACCAAGAAAGCTACTGAATGGATACCCAGAGACGAAACCAGAAGTTAAGGTCGGCCAAAGAAAAGGTGGGAAGACATTTTCAAAGAGAAAGTTGGACCGAACTGGATGACCCAAGCCCGGGACAGAAATGTGTGGAGGATAATGGGGGAGGCCTACGCCGAGGAGGCGACTACTACTTAAAACTTAATTAAATATAAGTGTAAACAAATAGTTAATTTAAACCTGTTCTTTAGTGTTCTTATTGTTCATATTATTATGTAAGTTAGAAATAAGGTAGTAGAATAAAGGCTTTTTTATTTTATTTATTTTATTTTATACCTCAGAATTTTCGACTGGGTGAACCGATTTTGATGATTCTGTTTTTATTTGAAAGCTTTTGAATTTTGTGAACATCTGATGCTGATTTTTGGAGATATACAATGGAACTCTTCAAACCAAGACGGCAAATCTACCGTAATTGCCGCAATCGCTTGGATGTTTATTGTTTATACAACATCATAACGTAACATCACGCCTGTATGCTCTGAGGGGGTACGCAGATTGCCGGGGCTGCGGGACTGTTCGAAAGAGATACCGTGGCCCCGGAACAGAAAGGGCGATGAAGGAACTCCGCCCAGAGCGTTTTTTTTTTTCGGATGGGAAATCATCAAATTACCCCTTAATTTGATGATTCCATCCGAAAAAAAGGTATGTTAAATTCCATATATTGGGGATACGCCTATTACCATGACATGTATTGTTAACAATGTCAAATAAATTCAGGGCAATATTTGTTTGGGCACAACTAAAAATGGAAAAATAAAAACTTTTTTGCACGTTTAAACGTAACACGATACTTCAGTAATTTCCAGGTATGCAGCGTGGCTACCAGGAGAGCATGGCGACCGCAGAGCATCGATCAAACTGTGAGCACGACCGAAGCAAACAAATGTAGTACAGGCGCTGCTTATTGATACTCCTGCTATTTGTGTACCGGTTCCAACACTGTCGCGCGGGATTTGTTGCGGAAACTTTGCAGGGAAGTGTTTGGTTTCGTGTGATATTGTTTCTTTTCGTTGAGATTGGTAAGAGAACTTTTTGTTTAACACTATGTAGTTTCTTTTGAATTGTGATATGTATAAAACAATAAATTGTAAAATAAGTGATGTTTTAGAAACTGAAACAAGCTTACTACAAGGTTTTTATGCACCAATACAAGGCATTTTTAATAAAAAGAGTTTTGTTGATTGCTTTTGGCATCTAAATGCTTCTTGTGTGTGAATTAATAAGGTTTGAGATTCAGCCACATAAACGTAAGTAAGTACCTACCTGTGTCTATCAAGCTCCTACTATGACTACTTGACATTTACAGTTCTATACTCAAACTCAAACCTAAACTCAAATCATTTATTTCAATTAGACCATTACGGCACTTTTGAATGTCGAAAATACAAAAAAGCAAAGCTACAGTCACAGTCACAAGGCATAATAACTTGAGAAAGTACTGTAGTTGCCCATTCCCTAACGTAGATCTCTATGGAGAAGAACGGGCAAGAAACTCCATGGACACTCTTTTAAATCAAAATATTGTTACAAAATCTTGGTTACATCATTCATGTTGAGATTATACATATGTGAGAACGATGTAGAAAGACGTGCACATTAAGAGCGTCCAGAGTAAAATAATAAATTAAAAAATAAAGTAATTAAAATGAACGAACCGTGGCAGCTAAGAGATGACCAGTCCCAACTGACAGCGCCCGTTCACGAACATGACGCATGTATCGGCGCCATTCAACTCGACCATATTTAAGGGAACCAAATGACCCGACACACCCGCCACCATCAGCGAGACATTTGAGTGAGCATGACATTCTCTCAGCCACCAAGGCATATTCAAGTCAATGAAAGATAACTAAATGTAAGTGGTGGCTGAACAGTACAAAGTACTCACACATGTGCTATGCAATTATATAATACTAAAAACCGGAATCTATACAATGCAAGTGGGTATATTTTTACAATCTTCTGCAGCTTCCACAATACATTAACATGGGAATCAATTCTTCTTCTTTGCGTGTCGATGGACTCAAATAATGCCCGACCAGTACATTCAATTAGTTTGCCTCTATGGTTGTGGAGCAGGACCAGCATTTAGCCAAGCATTTTTATCATCAATGTAATCCCCCAACTTATAATATGCTTGCCTACATAGTGTGCGTTTTATACAAGATTTAAATTTCGTCTCATTCAGTTGAAGAATGTGGGGAGGTATTTTATTGTAACATTTCAAACAGTACCCTATGAAAGATGAATCTACTTTAGCAAGCCTGAAACCTGGCTGAACTAGTTGGTCCCTATTTCTAGTGTTATAATGGTGTCTGTCACCTCTTTTACTGAATAAATGCAGATTTTTCCTAACGTACATGATGTTTTCATAGATGTATTGACAAGGTACTGTCATGATATTAATTTCCTTAAATAGTTCTCTTAGAGAATCGCGTCTACGTAATTCATATATGGCTCTGATGGCTCTTTTCTGCAGAATAAATATAGACTCGATGTCTGCAGCCCGGCCCCATAGTAAAATACCGTATGACATAATACTATGAAAATAACTAAAATAGACTAGCCTCGCGGTATCAATATCAGTAAATTGACGGATTTTTCTAACAGCATATGCAGCTGAACTCAGCCGTCAGACTCACAACTCAGATGTTAAATGAGGACCCCATTGTAACCTTGAGTTGAGCGTGATTCCCAAGAAAACCGTTTTATCGACAAATTCTAGTTTCTCTTGATTCAATATTATGTCACAATCACTACTTTTGACATTTGGTAGAGCAAATCTAATGCACTTGGTTTTTTTCCCATTTAGTACTAAATTATTAGCGGTAAACCAATTATGGACCTGCGGCGTTATTTACGTCGTCAAGATCAGTGGCACGTCTGTTTATCCTAAATATTAAAGAAGTATCGTCAGCAAACAACACCATATGCGGATGGTTGTTAAATAAACGGGGTAGGTCATTAATATATACTAAAAAGAGGAAGGGACCCAATATCGAACCTTGTGGTACACCCATTTTTACTTTTAAACCCATTGAATTGACACCATTTATTTGTACCTGCTGCTGTCTATCATTCAAATACGATTTTACTAAACTGAGCGCAAGTTTACCTAAGCCGTAATGCTCAAGTTTCAAGATCAGGGTTTCGTGATTTACGCAATCAAATGCCTTCGAAAGGTCACAGAAGATTCCTATGGCATCTTGTGCCTCTTCCCACGCAGTAACTATGTGTTTTAATAAAGTGACACCGGCGTCAGTTGTACAACGTCCTTTGGTGAAACCATACTGTTGCTCGTGCAATATTTTATTGGTGTTAAAATGGTTAAGCATTTGATTGAGCATTATCTTTTCAAACACCTTGCTGAAAACAGGCAAAACGGATACGGGCCTATAGTTATTGGAGTCTTTACTATCCCCAGATTTAAAAAGCGGTATTACCTTACTGAATTTCATTAGATCCGGGAAGACCCCTTGATCTACGCACAAATTAAATATTAAGGCTAAATACGGTGCTACAGTCTCAATAATTGAGGTACAAGCTTTGATAGACATACCCCATAGATCTTCGGTTAATTTGATCTTGATTTGCTTAATGGCTTTTATGATTGTTATGGGGTTTATATGTTGAAATTTAAATTCATTTGAACAGACTGAAACGTTCGCCTTCAATAAATCAATGGAGAGCAAGGGAGAGGAATTTAAGGTTTCTGTAGTTTTAAGTGGGATGCTGGTAAAGAAATTTACAAATTCTTGAGCAACTTCATTATTAGAGCTCACGAGGCCACTTGAGGTCTCTAGTGTTATGTCATTACTTTGTTTTTTATTCCTATTTGTTTCACAGTTGATAATTTTCCATACCGTCTTTATTTTGTTTTCGGCTGATTTAATCTTGTTGCTAATGAAGAGAGATTTGGCTACCTTGCAAGAGTTTTTAAAAATTTTCGAGTAAGTAGCTACATATTTACTAAAAGTTTCAGTGTTTATGTAAGGCTTAAGGCCGTACAGCTCAAACAATCGTTCCCTACTTTTCCTAATACCTTGTGTTGCCCAGTCGCTGAAAATAAACTTTGGGCCAATAGTTTTAGTTTTCTTTTTTATCGTACTATTGAACTCGGTGTGCACTACCGAAAAGAATTCATCATACAATTCATTTATATATCCATTATAGGTGCCACAATGGATCTCCAAGCGTTTCTAGTAGACAAGTTCACAAGTTGGACGCCCCCAGAGCCTGAAGTGCTGAAGAAGACTAAGTTTTCCATCACTCTGGACTGGAGTAGAGTGGAGCCGTTCCACTTCATCGCCGACCAGCTGCTGTATCGACTGGAGAAGAATGAGAAGATGCCGCCTTGGATCGTCGTGTATAGGTAAGGGTTTCATGATGTTTGTTATAAAATTTTATGCTAACAAAATTTGCTCATTAAGTTAGTTTAAACTTTGCAATAATAAAAAAATATTGCTCATCGTTGCATAATCAACTCTACTCCCCCCTATGGTAATATACTCTATTGCTGAAAATAGAACTTTTCCTTCAATTGATCTATCTCGTATGCTTCATATATATCCTAACTTATTAATTAAAATTTCAGGGGCGGCAAAACGTCAAAAGAAATAGACAACCTGGCTTCCAGACATTGTCACAAGTTTCGCCTGAGAGTCATAGTGAAGGCGACCGCTGTTCCTACTCTCGCTGAACGAGCGATACAGTTCTACGGAGATGAAGCCGCTGTGTATGAGAACGTGAGGGCAGTTGATAAGCAGAGAGAAGATAATAATGCTGATAACAACTGTGAAAGTGATGTCAAAGGCAGTGGTGACGCAGCCGTTGATGAAACTACTGTTACTGATAAAAGTATTAAAATAAAAGAAAATGGAGATGGACAGAACAAAATTATTGAAAAAAAGTAAGTTACCGTTAAAAAGTTAGTTAGGTATTTGTATGCGATTTTTGAAAGTCTCAATAATGTTGATAGATGTAGAGGGATAGGAAGACCAAGCAAAATATGGATGAATTGCACGAGGAATGATATTGAAGAAAAGAGAGGAAATGATGGCGTAACGGTTAGCAGAGCACAGTGGAAGAACGAAACGTGTTGCACTGACCCCAAGTAAAAAGGGCCTTGGCTGGACAATGATAATGATGATTTATTTGTCTGAACAGATTGATTCAAGTCAGCAATGGTGAGCACAAATGGTTAGAGTCTCAGTGGTCGGAGCCGACGTGGTCGAGCACCGACACGGACGGCACCTCCGCCGTGTGCTTCTGCATGGCGGTGCGCTGTGGCTACATCAAACAGGTACATACCATGTTACCATCACCCGTCATTGTTGAGTAAAGAATGCCACGGCATCACGGCCGTCCACGACCTCAGGCGATGTGACGTGTTTCCTTTACGTGAGCACTGTCGCGTTGCAAGTCACGTCGCAGTAACTCGTGGCGTACTGTAAACTAAACTAAACTAAACTAAACAAATTCTGAAATTGTTCAAGTTAAAAGGATCAGAACACAAATATCTTTCAGCTCCATTATGTCTATAGCAGTGAAATGTTTTCCAGGTGCAAGGCATGCTGGATGAGCGCCCCGCTCTCATAGGCATCATGAACCCAAACAACGGCTTCACGCCTCTCGCGACCGCCGTTAGAAAAGGTACAGTTGTACATGGACATTTTGGCGCGTGATCTTTATCGGAACTAACTTCATCTTTGTTTTTCAATATATTTTCCACAGACAATTTTATAAATATTCACTAACAGCGCCTTCCCATAAGTGTCGTTCAAGCGCCAAAAGAGCCATGCAGCATTGTATCGATGGCTTCAAAACCGTTCGCAACATAGTTCCGGTAAGAATAGCCGGACCGCCCGTCCATTAGTGATGAGTTAGGTCAGGAACCGGAGACGCGAATAGAAAACAATGTTTTATGCATGCTTATAACTTAGTATCGATCTGAAGTATTTGTAAAGGAAGCAGAAGGCAAGTTACTTACTTATTCGTGCTACCAGCTTCACTAGGTCTGTCTGCAGCCGCAGTCTGCATTTGTGAGAAAAAGTGCAGTGCGTTCACAAGCGTTAAGTTAGTGACATGTTGCCAACTCACTACTTCAAAAGAAGACTCGCACCCATGACACGAGCGTTTCGACCCCAAACGGATCAAAACTCGTTTTGAAAGTGAAGGACTTCTCTGGACAAATTATATCACTTCACTACATATTATAAAACAAAGTCCCCCACCGCGTATGTCCGTCCCTATGTATGCTTAGATCTTCAAAACTACGCAACGGATTTTGATGCGGGTTGTTTTAAATAGATAGAGTGATTCAAGAGGAAGGTTTTAGTATATAATTTGTCAAGCGGGCAAAGCCGCGGGCATCAGCTAGTAATAAAAATATCGATAAAAAAGGCAAATAGATTACTTGAAATTTGCAGATATAAGGCATCGTTTTTGTGAGTCAGTTTCAAAGTTTTCTCATAGTGTGGTGCTTTTGTTTTAGAAAGTAAAAAGCTAAACATTAATCGATTAATTTTAGTTACTGGCTTTTCCATTAAGGAATCTGTGTGTGGAGTCCATTTGTAAGATCCCGTAGTAGTCGGCACCTTACACTTGCAGTTTATGTAAGAAGTGGCAAGTAAGTAAGTACTTGGAGTTAGGTGAGTTGACGTAAACACACACAGATTTGGTAACACTAAAAGTTTATTAGAGTACCGATCACAACAAAGTAAAAGTGGGTTGGATGCCAATCCGCGGTGTTCGCGTAGTATGTAATTTGTCAACTAACTTAAAATTATATTAAACATGGTTTTAAATACGAAAGATACATGTAGGTTGCTGCGTTTGCAGCCTGACGGTATGTACGTAAACCGTACACCATTATTTGTGCCCAGATGGTCTGCCTCGTATATGTAGTGGTCGCACGCGCGCCTGCTGACCATGAGGGCTTGGGCTCGATTCCCAGGTCGGGTAAAGTGTAAGTAGGAATTTCTCAATAGCAGCCACGTTGTCCGGATTTTGACACGGTTGATGGCAAAAGATTCGCCCTTTATTACACGGGACTTAAACACAACTGGCGAAATGTGCTGTCAGGTATACCTTTGCTTTACGCCGCGAGGATTGATTACAGGCGTGGCGTTATGTAATTTGAAAGGCAATAAGCGCAAACAGGTAGCGACAGGCCCAGGTCAATTTAGTTTATTTACTACGTGGCAGGTGACGTAAACACAGTCCGTTTCCTGCTGAGCGCGGGCGCCGAGATCGACCAGCTGTCGTCCACCGGTCAGACGGCGCTGCACCTGGCTGTGCTCACCGCTAACATCCCTATCGTTCAGCTGCTGTTGGAGCAAGGCGCCGAGTTTGAGGTGAACACATTTGACACTTGCAGGAGGGTTCGCGTAAAGTACTAACAGCCGCGCATGTCGACCGAACGTAAAACTACGCTTTTCTAGGTCTGTCACTAGAATTCAGCTGCATCCAGTTCGACTGTAAGGCGACCCGATAAGTGTAGAGACAGATCGGCATTCGTTTCGACTAAGGCTTAATGGTATTCAGCTGCATCCAGTTCGACTGTAAGGCGACCCGATAAGATGTAGAGACAGATCAGCATTCGTTTCGACTAAGACTTATTGGTATTCAGCTGCATCCAGTTCGACTGTAAGGCGACCCGATGAGATGCAGAGACAGATCGGCATTCGTTTCGACTAAGGCTTATTGGTATTCAGCTGCATCCAGTTCGACTGTAAGGCGAACCGATAAGATGTAGAGACAGATCGGCATTCGTTTCGACTAAGGCTTATTGGTATTCAGCTGCATCCAGTTCAACTGTAAGGCGACCCGATAAGATGTAGAGACTGATCGGCATTCGTTTCGACTAAGGCTTATAGGTATTCAGCTGTATCCAGTTCCACTGTAAGGCGAACCGATAAGATGTAGAGACAGATCAGCATTCGTTTCGACTAAGACTTATTGGTATTCAGCTGTATCCAGTTCGACTGTAAGGCGAACCGATAAGATGTAGAGACAGATCAGCATTCGTTTCGACTAAGACTTATTGGTATTCAGCTGTATCCAGTTCGACTGTAAGTCGACCCGATAAGTGTAGAGGACAGATCGGCATTCGTTTCGACTAAGGCTTAATGGTATTCAGCTGCATCCAGTTCGACTGTAAGGCGAACCGATAAGATGTAGAGACAGATCAGCATTCGTTTCGACTAAGACTTATTGGTATTCAGCTGTATCCAGTTCGACTGTAAGGCGAACCGATAAGTGTAGAGGACAGATCGGCATTCGTTTCGACTAAGGCTACCATTCTCCCCTGTCAACCGTCACGCAATCACTTACACCTTTTTCCCTCATATCATTCCTAACACAATCCATCCATCGTTTCCTTGGTCTTCCTTTCCCTCTCCATCCATTTCAATATCGGTGCTGCAATATTCATGGTTTTTGTTCGTTTACTTGCTAAAGTTACTACTACACTATACGTATGAAATTGAGTTAGTTTAGATGGTCGAACTTGCGTCCTCCACAAGAGATTGGTTTTGTAACCGGACCGAACGCTTGTGTTTACCTTTTGTGACAATTCTTGTAAATATGTCGTTGGTACGCCTTATTAAATAAATAAATAAACGTGAATTATGATTATGGTTAATTTTCTTTGTATCTACTCCATTTCGCACTTATTGCTAGGAGTGAAGTTCAGAATAGTACATTTTGATACAAGTGGAGAATGCTGTTTTAAGCTTTCACAGTTCATAACTATACTTAAAACAAGTAAGTGGAATCCAGTATTGAGTATGCTCAAAAGTAGCAGCCAGCAACATAATAAGAACTTCACAAAACCTAGTGATACTGTGAGTGTGTTTTGCCGTGACTTAGTGTCGAGTTCCAGTAGTGCGCGTAGCAAAAGACAAAAAAAGAGGGTAGACAGATTTGTCTGCTCCTAACAATTTTTTCCACCCACCTGCATTCTCCAGTTAACCCGCGATCATGGCGCTTGCAACAGCGTCGAAATATCGGGAGCTCAAAAACAATGAATAATCACGGAAGATATCCCGTAAGTGACATTTTAGGCAAGTGGAGAATGTTTGTTATTGCATTCGAGGCGGAATTAACACCCGAGCCCTACGGCGAGGTTGTTTTTGAGCCGAGAACTACAATAACAAATGTCCACTTTTGAAGACTTAAAATAAAAGAACGAAAAATATTTTTGTCATGAATTATTAGGAAACTATGATTTAAATTTTCTTTTTTTTCCGCGCTTTGCTTTGACCAAGTTGAAGGAGAAGCAAAGGTATAAAGCCGCTAAACAGCCTAATAAGAAAAATAGGAAATTCAAATGTTTTTGAGTTTAGAACACAAATAAATGTTAATTTGTTTATAAACGTTTTTTTTGTTATTATTTTATTATTACAATCACGGTTTTTGAGATATTCTTTTATGAACATTATTTAAATATTCAAAAAATATTAACGCCGCCGCCGCGCCGTAAAGACGCATATCTCTTTGCCGATTTAAAAAAAAAAAATCACCTCCGAATAGACGACCGCCTGGTGACTATCGCGAGACGGTTGTGAATAAACGCATTGAACCAATTTGGACTAATTATAGGTATAAGTTATCTGTGGCAATTTTCATTCCCGCACTCGTGTTGGAAAATGAAAAATCGCACGCGTGTGTAATACATTGCATTGTGAACCTAATCGTATTGCAATATGAACCAATTTTCGAGGAAGTGTATTGAAAATCCTTTTATCGAACTAATGAAAACTGCTACAATTTTGTTTTTCTTTAATAAAATTATCAAACTTTTATCAAAATAAAAAGAAAATAATTCGATTTATGTATCAACATTGAACGCGTATGCAGTTTCAGCGTGCGAGTCGGCTGACGGATGTGAATGTTCGGTATGATTCAAAAACGTGCGTCTGTCCTAAAGAGATTTGAGACACTTATATAGAAAGGCTATCAAAAGAAATACCATACAAAATCCCACAAAAAAAGCCATTTTTACGGACAGTTGACTGTCGCAAGTTGATAACGATTTTGTTCGCGTTAGTGCAGGGTCGCGATCTGAACGGTCTGCGCGCGGAGCATTACGCGGTGGACTCGGGCAGCCTGCACATGCTGCGCCACATCCTGGACAGAGGAGGAGACGTGCACGCCGAGGACGACCACGGGTGGACGCCGCTGTTCCGGGCGCGTATGATATTGTAGACATACATGACAGCACGTAGACAGTGGTGCTGACCCTTCATTTAGATGTATGTGCCGTACACCGTTGAGGTTGTCTTCTGGCAGGGTCAAGAATAACGCAGAGAATGTCGCATCAAGTCAAGAATAACATACTTTTGTAATATCATTGACAGGATTGCAAATTTCGAATCGATCAGACCTGTGGAAATTGTTTGTACATATCTCTTCATTAACTATAAAAGAGGTGATGACCTTCAAACGGCTGAACAGGTTTTCTTGAAACATAGCTAAGAACACTCTCGAATAAGACACCTTTCAAACGAAAAAAACATAATCAAAATCCGTTGATTTGTCCTGAATAAATCAACGGCTATAATGCCACAGACAGACACACCAATCACACTACAAACTTATAATAACCCATCTTTTTCCTCGGACGTTAATTAAACCACTGCGTTCACTAAGAAAAAATAGATTGCTTCCTGCCCCGCGGTTCCGCCAAACTTGCTTGTTTTTGGGATAGAAATAACGTGCTCATCATCCATTCTCATCAAAGAATAAAAAAATAAATGCAACTGCGGAGGGTACGGTGTTGTGGCGCAGCTCGAAAGAGGCCCACGTCTAGCAGTGCACTGTAGACTGAGCTGATAGGAGAGCTGGGAAATGATGTTATGACAATGAAACATTGTCCTGTTTGGCACAGTATGTCAGGGCGCAGCAACAGATGTGGTGGAGGAGCTGGTGGCGCGCGGCAGCTCGCTGGAGATGGCGGACCGCGCCGGCCTGCCACTCACCTCCGTCGCCAGGCTGCTCACCACCACCGCGAGCAAGAAGTGAGTCATATAGTGCTGTAACATGGCTCTACTGAAGCTTCTGGCCCACCGCCGACAAGGAAACGACTGGCTATTGACTTTATCGCTCAAGAAACGTACAACAGATGTAGCTCCTGGTCCTGCCTCAATAAAGGAGATACATACATACTTGCCGACTGTTTAGACTGCCACAGCCCTTCAGAATTATATAATTTATCGTCGCGCCAAGAGCTACCAATCAAATCAAAGCAAATCTTGCTACATTGTTCTCACATAATGTACCATCTCAACAAGAATGATGTAACCAAGGTTTTGTAAAAATATTCTAATTTAAAAGAAAAAAATATTCTAATTTAAAAGAGTGTCCATGGAGTTTGAAATAGGCAACTACAGTACTTTCACAGAGTCGCGACTCGTGGTCCCACTAATTTGACCCACTGGTGGGACAGTGTGTCGATTTAATGGGCTCGTGGTCCCACTGTTTGGTGGGACCATCAGTCAACGTAATGCAGTCACTCGTGGTCGCACTGATTTGGTCATAAGGGCTATAACACAAATATATTTGGTGTAGTCTCAGTAGTCCGGTTACAGTTAAGTCAAACGGACTTCTGAGTCGTCGAACGACTCAGAATCAGGAATCGATGGTCGATCGAGGATCGACTCAGGAATTTATTATTAAATTATTTTATTTTATTATTAAAGTTTTTCCGCCTAAGGGGGATTCAAAACAGGAATAAGCCGAAAATACAAAAGGCCAGCATAAAAACGTGAAGCAAAATAATTATTTTTATTTCTAACAATGAACTTAATGAACAAAACTTAGAGTTTGTACTCTTTAAACAAATTTTTATATTTATCTTAACTTTTCTAAAAAATAACCAACTGTGATCTCCTGGTTTATCAGCTGCATTTGTGACTGTATTATTAAGTCGTCTTTTAACAGTTGCAACCGATCTCTTTTCTTTTCGAAAGTATTTTTGCAGTAAAATCTTCTTTAAGTGTATGCAGTAGTTTCAAAACAGTAACATAATTTTTATTTATACTTATAATGAGTTTTGAATTCCAACTTTCGCATACGTTATTAGTGCGATGTCTTTCGCTAGATACACACCATTCCCTTACAATTTTTTTCAGATTTGACATAATATTTATCAAAGTATGCCATAAACACGTTCATTTTCTCCATGTTCATACATTCAGTTTTGATGTATTCCAAACCTTCTTGAATGAACTCTTGCGGCAAAAGGGGAAGAGCAGAACATAATCCAACTATTCTTTTATAGATTTTTGCTTTCAGACCTAACGTTTTAGCTTTCTTGTAAAGGCTCCGCACGAAATGGGCGTAACATCTTTTAATAATTACGGTATGTAATATTTTCTGAATGTCCATTCAGAAAATATTACATACCGTGAACGTTAGGACGTTTTAGCTTTCTTGTAAAGGCTCCGCACGAAATGGGCGTAACATCTTTTAATAATTACGGTATGTAATATTTTCTGAATGTCCATTCAGAAAATATTACATCCAAAGCATTGGTAGGAGCAATTTCGAAATCGGCGTGAATTTTTATAGGATTCCATTCTGGAAATCGTGTCTTAATGATGTCAAATAATGCGAAGTATGAGTTTTCTTTTTTGTCACTCATGAGAGCAAAAAATAATGGAGTAACTTTTGTTTTGTCAGTAGTACTCCCCGTGTCTCCATGTATCACCATTAGCTGATAAAAAGGCTTGGGAGTGCTTTTAAAGGTTGCATCAAAAAAAAAAAATCATCGGTAATTGGTAATAATTGCTCAGTTCTTTCTGATGCAAATACAATGATTCTAGCATCGCCGCCAATACAAGTATAATCTGCTACAAGAAATGATTTGAAATTTGCGGGAATTTCAACCTCATGTAATGTCTTGTAAACCAATTTCTTTAATTTTAGCTGTTTTTTTCTTTCGCTGTACAAAGCACATTTCATGTTGTCGAATGACGACACGTTTGTAACAAGGTTAATGCCTTCGTCTAATAGGGGGTCAAAGTGTTTTTTGTAAATTTTAGGCATTGGCTCGTCCGAACTCGCAGCTTCTTTTTTCGCTTCTATAACTTTTAGTGCCACCCTGTGTTTTGCCATATCTGGTAAACACTCGGATTTGTGAACCTTGCTCTTAAACACTGTGCTATCCTAAAATAATAAAATTTGGTCAATATAATGCGAACCCGAAGTAAATTCTAGTTAAGTTTAACGGCAGAGACGTAACGTTTTGTTTACTTGAATTATAAAAAGTAATCAATAAGAGCCGATGAACGAAATCGTTCAATAAAAATGCATTGATTTTGATTTTGAAAAGGCTCGCTCTACAACACCCTCTTGGCGGACAGAACATTCGCCGAGAAACTCGCTTGGTACTACCCATGCCAGCGGGGGTCAGGGCAGTCATTAAGTAGGTACCTATCGCACTCGCGTACTCTCTTATTTCCCAGCGTGAAAACTATCCGATCTACACATTCAATGCTCGCAACTCGTCAACTCGTTTTATGCGAGCGTGGCGTCGAACTCAAACTCAAAGCATTTATTCCAATTAGACTATAACAGGCACTTCTATAGGTATGTCAGAAAAACAAATAAGGCGAAGCTACAGTCACAGACACAAGGCATAATAACTTGTAAAAGTACTTTATTTGCCCATTTCAAAGCGTAGATCTCTATTATAAAGAATGGGCAAGAAACTCCATGGACACAAAAACAGGAAACTGATCTTCACGTCAAATATCAATTCATTGCTGGCTGTTCCTATCACTCAACATTAATTATCAGCAGAATCAGTCAAAAAACTCCACGATACGACAAAAGAATGTATCAATGCGATCAAGAACCTTGGTGTACGTCATCAGGGGACCCCATACACACAATACCTACATTTGCTTTCACAAAAGTTGGATACGGTGACTTATAACGACCTAGAGTCAGCTGTACTCATTCACGCCTTATTCATTAGCATTAGTTACGTGGTAGTTAACTATATTCAATAAACCATCATCTTTGGCTATCCGTGACTTATCATTCAAGCTATCACTCAAGGTGTGTGCGACCCATTCAGCAGCGCATACCTACATCTTTATGTAAGTTAAAAGCGTCCAGCGTTCCGGGTGTCGTGATCTCTAACCAATCCACGCTCGTTGTTCAACATTGCAGCGGCCGTAGCCGCGACTCCGTGCTGCGCCTGGTAGACTCCAGCTACCCGCACGAGAAGGCGCTCGCCAACTTCACGCGCCTCACCAAGAAGATCTACAACGTTCACTCGCTGCTCAAGCTGCCCAGTCCGAGCAAGAGGAACAATTGATGTCAAAACACTTCAGCAATGTGTAACGATACAATTAGTTTATTATTTTAGTTTGTTATTCTTTTACCTGCCTTTCCCACTTTGTCGTGACGACAGATAATCGTGTAGTTCTAAAGAGAGTATTTATTTAAAAAAAACACACAGGACATTATAGAAACAAAAAGACAAAATTATGACAAAATTTGTGTGTGTGTGTGTTTAAGTGTCGTGGCTTGTGTATTTAAATGGAGGTGTCCACATATAGGACGACGCGATTACTGTCGTCCATGACTTGCCAACTAAAAACCAACGATAAATTAATCGTCACGACATAATGGGAACGCGGCCTAACAGCGACAACCCACAAACTTTTTGCTACAAGAATCGCTGTGATTTTGATAGACGTGTCAGTCGTTCAAGCGACCGTGGTAGTCTTATAATAACTGTAATTTTGAATTGATTAAATCAGAGGTTGGGAATTGTTATAAATCCAGGCTATTGTAGGCTAGCATAAGTGATAGCAAAAAGAAAGTGGAAGTGGGCGGGCCATATATGCCGTAGACTGGATGGAAGATGAGGGAAGAAAATACTGGAGTGGAGACCACGGACGGGGCGGAGGAATGTGGGAAGACAACCGACTAGGTGGATAGACGATCTCACTAAAGTGGCCGGAAGAAACTGGAAGGCCATGACACAAACCGCCAAAAGTGGAGAGATTTGGAAGAGACCTACACTCAGCATTGGGTGGCCAAGGTTTGAAGAAATAGAAGAAGACAGGCTGTTGTTTGTTCATTGCAGGACAAAGAGCTTCTTATGAGAAAAGTCCACTTTTCATTCTTCATGATTTCATTGTAACATAATTATATTTCCTATAGGTGTTATGGAGTCAGGCAAGTGGCAGTCGCTTTTAAAATGTTTCGTGTTTTCACAAGGAGTTTCAACAGGATTGACTAGTTTGCTATATGATGGAAAATACAATTATTTTTTTTTTTTTTCGTATTTCCTTGTTGATTTTTTCACCATCATTATGGCTGTCAGAATGACACATTTTCAAAACCCTTAAAGTTTTTCCATATTATTATGTCAACACAGAAATGAAACAACAGTATTAAAATGTAACACTAATTTTATTAGAAAATAAAAATATTTACAAAATCCTTATGAACTAACGGAGTATTGAATTGCATTATGCGTGTAACAAAGTGGTAACAGGTGTGGTTCAGATGAACACGAGAGGCGCACAGAGAGCAGAGCGTCCCCGACATTTACATATCCAACACGAAATGCATTTCATGGCAAGCCCTATACGAATCCAATAAATAATTAAATAATTAGCTTAACAAGTTACAGCAGTGTGATACATATCGTCAGTAGCAGTAGGTGCGTCATCCAGTACAGGCGCAGCGACGTGGCGGCGCCCGTCGCGCGCTTCTCGTTCTCGAACTCGACCGTGTTCTTGGGCATGCTGTGCCCGTTGGTTTGAACTTCTTCTATTTCTCCCATCTCAAACTGAGTGGCTTTTGTGTCTCTTCGCCGTCTCATCTTCCGATACTCTCCCTCCTCCTCGTCGACATATTCCTCTTCGCTTTCATCTTCTACTTGGGGTGTCGTGACCTCGACTTTATTACTACCTTCTGCTTTCAAATCTACAGGTCTTTGAATATTTACAAGTTTTAGATGTGTCGTCCTTGTATCGACTGGTTTTCCTTGATTCGATTCTTTATTAATGTGAGCAGCTACTGGTGCAGGGATTTCGCCCTTAAAGGGACCGAACTGTGGGGTTTTTAACAATTGCTCGAAGGTAGCCGGTAACTTGGCAGAAAATAGTTTACCTGGGGCTTTAATTCCATCCGAGACGCTCGTCAACGTCGCTGCTGATACAGTTTTTCCGTCATAGGTCGTGAAAGTTTGATCGCTGGATGACGACAACTTCTGAGAATGTTCTTTTGGTAGTTTTGGGTCGGGAGGGAGGTAGTGAGGGCTGATTCTATCTGAGTCCATCAGTAAATCGCCGGGAACTTCCTTTTCCATGTTTTTCTCGCTGAACAAACCAATCAGTTTAGTCACATTCTGTGTAATGTGACTCAGTTTGGTCACATTCTTCAAGTACACTGGATGGGGACGGTCTTCTTTAGCGTGATTAGTCGGAAACACTTCCTTAGTTCTATCGTTAGTGGGCAACAGGTGGTCCTCGGGGGATGGAATGAACATCGGTTCGAAGGTCTCGGTGAGCTTGTCACTGGAGGGGTACTGGTGGTTGGTGGGTTCGATGAACGGCATGGACTCCTCATAGTCGTCTTCAACAGCGGCGTCCTCACGTCGGTTGGCGTTGCCTTCATATTCAGCTATCTTGTCTTCACCAGCCATTAGTGGTTCTCTAATTATAGGTTTGAACCCACTCTCAACTACGATCGAGTCAGGCTTAAACCCAGTATTGACGGCAGGTGGTATCGTAGACTTGTCGGCAGATTCACCAATGAAATCGGATGACTTGATTTCGTTTTGCGACTGCTGTTCACTTTCTTCTTGGAGATAAATACTTGGTGTTGATTGATAGAAAACTGATGGTTGAGTTGGCGGTGATTTCATACCGAGCTGCTTCGTTGGGATCATCTGCTGGTCCAGAGGCATCGGGTTGTCCATAGGCTTGCCGAGTATGATCTGCCCCGGTTTGTTGTAAAATGTTTGAACGTTGCTATGCTGAGCTATCGCATCGTTGCCACCGGGAGGCAGCATAATTTGACTTTTGACTACTTGGTTAGCGATAATATCGGTTTGACCTAAATTCAATGTCTGACTTGGAACTGTTAACTGTACGTTGGAGCTTGGTTTGCCCATTATTATGGACCGAACTGGATTACTCGGTATCTTCGAAAATTGTGGAGGCAGTGGAGGCACTGCAAATTGAGAGGGCGCTGAGTTTTGCTGATGCACTGAATTTTGTTGATTCGGTGAACTTTGTTGATGTGCCGAATTTTGTTGATGTGCCGAATTTTGTTGATGTGCCAAATTTTGTTGATGTACCGAATTTTGTTGATGTACCAGATTTTGTTGATGTACCGAATTTTGTTGATGTACCAAATTTTGTTGATGTGCCGAATTTTGTTGATGTGCTGAATTTTGTTGATGTACCGAATTTTGTTGATGTGCTGAATTTTGTTTAGGCCCTAATGTATTATAGTTGGGTTTATTTTGCATCGGGGGCATTATTTTCATTGGTGGCACGCCGTTCATTGGCGGTCGGTTCATGTTTGGCTGCAAACGATTTTGGTTGAACTTTGGCAGCGGTTTCTTCTGCGTTCCGTGGGGTCCGTGGGGGCCATGGTGGCCGGGGAGGGGGAGTGGGTAGCCCATGTTCATGTTCCCCTTCTGGTATGTCGGAGGTGGACGACGGAGCTTGATCTCTGGCGGCGCCGGCCGGCGGAACGGACCCGGACGCATGTTATTCACTGGCTTGTGAGAATTGTGTGGGGCTGGTCTTAACACTGACTGCAACGTCAGAGGTTTCTGGTTGGCCGGTAAGAAGTAGTTGTCAGTGTTCTTGCCCGGCTCGAGGAAGTACTCGTCGCCGTCGCGCAGCGCCTGCTCCGCGAAGCCGTCGAGCGCCTCTTCGTGCACCTGGTACTGCTGGTGCGTCGCGTTCCGCTTGTCATCGTGCATGCTGTCCTCCAGCGTCTCCACGGCTTGGATCACCTCTTTGATTTGTACGTTTGATATCGGCAATTCAGAATACTCCTGTCTCTTACTGTCATACGGCGGCGTCTCATCTATCCCAGGGTACACTTCTCCCAAGAGTCCGCTCTCGCTTTTATATCTACTGAAATCGTCATAATTCGTTTTCGTATTGATTATTTTCTGTATTTTCCTGCGATCATCTATAAATTTACGGTTCGGAGAGACTTGTGACGGTACCTGCACAGACTCCTCGCCGGCCAGGTCGTCGGGCAGCGCCACGGCGGGCACCACGCGACTCTCCTGCGCGACCTGTCCGTCCTGCGCGTCGCACTCGTCTAGCACGTTTATCCTCCACCCGAGGTGGCGGTGCGTGAAACACTGCAACAGACAAGCACGTTAATCCCAAGAATTAAAACAACCGTTGCAAGCTAATGAAACTGTCACCGTCCAATAATATACATTGAGAAGTAATCGAGCTATCTCATGCACAGAGAAGGAAGGCTGAAACAGAAAACAGATAGTAAACATTATGTACATACAGCGTATGTCGCACAGTGGAGGCGCAGATTCCATACTACATGGATACTCCACCTCTTGCTTCTGACGCCCAGTGCAGGCACACCTATGTTATGTTTTTATTTTTCAGAAATCATAGCGGTCATAGACCTAATTATCTAGTACCGATCTGTCGGAGCGGCAAACTCATGTCGAAAATATCCAATTTCATCACGGGTGTTGCATATTTTATGTGTGCTTGCGCCAGGCGATACAATGGGAAGCGAAGTATCAGTAGTAAATGTAATCTGTGATGTAAGTAATAAATAGGCATAGTACTCGGACGTTAACATGGAACATGGAGTTTTTAAAGGCGTCGTTAATAAAGGAGTAAGAGTCGGAGACAAACTTGTTCCTGGACTCGATGTGGCATGTTAACGACTGTAGTGTATTGAGGGAGTGTCATGCGCAGTACTGCGTTGCGTTTATTGGACACGTTTGCATGCGTCCTAAGTTATAGTGAAGTAAAGAATCGTGAGATAATTGTAGAGAACAGATAAAGAGTCATGGATTGTACATAATAGTGACAGTTTTCAGTCGTTGTTGATGTTGTGTTTGTCGATTTGGTATGGTATAAACAAGTACATGAATATTAAAATATCACTAAATACATTCTTAAAGCTGGCGTCTATGCATATAGTACCATGCATATCTTGGAGGCATGAATAAAAGAAGTGCTTAACGTATTAAGACAATATTTCGCAGTTAATAGTTAAAACTTGTAAATGTTAACATTTACTGAGCACTCTGTTGCACCTATCACACCTTGGAAGCCTATTTCCAGTATGTAGTGGAGTGCGAGAGGCTCTGATCAATGAGCACTCCATTTCTTCACTACTCCGCCACCAAAGACAATAAAGTTTCTGGCTGATGCACCATGCGCAACAATCTACACACTCGATGAGGTTTCAACTCAGCTGGCAACCGACCTGGTAGTAGACCGTGTCGGGCGTGTTGCGGTCCGGCACCCAGCTGACGACGCCCGGGCTGCCCTCCTCGCAGACCAGCGTGAGCGAGCGCTGGTAGGCGCCGAAGCTGGGGTACTCGTCGGCCTCGGGGCCCTGCGCGTCCGGCGTCCAGTTGCACAGGCGCCCCACGCCGCTCGGGTTCAGCGCACCGGCGCGCGTGCGACGGACGCCGGCGTAGATCTCCACACCCTGCGAAATTATTGTAGTGATAAAAACTTTGTTACTGTCTTCTGCCTGCTGCACTAGCTCAGACGATGCGTCCGGTTGTGTGTTTCCGTCGCGGAACAGTGGTGTCGCAAGTCGAGTCGCGTTCACTCGTGGCATGCTCTAAGCAACACTTCATCGTGTTTCCGTTGAGACGCTCGTGTCGCTTGATCGCATAGTTCGTGGCTAAGCGGTTCCGGGTATTCCTCAGTTTTTTTTTTGCAATTTGACAAACAAAATATTTGGTCTGTCCTTATGTTCAAAAGGCAACCTTCTTTGCTTTTGTTAGTCGCACGAACTCAATAAAATACAGCCACTAAGCCGCTCGACAACATAGTTTCCTGACTGTACAAGTGTATATTGACATATTACATTACTCTTTGCATAAATATATTAAAACGCCCATATTTATGTGCGCTCTAAATAAAGCTTCTAAAAGTGTAAAACTAAAAGTTTCAGGAGTTAACAAACAAGATATTCTTGGAGCGCACTTCTTAAGTTTGAAGCAGATTAAAAGGATTCCCAAGTTTATCAGTTTTGTAAATGTGAAAAGCTGGGAGAAATCACTATTATTTTAAATGCACGAGTTTTGAACATAAATACGACGAAATATAGTTGGGCAAATTTTGTTACGGTGATAAAAGTCGTATCGGATTTGGACTAACTAAAGTTTTATTTTATTTTGCAATTAAAAAAAACTTAAATGAACTAAAATAAATCAACTAACAACAAACTACACGGCATTTTTTCAGTTTTAAAACAGATTTGCTGCATGAACTCATGCAGCAAATCTGTTTAAAAAAAAAATATATATATAAACTTTTGTTTTTGGTAAAATTACAAACTTTTGTTTTATGTGTCTCTTCTGTTCTCGAAAATCGTTTTCAAGTTTATTGTAATTCTAATCCATTGTAAACATTTTTTTGTTATTCATCAAAACAATTGTTTTGAGTTGAGAGAGAACGCAATTTATGATACTCTGAAAGAAAGAACAACGGCAGTGTTTAGGCCATCTTACTATGATCCAAACAATTAAAAAGGAAAATGACCTTTATAATTGAGTATCATTGCACAGCGATGTTCCGTCTCCCTCGCACTACTGTGCAAACCTATTCCTTGGTTCTTCCCCACCCTTTCTCACCAGGAAGGACAGTTGCCGGCTTGATTTCGTCGCGCACGCATCGGATTTTTCTAACAATTACTACAATTGCGTCCAAGTGCTTTTTACTGTGCCAAAATTACAGAAGAAGATACTCTGCTGTGAAGTGTTGTGATTCGTGTTCCGGAGGCCTCCGAAGATCGATAATTTCTGGACATCTTCAACGAGCTATGGTGAGTCCCTCATATCCATCCTTGCTGTCGCTGTGCAATTTTCTATTTCGTGGTTTAATACGGTCAAATTGAATCTATTCCTATAAGGTCCTTACCAGCGCCAACAGGCAGGTTTCTATCCAATCTCGATATAACATTTTTAACGTTCATTCATGAACGCTTTTAAAATTAAGCAGTTCCAGCTTCGCCATTCTTCTTTTAAAGGACATCAAACAATAAAGCAAAACAGTATATTTACCTCCTTCTCCTTATCGGTCTTGTGGAAGTACCCGCCCACGGGGTCGTTGGTGATGTAGAAGGGGTGGTAGCGCGCGGGCACGGCGGGGTCGGCGCCGCCCTCCACCACGAAGGTGTACTTGCGGCCGCGCACCACGTGCAGCTCCGGGATCAGCAGCCCGTTGATGTACCACGAGATGCCCCAGCCCACGTGACCTGCACACAAGTAACTCTACATTTGGCTACGAGTTCAGCAGTTTTTTGTGATTTATTCAGTATCATCATCTACCTAGCTTTCCCTCAACTTCATTGGGGTCGGCACCCAGTCTGACCGGATCCACTGATTGTACATCGAGCCGTCGAGCGATTGCCTATCTGACCTCAGTAGTTTCAGTAAATTGTTAAAGATGCATTCGGTGGAAGTTCTGGTGATGACATGGTTACGTCGGCTGTTTTATGAGAATGTTCCAGACCATGTTCGTGTCTAGAATGTTCCTCAATAGAGCTTTGAAGAAGGTTTCAGAAACTTGTGGAACTTTCTCGAAGGATCAGTCGACATATACAGTCAGGTACAGATAGTCGACATAGACATAATTTCACGAGAATTGCACTCGTTACAACGAAGTGAACAAAAGTACAATATCTAAGTGAATAATGATCAATCGCAAATTTGTGGAGTTATAAGTGTTTTGTAATTAATAAAGATAATTGGTGTTTAATTGGTGGTATTTTAATTTGTCCCACACCCTCCCCCTGCTCGTAACAATATTTACCGAGATAATGTTGACATTAGTAACAGTAGTAGTTCAGAAATGAGTGTGTTACCTGTGATGGCGGAGTATCCCTGCTTGCCGCCCGTGGGCCCCATCTGCGCGTAGAACACGCCATCCGGCGGCTCGTAGCACTGGATGGCGGGGATGTCCCACGGAGCTGACTTAGCCACCGGCTTCGGAGTCGGCACGGGGTTCGGCTTTATCACCTGTGCCTAAGGGTTATAACGTAACATTATTGACTAGGCAGCGTGCGTCTGTACTACACCCATATTTAAATCAATTATGTCCAAGTCCTATTTAATGGAAGGTGAGCCTATTGTCATCAACCGGTCACAAGCTCCAACTTAAAAAATCCCGGTGGAAAACCCCAAAAGCACTTTGACCGATCTGTAAATCGAATCACGACGGATACTCGTACAAAGTCAATATTATACGACACCATCATTAAGCTTTTATTATTAATTAGCCAAAGCTCACTTCCAACCATGTTAGTTAACACTACGTGGTGCTAACTCCCCGAGTCATACTCACGGTCTGCGCGGGCTCCTGGCGCGGCACGTGGGCCGGCGCGTCGTCCTCCTCCGGCATGGGGCAGTTCCACACGGGCGGGCGCCCGAACTCGATCAACTTGTCGCCCTGGATGTGAATTATAGTTTCAAATTTTAGTACATCAATTCCATAAAAAAAACTCACGATATTTCCTTAATAGACCCGATCATTTAAGAAAATATCCTGCGATTTTCAAATTCAGGTAATCATCTTCGTCGTCTCTTGGATTATTTTATCTGGGCTGACTTCGGCAAGAACTCTATCACATCGACAGCGTTAAAAGGACCTTCGGACTAATCCCTCAAATCCTTATATTGTGTTGCAAGATAAATTGATAAGATGTGTCGTACGGTGGTGGAAGTGGTCACTTCAGGGGTTCTGGCACATTTGTTCACATTCCATGTAACGCATGTACTGTTGTTTTAGTTTAGAAAGTTTACCTTGGTGAAGTGCGGGTGGTAGGAGACCTCGTTGCGGGAGTTCAGCGGGCCGATGGCCCAGATGACGGCCTGGCTGCTGTTGGTAAGCACGGCGCGGTCCAGCTCGTCCGCCGCCCGCAGCGAGCGCTGGTACGTCACGATGGAGTAGCCGTTCACCAGCGCCGCGTTCAGCAGACGGATCGAGTTTGTGTTCTCCTGCGCAGGAACCATGCGTAAGTGTAGTCTAGACTGTGGCTTCAACTGTGGGTTTAGGCGTTTGTATGACCTGCACTCCGCCAGTTTTCCGCGTTGTAATTATTTCATAAGATAATCAACATGACATATCATCACACATTACATCACGCCTGTAATCCCCGAAAGGTACCCCACACCGCCCATTAGTACACCCATATAGAGAGGCCGCGCCTATTGCCATCAACCGGGCACAAATCCAGACTCCGTAGCTGCTACTGAGAAATTCCTAATGGAAATACCCAGTACCACTTTGCCCGACCTGGGAATCAATTCAAGGCCCTCGTGCTCAGCAGTCGCGCTTGCGACAACTACACCAACGAGTCGAGGAACAATATCAAATAACGACGATATAGTGCTAAGAACTGTCAATTTGAGTTTATATAAGCGAGACTTTTTGCTTAACAATTACTTAGTGTAGCTGATTTTACATGAAGGTCATAAGTATGTGTATTTTGTTTATGAGATGTTCTTGATTTAGTTTAATTTCGTTGTAAGCAATGCTTAGTTTCTAATGACAAAGAGCAGCTTAGCTAACTCGTGTGAGTCGTGCGAGCAATTAAACTCGTACGTGACAATGTATTGTGCTGCAGTTGTAACCGCAGTACACAGTAAACCGTACAACCAGAAATGTTGTTGTTGCAGAATCTACTGATTTATAGTCATTTCGTAGTTATTTTACCTCTGATAGCAGCAACCTTATTGCTACGGCAACAAACATCACGTGAATTAGACAACGATGTCAAGTCGTAGGTAAAATGACTGTGAAAAAACTGTAGTAAGGGTCACAAAAGGGGAACATTTCATGTTCACTATCCCAGGTGTAACGGTGTTGCCGGGGCTGCGGGACTATTCGAAAGAGATACCGTGGCCCCGGAACACAAAGGGCGATGAAGGAACATGGATGGGTTTTAGTCAGTAAAAGTCTGACACTCCCTCCTGCTCCGCCCAGAGCGGGGGAGAAGTCATTTGACGATTTCCAAACCAAAAAAAAAAAAAAAAGGTGTAACGGTGTGAGACACCGCACGTACCACAAGCCTCTCGTCGGGACAGGATCCTCTGACTCCAGCGCACTGACTCTTGGCGTCCAGGTAGTAGTCCTCAGCGTATCCCTTCAGCGTCCTCTTGTCTACCCAAGCCACCGCGGGGTCGCCGCCCACCATCTGCGTCTTCAAGTTGTCGCCAGACACTCCGAATGCCATGTACTCGCCGTCCTCTGGAAATTACATACAGATTACGATAAATGAAATAGATAACATATCACACAAGTGTCTCCCGCTAAATGCTGGTTGGGCATTATTTGAGTCTATCGACACGGAAAGAAGTAGAAGAAGAATTGATTCCCATGTTAATGTATTGTGGAAGCTGCAGAAGATTGTTAAAATATACCTACTTGCATTGTATAGATTCCAGTTTTTAGTATTATATAATTGCATAGCACATGTGTGAGTACTTTGTACTGTTCAGCCACCACTTACATTTAGTTATCTTTCATTGACTTGAATATGCCTTGGTGGCTGAGAGAATGTCATACTCACTCAAATGTCTCGCTGATGGTGGCGGGTGTGTCGGGTCATTTAGTTTCCTTAAATATAATAATAATAATAAAAATGCGCGCATGCGTCATGTTCGTGAACGGGCGCTCTCAGTTGGGACTGGTCATCTCTTAGCTGCTACGGTTCGTTCATTGTAATTACTTTTTTTTTAAATTTTTGTTTTATTATTGTACTCTGGACGCTCTTAATGTGCACGTCTTTCTACATCGTTCTCACATAATGTATAATCTCAACATGAATGATGTAACCAAGATTTTGTAACAATATTTTGATTTAAAAGAGTGTCCATGGAGTTTCTTGCCCGTTCTTCTCCATAGAGATCTACGTTAGGGAACGGGCAACTACAGTACTTTCTCAAGTTATTATGCCTTGTGACTGTGACTGTAGCTTTGCTTTTATTGTATTTTCGACTTTCAAAAGTGCCGTAATGGTCTAATTGAAATAAATGATTTGAGTTGAGAGTTGAGTTGAAAATGACTTGAACAGTCCCTTAAAACGCCCGCCTTACACCACTTCCGGTTGTTTTAGCTTAGTAGAAGAAATTGCGGAATCGAATAATCCATAAGGTAATAGGAGTCCACTACTGGACAAGTGGCTTTCCCAAGCACTTTGTTTCCTACCTTTTGAATCCATTTTAACTTTGCCACCTATTGAAGATCGACGGTCATTTTAGCGTCGGAACGTCGGACATGTCTCGCTGTTTTAACTCCAGGACTCGTCTGCTTCAACAGCTGTCGGTCCGCTTGTACATAGAACCCTGTGTGCAGTCTGAGCAGTAGGGAGGTGGTACTGACCAAGCTTAGCCACGAGCTGCAGCACGATGCTGTCGCCGGCGACTGCCCAGCGCACCTCGAAAGCTAGCTCGTCGTGCAGCACCTCGCAGTTCAGCTTCGACTGTTCACAAACAAGCATACAAAATGTTAGGCAACGTGTATTAGCCGGAGGACATGCCGTAGAACATGAACGATAGAAATAAAAGTCAATTTTATTAGCTGCATCTGTAACTAACTAATTATGTAAACAAAAGTTAAATTTGACTCATTTTCGAGTTTCATACACGTTTAATTTGTATCCATTATGGCGGACTCCCAAAGATGATATGGGTATCAAATGAAAGGGTTTCCTAAGAAGAATATAAGAAGCGTGTTTTGGTTCTTATTTTTAACTATGATACATATTTTATTTATAATAAACTAGGCTCGGAATCTACAATTTTTGTCGCGAAACACTCTTCACAACTTCTAGTGTTTCAGCTGGAGAGAAAAATGGCGGAACAAGCTCCCAGCATGCGAGCATGGTTGTTGTCAAATGTTTACCTTACTGCAGTGTGTCCAACCTGTGGGTCGCGACCCCCTGAGGTTTCGTAAAAACTATCTCAATAAACAAAACAATAAAGCCTAGAAAGACAGATTTAATAAGAAAATGTTAACTATAAACATTACTAAACGTTACTAGTTTGTTATTATACTTAAAATGTTACTTACGGGATATCTTCGGTGATTTTTTATTTATTGATATCCCGTAAGTGACATTTTAAGTATAGTTGTGAACCGTGAAAGCTTAAAACAGTGTAGTTTGTTATTAACATAGTTTGTACGAATTCAAGAAGTTTCCAAGATTCTGAACTCATTTATTACTACCTGTGAGTTCGTTAAGATGCTATAGTCGGTGCCAGTTAAGATCGCAAAAGCGGGCCACCGTCTACTATAGTAGGTAGGTGTGCTCTTTGTATAGCAGAAGTCGTTTCATTTCTTCTTCTTCTTCGTTCGCTATCAAACAATAGTATGGTGCTTAAGTTTATCAATAAAGAATCGAAGGAATCAAATAAGGGATGCAAAAACTTTGTGTCAGCATTTAAGATGTTCCACATTTTAGTGACGGTAACCACAACAACTACTCGAGTGCATAGTACTCGTACATATAACTACCTGTACCTGTCTACATCTCACTCGTATCATTTTGCACTGTTTTAGACTTTCATGATTTTTCACTTCTCTTCAAGTACTTACGGGGTCGGTTCTTCTTCTTTAGTCGTATCATTTTATTAGCAGAATGTATATGAGTGTTAAAACTAGGTTCAACTTGGCAGTAATATTGACCCGACACACAGCAGTGCCGCCACTCCAGGGGCACATTTGGCCACGTTCCAATCGCGAGCTCTTTCATTGAACTCCGGGGAAGAAGTTATTTTAATTGAATCGATCGCGATTCCAGTGAAATGCCATCGTATAAGCTGTGATTAAAGAACTGCATTTTGCTTATTTTATAAAATAACCCATATGACAGACGAACAAGAGAGTGGGACAATGCAGGCTCCGGTTTCACTAGGTTCGAAACGCTACATAATCTAGATTTCCGCTTCAGGAGTTGCTATCAACTTATAATAATAATTTCATGCTGCAACTTATTTTACATAATAATTATTAATAATATATTAATGGTATATGGGTACGCCCTGCTGCAGATAAAGGTTCCCTATCCATTTGCATAAAATTTTAAGGCCTAATATATAACTTGGCATACTTTTGTTACTCCTAATTATATTTTCGCATAACATTATTTACGCATAACAGCTTTTTTAAGCATAATTTCTCTAATCATAATATAAATTAAGCATAACATTCTTATGCATAAATTTATGGACGCATAATGATATTAAAACATATTTTTATAAACATAACAAAGAAGCATAATAATTAACTCCGAAAATGTTAGACATACCATAATTGGATATTCCAATTTATTTCGACATATGGCAGAGTATTATTATGAAATCAAAAAATCAAAATCAAAATCAAAATCAAAGCATTTATTTCAAGTAGGCCAGTTACAGGCACTTTTGAATTGTCGAAACAAAGATGAAAATTAAATGTAGCTACAGTCCCAGTCACAAGGCATAAAAACTGTGAAAGTACTGTAGTTGCCCATTCCCTAGCGTAGATCTCTATGGAGAAGAACGGGCAAGAAACTCCATGGACACTCTTTTAAATCAGAATATTGTTACAAAATCTTGGTTACATCATTCATGTTGAGATGGTATATTATGTGAGAACAATGTAGCAAGATGTGCACGTTAAAAGTGTCCACAGTAAAACAAAACAGAAAAAAAAAACCAATTCAAAAACTAAGATAATTCATTAAAATAAGCCATGGCAACTGAGAGATGACCAGTCACAACTGACAGCGCCCGTTCACGGACATGACGCATAGATCAGCACCATTCAACTCAACCATTTTGAAGGGAACTAAATGATCCGACACATGCGCCACCATCAGCGAGACTTTTGAGTGAGCATGACATATTCTCAACCGCCAGGGCACATTCAAGTCAAGAAAAGACGTAGGTTTCCAGCGACTGATAGCATTCTAGTACATAGCACTCACACAATATGGGCTTTGCGATTATATAATACTAAAGAGATTGAATCTATACAATGCAAAGATATCGTACAATCTTCAGCAGCTCCAACAATACAATTAGTGCTATCCATTTATGCGCCCCTGTCCTTGTGGAGCAGGACCGGCATTGAGCCAAGCATTTTTATCAGCGATATAATCGTCCAATTTGTAATATGCTTGCTTACTTAATGTGCGTTTAATGCATGTTTTAAATTTCGTTTCATTCAGTTCAAGAATGCTTTGTGGAATTTTATTATAGCATCTCAAACAGTACCCCATGAAAGAAGAGTCTACTTTAGCGAGTCTGAAGCCTGGCTGAACTAATTGGTCCCTATTTCTAGTACTGTAATTGTGTCTGTCACCTCTTTTACCAAAAAGATGTAGATTTTTCCTCACGTACATTATGTTTTCGTAGATGTATTGACAATGTACCGTCATGATGTTAATTTCCTTAAACAGTTCCCTCAGAGAATCGCGCCTACGAAGATTGTATATGGCTCTGATGGCTCTTTTTTGCAGAATAAATATAGATTCAATGTCTGCAGCCCGTCCCCATAATAAAACTCCATAAGACATTATACTATGAAAGTAACTAAAATAGACCAATCTAGCAGTATCTACATCAGTAAATTGACGGATTTTTCTAATAGCATATGCTGCTGAACTTAGCCGCCCCGCCAGAAATGTTAAATGAGAACCCCATTGAAGCCTTGAATCAAGCGTAATCCCCAGGAAAACCGTTTTATCTACGAATTCAAGTTTCTCTTTATTCAATACTATATCACAATCGCTACTTTTGACATTCGGTAAAGCAAATCTTATGCATTTCGTTTTTTTTTCATTGAGTACCAAATTGTTTGCTGTGAACCAATTATGGACTTGAAGTAGGGCATTATTCACGTCGTCTAGATTTTGGGCTCGTCTATTTATCTTAAAAATTAGGGAAGTGTCATCGGCAAATAACACCATATTTTGAGGTTGGTTTTTCAGTAAATACGGTAGATCATTTATATATACTAAGAAGAGGAAAGGACCCAATATTGAGCCTTGCGGAACCCCCATTTTGACTTTTAAACCCTGTGAATTAACACCATTTATTTGAACATATTGTTGTCTATCACTCAAATAAGATTTTACCAAACTAAGTGCAAGTTTACCTAGTCCGTAATGCTCAAGTTTCAAAAGTAATGTGTCGTGATTTACACAATCAAATGCTTTGGAGAGGTCACAAAATATTCCTACAGCGTCTTGGGACTCTTCCCACGCCGCAAATATGTGCTTTAATAAAGTTACACCAGCGTCAGTTGTACAACGTCCCTTAGTGAAACCATACTGTTGATTGTGTAAGATTCTGTTGGTGTTAAAATGATGGAGCATTTGATTAAGCATTACCTTTTCGAACACCTTGCTAAAAACTGGCAACACGGATACAGGCCTATAATTATTAGTATCTTTACTATCCCCGGATTTGAAAAGAGGTATGACTTTACTGTATTTCATTAAATCAGGGAAAACTCCTTGGTCTACGCACAAATTAAAAATTAAAGCTAAGTAAGGAGCTATAGTCTCAAGTATGGATGTACAAACTTTGATAGACATTCCCCATAGATCTTCGGTCAGTTTGATTTTTATTTGCCGGAAAGCTTTAATAACTATCATAGGGTTTATGTGTTCAAATTTAAATTCAGCCTGGCATCCAGACACATTCGCCTTTAATAAATCAATTGAGACTTCAGGAGAGGAATTAAGAGCCTCCGTAGTTTTTAACGGTATATCGGTAAAGAAATTTACAAATTCTTGAGCTACTTCCTGATTAGAGCTTTTAGGACCACATGCTGTATTTAATGTATAGCTAGTATTACGTATTTTCTTCCTGTTAGTCTCGCTATTTATGACTTTCCAAACTGTCTTTATTTTATTTTCTGCTGTTTTGATCTTGTTGCTAATGTGCAGGGCTTTGGCAACCTTGCATGTATTTCTAAAAATTTTTGAATACTTAGCAACATATTTGTTAAAAGTTTCAGTGTTTATGTAAGGCTTAAGGCCATAAAGCTCAAATAGTGTTTCCCTACTTTTTCTGATACCTCTAGTTGCCCAATCACTGAATATAAATTTAGGGCAAATACTTTTAGTCTTCTTTTCAAAAGTTTTGTTGAATTCAGTGTGAACTATTGAAAAGAAATTATCATAAAATTGATTTATATTAATATCATCATTGCTAAATACACTTAGCTTGTTCTGTAGGGAAATATTATACCTATTTAATTTGTTAGAAGTTATGGGTCTAAATTTAATCTGAACTTTTTGTAATGGTGTATTACTCCTAAAAGTTACAGTCTGTCCGCTATGGTCAGACGGCAGACAATTAACTATGGCTTTATCTATGTAATCACAATCGCAGAAAACATTATCTATGCAAGTAGCAGAAGATGGAGTGATTCTAGTAGGTTCTATAAAAGTGTTGGTCAAGTCAAATGACTTAAAAAGATTTAATAACCGACTGCTATTTGAATTTTCTTCTAAAATATTGATATTAAAATCACCACAAATAATTGTTGATTTATTACTAGCTGCAAGTTTTGCCAGGACATCTTCCATTATTGACTCAAATAAGGAAAAGTTTTGATAGTTTGGGGGTCTGTATACACACACAATAACATGCTTATCTAGCTCAACACAGGACAGTTCGACGCAATGTTCAGCCGAGAGACCCACTATGTCGTTACGTTGCTTATATTTAAAACAATTTTTTACTAAAATTAGGGAACCTCCACGAAGCATAGTTTTACGGTTAAAGCAGCTACCCACCATATAGTTCTCATAATTAATAAGCATTTGGTAATCTTTAAGCCAATGTTCAGTAAAACAAATAATGTCAAACTTACTATTTTCTAAAAACAATTCTATTTCTAATAATTTGGAAGAAATGCCTTGGATATTTTGGTGGAATAATTTTAAAGTGTTCTGCTGAGGCCCTGTTTTACTAGCTAATTGAGTGCAAGAAGATACCTTGCTGTTGGTAGGTTTAACAATATTGTTAATGGTACCTTCTGTTGTCTCACTTTCTAGTTTAAATTAATATTAATATTTGGAGTGAGGCCGGAGACTCCCGTGCCATCCTCAGACAACAAGACCCTATCAGTAATAAACCCTAATTGAGAATTCTCCACGGTGACACATGGATCCTCCTCGGTACAATGTTTGTAAACATTTATAGCACTAATGCTATATTCATTTAAAGTCACCTGTACATTAGTATTATTACTAATAGTCGCAGTGTTAATAATATAACTAAACTTAGACATACTACTTATGTCTGTCTGAATATTATAAGCTAATAGCCGAGCTATTTTGTGTCTACAACTAATAGGTAGATACACTTTACCCCGAGTCGATCTAAGTTTACCAACAAAAGTGTTGATATCAATATATATAAGTTTGTCACTATAATGACCTACTAAAAAATGTAAATGTTTATTTAACATGTGAATATAATTGTTTTTTCTGTTACATAAATTTTCAAAATATGGAAAAGCACACAATATGATTTTCTTGCAATTTAACTTCAACAACTCTGAGACACAGTCAGTGATGTCTTCCTTTTTAATCTTAGAACTATTACCAACACATATAGTAAGGGTGGTACTAGGATCACAAACAGTCTTTGATACTGATGCCATAACTTGTTTGTAGTTTGACCCTGGCATACAATTGTTTTGGGTACAATAACTCAGGTTATTACTAATTAATTTACCTAGCCCCCTACCTATACTGTCAGAGAACATAACTGAATGATTACAATCATGACTATTAGGAGAAACAAAATTACCGGTATTTGATATGCTGTCCTGAGACAAATTCTCAACCTGGTATGGGTCCTCCATTACCTCAGGCTGAATAGTATCATGGTTGGTAACTGTCTGGCAACTACATTGACCCATTACCAACTCATTTGCTGCATAAATATGTTCCCTAATTTGGTTCTGAGAAATCTTATACCTACTAGAAAGGGAACTTAGTGAGTCCTGAAGTACCTGTATTTCAGACTGCAAATGCTGAGTATCAATTTCATATATTTTTATACTGTCCTCTAATTTTATTTGGTAATTATTTAACTTATTAACTAAATCAACACGCTCTTTCCTCAGTGGAATATATTTGGAAAAGCGTTTATGTTGTTTCTTAAATTGATTACATTTTTTAATGATTCTGTTTAATTTTGCATATTTCTTAATCTTCCTATTGCTAACTACAAAATTCTGTTTTAGTAAGGAATCTTCAGTCAGATCAATAGTTATTAAGGAAGGGGGGTTACAATTACTTTTTAATAATTCATTATATAAGAGTTTTGTTTCTATAACCTGAGTACATTCCTTTTCTTTCTGTAACTTAACTATACAATTATTGGCATGAATTAACTCATCTTCAAGGCCCCTGATTTTATATAAAGCCTCCTCATATAAGATACTACAATTATGGAAATGGCAAAACAAATTAAGCCAAAATAGTTATGGCAAAGTATATTAGGAAAAAGAACATTATGCAAAAAGAAGGGATCCTGCAGATACATCGCCTAAAACAGAACTGACCTAACGTGTAAGTTACTTTTAGTTTTTGGTATTTTGTAAAATATCTATTAGTTTATTTTATCTGTAATGTGTATTATCTATATAAGTATATAAATTCTCGTTTACAAGAACTTAGTTTTTTAGACATTTTTTTGTACTCTATCACTATGTTTTCCCATTTAACCCAAAGGTTGACTGGTAGAGAATGCCTTGTGGCATTAAGTCCGCCTATGTACCACTATTGTACATGAAGTTTAAATAAGTAAATACAGTATGTTGGTCGCTAGGAAAAAACAAAAATAACGCAAGACCTTTCACAGTCAGTAGTTTAGTGAGCTCACCCGGAATAAACGTTAAGGGAAGGACACGTTGGACACACGCCCGTGGTCTACACAGGAACATACTGCTCGACGTGTAGCAGCGACCTTCCCTACCCTATCACAGGCTAAGGGATATCGTATATGGTCATGAGGGCGAGCAGTAGCGGGCTTATAGAGGATTTAGTGCACAGACGTCCTTACAAAATCGAGTACTGTTTTAGTCCAGTGTTCTAACACATTTTTTGTTGTTAAGATTAAATACAAATGTATAGTTAAGTTAGTTAATCGCGGTTGTATTTTATGACAATAATTACAAGACGGAAACGTGTTGCGCCGTCCCCAAATGAAATGGGACAAGGGCAGCTGAAGAGGATGACGTTCATGAATTATGGCATTTCCTTTTTTACGAAATAATTATGATATTGGTCCATGACGATTAGTCGAGTTCTATAAACTCTTAAATCGTACTAAATATTGTATACTAAGTATAATCTAGCAAATTACCATTTGAATTTAATTTGATTTATTTAAAACCACTACCAAAGATTAGCTGAAAATTATAATTTTTCCAATATCTTTGAAGTTATCTTTCTACGTGTGCGTGACCTTTATCTCAGACTCAACCTTCTATCCTCATCTGTAGTATGTCTGCATCAGAACTGGGTCGGACCGTCAGACCGTCAGACACAGTAACGTGAAATAACATCACAACGGATCAGCGGACAAAACATGAAGGTTTTTGTGCTGATTACTTATTGTGTTATGAGATAGTGGCTGGCGGATGCGGACACTTTGACTTCAGTATAGTGTCCGGTGTCCGGAGTAGAGAACATAATGTGGACACTTTGACTTCAGTATAGTGTCCGGTGTCCGGAGCAGAGAACATAATGCGGACGCTTTGACTTCAGTATAGTGTCCGGTGTCCGGAGTAGAGAACATAATGTGGACACTTTGTCTTCAGTATAGTGTCCGGTGTCCGGAGCAGAGAACATAATGCGGACGCTTTGACTTCAGTATAGTGTCCGGTGTCCGGAGTAGAGAACATAATGTGGACACTTTGACTTCAGTATAGTGTCCGGTGTCCGGAGCAGAGAACAAAATGTGGACACTTTGACTTCAGTATAGTGTCCGGTGTCCGGAGCAGAGAACAAAATGTGGACACTTTGACTTCAGTATAGTGTCCGGTGTCCGGAGCAGAGAACATAATGCGGACACTTTGACTTCAGTATAGTGTCCGGTGTACGGAGTAGAGAACAAAATGTGGACACTTTGACTTCAGTATAGTGTCCGGTGTCCGGAGCAGAGAACATAATGTGGACGCTTTGACTTCAGTATAGTGTCCGGTGTCCGGAGTAGAGAACATAATGTGGACACTTTGACTTCAGTATAGTGTCCGGTGTCCGGAGCAGAGAACAAAATGTGGACACTTTGACTTCAGTATAGTGTCCGGTGTCCGGAGCAGAGAACATAATGCGGACGCTTTGACTTCAGTATAGTGTCCGGTGTCCGGAGTAGAGAACAAAATGTGGACACTTTGACTTCAGTATAGTGTCCGGTGTCCGGAGCAGAGAACATAATGCGGACGCTTTGACTTCAGTATAGTGTCCGGTGTCCGGAGTAGAGAACATAATGTGGACACTTTGACTTCAGTATAGTGTCCGGTGTCCGGAGCAGAGAACATAATGCGGACACTTTGACTTCAGTATAGTGTCCGGTGTCCGGAGTAGAGAACATAATGTGGACACTTTGACTTCAGTATAGTGTCCGGTGTCCGGAGCAGAGAACATAATGCGGACGCTTTGACTTCAGTATAGTGTCCGGTGTCCGGAGTAGAGAACAAAATGTGGACACTTTGACTTCAGTATAGTGTCCGTTGTCCAGAGCAGAGAACAAAATAATTTTGGTAGTGTTATATCAAAAACTTTAACTAAAATGTTTCATGATCGTTGGTTTACAAAACATTACAAATTGTAGTGCTTTCTATATGGTAGTGAGTGTCAGCTGCTAGACGTCACCTGTGTAGTGTTAGTCTGGGACCGTGTCGAGGTCGTGTGACGTCACACAGTGCCTCGGCCGGGCGACGCGCCGACAACGCGGGCCACGGGACGCCTCCAGCGCGCTCACTTCCATCTGGCCCGCTATCCAGCAGGGTAATTGCGTAACAATCCCAATGGCATTTTCAATATGCATTGTTACTCAATTAAAGCTAGTATTTCGGTATTATTTCTGCTAATATGACAAAAGTCTACAAATATGAGTTATTTTTTGGAAACGCAATAAGCGAATTTTTCGGAAACGCAGACCTGCAACTTTAGGCAATCACCGATTTCCTTAGTTTGTAAATAATCGTTATAACTAGAACTTAGTTGAAAGGCAACTATGACATATTTAAACTTGATTAGTTTTACCGGTTACGTGAGCAATGTTTAAAACCAGCAGTATAAGTTATTTATAGGAAGTCAAAGGCAATAAATACGTCAATTAGCTAATGTAACCTCTTTAAACAGGTACACACATATATAACACAGCTTATGTACAAGATTTTCCCATTGAACATGAATTCGATTATGTCATTATTTATGTAATTACCACCAATTCTAACATCAATACAGACTCGTTCAATACGATGCTATAGTACATACAATATAGAAAACATAAATTATAAACACATAAAATAGAAAAACACACAATATAAAATTATGCTAATTATGTTGTTATCAAACTCAATCAATACGGCGATAGAATCAATAAATGGTTGCCTACCAAAAAAAAAAAAAGTACTTAGTAAATACTAAATCTTTGTTTTTTTTTTCGGAAGGAAACGCTCTGGGCGGAGCAGGAGGGAGTGTCAGACTTTTACTGACTAAAACCCATCCATGTTCCTTCCTCGCCCTTTGTGTTCCGGGGCCACGGTATCTCTTTCGAATAGTCCCGCAGCCCCGGCAGGCACATTTACTGAGTCCTTACTTTTCAATGTTTATAAACTTTACTACATTTATAATAGTTGGTTTAATATTTACAATTATTGAAATGGCGAAGATGGGCGACATACAAAACAGTGTGGGAAAGGGAGAGCTTTTACCCAGCAGTGGGACGACACATGCCAGTCACGTAGTTATATTGTAACGCACCGGTTTAGCAGCAGCAATACCGGCACGCCTGGTGCCCCCTACTAACGCATAGGACTTCAAAAACAAAACCGGCGAAATCTAAATGTACTAAAGGTACAATTCCAGAACTTAAAAGAACTTCCCTTCTGAAAAGAACAAACGAAATGTTACGAGTATGTTGCCTATGTATATTTTGTAGTTTAGAATCATAAATCTTTTTAAAACATTGCGACTGTGTAGACGGCGCATTAAATATAGTTGCATCAATAAGCCTTTAACCCAATGGCTGCAGGATATTAGCGGACATCTGTGAAGCAGCCAAACCGTCGGCCGTCTAGCCGAACTGCTGGCCAGTTGGCAACCGACCCTCGCGTCTTTAGCCCCAGTTCTACGTTATCGTTTTAATTTACTCAATAGTAGTTTTTGACTGCGGCTTCGCCCGCCATTTTTCGGAAATTGTGTCACGGGATCGCAACATTGGAGTGAGTATCCTATGTGCATGGTCTACCCGAGTGCCCAATTTCATAGAAGTCTGTTTAGCCGTGTGTGGTGTGGCTGGATCGGCTGGACTGGGTGGTAGACAGCTACTTTCACATGTCCATATTAGTACGGATTGGGCCTTCACTGTTAGTTAATTTGCTAAATAAGTAAATATTGCGCGACGACTTTATTTTGTAATACCTAATATGACACATACGACTGCTTTATTATTCTAGTGGTCTAGTCAGTCAAGATTAAATGGTATTGTGTTTTCACATCAAGAGTTTCTCAATAGCAGACCGGAGTTTGGTCATCTTGGCAATGGATACAATATACAATACGCTTACCCTATATCACATTTGACTTAAACACAAATGGAGAAATGAGTGTGTAGGTACTACGCCTCTGACTACTCCTCCTGGGTAAACCGGCGTGATGTTATGTTAAGTTTTGGACACCGCATCTCTCTGTGTCTGTCTAATATTGTAATAAGCCCAACTAAGTAAGCCAGATGGGACTGGCCTGTAGTGGTTTAGCGTTGATATAATCTAACCGGTTGGGTTCGAACTAGCGACCGCTCACTGCCTGAACCGCGAAGTTGAATACTGTTTGATGTTTTGTAATTTTATAATATGACATAGTATACCTGCTCTAAATGAACAATACAGTTTCCAATGTCCAACATAAGCGTCTCTCTCCACAATAACGCGCACTCAACAAACAGCCGCTTTTCGCCTGAACAAGTTTACTTAACATTAAAACTGCTATCCCGGACATTTACACTTAAATCCTAAACAAACTAATTGTGCCTCCGCGAGGGTCCACTAGCCCCTCACTTGCTGGGCGTATGACCCTCGGTACGCAGTACGCAATGCGGCAGCGACACGCACGCGTAGTGCGTACTCTACGCTATGCGTAGCGACATACATTATAGTACAGATAAACCAAACAATCATTATTCTGTCGAATAGTATGCAACCATTGCTTATTTTTGGGTTTATTCTATGCAATTTCGACTAAATTTCATCAGTGGGGCATTTAGAACGTTAATTATTATTATATTATTATTTCCGTTATTTATTTTTACAAATTAATAACATTTTTAAATATTCCTTACAAAAAATATATAAAAATCATTTAAAATATAAAAATTGTAGCCCACCGGTATCGAGAACAGGGTCCAAGCTACCCTTTTACCTATTCCCTATCCTTATAAAATTTTGAGAATCCATAGGAATCCTTAAATGAATTGGAAAATCCGTTAGAATTACCCCTAAATCAGTATGAGAACCCTTAAGAACCCCTAAAACATTTGATAATATAAAAAAAACATTACCCTGAGGTTTGCTTGTCGTCGTCCCTGAGTTACGCTTCACCCACTCAACCTTCGTTACGCTACGGAGGTCGGCGGCTCACTTTGCTTGCCACCTCCCCCCTTCGCTCCACTCGGTCTCGCAGGTTCGCTCCGCTCAGGACCTACCTACCACCGGACAGGTTTCGACGCCTACTATAATATTTGTTCAAACACCTGATGGCTATCTGTAATCGTTATGAAGTTACAGCCCTTTCAATTTTAGGGGAGGTTGGGGAGGGGAGCTTCACCCACTCAACTTTCGTTACGCTACGGAGGTCGCCGGCTCGCTTCGCTCGCCATCTCCTCCCTTCGCTCCACTCGGTCTCGCAGGTTCGCTCCACTTAGGACCTAAAAATTTTAACGCTCCTCAATAATGAAGTATAGTCAAAATCAAAATGCCGCTACGTGTCCTAGTTTCCGAGATACGATGCGGGGAGGGGTGATGGGGGGAGAGTGGGGAGTTTTGAAAAATGATTTCAACTAATGCATTGCCCCTTTATACGAATCTAAAAAAAAATGTTCAAAGTCTCTTAACTTCCGAAATCCGCCTAAAGGGGGGGGAGAAGGGGGGTCAGGGCTCCAGAGAGAGGAACCTCCTAACAATACGAGCCGTGTCCAGGAGTACCGCTTTCTAAATCAAGCCTTTGATCCAGCGGGTCTTTCCCTGTCCTCCTGCCTAACGAGACCCTCCTCAGGTATTGATCGAGACTCTTGGCAATTAAGCCATGGGGTGATACGACTATCGGCACAATGATCGCTGAGTCTACTGCCCACATGTCAACAACCTCGTGAGCCAAGTCAAGATACTTGATTTGTTTATCTTTCTCGGCTTTCACGAGGTTCCTATCATGCGGGACCGTTATGTCAACAATCATTGCGCGCCGCTCTCATCGATCCACCACCACTATACCAGGCCTATTGGCTACAATAGTCCTGTCAGTGATGATGGATTGATCCCAGTACAATGTGATACAGCCATTATCGAGAACTGGGTCGGGCACATACCTATAATAAGGCACTTCCGATTCCACAAGGTTGTATTTTAGAGCAAGTTGCTGATAGATAATCCTGGCTACAAGGTTGTGCCTATGCAAGTATTCTCCGTTAGCTAGACGAGAACACCCGGAGATAATGTGACGGATTGATTCGCCTGGACGGTGGCATGCCCGACATATGTCAACCGTGCCATCCTTCACAATAAATCTGCGGTAGTTATTCGTCATCATAACTTCATCCATTATTGCAAAACCTTCGGTTTCTCCGAATAGGTCCCCGGAACGTAGCCAGGCTATGGATGCTGATATGTCTACATCGGGCCCATGCAGGGCCCGGCAAAAGCGTCCGAGGAAGCTCCTTACTCTGCCATACCTCTCTGCGGTCGTCAGTGTCAAGCACTGACGACTGACTGACTCTTTAGCCAAGGAGAGCGGGGTGATGCCCTTGTCCATCGCGACCACATCTCGATGCATCCCTACGTCGGCTTCTAGGAAATATTCCCTGAGGCTGCATATCTCGCCATTTTTGAGAGTCTTAGCATTTAAAAAGCCTTGACCCCCACACTTCCACGGGATATACAGTCTCCTAACCGAAGAACGTGGGTGATGCATTCGGTATGCCGTCAACAAATTACGGACCTTCGTATCCAAAGCATCTAGTTCTGTTTGAGTCCATTTGAGTATGCCGAAAGAGTACATCAAAGAGACCCAACCGTTGAAGGCACGCACCTTATTTCCACCTGATAAAAGACTATTAAATACTTTTTTCAGGCGGACAAAGAAGTGCTCCTTCAACGATTGCTTCATGTCAGCAACATTGATGCCCAGCGCTTCCGACATACTCAAATACTTATAGGTTTCAGTGGCTGAGAGGGATCTAAGAGTTATGGAATCCGAGAGCTAGGTTCCAACAGATTTCACAATCTCCCCTCGCTTTACAAGCATGACTGCACATTTCTCCACACCAAATTCCATCCTGACGGCGCTACCGAAAGTTTCAGTTACCTTCAGTAACTCCATTAGTCGCAAATGGTTTGGGGCAAAGAGTTTCAGGTCATCCATGTAAAGAAGGTGAGATATAACCTGACCATCTTTCCGCAATCGAAAGCCTAGCCTGAATCCTCCAGCAGCGTGCTAAGAGGATTCTAGGCCAAGCAAAACCAAAGTGGACTATCGCCCTGAAATATATCTCGCTCTATCCTTATCGGCTCGCTATTCCTCTGAATTTGCTGACATTCTGGATAGCGAAGGACTGTCCTCCATTGCCCCATACACGACACCAGGAAGGTGCGCAGAGTTACATCAACTTTATACAACTCTAGAACCCTCATGAGCCATGTATGTGGCACCGAGTCATAGGCCTTCTTATAGTCTATCCAACATGTCGACAGATCCCTTCGGGAACGGCGAACCTGTTGACTAATGGCCATATCAATGAGGAGTAGCTCCTTAGTACTACGGGACCCGTTCCTACATCCATTTTGAGAAGCGGACATGACAGAATTGCCATCTATATGTTTGCTAATTTTTGTTCTCAAAATGGATATAAGAACTTTATAGACTGTCGGGAGACAGTAGAAGACGGGAGGTGGTCGGTCTAATATTTTTGGGTTCCGCAGTACTACCCGATTTATGGAGCAGGTGGGTTATACCTGTTGTCAGGAACTCTGGCAGTGACCCTGACTCTAAGGCTGACTGGAACAAGGTCGCCAGGCAAGCGTGTGACCTTGTGAACCATTTTATCCAGAAGTTGTGCAGCCCATCCGGCCCTGGAGATTTCTAGTTAAGCAACAGACGGACTGCACGAGCTACGTCTTCTGGGCTAATAGTAATTTCTCCCAATTCTGGTACTAAATCGCACGCTCGCTTAATCACCCGAGTCCATTCACCCTCAGCATGGCTGACAGGCACCGACCAGATGCTGCGCCAGAACGAACACATTGCATCATCATCCGCAGGTGCGTGTCAGCCACACCTCGGTCCGGTCGCTCCCAAGCCCTATAAACCCACCTTTCAACTCTTTGGAATGTGCGATTCTGAGCGTATCGGTCCACCCGCCGCTTATACCTACGAATACGGTTTGCCCATGCATACACTTTCTGCTTCAGGAAGTCGATGCGCTTTGTGACACGGGACATGTAGTCTCTTTATATTATACTTTAAAAAGCTCCATTACCACTCACTCACTCACAGACTGACATAATTGTTCTCCCAGATGATCGAGGGGATTAATAGACGCTATGTAAACGCAATGGACGTGCTCTTAGATATAATGTTACTTTTAGCAAATTAAATTAGATTAAAATTGCTTATTAGCCAGATTGTAATATAAGAATGCAAAAAATGAAAAAAAAAAAAAAAGATGATGGAGGGGGAGGTGGGTATATTTTGACAGATTCGTAAACAAGTAAGTCTCCCCCCTTCACCCCTGCCCCCATCGTATATCGGAAACTAGGTGATTCCCGTAGCGTCGGGATAAGGTCACGATCTCACGATAGCTTTCCGGTGGCAGGTAGGTCCTGAGTGGAGCGAACCTGCGAGACCGAGTGGAGCGTAATGATGGCAGAGTGGGTGAAGCGTAACTCAGGGGCGACGACAATGCCGGGGTTGCGGGACTATTTGCCGGGGCTGCGGGACTATTCGAAAGAGATACCGTGGCCCCGGAACATAAAGGGCGATGAAGGAACATGGAAGGGTTTTAGTCAGTAAAAGTCTGACACTCCCTCCTGCTCCGCCCAGAGCGGGAGAAGTCATTTGATGATTTCCCATCCGAAAAAAAAAAAACTTTAGGGTCATGTTTTTTTTATACTTCTCAAAAACACGAAACCGAACTCGCGAGCTGCGCGCAGCTCGTGCACCACGCAAATACTAGTTCTTATATAATTTTGAACTGAAACTGAATTGGTACTATCCGCTTTCACATTTAGCTATATGGATCTATTGTATGCATTTAAAGTTAAATGTTATCAATAGAATAATTAAAACTAAATATTTACAAAAAAAAGGACTAATTTATATAAAACTAGCTGATGCCCGCGGCTTCGCCCGCCTTTTTTTTTTTTTTTTTGGATATCGGATATGTTATGTTCCGACACTTCCAACAAATATCATTATATTTTAGCCAATGTATACAAAAACTTGAAGTCTGTAGACGTGGACGTTTCTGTACGTTGAAAATATTTATAAAAAAATAGTAGGGGTGTTAAAGGATCACTAACAGAACCTATTTCTACCATTTTTAGAATTTTTGTCTGTGTGTCTGTATGTCTGTGCTGGGTCTTTTGTTACAGCATTACATGTAAATTATAAAACCAATGTGGTTAGATTTAATGGACGAATATTGGGCATAACTTAGAGAAGGTTTTAGTTTTTGTTTCATTGTAATCGGTGCTTTCTATCAAGTGATTTATGAATTTAAAGTGTTCAAGAAGGACTTATCATCAAAATATGTAAGATACATGCAGCGACATAATATTCAACGAAAATGGTACCTACTAATGACTAAAATGTGATCACAAGATAACTTTTTGATCTAGTGACTAGCTTTTTAAAAAGTTATGATAGCAAAAGGTACTCTAGATTAGTCTATATGACGCTGCTTTAATAATCTACATAGCCAATAGAGTGTGTGATAGACCGCTCTCCATGAATTATATTTTAGCAGTTTAACTTCGGAGACGATAGATGGCGTTGTTCATTTCACTCATTTACTGAATCGCGATGTTAAGTTTTTCCGTAAAAGAATGACCCTCGCCCGTGTCAGTTGCCTCAGCTTTATTATTTTATACCCATGAAACAAAAGCGATTTGATGCGTACAATATTTTTTTTTATGTATGACCACGCATAACTTTTTACAGGGAAGTCCGATATGCATGATCTTTTTTTTTGTGAAAAGCGTATAATTATCTCAAAGTTGGTCCAGAGGTCCTCAACAGTTTGCAGCAGCTATGTTGTTATTGGCTTCATTTCATGCACCTTAGTGAGTACTTAAGACCTGCTTGGAGTATGACTGTCATCGAAGGTCTGACGATGGAGACGGAGGCAGTTGCAAGAGGTCCGCAAGCATCTTGATGAGTACTTTCGACCTAGCTGGAGTATGACTGTCATCGAGTGTCTAAGGATGAAAACGTAAGGTTGTCGAGGGAAGGAAAATTGGAAAAACATAGTAGAATATTTTAGCGATGAATGCAAATATTTCCCAGAAATTAAATTGTTAACTACTTGAATCTACACTAATAAGTATTATAAAGCTGAAGAGTTTGTTCGTTTGGCTGGTTGAACGCGCTAATTTTAGGAACTACCTCCTGGTTCGAGTTTAAAGTCTTTTAGTGTTGGATAGCCCATTTATTGAGGAAGGCTATACGTTATATGACATCACGCTACAATCAATAGAAGCAGAGCATCAATGATAAATGTTGCAAATACAGGTACAATTTAATCCTTTTGAGAGCTCCCGTTGCGTGCGCTGCGTAAACATTATAGTTACTCAACAATCATGTATGACGGGATTGTTCCTCGTAAAAAGTTCTAAAAAATTTCCGCCATAGCATATGTCTACCTTTTAAGGTTGACTCTTACTCTCTAACCCTCTCTCTCTCATAAGTGTCGCAGACAAAGTTGCGTGGGTCAACTAGTTATATACTAAAACTTTCCTCGAGAACCACTCTATCCATTGGTAAAACAGCATGAAAATCGGTGCAGTAGTTTTTGAGTTTATCGCGAACAGACAGACAGACACGCGGCGGAGGACTTTGTTTTATAATATGTGGTGATAGTGATAAAGTGCTCGGATCTTTTGGAACCTCTCATTCATAAATGTGGCATTTTTTCCTTTCTATTTTTATTGTTGCTCAACTCGACGAGTTCACAATGTTATTATACCGGCATGTAAATAGAGCCACGTCATCTGACGGCCGTTCATGACATCTCCGTGTTGTGATATATTGTATGCAACCGTAGATTGTGCTCATCACGCAAAGTGTTGATAAATGCGCACTTGACATCGTAAACTATCATCACTGTTGCATAAGTTCACTAAATGTCATGAAGCAATCATATTTTTCGAGTGCTTAGCTCCACAGCCGCGATTGCATGTCACTCACAACATAACTAGCGAAATGAGGTATTAAATTCCTCTGTCTCACTCTTAACAGAAAACAAGCGTCTGCCGGCCAATTCTCAACTATGAGAGTCAGAAGACTGGAATCTCAACGGATTTCACATGGAGCGACCGCCTATCGGAGATGCAACCCAGTTACTCCTGGGAAATGCGATACCGTTTCACAAGACTGGTTGTCAGACTGTAGGGCACTGGTCACTTGTAATGACTGTCAACGATCTACAAATGACAGGCGGGATGCTAAGTTACACATATATGGTCCCACGGGTATGCCCGTACCTGAGTTAGTACTGACGTCATCAATATTTCTTTTAATTATTAGCTATTGTTTGGTTATGTATGTTATTATATTTAGTTTTTTATTGTAGGTGAGATGTACGTAATTCATTCCTCAAAGGAAAATAAACAACAATAATTTAGCAAACGTTTAATATATGTTTGACTTAAAATTATATTAAAAATGTACAAAAATACGCCAATGTGTCGCCGCTCTGTAATCTATGGTCGATGGCCATAGACACAACAGCGTGGACGATTCGCTTCACATTATATCACAGCTAGGAATATTGTACTGCCCACCCGCTTCCATATAGAGGAGCCCTGTGGTTACTGAGTATTTATCACAATTGTATAGTAGAAAGTATTTACATTTTATCACAAGAGGTACAAGGCAGTTTTTTGCTTAAAGTAAAAATAGAAAACAATAACGAGTAGGAATATCATCCTAAATTAATACTCAGCTACTTCTAGTTAAAAGGCAAGTAAGTAGTCTACGTCACTTTACATCCAAACATCATGTAGAGAACGTTTCCCACGATTCTTAATAATAACCGAAAGGTTCAACGTTAGAAACAAAATTGATTAATCGCATAATAATCGATTCTGGCATCATAATCATTACGTTAAAAATAATAGCATTTACAAACTTACAAAAATGTATAAAGAAGACATTTTGTTTCACGCGCTCATACATAATGTAACACGTGAACAATGCAATATTTTACTTGACGAAGTGTTCGCACATTATACACTGTAGCCAATTAGCGTGCAGCATTCTTGTGATACAGCGTGAAACTGTCCCTGGCTTCGTTCGGGATTACGGTGACAATGTATGAGCTCGTGGAACAACGTGTGGCGGCATGCGACTATTATAATAATAAAATACGTGTAAACTTAACTAATGGTAACTACTGGCTCTGCAGCTGCAGCCCCTCGTACACCGCCCGCACTAATGACGTTAAGCTGAGGACAGCGCAACTTAGTCGCTGTGTTACTGCTTCATTTGTATTTATTTGTACCGGATAAGTATTTCGAACTATTTGGAATTTTATTGCATGGCAAGTATTGTGTGCACAAAGCAGTTAAAAAGTTTTTGATAGCTACATGCAAGTTATAGTTGGTGCAAATACGGATGTCGTGCGTTGAAAATCCAAAATGGATCTGTATGTTTAATAGCGTGAATCAAATTCACATCTATGTATAATTATGTTTCCGAGTGAATGAACTGATGGTTGAATGAAGCGAGCGTACAATTTGCCATTCGCAAACCTTGCATTTTAGATTTCTCTATTTCAATATTACGTTTGTTTCGAAACGCAAGCAATTTAGTAGTAATGATACGCAAACGGGAATACCATTATCTGTAATAACACACGTATCAGAGGAACATTTCAATCTCGCCACTGATGGATGTGTGTCTCGTCGGCGTCGCGGAGAGCACGCCGCGTCCTTACTGGTGGTTGTTCGTGGGAGCGTTGGGCAAACCGCGGTATTGTGAGAGAATCAATTGTATGCACTTTGAGAACAACTGAACAATACGCCATTATTTATCATTGTATCTAGTTTTAGACGCATACAATGCAATTTTTGAAACCAAAATATTCTGCGTTTCCTTTTAGTTTCGTCGGTATGACAATGTTAAATTCTTTGTCAAAGGTCTTGTGCGTGAATGAACTTGAAATTTTAATGATTAACCCCATAGCTCAAAATATCTCGTAGGACAATATTAGTTTCAGATTAAGAACTTATTCAATATTTTGAACTAAGAGCTGTTCAATAGGACAATTTGTAACGGAGTTTGCTGACAAGTGAGAGTAACAAGTCTGTTACAATTGTACAACATGTTTCAAAGACGTCGAGCGACGCGTCTTTGGCAGTCGCATCGTGTGGTGCGGCCGGTGTGGTGCGGCCACCCCGCGCGTCGGCGTGCCGCAAGGCTACATCCGAATGTGAGAGGTGTAGAAGGGCGCTCGCTAATTGCCCAATCATGTTAATATCATATACTCCTTACGTGACGAAACTTCGTGTTCTCGCGACCCTGAGCTACCTACAGCTAGGATTCGATTCACACGCGTGACATTTGCAGATGCACACTTAAATGCATTTCGTTTAAGCGTATACGATTTTTAGTTAAGCATGAATGAAAAAGCTTTTGATGAGTCTGTGTTCGGTTTGACCCTGCGTAAGAAGGTCTGTGACCGATCGCAGTGTGGGTGGATGGTGAGAAAGGATGAGAGGATCGGCCGTGACCTCGATCGCGAGCGACAGATGAGGCGCTCAGAGGCCGCGTGAGAGGAGGATGAGTACTGAGTGCTGCGGTGAGAGTGTTGCGCAAGGGTGCCGGGCGGCTGCAGCGCGTTGCACAACGCGAAGTGGGTCAAGGTCACCGCGCCATCACGCGCGTCCCTCCGAGTACGGCAGCAGGCGGTACTGGAAAGGCTCCTCGTTGCGCTGCTGCGTCGTTCGCTGCTCGTACGCTTGTCTCTGTTGCTGCTGGTACGCTTGCTCGGTCTGCGGCTGGCTGTAATAGTTCTGCTGGTCGACGGGCTGCTGCTGGTAGTTCTGTGGCTCGGGCTGACTGTAGTAGATCTGCTCATTCAAAAGCTTTCGTTGTTGCTCAATGTGCTGTTGTCGTTGCTGAAGTAATTGTTGTTGCAGCAACAGTTGCTGGTATTCGTGTTGGTGTTGTTGCAGCTGTTGTGAGTGCTGTAGTCCTGGCCGCTGTTGCTGGCTGTAGTCTTGGTGCTGCTGTTGTTGCTGGCTGTAGTCTTTCTGCTGTTGTTGTTGCTGGCTGTAGTCTTTCTGCTGCGGCTGTTGTTGCTGTTCTTGATGTGCCGCTTGTTCAAGAGAGCCGTCCTCTTTGATGATGAACTCCTTAGAGCTCTGTATGGAGACGAGCTGCTGTTCGGGCGGGGAGTAGGAGTCAGCGCGGCGGTGCAGCGGAAGGCGCGCGGCGGGTGCGTCGGGCCCCGCCAGCACGGCGGCGCCGGGCCGCAGGCGCGCCGGGGGGCGGTACGTGGTGGCGTCCAGCCGCGCGATGGGTCGGCGGGGGCGGGGGGCGGCGGAGGGCCTGGCGGGCTCAGCCGCGCTGCTGCCCGCCAGCGCACTGTTGCGGCTCTGCAACAGGAAAGCTGCGCTCAGCTACTGCGGGAGCGGGACGGGGGAGGGGACTGAAGACGCGGGTGACTGTCACTGACCAGTTAACGTGAGCACGACATGAAGGTGAATGACCGAGGTACTTCTCACAGCCATTTACGTTTTAATAAAATGGAGCAGTAGAAAGAAGTCAGTCACAGAATCTCATTTGGTTCCATTCGCCATAATCCCGTGTGATTGCATCAATGAAGCTGTATATGATCAGTACGAATGAATCCGTTTGTTACGCCATGTTAATGAACTATTGAGTCAACTCGAGCTGAGTCTAATGCTAATATTTGCTAACACATATTAACCGCAACTGAACGGAAATTGTGCGTTTGCAAGTTAAATGTTCATGTTTTTGATGCAGAGATCATTTGACAGACATTTGACTGGTCGAGAAGAGACATAACAATCTTCTAAAATCTGAAGTTGAAAGCAATAATCAGTTTTTACCCGTTACCAACCAAACGCTCCTAATGCAGTCACTATCTTTTAATTGAAACTGCAATAAATTATCTCAAATGACCGGATATTTACATATTTTAATGTCAGTACATTCATGCATATTCATGTCAAAACAAAGTGTACGTATTAATAGCTACAGTAGGTAACGTGCACATCAATGCAATTAATTCGGCGCTATCTACATATTTATATAACGCGAAACACATAAGCGGTCAGAGGTAGCCGTGAGGGGTGGTCAACGACCGGGCGCTTCACTTTCCAAAGCGGCGCGGGCGCAGTGTCCTCGTGCATGCGCCGAGAGCACACATGCAACAACTCAGGCAGAAGGTTCACTTTGAACAGTTTACGAGAGTAATAGTATACCTGCAGATTTTTTTAAAGGACATCCAAGTTTTGTTATGTTTTGTTGATAGTTATTTACTAACACAATTTGTATTTTATCATACGTTTGTTAGTCTGTAAGGTATTTATCTATGGGCCAAAGTAGCCTGAAAATAAATGGATGTTGTTTGTTTTACCTGCTTCTGACTGCAACGGGTATGGCATGAAAATGGATAAAATTCATGAAACTTGCAAATTATGATGTTGTAATAAGTCAACGATAAGTGTTGAAAATTCAACACTTGTATCACTCATCTTTTACTGTCATTTATAATTTTGAGTTCATGCGTACGTATTCAGCAATCCATTCGTTCTTGAGCTCTATCCGCAGTAATAATACAGAATCAAACTATCCATTCTGTTACGAATCTAGAAGCGAACTACCCTCGGCCGTGTGATACAAAGTGGTCCTTCTGGCCTGTCTGGTCAGCGTCATCACGGGCATTACACATCACGCGCGGTTACAATGTGAACTTCATGTTATGCAAACAGAGCGCTCGCTCAAATGTTAAGGCTTCCGATGTTACGTGACTCCGTAGTCTATGAATATACTTACATCTTCACCTTATCTTTGTCTTATATTGTATAATGCATTTAATGAGTCGCCATTCTAAATATTTCGTTTTGGGTCTCGTTCGCATAGCGTTTACGAAGTAAGAATGTCAGTCTTTGCTTAAAACTAGGGAATAACTGACATCATTTCACAAAGCTACGTCGTGCAGTCGCATCCGCTCTAGTACCAGACAACAGACTAACAAACAGGAAACTCCTCCGCATCATTATCTGCCTACCTTTCCACAACTATGTGGCATTTATGACATTTTTTGTCAAGTTTTAAATTTAGAAATGTAATTCCAGTAAACAATGTAAGCTAATTTAAGATTTATAAGTAAAAATATAATTATGCATTATATTCCTAAGTGCACATTGAAATTGCAGAAAAAGTCCTTGAACCGATTGGTTGACGTCGTGCGGCGTAGCACTCGTATCTCGTAGCGCTACGCTGACCTTATTCGCGACACCCGCTTGGATCGCGTCCAACCGCTACGCCGTAGCGCTACGACGTCGCACCAACTTGTGAACTCAGTTGATTCAATACTTGTTCGTCGGTTTCGTTCTAGTTTTCAAGTTGTGTAGTTTCATGTATATTTACATATTCTGACAGACTGCAGGTTTGACAATATTCACCAGTACACTTGCTCGAACAAGGACAACAACTCGTATTCGCTTTTAACAACACGAAATACGAGATTACTCATTAATCATTGTATAAAATGACGCAATTTTTTAAATTCTTCATACGCAATAACACTTTATTACCAACTATTTCAATCGGAAACCTTTCCTCATGTAAAGAGGCTTACGTTTTTACGTAAAACAGAAACTTGCGCTGGTTCACTAACGACTGTCAACAACACCTGCTTGTCTGTTTCTTTGTGCGTTCGTCGCAATTAGCATCGTCGCCTAACTGTGTTCACTTCTATCGGCACATACGACGTGTCGTAGCCAATATCTGTGCAATAACTTTCTTGCTATTACGAGTGTGCACATGTGCCAGAAGACGTACACGAGTGCTAACGTTTGTTATTTTCACTTCAGTTCTTTATTTAACATTGACTAAATCGTTTATTGAGAGCAATGGTAGAGTGTATGAAGTATGGTCTGAACATAAACTACGAAAACATAAAAGCAAATACCACTCATTGTTAATAACTAAGTCGTCACTACTTATTGTGTAAAGTTTGTACTATTGACCAATACTTGTTCTGGAAAAATACTCACACCCAAATATTCACTTAAATGTTTTTAAAGAATATTTCTGAAACGACATCACAGACACAGATAGAGGGGCCTCCTCAATCTGTGTCTGTGATGTCATGTCGAATCATCCAGAGATGGATGATTTAAAAAAAAATAGAATTATAGGGAAATAAAGGTTTTTTTTGTGTTTTATTTATAAGAATCGAACCCAAGACGCCATATTCTACAGTTGCCCTTGCGTCCACTACTCCATCGAGGCAGTCACACTCAACATTATCGAGCACGAGCCTCGCGAGTGAGCTGCAGCTGTAAATCACTTGTGTGTGAGTGTACTGCTTGCGATATTATTTACGAGCGCGACTGTACCACGTTATTTATTACCGGCACCTCCGCCGTTTTAATATATTCACCACAACTATGAGTAAACTAACACTTTCAACTAAAATAACGTCACTCTCCACATTCATCTTATGCGGTATTTCATGAATTTAAAAAATCTGGTAAAATTAGTTTTTAACCGACTTCCAAAAGGAGGAATTCAATTCATTTTTTTTGTGTGTATGTTCAGCGATATCTTCGCCAATTGTGAACCGATTTTGATGGTTTTTTTTTTTTGTTTGGAAGAATATTACTTCGCGGTGGTACCGTTTATTTAGATTTTCGGAGATATACAAGGGAACTCTTCAATAATAGACGGCAAATCGCTTGTGATTGCAGCAATCACAACAGATTTGTCGTCTATTATTGAATAGTTCCCTAAAAAGGGAAAAATATATTTTTTTGCAAAAAAAAAAACCGACTTCAAAAACACAAAAGGTGAAAAATAACTTTAGCTTCAGAACTCGGTGGAAAAAAAAACTGAATCAAACAAACAAAAGTCACCGACTTCTGAAGCTAAATTTATTTTTCACTTTTTTGTGTTTTTGAAGTCAGTTTTATTTTTTGTAAAAAAGTTTTTTTACCACACTTGCTCGTAAAGTGAGTCTTATTACATCGTTCTTAGGGCCATACTTCGAACTATAACATACACGTGCATAATAATATTCTAGTGCATAATAGAAATATCCCTACAAAGTTAAGATAACACCTAACGGTAAATTATATGAGAGTAAACAGAGCATTTTCAATTTAACCGGGTACAGTTTTTTTTTTTTGTAATAACAAAGAGGTCTATGCCGCTGAACATCCATTTACATTTTTGGAATAATAATGTGTCCTAAGACGAAGAAACATTTATTATTATCAAATTATTTATAATCTACAATAAGGGGTTCGGGCGTTTTGGTCCTTATGACCAATGGACTTGAATCGTGCATCGTGGGTAGGCCTTTTCAAGAGAAAAAAGTTATTGGGTTACATTTGGTTTTGTTGTCCGATTCGAGATATCGGCTTATAAAATATGTGTTTTCAGTATCTCGGATAGTACTCCAAAAATCAATAAAATACGTATTGTGTAGTGATTACTAAGCTGGAAATGAATATGTGAACTCATTCCACATCGGGAGAGGAGCTCGTGGCTAAATGATAACAGCCGCTCGGGTCGAGCTCTAGGTTAAGCCGTGCTTACTCAGATTGGTATGTGGATGGGTGACCACCCACATACCGAGTTTCCTCCGTGCCTCGGAAAGCACGTTAAGCTATTGGTCCCGGCTGTTATAATCATGTACTTATTTTCTACATTCCAGCAAAAAAAAAAATCCTAACACATTTCGGTAAATCCCAACACATCATTCAAGCTTACGGCCGCCATCTTGTTTTATTTCACATTTTGTGATATCCTATAACATATTCTATAACACTGGAGAAATTTAGTGAGCAGCGGTGGCCCAGTGGTGGCGGCCCCGACTTACGAACAGTAAGTCGTGGGTTCGAACCCAGGCAGGCGCATTACTTTGTGTAATTTATTTTCATCACCACTGCTCTCAAAACGGTGAAGGAAAACATCGTGAGGAAACTGGCATGTCCTAGAACCAAAAAATTCGAAGGCATTGTGACATCTACCAATCCGCACTGGGCCCGCGTGATGGATTATAGCCCATTCCCTCTCTTAGAGAGTAGGCCTGTGTCCCAGCAGTGGGAACATTAATAGGCAGATGATGGAGAAATTTATACCTTTCATTTAAGATCTCAATCATTAAAATCGGTTCAGCCGTTTGAAAAATATATCAAAAATACTTAAAGATATTTTCACAAAAAGATTTAATATTCAAGGGATGCGTACTCCGATCGGACAACATATCAGGACAAGCGCTATACCTATTTATGCTCTATGAGAATATCCCTTTCTAACGATATACTATTTATATCTATTGGGTCCAGGACCAGAGGCCATACATTTGTGCCTAATGTCCTTTGTTATAAAATATTTGCATTTTATCACTAAAATTATAATTTTGAAGTAGGCTGCTATTTGTAATCAATCACTTTACATTGGGTGCTTGCAAAAAAAAAAACTTGCGCGCCATTTCCCATAATTTTCATATTTTATTTGTATCGGATTTGTTGCAGTGTGGTAAATAATATACCATTATCATAAATTCAAAGGTAAAATATGAATGTTTGATGATCATAACTGTATCTGTTGAATCAGGTGGTTTACTGTTGAACAAAAACATTTTAAAATTCCTCAAAAAACTTCAGATGTGGCAACTAAGAGTTGCGGCATTCATAGTTGACTTTCTAAAGCTATAAACGAGTAAACTATGTTGTTTTCGTCGACTATAGTACGACTGTTAGTGTCACCGCTGCAGTTCCGGCGCCCATCACAAACGTATCAGATCCCAGTGGCTACACCCGTGACTCGATGATTGCACTGGAACAGATGACGAGAGCTCTTCACTGTGACGCGCTGACAACAGTTATCATGCGTCACATGACTAGTGCACTGTGCACTAGTCACGCCGCCCGGCGTCGCGCGCTACACAATAATACGAAGAGACGATCGTGCATCATCGTTACGGTTGGGTTGCAGTCCCACCGCGCGACGCAGTGTAGTATGAATACTCGATCGCTGACTGTTCACCCTGCCGAGGAGAGCTCTGGCAAACAATGAACTCGTTGCTAGTAGTCTGCTCCACTCGCTTTTCGCTGAGCTGCTGGAGGACTGACACGGAGGAACAAACAAATGGAGAGCTCACAATGTAAACGACTGCCGTTTGTACGGACACACAAGTTGTTCCACGAGTGTCGGTCTATCGGAACGTTACGTACGTTATCGGAAGTGTATAGTAGAGAACAGTGATGAACCGACAGGTATTTGCACGTCAAAATATGCCACTCACGGTGTTTTACAGACCGTTTGTGACAGAATGATGAGATAAAGAATCTGTAAAATAAGTATCTTCTTTTGGTCCTTCAGAGGGAGTCAGTTACAGTTTCGGCAGTGCATGTGTCAATACTTAAGAATAATAACTTCATTTGCTAACCACACCACAAGCGCGTATCTATAAAGGGTGTAAAATGACCCTTAATGAAACCGAAAGGTTCTCCCCGCCATTGCGATATTTTTTTTGTTCTAGACCAACTTTTGCACAAAGTTTTTTTAAATATATGTTTTTAATGTAAGCTTTTTACTGTAAACACCTCCGCGACCCCCGTACTATTGAATCCATCCATCAGGACGTTGTTTTGAGTGTGTTACATTAAGTCCTACCGTTAAACGTGAATTTTCACAAAGTAATTTCCCAGCAATTTTCGCGTAAAGTTATTTAGTTTGATGTACAGAATGTTGGTTGACGGCTTCGTGAAGAGTCTGTTTACACCCTGTATGATGTGCTGTTACTGTAATGACATGTGTAGTTGATATTGCTGACGGTGGCATCTGTAATTATGATTTTATAACATTTAGTTTAGTTTACAAATCTTGACGACGGTCGCCCCTTACAGTGAAACGCATTGAATTGTTATAAAGCTTGCACAAACTTGCTATTGGAATGCATAATATTTTTTCTCATTTATGTACAAACCGACTGTCGGAAGTAAGATTAGAATTCACAACGATTTAAGTGAAACAAAGCAAAGACTTTAAAACAGAGAGACTTTCGTTTTCATAGTAAATATGTATGTTAACAAAACACTGAAACAACGCAAGCCGCTCGATTCCAAGGCGGACGATTGTTCTGTACGAACTCGCGCGCACTTGAACTTCTTTAGGTTAAGCCGAGCGTGCAACAGCGGAACCTTACAGCGCTAATAGAAACAGTTTAGTGCAAAAATAAAGTTTTGGTTCAGAATATTACACAAGTGTATGACGCAGCATATCAGGTAGCGCATGGTTATTATCATCACTATTACCTAAAGCACAAGTACAACAAATCTATGATTGTTTAGTTAACGCAAGATAAGCTCTCTTTTATTGTTCCATCCTTTTGTTCAACAGTCTGTCATGAGTGACAGACAACTCGACGACAAGAATAAAGTTCCGTTATCTACTTACTTATTTAGAATGTATGAAATCAATCTCAGTCCACTAAACGAAGCCTCTTCCAAGTTGTATTAACTCCATATAAAATGAATGTTCTAAATATCTCTCGTCGTATTAGCTCCCGCGATTCGGGCCGCACCTGCGACGCCCGAGGGACCACCCTGTACCCGATCAAAAATTAAATCAAACAGCCTTTATTTATTTATTGCTCTCTGCGCAAGAACACGCACATGATTTATGTAAGTTCGGATTTTTCCAACGAAATGAGAAGTGACCTGCGACCCTCCCAGAGTATCCACAAATATCTTGGTTTCATCAAAGTTTTGGACGACTATTTTACTAGGGTCTTGTATCCGTCAGCAAATGCCACCGTAAAGTGCTTGTCAAATCTTTGCGAGTTTTATATTGCGTCAACGATTGGAAAGATTGGATTATTTTCAATAAACTATAAGATTTATCGTTCGACACAACTAGATCACCAAATTCAGAAACGTCAGTGACCGCGCTCAGTTAGCGAACTAGACTAGTAATAATGTCCGCGAGGTCTCCACACGAAACTAATCGGACGTCGTTTACAAACCCGCGCCATTACGCAACGCATCTCACTATCGGTTCTTTTTGCAACCCATCTGCTATGATCTGACGAAATCTCACTAACTTTACTGAATTCGCAACTCTAACTGCTGTAACATAAGGTTATAATTGATGTGCAGGAAGATTAGTAAAGATTTTGAACGTCGCTTATAAAGTGTAGTGTTTCGTAATGGGTGGAATTAGATCTTTCATAAGTTTGGTAAACACTGGTCGGTAGTGTCGGCTGTCGCAAGCAGAATATGATGCTGTTACAAGATGTGCGAGTGTGTAATGTAACGTTTCCACCCGGCGGCGGCGGCGTGCCGGAGCACTCGAATCAAACGTTTCTGATTGGGACGAGTAGGTACCTCTTCACGAGCACTGACGAAAGAGATGGATTATTATAAGCACTTGGATATCCAAGTGCTTATAATAATATTTTAGATGAAGAAGTTAGTTTATCTTGTTACATCCTCACCTTCAAATATGAATATTGACATAATTCAACCTGTGTTGTCCTGTAATGTAGGCCAAAATATCAAATGCTATTTATTGTTCTTAGGTTCTTGTTCTGACACAAACATTGCAACACATATCTCGTTACGCAAATTATACGTACGTTTTGTATAGCGAAGATCTGTTTTCTCCCATATGTTGTCGAACTATACCTTACTAATTGAACTCATTATATCTTCTAAACTAAGGCCCATTAAAATTGTGACTTGGCAACACATTGCGACTAATTGGTGACAAAATATGGGAGAAAACAGATCTTCGCTAGGTGCCCTAGTGTTTGCAATATAAATGTGGCCAAGCTGGGGAGACTCTCTCCAGATCGGCCACCTATAAACCCGTATATCTTATGAACCAGTGACCGACAAATTCTGATATTTGGCAACAAACGACTATTTTTTGTGTTATCAAAATTAAAATTCCTGATGGTGGCCGAGCCAGTGTCATTGACACGTTTAGATGAGCTGGTCCTGGTTAGTTTCATTGATGAGATCCTCTTTAAACTGTTCCGATATTTCACTTACGACATCTTAATTGCGAACAAAATACAACATTAACTAAGCGTCCACTCGGATATAATGGATTCGGTGTAAAGTAACAATTTTATCTAAACCGTCGTCGTCGGCGGGTGCAATCTGTGTCGCCTCTCGTCCGAATTAATTACGTGACGTCACTGATCCTGCCTCCCCGCCACCCCCTCGCTACTGCCTCCCCCCTCCCCGCGGCGTCCTCCACGACACGACTCAATCATGCTCATCACTTTATCATCTTGCCGCCCGTACATTTACACTGATTACATTTCATTTCTTGGATGGTTTTATTTTTATAAGATAATATCCTACTTTTAAAAGAGACTACTTGTATAAAAGATCAAGGTAGCTAATTGTAGGGTGAACATAACGTCATTTCCGTATTCCACGAAGGGGTAGGTAGATGTGCTCAGTGCTTGACTATAATGTGTATAATATGAAAATAGAGGACGGTAAGACGTTCGGCTAAACTTGAGACAAGTTCTAATGCTTGCAAGTCTGCACAGTGTCGCTTTCATTCATTTAAAATTTTAGAAAATATCATCTTAGAGCAACCTGTATAGTCTCTAGAACTGTCGCGCTGCGGTCGAAATTAAAACGAATAAGCAATACTATTGAAGGAAAGAGGGTGATCCCAATTTTAGTTACTTTTTTATTATTTAGTTTGTTTAATTTTGTTTTTACAATTTTCGAATTATCTATCAATATTAATACGATTAATAGGCACTAGCCCTACCCGTGTGTTAAATTAATGTCACCATTTTAGCGCCACGTTGTAGATAAATTGTGGACTCTGACATTGATATCGCAGAATCCGTCAGAGTCCCGTGTCCGCCTGTGTATAGGTGGGAGCAAACTACAACTAGAGCAACAAGACGAGTCACCGCCGACATAGACATGACTTTGACGACCCGAATGGCGCAGCGGTAGTGAGGCTGCCTTACGTTCTTAGGGTCCCGGGTTCGAATCCCGGTAGGAGCAAATGTTTGTGTGATGAGCATGGACATTTGTTTCCGAGTCATGGATGCTTATATGTATAATAAGTATGTATTTACAAACAAAAAAAAAGTATCTATGTAGTATATCAACTATCTGGTATCCGCGACACAAGCCTCGTTGCTTAGTGTGGCACTAGATGGCGCTGTGTGTTAATGTCCAGCGATATTTATTTATGACGCCGCAGGTGACAGCTGTCCCATAGAGAATGTATATTATACATGATATGTACCGCACTCCACTTTCTCCCAGAGAAATATCGCTTCTGAGAAGTGTCGTGCGAGTTGTGTTCAATCTGCTCCCGGACGAGCGAGTGCTAGCACTATAACAAGCAGCAATAACTGACAGATGTAAGCACGTGATGTGACTGCAACAGGCAGGACAGTTTAGTGACGCGTGTGTTTAAGTTAATGTTGTTAGTGGTGACCTTTAACTAACAGCGGTAAAATGAGAGTGAAACAATAAATCTGTCAATTTTCTTCGAAAACTTGATGTGACAAAATGACTTGACGCTAACGAACATTGCCCCTAACGTCTCGTCACACTGTACAAGAACAACGAAAAGCCATGACTGACGTCACTAACTGAGGTAGTAACTATAAGGTCTTTGGTTCCAGCATTGTCTTGATTTCGAACATAAAGCAATCATTTTCTCTTTCCAACTGCTATCCACTCTCTCAAATATTATGGTTCAGACAAACCGGTATGGACTAATTTTGGCCATACAATGGTGCAATCTCCAATCAATCGATCATCCCGTTCCGACCAAACCTATGACAAACTCAATCCATAGACTAGTTTTTGGCATCATATTTGGATCACAATAATTGGATCAGAATTAATGTTTATTTCGGTAGTAGATAGAGAGTGAATATCGTTTAATAACATTGTTTTACTTCATCTTGAAGAACGTGTCGAGTGCATGTGTGTGTAATAACAGTGTCCGTAATGAGTGACGTCACTCTGCGATGCGACACCCCAATCATCTCCGCGTTGCCAGATGAGCCGGGCTGGGCCGGGTGATGTGCACTGTCTACATAGTACATTGCGCAGGAAACTCGAAAAAGAAACGTGGACAATCATTATTTTGACCCGCGATCATGGCGCTTGCAACAGCGTCGAAATATCGGGAGCTCAAAAAACAATAAATTATCACGGAAGATATCCCGTAAGTGACATTTTCAAGTATAGTTATGAACCGTGAAAGCTTAAAACAGTGTTTTAATTATTATTTATTTTCGGATCTATTCATCCCATGACGTTGAATTAAAAGGTTTTTACAAAACAGCTAGTCTTAAATATTTGGTAGTAGGCAGGTAGGACTAGAATACATTGTTCAAACAAGTAAAATAAATTAAAAATTTAAAAAACCCCCGACACAATCAGTAAAACATTATTTTTAAGATAAACGGTTTTATTGAAAAAATTAAGATCATGTGGTAAATAATGTACTAGCCCGTTCTTCTCCATAGAGAACTACGCTATGGGCAACTACAGTACTTTCACAGTTTTTACGTCTTGTGACTGGGACTGTAGCTACATTTAATTTTCATCTTTGTTTCGACAGTTCAAAAGTGCCTGTAACTGGCCTACTTGAAATAAATGCTTTGATTTTGATTGACTAAAAGTTAAATAAAAATATTTCGTTAGGTCCTAGGTACCAGTCATCACACCACTTTCCTCATCTTATTTCGTTAGTTAGTATTCCTCATTCCCTTTCAATATAGTGTACATTATTCTACTAGTCAAGCCCTTTCATTTGATACCCATATTGAATGAATTGTGAAAAACAAAATGTAATTCGCCATTTTGTGGTGGTCGCCATACTGGATTTGAAATTTATCATAGTGTATAGTATTCTACTAGTCATGCCCTTTCATTTGATGCCCATATTGAGGGAGTTGTGAAAAAATATGTAATCGGCCATTTTGTCGCGACGGCCATCTTGGACCGATTTTCATCAAACATAGCTAAGAACACTCCCGACTAGTACACCTTTCAAACAAAACAAAACAAAATCGATGCCACAGACAGACACACACACAGACATGTCAAACACGTTAGTCAATGTCAATGGTTAGTCATTTTAGTGACAGGTTGACATTTTTCGACACCAACAGTTTCGTTCAGAAATTGAAGTCAACTAGGAATGATGCGTACCTGCCTATTAGTTTTAGACGTCAAATAGCACGGCTATTAGCTTTTAATATAAACTCAGACATATGTAGTATGTCGCAGTTTTTTGTAAATAGGTCTACGGATATTAGTAATTATACTAATTGTAATTATACACATATTAGCTTAGATTTAAACTAGTCAGTAAGACAATAGAAGGTACGAGTGACAATTTAGTTAAACCTGTCAGTGTCAACTATGGGGTATCTTCTAGCTCTCAATCAATTAATTGTAATATAGGGGCTGAGCAGAATTCCATGAAATTGTTTCACCAAAATATTCAGGGATTTTCATCCAAACAATTAGAAATAGAACTATTTTTAGAAAAAACCAAGTTTGATATTATCTGCTTTACTGAACATTGGATGAAAGATTATGAATTAATGCAAATAAATTATGAGAATTACAACATGGGCAGTTGCTATAACCGGAAATCTAAGATGCGTGGGGGTTCATTAATCTTAGTTAAAAATTTTATTAAATCTAAGTCTCGTAATGATATAGTCGATCTATCGGTTGAACATAGCATTGAATTATCTTGTGTTGAGCTAGATAAGCATGTAATAGTGTGCGTTTACAGACCCCCTAATTACCTTAACTACTCTATCTTTGAATCAGTAATGGAAGATGCTTTGGCAAAGCTTGTAACTGGTAATAAACCAATAATTATCTGTGGTGACTTTAATGTTAATATCTTAGAGAATAATGTAAATAGCAGTAGATTTTTAAGTCTCTTTAAATCATTTAATTTGTCAAATGTGTTTTCAGAACCAACTAGAATTACTACAAATACTGCTACATGTATTGATAATGTTTTTTGTTGCTGTGAGTACATAAATAAATCCATCGTAAATTACCTTCCTTCTGATCACAGCGGTCAGACCGTTGCTTTCGCGTCCAATATACAATTACAAAGAATTCAGATTCAATCTAGACAAATAACACCCAGCAATTTAGACAAGTTTAATCATAATTTAATTAGCAAGCTAGGTATACCGGGCCATATTATAAACGATGTAAATGAATTTTATGAAGAATTCTTTTCGGTAGTGCACACCGAGTTTAATAATACTTTAAAAAAGAAATTTAAAACTATTGGCCCAAAGTTTATTTTCAGTGACTGGGCAACACCGGGTATTAGGAAAAGTAGGGAACGATTGTTTGAGCTGTACGGCCTTAAGCCTTACATCAACACAGAATCTTTTATTAAATATGTTGCTACTTATTCGAAAATTTTTAAAAACACTTGCAAGGTAGCCAAATCCTTATTCATTAGCAACAAGATTAAATCAGCCGATAATAAAATAAAGACGGTTTGGAAAATTATCAACAGTGAAACAAATAGAAATAAAAAACTAAATAATGATTTCACACTAGAGACATCACGTGGCCTTGTGAGCTCCAACAATGAAGTTGCTCAAGAATTTGTAAATTTCTTTACCAGTATCCCACTTAAAACTACAGAAACCTTAAAATCCTCACCCTTGCTCTCTATTGATTTATTGAAAGCGAACGTTTCAGCCTGTCCAAATGAGTTTGAATTTCAGCATATAAACCCCCTAATAGTCATAAAAGCTTTTAAGCAAATCAAGATCAAATTAACGGAAGATCTATGGGGTATGTCTATCAAAGCTTGTTCCTCAATTATTGAGACTGTAGCACCGTATTTAGCCTTAATATTTAATTTGTGCGTGGATCAAGGGGTCTTCCCGGATCTAATGAAATTCAGTAAGGTAATACCGCTTTTTAAATCTGGGGATAGTAAAGACACCAATAACTATAGGCCCGTATCCGTGTTGCCGGTTTTCAGCAAGGTGTTTGAAAAGATAATGCTCAATCAAATGCTTAACCATTTTAACACCAATAAAATATTGCACGAGCAACAGTATGGTTTCACCAAAGGACGTTGTACAACTGACGCCGGTGTCACTTTATTAAAACACATATTTACTGCGTGGGAAGAGGCACAAGATGCCATAGGAATCTTCTGTGACCTTTCGAAGGCATTTGATTGCGTAAATCACGAAACCCTGATCTTGAAACTTGAGCATTACGGTTTAGGTAAACTTGCGCTTAGTTTAGTAAAATCGTATTTGAATGATAGACAGCAGCAGGTACAAATAAATGGTGTCAATTCAATGGGTTTAAAAGTTAAAATGGGTGTACCACAAGGTTCGATATTGGGTCCCTTCCTCTTTTTAGTATATATTAATGACCTACCTCGTTTATTTAACAACCATCCGCATATGGTGTTGTTTGCTGACGATACTTCTTTAATATTTAGGATAAACAGACGTGCGACTGATCTTGACGACGTAAATAACGCCCTACTGCAGGTCCATAATTGGTTTACCGCTAATAATTTAGTACTAAATGGGAAAAAAACTAAGTGCATTAGATTTGCTCTACCAAATGTCAAAAGTAATGATTGTGACATAATATTGAATCAAGAGAAACTAGAATTTGTCGATAAAACGGTTTTCTTGGGAATCACGCTCGACTCAAGGTTACAATGGGGTCCTCATTTAACATCTCTTGCAGGACGGCTGAGTTCAGCTGCATATGCTGTTAGAAAAATCCGTCAATTTACTGATATTGATACCGCGAGGCTAGTCTATTTTAGTTATTTTCATAGTATTATGTCATACGGTATTTTACTATGGGGACGGGCTGCAGACATCGAGTCTATATTTATTCTGCAGAAAAGAGCCATCAGAGCCATATATGAATTACGAAGACGCGATTCTCTAAGAGAACTGTTTAAGGAAATTAATATCATGACAGTACCTTGTCAATACATCTATGAAAACATCATGTACGTTAGGAAAAATCTGCATTTATTCAGTAAAAGAGGTGACAGACACCATTATAACACTAGAAATAGGGACCAACTAGTTCAGCCAGGTTTCAGGCTTGCTAAAGTAGATTCATCTTTCATGGGGTACTGTTTGAAATGTTACAATAAAATACCTCCCCACATTCTTCAACTGAATGAGACGAAATTTAAATCTTGTATAAAACGCACACTATGTAGGCAAGCATATTATAAGTTGGGGGATTACATTGATGATAAAAATGCTTGGCTAAATGCTGGTCCTGCTCCACAACCATAGTTGCAAACTAATTGATTGTACTGGTCGGGCATTATTTGAGTCTATCGACACGCAAAGAAGAAGAAGAATTGATTCCCATGTTAATGTATTGTGGAAGCTGCAGAAGATTGTAAAAATATACCTACTTGCATTGTATAGATTCCAGTTTTTAGTATTATATAATTGCATAGCACATGTGTGAGTACTTTGTACTGTTCAGCCGCCACTTACATTTAGTTATCTTTCATTGACTTGAATATGCCTTGGTGGCTATGAGAGGATGTCATGCTCACTCAAATGTCTCGCTGATGGTGGCGGGTGTGTCGGGTCACTTAGTTCCCTTAAATATGGTCGAGTTGAATGGTGCCGATACATGCGTCATGTTCGTGAACGGGCGCTATCAGTTGGGACTGGCCATCTCTTGGCTGCCACGGTTCGTTCATTTTAATTACTTTTATTTTATTTTTTTAAATTTTTGATTTATCATTTTACTCTGGACGCTCTTAATGTGCACGTCTTTCTACATCGTTCTCACATATACGTATAATCTCAACATGAATGATGTAACCAAAATTTTGTAACAATATTTTGATTTAAAAGAGTGTCCATGGAGTTTCTTGCCCGTTCTTCTCCATAGAGATCTACGTTAGGGAATGGGCAACTACAGTACTTTCTCAAGTTATTATGCCTTGTGACTGTGACTGTAGCTTTGCTTTTTTTTTGTATTTTCGACATTCAAAAGTGCCGTAATGGTCTAATTGAAATAAATGATTTGAGTTTGAGTTTGAGACACCCCGTCGTTTTTGCGTCGGGGGTTGAAAACTCTCTACGAATATTTAAAAAATCTACGCCGTAGCACTTGCGTAGCACCAGCTACGCGTTCGTTGGACATGTCTATTTTAAGTAACTCCTTATGAAGGACTTTTTAATTATCATCAAATAATGTAACAACACCTGGCCTGGATGCCGAAGAGCAGGGATGTATAATAAATAACAGCACATAAACACAATTTTCTCCAGGTGTGTTTAAGTGCCATGTTAAAGAGGTTTCAGCCACTAGAACCAGCAACAAGGCAGTCAAATAAGCAGTGGTTTCACTGCGAATTAGCCGTGTGGTGGTGTAGGAGCATGGCGCTCAAGTTAATCTGTATCGAGTGTTGCGTCCCGGCATGAGACAGCTGTTTATTGCAGCGTCCGCCATCTTGCACGTACTTTACTGACACCATACATCACGAGGAGGTTTAGAACAATATGTGGGGCCTAAGTAAGAATATCACATCAACAAAATGGCCGCCTATTAAACGTCATGTTACGTTTTATTGACTCAATTACTCTAATATCTGATAACAATTGCGTGTAAGTCCTCAATGAAAGTACTTTATAAAAAAATATTTTACTAAATAACCCGTTTAATATAACATAACATTATGCCTGTATTTCCTAAAGTTATAGCGCCTGCGTCCTGCGTCGGTAATTTATATCAAACTGCAGAGCACTTGCGGTCGGAAACTTACACGACGAACATTTGTAAAACGAGTATATCACACTCACATTCAAAAATATGTACGGTTTACTATACTGTTATGTAAACACCTTCATAACTCTCTCCTATTATATTATAAATTCTCCTATTATAAAGAGGTCATGGTATGTCGATAACTTCTTAAGTTTACTTTTTCAAGTTAACAGAGAATTGAACAAAACCTGTAACTCTCGTACTCTGGAAGTTCAAGTAATGAGTAAACTTTACCGCGCCGACTACTGAAGGAGGTGCCGACTGCACACCGGTGGTATATTGACAGAGTCGAGCGGCGAAGCATGCCATACCTCCTTGTATAACAGACTAAGTTGTAGTTGCCCGACTTTTTGACGAATTTTTAGTTGTAGAACTGATTCAGGTAAACCGGCGGTTGTTCAAAACGTATGCGCTACCTAACAAGAGCTTTGTGTATCAAAGTCTAGTGTTCACTGAAACATGTTGTTAGGCAATATGCCAGATTAAAGATGAAAAAAAAGGAGTTCTATTAAAAGGACAATTTCTCTATGGAATTAATTGTTATAAAAAAAATATTGCAAAATGACAAAAATAGACCTTAAGTATTGTTTTCTATTCCATTGTACTCCGTCTGTTAGCTTCTAATGTGGTCAACTGCACGTCAATGTAACAATATGACATTGTCTGAGTCCTTGTTTCATAGCTGTTCAGGCGGGCTTAGTTCGGCCAAGTGTTATTAGTGACGTGCGGTTGGCCGTCCGTCCGCTTGCACGCGCGTGCGGCAGTGAGAGACGTACCTGCGGAGAGACGCCGAGCATCTTGAGACTGGGCGGCACGTTGGCGAGCGCGGCGCGCGGCAGATCCACGTGCCCGAAGTTCACCGTGAAGGCCTCGCACCACACCGCGAAGTGCCCGATGTCAAACACCGTCAGCTCCTGCCGGGGTGAGGACACACTTATGTTACCGCGTACTCTCTCTCAGTCACTACAGTAGGGTTGCTATCGGGTGGCTGAAAGGTTTCAGGGTGTCGACCGCGTACTGGCGCGCAGCGTGTATAGCTAAGGTAGATCGACGAGCTCGTGAAGCGACTCCAGTCTGACCCCGCCGGCGGTGTCACGTCCTGTCGGTACATACCCCGGGCAGCGTGAGCACGATGGTCTTCTTGTCGTACTTGCGCAGCGGCACCTCCTTGCCGTTCTCGTCGGGGATGCGGATGCCCTGCGGGGACGGCTTGTCGCCGCGCCCCACCCAGAACTTCGCGTCTGCAACAAAAACTCATGTTACTCAATATTCACTGACACACGGTTGAGATTGAATAATACTACGTACAATCATAACTGCTAATATGTATACACTCAGCAAAATTAAAAAACGATTTTCTCATGAAATATCGATTGCAACTTTGAGATCATATGAGTTCAGATGAAATACGGATATATACAGTAGGACAAAATCATTTTTAAAAGTTGCTCCGTGAGACTTTAGTATTAAAACCAGTATACTATACGTTTCCTTGATATAAATTTTGTATTCTCTTTATCTAAACATCAGCGTATGGAATTGTCTTCATCCCACGTATTCATTTCACATTTAATTTCGTGAAAGCCGCTATATCTCACAAGGTTGCCATGCGCTCCTGAACCGTTCAAAATGAAAGTATTCACATAAAACATTTTCTCGGGCGGTGTCACCCCTGAGAATCGTGTGGAACATTCCCGAACGCTCCAGGAAAACAAACTGGTTTGGAGACAAACCCCGGTTTGCATATAAAACCAATACTTCACCGCTTACATGCAACACTCATGTTCACACACATGCGCAGAACGCGTTCGCTGACGTACAAATGTTTTTGTATACTAATAAGTTAGCAGAACATACGACAGTCTAATAATGACAGTTATGATTTGAATTTACGAAAAGTGGATAGTCGATTTGCTATGCAAGCGTGTTCCCACAAGTTTATATGTTTATATGTAGATAGCTTGGGTCATGTTTGTGTGAAGGAACAATGTTATGATTGTGCTCAGGTGGGTAATGTGTGCCGTCCTACACACGCCCGGTAGATATCCGTCACGCTGAGATATTGGTTCCGCACCGCACACCGCACACCGCACACTGCGGCGGCGGATGGAGACACTCGCTCGAGGGATGCGAGCGATACGTATTACGTGCTGTATCTGATCTGTTCTGTGTGAGGTGCTCCCCTGCCTATGAAGCGATTATTCTGCTATTCAGGAAAGTACTTCCGTCGTATGTTTGACGTGATATTTCATGTGGAATTGAGTTCCCCGTATTTTTTTCATATCTATCAGATATGATTCGGCACGTAACGGTTCTGCAATAAGTGGTGAGGCCATCAACAAACACTACGTAAAGGTGTCTGAATCACCCGCGATGGCTGTACGGCGCACTGACACTCCAACTGCTGGTAATGTATTGTAGCACTCTCACAGAATCTAAATATAAAAGAAGAAACTGACTGACTCACCTATCAACGCACAGCCCAAACCGCTGGGTCTACAGATTCCAAAATTGGCAAGTAGGTTCCGTATGTGGTCTAGGGGTGCACTAAGAAAGGATTTTTCAAAATTCAACCCTTAAGGGGGTTAAACGGGGCTCCAAAGTTTGTATGGGAAAACCAGATTAGTTAGACTATTTTATTCGAAACTTCACAGGAGTGCTCCTATTGATAAATGAGTAGAAACGGGTTTCAGGTTTTTTCAGAATTCAACCCCTAAGAGGGGGAAATGGGGTGACAAAGTCTAAAAATCAATGCACAGCCTAAACCGCTGGGTCTACAGATTCCAAATTTGGCAAGTAGGTTTCTTATGTGGCCTAGAGGTGCACTAAGAAAGGATTTCTTCAAAATTCCACCCCTAAGGGGGTTAAACGGTGCTCCAAAGTTTGTATGGGGAAACAAGATTAGTTAAGACTATTTTATTCGAAACTTCATAGAGTGCGTGTGATTGATAAATAAGTATAAAAGGGGGTTCGGGTTTTTTCAGAATTCAACCCTGAGAGGGGGAAATAGGGTGACAAAGTCTGAAAATCAACATTGGTATAGTTTGTATGGTGTATTACAAAAACAATGATTTTAAGATTGAATATGGCGGACCTGAAATACCATCATCCCCTTTTGGGGTGCGATGGGGTTGAAATGTCTAAAAATCAATATGGGTGTCGCTACCGAGATTATCAGGGGTGCTGATTACGAATATGGCATTTATTTTGAGATCCAGAAGATGGTGGATTCGATTTCTATACAGGGTTATTTTATATTTATTGTGATGATTGTGATAACGATGATAATGATTGTTATTACGATGATAACGATTGTGACAGTGATTGTGACAGTGATTGTGACAGTGATTGTGATTGTGACAGTGATTGTGACAGTGATTGTGGCAGTGATTGTGACAGAGATTGTGACAGTGATTGTGGCAGTGATGTGACAGTGATTGTGACAGTGTTGATGATTGTGATGATGATTGTGATTGTGATTGTGGTGGTGATTGTGACAGTGATGATGATTGTGATTGTGGTGGTGATTGTGACAGTGATGGTGATTGTGATAATGATGGTAACTGTGATAATAATGGTGATCGTGATAGTGATGGTGATTGTGATGATAATAATTGTGATCATTATGAAATATGGCACATAGATAGTTTATAACCTGGATTAACATGCAGGATACTATTCATCCCTTTAGTATGATCCCGTGGGACAGTTACCGAACTTCACGCGAGCGAAGCCGCGGGCAACAGCTAGTAGATAATACATCTTGTATTTTATGGTATCGCACATGAAATGGACGCTCAATAATTGTCTCAATTTTCATAATGAATGGAGTACCATTACAATAATGCATCACCAAGTATGGTGATGCATTATTGCTATTCGTATAAATCTTGCACAAAACAAATTGCCTTACGGTGGGTGCGGGTCAGGTTCGTATCGATCACTTCTTTCTGACTGTTTCTCTTTTTGACGTGATAACGTCTTATAAATTGATAAACACCGGCTGCACGCACGATAATGTGACACACCAGTCACGTTCCGCCTGGCTTAAATAACCTGCCTGCCTGGGTAAATTTATTATCTAGGCGTATGGTTGGAAGCTAACGCAACGGTGTTGTTATTATTTCAATCCTTAAGGGGGATGAAATTTTGTTCAAATCAATCAATTCAAATTTTTAAATGTTAATTTATCAAAAAAAAAATAACTTTCAAAAATTAACTCCTTTGTATTATACAAAATAATGATAATTCTGTGATAATAATTTAATTCAACTCATAAAAGTATGCAATTTTTCATAAATGTTTTCTTAAGACGTTTTCACGTAACATTATCGTTCGTAAACCGCGACTTTACAGACAACCATTTTTTTATCTAGTCAGATGAAAACTCATTTCGAATTCAAATACTTGTCACGTTGGTCTATTAGCGTCGTAGGGTGGTCGATATTTATGCCGCTGTACCATTGGCGCTGTGCTCCTCCCGAGCAGATAGCTGCATCAGTGTGCCGCGCGCCTTATTATCTGACGCGCTCGCGACGCGTTGACAAAGTGGCGATCATGTTCGTACTTCCATATTAAGGGCGCCACAGAAGAGGGATGTTACTCACGAGATGATGTCACAATAGGTAACAGAGCTCTTGTAATGTTTTGGAAATTGGAAAGAAAATATGAAATGAATTTTTCAGTGGAAAGGTTTTTGTTTTTTGCACTGCCCACCCGGCCACAGCCAGCGAGCGTGACAGCTATAACACTCGTAAGACTGCTGATTTATGCGCATTATGGCGATTAAATATGATGCGATTATCATCAACTAGATCAATCAGTGAAAGTGTTCGGTGCCCATAACTGGTGCGTTCACCCCTCAAGAGTTATGACAGACATTTTAATTTGGATATTGAACGAACTACGTTGCGAGCGTTAAGAAGTAGCTAACATGGAAAAAGTTAACGTTTATTTTGCTCACTCGTCGAAACGTCATAAACGTCATAATCGAATCGAACGCACGAACTTTTAGCAGCATTCGATTGCCTATATGTTCTACAAATTTCTTGAAAGTGACAATCCTCACCCTTTCGTATCGGAATGGTTTGATTAACATAATATTATTGTATATTTCGGAACCATAAAGGTAAATGTCCTAATTGCCATCACGTCACGGGACACGTGACCTCGCGTCTCATGTTAGGAGCGTTTAACTCGCGCGATGCCGCGATCTGCGCGCGATTTATGTCTTCACTTGAACGATTTATTGCTCCGAGCCGCGTGGTCGCCGTGGTCGCGCGTAATTGTTCACAAATACAAAATAACACAGGTTCAGAGGATGTTACAAAAAGTTGCCACGAAGTTGTATTATGAATTTTGTATTATCAAAAGTGAGACCAGGGAAGACATTTATTTTTCTTATTTTATTTAAATTTGCTTTGCTTTTTTTCATTTCAATTATTTTGTAATAAGATAAATAAATATTAACAGATTTATTTGTCTTAATACAAAATAATTTTAATTAATTTTAAAACAATTTTTATTGGTAATATTTGTATTTTTTTTTTGTTTCATAAGTGTAGGCATTAATTTAATGGGACTTACTGACAAGCTTCCTGTGTGTCTAAATAATTACCTTCTTATTTTGAGGTAGTATTGTAATTGACTTAAGCTCAATAATGAAGTTCCCTAACTGTACATAATATATGCGGGATCTCCATGTCGCGTGGTAGTGTTGTGTACATACCGGGCGCCTCGCCGTCGTACGAAAAGTTGGGCACGAGCAGCGTCTGCGCGTCCACCACCACCACGGGGTCGGAGGACACGCCGTGCACGCCGCGCAGCGCGCCCACCTTGGCGGGACGCGGGTACTCCGTGTCGCGCGGGATCGACACGTCGCCGAAGTTCACCTGCGGAGGACAGTACACGTTAGTGTCATGTGCACTGAACATTACAAATTAATCGTGAGAAGCGCAATCAACGACCTAGTGGAACACAGCAAAGATCAACACAGAATCAACAAAGCCCAATAAAACACTGCATCATATCGATTAAAAACAAACGAGTCATCAGTCGGCGCGTGCGGATTGTACTTGAGTAAATTGTGAACGGGCGGCGCGCGGCGGGCCAGCCATACAGAGTCGTATATGACATTTTATTTTGCAACTGTATCACCGGGAATGACCGCGATAGTTCTGAGACAACCACGTTTATCCTAAATCGCACTCAAAAGAAGTAAGCTCATTCTTCTACCACAGCATTAAGCTTAAAGCTGCCTTTTACTTCAATTAACATCAATGCAACATCGTGTTCAGTTTCGGGATCCGTTAAAATTCAATCACTTTAGCGCAAGAGATGTTTTCATAACGTGCATGCATCCAGAATGTGGATGTTACGTGCTAACATCAGTACGTGTACATGTACACGTCAGTATGCAAGTGTAATGCTCGCAGCGCTTAACTATCCGACCCGAAGCGCTGACCGTTCGCGGCATGCGTACCGACACCCACGCGTCTATGGCAACAATTTGACATCAAGAGAGCCGCTGTTACCCGCTATACAGCATAGAGACATATACGGCATAGAGGCTATGCCGTAGCAATAACAGCGGTTTACGTAGCTCAATGGCTACGGTTGGTAGTACCGCTGAATATTCATAGCTCATTGTGGCTCACTTCACTTGTTCAGGTAAACTCTTGCTTAAGATCGTCAGCTGGATCCCAGTGTATTTTGCAGGATAACAAAGGGAACTGGTAATTTCCGCTGGACGGTAAATATAATCGCCCCACATGCCGGGAGATTTTATGTGAGCTATCGTTTTGTACGAATGAATACACGTTGATTGTGTAGGAATTTAATAATTAACGATTTTTGCATCCCATATTTGTATTTTGTAAAAAGTTATGACTTTTTGCCAGCTCTTGTCAATATTGTAAAATGCTAAGTTCCGCTTTAGCTAGCTATTAGCAGTAGAAATCCCGGAATAATATTCCGTGACATCTCCAACTGTTTGAACAATAGGTATACTAATCCCTGACTGTAGAGGCGTGTTGTGTCAGCTTGTCATTACTTGTATCGCACGTAAACTGGAGGCTTGCGGGGCTCCGCGCGGGCAGCGGGGGGGGGGGAGGTTAAAAGCTAATCTATGCGAGTACCAGTCAGCGGTTGAAGGAATCCCTTCCTTCAACCGCTGACTGGTACTCGCATACAAGTGGACGCGAGCTATGAGCGACAGGATGCGTGACCATGAAGGTCGGAGCATAGGACCCGAACTACAGGACTCTAGTGCATTACGAGTATTGTAAGAGGATGCAAGCCTTACTAATAGGGTATACTAAAACTTCAAAGTTATCCGCCAGTCAAAAGAAAACTTGTCTCAAGAGTTCAACAAGTTCTCGTTCAGAAAGAATAAATACTCAAAAAGAGTAAATATGACAAAAACCTTTCATTCGATTCCGTAACCGCTATTTCTCCGGCGGGTCTGGGCCCGCTACACGCGTCTCTCTCGTCACTTGCGCCTCAGCCTGCTGGTTAATAACCGCTTCTTTGTCCTTTATGAGTTCCCGATATTAATATACTAAACATGGCAGCGAACAAAATTGAGAGGAACGTTTAAAAATTACTCACTTGCCACAAAACATAATCTACGTGTAGGTACAACCTCCTTGATGAGAGTACAGGATGAAATGAATGAAACATGTCGTGTAGGGCGTCTGTCGCTATATTTTTCGTCCAAATAAGATTACTTTCCCGGGACAGTTGCACGGCCCGGCGGGACCACAGATATGTCAGATACGTCGCTTCACAAGTCTTTCAATTGTTTTCACCACAGTCACAACAGACGGGTTACATGTTGGCTGCATGTTGGCTAATATAATTACTTTGACATATGACATTATTATTAATTTGCATGACATTATTACTTATAAACTACTAATTCAAATTTAATTTAATTATGTGTTTAATTGTGTGACCATCTATATTCTAAATGACATTGTAACTTTGAATATGAATAAATTCTAATCTATTAATGTTCCTAACATATTTGCACACCTAGCATGGTTATAATACAGTGTACCATAAGAACTTTCTGTAACATCCTCTGAACCTGTGTTATGCAAATAAATGATTTGTTTTTGTGTTGTGTGTTTTGTGGTGTGGCTCTTGCCTACATTATACACAGTTTATAGACGACGACGATGAGTTCAGGGCCTCGGTCGGTAGTACTTCCGAAGCTGCATCGATTTCCAGCGGTTCAGATCTAAGTAAGCCCTATCCGTGCAAACATGTGGGTAGACCTGAACCAAAAACCCTGCCAAACTGTTCCTTGTCGCTTTTGTTTAAAGTTTCGGTCAGTTGTCAAGTGACGGCTAGTCGTGCACATTGCTACAGTCGGAGGGCTAATTCACATAATTTTATGACGCGCCGATGAAGTTGTAGTGCAGTTGCAGTTAAGTTCAAGTTCGAGTGTTAGACGGTATTCTTGTAATCTTTGAACTGCTCGTAAGCTGCGCGTGAACTGTACGACAACCAAACTTACTTATGGTGTGGCCATATGAGAGAATAGTTATTTGTTATACAAGAGAGCAAAGTTGCTTTTTAACCGCGTGCTCAATTTTGATAACCGAGCAAGCGAAGGATTCTAAAATTGAGTCACGAGCGCAGCGAGTGATTCAAAAATTAGAATCCTGAGCGTTAGCGAGGGAATCAAAAGAGCACGAGGTGAAAAATCTTTGCACTCGAGTGCAACACGTAACTTTTCATCCCACCTCAGCGAGGAAATTACTAAATGCAAAAAAAAAACGTGTACAATCACAAGATAGGTACACTTTTATTTCAGTTTAGGTATTAATTACTACATTATGACAGGTAATTATTACAGAATAATCTTTAAATTATAACAAAATAATACTAAGGTATAATTAAGAAAAATTTAAAGTAACGTTGCTACAGTTAGTTGAGATTAATATACTTAAGTAGATACTGAATGTGCAACTGACTTACTTTTGCCGCCAAATATACGGAATCGGGTGCTTCGTTAAGAAACTTTTCAATATCAGATACTGTGAAAACCTTCGATTTTTTTGGTTGATGACCAGATGCGGCTCTTTTTAAAAATGCCACTAATTTAGGATAGGTATCGATATGTTTGTCTTTTTTCATCTTTATTGTTGCTTTTAGCATCGAATACGTACTCCATAGAGTGCTTGCTTTCTTGTTCTCGGATAATTCTATAAAATATGCCAGCAAAACGTTTTCTGAGAAAGTTTTGGCTCCTTTTGCTAGTCGCCACGTGTTGAACATATCGTACTGTTTTATATACTTCTCGCGTGATTGTTGAGGGAGAAAGCTCATTTGCGCATTATTAACAGTTTCAGTCAATTCTGTTGGCGTCAAGCAAACTTCCTCGTCGCTAGAATCACTCATTTTAGTTTTTTCACTTGTTTTCAAGTTTCTTGTTTTTAATATAAGGTTTAACAATGACTGAAAAAATGCCGCGTAAAGAACCGCGTACAAAGCAAATTGAAAAAAGAACACCAAGAAGGTTCCGAGTCTGAGTTTTTAACAAATTAAAAAAAAGTTGTATGATATATTCGGCACCATAGAGGTAGCAGTAAATAGGTTTAATGTTTTTTTAAATTCACAAACTTAGTGCACACGATGTTCTAAATTCAATTTACTTTATCCTCTAGAGAATAAAAACGGCTTTTCCACTCAGATATTGAAGATTAAAAATACTCTTTCCGAGATGGTGGGATGAAAAAAATATTACTCACTATATAATCGAATAGAATCGATTACATTTCAATGAATATGACGTTATTAAAATATTAAAATAATACCCCAGTACAGGTTTTAGTGCTTTTTCTTACTTAGTAGAATACCGATCATGTTGCGTTCCAAAGCACGCACCAAAGACGCGCAACAGTAGAATGCCGTTATTGCGCTTGCGTGACGCGAACTTGACGCGAGCGTGTCTGACAGCGGTAGAAAATACGAAAAGCGTTGTTTTGATCGAAACTTAACTGCAACTGCACTGCAACAGCACTTCTTTTACGTGAATTAGCCTACAGATGCAATTCTTACTGTAGTATTGCATCTGACTGTAGCAATGTGCACGACAAAACAAGTGTACTTAAGTATAAAGTGTCTGTGTACGTAGATACTAATCAACGTACACGGACACTTTATACATATACTTGTTTTTTACCCTTTTATTGGTTTTGCATTAGCATTCTACGAATCGGTCTAAAACGATTCGTTTTTAGGGTTCCGTACCTCAAAAGGAAAAAACGGAACCCTTATAAGATCACTCTCTTGTCCGTCTTCCAGTCTGTCCGTCTGTCTGTCTATAATGTATAAGATAAATAATGATAAATAATGATAATGGACTTGTAAGTACAAAGATTTACTTTAATTTTCAACTTTTTTTTATTTTTTGGACTTTTCCCTTTACTTGTGCTGTAAGACCTTGCTTTTAACCAAAATTGACAATTCTAGGTCAACCAGAAGTACCCTAAAGGTTTTGGGTCGAAAACCTATATGGTAGTTCCCGTTGACCTAGAATCACGAAATTTGGCAAAAAATGCCATGTAAAGTAAAGGGAAAAGTCTGAAAACCGTAAATATATAGTTTAATAACAAAAAAAAAGCGATTTTACTATTGCAAACTTATTATTTGCGGTTGGAGCAATAGCCGTTTCTAGGGATCGAACAGTAAAGTTAAGTTTGTCCTTTAAAAAGTTTGTACGGACCCCTCGGTGCGCGAGTCCGACTCGCTCTTGGCCGGTTTTTTTTTTCATAAAAAATGAAATAAATCATTTATTTTTCATACTTTTTAATGTTATGACACGAATGTCAAGTTTGGTCAATCTATCAGTTACTTTTTCTTTCACTTTCTGGCTTAGTCTATGATAATTACTTTTTGGTTTATTTAATTTAAATTGTTTTTATCAATATTTTTTGCTGAAATATTGTATTTTATAGATAATTACGATCGTTTACTAATTATCTTAATATTTAATTCATCATCATTATCATTTCAGCCGAAAGACGTCCACTGCTGGACATAGGCCTCCCCCAAGTGTTGCCACATTGACCGGTCCCGTGCGACTCGCATCCAGTGGATTCCCGCAACCTTCACCAGGTCATCGGTCCACCTAGTGGGAGGCCTTCCAACGCATCGTCTTCCGGTTCGCGGTCGCCACTCCAGAACTTTTCGGCCCTATCGGCCATCCGTTCTGCGAGCAATGTGCCCTGCCCACTGCCACTTAAGTTTGGCAATTCTTCGGGCTACTTCGGTAACTTTGGTTATCTTGCGGATGTCTTCATTTCTGAGTCGATCGCGCAAGGAAACTCCGAGCATAGCCCTTCCCATTGCCCTTTGGGTGACTTTAAGCTGAGGCCCATTGTGAGCGACCAAGTTTCGGTCCCGTATGTAATCACTGGCAACACACAATTTTTAATTATATTTATAAAATTTCTGTACGCACTCTTGGAAAATCTGATATGTCCTGGCCGACTACACTTGTCAGATGAGATGATTATATGGCCGCAACAAAAAAAACTAATATCCAAAAATTGGAAGGAAGGCTACTTTGAAAATGAGCTGATGAACCGGCGACACGAGGCTAGAATTGGCTTTAATAATAGAAGCATCATAAAACGGCTTGGCTTTTGAAAAGTCAACGAAACTATACTAGAGTTCACACCCTTTAAAGGTGAACAGTTCTGGAGACGCTGATGTCCTGACGCGTACCAACATTTCCCAGGTGATCCTACTCAAAGATTCACCTGGGACCTCTACTCCTGATCCTTGAAACTGTCTTTGTTCCTGCCCTGGCGTTTATCTCGGAGAACTGCACGACGCCCTTCCATCAGAATTACCCTGAAACCTGTTCCTGTCTCTGTGTGTGTTCTGTTGTGTGTCTGTCTGTTCTGTCTGTGTCTGTGTGTGCTGATCGGATTTATCACCAACTAAGTGCGTGATCTATAAAACTACCACCTTCATAGTTTCCATAGAGTGCGTATTAGGTAGGTCTTTTATAATTAGCTGTATTTTTTATCTCATTTGTAAATCCATTTCTTCCTCATATTAAATTTTAAATGTACAAGTCTGCTTACCTTTTATTTTTATAGTAACAAGTAGATTTGTTACAATAAACAACTTGCTATTGTTATATATGCCAATTCGTTTCCGTGACTATACGATCAATATACTGACCAAATATTGATGAATGTCACTACATACATAATTATTATAAAACAAAGTCGCCCGCGTCTGTCTGTCCCTATGTATGCTTATATCTTTAAAACTACGTAACGGATTTTGGTGCGGGTTTTTTTGAATAAAGAAAAAGAGGATGGTCATAGATGAGAAAGAGAGATGAAGGGATTGTGTGAGGAGTGAAATGAAGGAAAAAGAAGTTAATGATAGGGTGTCCTTTGACATTGGAGAATAAACCTCTGCCTTACCCTCCGGGGTAACAGGCTTGATGTTACGTGTGATACTGACCGAGTACTCGTCGCAGTAGACGGCGAACCAGCGGTAGTCCTTGAGCGTCTTCCCATCAGGGAGGGACAGCGTGACGCTCTCGCCGGTGTAGCGCCGCAGCGGGCCCGCGCCGCCACGCTCGTCGCGCAGCCGGGTCGCGCCCGCCGTGCCCGCCGACGGGGAGCCCGACGAGCCCACGTAGAAGTAGGCCGCTGTGGAGAGGAACACCACGTTATAATGTTGTACATCACACACAATTACACAAAACAAAGATTGCGTGCTTTATTAGAGGTTTACAATACTTCCATTAACATGGACTTTTCACTCGCATCACGATAACACAAGTTTTATTAAGGTGTGTGACCACGGTTGTGGCTGTACACCCCACTCAAACTCGCCACCCAACAGAATAGCTGATAGTACATAGCCAAGACGGATAAGGAAGAGAAAGCTACCATTACAATATGTGTGGGCTCGCGGACATCCATCAACTGTGAAGCTCTCCGGACATCACCCAAACAGGCGATAACAGACAATAAATCTTCGTGCGAAGATACAAAGTTGAAAATTAAATTTGTGAATGATCTGGCCCTGACAAACCGAATTTGGTTGCAATGCATTTGAACCATGAAGTGTTGAGGTAGAGTAGTATTTGTTTCGGTAGTGTGTGGCGTGAGCCAGTGTGTCCAGTCAGTAGTTGAGCGAGCTCTGATCGTTGTCGGAAGCGGCCGGTATCGCACGGCATCGGACGGTATCGCACGGCATTGGACGGCATTGCCGGACGCAGGCTGAAACTGCGACTAATCACACTTTACAGCCTCCCTTACATTGTTTGCGAACACTAATAAACTATTTTCTAGCTTCTACGCAAGAGGGTAACTTGTTTGTTGGAGAGTGTGTCAGTAGGAACCAATCACCTTTAGATCGTATATCGCGATTCACACCTGTACATACAATTGATCATAATTGACTGAATTTGCATTTGAAATTGATGTTATTAACTTTAGATCTTTATCGAGAGCAGTCGATGTAGGTAATATTCTAGACTATCATTGACTTTTTGCTCAGTAATGCTCTTGACCACGAGACCAATAACTCTAGAGAATGTTGATAAACAGGTAATGATGCTGTTTTCTCTAAATGATTAAAATCATCGCATTCTCTTTACTGGCGTGATTGTAGTGCCTGTATGTGTATTAATGTTTTATGTCACACGGCGCATACAAACGCGTCCTACGGGTGCGGTGCTACGCGCGATGCTCATTCATCAGCCGCCGTTAGCATCGCGTTCGCGCTCACAGTTCAGCCGCGGCCGGAACTGGGCCGAGCTTGTGGCAACATCAGTCTAATAAAGTAAGCCTACTTTGAGACACTTTAGTGGTACCGGCTAAATATATTAGAAATGTTGTAAGACCCAGTCTACGTCCTCGGGCGATGCGACTAGCGACCCAAATGTCGATCTACTGATCTACTCACAAGTAACATCAATCTGTAGATTTATAGTCAGGAAAATTATTAGTTTAGCAGATTATCGAAGAATGACATTTTTTACCAACAGCGAAAGAAAATGAGGGTTATGATGTAATTGGAATAAACGGATAACTAAATTTTTAATGGACTTCACCCTTGTTTATTTTGGGTTGCGCTTATGGTAGGAAAACGCATACCATGTGCTGTAAGAAGCGCTCAAGCATGCAAACATTTTTTCATGCTTTGCTTCTCGACTTTGAAACGCGTGCTACAGATGCCTGGTGACGTCACAACCAGCGCTCCGGTATGCAGAGCGGGACCCCGCGACAAAGGGTCAAAGCATAGCTCCCGTGCGCGGCATCCCCGCCCCACCCAGCGCGCACACGTCGGCGGCGTCGTATGCAGAGGTATGACCAGCGCGGGGATGGGACGCGCCAAATTGGCATTAATTACGTTACGAGCCACGCTTTGTGCTGCAACTAGGAGTAAGATAGAGACAGATGCAGAAGGAAAACTCATGAAGCACGAACCAAAGGCTATCAGAAACTAACTGCTACTGCACTAGGTATGTAACATTAAAAGGTTTCTTAAGAAGGGCCTTCATAGTGTTCATTGTTTGAGCACTCATTCTGCCAACATCACCACTCAGCTTCCGTAAAGCATTGCCACATTGGCCGGACTCAACAGATTTCCAAGACATTTACCTACCCTTGTTTATCTTCCTTGATATGCAATCAAAATATTTAATGGCTACTGAGCAAGGTGGACCTTCTGTCTGTGAGTGGGCCCCACAGTTACGCCGCCCCGCTATATATCGCTAGGCGTCCTGCACACGACAGCGCGAGGCCCGCCCACGCTCCATGAGCGCCGATTCTATGGCGCGCTCGTGAGCCGCACGCCTAACTTCAGTTTTATCACTTATTTGGGCAATTATGCGCTATTTTGCAGATGCAAAGGAAAGTCGTTGTTTTAGGAAGAAATGATTGAACGCTTACTTTTCAGACTAAATTAATAGTTGATTTTTGTTTTTCTTAATGCGTCTAGTATTTTCGACTGTGTTGATACATTCTTATTTCTCTCTCTCCACAATGAATATCCTTAATTTGTCCTAATATACTTTAATTTTGTCTACTTTTTCTTTTCGATTTCATCGTAAGCCAACCTTGGAACTTATCTATCAACCAACTCTCGGTATTAACTTGCACTTGTAATACAACTATACACAATTACAGCAATATGTTATTCGTCCTGCATATTGCACGGCGCGAGTGCAAGGCGCATGCCACACACTTGCACAATACACCTTAACTTTTGCTAGCAGAGCGCCACACAGCCTGCTGTGACACTTGACGACCAGTTGTTTATAATCCTCACCAACTGTGCAACAACGGAGTTGCATACTATGTGGATGTGTCTCCTTGTGTGACTAACTTTACGGACATGCCACTGTGACGAGATGTCTCGTAATAACTACATCTACATCACAACCGAATCTATGCGCTAGAATGCTAGATCACCGCAACTCTCAAAACCATAAACTGTTAATGTTATTGTAATGTTAGGTATTTTATTATTCTATTTTCAAATATTGAACAATGCTACAATGCCCAGTCCGGCCTGGCCACGCGTCCTGAGCATTCTGCCGCCATGAAGGCGTTATTAAATTGGACGCGCCGGATATTGAGCGCGCCAGAAATATTCGCGGAGGCGTGGCTACTATGTACCACACTCATCGTCTGCCTAGCCTTTGCACGACTATCTTGGAGGCGGCTTGCAATCTACCGCGCTGTATGGGGTGTACCGCGCGGCGAAGGAGGCTCTGTGGCTGGCCATCGGCGAGTCGAAGACGCGCTCCAGAGAGGAGCTGCTGGCAACCCTAGACGGGGATCCGTGGGGGCGCCCTTACCGCACGGTCCGAGGGAAACTTCGGCCGTGGGCCCCCCCGCTAACGGAAGGTCTCGAGCCGCAGTTTCTGGAGCGCGTGGTCTCGGCTCTCTTTCCTGAGAGAGCCGAGCATGAGCCACCACCGATGGCTGTGCCCACAGCCGCAGAGTCGGAAGAAGAAGAGGAGAGCGAAACCGTCCCAGAGGTGACACAGGCGGAGATGAGCGCGGCCGTGATGTGGCTCCGGGCGAAAAACACTGCCCCGGGGCCCGACGGAGTGCCTGGCCGCGCTCTAGTCCTCGCCCTGAAGGAGCTGGAGCCCCCACTGAGAGGACTCTTCTCGGCGTGCCTTGAGCGGGGCCATTTCCCTACCAGGTGGAAGGCTGGTCGACTGGTCCTGCTCAAGAAGGCGGGGCGCCCTGCGGATTCGTCGTCCGCTTATCGGCCCATAGTACTGCTGGACGAGGCGGGCAAGTTGTTCGAGCGAGTAATCGCAGACCGCCTCGTCAGCCACTTGTGCACGGTGGGGCCGAACCTGGACGACAGCCAGTTTGGCTTCCGGTGTGGGCGCTCTACCATAGACGCCATCAGGAGAGTTAGAGTCCTGGCGGAGGAAGCGGTGTCCCGGGGTGGGGTGGTGCTTGCGGTGTCTCTAGACATCTCCAACGCATTCAACACCCTGCCCTGGAGTTGCATAAGGGAGGCCCTGCGATACCATCGGGTGCCTTCCTACCTCCGCAACATCGTGGGGGCGTATCTCTCGGGAAGGTGTGTCACCTACATGGGACGCGACGGCACGGGCCGTCGCCAGATGTCGTGCGGTGTTCCACCGCCGTTGGGATCACACATCGTGGTCGGGGGGGTCCGGATCGCTGTCGAGTCAACCATGAAGTACCTTGGAGCTCGACAGCCGTTGGGACTTCGGCCCCCACTTTCAGCGGCTGGTGCCCAAGTTGATGGGCGCGGCGGGCGCGCTGTCAACACTGCTTCCCAATTTGGGGGGCCCGAGCTCCGCCTGCAGGCGGTTGTACGTCGGGATCGTGCGATCGATGGCCCTTTATGGGGCCCCGATATGGGCGACCGACCTGACGGCCCGCACTATCGCAGTCCTGCGCAGACCGCAGAGAGCGATGGCCGTCAGAGTCGTACGGGGATATCGCACGATCTCGTACGAGGCGGCTTGCGTACTGGCCGGATCCCCGCCGTGGGACCTGGAGGCGAAGACCCTCGCGACACTGTACCAGTGGTGCGAGGGGGCCAAACATCGGGGCGAGAGGCTGGTGCACCGACAGATTACGGTGTACCGGTCTCAGCTCCGACAGGTCATGGTGGCGGAATGGCGGGGGAGGCTAGAGCTTCCCGCCTCGACACAATCAAGGCGATCCGGCCAGTACTCGACGACTGGCTCGGGAGGAGGCACGGCTCCCTGACGTTTCGGGCGACGCAGGTGCTCTCGGGGCACGGCTGCTTCGGGAAGTACCTGTGTCGCTTAGGCAGGGAGCCGGACGCCCGGTGCCATCACTGCGTCCACTGCACGGAGGATACGGCGCGACATAAGCTGGCCGAGTGTGCCGCGTGGGATGAGCCGCGCCGTGCCCTCGTAGCAGAGGTTGGAGGAGACCTGTCACTGCCGGCCGTCGCTCGCGCGATGGTTGGCAGTGCAGAGTCAGAGCAGAGGGCTGATAACGCCCTCTTCCGGCCCCCCTAAATAGGTCCAGGGGCGACGGATTCGGGGACATCCGTCGCCCCCCATGACACTGGACCCGAGACGGCGGCGCGTCGTGTTCCACGCGCGCCTCTCCGAGACGTAGCGGGGGGAGTTTGACACCTCACTCCCCCCGGGACGAGGCCCGCAGGTCAAGCGGGCCGGCACTAGTCCGGGGCAGCGGAAGTCGCATCAGATCCCGCTGCCCCCCGACGCAAGTGTGCGATGGAACACCGGTGTTGTTTTTTCGGCTTGCAATCTAACCGGATACAGCTGAGTACCAGTATTTTTACAAGGAGCGCCTACCTATCTGACCTCCACAACCCAGTGGGTACTGGGAAATAAAACACCCCTTGGTAAAACTGGTTGTCTTTAGTCCACTGACTACCTGCAACAACTGTCAAAGATCTACAAATGACAGCCGGGGCCTACGGCTTAACGTGCTTTCCGAGGCACGAAGGAAACTCGGTATGTAATGGGTGTCCACCCATCCCCGGAGCAACCTAGGGAAGTAGGTTCAACCTAAACATTGTGCCGAGCGGCAGTTACTATTTAGCCACGAGCTCCTCACTCCTACTATGACCAGAAGAAACAAACCGAAAACCATAAGTATTCTTCCTTCTGTAACAGACACACAATGTAATTTGCATCTTATTGTATGTGTGTTATGATTGTTATTGGTGCGGCTGATCTCAGCTGATGTTATGACACTGCAGTATATTTATACAATCGCCACAATGTTGGATTCAGAGATGTCGGTATTCTTATAAGAATTGAATTTATTTCGTAAATTCTGTTGCATCTGGTATGGACCAGGAATTTCCCCTATATTGTGGACCGGTGCGTTTACATACATTTAAACTCACAAACAGCCAGAAACGGAACAACTACCTGTGGGCCATACAAACATTTGTTCCATGCGGGAATCAAACCCGCGACACTCAGCGCACCAGCCAATCACTCAGCCACTGCACCAACCGTGCCGTTATCAATAGGGTAGTAAATAGAGCTATGAAAGAAGTGATACTGCGCAATCCCCGATTTAAAATGAATTAAATTCGTTATTAACTTGCTACTTGCTGCCAGACCGGACTGCCCAGAGGCACCGGGACACTGTCCAGAGACACCGGGACACCGTCCAGACACCGGGACACTGCCCAGAGACACCGGGACACTGTCCAGAGACACCGGGACACTGCCCAGAGACACCGGGACATTGTCCAGAGACACCGGAACACTGCCCAGAGACATCGGGACACTGTCCAGAGACACCGGGACTCTGTCCACAGACACCGGGACTCTGTCCAGAGACACCGGGACTTTGTCCAGAGACACCGGGTTGCTGTCCAGAGACACCGGGTGATCTAAATAAATAATAAAATTATAAACACCAACAATACTAACCTAACCCTTGTTACTAACACTTAAATACTCACAAAAGTATGGACACACTTTTCTTGTAGGTACACACTTGTAGTCTGAAATAAAGTTTTATTTATTTATTTATGAACAGCTGTAAGTTGCCCACGACTTTCGTTCGCGTGAAATTATTACTTCGCTTTCGTTCAGATTTTGTTCCAATTTCAAGGGTTTTATTTATTTTGCACGGAACCCTAATTATTTTTCTAAAATAAAACCTTAGACAATCAGCTATCTGCTAGTCAAAGTCCCGTCAAATCGGTTCAACCATTTTGGAGATTAGCAGGAACAAACAGACAGACAGACAACATTTTTAAAAAAATGTTATTGTTGCCGTATTTATTCTCAAATGCATTCAGTAAAAAGCTGTTATATTGATATTACAAACAGATAATTTATTTTTATGTATTTGTGTGTATCTATACATATATTAAAATCGTTGAGACCAAAAAATGTGTACATTGAAATAAGTAACTGAACATATTAAAACCATTAAAAAAAAAATTGTTTGTTTGTTTGTCTGTTTGTTTGTTTGTTTGACCGCGCATCACGTAAAAACTGCTGAACCGATTTTGTTGAAATGTTCACAAATCTATTTAAATACATTCAGAATAACATTTAGGATATAGAAATTTTGGATTTTTTTGGAAAAAGGGGGTGAAAAGGGGGGGTAAAGTTTGTATGAAAAAAAAAATTAAGATTGTTCTAGAACCATGAAACTCAAAATAAATACTTATTAATAAAAATAAAGAAATACCTGTCTTAGCATTTTTTTTTAATCTCATTCAGAGACGCAAAAAAGAGGGTTTTGTGTTTAAAATTAATAAACTTCAAACACCTATACAATCAAAACCAATGAAGTGTAACCTTTTAAAGTTGCTACATATACTTCATATCTAATACAGGTAAATATAATTTCTCAGTTTTCTTGAAATTTGATTTTTGAGGTGAATACGCACAAAATAGCGGAACTCAAGAAAATCAGCTTTCCTCGGTTTAAGTAGTTGGTACGAAATGTTTGTGCGCGCATCACGTCAAAACTACTGCATAGATTTCATTAAAGGCTTCTTCAATATTTAGGTTATATATTATTACGCTACTTCCTTAAGGGGGTAGGCAATTTAACATTATGTCCGTATACTTCAATTGTTTGACGTTTCAGTCATGACGAGAGACATGAGAACGGCTATTTGTTACTTATGTCAACGAAGTAAATAGCCTAGCGGTTTCGTGACTGCTCTGCAAACTACGGGGTTGCAGGTTCAAGCCCCGATACATTATTTTCACTTTTTGTGATTTGTTAATTATTATTTTTGATGCTGTTAAATTGCCTATATTTCTTTTTGTATTTAAATTGTTTGCATTTCTATATTTCTTATTTTTTCGTGATTTTTTTTCCAAAAAGTAATAGAGAAGTATGGAAGAAGAATACAATCATGCTGCGCCGACCCCAAATAAATTTGGATAAGGAGCAGGAGTATGATGATGATTTCTCCAAAAAGTAGTATAGCGAACGGAAGCCTGATAAATTCACGTGTTCTTGACGTGCAAGAACTGTGCTGTGCTATTCGCAATAATCAATAATCCATACGCAGTTTCCGTAGATTATATTTACAGCTATATTGTTATTGGCCTCATTCCATGCATCTTGGTGAGAATTTTAAGACCTGCCTGGACTGTCATCGAAGGTCTGACGGTGGAGACAAAAGTCAGTTGCAAGAAGTTCGCAACAGTTTTCAGCAGCTATATCGTGTTTGGGCTCATTTCATGGACCTTGATGAAAACTTTAAACTTAGCTAGAGTATGACTTTCATCGAAGGTCAACGATGGAGACGGAAGGCAGTTGCAAGAGGTCATCAAGAGTTTACAGCATCTATATCGTGTTTGGGCTCATTTTATGCACCTTGATGAGAACTTTCGACGTAGATAGAGTATGACTGTCATCAAGTGTCTAAGGATGATAACGTAAGGCTGAGGACGTTGGCGAGGGAAGCCCTTATTTAGAAAAACAGAATATTTTAGCGATTAATGCAAACATTTCAGAGAAATTAAATTGTTACCTACTTGATTCTATACTATGCCTAATATTATAAAGCTGAAGTGTTTGTTTGGTTGGTTGAACACGCTAATTTCAGGAACTACTGGTTCGTGTTGAAAGTATCTATTAGTGTTGGATAGCCCATTTATCGGAGAAGGCAACAACGAACAACAACGTTGCAACGTTTATATAACATCACGCTACAATCAATAGGAGCAGAGCATCAATGAAAAATGTTGCAAAAAAAGGAAAAAAATATTCCTTTTGAGATCTATGTCTATCTTTTAAGGGTGTCTCACACTCTCTCTAACCATCTCTCTGTCTCTCTTATATAACGCAGACGAAGTTGCGCGGGTCAGCTAGTATATAGATAAACTTACTCACAGCAAAACTAAACTAAAGGGCTCGAATTGATATTAATAATATTGCAATGTGAGTGAACTCGCAGTCACGTCACGCACTACAACACCATCGGAATGCGTGTACCTTGAGAGTCAAAGAGCAAGCAGGACATGACCGTTAATGTGTTGCGTCGAATGTGGTTCAGTTAGCGAAAGGTTTGTGTGTCATGGGTACTTACTCGTAGTAGTAGTTCTGTACGCTTTTATTTGTAAGTGCGTTCATGTGCGTCTGATGGACGCAAATAAAGTAATGTACCATGGGCTCGAACGAAATCTGCTCATATTTAAAATAATAAACATACCACCCTTAACGAATCATCGACACGAAGAAGAAGAAGAACTTCTATTCGTCCGCACAAAGAGTGTGCGGACCAATAGTAGCAAAACGACAAAAAAAAATGCAACCCTTTTCCACGTTATACTTTGTTTTACAAAAAAACGATTCTATTGTTTGAACACCGTTTTTTGACTAATAGAAATAAAACAAAAAAAAAGGACAAAGGAAGAGAAAGTTTAGCGCATAAATAGCAGCCAGATTCTGCAAACAAAAAGAGCCGTATTGGTGGTGAGATTTCGTCCGTTGAGATGGTACGTCTCACAGACGCAGATAAAGTACCTACAGCGGAATCTAGTTTCACGGAACTGAAGGCTAGATTAGGGTTCAGCCGCGTGGAACCTGCGCTCAGCACTAGGTAATGATCGGTGAACTGATCTCGACGAGAAAGTAACTAATGCGAACTAGGAGTTTTCTGTTTCTAAGTGTTTTCACATTGCGGGGGAAGCGCCAGGGTAGCCCGCACGTTAATTTAATCAAATCAAAAGCATTTATTCCAAGTAGGCTAGTTACAGGAACTTTTGAATTCTCGAAACAAAGATGAAATTAAATGTAGCTACAGTCCCAGTCACAAGACATAAAAACTGTGAAAGTACTGTAGTTGCCCATTCCCTAGCGTAGATCTCTATGAAGAAGAACGGGCAAGAAACTCCATGGACACTCTTTTAAATCGAAATATTGTTACAAAATCTTGGTTACATCATTCATGTCGAGATGGTATATTATGTGAGAACAATGTAGCAAGATGTGCACGGTAAAGTGTCCATAGTAAAACAAACAAAAAAAATACAATTAAAAAACAAGATAATTCATTCAAATAAGCCATGGCAACTAGGAGATGACCTGTCACAACTGATAGCGCCCGTTCACGAACATGACGCATGGATCAGCACCATTCAACTCAACCATTTTGAAGGGAACTAAATGATCCAACACACGCGCCACAATCAGCGAGATATTGGAGTGAGCATGACATACTCACAACCGCCAGGGCACATTCAAGTCAAGAAAAGACGTAGGTTTCCAATGAATTATAGCTTTCTAGTACATAGTACTCACACAATATGGGCTATGCGATTATATAATATTAATCAGATTGAATCTACACAATGCAAAGATAGTTGTATAATCTTCAGCAGCTCCAACAATACTATTTAATGCTATCAATTTATGCGCCCCTGTCCCTGTGGAACAGGACCAGTATTGAGCCGAGCATTTTTATCAGCGGTACTCAACTTGTAATATGCTTGCTTACATAGTGTGTGTTTAATGCATGTTTCTAAATTTCGTCTCATTCAGTTCAAGAATACTTTGTAGAATTGTATTATAGCATCCCCAATCAATTAGCATTATTGGCAATCCCATTCAAAGACTATGAAAAAATCATTCAATGGGTTTAAATGGACTTAGAGAGCTGTATAGTATGATGATTTTAATGATTATAACTGTATAAAGCCAAACTTGTTGCGGTTGCGAATCATATTTTAATCCCCTTCGGCCGTCTACGAAACCGTAGTTTCGTAAGTAGCTTGACACTTACGTACAAATTGCAATGACTGTGTACAGTGTACATTCAATAAATAAATAAACAAAACTCTGATGTCCGATGCCGAGCACCAGTCACTGCGACAAAACGAGTTTCTGGCTCTGAGTCAAGGTGTGGCCGACGTTACGTTAGTTCGCAGCCGAGCGCTACTCATGGAAGTGCAGTGTACTAGTTGTTCCTACTACTTTCAGGGTTACTATTATACTTAGAACCTGAGCTTAGTGCAACTTCTTGACATTTATTCATCCACGCGTGAGTATAGACAAAGTCACCGGTATATGTATGTTTGTGACCAGATCAACATGGCCGCAGTTATCCTAACCATCCATCTTGTGACATCTATCAATTCCTGATCGAAAAATCAAATAACACTTTGTCTGAGCTGGGAATCGAACCCAGAAGCTCATGCTTAGCAGTTCCGCTTGCGACCGCTCGACCAACGGGGCCCGTTGAGTTTGTTATATTTTCTTAACTTAAAGTAAGAAAAGTTTACGAGTTTGGACGCTTGCAGTTCGCACCTGCGCACTGGCGCCATGGCCGAGTAGGTACCGTTGTGTGGGTGTGTACTGACCTGGTCCCTCGCCGTCGTAGTGCAAGTCCTGCAGGTAGAGCGTGCGCGAGTCCACGGCGAACACGCGGCCGCGCACGCCGTGCTGCAGTCGCGCCAGCGCGCCCAGCTCCTTGCCGAAGTAGCGCACCTGCGCACTGGCGCCGCCTGCAACGACAACAATACTTCAGTAATGCAACACAACATGCAGTCCACACGACAGATCCTCAGACGAAAGCCTAAAGAGGACGCGAGGTGTGAGGTGATACACTAATCATCTGTACCTAATAAATGACAAGTTAGCAAAACGAAACATAATCAAGAACGCCCAAACATTGCTCAAAGAAAATACAAAATATATTGTTTCGTTATATATGAGAACTTACGAATGAGCAGGAGCTTATTAAACTACTGTGTGTAAGTGTATGATGTATGGTAATCAAGGTTCTATAACAATTTTCTGCTAACCATTATTTTGAAGCTTTAAAAGTAGATTGTGCGCTGAACACACACGCACATAGTGGCTATAATAATTTGTAATCTGTACACTTTCAGGGTTTCAGTAGTAGATAACAATATTTCGACGAATGCGTTCGCTTTCATTAACAAAATGGACGATATACAGCTGTCCATCGAGAGTGAAGGCCACAAGAACTGACTGTTTGTACAGAGTATGTGTGGAATAGATTAGATCACTTTCTAATTGTGATCATCTCTGCACGACAGCCGGCACGAGACGAGCTCGAGGCGGGCACGACGCGCATAGCACGACACACAAGTTTGTCGCGCTCATCACTGATGGGTACACATTGGAACAAGTGACACCAGTTCCTCCAGGTTCAATGTTTTCTGCTTACTAAAAGCCTACATATATATATATACAGGGCGGAACTTTTCAATGCCATCTGGAGGAAAAGTACTCTAAATACTGGAGATAGCAAATTTTACTCAAAGGAAACATTTCTTTAGTTTAAAAAAGAAACAAATCTGCATTTACAGATTTTCGAAAATTCGCTTGCCACACTCGGGCACGGCTACATGTAAAAGAGAACGCCACGCGCCATCGCAATGACTCAAACGAACACTCGGAATGTCGGAGCTAGATCTAGAATAGAATATACTCTAGATTAAGCTGGAGTATCTAGATCTAGAATTCTAGATGAACTGCTTAGAGAGCGCCCTACGTAGGTACATGTAACCTCCTGGCAGAGGTTATGTTTAAACTAACAAATACATTGATATAATAAGTGCGACTGGCATGCTGCTTACGGCCGGCTCGCGGCGTGGCCGCTGAGCTCGTAGCTCGCCTTGTGCCAGTTGCGAGTCGCGCCGCTCCTACACCCGCTGACGTCGTAACTAAAGCCATGTCATGTCCACTTGTACACTACTTATACAATTCATATGAAGCTTATCTTTATTTCTAGCTTAGTATCTATTCATGATCATGCAATACGATTGGATAAGACATCGTTCATTTGTGACTTAGGTAGCCTTAGACTGTTGATCAAATTAGTACGTTAACCTAAATATGACAAATCGAGTTTAATAGAAAGCTCAACTTTACAGAGCGTTGTCTCTGCGGCTCATATATAAAATGTGTTTTTCTGAAGGCGAGGTGAGTCATCTCATCTGGGTAGAGACTGTAACATTACGTCTCGAACGGGCGACCCTGCAAGTAACAGCTGGTTGACCTGATCGTGATACAACACCCGACTCAACCTTGCCCGCCGGACACCCGCATCGCCTGTATCTAACGCGCTCGGGGAGAGGCACGCGTGTGTGTGCGTGTGCGTGTGTTTGTCATGTGTGATCCACATCGGAGAGGAGAAAGTGCTCTCAAGAAAGTGCTCGCGCCGCGTAAGGCCACACAAAAAACTAAACGATTTCTACGTACCAACTGACTCGTGCACTCTCACACGACTCTAAAGCGAGCGCATAGGGGTGATACTTGTCTGCCACAGAGGTGGGCGCTGCGGTAACATAAGACAGATCTATTCTGAGGTGAACGTACGCGTCTGTGTAAATGTAGCGACGAAATAAGGACGACCTCGAAATCCACTTCGGTGTTTACTAGCGATAGAACATGCTAATGCAATCACAAACCGACCAATTAACTGTCGCTCGTTAGTCGGCGCTTGTTCACAAAGAGCTTCAAATATTACTATATGAACATTGGATAATACGTGGAGTGTTGAAATGAACGCTCTTTAGAACGAATTGTATAGTAACTTCTTCGAATACATACCCAACTGATAAAAGTAAAGCAAATGCTGAGCCACCGATCAAATAGCTGTCCACATACTTAATGAGTGATTCTGAACGGCCGAGCCGCGCGCCGTGACGCTCCGGTACTTTCTCAAGTGGTTTATAAATACTCGAGTAAACAGAGCACGCATCTTTCACTGAATCACTGCGCACACGACAGCTAACAGTAAGCAGCGACTGCACTCGGCAGGCGCGCACGTGGCACACCTACTACTCCTCTGTACACACAGGCGCCGCCAGACGCTGAGGATTTCACCCCTTTGTCAATCACTTATAAGAGTGATAGGTACCATGACCGTCCCACGCAGTGATCAGCTCAATATATCTTTATGCTAAGGAAATAAGAGAGACTCATCTTCATACAGCACGCTTGCAACGTCAGAACGTCGCGCCGGTGTGTCATACACCCTCCACCATTTATATTTGAGTCCCACTAGTAGCGAGCCTTCTGGTATCGAGTGTCGTCGCGCCGGTGTCTCATACACCCTCCACCAGATATATTTGAGTCCCACTTGTAGCAAGCCTTCTGGTATCGAGTGACGTCGCGCCGGTGTCTCATACACCCTCCACCAGATATATTTGAGTCCCACTTGTAGCAAGCCTTCTGGTATCGAGTGTCGTCGCGCCGGTGTCTCATACACCCTCCACCAGATATATTTGAGTCCCACTTGTAGCAAGCCTTCTGGTATCGAGTGACGTCGCGCCAGTGTCTCATACACCCTCCACCAGTTATATTTGAGTCCCACTTGTAGCGAGCCTTCTGGTATCGAGTGACGTCGCGCCGGTGTCTCATACACCCTCCGCCAGTTATATTTGAGTCCCACTAGTAGCGAGCCTTCTGCTATCTAGTGGCACACATCTTAACTCACAAGTCTGGATTGCGAATTTCTCATATTATATTATCAGAAATCGTATTATAAAAGCTAATGGCTGTGCTCCCGAGCTGAGGATCGATCCCAGATCGTGAGCCGATGAGCCGCGGCAGTCGAAGCAGTGAGAAGAGAACACCTGTATGTACCGCGCGGTTGACATAACCGAGCAAGGCCGTGACCGATCCGTTGAAAGCGACAAGTTCACTGACCGCTCCGGTTTCCCTCCGGCTCCAGTAAACACACCGGCACAAACTACTGATCACCTCACGCCTTACTATCAGATCCTACCTTAGTATCAATCACCGAAGTACACCTTCAGGTCACTCCATCAAGTCCGGAGGTAAAGTCTCATCATAACTAACAAAACGAGCCCAAACTCGGCTCACCCAGTACAACACGTCAAGGAGTTCCAGTAGCAATCACCGAAGTACACCTTCAGGTCAATCCATCAAGTCCGGAGGTAAAGTCTCATCATAACTAACAAAACGAGCCCAAACTCGGCTCACCCAGTACAACACGTCAAGGAGTTTCAGTAGCAATCATCGAAGTACACCTTCAGGACACTCCATCAAGTCCGGAGGTAAGGTCTCATCATAACTAACAAAACGAGCCCAAACTCGACTCACCTAGTACAACACTTCAAGGAGTTCCAGTAGCAGTCACCGATGTACACCTTCAGGTCGTTCCATCAAGTCCGGAGGTAAAGTCTCATCATAACTATCAAAACGAGCCCAAACTCGGCTCACCCAGTACAACACGTCAAGGAGTTCCAGTAGCAATCATCGAAGTACACCTTCAGGTCACTCCATCAAGTCCGGAGGTAAAGTCTCATCGTAACTAACAAAACGAGCCCAAACTCGGCTCACCCAGTACAACACGTCAAGGAGTTCCAGTAGCAATCATCGAAGTACACCTTCAGGTCACTCCATCAAGTCCGGAGGTAAGGTCTCATCATAACTAACAAAACAAGCCCAAACTTGGCTCACCTAGTACAACATGTGAAGGAGTTCCAGTGGCAATCACCGAAGTACACCTTCAGGTCACTCCATCAAGTCCGGAGGTAAGGTCTCATCATAACTAACAAAACAAGCCCAAACTCGGCTCACCTAGTACAACACGTCAAGGAGTTCCAGTAGCAATCATCGAAGTACATCTTCAGTTCACTACATCAGGTCCTGAGGTAAGGTTTCATCATAACTAACAAAACGAGCCCAAACTCAGCTCACCTAGTACAACACGTCAAGGAATTCCAGTAGCAGTCACCAATCACTTCATCAAGTCCGGAGGTAAGGTCTCACCATAGCTAATAAATAATAAAAATCTTGTCTTGTCAAGTATCAAATTTGGTTCATCGAATATTTTGTGTTTTTACAGCGATCTTTTTCAACTCGAGCCGCTCCAAACAGGCGTTACGTGTCCATTCTCGACGGCGGCCGTGCGCGGACTAAAGTTTCATTCAAAGTGTTTGTGCAATAAATCAAGACGGGTATCCAAAATAAAATAACCCCTAATGCAATCGATTAAGATTCATCCAGAATAGCAAAAAATGTGAAAAAATAAGATTTGGTTTTCATTTTTTCTGCAACTATATAAATCATTTAGATTAAAAAAAATCCTTGCATTAAGAATTGATTATGTTTGCCAATATACAGTATTTTTAGAAATAGTAAAATATGTTAATAATAGCACAAAAAATGTACCTAAACTCAACCCTGTATCGTTAATTTTAGGGAAAATGGCAACGACAGATCGATTTTACATTATAAAAAACTAAAATTATCAATGATCAAGTTCCTATTATTTGAAGATGAAGAACCAATCTATACGAGGTAGTTATTAGTTATATTGGATTTTGTTTGGTTATGCCATAAAATTGTACCGAAAAACAGCATAATTTTACCTGATATGCAAACGCGCCCTTAAGTTCACAGTAAATTCTGTTTATAACACATTTGCTCGTAAAGGGTCTCTTATTTCACCAATTTCAATATCGTAATGTATCTCATTACGTACTTGTGCTGTAAAGTAAAACGCACGGTTTATACTTTTTTAAATCTTAGCAAAGAGTTTTTATGTCAGAAAAGTGGTCAACATTTTATGAATGAAATTAACTTTTGGGAGATGAAATATAATGAATAAACATTTAATTCTTTAATTTAATTAATTTTGACAATAAATTACAAAATTTTATTTAAAAAAAAACACAAAGATATTAATTTACTTTATTAGTAATACTGGCTGTTTTTTTGTGTCTTTGCCTTAAAAAAAGCGCTGATGCGCGCGCCTCGCTAATTTGTGAACAAGTAAAAATTATTCCACGCGGTTTTTCTTTTCGCTGTATTGTTTTTATTTGTTTTATTTATTTCCTCGCAAATATGTTATAAAACGTCGTATGACATACGTGCGCTTTGATAATTACAGCCTCTGCTTTTTTATCGCCCTCGCCTACGGCTCGGGCAAGCAATATCGCCTCGGCCGTAATTTTCAACTTACCGCACTTATATCATAATGTACTATTACGTGCGGTGTATTGTCGGCGTCAGCCGGCGTTTGCCTGTGACGTCATGTTACACAACGCGATACATGAGATGATGTGAGTGCGGCAGAACTAAGTAAACACAGCCATCGAAGCGCACTGAGTGTCTCTCATAGTGAGGTTGAAGAACTGTCTTCGCAGACACTGCCCTAATCTTTTATGAAAAAGAGAACAAAGATGTAAGATGGTGAAAGTGTAAAATCAATCGATCAGTCGTTGAGGGCGCGGGCGTGTCTGTCAGTCTGTCTGTGAGCAACTACTTTCATTACGATGCGGATAATCGATGTGTTGACGTGGGAGCGTCACATTCAACTATGCGCAACACTTTATGTAACACTAGTCGAGCGAGATGAGCTTTAGGTACATCAAACGCCTGCGGGCTTGGCACATTTATTATTTTAAGTCATCATGATCATTATCATCCTATAATGTTCGGCCTCCTCTCAATGAATGATAAGTAAATATACATAATATTTGAATAGATGTGTCGTGAATGTCCACACACATCCCTAGTGCTGCTAACATCTGATCTACATACTGTTGGTTAGGTCGCCTATACCGCTAGGGCAGGGCGGGGCCCCACTAATGGCGTGCACCGTATCACTAACCGCCTGGTTAGTTGCATGCACGCCGCCATTGGGCCCGTCCTGCAGTAGGAAAGAAAGAGATCAACGGTGGCGTTCAGTGGGTACTGAACCCCACACTGAAAGATATTCTTTCGTGATGTTGGTCAGGACTTAGGTATAGTCACAAGTCACAACGAAACTTATGCACGTCATCAACATTATGTTGGTGGCCGTGATACGTGACAGTGCGCTTTCAACTTGCTATCTTTGGCAATATTACAATCATCGACTGCCAAAGAAATAATCATTGCGTTGGTTTTATGCATCAAGTTCAACTACAAACTGTCAAAGGAGAATGGCGAGATTGCATGTAATTCGGTACCCAGTGATAGGGGTAGCGTGCATTGTGGAAACTTATGAATAGTTAATGAACGACTTAAGACTAAAAAAAAAGCAAATGGAAAGTAGGTTAACCCATGATCTGTCCACGAAGTAGGCACAATAGTTAAACAATGGCGTCTCGACCAAATTGGTCATTTGACAGATCATGATTTATAAGAAGTTGGGAGAAAAAAGATATGAAAGATAGAAGATTTTAACCTAACTTAAAGCACGGACTTATTGGTTATTATTTAGTAGTAGAATGGCATAAAATAGCATTTATCCGTATTCCACGTAGCCGTTGTACACAAAAAAACAATGGAATGATCCACAGACTATGTCCACAGATGAATTTGACACTGACGTTCCATTTTTCAGTTGTAAGAAGGTAAATGTCAAACATTGCGTTCGGAAACAGCACGATGACTTATTTTTATATAAATTAAAATCATTCGTAACTTTTACGTCCCAATTCATATAAACTAGACCGTGAACGGCGCTCCATTGGTTTTTAAATTACGTGAGTCTAACCTCGCCATTCTCCTTTTCTCATTCGATTTAGAACTTAACCATCAAAATTTTATGGTTTAAAATCATTTGGAGAAAATTGTCAGTTTGTGGTAACTTGATGTGCTGGCGACTGCACATAATGACAATTTCTCGTTTCTCGTGGACACGTGCGAGGGACATCGTATGTAGATCGGTTCGGGGAAAATAACGCAGTTAACTGATGTAGCCACAGCTACGTTAGTATACTATGCTTATTTCCACAGTATTCTGTCTTATGGCATTCTGCTGTGGGGATCAGCAGCTGACGTTGACTCAATTGTCATTCTACAAAAGAGGGAAGTCCGCGCGATCTATAAAATAAGTTCTCGCGAGTCACTCAGAGAAAAATTTAAAGAGATCGATATGCTGACTCTGCATTCACTTTAAATCCTTGAATGTATTTTATATGTCCGCAAAACACGAGGGCTTTTCAAAATTAGAAGCGACTTCCATAACAAAAATTCACGCAGTAAACATGAAATTGTAATTCCTAAATTCAGATTAACAAAAACTAGCAAGTCTTTTATTAGATTTATTATTTTTAAACACTATACGCTTTTATAACAAGTTGCCAAAGTCAGTTATAGAACTGACCGATGGGAAGTTCAAAAACTATATCAAACGTGTCCTTATTAAAAAAGCATATTACAAAATCTAGGACTACGTTGAAGATAAAGAAGTTTGGCTCTAGTTCCTTCTGCGCATGCGGCTTCCCTGGTAGCTCATAAACGGCACAAATTTGTGGATGTCTCTAACTATTCTCAATTTCATGTTTTCTTTTCTTTCCATTCAGATTTTTACAATACTTTTCTAACGTTTTTTTTTTCATCTTTTGCTAAGAATAGTTACAGCACTGATGACAATATTTGTGTCACCTGTTAAATTTAGTTTTTTTTTTTTCATATACAAATTTTCTTACCTTTGTATAGATTCTTTTTTTACCTTTTATTTGTGAATAAGTGAACATCGTAGGCTTTGTAGATTCCCAGATGCTTGTTAACTTTTGTTAAATATTTTTCTGTTTTACGCTTTTTGTATAGTAAGCCACGACCTATTGTCGGGCCTACGCTGTCCCTCCATACTTAAGTACTAATGCTGTAACAAAATAATATTGTAATACCAAATGATTTGAAAAGAGTAACCATGGAGTTTCTTGCCGGTTCTTCTCCATGGAAACGACCAACGCGAACCTTGCGCCTTTTTCGACGTTTTATAAGTGCACATCTAGTGCACGCCTATGTGAAATAAAAGATTTTGATTTTGAGATAACGAGGCCGGCGTTCGGTTTCTTTCAAATGAGGTAGTTTAGCAAAACGGTGTTTGAGTGAAACTCCCGCGGTTAGAGAACGAGTTCCGAGTACATTCGTACGTAAACGTATTACTGTAGAAAGTCGCCTCGTGTGCACATAATATGTACGTATCAACGTTGTGGCTCAGTACGTACATGCGGTACGTGCGAACTTGTCATTCAATTTGAATGTTGCCGCTCAGCATTTAGTGTGACCGTGCCCGATCGTGCCCAGGCGAGTGAGCTGCGAGCTACAGTGTGCCATGAAGGGCACCGCGAACAAATGCCTATGTATGTTAACCTACAGTTTAACGACTTTGTTTTTGTGAGCGTTTTGTAATATTCTTTAAATATGAAGGGTTTTCGCGCGGTCACGGGCTGCATCAGCTGTATGCGCAGCCACCGGCCATTGTTATAAAATAAATAAATATCACTGGACATTACACACAGCGCCATCTAGCGCCACACTAAGCAACGAGGCTTGTGTCGTGGACGCCAGATAGTTGATATACTACATAGATACTTTTTTTTTGTAAATACATACTTATTATACATATAAACATCCATGACTCGAAAACAAATGTCCATGCTCATCACACAAACATTTGCTCCTACCGGGATTCGAACCCGGAACCCTAAGAACGTAAGGCAGCCTCACTACCGCTGCGCCATTCGGGTCGTCAAAATGTACCAAAATGTACCTAAGACGCGCCGGGGCAGACGTCTTGTTCTATGATCACGCCTCGCAGCTGTCCCATCATCTTATTAATCTGACAGATTAACATAAACGCGGTCGAATGCAACCGACAGAACACAATATTTACCCACGTTGAGCTAAACGCGTTCGATTAGTTTCAAGTCAACCACTTGTGTCATTGTGCCATTAGCTCGGTTAGTCGGCGATCTGATGCGGATAGATGAGCCGCGTTGGTCTGCGATCTGATGCGGATAGATGAGCCGCGTTGGTCTGCGATCTGATGCGGATAGATGAGCCGTGTTAGTCGGCGATCTGATGCGGATAGATGAGCCGCGTTGGTCTGCGATCTGATGCGGATAGTTGAGCCGCGTTGGTCGGCGATCTGATGCGGATAGATGAGCCGTGTTGGTAGGCGATCTGATACGGATAGATGAGCCGTGTTAGTCGGCGATCTGATGCGGATAGATGAGCCGCGTTGGTCTGCGATCTGATGCGGATAGTTGAGCCGCGTTGGTCTGCGATCTGATGCGGATAGATGAGCCGTGTTAGTCGGCGATCTGATGCGGATAGATGAGCCGCGTTGGTCGGCGATCTGATGCGGATAGATGAGCCGCGTTGGTCGGCGATCTGATGCGGATAGATGAGCCGTGTTGGTAGGCGATCTGATGCGGATAGATGAGCCGTGTTAGTCGACGACCTGATGCGGATAGATGAGCCGTGTTAGTCGACGATCTGATGCGGATAGATGAGCCGCGTTGGTCGGCGATCTGATGCGGATAGATGAGCCGCGTTAGTCATCTGATGCGGATAGATAAGCCGTGTTAGTCGGCGATCTGATGCGGATAGATGAGCCGCGTTGGTCGGCGATCTGATGCGGATAGATGAGCCGTGTTGGTAGGCGATCTGATGCGGATAGATGAGCCGTGTTAGTCGACGATCTGATGCGGATAGATGAACCGTGTTAGTCGACGATCTGATGCGGATAAATAAGCCGCGTCGGGTGCAGTCACATAGTGTCCCACACCACGCAATCCGCGAAAAGTGACAACTTTTAAGCTAACAATATATTACCGCATGATATTATCTCTGAATAAGTACTCTTCTTGTTAATCATGATACGTCTGCCTATCATGTTGCCGAAACGCTTCTCGTATGATTGTGCTCAGTACAAGTGGTCTACAGGCCGACAGGATATCGTACGTTACGACCTCGACACGGACACGATTAGTATCACATCGGACTGAATAGCCATCACGGTGTGCCGTGGGGTGTGGCACAAGACGGAGGCACCTGGAACACTTAGTATTAGACTTACTGTAGGGAACCAGATAGTTAAGCTAACCCTGTGACATACAAGCAGCTGTGACTGTTATCACGCGTCGGTCGGAAGCTGCTCGCTCCGTCGTGCACTGTCCTGTGACGTCACACCTGTTGCTACCGCGCCGGACACGTTGTGGTGTCACACGGCTCATGTGTGATATGTGCCGATGCCCAACAGTGTGCCGTGCGCGATGTGCTACGAACTCGTCCACATTGGACTCATTGTTTTTTAGCAACACAAGACGATACACGAACACGGAAGAGTTCAGTAGTGAGACATCGATCGACTACGAATGTCTGAGCAAACTAAACATTATAAATCAACAAAAGCTCAAAGGGAATCGAATTCGTTGTTTTGAAATAACCCAAATGGCATCTGATAATACTGCTCCCCAGTGGATCAGTGAGGAGAAAAACTTAATCAACATCATTAGATTACGTGTTATATAGCCGAGGCCCGCAAGCCAACCTGAACTCGTCGACTGATCGAAGGCAGAGGAAGAAACAAGGAAATACAACGGTTTGGCGCAAACAAGCTGTGAGCCACTCAAATATATTGTTTAGTGAGCAGAAGCCTGTCATTATTCGCGTACTTCCTGCAGTTGGGCATACAAAGCGTTAGATAACGCTTTATATAATACTATGGATATTGTTGTGGTGTGCAGCACTAGGCGCATCGCTGTCACTCAGCCAGCACTACAATGTTGTTAGTATGATCATATTGAGTGCGTCGTTTGTGGAACAAGTGACTATCGTGCCTTCACAAACCGACGCGCAAAGGTACTATTAATCAAGTCAGAACTCACGTATTCCAATTCCCCAACAAATATTTCATTTGCTCTTCTGGAGTCTGTATTTATGCCCGAAAAATGACAATAGATTCGCCTTTTTCTAAATGGATTTAAAACATGTAGTGGGTGTACTACACCTTACAACTCTGCCTACTCTGCCTGTCTTCAAGAACACTGGCTAGAAGGTGACGTATATTGATGTTTTCAAGAATTTTAACCTTAGACAATATACAAATTACATATACAATACAATATAGAATATACAAATTTTTAATATGAAAAAACACTGACGAGCGGCCAGCACTTCATTATGAACTTGCACGTAAAGCTTAGCCGTATACGAGTATGGTTACTAATGTTATACCAAAAGTCCTTTGACAAATTTTCTGTTTACAAACAACGTTTCATATACTATTTATTTCACAAGTAACTTATTCCGCAAATATTTTATTTTAAAAACACTCACTTTCTTTACAAATGTTTCGCGTCCTACGTTTAACCTAAATATAAGCATTAACTGAGCAAATAAATACCTATCTTATCTTGTAACAAGTGATAGGATTTCAAATCAAGTTGTTTATATCTCTGCAGCAACTAGGTGATGATCTTCTAACGGCTGAGCAGTTTTACTTGAAACACACATAGCTAAGAACACTCTCGATTAAGACACGATAAAAACTTAATGAAATGGTTCATCCGTTCAGGGGCTATGATGCTTTTTTTTTTTTCGGACGGGAAATCATCAAATGACTCCTCCCGCTCTGGGCGGAGCAGGAGGGAGTGTAGAGAGTGAGTCTCTTTCCAATAGTCCCGCAGCCCCAGCAGGCTTCGGCCCTTGCGGACCCCTTCCCTATTGCTGACTCTCTTTGAGGCGCGCGTGCAACACGAACGCGACGTCGACACGGCCTGTCGTCATGAGACGAACGGACGGCGAGCTAGCCCATAGCTCCCCGTCCACAGGCCCGCGCCTACGGTGGCCGGAAGCCACCACGTGGCCCCCGACGCCCGGGGCGTCTCCCGCGGCGGCCGGGACGTGTGGATCTTTCCCTATCACGTTCCGCTACCTCCTTCGCTAGCATGACTGCTTCGCAGAAGGAGGTGACGGCGTAGGGGCTATGATGCCGCAGACACCAAACACACACACACACACACACACTAGACGCCAAACTTATAACCCCCTCATTTATGGTCGAGGGTTAAAAAATCTAAACCAATTGTTTTACGAGATGACATTAAATATATAACGAATTGTTTGACAAATAATGCGTTATCAAATAAATATAATAATTCACTAAAAAGTATTTACGATAAACTTGTAAATGTTTTTTTGTGAATTATTAGCCAAACATTGTCGCTGTAAAATGATGAAATGATCAACTATGTTTTTGCGAATCGTTCCTTATCAAAATGAAAGCCGTAAATTATTTTTCGGTGAAATGACATCATACCATGGTACGTACAATATACATATAATTGTGTATGTGTGCATGTTGGAAATGGTTCTTGTTCATACATGCCGTATGTCGCGGTGTACTGCGGTAGTATCACTTTCCCCGCGGGGGAGGGAGGAGGGGGGGGGGGTCCTCTCACTTTCCACGCATTTTTGCCGCGACTTGTTGAACCGCAGAGATTTACGAGATGCGAGCACTGCGCGTGCGTGAGTCTGTATGTATGCTGCACATATGCCAGAGTGTGGGCGGTATAGCGACGTTCAGTATTGTTAGTATATTTATTTGCTTGTTGTACAAAATATAGAGTAGGTATTTCCGGTTTTCCCATACTTGTGAACAGATTGTGTGTAAACACTCAATCTCCACAATACGTATGTTACATCGAGTGTATACCTTTGTTGATTAATGCAGATGCTGATTGAAGATCTCCAACACCTGCTGTATAAAAACTGATCACTCTCAGATTGTTAGGTTGAGAAAACATTGACTACAAGTTTTTGCGTGGTTTTCCATGTAAATTTATAATAATTCTCTTCGCAGAGACTTCTAACGTGCACCCAGTTGTTAATGTTAATAAAATTCCAATAAGCCAGCTCACACAAGAACTTTGCAAAAAGGAACAGATTTTCTCTATATCTAACTGATATTCTTGAATTGCAAACTTTTTAGATACATTTAGTTCAACTATGATTCATTACGATGCAACCGGAGCGCCGACCACTTAGCAAGTAAACACAGCTCATACAAAAGACATCAACGCACGTAAACAACAATCGATGTTTTCAAATGCGGTTGATCGTAATACGATGTGTGTTTGTATTTTGACGAAACTACTATTACATAATCCTATTGCCGCAGAGGTATTTGAATGCCTGTATTATTAGATGGAACAAGACAAGCCTTCTCTCGAACACCATGGAAGCTCACAGTACAGCTGTCATTAGGGAATGATTTCAAGAGAGAGATCAACTGCACAACGCTACAGTCAGGCCGCTCGTGACGATGCGGACTGCAATCATGAAACAAATGACGATACTATTCATGATCACGGAGAAACGTTCTTTGCGAATCTATAATTTGACAGCAACAAATAGTCGAGTAACCTTGATGTTTTATGCTAGTAAAAGTACTAATAAATGAACGGCATCGTACAACAGTTACAAAACTAGTAGTACTAGGTAACTATTACAATTGAGCAGGTTGTGCCGTGGTGCGCGCCGACATGACTAGATCATATTCATTCATTCCGGTGACACTGGGCCTGGTGATGACATCTGATGTTCAGAGCGCGCCACGGTGGTGTTGAGCAACGTGTACAACGTGTGCAACGCGCACATGACGGGTGACGCGCCATGTCCGGATCACAGGTTACACTAGCGCAGAGCGTCACGGAGCACTGGACTCCGTTGATGGGTACTGCGGGTACGACTGTACATCTCGATGATACTTCAGGTTCACAAAGCTGACAGTATAAGCGTCCACGCTACGCACGTCGCGCACACCTCTCGCTCGTCATCTACCTAGGCTTTCCTTAACATGTTCGGGTCGGGGTCCAGTCTAGCCGAATGCAGCCGAGTGCCTTTATTTGACATGACCCAACTGCCTTTCTGACCTCCATAACCCACTTGCTAAGCAACACGATACCCCTTGCTGAGACTGCTCGTCAGACATTTGGGCTTCTGACGCCCATCTCTCGCTAATTGTCCATAATTACACACTTTCCTTTATTAACGTTAAGTCGTAACGAACATCTGCTGCGTTACATTAACACAACTATCGGATACTTTCACTTCCGCAGCAGCAGGCTGGCTATAAATCATTGACATCGGCTCAATAGAGATCGAGATACAATTTATTGTACTAAAGTTAATCATCTCTTATTCAGCACACTTAGTCGTGGATCAGTGGTTCTGTCACTCGGACACACAACGCTCGCTGCGTTTGTTCACTTGCACAATTTGCGTTATAGATATATATGGTTGACATTTGCGTGATCGTTCGATTGACGAGTCAATCCCGCTACTTGACCATAGATGGCGGTATTCTCAAATCGACTTGACCACATCACTACTTGACTACCGAAGTACTTTCGAGAATGTTCTATTGAATAGAATCAATACAAAATAAAATTTATCTTAATTTCATTGTATAAAGTTGATTTTGACCAACCGTTGTATGACTTTCTCATACCATAGCTGACAGCTGCGGCTGTCTATTAACCCATGATCTGTCCACGAAGTAGACACAATAGTTAAACAATGGCGTCCTGACCAAATGAGGCATTTGACAGATCATGATTTAAATGAAATTAATGTTATTTTAGAACGAAGTCAATCTGGTTTTCTTTCAATATTTAAGACTAAAAGCGACTCGCTGAAATAGACGTTTCACGTTAAAACCAACGGCCGTGTGCACCGACACAGCCCCACCCGATTTTTATTAAGTGTGTGTTTTTATTGGGTGGTACCCAATGTCATAAAAAAACACTGGGTTTGAAAATTTGCGTTTTTCTTTTCTAACAAAAGTATTCGTTCTAAACACACCCTTAGGTTTAAGAATAAGAATAAGAATAATTTATTTGCTTAAAATACAGGTGTTACCAGATGTTAAAGTTGGTGGTTTAGGCACAAACCATATTTTGCCTTTTTAGGGCATGCAAATTTAATTTTACATTACATTATTGTCTAATGTGTATCTATATGAAATTTAACAAGATGTATTAAGTAAGTAAAGTAAAATAAATTATTAAATAAAAAATAACACGTATTGCACACGAAACTAATACCTATATCTTAAAATTAAATTTTGTTTTGCAGAAATTCTTGCAAACTGTAAAAACAATTTTCTGTCAACCATTTGCGCAATTTATTTTTAAAATATTTAAAAGGGAGTTCTCTAATATTTCTTGGTAATTTATTAAAGATGGAAATACACATATGAAACACATTGTTTTTAATCAATTTTGTATTGCAAAATGGGATCATAATTTTTGTTGGATCTCTTGGCCTCTGCTTAGTGTAATTGTCACCTTTGAATTTAAAAAATTCACTATGTTTCCTTACAAATACCGATACCTCAAACAAATACATGCCGGTCAGCGTCAAAAGCTTAAGTCTTTTAAATAAAGGTCTACAAGATTCTAGAGGGCCGACACCGCAAATAGCTCGGACACATTTTTTTTGTACAATAAACGCCTTCTCATAGTCTGTTGAATTGCCCCACATTATTAGTCCGTATCTTAAAATGGATTCAACGTATCCACTATATGCTATGCGAGCAGTTTTTTCATCGGATACAATTCGAAGTTTCCTTAACGCATACACAAATCTATTAAGTTTACTGCATACGCTGTATATGTGTGGCTTCCAATTACAAAATTTATCGAGAGTTAAACCTAAAAATTTAATATTTTCTGTTTCTTCTATAATTTTATCATTTATTTTAACGTTAATACTATCGGAGGGTTTGCATTTGTATGTACTAAATTTGATGAATTTTGTTTTGTTTGGGTGTCAACAATGTCTATAGTATGTCCCGTAACGCTCTATGTTCGAGACGCCGCATAGTTCATACAATCACGCGTTGTTTGATAACAATCGCACAAACAAACGCGCGACACTGGCGACAGAGTAGTTCATTGTCCTACTATATTATGTATAGCGACAATGACAAACAACAACAATCGCCGATGTCGTCACCAGTGTGGAGCAAGGGGCGCGCCTGCAGCCCGGGGACGCGGGGCGCGGGATGTGGGACGCGGGGAGCTACCTATAATGTTGTGAATGTACTAAGTATTCAACTCTTTTACGTATGCATCGACAGTTATAGTAGGTATGTTTGAATACGACAAGAAAAAGGGGCGTCCCGCTTCATCTAGTTTAAATAGAATGATAGTGTCATCAGCGAAATGAGCGGAACACAGCCGCTACCCCCTGGGGCGCGCGGACACGCTGCGTAATATATGTACTGCGATGACATCAGCTCACACGTTATGTAGTCATTAATTAATATTTAATTACTTAAGTGTAAGGCGACACCGTCACAGGTGCTCTCCTATTTGTGGACATGACTCAGATTCGACAGCAGTCAGAAAAGTCAAGTAGCGAACTCCACCAACTACTATCAATTTGCAAAACCACAACGGCCCTGTTGTTTAGGTACATCTGTGTATGAAGGTATATAGGTAAATACACACCGATGTAACTGTTACATGTAACAGGTCAGCTGGTCACGAGATGATCAACGCGCGAGCTCGCCGACACTTTCACCGAGCGGAGGCAAGCAGCCCATCGAACACTACGCCTAGACGATGTGTAACAACAGCCGGCGATAGGAGGTCTTGTATGGTAGTGAGTAACTTTACGAGTACGTTAACGTTAGGAACCGCCATCAAAGAAAATCGACGAGAAGACTTAACACACGCATCTCGAACTTTTCGGATTCATACGTGCATTGTATAAAATGATCACTTGCTTCGGAGAAGGAAAATATCGTGAGGAAACCAGCATGTCTGAGAGATATTTCTCGATCGCATGTAGAGCCAAGTCAGAGGCACATGCGCGGCATTCAAACTCTGACAAGAGGTTAGGCACTAACCACACGATAAAGAAATAAGAGTAGTATAGTGAGATAAGCCATCAACCGATAATCGGAACTCCATATAACTAAGTAAGAACAACGAAACTCGTGTTACTTACTGAGTAGCACGCAGTGTGCGTGTTCGGCGCATTCACACCGACGCGAGACGGCTCGTGGAAACTGTTCCGTGTGAACCACGCCTTATGTCACAACGACCTTTATGTGGCTCGGAAGAAACTGTGACGCGCTGTGACATAACCGACGCAAACACGAGATAGTGCAAAGTGCCAGTGTTCGTGAGAGCACACGTAACCACAGTCGAACACTAGCAGCCAGGTTACTCTGCGTGACACACATCCATCGACACAATCGATTAGCAGTACTTGTTATAGACCGTCACAGTTCTAAACGACTGCAACCTATCGTTCGGAGTCCGGAGGGCGTGTCACTGATGACGTTGCGTTTTACAATCAACAATATTGACCCTTATTATCAAAGTGCATACTGCGAACAGTACAAATTCTGATTTGGATACAATCTTATAAACATCTTAAGGAAGTAAACATAACTGTCGAAATGTGGATCTACTACTAGGTACGCCTCGTGCTAACCCTCCGGGCCGGGGTTACATACAGGAGGGTTGCTGCGTTATGTATCTGAAGTGCTCGTCTGTTACCATTCCGCTGCCTGTGTCAAGCAGAAGCATTAGTAGAAATCGCTGTCATGTTGTGATAGATGTCTGTCACAGCACAGCTTATACATGTTTCAAGAATCCAGAAGTTAGGATTCATGCATTGGTTTGCATGCCATACAAACAACTATAAAATGGAAAAGATGCCCAAATGTTTCAGTGATTCCGTAGTGATACTTGAGAGGTGCATGTTCACATGAGAGTAGTCGTGTAGATGTACAGACGAGAGCACGACCACTACAATACCCCCGCGGGGGACAATCTAGATGATGTGGACCGTTCCCCGCGGGCGTGCGCCACTTGCGTACCGTAGCGTGCTGCGCGTTGGTGGGGGGTGCCGGGCGCCGGCACCGGTGCGGGTACCGTTGGCACCTGACCCACTGCCCGCGAGGAATGCGCTCCGACTACACACGCACAGATACACATCGGTAACGGTGCGCCCGCGCCGCTCAACACACAGCTCGCACAGAAGGCTCGGCTACTGCGGAGTTACGATAATCCAGATCAACGCTCAACTTATGGACAAACCACTTGACGTAGATTATCGGAATGCAACCCCTCACTGTGTCTAACAGAGGATTTGTTGTCGCGAGCAATTCGAGAACATTTTGATTTCCTCTTTTCCGCAACATAGGGGTCGGAAAGTGTGAAGAGTCCGTCGATGACTATTGTTGTATGATCAGATTAAATTGTCCCGGCCCGCAGGTTCCTTGTAAGGAGTCAGCGAGTGAGCCTTCTGGCCGCGTGCGCACTGTGGCGCCCCTGGACGCACTGGGTTAAGGTCAAGTGCACTGTAACGAGCGCGCGACCACTCTAACATAACACGTCACATAACCGCCGCGCGCCATTGCTGCACTGCCTGCGCACGCGCACCCGCGGGAACATGCGAATGTGCCGATTCTAACTACTAGCATCTAAGGACCAGCACACTTTAGGACTGCTTTTTTAATTTTTGGGTAACATCAGTTCATTATTACAGCACTACTTGAATCCTGTTTGCTCAAAAACTGATAAAAATTATAATTTTATTGCATCAATATTTTACAATAAATTAAGCTTCTAGCCAATTCACCACATTACGAGAAAAATAAAATAATGCATGATGGACTGCCTCGTCAGTCGCGACTGCTAAGCATGAGGTCCTGGGCTCGACTCCCAGGTCGGGCAAAGTGTAATTGGATTTTTTCCATAAGGAATTTTATGGCATCAGCCACGGAGTCTGGATGTGAGCCCGGTTAATGGCATCAGGTTCGCCCGCTATTATATGGGACTTAAACATAACTGGTGAAATGTGGATGTACCATTAAGTACACCTCTGCCTAACGCTTCGGGGATTACAGGCGTGGTGTTGTGTATGTTTAAAATAATGAAAGGATACTTTTAGTTGTAGGAATTCAAAAAATGGAACAAACTTGAAATGAAACATGTTCTGAGTACGAACCATCTAATGTTAAGCCAAGGGAGCGGGGAGCGGGGAGCGGGGAGCGGCCTGAACGACCACAGACATATTTATTGAAGCTCGTGACCCACTGCCCGGCTCGTGACATACCGCGCGCTCTGTCTTACTGTGCTCTGATCATAAAGCTCTCCGTTTCGGATACCTACAAGTGATACCTGTTTGTAAATAACCTGTAGTGATTACTATCGGCGCCGGAGTGCGGGCGCCGGCGCCAATTATTTGGTGGTATATGTGTACGGCGCGCATTCCTAAATAATATGCACACGAATGTCAAGGTTCAAGTGCTGATAAATAACACGAGCTCGCGCGGCGCGCACGCTCTATGCCTCCACACACTACCTCACACCGTTGTGCTACCGCCTGCTGCACTGCAGCTAACCAGATGAACTTTCACTAATCCAGTCAAATCAAATCGTTTATTTGTGATACATGGGTTACATGCAGGTGTTCATTACATAATTACATACTAATAATGTCCGTTCCATGATCAGACACTTGGGCATACAAATGATTAAATAACATAGTGAAAATATGATTCTAATTCCATTTCAGATTTAAATACACTCACTACAACACTACATTATTTTATGTCATTTGGAATTTTATTGTAGATCTTGGTGGCCATAGGAAAGACACTTTTCCCAAAGAGGGTAGCTCCATATTGGCTGGTAACATTATTTTACAAATGACTTCTATTTCACGATCTGAGCTCTAATGTAAATAGAGATGGATGATGTCCAGTGAGGCCTATATCCAGCAGGGGGTGAAGTCTGGCTGTGGACGTTGATGATGAAACTCTCAAAGATATTCAGGATGTGCCATCGATCCCATGTCTTTATATTCAGGATGTGCCATCGATCTCATGTCTTTATATTCAGGATATGCCATCGATCCCATGTCTTTATATTCAGGATGTGCCATCGATCCCATGTCTTTATATTTAGGATGTGCCATCGATCTCATGTCTTTATATTCAGGATGTGCCATCGATCCCATGTCTTTATATTCAGGATGTGCCATCGATCCCATGTCTTTATATTCAGGATGTGCCATCGATCCCATGTCTTTATATTTAGGATGTGCCATCGATCCCATGTCTTTATATTCAGGATGTGCCATCGATCCCATGTCTTTATATTCAGAATGTGCCATCGATCCCATGTCTTTATATTCAGGATGTGCCATCGATCCCATGTCTTTATATTAAGGATGTGCCATCGATTTCATGTCTTTATATTCAGGATGTGCCATCGATCCCGTGTCTTTATATTCAGGATGTGCCACCGATCCCATGTCTTATATTCAGGAATAATTATCTAGATTATTCGAATACAATACATAAATAGAAAGTATTAAATATAATATATTACACCTAATGCACAGATCTAATATTCTAATAATTTATAATTTCATAATTTTATACCCAATGACACATTGAATAACTTATAATAATATTATGATTTGCTACTTAGCCCTCTTCCTCTCTCCTAATGTTGCTGTGCCCGACAGGGTCCATATTGATTTTTTTATTATTTGATTACACCATCTATGTAATACTTAAGGAATGCAAGAAAGATTTGAGATTGAGATTGAGGATGTGCCATTGATCCCATGTCTTTATGTTCAGGGTGTGCCACCGATCCCATGTCTTTATATTCAGGATATGCCATCGATCCCATGTCTTTATATTCAGGATGTGCCATCACTCCCATGTCTTTATATTCAGGATGTGCCATCGATCCCATGTCTTTATATTCTGGATTTACCATCGATCCCATGTCTTTATATTCAGGATGTGCCATCGATCCCATGTCTTTATATTCAGGATGTGCCACCGATCCCATGTCTTTATATTCAGGATTTGCCATCGATCCCATGTCTTTATATTCAGGATGTGCCATCGATCCCATGTCTTTATATTCAGGGTGTGCCACCGATCCCATGTCTTTATATTCAGGATTTGCCATCGATCCCATGTCTTTATATTCAGGATGTGCCATCGATCCCATGTCTTTATATTCAGGATGTGCCATCGATCCCATGTCTTTATATTCAGGATGTGCCATCGATCCCATGTCTTTATATTCAGGATGTGCCATCGATCCCATGTCTTTATATTCAGGGTGTGCCACCGATCCCATGTCTTTATATTCAGGATTTGCCATCGATCCCATGTCTTTATATTCAGGATGTGCCATCGATCCCATGTCTTTATATTCAGGATGTGCCATCGATCCCATGTCTTTATATTCAGGATTTGCCATCGATTCCTTGTCTTTATATTCAGGATGTGCCATCCATCCCATGTCTTTATATTCAGGATGTGCCATCGATCCCATGTCTTTATAAAATCTAATTCTTCTTACAGTCAATACCGCTAGGAACAAGTTTTGTGTTTCTCATTTACTAGTCAATTTGCGCTTTAATCGCGTTTTACACAACAACGACTTCCAACAGGATTGACATAAGCTTTTTTGGCAGCCTATGTTCACCCCATGAATTGTTTACTTTTTATTGTCGTTTTCGTTGACTGAATGTCACTTTGTCTGAACCTACCGATCACCAGCTCTATTCCCCGAGCAGTGCTGCACTCAACCAACGACTCTGAGAAGCTACACCGGTTCGTTTAATGACGGTTTTGGTAGTAGGTAGCACTGGTAGCAGGCAACATCAAGATCATCAAGGTCTATCAAGGTCGCGATCAAGCAGGTTCGTGTGAGTAGTGAGTTAATGCTGCTCAAGAGAGCTGCAACCTGCGGCGCGCGGTGCTCGCTGTATTGCACGATACAACAGCCGAGCCGGTACGTAGGCGAAAAGAAGAATATGAACATAGAAGGTTTTACTTTAACTGAAGTCAACGAAGTGCTGTTGAGCTGTTCCACCTCGAAGAACAAGGAGCAATATTCTTATTTGACGGCCAATCATACTTTTTTTTCTTTAGTCCCTTTAAACTATTGAGTTTAAAGGGGCTAAAGAAAAAAAAGTAACAAAAAGAACAATCAAAATGTCTCATGGGTGTACCACGTATTTGCCGCCAGCAAAGTCCACTATCTCGAGTTATACTTGCGGCCTAATTAAGTACGATCATGCATGAAGAGAGTTGCGCTATACAGTATGGCAAAGAAATAAGTCAACACGCAAAAGACCACAAGGTGGCGGATTGGTGTGCCGCCGGCGCCGAGGAAATGCATAATAATAGCGACCAGCGACCCGCCGCGCTAATGTCACCAGATGCTAATGAAGTAATGAGAGCGTCGCGAGTCATGTGCGCCAGCGGGCAGCACCGCCACGCTGCCATCTCGCTGTAACACCGCGCTAACGTCCTGCTACGACTGCTATAACGCTACCAATTTGCCAGAAGAACTGTAAAAGCCAATCACAAAATAATTGAACTCGCGAGCACCAACATGCCATATACTCTAAAAAATGCTGTGGTAGCCAGAACGTTTCAACGACACGTCCTGGAATTTGGTCAAGCCACATACACGGGATTTTTACCATGTTTACTATTGATTTTGAGTTCCCGATATTTCGGCGCTGGTGCAAGCACCATGGTCAGGGATAAACTAAAGTTATTGCAGGTGGGTGTTGACGAGCATACAAGTTAATGTACTCTCTTCCTTGTACCTACGTTTTACGCGCTCAGTACCGCTACCACTGCCACTCACAACTCAATTCTGTTCCCGATATACGAAACTCACTGTAACCGCTCGCGAACATTTAGTAAACTTTGTAAATAAAAACCGTTTTTAGTGTTAATGATAATGTTAGTGACCGTGTCCGTTGAAAACCTTAATTCACATAATGTTTGTACAATTTGATATACAATTAATCATTATTCTGTTTTGTTTTTTGTGTTTTCTCCATAAAATAAATTGACGTGATTTTACAAATGGCTGATTGGCAATCGTGACCTGAATTGAAGCTCCATCGGATGGCTTTTAACTAAATCAGCAAGACAACTTTATTTCCAAGAATAGTTAAGTATCCTAAATAACGGAAGATCAAGTTGTCGAGGACCGTTGCGACGTATAGACGGGCACACAAGCGCGCGGGGGTATCAGGTTCGGTCAGGCAGTCATTACGGAAGCTGCATTAACCCACCCTGCGAAGAAAGTTATTTTGTCTCTCACTCGTACTGAGAAAAACAACGGTTAAACTTTAAACTAACTTTAAACGAACAAAGGTTAAACTTTAAGAACTCCGTTACCCCTTGTTCAAACCGGTTACCATTCAGGACTCAGATTTAACCTCTTCTTGACCAGGGTACAACCAGGAGGACTTGGGAGACTTGGAAATCTTGACTTTATTCTAATCCTGAACAATAATGTGTAGAGCAGAATATTCTTTAAGGCCCAGACAGGGATTTGTGTAAGTTTTGTACAAGCTAGAGCAATGAATGTGCGCGACGAGTCAGCTGATGAGTGGTCGCGTGCTGACGGGGCAGTCCTGCGCAGGCGCGAGGTGGCACGTCACGGTCGCATCTGTTCGGGCGGCTCTCACTTTCCCACGGCCGCCGCTGCCGGCCTCAGGGCGCCGCCGCTCAGTGCTACGGAACAGACGACAGCTGTTCCACTTGTACAAGAGGTACACCCAGCACATCTTCCTCAATGATGTTGCGGTGGGAAAGCGTTAACCTTGTAATATCCTAACATTCAACAGCGACGTACAAAGCTTTGTTAAAGTGGGGACACCGTTTAATTCCTGGGAGGATGACGTTAGCTTCCAGTACTTGGCTGATTTGCCTGCACTTGCTTGAGCTCAACGCATTGGTTGGGGTCCCGACACGGTCAAAGGTGTGAAACTTTTTTGGGCCCGTGTGAGAAATTCTTAGCAATTTCAATATATTGATTCATTTTTTTGGCTTGACGTAGATCTTGGGTCACAGTCCGCTGTTCGTAGACGAAATCAGTTTAGCTGATATTCGCCTGATTGACAAAATGTCATATTTGTAACTTGTACCAGAGGATTGATTTCGGCCCCGGCGCCAACATTCCTCGTGCGCCGGTTAGTGTTGTTGCCGGTGCGTGTGGAGTGACCCACTGGCCTGCCAGCGCCCTGTGCGACTTGCGACCGTGCGACTGGCGACTGAGGGGCTGACACTCTTCGTCCTCTGAGACAGTGCCGCTAATCTATGGATATTCTCACAAAAAAATGAGAACACACTGGATTAGTCTGACATACTTGATTGACTATGCCTTTGCAACACGTTACTTCTTAGAATAATATCTTTAGAGATATTTTGGAAGTCAATGACTGCATAGAATAGTAAGATACTTAATGAGCTTAATTATCATATAAATAATTTAAATGAAAAGCATTCTGCCACTATGATTTGCGACTATCGGAGCCTTATTTGACACAGTTATGAAAGTATCACGAGAGCGATTCTAATAAGATCTTTATAAACGGCCGCTTATAAGCGGCCGTTTATATATAGAGGAAATAAGATGTAATTATTACCATCATACAATTGTATGATGGTAATAATTACATCTTATTTCCTCTGGTTACCAAACAGAGCTACCATAAATACTAAGCTTCAACGAAAAGAAAAACGCCGCGTTCTCAAGATCTCTCTTCCTACATTAACTGACGTACACTTCTTGGAGAAGCAGTGGAAATAGGCTCGATAACTGCTGCTCGAGGTAAGTACGAGGGATATTTTCTATTTTTTCTGCCCGTAGGAAAGTCTAGAATGCTTAGGTATATATTACATCCTATCATTTTTGTAGGATTTAGCGATCTTCTTAAAGAAATTCCAACATTGTCAGGATGCGCTAATGCGCTGGCTACAGTTAGATGAAAGTGCTGCATAGTCCGCCGCAGGCTTTCTACTCATCCATCGGCGGTGTGGTGTGATGTGAAGTGAGCTGGGTACTCACCGACTAGCAGCAGCAACGCGATGGCCGCCGCGGGAGTCATCGCGGGCGTTGGAACACGAGAACTAGAGATGAGAGTCGCGCGAGTTGCGCAGTGGGGGTCACGTGAGTGCAGCGCGGCTGCTTCGCGGGTACTGGTCGCGCGCGCGCCGCACCAACAGTTTTGCTGCGCGCGCGTTGAGCAACCCTCCCCTGCGCCCCCGCGCTCTCCGTTCTCCGGTCATCGCAAGTCCTCTCATCCGCCTCACAAAACACAAGTTAAGTCATACAGTACCCTCTCTCTACTGCTCACCAGAACTGCATCGAAACCGACTTAAAAAAACACCAAAATGTGAAAAATAACTTAAGCTTCAGAAGTCGGTGACATTCATTCATTTATTATTCGTGAATAATATTTACATTGTGTTGAATATACATGCAATTTACATACAATTATAAGTATTATACATTATATTTTTATTTAAATAATACACTACTTTTATACAAAATACAAACTATAAATCTAAATAATAATAAAAATATGTACAAGTAACAAAACGGTTTCAGGGCGTCAAAAAATTCCGGCCAAAAAATAGGCCCGCCCTCTGGTCACGTGAAGAGTCGACCAAGCGCTTGGCGATTTCTCGAAATACTAGATGGGCACTCGGACCCCATGGCCCTAGTGTTTCAACCCCAAACTGCTCAAACACATAATTACCAATTGTGTAGGAAATAGTGGATGTGGATTTGAAAACTTACCAGCAAACTCCCGTCCACTGCCTCGCGCACCTCATGGGCTAGGCGTCGTGTACAGTCGTCCTAAATCCAGCAAACTCACTTCACTTTGGTTTCCACAGGTGTTGGTTATTGTTATTGTGCGTGTCTTGTAGGGGTTGTAGTAGAAAATCACTGAAGGACCACTTCTATTAGAAGAAAAGTTTTTCTCGCGCGGAGCACGTTATTTTACGAGTTGAGACGATTGGTACCAGTAGAAAAGTCACACGCGGAAGTGCGGCGCCACTATCGCCCTTCGTAGACCAATCAGATTGCTCAGCGAGTAGGCGTTAAGCAAGCCGACAAATTAATCAAATCACATCCTTTTTATTACACACAAAGGCTTGAGTACTAGTTGTGGGGTGACACAAAGCTATCCAAAATTTCTAAGAATAAATGCAGTAGGTAAACAGAACGGTACGTAACATGCCGCTCGCCTTAAAAGAATGGATTTCTTTTAACCTTAAATTACAGATATTTTAAACTTCACTCGAAAGAGGAATGAAAAATGCTACGAAAGCATGAAACGAAAAAAAATTACTCTTACTCTAGATTCCCTAACTAAGATTCGTAACAATATTAAGTAAAACTTATGAAATAATTATTCTAAGGGCAAAGGACATATTTTAACTACTGAGCGTTTCACAAAAGTTTTGCCCATTTGTAAAGTTACGACACGAGTAACATTGTCGGAACCCGGATGAAGAGCATGGACACGAGCCAGTCTCCACTGTAATGGTGGCAAATTATCATCACGTACAACGACAATAATACCTTCACGGAGTTGCGGGACGCGATCTCGGAACCATTTATTACGCTGTTGAATTTCATGTAAATATTCACAACTCCAACGTTTCCAAAAGTGTTGCACACATTGTTGTACCCTACGCCATCTAGTGAGTCGATTTGGAACATTCTCGAATAATGAAATATCTGGTAGGGTCGTCAACGGACCTCCTATTAAAAAATGCGATGGAGTTAAGGGTAACGGATCTAATGGGTCTGCACTTAATAAACAAAGTGGACGTGAATTGAGTACCGCTTCAATTTGACAAAGAAGGGTGTGCATCTCATCATACGTTTGAGTTTGCGTACCGAGGACTCGATGTAAATGATGTTTGAAACTTTTAACACCGGATTCGAAAAGGCCACCAAAATGTGAGGCATAAGGAGGTTGAAAATGCCAAGTGATGCCTTGTTCTAAAACCTTACCATTAAGAGTGGCTTGAACAGAATCATTACGTAAAAAAGTATATAATTCTTGTAGATAATTATTACACCCAACAAAGTTCCTTCCACAATCAGAGTAAATGTCAGTGCATAAACCTCTACGGGACGTGAAGCGTCGCAAGGCTGCCAAAAATGCTTCAGTTGACAACTCGGACACGAGTTCGACATGTATGGCCTTGACAGACATACACACAAAGACAGCTACGTAACATTTAATAATTTTCGCATTTCGAACTTTATTTGCCCGAACGTAGAACGGACCCGCGAAATCAACAGATGTTTTTAGAAATGGCCGCTCGGGGCGCACTCTGGCGGCCGGTAGCGGACCCATGCATGGTTGCGGATTCACGGGGCGAGCACGAAAACAACGAACGCAGCGTTGTATGCGAGTACGTATAGCGTCACGACTAGACATTATCCAATAATTTTGAAGTAAAATGTATTGCACGGATTGTGGACCAGCATGTAGATGCGTGATATGTGCATGATCAATGATTAAATTTGTAAGATGATGTTTCTTAGGCAGAATCAATTGGTGTTTGGAAACAACCGGTAAAAGTGATTTGTGAATCCGCCCACCTACACGCAAATTATTTTTGTTATCCATAAAAGGGTTAAGTCGACGTAGTCTAATTGATGGATATTTTCCATGTGAAATATTTTTAATATCTTCGGAAAAACATGAATGTTGAACTAAATGGATAAGTCGATTTAAACAAAAATTAAATTCGGACACAGTTATGTATTTTGGATAGGAAATATGAATCTTCTTGCATTTACTATAGAATCGGAATAACAGTGCTGTTATTCGAACAAGTTTGCCTAGAGAAGAAAATCTTGTAATATACTCGACCACATCAGGTGGTGCTGAGGTGGAAGAGTTTGATACTATAGACAACGGTAGATTACGTTTGTCTTCAGTGACTTCTAGTATTTTCTTGGGGCTTGGCCAAAAACTAGAACCACGCGCGACCCACCAGGGCCCATGGAGCCACATCTCATTTTGTATAAAACTTGTTGGAAGCATTCCTCGAGAAGGTGCATCAGCTGGATTGTCAGCAGATGGAACATGTCTCCACCTATTGGCCGGAAGCCGGGATAAGATTTCACTAGTGCGATTCGAAACGAATGTTTTCCACTCGTGTGGTGGAGAACGAAGCCACGCTAACACGATGGATGAATCGGTCCACGCATACACATGTTCACAGTTTATGTGCTTATCATACACACTTTTAACTTTATCAATCAACTGTGATAACAAGACAGCCGCGCACAACTCAAGTCGCGGGATCGTAAGAACCGGTTTTATAGGTGCTACACGCGTTTTTGCGAGAAGAAGAAATGTTTTAATATTATCACTATTATCGGATATACGGGCGTAAACACACGCGGCATAAGCCCGCTCGGAAGCATCGGAAAACCCGTGAATTTTAATGACATTCACGTTTGCAAAAACGAAACGTGGAATTTGAAAATTTGATAATAATGGTAACTCGTTAAGAAAATTAGACCAAGCATTTATAATATCTACAGGAGGTGACTCATCCCAGTCGACCCCTGACATCCATAACAACTGAATGAGATGTTTCGCGTAAATAGTTACAGGAGATAACCATCCCATAGGGTCATAAATTTTGGCTATTTGTGATAGTATAGACCGTTTTGTAATTTTATCAGTAGTTGTTTGTTTAACGCTGAAAGTGAAAGTATCAGATTTAGGATTCCACTGAAGTCCTAAAACTTTTATTTGTTTGTCATTCTCCATCAGAGCGAAAGAAACGTTATCAGGCCGCTCGCCCTGACAGACTGACGTTCGTAAAGCAGCGAGTAACGCTGGCGAATTGCTTTGCCACTTCCGTAGCTCAAAACCTGCTGACGAACAAATACCTACTAACTCACGCTGTAAAACCAGTGCCTCTTTTACGTCGCCAGCTCCGGTGACGATGTCATCAACGAAAACCTGGTCCTGGAGAACCTTAGAACCTAGCGAGAAGTTAGCGGCTTCGTCCTGAGCCAACTGTTGAATAGTACGAAGGGCTAAGTACGGTGATGAGCTGACACCAAAGGTGACCGTTCGCAATCGATAATCAAGCAACGGTTCAGTTGGTGATTTACGCCACACAATGCGTTGAAAATCCCAATCGGATTGTTGTAATTTTATGTTTCTGTACATCTGCTTAATGTCGGCAGTGACAGCAATAGCATGGATACGAAAACCTAATAAAACGTCTACTATATCCTGGTGCAATTTCGGACCAGTCAGTAGAACATCATTAAGTGATATTCCATTAGAAGTTTTACAACCCGCGTCAAAGACGACGCGAGTGCGAGTAGTCTCACTAGATTCCTTGACCACGCAGTGGTGCGGAATGTAATAGCTAGTAGTTAAGGAAGTAGGTATATTAACTGGCTCCATGTGACCGAGTTCCAAGTACTCCTGGAGGCACGCATGATACTCTATTTTAAGCTGAGGATTATGTTCTAAACGATACTCTAATTTTCTAAACCTGGAAACCGCCGTATCCCGTGATTCGCCGAGGGCGGGAGCATTAGGTTTGAAAGGAAGTGGGACCACATATCGCCCAGCTTCATCGCGAGTATGTGAATTTACGTAGATAGATTCACACAACGCTTCGTCGGGACTTAGGATTCTCTTTTCCGGAAGAGACTCCAATTCCCAGAATCGTCTCAGATTGATGCCGTCATCGTATGATGAGCTAAAACTACTGAGACACACTTGAAGTGAAGTAGGTGTATTTTGGTTGTAAGAAACATCACCCATTAATAAATAACCAAAGATACTGTTCATAGCCATCGGTGAACCGGGTGGACCCTTGATCACGTGACCTAATAGGACTTGGGATAGTATATCCGCAACTAGAAGCATTTCCACTGATTGTGGAAGGTAAAACTTAGGATCAGCTAAATTTAAATTCTGTATGTGTGACCATCCCGTATAAGGCAACGTCACACATGGCATACGTGAAATAAGATTAGACAAAATTAATGCCTCGACTGAAATTGAAGGTTGCTCCCCGTGTGTAGGAGTGATATGACACGATACTATACCCTTTGGTAAAACAGCTGAGACTTCGGACCCGCCAATACCGAACACTGGAGTACGTGCGCTTGCCTACGGTGTAAACCTAACCGCTGCACACAAGACTCGGTAATAAACGTCGCTTGACTGCCTGTGTCAATGATACACCGAACTGTGTGTTTTTGTGGGCCAACATGAACATTGATGAGTGCCGTACATAAGAGCACCGTACTCGCACTAACCGACGGAGCAATGGTTCGCAAATCGTTCGTGCGACCGTGCCACGCATGGTTTACCGTAGTCAATGCGGCGGCTTGCGAAGTACTGGGAACCGCTGTCTCTGTCGTTTCGTTCACAGGAAGTGAAATAGCATTATCACTAATGCCGACTTCATTATTAACTGATAAACTGTGAGATTTTTCGAAATGAATTAACGAATGATGTCGTTTATGACATGAACGACACACAAAATTGGATTTACATTGTTTTAAATCATGACCGACATGTAAACAATTAAAACAAACGTTTTTGTTTTGAATAAAAGCATACCTATCACGGGGAGATAAATTAAGGAATTTGGAACATTTTGTCAACGTATGTTGAGCATCACAACATAAACAATTATATTTTAAATTATTTTGTTTGATAGACTGTAAGTCTGTTATATTCGAACTCGATGACGTGACGTTGGCTGCGAGCGCGCGACGTTGGCCTTCGTAACCGCGCGATGGTGTCGTCGCCGAAGTTCGAGAAGTACCTACCTTTTCAAGATTATTATTTTTATTTTGTGGGTAAGAGGAGAATTCGTTTGCGGCTAACTCGCGTTCCAAGAAATTTATCAATGTATTTATGTCAGGTATATCCGATGGTTTGGTTAATGATAATTCGAAACGTTTTCGAATACTAGACGGAATTTTACGTAATAAAATCGTCACTAATATGAAACTCCATTGATCTATCGGAAACTGCATCGCCTGCAATGCCTTGATGTTTTCTTGATAAACATTGAGTAAATTTCTTAGACTTTGAGTCATTCTCTCGGTACTAGGTTCAATTTCTAATATTTTTTCAAAATGTTTCGTGGCGATAGCCCGTTTGTTGTTATACCGAGAAACCAAAATATCCCATGCAACACTATAGTTTTCGTCTGTAATTGGTATCGATTTAATAAGGTTATAGGGTTCATTCTTTAATGACAGTAATAAATAACGAAACTTCTCTGTATCCGTGTAAGTATTTTTGCCGTGTACTAATGAACGAAATAAATCGTAAAATGGGGGCCAATCCGTGGTCTCCCCTGAGAAGGTAGGCATTGGAAGAATAGGTAATCTACTTGCACAATTATTATTAGAATTAAATGGAACATGTGTAACTGCTGAATTATTCATCGTCGTACTAGACGACATTCTTCGTTTACGCTCATTATCATCTTCTTTAAGTTTGTCTAAGTGAACACTAATTGCGTAATAATAGTCATTAAAATTGTTACGAATCTGTAGTTGTTCCTCCTTGTCGAAAGTATTGGACTTGATCAAGAGTTTTTCTATCTTTGCCTGAATTTTGAAGAACTTTCTTTGTTGAGAAGTTAGCTCTTTTGAGCGTGACCTAAACTGTTGTTCGTCTGAATCTATGAAATGCAATGTACGCTGGAGATCATCAAGAATGATCTCGCGTTCGAAAATTTCTTGTTGAATTAACTCCGCCATTTTGGACGCGTAACGACGCAAAATGAATTAGGAAGTTATGAACTAAGAACACTAGGAAAATTAACCCCACACCAAGCACTCAAATCCGGCTCGAAGGACCAAACAATTATGTGTAGGAAATAGTGGATGTGGATTTGAAAACTTACCAGCAAACTCCCGTCCACTGCCTCGCGCACCTCATGGGCTAGGCGTCGTGTACAGTCGTCCTAAATCCAGCAAACTCACTTCACTTTGGTTTCCACAGGTGTTGGTTATTGTTATTGTGCGTGTCTTGTAGGGGTTGTAGTAGAAAATCACTGAAGGACCACTTCTATTAGAAGAAAAGTTTTTCTCGCGCGGAGCACGTTATTTTACGAGTTGAGACGATTGGTACCAGTAGAAAAGTCACACGCGGAAGTGCGGCGCCACTATCGCCCTTCGTAGACCAATCAGATTGCTCAGCGAGTAGGCGTTAAGCAAGCCGACAAATTAATCAAATCACATCCTTTTTATTACACACAAAGGCTTGAGTACTAGTTGTGGGGTGACACAAAGCTATCCAAAATTTCTAAGAATAAATGCAGTAGGTAAACAGAACGGTACGTAACACCAATTAAATTATTGTATTTGCGCCGTTTGTGGTTTTCAACATCTGCAGCAGTCGCCCCAGCGCAGCCCACTGTGCTAGGAAGATGGGATGGCGCAAGGGTGTCGACGCAAGTTGCGTCCCACACCAAAGGCCTACCCAACTTCCATGGCATTATGGTCATACCATCTGGTCTCTTCATATCGACGCGTGCCAAGCCAGTGAGTTCTAATACAGCTGGCACCCCGGCGGTGGCAAGAGCACGACGGATGAGATAATTAATGCTAGCGTGCCGCGCTATCCGACCTGCACTCTTACTGCAGGAAAGGCCATGGTGTCCGAGGCAGTCGACTGCTTCACCACATTGACAGCGATGTGTAGCCCCACAAGGAGCGCCCAAACGCAAACATGTAGCGAGCCGGAAGGTTGTGTCACCCAACAAGGGGCCTGTATTAGGTGACGGTAGTGCCTGAAGCCAGAGGCCCGACTCCCACTCACCCACAGCCAGCGGGCGGGCACGCTCAGCAGTATTGGTTGACGTATTAATAAGTTTATTCCGTACCAACCTGCAGAGCGGCTCATCCCACTGTCTCTGGAAAAACAGGTTCTCGGGCCGATCCGTGTCCGGGCAAGCCACTTTCCAGGCCTCCGTTGCGTCGGTCAAGCACGGCACTTCTGAGTTAACCAGGGAGAGAGTTAAAATTTTCCTGGTTAGCTTTTCAGTGCTGTGGACAGAAGACAGGAACGTCAGTGAGCTTACACTAGAAATTTTGCGGACGCCGAGGCCACCAAAACGAATTGGTAGAGTGGCTTGCAACCACGCTCGGTCGTCCAGGGCCCATTAAGAATGGGTGTTAATGTGTTGCGAATAATTTGGTCAATTTTTTCCAAAAGTTGTTGTTTCTTCCAAAGAGGAGAACAACGGAGAAAATACATAAAATTTGGACCAAAACAACAATATCTGATAATGGTGAAAGCCAAATGTAGATTAACTTTGGAGAGTCTATCCGAAATATCATTGAAATGTTTAATTTTGTCATCGATGAACGATGAAAAACTTTCTTCCAAAATAGGAGAACCTAGGTCAGCCAAAACGGTGTCAACATCAACTCTTAGCGTTCCATCGTCTAAATACCACAAGTTAAATTTTGAATTAAGTTGTTGGATTATGAGATGAAAAGCCAAACTGGGCCTCCCTCGGGTAACCGGGGGTCTCACCCGGCGGAGACAGACCGCCGAGGCACTGTGAAGAAAACAGCGCTGCATAACAGCGCTGTGGCGCGCCTACAGTTTATAACATAGCAACCACACACATGGGCGCATGTTGCCATCATGCGCCCACAAGGCCATGGACAGTAGTCCACCATAGTTACGGGCTCCGCAGTAGTGGGCCCAGGTATAGCCTCCGCAGCCAGGGGGCCAAGTGCCCCGTTACTGCCTGCCGCGCCCCCTTGCGGGGGCGCAGCGAATGCTATGTAGTAGTCACTTCTTACTTCTATCTACACTGTGCTAGGAGGCAGATATTATAACCTTCCTTATGAGTCTTTTAAATTTGAATAATAAACGAGTTAACGTGTATTTAAATTCTAGCCGCTGCAGTTTTTCTTCACGCCCATTTCCTATAGTGGAGCTGCCAATATGTCAATATTATCTTTGATGATAGTCAGGGTCATTCCGTCATAGCCTGTAGACTATTATTATTCCGATTTATTGATCGTCTTTTTAACTATGTTGAAAATTTTGAGGGGTGTGACTGCCTCAAAACTCATGTTAGAATTTACTCTGCTGTTCCCTTTATATATTACTATACTCTATGCTCTGCTGAGAGTGACACGATGGTACCCCAGAGAAGGCAAAAGGAAGAGAGGCAGACCGCATAAAAGGCGGGATGATGACATCAGACAAGTGGCAGGAGTCATGTGGAACAGAGTAGCACAAGAAAGGAAAGAATGGAAAAGTTGGAGGAGGCCTTTGCCGACTGGCAAACAGATCTAGGAAAGATAACAAAACAACAGATATTAGTATAAATAGTATAAAGGGTGTAAAACACCTCTTAACGAAGCCGAAAGGCATTGGTTCTCCTCGTCAATGCGATCATTTTTTTGTTCTACACCATACCTGGGTACCTTCTAGTTACGGAGATATTGGGGGTCAAAGTTCCAACTTTTTGGCAACTTTTTTTTTTTAAATACAACTTCTTAATGTAAGATTTTTACTTTAAACACCTCCACGACCCCGGTACTATTCAATCCATACATCAGCACAATGTTTTGAGTGCGTTACATTGAGTTCTACCGCAAAACATGATTTTTCACTCAAAAAAAAAATGTCGTTTCCCAGCAATAATTTTTGCGTAAAGTTACTTAGTTTGACGTACAGAATGCTTGGTTGACGGCTTCGTGATGAGGTGGTTTACACCCTGTATAAGTCCAGTGTCAATTTTTTAAGTTTAAATTATTGTAAAAAGATCTGAATAAAAGGCTATATTATTATTATTTGTTTTTATACTTTTACGTATCTCGGCTTTATTGCCGGATTTATAGAATAGTACGGGCCGAAGCCAAGTATTACCCTGGGAAAGTGGTGTTATGATGAGATGATGATATAATGGAATTTTGTGATGATGAGTATCTGTGCCTGGTGAACTGTGTGTGTGCGGAGACTCGAGGTTGTGTGTTTGTGGTGGTGACTACAGATTCATTTTCATTTTGCAAAAAAAATCTGACAATCCTGCATGTATTCAGGATTGCGGCTTTCTGAAGACTCTGGTATGGGTATAGTGGTAAGTCAAGAGTTCTTAAAGACTGATGGAGTTGTTTAGTAATAACTCCTGTTGTTGATACCACAATAGGGACTATGGCGACATTGCTAAGACACCACATTCGGCTGATTTCTATTTTAAGATCTATATATTTTGAAAGTTTTTCGGCTATTGTATTTTGTAGATGTTTTGTGGGTGTTTGGTACGGCGATATCTACAATTTGAGCGGTTTTGTTACGTTTGTCTAATAATGTGATGTCTGGTCTATTGTAGTGAATTGTTTTATCTGTGAAGATTCCTCGGTCGAGGTACAATTTGTGAGTGGCGTTTTCAAGAACAGTGTCAGGCTGGTATTTATAATAAGGTACTGGTGGTGTGGAGATGAAGTTATATTTGATTGCAAATTTTTGATGAATTATGTTCGCTATTTGATCATGTCTGTGCTTATAATCAGTCTGGACTATTGCTTTACACGCACCTGTGATGTGCTGAATGGTTTCCGAAGAACTATTGCATCGCCTACATATGTCTACTGTTTGAGGAACTCTCATTATGTGTTTCTGGTAATTTCGGGTTTCTATGACCTGGTCCTTAATCGCTATCATAAACCCTTCCGTCTCAGGGAACAGTTCTCCACGCTTTAACCATTCGTTCGACGCTAACTTGTCGACGTTAGGTAGATTAAGGTCGTGTCGGTGTCTACCATGTAATGACTTTTGAGTCCATTCGGCGATTTTTGTCTGTCGGTTCATTAATTTGTGTTGTCCTGTCATACATGTTCAAAGGGGTAAGTTTCTTGTCATTATACGCTATTGCTTTATGTAGGGTTGAAGTAGAGCTTTTAATGTAAAAGTATGTTCTCAAAGGTGTTATTTGTTTGTTATGTAGATTAGTGATATCTATTATTCCCCTTCCGCCGTCGTTTCTTGGTAGTGTGAGTCTCTGTACACATGACCTAGGATGGTGTCTCCTGTGTTTAGTGAGAGTGGTGTTTACAAACCTTTTTTGAGGTCGGTCTTGTTCCATTTTATGATTCCAAAGGAGTAAGTGAGTATGGGGATGGCATAGCTTTAATGGTGTTTTTAGCGTTTATCTGAGTATTAAATATTGTTTTTAACCTATGCTTAAATTGCTTAGTAAGTGTGGTTTTGATTTCCTTGTGCTGAATCTGTTTAGCCTGTATATACCCTAGATATTTGTACGTCCCGGTTTCGTCTAATGAATCTATTGTCGCACCTGTCTGCATTTGGTATGAATGTGTATATGTTTTCCCTGCGCTTATTGAATTAATTTTACATTTATCAATCTCAAACTCCATATCTATATCTTTTGAGAATTGTTCAGTGACATCCGCTAGTTCATATATAAGTCATCTGGGGCCGACGCATACAATTTGATGTCATCTATATAAAGGAGATGGTTTACTTTACAATATTGTTGGTCAGTCAGTATGTCAGTCATTATATCAATAAATTGGAGTTGGTAACCGGGTAATAATGCATCAAGTTTGTTTGAAAGAGGGTTTAATGCTAGACAGAACCATAGTGGGCTGAGTGAGTCTCCTTGGAATATTCCTCGCTGGATCTTAATGAGTTCTGTTTCGACTGTCCCAGTTGATGTGTTTAGTTGTAACCGTGTCTTCCATTGTTCTACAATAGTACCTAAACAATTGATAAGTTGTGGGTGCATTTTTAAAACTTCGAGTAACCACGAGTGGGGTACTGAATCGTAAGCTTTCCTATAATCTATATACATAGTGTGTAAATCTTTTTTAGTACGTTGAACATGTCTATGTATTACTGCGTCTATTGTCAACTGTTCTTTACATCCTTGGCTTAACTTCTTACATCCCTTCTGTTCTTCTGTTAATATTTTCTGTGTTTAAGATGTTTATAAATTATGTGACTAATGCATGATGTCATTATTTTGAAAAGACTCTGTTTCACATAATTCATTTTCTACCAATGATTTTAATATCTGCAGCCTTGCTTCTAGAATCATGCTATTATTAACTATTATTCTTTTTTTGGTCCGAAATGCGTTGTTCTGATAAGTGTGATAAATGGGGGTAACATTCTATGAATCTTTCTTTCAATTTTTTTCGCCAAACTGTCATAACCGTCTCCGTTTTTGTTACTATAATAACATTTCATAAGAGTTTCATTAAATTCGTTGGACCATTTCATCCTACGTTTAAGTTCTGATTGTGAGTGCGGTTGTGAGTCTGTTTGAGATGAAGGAAACTCCGGAGGAAACTGTAATTCTAAGTCATTGTTGTGAGTTCTTAAATGGTTGCTTACTTCAAGCCTAATTGTATCGAGTGTGGCGGAAGGTAGTAACTTCTTGGAAACTATTGCTCTTCTTTGATCTCCAATTCTTTGTTTGGAGACTTTCATATTTGGGAATTTTTCTATGAATTGATGATGTAATGATGTTAGATATGCTTTCGTGTCAGATTCTAAGTTTGTGATGATAAGGTAGTTACGCCAAATGAATTCATTCATTTCTTTACTCCATTTTTTTCGCGTACTAGTTGAGACAGCAGTGGGTGAGGGATTATTGGCTACATTAGCCTCCGACACAACTTCTACTGTCATTGGTGATAATGTTGATGATGATCTTGATGAACGTGATAAGTATGAAGGTGGTGATGATGCAATTGATGAGAAGATGGACTTTGGTGATGACGATGAAGAAACCGGTGATGTTTCATCATCTGCAGCAGGCATATTTGCCTGAATACTTTTTTTTGTTTTCAGCCTTGTTAACATATTGTTCCCACGAGTAGCTAGGGACTAACAAAGTCGGCCACAGCAGAGCCCTGAGTTCACTGTGGTAAGGGAAAATAAAACTGGAGGTCCCCTATTATCCAGAGTTGGCACACTAGCGACTAACCTCTCCCATAGCCATGCAGCCCTCGGCGTGTGCGACCTTGGCTTGGATTGTATCTCTCTTAGTCTGGCCCCTCACCCTAGACCTATCTCGGCAAAGTAAACCCTACCGGCACAGACCTAGGGCTCATCAGAGCACTCAAGCCCCACCACGTCGTCAACGTAGAGATACAGCGGTGGGGTTATTATTATTATTATTATATGCTCTGCTGACACTTTCAGTCAGATATATGTAATTGCCTATTTATGATCACACGCTTTAAGGCGGACATTGTTGTCGAACCTTGTTGAAAAAATGTTAGCTACGTCTACATCATCATTAATAATTGTGTTGTCTATCTTTAGAATAATTTTGTCATTGTCAAGGTTTTTCGTAGCATTGCGCTGTCGATTGACTATTTTCCAAATCATCCGACCAGAATCTGATGACATTTATATTTGTTTTCTGACATTGTTCCTTTTTGCACAACTTAACACTTTCGTATACGTTATAATATACTTGTTACGAAATTCAACAACCGAATTGCTGCATTTCGTCTTATCCAATGTGTTTAGGAAACGTTTTACTTTGCTAGCTATTCTAATTCCGTTAGTTATCCATTTGGAACATTTACTTCTTTTAACAACCCTCACTTTGTACTTTTTAAAGATAGAAGAGTTTATTAGGCATGACGACAGTATCAAAAAATTGCAAATCTATTTATCGTCAGTTAGAGTATTAGAAATTAATGGACACATATTTTTTGTTTTAGTAAATCAATGAATATTGACAAAGATAAAACGCATCAAAACTCGGGAGTGGGAGCTCGTGACGTCAGAACTAGCTAAAAATTATACCTAGGCGTGACGTATTGAGAATTTTAAAAGCGTCATCGCTTCGTCAATTTTGGTTTACGTAACAAAAGAAAAAACAGGGGTCAAATATATTTTTGATAATCTAACTGACGATTCGATTTTTTTGTCGTTTCGCCTATTCCCTGAATTTACTGATAAATGTGTTAATACCCGTGTTCCAGTTAGCCTCTAATACATTGTTCCTAAACTCACCTATTTTCTCTTCATTATATAAGCGTAAGCAGAGTAAACGTCCACCTTGAACCATTGTTGGATGGAGTAAAATTGTGAGCGACAGTCACGGGGCGGCCAGGGCCAGTTTTCGGGAATGGCTATTGTGTGGTAGTCCTACTAATAATGGTGTTATGTTTGCTAAAATGTGTGAGACCAGAAAAATATTTAAGTCGCGTTTAAAATGGTGTCAGAACCATCAAAAGTAGTTTGGCAGCTAAACATAGCACGAAGAATCCTTCAAGGGGTTTTGGAAAAGTACCAACCGTTTGAGGATTCGCCCTGGTCTTCCCGTGAGAGTTTACGGGACAAGTGATTTGAAAGGTATAGCCGATAAATTTAAAAACAACATTATTGTAAGGTCACCGTTATGATCATCCTCGTCACTTGAGGGGGGAGGGGTAAGTGGGGAATACGTTGATAGGGAACGTGCACAACGACGGTGCTGCCAACTGGCGTCGCCAATCCAAATCTTGTGCCCTAATTAATACTTGATATTGATATTTTAACAGGTAAATAGAATTAATTTTACTAGTGAAAATTATTATTCTAGCTAATCATAATGCATTGTTGCATTTCTGTATGTACCAATACATCCACAAAAATGAAATAGCGTAAAATTCTATTACTTTCCAAAGAATAGTACTCTCATACCATGTTTAAGTGAAAAACGTAAAAAATGGATAAACGCAGTAAAGAAAAATATTTGAAAACAACTTGTTTTTTAGTTTTTTGTTTTTGTTTGTTCAACTCTGCATTGAAAAAGTTCAATAGCCCTCAAAATCAACCGTCCAAGCAAACATGCCAGAACCATTTAAACTCCACTAAGCGAACACAGGTGTTATGATAGACTACATTAAAGTTCACACCGAATATCCCTCAACAGTTAAACAAAGAGAAAGAGTCCACATGTACCTACTCAGATTTTAAACATGGTTAAACAATAAAGTTTTTAGTTGGCTGCACTCCTTGTGGTTTCATATGTTTTGTATCTAAATGCTACGGAGGGCGTTCTAGTGATTGCTGAAGAACAAATGATTGTGGACTAATTGATTTGTTAGAGCCTGGAGATACTGTTCTCGCTGATATAGGATTCCGTTCCATTAAAAAAACATGTGTTGAAAATAAGAAAGCTGTTTAAGAAGCCACCATTTCTTCATGCACCACAGTTTTCATCAGAGAAAGTAGACGAAAGATATAAAATTCTCTTTTTCTCTTTATTATTAAACATTCATATTACGCTGACGATCATTATTGATAGACCGGAACCCATATTTTATACCTTCTAACATATTCAAAAATAATATAATTGAAAAGATAATTTTGTTTACATACTTGAAAGCACGATGACAGCAGGAAAAGTTTCCTTTTTGTGTGTTTGTTCACATCGAGGGGTAGTTGTAAAAAGTTTTGTTATTTTCAGTGTGTCGGTAGTTTCATTCACTGTATGTGCAGGTGGTGATGTCATCGAGTGTTTGCTATTTGAAGTCGACGTTGTACCGGTTCTTTGTTTTTGCTTGCATTTCTGACCAGTTCGTGGTATTCCATTTTGGTTATCCGTGATACTTAAACTTTTGTAGGTATCTACTTTCAGATATTTTTGTAGATCTGATTTTAGTCGAAAGTTTTCAGAGTTTAGATTCTCAATTTCCTGGTGCGCTATTAGTAAATCATCAAATTTTTATTTTATTTTATCATTCAGGTCAGTTTGACTTGAATTTAAGGATGTGTTAGGTAAACTCATCATAGTCGCATCAAAAAGTGCCAAACTATCTTTGGTTATGTCGTTTAATGAATGGTTCGGTGAATTTTCGGTAAGTAATATTGTTACATTCCTCCATTTTTTATTTATATATTATGGTCTTATGCTATCTGTAGGTAATAGAACGCAATCTCAAAAGACCGGTATTCAAGTTTAGCAAGTTAAGTTTCTGGACGAAGATTTTGCTATCAAATTAGTGAGCTAATTCGGTCGAATGAGTCAGAAAAAGCGGGAAAACGAAGGCGCGCGTTTTTTATTACACAACTACCAAAATGTTTTCAGTTTCATGTATGTGTGTATGTTTGTGAGTTTTTTATTTTTTATTTGTTTGTACATTTTGCATATCCCTGTAAATATTTATAGTTAGTGTTAGTTAGTTTAAATACCTAATAATTAGAATGGTTAAGAAGAGAAAAAGGAAGGAGGGGGAACCGTCTCGAGATCCCCAGCAGGTATTATCCACCGATTCCGACTCAGCGGAATCGGCGGTAACTTGCTTTTCTTTTAGGGAAACTATTGCAGACAAGGACCCGAAGGAAGAGTATATTTTTTTAAGTAAAGGTATGCACCCGCAGCTACCCTCCTCAGGGTAGCTGCGGGTGCAATATCATAATATGTTAATATCCTCATATTAACCAACAAAAAGAGCTAATTGTATTCCTCAAACATAGGTATTGAAGAAAATAAACTTTTTTAGTGATAGGGACCGTATGGCTCTATCTAAAGGAATACGTGAGCTTGGATTTTCTGTTTCTTGGAGTCATGCATTTGCGCTCCATCAGTAAATACAAAGTCGGCATCACGTTTGATTTGCCGAATAACGCTAATTTGTTTATTAAAAATAAAATAAAAATTGGATCAGTTAACACTAAAAGCATCCAATACTGCCGCAGACACAGAGGTAACTGAGGTCCTCACCTCAGTCCCTGTCGACGTGGCCAATAAGGAAATATTTTCGTTGATCGGCAGCTCCAAAACTGTAATAGGGAATATGCACGTAATTTTTTCTTCACTTAAATCAATAAAATACAGTACTATCAACCCAAGAAAAGTATTCAAGATTTAGTTCAACTACTGCTTGTCGCACAAAAATAATATTAAACTCCTGCAATTTTCTATGACAGTTCAAACGTCCGTAGCTGTCGCGGCCATGATGTGACACCATTATCCACAATCTGCCTTGTTTACATCTATTTTTTTTTGGCCTTAATAAAATAATGTATCAATTGGCTTATTTACCAATTGTATGTGCTATTATCAAGTGAAAATTACAATAACAATATTATAATAAAATTTTAGTGAAACTTTTAGCACTTTTCAAATAAAAGTGATTCATTTCATGCATATTTCCTAGACAGGCGCTTCAAGCTCAGGGTAAAGGGTTTTGGCGGTGTTGAATTTGTACCAACAGCAGTTGCTGTTACATATCTAGACTCATGGCGCCACGAGGTAAGCAAATATATGGTAAAATGGTATGGTAAAACAATGTCGAAAGTGCCTTCGGTAGGTACGGACATATCGCTAAATCTTGTCGCAATACTGAGGTTTGCTCAATTTGTACTTAAAATCATAATTTTAAGAATTTTTAGGTCGACCCAAAGGATGCTAAGTGTGCCAACTGCAAGGGCGATCACATAGCCATCTCCTCATTATGCCCTTATTTTTTTTTTTAAAAGAAAAAAATTGAAAAAACAAAATAAAGTCAAGAAGTGCCTCATACATGCTTTTCCAGCTTTAACAGCAAAAAAAATATAGATGTACAGATTAATAACCTAATGAAATCCGATATATTTATTAATATTTTAGTAGAGACAATTACCAAAATAGTTAGCAATAAAGATGTCCCTAAAAACATCATCAATTAAAGAGGTTTTCAAAAAAACTTTAAATAAGTACCTACAATGATGTTATATATAATACTGAGGTAGCTACATTTTACCCGCGTCAGCGTGGCAATGCAAACACAAGCTGATCAGCTTGTGTGACCTCAGTCCGTCCTGTGCGACGCGAACTGACGTTTAAGCGGGAGTTAGGTGTATGAAAATAAACAAATAAGGCAAATTGTGGGTTCACAAAGTGCAATACTTATACTGGGCCAGCTGTAAAAAATCAAGAAGGTCGTATCTTTTCATTTGTCAGTACTGTTTAGTCTATTTAAAATAGAAGATCATCCATTTTATTTTACTCAAAAATCACTGCCGCGCTGTTGCCGCTTTGACACCTACACGAACGAGACAAGTAGTGCGTTGCATATGAGAGAGCACGAGATAATGGCGTGCGGTGTTGTCAGTTCGAACGACGTACGCGTTCGAGATCGCCATTTTTTTATTTCTTTTTAATGAGTATGACGTCTCTATTGGTAAAATCTCATTGAGTACCTACTAAAAATTTTCCACCTTCCTTATGGAAATATCAAATTTAAACATAATGCCATGGAATGCACAAAGTCTTAATAGTCCCTTACATAATACACATTGCAATAATTCATGAAGCATGGTTCAAATCTGATCAAAATTCTAAAATAAAAAATTATAATATTGAAAGGAATGATTGTGTTAACAAACACAACGGAGTTGCCACAATAATCCATAAAAGTATTATTTATAATAAAATTAACACTTATTTTGACAATTCTTTACAGAATATTGAGAGTGTAAAAATCACAGTTAATAATAAGGAGATGAGTATAGTCAGTTTCTATAGTCCCTTGAATTCTAATCCAGCTTTCAATAAGGATAATTTTGATTCATTGTTGAAGTCTATCCCTGGTCCTTTTATATTTGCTGGGAAATTTAATGCTCATCACACATCTTGGAGTTGTGGTTCTGACTCTCCACGTGGTCGAAATGTCTTAGAAGTCATTGAAGAAAATAATTTAATTTTGCTTAATACCTAATGGTCAGGCAACAACTGTTGGCTCTATAACATGACGTCCTAATGCACTCGATTTGTCTTTGGATTCTTCATCATTAGCACTTACGGCGGGGTGGCAGGACTTTTTAAGATTTTTGAACGTATCAAAATCTAATCAAATATGACTTTTTTTAGAAATAAAAATCATGATTTAAAAATTGAACATACTCTCAAGTAAATCGTAAAGATTGAAACGTGATTTAGAATGATTCGCTCGATAAAAAAAAAATCAAACATTCTAACACTAAGTCACAATTTTAAAACGTGTACTGCTAAGAGATTTCATCATTAATTGATATGAAAGTTATATCAATAGATAGATTTTTTTTATTTTTAAGCAAATGTTCATAATTTCGTTATTATGTTTCTCCAAGAAGAAATCCCATTATATCGCTCGCTGAGCAGTCGCTGCCGTTCGGCAATCGGCAGTGCCCATGCAGTGCCCGCCTAGACGTGGTTGAGGTTGAACGTACTTCTTACGTCGTTTGCTCCGCAAAAATTCTCCCCGCATTTACGCTTTCGCTCGCGGCGCGGCGCGTCTTTTAGTCCCGAGCCAAAAATAGTTAGTAATAGTACAAAGAAAACCAAGGCGATACGTATGTCATACGACGTTTTGTAACATATTTGCGAGGAAATAAATAATAGTAGGTACATTATGATATAAGTGCGGTAAATTGAAAATTACTGCCGAGGCGATATTGCTAGCCCGAGCCGTAGGCGAGGGCGATAAAAAAGCAGAGGCTGTAATTATCAAAGCGCACGTACCTATGTCATACGACCTTTTTTTTACCTTTTTGTGAGGAAATAAATAAAACAAGTAAAACCAAAACAGCGAAAAGAAAAAGCGCATGGAACAATTTTTACTTGTTCACAAATTAGTAAGGCGCGCGCATCAGCGCTTTTTTTTAAGGCAAAGATACAAAACCAGCCAGTATTACTAATAAAGTAAATTAATATTTTGTGTTTTTATTACAGATTGTTTGTGTTGTGTTGACCATTTTACTGACATAAAAACTCTTTGCTACGATTTAAAAAAGTACCGTTCGTTTTAGACGGAGCATCTTGATGAACCGTGTCTTTTACATTACAATAACGCACAAGTACGTAATGAGATACAATACTGTAAGGAAAATCCTCTCTTACGTCAGTAACTAACCCACCTCGCCTATAAAAGCAAGGCGCTGGGGATAGAACGGCCATTTTGACGCTCGACGCTCGGACTGGACGGACGGGTGAATTATCAGCCAGTCGTAAGGAAACGTAAGCCATCTGAGTTTAGCTTGTTGCAAAAGTGATAAAGTGAGTTTGTGTGTTTCATTTATTGGATTTTATGTCTTAGTGGACTGTAAGTAAATTTTGCTGATTGTAATTTGAGTCAATTGTATTTTTGTAGTAAAAATGGTTTTTTTGTTGTGAATTGTTTTTGTTTTAAATGAATTTCCACTTCTGAAACTTATATCAGAAGTGGGATAAAGGACTTTTTAGGCCCACTTAGACGAAGTCTCGTAGCTAAAAATTGTTGTGAACAGAAAAACCATTTATTTTTCTTTTCAACTTTTTTTTTCGACTACCCACTTTATCATTTTTTTTTTATTCGTTTGTCTTACTTATCTGATTTGTTTGCCTGATTTGATTCCGATTTTCTTGTGATAATGAGGCGTGAAAAGACGCATAATCATGAAAAACGTACTCGGGATAAGTCACGCGAACGCAAACGACGTCGATCCCGTGGGTCATATGATCGCGGTAGTGGTAGATCGTACCGCGATTCAAGTAGGAGTCGTCGTACTTCGCGAGATGGCTTACGTAATCGAGATCGGCATGATTCTCGTAGTCCCGAAAGGCACCGATCGCGTACTAGGGATAGGCGCGATTCGCGTAGTAGGGATCGTTCGCGTAGCGACATTGGCAATAGAAAACGCACACGTACTCCTTCGCCCCCGGTTCAAACGAGTTCTACCCACAAGAATATCGAGGTTTTGCTAAAAGCTAAGGAGCCAACGATCCCTAATACGTCAGAACGACATCGGTCTATTGGGTCTAGTGTCCCCGGCTCTGAGGCATCCACTCTCGCTCATGCCTTGATGCAAGCAATAAAAACGATGCAACCAGCAAGGTCACAAAACTATTACGTGTCGAACTTTGACCCATCAATTAACAGCATCGAGGCATGGTGCAACGAAGTGGATCGTGCTAGAGAGGCTAACGGTTGGGGTGACCACGAATGTCTGTCGCGTGTAGCTACTTGCCTTAAGGGTGACGCCAAGGTCTGGTTAGGGGAATGGGTGACGAACGATAGGACGTGGTCCAATTTCGTACGCGAGTTCAAACCCCTTTGCCCGAGTAAATTGGACTACGCGAATATTTTGTTCGAAGCTATGAATACTACGTCAGACAAGTATTCAACTTACTCAGAATACGCCCGTCGTACCTTATTGCGTTTGAGAATAGTTCAGGGGCTGAGTGACGAATTAAGAACGCTAATCGTTATACGCGGTATAGACAATCCACAGGTGCGTGCAGCTGCTGCTAACGCAAACTTGACCTCTGACACTATTGTCTCATTCCTGTCAATTTACGCGAAACCTTCCAGGAACGACAAGGCCGTTGATCATAAAAGGCAAGGTCAAATAAAATTAAACCACCGTTCTGGCCCAAAATGCTTTAATTGCAATCAAACCGGTCATCTCAGTCGCAATTGTAAGAGGCCTAAGGCAAATGCGACCAATAGCATGCCTGCTAACGTGGCTTCGAACACATCCTCCAATACACAATCCTCTTCGAGCAATTCTTGTACGTTCTGTAAGAGATCGGGACATACTGAGGACAAATGCTTTACCAAAGCTAAAACCGAGCAACGAAATCCGCGTAATGTCAACCTTTGCTCTTATCGATCAAATATCGCACAAAATAACGACATGACTACCGCGATAGTAGATGGAATACCCGTAGACGTGCTCATTGATAGCGGAGCCCTTGATGTGTCCCTTATTTCCTCAGATATTTTGAAACATTTTACGTATCAGCCAAAACCGAGACGTTGTGTGTTGAAGGGTTTGAGTGAGAAAGAAGTAGTCGCCACATCTTACGTCACGTTCACTGTGGAATTCAGCGACATTGCTATCGAAGTTGACTTAGTAGTAGTTCCATCGTCCTTCATGAACGCCCCTATCATAATTGGCACTGATGTTTTGAACCGCGAAGGCATCACTTACGTTCGTACTAAAGATGAGCAGTACCTCACGCGTTCCGATAACATTAGCGCAAGTGTCAATGCCATTTGTGTGGGTGATCAGGCCAGAGTAAATACACCCCTTCAGGGTACGGAGTTGGTTAGCTTTATGTCCGTCATAAACGAGTTTTCCGACTATCTAATATCAGGGACTGCTATGACCACAGTCCAAACAGGTGAGATGGAGATAAAACTTACCAGTTCCACGCCTGTCGTTTATCGTCCGTATAGACTTTCTTACTCCGAAAAACTCAAAGTTAGGAAGATTACACAAGACCTTTTAGATAAGAGAGTGATTAGGCGTTCGAAATCTGAATATGCGAGCCCGATTATACTCGTAAGAAAACGTGACGGCTCAGATAGGCTTTGTGTCGATTTTAGGGCACTAAATCGAATTACAGTGAAAGATCGATATCGTTAGGTAGTAGCCTTGATATGGCTACAGGGTTTCACCAAATTCCGCTTAAAGAGGAATGTGTTCACTTAACTGGTTTTGTGACGCCGGAAGAACACTTTGAGTATGTCAAAATGCCTTACGGATTAGCTAATTCCCCAATAGTTTACCAGCGCATTATAAATGACACCTTACGCAGCCATCTTAATGAGGGAAACGTGCTGGTCTACGTCGATGACGTCCTTCTGCTAAGTAATTCTGTGTCAGAAGGGATTCAACTGTTGCGTAAAGTACTCAGGACCCTTACATCGGCCGGTTTTTCAATAAATTTGGCTAAATGTTCATTTCTCGTCACAGAAGTAGAATATTTGGGGAGGTTAGTTAGTCAGGGTCAGGTTAGGCCGAGCCCACGAAAAGTAGAAGCCCTAGTTAACACCTTGCCGCCTGAAAATGTAAAGCAAGTGCGCCAATTCTTAGGTTTGGCGGGTTATTTTCGGCGGTACATAAAAGAGTACTCTACTAGAACTGCTCCCATTGCTCATCTAACCCGTAAAAATGTCAAATTCAATTGGACTCTCGAATGCGAGGCTATTCGCCTCGATCTCATAAAAGAATTGACCAGTGAACCGGTCCTTTCCATTTTTAACCCTAGCTCTCCCACCGAAGTTCATACAGATGCCAGCAGTGCTGGATATGGTGCGGTACTCCTACAAGTTCATTCAGATTCAAAAAAGCACGTTGTGGCTTATTTCAGTAGGACCACTAAGGGTGCAGAAGGGAAGTACCACTCCTACGAATTGGAGACCCTCGCCGTCGTCAAAGCCCTTCAAAACTTTCGACACTATCTGGTTGGTTTGAAATTTGTGGTGGTGACAGACTGTAATGCCCTTAAGGCAACCGAACGAAAGAAAGATCTTTTGCCTCGAGTAGCCAGGTGGTGGATCTACCTTCAAGACTTCGATTTCTCAATCGAGTATCGAAAAGGAGTGATGTTACCCCATGCAGACTACTTAAGTCGCAACCCTGTCAGCATCAATCAAATTTCTAGACCGAGAAATTGGGCTCAGGTTGCCCAGTCAGCCGATAACGAGACGCAAAATCTCATCTAAAGACTTCACGATGGCAGTCTCGATGCTGATCGTTATTCCGTCCGAAATGGAGTTTTGTACTACAAGTACACCCCAGTAGGCCAAGATCCACGCCTACTCTGTTATATACCAAAGGGGCACAGACTTAGTCTCTTAAGAGTATTTCATGATGAGCACGAACACATCAACGTGGAGAAAACCCTTGACCTTATTCTAAGACATTTTTGGTTCCCCGGACTAAGACAGTTCGTTGGCAAATACATTGGTCACTGTCTTGTGTGTGTGTCGCAAAAGAGAGTTCCTCGGGCTCCTTTGCAAACTATTACTTCCTGGGTTAAACCCGACACACCGTTCCATACTGTTCATGTTGACGCCTTAGGCCCTCTGCCTGTGTCTGAAGGGTACAAATTCGTTTTACTTATTGTTGACGCTTTTACCAAATATACCCTCCTCTACCCGATTTGTAGACAAGACACTAGTGAGTTAAAACGCGTCGTTACTTAGGCTATTTCTATGTTCGGAGTGCCTAAGCTTATGGTCACTGACAAGGGACGAATGTTCGAGTCTAGCGAGTTCGTGACATGGATAAATGAACTCGGTTGTAACCTGCATTACATAACGCCGGAAATGCACCAGGCTAACGGCCAAGCTGAGCGTTACATGCGCACCGTCCTCAACATGCTACGTATCCAGTCGAACTACAAGAACGTACCCTGGTCAGAAACGTTGTGGAAACTTCAGTTGGTGTTAAACATCACGAGACAGAAGACTACGCAAGTATCACCATTGAATCTTCTGATTGGTACTGAATCCACAACTCCTTTGGTTCGAGCTCTGGTGCGCGACATAGCTGTCGAAGGATCAACACCAAATAGAGAGGCCCTACGTGAAGTAACCAGAAGCAGGGTCCGCGAACTCCTAAGGAGCAATCAAGCTAGACAAGACGAACAGGTTAATCAACGGCGACGTCCACCTCGCCAATTTAACATTGGTGACTGCGTGTTCGTAATAAAATTTTCCCAGTCAACAGGAAAACTTGACTCCGGAATGCGTGGTCCATATAAGGTGGTAGAAGCACTGCCTAGTGGACGCTATAAGCTGCGTTTGCTCAGCGGTAGTTACGGAAAGACTACGCAGGCTGCTGCCCAGCACATGGTGCCGTGGCGTGGCGAGTGGTGCCCAGAAACGTGTGCCGCGTTCTTTGAGAGTAAGTAAATAACTGTTGTTTGAATTTACGGACAGGAGTGATGGTTTGGCTCCTGTGCTGTGCTATAGTGCCACCGGTAGCAGGCGCGTGTGTGTCGCCGGTCGTGTTGGCACCTGTTGCTGAGTCACTGGTGGCCGTATAAATTTGGCCATGTGCAGTCAATTTGTGGTCTCACACGTATGAATACGGTCTGCGTGTTGAGAGAACTCGTGCGTATGAATACGGTCTGCGTACCGAGTGGGCTCGTACACATGATTGCGGTCAGTGTATGAGTCGGCTTACACGTATGAATACGGTCTGCGTGTTAAGCGGCTTGCACGTATGAATACGGTCTGCGTGTCAAGCGGGTCTGCGGATTGTCAGACCATGTTGCAGGTGGCGAGAGCTGAACGCTGGTCGTGGTCGCGCTCGCGGTCACCGTCAGCAAAACAGCAGCAAAGAAACCGCCACTTGCGCTCTGGACACGTACAGGACAATGCCATGGGTTTATTTTTATAATTGGTTTGAGAAAGATGAAAGTATGTGTCTATTCAAACTTATGAACTATTTGAGAGAACGATGGATGAATTAGTTGGCTGAAGACGACCGGAGCTTTGTGAGAGGCTGAACGCTTTTACGCAAATTGCTCGGGTATAGCTTCTAACAAGATCTTGTTTGCAGATGAAGATACTGATGACGACTCTGAACAAACCGGGTCCTCTACTGCGGTTGACCCGTCGCTTCTACCAGCGGGCGAAGTGGAGGTCGAGGTGCTGACCTCTCCCATCGCGGGTCCTAGCGGGGCCACTCCAAGAGTTTGTGTCGAGGACACCTCGCCAGGAGAGGCCGTGTAAGGAAAATCCTCTCTTACGTCAGTAACTACCCCACCTCGCCTATAAAAGCAAGGCGCTGGGGATAGAACGGCCATTTTGACGCTCGACGCTCGGACTGGATGGACGGGTGAATTATCAGCCAGTCGTAAGGAAACGTAAGCCATCTGAGTTTAGCTTGTTGCAAAAGTGATAAAGTGAGTTTGTGTGTTTCATTTATTGGATTTTATGTCTTAGTGGACTGTAAGTAAATTTTGCTGATTGTAATTTGAGTCAATTGTATTTTTGTAGTAAAAATGGTTTTTTTGTTGTGAATTGTTTTTGTTTTAAATGAATTTCCACTTCTGAAACTTATAATACGATATTGAAATTGGTGAAATAAGAGACCCTTTACGAGCAAATGTGTTATTAAAAATAATACCGGTACGGAACCCATAAAACATGTTGGGAAAAAAGAAAAACAGAAAAAACTTTTCAATGAAAAGGAACACATGGACAGGCTTGACTTCATGAGCTCGATGGCCTACATTTGCCACTTCAAAAAAAAATACGTTTAAATTTTTATAACATATTTGCTCGTAAAGGGTCTCATAGTTCACCAATTTCAATGTCGTAAAGTATCTCATTACGTACTTGTGCTGTAAAGTAAAATGCACGGTTTATCCTTTTTTAAATCTTAGCAAAGAGTTTTTATGTCAGAAAAGTGGTCAACATTTTATGAATAAAATTAACTTTGGGAGATGAAATATAATAAATAAACATTTAATTCTTTAATTTAATTAATTTTGACAATAAATTACAACCATTTATCTGTAACAAAAACACAAAAATATTAATTTACCTCATTAGTAATACTGGCTGTTTTTTGTGTCTTTGCCTTAAAAAAAAGCGCTGAAGCGCATGCCTCACTAATTTGTGAACAAGTAAAAAATATTCCGCGCGCTTTTTCTTTTCTCAGTTTTTCTAGCATGAAAACAAACGTTACCACTGACAGATGTGGAGGGAGGTTGGTTCTGCCGTGTTATTGACATAACATTTGCTATATTTGCATTCAAACCTATTTCGTAAACACGTTTGTTCAAAGGTGCCTCTGTTCAAAGGTACCTCCTATTCCCCTAGGTACCTATCCAATTCAAATATATACATTATTGCAAAAAATATACCAGAAAAGCACAGCAGCCATATTATGCCCAACAACCACCGGGCCAGCTTTTCCCATTGAGAAAAGTCAGAGAAAGTCAAGCAAGGTGACTCGCTATCTCCTAAACTCTTCACAGCTACTTACGCTGGAAAAGGTTTTTCATGAAATAAACCCACACTGGCAGGATAAGGGCAGCTTGAGATGTTTTCTCGATGTCTTCTTCTCTCACACTCAGTTGTTGATAAGCACGGTGGCTACAAGCTGCTAGGTTGAAATGGAACTGGGCTGATCACATGTGCCGCATGTCAGAGGAGCAATGGGCAAAAATTACCACTCAGTGGATACCAAATAGCAGGAAATGACAACGCAGCAGACCCAGAGGGAGATGGCGGGACAAGCTCGACTCTTTCGCAAAGGATCGGCCTACAATCACACTAGATCGCAAAATATGGAAGGAGGGAAGGGAGGCCTTTGCCCTGCAGTGGGACAATATAGGCTTATAATAATACCATCCCGCATGACGCAAACCTCGTAAAATCTGAAAAAGAGAAACAAATAAAATATCTTGACTTGGCACACAAGGTTGTCGACATGTGGAATGTGGACTCGGCTATCATTGTGCTGATTGTCGTAACGCCCAATGGCCTTATGGCCAAGAGCCTCGACGATCATTTTTCGAGGCTTTCCATAAGCTGTGGGATCAACTTAATTTTAAGAAATACTTAGAAATACTTTGATGAAATGTAAATGAATAAAAAAACTAATATTATGTGTATAATTTTAACGACTTGATCCCATAACAATCGTCAATCAGTACAAAATACACTTGGAAATGTTAGCACTACGCAAAGCAACTTCATTCGTTTCTGAACGTGACGTGGACGAACTTTCCGACGAGAACAAAAAGTGAAAGTTACTCAAGTTAGTTAGCTGTGATTGGTCGCGGAGAGCTTGGAGCGACACTCGGCCAATAGTAGGGAGGCCTTGAATAACTTACGGCGAAGTGACAACAAAACCAGTTCAGTGATTTGTCAAGTTACCGGAAGCTGGTGTTCTAAGAAATACTTCAAATGTTGTGACCTTTATTGTTAGTTAGAAAGTTTTAAAAAATTGTTAAAAAGTGATTAAGTGTGCGTAAGATGTTAAAAGTATGTTTACTGCTGCTTATAGCGGTAACAAAAGGTATAAATGGGGAGTTTGAAGTTAAATCTCTGCGCGTAAAAACTAGTAGGTACTGGAAACTTTCTACTGTATTGTTGGTGCGTTGTGTCTCGTTGCAGATTGTCGGTCGCAGGAAGATGACGAGGGACCCTACCGCGGCAGGCTCATCGGGAAACTCAACTCCTACCACCATCAGGTACGACACAAATGATACTCGCCAGATATCCGAACACATTCCCGTGGTTCACATCTTACGCACATAGTCCAAGGATGTTTTACTATTTTGTGTGAATGTACAATGTGACAGTAACTATTCAGCCAGATCCGCTAAAAAAAACCGGCCCAGTGCGTGTCGGGCCACGCGCAGTGTAGGGTTCCATAGTAGCCCGTTATATTTTAGATTTTGTTTTTCAATGCAAGCCTTCACCCGTTTTAGACAAGCAACCACTTCATCTTAGTCACATTATAGGATTTATTCTCAGGATTTTGTATTTGGTTCAAAATTATCTTTAGTTCACAGCTATTACTGCTAAACTAATAAAGTTATCTTAACCGCTATAGTTTTTCTTTAAAGCTCATGAGATGCACAGCTATCATCATGAATTTTTCCAGATTTTTCAAGCCAGCTGTTTAGTTTTAGCAACCGCTAAGTCTTTTGACCTATTCAACGATACCCCACACGATGGGGTAGACGACGAAAAAAAAAAACATCCCCACTTTACTTTATGTAGGGGTAGCTACCCTAAAAAAATATATTTATCAACATTTTATTTTACCACTTTGGCGTTATTGATATACACACCTCTACAAAATTACAGCTTTCTAGTACTAACAGTCTCTTAGCAAAACCTCGGACAGACGGACATGGTGAAACTATAAGGGTTCCTTGTCAGGACTACGGAACCCTAAAAATGCATTTTGTCGAAGTTGACATTTTGAGAACTTTATTTGACCTAAGAACATATAAATTCTTCACGCCTAACCTGAAGGGTAGGCAGAGGTGTAAAGTACACCCACAGTCTGCTAGTTACTAATTGTAAATAATAATACTCTACTCGTAATAATAATACTTTAGCTAATCATGAGTGCCATATTGTGTCAGGTACTTACACACTCCCAGCGAGGCCACATACTTTATACAACTACCCTGTTGAGTTCTTGTCAGACAGGACAAATGTGGCAGTTTACTACAAACCAACTTTTATTTCTTGTTTATTTGAATTTTAGAATATATATTTTTTAGGTATCAGGGGATGTATATGCAGTAGATGACTTTACAATACTGCTGGTAAACTTCAACTACGATGGCACCGGGGATGACACATTCTTCTGGGCCGGAGATGCTGGCCGGCCTGGTCCGCAGGGCTTCATTGTGCCCAATGAGTATGGCAGGTCAGCTGTTTAGTTTAGATATGACATGGAATTCAAAAATAGATGTATGAATTTGTATGTGTAAAATAATAAATTTAAAAAAAAAATTAAATATATTTATTTATTTAAATTAAGTTAATTCCAGAATAGAAAACAATGTTTGAAGTTGAATTTTGAATTGATGAAAAGGCATTAATGTTGTTTTTACAATAACACAATTGATTACATCTCTCCGAATCTCCTGTTTTTATGAAATAAATTTATTATTATTATTATTATTATTACATGGTTGGAAACTAAATCGCGAACACAGTTCTATACTGCTACTCTGCTATTGAACTGCTATTGAGAAATTCGGGTTGGAAAAAACCAATAACACTTTGCCCGACCCGGGAATCGAACAGACGACTGAATTTGGCATATAATTTAGATTTATCCGCAGCTCTACTTTGAAATGAATGTGTTTCAGGACGAACATCCTGGAGCGCTACTACAACGCGGAGGTGCAGCTGGCCGTGCCGGAGGGCAAGCGCATCTCGCGCATCAAGTGGCTGGCCGTGTACGACATCGGCAGCCAGAACGCGTTCGGCGACGTGTACGTGCCGGACGAGTTCGAGGCGCCGGCCGAGCGCGCCGTGGGCCCGCTGGCCGGCTCGCCCGCCGTGTCCAGCAAGCCCGTGCGCTTCCTGGACGCCGCCACCGTGCTCATCCCGGAGCTGCGCTACGACGGCAGTGGCGAGGAGGTCTACTTCTGGACGGGCGTGGGCCCGCAGCCCTCCTCCCGGGGCATGAAGATACCCGACGAGTACGGCTAGTGAGTACATACACTGGTTTACTGACCTCTCTAGCCTCAATGTGTCTTACAAACATTACAAATTAAAGTTATATCCGTGTCAAGTGTTCCATATTTTAAAAAATTACATACATATTCCCTATTGCAATGATATTCTAGTTAACAGAAATGTTATACACCTACAAATCCACCGTGTGTGTGTGTCAAAAAAGTGTTCCGCGCAGCAGCGGCAGCACACATACAAACTTTTCATTCATTCTATATTTCACTACAAGTCAAAATGATACAAAAGCGATAGCTCGATAAAACCAATAAGAAAAAAAGAGACAGATAGTGTTGTCAGTTGCGCTTGAATGTAAACAAACATTATTTTGGCCACCAATCACCGCATGTTGGGATCATAGACTAACAAAAACGAGACAGAAAGTTAGTAAGTAAGTTTGTACACGCGGTTTGTACCTTTAACACTTATTAACACCCTAAAGGTAGGTAGGTGAGCAATAAAACACTATGTATATTGATTTTGTAATAAAAACAATCATATACCTTCGAAAAGATTTTTTTTTTTCTTTTCTGCCTCGGAACTCATTGGTTGGAAACCTTAACGAAGAAAATACAATAAATAGTTAACTCGCTGTTTTCACAAATTTAATTTATAATTAAGTATAATATCAATTATTTCAAAAAACAAAATGTCTAAATAATACAAGGTTAGAAAAAAGGAAAGCAGAACTCTGGGGTCATCTGGTCTCCTCGCATCTGTACTTTTATTATGTCTGGAATGCACGCGTCCTTGTCGTACTCACGACAAAAATGTATTTCCCATCTCTTTCTTCTTTTTATCCTCCAAATATCAGAATATTAGGAAAATAAATGAAAAAATATTAATAAATCGAATTAGATTGCGCAGTTACATGTGGTTTGAGATCCCTTGTGTTTTATTTACTTTGGTACCATAATTGGTACACTTTCTGAACAAGCACAATGGCATTTTACAATTTTTATCTAAATTCATAGCAGCGTATCGCTCGTCGCCATACGTGATGCAGACTAAAGGCAAAACGACCCAATTGGGCCGTTTTCGAGTCTTAACGATTGCGCGCTCACAACATTTCTGTTTTCTAGAATATCATTGCCTTATTGACTCACTCTATCACAGGTTCAGCAGTCTCAGCAAGACAAAGTCTAGGGTACGCTTTGCCTTCTAACTTCCCGCTATTCATGGTGACCACAGAATATTAATACTCTAGGCCAGCCTTACTCAAAGTGTGCTCCGCGGAACCCTAGGGCTCCGCGGAGCCTCTGTAGAGGCTCCGCGAAAATACTGAGAATAATTAAAAAAGATACCAAAGAATAATAAGGTTGCAGAGAAATAGCAGATTTACAACAAGTGCACAAAACGAACGATTTTTATCCGAGACTTAGCAGCCCGAGCCGAAGGCGAGGGCTGATAGTAATGTCGAGGATAAAATGGTTTTGTGGACGAGTTATAACTTTGCTTTTCACTTCGATTGCGAGGAAATAAAACAGTAGTATAACATAACATTTCTTTAATTAAAATTCAAAGTAAAATTAGTAGGTACAGTTTTGAATACTGAAGGAAATTGTTTATATCGCCGCTTTATTTTTTTTAATCTTACGACATTGATATTAGGCTGGGCTGCAGGCTACTATTAAATTAATTTTGTAATAATAATTTTCTTAAATTAATTAAATAACCTACCGTACTTGAATTTAAATTTTAATAACTTTTATGTCTTAAAAAACACTGGCGAATAAATTAAAGTAAATATTATAAAATAACAAATTCTTTCTATGAACTTCTCATTGTGTTTGGCTGTATGGCTCATTTTCTTTGCCTTAATAGAGATACATTTATGAGTAGATACGTAATGCACTTGTGCACAAAATTCGATTTTGTGCAGCCTTATATCCTGCACAAATAAGCACTTTCAGAGCATGAGATGTGAAAATTAAGTTACTCTACGACAGTCACTAAAATTATAATATTTTTTAAGCAAGTAAATTGTAAAACAGCGAAATCTAGCGGACTAATTATAATCAGTTGTAGTAATCCATTGTCATATCCATTTCTTGATTCAGAAGCGTGTCTGTGTGTCGAAGGAGATATATGAATAATTTTTAGAAATGTCATCAGACTCCAGTTTCGAGTCGCTGTTCAATACAATGCCTCTGAATGAGTTTGGGTATAGGATTCGTAATGAATATCCACTTCTTGCCACAAAGGCCCTGAATGTTCTTCTCCCGTTCCCAACCACTTACTGCTGCGAAACAGGATTCTCGACTTATGCAACTACAAAAACAAAACACCGCAATAGCCTGGATGTCGAACCTGTATGAGACTTCAATATAATCTGATATACATATCTAATATAATCTTCAATATAACAATGTATGAAAAGTAAAAACAGTTTAATACTATCCGAAAATTAAATTAATTAAAAAAAATGGGTTACATCCAAATGTAATCCCATTAAAACCCTTGAAATTGTTGAAAGAATTCAATTAAATAGGAAAGTCATACTTTTATAATCATTCCACACGGATGAAGATCGCGGGGCACAGCTAGTCTAGAGGATACACTACCGACTTGCCTAAGTAGAAATATTCACCACTACCAATACCGCAGCCTAGAGCCGATCCGCGCGTACGCGGGCGAGGACGTGCGCCTGCAGCTGCCGGGCGGCACGTCGCTGTTCGACGTGAAGTGGCTGGCGCTGTGGGACCGCGCGCGCCGCGTCGCCCTGGGCAGCGTCCTCGTGCCCGACGCGCCCAACGTGCCGCCCGCGCGCCTGCAGCCGCACGCCTACCGCGCGCCGCTGCCGCACTGCAAGCAGCTGCACCGCGACTTCCAGGTCTCCTGGGAGCTCTTCGGCAACCAGATCACCATCGAGCTGGCGGCGCAGATGGACGAGGACGAGTACATGGCGTTCGGCGTGTCGGGCAGCGACAGCGGCTCGCGCATGCTGGGAGCCGACCTGGCCGTGGCGCAGTACGACGCGGCGCTGCAGCGCGGCCTGGCCACGGACTACAACGTCTCGGCCGCCGCGCCGTGCGTGCAGGTGCTGGGCGCGTGGCGCGGCGTGTGCCGCGACGACCGCGTGGGCGGCCAGGACTCCAACCAGGTGTTCGGCGCGCGGCGCGAGGCGGGGCTCACCGTGGTGTCGTACCGCCGCACGCTGGCCGCGGCCGAGCCCATGGACCGCGCCTGGCTGCCGGACCGCGCGCTGTGGGCCGTGTGGGCGCTGGGCCGGCTGGACCACACGCGCGAGCCCGGCTTCCACCGCCTGTACCCGCGCGCCGACGTGCGCCTGCACCTCGCCGCCGACCCGCCCGCTGACGACTGTGTGCCCTTCACCGTGTGAGTACTGATCGTACAAGTTGCCCGAAACTCGAAACATTTCTAACCCGTGCAAGGTGTCAAAAAATTCTCGAGCTCACGTCGTTCGCTCTTGGGTTTGTCTGTAAGTCCTGTATGAAGGCTTGAACCACTTGTCCCGCCCAAGCAGGATGTAAAAATCTTTGAGCTCGCTCGCTCTTGGAGTACTAGTTCCTTTGGGCCGCGTTCCCACTATGTCGTGACGATTAATTTATCGTTGGTTTTTAGTTGGAAAAGGTGGACGACAGTATTCGCGTCGTCCTGTATGTGAACACCTCCATTTAAACACACAAGCTACGACACCTAAAACCACACGATTATCTGTCGTCACGACAAAGTGGGAACGCGGCCTAAGTCGATCAAGTAACATCTAAAAGTAATCTTGACTGCAGTAGAGAGCTTTTTAGTTCTCACAAACAAATACCTATAAAATGAGTAACTTCCACTTTTACATAAACAAGTTTGGAAAATCGAACCATGACGAGGTCACCGAGGTGAAAGTGGCTAACGCATTTTAGATTCTTAGAAGAACTTCAGCCGCATTCGTAAAAATTAAACTTTACGAAACCGTTTTTACTCGCACCTTCTGCCTCGTTACCTACGTACGGCTCGGCGGAGCGAGTGTGGGCTCGGCAGTAACATCGTGTGTCCACAGCGGCGCGCGGTCAGCGCCGCCCGCGTGGGAGGTGGCGGAGCTGTTCGACCCGGCGCTGCGCGTCTTCACCTTCCGCCTGGGGCCCGCCGGCGGCGCCAGGGGCCTGGCCGGCCGCCCGCTGCGCCAGGCGCCGGCCCTGGCCTGGTACGTCAACGGGCAGCTCGCGCCCGACCTGCAGCTGCGCCGCGGCCTGCACTACTCCTTCAAGGTGTACGGCGGCAACGACCCGCACTCGGCCACGGAGTACCACCCGCTGATCGTGACGGCGGAGCCCGTGGGCGGCCTGGAGCGGCTCAGCGACGCGGCGCAGCGGGCGGCGCGCGTGCTGGCCGGCGTGCACGTGACGCGCCGGGGCCGCCTGGCGCCCACCGCCGCCGGCCCGCTGTGCGCCGCGCGCCACGCGCCCGGCTCCGACCGGCGCCGCGACGACGACTACGCCACCTTCCGCGCCTACAACCGCTCGCTGCAGTGGCTCTGCGGCGGCGAGGCGCCCGCGGAGCTGGACGTGCGGCCCAACAGCTCGTGGCCCGACCGCGTGTACTACCACTCCTTCTCGCACGCCGGCATGGGCGGCCGCATCTACGTCGTGGACAAGCACCGCCGCAACATCGGGCGCGCGCCCAGCGGCCAGGCCCGAGCCAGCCCGCCCGCCCTGCTGCTGGCCGCACTCGCCGCACTCGCAGCGCTGGCCTGCGTCTAGTACTCTACACAGCGGCCAGGCCCGAGCCAGCCCGCCCGCCCTGCTGCTGGCCGCACTCGCCGCACTCGCAGCGCTGGCCTGCGTCTAGTACTCTACACAGCGGCCAGGCCCGAGCCAGCCCGCCCGCCCTGCTGCTGGCCGCACTCGCCGCACTCGCAGCGCTGGCCTGCGTCTAGTACTCTACACAGCGGCCAGGCCCGAGCCAGCCCGCCCGCCCTGCTGCTGGCCGCACTCGCCGCACTCGCAGCGCTGGCCTGCGTCTAGTACTCTACACAGCGGCCAGGCCCGAGCCAGCCCGCCCGCCCTGCTGCTGGCCGCACTCGCCGCACTCGCAGCGCTGGCCTGCGTCTAGTACTCTACACAGCGGCCAGGCCCGAGCCAGCCCGCCCGCCCTGCTGCTGGCCGCACTCGCCGCACTCGCAGCGCTGGCCTGCGTCTAGTACTCTACACAGCGGCCAGGCCCGAGCCAGCCCGCCCGCCCTGCTGCTGGCCGCACTCGCCGCACTCGCAGCGCTGGCCTGCGTCTAGTACTCTACACAGCGGCCAGGCCCGAGCCAGCCCGCCCGCCCTGCTGCTGGCCGCACTCGCCGCACTCGCAGCGCTGGCCTGCGTCTAGTACTCTACACAGCGGCCAGGCCCGAGCCAGCCCGCCCGCCCTGCTGCTGGCCGCACTCGCCGCACTCGCAGCGCTGGCCTGCGTCTAGTACTCTACACAGCGGCCAGGCCCGAGCGAGCCCGCCCGCCCTGCTGCTGGCCGCTCTCGCCGCTAATACTCTATTGATGATCTCAAGTCGTGGCAGCAGTGTTCTATAGCTTGTCTCGCTCGTACTCTTCTGCTAGCGCTGGCAACTGAGCCAACATTGTATAGGAGCATTTTCAAAGAACAATCTACAGGGTGGAATTTTGAGATGGGGCAGTTAGGGCAGGTACTTTAATTTTTGTAGCTATAGGGAAACAGTCCAAAAAGTAAGATATACCTATCTTACTTTTTGGACTGTTTCCCTATAGCTTCGCCGCGTCTAAGTACCCTTAAACCGAAAGAATCGGTCTGTCCGTAAGTTTTTGAGCTTCGATCTGCAATCACAGCTTTTAGAAAAAGCACAGTCTGCACAATTGCAATTGACCTGCACTCGGCCCCATCACAAACTTCCACCCTCTATACAGGGTGTGGAAGAAGCCGCGTGCCACAGCTTAGGGGTGAGTTCAGTATACTAAAGTCTATGGTCCCTATTAGGTGTATAAAAATCAAGGTCCTGAGTCAACACGATATAAAGATATGGGCTAATTTAGATTTTCGCGAAAAACTTGTAAGTACCAAAATTTACCTTAATTTTCAACGATTTTTTTTATTTTTCGGAATTTTCACTTTACTTGTACTGTAAGACAAATGTCAATTTTGAAAAATTCTAGGTCAACCGGAAGTACCCTATAGGTTTTGGGTCGAAAACCTAGTAGGTAGTTCCCGTTGACCTAGAATAACGAAATTTGGCAAAAAGCAAGGTCTTATAGCACATGCAAAGGGCAAAATCTGAAAACCGTAAATAATTATGTAGTTTAAGGCGACTACAGGAGCTAAATTAGCAACTCTAAATGTGGTGGTTCAAACTTCGTTTGAAATACTGTTAGAATAAAGTTTTACTCATCTTGCACTACAAAGTGGTTGTTATGTCAGTCACTGCGGGCCGAATAGTGCGAAATAAGTGGTTTTTTGCGATTTACAAAAAATCTATTGATTGGACTAAAAAAAATAAAACACTGGTGTCGATTCTGTTGTGCACAAACTAAACTTAAATTTAGGCTATTGCTATCTTTTCTCTCTAATAAACGAGAAAGAGACGGACGTAATTTAGAGTTGTCAAATTTAATTGGAACTAATATTTCCATACAAATGAAGGGTGCACGTAAAAACATGTCGACTAAAAACACGGTGAAGTACAAGGCATAAACTAGTTTGACATCTCTAACTTAGTTCATAGCTATAGCCGTCCTTTTCTCGCACTGCCTTTTAGTAAAAGATAGCAATAGCCTAAATTAAGCTTAGTTTGTGCACAACAGAATCGACACCACTATCATGCTAATATGTTGCTTGTATAATTATTTGCCAAAAAATTTGAATGATCGCATGTATTTTAGTATGGTTTTTACTCGTTAAATGATTTTTTTAGAAAGGAGTTCGTGATTTTTTTATGAGTAAAATTAGTTGTATTATGTTTTCAAAACACTATCATACTAGCATATATCCTGAAGAATATCATATATTATACTGGTTTTGTTTATTGCAGGGAATCATATGCTTTTTTGCATTATAAAACTCGCGTTTAGCTCCTGTAGTCCCCTTAATAAAAAAAATAACGATTTTACTATTACAAACTTATTATTTGCGTTTGGTGCAATAGCCATTTCTAGGGATCGAACGGCAAAGATAAGTTTGTCTTTTAAAATGGTTTGTACGGAACCCTCGGTGCGCGAGGTCGACTAGGTTTTGGCCGGTGGACAATGACGGACAATTCGACGACCCGAATGGCGCAGCGGTAGTGAGGCTGCCCTTACGTTCTTAGGGTCCCGGGTTCGAATCCCGGTAGGAACAAATGTTTGTGTGATGAGCATGGACATTTGTTTCCTAGTCATGGATGTTTATATGTATAATAAGTGTGTTTACAAACAAAAAGTATCTATGTAGTATATCAACTATCTTGTGTTCACGACACAAGCCTCGTTGCTTATTGTGACACTAGGTGGCGCTGTGTGTAATGTCCAGCGATATTTATTTATTTAAATGACAACACGTTCGATAGTAGGTAAGCAATTAAAGCATTTAAACAAAATAATTTTGATTCGAAACGATTGCAATATTTTAAGTTAGTAGGTACTAAATTAGGTTGATCTTACAATTTTTTTTTTTACGGGTTCCTTTATCGATGCTGAACTCACCCCTAAGCTATGGCACGCGACTTCTTTAACACCCTCTGTATAACTACTAAACGAATAGCTCACGTTCGAGATATCGCCAACTCTAAAATAATGATATCACAATATTCCTTCCCAGCAACTGATGTTTCAAACCTCTGATAATATCGCATTTCCTGAATACTAAATTGTGTACAAGTTTGATTTATTTAGTTTAGATCAGCGGTCGGCCACACGCGGCCCGCGGACGTCTTATTTGCGGCCCGTGAATGTTTTGTAAATAAGTTATAATTATCAAAATAAATGCATGAACGAACCGCAATCGACCGTATGGTATCCACCCTAACCTTGCCTGCCAAAAGGTTGCCGACCGCTGGTTTAGACGATTGAAAATGACTGCCTCGGTGGTCTAATAGTCGCAAGCGTGCATGCTAAGCATGAGCTCCTGTCTTCCTGATTAACCAATCAGCCAGTTTATCGAGTTTTTCAGCCACGGAGTCGTACCCGGGTGATGGTAACATTAGGCTAGCTAGACCCCCTGTTACAATTGGTACAACGTGGGTGTTCGGTACATCTGTGCCCTTCGGGGATGACAGGCCATAACATCACGCCTGTCTATGCCTTCATATTTATTTATGCGAATAATACATTGTTTTTCCTCTTGGATAAAATTAAATATAGTATAAATACTTTTATAATTATTTTTGTAAATAGTGGACTGTGCTCGAGACGAAAATAAAATGCTTGAGTACTTGATACGTGGTTTTTTTCACTCTAATTTAATTTAATTACAATACATTTGAATTTGTCATAATGGTATAATCCTATCATCCTATGTTAACGCGAATAAGTCTACATAATAATAATAATATCAGGTCCCGAGACCGACGACGAGTATATTGACTAATAATGAACGCCAAGATGACGGGACCCCGCCAGATTTTTTGAATATCATGTGAATAGGATCAATATTTCTACGATATCAAAATTATACACTTATAAAATTTCAAAATATTCTACAAAGATAAAAGTGTAATTTCAATAAAAAAAATGTTCATCAGAAAAGCGCCTGAAGAAACAGTATCATTTTAAGCCAAATATCATATTATAGCTCTTACAATTTGTTTAGGCGTTTGGTTAAGCCGGGAATTCATTACGCAACACAACACAATAAACACTGATTTTAAACAATGTTTCACAATGTTTCATCATCTCTGGAAACAGTTTATGTTGAAACATTGTTTATGAAACATGTTGCAGTGTTCCCCACTTCGATTGGAAAGCAAGACGAAACATCTAGTTTAAAAGGAAAAGTCAACAGGACGGTGTGGACGTGTGTTGCGCGAGTTTATAAACATGGAAGTAGTGTGGTCCAACAACCAGGTTTCGATGCTCATAGAGCTGTTTACTTTGGGATTCTTCAAATAAAGATTATAAAGATACAAAAAAAATGATGCTTGGGCCGACATTGCTGCAGAATAGTATATGTCGCAAAAGGAAGTGGAAACTGAGATATATGCATCTACGCTCACAATTTTGTCGTGAAAAGAAAAAGTTTGTCATCAAAAAGAACTGGAAGTCCTCGGGCGACACCCTAGCAACAACTGACAAGTGTGGACTGCCAAGTTTCAGAAACAGTGTTTACGGTAAACTTGGTGAAAAACCCGTCATAAACAGTTTAATAACAAATGTTGCCTAATGAATACCCGGCTTTATAAACACTTTTTTGTTGAAATTACAGTTATAAAAGAATAATAACGATTCAAACGTAGTTTTACTACATCGCATTAAAACGTTGACATCAAAATAGCGGGACCACTTAATATGTAGAATATTTTTAAATTTGATGAGTGTAGAATTTTGCTATGAAATATTAAATCCTATTCACATCATCATCTGCCTAGCCTTTTCCCAAATATGTTGGGGTCGGCATCCAGTCTAACCGGATGCAGCTGAATACCAGTATTTTACATGGAGCGAATGCCTATCTGACCTCCACAACCCAGCTTAGTACCTACTGGGTTATACGATACCCCTTGGTAAGACTCGTTGTCCGATTTTTGGGCCACTGACTACCTGTAACGACTGTCAAAGATCTACAAATGACAGCCGGGACCAACTGCTTATCGTGCTTGGAGGAAACTCGGTATGTAATGGGTGGTCATTCATCCACAGACCAACCTAGGCAAGCACGGCTTAACCTAAAGATCGACTCGAGCGGCTGTTATTATTGTACGGTTTACGTACATACCGTCACGCTGCAAATGTTTAATATTTATAATTTTGAGTTAAGTTGACAAATTACATCTATACGCGAACACCGCGGATTAGCATCCAACCTACTCTTACTTAGTTGTGAGCGGTATATACTCTAATAAACTTTTAGTGTTACCAAATCTGTGTGCTTACTTGCCACTTCTTACTTAAACTGCAAGTGTAAGGTGGATACTCAAAAAAGCTGGCGAGGTCCCGTCATCACGACGCTAACGACTAATAGGTGCGCTGTTGTGTTCAGGCGCGGTGCAGCTCCACGAAGTCGCGCAGCGTGGCCGGCAGCGCCGCGTCCGGCACGCGCCGCCACGTCTGCACGAGCGTGCGCGCGGCCAGGCACGCCAGCGTCACGTGCCGCAGCACGTGCACGCGCGAGCTGCGGTTCAGCGCCACCAGCTCGGCCGGCGAGTCGCCGAACTTGTTGGGCTGGTCCAGGTGCGCGCCGCCCTCCAGCAGCACGGCCACCAGCTCCGTGCTGAAGTTGTACGGGATGGCGGCCACGTGCAGCGGCGTGGAGCGCGCCTCGTTACGTCGCGCCACGTCCGCGCCGCACGCCAGCAGCAGCGCCACCACGCCGGCGTGCGGGAACACGGGCGGCGCGTCCAGCTCGTCCGCGAAGTACGTGGAGCGGACCACGTTGAGGCGCGACACGCACAGGTGCAGCAGCGTGTCGCGCGTGTGGGCCGAGCGCACGTCCGCCGCCACCAGCGCGCGCACTGCACCGCGCACCGTGCGCCGCTCGGCCGGCGAGCTGGCGCGCTCGTGCAGCAGGAACACCAGGTGCGTCACGCAGCGCAGCGCGCGGTCGAACGTGTCGGCCTGCGCCTTGAACACGGGCCGCGCGTCCAGCAGGCGCCGGCAGTACGGCAGCTCCTCGGCCAGCAGCCGGAACACGCGCAGCACGTCGCCCAGCGCCGGCACGCCGCGCGCGCGCTCCAGCCGCCCGCCGTGCGCGTCCAGCATGAGCCGCGTGAGCGCGCACGCCGTGTGGCACGTGTCGGCCGACAGCAGCGAGTCCTTGTCGATGCGCAGCTGCAGCGCCCAGCACCACAGCTCGATGCAGCGCTGGTAGCGGAAGGCGTCGGCGTAGGACGCGCCGCGGTACATGAGGCGGAACACCGTGTCCTTGTGCTCCGGGCCCAGCACGCGCGCCACCACCAGCAGCGACTGCGTGCGCAGCGCGTCCATGTCCGTGGCCGCCGCCTCCAGCTCGGGCAGCAGGCGCCACTCGCGCGCGCCGCCCAGCGCCGGCGCCGGCGCGCGCACGGGCCGCTTGGGGATGTAGGCGCCCGCCGCGTGGCGCAGGGCCGTGGCGCGGCGCCAGGCGCCCAGCGCCGCCGTGACGTCGTTGAACTCGTCCAGCTGCGTGCTGCCCAGCAGCTCGTAGGCGTCCGCCATGCGCGCGGCCGGGTAGCGCACGCGCCCGGCCAGCAGACTCACGACCTGCGCCGCGCCCTTGAGGCACGCCGTGCGCAGTGCGTCGTCGCCGGCGCGCGACGCCAGCAGCGGGTCGGCGCCGTGCTCCAGCAGCAGGCGCGCCGTCTCCACGCGGTGCTCCTGGATGGCGTAGTGCAGCACGGTCTTGAGCTGCGTGTCGCGCGCGTTCACGGCCGCGCCGTGCTCCAGCAGGTAGGCGCACAGGCGCACGGACTGCACGCTGTTGATGAGGCACGTGCCGCCGTTGTGGTTGGGCCGGTGGATGTCGGCGCCGCGCGACACCAGGAAGCGCACCACGTCCAGGTGCGTCATGAAGCAGGCGGAGCGCACGGGCGTGGAGCCCGAGTCGGAGCCCGCGTTGACGTCGGCGCCGGCGTCGGCCAGCGCGCGCAGGACCTCCAGGCGCCCCGCCACGGCCGCGCACCACAGCGGCGTGACGGAGTGCACGGAGCGGTCGTCGGGCACCTCGTACACGCCGCGCTGCTCCAGCTCGGCCGCGCACACGTGCACCAGGTACTCCACGATCTCCACGTTGCCGCGCTTGCACGCCACGAACAGCGGCGCGCAACCGTCCAGCTTGCGCGAGCACAGCTGGCGCCGCGCCGAAGGGCTCATCCTGCACACAAACCACAGACAGATACGCGTTAGCATGTAACACTTAGTGCAATATATGCCTTATACTCGACAACAAGTCGTATTATTTAGACACCCGTATATTTCCCACATTACATTGCACTTGGATCATAAGCTCATGACACACAAAGACCACTGCCTTCTGTTGTTCTGCTGTCAGTGAGTTCTGTTTTAGATCATGACAGCAAATGTGAATGCTTTATTGTGTGCAATTGTCTGCAAATACAGTTTGATGATGCGAGTGTCACGCGGCGGCGCACGGCGCCCTGCTACGCAATACCTCACCACATTCACAATTACCTTGATCATATTGATTATACACACCCTTGACCCAGTTGGACATAACAGCTTGTTTCTAAAATACTTTGAACCTACCCACATTTTAATTATATAAAAAACCGGCCAAGTGCGTGTCGGGCCACGCGCAGTCGAGGGTTCCGTAGTTGCCCGTTATCACAATATAGAAAGAACCCGTTGGTACAGTGCCATCTAGCGGCAGCTTTGTGAAACGTTTTTTAATTTTAGATTTTGTTTTTCAATGCAAGTCTTTATCCGTTATAAACAAGCAACTACTTCATCTTAGTCACTTTATAGGATTTATTCTAAGGATTTTGTATTTAGTACAAAATTATCTAACACCTAAGTTCAACGACTATTACTGCTAGACTAATAAAGTTATCTTAACCGCTATAGTTTTCCTTTAAAGTTCATGAAATGCACTATCATCATGATATTTTCCAGATTTTTCAAGCCAGCAGTTTAGCTTTTAGAGGAGGGGGGGGACGCCCTACTAGAACAAAATCAATATTTCGTAAATGGAGCATAAAATCAAACAGTAGTATTAAGTCATTTTAAAAGACCTATTCAACGATACCCCACACGATGGGGTAGACGACGAACAAAAAAAATCATCCCCACTTCGCATGTAGGGGAGCTACCCTAGAAAATATTTTCCAAAATTTTATTTTACCACTTTGTCGGCGTTATTAATATTCATACCTCTACAAAATTACAGCTCTTAGCAAAACCTCGGACAGACAGACAGACGGACATGACGAAACTATAAGGGTTCCTTGTCAGGACTACGGAACCCTAAATAGCTACTAAGACTATTCCATAAACAACAACGGAACTTAGAATAAGACAATGCTTATCTACACTCACTTTAATAAAGATTAAGAGTTTGTTTATTGTTTGAATGCACTAATCTCTGGAACTATCAGTTCAATTTGAAAAAATCTTTTTGCATTTTATAGCCCAATTTTTGAGGATATTTTTGAGGAAGTCTATAGCTAGGCACATGACAGTATGACATCGGGAGTCGAAGAATAAGAAGTAATCTACAAGCAATCTATACATATAATAAAAATGTAACAGTTCACTGTTTGTACATGGAAGATATATGAGAAAAAATATTATTGGGACCTCTTATCAAATTCTAACAACCATAGTATTTGTTAGAATTTTTGTCCGTTTATCTGTGCGTTTGTGCACGCTAATCTCAGAAACGGCTTATCCGATTTAGATGTGGTTTTCACTAATATATTGTGGTAAGCTTCACTCAACATTTAGTGTTTGTTACATGTCAATCGGTTCATTAAGGGGGTGGTATCTGCTAACGAGAGGTTTTCTCCATGTAACTCCTCTTTGATGAGTGAATATAAAGGTGCCAAAAAAAATATATATATACCTAAAAGAGAGTGTGTCGTCTATTAAAACCCCTAACAGCCTTATTCATAAAAAGGTAGAGCCTCCTTGAAGTCTCCTTGAAGGCCCGATGCTAAAAAACATGATTCATAAACGTCTGTGAACGCTAAACAGTCCACCAAGGCTCTGCTAAAGTTAGAGGACTGTTGACCCTCCTTTATCTCCCTGCTAAGTCACAAAATGGCTGCCCCAAATTCAAACAGCTTACTTTGTCGGTCTGGCGTTTGTCGTCTGTCTTCTGTTGTCTGTCGTCTGTCGTTGATCGTCGGTCGTTAGTCGTCTGTCTGTCGCCTGTCGTCTGTCGTTGGTTGTCTGGCGTCTGTCTGTCGCCTGTCGTCTGTCGTTGGTTGTCTGGCGTCTGTCTGTCGCCTGTCGTCTGTCTGTCGCCTGTCATCTGTCTTCTGTCGTCTTTCGTCTGTCGTCTGTCGTCGTCGTTGTTGTCGTTGGTTGTCTTTCATCTGTCGGACTGTCGTTTGTCGTCTGTTTTCTGTTGTCTGTCGCCTGTCGTCTGTCGGTCTGTTGTCGGTCGTCTGTCTTATGTCTGCCTGTCGTCTGTCGTTGTCGTCTATCTGTCTGTCTGTCGTTGTCGTCTGTCTTCTGACGGCTGCCGTCTGTCTGTCTGTCTGTCACTGCTGTCAATGTCTGCTGTTTTTATATTTATTGTCAGGGAATTTCTTAGTTTTCTGGTGAAGTTTATCTCTGTGCCTTATGCATCGAATTAATCCCGGAGTAATCCAAGGTTTAATATTATGAAGACGATTATTTATTGTCACAACTGTCGTATTACGCATTATTGCATGTTGGACATGTTTTATTAAGTACGATAAAGCCGAATTAGCGTCAGCAATATTGTAAACTAAGCTATAATCAATGTTGCGTAAATCAAATTCGAGTTTTTTTATGTTTAATTTAGATTTTTTCTGGTGGCGATTTTGCTTAGGCAGCGTTAAATTTACGGCTAGTAAGACAGAATGGTGGTCGGTTATTGTTGAGTTAGTAACAAGCGTAATAAATGAATAAGTGGTTTTGATCATCATATGGTCGAGGCAAGAACCGCTCTGATGAGTAGGCAATGTGTGAACAGGCAGAAAACCATGGTATGAGCAAATGTTAAGGTAAACTTGTGTCCCTGCGTCGCAGTTTTCAGAGCCAATGTTAATGTTAATATCACCTGTTAGTATTACATTGTTAAATGCGCTAAGTGATTGAAAGATCTGGTTTAGGGAACTGTGGAAAGAGGTTAGGTTTCTTGCGGAAGGGGATCTATACAAAGCAATTATCGCTGTGGTTGTACCAATTTTGATGATAAGGCAGTTACTAATACAATCTCGTAGATCAGGTTCTTCCATTTAAGAAAAATGTTAAAGCTATCTATGTTCTTATAAATACTTCGTATGTGTTGGGTTAGTATGGTTAGTGACTTTTGATACTGGGAAAGATATTGATTGCAGTCCTCAACCTCACATGACTTTGATGAGTTATCGATGTCAGCAATTAAATTAATATCCATTCTACTTAAAAATAACAACAATAAATTACGTCTAAGATCTAAACAAATATGTGGCGCTCTTAGGCGCCTTCATAGTCAATCGAGTTAATATACCTGTATTCGGCTGCAAGTTTAGCTGGACAAACTGCGTCTCCCGTCTTGTGGTTTGCTTGTTTTTTAAAGCGCATGCATGTAGCACATTTTGGATCATCAGTTTTTTGCACAGTCTTGGCTAGAGTGTCCTTCTTCACCGCAATGGCCACAAGTCGGGACAGCGACCTTGCATGTCTTGGATGCATGACCGTACTGCTGACACTTGTAACATCTCGTTACTAGTGTGAAGTCTCGTACCGGGCAGGACGTCCAATTTATAAATAATCTGTCCTGCGTGATGAGGGCCTTGCGAATCACGGCTGAAACTTCTATTATATAATTACAGCTCTCAGCATCTTTGCTTCCAGATTTGTGGCTAAGTTTAATTGAGGTCATAAATGTATCTAGGGTCATGGACAGTTTGTCCGTTATGTTCTGGTCGTAAATGCATTTATAAACCACATTTTCAGCCACTGATGCGGGAACTCCTGTAGTACAATAATGCGAGGTTTGCGCTTCCGAGTTTCGTCGACGGTAAGACCTGACGATTCATTTCACCAGGGCATATGATTTTTTGTACCATGTTCTTGGTTTCATCACTGGTCTTGGTGTTGTTGCATGGAAAAATCGCCACGGAGCTAAGATTGTTAGGGCGAATAAAACTGCTAGATCCCTTCTTCACCATATCTGCAAAAGTTGTAGGTGTTGCACCTTGACTCGTACAGGACCCCTGAATCGTGCGGTTCATTTCTGTTAGACAGTCCACTAGGTCTCGAGCTTCAGTCATAGTTTTCAAGGCGGTATGTGTTTGTAGGGCTCTTGATTTCAGTGACTGGTACTGAACAGCCAATTGTGAAACGCCATGTCCAACTTTTCGGCAGAGATTGCCAATTCTTTGCTTCTGTTCAGAATTTAGTTTTCCCTCAGAAGCAATACAAAAGACCTCATTCAGGTGGTCTTCAATGGTCCCCAGCCAATTCTGAATCTCCGCAGTACTGACTGGTTCAAAGGCTTCCTCTTGGTGCTGCTCTGGTTGCTAAAATGGTCTCGGTGTTGGTGTCGACGGAGGGCTGCGTGGCGTCATCCCACTCTGATTAAAGGGGCTGGTGGCCATTTTTCAGGTTATAACAACTATTTACAATCCAGTCAGTCCATTATTCTGAGTTAAGAACCACTTACTTACCAGTTTAACCCCCGAATACTGAAACATCACTTAAAATTTAAGTAGCACTTATATTTAACAGATACTCAAAAGTGACGTTTGGCCATACGAAATTTAAAGTTTAGGAGCTGCTCAAATGTTAAGCAGCTCTTACATTTTGAGTGACGTTTCAGTATTAGGGGGTAAGTGTATTAGCTTGATATAACAAAACAACGTGTTTTGTTATATCAAGCTAATACACTTAAACTGGGTCAAAATTAAGCGTTAATTTATTTATTTTTATACTGCATTCATGTGCACGTCTGTATGCGATGAGTGCCAAACAATCAATGTATCCGGCTACAAACGGCTTTTGGCCTCTCTACTAACACAGCACCAAACACCCCAAATTCTAACAGATCCCAAACAACTTGAGGACACCGTAACAAAACTCTCGGAATTATAATCAAAGCCTATCACGCCTGCTGCAAACTAAAGGATCAAAACACCAAGAGCAATTGTAACTCCTGCAGGAATGCGGAACTCAGTAAGCTCAGGCAAACCATGCGCAAACAATTCAACATAGCCAAAAACTCCAGACTACCAGAAGACTGGGACTTATACAAGAAAACACAATACACCTTCAAAAAACAAGTCAGGAATGCCAGCAGGGCAGCCTGGCGGAAATTCTGCGAAGAAATTAAATCAAACAGCAAAACCGCGCGTGTGAGAAAGATCGTATCTACCGATCAGGATTGCACCCTCGGGTCGCTGAAAACCTGACAACACTTAGATCAAGTCGGACCACGAAACAAGTAAAGTTCTTCTGGAAACCCACTTCCCAGACTGCAATATCTCTGAGAACAGAACCTGGGGAAGTGAGCCAATGCACACATCAAATGACCAAGACTGGGCCAGAGCACCATAGTAACCGTAGAGAGAATAAAATGGGCAATCAAGACTTTTAAACCATATAAACCCGCAGGCTTATACGAAATTTTCCCCGCCCTGCTACAATGGGGAGTAGACGTCCTAATGCCGTGGCTGACCGTCATCTACCAAGCCTGTATAGCACAGAAATATATACCACTTGCATGGCAAGAGGTGAAAGTCGTTTTCATCCCATCCCTAAGCCAGGCAAATCTGATTACACACAAACCAAGGCGTACAGACCCGTACAAGCCTGACATCTTTCCTACTGAAAATTCTCGCGAGACTCTGTGAGCGACACATTTGGGACGCACCTCTTCAGGAGCTGCCAATTCACAAACAACAACACACATATTCCGACACACACGCACATTAATTTGATCTTCAGAAATGTTGGTCTATAAATTTGCCTTCGATTTCTACTATGCGGGAGCCCAGGAATACAAGGCATCAAAGATACATTGATGGTTTCATACAAGTGTCTTAACAATGTACCTGTTGTAGTCACTGGTACAAGACCAGTGACTACCAAGCATTATCATATCATTTAATTGTTACACAGTACAAGTTAGGAGGCTTCTGAGAAAAATACCCCCTTGTCTTGTAAATAATCTGCCCCTAAGACGCCAGCCCATATCCAGCTCTCTGCATGTAAACGGTATTAAATGACGTTTCTGAGGTGTGCTGTGTGAGGGTGAGGCAGGCAACTGGTAGAGACGATAGTACCTCTCGAGCGCAGTGCGCAGCTTGGCGGAGAGGCGGGCGCCGGGCGCGCTGTGGCGGCACTCCTGCATGAGCTCGTTAAATGTGGCCTCCTGCTGCTTGGCGACGTCCGACTGCTTGCTGGACGCACCGCTACTACTGCTACTGCCGCCGCCGCCGTTCTCCTCCCACATCGCCCGCGTCTTGGACCGCGTTCCCGCCAGCTTGATACGCTTGCTTTCGGCTCTTTCGAGCCGAACAAAGGTATATCAAACAAAGAAACTTCCTCAATTCACCAATAATTTTGTGAACTGACGTTTGTTTTGGTTTTTTTATCTTCCGTGTTCGGCAGAACAAACAAAAAACAGATCAATATCTATGGTTCTACTTGTCAGGAAGGATAATCGACTAAATAATTTATGAGAGCTATAGTTTTGGAACTCACCAGATGGCGCCGCTGTCATTCTAAACCATAAAGTACCAACAAGGAAATTATATACTAACTGGAATGAGTACGAACAAAATGCTAAAAAAATAAAAAAACCTATCTCAAAACCTTAGGGTTTAAATTTGTACAATGGATTCAATAGAAAAGAAAAAAAAAAACAAAACATTCCGAGCGAGAAACCGACAAAGGTGGATGGTGTCCCTGTCTTGCCTAGTCACCGATGTAAACAATATGGCCGATACCAAGGAAATTTTATACTAACTGGAATGAGTACGAACAAAAAGCTAAAAAAATAAAAAAACCCTATCCCAAAAGCTTAGAGTTTAAATTTGTACAATGGATTCAATAGAAAAGAAAAAAAACAAAACGTTCCGAGCGAGAAACCGACAAAGGTGGGTGGTGTCCCTGTCTTTCCTTGTCACCGATGTAAACAATATGGCCGATACATTTTCGCGTTGAAGTCATTTAAGTACTTTTATTGTTTAAAAGTGAAATAATCCGCTTTAAAAATAGTAAAATTGTGTTGTGTGAGGGGGTGTAGTAGTAAGGGTTTGCTGGATGTGGAATTTCGTTTTTAGGGAAGTTTTTTAACTTAGGTTGTTTATTACGACTAGGGTTACTAAGTTTTAGATTGACAAACGGGAAATATCCAAATAAATTAAGTAAGTAAGTTCGAAGTTTCGAACACCGTTTTCGTACATAGTAATCAAAAGTATATTATACAGTATGTTAGTTTAAACGAGAGACATATTCAAACCCGCAATAGTGCATGCTTACATGATACTAAAAATAATATGAACAAAAAAAAAAACACTGATAGATAACAGATAGAACCATACCAAAAATTTCGCAAAAGTCTCGCAACGTGTATACACCCTTGCGCCTAACGCAGAACATGTGCGCGGGTCAATGACTTTTAGGTATAATCCATTTTCCCTTTAATACTTTAAACCTGGCTTATGACAGGCAAAAATATCTAGCTACTGCTACTAGGTACTGACCGAATGTTCTCAGTCGTTGATTGATGATACCTAGCATAAGTTTATACGACGGAATCTGGCGGTTGGGAAACATCTCTCAGTACAAATCAATAGCTCCTCGCACACTTTCATTAGATAACAAGTAGGCACGAACCATATCCCAATATTCTTCACTGGAATATTGATAAAACGTCATTTTTGGTTATTCAAGAACACGCACACTTATCGCGAAGTAAGCGGGGTTGTTTACGCGATACTCGGAAGCGCACTTGCGGAGTTAGCGGCGCGCGCGCCTGGACTGGCTGGGGTCAGCGCGGGGTGGCGCGGGAGTGTGCCCTGTCGGTACATCGGGGACAACACAAAGGAAAGGGGCGGGGTTTGCGCACGAGCTTCCTTTTCAGCAGAATCGGCGCGTGTTTTGCTGCGTGATTATTTTACTATTTACAAGTTCACTTCTTGCGCGCGCTAAGTGTCCATGAATAGTGTATTTTATTGGACAATTACGTCACAAATTAAGGTTATAGTTTTTTCACATATTTGGGACGAGAATCGAATACTGAATACCTTCCCTCAATATGTCCCTCGTTTAACCTAACATACTGTATAAATTAGAAACATAGGACAGCGCACATGGTTTCGGTAGTACCTAGTTTGCTTTTTAAATACAAATATTGAAAAGAAAAGAGTCCGCCGCACCATGCCGTGTCCTGAGGATTTTTCCATGCTTCTCAAGCAAAAGTATCCATTTGGCGAGCTGCGAGTGAAAATGAATGGTTTCGGAATATAAAATAAATATTGGCGACAAAACATTTTAGGTAAACAGTCATAGCTTGAATATGCGATTTTCTTATCTGAAAAAATATATAATATTAACGGAGTCCTCGAATCCCCGAATACAAAAGGCGTCTGGATAGACAGGTTGCAAAATGGATAATTTCCAACTGGACGGTACAGACATACATTTAAGTTAAGGTGTATGCTCCAAGGTAGCCCGCGAAATTAAAATTTTGTTAAGTTTTTTGCAATTTGCAGACCAGTGCGAAAAAGTCGAGGAACGACTTTTTCAAGGTCAAAATCATTCCTCGACCTTTATAAACTCGGAGGAATGTATTGATGATTTTGATGATTATAATTCTGTAACTACATACGTCTTACAGTCGCGAACAATATTTTAATCAACATACAACCTAGCACTGGTCTACAAATTGCAAAAAACGTAAGAAATTAACAATTTCGCGGGCTAGCCTGACGCTTTCACCTTAACATAAAAAGTTAATGACATCCACTCTTGAAGCTATTTCGCCTAGAATGCTATTGAGTTGCAGGTTATCATCATTAAATAATAAAATAACAGCAACTCTTAAACTGTCTCAAGAGTTAGTATAATTATTGGACACCCTATTAGAAAGAGACAACATCCACTCTTGAAGCTTTCTCGTTCGGAACGTTTTTGGCTTGCCCGTCCTCATTCCCATCTCATTCCAGTTAGTATATAAGTTTCTTGGCCGACACATTTTCGCGTTGAAGTCATTTAAGTACTTTTATTGCATATAAGTGAAATAATCCAAAAAATCTAAATTAAAAATCTAAATTAGTTTATACTTTCTCGTTTACAAGAACTTAGTTTTTTAGACATTTTTTGTACCCTATCACTATGTTTTCCTATTTAACCCAAAGGTTGACTGGTAGAGAATGCCTTGTGGCATTAAGTCCGCCTATGTACATGTACATGAAGTTTAAATAAATAAATAAATAAATAATCCGCTTTAAAATTGTGTTGTGTGAAGGGGTGTAGTAGTAAGGGTTTGCTGGATGTGGAATTTCGTTTTTTAGGGAAGCTTTTTAACTTTGGTTGTTTATTACGACTAGGGTTACCAAGTTTTAGATTGACAAACGGGAAATATCCAAATAAATTAAGTAAGTAAGTTCGAAGTTTCGAACACCGTTGTCGTACATAGTAATCAAAAGTATATTATATAAATTAGAAACAACGGACATCGCACATGGTTTCGGTAGTATCTAGTTTGATTTTTAAATACAAATATTGAAAAGAAAAGAGTCCGCCGCACCATGCCGTGTCCTAAGGATTTTTCCATGCTTCTCCAGCAAAAGAATCCATTTGGCGAGCTGCGAGTGAAAATGAATGGTTTCGGAATATACAGTGTGTTAGTTTAAACGAGGGACATATTCAAACCCGCAATAGTGCATGTTTACATGATACTAATAAAAATATGAACAAAAAAAAAACTGATAAATAACAGATAGAACCATACCAAAAATTTCGCAAAAGTCTCGCAACGTGTATACACCCTTGCGCCTAACGCAGAACATGTGCGCGGGTCAATGACTTTTAGGTATAATCCATTTTCCCTTTAATACTTTAAACCTGGCTTACGACAGGCAAAAATATCTAGCTACTGCTACTAGGTACTGACCGAATGTTCGCAGTCGTTGATTGATGATACCTAGCATAAGTTTATACGACGGAATCTGGCGGTTGGGAAACATCTCTCAGTACAAATCAATAGCTCCTCGCACACTTTCATTAGATAACAAGTAGGCACGAACCACTTCCCAATATTCTTCACTGGAATATTGATAAGACGTCATTTTTGGTTATTCGAGAACACGCACACTTATCGCGAAGTAACCGGGGTGTTTTACGCGATACCCGAAAGCGCACATGCGGAGTTAGCGGCGCGCGCGCCTAGACTGGCTGGGGTCAGCGCGGGGTGGCGCGGGAGTGTGCCCTGTCGGTACATCGGGGACAACACAAAGGAAAGGGGCGGGGTTTGCGCACGAGCTTCTTTTTCGGCAGAATCGGCGCGTGTTTTGCCGCGTGATTATTTTACTGTTTACAAGTTCACTTCTTGCGCGCGCTCAGTGTCCATGAATAGTGTATTTATTGGACAATTACGTCACAAATTAAGGTTATAGTTTTTTTACATATTTGGGACGAGAATCGAATACTGAATACCTTCCCTCAATATGTCCCTCGTTTAACCTAACACACTGTAAAATAAATATTGGCGAATGTTACTAAAACATTAAAGGTAAACAGTCATAGCTTGAATATGCGATTTTCTGTCTGAAAAAATATATAATATTAACGGAGTCCTCGAATCCCCGAATACAAAATTCGTCTGGATAGACAGGTTGTAAAATGGATAATTTGCAACTGGACGGTACAGACATACATTTAAGTTAACATAAAATGTTAATGACATCCACTCCTATGTCGTAAACTTAATAGATTTGTGTATGCGTTAAGGAAACTTCGAATTGTATCAGATGAAAAAACTGCTCGCATAGCATACAGTGGATACGTTGAGTCCATTTTAAGATACGGACTAATTAGAGAGATGGCGCGCATGTGCTCATGTTTACATCGTCTCTGTGGTGATATTAGAATAAAAATTAGAAAAATAAAGTTATCCCGTGTCTAACAGTGCTAATTCAGTAAAATAGGCAGTGATACATCTTGAAAATTGTTATCGAGTGGGAAAACGCCAAGATAAGTGCATTTTTTTCGAATAACCGCTCGTAACGGACTCCACCAGAATTTCAAATAACGTGATCAAAACGGACACGAATCGCCTCTGTACACCAGCTTGAAGGTCAGTCCAAGTGTTGATATAATAATTAGGATGTGAAGGTGATGTCAGACAATCTACAATTCATGACAATTAAATTTTATGTCATCTTTATTGATCGATACTACGCCATCTATCGAAAAGCGGCGAAAAAGCACTTTGACCTCAGCTCGAACCCAAGTAACCGAGCCACCGTCGTAGTTGTACTTTCTGCCACTAGAGGTCATCAACAGTACGTATCCACAGGATAAACTGTGTTGCAAATTATACGAGGAAATCAACCTATCATACAAAAACCTCATACGTAATTTCTTATTATGGACTCCGACCAAAACATCACATATCGCAACTACAAGCCCCAACGAGCAAGCTCATTTAGTGATCTTTCAAGAAATGATCATTCTTCACTTTTTGATACGACAGTGATAAGCACATCATTTAATGAGAGTCAAACAGTAATTGAACTAAATGAAAAGATAAACGAACTTACAAACCAGCTGACTAGTGCTCACCAAGAGATTGAAATCTTGAATACTGAGAATTTTCGCCTAAAGACAGACCTGAACAAAAGTTTGAAACTAGTTGAAACGTATAAGAACCTCAGTCAATCAGATAATATACATATGTCACCAAGCAGTATCAGGAGGTGTAAAGGGAAAAATTCTACACTAAAAAAAGATATTACTCACTTGCAGAAAAGTCCCAAAAATACCAGTCACCAAACAACACAGACTGATGGATCCCCTAAAAATTCTGTTTCGAATAACATCCCACCCTACAAAACAGTACAATTTCATAATAAATCACATGAAGAATTGGATGTGGAAAAAGTGGATGTGACTATAGAGAAAACAACCTTTTCTCCAAGTTCCTTAATACGTTACTCACAAAAAACAAAAAACAAATCAACATCCGTCGTACAAAAGAAACCAAAAAGTACAATTACAATCAAAAACCCGGAACCTAAAGAACTGATGCAGCTAAAAACGTTCAACTGTAATATTTGCATTTTAAGTACCAACATCAAAAATAAAGTAAGGGATATTGCAGAAACCACACTCCGCAAACATTCGGAAAACATATGTCATTATTTAATGCCACACTGTAACACCGAAAAGTTGCTATGTGACTTAGAAACAAAATTAAAAACATTTACATACCACGATTTTTGTATTATATTAATAGGAGAGGAACATTTTAGCACAACAAACGACTATTTCCAGTTGGTATTTAGTATAAGGACGACCTTGTAAAAAACAAAACACACTAATGTTATCGTCTGTACTCCGACATATAGATACAGCTACTATAAAGCAATGTACAATTGGAGAGTAGAGAATTTTAATAACCTGCTTTATCTCGACATACTGACACATGAGCATGCATACTTTCTGGACTCGAATAAGAACCTGTCAGATGACTACACAATGTTTAAGAAACGCACTGGATTAATTAACAACTATGGCATGCATACCATTTTTATAGGCATTGACGATTTCATTCAGGGACTAAAGAAATGCGATCTATTGAATACCAACATTATTGACGAGTCACATCAAATAGAAGACGTATCGAATAACCAGTTATTTCTATGACAATTATTTAAATATACTACATCAGAATATTGCAGGACTATTGAATAAATCGGAGGCTCTTACTGTGTGCTTAGAAGAACTTATAATTAAGAAAATCAATATTGACGTCATATGCATCTCTGAACATTTCATTATGTCAGGCTATGAAAACTATCTCTCCATTCCCAACTACGAGCTAGCTGCATGTTTTAGTAGAAAAGACATGAAACGAGGTGGAACATGTATATTGATAAAAAAGGGACTACAGTGGTTAGATTTACCTGATATAAACAAATTAGCAATAAGTAACACATTTGAATGTTGTGCTATCAAATTAACGCAAACAGGCACCATTGTGATATGTATCTATAGAATTCCAAAATCTAACAATTTAACTACATTTTTTGAGCGTTTGGAAAAAATGTTACAGTCTGTAACAAAGAATCGTAAGCAAAACAATATAATATGCGGTGATTTCAATATTGACACATTAAAACGTAGTAATATATCACAAGACCTAGAATGTCTGCTACTTAATTATAATTTAAAGTTGGAACTAAATCAACCAACTAGACTAAAAAGAAACACATGTATCGACAACTTTGCACATAATCTTGGCAATAAATGTAAAGCTGACGTAGTAGAATTTGCTTTGTCAGATCACACCTGTCAAATACTGAAGTGTCCCGTAAAAAGAACCGTCTGTTTAAATTACTGGTATATCAAGCGTCGAGACTTCAGTACAGAAAATATGAAAATATTTAGAGAATGTCTGGAAAACATTTCTTTTTCGGATGTCTATGAATGTGATGACCCAGATAGAGCTTACAATCTATTTCTGGAGACTTTTTCTCTATTTTACGGCTTATGTTTCCCGCATAAAAGAATAAAAATAAGGTTACACAATAGACCTCAATGGGTGTCGCGTGGAATTAGAGCTTGTAGTAAAAAGAAAAGAGCACTCTTGTGGCGTTACCGTCTGAACAGAAATGAAGCAAATAAAAAAGAACTTATTAGATATACCACCACATACAAGCGAATAATTAAATTAACACAACGTGCTCAGAATACATATAAAATAAAATCAGGATTAAATAAATCAAAAGCGACATGGCAAATCATATACCGGTCAAAAACTAATTTACCTAAAACTACAATTGCAAACATTAAAATGGGGAATTCAAATATAACACATCCACGTGACATAGCCAATGTTTTTAATGATTTTTTCATTGACAAAATTAAACCTGTCTGTAATATGTGTATACAAACCACCGCAAATATACCCAAACCCAGCCACTCCATGTTTATGGCCCCAAGTAATGATAATGACATAAAAAACATAATAAAATCCCTAAAAAACACCAATAGTGTAGGACATGATGGTATTTCCACAAAAGCGATTAAATATGTATCAGACAGCATTAGTTGCCATTTAAGTCACATTCTTAATTTATGCATAATACGAGGCACATATCCGGCAGATCTTAAGATAGCTGTAGTAAAACCTCTATACAAAAAAAAATTACAAAGAAAACACGGAGTCATATAGACCTATTGCACTTGTGCCAATACTCTCAAAGATATTTGAAAAATACATATATGAACAAATTCATAAATATTTAGTAAAACATGACATCTTGGCTGAAGAACAAAAAGGCTATAAAAAAGACAAAATTATTAACATGGCCATTTATGATTTCTTGAATAAAGTAATTGCAAATGTTGACCATAAAATACCAGTTTGTTCAATTTATTGTGATATGACTCAAGCTTTCGACTACGTCGATCACAATATCTTGCTTGATAAATTAGAAGCTTACGGAATAAGAGGAAACGTCCTGATGCTAATCGAATCGTATCTAAAAAGCCGAAAGCAATATGTAGAAATTTCACAGGTAGATCCAAAAAGTAAATACGAAAGGGTCTATAGGTCACGTGATAGATCAATCTTATATGGTGTACCGCAGGGAAGCGTGCTTGGCCCCCCTCTATTAATACTATATATAAATGACTTGCCCAAAGTGACGAAACATCACATGACTGTTTTTGCTGATGACAGTCCAGTTACCATTGACTGTACAAACAAACAAAATTATAATAATGAAGTAACTAATACTATTAACTCAATAATAAAATGGCTCAACAACAACAATCTGAAAATAAATATTGACAAAACGAAAGTAATGGCCTTCAGTCAACGCAAAAATATAAATATGAATATTCACTACGACAATAATAAAATAAATCAAGTAAGCACCTCCAAATTCTTAGGCTTAACCATAGACCAACGCCTGGATTGGAAAGCACACACAGTAGAATTGGCAAAGCGACTTAGCAAATCGACGTATGCCTAATATAAGCTAGTCCCAGTCATAGGAACGGACGCTATTGTTACAGCATACCATGGAATGGCGGGTTCAATATTAAGGTATGGCGTTATGTTTTGGGGGAATTCAACTAGTAAGGAATTAATATTTAAATGCCAAAAAAAGTGTATTAGAGCTATGTTCGGTTTGAAATCCACAGACACTTGTAAACCATTTTTTATTCATTATAAAATATTGACACTGCCGTCTCTGTACATATTTGAGGTTGCTGTATTTGTGAAAACCAACCCAAATTTATTCCCCAAGCTATCTGACTCCAATAACCGGAGCCGACGACACGCCAATATGTTATGTGCAAGACAGTCTAAGACAGCTATGATGCATAAAAGTGTTTTCTGCATGGCACCAATTATATATGATCACATACCAGAATCGATCAAAATCTTAAATGTCAATTTGTTTAAAAGACATTTAAAAAACTTTCTCATAAGTAAATCTTATTATAATGTCTCGGAGTTCCTATCGTAAAAAATCTTTGGGATATAAGTATCGATGTTGTAGCTTTTTAAATTGACTTTATGATCGATTTCTCGGTACTCATCTTGTTTTCAGTTAATTATTCCTGACATGCACTTTGCTATATGATCATTAAAATATATTGGACTTTTTGAAAAATTAATTATTTCTTTTCTATTTTTATTACTTATTTAAATTGACATGCCTGTATTGTATCCATTTGACATACTTAATATCGTAGCCTTGTGACATTTGATGTAGTATTATGATATTTTTCTATTGTCTCTATTGTAATGTGATTTAAATGATTTGACATTAATTTATAAAATGGAACTATAATAATATTCTAATTGTTATTTAAAATAATATTAAGTGATTATGATTTGCATGCCCATGTGACGGCAGAATATGGAGAACTAACTTCTATGACAACATCTATGTACCAATTTGTATACCCATGTTTGCAAAGAAATAAATGATTTGATTTGATTGATTTGATAATAATGTGGGGCAATTCAACAGACTATGAGAAGAAACTTATATACTAACTGGAATGAGGACGGGCAAGCCAAAAACGTTCCGAGCGAGAAAGCTTCAAGAGTGGATGTTGTCTCCTTCTAATAAGGTGTCCAATAATCATACTAACTCTTGAGACAGTTACAGAGTAGCTGTTATTTTATTATTTAATGATGATGACCTGCAACTCAATAGCATTCTAGGCGAAATAGCTTCAAGAGTGGATGTCATTAACTTTTTATGTTAACTTAAATGTATGTCTGTACCATCCAATTGCAAATTATCCATTTTGCAACCTGTCTATTCAGACGACTTTTGTATTCGGGGATTCGAGGACTCCGTTGATATTATATATTTTTTCAGACATAGAAAATCTATAATGTTTTAGTAACATTCGCCAATATTTATTTTAGATTCCGAAACCATTCATTTTCACTCGCAGCTCGCTAAATGGATTCTTTTGCTGGAGAAGCATGGAAAAATCCTTAGGACCGGCATGGCACGGCACGGTGCGGCGGAATCTTTTCTTTTCAATATTTGTATTTAAAAAGCAAACTAGGTACTACCGAAACCATGTGCGATGTCCGATGTTTCTAATTTATATAATATACTTTTGATTACTATGTACGACAACGATGTTAGAAACGTCGAACTTACTTTACTTAATTTATTTGGATATTTCCCGTTTGTCCCTCGTTTGTTTGATTTTCAGGTCATCATAATTAAATAATAAAATAACAGTAGTCTGTAACTGTCTCAAGAGTTAGTATGATTATTGGACACCCTATTAGAAAGATACAACATCTACTCATGAAGCTTTCTCGCTCGGAACGTTTTTGCGTTGCCCGTCCTCATTCCAGTTAGTATATAAGTTCATTGATAAGTAGAGCGGTGATCAGCGGTGTGTCCAAGAGGTCTGTCTGTGATCTCTCTGAACAAAATGATTATATACACTTAGTATTTACTGTACTGTTACTAAGTAAAAGTCTATGAATAATACTGTTATAAATAGGTGCGTAAAAATGTTAATTATAAAACTAAAACTGAACATCAGTGTTTTAATAACTTTGCTAAAAATATAACAATCCGGTCAGTAGTTTTAGCGAGAAAGAGTAACAAACATCCATCAATTTTTACAAAGCTTTGCATTTATAATATTACCTATTTAATAAGATGTGTAGTCGATTATTAATATGTAATTAGTAGTGTGTAATCACATCCGTACTGATTTCAGGTCCTGTCAAACGACACTGTCACGGTGTCACCTGTCATTCAATACTCCCTGCTACCCCTGCCAGTCCACTTCCACGCACTTGAAATTTTTGTTTGCATGTTTGAAACTTTGAAAGTGTTTGTTTAGATTTTTTTGGTTAGATCTAGGCACAGACTCCAACTAATCTGGTCCCGACTTTATTTGTTTCGTTGTAACTCAGTTGTAAGAACAGTGAACATGCACACGAGTGAAGAGGAAGATTGTGATGACTTGCCGTCGATAACTGTCAACTCTTCTGATAATAACTCGGTAGTACACCATCTGCTACTTGGCCGATCTACTTGAATTATTTACTAGCATAAGCCTGCGGCTTCGCCCGCGCGGAAGGCAGTAATTGTCCCACGGGATTGTACTACCTACTTATCGGTTAGTCGTTTTTGCGCGAAAGAGAACAAATATCCATCCATCCTCACAAACTTTCGCATTTATGTATGTAGTAAGGAGAAAGTAGAATTTAACACTTCAAGCACAAGGTACAGCTACAGAGGCAGACTTAACCCTTAATTACTCGCACGAAGAACATATTTACATAACTGCTTGTATGGGATCACAGGTGACCCCAAATAGGAATTATTTTTAATATTTTATCTAAGTAAATAAAACTTTATTATTAAAGTGCTTTATTATTTCCATAATATTTATAAGGAATAACATTAAAATAATCATCAAAAATTAACAATTTGTACTTAAAGTGAGATCAAAGTTAAAATTTATAAATATTTTTGGGAAGCTCCGAATCACTTTTATTACACTGTTGGCAGTATTTCAGAAGTGATCATTGCACACAAATTTGCTGCATTTTTTGCATGGTCTTGCGACTTTTCAATCGCTTTTCCGCAGGCAGTTGTTGCAACACACCACGCTTTGCAGTAGTTGGTGGGTGGTTCCTTCCACTTCCGTGACTTGATCGCTATTATAATGCAAACTTCGCGAGTTATGAATTTCGACGCGAGTTATGAAGCTAGAGGGTCGGGTGATATTTGGACCGCAGCAAGTCCTTTCCTTCTTTGACCCTATGTGAGTAATTAAGGGTCAACGCTATGGGCACTTTCTACCAGTCACCTTTGGGTGATGCAAAGAGATTCAAGCCCAAGGAGTGGGAAAGATAAGGCTAGCAAAAAGAAAACTTTTTGCAAAAAAAACAACTTCCATAAAAGTCGTTTTTTTTTTTATAAAAACAAGCTTTTATTCCAATGTGCTAAAACAAATAAAACAAACCTTTCCTTTAAAACTTTTACTATCACCTCAGAATGTCATTACACAATTTATATAATACAAGAGCTGGTCACGAGATCTAAGTACTCGTATGTACGTAGCTTGAAATAAAAAAAAAAAATTTGAACAAGATAATGAATTTACTTGTTTATCTACACAGGTAAATCTCGCGACAAGCTTTTGGTTGTAGCCCACCTTGATGATAGACTTGTTTGCGTGTATGTGTGTGTAAGTTTGACATACTGATCGCAAGCCTCGTGTGAACAGAGCACGTTCGTGATGCCGAGTGCCGAGGAGCTGGCGGAGCAACGCGCGCGCGACTTGGAGCGCTCGAGGCAGCTGGACGAGCTGCACCTGCGCGCGGCGCGGGACGAGCGCGTGGACGAGCTGCGTCACAGCGACTCCAGCGGCTCCGAGCCCGAGCTGGCGCTGGCCGCGCTGCGCGTGCACGACTCGCCCCGCTCCGCGCCGCCCGCCGCCGCGCTGTGGGCCGCGCTGGCGCCGCGCCTGCCGCCGCCCGCCGCCGAGCTGGCGCCGTCCGGCGCGGCCGTGGACGCGCTGGCGGCGGCGCTGGCGGCGGGCGCGGGCTCGTGGCCGGACGACGAGCTGCAGTGCGGCGCCGCGCTCCTGTGCGTGGCAGCGGCGGCGCGAGACTCGCGCGCCCGCCGCCCCGCCGCGCGTACTCTGCACGCGCTGCTCGACGATTGCGCTACGCCCGCTCAGGTGACATTGGCTTTGTCTTATATAAACAACTAGCTGTTGCCCGCGGCTTCGCCCGCGTGAAGTTCGGTTACTGTCCCACGGGATACCCTACGTGTTAATCCAGGTTATAAACTACGTGCCAAATTTCATAATCATCACAATTTATTAGCATCACAATCACCTTCACTATCACGATAACTATTATTATCACAATCACCATCACCGTCATTATCACAATCACCATCACTGTCACAATCACCATCACAATCACAATCACTATCACCATCACAATCAGCATCACAATCACTATCACAATCACCATCATCGTTATCACAATCATTATCATCGTAATCACAATCATCATCATCATTATCACAATCATCGTAATCACAATCACCATCTTCTGGATCTCAAAATAAATGCCATATTCGTAATCAGCACCCCTGATAATCTCGGTATCGACACCCATATTGATTTTTGACATTTCAACCCCATCGCACCCCAACAGGATGGTATTTCAAGTCCGCCATATTCGATCTTAAAATCGTTGTTTTTGTAATATACCTGACCCGATACACCATACAAACTATACCCATGTAGATTTTCAGACTTTGTCACCCCATTTCCCCCTCTTAGGGGTTGAATTCTGAAAAAACCTGAAACCCGTTTCTACTCACTAATCAATAGGAGCACTCCTGTGAAGTTTTGAATAAAATAGTCTAACTAATCTTGTTTCCCCATACAAACTTTGGAGCCCCGTTTAACCCCCTTAGGGGGTGAATTTTCGGCGGCGACCTCTCGCTTCCGGCCCTGGTTCGTGCCATGGTCCGGAGCGAGACGGAATGAGACGCCGTCACCTCCTTCTGCGAAGCAGTCATGCTAGCGAAGGAGGTGGCGGAACGTGAGAGATCCTCACGTCCCGACCGCCGCGGGAAACGCCCCGGGCGTCGGGGGCCACGTGGTGGCTTCCGGCCACCGTAGGCGCGGGCCTGTGGACGGGGAGCTATGGGCTAGCTCGCCGTCCGTACGTCTCGTGACGACAGGCCGTGTCGACGGCGCGTTTGTGTTCCACGCGCGCCTCAAAGAGAGTCAGCAATAAGGAAGGGGTCCGCAAGGGCCGAGGCCTGCCGGGGCTGCGGGACTATTCGAAAGAGATACCGTGGCCCCGGAACACAAAGGGCGAGGAAGGAACATGGATGGGTTTTAGTCAGTAAAAGTCTGTCACTCCCTCCTGCTCCGCCCAGAGCGGGAGGAGTCATTTGATGTTTTCCCATCCGAAAAAAAAAAAAAAGAATTTTGAAAAATCCTTTCTTAGTGCACCCCTAGAACACATAAAGAACCTACTTGCCAAATTTGGAATGTGTAGACCCAGCGGTTTGGGCTGTGCGTTGATATGTCACCCAGTCAGTTTATCATTTTATATATATAGACTAGCTGTACCCGCAGCATGCGTTGCAATGCCCGTTTATCTACTACCTACCTACCAAAAACCAATACAGTTGTTTTTTCTTCCAAGACCTACTAGTGGGTCCTCTGAGATTTTATTGTCTTCGAAGACCCACTCGGACTAGTAATTTTGGAGAAAAATGGCAACATGTATTTGCACAAACAAACATTCTCTCACCCCAAACGCATACACCGTCTCTGTTCCGTCGTGGGTAAAAACGAAAACGTAGCGTCAAAGATAAGGGTTCGTAAACCCGCGCTCGCTTCGCTCGCATATTAAATAACACTCTTTGACTTCTGTCCCCGAAGTGCCGGGCCTCCGCCGGCCTCCTACGGCCCGGTGCCCATTCCGCCCTTAAAGGATTATTTGTAATTGTTTTCTTTCGTACATTTAAGTTCCTGGTGGGTCTCAGGAGATATAAAACTAAATAGTCACATAAGTCCTACCAGTCAGTAGGTCTTGGGAGACGCATCAGTATTCGGAGATTCACTGGTGTATCTGCTTGGTGGGTCCTTGAAGACGAAACTGATAGATGTTACGTTGCATTTCGAGTGCCCTCCTGTCTGATGCTCCCTGTGTCAGGTGTCGCAGCTGACAGCTGTGCTGCTGGAGGCGCTGCCCGAGGCGCGCGTGCGCCTGCAGCTCAGCGACGCGCTGCGCAGCGGGGCCGGCGGCGGCGCCGACCGCGCGGCGCGGGCGCTGTGCTCGGCCGCGCTGCTGGGCCTGTGGCGCGCGGAGCGGGACGGGCCGCCCAGCCTGGAGCGCGTGGCGCGCGCGGCGCGGGCGTGGCGCGCGTGCGACGCGGACGCGCGCGAGCTGTGCGTGCAGCTGGCGGGGCGGCTGCTGGCGGCCGAGGGGCAGGGGGAGGGGGAGGGGGAGGCGCGGGCGCGGCTGCTAGCGCACCTGGCGCCGCCGCCCGCCACCGCCAGCGACACGCACCGACCTGACAGACTCAAGGTACCGCAACCCCTCGTTAACATTTCTATAGGACTTCGCGTATTACGCCGCCGCAATTACGATTTGTCGATCAGTTTTGTTCAGGCTAGAGAGAGGCCGCGTACTGCGCGGGGACCCAAACCCGTCATTTCCGTGTTTAACATAAGGCATTAATTGTTTATTGCGAAAAAAAAAACCTTTTGTTCTTTTAGGCATTGGTAGGAGCGTCCAAATTACAACTACTGTTCAGTGCAAAGAATAGCGTCAGCAGACAACCTCGGGCACAGCGAGTCACTTGCACATCGACGTGTCAAAAAATGGAACTTGAAAATAAATTATGACATGTTTGTAAAAAAATGAATATTTTAATATTATTGTACGAGTGTTCTTACAATCAACGTGTCTCGAGTTCGGGATTGGCGTGACGTCACGCGTGCGGCAGCTCGAGCGCCAGCTGCGTCACGTGCAGCTCGAGCGCGGCCCCCAGCAGCGGGCGCGCGTACGAGCCGCGGATCTCCCACCTGGCCAGGGACGACACAAGTGCTCATTATTATAACTAACCTATTAAACCTTTTTTCAACAAATTCAGTTCTTATTATTTTCTCCTGACATTGTGACCTGTCCTACCGCCCAGGGCCGGATCTAAATAAGGCCTTTTTGGGCTGCTGCCCAGTAGGGCTATTACGTATCTCTGTTGACAGCTCGAAATTATAGTAACTGGGCTCAGTGTCCATCAATTAACTGTCAAAAGGTTAGTTTCGTATTATGTATGACCCTGTTAGTCACCGTAAAGTGATATCCACTCAGTGTGATATGTAATACCAATATTATGACATTCACGGTTGTCATCAAAGTTCGGTGTACAACCGAAGCTTGATAGTCACTGGATATCAGAAAGATACGTAAGAGCCCTGCAGAGCCCCGTGGATATGAAGAGGCCCAGTCACCTTTTTGCTGCTTCTTGATTGGCACTCCTATTGGATTTACCCATGATCGATCGGTATAGACAGCGGCTGAAATAAATTAGTAGTCTTTGCCTCGGGGCCTTAATATTAATAGGCAATTATGTGGCACAAGGTTGCAAAAAATGGAGCATGTGGATATTTTGATCTCAAGATCTCTCTCTTCCGAGGAAAGATGTAAAATTTTCGAGCTCGCTTCGCTCGTTCTTGCAGTTCGAAACAATTCTGACCTGTCCAAGGTAGGTAATCTGTTCAATTTCAGACTACTTTCTCAAGACTTTGTCTAAAATTCGACCAAGTAATTCCTGTATGAAATGTCGAAACAATTCAAACCTATCACAAACAAGGTGTCAAAAAAATTTCGAGCTCGCTCGATCATGCAGCCAAGATCCTCTTGAATCTTAATTTTGTAACTCCTGTAATGAAGGGGCGAAGCCATTCTAATCTGTCTAAGCTAGGATGATACAATTTTCGAGCTAGCTTCGCTCGCTCTTGGAGCCTCAGTTCCTTTTAAGGTTTCCGTACCCGAAAGGAAAAAACGGAACCCTTATAAGATCACTTTCTTGTCCGTCTGTCTGTCACCACCGATTTTCTGAGGAACGGGTGGACCTAGCAAGTTGAAATTTATACCATAAAGCTTTATATAGTATAATATACTGAGGTCTATAGTCTCTATTAGGTGTATAAAAATCAAGGTCCTGAGTCAACACGGTAAAAAGATATGCGCAAATTTAGATTTTGCGAAAACTTCTAAATACCAAAATTTACCTTAATTTTCAACTTTTTTATTTTTCGGACTTTTTTTACTTGTGCTGTAAGACCTTGCTTTTAACCAAAATTGACAATTCTAGGTCAACCGGAAGTACCCTATAGGTTTTGAGCCAACAACCTATATGGTAGTTCCTGTTGACCAGAATCACGAAATTTTGCAAAAAGCAAGGTCTTACAGCACATGTAAAGGGCAAAGTCTGAAAACCGTAAATATGTAGTTTAACCTTTTGACCGCCACGTTAAAAACGAAAAGGCGTGCCCTCGGCGCCAAGCTATGAATTCATCCTTTAATACCTACAAAATAGTAGTGAGTTCGAAATTATATCGATAAAGTACTAACTATTTATTTTTTAACATAGAGTATATTTTTAATAAAAGGTCTATACCGGAACAATATAATACAGGAGTTTTAAAGGTTGTCTCTAAAAGATCGCTTTTAGCGATAAGACCGCCCATTGTGTCACCCTTTGTAAAATGTTTTACATCTGTATCTGTAATTTTTATGGTGTACATAATATAGAGTATTCTATTCTATTCTATTTATTTCATCCCGCTGTGTCCTTTACGACAGAAATAATAATGGTATGTGTCACAGTTTCGGCGTTAAATCCACAATTCAAAACAACAATCGATAAAACCAAGTCAATACCATACTCCATATTATTCAATCCATCTATCAGCACAATGTGTTGAGTGCGTTACATTGAGTTTTACCACAAAACATAATAAATCACCCCAAAAAAAAAGTAGTTTCCCAACAATATTTTTTGCATAAAGTTACTTAGTTTGATGTAAAGAATGCTTGGTTGACGGCTTCGTGACGAGGTTGTTTACACCCTGTATTCGACCCTGACGAAATCGTTATGGACCCGAAAATTTTTGCCGGATTAAGTAAGCGGTTAGTTAAAAGATTATTAATGGATGACCGCATCCATAACTAATAATATTTAATAACAGTAAATTAACTACTGTATTTAAAAAAAAAAAAACCGCGTTTGACGTCATGGGGCTGTCAAACATAGAAGACTGTGGCGTCCCCGGCACAGAAAATACAACAGTGATTGAGATGGGCATTCATCATCATCATCATTTCAGCCGAAAGACGTCCACTGCTGGACATAGGCCTCCCCCAAGTGTCGCCACATGGACCGGTCCCATGCGACTCGCATCCAGCGGAGTCCCGCAACCTTCACCAGGTCATCGGTCCACCTAGTGGGAGGTCTTCCAACGCAACGTCTTCCGGTTCGCGGTCGCCACTCCAGAACTTTTCGGCCCCATCGGCCATCCGTTCTGCGAGCAATGTGACCTGCCCACTGCCACTTAAGTTTGGCAATTCTTCGGGCTACGTCGGTAACCTTGCTTCTCTTGCGGATGTCTTCATTTCTGATTCGATCGCGCAAGGAAACTCCGAGCATAGCCCTCTCCATTGCCCTTTGGGTGACTTTAAGCCTTCTGATGAGGCCCATTGTGAGCGACCACGTTTCGGTCCCGTATGTAATCACTGGCAACACACACTGGTCATAGACTTTCGTCTTGAGACACTGCGGTAAGTTGGACGAGAAGATACCGCGCAACTTCCCGAACGCTGCCCAGCCGAGTCGGATTCGACGATTGACCTCTTTCTCGAAGTTAGACCTACCTAACTGGACCGTTTGTCCCAGGTACACATAATCGTCTTCAACGCGAAACTGGGCAAACGAGACGGGGATGAGCTGCAGGTGGGGCAATTTGGAGTTGGACGTCGGAATCGCCGGGGTTACCAACTGACTAGTTTTATGGAGAAGGAGGGCCTCTATATGATGAACTCCTTCTTCAAAAAGCCTGAGCACAGGAAGTGGACCTGGCAGAGCCCCGATGGTGCAACGAGAAATGAGATTGACTTCATCATGTCTACCAAGAAGCAAATGTTCAATGATGTCTCTGTGATCAATTCGGTGAAAACCGGGAGCGATCACCGCATGGTAAGAGGCACATTGAACATCAATATCAAGCTTGAAAGGTATCGACTGATGAAGTCTACGCTCCGTCCAGCACAGATTCAAATCCAAAACCCCGAGAGCTTCCAGCTTGAACTCCAGAACCGTTTCGAGTGCCTAGGAAGCTCAGTGGACGAATATAACGATGGGTTCGTGGAAGCTGTTCATGCGACCGGGTCTAAGTTCTTCAAGGCACGTCGTACAGATCAGAACAAGAGACTCTCCGATCACACTCTCAAGCTCATGAAGGAGCGGCGTGAGATGATCCTGCAGTCTTCAGACGAGGCGTGTGAATACCGGCAGCTCAATAGACGGATCTCTAAATCCTTGAAGAGCGACCTCCGCCGCTTTAATACCGAGCGTATTAAAGACGCGATTGAGCGGAATAAAGGCTCCAAGGTATTTGCAAGAGATCTGGCTATTGGGCAGAGCCAGCTCACGAAACTGAAGACCGACGATGGTAGGATCTTGTCCGCCAAACCGGAGCTTCTGAGGGAGATCGAGAGCTACTATGGACAGTTGTACACGTCAACCAATAAACCCGTCGTAGATCTAGCAAACGACCCAAGAGCTAGACTGACCCGACACTATACCGAAGACATCCCGGACGTTAGCCTGTACGAGATTAGGATGGCTCTGAAGCAACTCAAAAACAACAAGGCACCGGGTGATGACGGAATTACAGCCGAACTCCTGAAGGCGGGTGGAAAACCGGTTCTTAAGGCCCTTCAGAAGCTGTTTAATTCCGTCATACTTGAGGGAAATACGCCACAGGCATGGTGCAGGGGTGTGGTGGTACTCTTCTTCAAGAAGAACGACAATGCTCGGTTGAAGAATTATAGGCCCATCTCACTTCTAAGCCATGTCTACAAGTTGTTTTCAAGAGTCATCACGAATCGTCTCGCGCGCAGGTTTGACGATGTCCAGCCTACCGAACAAGCCGGTTTCCGAAAAGGCTTTAGCACCGTGGACCACATACATACGCTGCGGCAGGTTATACAGAAGACCGAAGAGTATAACCTGCCCCTCTGTTTAGCGTTTGTGGACTACGAGAAAGCCTTCGATTCGATCGAGACCTGGGCTGTAGTGCAGTCTCTCCAACGGTGCCAAATTGACTATCGGTACATCGAGGTGTTGAAGTGTTTGTACAAAAACGCCACCATGTCAGTCCGACTTCAGGACCAAGCCTCGGAACCTATCCTCCTACAGCGAGGTGTGAGACAGGGAGACGTCATATCTCCGAAACTATTCACCGCTGCACTGGAGGATGTCTTCAAGGTTCTGGACTGGAGAGGGCTAAGCATCAACGCCAATGGCGAGTACATCACTCACCTTCGGTTTGCCGACGATATAGTGGTCATGGCTGAGACCATGGAGGACCTCAGGACGATGCTCGATGACCTCAGTAGAGCTTCCGGAAGAGTGGGTCTTAAAATGAACATGGACAAAACCAAGGTCATGTTGAATGCCCATGTCACACCCACTCCTATCAAAATCGGAGACTCTATACTCGATGGGCATTAAAATCATTAAAATTAATCGATAATCAACTAACACTCGACTTTTATATAGCGCATAGTTCAGTATTATAAAATTTTCTTGATTTCTCAAACATAAAAGTTCAATAGCAAATGTTTTATTTATTTACTAGTGCAGAATTCAGAGTAAAATAAATATATTGTAGGTTGCCGTCGAGGTCGATATTATTGTTATATTGACTGCTACCTACATCACTACGTGTCCTGTTATGGTGACTGTGGCGTCGAGGGCACTATGTTTTTCAAACTTTATGACTGGTTTTCTTTTTTGTCATCCTACGTTACTAAAGATGAAATCTAACGAAAACAATTCACTTCAAAGAAATTAAGAAGAGTCAAGGTACATAATTAACAAGGAAAATAAACAAAACAATGCTGTTTTATGACATTTATTTACGTTTAAAATTCTGTCACGCAGTTGCGACCGTAGCGTGCTAGGCACATTTTGGTTTGTCGTCTATACACGACTGTGGCGGTCAAAAGGTTAATAACAAAAAACAAAGCGATTTTACTATTACAAACTTATTATTTGCGGTTGGAGCAATAGCCGTTTCTAGGGATCGAACAGCAAAGTTAAGTTTGTCCTTTAAAAAGTTTGTACGGAACCCTCGGTGCGCGAGTCCGACTCGCTCTTGGCCGGTTTTTTTTTTTAACTTGTCTCCCTAAATCGTTTAAGTAACATCTGTAAAAGCTCACTCGACAATTTTATGCTGACGCCCGCGATCATATATACTTACGTTTATACATTATTGCATGCACATTACTGTAATTAATGTTAGTTCAATAAAGCTGCTTGGCGAATACACATGTCGGGGTTTTTCTTCCACATTACACAAGAACTCCCGGCACACATAACACCTCAGCGGTAGGACTCCACATATTTTTGGTCCTTCGAGACTATAAGTGAAGTGTGAGAGAAAGTGTCTTCATCAATAGCGAATCGGCTCGGCTGGCCTCCCACAAGCGGGTCTCACCAGTCAAGTTGAGACGGCGCACATATTAGTGAGGGGCATCTGCTCACGCGGAACTAACAGAACCAGTGGACACACAAGTCCACAACGTACTCTTCTATGAGTGCAGTGACAGTGATTACGACGTACAACTAGTTCTTCAACACATCTACAATGGAAGGGCTACTACAACGTCAACAAATCATTGCTGAAACTGTACAGAAGATTTCTAAAACATCAAGAAAGATTCTGCAATTCGGAAAACTGCCCAGTATACAAGAAAACGGCTAGTGACTCTTAAAGAATTGTGGGATGAGTTCGACAACAATAACAGTGCTTTGTGATGACAAACACGAGTACTTTCAGTCAGTCAGTTCAGTCTGGTGCTTACCTCTCCGTGAAAGAGCTCTCCACAGCTACATGTGCTCTGCTGATAGACATAAAACAGACCGAAGCCATGGCTAAACAAGGTACAATTAGTCAAGGTGACGAACAACACAATGTCAGCATGGAAGAGAAAGGTATGTTTATCCAAAACTGAAGAGCTGATTAATCAGCAACGAACAAACTTTTGAGCTTTTTCGAGAGTCGTACGAGGTATTGACATTAACACTATCTCAGAAAAATGGGAACTACAAGACAAACTGCAGATGATACAGGCGCGCTGGAAAACTATTGACGATCTACACTGGCAAATAGATAATCTATTAATAAAAGGACTAAAGAAAAGCTATCTCGTCTGGAGTGGAGAACTTACATTTTCGTTTATTTCCTAGACTTTTCAAAAACTTCTTCGAAACCAAACCTAACCAATCCGAGGTTATCGAGGTGCTAACATTTTTGAAGTGGCTATTGCATTTTAGATTCCTAGAAGCACTTCAGCTGCATATGGGCCCTTAGGCAGGCCCCCAAGTAGTATTAGCCCAGGGCCCAACAAACTCACGGTCCGCCACTGCTACCGCCGACGAGGTATGGACTCTTGACAAACGAATAGCTCGTTTTTAGTTTCTACTTGGTCGTCAGCAATCGCGATTAATGCTCAGTGGGTACTCACCCGGCGTCGTGCAGCAGACAGCGCGCGGCGCCCTGCAGCTCAGTGGCGCGCGCCTCCAGCAGCTCCAGCCCCTCGGCAGCGGCGTGCGCGCGCACGGCCGCCAGCAGCGCTGCGCCCGCGCCGCGCCGCCGCCACGCCGCTGCCACCGCCAGTCCGCCAAGCCAGCCGCCACGCCGCTCGCCCCAGCGCTCTGCCACGCTCGCCGTGCCCACCACCAGCCCGCGGTACTCGGCCACGAAGCCGCGCAACTCAGCGCGCAGGCGCTGCGCGTGCGCGTCGGCCAGCGCGCGGTGCCGCAGCAGCACGGCCAGCGCCAACGCCGCGGCGGCAACCGGCACGACGCACGCGCACGCCGCCAGCCCCGCGCCCATGAAGATGAACATCACCGCGCCGCACAGTACGCACACCTGCAGTGTCAGCTACGACACACACACACATGCTCTTTACACACTTAATATAAGTCTATCATTATACGGTGCGCTGAGCGGTCTATCACCATTCAGCACTATCAGGTTTATTGGAGACCATAATCACTGTGACCTCTAATACATTATAGCGTTACCGTGTTGTGGTTTAGTATCGTGATTCGTTCTAGGGCCTTGTGGCATTCTAGTGTTAGTCTTGACGTGATCTGATTACTCTTTAGGGATTGAAGAACAGAGGCACTGTCGGAGAGTATTCGAATATTGGTATCCGTAACCTCCCCTGGCCTCTATAGCGTGTGCCGCTTAGATAATACCTACACACTCTGCTTGGTAAACAGAGTTGAGCATTCCAAGTGGTTTGGATATCTTGATGTTTAGGTCGTCGGAGAACACCCCGTCGCCTGTCCCATCGTCGGTTTTTGATCCATCAGTGTAGATTCTTAGCTCTTTTGTAACTGAGTACAAAAGACATACGTCGTCGCGTCGCGTTGCGTGAGTCACGCAACTCCTCAATGAGCTCTATGTTGTAGTGTTTTTGGAAGCAGTGGTACTTCAGGGTTCTGTCGATGGGTGATGCCATCATCGGCTGTTCTTTGATTGCATCTTCTCTGATGCGTGTGTGTTTGATTCTGGAATCTTTAAGAAAAGGAAAGTCGCTATGGCCGCCTCCTCTCTTACGACGAGGTGTAGAGGTGGTAGCCCCAGCATCACCTGTAAGGCAGCCGTGGGTGAAGTTCTCATGCTGCCGGTGATTGCAGCGCAGGCAAATTTTTTTAGTTTCTCGAGATCCTTTTGGGTCGTACTTATGTTGGTCCTGGGTCACCAAACTAAAGAGCCGTATGTAATGATTGGTCGGATAATTGTGGTGTTTAGCAAATAGTTGATTTTGGGGCTAATGCCCCAATTTCTCCCGAGTAGTCTCTTATATTGCCATAGGGCTATACTGAATTTTGTGATGATGTAATCAGTGTGTTTTGCCCAGTTCAGCTGTTTTGGTTTTAGTCGATAGGCTTGGTAATTGTAACGTTGCCAGCTTCCTTTTTTTTTGTGAAGAGGACGAGTTTGGTTTTGGTAGGGTTCACTGTTAATCTGTATTCCTTGGACCAGTCTTCTATTATCTTTAGGGATTGGCGCATAAGGTTGCAGTGTGTTTTCGTGTGTGCCGTTTATTATTATGGTCAGATCTTCAGCATAGCCAACCGTGTAGTAGCCTCTACTATGAGACGTTTGATGAGGCTGTCTACTACGAGGTATAGTAATGTCATAGTAATGGCGAAAGGACACCACCTTGGGGGCAGCCCTTCGCCACTATGGCTCTAGTGGTGTCGTTTACCGTAACTTGTACGTCTCTCAGTCGGAGCATATTTGTGATCCATCCTTGCAGGGTCGAGTCCACACCATGTTCCTCGAGGGCTGCGTTGATGCAATAGAAGATGGTTTTGTCAAAAGCGCCTTCTATGTCAATGAAGACGGCAAGTGAAGAGCATTTGTGGTCCACTGCACATTCGATCTTGGAGATCACACTATGCAGCGCAGATTTTGTTGATTTTCCTGTGGAATACGCGTGTTGTTGTTTGTGAAGTGGTCGCTCCCGAAGGGGTCCGTCCCGAATGTGTCGATCACAGAATCTCTCGACGGTTTTCAGTAGGAAAGATATATTATTAAGATAGGCTTATTGGTCTGTACGCCTTGAGTTGTGTGTAATCTGGTTTGCCTGGTTTAGGGATGAAAATGACTTTCACCTCTCGCCATGCAAGTGATATATATTTCTGTGCTATACGGGCTTGGTAGATGACGGTCAGCCATGGCGTTAGGACGTCTACTCCCCATTGTAGCAGGGCGGGGACAATTTCGTCTATGCCTGCGGATTTGTATGGTTTAAAAGTCTTTATTGCCCATTTTATTCTCTCTGCGGTTACTATGGTGCTCTGGCCCAGTCTGGGTCATTTAGTGTGTGCGTTGGCTCACTTGCCCAGGTTCTGTCCTCGGAGAGATTGCTGTCTGGGAAGTGGGTTTCCAGAAGAACTTTACTTGTTTCGTGGTCCGACTTGGTGTAAGTGTTTAACCCCCGTTTAACTTCTCAGTAGTACTTCTATCTATAAATGAGTTAACATTTGTGTTTCAGGTTTTTTCAGAATTCAACCCCTAAAGGGGGAAATGGGGTAACAAATTCCTAAAATCAAAATGGATATTGTTAGTATGGTGTATCGGGTCGGGTCAGAAGATGGCGGATTCGACTTCTATACAGGGTTATTGTTGATTTATTGTGATGATTGTGATAACGATGATGATGATTGTGATAACGATGATGATGATTGTGTTAATGATGATGATGATTGTGATGATGATGATGATGATTGTGATTACTGTAGATTCGGGACCGTGGAAGAAATAAAATCCTTGCAATCTTGAATATGGAGTTTATTGCGCTTTACACTAAATAAAACTGAAATAAAATTCCGTCGTAAAACAACTTCTAATCTTTACCCGTCGTCCATTCTTCTGTCATTACTCATTTGTTCTCTCTCCTTCTCTTTCATACTGTTTCTCTTACTCACACCGCAACATTCCATTCCACACACTTTCATACGTTCCTTTTTAAATCCTATCCTACATTCGGCCGTCCTGCACTCATATCTGCCCTCAGATATGCATCGTATTGACACCTGACATAACTCTTTCATACACCACTCATACACTTTACCGAACCTTAAAAAACTAACACTAACACAATAGCAGTTCTAAATGCGATACATGTTCTTAATTTAAAAAAAAAAAAAAACAAAACAAAATAATCATATTCTGACAAAACAGCGCCTTTGTATTTTATTGTATTGTATAGCGGGCTGGTGTCCGCAACTCCACGTCAAAGCGCGTATTTTGCGTACGGGTGGGAACTTATTCGATCCATCCCAATTCCTCGAGAAAGGCCAGCAGCGCCCCGATGTTGCTGACTATCTCATGGAGAGTACCTGGGTTACCAAAGTACTTTGCCCTGTATGTTGCAACCACTGGGCAGTGCAGAAGCACGTGGGCTGCTGTCTCGTCTTCCTCCATGCAGGCACGGCACAGGGGGGCTGTCTGTGACTCCTAAGACAAAGAGGTGTTTATTAAAAGAGCCGTGTCCGGTAATGGCGGCTGTAACTGTGCGCAGCTGTGGTTTTGTCACCGAAGCGCGCGTTTGGTGAAGCGGCCGTTGATAGCAGGAAGTGCTTCCTTGGCCTGCCTACACTCGCCGTGGTCCAGCCACAGCTTGTGGTGTTGTTCACTAGTTCGTTTCCTTACCAGTGTGCGTAGGTATCCGAAAGGGAGTGGTACGATAGGTTCGGGTCCCACCGCTGCAATGCTCGATCCCCTTCTAGCGAGTTCGTCCGCCGCATCATTGCCACGGGAATCGCTGTGTCCTTTGATCCATTGGATAGTTATATTATTGAGATTACCAACCTGGTTCAGGCGTTGGTGACACTCGTGTATTAACCCTGAGTTCACTGTGTGGTTGTTTAGCGCTAGCAGTACAGCCATGCTGTCTGAGAGTATACGAATTGAGTGGTCCGCAACCTCCCTGGCTAAGATGGCAGATGCCGCCAGGGAAATGCCCATGCATTCTGCCTGAAATACCGTGTTGTGGGCCCCCAGAGGTTTGGCTATGTGGATGTTGAGATCCTCCGAGAAGACTCCAGCCCCCGTGCCAGTACCTGTTTTAGATCCATCCGTGAAGATCCGTAGTTCCGCGGGGTTTAATCCCTCGCAGCGGTGATCCTCATGGAGCTGGATTTTGTATTTCTTATCGAATACGAATTGTTTTGGTATCCGATCGTTTGCTGCTTACGCCAGGGGGAACTCGTTATAGAATCCCTCCAGTAAGGCGGCGGTGTGCTGTGTTTCTCTCTTACCCCAGAGTTGAAGTGTTTTAAGGCGTGCGGCCGTCATTGTCGCTTCCTGCTGTATGAACAGATGGAGCGGTGGGAGCCCCAACATGGCTTCGAGAGCCGCAGTCGGAGTAGTCCTCATGCAGCCTGTGATCGCCATGCAGGCAAGCCTTTGCAAGCGTTGCAGTTTAATGGAGGCTGTAGTTAGTTTGGTGCGGGGCCACCAGACCACTGCCCCATAAGTGATCATAGGTCGGATTACCGCGCAGTATAACCAAAGTATAATTTTAGGGGATAGGCCCCACTTCTTACCTATCATCCTCCTGCATTGCCAGAAGGTAATCCAGGCCCTGTTTGTTTTGTTGTCTAAGTGGCTACTCCAGTTTAACTTGCTGTCTAGGATGACTCCCAGATACTTGACCTCATTGGCTAACTGGAGTTCCGTATCGAAAAGTTTGGGTAAGCGATAAGGGCCTAGTGTTCGTTTTTGGGTAAACATGACTAGCTCAGTCTTCGTGGGGTTCACTGAGAGATCGAACTCTCTGCACCATCGTTCAACGATGCGTAGTGCCTGTTGAGTTAGGTCGCAGATTGTCCCTGTCACTTTCCCCGAAATGAGGATAGCGAGGTCGTCGGCATACCCTATAGTGTAGAAATGGTTCCTGTTGAGTTTTGTGATGAAACAGCGCCTTACATAGCATTTAATAACACATGACTTAGTATTCGTGCGGGTACTAAGCAGTATTATCGATACAGCTATCACACACATACACAATTAACAATCGCAATCACCCATCCTTACCTAGCCATCTCTTCATGTTGTCAGCTGAGCAAGACGTCTTCTTTGGCCCTTCTGTGGTATCATACACCTTTTCAACATCATATCTATCGTTTCTTTTTATTTTAGTAATCCTATAGGGTCCCAAAAACTTCGGTTTTATCTTAAGGCCTGGGCCGAACTGAGTCCTCTTGATGGCCACAAGATCATCTAGTTCATAAATTGAACAAAGTTTTCTCTTTTCATTATAGGTCTTCTTATTCTCATCCTGTACTTTTTGGATCTGCTGCATGGCTTGCAGCCTTAAATTTTCTCTATTTTTATCAAAACAATTAGTGTTTTCTTGTTGTAGGAGATTAATAACATCAATATCTTCTTTACATCTCATTTTTGTTCCAGTAAGTAACTGAAATGGTGAAGTATTTATTGATCTTTGGTAAGTACTGTTCATAGCACGCTGGACCCCGACCTACATGTCTACCATTGTGATTTGTCTTCTATACATAGCTTGGTTACCATAGGAATATCAATCTTCCGTGGATTTCATCGCGAGTGCACGTCTGTCTCTTTGTTTGGCCCAAAGTTACGCTTTGTTTGAATATATTCTATATTCTCTCCTAAGTTGTTTGGAAATCGGTGCCTCTCTTACTATCTTGTGAAGGTTCCCATAAGCGACCGACGCCATCATAAATCCTGTATGGCACCGTCCCGCTCATCACACAGTGAGTAATAAATTTACAACAACTTGGAAAAATACACTTTTGTATTCGGTGAGGTTTGAACCTCCGACATGCTGTGCGGCAGTCCGAGTCTTGTGCCGCTAGACCAACGGTCAGTGAGTCACTCGACTTGAATTACTTGAGTACTATTTGCAAGCGATATTTATACATGGCAACTAATATGCTTCGCTCACCTTCCAAATGCCACTCGGACTCTGATCTTACTAACACTCAGGAGATTAAAGAAAATGTGACGCAGCGAAAACGGAAACAAGCCGAATCTGAGATTACTGAGGCTATCAACAGGCTTTCAAGGGAAATAAATAACAAACTTGACCTGTGGCGAAGTGATCTGGATGGGGCCTTAAAAATAATTTCGGATAATGTAACTAATATTAAATCTGATCTCGCTGCCGTAACTCAAGTTACATCAGATATAAAAAACGAGCTCAATTCACTTCGATCTGACCACTCAAACTTGGAAAAGCGAGTATCTGCTTTGGATCACTTCCATAATGCTGCAATTCAGGATTTATCGCAACTAAAAGTTTCAATCCAGTATGCTACCGAGGAACAAGAACATTTGAAAAAGCAAATTGATTCAATTAACACGCAGGCAATAAACGCTGATATTATAAACAATACAATGATGGGACTCGAAACAAAGATCGATTCGTTGGAGCAACAAGCCAGAAATTGCAACCTGGAATTATGCAATGTTCCAGAAAAACGTAATGAGAACTTGATTGCACTCATGGATAATATCAGCTAAAAATTAACTTTTCTCTGTCTCAAAGATATAATTGCCATACATCGCGTTCCGCATGCGCATAAAGAAAATACTAAACCGAAGAATATTATTGTTAAGTTAAGTTCGCGCATATTGAGAGATAACTTACTTAGTGCTTTTCGATTGGCAAAGGGTCTCAACTCTGATCAGCTGGGATTCTCTGGAAACTCGCATCGTATATATATGCATGAGCACTTAACTTTAAAAAGAAAGCAATTATTTCGAGAGTGCCGAGAGACAGCCAAAAAGCATGACTTTAAGTATGTATGGGTTAAACATGCTACAATCCTTGTTCGTGAAGTTGATGCCTTTCCCGCACTGGCAATACGGTCATCACAAGACATCAAAAGGATTAGGCCTGGTACTGGCTCCATCGATCAGCGTAATCAACAGTCTGAAGCTCAATACTAAAAGATGCAATGTGTTTTCTAAAGCTTTTATTTTAGTTTATATTTACATAATAATTGTTAGTAGTAAGGAAACTTATTTACCTAGTAAAAGTAAACTAATTTTTAATATTTTAAGGTATGAAATAATCTTTTGGGCTTTCAGTCCTTTATGGGTGCAGTTATATTTGTTATTACACAAATTAATTATTAATTACCTTCTATTTATATATTTTAAGTACGGTCTAGAAGGCATTAACTTGTCAGTTTTACAAGTAACACAACTCATTACTTTCTTATTGTACCCTCTTTTAATTCGATATTGCCCTAATGTTAGATAACTTATCAATCTATTATCAGAATTGCAGAGGCATGCGAACTTAACTCAATATTTTATATATGAATATTTTAAGTAACTGCTATGATATAATTATTTTAACTGAGACCTGGCTCACTCCACAAATATTTGACAATGAATATATTGACGAGCGTTATGTAGTTTTTTAGATGCGACCGTAATCGCCTCGCCACAAATAAAAAAGAAGGGGGCGGAGTATCGGCGGCGACCTCTCGCTCCCGGCCTTGGTTCAATCCATGGTCCGGAGCGAGACGGAATGGGACGCCGTCACCTCCTTCTGCGAAGCAGTCATGCTAGCGAAGGAGGTGGCGGAACAGGACAGGGAGAGATCCTCACGTCCCGGCCGCCGCGGGAGACGCCCCGGGCGTCGGGGGCCACGTGGTGGCTTCCGGCCACCGTAGGCGCGGGCCTGTGGACGGGGAGCTATGGGCTAGCTCGCCGTCCGTACGTCTCATGACCACAGGCCGTGTCGACGGCGCGTTCGTGTTCCACGCGCGCCTCAAAGAGAGTCAGCAACAGTGAAGGGGTCCGCAAGGACCGAAGCCTGCCGGGGCTGCGGGACTATTCGAAAGAGATACCGTAGCCCCGGAACACAAAGGGCGATGAAGGAACATGGATGGGTTTTAGTCAGTAAAAGTCTGACACTCCCTCCTGCTCAGCCCAGAGCGGGAGAAGTCATTTGATGATTTCCCATCAAAAAAAAAAAAAAAGGGGGCGGAGTATTCGTGGCTGTCCTTAAAAAGCTTAATGCCGTATGCGTACCGATTGAATTTGCTACAAATCCCCATATAGAACACGTACTTATTGAGCTTCCTGGCTACGATCGGGACAAATATCACATTGGGGCAACATACTTTCCACCAAAAACTTCTGAAGAGATCTATCGTGTTCACTTTGAGAACCTTCAAAGTATATTGGATAGGTTAAACTCGCGTAATGTTTATTTATTTGGCGATTATAATTTACCGGACGTGGAGTGGCATGCTTGCACTAACGATATTTCTGGGGCACTGTTTTGTAATAGTAGCTCGTCTGTTTGTAAGCATTTAGATAATTTTATGTCAGTACTTAATGCTTCCCAATTTAATTACTTAAAAAATCATAAAGAGCGTATTCTTGATTTACTTATTAGTAATAACAATTGTCGTGTCTACGCACCATCTTCTCTATTATTACCTAAGGACAATTATCATCCCCCGTTTTGTTCCACCATTCCTTATAAATCTGAATTAACGTTTTCACGAGCAAAAGTAACTAAATATAACTTTTATAAAGCAAATTATGACCTAATTAACCAAGACTTGTGTGTTAAGTGCTTTGAGCGGAATGGCAGCTGAAGATTCTGTAAATGTTTTCTATGATATTATTTTCCGAACAATAAAAGGTCACACGCCTGTAGCCTCCTTGCGCTCGTCTAAATTCCCTTGTTGGTTCTCCAAGTCATTAATACGCATTTTTAAGAACAAAAATAGAGCCTGGATTAAGTGGAAGGTATACGGTAACTTATCAGACTACGAACAATTTTCCTTCTTAAGGAAAAGATTTGAAGCTGAATGTAAAAAACGTTACAATGACTATATTGACTCAGTTGAAGAAAATATTAATAAAAACGTTAAATACTTATGGACTTACATTTCAAATCGTAAAGCTAATGCTGGCATACCTTCCACAGTTTCCTATGAAGGCCATAACTCGAGTGATCCTACTGAAATTTGCAATATGTTCTCGGAATTCTTTCATTCAGTCTACGAACACCCCACGTTTGACAAAAGTACTTGGTTACCTCCGCAATTGTACGACGATAATTGTGTTCTTATTAACAGTATCCATTTCAGTATTGATAAAATTCTAAAAGCTTTAAAATCACTGGATACTACAAAAGGTCCTGGGCCAGATGGTGTACCAGCACTTTATCTTGGCAAAACAGCAGAAATCATATGCACACCCTTATATATTTTATACAACAAATGTATTTCAGAAGGTTCATTTCCTGAGATTTGGAAAAGAGCCAATTTAACCCCCGTACATAAATCTGGTTCCAAGCACGATATTGAAAATTACCGACCCATCTCTATTTTGTCCACCTTGTCAAAGCTTTTCGAAAGACTTGTCCATGACGAGATTTATCCTATATTACATAACATTATAATAAAACAACAGCATGGATTTGTTAAAAAAAGATCAACAGTCACAAATTTAATGGTTTTCACTGATTTCTTGTTTAATAACATGGATCAACAAGTACAGGTAGATGCTGTGTTCACGGACTTTCGAAAAGCTTTTGACAAGGTGGATCATGAACTGCTTTTAACAAAAATTGCTTTTAACGGTATTCGGGGCGATTTACTTCGTTGGTTTACATCGTATGTCTCAAATAGAACCCAAAAAGTAGTCATCAAAGGTTTTGAATCTACATCCATACATGTTACATCCGGTGTGCCTCAAGGCTCAATTTTAGGCCCTCTCTTGTTTATATTATTCATAAATGATATATATAAGTGTTTCAGATATTCCAAATTTCTACATATGCCGATGACCTTAAAAATTTTAGAACAATTCAAAACAAAAATGATTGTCTCTTATTTCAAGAGGATCTGGATAGATTCTCGACATACTGTATCGAAAATAAAATTCAACTAAGTATAGCAAAGTGTTCATCTATAACATTTACCAAGAATAGAAACGTAATAACTCACACATATAACTTAAATAACACCTATTGCACAAATCAAATTTAGTTAGAGACCTTGGAGTGTTGCTGGATAACAAACTACATCTTGATCATCATATAGATAAGATTGTTAGTAATGCCTTTCGCATGTATGGGTTTGTGATGAGATGCATGACCGATTTTAAACGTACTAATACATATATTCATTTATACAAATCTTTGGTGAGATCACAGTTAGAGTATGCTGCAATGATTTGGAATTCCTTCTATACAAAATACAAAGAAAACCTTGAAACCGTACAATATAAATTCCTTAAAGCCACTCATTACCGATGTTTCCGTAAAACAACCTCTTACCGTAATTTATTGAAACATTACAAACTTACTACTCTGAACATTAGACGTACCTTTTTGGAAAGCATGTTTCTTTATGACCTGTGTAATAACAAATACGATTGCTCAGATTTAACAAACAGATTATGTTATGTAGTACCTAGGACTATCATTAGACGCGAGGCACGCGGTCGCCCGCTGTTTGCTGTCTCCTCGTGTCGCACAAACGCGGGGAACCGCGCACCTTTGCGTCGTTTAGCGAAAAATTATAACACCCTATTCTCAAATCTGGATTTATTTTCTTTGTCAGCTAATAGATTTCGAAATGATATTCTTAAAGCTATCAAAGACTTTGAGGATTAGTGTATCAGTAGATCTTATTGTTTTTTTTTTTGCTTTTTTTCCCCCTTTTAATTTATATAGAATTAGTAATAAAGCTAAGGCTTTTTGTACTCGTGCATGTATCTTCCAATTTTAATTATATAAGATGTGGATAACGTAGTTAGTTGCACACTGATGCAGTCTCGTACCAATTATTTGTTAATCATCTTAAGTGTGTAATTGTTTGTTTTCCCTAATAAATAAAATAAAAATAAAATAAAAATAGGAATTAAGATACGATGAACTCTCTCTACCTGTCCATTCCCTCGAGGCACTCCAGTGGTGATCTTAACATGCTGTATATCCTCATCCTTACAATACTCCTCAAAATCTCTACTGGTAAAGGCTGTACCTCTGTCTGTTATGATTCTGGTTGGATTACCAAAAGTCTGTTGCTGAACTCGTAATTTATTCAACACTTCTGCACTTGATGTGGATTTGGTAGGAAAAAACCATGTAAATTTCGTTACTGCATCTATCATGGTGAGGATATAGTTATACTGTTTCCTTATTTCTGTAAATGGACCGATGTGATCCAGATGTTAAGTATGCAGCGGGATTCCTTCTTTATCTATTGGGCTCAGGTAGCCTTCTTGAATCCCTTCTTTCCTGGTTGCTAAACAGGCTACTACTTCTTCAATTCTTTTATCCAGTATTCTGATATAGTAATCTTTTCCTACGGCTTCTTTCATTTTTCTTATTGAAAAGTGCCCATTTTGATGCACTTTTCTTATTATTTCTTTCTCCATGATCCTTGGAACTACTAACTTCTTATCATCACCTTTGAACAGAATACCATTATCCATCCAGAAGTCATGATAGTGTCCATCTTTCGATATTAGCAGTCCGATAGCGTTGAGCTCTTCGTCTGTCTCCTGACCTCTTATTATCTCTTCTTGTAAGCTCACCGCCACTGCCACAAATGGGTTTCTGCTTAGAGCATCGGCGTGTTGCATTCTACAGCCTGCTCCGTGTTCGATCTCATAATCATACTCATCTAAAAAGAATACCCATCTTGCCACTTTTGGTGTCAAGTCTTTCTTCTTCAATGTTTGTTCGAAAGCTTTGCAATCCGTCACAATTTTGAAGTGAATTCCATACAGGTAATTTGTCTAATAGTAGATTTTATCATAAGGGAGCAAAGTTATATTTTTACGGCGAGGGCGCTTTTTTGAATCCAGAGCGAAGTGAGGGATTCTAGAGTAGAATCCCGAGCTTTGCGAGGGATTCTTTAGTAGAATCCTGAACGTAGCGAGGGATTCTTTAGTAGAATCCTGAACGTAACGAGGGATTCAAAGTACGTCGCCCGAGCCAAAAATATATTTGCGCCCGTGTGATACACTCTACTTTTCATCACCCACTATGAGAAAATAAATGGCGCCTCATATTTTATTCACTGTCACTTGAAGAACTAATTTTTCAAGACAAAACCATGAATTCTGGGTGGTTACCCGTGGTCCCAGTGGGTCGACCTATTACCGGATCCATGGGTAATTTTAATTACCCGTGGTCCCATGGCATTAGGGATTGTTTCCTGTACTTCTGAAAATATCGATAGAAAATACAAAGCCATAGTAACAGCATATCATATCCCACAGGGACCACGGCAGTGATTGCATAATTTGACTACGGGGTTATTGGTTTTCTATTTTTTATTTATCTACCAACTACCAGGAGGGCAGAACCATAAAGGAGGTAGCAGGGAGGGGAGAGGAGGAATCTCATAATCAATCCGTGTACATTTCGAATATCACGCAGTATGCAATGTAGAAAATACTTCTTCATGATTCTGGCGTCCTGGTAGTTTGTGAGACATTACTATCCTTAAAACAATATTTGCGTTCGATTTCTTTGGCGCTGAACAATAAGATGTTCCAAATTCAATAAGTGCGCGTAATAGTATATTATGCAACTAGTGAATAAAGGACGGATTTAAAGCGAGGGCCGTAGATGAGTCACGAGCAAGTGAAGCATTCTAATGATTGAATCACGAGCGCCGCGAGTGATTCAACTGTTAGAATCCTGAACGATGCGAGTGATTCATGGCCCTCGATATAAATTCGTACTTTATTCAGGAGTTGCATACTATACTTTATATCATGACTACGAGAAAAGACATAATTTAAGCGAAAATAGAAATTTAATCAAGAAATAAGAATTGTTACATTAATTGAAATGGACATTAAAATTAGAGCAATGACTGAACTTAAGCGTAATTTTCTTATTATTATTATTAGGGTGGTCAACTTGTGAAACAATATTTATTAATCTAATGCCAAACTCCTTGTCGCAAATATCGACTAATCAAATCTCGAGAATTTATTTGCACCAAAGAGTTTTGAATTTCAAATCTTAGCGCAAGAAGTTTGTGTAAGCATTGAAATAGAGACCGGATATATTTTTGTGTTCCAAATTCAAACACCAAAATAGTGAATAAAAACAAAACAGTGAATAAAAGGCCTTTTAATTCACTGTTTTGCATGAATAAAATAAGCTTTTTAGAGTAGGTATGGTATAAAAGATTATTGCGGCACACTTATAAGTAGGATTAAAAACTCATTACTGCCCGCTAAAAGTTTCTTATAGAAAACACCACCTTTGGGTGCACTTGAAGGCGAACCAAGTCGTCCTTTTCGAATAGATGGGATGAAAACTTCTTTACAGCCTCTACGACTGTAAGTGCTTCCAGCTCATAACTTGAGTATTTTCTTTCAGCTTCAGTTGTCTTATGACTCATGTAATGCACAGGATGCAACTCATCATCTGGATGTAATTGCAGCCAGAGCATGACTGGATGCATCAGTGTGTAGCTCTTTTGGAAAATTGGAGTTGTGTATCTTTAGTACAGGATCACTAGTCAGTTTCTGCTTTAATGTGTTGAAAGCACATTGTTGCTCATCTTCAAATATAAATGGAACGTTTTTTTTCAGCAGATCTGTCAATGATCTAGCAAACTTTGCATAATCTCTGATTACTTTCTGAAATAAGATGTTAAACCAATGAAATCCATGACTTAATATTTTTAGGTTCTGGATACTTTGGAACTGCTTCAATTTTCTGTGAGCTTGGTCTAACTTCACCATTTTTGATCAAATGACCCAAATATTATATTTCACGAGAAATTAGTCTAACCTTCTTCCAATTTACCTCTAGTCCATGCTGTGCAGCCACATCTAACACTTGGGTTAGCCTCTCCAGTGCTTGACTCTCTGAATCAGCTGGAATTACTATGTCATCGATGAATATTACCATGATACCCCTAATTATCAACTCTCTGAAAATGATTGTAACAAATCTCATAAAATATTTAGGCGAGGTGGACAGACCAAACGGTGCACGTAGAAACTCAAACTGTCCGTGATGAGTTATGAAAGAAGTATAGGGCACCGATTCCTCACTTATTTTGAGGTGGAAAAATCCGTTCTTAAGGTCCAAAACGCTAAATACCTTTGAGTCCTTCATCCTATCAATCAGGTCATTAATGATTGGTAACGGGAACTCATCTCGAACTATCTTCTTATTTACTAAGCGGTAATCAACACAAATTCGAGTTGACCCATCTTTCTTCTTAACCAGCACTAATGGGCTAGAATATTCTAAAAATCTAACCTGGACTTTTCCTTTTTGTAGCCACTCGTCTACCTGTTCTTCAACTATCTTTTGTTCAGCGAGTGATATCCGCCGGGGTCGTTGAGCTATTGGTACTTCGTCTTTTAACACTATCTTCATTTTAATTGGAGCTTCTTTGGTATAAATGGGCATATACTCTTCAACCAGCCGCATTACTTCTGTCTTAATATTGGTATCGGAGATGTGGCCTGTAACGTCAATATCAGTCACACAACAATTCACCCTATGCAACCATTCATCACCTTGCCTCAACAACAACACAGCACCCTCACGAACTACCATCACCACATTCTGCAGGAACTCTTGTCCTAATATTAATCTGTAGGGCATTGACCTTTTGGGCACTACATGAAATGTTACCTTTGAAAAGCGCTGTTCATCAATAATAATATTAATACAAATTTTTCCAGATGATTTCACTTTATAAAGTCCCAGTCTTGACCAGACCGTGTTATCTATTTCACAAGGCAAATTTATTTCGTTATGCAAGTCCTCAGACATTAAATTCACATCGCTATCCGTATCCACCAACGCACCCACTGTTTTTTCGCCCACTTTCACCAATTTAATCGCCTTATTTGGTTTTGGTAAACGGTCACACGGTTTGTTTACAACCTGCATGACATCTGTCTTAAAATTTTCGTCTTGGCCGCTCGATGCGTTCTGACTGGTCGATGTCGCCCATAGCCGACTGTTTCGTTGCTCCCGAACTGCTTACCGACGGACGTACTTGCTGATTGGACGATCCGACTGCTCTTTGAGGCTGCTTTACCGACACCGTTTTACTTCCGCTGTTTCCTGCGCTCGGATTGGTACACATGAGGCTAATATGGCCAAACTCATTACAACGGAAACACTTCACTCCGTTACGACATGCGTTTGCTCGATGATCTTTTTCTCCACTGATGCAGCAGAATCTCTACCTGATGGCCTAGCAACTCGTTTTACAGGTCGATCAACGATCTGTTTGGCAGTTTTTTTTTGATAGACTTGTACACCGCCTACTTTTCTTTCAGCACTGGATAGGTGACCGCACCGTACAATATCGCCTTATTGGTTTCTAGGTCTGTAATAGCGTCTTTAATGTATTGAATGGCGACGTAATCTGGGAACTTCGCTCGTTTTCCCATCTCCTTCATTATCAGCATGTACTGATAATAAGACTCCTCTTTACGCTTCTTACGCGCCGGCATGAGCTCATGCATTTCCTTGCTATTTGCGGTATCAGGGAATTCTTTAAGCACGGCCGCCTTTAAGTCGTCATAGGTTTTGTGAACCTTTTCAGTTTTCAGCCATAGCTCTGCTTTCCCCGTCAAGGACCTACGGGCTATGATGAGTCGTTGCTGAGGAGACCATCCACATATCTCCGCGTTATCGTCCACATCTTGAGCCCATTTCGCAGAAGAGTGGGTGAGAGGGCGAGATGGTCCTCGCCACTGAACTTGGTCATGTCAATCATGTTGAAAAATGCGTCGTTGCCGTCTTTGTTTTCCGCCATTGATCGCGTTTGCATAGTTGTGCCGCGAGCGTACTTAGGTTTTGAATATAACGTCCCCGTCGTTCCGCCTTAGTCTAGTGCGTCTTTAGTCTTGATATTCGTCGTTTTATTCGTTTTTCAGGTGTATGCGCCGCGTTCGTCGTATGGCACGTGACCGCGATTGCGGACGAGCCCCCAAAATGTAGATTCGGGACCGTGGAAGAAATAAAATCCTTGCAATCTTGAATATGGAGTTTATTGCGCTTTACACTATATAAAACTTAAAATAAAATTCCGTCGTAAAACAACTTCTAATCTTTACCCGTCGTCCATTCTTCTGTCATTACTCATTTGTTCTCTCTCCTTCTCTTTCATACTATGTTTCTATTACTCACACCGCAACATTCCATTCCACACACTTTCACATGTTCCTTTTTAAATCTTATCCTACATTACGATGATAATGATTGTGATTACGATGATAATTATTGTGATGACGATGATGGTGATGGTGATTGTGATTGTGATTGTATAGTGATAATGATGGTGATTGTGATAGTGATTGTGATAATGATTGTGATAATAATAATAATTCATTTATTTTCAGGTAAATACACCCATTGCCCAATATACATTGATAACCAATAAGATCCACAAAATTTAAAAATAATCAAAATAAATCAAATGAAATAATACACAATAACATCAGACCATTAACCAAATTAAATCAGTTAAAAAATAGAATCAATTAAAACCAAATAAAACAAATGATAATTATGGTGATTGTGATGATTATGAAATTTGGCACTTAGATAGTTTATAACCTGGATTAACATTTAGGATACTATTTATCCCTTTAGTATGATCCCGTGGGACAGTAACCGAACTTCACGTGGGCGAAGCCGCGGGCAACAGCTAGTCACTTAATAATTCTACGACTTCATTCATTTCAGTCAACTCGGCTAGAAGTGCAGTTAAGAATGCAGACTCTACAGGGGTGTAGACAGTCTGATAGTGCCACATATTCAGATTCTGCACTTGAGAGTGCTACTGTCGTTTGTTTACGACTTTTCCATGCTATGGGACCACCTCCAAGTGTGAATACAAAACCAATGTATGATTTCTTCAGAATTCTCTCAACGTACTCAGTTTGGTTGAGTTGTATAGAGTTGTCCTGACATTTGATTCCAAGAAAGACATCTGCCTCACCTAGGTCTTTCATTTCAAACTTTCTTTTAAGTTCTTTTTCAATTTTAATCTCTCCTTCTCATTGTTCCAAAAAATTAGAATATCATCTACACAAACTGCTAAAACCCCCTTTTTTTTCGGATCGGATATCATCAAATGACTCCTCCCGCTCTGGGCGGAGCAGGAGGGAGTGTCAGACTTTTACTGACTAAAACCCATCCATGTTCCTTCATCGCCCTTTGTGGTCCGGGGCCACAGTATTTCTTTCGAACAGTCCCGCAGCCCCGGCAGGCATCGGCCCTTGTGCCCTCTCTTTGAGGCGCGCGTGGAACGCGAACGCGCCGTCGACACGGTCTGTCGTCATGAGACGGACGGACGGTGAGCTAGCCCATAGGTGAGCTATGGGCTAGCTCTCCGTCCGCCCACAAGCCCGCGCCTACGATGGCCGGGGGCCACCACGTGTCCCCGACGCCCGGGGCGTCTCCCGCGGTGGCCGGGGCGTGAGGTTCTCTCCCTCTCACGTTCCGCCACCTCCTTCGCTAGCATGACTGCTTCGCAGAAGGAGGTGACGGCATCCCATTCCGTCTCGCTCCGGACCATGGGTTGAACCAGGGCCGGAAGCGAGAAGTCACCGCCGCCGATATAATCATCATACATTCATGTTTCTTTCTTCTGTAAACACATGGTTCAGTTTCGCATCTCTTGAAACCTATGTCTAACAACACCTTGTTCAATTTCTCGTACCATGCTCTGGGGGCTTGCTTTAGACCAAGATAAATAGCTTTCTTCAGTAGACAGACATGTCCTTCTTTACCTTTTTCATCAAAACCTTTCGGTTGTTTTAAATAAACCTTCTCTTTTAAGTCTCCGTTTAAGAACGCGGTAACGACATCCCTCCGATCAACTTTTAGATTATTTTCAACAGCTAGAGCCAAAAGTACTGTGGCGTATTATAGGTGCAAATGTTTCGTTGTAGTTTACCCCTTTTATTTGAGATAAACCTATGGCTACGAGTCTCGCCTGGTACCTTATCTTCCCCGGCTCTTTTTTATTCTAAAAATCCATTTAGAATCTACGCAGTAGCCATTAGCTTTTTCTACTAACTCCCATGCTTTGTTTTTCTTCAATGCGTTAAGCTCTTCTTGAATAGCTTTATGCCACTTAACCTTATCAACTCTTGATAAAGCTTCTTCTATAGTTATAGGGTGTTCCTTTATATCTTTTTCTGCATTATAGAGAATTTAATCATCGAAATTTCTCAATTTCCTTTCCCTAAGAGGATATCTTCTTTCAGGAATATCGTGTGTGTTTTCACATTCCAGTACAGGACCTTCACTGCCTTGCACTTCAGTTTCAGAAACATCCACTCCTTCAACTGTATTTTCCACACACTGTTGTTCACAAGTGTTTTCCAATCTATGTTTAGAACTATTACTGTCCTGCAGTTCAGATTCAAGAACTTCCACTTCTTCACCTTCAAAAAATTTCATAATTTTCTTGTCGATGTCGTTCATCATGTTGTTCTACTTGACGAGCTTTATTAGGAGCATTAACTTCTTGGATCACTTTAGGTCTCTCCCAGACATCATCTGATGGCATCATTTTTACAATTTCATCGGTATCGTTTGCATGAATCTTGATTTGATATACAAAGAAAAAAAAAATACTAAAATCTCTCTATCTTGTCTCTCGTCTCTTGCTTTGTGTAAGCGATGTGTCACAGGGTCAAAAAGTCGATAACCCTTAGTTGTTTCACAGTAGCCGACAAACAGTAGTTCTTTAGTCTTTGAGTCAAACTTCTTCCGTTTCTGTTTCGGAACATGCATACTACCTTTAAATGCCTCAGGTCAACCTTTCTTTTAGACCATGCTTCTTCAGGCGTCATCCCTTTAACGGCACGTGTAGGACATCTGTTTTTCAGATAAACCGAAGTATTGACCGCTTTAGCCCAATACTTCTTGTCAAGTTTCGCTTCTTCAAGCATGCTTCTGGCTCGTTCTACAATTGAAGATTTGCTCTCTCACTCACTCCATTCTGTTGCGGTGTGTATTCCACTGTCAGCAGGTGGGTAATACCATTACTACGCAAAAAAATATTTTCACGTTCATCGACGTAGTCAGTTGCGTTGTCCGTCCTAAACGCCTTGAGTTTTTTTTACCAGTCTGATTTTCAACAAATGTTTTAAACTCTACCAACTTCGAGAAGACCTCTCTTTTGTTCCGCAAAAAATAAACAAATGTTTTTCTCGATTTGTCGTCAATAAACGTCAGAAAGTATTTGTACCTCGCAAATGAAACAGTTTCTATTGGCCCACAAACATCGCTATGTATTAATTCAAGAAGTTCAGTAGCACGCGTACTCTTCTGTTTCGGAAAAGGTAATGTGGTTTGCTTACCTTTCAAGCACGACACACATTGTACTGAGTCTGGATCCTTGAAACTAATACCTCTAGCCAGTTTGTCACATAGTATCTTCATGTTGCCAAGTCCCAAATGTCCAAGTCTGCGATGCCATAGCTAGACTTCATTATCAACTTTTGTTTTTAAAGCTGAAAACATGTGAGGATTAGAATTAGACTTTACTACATAAATCCCTTTCTCTTCCTTACATACCAACTCAACCTTGCCATTCACTTGACATTCTTCTGACTTATACAACTCACAACCTCTTTTTGAAAATACTACCACAAAATTAACTTACACTTAATAGATTCTAGCTAGCTATCACTAGCTGTCAACTGTCAACACGCGTAAAAGTGCTGTTGGTTATATTTCGCAATTTTGTGTGTGTAGAACTGCATATTAGTGTTTGGAAATGCAATAAAAATGTACTCTAGTTAGTGATAATTATGTGAAATTATTATTAGCAAAAAGTGCGTGTGAATTAAAACGAAATCAGTGATCAAAACCGGGAAGTGACAGTCGTCTTTTCAAAGTTTCTTCACATACCCACGTAACTATTTACTTTTTCCTGACAAGTGACAATTACTTCTTGTCATGTCAATATGCCATCTGACATTAGAAAGAGTGTTGCCACTGTGAAACTTAAATAACTACTATGAGTAATAGCGAAACTAGTAGAAATATGACTGGAGTGGAGCACCAGGCTCCTAGTCAATTAAATGTTACTAATGAATCGCTATCACCAGTATCACCTAAGAAACCAGCGCGTGTAACCGCCGCCACAAGCAGCAAAAAGGCCATGACCCAACAAGTATTCCATCCTTCTTTCTTTACCAGACAGAGATCCAACTCACTCACTGAGCCTACGCCCAAAGTATGTAGTACAGCCACTGTGCCTATAATGCTGAATCCAGGCGCAGGACTAATCAATTCAGCCAAAACAGTATCTGATTCCCAAATGCCAATTTTAGAAAAGCAGCCCCCCTCATGGCAGCGTGTGCCGTCATCTAAAAAACGAAAAGTCACTGAGCTGTCACCTCCGCCTGCTTCAACCCAGACAGGAAACAGGTTTGCTGGCCTGCCTATCGACTCAAAAGAGGATGAAACTCGCCAACCCAAGCAAGATACTAAGCCTCCACCGATCATATTGTATGGAATAGAAGATCTAAAGGAATTAACCAAACTGACAGAGACGGTCATTAGCCCATCTGAATTTAAATACCGCATAGTCAACAAGAACAGCATACGTGTTATGATAAACACAATAGAAGCCTATAAAAAAACTATCGATATCATTAGAGAAAATGGACTTATTGGGCATACGTTCACACCAAAAGACGCTAAATACTACCGCTTTGTTATCAAAGACCTGCACCACACTACCCCTCATCAAGCTATAAGGGAAGCAGTCGAATCCTCCAACAATGAAATCGTAGGCGAGATAATTAACGCTCGTTATGGCTCGGACAAAAGACCCACCTCAACCTTCTTTGTGAATGTCAAACAAAGTATTCACAATCGCGAGATCAAGAACATCCAATATATTTTCAACCAAAAAGTTAAAATAGAAGACCCCCGTAAATCTAAAAGCATTGTTCAGTGTCAGCGATGCCAACAATATGGGCACTCTAAGAACAATTGCATGAGACCTCATAGATGTGTCAAATGCGGAGAAGGTCACAAAACTTCAGAATGCACAAAGAAAGATAGAACCACACCAGCCAAACGCGCACTATGCTCCTGTGACCACCCTGTCAACTATAAAGGCTGTGAGGTCTATAAAGAGATCTTAGCTCGGAGAAACAAAAGCCGCATTCCACGGGAAAGGGTGTATACCTCAACTACTACAAACGCCTCGGCTGCTCCACTTACCACATCTGCCTTCAACATACGAGCCCCAATTAACACTCATGAGAAATCGTATGCCGAAGCAATATCCGGACCAAACTCTACAACCCATGACCTACCACAAACTCACCAACAACAGAATCAGTCACTACATCATATCCTAATCAAACAGAGCGAGAAGATGGACCTCTTAATCCAACAAATAGGCTCCTTAGTGGGCCTAATCACCAGCCTCGTCATCAAGCTTACAAAATGAATTGCTTATTCATAGCAGCCTGGAACATCAACGGCATTGCACCTAACACAAATGAACTTGAAGTTTTCCTAAAAGAAAATAAGATGGACATATGCCTGATATCAGAATCACAGACAACCGTAAGAAGTGATATACATATTCCAGGGTTCTGCGTGTACCTTACCTCTCATCCGGACGGTCGAGCACATGGTGGCAGTGCTATCGTAATAAAAAACACTATCAAACACTGCCTACTGGAACCTTTTGTGTCAGAACACCTACAGTCCACGTCCACGTCAGTAGAAGATCGGTCAGCCGATATTAACATCTCGGCGGTATATTGCCCTCTTAGACACAAAACCAATCAGGAAATGTTTAACGAATTCTTTAAGAAGCAAGGCAACAGATTTATAGCAGGTGGCGACTGGAACGCCAAACATACGGATTGGGGTTCTAGACTCACCGTAACCAGGGGCCGTGAACTCAAAAAATGTATCGATTCAAATGGCATGTCAACTCTGTCCACAGGTGAACCTACGTATTGGCCTACGGATGTTAACAAAATACCTGACCTCCTTGAATTCCTTGTCACAAAAAACATATGCCACAAATTCACTCAAATAGAATCTAGCCTTGACGGGTCTTCAGACCACACCCCAATCATACTAAGATTGAGTAAAACGACTGCAAAATGTAACCCAAATCATGACATGCTCTACAACTGCAAAACCGATTGGGATAGCTTTAGAGAGTACCTTGAAGACAACATTAATCTCAACGTACCTCTGAAGTCCCCTGAAGACGTAGACGATGCGTGTTTGTACTTCACTAATCTTTTACAAGTGGCAGCGTGGATCAGCACCCCCGAGTTAAAACATTCTGCGCACAGTACACTTACTCCGATCGAAATCCGAAGAAAAATCGCTGAGAAGAGACGATTTCGTAGAATCTGGCTGTCATCACATAATGAAAGGGACAAAACCCGCCTTAACCGTGCCATTAGGGAACTCAAAGACCTTCTTGCTAAATCTAACAATGATGCCCTACAACACAGGCTAGAGAGAATAACCCCTGAAGCTAAGGAATTCACTCCCTTTGGAAAGCAACTAAGAATTTGCCTCAGCCTCAGCAATGCTTCCCTCCTATCAGATCAGACAATTCGTGGGCTCGTACAGATCAAGAAAAATCTGAAGCTTTCGCCACTCACCTTGCCAATGTCTTCAAGCCGAACGAATCTGCAGTTCCTGATGATCCTGAAATTGATGCCATTCTCAACCAGGACTTGCAACTTTGTGCCCCTCTGCGACTAACATCCCCACGGGAACTGTCTAGATTGATATCTACGATGAACTCCAAAAAGGCCGGATTCGATCTGATTACTCCGAAAATTCTTAAGGAGCTGCCAAGAAAGGGAGTAGTCTTTCTCACTATCCTCATTAATGCCTCTCTCAGATCCTCTTACGTCCCTGCTCTCTGGAAAATATCACAAATCGTAATGATCCAAAAGCCTGGTAAGCCGGAAAATGAAGTTTCATCTTACCGCCCTATTAGCCTAACTCCAGTACTATCGAAGTTATGGGAAAGGGTCGTCCTGAACAGGCTGAAACCTCACCTACAAGAAAACCAAGTTGTACCTGATCACCAATTTGGATTTCGCGAGCAACACTCCACCGTGGAACAGGTACACCGAGTCTACCGCACCATAAGACAATGCATGGAAAAGAAGAAGTATTGCTCGGCAGCATTCCTCGACGTCCAACAAGCCTTTGACCGAGTGTGGCATAAAGGACTACTATGCAAGATAAAGTTGCTCCTGCCCCATTCATTTTACTTGCTAATGAAATCATACCTTATTGATAGGCAATTTCAAGTAAAGGTACGAGACGCTAGATCCTCTCTCGCCAGATGCCTTGCAGGGGTACCCCAGGGCTCCGTCTTGGGTCCAGTTTTATATAATTAATTTACCAGCGACCTCCCTCAATGCCCTGACGTATTTGTAGCAACCTACTCTGATGATGCCGCATTCCTGGCTTGTGATCAGGATGCCAACTTGGCAAGCAACATGCTGCAAAATCAACTTGACAGGACCTATGACTGGCTAAACAAATGGCGTATAAAGGCAAGTGCGCCCAAATCGCATCACATCACCTTTGCACTCAAACATGGAAATTGCGCCCCGGTCAAATTGGGTCAAGATACTCTACCACAGTCACCATGTGTAAAGTACCTGGGATTCTACTTGGATCGTAGGTTGACATGGAAGGATCACCTAAAGAAAAAAAGAACAGAAATAAACTACCGATTCAAGAACTTGCTCTGGCTACTTGGCAGACAATCTTCACTCAGCCTGAGTAACAAACTTAGAGTTTATTGTTCCATCATAAAACCAATATGGACAATGGGATTCAATTATGGTCTTCCGCAAGCAAATCAAATATCATGTGCATCCAAAGAAGCCAAAACAGCATCCTGAGGGTCCTGGCAGCGGCACCCTGGTACGCTCGCAACTCAGAAATCCATGAGCACCTGGAAATTCCAACTATCCTAGAAGAAGCGAAGCGCTACCTAGAGAAATACAAAGAAAGATTAACCAACCATCCAAACCCCCTCTCACATTCACTATTGATGCCAAATCATACCAAGAGACTCAAGAAAGCTGATATTGTGCTGCCTGATTAAGTAGAATTTGGACATTGGTCCTGATTCTATTAAAATGTGATGTATCTTTCCACATATCTGATCATAGTCAGGGATGACTGATAGCAGATAAGCACAAAAAAAAAAGAACTTAATAGATTCGTAGCTAACTTGGGCACAAAGACAGCTCCCTTTACACTCACATTCAACTCATCTGAACAAACATCACCTCGGGCTTCACCATTCACCCTGTTCCCATTTGCGCATCATATTTAGACTGGCTCATTCAACCTCTCATCGTTGTTTAGCCAATCTTTCCTGTTGGTCATATGAATTAATGCTCCAGAATCCAAAATCCACTCTTGCCAAACGTTTCTATAGGTATGGAGTGCCGTATGTGTGGTGTGTGCATGATTGGAATGCTTCTTGGGGCAAAAACAAGCTTTATGTCCTTCCCCACACACAGCATTCAATCTTCTTATTTGCTATCTTTCCTTTACCCTTTTCATTTACTTTCCAATAGCTTTTCTTTTTAGCGGCACTCAAAGCATTCTGCAACAAAACCTCATGTGTTGAAGTAACATCTATCTGAAGCAATTTAGTTTTTAGTCTGTTGTTAACGTTATATTGCTATTTTGATAGCCATCTTCATCGGCTCATACTGTTCTCCTAGTCCTCGTAGCATAAGTGCCGCCAGTAACTCATCATCTACTTCTTTGCCCATATCTGCAACAAAACCTCATGTGTTAAAGTAACATCTATCTGAAGCAATTTAGTTTTTAGTCTGTTGTTAACGTTATATTGCTATTTTGATAGCCATCCTCATCGGCTCATACTGTTCTCCTAGTCCTCGTAGCATAAGTGCAGCCAGTAACTCATCATCTACTTCTTTGCCCATATCTGCAACAAAACCTCATGTGTTAAAGTAACATCTATCTGAAGCAATTTAGTTTTTAGTCTGTTGTTAACGTTATATTGCTATTTTGATAGCTATCCTCATCGGCTCATACTGTTCTCCTAGTCCTCGTAGCATAAGTGCAGCCAGTAACTCATCATCTACTTCTTTGCCCATATCTGCTAGCTGATTGGCTAGCGACAGTATCTCAGTGACATAGACTCGTGGGCTACTATACATGCTCAGCTTCTGACTAACTAGTCGTCCTAGAAATCAACATCTATTTTTAATTCCTTGGTCTTCGGAGGCACCCTTTAAAGCACCCCAGCTCTTCTTGGCTGTAGTTGCTTTCTTCACATGTACCAAACAATGCAGTTTTACCATTAAGGTGGATGCTTTTGACGATTATAATTCTATAACTACTTATGTGTTACAGCCACGAATCATATTTTAATCTACATACAACCTGACACTGACTTACAAATTGCAAAAAACATATGAAAAAGCCTGGCAATTTCACAGGCTACCCTGGAGCACCCACCTTAACAGCATCTTTGCACGTACCTTCTTATCCATCTTAAGATCACCAGCAGTTGATGGTGTTTCTTCTATATGATCCTAGAGATCTTCCATTACTAGATAAAGTTCGACTTGCACCTTCCAAGTAGCGTAGTTCGACGCTCCATCCAGATTTTCGATGCTTTTAACTAATCTCCCAGATTGGTGCAGTGCACCGCTACCATTGCCAACTGCTCCACGTATGTCTTACATTATTAACATTTTTTTCAAACGTTATTATTTAAACGCTCATGCTTCCATGTTAGAAATAAAATAAGCAGGAATCCGAGATCCAAATACGTGAATTTTATTCAATATACATTTTGTACAAAGTGTCAGCAGAACAGACAGATTGAGTCACACATTGAACAACTTAATTCAAATGTTCTTTCTTTTAAAATTCTCATTTAACCTCTTTCAACAAAATATAGTTTGTCCATTACGTGCTCCTCTCACCTCTTGAAAGAAAAACAGTAAGAATGCGTCGAGATCATAGTCAGTGATACTGCGGCGCACGAGCTCAGCGCGGGCCTCCCAGTCCCGCGCCGTCGCCTCGCGCACGACGATCTCGCCCTGCATGCTCCGAGCTGCGCAGCTTCGTGTGGCACTCACTGACACACCAGAGCACACGACTCCCGCGGAACCGTCGAAGCACTGGCGCGTCCGATCTGAACACTCGCTGCACGTACTACACTACACAATGACACATTGACAAACACATTTTGTAATTATCTCACTATCATCCACATCATAATGATATTTTCCTATAGCACTCACTGTCACCTGGAATTCCAGGAAAACAAAAACAACTTTCAAGTTTCACCTCCAACTGTCACTCAATACAAACAACAAATCAGTCAAGTCTCCCATATTATTATTATACTCTTTGAGTCAAGTTTTAAATTGGCTAATTGTCTTTTGAGACGCCTAGCTGCCAACGAGTCAAAATCGCGCAGAAATGCAAAAAACACAGCGGCACGAAATGTGGACAGGTACTAAACTCAACACACACAAAACATTAAATATAAGGTAGTGCTTCCGCAGCCGGCGCTGGCCGGCTTCCAAAATTTATGTGATTGGGAGCCGGCGGGCGGTGCACTCTATGGATGTTGGCAGCACTTCATCAAGTGTCCGTCAATGTCAAAATGTGTCGCGTAATCATGGACGTATCTGGACTTGGCATACCTACAAGAAAAACGTGGATACCTACACTTTATATTGGAGGATAAAATGGCGGCTAATAGGGCAGCCCATATCGATATTTCTCTACAATAATATCGATAAAAGATTATGAGAATGTTTTCATAGTATCACGGTCCAATATCAACGGGTAGGTATTTTTAACACACTTTTCTTTGCTTCACTTGTAGGTAATATAGGTAGGTAACTAACAATAGTACATTATGGTACAAGTGTGTAATGTTGGTGATTACCGCTGAGGCGTCATTGAGACCCGAGGACGGTAATCATCAATACACACGTGTGAATAAAATAATACTAAAAAATCATTTTATTTAGTAGATACAAATTTATTTGTACTATTGAACACAATCTTTTTTGTATCGAAACTTCATTTTTATATACGCTATCGAAATTAGCAGGCAGCCTTTTATGTAAAACAAATAACCAATATAGAACCATAATATAGCATTATCGATACATGCATGCACTACTCTATCCCTACAATAACAAGAAAATGATTTCATGAATTACAAATATTACTGTTGTTAATAGAGGCAAAAGGGAAATTCTGTGAATGCTTTACTGTTGAAACTTTTCAACAAATGCAGAATCTTTTGTTTATTATCTAAATATAAAGAGAATACAACTGAAATTAAGTACGTACTGGTGCAAAGTTATGTTCGGGTGATTTCCGCTTCTTCTAAGGCCACATCCGATTATATTGCAACTGGGCATCTTGCAATTGACGATTTCCACTATAGAACCGAGTTAAAACGCATTAACACAGCAAAATTACTCCAAAATTCACAATTTTAACCACAGCTCAAGAGCATTTGACAGTTGACGTACCCCAACTTTGTTACCAAACAGTGGAGGATAAAATGGCGACCCGGCCGCAAATAGGTATTTCAATGACACTAGGAATGAAGGGTTCCCATTATAGTAACTGTCAAAAACACTGTTATCCTTTTATACTTACGCAAAATTAATTATTTAATTAATTAATTTATTTTTTTATAATTTAATTAATTAATTAATTAAAAAGAGATGACAGTATTTTTATGATTTCAGTGTCGATATGCCTCATATTTGTATAACTGTTGTTTCTATAGTCAAACATTTCAAGTCCAGATACGTCCATGCGCGTAATAAGTCCATGGTCGCGTATAAAAAACAAAAAAATGGAAATTGATTGGGTTGGTTTTATGTGTTTTTGAGGATGATTGGTAGGTAAACTGAAAAGAAAAAAACAAGTTCAGAAAACTGTTTTATAATTTAATGGGTAAACTGTTGCAGTCAATTTGTCCTGTTTCCTGAACTTGTTTTTTTTCTTTTCAGTTTTTATTTAAAGTGATTAGTTATTTTTAAGCAGTCGGGTTTTTTAATTGTTTTAATTATTTTTTTTATTTTACACTTTTTAGTTACCTAGATATACCATTTTAAAATCCTCTTGATGAGCCCTTTATCGAGCCCTTCAAGCTGCAGAGCGTGCTTCATTTGAATTTACCGCCAAAAATCCGCCATTTTGTTTTTTTTTAAATTTGATATACCCAGTGTCACTCTGACACTCTCACAGTAAATAATTATGAATCTAACTAACGACACCTCTCTTATTAAATACGACATAAATTCTGTTTATTTAAAGTTTACAAAATAAACATTGTAAATGAACTGTTTTATTTTCTTTTCTAAGTCTGGCCAGTAGCATTATGGAAAACATAGACATTTTTTTGCATGCTTTCAAAATGTAAATGTAGGTAATTCAAAAATATTCTTTCATTTCTTAATTTTCGTTTGACCATTTGATAATTGATGGCGTCCCGCGTCGGTCCGGTAGGGCGGCAGTCGTCTCGTAATCTCGTTTTTTGTTGCATTGGAATTGGTTGGTAGTAATGGATCAGCAGTAGTAAGCGCTTCAACTTGCAAGTGAAATTCTCAAAAATTGTCTTAAAGTTCAAACTTGGAAATATCGTTTTGTACTTTCGACCGACATTAGTTCTTGGTCTTAGATTCTGTTCTGTCTTGAGCGCAAGCGCCCAGAGTTATGGTTAGGGGGCCCGTTTCTACGTCGGTTCGTCTTTAATAATACTGACAGCTCTAGTAACTACACTCGCTGGTTGTGGTCATCTATGTGACGATACAGTAGTGTGGGCCGGCCTTTTATGTCTAGAAGAATCGGGAATCTGGCCGAGTTCCCTTATTCTGTTTAAAATGGCTTGTAGCCAACGTTGTGCTCTCTAAATATTTTGGTCAGGTGTGTTGTTTTTCTCAAATGATTGTTTGTTGGGTCAGTGTCGCCAAATGTGTGATATTTGATGACTTGACAAAAGACATTCAAATATTTACTCTTCGAGTAGTAAATATTTGAATGTCTTTGTTAATTTCGCTACATTGTCTAGTGTCCACTCATTAAAATGATCTCGAAAAATCGAAATACTAAGGGAAAAACATTTATATAGACGAAAGAAGTTGTTGGTCAAAAGGTTGCTTGTTCAGATTTCTTGTCATGAAAATACAATAATGCGTTTAGGGCGCTGATGAGCCTGTCCTGGTTCTGTTGCCCATATTATGCGATGTTAACAGAGCTGCCTGTATACCTATACAATAATGCACAAACTATGTCCCCAGGGTTCAGTTCCGCTCTTATGGCTACCTGAGGGTATTCGTGGTTTGATTGTCACTACCTCAACTATTGCTGTACTGTGTGTTTTATTTACTGCGAAATCAATACAATTAGTATACATTTTTAGTTATTCCTGTATATAATCTCTATGAAACTAAACAAAAAAGTAGTAGCCCACTGGTATTGAGTTTTCCCAATACCAGTGGGCTACTATTTTTTTGGTCTGTTTTGGGACCAAAGATTCCTCTGCCTGGCTTTTATGTCTAGAGGAATCTGGCTGAGTTCCCTTATTCTGTATAAAATGGAATCATGTAATGCACTCTTGTGGTCCACATTGTGCTCTCTAAATATTTTGGTCAGGTGTTGTTTTTCTCAATTGATTGGTTGCTGGGTTGGGTCAGAGTGTCGCCAAATGTGATAGTGATATTTGATTTTCTTTGTTGTTAACATACAAGACTTGACCAAAGACATTCAAATATTGACTCTCATTAATGAGCCTATAAAGTAGTAAATATTTGAATGTCTTTGGTAATTTCGCTACATTGTCTAGTCCACTCGATAAAATGATCTCGATAAATCAAAATAGTAAGGAAAAAACATTTATTAACCCTGGATCTGTCCACGAAGTAGACACAATAGTTAAACAATGGTGTCTCGAACAAATCGGTCTGTTGACAGATCATGATTTAAATAGATACTTTAAAATGCTAGCTGTTGTCTTGTAGGTAGGTGTTGTTTCCTAAAAAGAATGTTATTGGTCAAAAGGTTGGTTTAAAGCGCTGATGAGCCTCCTGGTTCTGTTGCACATTTTATGTGATGTTAGAGCGAGTACAGAGCTGCCTGTATACTGCTTCTATACAACTATGCACTTTGTCCCTAGGATTCAGGTCCACTCTTATGGGGCAACCTGAGGGTATTCATGCAGAGGTTTGATTGTCAGTACCTCAATCATTGCTGTACTGTATGTTTCAGTTACTGAGAAATTAGTATACATTTATTCATATATTACAATTAGTATACATTTTATATTTTTAAATATTTCTTTAAAAAATCTCTATGAAAACAAACAAAAAAAAAATTGTGTCTTGTGGATTACCAGTGTAGTCAGGGCTCCAGAGAAGGACTCCTCACCATATGAGCCATGTCCAGGAGTATAGCTATTACTGGAGTATTATTATTAATTTATTGTTTAAAATGGTTTAAACTTTATTTGATAATCCATTGTTGGTTGAAATAAATGCATGTATCCCATTCTAATACCTACTTATTATAGTCATTATAGTAAGTATTAGAATGGGATATATGCATTTGTATCGTGGGTCATATTGCCACCTTTGGGGTGGTTTCTTGGTGTCTTGTTGTTGTATTCAGGCCTACATTTTATTGAGTCATTCCCGCTCGTCCACACCCCGTCGTCCACACTGCGGACGACTGAGAAAGATGCGTTCTGTTCGTTCACAGTGTAGACAAACAGAACGCAACATTCCCAGTCGTCCGCATCTCGTTTCATGTCTAGTTTAAGAGACAGTGTAAAGAAATTTTAAATTAAATAAATGATTTAACGGTTTAATTAATTAATTTAAAAACAACATAACTATTAAGTTTTTTTTAATCATCAAATGTTAAAATAATTAACAACAATTCTAGTTTTTATCACAGATCAACATAATTTACAATAATTAAAAGGCAATATTTTAACTAATATTTTATTGGTATTATATAAATATTTTTAAAGTATACAGGGTGGAATTTTTCATTGCCACCTGGAGGGAAAGTACTCGAAATACTGGAGGTAGCAAATTTTACTCAAAGGAAACATTTCTAAGCGAATTTTCGAAAATCTGTCAATGCAGATTTGTTTATTTTCTATGTCAATAAAGGAATGTTTCCTTGGAGTTAAATTTGCTATCTCCAGTATTTAGAGTACTTTCCCTCCAGGTGGCATTGAAAAATTCCACCCTGTATAATAACAACATAATATGTACTAAGTAGTGTTTAAATTCAACAGTATTTTTCATCACAGATCATCTTATTTTACAATAATTAAGGGCAACAACAGAGTCATTTGTATCACAGATCAACTTAATTTATAATAATTTAAACAACAATTTTTACAACATAACTATTTACTATTTAAACAGTAATAGTAGAATTTTACAAACCTTAAAAAACTTACGAATAATTAGAATCACATTCAATAATCGTTAAGTTAGTACACACGCACACAGATTAACACCGCATGATTTCAAGAAAATGTCCAACCGATATGTCACCGTGGGTTAATTCAATTTGAGCATCTTGAATGAATTCGTCTCTACGAATATATTTCTCACTTCTTTTAGCCATGGGTCTCTGATTACTTCTTTTTCGATTCTGTGTCAAGTAAAAAGAAGCATCTTCTTTTAGTAAGTGCAATAAATTCATTATATTGGGCCCTTTTTCACCAACGGCACTGTTTAATTTGTGGTGCCAGCTTTCTAAGGCATTTGCGGTTCTATGCTTTTCTCCAAATGCACACCACACTTTGATAAAATGAGTCCTCCAGCCATTGCTTCTCCATATAAGTTTTAAAATTTGCGACATCTGAATCTTCGTTTTCATCACGTATAATATAATCCCAACCATTCCTTATTTCAGCTTGTGGTAACAATGGAAGGACTGCACTGAGTGACACCATGCGTTTTTTCTTGATATCTTTTGATTTGACGAGACCCAGTTCTCGACCTTTTTACCCGACTGCGCCAGAAGGAGGGTTATGTTTTTCGAGAGTATGTATGTATGTATAATTGTTTGGCACGCTCTGTGGCCTGAACGGCTCGATGGATTTTAGCTTGAGAGGTGTCGTTAGATTCGTATTTACTGTGAGAGTGACACTGGGTATATCAAAATAAAAAAAAACAAAATGGCGGATTTTTGGCGCCAAATTCAAATGTTTGGCACGCTCTGCAGCCTGAACGGCTCGATGGATTTGAGCTTGAGAGGTGTCGTTAGATTCGTATTTACTGTGAGAGTGACACTGGGTATATCAAAATAAAAAAAAACAAAATGGCGGATTTTTGGCGCCAAATTCAAATGTTTGGCACGCTCTGCAGCCTGAACGGCTCGATGGATTTGAGCTTGAGAGGTGTCGTTAGATTCGTATTTACTGTGAGAGTGACACTGGGTATATCAAAATAAAAAAGAAACAACATGGCGGAATTTTGGCGCCAAATTCAAATGTTTGGCTCGCTCTGCAGCCTGAACAGCTCGTCGATAAAGGGCTCATCATGAAGATTTTAAAATGGTATACGTGTGTTAGGTTAAACGAGGGACATATTGAGGGAAGGTATTCAGTATTCGATTCTCGTCCCAAATATGTAAAAAAACTATAACCTTAATTTGTGACGTAATTGTCCAATAAAATACACTATTCATGGACACTGAGCGCGCGCAAGAAGTGAACTTGTAAACAGTAAAAAAATCACGAGGCAAAACACGCGCCGATTCTGCCGAAAAGGAAGCTCGTGCGCAAACCCCGCCCGTTTCCTTTGTGTTGTCCCCGATGTACCGGCAGGGCACACTTCCGCGCCACCCCGCGCGCCGCTAACTCCGTATGTGCGCTTCCGGGTATCGCGTAAAAAACCCCGCTTACTTCGCGATAAGTGTGCGTGTTCTTGAAAAACCAAAAATGACGTCTTATCAATATTCCAGTGAAGAATATTGGGATATGGTTCGTGCCTACTTGTTATCTAATGAAAGTGTGCGAGGAGCTATTGATTTGTACCTACTGAGAGATGTTTCTCAACCGCCAGATTCCGTCGTATAAACTTATGCGAGGTATCATCAACCAACGACTGCGAACATTCGGTCAGTACCTAGTAGCAGTGTCCAGTAGTGGACATTTGGAAGTTTGCAGCTTTAATGATGATTTTCTTGGTGGTTACAATTTAATTTCGTTTTACAAAAGTAATCGACACAGCCGTGTACTCAACGTATAGAAGAAGTAGAAAAAAGGTAATAAAATAAAAATATGCGGGTGTGAGTAAAAATCACAGACAACAGAAAAAATCCATGGCACCACTCGCTTGTGCAAACCGATGCCGATGGAAATGCGTCAGGCGTAGATATGGCGCAGACATCTTACCCCCCGTTGAAAGACTCCTTTCAACTTCTTCAGTCGTCATTCGGTGAAGAGGTAGGCAAGGGGCAGATCCGAGTGAGAGGCCTCCTGAAGCAGCCTCTGGTAGTTTCCACGTCTGCGACTCGGGTGATTCCGTCGGTCCCGGGGAACAGGCGGCTGACTCGTCCCATTCGCCAGCTGAGTGGTGGGACGTTATCTTCCTGGAGAAGAACTAAATCTCCAACTTGCAAGGATGCTGAATTCGTACGCCATTTGGAGCGCTGCTGTAGCTCTGCTACATGTTCTCTTTGCCAGCGCTGCCAAAAATGTTGGTAAATTTGTTGAAGCTTCAGGTAGCGTTGAAGGTTGTTCTGGTTCTCGTGTTCTAGCGATGGACCAGGCAATGCATTTAGGGCACGCCCTATCAGAAAATGACCGGGAGTCAGGAAATGGTAATCGTTAGGGGAAGGGGAGAGTGGGCATAAAGGTCGACTGTTAAGCACAGCTTCCACCTGGGTGAAGAGAGTCCAGTGGCGGCGCAAGACCTAAACTTTATGTGGGCAAGGTACATTTCGCGAGGCCCTCTGATGGTGCAAGAAGAAGGGAATGTAAAACAAAAAAAAATACTTGACATTAAACAGTTTTTTATTCAATAAGAAACAAACCTAAGTTTTTACTTATACTGTACTATATTCTTTGGAACGTTAAACAAAAATAAAAAAAAATAAACAAAAAAATTTATTTTATTTTATTTTCGTACCACTTGCTCAAAAAAGTGACATTCTATGCCACAAAAAGCGAACATAACAATAGTCATTTTTAATCTGTTAAAAACAGGGAAAGAAAATTGTACTGAATTTCATTCATCCTCTAGGGGGAGAATGTGATTTAAATTTGGAATAAGTACTTACTGAAATTTATACTGAACTACATCTGTGTTTACACCATTGAGTTTGTATATAAAGCATTATACATCTTTTTGAAAAAGGAATACGCATTTATTATACAGTTTTGATTATTAAATAAAATTACGAAAACCGACGGGGCCGTATGAGCTTGATACCTTTGCTTTTCCGACAAAAAAATATTAGTCTAGGAATTTGCCGCGTTTTTGATTTCTTCAAATACATTAACGTTAAGTTTATTTTAAATTATTTTTATAAATAAGTTAATGTTCTAAAATGCTTATCTCATATTATTATTGTGTTATTTTTTTCGCAAATGTATTTTCCTCGGTGATAAAGCTGTCTCAGTCTTGGGTGAACTTAAATCCCTCGCTTCGCTCGTGATTTAAGTTTTTAACACACTCGCTGCGCTCGGGAGTAAACCTCGAGTCCTTCGTTACGCTCGCGATTTAAATCGTCACCCGCGACAGAAGACACTGCTTTATCCCCTTGGTTAATAATCTACTATTAGATGCTATATCTGCTTCAATAGATAAAACTGCCAAAGCTGAAAGTCTTTCTTGACCCATGGTATTTCTTAAATAATTTTTAATAATTTTTAATTTTGAAAAGCTCCTTTCAGCGGAAGCAGTGCTTACAGGTATTGTTAACAAAATTCTAATGACAATGTAAACATTTGGGTATATTTCTTTTAAATCGTTCTCTATGATATATTGGAGAAGATGTTTCACGTCAGAGTTGGGTAAATTCGGGATCATATTTTGTAACTCCTCATACAACTCATACGGTTGGAAGTCACTGCTCTCACCCACTTGCAGGACTGTGTGTAAATTCTGACAGTTTTTCAGTATTTGCTCTTTTGGAATTGTTTTTAACTTGTATATGTCATAGAGAGAACCAAAATTTTCTAAATGTTGATTCAAAGATATAAATCTCGATTCCAAGTTATTTATCACAGAATCAATCATGGTATTTAAAAAATCTGTTTCATACCGGCTTTTAGCAGACTCGATTGGTTGATCGCTGCCTTCCTAATGAAACATCCTTTTCTTTTTGGCTACTCTTTTATTTTTAAAATCTTTTGGCAAGACATAACTGCTTTTCTCAATAAACTGACGAGCGTCAGACAAGCATTTATCGAATCCAGTTTGTCGATATTCTTTGATCCAGTCACAAAATGTGCGCAAATGTTCAAGAGTAATGCATAAGTGGACTTGAACAGATTGCCATAATTTGCTTATGGTATTGACACGCGTTAATAACTCATACCATATATGTAATGATATGACAAACGGAATCGCAATCACTGAGTGTGTCCGATTGTTCCGTTGGGCGTTTTAAGTCTTCAATGCATTCAACAATATTATCAAATTGCAATAATACGGCCTTCACCGCCTGGATTCTGCTTTCCGGCTTCAAAGTAAGCTTTAATTTATGTTTGATTATTTTCCAGCGTTTGCTGGAATTTGAAAATAGAAAAAAAAACTTTTGAATAAAACCAAAAAATATTTTTGCTGCCAACGAAGAATTAGCTGCGTCTACCAACAATAGATTCCAGCTATGACAACCACAAGGTGTGAAAAATGCCCTGGGATTTATATTTAATATTCGAGTTTTAACTCCACTATTTATGCCTACCATATTTGCACCATTGTCGTATCCTTGGCCGCGACAGTTCAGACAGAATATCTAAGTCATTTTTTTCTAGCTCTCCTAGTATTGCATTAGTCAAATATTCTCCAGTCGTTTCAGTGACAGCAAGAAATCCGATAAAGTTTTCTTCTATAGTTCCAGTTGATGTATCACAATATCTTAAGATAACCGACATTTGTTCAACTCTACTACAGTCTCTAGAGACTATAGTTGAGGCAAAATATTATTCTTTTTTACTCGACTGCACTAGTAGTGCAGTCGAGTAAAAAAAGAATAATATTTTGCCTCTTTTATCTTACCTATCACTTCACTGGTAACAGGTGTTTGACATCAATGTGATCAATTCATTTTGAATATCGTGGCTTAGATAATGGTGTGAAAGTTGTTTGTTATTGATGCGATTTATGTGTTCCTGTAACGTAGGATCATATTTAGATATCAATTTAAATAAGTCTATGAAGTTACCAGAATTTTTAGTGTTTTCGTCTGTTTTGAGAGATTCTCTGTGACCTCTAAATGCCAGATTATGAGAGGCTAAGAAATTTATGATATCAATTAATCTCTCAAACAAATTGTACAGGTTACAGTATTATTTATTTTAAAGGAACATGAAGCGAGACTGCGTCTGCATGCGATGAGTCCCTATAATGCACGTCACTGTAATGCACACACCAGCAATGCACGACACAGGATTGCACAACACAGGAGTGTACGTCACTGGAAAAGGAACCATCGCAATGTCTCCAATTGTTGGGCTGTACCTTGCTTGTCCGACCCAACAATGCACGGCATGATAATTGGCGACATCACGTGATTGGCCGATTGGTTGGCCAATCAGGTGACTCGGAATTTTGTGTTTTGAATTGCAATGACGTACATTATTATGTCGCGCATTCTCGGCCTGTACCGAGAGTGTCCGACTTGATAATGTACAGCACATCAAATGGAATCACAACAAACAGTGACGTCACATTAAAAAAAGTAAAAAGCCATGTGACACTAGGGACGGGTGATACACAGATTTGATTGATTCATGATTGATTTTGTTTCATTTGACGTATGGTTGACGTTCAATCAAATATAGTAATCTGTGTCTCTGTGAATTATTCGTGTACCAGTTATGTTTGGTAAAAACTTTAAAAATGCAGTTTGGGTTTTCTTGTTGAGTTCTGGTTGTAAGGCACCCTCCTACAGCTAAATTAGGTAGAGAAAATGGTCCTGTTAAGAGATAGAAGAAAACAAAAGCTAATGACAACAAACATGAATCATTAGCAACGTGCAAGTGTTTTCAACAAGAAATGATATTTCATTGATCAAGTAAGTACCTATGCTATTACAAATTACAACATCATTGGTGTACTTAGGTACCTACTACGGAAGTTTAAATAACAGCATTACAACAATTTATCCATGAGCAACCAGGGCTCTTACTATGAGCTCCTTACTAACCCACCTCAATAGCATTTTTCGGTTGGAGTGTAGCCAAAGAGATTTAAAATAATCATTTATTTGGGTGTAGCCTTGGGCGCTACGGCGCGAGGACTTGTGTTATTTTTGCAAATCGTTTATTTTCTCGATTCTGTCGTTTAAAACACCTAAATATAAGGCTAAAAGTGTCTTGGTGTTTTTTGTCTGTTTAAAACGATGTTGAAGGGATCCATAGGTTAAGTTAGAACTGTGACCAACTACCTCGAAATTTGTCGCGAAATTTTTCTAAGTATTTTTTTCATAGTGCCCTTAAGACGACACTGACCCATTATTTTCTATGATTCTTTCCGTAACTTACAAATCGTCTCAATTATTATGATACCCTATGATTATCAGTGTGTAAATTATTAGAGCTCTTTATCTGGGGGCTGTCAGTTTGGTCCCTTTGGCTTTGTTTGTGATGTAATTAGTCAATCCTTGTAGGTACTCTATATTATGTACTAATATGTAGGTCCTTACTATCTGATAAATAAATACCTATCCACAAAACATTCCTACATAATTACCTACAAACACCAGCTGTGGAGACAGTGACAAGATCTACAACATAGCATGTAGCTTTAATACAGAATAAAAATAGCAATACTGTAGGTACCTACTATATATATACCTACGTGCTAGCAGTCTAGCTATGAAAAAATTTCATCAGTGTTTATTTTATTAAAACTAGGAATTTTGTAGAAGGTTACCTTTAGCTGCCATCATAATAACTTTCTAATGAATCTTATTTGTTTTAGATTTTCACTGCGATCGTAAGATGTGTGCGACTCAAACTTGATGGAGATGATTATAAAAGCAATTAATTATTTGCCGCGAACGTAGTCCATACCACAATTGTCTTGCTGCTTGCTGCTTAAGAGGACCGCAAGCCTAGCATAGAATTCCATTACAATAAATATGTTATATGGTTTCATCGCAGAAGAAAAGAACATTTTAGTAAAAATTTAATTGGCTACACCTAGTCAACAACCCTACCTGTCAACTTGTCAAGTATCGAAAATAAAATTATTTAAAAAAAAATTAGAATTATTATTGAATTATTGGATTGGTATGCAGTGTCAAAAGTGCAAGAAGAAACTGGCGAGTAATGGATCTCATTTTCTATGCCAAGGTACTTGCCAAGGAACATTCCATAGGAATTGTGTAAAAGGCTTGATAGCAGACATGAAAGCAGGTAGAACACTAATTTTTTGTAATAATTGTGAAGATGAAGAGTCTGAGGAAGAGGAGCTGGAAGTAGAGGGACAAGGGTTCGAAAATATCATAAAGGATATACAGAACAAAGTCAATTCCCTTCCAAGATTTCAAAAACATCTAAATTCCATTATAACTAGCATGGCGGTTCTATGAATGCATATCTCTCTATCTAAAATAATCAAAAAAACCAACTAGGTAGGTACTTAATACTTTTATTTTTGATACAGACGAAAATAATAATTTCTTATTTTTTTTACTGTAGGTTCTTATCTGATCACATTTTAGAAATCCATGACAGTTAAATAGCCTTTAAAATAGTAGGTACCACCTACTAATTGTTTGTTACATAATTTTATTTGTAATTAAAATTAAGAAATAGGTAATTTATATGATGATCATTATTTTAATATAAATTTAACATTTAATGTAAGAAAAAAAATGTGTAAGAAAATGTAATGAGGAAAGTTTTGAATATGAATGTGGATGGGTATGTGAGTAGAGGAAGACCAAAGAAACGATGGATGGACTGTGTTAAGAATGATATGGCAAGAAAAGAAGTGTCTGATGAGATGACGAAAAATAGAGAAGTATGGAAGAAGAAGACATGCTGTGCCGACCCCAAATGAATTGGGATAAGGGTTAATTAAATTAATTATATATTTAATTTCATTATCTTTTTTTCACTCTTCCTCGTCCGTAGTAGGTACGTCTTGCAGGATACTCCTTTCCCTTGTTCACACAGATCCCGTGACCTTAAATACATCATCTCTTGATCTCTATTCGTAGCTTGCTTCTTTCCATGATACATAAAATTAACATTAAATAAACAAAAATGCAGTAAGTATAAATATTATCATCATATCAGCTATAGGAAGTCCATTATTGAACACAGGCCTCCTAAATAATATAGTATATACTTTTTAGTTAGGTAAGACAAGTTGATTTAAAATGAACGTCAATATGGCGGGACCACGCCAAGTTTTGCGAATATCATGGGAATAGGATATAATACAATATTTCTACTATTTCATACTTTCATAGAAAAAGTCTACACCCATTAAATTTAAAAATATTCTGCAAAGAAAGTGGTCCCTCTATTTTTATATCAAAATGACGGGACCACTATTCATTTGATGAGAAACACATGGCGGGTTCTTAAACTGAACACACAACATTTCAAAACGAAATAGTACGAATTCGTTTGAATCGTTGTTATATACTTTTAAAACTGTAATTTCAATAAATAAATGTTTATCATATTTACATCAGAAAAGCGCCTGAAGTAGTCGTACTATTTCGTATTGAAATTTTGTGCCATCAAATGAATTAGTGGTCCCGTCATTTTGATATCAAAATAGCGGGACCACTGTCTTTGCAGAATAATTTAAAACTAGCTTCTGCCCGCGGCTTCGCCCGCGTGAAGTTCGATTACTGTCCCACGGGATCATACTACCGGGGTAAAAAGTATCCTATATGTTAATCCAGTTTATAAACTATCTGTGCCAAATTTCATTCAAATCCGTTCAGACGTTTTCGCGTGAAGGAGTAACAAACATACACACTCACAAACTTTCGCCTTTATAATATTAGTGTGATACCATATTCTCATGATATTCGCAATACTTGTCCCGCCATATTGACGTTCACGAGAACTCCGCTACTGAATTTCGAAGTACGAAATTTCGCAATTTGTGAGATCAAATGTATATCATTGGCATTACGATGTTCGTTAGTTTGACAGTACAATGTCGTGACGTTTGAAATTCCGTAGGTAGTTTGTGATATATAAAGAATACATACAGTACGATGTATGTACTATCACAACGAACGAAATCTCACCACCAATACGGCCCTTTTTGTTTGCAGCATCCGGCCGCTATTGAAGCGCTTCACTTTCTCTTCCTTGTCCTTTTTTTTGTTTTATTCCTATTAGACAATAAAAGGTGACCTAACAATAGAATAGAAGTTTTGTAAAACAAAGGATAACGTAAAAAAGGGACGCATATTTTCGGCCTTTTACTACTATTGGTCCGCACACACTTTGTGCGGACCAATAGAAGTTCTTCTTCTTCTTCCTGTCGATGATTCGTTAAGGGTGGTAAACAGATGTGGACATCATGTGGACGGGATTTTATTTTGAACATGAGCAGACTTCGTCCGCTGTCATAGTACGTCAGTTCGAAAGTGCACTATAGCGATTTTTTTTCCTGTTGTCACCATGCTGGGCAGGCGGTCTGGAAACCGCATTTATTTTATTCTTTTTATTGACTAAATTACAAACATTCTAACACACGACATACCATTCAACCATTGTATCGCCAGTACCTACTACTGGACTGGACAGATTTGCATTTGAATGAAGTTAGTAGATAGTGATACCGTCAGCAAAACCTCATCAAATGAAATCTGCTTTTGACTTCAGCGATATGATAACATGCATTAAAACTCTAGGAAATACTGTGGCTCTGTTTCGTCTACATCGCGTAGAAAATAACCAGGACCAACAGTAACGTGCCCTCCGAATCCGAAGCACGGAATCATCTTACTTTCTAAACAATCAGGTGATTTATTTAACCTGCAATGCCCTAACTAAACTTGTAACAGTCCCATAAAGATATTTTTGTGAGACAGTGTCCCCACCGGTAATCGAACCCAGAACCAAAATGTACTCTGTGCCCAGAACCTCAGATCGCGAGCCAAACACTCGGATCACTAGACAATGGAGGCTGTTAATTTGTTGATGATCTAATAAAAATAGCTAATGGTTTATCATCATCAGAATTGCAGTCCACTGCTTGACACCACCTTGCACCCTAGGGTCTAGTGGTTAAATTGTTTGAAATTTTGTGTGTTCAATGGGGTTGGCCGGTGAAAGCTTATTGTAGATGGCGTGTCCAAAGCTTGTCCTAATCTGACCAATGAGGTCAAACTATTTTGAAATATAAAATGACATTGACAGATATTCAACTCGATTTCTAGCTGTCATTTGTATGGGACAGCCAATCCAGTGTTTGCATAGTCAATCAAAATCAAAATCAATCAAAGCATTTATTTCAAGTAGGCCAGTTACAGGCACTTTTGAATTGTCGAAACAAAGATGAAAATTAAATGTAGCTACAGTCCCAGTCACAAGGCATAAAAACTGTGAAAGTACTGTAGTTGCCCATTCCCTAGCGTAGATCTCTATGGAGAAGAACGGGCAAGAAACTCCATGGACACTCTTTTAAAATCAGAATATTGTTACAAAATCTTGGTTACATCATTCATGTTGAGATGGTATATTATGTGAGAACAATGTAGCAAGATGTGCACGTTAAAAGTGTCTAATGCATGTTTTAAATTTTGTTTCATTCAGTTCAAGAATGCTTTGTGGAATTTTATTATAGCATCTCAAACAGTACCCCATGAAAGAAGAGTCTACTTTACTTTAGTCTATGGTCCAGTGTACTGTACATAGTAGTGGTCAGCGTGCACGCACCGCTCGGCTCACTCGTCCGGTGATATAAGCAACCGAATAGGAACACCCATCTTCTAAACATTGTCCGAAATAGCACAGGCTCCATAATTTTGTATATTGCCAGATTGAACTATTAGCCGCCAAAATGTGCCTTCTTATGGTCGGGGGGTTAATGGGCCATGTATTTAAATTTTAAATTGTGTCGATTTTTTTTCTGCATAATATAGGAATAAGCTAATACTATCTACAAAAAAAGTATCAGATTTATCGGTTAAGTATTTCCAGAGAAATAAATTATTCTGTTAGAGTCGGCTATCGTCGGTACGCTACGGATTTTTATTCAATTTCCTTAGCCTACTCAATTGAAAATTAAAAAACTGTCTGACATCTATCATAACTTGTCATAATATAACCTCACTATTCACGTCTTGCTTGTTGTGTTTGTTTGCGATTATAAGGATAGATATCTTTACGACGACCCACAGGCCCTAAGGGCATCTAGGGTTAATCCGGGCAGGAGAAAAAATTCATGAATTCATGTGACAGCGCATATTCCCTTCGTTTGTGTTATCCCAAGAAGCAATATATCTTTATTACTCTGTGCCAAGTTTTTATTTAAAGTTATTAGTTATTTTTTACGCAGTCGGGTTTTTAAAATTTTTAAATTATTTTTTATAATTTACACTTTTTACATAAATATACCATTTTAAAATCCTCATGTATCCAAATGAACAAGAAATAATTCAAACTTTTATTTATTTACTTTTATACGATTTGTTATTTCGAATTACATTCAAACATTTATGTTGCATATATTTTTGTAATCACCAAACCGTTCATTTTGATACCCCACTTGATGGTATTAGAAGAAAAAAAAAATCGAACTATGGCACCCCATATCCACGATTTTTATTTGTTTTTTTTCTTTTCTAATTATAATGTAGCCAGTGACACTCGCGCCATCAAGAAGAATCTAACGACATATAATATATCCAAATCCCTCCAACCGTTGAGGAGTTACGAGGGAACAAAGAAACGGACATACATATTATATGTCCTATGTGTATACATACAGGTCAAACACAATAACCCTTCCTCTTGGGCTTCGCCGCAGTCGGGTAAAAAAGGCAAAGCGTCTAATAATTACCTTCACAAGATAGGCTTATCGCGTGCTAGGTATGTTATTGTACTACGCCTATACCAAATTTCATTAGATTCGATCGGATAGTTTTCACTACAGAATAGTTTTTGTTATAAAAATCGAAATTTCTTTTTTTTCACAAAACCATAACTAGACCGTGGGTTTTCGCTGAAGTAGTCTTTGCCAAATGATAACTCATGATAGTCCTTAGCAAAAAAAAATTTTGGACCCCTGTAAACGGGCCATCCTGTATATACCTACCTTGTTTTATTATTTTAAGCTCCTGTTCGCACTTTCGAATATTGTTATACCATAGATAGGTACTAAGTTTGTAGTTTAAACCTTTCTCAGTTTTGGGGTGGGTCCTGTTCCTGTAATACAGTTTGCCCTAGCTCAGGCTCGCTCCCACAACATTAATATTAAGTGAACTAGCTATATGTACCAACCGCTGATTGAACTAAATGTTAGGAGGAGAAATAAATACTTTTTATTATTATTATATAATATTATTTATTATAGTATCGACAGTATTGACATATGGCGTTACTTTCGATATTCTGAATAGTTTTCCAGGTAAACTATCGATAATAAAAGTATTAAATGTACAGACCTAGCCACGAAAGAAGAGCGTGGCCAAAATAGGAACTAACATTTTTGTACTGTTTTATGTGTTCGGTAGAGACGAGTGGCGCCCCCCTTCAGCATCTTCTTTAATGGCACGGACTGTAAATATAGTCGAGTGCAATTAGACAATAAAGTGGAACGAAGTTTATAGTGGTCGGATTTTCATGGGACTTTTTTTTATTTAGTTCCTAGAGGAGTGGAGAAGAAAGCGATTTGCGACTAGAGGAACCAATTATTTCTTGAAAAGTATTTCATCCGAGCTACCATTTTGGAAATATACAACGTTTTAGATAAATAAAATAATATTCGGAGACCCATAATTCGGAAACGGTGCGTCACAGGGTCAGACAAGGTTAATAAGCTGCTGCAAGAATAAAATTTTAATCAAAAAACATTTTTAAAATAAGCTTTCTTATAAATGCACTGAAAGTGAAAAGAATAAAATAAACCCTATAGTAAATTAAAACGAAAATTTCATAAAAGCTTGTCGTGCGAATGGTAAAGGCAAAAGAAAGTCTATACGCGACAAGCTTTTATGAAATTTTCGTTTTCATTTACTTACTATAAGGTTTATTTTCATCTTTTCAGTGCATTTTTATAAAAGCTTATTTTTGAAAATATTTTTACATTTATAATTTTGTCAATCATTGAACCCGTATAACAATTTTCGGCGCAGGCCAATGAACGCGTACCTTTAGGGCCGAGTCATACCGGAATGGCAGCGGCCGGCAGCGACGCGGCGAGCACTTTCAGTGTGAAATAATTTTGAACTTTATCCACATACTTAAAAGACCAGTATCGCTTGAAAAGCTTTAAAGGTCGCGAGGCTGCCCGCGGTGACGCGAGCGGCCGCAAGCGGCCGCCAGCGGCTGCCAGTGACACCGCGAGGCCGCTCGCGATACCGCGGGCGGCCGCGCAACCTATCAAGCGATACTGGTCTTATAAGTATGTTTTCCTTTGTTTGTTTCTTTCTTTTTCTTCCGCAATAAGTGCTATAATAACCAAATTCCATCATGTTCACTCCAAACACACGAGTTTCCTTGCCGAATGTAGAAACTAAACTAGTCAAGAGGAGACTTGGCGCGTGGGGTTTGGAGGTCGCGCGAGGCCGCTGGCGGCCACAAGCGGCAACGCCGGGGGACGCTGGCAGCCGCTTGTGGCCGCTGCCGGCCGCTGCCATTCTGGTGTGAGTCGGCCCTTAGGGTGAACTGTAGGCCTATTACGTATCTCTGTTGACAGCTCGAAATGATAGTAACTGGGCTCAGTGTCCATCAATTAACTGTCAAAAGGTTAGTTTCGTATTTTGTATGACCAGTCGCGAACAAATATCACGTCATCAGAGTCACCATTACTCATTTTGACAGACGCTTCCGTATCGATATTTTTAATATTGCGATTATGTAAGCATAGTGGACATCAACTTGACCGCATAATAGTCAATAAAAAATAGAGTGGTCAACTGCTGAGGCGAAGAGCACCGTACCCGGGCTGTAAGTCACCGTAAAATGATATCCACTCAGTGTGATACGTTAAACCAACTAACTACTGTTACTAAATAATCATATTATAAAAGCAGCATTAAAAATATGCATACCTAAGTATGTATATTTGTAATGCTGCTTTTATAGATTATGGGGGTGTGTTAAATAATATTGAAATAAATGCTAATCTAAAAAAACAGTAATTTATTCTAGATAATCGATGTTGTATTTCATTTTACCTCTTTGCCTTTGTCTGTGGTAGGAGATATTAAGAAAAAAAAAACACCTCTCTGGTATCATAAAACAGCAATGTGTATTTTATTTAATAATTAATACTCTGATATTAAAACCCCTAAAACCTACAAAATACCAAATAAAATAATAACAATGAAAAACCGCTGTCAAGATATTTTATGACCAACCTTTTCAATCATTCAATCAATGAAATCAATCGTCTTTCGGAACAGCACTACCTAGTATCCAAGTCTCAAAATTTCGAGGCACCTGATTGGCCAACCAATCGGCCAATCACGTGATGTCGCCAATTAACATGCTGTACATTCTTGGATCGGACCAGCAAGGTACAGCCCAACAATTGGAGACATTGAGATGGTTCCTTTTGCAGTGGCGTACACTCCCGTGTTGTGCAATCCAGTGTCGTGCATTGCTGGTGTGTGCATTGTCATGCTGTACAATATCAAGTCGGACAATCTCGGTACAGGCCGAGAATGCGCGACATTGGAATGTACGTGATTTGAATTCCGTGTCGCGCATTCCTGTGTCGCGCATTCTCGTGCCGTGCATTGTTGATGTTGAGCATTGCTGGCTCCCCATGCGATAACCACTTGAATGAATAAGCCCGCGAAAAAATTGGACATTGAGTGAAAATACTAACAAAAAAGTCACAGATGATTTTTTTAAATCGCTTTTAGGGTTGTCATACATTGATGTACGGGGAAATTAAGTACGAACTATTCTAAATGCATGGAATTGGAATGTACTACTTCATACTGAACCTTGTGGCGTGTACTTTTGGATTTTCCATACTTTTAAATTTATTTTCGGCTGTGAGGCGCGAGGCCCTTTGCACCGCGAGGCCGTGGGCGGTGGTCCACACCGCCCACGCCTTACGCCGCCTCTGCAAGGCGCACTGCCATCGAGCGGTCATTGACCTTCGATTTGGCCGTAAAAATTTCACGTAAAATGTTTTTGAATTAGGAACGTACAAGTTTCGTTTGTTTTGAGCACGTATCCAAAATCACATAATCTGACTAATGCTTTTTTACATCTTTATACGATTTCATTCAAGAGGTGATTTCAATAACTGTGCGACTTCAATTATAAACAATGTGTTGTGTACCGCGAAACTATCTGTGATATGTATCTGATGATAGATAAGTACCTAATACCAATAACTTTACGAAGTGAAAAACGTTGTGTTGTGATAACTTTCAACAAGTGAGTAAATATGTTGATTTTAATTCATTGTAAATACCTAAGTACCTATGTACTTGATTTCATTTTAAAATTTAAAATACCCACTCGTTCTTCTACTGTTGCTGAATTATTGAGGTTTAAACCTACTTACCTAGACACCATAGTTAAACAATGGCGTCAGACCGATTCGGTCGGGGTTCACACACGAAGGGACATGATTTTTTAATTTGTAGGAAGAAGAAATACCTACTTGGAATTGTAATTTACGTACCTTCTAGGTAGTAACCTATCGTACACCCGGCGTTATCGAAGTGTTCGGGCGTAGGTATTTCATTGCGTTCGATAGTAGGTAGATAACTAACTCGAGGAAATTATTATTTAGCATTTAAACAAAATAAAAACTTATTCTATGCAATTTTTTTATCAATTCTAAACGATTGCTATTTAATTAGTAGGTAAGTACCTACTACATTAGGTTTGTAGTCGGGAATAGTATGGATAAATCGTACCTTGTCGTCGTAGATACTTCCTTAGGTACAGGCGTGAACTGGGGCGATGGAATGAAAGTCGTCACGTAAGTATTGTAGTCAACTTAGGCCTTCCAAAGCACATGTACACCAATAAAGCACAAGAATAACCTATGAAGGAGTAAAAAGCACAGATCGGCAGAGAGACAAAAGCAGTCAAATTTCATAAGCATAGAAGTGGGTTTAGGATAGCACAGTAAGTTCTGACCACACTTCGGCGGAATACGAAATCGCGTTATTATTCTTCTAAGACGAAATCAATAGTGTTCTGTGGACGAAATCACTACTGCGCATAAACGGTAAGCGGGGGGTATAAGCAGAACAATAAGCAGTTCAGGCGGCGTGCGCTCTGCGAACAGATCAGCATAGCTATTCACAACGCTTCGATTTAATTTTCGATTCGGAAACTTGCGTTTCCACTGAGCCCGACCGGTGTAGTTTCGTTTCGACACAAGAAATGTGTCGAATTATTTAAATTAGTATAAATGTGTATTGTGTATGTATGTGTATGTAATGATAAAATATGTTTGTGCAGCTACAGGGTTCATCTTATAAGGGTGTAAGTGAGAACACCGTTGTCACTCAAACCATGGGTAGTTGACATAAATAAAAAAATAGGACCGAGTTTAAAATGCAGATTATGTAATTTTCTTAATACTTTTCATGACTTTTAACAGGCAAAAATACTCACCTTAGTGTTGCGTGACGAGTCTAAATGTAAATTTGATTTAACAAGAAAGAAAATGAAAAGTAACCAAATTGAGTAGGTATTTTTGACGTATTAATAAAGTTCATCACAATTTTATGTAGGTACAGTTAAAAATCACCGATTACACATTTAAATTGGAAATCACATATTAAAAAAATCAGGTCAAAATTGTCAAAATTTGCCTATGCCCTCCGTGAAATAAAAAAATCAACAAATTTCTCCACTGCTCTGGTTACGTATTATGCCTATGCATACGCGTGTTAAACTACGGCATAATATTATGGGGAAATAGTACAGACGCACCAACACTTTTCTTACTACAAAAACGACTGATTAGAATACTAGCCAATATAGATAGCACAGACAGCTGCAAACCCCATTTCCAAGAACATAAACTTCTAACCCTACCTTGTATATATATCTTGGAAATGTGTAAATTTGTTAAAAATAATCAAAAACTCTTCACTACACGTGAAAACATACAGACTCACTACACACTACGACACAAAAATAGATTAAATCAGCCAGGTTCTAAGCTAAAAATACACTCCACAAGCACTTTAGTAATGTCAGTTAAAATATATATTAAACTACTTGACCGTCACTGGAAGCTTTATTATGAGATGGCATTTCCGTTTCCCGCCGATTTCTTACCAGTTTTCGTACATAAATCCCCTCTATACTTCCGGCTCAGTGGCGCCACCTGGTGGTTGCGGGCAGTTTTTTAGTTTTCGTAAAAACAGTCGCGCCATTTTTGTTCATTGGCTTTTTATTCTCCGTCGAAGCAACTTCCAACATCCGCGACAGTTGCATAATACGTAAAAGTGAATATTAAGTGAATACATATTACAAATTAAGTTAAGAAAGTGTAAAGTGTTCTTCAAACAGGATAAGTCTTGTACCGTAAGTACCCTCTTTTAGAGGTAACACTTTTATGAATAATTCGTACGTGATCAAAGTTTTTAACGGTTTTTCCGTTCGGATCACTACTGTAATTTTTTACTTTTGAATATTTACCAGTAAATTTTCGTAATCAATATTTAAATTGTAACTGTGCTGTGTAAAGTGTTATAAATCCACTGCAAACGTAATTCGTTTGCAGTGATGGAGGGTAATAACCACAACTCCAATACCCAGCCCCAGGCTGTGGCTGGTCCGAGTGGACTGAATCGCAAGCGAGATCGAAGTAGCAGCAGCAGCAGTAGTGCTACAAGTGTTAGTTCTTCAAGTACGTCTACTTCGGGTAGCAAACAAGTGCGATCCAAAAACCGCCGCCGCCGCCATAAGAAAAGAAAACGTGCTCGACGTTCCAGTCAAATGGACAAGCTTTTTAAGGAAATCGGTGAGCTTCGCAAACAAATTAATACTACAAGTAACATTGATACAGCTTGTTATGATAACGATTCTGTTTTTTCCGGAATTAGTGGTCAACTTTATGAACAAATTAGTGAAGAGGACTGTTCAAATCAAGAACATCAAAATATAAGTTTAGATTTCACCTTCGACATTGATACTAAGCTTAAAGAACCATTAGTTCCAAAAACCCCAGATAGTTTTTTGAAGAAGTTGGTAGATATTCAGCGTTTTGGTAGTACTTCTTGGTCAGAAGTGAGATACGCCGATACGCAAAAATTATATAATCATACTCCTGGCTTTATAGACCTGGAAACAAATGAGGAGGTAAAATGACACCTTACGTCATTTGGCACATGCTGACAAATCGTACGCAGCCGTAACCTACTGCATATTAAAACAAAGACAATCATTGCAGGAAGGTATTCGTGATCTTCTTTCATGGGCAAAAAGTACAGAATGTCTCAATTTTGATAATTTAAATGGGAAGATTGACGAATTATTTCAGAAAGGCGAATTTCATAAAATATCCTCAGACCTTTTGCAATTAGCCTGCGGCCATAGAGCCGAAAGTATTGAAATGCGTAGAGAAACTATAACGAGTCAAGTTAGAGATCCACTAGTGAAAGCATTCCTGAATAAAATACCTCCTTCAAGTACCTACATATTTAATGCCGAGCCCTTTACCTCTACTATAGAGAAGGCTGGCGGGGTCCGTAAGGCTTTTTGGCCTCCAAAAACTAAAAGGACTACACAAAAGCCTTACCAACCTAGTAGCCGCCCCTCGCGGGGGCAAGGCGCACGAAAACCGACAGTTCCATCGCGTGGAACTCAATTTAACGAACCAGGATCTCGTATGCATACCTGTCATAACCCACCCTCGCGGGGTGATTACCATGGTCAGTGCCAACATACACATACCTCTTCCAGAGGTAACTCCTCGAGTCAATGTGATCACTTCAACACCAGAAGTTCATTTCGAAACCGAGGCTCGCGGCCCGAACGTGGAAGTACACGAGGACGTGCAAACTCCTCAAAAAGTTCCAGAGGAAAAAGGTATAAGCAATGACAAGACACCGTTTCGGGCAGGTCGGTTGATACACTACCTATCACAATGGGTGGAAATGGGAGCAACAGAAATAGTTCTAAAATTAATTCAAGGGTATCGCATACCTTTCTTTCAAAAGCCCCCACTTGTCTATCCAAATGTAACGAAGGGACCTTTTCAAACTCCTGTTTCAGAACAAATGTCTTCAATTGTAGACAAAATGAAACAGCAGGGAATTCTAAGGAAAGCGCTACCCTCGCCAAGCTTCATTTCCCCTCTATTTCTGGTTCCAAAATCCGACGGATCTGCCCGTCCAATATTCAACCTAAAATCACTAAACGGATATGTGAGGACCGAACCGTTTCATTTAATAAACATGTACCGCATTCCGGACTTTCTACAATCTCAGGACTGGATGAGCAAAATAGATTTGTCCCAAGCATATTTTCATGTAAGCGTAAACAAATCGCACAGACGCTTTCTGCGCCTAATATACAACCAGGAGTTGCTAGAAATGACTTGTCTTCCATTCGGTTTGAGCACTGCTCCAAAAACCTTTTCCATGCTCACGAACTGGGTGGCCCAAACATTACGGGAAAAATGGAACATGAGGATCCTGGTATACCTGGACGATTATTTGCTAGTACATCAGAATGTTCACACGCTTCGCGAGCATGTCAGAATAACTGTACATACATTACAGAAACTGGGGTGGCAAATCAATTTCGAAAAATCCGTTCTTTCTCCTCAAAAGAGTATAGTTTATTTAGGGATACTATGGAAGCCATGGGAAAATCAAAAAACCCTACCAAAAGAAAAGGCTCAGGGCATTATCACAAAGATAAACCAGGCTCTCGAACAAGAGCAGTTAACTTTGAAGGAGTTGCAGAAAATAGTAGGTCTTCTAAACTTTGCCAGTTTTGTTGTCCCTCGGGGTCGGCTGAATCATCGACAGTTATTAATGTTAATGAATTCGCTGCCAGTCCTGCCATCAAAATCCTACCCACTACCACAAGGTGTCTTAGAGGAACTAAACTGGTGGGCCCAAAATTGTCAAAAGTCAACACCTCTTCAGTACCCTCCACCCATAAATTTTCTGACTACAGATGCGTCGGATCAAGCGTGGGGGGCACAACTGAACAATTTGGCTCTGTCAGGAACTTGGTCGCAAGAAGAGAAAACGCTGCATTGCAATCAAAAAGAAATGCTAGCAATATTATACGCTCTTCAGAACCAAGTTCATTGGCTCCATCAAAGTTCGCTCCTCATCCAAAGCGACAACAGAACAGCAGTCACCTACCTACGAAAGGAAGGAGGTACGAGGACAGTATCCCTGTTGGAAATAACCTATCGAATTCTGAATTTGTTAGACCAACATCAGATACATTTCAGCATACACTACATTCCGGGCAAATACAACAATCATGCGGACCACTTATCGCGCCTTCGCCAACCTCCAGAATGGCACTTACTACCGACTTGTGTAGAAATAGTGTTTGCAAAATGGGGAACCCCAGTATTAGATCTATTTGCCTCTGCGACTGCTCACGTAGTACACAATTATGTGTCTCTAGATCTAAGAGATCCTCAAGCTCTGTTCCACGATGCCTTCAGTGTCCCATGGAATTACCAGCTCGCATGGATATTTCCACCACCATTCCTAGTTCCCAAAGTCTTGTCTCACTTAAACCAGTCGACAGGAATATTCCTAATAATAGTACCTCGATGGGAGAGGGTGTTCTGGCGTGCGGATCTCAAAGCCCGAGCGCTCGCGGCCCCACTAACTCTGAGAAACCTGCAGAGATACCTAATAGACACGTCGACGGGACTCCCACCACCGAAGGTCGAGAACATTGTCCTCGAAGTTTGGAAATGTGGGGGTGGTCCGACGCGATAAAGACGTGGAACCCTCAACAACTATCACTCCTTAAAAATTCTTGGCGAAAATCGACTCTAAAAACCTACGAGGTAGCCTGGAAGCGCTGGACGTCGTGGTGTTGTAATAAAAACCTTGACTTAATGAATCCCTCTGGTTCACAATTAGCGCAGTTTTTATGTGATTTATATTTAATTGATAAGTTGTCGTATAATTCAATACTTTTACATAAATCGGTAATATCTACTCTATGTAACGCTGAAACTTCAAGTCAGTTAAGTTCACACGTTCTGGTTAGACATGTGTTAAAATCAATTGCCTTAAAGAATCCAAAGGTCACTAAACCTCCAGTTTGGGATGTTGGTAAATTAATTTCATTTTTGACTAATTACACAATTGATTCAAATAACCTATTTCAAACGTCACGTCATACTGCAATTTTATTGTTGCTTTGCTCTGGTAGGCGAATACACGATCTAACTCTACTTAATATTGACCCTAATCATTGCATAAGATCTGATAACAGTATAATATTTTGGCCACGGTTTGGCTCTAAAACTGACGGCAGTAATTACAGGCAGTCCGGCTGGAAATTGCTTTTAAATACCAATAGTTCTAACCTTGACCCTGTATTCTGGATTGAAAGAACTATAGCATTATTAAACGACAGACGTAATGAGGCAAAATCAACTAATTTGTTTATTACGGTCAGAGGTGTGGCTAAACCTGCTTCACGTACAGTCGTTGCAGGGTGGGTAAAGACCCTGTTTGGGGAAGCTGGCATTGAAGCCACTCCAGGTAGTACCCGGTCTGCTGTAGCCTCCAAAAGTTGGTTTCAAAATCATCCCCTCGATGAAATCTTGGCTCGTGGAAATTGGCGATCAGCTAATACATTCCAGCAGTTTTATAGACGAGAAATAATGAGTAGTACCGATTCACAAAACGTCACACAATTGTTCAATCCAATTGATTAAAATTGCTGAATCAATATTTGGAATATTTTGTTTTCATAGAACGGATATTCTTAAATTGGTTGTTTGTGATTAGAATTTATGATTTTTCATATTTAAAAAAAAAAAAAAAAAACGAGCTAATTATATTTGTGAGCTAAAGTACACTTACCTATGTACTTTCATTAAATTGCTATAAACATTTATTTAAATAAATGCATAATTATTTACACTTTTGTTTAATTTTATGCTTTATCACATTGGCTTATAGTATAATATTACATACTTCCAAGTATATACATACATCAAAGTGGCGTCACCAGGCGATAACAAACAGATCTCATAATAAAGCTTCCAGTGACGGTCAAGTAGTTTAATAGCAGCGTTTTACCTGAAATAAAACGCATATTAAAATACTTACCTCACTGGAAGCTTTAACTTTATTTCTGCCTGGTTTTATGAGACAATGAACAAAAATGGCGCGACTGTTTTTACGAAAACTAAAAAACTGCCCGCAACCACCAGGTGGCGCCACTGAGCCGGAAGTATAGAGGGGATTTATGTACGAAAACTGGTAAGAAATCGGCGGGAAACGGAAATGCCATCTCATAATAAAGCTTCCAGTGAGGTAAGTATTTTAATATGCGTTTTATTTCAGGTAAAACGCTGCTAATAAATTACCCGATGAAATTAAAAATGAACAAAAATTTAATATCTTTATAAATAAATTAAAACAACTTCTAATCCGTAAATGTTATTATAATGTACATGAATATTTAAATGATAAATTTAATAAATAAATAATAATAAAAAAAACCGCAATAATAATCTATAATACCAATAACAATAATATATGTATAATTTAAATAAATATTAATGTATAAATCCAATATATAAGTAGTAAAAATTATATGACACAATTTATGTACCTAGTTGTAAGCCCTTCACAAAACGAATGAGTAGATAAATATTGAAGTTGTAAACTAATATTAATTTATAATAGCCCTCCTTCTAATTTGTATTTTGTTATGCCCGACAGGGCCCACAATGCTCTAAAACTCCTGTATGTATATTCCTATGTACCTACCACCTAAGTTCACATTGTGGAATGCAATAAAAGTATTGAGTATTGAGTATTAAATTTACCCAGGGGTCAGTGGGTCGTCTTAGGTGCGGAGATTGGATATCACTTACCTACCTACATTAATCTCAACAACTGTTTAAAATTCACACATTTAGGTTGTTTAACATTCGAGAATCTGACCTCTGTATACATCCTACGAGCCTCGTTCAGGTTATCACCCGCGATGGCGTAAAGCCGTACCATTTCGGTTCACTGTTCATTTGTTTATATACACTCAATTTACGCGCGAGAAACAAACGGCTCGGCGCGCGGCGCGCGCTCTTACGCGCGCAGCGACAGATGACTGCGGCGCGGTCGATGACCCCGAGTGCCCGCCCGTTCGGCGGTCAGCTGTTTCCGAGCGCATTAGGGTGAAATGATTTTGAGGAAAATAGTGGATTTTCTTCAAAAAAAAAAGGTTGCTTTTTTCAATGGTTTTCTCTTCTTCTTCAACCTTTGGCCACCCAATGCTGAGTGTAGGTCTCTTCCAATTCTCTCCACTTTTGGCGGTTTTGTGTCATGGCTATCCAGTTTCTTCCGGCCACTTTAGTGAGATCGTCTGTCCACCTAGTCGGTTGTCTTCCCACGCTCCTCCGCCCCGTCCGTGGTCTCCACTCCAACGTTTTCTTCCCCCATCTTCCATCCAGTCTACGGCATATATGGCCCGCCCACTTCCACTTTCTTTTTGCTATCACTTCTGCTATGTCCGTGAGTCTTGTTCGTCTCCTTATTTCGGTATTTTTCACCCGGTCATGGAGGGAGATGCCCAACATGGCTCGTTCCATAGCTCTCTGAGTGACTTGCATGCGGGTGGATAGTGTGTTTGGTGAGCGTCCAAGTTTCAGCCCCGTAAGTCATGACTGGGAGGACACACTGCTCGAACATGCGACGCTTTAGGTTTATGGGCACCCGCTTCGACTTGAGTACGTCGGACAGCTTACCGAAAGCACCCCACCCTAGTTGGGTTCGGCGCTTGATTTCACGGTCTTGTCCACTCATCGCTATACTCAAAGTTTGTCCCAAGTATACATACTCCTTGACGTTTCTTATTTGCTGGCCATTCACTAGAATGTGATCAATGTCGTCATCATAGCACATTATTTTAGTTTTTGCGGCGTTCATTTTTAGTTTAATGGTTTTACGTTCTACTAATGAAACCAAACCACTGGTTTCAAGGATAACAGTGTTCACACTAACAACCTAATTTTAGGTTTAAAAAAAAAAAATTTTTTTTTTCGGGTTCCTTTATCGATACTGAACTCACCCCTAAGCTATGGCACGCGACTACTTTAACGTATATCTTCTGCTTTAGACTTTACTCTTTTTATTACACTTTACTCGGAGAACCCACCATGACCTGTTAGCACTTGTACTAAAATTGGGTCTAGTTTTATTTTTCTTATGATATGGTACGCTGCTATTGCGTCTGGGAAGAATATTTTGCTTGTGGAGGCTGTTTCGCCCGATCTGTATCTCGTGTTCCATTCGTCAAGCGACTCCGTTCGGATTTATCGCTTGACGAATGAAGCCGGACACAGGTCACAGTGTGGTCTCGTCTTGCTTCCTATGGCTGCCTCCTTTGCTAACACGTCAGCCCTCTCATTTCCCTCCATCCCCGCATGCGCCTTTATCCAAAACAATTTATGGGCTTTCCCACTATTTCTCAACGTTTGGATATTCTTCTGGGTTTCGAATGCTAGGGGATGGAGGGATACGCCGCGGGTAACCGTCTCCAGGGCCGACCTGGAGTCGCAGTAAACTTCGACTTCGGCTGCATGATGTTTCATGGCCAGCTCAGAGGCCTTGCGCAAGGCCAGTAGTTCGGCCTGGTAAACGGTGCAGAAATGGTCCAGTTTTAATTTTTGGGCTTTCACCTCTATCCCATTTTCCCAAAGGCTTATCGCTGCACCGACATTCCCTTGAATTTTACTTCCGTCGGTAAATATTTTGGGACAAGCGAGTCCTTGCTGTTCCATTTCTGCATCGTTCACCACACACTTGAACTCTGTACCGGTTTGACTGGCCGGGTGTGGTACTTCGGTATGAGGGACCGGTTTTTCAAACTTTCAGTCCCCTGTTACACTCCGGGAGTAACCTCTTTTCTCCTCATAAAAAGAGGCTGCTTCCCGAATCCGGAGATCCAGCGGAAGCAGTCCGGAGAGCAACAAAGCCGAGTTCAATGATGTTGTCCTATACGCCTTGATAATTTTTTGCGCAAAGCCCCGCTGGACGGTGTTGAGCTGCTTCTTAATTCCGACTTTATTTACAGCCGGTGCCCAAGCACTAGCTGCGTACATGACAACCGGTTCTACCACTGCAGTGTATCTGTAGAGCAAACTTAAGCTTGTTTCTGATTCCCCACCTCTGAACATGAGCGAGACTCGCATTCGCCTGTCACTGGACATCAAGCGCGGTGTCACCCGAAAATATCAGGACCACATCATCGGCAAATGCTTGGCAATAGTCTCCACGCTGCCCCAGTTCCTGGAGCAGGGGATCCAAGAGCAGGTTCCAGAAAGTGGGCCCTCCAATAGAGCTTTGTACGCAACCTTTAGTGGTTTCCTGTACGTGCTCTGCTCCGGCGTATCGTATCCTTACTCTCCTGTCCCGTAGATAACTATCTACGAGACGTCGCAGGTTGATAGGGCATTTCGTCTCCGCCAATTGGCATCTCATCGCTGGCCACCAGGCATTATCGAAGGCTCCCTCTATGTCCAATGATATGAGGACGATTAATTTCTTTTCTCTCAGTCTTGTCTGTTATGTGTTTCATCAGGTCATAGAGGGAGTCTTCGGTGCTGTGCTGGGGTACGAATCCGTATTGGTTCCTACTCGCCTGTGGAGATATATGCCATCTGATTCGGCGTACCAGCATCTTCTCCAGGATCTTACCCAATACAGGCAATAGCCCAATCGGCCTGTATGACTTGGGGTGCGCATAGTCATCCTTGCCGGGTTCCGGGCCTTGTTCGCCGGGTGCGGAGTCTCTGCAAATGCCACCACCCGCTCTACCTCCCTGCCCGCAAGTGCCGGCTGTGGTACCCCTCTCCTTGCATCATACAGAGCGGCTGCTTCTTGTATTTCGAGGTCGAGTGGGAGTATCCCAGCCAGCACCAGGGACGCGTTCAGCGATACGGTGCGGTAGGATTTGCAGAGCTTCTGCGCGAAACCTCGCTGGACCGTGTTGAGGCTTTTCTGCACTCCGATCTTTCTCGCGGCCGGCGCTCAGGCGCTTGCCGCGTACAGGATCACCGGTTCCGCTGCTGCCGTGTATATGGTGTGAATGATCTCCGGTTGAAGGCCCCAGCTCACTTTTGCCGCTCGTGCCAGCTGTTTGTATATGTTCACAGCTTTTCTGCAAACGTTCGCAACGTGGGAGTTAAAAGTGAGCTGGTGGTCGACGGTGAGTCCCAGTATTTTGATTTCCTTAGACATGCCAATGCCTACCCCGCCCATGCTCAGGAGCGAGACATCGTACTTCAGCTTCTTGGTAATAACCATTGCACAAGTTTTTTGCGGTGCAAACTTCAGCTTACACCCGAACATACTCGAGGGCGGCATTGGCCTGCCTCTGGACCTCCAACGCTGTCTCACCGTCGAAGATCATCACCACATCATCGGCGACTGCCTGGCAGTGGACACCTCTCTCCTCCAGCCCCTTTAAGAGGGGGTCAAGAATCAAGTTCCACAGGATCGGACCACCAATTGATCCTTGCACACACCCCTTGTTCGTGTCTCTGTGACACTCGGAGCCTGCGTATCGAACTCTGACACTCCTACCAGTCAAGTAGCTGTCTATCAGCCTCCTGAGGTTCACCGGGCACTTTTCCTCTGCCAGTCTGGTCCTAATTGCCGGCCACCATGCGCTATCGAAGGCTCCCTTTATATCCAGTGATATAACAGTGATCAGTGATCTAATCCGCGGGACCAGGTGCCACTTGAGCCTCGCTACAAGCATCTTTTCTAAGACTTTGCCAAGGACTGGTAGGAGGCCGACCGGCTTGTACGACTTAGGGGCGGTATAGGATTCCTTGCCGGGCTTACGGAGGACTATCACCGTTGCCACTTTCCAGGCACCAGGGAAGTGTCCCTGCTCCAGGCACTTATTGGCCAGTGCAAGGAACGTCCCTGGGTCCCGGAAAATAGCTTAGGCACAGATATCGGCTGTGAGAACGTCTGCCCCGGGCGCCTTCTTCGGGTTGAAGCTTTCCACCGCGGTTTTCAGCTCCTGAAGTGTAAACGGTGGGTCATGTTGTTCATCATGCGCCCAGTCGTTTACACGACAGGCCGCTTCACGTGTCTGACGGTGGTCAGCATTTTCACCCTCCTCTAGGTCTTCCGGGTAGAAGGTCTCGGCCAGCAGCTGAGCCGATTCCTGTAAGCTCAGTGGCACCCCATCCTTCTCCAACGGCAAGTCCTCCTGTCTTTTGGTGGTCCGTCCTATAACCCTGTATATTCCCTCCCACATTCCTTCCCGATCCTGTTTCCAACAAAAAGCCTTCTATCCTTCCGTCTGGGCTTTCATTTCTAGGGACTCGTACTTAAGTTTGGCCTGCAGGTACTCATCGACGACTTTCTGTCTCCGGACAGGTGCAGCGCATCGGATGCGGCGTCTCTTGCAGTTCACTTCCGACATCAACTCGGCGAGCTCCTTGGACCACCACGGTGTGGTAAGTGTTTCTTTTTTCTTAGTCTTTGGCAGTTCTTCTTCACAGGTTTGTATTACTATGGCTATATACTGATTTACTTTACGTTCTAGATCTAACTTATTATTTATTTTAATAATTTCTACTGAATTTAAATTTGCATTGGCTTTTAATTGGGCCAATTTCATCGGGCCCATCCTCAAATCATCTGCAGGGAGGTCCCCAATTAGATGGGTGTTCTGTCGCTTAAGCGACTCGATGACCTCCACATCTGAGTGACAGGAGAGAACGTCCATAATGATGATGAGGGGGTCCTTATTTTTAACCTCCACCACGAGGTTTCCTGCCCTCTTAATTTTCTCCGTCACCCGAGTCAGCTCCTCCTTGGTTCTGAAGCCGACCACCACCTTCTGGTCCCTCGCTTTCCGCAGCCTCTCCACTCTGGTGCTCTCGTTCCTGGCATCTACTGCCGTCCTTAGCTTCTCAATCACCTCTTCACCCGTGTCCTTGTCATCGACTGATGACACGATCATCGAGTGAAGAGGCGCTTGGATGTGCTGCTTCGGGATGGCGGCCATCTCCGCGAACGAGGGTCCCTGGCCTAAGACAAAGCGAGGCGCCTCTTGTAGTTGCTCCGACAGAGCATGTGTATGCTGCTGCCATTCCTCCAGCGCCTTGTTGTGCTGCTGGAGGTTTTCCATGAGTTGCATCACGAGCTCTGTCGGTGCGCCCAAGGCCGGCAGGTCCCTGGGGGGCCTCTCAGGTTCGACCGCCTTTACGGGTGTTTTTGCCCTCTCCTTCTCACCCTCTTTGACCAGTTGGTACAGCCGGTCCACGGTGTCAGCGTATCCTTTATTTCTTTTTTCAAGTTCCTAGAGCTGTCCAGTTGTCGCTCAGGTTAGGTTTTTTTTTTTTTTTTTTTAGTTTTGGCAGGAGTGGGAAATCCCCGCGGACACCTCGACTATCCCACAGGAATTTCTCCTGTGAGACAGTCGAGAAAGTGCCGGACTCGAACCGGCTAAAACTACACTCCTGCCCCGCCAGTGTCCCTATAACGTAATCAGAGTCCTTTGTTGCGGAGGTTTAAGCTTACGTTACTGTGAAATTTAGGAGGCCGAATAGACCACGCTCTATTTGGTCATGTTTTAACTTGTATGTTTCTTGCCTATTTATGTACAGTCGTGGTCTTTTCCGCCTGATCAGTTAATTTTTTTTTCGCTTAAATCATGCGGAGGCGCCGAGCCACTCCACCTTAAACTTTAGGCCTATTAGGAAAGCGTCAACTTTGGCGCGCAAAATAACAATAACTCTCGTTTAGCATGTGTCGCCGATCGGTATTTTTTTCATTAATTATTTATTATAAAGTCAACGGGGCGGGGATAGAGAGCGTTTTTATGTTTTAAGTGCAAGCAAAAATATGCTTAGTGGTGATCAGGCGGGAGTATCCTCGATAGTACATAATTATATGTGTCTGTCTTTACTTTTTACTTTTAATGTTTACTATTATGTTTTACTGTATACTATCCTTTGAATTATTTCTATAAAATTTACTACTATTTATTTTTATATCTATGTTCTGAAACTATGTACTACGATTTGCTTTATATATTTCTTAGTTTTACCCTTGTTTTTGTTGCCGTGTGGTATTTCTAATTCCAATTGACTTTGGCCTCGTCTTGGCTCACCCCGTATTGTTTATTTTTTGTTTTTTTTTTCTATGATACTTATACTTTATACTTAATATAAATTTAAATATCAAAAGTATTTGAATAACAAAGTGATCCACTACGAAACCAATCAAATTATGGCTGTCCTTAGCACCAAGTTCGACACAACTTAACGATCCCACCAGGGTTAAATTCAGGTCCCGTATAGCCTGAGCCAGTTTCTCATGAAACTGACTCAAGTTATAGTTTTTACTCTTACCAACCCTGGTGGTTCGATTAATGCGACTGCTATCTGGTTGTACCGAACTGATAATTATCTCGGCATACTCGGAAGTGGGCGCATCGACAACTTTAGCAATAAGCTATTGATGTTCTGGCGAATGCGTCCCACTTCCGGCGTATGGGGCATTCACTACTGAACGCATTGTGTTGGCGTTCCCCCAGCTTGGCTCTGGTGCAGTTCAGGCACACCGCTGCCACATCACTGAGTTTTTCTGGGCAGTCCACCCTTAAGTGTGGACCGCCGCAGTGGCTGCACAGGTCAGCAGGCTCCGTGCAGAGACGCTTGCCGTGACCATATGCTAGGCAGCGGGTGCACTGCAGCAGAGGCGTCTGGTCCTCGACGCGCACTCTTTGGAGGTCAATGCGGAGCTTGCCTCCTTCGAGTGCCCGCCTCCAGATCGTGGGGGACACACTCAACACAATGCTGTTTACGTGCGGGTGTTTACTCTTCCTCCTAAATTTCACAGCCATTCTCTGTTCTTTGTCGCCGAGGTCGTGAAAAATCTCCCGGTTCTGGTTCTTAAGGGCTTTTAGTACTTCGTCGTCGCTGTGTACTGACAACACGTCCTTAAGAACCAGAAGCGAGTCTCGCTTCTTTACTTCCTTGACGACGAGGTTTCCTCCAGCCGTCTGCAGTAGCTCTTTTAGTTTCGATCTCTCCTCCTTGGTTTCGCACCCCATGATTATTTTTCGGTCTTTGGCCTTTCGCACTTTTTCAACTCGCACCCAGCCCTCCTTCGCGTCCACTGCCTTCCTGACCCGTTCAAGAATCTCGTCCCCCGTGTCCATTTCCTGAGTCGAGGAGACAACCACCGAGTGCAGTGTCGCTCGCTCCAGGGCTTGTCCCCCGGTGTGACGCTTACTCGCGGCCACTGCACTGGCGTAGGTCTTCCACTCAACGTTTTCCCAGCCAGCCAGACTGTCTCGGAGCTGTTCCACCTTCTCGGTGTTCTCTTTAACGATCGAGATGTGCTCCTTTAAGGTGGTAATGAGCTCAGCCTGACTAGCGAGACTCTCGGGAATGGACTGGGGACAATGGTCGGCAGCGGGCGTGGGTTCCGGTACGGCGATGGGTGTGGCTGGGGCCCGGTCTTGCTCCGACTCCTTGACCAGCTCATAAAGCCTGTTTATGGCTTCCAGCACCGCAGTCTTTATCTCGGCCTTGACGTTGCGAGAGTTGCCCAAATTTAGCTTGACCTTATTTAGGCAAGCTCTCGCCTCCTCAGGGCGACTACGGTTCCTCGCCTCAGGTTTCCTGAGCAGTGCCAAGAAATCGGAGCTCGGAGGAGCTCGGCGCGTCCCCGGAGTGGCAGGGCCCCCTCGTGACGCCGAAGGAGTCTCGTCTCCGAAGGAGATTCTCCTCGCGTCAGGCGAAGGCCCCGCCTTCTCTGCCGATCGCGGCGAGCCACTAGAGCCTTGGGCCCTCACGGTGCTGGATGGGGTGCGAAACATATTGAACTTTGGGAGCAGATACTCCCGGAACAGACTCCTGTAAAGAGGGGGACGGAACCGCAATATCTGCTCTGGAGGAGATGTTCTGAGAGAACACTGGTACTTATGTGACCCTGTAAAGGGGGGAACACAATAAGTAGTATTTCAGATAATCAAATAATTTAAAACAATAAAACAATCAAATTACTAGATTAAAATAATAAATAACTAAGCTAAATTAAAATAATAAAGCAAATTAAAATAATTAAAATAATATCTAAAATGTTAATGTTCAAATTTCTTTCAAATAATAATAAAATTTCAGTCAAAATTGTTTAAAAAACGAAATTTCCCTATAGATCTATTTTAAGCCTTAAGTATGCTAAAGGAACCGAAAGAAAAAAAATATTTTTGCCAAAATCCCACGTCCCACAATTTTTTTTGAGCTAGGGGCGCGATCGAGGTGTCCAGAGACGCGTCTCCGCGCGGGCTAGCTATGTATAGAATAAAACGGTAGGTGCCGAACAAAAATCTTGGGTTTTGGTCAAAAATTTTGAATTTCACCCCACAACCTGGAGACCGGGACACGGATCGCGAACCAGAATTCAGGGATGAAGGGTGACCACTATTGTAACTATAAGCTAACGTTAAATTTGGAAAAAAAATGGAAAAACAATTAATTTTGAGGATTTACTGTGAAAAATCGAAAAATTCCCGAGTGTTCGTAGGGATAAAGTCCAGACGCGCGTGCAAGTGCGCGCTATACGGTCAGAACGTAGGCGGAGGCCTAGTTTAGTCTAAATACGCTGTAAACAGCTTCAAAATCGCACGTCTGGAAGAGAAGATATCGACGTTTGTGTTTTTTCGCTCAGGTTAGGTTCGCTCAGGTTAGGTTCTTTTTTTTTTTTTTGTTTTTGGCAGGAGTGGGAAATCCCCGCGGACACCTCGACTATCCCACAGGAATTCCTCTTGAGAGACAGTCGAGGTAGTGCCGGACTCGAACCGGCTAAAACCACACTCCTGCCCCACCAGTGTCCCTCTGACATGGGAATCAGAGCCCTTGTGTACGATATTTTAATACTTTTTTGGCGACTGATTTCTTAAGAGGCCGAAGAGACCACGCTCTATACGATTTATTTTGATTTAGTGTTTTATTAATACTTTTTACTACTCCAATGATTTTATTTTAACGATTTGTTTTCTCTATTATTTTTATGTTACTGTTTTACTAATGACTAAATAATATGCTTTTTGTGCCTAGTTAACAATGATTCTATTTCTATTTATTTTACTATATTAAGTTTCGACAATTTCACTTTCAATTAAAGATATATTTTTTTACCCTGATACTTATGCCAACACTATCCTATTTTATTTGGTTTTGTTTCGAATTATGTTATTGGTTTTATTTACATGATATCTTCTCCATATACTGTAATATATACTTGTATATCAGTTTTCTAACCTTCTATTCAAATTCGAAGACAAAGACGATCGAAATAGATTTACGACCAGTTTGACACAGCTTGTCGATTCCACCAGAGTTGACTTACAGTCTAGCATACTTCTAGCCACTTTCTTACGAAAGTGACTGCAATTACCCCCCTCATTTAAGCCAACCCTAGTGGTTCGCTCAATGCGTCTGCAATCTGGCTGTGTCAAAATAGTCTCTGTGTACGCGGAAGTGGGCGCATTGACAACTTTAGCAGTACGCTATGGTCGCCACTTCCGGCGTATCGGGCATTCTTTGCTGAACGCATTGTGCGAGTGTTCCCCCAGCTTGGCTCTGGTGCAGTTCACGCATGCCGCTGCCTCGCCGCGATGCTTGTCTGGGCAGTCCACCCTAAGGTGTGGACCGCCGCAGTGGCTGCATAGGTCGGCCGGCTCCGTGCAGAGACGCTTGCCGTGACCGTATGCTAGGCAGCGGGTGCACTGCACCAGAGGCGTCTGGTCTTCGACGCGCACTCTCTAGAGGTCAATGCGTAGCTTGCCTCCTTCGAGTGCCCTCTTCCAGATTGCTGGGGAAACACTCAGCACAATGCTGTTCACGTGAGGGTTGCGTGTTTTCTTACGAAACTTAACTAACACTTTTTGTTCCTCGTCGCCGAGGCCGTCAAATAACTCCTGGTTCTGATTCTTAAGGGCTCGTAACACGTCCTCGTCACTGTGGATCAGTAACACGTCCCTAAGAATCAGAAGCGGGTTTCTGTTTTTCACCTCCTCGACGACGAGGTTGTCTCCGGCCGCTTCCAATCGCGCCTTAAGTTTGCGCCTCTCCTCCTTCGTTTCGCAGCTCAGGTTAGGTTCGCTCAGGTTGGTTCGCTCAGGTTAGGTTCGCTCAGGTTAGGTTCGCTCAGGTTAGGTTCGCTCAGGTTAGGTTCGCTCAGGTTAGGTTCGCTCAGGTTAGGTTCGCTCAGGTTAGGTTCGCTCAGGTTTTTTTTTTTTTTTTTTTTTTTTTTTTTTTTTTTTGTTTTGGCAGGAGTGGGAAATCCCCGCGGACACCTCGACTATCCCACAGGATTTCTCTTGTGAGACAGTCGAGGTAGTGCCGGACTCGAACCGGCTAAAACCACACTCCTGCCCCGCCAGTGTCCCTCTGACATTATCAGAGACCTTGTTCACTCTGTTTATTCTTGTTTTGCGACTTTTTGGTTTAGGCCGAAGAGCCACGCTCTATGCGCTTATTTTTGTCAACAAAGTTATATCTATAGTGATCAGAACTGTATTTTTAAGTTTGTATTTATATTTGTTTTTATGTTTTCCAATTTTTATTTACTATGATATGTATATTAACTGCTTCTATCTACTATAATTATTTTATTGTTCATCTAAATATTTCTGTATTGTTTCAATGTACAATTCAACTACTATAATTTATGTAACTACTAATGGTTTTTAATTTATTTATATAATTTTTAACTACTAATGCTTTTTATTTTATTTATATAATTTTTAATACTACGATCCCTCACAAATCTGCCCTCGAGGTGTTTCTTTTATTTCGTTTTTGTTTTGCATAATGCAGTTGTTGGGTTAGATCCTTAATATCAACACTATATATTTAATATATAGTTTCATATAAATAGTTTTCCACACCAACTGCATCATGCTAACATTTTCGAAACAGATTTCCGACCAATTTGACACAGCCGTCGATTCCACTAGAGCTGACCTACAGTCCAGCATAACTCCAGCCACTTTCTCACGAAAGTGACTCAAATTACCTCCGTCCGTCAAGCCAACCCTAGTGGTTCGCTCAATGCAACTGCAATTCAGTTGTGTCAAACTGGTCGTCTCTGTGTACGCGGAAGTGGGCGCCTCGACAACTTTAGCAATAAGCTATGGTTGCTCGTGCGAATGCGTCCCACTTCCTGCGTATCGGGCATTCTGTGCTGAACGCATTGTGCGAGTGTTCCCCGAGCTTGGCTCTGGTGCAGTTCACGCATGCCGCTGCCTCGCCAAGATGTTTGACTGGGCAGTCCACCCTAAGGTGTGGACCGCCACAGTGGCTGCATAGGTCGGCCGGCTCCGTGCAGAGACGCTTGCCGTGACCGTATGCTAGGCAGCGGGTGCACTGCACCAGAGGCGTCTGGTCTTCGACGCGCACTCTCTGGAGGTCAATGCGAAGCTTGCCCCCTTCGAGTGCCCTCTTCCAGATTGCTGGGGAAACACTCAGCACAATGCTGTTCACGTGAGGGTTGCGTGACTTTTTACGGAACTTTATTGACATTTTTTGATCCTCGTCGCCGAGGCCGTCAAATAACTCCCGGTTCTGATTCTTAAGGTTCGCTCAGGTTAGGTTCGCTCAGGTTAGGTTCGCTCAGGTTAGGTTCGCTCAGGTTAGGTTCGCTCAGGTTAGGTTCGCTCAGGTTAGGTTCGCTCAGGTTAGGTTCGCTCAGGTTAGGTTCGCTCAGGTTAGGTTTTTTTTTTTTTTTTTTTTTTTTTTTTTTTTTTTTTTTTTTTTGTTTTGGCAGGAGTGGGAAATCCCCGCGGACACCTCGACTATCCCACAGGATTGCTCTTGTGAGTCAGTCGAGGTAGTGCCGGACTCGAACCGGCTAAAACCACACTCCTGCCCCGCCAGTGTCCCTCTGACATTATCAGAGCCCTTTCTTTCGGAGGTTTGCCTTTCTTATCCCTGAAGTTTAGGAGGCCGAATAGACCACGCTCGCTCAGGTTAGGTTCGCTCAGGTTAGGTTCGCTCAGGTTAGGTTCGCTCAGGTTAGGTTAGGTTAGGTTTTTTTTTTTTTTTTTTTTTTTTTTTTTTTTTGTTTTGGCAGGAGTGGGAAATCCCCGCGGACACCTCGACTATCCCACAAGAATTTCTCTTGTGAGACAGTCGAGGTAGTGCCGGACTCGAACCGGCTAAAAACCACTCCTGCCCCAGCCAGTGTCCCTCTAACATAATCAGAGTCCTTGACATCTGTCTTGTTTCATTTGTCTACATTTCTTGGTGGCCGGAAAGACCACATGATGTACGGTTTTGTTTTGCGTGGTAAATTTACCTATTATTTAATACCCTAAACATTCCTTAAATTTGTGTTACTGCTATAGTGAACTTTATATTTTGTAAACTTTTTTAAAACTATTTGCTAAATACTATATTACTTTATTGATGTTCTTTAATTTATACTATTCTTATATTTATATCTATTATTAACCCTTATATTTTATGCCCTTATTAAGATTTCTTGCTTTGTTTAATTTTTATTTCCTATTTTTAACGTTTATTCATATGATATCTAAGGTATATCTTACTATATAATTAAATATCTTAATAAGTTTTCATCATTATTACTATTCTTCTAAATTTTCTATTTTCTTTGCAAGAAAGGTTAACGTCTGTTACAGTATCACCAAATTCGACCCAGCTTGACGTATCCACCAGCGCCGGCACCAGCTCCAGCATAAGTTGAGCTCGTTTCTCAAGAAACAGCCTCAATTTACATCTTTGCTTGTTGCCAACGCTGGTGACCGGTTAGGTTAGGTTAGGTTAGGTTAGGTTAGGTTAGGTTCCGGTGTGGGCGCTCTACCATCGACGCCATCAGGAGAGTAAGAGTCCTGGCGGAGGAAGCGGTGTCCCAGGGTGGGGTGGTGCTGGCGGTGTCTCTGGACATCTCCAACGCGTTCAACACCCTGCCCTGGAGTTGCATAAGGGAGGCCCTGAGATACCATCGGGTGCCTTCCTACCTCCGCAACATCGTGGGGGCGTACCTCTCAGGAAGGTGTGTCACCTACATGGGACGCGACGGCACGGGCCGTCGCCAGATGTCGTGCGGTGTTCCACAGGGCTCGGTTCTGGGCCCACCCCTGTGGAACATCGGATACGACTGGGTTTTGCGGTGCGAGCTTCCGCCGGGAGTGAACCTGACGTGTTATGCGGACGACACGCTGGTCACGGCCCGGGGGAGCTCGTACAGGGAGGCAGCGTTGCTGGCCACGGCTGCGGTCTCACAGGTGGTGAGCCGCATACGACGCCTGGGCCTGGAAGTGGCCCTCAACAAGTCGGAGGCCATCGCTTTCCATGGCCCCCGACGGGCACCGCCGTTGGGATCACACATCGTGGTCGGGGGGGTCCGGATCGCTGTCGAGTCAACCATGAAGTACCTTGGATTGGTGCTCGACAGCCGTTGGGACTTCGGCCCCCACTTTCAGCGGCTGGTGCCCAAGTTGATGGGCGCGGCGGGCGCGCTGTCAACGCTGCTTCCCAATTTGGGGGGCCCGAGCTCCGCCTGCAGGCGGTTATACGTCGGGATCGTGCGATCGATGGCCCTTTATGGGGCCCCGATATGGGCGACCGACCTGACGGCCCGCACTATCGCAGTCCTGCGCAGACCGCAGAGAGCGATGGCCGTCAGGGTCGTACGGGGATATCGCACGATCTCGTACGAGGCGGCTTGCGTACTGGCCGGATCCCCGCCGTGGGACCTGGAGGCGAAGACCCTCGCGACACTGTACCAGTGGCGCGAGGGGGCCAAACATCGGGGCGAGAGGCTGGTGCACCGACAGATCACGGTGTACCGGTCTCAGCTCCGACAGGTCATGGTGGCGGAATGGCGGGGGAGGCTCGAGCTTCCCACCGCCGGCCTCGACACAATCGAGGCGATCCGGCCAGTACTCGACGACTGGCTCGGGAGGAAGCACGGCTCCCTGACTTTTCGGGCGACGCAGGTGCTCTCGGGGCACGGTTGCTTCGGGAAGTACCTGTGTCGCTTAAGCAGGGAGCCGGACGCCCGGTGCCATCACTGCGTCCACTGCACGGAGGATACGGCGCGGCATACGCTGGCCGAGTGTGCCGCGTGGGACGAGCCGCGCCGTGCCCTCGTAGCAGAGGTTGGAGAAGACCTGTCGCTGCTGGCCGTCGCTCGCGCGATGGTTGGCAGTGCAGAGTCCTGGGACGCAGTGGTGTCCTTCTGCGAAACCGTCATGTCGCAGAAGGAGGCTGCGGAGAGGTTGAGGGAGGTCGAGACCGCTCTCCCGACCCGCAGCAGACGCACCGGGCGTCGGCAGAGGGCGGACAACGCCCTCTTCCGGCCCCCCTAAATAGGTCCAGGGGCGACGGATTCGGGGACATCCGTCGCCCCCCATGACACTGGACCCGAGACGGCGGCGCGTCGTGTTCCACGCGCGCCTCTCCGAGCCGTAGCGGGGGGAGTTGTACACCTCACTCCCCCCGGGACGAGGCCCGCAGGTCGAGCGGGCCGGCACTAGTCCGGGGCAGCGGAAGTCGCATCAGATCCCGCTGCCCCCCCCGACGCAAGTGTGCGATGGAACACCGGTGTGGTTTTAGTCAGTACGAGTCTGACAGACCCCTCCGCTCTCCCCAGGGCGGAGGACATCCATTGAGGATTTCCACATCGTGAAAAAAAAAAAAAAAAAAAAAAAAAAGGTTAGGTTAGGTTAGGTTAGGTTAGGTTAGGTTAGGTTAGGTTAGGTTAGGTTAGGTTAGGTTAGGTTAGGTTAGGTTTTTTTTTTTTTTTTTTTTTTTTATTGTTTTGGCAGGAGTGGAAAATCCCCACGGACACCTCGACTATCTCACAGGAATATCTCCTGTGAGAGAGTCGAGGTAGTGCCGGACTCGAACCGGCTAAAAACCACTCCTGCTCTGCTCGTGTCCCCCTGACATAGTCAGAGACCTTTTTAAGCTTCGTTTATTATGTTTACTAGTATTTAATTTTATTATTGTATGTAGAAATTGACATTTATTTTATGATTTTAAAAGTGTTTCATTTTTATAAGTTTTAATTATATGCTAAGTTTGTCTATGCTTATACCTAAATATCTATTCTAAAAAAAAAGAAACGTCCATATTTGGAAAAACACAGAATATTAGCTGTTTTTGTTCCGGTCAATCACTTTTTTAGCAACTTTTAGGCAGTAGTCTAATAAGATCTTTCTGGCTTTGGTTTCCGACATTAGGCTTGCAAGGGTGTTTTTGTTGATGCTTTGCTCTAATTTCTGCTCGGCATTGTATCGCTCGTTTTCAGACACTGGGCATTCTGTTATTATGTGGGCGATCGACTCCACCTTTCCTGGTTCGCAGATGCACGATGGGTTCTCCTTACACTTGAAACGGTGCAGGTATTCGGAGAACCCACCGTGCCCCGTGAGAATCTGTGTCAGGATGGCCGTTGGTTGCACCTTTTTCACAATTTTAAAGGCGTCGATCGCATCAGGGAAGAACAGTTTCGTAGCAGAGGCTGTTTCGCCATTTTGGTACCTCCGGTTCCATTCGTCGAGCGACCCCAAACGGATCTGTCGCTTGACGAATGAAACCGGGCAGCGGTCATAGTCCGGCCTCTTTTTAGACCGGAGTGCAGCCTCCTTCGCGAGATCGTCTGCGCGCTCGTTGCCCTCCAGCCCTGCGTGTGCCTTTATCCAGAACAAAGAAATATCTTTGCTCTGGACAAACGCAGCGGCAACGTTCGCTCTCGCCTCCACGGCCAGCGCGTGGAGGGAACCTTGGTTTGTGACTGTCTGTAGTGCGGCCTTTGAGTCACTATAGATACCGAAGGTTCCCTCTTTGCGCTTGAGGATTTCGCGCGTGGCTACGCATATGGCCAGAAGTTCTGCCTGGTAGACCGTGCAGTACGGTGGCAGGCTAAGCTTGACGGACTTGATCTCGGCATCGCTGTCCCAGAGTGACAGCGCTGCTCCGACCTTGCCCGCAATCTTGCTGCCATCCGTGAATACTCTGACTGCTTGGGTATTGTGGGTGTCCACAAGCGTCCGGTCTTCCAGGCACACGAACTCCATGGCCGTATGTTTCGCCGGGTGCGGAGTCTCTGCAAATGCCACCACCCGCTCTACCTCCCTGCCCGCAAGTGCTGGCTGTGGCACCCCCCTCTTCGCCTCATACAGAGCGGCTGCTTCTTGTATGCGGAGGTCGAGTGGGAGTATCCCAGCCAGTACCAGGGACGCGTTCAGCGATACGGTGCGGTAGGATTTGCAGAGCTTCTGCGCGAATCCTCGCTGGACCGTGTTGAGGCTCTTCTGCACTCCGATCTTTTTCGCGGCCGGCGCCCAGGCGCTTGCCGCGTACAAAATCAGCGGCTCCACTGCTGCCGTGTATATCGTGTGGATGATCTCCGGGTGAAGGCCCCAGCTCACTTTTGCCGCACGTGCCAGCTGCTTGTAAATGTTGACAGCTTTTCTGCATACGTTTGCGACGTGGGAGTTGAAAGTGAGCTGGTGGTCGACGGTGAGACCCAGTATTTTGATTTCCTTAGACATGCCAATGTCTACCCCGCCCATGCTCAGGAGTGGGACGTCGTACTTAAGCTTCTTGGTTATGGTTAGGTTAGGTTAGGTTAGGTTAGGTTAGGTTAGGTTAGGTTAGGTTAGGTTAGGTTAGGTTAGGTTAGGTTGGGGCCGATCTGTATTTATGCTTTCGCGGTTGCACAACGACATGCTTTGCTCACGCTTTGCATGGTAGCATAGATGCAGGTCTACCTTACTGCCTCCCTCAGAGGCGGTAGGGTGGCGGGGTCTTGAGGGAGAGCGCTACGGTCGTGTAGATCCTCAAGGCAAGTCTGGTGTGTTCACCTTCACGTGGTTGCCGCCCTGTTCTTGGTCTAATTCCATAAGAAATAGACGCAACAAAAACCACCAGGCGCTTTCTGGGGGGGGGGGCGCATCGCACTTCGTATGATCGACTCCCGTCATGCGAGGTGCGGTGTGCGTTTCCCCTGCGTGCCCCTCTGAGCGTAGCAGAGGGCATGTCAGGGGAGTGGGGTCCTCCTTTTGCGAGGTTCTCGCAGAAGGAGGAGGCGGGGCGGCGCGGTGGGAGGATCGTGTTTGGAGGACATGATCCTCTCGCCGTGCCGCTCCGCGGGCGGAGAGGGGGGGAAGGGGCGTTTGTCCTCCCTCCTCACGGTGACGGGCGGGCGACAGGCGCGGAGGTGCCTCCGCCCGCATTGCACCCGTCACCCCGCGGGGGACTGGGCCTCCCGCTTCCCGGCGTGCGTGCGTGAACACCATGCTGGGGAGCGAGGAGAGGAGGCCTGGTCAGAGGTAGCCTCCTTTTGCGAGGTTCTCGCAGAGGGAGGAGGCGGGGCGGCGCGGTGGGAGGATCATGCTCGGAACATGATCCTCTCGCCGCACCGCTCCGTGGGCGGTGAGGGGGGGAAGGGGCGTTTGCCCTCTCTCCTCACGGTGACGGGCGGGCGACAGGCACGGAGGTGCCTCCGCCCGCATTGCACCCGTCACCTCGCGGGGGACTGGGCCTCCCGCTTCCCGGCGTGCGTTGGCGGACGCCATGCTGGGGAGCGCGGAGGCCTGGTCAGCGGTAGCCTCCTTTTGCGATTTCGCAAAAGGAGGAGGCGGAGCGCGCGCGGGAGGTCTCTCTCTCGCTGCGCTGCTCCGCGGGCGGAGAGGGGGGGAAGGGGCATTTGCCCTCCTTCCTCACGGTGACGGGCGGGCGACAGGCGCGGGGGTGCCTCCGCCCGCATTGCACCCGTCACCTCCGTCGGTCATTCCCGAACCCCCTCCTCCACGCCCGTGCCGTGAGGGCAAGAGGGGGGGTCCGCCTTGTGTTCGTCGGCGGGGGACTGGAAGTAAAGGCTGTGCCGGATTCCCAGTCCCCCTCCACTATGACGAAGCGGGAATGCGCTGGGTCGTTTTAGTGGGTATACCGGGTTTTGCACGCCCGGGGAGTCCCACATACCCCTCCCGTCCCCCGACGGGAGGGCATGCGTAATGCATTTTTTCCCAGCGTGAAAAAAAAAAAAAAAAAAAAAAAAAAAAAAAAAAAAAAAAAAAGGTTAGGTTAGGTTAGGTTAGGTTAGGTTAGGTTAGGTTAGGTTAGGTTAGGTTAGGTTAGGTTAGGTTAGGTTAGGTTAGGTTAGGTTAGGTTAGGTTAGGTTAGGTTTTTTTTTTTTTTTTTTTTTATTTTTTATTTTTGAGAAAAAGGGTAACACTAAGGGTATGTCTTCCCTTTTCCAGGGTGGGTTTGGGTTTGGGAAGGTATAGGAAGGATTGTGAATAAGTGGGAAAGGATTAAGGATGAAATAAGTTTTTCAGTCCTAAAGTTATATAATTGGTTAAAAAAAAAAAAAAAAAGAGACACTGTTTAAAATAGAGCTAAAAATGTTTAAGTGGAGTTAGGGCTAACATAAAATTAAGTTTAAACACAATAATAAATGTAATCTTAAATTGTAAATACAATATATAAAACTATAGTTAAGTAATAATAACAATTAGGAGATGATAATGCGATGTTTTTTTTTTTTTTTTTTTTTTTTTTTTTTTTTTTTTTTTTTTTTTTTCTTTTATATTATATAGTTTTTTTTTTTTTTTTTTTGGAAGTCATAAGATTAGCATAGTTTATTGTTGAGGTTACAAAATATGATGAAAATAGAGGATACATGCTTTGATTAGTTTTAATAGTCTTAAGGCTAACATAGGGGTTTTATAATTATGATATAAGTGCTGAGCCTAGATGCTAAATACATGCATGATGCATGCTAAATACAAACTATAAAATAAAACAGAAATCATAATAAAAAAAAAGACAGTGAATGGTCCAGCGAGAGCTAATCAGGCTTGTTAAACCGTTTTAGCTGTCTGACAATCTGGTAAATATGGTTGTGCAACGTGTCAGTTGCCTCTGGGCACAGTATTACCCGAGACAGTTCATACGGGTCAGAATTATTTGCTACAATCAGGTGGTCGTTTCTTGTTGAGGAAAAGCGAGGGCAGTCTTGCATCAAATGTTGCCAGGTCTGAATGGACAGATAGTCGCACGGACACAGGTTATCCGTCGCTATACAAAATCGGTGGAGATAAGACTTGTGGTAGCCATGGTTGGAGAGGTATTGCGTGATGGCGAAATTTGGCTTAACTTTGGCTAGGTATGCTTGGAGGTGATCGTAAGTGGGAAGAAGAGTTTTGATGTGAGTGGCTTTATCATATAGATCTGAAGATGCCTGACGGCAAAGGAGAGAGTTCTGGTATTTTATAAAACTAATTGGGATTGAAGAGTAGTCACAGGAGCGGTGAAGTTTAGCAGCAGATTTGGCAGCGGAGTCAGCCAGCTCATTTCCTGGAATGCCAACATGGGATTTAATCCAAACAAATGTTAAGTTGAGGCCAGCTGTCTCCGCGTCAAAAAGGAGATTTTGAATTTGTGTGGCGAAATGATTTGAGCTAAGTGGGTTTGACAGTTCCGTGAGGGCGGACTTACAGTCCGAGAGGATAGTAGAGGATGGGGTATTATTATGGACAATCCACTTGCAGGCGTGCAGGATTGCACACAATTCGGCTTGGAATACAGAGCAGCAGTCGTGCAGCTTCAGCTTTTTGGTGAAGATGACGTTATTATTTTTGAGGATGACGAAAGCAGCTCCCACCCTGTCATTGTGCTTACTACCGTCAGTGAATATTTGAAAGCTTTCAGGAGAGCACTTTGCCACAACTTCTTCTGGGGTTTTGCATTCATTAAATTTAATTCCATTCCTAAGAGACGGATGAAGAAACTCAGTTGGAGGGGTGGGAGTTTCCAGTTTGATGTCAGAGGGGAGAAATGATGAGTAGCCATTAAGTTTGGATCGTTCGCAATCCGCCATTGCGAGTATTTTGGCTGGAAGAGGAGTGAGGTTTGCAAGGGAAATTGCTGTGGGGGTGTTAACGGTACGAAATCCTTGGATGATCTTTAAAGCGAACAGTCTTTGTAGAGAGAGAAGTTTCTTGCAAATGTGGGAGTATCGTAGTGCGCCAGACCACACGCTTGCAGCGTAATAAATTATGGGTTGTATAACTTGTTGATAAATTATTCGGATGTTCTCGGAGTGGACGCCCCAGGTCGGTCTAACAAATATGGTTAGTTTACTGAGAAGCCTCTTTGATTTTTCTATGACGTAAGCCACATGCTGTGTGAACCGCAGCTTCCGATCGATGATAATGCCGAGGTATTTGAATGAGTTAACAAATGTGACATTTTGATTTTTGACTTTTATTACGCATTTGGTGGCTTTGTTATTGAACCCCATAGCCTGAGTTTTTTCCGGCCCGAAAGAGAGCTTGACAGACTCACCCCATGTCATGATTTTAGAAAGGGTGTTGTTGGTCAGTTGTTCAAGTTCAGATGTGTTCTTGGCGTGGGTTATGAGCAGTACGTCGTCAGCGAAGGCTTGGAGGTGGCAGCCAGGCGGCAACTCCATCGCCAGGAGCTCGTCCAGGATGACGTTCCACAGGGTAGGTCCGCAAACCGATCCCTGTATGCAGCCCCTGGTCATGGACTTATCCACCTGGCAGTCGGCGAATGTTATGCACACTTTTCGATTTGAGACGTAATCGCGGAGTAAGTGGTATATATTGGCCGGACAATTTGTGACCCGGAGTCGCTGAAAAATGGCTGGCCACCACGCATGATCGAATGCGGCCTTGATATCTAGGGACACCGCTATAACGCTTTCCCCGTTTGTCCTAGCTTCCCTAACAGCCCGAAGGGCACTGTCGATAGCCTGGAAGGTGGAAGTGGATTTTTTAAAGCCGAATTGGAGGTTTGAAGAAGCAGACGAAATGGTTAAATGGTGAGTGAGTCGGGTTATAAGTAATTTTTCCAATAATTTTCCAAAGACGTTGATTAGGCCGATGGGTCTGAAAGAAGAACTAAGTGAAAAGTCAGTTTTTCCCGGTTTTGGGATAACTTTTACCAATGCCACCTTCCAGGCGCTAGGAAAATGATTGATGAAGAGGCACCTGTTCAACAAGTCAGTGATGATTTCAGGAAAATGAGTGGCGAATTGCAGGCATATGTCTGCGGTGAGGTGATCCGGGCCAGGGGCTCTTTTGTGATTCATTTGTTTGATGCAATTGATGATTTCGGTGTAAATGAATGGGGGTTCATTGTGGGTGTCTATGGGTAAACTTATAAGGGATCTGAGGTGTTGTTGGGAGGGAGTATCATCGGAGGTATCGTCCTCCGGATAGAATTTGTTGAGAAGAGCGCGTGCAGTGTCCCGCGAGTCAGTTGTGTAAGTGCCGTCTTCAAGTTTTAGTGTAGCGGGTGGCTGTCTAAGGGGAATGGTCTTTATTATTCGATTTGTCACTGAATAAACGTCCTCCTTTGTTTGGCGGTTGCAGAACTCCCGGAAGTGCTCGGTGGAAGTGGAGCGAATAGCCTCAGAATATTCCTTGCGGAACCTGCTATTGTCTTCCAGGAGGTCGAAGATAGGTCTTCTGCGGCGTTTGCGGTTAAGCATTCGATGATGTGTGTGTAGTACTTTGGCCTTGAGTTCGTCCAATTTGTGGTTCCACCAAGGAGGTTTACGAGGATAGCCGGAGTTACGAGGAAGAATATTGTCACAGGCACTTTGGATGGATGTAGTCAGTTGCTCGACATATGTGTCGAGGCCGGATGCTGATAGGCGTGAGATGTTGGTTTGTGTATCTAGGTTATTGCAGATTTCGTTTTTGAATTTGTCCCCGACTATGTCCCATCTGACTGTAGAGGTGTTGTATCTGAAGGTGGTCATACTTAAGTTGCGGGTGAGGGGAGTCCTGCCGAAGGCGACCCGGAATTCGATGGCACTGTGTTCGGTTGAGGGGCACATATCGCTATTGACCATCCAATCAGTGACGGCACAGTTTTGAGGGTCACTGACAAGAGTGATGTCAATGATGGATGCTCGTAGTTGGTTGTGAGTTGTGGTGGTGAAAGTAGGTTCGGTTCCCTCGTTGCAAATGAATAGATTGTGTTGTAAGAAGAGATCAGCGACTATGTTGCCCCTTCTATTGTTGGTAGCTGAACCCCAGAGACTATGCCAACCATTAAAGTCGCCACATATTATGTGGGTGGAGCCAGCCGTCCTCTCAAGAAAAACAGCAAGTCGTTGAAGAACGTTGCTGTTATCCTCACGAGGTTCCACATATACAGAAACTAAATAAATATTTCTTTGTCCCGCGCTATTTAATTTCACGATAGACAGATTGGGGTGAGAGAATTCGGTGAAACCAATAGTGCTAACAAGATTTTCCTTGACGAGGATAGATGCCTTAGTAGTGGACTGTTCAGGGAATTGAAATATCGTGTACCCAGGGAATGCTCCCATGATCTTATTAGTGCCAGTGTAAGGTTCGTTAATGAAGACAAAGTCAGTGTCAGCATTGGAAGTGTGTACTTTAAGTTCCTGGGTGGCATTTCGGCCTCTGCCAAGATTTACCTGAATACAACTAAACGAGCGAGTGTTACTGTTTTTTCTAAGCTGTCTGCGGTCCATAGTCAATTCTATCTTGAAGCTTCTTTGTCATATGAATGACCCTGTGACAAGTGTTTGATGTGGCGCTGTGTTGTGTGTTGAGTTCCCACTTGAACTGCTTGTTATGCTGTATACAATTGAAACAGTCGACAGCCGAGGTGTCCCTTTTTACAGGGCAGTCCTTGTATAGGTGAGTGGGTGAAGAGCAGTGAGAGCACACAGGGTTTGGTGAGGTGCAGTTTTTCCTGGTGTGTCCAAACTGTAGGCAGGTGTAGCACTGCAGCAGAGGTACGTGTTCCTCTGCGTGTACGCGCTGATGGTCAATGTTGACTTTGCCAGTCCTTATAATCGCTCTCCACAGAGGGGGGGCAACCAGGAAAACAGCGTTGTATAATTCTATATTTTTGTTAGCGCGCTTGAACCTAAATGTCAAATCACCGGGTGAGATGGGGATATGGAACGTGTTTTGTGATGTGATGATGTCGACTAACTGATCGGAAGGGGTATTATTGGACACCCCCTTGAGTATAATCATAGGTTTTAGTTTTTTACACGGCTCTGCCGTCAGATTACAGTTGGCCTGCCGGACTTTGTCAAGGGTTATGTCCCGATGTTCTTCGTTATCGAATTCGACTCTGACTTTCTTGTTGGAAACAAATCTGACGTCAGCAGGGGAGAATTTGGTGTCTTTGAAGGAGACACTGGCCCTAAAGGCCTGCAGGGTGTCCTTCGCAGTTGATTCCTCGTTAGTGGCTGATAGAATTAAGGCCGGTTTAGAGACCGGGATGGGGGGAGGAGAAAGTGGTGCAGGTGCTCGGCCAGCCAAAGTGGCGGTAGCAGCAGCTGCGTAGCTTGCGTGAGCTTGAGGCTGAGAGGTGTTTAATGATTTTTTGAGAGAGGTGATTTCGGTTTTTATAACCCCAGTGAGGTCAGAAATTATGGATTTTTTTAATTCGGTAAAACTACGGGAGTCCTGGGAGTCGTAACGGAGTGGTTCGCTTTGGGTGCTAGAGGCCGTATGATTGCTGATGTTGACAATTTCGTTGAATATGTCAACAATTTTGTTTTTGTTATCCCTGCTCAGACTCTTGCCGATAGTGAGGAGCTGTCGCGCGGCTTCGATTTTATTGTTAACGAACTTGTAAAAGTCAAATGTGGCAGTTGGAGCTGGGGCGTCAGGAGTTTCATCAGCAGACATAAAGTCGCAGTTTAGCCCATCCTCATCCGACAGAGTCAGGGAGTTGGCACGTGAGCGGGCCGATGTAGACATTGGCTCATAAGATATGGTAATTTACAGTAAAGTTTTTTTTTTTTTTTTTTATTATTATTATTATTATTTATTTTTTATTTGGGGGTGGGGGGGGGGGGTGGTATTACGTTTTAACTGGAGTAATGTCTGACTAAGTGTTGCGGTTGAGTAAACAATAAAATTTATAAGAAATGGGTCCAACAAGTGCCCCGGGTGATCCAAAATTTAGGAGTTCAGGATCCAAAATGAAATCACTAGTAGCGCAAGAAAAAGTCCTGCAGGTAGATACCCTGGACTCTACCACCGCTGGTAGGGTGTCGAAAGTACCGATGGTTTAATGAAAAAAATTTGGGAGTTCGAAGACCAGACCAGGTCCAGTCGGTAGTGTGCTCAAATCTGGGGTCAGATTGGCTCTATCTTCTCCCGTTCCCGAGATATGGCCTTTTGTAGATTTGGAAAAATAAGGAAATGGAAGTTGAGGAAAAAGGAAAAGAGGGGGGGGGATGGATAGGTAGGTGGTGGTCTCTACCTCGTTGAGTCGTTCCGACTCAACTCTGGCTGAATCCGCGGTCAAAAAACGCCTATCTTCTCCGGTTTTCGAGATATCTGCTTTAGATGTTACTGCAGTACCGTACCGCGCCGTGTCGTGTCGCAGGCAAATCTTCCAGTTGACCTAGCTGGGTCTACGCTGCTCCGATTTTGGCGTGTGTGGGCTCGTTGTTTCGGTCTTTTTGAGCTCTTTCCAATAGGTTGGTTTTTAAGGTCGACTTAGGGGAGGGGAATGGGGAGGGGTGAGGGGGGGGGGTATTGGTGTTGCTATGGAGTGTTAGTGAGATGTTTTGGAAGGTCCAGTCGGTAGTGTGCTCGAATCTGGGGTCAGATTGGCTCTATCTCCTCCCGTTCCCGAGATATGGCCTTTTGTAGATTTGGAAAAATAAGGAAATGGAAGTTGAGGAAAAATGAAAAGAGGGGGGGGGATGGATAGGTAGGTGGTGGTCTCTACCTCGTTGAGTCGTTCCGACTCAACTCTGGCTGAATCCGCGGTCAAAAAACGCCTATCTTCTCCGGTTTTCGAGATATCTGCTTTAGAAGTTACTGCAGTACCGTACCGCGCCGTGTCGTGTCGCAGGCAGATCTTCCAGTTGACCTAGCTGGGTCTACGCTGCTCCGATTTTGGCGTGCGTGGGCTCGTTGTTTCGGTCTTTTTGAGCTCTTTCTGATAGGTTGGGTTTTAGGGTCGACTTAGGGGAGGGGAATGGGGAGGGGGTGGGGGGGTATTGGTGTTGCTATGGAGTGTTAGTAAGATGTTTTGAATGGTTATAATATAACCGATTTGTGGTCAGAATTGCACTCGAGACTGGGTTTTGGGTAGAGGATTGGACTTAGGGTCACAGAAATATAGCTTTTTTGAATTTATGGTAAATTTTGTAATTTCCGGAAATTAAACGAGACTTTTGAATATTCGTAGCATGAAGGCTATTAGTGGTAGGGATCTGATTTAGATAACTAATCACACAACAAAGGCCAGACTGTCAGACAACTTAATCAGTTGGATCAGGTCGGAGCAAAAACCCGCGCACATCAGCCACAAGGTGGCAAGCGGAAATTAAATTTTAAGTATTACAATATCAAGGGTCTGGTGCTGATGTGATGCTGTCAATATATGCCAAATATGTCCAGGCAGTAACACCAACCAGAATCCACAAACAGATCCAGCCGGACGCCTACGGTTACCCAGATATTGGAATACCTATTGTTTACACAAACGAAACAAGCTTATTTGGTAGTTACATGAAAGATACAGTTGCACAAAAACTATTATAACTTAATTACTATTTGCTTTAAAAATCTAAAAATGGTATCAAAATAATCTTAAAGAGATGGACAATCTGATGATGTGAGCGTATTGCTGTCTTCCTCGATGACAATTGCTGCTAATATGGTCTTGAAGATAATGAAAGTGAAAATGTACCTGAATAAGGCGTGGTTTTTGGTGTGCGAAGGTTGATAGAATTGGTTTCGGGTTGGGGTCCTCCTAGTGGTCTTTGAGGCCGTCCGGATTTAGCTGCATAACCGGCCGCAGACCTCAGGTTTCCCAGATAGGGTCGATGTTCTGAGATGGTTTTCGGCGAATAACTTCGGAGTTTCTTGCCCGATGGAAGGCAAACTTGGTGGGAAGTTGCGGGGTGGAGAGACGCTTCCAACGATACCAGAAAGTTGGTGGGTTGTCGGTCGCTTTTCCAAGCGCCAGCCGATTTTGTAGTTTTCGACCTGGTTTTTTGAGGAATTCTACTTCGAGGAACTGCGTCCGGGTGAAGCACGATACACCACACTATTCACTGCACAGAGACGAAACTTTTGATGCCACTTTCACGTTTCTAGCTCTTATATAGCCGCTGGGAGGATTTTTTAACCGAGCGCGGTTCAGAAAACGATCCGTTCTCGGCGCCGTCTGGCTGCAACTGGGTTAGGTTAGGTTAGGTTAGGTTAGGTTAGGTTGGGGCCGATCTGTATTTATGCTTTCGCGGTTGCACAACGACATGCTTTGCATGGTAGCATAGATGCAGGTCTACCTTACTGCCTCCCTCAGAGGCGGTAGGGTGGCGGGGTCTTGAGGGAGAGCGCTACGGTCGTGTAGATCCTCAAGGCAAGTCTGGTGTGTTCACCTTCACGTGGTTGCCGCCCTGTTCTTGGTCTAATTCCATAAGAAATAGACGCAACAAAAACCACCAGGCGCTTTCTGGGGGGGGGGGGCACATCGCACTTCGTATGATCGACTCCCGTCATGCGAAGTGCGGTGTGCGTTTTCCCCTGCGTGCCCCTCTGAGCGTAGCAGAGGGCATGGCAGGGGAGTGGGGTCCTCCTTTTGCGAGGTTCTCGCAGAAGGAGGAGGCGGGGCGGTGCGGCGGGAGGATCGTGTTTGGAGGACATGATCCGCTCGCCGCGCCGCTCCGCGGGCGGAGAGGGGGGGAAGGTGCGTTTGCCCTCCCTCCTCACGGTGACGGGCGGGCGACAGGCGCGGAGGTGCCTCCGCCCGCATTGCACCCGTCACCCCGCGGGGGACTGGGCCTCCCGCTTCCCGGCGTGCGTGCGTGAACACCATGCTGGGGAGCGAGGAGAGGAGGCCTGGTCAGAGGTAGCCTCCTTTTGCGAGGTTCTCGCAAAGGGAGGAGGCGGAGCGGCGCGGCGAGAGGATCATGCGCGGAACATGATCCTCTCGCTGCGCCGCTCCGCGGGCGGTGAGGGGGGGAAGGGGCGTTTGCCCTCTCTCCTCACGGTGACGGGCGGGCGACAGGCACGGAGGTGCCTCCGCCCGCATTGCACCCGTCACCTCGCGGGCGACTGGGCCTCCCGCTTCCCGGCGTGCGTTGGCGGACGCCATGCAGGGGAGCGCGGAGGCCTGGTCAGCGGTAGCCTCCTTTTGCGATTTCGCAAAAGGAGGAGGCGGAGCGCGCGCGGGAGGTCTCTCTCTCGCTGCGCTGCTCCGCGGGCGGAGAGGGGGGGAAGGGGCATTTGCCCTCCCTCCTCACGGTGACGGGCGGGCGACAGGCGCGGGGGTGCCTCCGCCCGCATTGCACCCGTCACCTCCGTCGGTCATTCCCAACCCCCTCCTCCACGCCCGTGCCGTGAGGGCAAGAGGGGGGGTGTGCCTTGCGTTCGTCGGCGGGGGACTGGAAGTAAAGGCTGTGCCGGATTCCCAGTCCCCCTCCACTATGACGAAGCGGGAATGCGCTGGGTCGTTTTAGTGGGTATACCGGGTATTGCACGCCCGGGGAGTCCCACATACCCCTCCCGTCCCCCGACGGGAGGGCATGCGTAATGCATTTTTTCCCAGCGTCAAAAAAAAAAAAAAAAAAAAAAAAAAAGGTTAGGTTAGGTTAGGTTAGGTTGGGGGACCACCCCACAGAGCTTACGTCCACGTCGTGTCCCCTGGAAACGGCCCAGTTTGACCACCGTAACGGAGTGGCAGACTGGGTACGGCCAAAGTGCTCTGTGCTCTCGTAGCAAATTTTATTAACTGTCTTGTGTGTTACGAATCTGCGGAATGCCCAAACAATCGCGGGACGCCTCCGGGCGTTTTTTAAAACCAAAAGGCCCTTCTCAGGACCAACCCAAAGGCCCTTCTCAGGGCCACTCCGACGCTCCGGCGTCAGAGGCTAGCCGCGCGCCGTCTGCGGCTAGCTTCTTCGGAGGGGCGAGCGAGTCGTCTGACAACGACTCACATTTTGGTGTGTCGGACGACTCGCGGTCGCGGAAGAGGGTCCGCCGGAGCGGTGGTTCCGATGGCTCCTCGGGCTCGGGGTCGACGAGGTTGCCGAAGGCTAAAAAGCCGACGGCAGCCTCGGATACCCATGACGTTGGGCTCGCGGACGCCCAACGCCAGTTGGACCTGGCTCGGCGGGCGCAACTCCAGCAAGAGCTGGAGGAGCGAGTTGCTGCCAAAGAGAGGCGGGCGCAAGTCGCCCGGGCCAGGTCTGGGTACGGTGCGTCCCGCGTTCATTACGCGGACCACTCTCTGGCGGAGCTGGAGAGAATGGCGGAGGAGGACGAGGAGGAGATTCTGGAGGTCGCCTCTAAGTCCTCCAATCTTAAGGGGACCTTCCAGAAGGCCCTCAAGTGCCGGGCCGCGAGCATGCGCGGTGTCGTCACGGAGCTGGTCCAGCGGAAGACCACCGACGAGACGCGGCAACTGCAGGCGAGGATTGATCGCCTGCAGTCGGAGGTCAGCCAGCTTCATCAGAAGCTGGCTGAAGCCACGGCCCGGCCACTACGAGCCGAGACGAGCCCTGCGGTAGAGGGCCCCTCCTCCTCCAACCTTGAGGATATCATCCGCAAGGTTGTTATGGAGGAGAGGGCCTTCACTAGAGCCTGCCTAGCAGGGATAGAGGACCGGCTCCTGCCGGAGAAACGCCTCCGACCGCTGCTTGCGGCGGATAAGAGGCAGACCCAGTCGGGGCCGTCCTCCTCCCAGGTGGAAGACGACGCCCTTCTCCCTTCAACCACCCCGTCCAACGAGTGGACGGAAGTGGTCCGTAAGGGGAAGGGCAAAGGGAAAAAGTCGGCGCCGGCCGCCCCTGTCCCCCCCCCCACCACCGCTCCCAGCCGGTCGCAGACGACCGGCAAGGGAAAGGGGAAGGGAAAAGGGAAAGGGAGGGCAAAGCGGCTAGTCCCCCCGAAAACCGCGGCCGTCGTGGTGACGCTCACCGCGGAGGCTGCGGAGCGAGGGGAGACATACGCCTCCATTTTGGTGCGTGCGCGTGGCAATGTCGATCCCACCCAACTAGGGATCGGCAGTGTGTCTTGCCGGCGGACCCAAGCCGGGGCTCGAATTTTCGAGTTCCCGGGGGCAGAGGGGAGTGCCCATGCTGACCTCTTCGCAGCCAAGCTGCAGGAGGTCATCGCGGATTCGGCCAAGGTGGCCCGGCCGGTCAAGGCGGCGGCCATAGAGGTGACGGACCTGGACGACTCCGTCACCAAGGAGGAGGTGGTGGCGGCGGTCGCAGCGGTAGGGGGCTGTGGCGTCGCGGCGGTCCAAGGCCGGGACATAAGGCCCGGCCGTGGCGGCATGGGCACCATTCGCCTCGAGTGCCCAGTCGCCGCTGCCAAAGCCGTCCTTGCCAAGGGGCGGCTCACAGTCGGCTTGAGCTCGGGTGCAGTCCGGGCTCTCGAGGAACAGCCTCTGCGGTGTTTCCGGTGCTTCGGCATCGGACACACCCGGCCTCTGTGTCCGTCCACGGTAGACAGGACGGACACGTGCTACCGTTGCGGCAAGGAGGGCCACAAAGCCGCCTCCTGCAAGGCCGCCACGCCGCACTGCGCGGTGTGTGCTGCCAGTGGCTGCCCGGCAGGCCACATTATGAAGGGGAGGAACTGCAATCCTCCCCCTAAGCGGGGCAAAGTGCAGGCGCCGAGCGGGTTTGCTACTACCGCTAGCACCGTCGTCCCTGCGGCAGCTGCGGAGGAGGGTGCGATGTCCGACTGATGGATCGAACATCGGGTCGAACATCGCATCCTTGGCTGATGGCTGAGTGGTCGGTGGACTCGGCAAAGGTCGCCGAGCCTTGCTCGGTCCCTGGCCGTTCGCTGGGTGACCGGGTTGGCTCGGTGGCGTTGCTGTCGCGGTGTCCCACAGACTCCCCTCCCCTCTCGCTCTTAGAGAGGGGAACGGGATACGTGGCCGCCGCGTTTGCCTCCTTTTGCGAGGACGTAATCTCGCAAAAGGAGGAGGCGGAGCGTGCGCGGGTTTGCTGCGCCGCTCCGCAGACGAAGAAGGGGTCGGAGAAGGCTCCGTCCTCTCCCTCCTCATGGTGGTGACGGGCGGGCGATAGGCACGGGGGTGCCTCCGCCCGCATTGCACCCGTCACTACCTTCGTCGGTCATTCCCGGGCCCGTCCCCCTCCCCAAGGGGGGGGGCGTGAGGGGTCCGACATGCGGGTCAATCGTCGGCGGAGGACTGGACGTAAAGGCTGTGCCGATTTCCCAGTCCCCCGCCACTTAGACGAAGCGGGAATGCCGCTGGGTTATTTTAGTGGGTATACCGGGTCATACCCGGGGAGTCCCACATAGCCCTCTCATCCCCCGATGGGAGGGTATGCGTAATGCATTTTTTCCCAGCGCAAAAAAAAAAAAAAAAAAAAAAAAAAAAAAAAAAAAAAAAAAAAGGTTAGGTTAGGTTAGGTTAGGTTAGGTTCTGTGCCGGTTTCCCAGTCCCCTGCCACTCTGACGAAGCGGGAATGCGCTGGGTCGTTTTAGTGGGTATACCGGGTCCGCCCGGGGAGTCCCACATACCCCTCCCGTCCCCCGACGGGAGGGTATGCGTAATGCATTTTTTCCCAGCGTAAAAAAAAAAAAAAAAAAAAAAAAAAAAGGTTAGGTTAGGTTAGGTTAGGTTAGGTTAGGTTAGGTTAGGTTAGGTTGGGGCCGATCTGTATTTATGCTTTCGCGGTTGCACAACGACATGCTTTGCATGGTAGCATAGATGCAGGTCTACCTTACTGCCTCCCTCAGAGGCGGTAGGGTGGCGGGGTCTTGAGGGAGAGCGCTACGGTCGTGTAGATCCTCAAGGCAAGTCTGGTGTGTTCACCTTCACGTGGTTGCCGCCCTGTTCTTGGTCTAATTCCATAAGAAATAGACGCAACAAAAACCACCAGGCGCTTTCTGGGGGGGGGGGGGGGCACATCGCACTTCGTATGATCAACTCCCGTCATGCGAAGTGCGGTGTGCGTTTCCCCTGCGTGCCCCTCTGAGCGTAGCAGAGGGCATGGCAGGGGAGTGGGGTCCTCCTTTTGCGGGGTTCTCGCAGAAGGAGGAGGCGGGGCGGCGCGGCGAGTGGATCATGCGCGGAACATGATCCTCTCGCCGCGCCGCTCCGCGGGCGGAGAGGGGGGGAAGGGGCGTTTGCCCTCCCTCCTCACGGTGACGGGCGGGCGACAGGCGCGGAGGTGCCTCCGCCCGCATTGCACCCGTCACCCCGCGGGGGGACTGGGCCTCCCGCTTCCCGGCGTGCGTGCGTGAACACCATGCTGGGGAGCGAGGAGAGGAGGCCTGGTCGGAGGTAGCCTCCCTTTGCGAGGTTCTCGCAGAGGGAGGAGGCGGGGCGGCGCGGTGGGAGGATCATGCTCAAGACATGATCCTCTCGCCGCACCGCTCCGTGGGCGGTGAGGGGGGGAAGGGGCGTTTGCCCTCCCTCCTCACGGTGACGGGCGGGCGACAGGCACGGAGGTGCCTCCGCCCGCATTGCACCCGTCACCTCGCGGGCGACTGGGCCTCCCGCTTCCCGGCGTGCGTTGGCGGACGCCATGCTGGGGAGCGCGGAGGCCTGGTCAGCGGTAGCCTCCTTTTGCGGTTTCGCAAAAGGAGGAGGCGGAGCGCGCGCGGGAGGTCTCTCTCTCGCTGCGCTGCTCCGCGGGCGGAGAGGGGGGGAAGGGGCATTTGCCCTCCTTCCTCACGGTGACGGGCGGGCGACAGGCATGGGGGTGCCTCCGCCCGCATTGCACCCGTCACCTCCGTCGGTCATTCCCGAACCCCCTCCTCCACGCCCGTGCCGTGAGGGCAAGAGGGGGGGTCCGCCTTGTGTTCGTCGGCGGGGGACTGGAAGTAAAGGCTGTGCCGGATTCCCAGTCCCCCTCCACTATGACGAAGCGGGAATGCGCTGGGTCGTTTTAGTGGGTATACCGGGTTTTGCACGCCCGGGGAGTCCCACATACCCCTCCCGTCCCCCGACGGGAGGGCATGCGTAATGCATTTTTTCCCAGCGTGAAAAAAAAAAAAAAAAAAAAAAAAAAAAAAAAAAAAGGTTAGGTTAGGTTAGGTTAGGTTAGGTTTCGGCGGGGGACTGATCGGCGGGGGACTGGAAGTAAAGGCTGTGCCGGATTCCCAGTCCCCCTCCACTATGACGAAGCGGGAATGCGCTGGGTCGTTTTAGTGGGTATACCGGGTTCGACCGCCCGGGGAGTCCCACATACCCCTCCCGTCCCCCGACGGGAGGGCATGCGTAATGCATTTTTTCCCAGCGTCAAAAAAAAAAAAAAAAAAAAAAGGTTAGGTTAGGTTAGGTTAGGTTAGGTTAGGTTTTTTTTTTTTTTTTTTTTTTTTTTTTTTTTTTTTTTTTTTTTTTTTTGTGCTTTTCCCCGTTCATGGGCAAACAGGATCTTAGAATTCTAGGTTTCTCATACATACCAGTTCTCGCATTTTTGCCTCTCGCACTTTTATGCTTCATACGGTTCTTTCTTTTATTCATCTCTTTCATTCTTAGCCGGGTGGGACTCCCGCTATACTATCTATCTACTTTTGGTTTATATACTATTCTTTATTTAGGGTAATTTCAGTACACAATTTCTTTTTATTAACATTGTTTGCTTCTTGCAAAGATGATTACATGTTTTCCTTGTTTCTATTTCTTAACTAATTACAATCTATATGCTAGGTTTTTATATATTCTAAGTTCTTATATAATAATTATGCACATTCAGTTTGAGGACCTTATCTCTTATTTCTATGTTATAATAATACATGTGCTTTCTTATTCTATTACATTTTATTTTCTAATTTAGTATCTAACATATTTTCTTACATGAATAATTTTACATCAAATTCCTTATTTTATATTTATACAATACGAGGTATTTAACTGAAACTTTATTTAACTTCTTATAATTATAACTCAAAATTCTAACTTTTACACAATGATTTGTTCTACTTGTTTTCTGGCTTTGTGACTTAAGGTTTGGACCCGCTTAGCTTGGACTGTTCTAGGGGCTTGTGTGGAATTCTTTCACATGTTTGTATTTATTTATTTTCTTTTGGGGTTGCGGCAATAACATATATATATACTTATGTTATACATATTTATTGACAGTTCTTGTTCTGAGGTTTTAACTATCTTCAACGTTTTTTGGTGTTTGTTTGGGGTGTGTGTTTCGTGTTTTAGGTGTGTGTTTGGTGTTTTGCGTGTATTTTGATATATTTGTATATATTTACTATATATTTTACATATCTGTGTTTTTTGTTGTTGTCTGGTTTCCATGTATCTGTTCATTTCGTAATTATAGTCCACTTTTGTTCTGTACTCCCAGTTTGTATTATTGTATTGGTGTGTTCCTGTGTGTGTTCCTGTGTGTATTCCTGTGTGTGTTGCATGTGTTCCTGTGTGTGTCGCGTGTGTTCCGTGTACCCTAGGTAACAATTTAGGTGTATGCTGTTGTCGTCCGAGCCAGGTAGTCCCATTTTTTGCGGACCGGGCACTCCACGCTGAATGCGTTATGATCGGTCCTCTGAAACTTCGAGTGCGAGCAGTTGCAGCACTGCGGTTCATTACCGGCAACAAATTCCACGCACTTCTCTCGAAGATGCGGTCCACCGCAGTGGCTGCACCTGTCCACACTCTCGGAGCAAAATTTCCGACCATGTCCAAAAGCCAGGCACTTTGTGCATTGGATAAGCGGTGACTGGTCCTCCACCTTGACCCTTTGCAGGTCGAGGTAAAGGGCACCAGCCTCCGTCATCCTCTGCCAAACCCTGGGTCTGACCTGGACGACGACGTGCGCCGTTTTGGGATTTCGGGTCCTTTTCTTATACTTTACTTGAATTTCTGTCTCGTCCTCGTCCATGTCCCTAAATATGCTCTTGTTCTGGGAGTGGAGCGCCTTAACCATGTCGTCGTCGGTGCCGTCTAAGAAGACATCCTTGAGGACGACCAACGGGTTTTTATTTTTCATGGGCGCTACCGCTAACCCTTCGCCTCGGCTCTCGATCCTTTCCTGTACTCTTTTCAGTTCAGCCTCTGTGTCGCATCCCAGTATAACCGTTTGGTTTTTTGCCTTTCTCACTTTATTTATTTTTAAGCCAGTTTCCCTGGCATCGACCGCCTTCTTCACTCTGGCTAACACCTCGTCCGCAGTCTCTTGGCTGCCCTCGAGGGTGACCGCCATCGAGTGAAGTGCCGGCCGATACCCGGGTCTGGCTGCCGTGACGCTGGCGTATGACGGCACTTCGGTTTTTGGCTCAGATTCCGCTCTCTTGATGGCCTCCTTAACGTCCCTAGCGGCTTCGTCAATCCTGAGCTCGAGGACTCCCTGCCCCACCTCAACCTTGCAGCTGAGTTCCTCGAGCTGTTCGCCGATCTTATCTAAGATGTCAGCACCGCTTTCGTTTATCTCCTCTTTGATAACCGATGTGACTTTTGAAACCTTCTCCTCCAGTTGGTTTAGCCGCGTCTCCAGGTTCGATTCCACCTTTTTTAGCCTTCCCAAGATATCCTCTGACATTTCGGGTGGGGTAAGCTTGATGTCAGTTGTGGAAGGAACCGTTCCGGGCGCTGTCTCCAGGCTCTTAACTCGCTTGCTCAGCTCGAACAAGGTCCGCAGGCACTTATCTGACTGGGTCTCCAGGAAGGTCTTGATGTCTTTACGCATCTGGGGATAACCTTGGACTTTGGTCGGAATGTCCTCGAACGTCTTCATGACCTCCTGGAGAAGTTTGTCAGTGGATGATGTGGCAAAGATGTTGGTCTGCAGTTTGTAAGCATCCATTAAGTCTACGGACCTCCTTTTCCGCTCTGGCCTCCGGATAAAGGTTTTAGCGGCGTCCAGCGCCCGTGCCGGCTGTCCTACCTGACTGGGAGTGGTGGTGGGAGCGTCGGCCCTAGAGGTCCCTGCCGATGCCGACGGTGGCGTTTTGGCTGTCAACGTAGCCTCCTGTGTTCCGCCGGCGCCGGCCCTCGCCCCTCTCCCTGTTACTGGGGTGCGGATTCCGGATATCATTTTAGGTTGCTGAAGTTCTGCCTATTGGATGTTGTGTGGCTAGTGTGTAAAGGGCACTGCCAGGGAACGGGGGAAAGTGGTGTCAAGTGGTCTGCACACAGTGTAAAAGGTGCGTGCAGTTCAAAATAAAAATAAACAATAAAGCAGTCAAAATAAAATATTCAATAAGTTTAGAAGAAGGTGGGTGTAAATGCACTTGGGATACTAATATCCACAAGGGTCCAGCCTTAGCTCAAAAGAGCGGGTCAATAGAAACCAGTCGGAAACAGTCGACAGAAATTTTTCCGAGTCAAAAACACCCAATAGTAGAGTGATTTTGGGAAGGGCTCTACATAGAGTCGTTCTGTCTAGTCCGGTGGATAGCTCTCACCAAGCCCTCCAAAATGAACCCAAACTCGGTGCAGTTACACCAAGGGGTTCCGGAGATATCCCAACTTGAAATTTTTTGGTTTTTCACAAAATAAAAACCAAAAGTGGTTACAAGAAGATATCTCCGGATCCACCAGTCCAAAAACCCCAGTGTTTGGGCTTTCTGAAGTTGGCTCGGTGAGACCGATCCACCGGATTGGTTTTCAGCCTGAAAAATCTTGGCGCGCTGAAATCGCCTGAAACTTCACTAGGCCTGTGCCCTAAGTCCTACTAACACTAACAGCGAAGACCCCAGCCCTCTACGACTCTCCGTTGGGAAGTTATGGCCGTCTTAAGTTTTCGCAAAATGGCCGCGGTGCTGTCAAAGTTGGTTTTTGACAGCGAATAACTCCCCTCTGGAAAGCCGCAGACCCCCCGAGTTTGGGCTCTCCTAACTCGGCCCGAGCTCCGCTATCCGCTGAAATCACTTTCAGGGTCCCGAAAATTTTCAGCCCCAAACCGCCTGAAAACGTGAGGAGAAGGGAACGAAAGGTCCCTGAGCGTAAAATCAAAAACCGCAATCTTCTACGACCCTTGGTTCGGGAGTTATGGCGGCTTGAAGCTAAACAAAATGGCCGCCGAGCTGTCAAAGGTCGACTAAAAATGTCCGTAACTTCGGAACCCCTCGTCACAATTGGACGGGGTTTTGGATGTACAGCTCGGCGTCACTTCAGGTGTCTCCTGAAAGCAGTTTCAGCGACAAAAAATTGGAACGCCTGAAACAGGCTGAAAACCTAAAAAACTAAGAGGTAACTATAATCTAAAGGCCGTAGTGAAAAATCGGGTCAATTCGGGCCAGCGGTTCCCGAGATATCTTGATTTGAAGAATAAAACCTAAAAACCAAGATGGCGCAAATTTGCCAAAAACGCCAAATTGGGAGCAATGGGGCCCGTGTTTGGGCTTGAGGAGGTCAGGATGGGTGTATAGAACCCTATCCTGGCGTTAAAATTTTGAATTTACTATTTATTTAAGAATTAAGAACAAAAAACATTAAAAAATCGATATCTCTGGAACCCTTCGTCACAAAATTATGAAAAAATATATTAAAAATAGCTTAAATATAGGGCTACAGTAAACAGTAATAAAAAATTTTGAAATCCAAAACCAAAGTCAAATTTTTATCAAAAATATGGTTTTTCAGCAATTTACCTTATAATTAAAAAACTAGCCAACCTAAAAATCTAAAACTTAAAATCTCTATTAAACCGATGAGCGCGCAGCAGGCTGCAGTTGTAAATTTTCAAAATGTTGATTTGGACCGAAGATAAACAGGTCCAAATTTTCCAAATTCTAACTGCTCTCAAAAATCAGGTGTGGTGATTAATCAAAAATTTTTTGCAGTTACCGTCTTTACAATGAATGAAGATGTCGGCTACAAAATTTCAGATGTCTGGCTCCACTCCTTCTGGTTTTTCAGGCCACGTGGTTTTTCGTTTTTTCCGCTTACAAGCTGGAACTTCAGGATTTCAGAAGTTCTTCGTGGTCAAGATGGTGTGCAGTGGTGATCCCCACCCCTTTCTACTATAAAAAGGCAGGGTCGTCGATCTCGTTCGGGCAGCGTTCTCAATTGAAGTTTCTTCTTGTAGATTTAACCTCAAAAATTTGAGGTTTTTCAGGTCTTGAAGTGGAAGCACTGCCGTTCGGGTTTTAAACTTCACTGGGGCTTTTAGCCTTCACTTTTCCACACTCACTGGTACCAAACTTGTGACAATCCGATCACTTTTTACCACTTTTTCGAATTTTTTAGTCGGGAGCGGTACAAAAAACGTGGCGTTCGCGGCGGTGGTTGGAGCCAGACGGTTAGGTTAGGTTAGGTTAGGTTAGGTTAGGTTAGGTTAGGTTAGGTTGGGGCGGGGAGGATCTGTATTTATGCTTTCGCGGTTGCACAACGACATGCTTTGCATGGTAGCATAGATGCAGGTCTACCTTACTGCCTCCCTCAGAGGCGGTAGGGTGGCGGGGTCTTGAGGGAGAGCGCTACGGTCGTGTAGATCCTCAAGGCAAGTCTGGTGTGTTCACCTTCACGTGGTTGCCGCCCTGTTCTTGGTCTAATTCCATAAGAAATAGACGCAACAAAAACCACCAGGCGCTTTCTGGGTGGGGGGGGGGGGGCGCATCGCACTTCGTATGATCAAATTCCCGTCATGCGAAGTGCGGTGTGCGTTTCCCCTGCGTGCCCCTCTGAGCAGCGGGCGTAGCAGAGGGCATGGCAGGGGAGTGGGGTCCTCCTTTTGCGGGATTCTCGCAGAAGGAGGAGGCGGGGCGGCGCGGCGAGTTGATCATGCGCGGAACATGATCCTCTCGCCGCGCCGCTCCGCGGGCGGAGAGGGGGGGAAGGGGCGTTTGCCCTCCCTCCTCACGGTGACGGGCGGGCGACAGGCGCGGAGGTGCCTCCGCCCGCATTGCACCCGTCACCCCGCGGGGGGACTGGGCCTCCCGCTTCCCGGCGTGCGTGCGTGAACACCATGCTGGGGAGCGAGGAGAGGAGGCCTGGTCAGAGGTAGCCTCCCTTTGCGAGGTTCTCGCAGAGGGAGGAGGCGGGGCGGCGCGGTGGGAGGATCATGAGCAAAACATGATCCTCTCGCCGCACCGCTCCGTGGGCGGTGAGGGGGGGAAGGGGCGTTTGCCCTCTCTCCTCACGGTGACGGGCGGGCGACAGGCACGGAGGTGCCTCCGCCCGCATTGCACCCGTCACCTCGCGGGCGACTGGGCCTCCCGCTTCCCGGCGTGCGTTGGCGGACGCCATGCTGGGGAGCGCGGAGGCCTGGTCAGCGGTAGCCTCCTTTTGCGATTTCGCAAAAGGAGGAGGCGGAGCGCGCGCGGGAGGTCTCTCTCTCGCTGCGCTGCTCCGCGGGCGGAGAGGGGGGGAAGGGGCATTTGCCCTCCCTCCTCACGGTGACGGGCGGGCGACAGGCGCGGGGGTGCCTCCGCCCGCATTGCACCCGTCACCTCCGTCGGTCATTCCCAACCCCCTCCTCCACGCCCGTGCCGTGAGGGCAAGAGGGGGGGGTGTGCCTTGCGTTCGTCGGCGGGGGACTGGAAGTAAAGGCTGTGCCGGATTCCCAGTCCCCCTCCACTATGACGAAGCGGGAATGCGCTGGGTCGTTTTAGTGGGTATACCGGGTATTACACGCCCGGGGAGTCCCACATACCCCTCCCGTCCCCCGACGGGAGGGCATGCGTAATGCATTTTTTCCCAGCGTCAAAAAAAAAAAAAAAAAAAAAAAAAAAAGGTTAGGTTGGGGCGGGGCCGATCTGTATTTATGCTTTCGCGGTTGCACAACGACATGCTTTGCTCACGCTTTGCTTGGTAGCATAGATGCAGGTCTACCTTACTGCCTCCCTCAGAGGCGGTAGGGTGGCGGGGTCTTGAGGGAGAGCGCTACGGTCGTGTAGATCCTCAAGGCAAGTCTGGTGTGTTCACCTTCACGTGGTTGCCGCCCTGTTCTTGGTCTAATTCCATAAGAAATAGACGCAACAAAAACCACCAGGCGCTTTCTGGGGGGGGGGGGCGCATCGCACTTCGTATGATCAACTCCCGTCATGCGAAGTGCGGTGTGCGTTTCCCCTGCGTGCCCCTCTGAGCGTAGCAGAGGGCATGGCAGGGGAGTGGGGTCCTCCTTTTGCGGGGTTCTCGCAGAAGGAGGAGGCGGGGCGGCGCGGCGGGAGGATCGTGTTCGGAGGACATGATCCTCTCGCCGCGCCGCTCCGCGGGCGGAGAGGGGGGGAAGGGGCGTTTGCCCTCCCTCCTCACGGTGACGGGCGGGCGACAGGCGCGGAGGTGCCTCCGCCCGCATTGCACCCGTCACCCCGCGGGGGACTGGGCCTCCCGCTTCCCGGCGTGCGTGCGTGAACACCATGCTGGGGAGCGAGGAGAGGAGGCCTGGTCAGAGGTAGCCTCCTTTTGCGAGGTTCTCGCAGAGGGAGGAGGCGGGGCGGCGCGGTGGGAGGATCATGAGCAGAACATGATCCTCTCGCCGCACCGCTCCGCGGGCGGTGAGGGGGGGAAGGGGCGTTTGTCCTCCCTCCTCACGGTGACGGGCGGGCGACAGGCACGGAGGTGCCTCCGCCCGCATTGCACCCGTCACCTCGCGGGCGACTGGGCCTCCCGCTTCCCGGCGTGCGTTGGCGGACGCCATGCTGGGGAGCGCGGATGCCTGGTCAGCGGTAGCCTCCTTTTGCGATTTCGCAAAAGGAGGAGGCGGAGCGCGCGTGGGAGGTTTTTTCTCTCGCTGCGCTGCTCCGCGGGCGGAGAGGGGGGGAAGGGGCATTTGCCCTCCCTCCTCACGGTGACGGGCGGGTGACAGGCATGGGGGTGCCTCCGCCCGCATTGCACCCGTCACCTCCGTCGGTCATTCCCGAACCCCCTCCTCCACGCCCGTGCCGTGAGGGCAAGAGGGGGGGTCCGCCTTGTGTTCGTCGGCGGGGGACTGGAAGTAAAGGCTGTGCCGGATTCCCAGTCCCCCTCCACTATGACGAAGCGGGAATGCGCTGGGTCGTTTTAGTGGGTATACCGGGTTTTGCACGCCCGGGGAGTCCCACATACCCCTCCCGTCCCCCGACGGGAGGGCATGCGTAATGCATTTTTTCCCAGCGTCAAAAAAAAAAAAAAAAAAAAAAAAAAAAAAAAAAAAAAAAAGGTTAGGTTGGGGCGGGGGACCACCCCACAGAGCTTACGTCCACGTCGTGTCCCCTGGAAACGGCCCAGTTTGACCACCGTAACGGAGTGGCAGACTGGGTACGGCCAAAGTGCTCTGTGCTCTCGTAGCTAATTTTATTAACTGTCTTGTGTGTTACGAATCTGCGGAATGCCCAAACAATCGCGGGACGCCTCCGGGCGTTTTTTTAAACCAAAAGGCCCTTCTCAGGGCCAACCCAAAGGCCCTTCTCAGGGCCACTCCGACGCTCCGGCGTCAGAGGCTAGCCGCGCGCCGTCTGCGGCTAGCTTCTTCGGAGGGGCGAGCGAGTCGTCTGACAACGACTCACATTTTGGTGTGTCGGACGACTCGCGGTCGCGGAAGAGGGTCCGCCGGAGCGGTGGTTCCGACGGCTCCTCGGGCTCGGGGTCGACGAGGTTGCCGAAGGCTAAAAAGCCGACGGCAGCCTCGGATACCCATGACGTTGGGCTCGCGGACGCCCAACGCCAGTTGGACCTGGCTCGGCGGGCGCAACTCCAGCAAGAGCTGGAGGAGCGAGTTGCTGCCAAAGAGAGGCGGGCGCAAGTCGCCCGGGCCAGGTCTGGGTACGGTGCGTCCCGCGTTCATTACGCGGACCACTCTCTGGCGGAGCTGGAGAGAATGGCGGAGGAGGACGAGGAGGAGATTCTGGAGGTCGCCTCTAAGTCCTCCAATCTTAAGGGGACCTTCCAGAAGGCCCTCAAGTGCCGGGCCGCGAGCATGCGCGGTGTCGTCACGGAGCTGGTCCAGCGGAAGACCACCGACGAGACGCGGCAACTGCAGGCGAGGATTGATCGCCTGCAGTCGGAGGTCAGCCAGCTTCATCAGAAGCTGGCTGAAGCCACGGCCCGGCCACTACGAGCCGAGACGAGCCCTGCGGTAGAGGGCCCCTCCTCCTCCAACCTTGAGGATATCATCCGCAAGGTTGTTATGGAGGAGAGGGCCTTCACTAGAGCCTGCCTAGCAGGGATAGAGGACCGGCTCCTGCCGGAGAAACGCCTCCGACCGCTGCTTGCGGCGGATAAGAGGCGGACCCAGTCGGGGCCGTCCTCCTCCCAGGTGGAAGACGACGCCCTTCTCCCTTCAACCACCCCGTCCAACGAGTGGACGGAAGTGGTCCGTAAGGGGAAGGGCAAAGGGAAAAAGTCGGCGCCGGCCGCCCCTGTCCCCCCCCCCACCACCGCTCCCAGCCGGTCGCAGACGACCGGCAAGGGAAAGGGGAAGGGAAAAGGGAAAGGGAGGGCAAAGCGGCTAGTCCCCCCGAAAACCGCGGCCGTCGTGGTGACGCTCACCGCGGAGGCTGCGGAGCGAGGGGAGACATACGCCTCCATTTTGGTGCGTGCGCGTGGCAATGCCGATCCCACCCAACTAGGGATCGGCAGTGTGTCCTGCCGGCGGACCCAAGCCGGGGCTCGAATTTTCGAGTTCCCGGGGGCAGAGGGGAGTGCCCATGCTGACCTCTTCGCAGCCAAGCTGCAGGAGGTCATCGCGGATTCGGCCAAGGTGGCCCGGCCGGTCAAGGCGGCGGCCATAGAGGTGACGGACCTGGACGACTCCGTCACCAAGGAGGAGGTGGTGGCGGCGGTCGCAGCGGTAGGGGGCTGTGGCGTCGCGGCGGTCCAAGGCCGGGACATAAGGCCCGGCCGTGGCGGCATGGGCACCATTCGCCTCGAGTGCCCAGTCGCCGCTGCCAAAGCCGTCCTTGCCAAGGGGCGGCTCACAGTCGGCTTGAGCTCGGGTGCAGTCCGGGCTCTCGAGGAACAGCCTCTGCGGTGTTTCCGGTGCTTCGGCATCGGACACACCCGGCCTCTGTGTCCGTCCACGGTAGACAGGACGGACACGTGCTACCGTTGCGGCAAGGAGGGCCACAAAGCCGCCTCCTGCAAGGCCGCCACGCCGCACTGCGCGGTGTGTGCTGCCAGTGGCTGCCCGGCAGGCCACATTATGAAGGGGAGGAACTGCAATCCTCCCCCTAAGCGGGGCAAAGTGCAGGCGCCGAGCGGGTTTGCTACTACCGCTAGCACCGTCGTCCCTGCGGCAGCTGCGGAGGAGGGTGCGATGTCCGACTGATGGATCGAACATCGGGTCGAACATCGCATCCTTGGCTGGTGGCTGAGTGGTCGGTGGACTCGGCAAAGGTCGCCGAGCCTTGCTCGGTCCCTGGCCGTTCGCTGGGTGACCGGGTTGGCTCGGTGGCGTTGCTGTCGCGGTGTCCCACAGACTCCCCTCCCCTCTCGCTCTTAGAGAGGGGAACGGGATACGTGGCCGCCGCGTTTGCCTCCTTTTGCGAGGACGTAATCTCGCAAAAGGAGGAGGCGGAGCGTGCGCGGGTTTGCTGCGCCGCTCCGCAGATGAAGAAGGGGTCGGAGAAGGCTCCGTCCTCTCCCTCCTCATGGTGGTGACGGGCGGGCGATAGGCACGGGGGTGCCTCCGCCCGCATTGCACCCGTTACTACCTTCGTCGGTCATTCCCGGGCCCGTCCCCCTCCCCAAGGGGGGGGCGTGAGGGGTCCGACATGCGGGTCAATCGTCGGCGGAGGACTGGACGTAAAGGCTGTGCCGATTTCCCAGTCCCCCGCCACTTAGACGAAGCGGGAATGCCGCTGGGTTATTTTAGTGGGTATACCGGGTCATACCCGGGGAGTCCCACATAGCCCTCTCATCCCCCGATGGGAGGGTATGCGTAATGCATTTTTTCCCAGCGCAAAAAAAAAAAAAAAAAAAAAAAAAAAAAAAAAAAAAAAAAAAAAAAAAAAAAAAGGTTAGGTTGGGGCCGATCTGTATTTATGCTTTCGCGGTTGCACAACGACATGCTTTGCATGGTAGCATAGATGCAGGTCTACCTTACTGCCTCCCTCAGAGGCGGTAGGGTGGCGGGGTCTTGAGGGAGAGCGCTACGGTCGTGTAGATCCTCAAGGCAAGTCTGGTGTGTTCACCTTCACGTGGTTGCCGCCCTGTTCTTGGTCTAATTCCATAAGAAATAGACGCAACAAAAACCACCAGGCGCTTTCTGGGGGGGGGGGGGGGCACATCGCACTTCGTATGATCAACTCCCGTCATGCGAAGTGCGGTGTGCGTTTCCCCTGCGTGCCCCTCTGAGCGTAGCAGAGGGCATGGCAGGGGAGTGGGGTCCTCCTTTTGCGGGGTTCTCGCAGAAGGAGGAGGCGGGGCGGCGCGGCGGGAGGATCGTGTTTGGAGGACATGATCCTCTCGCCGCGCCGCTCCGCGGGCGGAGAGGGGGGGAAGGGGCGTTTGCCCTCCCTCCTCACGGTGACGGGCGGGCGACAGGCGCGGAGGTGCCTCCGCCCGCATTGCACCCGTCACCCCGCGGGGGACTGGGCCTCCCGCTTCCCGGCGTGCGTGCGTGAACACCATGCTGGGGAGCGAGGAGAGGAGGCCTGGTCAGAGGTAGCCTCCTTTTGCGAGGTTCTCGCAGAGGGAGGAGGCGGGGCGGCGCGGTGGGAGGATCATGAGCAGAACATGATCCTCTCGCCGCACCGCTCCGCGGGCGGTGAGGGGGGGAAGGGGCGTTTGTCCTCCCTCCTCACGGTGACGGGCGGGCGACAGGCACGGAGGTGCCTCCGCCCGCATTGCACCCGTCACCTCGCGGGCGACTGGGCCTCCCGCTTCCCGGCGTGCGTTGGCGGACGCCATGCTGGGGAGCGCGGAGGCCTGGTCAGCGGTAGCCTCCTTTTGCGATTTCGCAAAAGGAGGAGGCGGAGCGCGCGCGGGAGGTTTTTTCTCTCGCTGCGCTGCTCCGCGGGCGGAGAGGGGGGGAAGGGGCATTTGCCCTCCCTCCTCACGGTGACGGGCGGGTGACAGGCATGGGGGTGCCTCCGCCCGCATTGCACCCGTCACCTCCGTCGGTCATTCCCGAACCCCCTCCTCCACGCCCGTGCCGTGAGGGCAAGAGGGGGGGTCCGCCTTGTGTTCGTCGGCGGGGGACTGGAAGTAAAGGCTGTGCCGGATTCCCAGTCCCCCTCCACTATGACGAAGCGGGAATGCGCTGGGTCGTTTTAGTGGGTATACCGGGTTTTGCACGCCCGGGGAGTCCCACATACCCCTCCCGTCCCCCGACGGGAGGGCATGCGTAATGCATTTTTTCCCAGCGTCAAAAAAAAAAAAAAAAAAAAAAAAAAAAAAAGGTTAGGTTAGGTTCCCGGCGGACTCCCCCTCGGCATACCGGCCCATCGTTCTGCTCGATGAGGTCGGTAAGCTGTTCGAGGGGATTGTCGCCGGGAGGCTGGAGAACCACCTGCGGGGGGTAGGGCCGGATCTGTCGGACGCCCAATACGGTTTCCGTCGTGGGCGTTCGACGATCGACGCGCTGGCCCTCCTCAAGGGCCAGGTGAAGGAGGCGGTGGAGGCGGGGGACGGAGTGCTGGCGGTGTCGTTCGACATTGCCAACGCCTTCAACTCCGTCCCCCACTCGACGATATTGGAGGCACTCCGGTATCACGGAGTGCCCCAATATCTGCAGGATCTCCTGGCCGACTACTTGGAGGACCGCGAGGTCCTCCTCGTAGACAGGTCGGCCACTGTGAGGCGGTACGGCGCAGAGTCCGGTGTTCCACAGGGGTCGGTGCTAGGCCCCCCCTTGTGGAACATCGGGTTCAACTGGCTGTTGCGGGGTGCCCTCCTCCCGGGCACGAGTGTCATCTGCTACGCGGATGACACTCTGCTCACTGCCCGGGGGAGGAACTTTGCCGACGCGGCCATTCTGGCCTCGGCTGGCGGGTCCTTGGTGGCAGAGAGGATCCGCCGCCTGGGATTGAGGGTGGCGCTGCACAAAACGGAGGCCGTGTTCTTTCGCGGTCCCCGGCAGCGCTGCCCTGCCGACGCCCACATCGTCGTGGAGGGCGTCCGTATAGGGGTCCAGCCTCAGATGAAATATCTGGGGCTGGTGCTGGACGACAGGTGGCGCTTCGGCCCGCATTTTAGCGGGCTGTCGACGCGCCTGTTGAAGGCCGCGGACGCCCTCTCGTGGCTCCTCCCGAACCTGGGGGGGCCCAAGGCGAAATGCCGGCGCCTCTATGCCGGCATTCTGCGGAGCATGGCCCTTTACGGGGCTCCCATCTGGGCGGACTCCCTCCATAGGAGGGAGAATGCGACCGCCATCCGCAGGCCCCAGCGGGCCATTGCACAGCGGGTGGCGAGAGCGTACCGTTCAGTGGGCTTTTCGGCGGCGTGCGCTCTGGCCGGCACCCCTCCGTGGGAGTTGGAGGCGTGGGTGCTCGCCAGAGTGTACGAGTGGACGGCGCGACGAAAGGCGCTTGGGGAGCGCCCCATGGGCGAAGAGCGGGAGGCGGTGCGGCGAGAGGCGAAGGACGCCATCGTCCTCCATTGGACGGAGGACCTCGCCAGCGCCGCCTTTGGCCGCCGGACGTTGGACGCGCTCGGGCCGGTCCTGAAGGGCTGGCTCGAGCGGTCCCACGGTTTCCTCTCTTTCCGTCTGGTGCAGGTGTTGTCCGGGCACGGATGTTTCGGATCGCACCTTCACCGGATCGGGAGAGAGGAAACCCCGGCGTGCCACGACTGCGGCGCGCTGGAGGACACGGCGCAGCACACCCTCGAGGTGTGCCCGGCGTGGTCCGAGCTGCGCCGTGGTCTGACCGCGGTGGTCGGACCGGACCTCTCGCTTCCCGGCGTGGTTGACTCCATGCTGGGGAGCGAGGAGGCCTGGTCAGCAGTAGCCTCCTTCTGCGAGGACGTACTCTCGCAGAAGGAGGAGGCGGAGCGGGCGCGGGAGGACGACCCTCTCGCTGCACCGCTCCGCAGACGGAGAAGGGGGAGAAGGCATCGTGCCCTCCCCCCTCTAGGTGACGGGCGGGCGACAGGCACGGGGGTGCCTCCGCCCGCATTGCACCCGTCACCTCCGTTAGTCATTCCCGACCCCCCACACCCGTGAGGGTGTGAGGGGGTCCTGCCTGGCAATCGTCGGCGGGGGACTGGAAGTAAAGGCTGTGCCGGTTTCCCAGTCCCCTGCCACTCTGACGAAGCGGGAATGCGCTGGGTCGTTTTAGTGGGTATACCGGGTCCGCCCGGGGAGTCCCACATAACCCTCCCGTCCCCCGACGGGAGGGCATGCGTAATGCATTTTTTCCCAGCGTAAAAAAAAAAAAAAAAAAAAAAAAAAAAAAAAGGTTAGGTTAGGTTAGGTTGGGGCGGGGGACCACCCCACAGAGCTTACGTCCACGTCGTGTCCCCTGGAAACGGCCCAGTTTGACCACCGTAACGGAGTGGCAGACTGGGTACGGCCAAAGTGCTCTGTGCTCTCGTATTTTATTTTATCCATTGCCTTGTTTTACGAGAATCTGCGGTATGCCTAAACAATCGCGGGACGCCTGCGGGCGCTTTTTTAAACCAAAAGGTCCTTATCAGGGCCAACCCAAAGGCCCTTCTCAGGGCCAACCAAAAGGCCCTTCTCAGGGCCACCCCGATGCATCAACATCAGAGGCTAGCCGCGCGCCGTCTGCGGCTAGCTACTACGGCGGGGCAGAGTCGTCTGACAGCGACTCGCTTGTTGGTGTGTCGAATGCGAGTGGCACTCGGACGCTGAAGCGCGTCTTTCTGAGCTGTGGGGGGTCCGAGAGTTCCTCGGCCTCGGGGTCCAAGCCGTCGTCGAAGGCAAAAAAGCCGACGACGACGGCCACGGATACCCACGTCGTTGGGCTCTCGGACGCCCAGCGCCAGCTAGACCTGGCCCGGAAGGCGCAACTCCAGCAAGAGCTGGAGGAGCGGGTGGCCGCTAAGGAGAAGCGGGCGCAGGCTGCCCGGGCAAAGTCCGGGTACGGTGCGTCCCGCGTCCTGTACGCGGACCACTCTATCGAAGAGCTGCTGAAGATGGCGGAGGAGGACGAGGAGGAGATCGTGGAGGTCGCCTCTAAGTCCTCAAACCTGAAGGGGACCTTCCAAAAGGCCCTAAAATGCAGAGCCGCGAGCATGCGCGGTGTCGTCGCGGAGTTGGTCCAGCGGACGACCACCGACGAGACGCGGCAACTGCAGGCGAGGGTGGATCGCCTGCAGTCGGAGGTCAGCCAGCTTCATCAGAAGCTGGCTGAAGCCACGGCCCGGCCACAGCAGGCCAAGGCGAGCCCTGTGGCAGAGGGCCCTGCCTCGGCCCAGCCACAACGGGCCAAGGCGAGCCCGGTGGCAGAAGGCCCTGCCTCCACTGACAACCTTGAGGATATCATCCGCAAGGTTGTTATGGAGGAGAGGGCCTTCACGAGAGCCTGCTTTGCAGGAATTGAGGACCGGCTCCTGCCGGAGAAGCGCCTCCGACCGCCGCTTGCGGCGGATGAGAGGCGGTCTGAGCCGGGGCCGTCCTCAACTCAGGCGGATAAGAGGCGGTCTGAGCCAGAGCCGTCCTCGTCCAAGGCGGAAGATGCCCTTCTCCCTTCGACCACCCCGTCCAACGAGTGGACGAAAGTGGACCGGAAGGGGAAGGGCAAAGGGAAGGGCAAGAAGTCGGCGACGGCCGTCGCTGCCGCCCCTGCCACTGCCACTCCCAGCCAGTCGCAGACGTCCGGCAAGGGAAAGGGCCAGGGAAGGGGGAAGGGGTGGGGAAAGGGGAAGTTGGTCCCCCCTAAAACCGCAGCTGTCGTGGTGACACTCACCACGGAGGCTGCGGGGCGAGGGGAGACCTACGCCTCCATTCTGGTGCGGGCGCGTGGCAATGCCGACCCCGCTCAGCTGGGGCTAGGCAGTGTGTCCTGCCGGCGGACCCAGGCCGGGGCTCGAATATTCGAGTTCCCGGGGGCCGAGGGGAGTGCCCGCGCTGACCTCTTTGCAGCCAAGCTGCAGGAGGTCATCGCGGACTCTGCCAAGGTGGCCCGGCCGGTCAAGTCGGCGGCCATCGAAGTGACGGAGTTGGATGACTCCGTCACCAAGGAGGAGGTGGTGGCGGCGGTCGCAGCGGTAGGGGGCTGTGGCGCCGTGGCGATCCAAGGCCGGGACATAAGGCCCGGCCGCGGCGGAATGGGCACAATCCGCCTCGAGTGCCCAATCGCGGCTGCCAAAGCCGTCCTTGCGAAGGGACGGCTTCAGGTCGGCTTCAGCTGGGGTGCGGTTAGGGCACTCGAGGACCAGCCTCTACGCTGTTTCCGGTGCTTCGGCATCGGCCACACCCGGCCCCTGTGTCCGTCCAAAGTGGACCGGTCGGACACTTGTTGCCGCTGCGGCAAGGAGGGCCACAAAGCCTCCTCCTGCCAGGCCGCCACGCCGCACTGCGCGGTGTGTGCCGCCAGTGGCCGCCGGGCAGGCCACGTTATGAAGGGGGGGAAATGCAATCCCCCCCGTAAGCGTGGCAAAGCGCAGGCGCCGACCGGGCCTGCGCCAGCCGTTGCCGCTAACGCCGCCGTTCCTGCGGCGGCTGCGGAGGAGGGTGCGATGTCCGAGTAATGCCCAGAGTCGAACATCGCATCCTTCAGGCGAACGCCAACCACTGCAGGACAGCCCAGGATCTGCTGATGCAGACCATGGCTGAGTGGTTGGTGGACTTGGCGGTGGTCGCCGAACCCTACTCGGTCCCTGGCCGTTGGCTGGGCGACCGGGATGGCCTAGTGGCGTTGGTGGCGCGGTCTTCCACAGACTCCCCTCCCCTCTCGCTCTTAGAGAGGGGACCGGGATACGTGGCCGCCGCGTGGGGAGAGATAGCGATTGTGGGGGTGTATTTCTCCCCAAACCGCCCTCTCTCGGACTTTGAGGATTTCCTAGAAATCCTCACTGCCGTCGTAGGGAGGGCGGCGCCACGCCAGGTCGTGGTGCTCGGCGACCTCAACGCCAAGTCGGCGGCCTGGGGCAACCCGGCCGCCGGTTGTAACGTCCGGGGACGCGCCGTCGATTTTTGGTCGGCCTCGTGCGGTGTGTCCCTCCTCAACAGGGGGGCGGTCCACACGTGTGTGCGGCAACAGGGCGGGTCGGTGGTGGACGTCTCGTTCGCCACCCCCGCGCTTGCCGCCCGCGTCGTGAACTGGCGGGTGGAGCTGGTGGAGACCTTGTCGGACCACCGTTATGTGCGGTTCGACATCTCCACACAGCGGGGAGGGGGGACGGCCCGCACTGGGCAATCTCCCTTCCCGCGGTGGGCACTCACCCGCCTGGACCGGGAGGCAGCCAAGGAGGCTGCCTTCCTCCAGGACTGGCTGTCGCCTCCCCCTGTCGAGGAGGCCCCGGACGTGGACGCCGCAGCGGTCCGGCTACGGGGGTCCTTGACCGAGGTGTGCAACTCCAGTATGCCTCGGTCTCGCCGTCCGCCTCCCCGTCGTGCCGTATACTGGTGGACGGAGGAGCTGGCGGGGCTCCGGGCCACCTGCGTGGCGGCCCGAAGGGCCTACGCACGGAGCCGCCGGCGCAGCGCCCAGAACCGAGTCCGGGCAGAGGAGGACCGCCTGTACGCCTCTTACCGAGAGGCTACGGTGGCCCTCAAGTCTGCAATGGGCGCTGCGCAGGACTCGGCGAGGGCCGAGATGCTGGAGGGTCTCGACAGGGACCCCTATGGGAGGCCATATAAGGCGGCGCGGAACAAGCTCCGCCCCTATGGTCCCCCACTGTCGGAGACCCTCGAGCCGGCATTGTTGGATGGGGTGGTCCGGTCCCTGTTTCCGCGCAGGACCGACTTCGCCCCACCAACAATGGATCCCCCGCAAGGGGCGGCTCCACCGGAGGCGGAGGTGCCCCCGGTCACGGCGGCGGAATTCTACGCGGGGGTTTTGAGCCTCCGCGCGAAGAAGACCGCCCCCGGGCCGGACGGCGTCCCCGCGCGGGTGGTGGCGATCGCCGCCACCGAAATGGAGGACAGGTTTCGGGACCTCTTCAGCGCGTGTTTTACGGCTGGGAGGTTCCCGAAACTCTGGAAGGAGGGGCAGCTATGCCTCCTCCGAAAGGAGGGTCGCCCGGTGGACTCCCCCTCGGCATACCGGCCCATCGTTTTACTCGATGAGGTCGGTAAAATGTTCGAGGGGATTGTCGCCGGGAGACTGGACAGCCACCTGAGGGGGGTAGGGCCGGATCTGTCGGACGCCCAATTCGGTTTCCGTCGTGGGCGTTCGACGATCGATGCGCTGGCCCTACTCAAGGGCCAGGTGAAGGAGGCGGTGGAGGCGGGGGACGGAGTGCTGGCGGTGTCATTCGACATTGCCAACGCCTTCAACTCCGTCCCCCACTCGACGATATTGGAGGCACTCCGGTATCACGGAGTGCCCCAATATCTGCAGGATCTCCTGGCCGACTACTTGGAGGACCGCGAGGTCCTCCTTGTGGACAAATCGGCCACCATGAGGAGGTACGCTGCAGAGTCCGGTGTTCCACAGGGATCGGTGCTTGGCCCCCCCTTGTGGAACATCGGGTTCAACTGGCTGTTGCGGGGTGCCCTCCTCCCGGGCACGAGTGTCATCTGCTACGCGGATGACACTCTCCTAACTGCCCGGGGGAGGAACTTTGCCGACGCGGCCTGTTTGGCCTCGGCTGGCGGATCCTTGGTGGCAGAGAGGATTCGCCGCCTGGGATTGAGGGTGGCGCTGCACAAAACGGAGGCCGTGTTCTTTCGCGGTCCCCGGCAGCGCTGCCCTGCCGACGCCCACATCGTCGTGGAGGGCGTCCGTATAGGGGTCCAGCCCCAGATGAAATATCTGGGGCTGGTGCTGGACGACAGGTGGCGCTTCGGCCCGCATTTCAGCGGGCTGTCGACGCGCCTGTTGAAGGCCGCGGACGCCCTCTCGTGGCTCCTCCCGAACCTGGGGGGGCCCAAGGCGAAATGCCGGCGCCTCTATGCCGGCATCTTGCGGAGCATGGCCCTTCACGGGGCTCCCATCTGGGCGGACTCCCTCCATAGGAGGGAGAATGCGACCGCCATCCGCAGGCCCCAGCGGGCCATTGCACAGCGGGTGGCGAGAGCGTACCGCTCAGTGGGCTTTTCGGCGGCGTGCGCTCTGGCCGGCACCCCTCCGTGGGAGTTGGAGGCGTGGGTGCTCGCCAGAGTGTACGAGTGGACGGCGCGCCGAAAGGCGCTTGGGGAGCGCCCCATGGGCGAAGAGCGGGAGGCGGTGCGGCGAGAGTCGAAGGACGCCATCGTCCTCCATTGGACGGAGGACCTCGCCAGCGCCGCCTTTGGCCGCCGGACGTTGGACGCGCTCGGGCCGGTCCTGAAGGGCTGGCTCGAGCGGTCCCACGGTTTCCTCTCTTTCCGTCTGGTGCAGGTGTTGTCCGGGCATGGTTGCTTTGGATCGCACCTTCACCGGATCGGGAGAGAGGAAACCCCGGCGTGCCACGACTGCGGCGCGGTGGAGGACACGGCGCAGCACACTCTAGAGGTGTGCCCGGCGTGGTCCGAGCTGCGCCGTGGTCTGACCGCGGTGGTCGGACCAGACCTCTCGCTTCCCGGCGTGGTTGACTCCATGCTGCGGAGCGAGGAGGCCTGGTCAGCAGTAGCCTCCTTCTGCGAGGACGTACTCTCGCAGAAGGAGGAGGCGGAGCGGGCGCGGGAGGACGACCCTCTCGCTGCGCCGCTCCGCAGACGGAGAAGGGGGAGAAGGCGTCGTGCCCTCCCTCCTCTAGGTGACGGGCGGGCGACAGGCACGGGGGTGCCTCCGCCCGCATTGCACCCGTCACCTCCGTTAGTCATTCCCGACCCCCCACACCCGTGAGGGTGTGAGGGGGTCCTGCCTGGCAATCGTCGGCGGGGGACTGGAAGTAAAGGCTGTGCCGGTTTCCCAGTCCCCCGCCACCCTGACGAAGCGGGAATGCGCTGGGTCGTTTTAGTGGGTATACCGGGTCCGCCCGGGGAGTCCCACATACCCCTCCCGTCCCCCGACGGGAGGGTATGCGTAATGCATTTTTTCCCAGCGTCAAAAAAAAAAAAAAAAAAAAAAAAAAAAAAAAAAAAAAAAAAAAAAAAAAAAAAAAAAAAAAAGGTTAGGTTGGGGCCGATCTGTATTTATGCTTTCGCGGTTGCACAACGACATGCTTTGCATGGTAGCATAGATTGAGGGAGAGCGCTACGGTCGTGTAGATCCTCAAGGCAAGTCTGGTGTGTTCACCTTCACGTGGTTGCCGCCCTGTTCTTGGTCTAATTCCATAAGAAATAGACGCAACAAAAACCACCAGGCGCTTTCTGGGGGGGGGGGGCACATCGCACTTCGTATGATCGACTCCCGTCATGCGAAGTGCGGTGTGCGTTTTCCCCTGCGTGCCCCTCTGAGCGTAGCAGAGGGCATGGCAGGGGAGTGGGGTCCTCCTTTTGCGAGGTTCTCGCAGAAGGAGGAGGCGGGGCGGTGCGGCGGGAGGATCGTGTTTGGAGGACATGATCCGCTCGCCGCGCCGCTCCGCGGGCGGAGAGGGGGGGAAGGGGCGTTTGCCCTCCCTCCTCACGGTGACGGGCGGGCGACAGGCGCGGAGGTGCCTCCGCCCGCATTGCACCCGTCACCCCGCGGGGGACTGGGCCTCCCGCTTCCCGGCGTGCGTGCGTGAACACCATGCTGGGGAGCGAGGAGAGGAGGCCTGGTCAGAGGTAGCCTCCTTTTGCGAGGTTCTCGCAAAGGGAGGAGGCGGAGCGGCGCGGCGAGAGGATCATGCGCGGAACATGATCCTCTCGCTGCGCCGCTCCGCGGGCGGTGAGGGGGGGAAGGGGCGTTTGCCCTCTCTCCTCACGGTGACGGGCGGGCGACAGGCACGGAGGTGCCTCCGCCCGCATTGCACCCGTCACCTCGCGGGCGACTGGGCCTCCCGCTTCCCGGCGTGCGTTGGCGGACGCCATGCAGGGGAGCGCGGAGGCCTGGTCAGCGGTAGCCTCCTTTTGCGATTTCGCAAAAGGAGGAGGCGGAGCGCGCGCGGGAGGTCTCTCTCTCGCTGCGCTGCTCCGCGGGCGGAGAGGGGGGGAAGGGGCATTTGCCCTCCCTCCTCACGGTGACGGGCGGGCGACAGGCGCGGGGGTGCCTCCGCCCGCATTGCACCCGTCACCTCCGTCGGTCATTCCCAACCCCCTCCTCCACGCCCGTGCCGTGAGGGCAAGAGGGGGGGGTGTGCCTTGCGTTCGTCGGCGGGGGACTGGAAGTAAAGGCTGTGCCGGATTCCCAGTCCCCCTCCACTATGACGAAGCGGGAATGCGCTGGGTCGTTTTAGTGGGTATACCGGGTATTGCACGCCCGGGGAGTCCCACATACCCCTCCCGTCCCCCGACGGGAGGGCATGCGTAATGCATTTTTTCCCAGCGTCAAAAAAAAAAAAAAAAAAAAAAAAAAAAGGTTAGGTTAGGTTAGGTTAGGTTAGGTTAGGTTAGGTTAGGTTAGGTTAGGTTAGGTTAGGTTAGGTTAGGTTAGGTTAGGTTAGGTTAGGTTAGGTTAGGTTAGGTTAGGTTAGGTTAGGTTAGGTTAGGTTAGGTTAGGTTAGGTTAGGTTAGGTTTTTTTTTTTTTTTTTTTTTTTTTTTTTTTTTTTTTATTATGCTTCTACCTCCAACATAATCGGAGCCTGTGCTACGCTTCACATTCATACTAGTTCTCGCTATTATTCCTCTCGCACTTTCGTTCTGCATACTTTATCTTTCTATCATTCCTTCCTCTTTCTGTCTCTAAGGGTAGGACGCCCTTCTACTTTTCCCTATTCTGTACTACTGTTCTCCAGTTTTATTTCGGGTGTAACACAACAAGACTTTGTTTTTATTATTCTTATACAATGATCCTTATTCTAATTATTACATTACATGTTTGTTTACAACTTCCAACAATCTTTTAATACTAATCTTATTTCTATTTACATTATTACTTATGTGTACTTCTATTTACTATTCTTTAATATTATTACATGTTTGTTTGCACTATTACAGCTGTCTTATAAACTATTCTTACTTCTAGTTACATATTTCTTAAGCTAATTCTTATTTCTATTCCTTAATTCTAGTACATTAGTTGTTGATTTCGAATCATTATCCTTCTTATTTCTACGACATTTCCTACTGTTACTAACACTAGCTTATTATTATGGGCAACATAGAGTATACATATTAATCATTCTCTCTGGCGTTCTTAGCAAGTTTATAACGTCTGCTTCCAATGCTTGACCTTAATATTCTATAAATATTATGTAAACATTTTTGCTTATGCTGTTTTATTTCTTTTTATGACTCTTTCACAGATTTTTACACAAAATTCTAAAAACACCTCTCTCTTTTTTCCCTTCATTAATGCCCATATATTTTCTACCTCCAATTTGGTTTCGAGTACGTGCTCAGCCTCAAGTCTTTCCCGGTCAAAAACGGGACAGTTGAATAATATATGTGGCACCGTGGTTAGGTTAGGTTAGGTTAGGTTAGGTTAGGTTAGGTTAGGTTAGGTTAGGTTAGGTTAGGTTAGGTTAGGTTAGGTTAGGTTAGGTTAGGTTAGGTTAGGTTAGGTTAGGTTAGGTTAGGTTAGGTTTTTTTTTTTTTTTTTTTTTTTTTTTTTTTTTATATATATTATTCTGGTGTCCTCTGACATAGTAGATCAGAGACCTTTTTTATCTTAGTTTTTTTATTAACGAAATACATTCATGCCAGTTCCCGCTTTTTTTTTTTGCCTCTCGTTCTTTCATTCTTCATACTATACTTTCTTTCATTCCATCATCTTTTGTGTCTCAAGGGTGGGACGCCCTTCTAATTCTCACTAGTCTGTTTTCTATTAATCTTTTTATTTTTCATGTTTCGGGAATAACTTAAGGACTCAATTTTTGTGTTTACAATTTTACCCCATCTTATAATTTTGTGTTTAACTTTTAAAAATATACTCTAAATTTTGTCTTTATAGTTCTAATAATTATTATTGCCGATTTATTTGTTTATTAATTTCTGTTGAACGTTATTCTATGCTTATGCCTAGATACCTTTTCCAGTAGGGAAACATTTATATTTAGTAAAGCATATTATTTAAGGTTCTTTATTACGCTTTATTACTTTGTTTGCAATTTTTACGCAGTATTCTAAAAAGATTTTTCTTCCCTTTGCTTCTGACATTATTATTTTTACGTTGTTTGGGGTTATTGCTGTCCCTATCCTCAGCTCTGCATCAAGTCGCTCGGTTCCAAACACTGGGCATTCTGTTAGGATATGGGCGACCGACTCCACTGCATCCGGTTCACAGATGCACGATGGGTTCTCCTTACACCTGAAACGGTGCAGGTATTCGGAGAACCCACCATGGTTAGGTTAGGTTAGGTTTTTTTTTTTTTTTTTTTTTTTTTGTTTTGGCAGGAGTGGGAAATCCCCGCGGACACCTCGACTATCCCACAGGAATTTCTCTTGTGAGACAGTCGAGGTAGTGCCGGACTCGAACCGGCTAAAACCACACTCCTGCCCCGCCAGTGTCCCTCTGACATTATCAGAGCCCTTTCTTTCGGAGGTTTGCCTTTCTTATCCCTGAAGTTTAGGAGGCCGAATAGACCACGCTCTATTTATTTATGTTTTGCTTTTTAGTTTATTATCTATTTATGTACCTATATTTGTTAATGTTTTACTTTTATGTTTTACTGTTTATTCTACTTTATTCTACTATTCATTTTATATTCTATTAATACATACTACAATCCAATCTACATCTACTATCTATCCTACATTACTTAAGTGTTTAACTATTAATTTCAATCTATAACCTATTCCTTGATATCAGTGCCATATACTCAAAATATAGTTAATATCAATATTTTTAATTTAACAAGTACTTTTATTTTGAATCCGATCAATTCGGCACAACTTAACGATGCCACTAGGGCTGTCTTCGGTTCTCGTATAACTTGAGCCAGTTTCTCATGAAACTGACTCAAGTTGCAGTTTCTACTCTTGACAACCCCAGTGGTTCGATTTATGCGACTGCCATCTGGTTGTGCCGAATTGGTGATCACCTCGTGGTACGCGGAAGTGGGCGCATTGACAACTTTAGCAATAAGCTATTGATGCTCTGGCGAATGCGTCCCACTTCCTGCGTACCGGGCATTCACTGCTAAACGCATTGTGCTGGCGTTCCTCCATCTCGGCTCTAGTGCAGTTCACGCACACCGCTGCCTCGCCACTGAGTTTGACTGGGCAGTCCACCCTTAAGTGTGGACCGCCGCAGTGGCTGCACAGGTCAACAGGCTCCGTGCAGAGACGCTTGCCGTGACCATATGCTAGGCAGCGGGTACACTGCACCAGAGGCGACTGGTCCTCAACGCGCACTCTCTGGAGGTCAATGCGGAGCTTGCCTCCAGAGAGTGCCCGCCTCCAGACCGTGGGAGACACGCTCAGCACAACGCTGTTGACGTGCGGGTTCCTGGACTTTCTCCTAAACTTCACGGACATTCTTTGTTCCCTGTCGTCGAGGCCGTGAAAAATCTCCCGGTTCTGGTTCTTAAGGGCCTTCAGTACATCTTCATCGCTGTGCACTGACAGCACGTCCCTAAGAACCAGAAGCGGGTCGCGGTTCGTCACCTCCTCGACGACAAGGTTCTCTCCGGCCGCCTCCAATCGCGCCTTAAGCTTGCGCCTCTCCTCCTTTGTTTCGCACCCCATAATAACCTTCTGGTCCTTTGCCTTCCTCACCCTTTCTACACGCACCCAGCCCTCCTTCGCGTCCACTGCTTTTCGCACCCTTTCGAGGATTTCGGCCCCCGTATCCATTTCCTGTGTTGAGGAAACAACCACTGAGTGCAACGTCTTTCGCTCCAGGGCTGACGCCCCGGTGTGGCACTTTCCGACGGCCGCTACACTCGCGTAGGTTGTCTCCCCCACACTTTCTCTGCTGGCCAGACTGTCTCGGAGTCTGTCGAGTTTCTCGGAGTTGTCTTTTAACTCCGAGATGTGCTCCTTCATGGTTCTCAGGAGCTCAGTCTGGCCAGCAAGAACCTCAATGGAAGTGGGATGGGGGCCGAAGTCAGCAGTGGGCGCGGGTTCCGGTACGGCAATGGGTGCGGTAGGGGCCTTGTCGTGTTCGGACTCCTTGACTAGCTCATAAAGCCTGTTTATGGCCTCGAGCACCGCAGTCTTGATGTCGGTCCTGAGGTTGCGAGAGTTGCCTAAGTTTAGCTTAGCCTTGTTCAGGCAAGCTCTCGCCTCCTCAGTGCGACTGCGGTTCCTCGCCTCAGGCTTCCTGAGCAGTGACAAGAAGTCCGCAGGAGCTCGGCGCGCCCCCGGAGTGGCAGGGCCCCCTCGTGACGCCGAAGGAGTCTCATCTCCGAAAGAGATTCTCCTCCTCGCGTCAGGCGAATGCCCCGCCTTCTCCGCCGATCGCGGCGAGCCACTGGAGCCTTGGGCCCTCACGGTGCTGGATGGGGTGCGAAACATATTCGAAATTTTGGGAGCAGGTACTGTCAGAACTGACCCCTGTAAAGAGGGGGACGGAACCGCAATATCTGCCCGAGAGGAGATGTTCAAAGGGACACTGGTACTTATGTGACCCTGTAAAGGGGGGAACACAATAAGTAATATAAATAATCAAATAAAATATACAACAATAAAATGCAATCAAATACAATAAAATTACTAAATTACTAAAATATCTAAAAATAATAATATTAAAATTTCTGTAAAATTCAGGTCAAAAATTTTTTAAAAACGAGTTTCCCCTACCTATCACCTAGTTATGGGCCTAAAATATCCAAAAGGAACTATAT